>JASJFJ010000001.1:4802500-7202500 GCA_030412805.1 Westerdykella aurantiaca
CTTCCTACCTGACTTTACGTATTGTTCAAAGAAGTCCAAGGGCCGCGAATCCAGCACTGGAGACCGGGTCCGTCGTAGCCATACAATTCGAAATAAGGATCCTAATCTCCCGTTCATTGCCAATGATTCTGACTCATAAACCCTTCCTCAAGCGTCCGATCTTCCAAGTTCCTAATGAAGTCTCGGTTCCCTCGACCATGCTGATTCGCCCCTCTCGACCCTCTCCGCCTATTCGCACTATCCGGTGCGCCCTCCGGCGGAGGCGGATAATACGCAGGCGACGGCTGTAGTCGAATCGGCGCATTGGGGTCGAGGTGGTTCATCACTCGCTGAATGGCGGGCGCGATTCCGGATTGCTGAAGGTCCATGGTGGATGCGCGCTGCCTGCCTGCACGAGTGGTTGCTTGTGCGTACAGATTTTGAGGCTGGTTATACTGCCGTGCCTGTTGAGGCTGCGTCATGCTCATCTGCTGACCATATTGGCCTTGTGCAGGGTACGGTGGAGGTGCCCCTTGATGGTTGGGACTGTACATGTTGTTGTACACGTTCGGATTCTGAGCATGCGGAGTCTGGGCGGCATATGGGTTCATCTGCATGTTAGCATACGCTGCACTCTGCGCTTGGGCGTGAGCCTGTGCTTGAGCCGCTTGCTGTTGAGCAGCTTGAACCTGGGCGGCCTGTGCTTGAGCACGTTGCTTGTGCATGCCCTCGTACCGCTGCTGTTCTTGGACGCCAGGTGCTGGTGATCGATTTGAGCCGGATCGCATCGTCATTGGAGGCACAAAGGGACCTGTGAACTTCTGCTGCGTGATGAAAGGATGCAGCTTTGCTTGGTTTGGCGTCCATCTCTCCAGTGGATTGAGGTTCAACAAGCCCTGCGCAAAATCGATGAAGGATTGCCGATTCGTCATTTCTGGAAACAGTCAGGATAAAGCAAAAATGGACCCATAGGGGCACGCGCACTCACCTCTCTCGATCTCCGCAGGCTTCATACCCTTCCGCGGCATGGGGTAGTTCTTGATGATATCCGGCAACGTAGTAGCGGTGAAGTACTTCTTGCTCGGCTGCTCTTTCGTGTTGTGCTCTCTGGAATACTGCTCCATAGACTTCAACCGATAAGTCTTACGGCCATACTCGTCTTGCTGTCGTTCGAAGAACTGGCTAGACTGCTTCCCCATTTCCAGCATCCAGGTGGGTGGCAGCCCAAGCATCTCCGTTATCCTCGCGACTTGGTTATATTCAGATGACCCAGGGAACAATGGCAACCCCAAGAAGAGTTCAACAACGATGCATCCAAGTGACCACATGTCGATGGCTGCGGAATACCTGCACGACTCGTCAACGAAGCCCATTGATGGCTGCAAAATGACTTACGGCAAACCGAGAAGCACCTCGGGTGACCGATAGAACCGTGACTGGATATAGGTGTAGACGGTCTGGCGCTCATCGCAAGCGGAGCCAAAATCAATAATCTTGATTATTGGGCTCTCAAGACTAGTGACCGTTAGCGCTCACAGCCTATTCGCGCGCAGGACAAGCACGCACTTCTTGAGCAGGATATTCTCCGGCTTCAGATCACAGTGGATCAATTTCGCCTTCCCGAGCAAAGCCAAACCCGTCAGCAACTGCTGTGCGAACACTCGAACCAACGTCGTCGACAATCCGCGGAACTGGTTTTGCTTGATCAACTCGTAGAGGTTGACGCTCAGGAGTTCAAACACCAAGCAAAGATGCTGTCGATGGATAAAGGTATCCTTCAACCTCAACAAGTGGTGATCGTCGTTCTTATCCATCTGCTTGTTCAGCTATGCAGGGTTAGAGAATGGAATCAAACCAGCGAGGCCTGGACACTGACCAGATCCAACACGGAGACCTCCATCATGCTTTGGTTAAAGTAAGCCGTCCTGTTCTTGATGACTTTAACCGCAACCACCTCCTGCGTCTTGAGGTTCTGGCATTTCACGACCTGCCCGAAGGTGCCCTGCCCGAGGACATCAAGGATCAGGTAGCGGTTCTTGTGCCCTGACTCCTCCGATCCAAGGATATCGTTGACGTATAATATGTAGTCGCTGTCCTCGTTATCGTAACCATCGTTCTTCACGCCTTTGCTAGGCTTTGTGAGCACACGGCGGGGGTTCCGCGCAGACTCGTACTTGAAGTTGGGGTTACATATCCGGTAGGTGGAGGGAAGATGGGTTGTCAGCGCTTGCAAGGGCTGTTCTTCTGTCAATGGAATCATCACACAAAAAAGGATGGCGCAACTCACACTAATGAATCCCCCATCGGGTGCAGCGCGGCGGAATGGCGGTTGAGCATTGATCTTCGGTTCAAGCTCTGCGGTGTTGGTGCACCTCTTGAACTTTGGCACGGGCCCTCGTCCAAGCGGGGGTAGCTGGCGGGGGTTGGGGTCCGCTGAACGGGGGGAGCGGGCCTCTCGATTGAACACGGCGTTGAGCTGCGCAGATGCGGATTGCGGATAGTACGTGTCGGGGCTCATTGTGGACTGTAGAGGAGGAAGTTGGGGTGCATGAGGCCGGGATGCTGCAGATGGAACGGATTAGTATGTCGGCGCTAAACGAAGCTGACCATTGGTTCGGAGGTCGACTCACTCGGTGGGGAATAATAGCTATTCGGGGGGGATATGTATGGGTTGTTCCGGGTCGGACTCTGCCTGTTACTTTGCGTTTGTGGGGAGAAGCTGGTGTACGCCTGGCTGCTCCCGTTGTATGGTGAAGCGGGAGATAGGTTCATGGGGGAATATCTGCGGGCCGCTGCGCTCTCCTCCGACTGCAGGAATTGCTGAGATTGACGTTGCTGGTTCGGCGGCCGCGCAGTACTGTGCTTTGGCTGTTTATAGGGGTCGACGTCCTCCATGCGGACGTCACCGTCGCCGTCGTTGTACTCTGCACCACGGGTGTGCTGTACGGCCGGTGACTGGAGGGGCATGGAATTTGTTCGTGAAGGTGCCGAGGGCGAGGCATAGGCTTCCTGTTTGATCTGAGGCGGAGGGGGGTTGGGGTCCCTTTGCGCATGCTGAGGGGAGGACATGGTGTGCGGGGCGTACCGCGCCTGCGCCTGGCGGCTGGACGCCGCTGTATCGTTGTAGGAAGACCACTGCTGATCCATGGCACCTTATAGGCGTGTGAAGGGTGCGAAAGGGGGATCGGTTGTAGGGGGAAGGTGTCGGTACGCAGCCGGTGAGCTGGTGACGCAGCTTATTGCGCGCTGGGCATGCCGAACTGCGGAGTAGGGGGCGCAAACCACCGCAAGCTGGCGGGCGGAAAGAACGTCGGTCGCGATAAAGGAGGGCGCACGCAGGACGGCGAAGGGGCGTGTGCGGGCCTCGAGAAAAGGATGGCCGTACGAAGAGTACGGGGTTTCGAGGCGGAGCTGGAGAGGGGTGTTGGGCAAGCACGTGGCGGCACCACAGCGATGCGACCGGGCGGGCGGGGTGAGGCTGCACGGGGCAGCGTGGTGAAGGTGAAGGAGGAGGAAGTGAGGCTCGCGGCGCTGCAATATGCGCTGGAGATCGCGGAGGAGGACAAGTGAAGGGTTAGAGAAATGTCACGACAATGCTGAGCTGGGATGTGGTTTGGGCTCATGGGCCGCCAAGCCTTTATTGCTGCCGTTGGCATCGCTCATCGCTCCCACCACTCCAGCCCTCTCCGCGAGCAGCCAGGTCGGGTCAGAGAGCTGCGTCACTGGCTGCAAAGAGAATGAGGCCAACGCGACTCGAGCTTACCATTCGTTCACCAATATTATAGACCTGCTTGTTCTTTTTTTTTCTTCCCCCTCTTTTTCTTCTGTGAGTGAATCTCCAATCGTAACAAGAAACGCGGGCGCTCTCTGGCCCAATGCGAACCTTCGTCAGCATTGATGCCCCCATTATCCTGTTCAACCCAACATGTTTCACTACCTGGGCAGAGACAGTCGAAAACCGTACCCTTGAGGCTCGACGTTGCCCCCCATTCGCGCTAAAACCAATCACATCCGGAACTGTCTCTGCCTTCTCCTCACCTGTGCTACTCGTCAGCCCCCGAGTCTCCCGTATTGGCATGTCGAGTCGAGAGTGGTGGATTGAAGAAGGTATATATCATCTAGCTGCCTGCATCATAACGGCATCAATCTCATCAAACATTCCAACACATCCGCTCATAAGACCTCATCCATTCTGTCGTGCCGCTTCTTCAACTGCGTACAGTTTGTAGGTTGGTTCCCCAGCTCCCGCACCGCCACCCCAGCCACAGCCACAGCCACTGATCCCCATCACCGCTTCAGCTCTCCCCACAAGTCTCCACGCCCTAATTTCTCAGCTCGTCGAAGCCCAGCCGCTCAGAACCATCCCATTTGGCTCCCTTGTCGAAGATGGATCTCACCACTTGCCCACCCCTTGTTGCCAGTACTGAAAGAAGGGTATCACTCAGCTGAACCATGTTAGCATACTGGTATACAGTCTCGGAAGAATCTCAGCAGAACTTACCCCATGAGAACTCTCGCAGCACCCCTGTAACCACACGCCAGCATCCGGGCTGACCTTCTTGTCCTCGAACTGCACCTTGTAGTCCCTGCCCACCTGCCATTTTGCGTCTCTCAGGTCCCCACCCGGCATCAAATGCCGCGCATCGCGGAGTAGCGTCTCGTGGAAGTCGCGCTGGTAGCCCGTCGCCACAAAGACGGCGTCTACGTCGAGGACCTCCTCCTGCTCCATGGCGTTGGGCACATCGGAAAGGTAGAGGGGACTCTGGTCCCGCACGTGGAGACGAATGCCTCCCTTGACCACGGGGGATTCCATCACGTCGATGACGCTGCGATAGGGGAGAATACGGTGGGGCCAGTTCTCTTCCGCCTCTGGGGTGTTTCCATAGCGGATCCGTTGGGTGTACAGCGTTTCGTATATGTGCTCTAGCAGGTTGATCCGCACGACGCCATAATTTGTGCCTTTGTCTTCCTTGAGCGTCGCGGCTCGCAGCTCAGGCGCACGACAGAAGGTACTGCTTACCCTGGAAGGGTTGAAGATCTCATTCACGCTGCATCGAGACGTTAGCCAGGGTCTCCAAACTAACTCTCCAGGAAGAGGGAAACCTACAAAGGGGAATCGTCGCTCGGTCGCAAAGCACCCCCCTTGATCAACAACCGTGTCCTTGCATTCGGATAATTCGCATGCAAGAAGTCAAAAATCTCCGCCGCACTCTGCCCGTTCCCCACGACGGCGACCTTGTAAGGATACTGCGCGTCCTTCAAAAGCTTGGAATACGTGTGGCAGAACTGCGACGAGTGCACTACCCGTGGGTGATTGCTGGGGAAGGGTTTGGGAATGTTGGCGCGTCCACCCGCGGCTATGACGACGTGTCGAGTCCGCCGCGATTGGATCTCGCCAGTCTGCATATTGCGGGATTGGACGAGGAAGGTGGTGATTTCGCCGCTGCCGGTGGCGGATTTCTCCGGCGTGACTTTGATCACTTCCTGGTTGTACTGGACGACTTGGTCGAACCAGCTCGCGCACCAGCGCATGTAGTCTTCGTATTCCACTCTCTGAGGCAGGAAGGTGTTGAGATTGGTGAACTCGACGAGCCGGCCTTTCTGGAAAAGGTAGTTGATGAAGGTGAATTCACTGCGGGGATTCCGCAGGGTGGCCATATCCTTCATGAACGTAATTTGCATCTTCGCCCCCGGAAGAAGCATGCCCGAATGCCACGCAAACTTGTGCTGTCTTTCCAAGAACGCCACCTTCGGGGCCCTCTCTTGAAACTCTGGGATATCGAGAGACGGGTCGGTTCCATCTAAGGAGTCGTGGAGTGCGACGGCGATGGCCAAAGACGCGGGGCCGAATCCGACACAGACAAGGTCGTGGAGCTCATTCTCGAGGGTATAACGTAGGTGGGAGCGATTCTCGAGGGTGGGCAGCGCGCTGTTCTCCAGAGACTCGGCATTGAAGCCGTTGGGCGTCGCGAAGGGCTCCTGTACGGCAGGGGCGTGGCCGTTGGCCACCAGGGAGACTTCTACATGGGGAGACATGATGAATTGGGACGGGGAGAGGTCCCGTAGATAGATGCCTGTGGATGGGTCAGCGGCTCGAGGTCCCGGAGCAGTGGAGGTTCGTATCTAATCTCCTACCTGTTCACGATGCACGTGTACAGGATACAACCCCAAGAATCGCGTGATATTGTGTACTGTGTACTTCAGGATTTGCCTCGATATGGTGACGTAGCGACGGAGACTAGCACATCGGATAGCTAGCGACTCCTCCCAAATCTTAGCACTAGTCGATGCCGCCCGATGGTTTCTCAACCGCAAAAAAAAAAAAAAAAAAAACCGGCAGCAAAAGCGCTGGGGAGAGACCAGAGAGGACTTGACCGTAGGACCGAAATCGAAAACGTCGTACCGGGACCTGTGGATGCGAGGTACTTTGGGCTGCATTATGAAGCTCCCCCAGCCCCGCCAAACATTCCCTCCCAGCTAGCGGCAAGGCGACATGTCCGACAGGCTCCCTCCGGCCGCAAGGATTCCCTCAGGAGACGATGGTACGACGCTTAGCTTGTCGCCATGGGCAGCATCTAGATAGTAGAGGGCGGCTCCGTGCGAAGGAAGGCAAGCTTCGCGGGTCAGTAGTGGTGACAAGCGTGCATGCCGCCGGGAACCGCAAGGGAGATGAAGGGCGACCGGGGGGCCCAAGAGAGATTATCTCTTGATCTGATTAGATGGAAGTGGGGTACGGGACCGAGGACGAGCCCGCGCCCAAGACATTGTCACATTGTCAAACCCCACCGTGAGGAAGAAACCGGCTGCTCGACCATGGGCATGGCTTGTTTCCCTTTCTCCCTCTGCACCATCATCAGCACTGCTTGAAAAATTTTCTCTCCCTCCCCACAGTACCCCGGTACGCTCTGGTGAGTTTCGGTAAGCTGTGTTGTTCCAAGGTTGGACCCCCTGCCCAAAGCGGGCCATTCTCCTTATCTGATCAATCTGATTAGATGAGATCACCTCCGAGTTTCGGTCGCTTCCAAGGTTACCTGCAAGGTGCGGTCTACCTTCTCGGATGGGCGTAGCAGGAGGAACCTTGGAATTTCTGCTTGTCAGTGTTTGCTAGGGTGGACCGGTCGGTGCAAATTTTCTTTCTTCCTCTTTTCGTCGACGTTGCAAGGGATGAGCTGGCGGCCATGAGTGCCGTCGGAACATGGCTCCGAGGCTGCCTAGGCCTAGGTGATCAGATACATGTACTTGTATACTCTTTAGTTTCGATGCATGCGGAGGATAAAGGACATTGCCATCTCGAAGATAAAGTCATCGCCTACAGTATTGTGCACTGGTGCTTATAAAGGTCTTTTTCATCTTTATATATATACTCACATGCAATGCAATGCGATCCTCCCTCATGCGGCTATGTAGTCTCTACAACTAGGACTGACGCGGGAGCATTCCCAGCTCTTCGAATTATATAGACAACCTTTAATGCAAATCTCCCTCATGCATGCGCTCAAATCGTACAACACATTGGCAAAAAAGAATGCAAGAGGAACGAACCTCGGTCTCAGTTCAATTCCTGAGCACTCACCATAGCCGCATATATGCCCCCCTCCGCCACCAACTCATCATGCGTCCCTTGCTCCACAATCCTCCCTTTCTCAAAAACAAATATCCGATCCGCATGCTGCACACTCGCCAACCGATGCGCGACCATAACAGTAGTCCTCCCCTTCGCTGCCGCGCCAATCGCATCTCGAATCTCCCTCTCCGTATTCGCATCCAGCTGGGACGTCGCCTCGTCCAGCAGCAGCACTTCCGGGTCTCGAATCAACGCCCTAGCGATGGCAAGACGTTGTTTCTGGCCCCCAGAAAGTTTGGAGCCGCGAGATCCGACATCCGTGTTGTAGCCTTCGGGTAGGCTCATGATGAACTCATGCAATCCGCACTTCTTCGCCACTTCTTCAATGTCTTCTCGTGAGGCCTTGTGGTCCGGCTTGGCTCCCAGGCTGATGTTGAAGGCGATCGACCCGGGGAACAGGTCGGGTTCTTGCTCGACCAGGCCGAGCTTTGCTCTGTGGTCTTGCACATCTTCGAATCGAATGTCTTTGCCGTCGAGGAGTACGGCGCCAACAGTCGGGTCGTAGAAGCGCTCGATCAGATGCATAGCGCTCGATTTACCGGCGCCTGAGCGGCCTACAAACGCAACGTATTGCCCGGCTTTGATGCGAAAGGAGACGTCGTCCAGCGCCGAAGCGCCTTGTCTTGTTTCATACCTCAAGGTAACGTTGCGGAACTCCAGCTCGCCTCGCTCAGCGGTAGCAGCGGCGTCAGCATAACTTCTATGACCTCGGGCGCCAGATTGGGGGCTTGCTCGATGTGGAGTCATTATAGATGGCTGTTCATCGTGCAGAGCAAAGACACTCTGAGCGGCTGTCTTTGCTCGCGTTATCTCTGGCGCAAGACTGAACATCTGCCCGGCGGCCTGCGCCGAGAAAAGGAGAGCAGGCAGCACGATGAAGAAAGCTCTCTGGCCGTAATGACCCTCTCGTACTTGCTTCGAGCCCCTCGGATCTGTCAGCAGGACCAACTCCGCATGGAAAGTAGTACTTACCACCAGTATGCCAGTGCATAGACAAAGTACGTGACGGAGAGCGAGAAAGCCAGGAGCATGTTCCCCCATACGCTGAACGCCAAAATCTCCTCGTACGGTTTCTGCACTGCTATCTTGTACCTCCACAGCAACTCCCTTTCTCGCCCCAGCGCCGCGACCGTCTGGATGGCAGCGCAGGCCTCGGAAGCCAGTGCACTTGCTGAGTTGAAGGCCGTTTGCTGGCGTTCCTCACTTTTGGCGAGGATTCGCAGACGTAAAAATCCGGCTACAATCATGACAGGGACGGCGCAAAGAAGCACGATGGCTATCTTCCAGGCCACTATATGAGCCAAGATGATCCCACCGACGACGGAAGTGGTGATGGAGAAGAAGGTGCCGAGGATAACACCGGAAAGTCCGCTGAGGTGGCCACTGTCCATGTTAATCCTCGACAGGAGATCGTGATGCGAATGGCCGGGCCTCGAAAACCACGAAATATCCTGATTGAGAACGGTCCGTAGGGAGATGTCTCTGATGCGGAGTGTTAGATTCTCGGACACAACCCCAAACGCACTACCTCCAGAGCTATGTGAGGCGAACGCGACAAGGGCAAGGACGAAAAACATCAAGGAAAAGAAGGACACCCGAGAATCCAACTCTGCAGATCCTGAAGTATTATTGAGCAGCTCCACGAGGTTTCCGAAGATCACAGCTTCGCCCATGATGATGCTGCCGCTAACCACCGAGGAGAATAGTCCCAGTGCAATGGCAGGGCTCTCTTTTTGATTCAACCGGATACACCGCGTGATGATTTGGCCAGTTGTCAAAGGCTCCTGGGCTTTCGTAATGAACGGCGAGCTCTCGCTCTCGCTTTCGACATCTTCCGCCTCTGCTCTAATAGGTGTCTCCTTCCTCAATACGTGGCTGCTAGACGTGATGGAAGACCCTGCCGAGGAAGGCTGTTTTCTCTTATCAAACTGCTGAGCTTCAATAAGGCCAGCATAGATTCCATTTTGACGGATCAAGGCTTCGTGCCGACCCTCCTCGACAACGGTTCCATCTTTCATAACGAGGATGTGATCGGCATCTTTGACGGTGACGAGGCGATGAGCAATGATGATCGTAGTCCTCTTTGACGCTGATGGGCTTCTCTTCAGGTTTTCCAAGA
The DNA here is from genome assembly GCA_030412805.1 of Westerdykella aurantiaca. Classification (NCBI taxonomy): domain Eukaryota; kingdom Fungi; phylum Ascomycota; class Dothideomycetes; order Pleosporales; family Sporormiaceae; genus Westerdykella; species Westerdykella aurantiaca. Next base: position 4,812,223 of record JASJFJ010000001.1, read on the forward strand.
CAATGGCTTCGCTGGTTGCATCCATTGCGCTGGTGAACTCGTCGAGGAGGAGCAAGGCAGGATTTCCCACGAGCGCCCGTGCCAACGTAATTCGCTGCTTCTGTCCGCCGGATAGCTGTGAGTGGTGGCCTGTACCAATCATCGTATTCATACCGTCGGGAAGGTGCTCGATGAAGTCGCAGTGAGCCTCTACCGCTGCTGCGCGGCATTTTGCCAGGACCTCCTCTTCGGTAAGAGGCTCGGACTGGGGCAGACCATGTTTAATGTTGTCCAATATAGTCCCAGTGAACAATACTGGGTTCTGCGTGACAAGGGCCATGCGCGAACGGAGGCTCCTGACGTTGAAGCTTCGCAAATCCTTACCTCCCAAATAGACAGCCCCAGAAGTTGGGTCATAGAGACGCAAGAGAAGGGCGGCCAATGTTGACTTCCCCGACCCAGAAGGTCCGACCACACCGGTAACTTTCCCAGGAGGGAAATGGAGGTTGACATCGTTCAAAACGGGAACCGTAGGTCTAGCAGGGTAGACAAAGCACACCTTGTTGAGCTCTAGACCGCGATTGAAGTGCTGCTCATCGGCCTCGATCCCTTCCGTGGAGTAGACATCGATGTTCGGTCTCGGGTGGTCCAAGACGGAATGTACCGACTCACCCGCCGCTGCTGCCAAGGCTAGAGTCTGGATGAAAGGTCCAAATTGGCCAACAACGAACGAGGCGTCGAGAATAAGGAAGACGACAGCGTAGATGGTTCCAGCACCCCCTGATTGTGAGCCTTGTTCTTCCTGTAGACGGTGGCCATACCAAAAGGCCAAAGCATTGGCAGCGTAGGCAATGCAGTATACACTTCCCAGCATCAGGGCACCCACCATACTCTTCCTTATTCCAACGCGCAGAGCTGACTTCAAGAAATTGGCATGGTCTTGGGCGAGCTGCTCAGACACACCAAAAGCCTGGACCACTTGGACGGATCTGATAGCACTCTCAGCCACAGCAGCAGCTTTTTCGGTGAAGGAGTCTGCCTCTTTTGACAGCCTCGTGACGACTTTGGTGCCACACACGACAGCCAAAGTCATGGCTGGAATTACAGTGACGAGGAGGACACCAGTAAGCTTCGCGTTAAGGATGAACCCCACGGTGAAAGCGGCAAGGAAGTAGCTTATGGAAGCGATGAACAAGCCCACCTTCTCCGAAGTCCCAAGCTGAATGGTCTGAGCCTTCTCGGTGAGCATGTTGGTCATATCGGGCGCAACGACGTCAAAGTAGGTCATATCCAGACCCAGAGCACGCTCCAACAAGTTCTCCCTTGTCTTCCTCGACACCCTCTGGCCGATGAGAGCCCAGCATAGGGACCAGCCCCAGGTGACGACGAAGTAGCCAACCGCAATTTCCATGAGCCGGTTCAGATGAATTCGCAATTCGTCTGGGGAAGGGGGGAAGTGATTGATTATGTTGCCGAAGACAACGCCAAGAAGAGGAAGGGGCAGACCGGCGGCGACGGCAAGTACAACAGCAAGAACCAGTAGAGCACGGGAGGGTGCATCGGTCAAAGGATGGTAAAGGGCGAAATAGGAGGTTTTGAAAGGGTTGAGGCCGAGGATCTGGCGGATGAAGGCTTGGTGAACCGTGTTCAGGGCGCCATGCCAGAGTCGAGACTTGCGGGCAGTCTTCAGAGAGGCAAGGTCTGCCTGTCCCTCCCACGGCAGGTTTCCGTGGATATGGGTGGTTGGAAAGTCGGATACGTCGAGATGGGCATCCTCAGTGGCGTTGTCCCCAAGCACGGCATTGGCAGGAGGAATGCCGGGACGCGCTGGAGACGACTCCATGGTCAGGTGGATGGAGGACTGGCGAACGGAAAAAAGGAAGACCTAGAAAGCATGGAGACTACTGTTAAGCGCAAAGAAAGGAAGGGGCCAGGAAGGAGATGGAGTGGTGGGCGGAACCGCAATCCATCGCATTCAATGGCTTGTGGGGAGATGGTTGAGATGGGGATGGGGATGGGGATGGGGCTGGAGGTCAATGCACATGACGTTGGTGGAGGACGGGATGGAACAGCCGTGGCGGCTTGTCCAGCACCTGGCAGCTTTGGCCGCGGGCAGAACCGGCCGCTCAGGAACCGTGCATCAGATGTGCGACCTTGCACAACGTCAACGTCGCCTTGCCCATGATTTTCATCTCAAAAATGACTGCCAGGATAAGATGGAGGGGGAAGCACAGGAGTGTGTAGATCTGCTGTAGGGAGAAAGGAGGGGACAGCGCTAATATAGCAGAGTAAGATACCTAGGTACGCCTGTCCAGCGACAGTTACCCAAGTACATATACACTTATGTACAATATGTAGTGCTGTGAACCCTGTGATCACGTGCGCGACGGGAGATTGATCTCTGAACATTCCGAGGTGGAAGATTTTAAGTTATCAGATCCGTCGCGTGGTGGATCTCCCTGACACGACAGGTTTCATTGGACAAGACGCGTGGCACTGGAAAGAGTTGATGGCGTCACCATCTCATAAAAATTCTGCTGGAGCTCCCTGTCTGCCTGTCTGCCTGTCTGCCGGCCGGACGCTCTTCTCTTTCGCGATTCCACGCCAACAGCCATCTGCAGCTGCCCACAGCCGAAGTCGGCTGAACGGGAAGAGAACACCAAGAGGCGCAGGTGCTCTGAGAGTGTCTTGGAAAGGGCGAAGCTCTGTACTTGAGGAAGAAGCCGGTGCGGCTTAACCATGCTAGGTTGTTGCGAGTCTTGAACAACCCTTTTGCCGTCTTTCTCTTTGCTTCGTAGATGTGAAACTCCAAGGTTCCCAGGGTTCCCCAGCTCGCCGCTTTCATCCCATCTCCCTATCCACTCCGACCTTTCAAGGTTTGCCCCTCCCCATTATTATTTGCTGCTCTCCACTACTCTCATGACCGCCATAATCTGATAATCGAAGACCGAAAGGCCCACGTCGAATTCTACCGTGACTACTCCCTTAGGGTTAGCCGGGCCTCCTAGCCATTCTCTAGTAGCGGCCGGCTCCATCGCCTGTCGCCCCCGTTGCAACCCACTTCTAGCCATGACTGTCGTCGCAATCCCCCACTACTGCCATGATTATTTGAGCCACCTGCTTCCAAGGATTCCAAGGATCCGCCACTCGACCTGGGCCTTAACGCGCTCTGGATTTTGTCGCTACCCAAGGATACTAGCATCCTGCATCCTCGATCCCACGTTGCCCAGGTGAAGAAACTCGTCCGTCACGTGCATTACCTCGCATATACACCTGCATAGATACCCTTTGCCGCCCAAATGGTAGACTTTTGGAGTCAGCTATCCATATACATGCCTCGTTCTAGCCAATCAGTACCCGCCAGTTTCTCATCACTCCAGTCTGCGTCCAGACTCAGCGTTGCCAAAGCCATCGACCCTTGACTGGCTCGTCGGATTCGAAAACAACATATTCATCCCCTCGGAGTCGTGGAGACCTCATCCTCCTGCACCCTGCATCCCTCACCGCCAACCGTTTTGAAGCTGGTTATGCAACACTGTACCCATTTGGAAGTCGCGAAATGGCACACCCTTCACCTCGCACCCTCTCCATCTTGAACGGGCGTCCCCGCTTGATCCCAGGTCCTACCCTCCTCCACGAGCTTGTACCGTTTGCCACAAACACAGAAAATCTCGCCATCGATTTTCTTGAAGATGGAATCAGGAAAAGGGTTTCGTATCAATCCTTACATGTTCTCAGCGACATCCTCGCCAGGCGGGTTGCCACTGCTATGGCCACCCTAACACACACTTGCCCGGTCGTCCCCATCCTTTTACCTCAGTGTCCCGAGCTTTACATTGCAATACTGGCCATCCTTAAAGCAGGAAAGGCTTTCTGCCCCTTCAGCCTAGACACGCCACCAGAGAGACTGGATTTCATGTTGGGAGATCTGGATGCACGTGTCGTTGTGACAACCTCTGTCCATGTCTCAGACGTCTTTGCGAAAAGGAACGTAGTCACCATACTAATGGACCATGCCCCCGCTGGCGACAATATCACGGTCCCGTCCTGCATCACGCCGGCCAGTCTGGCCTATGTACTATATACGTCGGGGTCCACTGGCCTACCAAAAGCGGTGGGAGTCTCCCATCAAGCGGCCACTCAGAGTCTGCTTGCCCACGACCGCCACATCCCAGACTTCACCCGGTTCCTTCAATTTGCTGCGCCAACCTTTGACGTTTCCATATTCGAGATCTTCTTCACCCTCTTTCGCGGGCGAACTATCGTGGGCTGTTCTCGTTCACGTATGCTCGGCGATTTGCCAGCCGTCATCCAAGAATTACAGGTCGATGCTGCGGAGCTGACTCCGACAGTGGTTGGCAATCTGCTTCGAGGCCGAGCGAGCGTACCGTGTCTCAAGTTACTACTCACCATCGGTGAGATGTTAACAAGACGCATCATTGAGGAGTTTGGCGGCGATTCGGAATCCCAAAGCAAATTATGGGGTATGTATGGGCCGACCGAGGCGGCGATCCATTGCACCCTACAAGCCGAATTCCAGAAAGGCTCGGCCGTGGGCAATATTGGGTATCCTCTCGATACGGTCTCGGCTTTCATTGCAAAGCCACCATCCAAAGGGGACCCGGTCGGCAACGTGACCATTCTTCCAATGGGCGAAGTGGGCGAACTTGTTGTAGGCGGCCACCAACTTGCAGATGGATACCTCAACCGTCCCGAACTAACCGCTGCTGCATTTGTACAACACCCAGAATTTGGGCCCCTGTACAGAACCGGTGACAAAGCTCGCCTCCTCCCAAACGGCACCTTGGAATGTCTTGGACGTATCACCTCCGGACAGGTCAAATTAAAGGGGCAAAGAGTGGAGCTTGGCGAGATCGAACAGTATATCTCAAAAAAGGAAGACTGCCTGGCGTCAATAGTCCTCGTGATCGACGATATCCTCGTAGCTTTCTGCACAGTGCGATCGGCTTCTCTGACGAGGGAACACATTATTGCCGACTGCAAACGTTGGCTACCCAGTTATATGGTGCCCGCCGATATCGTCCTTGTACAACATATGCCGCAATCGCCATCTGGAAAAGTCGACAGGAACGCCCTCCGGTCCATGTACCTGCGTGAACGAGTTTCAAGAGAGCTTCCCACTCCGCCCGAATCACCTCCAAACTCTCCCGTCTACCAAGTCATCCAAGAGGTTTTAGGGAGGCCAATCCCCTTACGCACTCCTCTGGCATTTCTGGGACTGGATTCACTCCGCTCTATTAGAGTGGCCTCTCTCTTGCGCGCAAGAGGGTACCATGCGAGTGCGGCTGACGTACTCGCCGCTTCCACCATTGAGGAGCTCGTCTCAATCTGTGAATCGACCATTGGGAAAACTGAGGAGCAACAACTTTCTAATACCTACAACGATATCAAGGAGTTGACGCTCAAGCTGCCGGTGGTGGAACGCTACCGTGAGTCGATAGCCGACATCATTCCTTGCACGCCTCTGCAAGAAGCCATGCTTGCAGAGTCACTACACCGACCGGGCGCTTATTGTAACTGGATTGAGTTCGAACTGCCCACATTTCATTCCCTCAATGATATCAGAAACTACGTAAACTGCCTTGTGAAAGATAACGAGATATTGCGCTCGGGTTTCACGCCTGTACGGGCAAGTACGGGATCCTTCTCGCAAATTGTCTGGAAAGGATTGGCTTCTCATCAATTCAAGGATGTGCAACGATTCTCAAGGGAGTACACCCTTGATTCGGATGAAAAGCTTCTCCGACCATTTACCGTACAGGTGAACGTGAACCTACCAACACCACGGCTTTTGTTCCAAATTCACCACGCACTATATGACGGCTGGTCCGTCGATCTCCTCTTGTGCGACCTTAACAACCTGTTACAAGGTAAGGCAACCGATAGTCGACCGCAATACCGCCAGGTTGTTGAATATTACTACGGAACGCGGTACATGGAAGAGGCAAAAGAGGATACGACATATTGGAGTCGGCAACTGGATGGATATACCCCCAACAACATTCCCAACTTCAACGGGAAAAGGACAAACACTGTACTTATTGCAAGATACTCCAGGAGCTCCGCAGTTGATGCGGAACTATTGCACAATCGCGCCCATGAGTACTCAGTGAACCCACAGGTATTTTTCCAAGCTGCTGTCATCCGCATGATGAGCTTTATCTTGGGTTCGACGGATGTGGTAATCGGCACTGTGACCTCCGGACGCACAATTCCTCTAACCGACATCGAAAAGCTCGTGGGGCCATGCATCGCCTCGCTCCCCCTACGCATTGATCTTGCAGGATGCAGCAATGGCCTCGATGTGGTGCGAAAGATCCAAAAGGCGAACAGGGATATGATTCAGCATTGCACACTTCCTCTAAAGGATATCTTGAAGATCTGTGGTCTTCGACCTGGTACCCAGATATTCGACGTTCTCTTTGTCTGGCAGGAGTCCCTTTTCTCCAGCCACCAGGATGGCACAGTCAAAGTTGTTGACAGCGCCGATACCTTGGAGTACAAATTGACCCTGGAGTTCGAACCGCTCGAGGACCGCATTCTGTCTAAAGCCACATATGATCCTAGCCAGATCCCTGAGTCTTCAATCCGTTATCTTCTGGCCCAAGTCGATGGTATCGTCGGGTACCTATTGAACGCCGAACACAAAAGCTTCGACAAAGTGGAAGGCTGTTTCAGTCCCGAGAATCTGTCGATCGCCAATCCGATTTTCAAATCGAAGCCCATCGAGCATAGTCCCGCTTTTGCAGTGGAGAGATGGGCAATCGAGGCGCCCGATCGGGATGCGATCCTTCTGGGTGCTCGCAGAAATGGCGCCCTGGCAATAAAAGAGCGCATCTCATATCAAAAACTGAACGAGCGGGCTAACCGACTGGCACATGCCCTAGTAGGGTTCGGCTTACAAGACGACGAATTGATTGGTGTCATTATGGAGAAATCGATTGACCTTTATGTTGCGATTCTCGCCGCACTGAAGTCAGGTCATGGGTACCTCCCCATTGTGCCGGATTCACCTGCTGAGAGAACGGGCAAAATACTGGCAAATGCTCGGATCCGGATCTGCATCAGTGAACAAGCGGTATCGGAACAGATTCGCAGCATATCGTCCTGCGAGGTCATCGACCTCGACCTCATGGATCTTTCGGTATACCCTAATCATAATCGCGTAGAGCGATACAATGGATCAAATATTGCGTACGCTGTGTACACATCCGGTAGCACTGGCGTACCAAAAGGCGTATTGGTCACTCAAGACAATCTCATGAGCAACATCGAATATCTCCACGGTGTTTATCCCACATCGTCGGCATCAAGACTCCTGCAGGCTTGCTCGCAGGCTTTCGATGTCTCAGTGTTTGAGATATTCTTCACCTGGTACGCGGGGATTTCTCTATGCACGGCCACTAAAGACGATCTGTTCAGCGATTTGGAGCATTCAATCAATGTTCTCGGGGTCACACACTTAAGTCTAACCCCAACAGTGGCTTCACTCGTGAATCCAGAGCGCGTACCAAACGTTCAGTTTCTCGTAACCGCTGGAGAGGCTTTGACAGAGCAGGTTAGAAGACAGTGGGCAGGAAAAGGGCTATATCAAGGCTACGGTCCATCTGAGACAACGAACATATGTACCGTTCGCGGTCCTTTCACGAAGGAAGACTTGATCAACAACATTGGACGTCCATTTGAGAATACTTCGGTCTTCGTCTTAGATCCTGAAGGTGAACAAATCTTACCTCGGGGTGCTGTTGGAGAGCTTTGCTTTGGCGGAATGCAAGTATTCCGTGGGTACATGAATGACCCAGAACTTACTGCGAAGAAAATAATAGACCATCCAAAATACGGTCGATTATACCGATCAGGCGATATGGGAATATTGCTTCCGGACGACTCCATCCTGTTCACTAGTCGCATTGACGATCAGGTCAAACTACGCGGGCAGCGTGTAGAACTTGGCGAGATCACCTCGAACATACTTGACAACAGCAAAGTCCACGACTGCGTAACTCTCCTTTTTCAGCTGGAAGATGATAGCCAGAGATTGGTAGCATTTTGGGTTCCCAAAAATGCGAGCAAAGAAGTCTTCGAACCACTTTCACCAACCGAGTTTTATTCGATCATTGCTGCTATTTACGACAGCTTAATCTCTAGTTTACCGCACTATATGATCCCGACCCATATGGTGCCGATATCTAGGATTCCCCAGACCGCTCAATCCAAGGTTGATAGAAGACTCCTTTACTCTACGTACAAGAGCTTCTCAAACCAGTTCCTCGAACCCGCGGCGTTCAGCTCATCGCTTATGGAAAAACCACACGAGCTCAACGACCGAGAGAGATTATTCGCAGGAATACTGGCCAATATCGTCAAAGTCCCCCCAGACTCCATCTCGCCGACAACATCTTTCTTCAACTTAGGGTTGGATTCTTTGTCCGCTGTAAATTTCTCAAGGGAGCTCAGGAACGCGAACATAGCGGACGTTCCTGTCTCTTTCATCATGAAGCACTCCACCATCGCAAGTTTATCGGCCAATTGCCCCCAGGGGGAGAAATCACGAGCTTCAAGTGCAACCAGAGCGAAACAAGTTCAAGACGTTATACCTCGCAGCCTACGGCTTCGTTTGGAGACAGATTACAGTGCGCAAAATTTGCAGGTGGAGAATATTCTACCCTGCACGCCTTTACAGGAGGCTATGCTTTCACGGTCAATAGATGGCCGGGATCTATCATACTGCAACACGACGGTCTTTAGTGTGAGAGGGAATATTCATCGCTTGCTGGAATGCTGGATGGAGATGTTTAAGCGCCACCAGATCCTTCGGACTGCTTTTGTCCCTACCGATGAATTGGACCTTCCATTCGTTCAGGTTGTTCTGGCGTATGAGCGACTCAAACGCGAGGAATTCCTGCCATGTGCGAATTCCCAAGCAAAGATTTCCAACTCCCTTCTCGACTTGCTTCAATCAGGGAAGCCCCCGGTCCGACTCATGACACGGAAGACTGATTCGTCGAACCAGTTGATTCTCTGCTGTCATCATGCTCTTTATGACCGCGTAGCTATGGAGGTGCTCATGAAGGAGATTGAGCAGACATATCGTGGAGAAAAGCTGGCCCCACCTGTTCCCTACGAAAAATATCTGTACCATGTTGTTTCTCAAGACTTTGCTGGTGCTGATCGATTCTGGGAGTTGAAACTGGCCAATTTAGAACCAACGAACTTTCCCTCCCTTTCGGGCACCCGGAAAGCGCCAAGGCCCACGACGATCATCTCTACATCCTCGAAGACTTTGCGTACCTCATTGAGTGAAGCATTGCGGTTCAGTCAAAGCATTGGAGTTTCGCTACTTTCAGTCATACAAGCCAATTGGGCTAAGCTTCTTTATTTTTACACAGGAGAGGAAGACCTGTGCTTCGGAAATGTCGTGAGCGGGCGGACGCTGCCGGAGGACGACCTAGACCGTGTGGTCGGGCCTTGCTTCAACACTGTCCCTGTTCGTGTGAACACCGCGTTCGAAAACAGCAACACGTCCATCATCAAGGAAATACACGGCTTTGGGATCGATGCTATGTCATATCAATTAACGCCACTCCGCCGCATCCAAGGACTCTTTCACAAAGGTCAAGGTAGTCACTTGTTCAACACTATTGTCCTTCTTCAGCAGCCTACCACTGGCTTAGACAAAGGTATCTGGACTCTGGACGAAGATATCGGAGACATGGAACTTCCAGTCGTGTGCGAAGTACTGCAAGTCCAAGAGAGAGACGTGTTCGAGCTGAAACTGCATCACGACACTTCGCTCATCTCCAATAGTGATGCGATGATTGTATTAGAGACTTTTGATTACGCTCTTCAATCCCTGATCAAATTTCCGGACGCTTCCGCCAAGGATACTATTGGCTTTCCTCCAAAGTTGTTAGCGAATGCCAATGCCGATTCCGTCATACAGGAGCCTGCAGGATCTGAATTTCTACACTCGGCATTTGAGAGTAACGTAGTGGCTGATCCTAGGCGTCCGGCTCTCGACTTTGTGCATCCCAATGGGAGCCGAACGACCTGGTCTTTTGAACACCTCAATGCGTTATCGAACCAAATAGCGCATTGCCTGATTTCCCGAGGCATTGGGCCGGAGGATATCGTCCCCATTCATATGATCAAGAGTCCCCAATTTTACGCTAGCATTCTCGGGGTGTTGAAAGCCGGTGCAGCGTTTACACCATTCAATCCGGATCTACCTAAGGCGAGGAAGCAGTTCATGTTCTCTGAACTGAGTCCGAAGGCCGTACTTTGCGTCGAGGAAGTAGATCTGGAGTGGTGCGACGACAGCATCATGATAAAGCTGACGGAGACCCAACAATATTCGACAGAGAACCCAACTGTACCAGATCTAGCTCCTACGAATTTGGCATATTGCCTATACACATCCGGCTCCACAGGCGTACCGAAGGCAGTAAGCATGGAGCATCGATCTCCCCTTCAAACGATTCAGAACAGCAGAAATCGTATACCGTGGAGCCCAGAGTCGAGGCTGCTACAATATGCAGCTACCACGTTTGATATGTGCTATTACGATTGCTTCATAGCTTGGTCTTTTGGCTTTACGCTCTGCGCTGGAGAACAAACCGATATGCTGGATGATCTCCCGAGTGTGATTAGATCACTCAAAGTTGATCTTTTGGATCTTACGCCTTCGGTTGCCGCGTCCCTCAATAGAGAAGATATTCCTTCGGTGAGATGGCTGTACTGCATTGGAGAGGCGATGTCTGCAGATGTGGTAAACACATGGGGCGATGCTTGCGTCAATTCCTACGGGCCCACAGAAGCAGCATTTTGCACGACAATCTTTCCCGCAGAGGCGGAAAGGAGCAGCAATGTTTTTGGCAAGCCGTTCCCCTCGACCACGTTCACCATTGTTTCCAAATCAGGTGGTGAAGTCTTGCCCATCTTTGGCATTGGAGAGCTATACATTGGAGGTGCACAACTGGCCAGGGGATACCATAACAGGCCTGATTTGACCAAGGAGAGGTTCGTCCTACGGGATGGAAACAGATTCTACAAGAGCGGGGATATGGTCCGTATGTTGAGCGATGGCAACTTTGAGTTCTTTGGTCGAGCAGACGACCAAGTCAAGATTCGTGGCCTAAGAGTCGAACTTGGAGAAATCAACAATGTCATGCAACGAAGTGACGACCGCATCCAATCTGTCACGACCCAAATCTTGCAGTCTGATGCGAGGACGAAACACCAACTTGTAGCCTTCTTGGTAGCTGGACAGTCGGACAATGGGCAACAGGCCGAAATAAAGCGCAACGCTGCGCAGGCGGCGGCGAACTACCTCCCCACCTACATGGTCCCGCAATTTTTCTTATTTTTGGATCATATCCCCCGATCTCCTGCTGGGAAGGTCGACAAGAAGGCTCTCGCGAATATTTTCCGTAGTGCAGACAGCGGTGCGCATGAGGCCGAGCTCGACGAAAGCACGGCGGAGACGACAGATTGGACAGAAACGGAGAGTCAGATTCGGGAGGTTTTTGCGAAAATATCCGGAACTCCTGCCGGGAAAATCAATCGTGCCACCACGATATACCAGCTTGGCCTTGATAGCATCAGTGCTGTACAGGTCGCAGCTGCTCTGCGGAAGAGAGGCTTCGCTGTGACTGTATCGAACGTTCTGAAGTATATGAACTGTCGCACGCTTGGGCGTTATCTGGACGAAACATCCCGGCAGATCATTTCGGATGCGTCAACTTTCGACTTCAGATCTTTTGATCAGAAGGTGCGACCAGAAATCGTTCGGACTCTGCAGATCGCGGATCAAGACATTGAGGGGATATCCCCTTGTACTCCTCTTCAGAAAGGAATGGTCTCCCAATTCCTTTCTCATCATGGATCCCTGTACTTCAATTACATACGTCTACAGCTTCATCCTAACATCAATCTGCGCCAACTTCAAAGCGCCTGGTCGGCGACTGTGAATGTTCACCGAATGCTTCGTACTGGCTTTACTCACGTCGATGAACCAAATCATGCTTTCGTCATGATACATTACAAAGAATCCGCTTGCCAACTTCCATGGGAAGAAGTGTCATCCTTGAAAGCAGTGCCAGCAGAAGACTGGCTGACTCAGGCGGCAAAGAGCGCAAGTGACGAGCTCCACCAGCCACCGTGGCGTGTCCGTGTGGTGGAAGAGAAGAACGGGGTTATGTTGGACCTGGCAATATTTCACGCGTTGTATGACGCCCAAAGCTTGAACACGATCTTCGACGATGTCGTCAAAGCATACAAGACAGTGTTGACCGGCTCGCCCACAGCTATAGAGCCGGTCATCAGCACCATCTTGAACCTCAGCAGTGTGGAAAATACGGAGTCAAGGGATTTCTGGAAGAGAACTGCATTAAACATCAGTTTGAATCGGTTTCCCGACTTGTCGCCTCTGCGATACGCACCTGCCCCTCCCTCGGTACTCTCCCACAGTTGTGAGATTCCTCTACGCAATCTTGAAAGGGGATGTCGCGAATCAAATGTCACGCTACAAGCAGCTGGTATTGCCGCTTGGATGACCTTGCTGTCGGCTTATACAGGAGAGGCTTCGGCAACTTGTGGTGTGGTACTGTCAGGTCGCAGTTTTGACACTGCTCAATCTGTTGTTTTCCCTTGTATCACAACGGTGCCGTTTGTCTGTACGGTCGACGGTGACAAGAAGAAGATGTTGAAAGATATTATGGCTTTGAACGCAGAGATTCAACAACACCAGTTCATTCCGCTGAACGACATCCAAAAACTCACTGGTCACCCGAACGAGCCTCTTTTCGACACACTGTTCACATTTCAAAAAATTCCGGGTAGACAGGATCGCAGTGATTTATGGAGAGTTGCTGACGAGAAAGCGGCTGTCGAATATCCAATATCTATCGAGTTGGAGCCTGAGGACCACCACCTGCAGCTGCGGCTCACGTTCTTACCTCACCTTGTACCGCAACCGCAGGCGTCCCTTATACTGAATCAGCTCGAGCGATTGATAACGAATTTTGTCCTTCCAGAAACGAGCACAGGCCTTGAGGAATATGACAAGTCACTGTTCTCCATTACACCTCTAAAAGAACCGACTCTGCCTTCGGATGTCTCGTTACTGCATGAATTCGTCGAGTATTCCGCGACCCGGACAGCGAGCAAAGTCGCACTTGAGTTCGCCACATCGGTGGATGAAGACAACTTTCAAAGTCGAACTTGGACATATGCGCAACTTGATTCGGAAGGAAACAAGATTGCCCAACTTCTCATCTCCCATGGAGCACGCCCGGGTTCTCTTATAGTAATCTGTTTCGACAAGTGCCCAGAGGCTTACTTCGCCATACTGGGGATCCTAAAAGCAGGTTGCGCTTTTGTGGCTCTGGACCCGGGAGCACCTGTTGCTCGCAAGTCTTATATTGTGCAGGACTCTCGGGCATGGATTGTTTTGTCAATGTCTGCTCAGTCGCGTGAGCTACGGAAGAATACGTCAACCACCGTTATCGACTTGGACTCGGTCGACTTGAGTTCCACGCCAGCAGAGAAGCCTATGTTGATTCGGGCCATCGATCCCCAGGATTCCAGTTATTGTCTCTACACGTCTGGGACAACGGGAACACCGAAAGGATGTGAAATCACGCACGAGAATGCTGTGCAAGCTCTCATGGCATTCAGAGGGATCTTCTGTGGCCATTGGAACGCTAACTCTCATTGGTTGCAGTTTGCGTCCTTCCACTTTGATGTCTGTGTCCTGGAGATGTTTTGGTCATGGTCTGTGGGCATCAGGCTTGTTTCCGCCCCTCGAGATGTCATACTAGATGACCTTGTTAGGACTATCAATGCTCTGCAAGTCACGCATATAGACCTGACTCCAAGTCTTGCACGACTTCTGCATCCGGATGAAGTGCCAAGCCTTTGCAGAGGCGTCTTTATCACGGGCGGCGAGAGTCTGAAGCAGGAAATCCTCGATGTCTGGGGTCCGAAAGCTGTTATTTATAATGGTTATGGCCCTACTGAAGCGACAATCGGTGTGACGATGTACCCGCGTGTACCGAACAATGGCAAACCATCGAACATCGGGCCTCAGTTCGACAATGTGGGTTCGTTTGTATTGAAACCCAGCTCGGAGATCCCTGTGCTAAGGGGAGGTGTTGGTGAACTATGCGTATCGGGCAAGCTGGTGGGGAAAGGGTACTTGAATCGTCCTGAATTGACCATGGAACGGTTCCCGTACCTTGCCCGCTTCAGAGAAAGGGTTTATCGTACCGGTGATCTGGTCAGGATCTTCCATGATAACACCTTCGACTTCTTGGGCCGTGCAGATGACCAGGTCAAGTTAAGGGGACAGCGCCTTGAAATAGGGGAGATCAATTCCGTCATGAAGCAGTCTGCTGGCAGTATCTCGGACGTCGCGACTCTTGTGCTAAAGCATCCCAAACAACAGAAAGAGCAGCTTGTCAGTTTCATAATCAGCACTTTAAAGCGAGATAGCCAGCCTCGGATTCTCCTCGAAAGTGCAAGAGATACAGTGGCTGCGAGGGAGGCATGTCAACAACGATTGCCGGGTTACATGGTCCCTACACACTTCGTCTCACTGTCAAGTATGCCCCTGTCAGCGAACAACAAGGCAGATCATAAAAGGCTCAAGGAGATGTACGACGCTCTTTCAATAAGTGATCTGCAGTTGCTTTCAAGCTCGGCAAAAGAGAAGGAGGAGGACTGGTCCCACGATGAGCGCAAGATCGCTCGGATCTTGCAGGATTTCTTGCAAATTGAGGATGATGTGAAAAGGAGTACGAGCATGTTTGAGCTGGGTCTTGACTCGATATCTGTTATTGGATTCTCGCGAGCACTGAAGAAGGCTGGTTTCGGACAGGCAAGCGCGTCTGTTGTCTTGAAGAATGACTTCGTCTCCAAACTTGCAAACGCTCTGGCCGCCACCAGCGAAGCGTTCAGTGACAGTGGTTCCGTCATGGCAGCTCAACAAAATATCGCCGCTATTCAGCATCGCCATCGGAGGACGGCTGCGGCGACCTTGCATGTTGATATCGCGGATATAGAGGCGGTCGCCCCATGCACGCCTCTTCAGCAGGGAATGATTGCAAGATCTCTCAGCAGCGAGAGGGGGCTGTACTTCAACGCTTTTTACTTTGAGATTGCTAACGACGTCGATGAGAAGAAGTTGCGTGACGCATGGAGAACAGCATTCTCGTCTATACAAACCCTGCGGACCGCCTTCTTGGACACCGATGATGGATACGTACAGGCTGTATGTCGAAACCCAATTTTCCCCTGGTCGTCATTCTCCGTGCCTGGCCACGACGAGCTTTCAGGTCAGTTACAGCAGTTAAAGAAGGAATGGTGGCTCTCCAACCGGACTCTCCTGGGAAGACCCTTCGAGCTACACTTCATCACATGCCCCGGACATAGTATACTGGCTATCCATATCTTCCATGCTCTATACGATGGGATCAGCATTGATTTGCTCTTCGAAAGAGTATGGAGGATCTACAATACGCGGGACCTCGATATCGGTGGCCCCTCTTTCCTCTCCGCCCTTGCATATGGGCCTTTGAGGAGTCGTACAGGCGCGAAGGAGTTCTGGGAAGCGCGGATTCACCCTGAAACGTCTCGCCGTCTGGCTACAGCGGAGGCGTCTTCTGCAACTTCTGTCATGGTTAAACGCGAAATCAGTGCTCTGGAGGGATTCCAAAGAGTAAGGCGCAGTCTTCAAGTCACACCCCAGGCCGTTCTGCAGGCCTGCTGGGCTACCGTGCTCTATACGTATCGGAAGGGGGCTGTCACTCTGGGCGTGGTCACATCAGGCCGGAGCATTGACTTCGAAGGCGCCGAGCGCATCATCGGTCCCATGTTCAACACTCTGCCGTATCAACATCAGCTTGGTACTAGCGAGACATGGGCGTCAATCATCAAGAAAACACACGAATTCAATGTAGCAGCTCATCCCTATCAACACACCCCGCTGAGGGACATCATGAAGTGGTTAAACCGCAAGTCCGACCAGCCTCTGTTCGATAATCTGTTCGTATACCAGGTTGCGCAGGATAGGAATGAGTGGTCAAATAATGAGGTGTGGAAGTTCCAAGAGGGAGAGCCGATGGCGGATTATCCGCTCGCTTTTGAGGTGGAGCAAAACCAGGGGGATGTTTTAAAAATCACTCTCGTGGCGGACCAGAGTGCGTTGGATGGAACCGCGGCGCAAGAGCTACTGAATAAGTTTGAAGATTCGTTGAGGAAGGTGCTGGATGATCCTGATGCCAAGGTCGACTCTGGTGTCCCAGATACAGGGGAAGTGGACATCCATCGGAACATCGAAACGAAGCATGCCATCCAAAGCGAGGCGGCCATTAAGAGCGACTTCCACTGGACGGAGCCGGCCGTAAAGTTACGAGAGGTCATTGCCACCATCGCGGGAACAGATGCAGCACAGATAAAGGAGAACACATCGATCTTCGAGTTGGGGCTGGACAGTATCGATGCCATCAAGCTTGCATCGCGATTGAGGACAAACGGCATCCATCTTCGTGTTAGCGACATCATGCGTAGTCGCACGATTGCGAGTATGCTAACGTTTCTCTCTGGTGGAAATTCTGGAAAGATTGGGGAAGTAAAAGAGTCAGCTTTCAACATTCAAAAGCAACGACTTGAAGACAATTTACCCCAGCTTGGAGTACAAGCTGCGGATGTCGAGAATATCTTACCGGCGACACCATTACAAGAGGCTATGGTCGCTGAGATGTTGGCTTCAGAGTATACGGAGTACTATAACCACGATGTGCTCAAGCTGGCATCTGATGTCGATGTGAAGAAGATCCAGCAGTCTCTGGAACTAGTGGTCAAGAAGTCGCCGATTCTGCGGACTGCTTTTGTAGAGGTTGAAGATCCGCAAATCGACTGCTCCTATGCACAGCTGGTGTATCGCGTACCGCATGATTTCATCCACTATCTGAAGATGGACAGCGAACCAAATTTGGTTAGGATTATTGATGGTGTGCGTGAAAAGGCAAAGCATTGCGGTATCAAAGCGCCACTGTTCCATGTCAACATCATCGAATCGCCTGCGCATACCTATCTTGTACTTTCAATCTCACACGCCCTGTACGACGGCTGGTCTCTGAGCCTGCTCCATTCGGACATCGACGCTGCGTATCAAGATCGCTTCAATGCCCGGCCAGACTACGAGCCTGCTCTAAGAGAGATTCTAAATGCTTCTGGAGCTGAGGCCACTGACTTTTGGCGCGACTATCTATCTGGTGCAAAGCCCTCAGCTTTCAAGCGCAAGGCAAACGCGGAAACGCAGACTTCCCAAGGAGTCCACAGATTCGAACGAAACAGTCGTATCACTCTTGCCGATCTATCCGCCTTTGCCAAAAGAAACAACATCACACTCCAGGCGCTCGGACAAACTGCATATGCGCTAGTTTTAGCATCCCAAGTCCGTTCCCTAGACGTCACATTTGGCTGCGTACTGTCCGGTCGGGACAACGAACAAATGTCCAATATTCTATTCCCTACAATGAATACTGTAGCCGTTCGCGCCATTTTGCACGGCTCGAGGAAAGACATGCTGCAGTACATTCAGCGGGATTTGCTGAATATTAAACCCTGGCAACATTTTCCGCTAAGAAAGGCACAGACGCTGGCAGGAGCGAAAGGAAGGCTCTTTGAGAGCCTGTTTATTTATCAAAAGGGTCCCGACGTTGAGGAAAGCGAGCGAGCAGGGCAGTTGTATGAGAGTGTTGGTGGGCAGAGTGATGTTGAGTATCCGGTTTGTGTGGAGATGGAGGTTGCAGGAGGAAAGGTGATCTGGAGATGTGCGGTTAAAGATGAGGTGTTTGATGCAGCGGGGACGGGAGAGCTCTTGGATGCTCTGGATAGCATGATGGCTGCGGTGCTGGAGCAGCCAAATGCCCCCTCGATTGAGTTTGTATCGACAGGTGTATCGGTGGGTGGTCTTCCTGCTTTCCAGCGGGAGGATGTGGTTAAAGAGTCGGAGAACGCGGTTGCAACAGCGGGAGAATCAACCAGATCAGGCCAGGAGGACGCAGCTACTTTCAAAGAATTACGCGACGTCCTTGCTCTTGTGTCCGGAGTACCAGAAGAGGAGATCACGAGGGATATGACCATCTTCCATATCGGTCTTGATTCAATCAGCGCCATCAAAGTTTCTGCGCATCTCCGGAAACGGGGTATAAAAGTCAGTGTGGGTGATATGCTCAAGACCGGCACTATCGGAAATTTAGCGAAGCTCGTGCAGGGAAGGAGATACACGGAAGAGGAAGGTATCCATGAGGATGCGACGACCGCGGTCATAGAAGAAGCACTGGAGCACATCGACCGAACAGCAGTGCTACACGAGGCTGGTATCAAAGAGGTGGACGTCGAGCGTATTCTACCCATCACAGCGGGCCAGTTGTATATGCTTTCTATGTGGCTCAACTCTCGCGGCACCCAATTCTATCCGGAGTTTCTGTATAGGGTCGAGGGAAA
This sequence comes from Westerdykella aurantiaca, assembly GCA_030412805.1. Classification (NCBI taxonomy): domain Eukaryota; kingdom Fungi; phylum Ascomycota; class Dothideomycetes; order Pleosporales; family Sporormiaceae; genus Westerdykella; species Westerdykella aurantiaca. The sequence goes on from JASJFJ010000001.1 coordinate 4,830,736, forward strand.
TGTATCATTTGACACGCTCGTACGGTCATGGCAACAGCTGGTATCAAGGAACCCCATTCTACGGACCTTCTTTTTACCAGTCGAGAATAAGCGCATTTCATGGATCCAGGCGGTCCTTCGCGACCCTGGGATCTCTGTCAGAGACACCACGGGACTGGATAGGGAGGCAATAGTCAGATGCGTCAAGGAATGCGCAATCCAACAACCATATGCACATCTCCTTGCCGCCATGACTCCGACTGGATGGACCTTGCACCTAAAGATCCACCACGCCCTCTACGACGGTGTAAGCCTTCCACTTCTGCTGTATCAGTTTTCCAATCTTTGCAATGGAAGAGATACGCCCGTAATCCTTCAGGATACAATCGGAAAATTCACTGCGGCTTCTGCGTCACCGTCAGCACAAGCACAACGAAAGGCGTTCTGGACAGACTACCTGCATGGCGTCGAACCGAATCATCTGCTTCAACCTTTCTCGCCGCCAACATCAAAAACGGAAACTTTCAAGGCTGCACTGTTACCCGATCTAAGTGGTCTAGAGGCTCTAGCACGATCTTCCGGCCTCTCGATCCAATCCTTTCTCATCGCCTTGTACGCCAGAATCTACGCCTCCCTCACATCTACACCCACAGATCAAGACGTCGTCATAGGCATATATCTCGCAAACCGCTCGCACGCTAGCCTTCCCGATCTGGCGGAGTCTCCGATCCCAACAGTCAATCTTGTCCCTCTGCGGGTCAAGTTGCCGCTACAAAACGATATTAAGGAAGTTGCCGCAAAGGTGCAGAGGAATATGCAGGAGATCAGCAGTGAGGCTATTGGCGGGGTTAGTTTGCGAGAGGTTTGGGAGTGGACAGGTGTGAAGGTGGATTGCTTTTTGAATTTCTTGAAGTTGCCTGATGTGGAAGAGAGCGCTACTCATGAAAAAGAAAGCGGAGGAGTGCAGATTACGGCGATGGACGAATGGGATAAGGATGTAGCGAGGGAGGTGAAGACACAGTCTTTGCTTTCGGTGGATGAAGAGAAGAGGTTGCGTGGTGGCAGCGAGAGGATTGCGGACGCGTATTTGGTGAGTTGCGCATTCATGTTTCACATCCACTCAAGATGATTATGACTGACATCAAACAGCATGCCATTGATGTCGAAATCACGGTGCGGAACGGTGCATTATATGTTGGCGTTTTTGCTCCGACGGAGATGCTAAGCTTGAGGTGTGCGGAGGAGTTGGTGCAGGGGTTGAAGAGCGGAATAGAGACATTGGTGGAGGAGTAAACATGCAGCGGAAGATAAAAGAGATATACCGAGGATTTCTTGAACTTCCCAATGTCCCCTGCAGGAAATCCATTCTCGCAATTTTTGATGCTTAATTTTGATGATCATTATCTAGCAGATAGGATAGAGATCTCTTGACGTCTCGAGTGTTATCAATCTCTTGATTTATTACCAATCAGTCCTACTCAGTACGGGTAGCATCAGGCGCAAACTTTAGCTGTAATGGAGGTCAATAGTCTTTCGTCTCGTCTTTGGAAAATACACGGAAAGATTCCCAGATAATAGACGAGCATTTACAGCATCCATTTGCGGAGCCTCTTACACGTCACTCAATCCGCAATCTGCAAAAACACCACCAACACCGCCGAATACCTACATATCAAGTCAGCTAACCATCTCACTTTCGAACGAGACTTAGACTCACGCGGCCGCCGCCGCCAAACTCTCGAAAGGCCTCGCCACCGTCGTCAGACTAACCAAAACCAAGAACACAGCTACAAATCCCGTGATAATTCCCAGCCTCTTCATCGTCTTATTTGGCCCTTTAGTCACTGCGAGAACCCACAATGGTGCTATAAGCATGGCCATGCCCGCTCCCATGATGAGCATGGCAACCGTCCTGTCGATACGACGGTCGGAGCTAAAGTGTAGGTTTTTCGAAAGGGGATACTGAGCCGTGGCACGGTTGGCCAGATGGGGAGGAGCATGTTTGCGCCATATCCGTGCTAGACGGAAACGGCTGGAGTGTTCGAGGAAGTGGCGTAAAGGGGTAGTGGTACGGGAAACGAGGGAAATGAGATCGTGCGTGTGGTTGATGTAGGCGGTTTCGGGACCGTGGATGCACGCGTTGTCGACATTTGCGTGCCAGTTGCGGAGGGACTGGACGTTCCATTCGGGCACTTTGGGGCGAGCTCGCAGAGTAGAATGTTGGATTAGAAGAGCATCTATTTGCAGGTAAATGGCTACAGTTCTCTCTCCACCCCGGATCGGGAGGCTTTACTGTAATCCTTCAGCTTGAGGTGCAGCTCTCCTAATATCCGCAAACGTTCAGGGACAGGTTCTAGCCGAAATGAGCCGTTGCGTACGTGTGGCGCCGTCTTGGCTGAGTGCTCCATGTCGAGCTCCTCTAGCCTTTCCTCAAGCTGGACGATCTGGTCTTGAAGGTAAAGAAGTACTCGGGCATTCAAGTCTCCAAACCGTCTGAAGACGAGGAAGTTGTCATCGGAAGCGAGGAAGCCTGCGTAGGATCGGTACCCGAGATACTTCCATGGTTTGCGGAAGATTTCTTCGTCATATAGCGGTGAAGGGGGCGGCTCATGGCAGGGAAGAGAAGAGGATGGGGACGGAGTAGCCATTGTAGAAGATAACGAGATTCATGCATGCACTTCTCGTTCGGTTATCATGAAATACATTTTTCAGCTGCTGCCACCACCTGCATTCGAGAGTAGAGCGGCCCAATGCCACGTGCCTATCTCAGCCTTGCGCGGTCTCATTCGTATCAGCTGAATCACCCCACCATTAGAGCACTCGGGCATCTATCCCCAAGAGAACGTCAGGAAGGAGGAAACCCCGCTCATGTCCCAAATCTCCCTGTTGCGCTTGACGTGCAAACTCATCCATGGACGCTGTTGTGAGAAGTGACTGGTAGAATATTGGAACGCTTACTATCGTTATATCATGTGAAACTCTGCAGTGGTATCATGCTCCTTCGTGCTAGTGTCCTGCCCATGAAAATCAAATCCCTTAATCGATAGGGAAGGAGAGTGAAAATAGGGAAGACATGGTTATGCTCCCCCAGTCCCATGACTGATCACCGCCCCCTCCCCGCTCCTTCATAACGCTCTAGACCAGTTCACTCATCCACATTAGACGACTTGCTCGCCGTACCTGCTAGCTCCGACGGGTCTCCTATCGATCGAATGCGTGTGAGCATGTGTTCCCTCACCCACAACGCCACCATGGGTGCCGCGACCGTTAGCAGCACCGTGAGCAGCTGCGCCCGTCAGGCCACCAGCTGCAGATCCAGACGGCATGGTTCCGCGAGGACCATCAGCGGCATCGAACGGAGCACCTCCCCATGCGCCACCGTCGTGCTCGCCCCACCCAGCCTTGCGAGTGAAGGTTGCAGAGTGGAATCCATCATATGTGGAGGGGCCGGCTCCATAGATAAACGGAGCGTCCCGGAGGAGGGGAATATGGTTGACTGTATGGATGGGTTAGATCATTTCGTAGCAGAAGAACGAGCCGATGACTTACAGCGGAAATCCCAAACCGATGCGTATACCATGCGATAGGATGAGAAGGCAAAGACGGTTCCGATGATGGCTCCAGCAAGGATATCATACCAGTTGTGATATTCGTCGATTGTGAGCGCACCACCAATGAGGCAAGCGCCGAGCAGAGGTGCATACAGTGCGATCAACTTCCACATGGCGGGATGATGGTTTGAGAAAACCTTCAGCTTCGCGTTGAGGTAGAGGTACAGGAAGACGAAGCCTGCAAAGGCCGCTGTGGTATGGCCGGAGGGCATTGACTCAAGCGCGTCGTTGATCTCCTTCTCATCGCCAGTGCACACGCTCCGGTCGTACATTATCTGACGGTATCCGTTGCCGGAAGGGAGATTGAACGGTGGAATACTGGGTTTGCAAACAGCGAGGAAGTGGGGACGAAGACCTCCGATCAGCCACTTGATGAATACCTGAAAGACAGCGGCCGAGATGAGAGCATAGAGAAGACCGATGGTGGCATTATTCACATCCCAAAAGCTTCGGACGCGGATCTGGCAGATGAGGAAGACGGCGATGGGGACCAAGGCAGCCAGAAGCGCAGCTGCCCAGATGGGAACGATCTCGTTCCTCAGAGGATAGGCAAACTGAGGGTAGATGACTTCACCATCCTGAAAGGTGACTATTTGTTTGTCAGTGCCGAGATACTCGAGACACGAGTGTATCCGAATATAGACTTACTTGGAAAGCTGCGGCTCGGAGCGGGCTTCGCAAAGTAGACTCCCAAACCGATTGCGCCCATGACTGCCATGGTGATGATGTCCAGGGCGGTAGCCTTGACCCACTGGCCGAAGGTCGGGCGCGTGTTCCAAGCCGGGGCGCCTGCGGCAGTATGAGTGGCTCCATGTCGGCGACTGAAGATACCCGGCTTCTTCTCGCGCGTGCCAGTGGCAGTCGTGGTGTCAGCGTCGATGGGCGCTGGGCGTCGATTGAAGAAGCCCATGGTGACTTGGTGACGTTGCTGGCTGTGAAGTGGAAGAAGAAGAGGCGACGATGGGTAGGCAGGCTAAAGGTAGGAAGAGAAGTTGGTTGCTAAAGGCAGTCAAGGCAGTAGCTCGATGGTAGATGTGATGAAGGTAAGCACCCACACAGCAAACGCTCCAACGAAGTGCAGCGACAAACAGACGGAAGACCACTGTCCAGGTGAAGAAGAAAAGAGGCTCACCCACCGTACCTCTCCGTCTATTTGTACTGTGTACTACAAAGTGCGTCATCGTATGTGCCCTTTTGGTGCCGTCGCACTGTGTGCACCACTCCGCGGGCACGACATCATTCACCCACTCGGTCGGTGTGCGTCCACGTAAATTAGACAAGCCACAAACAGGCTTCCAAGCTTCCACCCCTACGCTTCCTCCCAACGTGGCTAAATAGACGGCTCCAGAGCCTGGCTGCAGATTGAACTCGACGATTATTGCTAGGTTGGGGAGGCTGAAAGGGCGGAATGCTGAAACAAGGAGTGGGAGGGTTACGAGAGCAAAAGCTTGGATCCACCTACACAAAAGCTTGGTTGCAACGTCTCGCAACCATGCAAAGGCTTGACACGACCGTTGTCTATGACCGACCGTGCATTATTATTGCGAACAGTGCATTCGGCCCAAAAGTCTGTTGCTACCTTTTCCCAACGGTGCCCACCTCGGGGAGGGAGACCTGTCCCTGTGTGTATACTGTAAACAGGGATTCGTATGTTTCGCGACAGACGTTGGGAGTGACGTCACCGTACACATGCAGCCTCCTTCACCTGTGGTTCGTGCACATAATCATCGGAATTCACGTGCCGGCAAGCCACATATTTTGGCGATCAATGACATGGCCACAGCGATCGTACACAGTATTGTGGAGTTGCGTTACTGCCTGCTCCTGTGTAGAGGTGAAGTTATTGGAAGCAGAGTGAGGAGGGCCGCAGCCAATCCTCTGCCTCTCCTGCTCGTGCAATGGACTACTCGAGCAAGGGGACGCCCAGTTCCGTATCGCAATAATCGTACTGAGTTTGTGGGTACTCCGTGGTCGGACGTGGCTCCTTTTCATCCGCTCCCGATTGCAGGACCACTGATAAACGCGGGACTCCAGTACTCGTTCTCGCCTGCTTGTGTATCGACCCATACCAAGGAGTCTGCCATGAGGTCTTCCACCACGGCGATCGCCCGAGGTCGCTCCCACGACAGGTTAAGCTGCAGCATGGACACGGTCACATACCCCAGGACCTGGACGGCTTCCAGAACGGTGCTCTGATCCGTGTTGAGCTCCTTCGGCACGCTTCGAATCAGACTCCGGTGCCCAATCTTCATCATGGAGAAGCACGACCCAAGGGGCGAAAGCGACTCCACGGCTCTCGTGATATCGTCATCCGAAACCTCCATCCCGCCTCCAATGCCACGTCCGCGCTGGATACGTTGGCGGATCTCCGCTACCGAGATCAGCCCGCCATTCTCGGCGCGTGTTGCGCGGCATTCCTCTACGATGAGGACACCGAGGTTGAAGTAGAAGTCGTTGACGGAGCTTCCTAGCATCTGCGCCCATATACTGCTGCCGCCTCCATCCTTTCCCTTTTCTCGGTGATGGCTCGACGCGAGGAAGTCGACCCCCAATGCACTACACATGCGTGCGAACTCGGCGCGAAAGGCGGGATTGGCTCGTATGTCCTTGGCATGCGTGACGGCGAAGTTGTGAAGCAAGGACTGGAAGACCTCCAGCTGGGTGCTGAGGGACTGCTCGTTCTGATTCCGTAGGGAGGCGCCATGCGAAGCATATTGGGACGAGGCAATTCGGGAGCTCGATAGGGAGGAGAGACCGGGTGTGCGTCGGGGACGATCCATGAGGGCCAGAATGGGTACAGGCCTTGGGGCCTCTTGGGTATTTGGAAATGTCCTGATGGGGGTTCAAGATCATGTATAGCGGTCAGTGTTCCGCAAGGTCTCGAAGTTGTACCAAAGGCGGTCTGCGGGGTGGAAGCGCCTTGGCATGTTTGTGACGTGGGGTCGGTGGCGTCCAACACCTCGAGCTTCCATCTTCCAAGCTCTACACTCTCTGGAGTGTTACACCAAACAATGCGTACTGCCCGGATCCTTTTGCCCTCTACAGGGTAGTCTGAGAAATACGCACGCCGACATTCCCCTTCACCTGAGAACCTCTCACTCACACCCTTCGAAGCCACGGAAAAGACTTCAGGACAACCCCAGAGCAAGCGAAGCCTACTAGGTTTTCCCCCTTTTGATACCCAATATCCTTCACTGTTTGATGACTTTCGCCACCTTTTCAAGATTCTGCGCCACACAAACTTCGAGACGCTGTTCCACGTCTCCATGGATCCTGCAATGCAGACACATTGCGTTTTGTTGCTGAATTTGCCTCCGTCTGCATTGGGAGGCATCGACTTACTCTCCTTCACCACCACCCCCCGCTTCCGAGGCGTTAAGAACTTGCCTCCCGGCTTGCATTTTGTTTTTGCGTCGAGTGATGCCGCCGTCTCCGTGCGCCATGGCGCCTGGTTTTATGTCTCACCCGGCACCGGATCACCCCAGATCTTCATCAAGAAATGGGATCCGAACACTGAAGATTTGATAGCCGAGACCTCCCAATCAGAAGTGCTGCGGTGGAAAGCGAACCTCGGAAGCATATGGAAAGACGGCCTGACACCATATCGGCAAATCGTGTCGTCGGATTCGAGGGAGGAGGACGAGGCGGGGGAAGAATCATCAGACTGGTCAGAGCTGACTTCACGAATAAGCCCGTCATTGCTCTCTCGGATTTGTGGTCTCAATCCCGATCACTGGAGTCTGTCCTCCGCTTCCTCCGCTCCGCAGGATTTGGAAAATATCCCGGGCCTCGAATCAAGTAACAGCGTCCTCCATCCCGAAAAGGAGCTAAATTTTCTGCCTATAGACCTGAAGCGCACATGGAGAGTTGGCGCAACCGGGAGAGAGCGCACCGAAGCCGCGCAGGACCGGTCATGGGCCCTAGGCGACCTCATCGAAAATCACTGCAAAGCGAGGGACCCTCGAGGGGGGGAAGACGAGGTGCTAGGAGAAGTGCAGTTCTGCTTCCTCATGGTCCTCACGCTCAACAACAATTCTTGCCTCGAGCAGTGGAAGCGACTACTGAGTTTACTCTTTACCTGCAGGAAAGCCGTCAGGGAACGAACGCCCATGTTTGCTGAGCTATGCAGGACTCTACGGTTACAGCTATCCCACTGCGCGGATATGGAAGCGGGCATGTTCGACCTGAACGAGCAAGGGGGCGGCTTCCTGAGACCCCTCCTTCGAAAGTTCCGCCTAATGCTAGGGGAACTTGAAGGAGACTGGAAGAAGCGCCTGGTGAATGGATTCAATGAACTGCAAGACTATGTCCAAGATGTGTTTGGATGGGAGCTAGACGACTCCTATGTCAAGAGGGGAATGCTAGAGTTGGAGGATGGCGAAAGAGTGGAGATGGAAGTCAACGGGGCTGACGAAGATGACGAGAAGGGCGAATTCGCCCCATTAGTGGTCGACTTGACACCCAGTCAGATGAAGGGGCTCTACCACACCGGCAGCGACAAGCAAGAGAGTGGTGCGGACACAGATGAGGCGGATCTGGATGAAATGGATACGCGGTACTGAGGCGCCTAGGCCGATATTAACTGCACGCATAGTAGGAAATCATAGGTTCAGACACCGGTTTGGAGACATTTCACCAACTTCTCCTGCCATCCACTCTTTTGGCCCTTGAAGGGACACTTTTCTTCGAGCCACGGTACCCACCACGCTGCGAAACGCCGTTCATATATCAGACGCCCAGCCCTACCTATGTCGTCGGACTTCCGTAGCGACGAGGCACAGTTTGATAACGCAGCTGCACTGCCCATAGACGATCCTACGCGTCATCCTTCCTTCGTCCCTTCACGGCCGTAGGCCTACCCAGGTCGACCCTCCTCGCATCCTTCGCATCAAGGCCCCTCTTTGTGAACATCCCCCAGCACAAATCATCTGCACCATAAACACCCCGGCGTATCCAGAACAGCCCTATTTCTGACGTACTCATCCGCCCCGCCACAGTGCCACACTCGTCGATCGTGTACTTGGAAGCCCACTGGTCCACGTTGCCAAGTCCGAAGCGGCTATGTATGCCGGATCTACGCCCTTCGCGGAACTCCGTACCTTGGGAAGTGTAGAGGGAAGTTGATTAGAGAATTCTGGATTAGAGAATTCTGATTCGCCATATTGATGGAGGTCGATGCTAGTGATGATGTTGTATGTAGGCTGTGCGCGGTATCTGACTGTGACCAAGCCTGCCTAGTGTGGCTTTGTTTGCGGCGTACGTCCACCATCACGCCGGTGTGCGGAGTACACGGTGTTTCCACAGCTTCCCAGAATGATAAATGGATGTGTTCGCCACATCGGGGATTAAATGCCTTTGTTTGATCTGTATCTGTGTTAACTACCGACGCTAAAAAGTGGTAGATTCGACGCGTTCAGCAGTTTCCCGGCTTTGTTGGAATTCGCATCTATAGCTATAGCTACATCCTTGGGATCTCACACGTTCGATCGACAACCATCGGATTTCGCATCTGCATCTCGCGTTCTACATTCCACTTAGGAGATTGAGTATACCCTATTAGTTTCAGATATCCACTCTATGGAAAAGTCATCAGGTAAGTCTTCAAAGCAACATTGAAAGCAAAACCGCCGCTTCCAACCCCTATCTTTGCTTCGTCCAGCCAGACATTGCCAATGGTACCGGTCAAGACTTTCATCTCCTCCCTCCTATCCTATCCCCCCACCACATATAGATAAAACTAACCGAGCCGCTCAGACCCAGGCCCAGTCCCACCAGCCGACCAGCAACAGCCACAACAACCTCAACCTCCACCACCCATCTACCAGGAGCAATCTTCCAAAATGGGACCACAGCAGCAACCCGCTCCCATGCATCCAGGCCCGCAAGCAGGCTACAGCCACGGCTTCCAAACCGCCACTCCTTTGATGGCTTTGAACAGAGGGCCTGCTCCGGTAGATTGTCCGGCCTGTGGGTGCAGGAGTATGACGAATGTACAATTTGAGACCGGCAATTCGACACAGTGAGTCTCCTTTTCCTAGGCTCCCTCATCCTCCCATTTTCCTCGTTCCCATCGTCCTCGTCCACCTTTCCGTTGCAGGACTTCCCCACCGTCCCGAATCCCCGTCGCATTCATCTTCATCCTTCTTTTGTGCTTGATGCTAACGACACCGCTCTAGCGCATGGGCCCTTGTCCTCTGCCTCGTCGCCTGTCTAGGTTGTATACCCTACTGCATGAACTCCCTCAAGGACGTAGAGCATCGATGCGCAAACTGCGGAATCTTGCTGGCGACGTGGCATCGGAGCGGAAGTACGGAGGTGCATTGCCATGCTTAGACTGCAAAGGATGGCAAAAGAAATGGTTGGATTGTGTATATCTATTGTATTGGCAGATCAGTGCGAGAAGATGTAGAGGTCGGGAACTTGTTTGAAGGAAGTAGAAAGGTGGCACATTCGGTCGCTCCTCAACCTTTAGGTTGCGCGTCGTTCGTTGGAATATTTCCTTCCTTCCTCTCATATACCCTTTCTTTACCATGAATGCGGTTGCTTGTTGGTAGTTAATGATCACATACGGAAGAGGAAGTTAAATCTCAGCAGTCCCATTAAAGTTTGTCCAATCTTGGATTGTGGCTTTCAGCCCACCCAGCCTGCATGCGAGGCTCCCGCCACGACTGGCTGGTTTCGCCGCACAACGACAGCTTTGTGGCTTCCACAACGCGAGGGACGTTTGAACAAGTGCAACAATATATAATAGACTATTGGACGTATTTGAAGAGCTCTAGATCGCTCAGGAACCGTCCTCGATTCGGATTATGGTACGCCTTCTCTCTCTAGTGAGATCCCACATCTATACACATATATATACAAACAGCATACCAGCACCCCAAGATTATTTCGTTCGGCCACGCGCGCTACCATAGAAACTCCGCGTTAATCATCCTTGGCTCCTCCGAATCTTTCCACGTCACCTTCTGGGCCGGCAACAATCTGCGATGCCACATTCGTGCGAACCTGCGAGCAGCGAGCTCCTCTTCAAACTCCACAATCCACCTATTATACAGCCTGTTCATGACAATCTGCTTGAGATTCGTCTCTGCACTACGTGACGATGGCTCCTGGGAATCAAGTGCGAGGGAGCCAAGCAGGGGATCTAGAGACGACGATAAAGTGTCCCTGGTCGCAGCGCGTGGGTTGACGGAAGAGACAGCTTGAAGCTTTGTGTTCACGTTGATGACGTCGCGGAGACGGTGGATACCCTTGGAGCCATTGTGAAAGGGCCATGTGAGACCGCGGTCGTAGGCGTGCCGTTTGAAGCTATGGTAGAGGTCGTCTCGCGAAGGCTCCCAACCTTCGATATGAAGCAGGACTTTCCATATAGGTTGGCCGTTCGTGCCCACGCTTGGGACGATAGGCTCGTATCCGCCACGTTCAATCAACGCTCGGAGGCTGGGGTTATATGGTTGAAGGACCATATGCAGGGACAGGTTCAGGCTGGTAGGTTTCAGAAAGTAGGTAGACATGACTTTGTTCAGGTCTTCACCGTCTTCAAGGAAACCCACTGGTGGTGGTATGGCTGAGAAGATAGAGGACCGTTGATGAAGGCCCGATAGCTTATGTAGTCGAGCAGCGTTATTTTGGTATGCTAGTGCAGATTCCGGTGTTTTGAAAAGGAGGTAGTAAAATGGCAACCGCTCAAGGGTTAGGGGATCTCTTCCTGGTATGATCTTTTCGAATTCACCGTCGCGTATCCATGATTGTATGTGCTTGCCTTTGGGAATTAGCCGTCGGAAATCAGCCTCTGTGAGCTCAGTACTACAATGCACGAGTTGGAGAGCGGTCACACGCTCTTGACGTGCCCGGAACGATGCAGTGATATGTTCTCGCACCGTCTTACCAGCTTCGGTAAAAGTAGGTCGGATCAGTGGAACATCCTTCGGAGGATCTAGCTTGGGAAAAGGGTTACGAGGAGTATAATGTGGCTGTGCATAAGTGGTGGCTTCTGGGAAGAGCTCTTCCAGGAGAGATGGGTGCCTCGATTCCTGACCGGGACGTTCGGCGGAGGAATTATTTTCCTTCTCTGGATCTACCTCTCTGTGAGAATCGACAGAATCTCGCGGTTCCTTGTTACGGGTCCTGTCTGTCTTTGTGTGAAGTTTTCGTACCAGCCGCACATGATCCTCGCCCGACTTCTCGGAAATTGATGGGGGTGTCGTCTGCTTTTCAATATCGGCGGCTCCTCCTCCCGCGAGCACCATGGACTTCGGAGGCATGTAGTCTACTTGCGAGCGAGGTGTGCCGAGAGCTTCTAGGGCCTCCTGTAGCTCCAATTCCGCCCTCGATAACAGACTTTCCATGACAATGAAGCGGGGCCTTCGTTTTGCAACCCCGGAGTATACTTCCGACAAGTGCGTTTTGAATATTTCAATCGTTTCATTGAGTGATTGTTGCAAAGGGGAGAGTCCTGAAGAGTTCATCTCTCGCAGCTGTCGGCTTATAGACACTAGCCTGCTCCCATTGACTTTAATCAGATGTCGGGCTGCGTTCACGAGAGGCAAGATATCACTGGGACGGAAGCTGTCTTGGACTGATGTTGCGTTCCCCGTGGAGCCGTTCGCTGGACGTTTGTTTATCGGCGATAATGGCGGCGATATTTCAGTGGAAAGTGAAGAGGAAACCCTCTGGCTTTGTTGCAACAGTTCCGGGCTGGAATCTCCCACTGAAAGCAGTGCCTGTTTTGCAACCAATGCCTCTTGTAGGAGACGCACCTGCTCACGCAATTCCTTCAACTGGTCCTCAAGAGCCTGATCTGACCCGTTATAAGCCCCCAAGTCGGCCTTGATTTGCGGTGACTGGATGGAGCTATACGCCGCCAGATGTTTTTCATCCTCCCCTTGTATACCATCGATAAAGGATGTCGTGTTCTCTTCTGACCTTGGTTGTACCTCCTTGGGGCTGGGAAGCTCTGCTTTGGTGGGTTCCAAGATCTCCGCAGGTGGGCGGACAGGAGATCCAGAGAGCTCGTGACCGTCCTGCTGAGATGGTATTTCGAGAGTTGCTGGTTGTCGCTCCGGTTGTATTACTGGGTCCGAAAGCGCCGAACGCTGAGGAATTTGGTCGGGTGCTTGTCCGTAAATGGAGCTCGAAAGACGTTTCGCGAACGAAGCCCACCAGCCTTTCCCTCGTGATTGTGCGCCTGATTCCGCCGACTCATGATTTCTGAGGTCTAATGCAGTGGACTGTCAGCTTCGTGTGAAACAATACAGGTTCGAGACTGGCGACTTGCCCTGAGGCCTCTCGTGGGCATCTGCATCATCACCGCGCCGGGTCGACAGTGGGCGGCAGCGGCTGGGCGGATTGAAGGCCCGGCGCGTCTGATAACATGGCCGCAGAGGTTGAATGCGGCGCGGCGGTGGCATCAATTGATTCTGACAGGCCACATCGCAGGTTCCACGCGTTCAATACAGCTTCAACCGCGATCCGAAAAACTACCTTGAAAGCCGCTCCGTATGCTTAGTCAGAATTGTTTAGTCATACGCCAGTCGCGACCGTCCGCACCCCAGCTTCTTGGACGGTATTGGCCCCACTACCATAGAAAAACAGACATCGAGGAGACGGAATTCGAATTCTGCAGCAGCTTCGCTTTCCGATGACGACTACCTATTTTACGCTACGTCCATTAGAGCGTAATCCTCCAGGAACTCTACTTGAAGGAGCTTTCCGCGTCCACCTGGCCATAAAGGAGCTTAAAGCGCTGAAGCTTTCCACCGGCGATTTAATTCGTATAAGCACTCAAAATGGGCCAAAAGGAATCGCTATTGCGTGGCTTGCAAGCCAAACCAATCCCGGAAATAAACCAATAGCAAAGGTCACTGATCTACTAAGAGACAAATATGGCCTATCTATTACAAATGATCGCATTGCGATCGAAAAAGTCGAGAATGCAGAAAATGAATGGACACCTATCCGGAAAATTGGGGTCGCCTTTGAGTCCTCTGAGAGCCCAAGTGGATATACTTCCACTGAGGATATCCTCTTCTGGACTCGCCAAGCATTAGGTATGCGATCGAGCCTCAATTCGGCGAACAAAACAATTCCTGATAAAGAGGTATAGCCGATCTCGAGGTAATACTCCCGGATTGTACTTTTGATGTACAAAAACGTGGTCCCAGGGCCCGTCCTGCGAAGTCACGCCTCATTGTTAAAAGCATTGACCCTGTTCCTGACTTTAGTCGGCCTCTGTATTTTGATCCTGCCACTTCTCATGTCGTCTTCAGCGAAGGGCTCGCGAATCTGTCCGCCGAGGCAAAACAGGTGCAGACCGCATCTGAAACAATTCCCCAGCTAAGTTACGACGGTATCGGAGGGTTGAACGAGCACATTGCGACCATCAACCGGCATCTTTTGTTCCTCACAAAACATCAACCCTCCATAACTGATCAACATCTTCTTCGTCTTGTTGGGCCTACAGCCTTCCTTATCCATGGACCTGAAGGCACTGGAAAGTCGATGCTTTTGGAGCGGCTCTCTCAGTGCGGATGGAAGGGGGTCTTCAGAGTCGATGCGGCGTCCAGTTCGAAGACCCCTGGTAAAGATATCAGTGGAGCTTTTGACAAAGCCCATGAAAACCAACCAAGCCTTGTTCTGCTAGACAATCTGGACAAACTTCTCGCCAAGGGAGACGCCCTCGTAACACGCCTAAAATTGGAACTGGACAAGCTTGAGGGTGCTCGAGTAGCTGTCGCAGCAGCTGCACGTAGTGTATATGACATCGACGCCAGTCTCAGAACCACAACTGGATTTAAGGTTGAGCTTGAGATTTTCCCTCCCAACGTGCGGCAACGGGAGGAAATCTTGCGGCAGATTTTAGGGCCGGACAGACTATTGGCCCAAATGGATTTCAGTTCGCTGTCAGAGAAGTCACATGGCTTTGTTGGACGCGATCTGATGAAGCTGTGCGGTCTAGCAATCAACTACCGCATCCAAGCAATCTGTTGCTCACTACAGGCCGAAAATAATTCTCCTCTAGGCGGTCTTTTAAACGGTCAGGACTTCGTCAGTCAGAGCGACTTTGACGCCGTCATAGACCAGGTTCAACCAACTGTCCTGAAAGATAGCATTCTTGAAGTGCCTAAAGTCAGGTGGACCGATATTGCCGGGCTTGGTCATGTCCAGAAATTGCTCGAAGAGATCATGATCCGCCCCATCAAGGTAAATCTTCCTGTGGTGTTCCGGTGAAAGTGGCTGACATTTCAAAGTTTCCGGATTTGTACCTGAAATTTGGCGGAGCGGCGTCACGCAAAGGTGTTCTTCTATACGGTCCTCCTGGCTGCGCAAAGACCTTGATCGCTCAGGCCGTGGCAACAGAATCTAACCAAAACTTCCTAGCCGTGAAAGGATCCGAGCTTATCAAGATGTATGTTGGAGAGTCAGAGCGTGCAATTCGAGACGTCTTCCGCCGAGCCCGCGCTGCCAAACCTTGCATCATCTTCTTTGACGAGATTGATTCAATCGGCAAGTCTCGCGAAAAGTCTCAGGACAGCGGGCTGAACGTCGTTACAACACTGCTGAATGAAATGGACGGCATCGAAGCCTTGAAGGAAGTTTTCATCATTGGAGCGACCAATCGCCCAGACATCCTGGACTCAGCCTTGATCCGCCCCGGTCGTTTTGACGCCCATATCCACATTGGACTGCCGAACGAGGATGCTCGTAAACAAATCGTTGAGATCCACACAAGGAAGATGCCGCTCGCCGGGGATGTAGACCTGGGGATCCTCGCTTCGAAAACACAAGATTATAGCGGTGCCGATATCAAGGCTCTATGCTCCATTGCCGGGGAGATGGGGATTTCCGATTACACACAAGATCCAAGTCCTGACAACACGCCGGAAATACGAATGTGTCATTTCGAACGAGCATTGGCGGAGCATTCACCTCACACTGTGAAAGAAGAAGCCGATCGCTACAAGAATTGGAGGCCAGGGAAATCATTGAGCGCAAACTAACAAGATTCTTGAGGCTGTGGATGGTCCTGGTTTCCGGTGTGCTTTCTTCGTTTTCCTGCTGTGGGGGTTCCCGGTAGATACCCACTTGTCGTTCTGGCAAGACCTGAATAGGCGGCTTTTGTGATGGAGTCCGGGATTATGGAGACATAGCTTCATTCGACTTCTGGATCGCCACGCGACCTATTTTTTGACTACTGTGTACTCAAACACCAGACTGAGTCTGGCATTAGCGCAAAGGAACTGCCTTGCCTCATCCATATACCCAGCTTCCACTTACCCAGCTTCCACTTCTGAAGCAATTGAACGCTTGTGGAAGAATTGCAAGGTAGCCGCATAACGCGGTTGCCAGGACAGACATTCAAGGTGTATATAGCCGCTTCGATGACGTGGATCTCCGGGTCGTTCGATCCTCTCACCCTGTGCCTGAAAATAACCCGACGGGCTGAGCCGAAAGGATATTCGATGGCCGCTGCACCAGCTGCAGGGTGATAATCCTGGACATTATCTACTACTGTACCAGTACATTGCTGCGGCCGATGACTATCTACTACTGGCATCCTCCGTCTCCCGCTTCATTTCCGATGATCCCGTCAGATGAGCTGATGTAATGTTGCCCTCGCGGAGTCCATAACAGTGGATGGCGATGCGCCTCGCCAGCGCTTTCGAACAAATCATGGCTGAGAGCAAACACGGATTATGTTTCTTTGGCGCTTT
Source organism: Westerdykella aurantiaca (assembly GCA_030412805.1). Taxonomy (NCBI): domain Eukaryota; kingdom Fungi; phylum Ascomycota; class Dothideomycetes; order Pleosporales; family Sporormiaceae; genus Westerdykella; species Westerdykella aurantiaca. Next base: position 4,847,042 of record JASJFJ010000001.1, read on the forward strand.
CGGCTCTTCTTCTTTTGTCAGCAATTTCAATCGAAGAGCCAGTGTTTGGTGTTGAAGAGGCTGCTTGGCAAGTTATAGCGAAATTGCGGAAAGGGACAGGGAAAGGGGCCCTCTTTTGAAACCGAGGCTCGTGCACCTTTCCAACCACCCCCCGTCTCCCTACCAGGGCCTACCTCCTCGTGTTGACCAATCCAAGGCAATCTGTCCCTGACAACGGGTTACACATGCCACAAGGATCACCACATGCCGTTAGTTGCCGCTAGGTTTGAGATCCCGCTGGGCGAGAACCATAGCGTTTGCAGGCAAAATGTTGCCTCGTCGCAGTTCCTCTGTTCTCTTCCCTATCACTCTTTTCTCTCCTTTCTTCTTTCTTCTCAATAGCACGGTCTATCATACGTCTAGTGGTTCTCCGGAGAGCCGTCCATTCCTTTAACATCAATAAGGTTCAGCTTCACGTCACTCGCTCGCATCCCCTTACGCATCTTGAGACCTCACTAGCGCTTTTGAAACCGCCATGGCCAGGATATTGACCAGATCGAAATCGCTCAGACTGCTCAGAGGACCACACAAGGATACCCAACTTGAGAACAGCAGCCACTTGACGCTACCGCCAGCCAGTTCACAGGTGGATTTGGACAGATTAAAGGCGTCTACACCTGTTACAAGAGCGGAAAGCCGGGCTGATACGCCCGACATGTACAAACGGCCGAGGACAGCAGGAGGACAAGGCGACCGCGGGAAACTATTCCACAGAAAAGTGGCTCCCCTCACCCCACCTAATGCGGGATTCGCCTCTCAACCTTCATATCCTTCCTCGAATAAGTCGTCCACCACTATATTCTACACTACGGAAGTCCATGAAGATACAGAGGGAGTGATTGGCATTGCCCTTGGTAGTCCAACCATGAACCAACCTTGGGTAACCCCACCTCCGGCCTCGGAAGAACTGGGAACTGTCACTCATATATCTTCGAATGCTCATCTGCCCACCACACCAGAAGTGAAGCGAGAGGCCCCCAGGCAGAAAATCAGCAGGTGGAAATCCATATTCGGCAAGAAACATCAGAATCCCCCACCACAAAAACAGTCCTTCTACCAGCTCGTGCAATCCGTCGCCCCTCCTCGAGCGGATAGTCACCATGATGATGAGTCTCTGGAGTCAGGGTCCATCTCACGTGCCGACGTCTCGACGAACGACCTCCGGTCTCAATCTCCGCCTGTCTTCAAGCCGGAAATCCGACAGTCCCGAAGGTTCCCAAGAGGCTTCGAGCAACCACAAATCGAGACACGGCCGAGGGCTCTCACCGATACTGCCAATGCAAACAATTCACCAAAACCTTCGTTGATACGCTCAGCTTCGAGCCCTAAGCCTCACATCAAGGGCGATTGGAGTCAGGCCCCAGCAGTTCCGCAGGTTACCATATCCCGAGCTCCCCAAGGAATGGCGCAAGCTTTGAATAATCCCGGTCCACTGCTCAATGTCGATATCCCCAGCATCAAGCTGGATAGGTACAGTGTCATGTTCGGAAGCGTACTTCAGTCGAATGCTGGCTCATCCTCCAGCCGGTCATCAACACTTCTGGCGCGTAGAAAAGGAAATTCGGAACGATTGAAGCCTTTGAACGAGTTATCCGTCAAGGTATGTGTGCTACAGCAAGCAATATAATGTCAACCTGACAGTTGTGGCAGACAGAGGATGAATCGCGCACTTTAAAACCACAGCGTCGTGCCACCTCTCCATCATATCCGAAGTCGCCTTCTATGGTTTTGTCACTATTCCCTCAAACGACTAGCAATAAACCACCATCCCCGCGAACCAGAGCATCTCGTCGTTCACGACGTCTACAGCGATCCAACACTGCTCCTGCCAGCTCACCAAGCCTCCAAAGTTTTCCCTCGCGGGCCCCAGAGCACAAGGAAGAGGTCGCAGCCCCCCCAGTTGAGATGTCACAAGAGAAAGAACTCGAAGAGGACGAGGATCCAAACCTGAAGTCTCAATTATTCACCCCTACGCCGACGTCCCGGCACAGTTTCGATTCCGATGCAGACGATGCCTCCATCATCATGGCAAATTCTCCCGGCGCTCCTTGGAGGCCTCGCATGGGTGAGCCTCAATGGGAATTAGTCTCGAGACCGACCCAGGCTACCGCTCTGAGGTCCCATCCCACTATCATAACCCCTGAGCAAGGGCCTTCTTCGGCACCTTTGGATCTTAATAGCATTGGCAAGCAGAGGCTTGAGCCTACCCCGCGATCAGCAGACCACAAACCGGGCCTAAAGCCGCAAACACAAAACACGTCTCAGACGGCCACCGTCGGCGTGGCCAGATCAGTTTCGGTTTCACGAGCCAGCCCTCGGTCGGCAGATCTGGTCTCCCCACGCCTCATGAGGAGAGCCACAGAAAAAGCGCTCTCCCCAGCCTCTGGCCGGTTCATCGACCAGAAGCCGCTTACGCCCACCCTGGTCGAGCTCAGCAATCGCAAGAGCCATCGCGTGCAGCTGGTCGATGCGTAGGGTTGGTTTCAGAGGGAACGTTTCTCGGAGTTTCGTGCTACATGAGGCAAGTTACTAGAATTCTTTTTGTTTTATTCCTTAGAGTCGGGATTCTCAGGCGGGCAGCGCCTGAGGTTATTCCATGTTTAGCGGGTTGAGGGACACTTGTGACACCTTTGGAGTGTCAGGTACCAGGGCAGTTTATGCAGCGAAACAGGTGTTTATTATTGTTGTAGGACGGATGGATTGGAGGATTTTATTGGGAATGGAAAACCGCAGGACGGCATATGAAAGCGATATACCTATTATTATTTGTTACAATTATTCCACCAAACGAATGGCACTGGACTGTTCCATAGTCCGTAGAGACGGGCTTAGAGCACTGGCCCAACAATGTTAGCACGTGAAACAACAGCGACATCCGCTGCTACCATCGCCACCATCATTTCAGTGGACATGTGTACTGCTAATAATAATCTCGCGTGGTGGTATCAATGATGTACTAATTATAAACTTAAGTGGACCCTCCTCGTTGTCCACCCAGGTCGACCGGCGACCTGAAGAAACTCAACCGTCGTCCATAAGTACGTTTCCAGGAACTCGGCTCGTTCACTCTATAAGATAGTCAAACTCGCCTGTCCTAGAAACATTTTACTGAAATTCTTGAGAATATAATCAATGCATACAGAGCCATTGGCTCTCAGGAAGCTTAAGGATCTCCATTGCAAATGAAAGACGGAATCAAAGTAACTGGTTCTTGCCCAGGCCGCTCTTCTCAAGTCAGAAATCGCGATTCTATAGCATCAATACCGTCCAGCGTATCCATGTTCTCAGAGGCATGTATACGCCCGCCACGCCTACTCTCGCCGAAAGTCATCAGGTCTACTAGCCTAGCCTAGCGGGGCACCACCATATTGGTGTCCGCGCGAGGTCCGTGCACAAATATGTCCTACCCAAAAATTCAACCTGAGAGCGGCAGCCCCACGCTCAAACACATCTATACCCTACATTCTCAATTTCCCCCCCTCGTACACTCAGCCAATATGGCTAGCAATACTGCGTCGTCGCAGCCGGCGCTGAAGGCAGGCGATATCAGCGCTATGCCGCACTCGGAAGCGCACTACTTCAACAGGTTCGTTCACTCGCGACGCCGCATGGGACGGGGATGATTGCTAACAATTTGTCTTCTTAGTTACAATCACCATGGTATGTTGCGGAAGTCATGGAATGGGCTGAATGAGCTGCTAATATCCTTTCTAAGGCATCCACGAGGAAATGCTGGTGTGTACCCTTCTCCACCACACAAGCAAACAGAACCGCGAAGGATGGAAATCTAACCGATTTTTGTTGTAGAAAGACGAAGTACGCACGAAGTCCTACCGCGATGCCATATACCAGAATGCGCACCTTTTCAGGAACAAAGTTGTGCTTGATGTCGGATGTGGAACTGCCATTCTCAGCATGTACGTGGTTCCGAGTTCTTTTTTGCGACTTTGGGGGTTTTCAGGACCAGAGGCTGATACTTTGGACCCAGGTTTGCCGTACGCGCCGGCGCCAAGCACGTCATCGGGGTAGACATGTCGACGATCATCGAGAAGGCCAAGGAAATCGTTGCGGTGAACAATATGTCCGACAAGATCACCCTGCTGCAGGGAAAGATGGAGGAGGTCAAGTTGCCCTTCGACAAGGTGGACATCATAATATCAGAGTGGATGGGCTACTTCCTGCTGTATGAGAGCATGCTGGACACGGTTCTCTACGCCCGGGACAGGTACCTGAAGCCTGATGGTAAAATCTTCCCTGACAAGGCCACCATCTTCTTGGCTGGTATTGAGGACGGTGATTACAAGGAGGAGAAGATTGGCTGTAGGCTTTGACCACCCCTTTAACTTTGACCACTAATCACTAATTTAAACAGTCTGGGACAATGTTTGGGGCTTCGATTACACCCCTCTAAAAGAAACAGCCATGAAGGAGCCGCTAGTCGACACCGTTGACATGAAAGCCATTGTCACAGACCCCTACGCCGTCATCTCCTTCGACCTCTACACCGTCACAACCGCTGACCTCGCCTTCAATCTCCCCTACGAACTCAAGGCCCGCCGCAGCGACTTCGTCCACGCCCTCATCTCCTGGTTCGACATCGAGTTCGCTGCCTGCCACAAGCCGGTTCGCTTCTCCACGGGCCCACACACCAAATACACACACTGGAAGCAGACGGTCTTCTATCTGAAGGATGTGCTTACCGTGGAGGAGGGAGAGACGATTACGGGCATGATTGAGAACAAGCCCAGCGAGAAGAACCACCGCGATTTGGATATCAACATCTCGTATACGCTGAATACAGAGGATATGAACCGCCAGGCGTCTGGCTCGGGCTCTTATACCATGTACGTTCATAGCTTCTTCGCCTCAAACAGGATTTTCACTGACAATGCCCACTTTAGGTGTTGATTGGAGCGATTACCTGCCAGCGATCTTATTCTGGCACCATCGATGACCCCATTTACATAGGCAATCTGTTGCGCATGAGATCATCATCATGGGTGATGAGGGGCAAGCTGGTTCGGCGTTAAAAAGGGGGTCGGTTTTGGAGAAGGTCAAAAGGAACGGTTGCGAGCGAGGTGGTATTGCTGAGAATGTATCAGGTAGCATGAGAGCGTTACCAGAGTGATGCGCCCTACGCTGAATACAGATGCCGCGTCAGGCTTCATGCCTCCAAAAACACTATACGCCACACGGCCCTGTCGTGGTGACGCTTCGAAGTGGATTATTCGACTCCACCGCGTCATGTGACCTTGTACTATGCACTCGCTGGAGTAAAAAGCTTTCCGGAACTCCCTAAATCCATCGGAGGCTAGAAATTAACCACGAAAAAAAAAATGATCGCTGGTCTCCATTGGTACGTCGCTGTCAGTGAGCCACTAAATCAAAATTCAGTTGCGCCTTGGTGCTTCGTAATGGATAGTGGTTTATGAGGCATATTGCTCCCATATGCATTGCTACAAGAATCGCTGCAAGAGTCCAAAATACCAGACAGCCAATGTGAACCGTCCCTCAGTGACTGACCCTGTGAAATCCCAAAACTCCAAGCTCTTGAACGCCATTCACCGTCATTACTCGTAGGAGACTTGTGTCCATTAAGAAAAGTGGGGGAAAATCCTCAAGAATCGACGTGCAATCGCACACCTCAGCAATCACTCTCTAACGTCTCCATCCTCGCCGGATCCACCCACCTCTTCGCATTCGCATTCGCCTTCACTACCCTCCTCACCTTCACTGGACTTCCACTTTTCGCAATTTTCTCCCTCTCGCCTTTCTCCACTTTGAGTCTCAGCCCCTTATTTTCTTCTTCCAACTCCCTAACCCTCAATTTGAATTCCCTATTGTCCTCCTCCTCGTCCCAGGCCTTATGTCCACGCTTCTCTCTCCTACCACTGTTTTCGAGTGCTCTTAGCCTTTCCCTCTCCTCCGCCTTTGCCGCCTGTATCACGACATCAATTTTCCTATCCAATCTACCCTCCTGGTTCTCGGCTTCCACCTCCCATGCACACTGCCACCTCCTCCTCTCCGCCTCTACCGCCTCCTCCATCGCCACAAAACACTCGTCACGAATCTCTTGCTCCAGATCTTGCATGCGCATCTCAGCAGCCTGCCAGCTCTGCTCTGCGGCCCTGCGACGCGCCGTTTCTTCTGCGAGGCGCAGGGCTAGGATCTCGATTTCCGACGTCAAGCGGGAGATGGTGGTGTTTGCGGAGTCCAGCTCTTCCAGGATCGAGGCGGGTGTGCTACGGCCCGAGCTGCCGGGGATATATCCAGAGGAGGATTTGGGAAGCGTGCCGGCCAGGATGGTCGATGTGGTTGAAGGGATACGCGGGACGGTGACTTCCCGTGCTAGGGCTGAGTACCGGAGGATCTGGGATGTAGCGTTGAAGTCTCCCTTGGAATCTGCAGTGACAATCATGATTGATTTTTGCGGTTGGTGATAATGGGTTGTTTGGCGAGATGCGGTGGAAGGGAATGAGTTGGAGAACAGCAGCTCGGTAAGTTTGCATTGGCGGAAAGGGACGATGTTTTTGGAACCGTCTTGGTTGTCGGATTGCATTTGCATGCATTGGCCCAAGTACATCAGCGATTCGTTGATTTTGCCGGCTTCGGCAAGTGTGGCTCCAGCAGTTTTCGCGTTGCGAGCACGCTCAGAGCCAGCTAGATCGACAATGGAAAGGGTGCTGGTTGACCAGGGGCCTTTACGTTCTGCATTGCGTTTCTTGACCTCGATGCAGAAGAAGCCGTGGCTTCGTGAGCTGACTGCATTGCTACCCGTTCCGGCGACTTTGCGCTCTGTGAGGCCTGTCTCCAGGACCATGAGCGCCTCTTCCAGGCTGCCGCAGATGATTTTGGTTAGACCAGCGACGACCTTTCGATCTGGGCTCTGTTCGGTGTTCTTGAAGAGGAGAGCTCGACGCTTCACATTGGGATATTTGCTCTTCGAAACATTACCCGTCAAGAGATCGAAGATGCGATCATTGTACACTTCGTACATGGAGATAACAATGGCATACTCCGCACTTGAATCTGAGGGGAGATCTATGTCTTCGATTGTCGGGTTTTGGGGCATCGCTGAAGGACGGGGTATATTCTTCGAACGGCTCGACGGGTTGGTGATGAAGGAACTGCATTCCTTTTTCACAGGTGAGTATGGATTCGAAGTGGAGCGCGTAATTGAAGCGAGATTTCCTGTAACAGGCCGGATTGAATGAATACCCGCGCTGGGACGCGGGTTTGGACGAGGTGAAAAAGACTTTTGGAGAGCTGAAAAGAGATCTTCTGGAAGCGACAAGGTTGATGGTGACGAAATTGGTTTAGAGGAAAGGTCAGACAAAGCAGTGAAATCTTTACTAACCAGCATTGATGTTTGGGCTCTTGAAGGACATCGCTCGGATTGATTGTCTCCATACATGGCATCAAGATACGCGGTGGCCGTGAACATGTTGGCTTCAGACACGTCTGCAGCAGCTAAAGATGAGAAGGCTGGAGCGCCATAGAATGACTGTACCAGCCGGCTTCCGGTAGCTTGGAAGAGCACGTCCAGCGCTATTTGTGTGATGCCTCGCTGGGTTTTGGTGCCCAGAATGGTATGACTCTAGGCTATGGTCAGCATAGATTTCGGATTGGTTTCACCGCAATGATGTACCTTTCCCGAGCCTGTAACGCCCAGCGTAGCAAGCAAACCATCACGACCATGCCTGCCATGTCCTCCCAATACTCCCTCAATCATACTGAGCGCACCTGTACCTTTGAACAGCTCCATTTGGTCCGCATCTTCTTCGAAGACTCTTGTGAACGCGAACCTCTCCACAGCCCGTTTGCGATTGTCATTTGTAGGCGGTTTAATCGTAATGTGTGTCGGATGTGGCGCATCGGTCTCTTCGACGTTCAGGAACCTAGGGTTCGCGGAATTGGTGGACGGCCTCAGGCGCAGGTAAACGTCGAATAGTGAGCTAGAAGGTCTTGAGGGTGGCTCCATGTTGGCTTTGCTGGAAAGTGTAGAGCTTGTGTAGTTTGTCCAGAGACTTGTGCACCGCCAGTGTGGAGTCGGAATTACGGCGGTGTCGGACTGGGAGCGTTGATCAACAAGCGCCAAGGCGGTCTCTACGGCAACGCAACCCTATCGGACGCGAAGACTTCACGCCAGAGCACGTGCAGTCGCGCAGCACATCGGGATAAAGAGTGCATACTGCTCTCTGGCAGCTAGAAGGTCTCTTGTTAAGATCCATTCACGGAAAAAAACTCCAAGATGAAGACAGAAGTGGAGTGCACCGCCTTCAAACAGCTGCAGCGAGCGGCTTACTAGGTACATCATTCCTGGCTATTCGAGCATGGGCAGCGCTCTGCGCGGCGAATTGCCAGTTGTTGGGCGTCCTCTGACATAGCTTCTATTGTTTCTTCAATATACCAATTCAATACTTTTCTCCTCTCGGATATGCGATCGCGAATTCGCCAACTCTAACGTTGATCGATCTATTTTGGCCTTATCGATAAGCGAAGCGGGCCCTGGGACGTCATCCTTTCACTTTGGTGCGACGCGACTGGATCTGGACTGGCACAGGTAGGTTAGAGGCGACAACTGGCGATTGGAACATGCCGCTTCTGGAACCAAAAGAGGAGCCCAGACGAGCAAGGCGTACACAGGACGCGTAGATCTGTGAAGGGTCAGGGCGATGATGGCAGTGGCTTGGTGTCTGGGTTCGGCACCTGCAATGACGCAACCAAGGGAACGGTCGATCCCATGCCTTGTCTACAAGGGATCGGAATCCTATGAAATCCCATGATATTGCAGGAGCGAGCTCCCTCGTACCTACACGAACACGAACACGCAACTGCTTCCGTTTCCTAGAGCCGGTCCCAACATGTCGGCCGCCGGCGTCGTCTACAAGGACCTGCTCCCAGTTCCTCATGTCACTGAACCAGACAAACGGGAGGAACCCGCAACTACCCTGACCGATGAACCTACAGAGAGCCATGCCTTGGCAATGGAGGCAGCAAAGGAACCCGAACAGGTGGGAGCTGCGCAGGTGGACCACAGAGGCGAAATCAAGGACTTGGGGTGGAATGTGTTGGAGGGCAGTGTCGAGAACCCGCTGGTAGGTGGACTTAGCAATGAGGATCTTTGGGTACTCGTTCGACGCTTCAACAAGGTATATTACCCTCGTGCACGTATGGTTGGACTTGAAGCTTAATATTGCAGCAAATGTACCACGTCAAGGAGGTGACCACTCCGCCACCCGGAGGATTGGACCTGAATGTCGCCGACGAGGAGGAGTTCTCTCCTGACAAGCTGAGAAGTAACATTGAACGCCTATACATGACAATTGTATGCCGCTTATTATCTTTCCACCTCTTCCTATGTCCTCTTACTAAGCACTCGATCATCAGGGAATGGGCATGGTCGGTCTCTACAAGCATATTGTGCGTCTTCGATCCTGGCGAGAAACACGACGGACAGCCTGCTTCTGCACTGCCTACTTCCTAGCTTGGGCTTTCGACTTCCTTGTACCGCTTCTGTCCGCCACTCTGATTGCCCTCATCGCATACCCGCCTTCTCGCCATCTTCTCTTCCCGCCAGCGCCAATTGCTATGGTCTCCCACACGGGTGGTATTCAGAAGCCGAAGGCCGGGGTTCTCGGCAGCCATAGTGCCACTGGTGCCCCCGAGAAACACAAAGGAGAAGCAGTGGAACAAGAGGCTAACAACTTTGTCAATGGCATCGCTTCCGTGGCTATATCTAGCGCAACCGGCAAGCATCCTCAAGGGGAACCTCCGGAGGATGGAGGGCCTGCGGATGCTGTCCCAGATCCTACTGCCATCGCCGAAGCGCCTACCGAAGCAACCGGAGGTACTGATAAAAAGCATGACAAAACAAAGGTCCCAATGGAGACCATGATGTGGACGAAAATGAGGCCTATCATGCACGCCCTCTCCGACCTGAGCGACGGATGGGAAAGATTAGCCAAGTAAGGTGCCATCCTTTCTATTACAAAACCTTCGGCTGACTCTTGCTAGCGCTCTTTCACCTATTGCTCCCTTCCCCCAGAACCGCTACCGCCTCCGTCTTGCTGGTCTGGTTCTTCCTATATTCATGATTTCCTGGTTCGTCACCTACTACATGTTTATGAAAGGGGTAACGTTTGGCGTCGGCTTCGGCTTCTTCGGCCAACCGCTTATCACGCGGGGTATAAATCTCCTCAATCGCGAAATTCCCAATTGGCAGAAGCTCCTGGAGCTTCGAAACACCATTCTCAAAGGGGTGCCCACAAACGCTCAGCTGACGATCACCCTCCTCCGCATTGGCGAAGCGAACAAAGCTCCTCTACCTCCTCCCCCACATGTCGACGGTCCACCTCCAGAGGGCCCCTCTGTAGTCGAAGAACAACAAATGCGCGTCGAAGGCGCAAACACACTCGCCGTATCCGATGCCGAAGTTAATGAAGCCATGGCCCAGGATCCCATCGACACCGCGGAAACATCCGCCGCGGACATCGATGCCTCCAAGGAGAAATCCCACGGGAAAGTCGGCAGCAAGATCCTCGGATTCTTCAAGGGTACCGTGAAAGGCGGCGTGGAGACCAGTGTCGGCGCTGACAAGATCAAGGCGAAGGTTGGGGACCATCATGCTAGAAATCGACTCGGTGCTGTTCCGCCAAAGAACGCAGACATGACATCAGGCCCCGTGGAATTCCGCGCTCGCTTCGAGGGGAAGAAAGGACATGTGTACATCACCACGAAAGCCACGATCCCCTGTGTGGCGTTTTCTACCGACAGTACCATCGAAAAAATCGGTACCGAGAACCGGGAGGATTTGCATCCCATATGGAGTATTCCCATCGGTGATATTGCGGAGTTGAAGAAAGTGGGCGGGTTTGGTTGGAAAGCGAAGATGGTCGTGGGATGGGCAATGGATAGGGAGGTGCAGGATGGGTTGGAGATAGTGACGAGGAACGGGGAGAGGAAGAAAGTCATGGCGATGCCGTTGAGGGATGAGTTGTTCAATCGGTTAGTGGCAATTGGGGGACAGAAGTGGGAGAGTTGGTAGGGGCCGGATGTGTTGCTATGAGGATGATTCTCTGGGGAGGATGAACAATGTTTTGCAGAAAATGTTATGAGATCATGACTGCATGATTGTATACGTATACCCTTCATATTTGATAACGTTGGGTTTCTTCAGCTCACTGGAGGTAGTAAACAAACCTTCTAAAATACACGATAGGCATGGCTATAAGTCAATACAGGTCCTAACCTGAATGAAAGAACTTAATATTTTCCCTATTACCCCCCCATTCCTGATCTAATGTTACAACCCGTAGCAAACCTCGTCGCCCAACACCAGTACCTACCAAAATGCCACCCAACACTTCTATAGTGATCCCATTATGCTCCACCACCCCTCCCCGATCAAAGAGCGACCGAGTTCCCCAGATCATGCTCCTTAAGGTACTCGCCCCCCTTCTCCATAAACTCCGCCCTCGTCACAAACGCCGCCTTCGCTTTCGCACTCCCAGCCCATTTCGCTGCTCCTCTCCATGCATCCAGTATACAATCTCCGGCTCTCCTTACCCTCAACTCCTCTTCCGCAGGTAGCACGGCGCGTAGTTCGTTCCGTAGCCTCTCTTCGAAGCCCTGGAAGAGCGTGTTCCCGCCCGTCAGGAATATGTCCTTGAGGACGTCTTTTCTGTACGGTGAATCCGCCAGGCGTTCATTCAGAATAGTGGCAGCAATTTCCACAATCCCCGCTTGATCAAGGCCCGCGATGCTGGGTTGAAACACCACCTCCGGCACCCTTATCCTCTCCACATTCAAATGGATCTGATTCGCTTCCCTCTGACTCTCTCCATCAAACGGCCACGGGCCTCTCAGGAAGGCATGCAGCTTTGATTTCGTCCAATCCATCTGTGCCTCCCGGGTCGACTCCTCTGTAAATTCGGGATCGTGCTTCAATAATTGTGCCTCCAAATTCTTCAACTCCTTATTCAGATCCTCTTCCTCCTCGTCATCGCTGCCCTCGCCGGTGGCAATGGTACGGTAGACCCCCCAGTCCGCGTCGTCGGCGCCAAAAGTGTCGTCGTCGCCGCCCCCGCGCCGGCGCTTCTTAGTAGGGTTGTCGGAAGCGAGGTTCGCAACGGCTTTCATGCGCATTTGATTTGCGAGAGATTTCCTCGTGCCGAGTTCTGCTTTGAGACGTTCGCGTTCTTTGATTTTGGCGATGATGGCTTGACGTGCCATTCGCCGCTCGCCGACCCAGCCTTCGAAGTCGTTTTGGCGGCGTTCGTCGTCTAATCGCTGTTCTTCCGCCACCCTTGCCTTTTCCTTCTCTTTCTCCGCTTTGGCGCGTTGACGAGCTTCGTAGTTCGCCTTATTGAGCCGCTGTTGACGCTTCTGCTTCAAGCCATCTTCGTCAAGTTGGTCATCTGGAACATCAAGGAGGGGGAACGTAGGTTCTTCTTTCTGTTCCTCGTCGTCCGCATCACCGACGTCTTTATTCCTGGCTTTCTTGACCGATTTCTCGAGCTCTTTGATCCGTTTGTCTAGCTGGGATTCGTCGTCGAAGTCGTTGGAATCCAAGATTCGTTTGGCGTCTTTCTTCGTCGTATTTTGTAGCTGCGCTTGGAGCTGGGTGTAGTACTCTAGTTCTTCCTCCTTGCGCTTCAGTTTCTCGAGACGCATTTTGGCGGCTTGGGCTTGCAGGCGACGACCACTTTCTTTGCGCTTTTCGGCCGCAGCGGCCAGTTCTTCCTCTGTCTTTTGCACCACGATTTGCTCTGTGAAGGGGAACTGAATGATATGATCTCTGTCCTCCAGCCCTGTCCAATCGAGATAATGACTGAGTTCCTGCTCATAATCTTGACTGACATAGCAATGCTCCCGCACCAGGTCTTCTGCCTGCGTATCGCTGATCTTCCCCGGAAACGCAGGGTACTTCAGACGGAGGAGTTTCAGCAGGTACTCTGCAGATTGGAAACGTCCCCAACTGAGGCGGGTGGCTTGGGAGAGGATGGCCTTGGAGTCGACGACGGGGATGAGGTGCGTTGCTGTGTAGGAAGACGAGGTTACGAGGCCGTGCTTGCCGCCGTTGTACGAGTAGGAAAAGAGGGAGTCGATACCGTATGCGACGGAGGGGGCGCCGTAGCATTCGAAGAGGATTTCGGACATGGCTAGAAGCAGAGGTCAGACTATGTGATCCTGTAAAGCAAAAAGGGAGTAACTTGTACTCACTCTTCCGTGTATACCCAAGGTTGGCGACAGGCTCGGTCATCACGATTGGCCTATCAATGCTCCCGTTCTGCCCGTCCACGCCCAATTTTATGAAACAATAGTCCAAGACGCCCTCTTGGACATCCCAGTTGTTTATAATGTTACTGCCCGGCTCATAGATGTTCTTCGCCTGCCCACGCGCCGTGCCATCAGAATACACATCCGACCCGACAAATGTGAATGTTCGATTGAGTTTGCGGTCCCGGTAGCGCGCCATGAGCGGAGGAAAGGATATTCGAGGTTTGGAATCAAAGGACCAGCCGGCGCGAACTGCGGAAGAGCCTAACTTGGGAGTCAGCATGTGTGCTAGGAGACCTGAGATGGGGCGACTGCTGATGAGTTCTTACCATTGTCAATCACGATGGCGGTCTCTCTGTTGCTTCGCGCATATCCCTCGGTATCTATGGATCTGAACCCTTCGAATGGGGGCTCGCTCACACTCCAGATCTTAGCTGGTGGCGGTTTGGGGGAATTGCGCCCGGTGACGGGTGGCGTGTCGACAGTTGCGGAGGGGGCCATGTCGTCGAGGCGCGAGGGTGGACGTATGGATGGAGGTCAAGTTATGGTGTTATATCACACGGTTGGAGTGGTGAGGTAATCGGTTCATTGGTTTGTGGGTTTGTGGGGGAATATGGAGGGTTTCTGAGAAGACCTCCGAGCTGGAGGTTCCGCAAGTCGAGATGGTCCGAGCTTGTTCACCACCAGCTCACGCCTGCGATCTCATCTTCACTCTCAACTTCACCATTTCAGCTACGCCATACACTGTGTATAGTATAATATGCGTTGTGATTTCGTAGGATTGACATTTGTTGGTGTTCTATCCTTACGCATGTCTCTTAGAGTGCATGATCTCGTAACTCCCAACGTAACTCCCAACGATCCCATCGATCAATGATATTGACAGGCCACGAACGAATTGCTCATGGTTCTGGTGTCATTTCATAACACTCGACCCCGGGCACCGCTTAGCATTCTCCAACGTTGCTGTCAAATGTTGACATCGCTCGAAGTCCGCTGCATCGCCCGCTTAGACGCTCCAACCCACATACTGATTCATCAAAATCTACTTGACGGCCTTCAAGACGGATCCTTAAGATTGTTGGTAGCTTCAATAATTAGTTACGAATGAACAGTTGCGCGGTCGAATCTCTCACCTTCCAAGTGGAACAGGACATTAGACTGGTAGTTCTGGAACATCTGTGCCACGAGCTCGACATCCATATTTTGGATATTGATCTCTTGCAGGTTCTTATTCAGCATCATGATGGCTTCATTGAGCTTTTCCTACGTTCAAATTCAGCCACTATGCTCCGATGTCTCCGTTCCATTATTAAAAGTCACGTACAACATTGACGATGATTCGAGAAATGAGAAGGCTCTGTTGATGCTCATGCGGGCTCTCCTACATCTCGTTAGCGGTTGTGACAAATTCCATCCGTGTAGGACCATACATACCATCTTTGCGCCGTTGTGCTGCAGACATGGAGAGCACGCGTTGCGTTGGTGTTGTTAAACAGGGCGCACGAAAACAGCTTGGTCGCCAAGGCAGGCGTCGATCATCTCCGAGCACCTCAGCAACCCCGTTGGAGGTCGAAGCTCCATCCCAACGCGATTCCTACCTAGACAGCACCTTCGACGGCAAAGTCTTCACTTGATCTCAAAAGCCTCTACGAACTAGTGAAGGACATCCTCGACACACTCTGATACATTTGCCGACGCCGTAACACCCCTGACCACATCCCGTATCCTCTCCACCATGGCTCCCCTCACAGCGGCCTCTGATGAGAAGACACACCAGGCTCTCCTAGACAAGCTTGACATCTACGCCGTCCCTAAAAGCTTCCGCAACGCGCACTGGAAACCTCCACAACGCCGAAATAAGAACGTCAAACAAATCGTCGCAGACGCCACCCGTAAAGAAGCCTCCGTAATGGCAACCCAGAACAACAGCGGCGTGTCCACGCCCGTCCTACCCCATTCAGAGTCTCTTACCGGAGGCGCTGGTACCCCCGTCGACAGTGGACGCCGGCCACCCAATATTGCCCAGGCTGCTCAGAGCCTCAGTACGCTTGTACTGGAGAAGAATACCAAAGCTGCTTTGGCTAGCTTGGCCAGTGGCCCAGCTGCCACGTACATGAACATTGAATCGGCGCCTAGTTTTCATCCCAGCGGACAAAGGAGGTACTGCGATATCACGGGGTTGCCAGCGCCCTATACGGACCCCAAGACGAGGCTGAGATACCATGACAAGGAGGTTTTCGGCGCTATAAGAACGATGCCACAGAATGTGGTCGAAGGGTATCTGGCAGCTCGAGGGGCACACACGGTTCTGAAGTGAGCAAAATGTTTGTACAAAGAAAGAAATATTACGATGTTGGGGACACTTGCGTGCTGCCAGCTGGAAGTCCTCCTTGGAACAGTCCCAGAGGCTTCAGCTAGCGGTACTTGCACCGGGACTGAAGGTATCGCATTGCTATACAAGGAGAACAAGGTGGCCAAGGTCAAGATGGGAAGCAGAGGCCGAAAGAGTATGTAGGACCATCAAAGTCAAGCGCTCTCCACCCACCGAGCCCCTTTCGAGGCAAGGCTCAAGAAGGCGCTCCGGCTTAATCGTGATCGCGATTCGTCTTCGCCGTAAGACGGGGTACCAGAAGAGCACAGAAAAGCAATCCTAGTTACAGCAGCAAGAAAAGCATACTGTCGTCGGGGCGAACGCTACATAATTTGTCGAGCGGACCTCGCAGCATCTAAGAATATGATGCTTTTTTCGTCCAATGCACATAAAATCTGTGTGACATTATTTCTGCGTCCTGCGATAGGGTTCGAGTGCCCATGCGGTGATGATGGATGAGGCTCGAGGTGACATTTTCTGCGAGCTCCCGCTGAAGCCACGCGAGACGACAGGGGTCCCCGATCGGAAGCTGCGTCGGGCCGACCGACCCCAAGCCCCCAAGCTGCGGCGCGTCTCCTGGTGCTGAGAGCATCTGGACACGAGACAAAAAAAAGAACGGTAGCAAGAAAGCATAGCGCTGATGCCTACGTTCTTTTTCTACGAATCTGGAGGGCTACCCTAGCACGTTTGCACTTAACACTACGCACTTCGAGGCTCAACCCTACACATAGTCAAGATGCCTACAATGTGGCTAACGGACATGCAAAGTACGTAAAAGTAAATGGATACGAGATTTGGGGAAGTCCATAAAGACTAACATTGCGCCTCTAGAGATTGGGGTCGCCTTCTGCTCAGGGGGTAGGTACGCACTTCGTGCTCGCCGCACGCCATGCATCTCGTATTAAGACATGTACAGGCGGCTTCTTTCTGCTTGGAGGAGTGATGATGTTTTTTGACCGCGCAATGTACGCCTCTCCTGCACGTTGACCTCCCCAGACTTGAACTAATTTCTTTCCCAGGCTAGCAATGGGCAATGTACTTCCCCAACTCCTCCCTCCTCTCGCTGACCGACCTAACCCGCCGTGCTCACCAGATCTTGTTCCTAATCGGCCTGACACTTATCATCGGAGTCCAGAAAACCGCCCTCTTCTTTGCGCGTCGCCAGAAGTGGAAGGGGACTGCCGCCTTCGCCGCTGGCATCACGCTCATCCTCCTCCGTTGGCCCTTCTTCGGTTTCCTGATCGAGCTGTATGGGATATTAGTGCTGTTCGGAGACTTCTTCGCGACGATTGCGGGGTTCGTGGCCAATGTGCCGGTCGTGGGTCCTTACATTGCGCAGGCTTTGGAGAAGATTAGTGGGGCAAGGAGGAATGCGGACTTGCCCGTATGATAGAAATGGGAGCATAGGCTGCTTAGGCAGGCCACGGGAGGCTAGAAGGCAGGCTGCCGCGAAGAGGAGGAATCCGGTGGCGGAGAATAAGTAACCCGTGGAAGGCCGGGCCCGTTGACTCGGAGGAGAGTCGAGCAATGCTCAGCCTGTGGGATTTGCGCTCGCATTGGGCGGCGTTTTGGCGTTTGCTGCTGTTAGTGCTGGAGATGTCATGTATTATTTCACGATGGACATGTGCTCGACACTAGGACCAGGACAATAGCGAAGTAATGCATACGATACGTATAAGCAAGCTTAATCAAGTCCGAGGACGACTTCAGAGATACGCAGCTCGATTCGGCTGGACGCTGTGAAGTGCCCATGACTACGAGTATGACTTGCACCAAATGCAAAGTAAAAGCAAAGGATGTATGAAGAAGGCAATGAGATTTTCGCTACTACAGATTACTTTACTATGATTAGACATTAAACCAATTCAACCATACTTCGACCCACAACAATCAAAATCACAGCTCCGCAAACACCAGCCCCATAAGGCCCATTCCTCCCAAAACAAACGCCCCCCGAACCCCGAACAACTCCGCCGCCTCACCCGTGAACTCACCACCCGGAGGGGGGCCCGTAGGCGCAACTGGCAAGACCGTCGAGGACACAAGGGTTGTAGGGCGACCATTGGGAAGAGTGGTCGGGATGAGGATTTCGCTGGTGGTGAACCTGCCGCCACCTCCACCACCACCGCCGCCGCCGCGGGTGGTCGTGACGGCGCCTCCGCCTCCGCCTCCGCCTCCGCCCGTGCTGAGCGTGACGGTGACGTTGTTGAAGGGGCCTCGGGTGGTGGTGGTGAGATTGGAAGGAGCTCCGGTGGTGATTGGGATAACGGGAATAGTGGTGGTAGTCGTGTTGATGGTGACGGGGGGGTTGGTGGGACGGCGGTTGTTGGCGCAGATGTTGTCGCGGAAGCGTTCATAAGCTGGCAGTATGCATTAATACATTTCATACCCGGTAAATGGAGTTTGGGTAGATGGGGAGGTAAGAGGGGAGAGTATTTTCTTTGGACTTACCCCTGAAATCCTTATCACTGCAGGCCTGGCGGATAGCCTCGCCAACCTGTTGACGAGCAAGCTCATCGCAAATGCAGGGGAAGTTGGCTGGGTTGCATTGACTGTTGGCTAGGCGCTCGAAGATGATTGTTTGCTGATAGATGTGTCAGCGATATGAGGTGCCAGAGGCTGGGTGATATGCTTACATCGCACTGAGGGAGGCCCTCAATCGGACCAACGATGCTCTGGCCGGTGGTGGTTGGCACAACGGAAGTGAGCGTCAACAAAGACGTCGTAAGCAGGGTGGTAGTCAACGAAGGCATGGTTGAAGGGTTTGAAGAGGTTGAAGAACGAGTGGTGGTAGTGGTGGAAGTCGTCACCGTCGTGGTTGTTCCCGTTACCGTAGGAGTCCTTGTCAGTGTCTCAGTGATGTCGATGGTGACGGTGGTGGTTGGACGATGGTGGTAGGGCTCCCACGAGCTATATATAAGGGCTCGAACAAGGAGATCTGGGATATGCATGATGAAAACGGAAGCGGTTCGATATAACGAGTGAACAATAGGCTTTCAAGAGAGTTGAGCAGATGCGGTGGCAGTGTAGGAAGGCAGGAGGGAATGCTAGATGCTGGCGGCATCATATATAATTGCGGCATGCTGATCCTTCGATTGGAGGCCGTTTGCGACGTCAACTGGACTTTCTTGGAAGTTTTTTTCAAAAGTATTGGTGACGATAGTAATGTTCCGGAACCGGGTGTATTCTTTGTTGTTGCTCGCGAGTGTCGAGCATCCTACCTTACCGTAACCGAATGCCGCTTTCGTCACGAGCTCTGGAATGTAGCCAAGAAATGCCCACCATCGATGCAAAGGGTAACTCGAGCGGGTTATGTCAGCAGTATGCTGCCAATCTAGGCGATTCAGATGTGTATGGACCGCCGGCGATCGTAAGAGAGGTGCCTTGACTCTATTTTTGGGGCAGTGGACTAGCCTTGGAGCAGTGCAGTGACCTAGACTCGTTCACTGCCGCGCCTATCACGCACCATGGTCGTCCACAGGCACATGTGCGGCGAAATAGCGGCCAGGCCGACTTCCGATCGAAGAGGTTCATAGCCTTCGGAGTGAGTTAGCGTTCTTGTGGATACAACGCTCAGTGAAAGGAAAAAGACGCGGGCGAGTACACATCCGGATCGTGCTTTGGCAAACAGCAGATGGTGCACCACGATCTGATGATTCCGGAGCACAGAATGATGGTTTGGAGGGGGGGGGGAAAGCCATGCATCTCGAAAAGCCCGTTACGCAATCAATAATTGTGGCTGTCTGTAGACCTGGAGACAAAGAGGGGAGAAGAGACGGATGGAGGCTGGCCGGTTCGAGCGTGAGCAACCGTCGCTATGGCGAAACGCTAGTCAACTGCCATTTCCCGGCGGAATCAAGGTCACTGAACGTTAGAGTTCTACTCCTCAGGATAGGCACTGTACCAGTGGCAACATGCGCGATTCGACAAAGGGAGGATGTGTGGGACAGTCCAGAGCGAATACAATGGCAACACTAGTAGGATGGTCTCATGCCCTCGTCCCGTTGTCCACGGCAACAAATATTATGGCGACCTGGGCTGGCTACAATGTTTTGCAGGTTCGATATTTTTGGGTGTATTGCGCTTCAAGATGTGAGATGAGGTGGACTTGGTGTTGTTGTCCAGCTGGAGCCCTGGCAAGATGTGTGGATGGGGTTCAGGCTAGTATGGATTCGGAATGGTCGAGCCAGTTGGCCCGTGCTAGCACACAAGCATCTCGAAATTTGCGAATTTGCGATTTCGAGATTCAACCCACGACGTGACGAGCTGCAACAATGGCGCCCAAGACGTGAGTTTATCCTCCTTTGGGAACGGGACTGCATCCCAATTTGGTGTATTGGAGCACTGCTTTTTGGCCGGAGTTGTTTGCTGACTTTGATGGTTCTACAGGAGCGTTCCCACTCAGAACGACATCCTCGTCCCCGAGACTCTCCTCAAGAAGAGGAAGTCCCAGGAGAAGGCCCGCGAGGACCGCGCCGCGGCGACCAAGGAGAAGAGAGGTACGGCAAAGGCACGCCACGCAAGTGTGGAGGTCCGGGAGGGCGATTCGATGATGAAGACCAACCAACACCATCGGCTAGACCTTCGGGTCGATGTTGTCGAACCGTTAACCATCTTTCGGGACTGATGAATTGCCCTCTCGAGCCCGCACTGCGCGCACCGGTGAATGTGGAGAATTGGGCTGACGATTGGATAGAGAAGAACAAGAAGAAGAGGGAGACCATCTTCACCCGCGCGGAGAAGTATGTGAAGGAGTACCGCGACGCTGAGAGGGAGAAGATCCGGCTCTCCCGCGAGGCCAAGCAGAGCGGCGACCTCTACGTCCCCGCCCAGTCCAAGCTCGCGTTCGTCGTCCGCATCAAGGGTATCAACAAGATCGACCCCAAGAAGCGCAAGACGCTCCAGCTTCTCCGCCTCCTCCAGATCAACAATGGTGTCTTCATCAAGTTGACCAAGGCCACCACGGAGATGCTCAAGAGTAGGGTCCACTGACCGCTGACGCTCCTGTACGGATTTGCTGACTCTGCCCAGTCGTCGAGCCCTACATTGCCTACGGATACCCCAACCAGAAGTCCGTGCGCGAGCTCATCTACAGTAAGCATCCGATCGGTCCCGTGTCGTACCCGTGAACCACGCTGACCAGACCGTAGAGCGCGGTTATGGCAAGGTCGACAAGCAGCGCATCCCGCTGACGGACAACGAGATCATCGAGCAGCAGCTCGGCAAATACGGGTAAGGAGCTGTCGTGTGGTGCGCTCGCTGCGTGACTGGTTAGGCTGACCCTGGGCATAGCATCATTTGCGTTGAGGACTTGATTCACGAGAGTAAGTCTTGATTTTGATCTCCACTGGTGGAGAGACGACGTTGCTCACGTGTCTGCGCAGTCTACACCGTTGGGCCCAACTTCAAGCAGGCGTCCAACTTCCTCTGGCCGTTCAAGCTCAGCAACCCGACCGGGGGCTTCCGCACGAGGAAGTTCAAGCACTTCGTCGAGGGAGGTGACCTGGGCAACCGCGAGGAGCACATCAACAAGCTCATCAGGCAGATGAACTAAGTTGGGTGTTGTCTGAGTGGGGTGCACGTGGGGTAGGGATTGGAAGAGGAAGCCGAGAGTACCGTGCAGTGCAGTACGGTCGTGATGCGCACAGCGGTACGGGATATACGGCTCGAGCGAGTTGCAGGCATGGGCGGGTTTCCGGAAGGGAAAAATAGCATGGGGTTCTCGTACCACCCAAGGGTGTTCCGGAGTCCAAAAAAATGGAAGAAAACCAACCCATTTCAAACGTCAATCACGTGCCCAATACGATGAAGTGGATGCAAGTGACGCCCAGTGACGCCCAGTGACGCCCTTCAATATGTATGGGTGATGTTTGATTGAAGGGGGTGTGGACGGTGGAGGAGAGGATTGATTGCCACGCGTACGTCGCCAGCGAGGGGAAGGTATGGAGCACTATCGCGGACACGAGGGTGCAACATGTGTTGCGCAAGGCAGTGTCAGTATTTGGAAGAGCCCGTCCGGGTGGGTTGTGAGGTTGTTTCTGTTGCCTGGTCGCGTCACGATGGAGCAGGCACAGCCATGGAGGGGATGGCAGACGGCAGGTCAGCCAACACCGCCACGGGTTTTGGAAACGACATGTGCTGGGTGGTCACTGTATGCCCAGCCACTGGGGCATGCCGTACTATTGTTGTAGTTGTTGTTGTTGGAGTTCGGATATACTATATCGTGGAATTGAAGGGGCCCGGGGCGGGAGAACGGTGGTCACGGGACGACCTCGGCTCGCCATTCCGACCGTCTATACAAAGTATACTATGTAATTACAGTACGACGATGTCGGCCGCAGATAGAGCCACAGTATACACAGTACCCATTATTATTATTTGGAGCGCGGACGGGAGGGCGGAGATGGTTCGATCATGTCCGTGGCATTCCGTGGATCCTGGAGGCCGTCCCCCGCGCGCTACCTAGGTATGGAAGCACGCCAGACGGATTGCGGGAAGAGGGAAAAAGGTGGGAAATTTGTCGCAGCGGCGGGCGACAGCGGCGGCAAGCGTTGCAGCGAACCTGGTGGGCAGTACACGATAGTGTGGAGGGTGGAGGAGTGGAGGAAGGTTTTTTCCCTTCCCACCTGGTGACAGGGTGCATTTTGATTACGCATGTGCTTCGGGCCAGAGCGGGCTTCGAAGCCAGAGAGACAAAGGGAAGAAAAAATTGAAAAAATAATAATGGAAAAGTGGAAAAGTGGAAAAGTGGAAAAGTGGAAAAGCTATCAGTTCGTCTGGTCCCGTGGCTAGAGGTGCAGAAACTGTTTACCCTGAGGAAATGCAACGGGGCCAGCCCTTGCTGGAAAGGAAAAATTGTGCAGAAGCAGCCTACCAGCCTACGACGCATGCGGCCCCCGCCAGGCTCCAGAGTAGTCCACATGAGCAGCACGCGGCATGTCGATGTTGAGGTCACGATCCCACGATCCCGTTGCTTCCCGCGCGAGGGGCTGGCGCTGGGCATCGTGTGGAAAAGAAAAAAAAAGCGCTCGCGGCTCGTTGGGCGTCGGTGGGATCTTGGGACTTGGGACGTTTGTCACTTGTGGTATCGAAGTGAGGGGGCGGGCTCATCTGCAAGCATGGGCAGATGATGCCCAGGTGCAGCAAAGCGGGACATGTATGATGCCCTGTTGGACGTGGGACGTCACGATTCTGGTAGTCGCTTTGGCGGCGTTACCAACAGGACAGACATGACATGGCACCCACCTACACACAGTAGCTGTAGCCTGTCGGGATCGTCATGGAGAGTGCCACTGAGTGGCAGTGGCGGGGCGGGTTCTGGAAGGGGGTCACAGCCCGCCGAGTTGCGTCAGACGTGCTCCTTGGGGTGTTGCACACTGTTGCAGGAGGCACCGGAGCGGGAGGAGGGTGTGTCGTGAGCGTCACAAACCCGAGCAGCGCCTTGCTTGGGCTACTACATGCTTGTTTGGGTAAGGGAGTTTGTCACGTCGGTGTTGGAGACCTGGAGTGGCCGAGTGCACCCACGTGTGGCGACTCCTGATGGCTGCGATGGCTGCGTGCCAAGCAATGGACGCAGGGCCGTAGAACGATTGGGGAACCGTACTCCGCACACAGTACACCGCACACAGTTATGTACTGCGTGTATAAGTAATAATAATGATGATGAGCTTGGAAGACACGGAGCGCACGGTACTGTGCACTGTGTAGTCTTGAGTGCGTCGCTCAGCCTCCAGGGAATCCAGGGGCAGTGGCTTATTGCTCCAATCTGGGGGCTTCGTCTGCGCGGACCGAATTGATTGTCGATATTACCTCTTGTTACCAGTGCGCACTGCACTGAGTGCACTCAGTACGGTAGTGCCCTGACGGGGAGTGGAGAGGAGTCAGAGGAGTCAGGACTCTGGATTATTGCCTGCAGGTGTGTCATGTCAGCGGCAACCCAAAGCCAACGCAGGCCAGGACCGACTGGGCGAGGGATGCGGATTGCCATTATTGCCAGCGTGGCTCTCGCGGATCACGACTCACTGGCCGGCTGGCTGCACCTGCTCAGCACTGGTTGCACTTTGCTGCACTGCTGCAGAGCGAGAGAGGCAAAAAAGTCAAAATGCGACAAAGAAGCGACGTGAATGGCCGGCGCCGGCGTTAATTGCGGGCCCGTCCGATGCGAGGTCCCCTCTCCAGGCTCTCCGGGGCTCTCGTCCAGCCTCTAGTAGGCTCTTCCAAGTCTCTCTCCCTCCACACTCCGGGCTCGAGCAAAATGATGAAAGGAACCAGTCCTGGACCAGCGGCAGGCTGCCAGGCTCTGGTGTGCCGCCGCGGTGCGACGCCCAGGCTGAGAGAGGCGTGGCGTGTCAACGTTTCGGCCTTGTTCTTTGCCCTCTGCCTGGGCCTGCGTGCTTCATCCGATTCGGACGGCAATAATGAAATTTGTCGCGGTGCAGCGCCGGCGGAGGGGGAGAAGAAGAAGAAGAATTCAGCGTGGCTTGGCCGCGGGTTGGTTGCTGGGTCATCAGTACACTTGTAATAGTGATGGTGGATGGCCGTCGTGGCGGTCAACCTTTGCCCTTTGCTTGCCTGGGCGACGCCAGTGATGGTCCGTGCGCCCAAACCCACACAGTGACACCCACCCACCCCGGCAACCCCGGCACCCCTGGCAACCCGCCAGTGTCAAAAAGGGGAAAGCGCGAACGAACCCTTTCCTTCCCTTTCCTTCCCGGCAACTGCCTGGGTGTGGGTCCTGTGCAGGTCCTGTCCTCCTGTCCTGTGCGTGCATCATCACCTCTCGCTCTCTTGCCTCCTTCCCTCTTCCCCATCTCTTCCCTCTCCTCCTCCTTCTCTCCCCTCACCTCCCTCCTTCTCTTCTCCTCCTCCCCCCATCTCCACCTCTCTGGTTGCAGAGGTCGTTGCTGCGTCCCATCGACCCCGAGTTCGCCTCGCTCTCTCCACCGCGTCTGCTCCCCTTTCGCTGGCCTGAGAGTCTGGTCCCTGGCTCCTGCACTCCTCCTCCTCCTCCTCCTCCTCCTCGCGCAACCACCCTTCCCACTCGTGGCCTCAGCACTCCAGCACTCCACTGCTGCATCCTCCCTCATCAACCTTCCACCTCGCCATCGCCATCCGTTCCTGCTGCGGCTGCCGCTGCCGAGTCCACGATCGTGCTGGCCATCTTCCGCCTTGCTTCGTCATCCCCTTGAGCCGGTTCACACGGGTTGCCTCATCATTTTCGAAGCATCAACATCCTCCTCCTCATCCACACCACTCCACCCTCCGTCGCTCCTACCTGGATACCAACCCATCCGTATTCTTTTCCAGTGCCTCGTGGTTTCCTTCCAGGCGTTTCCCACCGATTCGCTTCCCTTGGTTTTTAGCACCGTTCCTCGGGTTCGGGCTTCTTACGACCTGCGACACCTGCGACACCCTTTACAAGACACGTCGACATCCTTCGACTTCACCGGCGATCTATTGACTTAGACATCGTCACGCGTCGTCTCTACGTACCAACTTCAACTCCCACTACGGCGGCTCCGGGATTTTTTTTTTTTTCGCTCACCTCGCGCTACCCATCTTAGTACCTCGACTCCGGACGCTATTTCGCCGAGCGCCAACCCGCCCGCACGCACTACCCTTCAACCGTCAATATCGGCTTCACGTCCCCCACTTTTACCGCCTCTCGACCTTTCTTGCGATTGTCTCTCCATCAAACCAAGACATTCACTTCAAGCAAATCTCTTTGTGCATGATCGCCTCTTATTAGCACCTCGCCCGTTCCTTTTCCAGAGCATCCGCTCACCAGGCGCTCCGCTGGGAATTGAAGAAACTGTATGTCCTCCTGCTCTTACCCCTTCACCGCCCTCAACCCAGCTAACCTTGCTCTTCACAGAGTTTCCGCACTGGTTTCTTCGCTCCTTCTGCGACGCTTCCTCCAACATGCCGTCCTTCTACCCTCGTCCAAGCCCTCGCCAGGCCCCCATTACACCCCCCGAGTTCATCCCCAGCTACCACACTGGCTGCGGCGGCATGCCCTACCAGCACACCCAATACGGCAGGCAGGCGAGCATCCGCCAACACGAAGACGGCCCCGACTTCGCAGATCGATACAGCCAGCTTGCCATGGCACTGCCCCCCATGTATCCCCAGGCTGGGACGTACCTCAACGACGCGCCTCTGCGCCATCGCCCTGCCTTCCCAACCCGAGAGGACATGGCCCCTACCCTCCCTCCCATGCGCTCCCAGTTCGGTCAGTATCCTCCTCAGGCGACCTACCAATCCCAGTATGCGCAGGAGACCCACCAGCGCGTCGCCCAGCCGCCCAAAGAGGAGAAGCCCGTCGGCGGCGTGTCCGCCAAGCTGGATTATGACATGGACGTCATGACCGATTTCACCTGCGAGACCGCCATCGACCTCATCAAGCCCGATCGCGGCACCCCTCCCTCCTTCCGCAAATGGGTCCATCAGGTTCTGTGCGCCACGCGCCTCCCCTCGGCCACCATCTTGCTCAGCATGTACTATCTCTCCCAACGCATGTCGATGCTACGTGGCCGCCCGCAGTCGGAGAGTGACCTGTATCGCATGCTCACCCTCTCCTTGGTGCTCGGAAGCAAGTTCCTGGACGACAACACCTTCATCAACCGTTCCTGGTCCGAAGTCAGCCGCATCCCGGTCGCTGACCTGAACCGCTTGGAGATGGAATGGCTCCTTGCCATTGAGTTCAGGCTTCACCGCGACCCGACGGAGCAGAACGGCTGGGACACTTGGTCGACCCACTGGAAAGTCTATGAACGTACTGCCACTGCACGTGCGAGCAAGCCGATCAAACTCGATCCCATTGACACCTTCCTGGGTTCCCGCCCTGCGTGGTTGAATCAAAACAAGCCGCTGCCGGCCCTGCCTACGCAACAGCAGAACTATGGCCTGCCGCCTCCCTATGAACCCGCTCCCAAGTCGGCGCAGCCTCTGAGCAACGGTGGCCACTTCGATCACTGGAGATCGCCCAACGAGTATTCTCCCCCGTCTGCTGCCAGCACCGGGCCCACTACGCCCGAGTACCTTGGATCCGTGGGTCCGTGGGCGCACGCGGAGGCGTATTCCAGGCGCACCATGTTCGGCTACCCCCCCCAGCCCCAACCAACCCCTTCGAAGCACACTCAACACTTTGGCTGGACTCCCGCTTCAAACACCCCCTCGCAGCACCAGCACCACTTTGGCTGGACCCCAAGCGCCTTCTCGGGCCCATATACGGCACCGGCCTGGGGCCATCATGGATGGGGCGTCCCCCAAGACAACTGCCACTGCATGGGCTGTCTGCAGTACATGAGACCTCAGGTACTGGCGGCCTAGCAATCCCGCTGCTGAATTGACTTTGGACTGCTCGACGTCCAGCGACGGAGTCGGCAAAAAAAAGTTTTTCTTCTTCATTTCTCGTCCCAGGACTCCCCAATGGCCGAGCACCTTCCTTCTTCTCTGCAACAACATCGAGAGCATATCGGCGTTCGCCCGGGATCTCAACAAAAGCACAATCCTCCCGGTATCCTGCATGATAGATTTCTTGTTCTTCTGGTTTTCCCTTTTTTTTTTTTTTTTTGTCCGCGTTCCAGTTCTGTTTTGGCCCCGCGCAAGACCCCGATCTACACTGTTTCCTGGGAACCCCTGGCCGTTGGCCAGGGGATGCGGCGTTCCGGTTTTGCCTTGTTGTGCGTGCCTTGGCGCCGCTATGATATGTCTTCTGTTCGCTTTATCCCCGCCATCTACGGATTGCGCTTTGCATTTGGGCCGTCATATTCCCCGGACTGCTTATTTCACGATTTCTTCTTTGTGCACTTTACCCTAAGAATGGCTTGGAGGCTTTCTATTGCATGCAGGTTAATGGTTTTCCTTTTCACAAGAGGGGGGTGGTCATCTGCCAGGAGCCTCGGCACGTTGCGTCGCTGGTCTCCGGCTCATTCTTCAAAACGGCGACGATGACTCGTCGTTCTTGTCGTTCGCGAGCCTGTCAGGGCTCCCCGAAGCTTCGCCTTGTTCCATGGGTCACGACTTTTCTTATTCCATACTTCCCAGGCTGGCTCCGGTTCCTCTCTGCCGCAGAGCTCGGATTGTAATTAATGGCATTCCAACATCTTCGACGACCGGTTCACCCGCTTCTTCTTTCGTTTGGACAGCCCGTTTTGAGAGCAAAAGTGCAATGTTTCTTTTTCATGTTGATTTCTTTCTGTTTTTCCGGGGAGCTTTGCTTTCGAACTTTTATGATCGTAGGGATACCAGATTGGGATACGCGCGATGGATGGGTTTTGGAGGGTTCTGGAGTGGGACCACGGTTTCCTCGGCGGGAATGCTTGCCAGTGAGCAGATATTCTCGGATGAGTATATGGGAAGTAAAAGATGGTAGAATAAAGTGAAGAAATCGAACCAAAAAAAAAAGTTCTGGGCCGAGGAAAGGCCCCAGACTGGCGTTGTACAGCATATCTCGTTCATTTGGAGTGATGTGCATTTCGGGCTTTGTGATATTGCGTTTGTTTCCCTGGGCTTGGGTCCTGGAACGGACCTCGGGACGAACCTCTTTCCTCATCCTCCAGGAGCTGCCGCCTTGCACCAGAAAGTCAGCGAGCCCATCTCGCCAGGACCCACGGACTACCAGTACTGTGAAGGCGAGATGATGCATGTTGGACAGGGTCCGTCCACAGGAATCTTACATACCCTACCATTCCCAAAGTGCGATGCCTAGGACAGGACTGCCAGACCGAGTCCAATGGCCTTCGTTAGCGACTCCATTTGGCTCCCGCATCTTCCACGCTGATATAATATTATTGTTGGCTGCACTCAACTACCAACACTTGGATGCAGTCCGTCCTGGAGATCCAGGGGAGCAGTATGAACACCATCCGAAAGGCACGCTGGGGCATGTGTTGTGTTCACTGTTCCCCTCCCTGGCTGGGGGAATACTTGAAACGGAGGATTGCTCCTCGCGACATCCAGCGGACTCCGGACATCGCCCTGAGTTCTGAAGTGCATACGGCTTCAGTACGTAGGACCCTGAGGTGCGGCGAGCAACCGACCACACGCGACCTAGTTCTTCATGATGAGTCGTCCCCTCCAACTTCTCTTCCATCTACACAAGCGATGGCGACGACGGAGCCTGCGACCCAAGGGTTTCTGTGGCAGAGACTATAACCTTCAGTCCGGCGCTGAATCGACTCCTGCAGGGCGGCTCCAACGCTGTAACCAGACCAGAGGCTTCTTGTCCTCTAGAAGGTCGTGGTAGTCCTGGTGGGAGTACCAGTAGGCGGACCAGTCACTGCAGCGATACCACCACCAATAGCATCATCAGTCCCGCAGCCAACACCGAACCCAACCGCACCACAATCATGAAAGACATCGACCACATCATCCACTCCTACCAAGGTCTTGATCGACCCGACTTGGGAATAAAACGAGATACATGGGCCATATTGAACGGGAATGACGACCGGATCCCACCGCGAAACACCTTGAATTTGAACAGGGAAGCGCTGGACTTGCTGAGGAAGATGCCTTCCAAGTCTACCTGTGGGCACCGCGAACAGGAGTTGGAGTATCCAGCCTTTCGGAGGGAGCGACCTGGCGGTCAACGGTCTCCCTGTAGCCATTCTGGGCCCATCCGCCGCATTCACTCGCCGCAAGGGCAAGAGCCGGAATCCGTACACGACCAGCTGTGGGATACCCGTTCCGTAGGCAGTTCTGTCTACTCGAACGGGGTCCCGGGATCCCTATATCGCCATGCGCCCGACCAAATGGGGTCCGAAGAAGAGTACTCGCCTCATACATCCTTCACGTCGGAAGAGCTTCCCTCCTCAGTTCCCAACTCAATCCGTAAAGTTCCTTCATTTGCATTAGACACGCACATGCCACCACCACCTCCTCCACCGAAAGACTTTCCGCCCGTGAATAGAAGCGCACGACCACGCACCGCACCATCCGCCGCTCCCCAATACAGTCTCACCGCACCGCAACCACGATCCGCAGGAGCATCTAATCGACGTGGAACGTCCATCAGAAGCAAAAAGGGCAAGCTACAGCTCGGCCACACACGCGTCCACCTTCTGCCAGACCCAGAACGGTCATCTCCGTCCTCTCCCAAGGCCGCAAAATCAGGAATAGCGAAGATCGCTGCGCTCTTCACGCGGTCGTCTTCCTACTCCAAGTCTGTCGGAGCAGCGCAACCGACAACAAGAGCAATCGCACTTAATACACACCTCGCCGTTCGAATGGCCCAGTCTTCCTCGAAATCCACCACGCCCCTCCCCTTCTGTAAAGGCGCCTGGGCGATCCGCGACCCCTCTTCGGATCCTAGACGAAGTCTAACCCTTCAATCGCTTCCGGACGGGCTGTACAACGCCCATCGGGTGTGGCAGTGCAAGGAGTGTCGGTTCAGGGGAGGTGTCGTTGTTGTATCTCCACTGAACGAAATCGCCAGGGCTGCGGAACCCGAACTGGCGACGAAGAAGAAGACGAAGAGGAGGAGGGGAAAGACGGAGAAAGAAGAGCCGGGCATCGATAACGAAGTCTACACGAGCGCAGAGGGGATCCGGTACCGCTGGATCTTCCTGGCGAAATCGCACGTCCGCAAGAAGAGCCTGTCGCTCGACTCTCCCGTCCCAAAACCTCCCTCTCTTTCTCATGGCTCCCACAAGCAACCCATTTCGACGTACTCTTGTCAGGTCAGTGTTCCTTCCAGCCACGCCAACGGCAACGGCAACGCCAACGCCAACGCCAACTTTGGATGCATCCTTTGCTCGGCGGAGGGCCGGGGGTCTGGGGTCTATGGGAATGTGGAGACGTTGATGGGCCATATCTTCCTGGAGCACGCGAGGGAGATGGGGGAGAGGGCGAGGCTGGAGGCCAAGTGTGTGATGGGGAGGCTGGCGGGAAAGGAGGAGGAGTGGGACCTGAATATCCCGTTTTGAGCCGAGACGGGGAAGGGGGCGATGAGACGGGATGCGGGGAGCCGTGGGGAGGAAGAATGCAATATGATAGATGATTTCCCATGCCCTGGGGCCAATGATTATCGCCTACTCTGCCCATTCTTATAGGTATCCGTGAGATGATCCAATGCCCACCCACAACGCCGCGCTATGCATCAATATGCTTCCATGGTATATCGTGTACCCCGACTGAATGTCCTCCTCATTCGTCCATCTGCCACGCATACTCCATCCTCTCCGCATCCGCCCTCCGGTTCCGGCTCTTGAACCACTCCCTCTCGAACCCATTGCTCCTATCGACGCCATCCCACCTGTGCCCCGGGCGGATATTGTACCGATTCGGCGGAAACGCACCCTGATACAGCGGCTTCCCCGTCACGCTCCTCCCCTCCTTCTTCTTCTTGACGAACCCCATGGCCGGGTCGTTCCAGCGATCCCGCTCCCTCAGCGCCTCGTTCAGCTCGAGGTCGTCCGCATACCGCGCCACCGTCATGGTCTTCGCGTCCCGCAGCTGCTCCTTGCGCTGCGCGGCCAGCGCGTTCTGCACGTCTCCGCGCGCGGCCTTGTCGAGCTCGAGCTTCTTGCGCTCCTCCTCCTCGGCCTTGCGCCGCGCCTCGGCCCGCTTCATCGCCACGTTGATGATGCGCCCGCTGGCGTCGCGGTAGATGGTCTCGCCGGGGTTCTCCTTCGCGACCTCCGCCGCGCGCCTCGCCTCGTCCTCCGCCTTCGCCCTCTCCTGCGCCGCGACCTGCGCCGCCGTCTGCAGGCCCGCGCGCGCCCCGGACTCCATCCGCAGGATGCCCTCCGTGTCGACCATCTCCGGCGCCTCGTCCTCGGCCTCGTCGGCGCGCCTGCGGTCCGCGGCGGCGGAGGCGATGATGGCGTCCGCAGCGGCTTGGTCGGCGGCCATTTGTTGCGCGGTCGAGGGCGCGGCCACGCCGACGGTCGTCCAGGTCTGCGTCGCAGAGCCGTCTTTGGCCTTTTTGCTGCTGCTGCTGCTGCTGCTCTTCTTCTTCTTACTCTTGCTCTTGCTCGTGCTCTTCAGCGACGTGAGCGACAGGCCTGCCGTCGAGCCCACGATCATCGGCGCATCTCCGTCCTCGTCGTCGTCGGAGTCGGGCTTCTTGAAGAGCCCATCGTCGTCGTCGTCGATGACGAGGTCCTTGTTTTTCCGCTTGCGCTTTTTGGATTTCTTCTCCGAGTCCGCGGTCAGGTAGTTCTTCGCCAGGTACGAGGCTAGGTCGGACATGGTGTGTGATTGGTATGTGAGGTGGGAAATGCTGGGTGGGTATGGACGGATGATGGAGCTCTGGAGATGGAATCCATGCCAAGGACGGCGATAATCGTGATGATCATTTCTTGGCATATAACTAGTCACGTGATTTGGCGCGGGCGCGTTCCGGGACTCGAGTCGCGATTGGCCGATAGATGATGCATCGTCCTCCTCCAGCAACTTCGTCCTGACCATCGCCTCAGTTGGAGAAAACATGGCACGGGGAGAGCGATCCGAGGCCGCGTGGGCATGGTACACTGCCGTCTACGAAGCGATCCAGGAGATACCATACGGGCGCGTCACGTCATATGGACACATCGCGAGACTGCTCGGCAAACGTAGGGGCAACCTTTGAGCAGCTGAGGAGATTTGAGACACGAGGTGCTAACCCAGAGCCCAGCTGAATGTCCAAGGTACCTTACTGAAATTCAAGAAGCTGCAAACGGACAGTGCATCTGACGGGTGTGGTTGTCAAGACAGGTCGGAGTCTGTTTGAAACAGCTCCCTTCCCCGTCGACGGACCCTTCGAGGAAGAGCTCGACTTTCCACAGCGGCAATGTGCCGTGGCAGCGCGTGATCAATGCCAGAGGCGGCATCAGTCCCAGGTAGGTCCTAGGACGCATCCGCGATTTTGGTCGAAATCCGTTGTGATGTTCTTTGTTGACATGGCAGTAGAGGGCCGTCGGGTGCGGCCAGGCAGGCGGCTGCTCTGCGGGCAGAAGGGGTCGAGGTGGATCAGGGAGCCATGGGCGAGTTTACAGTCAACCTGGAGAGGTTTGGGTGGTTCCCTGAGATGCTGCCCAGCGAAGCCGCGCTGGTGGAGGGCAGCGATGATGAGGATGAGGGTGGACATGGGGAAGATGAAGCTGCTTATCACACTTGAGATGGCTGGGACCTCAGGGACGAACTGCATGTGACAGACACAAAGGGACCTTTGTGATCGTCTATCGAGAGGAGGACACTATTTGGCGAGCATACCGTGTAAAGGTACGGGGGAATGTTATTGCCGCGTTGGATCTGACTCGGCGGGACTGGGTCGAGTGGAGATAGGAGGATGCCGGGCTGGGGAAATGGCTGGTGTGGGGAAGAGAGTGAGAGCATACTCAATACTGGCTACTATGAGGGGGCGCGGGGGAGTCCGGGCGGCTGTGCTGTTGAGAGCCGAGATTGCGTGCTGCAAGGCAGCCACCTCATAAGCCGATGATGATGATGATGGTGATGATGGTGGTGGAGAGGGGTCACTGTATTCCGTACGGCACGGAGCAATCAACGTGGTGGTTGACTGCAGCGTCAACTGGTTCATGCTATGTATGGTATGTACATATGCATATGGAGTGGGTGAATGCCAAGCCATGCGGGTGGGGAACTACTCTCTGTACCGCTAGTACCGCTAAGTCGAGCATCCTCCACCAGCTCGAGCTCATCATCCATCATCCACACAGGCTGCGACCTGCTCAGCCTCCAACGAAACGCCCACGTTTGCGGTTTGCGCAACCATGGCGCATGATGGCAGATGGCAGTGTCGTCAGTAGTCCGACTCATCAAGCCTCAAGGCACAGGAACCGGGAACGGCCAGGCCTCGGCGAACCGGGCCTCGTCACAGGACCTCCAGCCCTCGCTGCTTATCGCCCGCCCAGTCCGACTCTCCCAAAGCGCGACAAAGGTGTGGGTGTGGGTGTGGGTGGGCGGGGACTCCCATGCGCCCTCGCCCTTTGAAGACCTAATAAAGGCGCGCCTCAGCGGTGCAGGAGCCCTTTCATGATATGATGACGCCTTGTGCTGCCTCCCCCCCCAAACCCGCGCTTAGACCATCAGTGTACTTAGGATCCCCCAGCCCAGCTCTCACTGCTGAGCACTGAGTCACTCGTTCCAGACCAGAGTCATATTCGAGACACTGCCCACTCATCCACTCGTCCACTCACCCACTCGAAGCTTCCCGGCCTGACCTTAATACCACCTGCTCTTCTTGCTGTTGTGGCTCTTACCTAAACAACCACATCCTTCATTGCCTCCCTCCCACCAGCCATACCACACCTCCAGCTCTCGCAACAACCCCCCTTTACCATCAACCACTACCTATCCTCTCTCACCATACCCACGACTATTTCCCAACACCTCACACATCCACCAAGGCTCCTCCACACCCACACAGTCGGCTACGCTTTCGGCATCACCATGGCATCCGACACTGGCGATCTCCGCAGCGGTGCGAAGGAGCATCGACGAGATAAGGAACGCAGGATGAAATGGGCCTATGGACCTTCCTTCGGCCCAGGCCGCCGCATCGAAGACAACCGTCCCCGACCCGCTCGTCTCTATACTGGTCCGACTAGATCCCATCTGTACGTCGTCCACCTCAACCCCCTCCTCACACTTCGTCATAGAGAAGCCAACTAACATCCCCCTCAGCCTCAGGTACAAAGGCGAGCAGAAGGTCCGGGCCGTCTTGACCAACCACATCCACTTCGCTAGCGCCGAGTCCTCTGCCGACGAGGACATCGAGGAGTCCTCCGCCGCGCCTGCCCCTGATGCCGACATCGCATACTCCTACGATGCCGAGAGGGGACCCAGCCACGGCAGCCAGGTCCTCGGACTTGCGCTTACCAAGGCCATCGAGAGATACGAGGTTCGCCAGACAGACAAGCTGATCAAGGAGGAGTACGAGGTCTTGGACGCAGACACCGAGGCGCTGTCGGGTCCCCGTACGGTCAAGGCCGAGGATGAGGACTACGAGATTGTCGAAGCTTGAGGTTCTCCGTTCTTCCTTCTCCCTCCTTCCTTTTCTTCGAGTCGATGGGAGACTTGCTCATCTTTCTTAATGCGCGGCATTAGCGGGCTCTGCGTTGCTTTTCCACGGCGTTGACTGACACGGCATCCTGATACCACCACGTATCCAGTTTGGACACCTTTGTACATGCATTGTAATGGTTCACGGCTGCATCAACAGGCGAGTGTACGGCGCTTTCCTAGGACTTGAGCGGCGGCTGCGTTCTTCGCGTCGGTTCGATCTCATGGGTTTCATGCTTTCTGTTTTGTGACTTGGTCTTTCCGACATGGTTTCCTTCAAGCGATGGGTGCAGGAGGGACCCCCTATGAACTCGCACATGATGCCTTCAGCTATTGCTAGTCCGAATGATATTGTTAGCGAGCAGTATGAATTCATGCTACTCCGATGAGAGGGAATCTTCGTTCAGTGACCAGTTCCTCATGATGCAGCCCTGGAGTCTTTGTTGTTGCCCAGGCGGAGGTCAGCCCCTTATCCTTCCCAAAGAGGAAATAATCCACGCGGGAGTCATACGTCATCCCGCAAACCCCAGCAGTCCAGCGGGCGTCCTTCCAACCCCATCCATCGCTCCAATCACCCATTGTACCTATCCCGTCCTTTCCCTACGCGGAGCCTGTTTCGGGTGATTGGGACGAGAGGAGGTAAGCGCCACGTTCGTAATTTCTCCAAGCATTGTCCTCAGCTCTGAGCTCTCGGCTTCGGAATCTAGAATGTGCCTTCCCCTTATCTCCTGATCCAATACATACCCCCGACACTCTGTGATACGTCTCAACACAATCAAGATCGGAACGAAAACCAACACCGCGCACTGCAACACATTACCAATGCCCGAAGGCGACGACCGCCCGCGATGGATGCTCCACCTCCAAGCCCAAGTCTGGCGCTTCCTCATGTCCATCGGCATGCAGCTGCACCGCCAAGCTCTCCCCCGACCCCCGAAACCCGCATTCACTCGGGACATCGACGCGACCGTCTCACCCCTCAAAGGCAGCTTCCGCGTGCACTTCTACGTACCCAAAGACTACAAAGCCCAGCGCAAACTCAAAGGCAAAAAGCGGTACCCCTGTGTCATTAATTTTCACGGAGGTGGGTTCGTGCTCGGCACGCCTACGGACGATGCCCGATGGATTGGCGCGGTGGTAGAACAGGTGGATGCCGTGGTTGTGAGCGTGGATTATCGACTGGCGCCCGAGTATCCCTTTCCGACGGCCGTGGAAGACGGGGCGGATGCGATCCTGTATCTGGCGAAACACGCAGAAGAGCTGCTGCTTGATAGCGAGAGGTTCGCCGTGAGTGGGTTTTCGAGCGGGGGCAACATGAGTTTCACGGTTCCATTGTGCTTGCAAGGCGAGTTGTTGGATCGTACGGCCACGGGAGAGAAGATCAAGGGAAGTCACGTTGGAGCCACGCCAGCGAGGATGAAGGTCGAGGCGAATCCTGGCGCGCCAGTGCCAAAGGTACAGGTGGAGAATAGCGAAGGAGGGACGACGCCGCAGACACCAAAGATGTTACAGGTGGAGGATTCAACTGGCCACGGGGAGACCATTGTCCCTGTGATGACGGTGGAGGATGACGAAAGGAGTCTGAAAATGTCCACTTCGCCCTCCTCGAGCTCCGACAGCACCGATGCCAATGGCAACTCCAGCTCACAATCAAACTCAACCCCAGACGGCAACCCCAGTCCCCCTACCAACCATGACCCCAACAGACTACAAAGACCTCCCATCCCTAAATCCAGACCCTCCCGCAACCCCCTAACCCGGCACACCTCGCGCCTCGACCACATCGCCCTGATGCGGCAGACCGGCACATCCTCCCTCTCCCTCATCTCGTCCTTGAAAGACGCCTCCGGCCCCTCCGTCTCCGTCACCACCGCCCACGGCACCTCCCTCAAAATTCTAGGCATAATATCCTTCTACCCACCCACCGACTACACCATTACGCGCGAGCAGCGACGTCAGACGTGTGTCCGAGCAGACCAGAACCTCCCCGCAGTTTTCACCCGCCTCTTCGACGACTCGTACCTCCAACCCCCTTCTCTCGATCTCGCTCACCCCTGGCTCTCCCCCGGAAAAGCCCCCCGCGAGATGTTGGAAGTGCTACCCGACGATATCGTCATGATGTGCTGCGAGTGGGACATGTTGCTTGCCGAGGGCGAACAGTTTCGAGATCGGTTAAGGGAGGAGATTGGGAAGAATGTCCGGTTTCATTGCGTGCCCGGGGTGCCGCATGGGTGGGATAAGGCGCCGAATCCCATCAGGGAGAGCCCCGGGGCAAGGGAGCAGTATAGGGTCGCTTGTGGGGAGCTGAGGAGGATGTTCTACGGGGAGGAAGACGGCGAGGATGGTGAGGACGGAGGATGAGAGCAAAGGATACGCGTTAGGGGGAAGGAGGGTAGTTCGCGACATGTAGGATTTAATATGTGTGACACATGGTGGAGGAAAAAAGGATGATCGAAGCCGGAAAAGGAAAGCTTCTCGACTTCAACAGGTAGAGTAAGGACTACACCTGATGGCTCTTTACTCACCGGAGACTAGGTGGATTCAGGAGGCGGACCCGACAGAGCCTTCTTCCTACGCTCTGTTTTCTCCTAGGTGGGTATCAAAGACTTTCTCATGCAGAACGCGTCGTGACCCGTTTTTCCGTCGCCGACGTGCGCGCGTAGAGGAGCATCGAGATCTTCAGCATCGAGCAGTAGAATCTAGCGTAGAGATTGATCCCCGGTCTGATTCTCGACACATTTGTTGGGCATGGTGAAATTTCGAAAGGGAGATCCAACAATCAGCATTCGACGATTCGATGTCATGGTGATTTCCATATCCCTTCGCTACCCGAAGTTGAATCCACCTCATGGCAAATTCCAAGCCGTTTCGGCTCGAATCGTTGGACGTGGCACTTTCTAGCTGAGCAGTCAAATGACTTGAAATCGGTCTCTTCTCTAAATTCGGCCGTCTAAGTCTGTTATATGCCGCAATCGAGTCAATACGCTACACGGCTCATCGTGTGTGCCATTTGTGCTCCTCCCCTGGTACTTGATGCTACCGGTCCATGGTAATCATCCAACCGTCACCCAACACCTTTCCAGTGTCATCCACGCCGCCCCAAACGACCGCCGTCGCTCCATCCACCTCTGTCCCCTTGGCCAGAGCAAAATGACCTCTGCGTCGTGACAGCTGCTTGTCTTCCTCAAGCGACCCCTTCTGCTCCTCGCCTTTCGCATCCATGTACGTGTACTTTGCCTCAGCCCACTTCGTCTCGTGCGTATCCCGCTTCGCCGCCGCGCGCACCTGGTCCTTTGCTGCTGCGGCTGAGGGTCGAGGAGACGGGAGCTGGAACGCCCAGATGTCGTCGAGGAATGTCGAGTTCGCGCCTTCGCCGCCAACAGCCAGCAGATAATGCCTTCCTTGCCCCGTGGTCACGGATGCGAGTCCGGTACCGCTGCGTGCCTGCGGTATCTCTCCCTCCGTCGTGGACAACTCCTCCCATGCCCAGCCGCTCGTGAGCGGAGTGGTGCCTCCCTCGGCGTGGATCCATACGGAGCTGACATCCACGAACTCCAGAATCCCCACCGGCGAGCCATCCGCCGCCTTCCCTCCGAGTCGGTACAGTCTATCCCCCATGAGCGCCACGCTGGCGCCTTCCCGCGGCGGCCCTGAAGGATTCGGAATGCTGGACCACGTCCGTGTGCGTACATCGAGCGCCCAAGCATCGCCCAGCAACTCGTTCGTCTCCGCGTCTCTCCCTCCTACCACGAACACGGTCCCCCACGTATTCTCATCCGCAGGCTCCGGGACCGCCTTCGCTGGATCCGCAGGCTTCTGAGGCGCTCGCTCTTTGTAGACCACGTCCTTGGGTGCAGGGAGATCCGCGCTCACGGCCCCGTGGCCGCTCCTGTGGGACGGGTACGAGTCGGACGCAGGATCCAGGTACGACCAGGAGTTCAGAACGGTGCTGAACACCCACACCCTCCCTCTTTCAGGAGCGCCAACCCCTTCGCCGCCGAAAATGTAGATGTCGTCCCCGATCACCACTGCACTGTGCGCCTTCCTGGCCTGCGGGACCTCGCCGCCCGCCTGCGCGGGACGCGCAGCAATCGCCGTGTAATCGGCTTCCAGAACGCCACTGGAGGGGAGAATGACAATCTGCATGGCATTGTCTGCGAGAGTTCCGGGCGAGGTTTCGCCCCCGAAGATGTAGGCGCGGCCTTTGATCACCGAGATGGTGTGGTGGGCGCGTGGTACGTTGACGGAGCTGATGTGCGTGAGGTTTGCTTTCAACGGGAGCGTGGGGTGCGCGATGCCCTTTGCGAATGCAACGGCTCCGGTGAGGAGGCTTTCCGCTGCGTAGAGCGCTCCGGCGACGGTGGGCTCCATGTCGACAGTGGTTCGAGCGGCTGATCGTAGGTGCTCTGGATTGGGATTCGATGCGGGTTGGAAGATGGGCGATCGAAATAATTGCTCGTTCTCCTCAATTTCTTTTATGATTGAAGACGGGTGAGGTATAAAGGTCAGTTCCTGACCGGGTTCTCGACATTCGTTAAGACATGTTGTTTGCGGTGGTGAGATCGCATGTTATGACGTCACGCCCCAGATATATTTAGAACATGTACCTTGCGCAATTCCACCCCTGGCCTGTTGTCCGTCACAGCAACTCAGTAAACAATACCTGTGTCGGTATGCTTTTTAGGCTTCAACATATGCGTCCTCTGTTTTATAATCCTATAGACAATCCTCAAGAGTGCAACTTGAGGCTTTAGGGATGTATATGCTCAAACAGATCGAGTGAGCCTATGAACAGCCAACCCGCTCAAATGAAAACATATACTATGTACATGGTCTAAATAATGCAATTGGGCACCATTGTGTTGCAATAAAGTCAAAGTGGGTATCTGTGCGGAAGGTTGAGAGGAGTAATCAGGCCTAACTATGCAATGGCACACACTCATATGTTAGGAGATAGTTGGTCAGACTTAACGCACCGCTCCACCTAGTTATTCTTAGCAGTTGACGTTCCATGATGTTGCATGCACTTACAGCTTCAGCCGATGCTTGCAAGAAGCTGCGAGCTTCGAGCCCAGCCCAAACTTTGAGCATGGAGAAATCGCCGCCGCGAATCATCGAGGCGCCGCTCTGCGCACCAAGTTGCCGCAGTATAGGCAAGGCACTAGGTCATTGTTAGGAAAGCCACCACATCGTCGGCGAGCGACTAGACTTACCCGGCAAAGAGGTCCAGCTCGGGGTTCAGGGTCCTGCCAATACCCTCAAGCAAAAGAATGCTGAGGACAACATTGACGAAATCTCCTTCTAGGCGTACGTGGTGGTTTCGCACCATTGAAAGAACCTCGTTTAGGATATCTCCAATCTTGATGTTACCCAATGCAAAAGTACGGCTCTTCACGCCAAGCACAAGATGCTGCATGCGTAACGCAAACACCTCTGGGTCGATAACGGCATCAGGTTGTCTACAACGTTCGACCATAAGATGGCCGGCCTTATATCCATCGAATTCAGCAATCGCTTTAAATAAATCGAGGAAATTCGTTCTGTTGACGGCATTCAGTTGGGTAACCAGGCCGGTATCAATGAAGATGAGCTGAGGCCGGTATCCTTCATTGTCGATCTCCTGGAGAGTCTTCCTCCACTCCTTTGGATTTTTCATGTAGGGTCGTAGGCGCTGCAGCACTTCTTCAGTGACATCAGGCGAGTCTTTGGGGCCGGTAGTCCTGTCTTCCTTCCGGCTGAACATGGAAACGTCCAGTTTCTGGGGTTGGTAGAAGCGCACCATGATATTTCCGGGATGGAGGTCCGCGTGGATAAAGTTGTCGATGAGGACCATCGTCAGGAAAGCGTCCAGACCCTCGTTAGCAATATCCTTTTGAAACACACCACCGCCATTTTGCAGGAATGCTTCAAGGGGTATTCCTTGCGCAAATTCCTCGATCAAGACTTCGCGTGTGGTGTATTGGGAATACGGATAAGGGAACCAGGCGGTGGTACGATCCTTGAAGTGCTGGCGGAAGAGCGTTAGATTGGCGGCCTCAATGCGTAAGTCCAGCTGCAACCTCATCATCTCTCCAAACTGCTCGACCTCGTCTGGAAACGACAACCACTCCATAGTCGGTATGGCATTGATGATCGCAGCAAAAAAGGCCATAATCTTCAGGTCCCTGCGCACGATCCTTTCTATTTTCGGGTGCAACACCTTGATAGCAACATGGCTAGAAGGTACTCTCGACGGCGAGGACTTCAGCGTCACGTCCACATTCTTCTTGATCCGTTGCCGTAGATTTGCCGGCTCGGACTCCAATCCATCTTGATGAGGTGCGGTCAATTCCGGCTTCAACTTCGCTTTGTATGCTTGCGCAATCGCCCCGACACCCAGCGGCTTCTCGTCGAATTCCTCGAAGATCTCGTCGAAGGGACGACCGCCGAAGGCTCTTTCTATGATGCGCTTGGTCTTCTCGAGGGAGTGAGGTGGGGCGTTGGAATGCAGAGAAGACATGGTAAGACACAGTTCCGCTGGGAAAATATCCGTCCTGGAAGCAGCCCATTGCCCAAGCTAGAATGTGTCAGACTAGGAGACTCAATCGTTGGAGAAGACACAACCTTTATGAATGCCGCTCCTGCGCGCTCCATCGACCGGACTAGAAAGTGATACCACCAAAGAGTCCCAGTCCTCTCGTTATCTCTAACCGGATGTCTCTGGCCTAACCACATTACGGGTATCGTCAAAAGTACGGGCGTGAATATAAGCACAAGGTGGAGAAACCGAAGACCGGTGGCGATTGGTTCGATAATGTAAAGGTCCAAAAAGAAGTAGATGCCTCGCCGTATCTTTCTGGAGTTCTGAAGCGCCTTTGGTACCTGTTCCTTCAGCTCTTTCCGCGATGCCGCAAGCATCGCCTCCTCGTGTGTCATGCCTCCATTCTCCGATTCATTGTTCCCCAAGGCTATGAATCCAAGGGGCGTGAGCGCCGCCGCACTTGCGCCTGCAGCGCCTGACCATAATATCTTTCCTTTGGGAAACCGGGGCTTCGCAAAGTACCGCCGCGTGAATGACGAGTAACCAGAGGAATTACCAGACGTGAACGAGCGGAACCGTAAACATCGCTGTGCGGTTGAACAGGACTGACTGAGCCCTTGAGACAGACATTGACGGCCCAATAATAGAGCCGGTCTCATCGTACAAGAATTCGAAATGCGTTGACGCCTGAGACGTCCATGAGAATGACAGGACTGTCTCCATGGATTCTATCGGCGTCACATGCGACGTCATCGAGACGCGACGTGCACGAGCCATCAGCTAGACCAGACATAGCGTAGCGAGCACGTGGCGGCACATTCACTTCCAACTTTCCCAAGCTGGAGGTTAACACAGAGCGCGGGCACTAAAGTCGATCTTAAAGCTTGTTCAGACTTCAGGCCCTCGTCGAGCAATACCTCGCTGCTTCAAGCTAAAAACGGGGGTTCACGTATATATTTTGGAGATAGACGATTTAAGCAAGAACAAGCAAAATCCCTTATTCTTGGTGCAATGCTTGCATGGTCTGTTCCAGATCGATGTCCAGCCACATGCGCATGATCTCTTCTGAGGACTCGACTCCTCTGACCATTGGTCTCCCGATTGCTCAATCCGATCTGCTCGGGTTTCGACGACGGGGCAGCTCATGGGATGTTCAGAGCCTGTTTAGGATGGCGCAGTCACTCGTGAGTACGATGTCATGGCGGAACAGTCAAAGATGCTTAAAATATGTTTCTCCAAGCTTCAGCCGGAAACACGCAAGAAAGAGGGTAATTGGTTTGGCCATACAGATAAGTGCTTTCTTTTAAGGGTTCCTTTCGAATTTTGACATGTTGATTTGGTTCAACCAGTGCTCGTGCTTTGTACCCAAGAACTATATTAGATTCCGCCCACTCACCTACCAATGAAGAGGCAGTCCATAACTAGACTCTATTCATCGCGGATCCCCTTAGCGACTACGTATGGAGAATGGTACTCTTATCTGCCTCTCTACTCAATCATTTCAGAATTCCTCCCTCCTCTTGTCGTTCAGTAGCCGCATATAATTTCTACCCACATAAACCTTCTTTAAGCGAACTCTTTATACACCATCACCTTGTAATTCGCTGAATATCACCCAAAATTGCTCAAAACCTCGCATCAGAGACTCAACACAAATATCGCAGTCATGATCAACGCTGAGACGAAAAACGAGATACCCGAGAACTTGCCAGTCTGAACCCCGCCTGTGAAGAATATCACAGTAGAGTTGGGCAGAGTAGTAGTATTTACGAACGTGGTAATCGTTGGGGTGGACCTCGTAATGGTATCAACTGTTGTGGTGATGGTTGTCGACGGGAAGCTCGTCATGTCCGCAGACGTTGACGTGGATGAGGAAGAAGACCTTGAGAAAGAAGTTGAGGCAGATGTCGAGACCGATATCGTAGAGGCAGACGTAGTTTTTAGTGGATTTGGGAACCCGAATGAAGATGCACATGCTTCGGGGCTCAGTGCCTGAATAATCATTAGTGAATGGTGCCTAAACCGCTGGTTGATATCTTGACTTACCTCCGGACAACACCAAGTCTTACTCTTGGAGTCTTGTGTACAGTAGTAACCACGATCACACGCCTCTATCCCGTTCTTAGAGAGAACCAAGCCGTTTCTAAGGGGTGAGGCTTACTTCCATTTCCGTCATCACAGCATTTTTGCCCTGCTACAGGGTTGTAACAGAATAACACCAGCTCCGTAGATGCAGGACATTGCTCGTAGTCTTTTCCGCAGGAGTCCTTGCAGGTCAAGCCCGTGGTGCAGTCTCCATATTCTGGGCCATATCCGATTTGACGTTTGAAGAAGTGGGCTGGGTTTCGGGGAAGTGATCTGTGAACGTGCAACGTCCCAGATGTGACCCTAAGCGTGAAGCAAAAGATGAAAAGATTATATACTTTCATGTCCGTGGCGTGGATGGGTTTCAATGCATGACAGGATATCCTGGGGGTTGAGTTGGGGGTTGAGTTGGGGGTTGAGTTCTGACTTGGTAA
The DNA here is from genome assembly GCA_030412805.1 of Westerdykella aurantiaca. Lineage (NCBI taxonomy): Eukaryota > Fungi > Ascomycota > Dothideomycetes > Pleosporales > Sporormiaceae > Westerdykella > Westerdykella aurantiaca. The sequence continues at coordinate 4,890,783 of JASJFJ010000001.1, forward strand.
ATAAGTCGTTGTGTTCGCAGGCTCCTACTGTACCAACCTAGCCTTGTGTGGTCAATTTGACATCGATAGCGGTACAAGCCAATAGACCATCCCCTTCAGCCTTAAGACTGCAAATTCTGTCAGACCACAATATTGTAGCCAAGGACAGCCACCAAAGTGAATGCCTGCATACTACTAATGATAGGAGCGTTCGCAGTGTGTTATTGGTCGGAGCCGGCGAGGCTGAATATGATCATCACCTTGTGGATGCCTTTTCGTAACCGACGCATGCCAGGTTGGAGATCTGTGTTGTCCAGTCCATCGTCCTGCTCTCAGCCTTAAACAAACATCAGCATCATGGCGCGGCTGAGGTATCAGAGCAACACGAAGCACATTATTAAGGGACGTGGAGTGCGTCTTCTCACGCATGTGCCCTGCGGTGGCTTTCGAGTGTGCATGAAATATTGGTTGAAGGCAAAATTGACTGGCTCATGCTTGTGGATTATCAGTGGGATCACGCGGTCTGGACTGTTTGGTGGGCTGGCGACCGAAACCGTGCAAAATACGCGACTTCTTGGGCTGAAAGAGATGCAGCTGGCTTCTTTCCTGACATCCCCGCCAATCAACACTCGTAAAATCTGGTGGCGTATATGTTTGCGGCGCGCACCTACAGAGGGTTCAATGTACTGGTGTCCTAGCCAGCTGCGAGGTGGTGATAGGTTTAAATCAGATATTCGACGCTCCGTCCTCAGGCACGCAAAATCATAGAAACTCCAAGTGATTCCCACCCTAGCAACCGTGCTATAAATTTCACCCTACTTTCGTTGGATACCCTCTTTTGATGATGTCTTCTGCTACCCAGTTTGTCACAACTGATGGGAAGGTAGTTGCGCAGTCCTATCATCCATGCCATCTGTTTGGCCAAGGTGACCTCTACGGGGTAGGGGTTCGTTGGAGCTTCTACATACAGTATGGTGCCGCGATTGTAGCTCTATGGTACAAATTCGACGAGGACATCCGACAAATTCGGTTTGGACTCACCGTGCTTGGTATTGCTCTTTTCATTAACCTCTGCATCAACTCCACGGGCGACGACGTTGTCATCATGGACTGGCAAATGGTGCTGAATCTCATCGGGTTCCTCCCAGTCTATAGCATCTGGCCATACATTTATCACGAATTCATGCGTTGGAAGAGGAAAAAGGAAAAGTGGGATTGGGAAAGGAAGACCTCCGAAGCCGATGCAACTCAGCTTCAAAGGAATCAAAGAATGCAAAGCCTGAATGAGGACTACATGCAAGTGCGGCGCTACCTTCTCGAGCTCGCGATTGTCCAGTCAAACGATCCGTACTATGCATACGCGGAAGACAACTACCGCATAGCTGTCAATAATTTTATGCAAAGCGCCTCGCTTGGAGATCCCAATACGTTTTTGGCATATGGATCACAACTAGCGGCCAGTCATAATGTTCTTGAGACCTTTCAGGGCATCTACGAAGCAAGAGTAAACGATATCCTTTCGCAGTATAATGACTGGTCGGCCGACAAACGGAGACAAATCGCCGAGGATACTGAAACGCTCCAGAGGCACGAAGCCGAGCTCCTTGCGTTACAGGCGAAAGAGTTGGCGAACAAAGAACTCAAGAAAGAACAGAAGCCAATATGGCAACGCGAGAAGTTGACATTGGGAATAGTAATGGCTACATGGGTAGCTTACCTTTCGGCGACTCCTTGGCTATATTTCAAAGCAACGACTAGAGGCAGAAAAGAGGGATGCGACGTCAGGCTTCGAACCTTTCCCATCTTCGCGTCTATTAGTGTGTACAATGCAGCATATCTGGTATGGCTGCGGTTTAGTGCATGCTGTGCTATCATATTCTGCGTTTTCTCCCTGGCGTTTGCAGGGCGGCTCGTCTACAATGGTATCCGCGATAGACGGAGAGAAATCAGAAAAAAAGCATTTCGCGCGATCATACCAAAAACAGCTCGGGTCGGGAACGACCCCATGGCTCTGAAAGTTAGCACGCCAAGCGACGCAGAGATAAAGCAGGCCGGTCAAGAAGCCCTGGAAGAGAGGATCCTGTTCCAAAATATCATCTACCGCATCTTTGGAGTCTCGTCAACCCTGTTACTCTCCGTGAGCACGATTATACTTGTCCAATTGACACTCACTTCTAACAACATTGATCTCTCCGGGTCGCCAGTGACATCATCCAGCCAGATTCTGCCTCTAATAATTGCGGTACTGACGGCAACCTATGTGTTGTTTCATGTCATCGTATATCACACGACACGCGAGAATTTGGAAATTGCGACGAACGCAAATTTCCTGGAGAGGCTTGGGGAGAGATTGAGGAGGTTGAAGCAAGCGGCAGAAAAGAAGGAGGAAGGAAAGGGCCCCGCAGGTGCGGAAAATGAGACCGAGGGCCAGGAAAGAGGGAAGCAGAAGTCCCTCGAAGTGAGAGCGGAAGAGGGTGAAGCTGGTGCCGCAAACCCCACTGGTTGAATCTAGACGATAGGACGTTGCCATGGATCCGGAAGCCACTTGGATTTGTGAAGGAAACGATTACTATATGCTACACCTTGCCAGTCGGGGAGAGGGAATGCTTGAGAGATCTCGAATGAATTCAACTTACCTGATGGAATCTTCTAAGACGAAAGGGTCTTGCCCCTGTCGTATAATAATTTAATGTGAGTCAGAACATACTTTGGTTTGACTTGTAGTGCACAATGTCCCACTGGGTTGTAGATATTGATGTTAGACATCAGTTCTCTGTTCAACTCCAGCCAGGTCTAAAGACCAAGCAGTGATTTCAGGAGGAGCTAGTGAGAACAATGCCTGAAGTTTAATATGTTTTCCTTTTCTGCCGGCGAATAGTGATGGAGGGCATCAACGATGGAGAACATCTGTGGACGTTGTCCAAAAAGGGCCATACACGTGATCCATGCCAAGAATCCATCCGCATGCCCCCAATAACTCTACACACGAGTCTTACGGAGCAGTTGTCCTGCTCCGACAAGCACCCGTCATGTCCTCCGAACTTCACCCCCATGCTCCCGATAGCGACAACAATGAGCCCATATATCCTTCATATCCGCCCTTCCCCACCGAATCGCAGCCGGTAGACCCCTCGATTCATGCTGCAAATGATATTCCACATCTCGATCATGTCCGGGGGGAGACGTCTTTCCACGAAGGAGTAGTCGGATCAGGTCAACGCTACTCTTACTTCGATGACTCTGCAATCTCGCAAAGACATGGCTCCGCTCAGGATCTTTCTGACCCTAGTACGGTGGCTTTCTTGCCATACAATCCGCCGATAGCGCGAAACATAGCTCCATCAGGACAGTTCGATATGCTCCCACCCCCCGCGAGCATCCACCCTTCATGGCTAGCTCTTCACCACTTTGCGCAGACGCATGCATCAACTCACGGTTATGCGCTCAGCATCAATACGACGGCGAAGAATCGATCACGAATCAAGCTTGCATGCGTCTGCTATGGTGCTCCGAAGAATACGCATAAACTTACACCGGAAACGAGAGTGCGGAAGAACCGTGTGAGCTATAAGACGGGGTGCCGGATGTGGGTTGAAGGCAAGAGGCAGGATGATGGCTCGTGGCTTCTCCGAGTTGGTGAACCTCAACACAACCATCCGGGTCGGCCTCCGGACAAGTGGGCACTGCAGAGAAAGCGAACTTGGGGCATATCTGGAGGCCGAGTAGGGGTGGGAGGGGTGACGGCGAAGGAAGAGAAGCAAAGACTGAGCATTGCAGGTGACGGCAACGCGTTAGACGTGGGGGAGAATCCGTCGGATACGCACCCAGATCAGGCTCAAGGGGATGACCATAGTATGGAGAGAGGCAGTCTGGTCTGGAAGATCGTAGAGCAAGAGATGGCGTATGCCGGCGGCCGTGGCCAAGGCCGTGACAGGGGCGTTGGACGAACCGTCAAGATTCTCGAAGAGCGACTTCCGGGTATTCATATATTGAAACGGGATGTGTATAATATCAGGGCACAGATCAAACGGGCGCGGAAGGCTGCTGAGCAGTCCACTCGTGGCGATATGGCCGAGAGCGAGAGTGAACCAAGTCCAACCCCCGAGCCTGTTGCGACGGATGGCGGTCAGGAGCATGTGTTGGAAGTAGACTCTGCGCTAGTAACGCAATGCGGCGATGCGTTGGAAAAGGTGGCCGGTGAGAAGGATGAGACGGAACGGTTGAGGGAGGAAGTTACAGAACTTCGACAAGCCCTTACGCAGAGGACAAGGGAACTCGAAGAAAGAGATGCCCAAATTCGTGACCTACAAGCACAACTTGAACGCGCGAATGGGGTCATACATGATGAAGCAGATCCCGCTTGAGAGCATGCCCTAATAAATCTTTCCTGAAGACGACGATATCTTCGTTCCGAAATGGCAACGTGAATACCTTGGGATCAAGGTTGTAGAACTATGATCAGTTTCTCTATGTGCCATTACATTACCATCAAGCGATGAGCTGTATTGTTCAAGTAGTTTTTGTATTATTATTAGCTATTGTTGAACACTGGAATGGCATCCCCGCCGTCCACCCCAGCCTCGGCTCAGCGGGAGACGTCATAGCTCTCAAGCTCCCCAAGTTCAAAAGTTCCACGACCGTCAAACTCTGCCTTTGTCAGTCCGACCTCTTCATTTCCAATCGGCAATGGCATCCAAAGTTTTCCGTCCCTCTCTAGCCATTCCTCAGACCTCTCTCCGCCCTCTCCACCGCCCAATTGCCGTCCATCCGCACACCGCGCACCTCCATCTCTCACAGACGCGATCGATCTCTGCCTACGGCTACACACAAGCCAAAGCGCTCACATTTCGAGACTATGGCGATCCACCCTCAGTTCTCTCGCTCCACAAACATTCTATTTCCCCTCCTCACGGCGACCAACTTACCCTGCGCTTCCTAGCATCCCCTATAAATCCCGCAGACATCAATCAAATCCAAGGCGTCTACCCTTCCAAACCGACCTTCACAACCGCTCTCGGCACCGCGACTCCCATCGCAGTGGGTGGGAACGAGGGTGTCGCCGAAGTCATTGCATTGGGAGATAAGGCCAAGAGTGCAGGCTTCAAGCGTGGGGACTGGGTCATCATGAAAGCGCCTGGGTTCGGCACATGGAGGACACATGCGAGCGCCACAAGTGCGCAATTGGTGAAGCTGGAGGAGCATGCGCGAGAGGGCATTACCCGAATCCAAGCAGGGACCGTGAGCGTGAATCCTTGCACGGCTTACCGGATGCTGCGCAATTTCTCGCAACTCAAAGAGGGGGACTGGTTCATCCAAAACGGAGCGAATTCAGGAGTCGGACGTGCGGCGATACAGTTGGGACGGGAGTGGGGATTGAAGAGTGTCAATGTCATCCGAGGTCGCGATGACAAAGCCGCAGAAGACAAGCTGAGGAAAGAGCTCAAAGATATCGGTGCCGACGTCGTGATAACGGACACTGAGCTGCAAAGCCAAGGCATCAAGGACATGGCGAAGGAATGGACCAACGGCGGCCGCGAACCCATCTCCCTAGCGCTCAACTGCGTGAACGGCAAAGCTGCGATTGCCATGGCAAAGCTGCTCTCTTCAGGCGCACACTACGTCACATATGGGGCCATGTCTAAGCAACCGCTCACTATTCCCGCCAGCTTACTTATCTTCAAGGACATACACTTCCACGGCTTTTGGGTGTCGAGATGGAGCGATCAACATCCTGAAGACAAGAAGAAGACCGTTGAAGAGGTGCTCGATCTGATACGCAGGGGCAAGTTCAAGGATACACCTGTTGATGAGATCAAGTGGGAATGGGAGACCAAGGGGGAGGAGCTTGTCGCGAAGGTGAAAGATACGTTGGAAGGATATCGGGAAGGAAAAGGGATATTCGTCTTTGGGGAGACGTAAGTGTATAAATTCAGCCTTCTACACCAATACACCAATTCGACGCTTCAGTACTGGTACTAGCCCCCCTCGATGCTTTCGTGATTTCCTCAGCATCCTGATTGCCTCCGTTTTCCATGCTCTTCATCATCTAGTCTTTTTCTTTCTTGTTTCTCTGCACCACACTTTCATGCTTAATCCCATGCATCTCCTCCTCATCCTCCCCACTCTCACTGTCTTCGTTTTCGGTGATCTCCTTGAACTCCGAGAGGTCAAATATAGATACCGTCCTGGCTGGTCTTTGAATGCCTCGTTGATGCCCTTGACCATACGAATACAGGATTTCTGGAGCTCGTTGGTGATACGGTTCAAATCGCACGTCATACGGTAGATTTCCTCCTACACAAGAAGATCAGTTAGATCAGATTCGCCAACAGGAAGACTACTTAGGATCATGCGCTTGCGCTCCGCAGGATCAATCGTAAGGGCCGCGAGAAATGAGGAGACGCCCTTGACGGCTTCGTCCGCATTCAGCCCGGCGAGCTTTTTCTTGAGCGCCTTGTGCTGGGCTTGAACTTTTGCGAGCTCGGCTTGGGCCTCCGCGAGCTGTTCCTTGATGTCACTCTTGGGCATCGTCGTCACGACGTTCGTCGTACTGTAGATGTGATGAAGACTTGTAGTCGTGTGTAAGTGGTGAAAGTTGTTAGACTGTGGGGTGGACGAAGAGAGTGTCGGGATATTGGGTCCCAATGTGCTATATCGTACGTGGGAGCGGTGAAGGTGAACGAACGCTCTTGCTTCAGCGGCAGTGACAGGCATGACGCGGTCCACAGAATCGGCGCAGAGGTTTCCAACACTCCGTTTCTGCTCACATCCTATTCCTTCATTGATTTAGCTCTCCGTAAAGGTTTCCTGAATGGTAAATAGGGCGTGGGAGAGATATTAATTCTGCCGGCCGTCAGTTGGCCCCCTTCCTTCCGGTGCGCCTGCCTGCAAAGCTAAAGCAGACACTTTTACTATGCGCTCTCGTGACTGAAATTGCCCTGTCCGAAAGAGCACAAACTTCAGGAGAATTCGTACGATGAACGGGATTCTGAGTTCAACGCCAGTACTGAATATGACAAAAGCATGCTGGAAGCATGCTTGAACAGGTTGGAGAGAGCGAAACATCCAGCGGCGATGTTCCCCTCTCCCACCAATCTTCACTTGTTGTTCAATCTTTGGAATGGTATGCAACGCTTGCTTGCCCTTTGCCTTGTCGCTACAAGACTATGAGCGGAAAAAGGCTTGTACGGGATATTTCGATAAGGAGCCGCTCGCGTGCGTACATGCACGTTACCACAATATAGGAAAACTCCAATGAACTATGACCTTACCGCGTACGTCAACTCCCTACAATACAGCTCGTTAAGTGAGGATCGAAATTCGGACGTAGGGAGGCCGGTAATCTCGTAAACTCGGCTTCGTTCAATTTTAGTTCAATCGTTTTTTCACGCTCATAATCGAAGAATGTTCCTAATCTCCTGCTTAGATGCAACCGATAAAGGCAATAGGATTCTTCATCATGTCCGGTAGAAGCTGAGATTCTCATTGAAGAGGTTGGTAAGGAATAGCTCAGTTTCCCTGTGAGCGGTCGTCTCTCGTGAATGCTCGTTGGTGATACCCGATGACAGATACTAGCATTCGCCGACCTATCCGCCGTTAATTGAGCGGGGTAGTCATACGATCGTATTTACCAAGCTATGCGTTTCGGGGATTTGCTTGTGGATGGAGTGTGTTCTTGTGGTCAATTGAAGCAGTTCTCCTCGCGATGTCAGCTGGTGCACTCATGTGAAGCGAAACATCCGGCAAGATTCGCAAAAACGAAAGGGGGTGCGACAGAATATCAAGAAGGGCGCATATTGAGCTATTAGGGGTAGTAATTGAAGGCTCTAAAGAGCATCAGACCGAAAATAGGAACCTTCAAGGTGATGATTTACCAAGAGTTGGTGGCATCGACGAATCGCTCGGCTCCCTTTACCTGTGCATAAACTGGTTGTGTACAGGGATCCGCTGCGTACATCTGAGTCCGCCCGAGAACAGCCTAAACTGATATCAGAATAGTCGAATTCATATAAAGATTCGTCGACAGGTGGCCACCACCAGGAGAATCGTCCCTCACAAAGTTCTTTCCGTTATAATTTTGAATTTCCTACATTCCAACATCAAATTCATCAGAATACCCCGGTCTTATGGTCTAGTGGTATGATTCTCGCTTAGGGCGTTCAAATCCTGAGCATATTTGCGAGAGGCCCCGCGTTCGAATCGCGGTAAGACCCTTTTTTGCTCTTCTTTCTTTCACATGACTTTCTCTACTGAGTTAGGATTTTATAACGTGTTGGGAGACGGTTTTTTTTTGCCTCCAGCTTCTCGTGGCAAACCGTTGCCTTTGGCGTTCTGAGATCTACGCGTATTCTACGCTGAAAGCGGCAGACCCTCGGTGAGCATCGCCTTCAGACGCTGCAAACTTAATAATAATTACTCCAAGTGCGAATGCGCATTAACAGAAACCCAAGACATTGTGATCGAGCCGTGTGCGTGGTGGTAGGGGCTCCTCTCACGCATACAGATAATCTAAGAATGCCGGCTTATATTACAGCGTTTTCAATTTTAGTCGTCCTGTGGTTGAGTAGAGAGTTCGATGGACTTTGACTACGACGCCCCTTTCCCATGTATGATTTATGTCCGTTGGAGCAAGGAAGATAGAAGGGGCAGGACGTTTGTTATAATGGGGTGCTGCATATTCAATAATTTTTTGTGAACGCTTCTCGGTTACTCTGTAAAATGTAGACGTGGGGATAGGTAAGTGCAGCTGCTTTTGTTTAGATTATTGTTACTTGATAGGGTGGTCGCACAAACCGCACCCGTCACTCGAATAACGACTTAGGAGAGCCGTTTGAATCATTTCGATTAGAGTTTCTACAATCCTAGATATCATAGTTCGAACCAATCCTATCCCTCTCTCTACGCATGGACCCGCCCAATCGTACATGCACGTCGTTACCCCTCACCTTCTCCGAACCGGACGAGTGTCATTACCGTGAATCTCTCTATAGAGCATGGTAGGCCAGCCGATCCCGTCATCCGATACCCTGTTCCCACGGATCTTGTCCTTCACATCCTACTGTGGAAGGGGCTCCTTGGGAGCATCATAACAAGACCCTGGCTTCAGATGCGGCCTCCCGCTCAACGTGTTCACCACCTCCTTCATGTCCATCCAGAACTCGTTCAGCGGTCTCCTAGCCGGCCAATCGGTGTGCTTCTTCTCGACGGTCTCCATGGGCGAGAAGAGGACCTTGGCGCCCTGGATACCAATGACGACGGTGGACATGGGGTCATCGTCAATCTCACTCAGGGACTTGCCTGCAAACGTCTCGAGATGCTCAAGAGACTTGACGCCGAAGCGGACGGCGCGGACGCGGTCCATGGGCGAGGGCGTGGTACCTTGCTGGAAGTGTCCGGGGACACCGTGTCTGGACTCGAATTTCCCCTTTCCAGCTTCGGCGATCATGTCGGCGATGATCTGGACAGTGTACACCTTGGAGGCTTGCTCGTTGACCAGGATGATCTTTCCGGCTCGGTTCTGGCCCTTGTCCCGGAGGAAGACGTTGCGCAGGTGGTCGATGTCGTGGTCGAGCATCTTGATGTTGATTCCATCTTCTGGGGTGTAGACGGCAAGTGCGCCGATGCAAAGGCCAGCCAAGGTAGCGATGTAGCCAGACTTGCCGCCCTGGGTCTCGATGACGAAGACACGCCGCCGCGATGCCGATGCAGATTGGCGACATGCGTCGCAGTACTGGATCAGCGCGTTCAAACATGTGTCGGATCCGATGGAGTATTCGGTTCCGGGGACGTTGTTCGAGATGGTAGCCGGCAGGATGACCATCGGGATCTTGAAAGCCTTGTAGTATTCGCGACCCTTCCTCAGCTCACTGACCGCGGTGAAAGCCTCGAAGCCACCCACGACGAAGAGCGCCTGGATGTTGTAAGTGGAGAAGACGTAGGCTACGGTTTCCAGATCCTCGGAGGGAAGCCCTCTGTTCGTTCCGATTTCAGAGCCGCCTTTGCTGGACCAGGTCTCGGCTTCGGCCCACGAGAAGTCACGGACAGCGCCAATAGGCTTATCGCTGTGATGCCTGATGATGCCAGGGAAGCCGTTGTGCAAAGCCACCGGGGTGTGCCCACGAGCGAAACAGTATGCAACCGCAGCACGGGTTGCGGCATTCATTCCTCCTGCAGGTGCGCCGACGTGGATGATGCCGATGCGCATGCGCTTCTCGGGCGGCAGCATGAGGTGCGGCTGATCGGCTGCTGTGGTGATTTGGTAGGCTTTGTAGTATTCCCCAAATTCGGCGTCCCGCAAGCGCATGGCCTTGTCAAAGTCCTTGTTCTCGATGGCAATGGCGACTTCTTTCGTCTGTGCCACGGCTTCGACAAGAGGCCGTCGGCAAATCTTATTCCTGTACATCGTTAGCCTGCGCTACACGACTCTACGGGAGCCACCACTCACTCCACAATGCAGACTACGGGGCTGGGTTTATCAGGCTATCATAACGTTAGCCTTGACTTCACCTTTCAGGAGGGGTGGTCGTGGTCGTACCGTGCATTCCAAGACGGCCTTTACAGCATCGACACCCTGGAGTGTGGCAAGCATGCGGTCGTATGCGCATGGCGTTCCTCCTCTCTGGACATGCCCTAGGGTCGTGACTCGGGTATCTAGCTTCGCTTCATTCGACAGAATGTCCTTGACCATGTTGGGGGTGATCTTGTTGAGCTTCTGGTCTGCCGTCTGTTAGCCAGATCCTGTGTCCTCGAGCACAGCGCCTACCTATTGCACCCTCGGCGATGATGACAATGGTCTTCCTCTTGCCCAACCTGCGGTGCTTCTGGACGACTGCGCACATCTCTTCCGCCCATGTTTCCTTGTGCGGACTCTCAGGAATGAAGATGAAGTCGGCACCCGTCGCCACGCCGGCCATGAGCGCCAACCAACCACAGTGCCTGCCCATAACCTCGATGATGAAAGCGCGCTGGTGAGAGGTGGCGGTGGTGTCTACGCTGTCGACAGCTTCGCAGATGCGGGTGAGGGAGGTGTAGCATCCAATGGTGGCGTCCGTCATGGACAAGTCGTTATCAATGGACCCGACGAGGCCGACGATGTTGAGGTGCTTGAAGGGCTGGACATCCTGCTCGGAGAGCTCGTTGGACGACACCAGTTCTTCCAGGAGGCTGGGCCACTCTGCTCGGAAGGTGTCTGCACCGGTCAAACTGCCATCGCCGCCGATGATGATCAGAGCGTCGATGCCCTTTGAGATCAAATTTCTTGCGGCTTGGAGGCGACCCGGCCGTGCCATGAACTCCATGCCTGCTTCTATTTAGCGCGTGGTTTGATATGGTGTTTGCCGTCCAAGTGCAGCAGGAACTAACATCTTGCTGTGCCAATCAGTGTGCCACCCTCGGACAAGAAACCTCGAACGTCTTCCCAAGCCATGGGCCTGATCATATCGCCTCCCTTCACAAGGCCATCATAACCTTCGTAGATGGCGAAGGCCTCGCACTCGTAGTGGATCGCCATGCGAACTCTGTGGCAAAGCTCCGTTAGCCTACAGGTATCTCAAGGCGCATTGGAGGGTACGTACACTGCGCGCACGGCTCCGTTCATGCCAGGTGCATCACCCCCGGAGGTGAGGACACCGATCCTCCTCTTCTTGCCCGGCAAGGGAGTCGGGGGAATATCAGCGCTCGTCATGTTGTTCGCCCAGGCTGTGCTGGTTCGGGATGGGGGGAGCGAGCGGGGGTGATGTGTGGTGGAATTGGAGTGGTCGGCGGTCTCGGCGAGTTACGTGTAGGAGTAAGGAATGCAAGGTGGATTTGTTGGCGGGAGGGTCTTTGCGAGAGAGGTCAGTCCAAGTTCAAGAAGAGCGGTAGGGGTGGGGGAGAGGGTGTACTGTGTAGAAGGTTGCGGTGAGGTATTCTGTGCGGGAGGATCCGTACCAAGAGCTTATCGACGAGGCAGGCGCTAGCGCTCTCGAGCTTGAGGGCGATGGAGGCGCGTAAGTTCCAGCTCGAGAAAGAGGGATGGATGGCACAGCCAAAGGGGAAGAAAAAAAGTTTCAATTGATATAGCGGGTAGAAGGCGGCGGGACGATAAGCCTTGGGTTGCAGCTGGGGTGGAGAGAAGGTGTTGAGAGACTATGTAGCTGTGATGGGAGGGGGTGGGGGGTGGTGTTGCGCCCTGGGCAAGCTCCTACAATGACGTGGGGTGGGTTCAACCTTGAACCTGGGTTTCGCTGGCTTCACAGGATTTTTTTCTTTTTTGTTTTCAGGAAGAAGACCGCCGAAAGGAGTGGGGCATGCCGACCCCAAGCGCGTTCCTGGAGCTACTATTACGATGATCGTGATCATTACGATGGCCCAGAGATTTTGCTCTTGTGATTTCTTCTTCCTCACCATGCATGTTTTTCTCCGTCTTTTCTTCTTCCCCCCCCCTTGCTTTCTGTCGCATGGAATTTGAGTCTCCTCCCCCGCGCGCAAGTCTAATAACCTCTCTTTCCACAGTGGATAGATATATAGTGGGGGAGAAATACGAGTCGCGACCAGGGCGCCCGCTTGGGAGAGGCCGAGACCGCACGTCATCTGCAAACGGGCCTTTTTCCCCCTACAATAATGCGCGGGTCGTTGGATCCCCTAAAGTACAAATGGGAATTACTAGATATCAATCGGGCTCATGCCGCGAGTGGGCGGGTGGCTGGTCTCCTAGTGGGACCGTGGGAGTCGGTACTATACTAGCGGGGAAGCGGCCCTTCAACATCTCAGGGCCGGCCGAGGATTATATACACACCAGAAAAAGAGAATAATTCATGGAATACTGCAAAGATGGATATATACATGTATTCAACCGTCGGCCAACAGAGAGGTATCATAACAAATCATATGCATCCAAGCGCCGAATTCGAATCCCCTGCAAGGCCCTGCAAACTCCGACCTTCCCATCACCAAAAACCTCCGATCAAGAGCAACCGCCGATGAAAATCGGAAACCAAACAGTCCCAGCACCTCCAAACAAAACGCCCTTCGTGTCATTCGTTGACATCGCTCACTGCTCAACCTCCTCGGCTTCACCAAGCATGTCCTGCTCTTCGTAGCTGCGTTCGATTTCATCCGCAATGAACTGCTCATACTCCTCCAACGATCGCTGGATATGCAGCTTGAAGCGCACAATGTCGTCCAACATGCGCTCAATCTCCGTGTGCAGCTCTTCCCTCAGAGCATTGGCACGCAGTGTCAGTTGTTCGTACCTGCAGCGCCTGTTAGCAGAATGTCACGCTGCACGGATGGGGCAAGTCGTACTCAATGTTCACTGCCATCTCCCTCTGTACCATCAACTGCACGTTGTCTCCCAGATTACTCCTCATCCTACCCAACTCCTTCTCCATCTTCTCGATCTGCGCATCCGATGCCGTCTTCTGTGTACTCGTAATCTCACGCAGCTTCTCCAGCTCTTCTTCCGCCTGCGCAACCTTGTGACCTAACGCCTCAACCTCGGCCTGCTTCTCGTCCATGGCTTCTTTGATCTTGTCAAGTAGGTCGTGGTTGTTCATGTCGGCTTCCAGGGCGGCATTGCGACGTTCCGCAATGTCCCTTCTCAGGGCCAGAATGTTGGACTTGACACTACCGCGCAGGTCCAGGTTCAGGAGGTGATGCGGCGAGTAGCCAGTGGCAGGATCCGCCAGCAGACGATCAGACTCTTGCGTAGAGGCCCCCATCTGTGACCCAGAGAAATTCGGACCGTCGTTAATGGTGAGAACAAGTTCGTAATCCTGCCCCTTTGCGTTCGGTGCTGTGGACGGTATGATGCCGATCTGATACCCTAGGTTGTTGAACCGCTCTATCGTCTGTTCCAACTCATCCAATTTGCGTGACGCGGCGAGTTCTTTCTCCGCCACCCTCTTCTTCGATTCCTCGGCTCGCGCAGCTGCCGCTTGGAGCGAAGTCTCCAGGCGTTCCTTTTCCGTGGCCATGCGGTCAATGTCCGAAATCGTCATGCCGCGGCTATCGACAATAGCTTGTAGCTCCTGCTGCTCTTTCTCCGAAGTCTCGAGCTCTGCTTCAATCTCCTTGATGGCGTTCTCCAGGAACTGACATTTCTCGGTATACTTGGTCACTTTCGCTTCCATGGAGTTGTTGTAGTTCTCGAACTTGACGCGGTCCTCTTCAAGGATCTTGATCTGTTCTTCCAGCTTTGCAATCCTCGGCCCAGACTTCCCGAGTTCATCGATTTGTTCTTGAAGAGCCTTGTGCTCTGCCTCCAAGATCTTGACATGCTCGTGATTCTGAGCATTGGCCTCGTCAAACCGCGCAGCCATACGCTCCACATGAGGCTGTACAAGTCTTGCCTGTGCTTCCTCGTCTTCATCTTCGTCGTCTGCCGTGAGCCATGTCCGATATGCGTCCGAGAGAAACTCGAAAATAATGCGGTCCCCAGACACGTCAAACCCAGCCTCGAAACACGCTTCATCATACTGACCAGTCTCAAAGGCTTGCATGATCTTGGCTAGCTGCATCATCCAGTGCAGAAGGCCGAGAAACGTGTACCAATTGTTCCCTCCGACGGCTGCAATCTGCGATTTCATGATCGACTTCTCAAACGGATAGCGCATCTGCTTGAGCAAGACCGGGACCTCCTGGTCAATCGACTTCTGGAAGCGGTATCCCGGGTCAATCTTGCGATACAGCCATTGGAACATGCAGTTGAAATCCTTCTGTGTCGGGGATGTCATGGACTTGCTTGAGAGCGAGTGCTTCGCCTCCATCTCGAAGTTGTTCTGTGTCAAGTACTCCATGAGCTCGTGCGCCAACTGCTGTCGTGTGCTGGCATCCTTTAATCTGCGCGGGTCGGTCGGCACACCAGAAGGAATCGGTCCAGTCGCGAAGAATGATTGCTTCACGCCGGTTTGTCCAGGTCCGTGCGAAGGCCGCCCTTTGAAGACACTACTGCGCCGTTGTGTTTGGTCCAGACTAGAAGTTGGCGCGGCGGGTGTCTGGAAGAGCAAATTTGGTGCAAGGCTTTTCCTCGCGCTTGAATTCGGTGCGAGACTTCTCCTAGCGCTTGTGGAGCCGCGGTGGATGGATTGGAATCCCATTTCTGCAAGATTGGTCCCCGACGAGGAACGTTGAAACACGGGTTGCGCTGGTCTGCCTGCTGCGAGCGACATTCTTGACCCTGACTGCGAGCGTACGTGGGTGTATTGTCCAGATGTGTGCATGCTTGCGCGTTTCATAGCGGACGACGGCATGGGAATGGCAGATACGTTATGACTGACCGGACCGAGAGTCTGCAAGAATGTCAGCCCGCTGCAAAATTTGAAGAGTAGGAATCAGAGGTAAGGAAGCGCCTACCTCGCGCGGTCTGCGCACGGAGAAAAGCCCCGTTTCATGGGCCATGGCACCGCGGGAGCGTCGCTGTAAGTGGTATGAATATCTCGCGGTAAGAAGAAGGTGAAAGTAAGTACAGCGATAAATCTGCTGCTGTCCCGGCTGTATTTGGTCGTGTGTGATCGCGATGGTGGTTGAGAGGGTGTGGGGTGTGAGTCCACGCCCGCGCTCTTCATGTTTGTTGACAAGCTCGAGCCCCATGGCAACGTTGCGCATGATTGGCTACGACCTCACACCCTTGTCGGAGCACCTCGAACACTACAGAGTCCCATTTTTTGACGTGGAAAATTAACAATAGGTATATTTATCTGCTAATGGCAGCATGTGCTGAATTATACAAAAGAAATAAGTCGGTCGGTTGTCTGTAGAAAGACCCTCTGGTCAAATAGCAATACACAGAAAGTGTCATCCCATACGCTCGTCCCAAAGCTCCATCAACAACCCCACAAGCTCTCTCTTCCTGGCCCAGACCGCGTCTTAGATGCTACTCAAGCGTAGCATTTTGCTCTTTGGTACTGTGTGAGCCTCGACCCGGGTCTGTCGCCATGTCTTCCAGTCGCTCCTAGCGGGGTATCGTGTCGTATGCAAGATGAAATGAAGTTATATCCACCAATCTTCGAAAACCAATAATGGCCTGCTAATGCATCCAAGAATCGACAAATGTCATTAACTGTAATCCTCCTCTGCTCTTCCTCACACCATCCAGTCATTACTTGATGTTTTTGAACAAGTCTTCGGCGCCCAGACTCGTTGTCTCCTCGCTCACCCCAAAGGCGGAGAGCGAGGGGAGGGCTGGAGGGGGCGGTCCCTTCTTCGCAGGCGGCGTTTTGTCGATGGCCTGCCCACCATTGCCCTGGCCTGCATTGTTTTCTTTCATCTCGGGCAAAGATCCTGCTGCCATGAACGAGCTTTTCCTCCTCCCAAACCAGCTGCTGCTCTTCTTCCTCGTCAAGCCCTGTCTGCTGTCTATTGTAGCTGGCGATCCCGGCCGTTCCGACCTCAGACTGTCCGAGGACGATAAGGGGCGTAATCCAAGGAATTTTCGCACGGAACCGGGCCGCTTGCCTGTAGGGCTTGTTGGAGAGAGTGTGCCGCTATTTTCTCCGTCCGAGAATGTCTTCTGAAGCTGCGAACCATCCACTGATTTGGCTGATCCCTGTGGAGGCGGCGTAGGATGCGAGTCGAGGGGTCCCTTTCCCGGGGTGGGAGGGCGCGGTGTCTCGGGCGGAGATTCCGGTGGCGCGGGGATTGGGGTGCCCTCGGTCAGGGAGAAGTTGATGGGGGTGAGCGTAAGCGGCTGGTACTTGCCTACAGCCATGACGGTAGTTCGAGGCGTTGTACTGTTGGAAGAGATGGCTGAGCAAGGTGCCGGTCTCTAGAATGAGCAATCGCGTGAGAAACGCGTGTCGGGAGGGTGGACAGGGAATTGGGCGTCGAGCTCAGGAGTTTGGCAGACCAGAAAGCTCCAGACTTGAGTAGTAAATACTACAAATAGGGTGGGTGTGCGGCCAGTGGATCAAAGTGGCCAGCAGGAGTCGAGTTGATGCGGTACGTGATCTAACGTAAGGCCCAAACGCAGATAACGAGCTCCAGAAGCCTCTTCTCTCAAGAGGAGGTGGGATGTGAAGGTGAAAAGGCGGCGTCAAGTGCGACCGTTGGAGGCAGCTTTCCCCTTCTTGCGGAGAGGCTGGCCAACCGCGCGCCACACGGCCCTGCAGGGACCAGGGACAGTTAGTGCAACGCTACGCCCAAATAGGCTGTTGGCATCGACGTCCCGGGCGTGTTGTGAATGGGTTGCCATGGATATCCACGAACACTTTGATATTGTTATTTATGTATCTTGCCCTGCTTTGAAACTTTCGTGATCAATTCGGTTGCCGTCGCGCATTATGTGATGTATACATTATATCAGTCATATGATGTTTCAACCCTTGACCGCGACCTCTTCACCATCACCCCTCGTCGTACGCAACATGACATTGCGTATTGTTTCGTACGGCCATAGGTCCCTCCATGCTACTTTCCTATATGCCGACGAGACGGCCCCGGGGCCTTATATAGCCAGTCTCCAATCCTCACCGGGTCTTCCGTTGCTGTATCTCCTCCAGCTCCGCAATCTCATCCAGCAATTGAACCGTTTCTGCCGGGCTCGCAATCCAAGCCGTCGTACAGGCGAGTCGTGCTTTGAAGTCGTTTGCCCCTGCCGATAGAAACTGATCACCGACATGTAACGTTTTCCCCCCTTCTATACCTCCAAAGAATCGTTGGCAGGCGAGTACGCCCCAGGACTTATCGCCAATGTCAACAAAGACATCATTCCCGCCTGCGAATTTGTCAGCAGAGTCCAAAGGTTGGGCGGATTCGACACACCGTTAAAGGCGCAAAACGGGAGACGACGTCTTACGGGAGACATTTCCTAGCCTGATGAGCACTATGTCCGATACTTTCCGAGGTTGTTACAAACCAGAATTTTCTGCACAATCAACACCGTCTCCTCGAGCGTCTCACGGCAAAACTTCTGTCCCTTCGCGGGTATGATGCCCACAGCCCTTTCTTTTCGAACAACGATTGCTTCCATCCTCAAATTCTGTATCGTTTCTCGAAGCGCAGCCTCCGCAACGTCAAGCAGCTCTGTTATGTCATCCTCCGTCCATAACAGCATTTCATCAAGCAACCATTCCTTCCGGGGCACCCATTTGAGTAGATCGGGAGTATCGCCAGAAAACTTGAAACAGAAATTGCTCTCTCCGCCAAGCACAACGAGGTTCTGCTTGATAGATGCAGGGAGGTCCGAAGCATGCAGTGCATCAAGCAGTCCGTATAGTCGTTCGTAATATCTCCGAGCCTCGGTATAACCGGCGGCGGTCACGATACCAATCTTGGTCCCACCTTGCATCAGTTGTAAGATGCGTGGGATAACCACATTGTCAGGAGTCAAACACTGTCCATCATCGTAAAGCGTGACGTCTCCGTCGAATGTCACCAGCTCGAGAGGACCAGCGCGAACGAGACTCATTACTTGGGCAGTATTCAATACCAGTCTGATATCGTTGAACGATGGTGGTACAAAACGTCGGCGGCTTATGCAACGACGCTGATCCTGCCATATGAAAGCATCGTGTAACGCTAACGGTGTAAAGAAGTTGGCCACGGTCGGTACGATGAGCTTCAATTTTGAACGATCTTGTGTACCCGACTTCTGATGATTTACTAACTAACGTCAGCCCTTGTGTCTTCAGCCGACAGGTGACTTACTATGGTCGTTGACGATTTCTTCCACATCTCGCATGATCTCAGCGTACCGCCGCTGGGCGGTGGTGGCCATCTGCTCCACGGTCTCATTTCGAGGTTCAAAGACAGCGGTAGGTTGTGAATGAAGGATAAAAGGCACTGCTAGAAGGCCCTGGAGGAAGATGGTTGTTAAGAAGGGACATGCCGGACGCACGGTGATGCACATACCTTGATCCATTCGATCTAAAGCAAATAATTAACGGGGTTGAATAGACGTTACGGTGATTGCACTTACAAGCTGATCCCTTCGATGCGTCTGTTTTAAGCATTAGCAGCCCGGAACAAGAAAACATTGTAGCAAACATGCCTTCAGTGCATCTATAACAGCCGAATTAGCATATAGTTCACAAAGTTATATATTCTTAGCAAAAATGGACAAAGGAGCCGGACGAACTCACACTCCACTCTATACCTTGTCGTCATTCTGAAAAACGAGTGTATTGAAGGAGCGATGGTGACTTGGGAGTCGTAGCAAATATGGCAGATGACCCCCAGGTTCCGCGAGGCGATCTCCGACATTGTCACTTGCTTCTCCAGGGAGCGACGCTAGCCGAAGACGGCATGGCCTCGAAGCGATGAGCGGACCGCTGACG
Organism: Westerdykella aurantiaca; assembly: GCA_030412805.1. Taxonomy (NCBI): domain Eukaryota; kingdom Fungi; phylum Ascomycota; class Dothideomycetes; order Pleosporales; family Sporormiaceae; genus Westerdykella; species Westerdykella aurantiaca. The sequence goes on from JASJFJ010000001.1 coordinate 4,910,015, forward strand.
CTAGTCAAGCGCATGATCCCTGCCGGTTTCGACGTTCCCCGACTTCGAACTGTCCGGGCATGACTGAGAAAGGATAACGATTAAACGGGGCTACAACCACTACCCCACGTTACAAGGCCAGCGTGTGCGCGTTATTATATCCGGTAACGACGCGATGGCCGAAGTCTTCTTGCGCCCATGGCCTAGTTCCAAAAACGATGATTCCGGTCCGGCAGGTCTCCAAACACAACTGGAACGCCTCGCGGCTGAGCGCGGCTTTCTGAGGGACGTCACGGAGGAGTCACTACAGGAAGAGATCGATGAAGGGCGCAGGGAAGAGCACCATGCCATTGGGGATATCATGGAAGGAGTGGAAGGCCAGGAGGAGCATGCGGACGAGGCGGAGAAGGATGGCTCCAAGCTGGAGGACAGGCAGACGGAGCTGTTAGAGGCGAGAAACAAGATGTTGAATGCAGTGCAGTACGTTCGGCTGAGCCTATACGCGATTTCACTACTCATCTCACATAGGCACGCGGGTTTCTATGCGCTAAACATGCTGGACTTGATATCATTCCTACTTTCGAAAGATCCTAAGCGGTCGGTCGAGACGTCAATGAGTCCCGGACTCAAAGCGCAAAACTTCCCCCGAGGCTCATTCGCAGTCGGAAGGACCCTTCACCCGTTCAAAGACACCAAGGAGTCCAAAGTGGAGGCGTACAAAGAAGAGCGCGTACGCTTGGCAAGTCGGGGTTCTCGCATGAAAGCCCTGGAAACAGCTACAGATGATATCCTGAAAGCTGCAACACAGTTGGAGAGCGAGGTTCGGAAAGAGGTGCAATACTGGAAGGAGATTCTGACTATCTCCGAGAAAGGATGGCCATTGCAGCGGTTGAGGAAGGATGTCACACGCTCGCCTTTTGCAGTTCGCTACGGATCCCCCGAGGCGAGCGATCACTTCAAAGCACGTGGACTTGCACCTCTGCAGATGGACAAGGACGGCAGAATCATTTTGGATCCAAGCCTCACACTGAAGCCAAAGACGCTGCGTGTGAGGGTCAGTGAGAATGGGAAGATTACTGGCGAATCTCGCATCGCTGCGGAGAAAGGGATTGCAGACTCTGATATCGAAGAATCGATCAAGCTCGCCCGCAGCTCTGTTTTCGAGGAGGAGATATATCATGAAGTCTGTATCGAGGCTCGCGATCTTCTTCCTTACGGAGTGGAAGTTCGAAACTCCGTGGTCGAAATGGATCTCGGTGTCGTGCAGCAATCCTCCTCGACGCCAACCGACAAAAAGATCCTCATTGAATGCATACCTCTGGACGAAGACGCCGCAGTTCATGAAGAATCCGCATCTGATTGGCTCGCAGAGGTGGTAGCTCAAGGTCTTCGCCTTCTCCTAGGTCATGAGCACCGGATGCGCCGCTTCCGCAGGGCAACATCGTCTCGGTCAACGCCCGCGCAAAGAGCTAGAAAGTCATCACCGCCGCTTCTCCGCACGCTTCTAGCGATCTTCAGCCACTACGACGCAGTCAAGTCGCTTGAGCAATACCTGGAGCCCACAGTCGAGACTATGAAGAAGGCAGGCGTGAATGTGACTCTCGACCTGGCCCGTGAAAAGTCCTTGCAAGATCTCAGCCGCACCCTCTCCAAGGCCCAACAGGGCCTCGACCCGATGGACCGAATCCTAGAACTCCTCATCAAGCCCCTAGAAGGCGTAGCGGAACTCTCTTTCCCGTCGAACGAAAAAGGCTCTTTGGTGGTCACGGTCCGTACGTCCTTTGGGCCCCCTACTTACGGTACGCGATACACGATCACTGTTCCCGAGGCTCTAGCCGCAACAGTTATCACCGCCACGTTGCCAAAAGGGGATTTCAGGTTCCAAAGTCTGGAAGAAGTGCGGAATTATATCGATTGGTCGCTTTCTTTGGATATCGCGCACGAGCTGTTGGCGAAGCAGTATGGAAAGAGGGCGGAGGTCTGGTTGAGGGAGCCTAGGTTTACGGTTACCCTCAAAGGGAAGAAGAAAGGGGTGAAGAAGATTGTAGATGTTGAGTTCCAGGATGCGAGGTTGACGGTGGCGGTCGGACAGTCGATACTGGGCGACATGGATGAGGATGCGGAACGGGTTGAATGGAGTAATCGTGAGGGGAAAGGCTCACTATTGGACACGGTGAAGAGTCTTGTGGATTAGGAGTCTGGGGCGATAGCAGACCGCACGGCAATGCTCTGATAACTAGAATAATCGAAGTTGAGTCATGACTCATCTGCCTATGGAGCAATATTGGGGTATCGAAACCGTCGTACGATATGTTGCCATCGCACGAATTCTCTCCTGGATGTGCTCGACAGCCGCCATTACAAAGCAATCGGAAAAAAGGGCCATCAAAAGGCTCTGTAAAAGGAAAACCCGACCCGACCAGACAAGGTGTATAAACGGCAGATCACCACAACTGCCTAAGTCTTCTTCGTTGATGTCGTACCTGGCGACGGCAGTTGGGAGACGGATGGTAGATCACTCTCCTTGAGAACACCAGTTTCCACAGCGGGCCCATCTACCTTCTCAGGTCTCTGTTGTGTGTCAGACGGTCCGGCCTTCGTAGACGCGGAAGGCGGATCAACGCCTTCGTCAGTGAAGGAGGATGCGCCGCTGGCGAGAGCAGAGTCCGCTTCTTGGGCAGCAAGGCCTTCTTTCTCGAGACGTGTTTCGCGGCCGCGTTTGTGGCAGTACCAAAAGACAAATAGAAGGACTGCCACCTGTTAGCATGTTGGAATACCGCGGAAACGCGTATAGTGAGAACTTACGGAATACAGCAAGAGAAAGCAACACATTCGTCCCCGTCATCAGCGCTGGAAACCTCAACTTCAGAAAATTTAAGATACTCTTCAGCATAGTCGCCACAGCACCCTCGGCGGAGAGCAGGCGCTTAAGGCTAGGTATGCGAGCGCGCTTTGATTTGGACTTCTTCTTTCCTGACGCAGCGTCGCGCTGTTGGCCATCAAAACCGGGCTTTTCTGCTTGTGCGGCGAGTAGCTCGGGGCCCAAAGCGGCTGTCATTTTTGCTGGGAGACTTTTGATGAGGTTCTGCAAGAAAGGAGGAAGATTGCTGTACATCTTCTTCATCTGCGCATCGGAGTCTGTAAGTAGCTTTTCCAGATCATTGTAGGCTGTAGGAACGCCGTTAACAAGATCCTTCAACACGAGTTTGAACTTGTTAAGCAATTCCTCGGACTCCTTGCTGAAGCTGAAGACGCGGTTGTTAACAGCAGCGAGGTTGAGTTGGTCCAGAATAGCTGTCAAATCTTGCTCTTCCTTCTCTACCTCTTTCTGCTCGACCGACTTTGCAGCTTCAGCGGCGGAGTGTAGGTCGTCTGCTGCCTTGATGCGGCTCTTATCTCGGGCCTTCTCGTCTTTCTGGAGCTTTGACACGTTGCTCTCTTCCTTGTTCGAGCGCTTGAATTTGGATTGTGCCAAATCGAAATACGACATAACTCCCTTCTTGGCCTCTCCACTCTTTGACGACTCCTTCTCCTTCCCATTTCCCCTATCGCTATCCTCTACGGTTATTCCTGGTGGACTCATAGGCAGTGGAACTTTATCCGCTCCAACCATTAGCGCCTCCTGCGCATCATTCCTGTAGGGTTTCTCCTCTTCATCCAAAATAGAAACGGGTCTGTCTGGGAGTGGTGGTGGCGTGCCCTCTGGCTCCTGTGATAGCGCAGCTAGGCGCTGGAGAAACCTCTCGTCTTCTTCGTCTAGGACTGGGGAGGCGGCCGGCTCTTCCTTGGGCGAGGAAGCAGTAGGTACAGGGTGCGAGCTGGTCTTGTCTTGCGCGTCGGTTTCTGGTTGCTTGGATTGTCGCCGGAACTTCTTCACGTTGAAGTAGGAGAGCGACATGGCTGGATCATGGGCTTCAACTAAGGCGGGGATAGGTATTGTTCAATGTCAGAGTATAGGATGGCAATAGGTGCAGGTGGATGCTTTGCTGTAACTCTAGTTATGAGCCAGCAGTTTATTCGGGGGACACTCGAACCTTGATATCAACTTGGTGGTGATCGCTACGTCTTTGCGTCATCCCGCAGCCTAGCTGACGCCACATGGTGCGCCACAGCTGCACCGCCACGAAGCTTAAGCTGAAGGGTTCTGAAGCTATGGCGAACATCGAGCTTGCAGCATCATTTCATCAGACGTGCGTCTATGTCCACGCCTACTGCGTCTTTACTGTCGGTACCCTAGGCTAGCAAGCTTAAGAGAATACGTAAAACTCCGAGAGCCACAAGCATAGCTGCCGCGTCCTCTCCAGCTCGAGCTCAAGCGTTCCATGGAAATTCAGGGAAGCTCTACTCTACACCGACGAGGCAGCGGGCCTTGCTAGCCCGATGAATTCCGCTCAAATGGCATATCATTTCATCTCGCCATTCATTGGCAGATGTAATTATTATCAAAGTCCAAGAACGGGAGCGGGGTAGGCTCAGCTGAGGTTATACGGATATGCCCGCTGATTCGTGGCGCATCTAGTACAACAGGCAAATGTAATCTCACCTTGCTATAGGGTCGTGGTCGCTCCTGTCTCCTTGATATAAATTATAGGCTTTATCCAATGCAAATCCTGTAAGCCTCAATAAGCCACTCCTACGCTAGGGTACAGTTCCGGAGAAGTATCCGCAAAAGTCCGGGCACAAGTACTTCAGGCCCTCTCAACGAACTCTGCTGTAGTGGTCCGACTCATAGCAAGAGAGCTCTGACAATGAAATTACCCAACTACTACGTATCCCTCGTCTATGCAATCTTCCCTTTCCTTGTTTCAAGCGCACCACAGCCGCTGAGACCATCACACCATGGATACGGCCAAAAGTGTCCTCCGTTCAGTGGCAACTTTACAATCAATAGATATCAACTCTATCCCGAGAATGCGGATTTTGATTTCCACAGCTGCTTGCTGTACATAGGGTCAGTACACAGCAGTTTGTTTTTTCGCCGGCTGATGAACATGAAAGTGTTGTCTGGAATGCCTCTGTCGGTATATATAACCCTTATACCGAGCACATTGAAATAGTCGAGTTCGATGGCATTACACATGACCCGATCTATCATATTGGGGGAGTGGCAGCGAATCCACGAACGGACCTACTATCCGTTGTCGTTGACTACTGGCCCACGATAGAGACAGGTGGAGTAGACATGTCCGGAGCGAACTACATTATGCTCGTAGACCCGAAAACGCGCAGAGTGCTCTATAACTTCAACATAACTACGGTCACGCAAGGTCGTGCGAGCGGGTACCAAGACGTTGAATTCGATCCAGATGGCAATGTCTATGTCGTCGGCACCTATCCGAGCAGCATAATAAAGGTCGACAACAAAGGGAAGGGCTTGAATATTTGGTATCTGGAAGACAAAGTGAACTCCACAGTCGCTGGATTTACAGGACTCGCAGCAAATGGCTGGACATTGGTCGCAAGCCATAGTAGTGAGGGACATCTATATCGGCTAGACATGCGCTCGAAGCGCGGCACACCTGAATTAGTCTCAGCCAAACCTCCTCACAAGATCGAGGTTCCAGATGCGATACAAATGCCACCACGTTACAAAGGCACGGTCCTATTGGTAGCAGAGCTCTTCAAAGGCGTGTCAGTATTCCGTGACAAGACAGGAACATGGAAAGAGGCGGAATACTTGGGGTTAGTTGAATGGACCGATCCCAATTCAGTTGTTACAGCTCCTGTGCAGATTGGAGACGCTATTTACATGAACCTACCACCTTTTGGCGCAGGGCCCGGGGGAGGAGCGGGCAACGCGACGCAATTTCTATATTATGACTTTACTGCTCAACTCGACGCTCTCTTGCAGGCCTGAGGATGCCGAAATTCGTGGAACGAGGCTTCCACCACACAAGATAGTGAATGGTCAAGAATCTTGGATTCTAGGCAGGGGCAAAGAATGATACTATGATCTCTTTCCGTAACCTGCGGCTGCTGAGCAGGCCTCTTGCGACGAACATATGCTTCCGTACTTGCTTTAAGCATACTGCCTACCGTTACTAAAGCCCCAGTGATTGCATTATGGTTATTGGTTAGGTCGATATAATGTTGTAGCCGTCAGTTTGTGGGAGTAAAAGTGGAGTCTTATACCTGAGCTCACCGCGCCTCCTAGTTTCATGTCACCGTACGATTCTTTTGGTTATGATTTCGTTTATTTCATAAAAAGATTCAACCCTTTGTAAGAAACGCACGAGTTCTCCGGTTGCCATTCGTGGCTTGTGCTGCTTCATATGATTTCACTGCCTGCGGCTCCCCATCGAACCTTTCACCACCCTGGAGACGAAAACGCACGCTCTTTCAAAGCACGTGTTACGACGCCACTGGAAGTGGCAAATTGTGTTTCTATAGCAACGAAAACTTGCTCTTCGCTCAATCCTTCAACCATTTCCCAACTTTATCCTCCACTTCACTTTCACTGGCTACTCCGGAGGCGACCCTCGCGCTCTCTTCTGAGCCCACCCACCTTAACAGTTGCCTACTCAAAAAGGTGCTTCATCCACCAACCTCCTCAAACATCCTGCGTCTTTCCACAGTCACAGCCGCGCAGCAAACAAAGTCCGTCCGCGCAGGCACGTCGAGCGTGCTGACCGTCAACATGGCCTCCGGTCATACTTTCACCATTAAAGAGAAGGGTAAGTTTATAGCCCCTCCAAGTTGCAGAAAAGGTAAACTAAACCGTGTAGGCGGTGGCGACATCAACTACGATGATAACTACGAGATGCCAGACTACTCTGGCCTCACCGCTTATACGGACGTAGATGAGGGAGATGACGGCGCCTTTATAGGTCTTTTTGGCCATAGCGGGCCTGGAAGACAGGCCGCGCGCACACAGGCATCGGAGAAGGAAGCGGAGGGTGAGCGGCACGAAGAAGACGGTGAAGATGAAGAGGTAAGTCCCTGCCCAGCCACTCTCTCACGAACCCACTCACTCAGTCTATCCAGGACGATGACAATGGCTCCACCTTCCGCCTAGAAGGCTACGAAGACCTTGACGACGACAACGACGTCTCTTCTGGTGCTCAACCCTCCGATAGCGACTATACCGCCAACGATGCGTCCGACTCCGACGACAACGAAAACAACAACAACAATCGCAACAACGGCAACCGGAAAAGTTCCACCAGGCCCCCACCCGCGAAGAAAACTCGCCCTGCTCACTTTTCCCGCAGCATCTCTGCCGCCCGTCGCGCCGCGCTTCGCACCCAGGTTGATGCCGCGCACTCCTTCCTCTTGCAAGAGTCCCGCAGTGGCTCCGCATTCACCAGTCCCGCCCGCCGCGTCCGATCGAGCCTGGCTGCCACCGGTGCAGGAACAGGAGGAGACGCAGGAAGTGTCCGCTCCATGACCCCAATGGGACCCACACAGAGCAAGAAAGTCACTGCAGATCTAGACTCCGAGGACGATCTCATCATGAGCATGCGCAGTGCAGGATACACCGATGCGCAGATAGCCACGCGACTGACGAAGGAGGGACGACATACGTATAACTCCAAATCCATCTCGACACGCATTGCCCGGATCAAGTACGCGCAAAACGCACATTCCGATTACCTTCTCAAAGAGGGGTACAAGGAATGGACGCACGCCGACGACCTGAGATTGATGCAGGCCTGCGAATTCGCGGAGATGGAAATACAGTATGAGATTGAGAAGGTCAAAGCATGGCGGTGGAAGAAGGTGTCCGAGTTCCTTCGCCGCATGGATGCGACGTGCGTGTTCAGCGACAAGGCCTGCCGGGAGCGCTTCATCGGTTTGCAGGAAGGGACCGCGAAGATTCCGATTGACGAGGATGATGATCCCGAGGCTAGACGGAAAGAGATGGAAGAGTACAGAGACAGTAGGGAAAGGGCGAGGATGGAGGAGGAGAACAAGAAGCGGGAGGAAGAGGAGCTGAAGAGGAGGATCAAGGAAGAAGCTAGATTGAGGAGTAGCCAGAAAGCGGAGGCCACGGCGAAGAAGCGGGAGCAGAAGCAGAAGGAGAGGGCGCAGAAGGCGATGCAGAAGGCGGCGAAGAGTCAGGTGCGGTTGGCGAGGGCAGAGGAGAATAGCGAGCAGAAGCAGGCAAGGGCAGACGCACTGCGGCAAAAGAAGCGGGAACAAGAGGAAAGGGAGGAACAGGCGCTGCTCTGTCAGAACAAGAACATGCATGTGCCGTTGACTTTCGTGGCGGACTTGAAGAGCGTCACGGCCGAGACGCCGGATCCGAGGATTTTCCTGGACATGGAGGATTTGAAGGATCTTTGCAGGGAGAGGAAGCTCAGCGACGAAGGGGACAGGAAGGAAGACCTCGTCAAAAGGTTGAGGGATGCCGATGATATGAGGCCATTGGCGGAGCTGAAGAAGATGTGCCGGATGAGGGGCTTGAATACTGCGGGAACGAAGATGCAGCAGAAGTATCAGCTGGCGCTGGCGGAGGCGAAGAAGTACCCTTCTTTTGTGACAAACACTTCGGGGAGTCACGCGGAGGACGATGCAGATGGAGAGTGAGCCATTCTCCGTCGAGATATAGGCTTGACCGGGACAATGGCAACGGCTTTCGGTAATGATGATGGTAAGAAAGTGGCAACTGGTTCGGAGAACGGTGAATGCTTTCAACAAAGGGGCACTACGCATATGGTTTTAGCGGTATCATTACCTAGCACTGCTGGTGATGGAACCCAATGTGAAATGTGGACAGCAAACTGTTTTCCTTCAAAAACATCTCATCTTCCCGTCGAGGGATTGGCTTTACTTCTTCCAGTGGGTAGAGCGCACTGTGAGGCGGAATTCATAATGTGTATTCAGCGGATGTTTCTTTGCAATACCAAGAGCTTTGGAACAGTGCAAGTGCTTGCCATTGTGCTCCTGGGGCTAGTGGGAGCGGTGGATCAAACAGGCTGGAGATAAATAGGCACAGTAATATTCTCCCATTCTCTGTCCTTTCCTATACAATCTCTAAAGGCACCTCCCCTCCACACTCGCGGTAGCATTTCTTACATACCCATTCAAGAAGCCACCTCCCTGACACAGAATGCCCTTGACGAAAGCCCTCTGCACGGCATCGGCACCAGCGGGGCTCGTATGCGTATGATCGTTCGGGAAAAACGAATCGACCTTCTGCTTCCCCAGCGTCTTAAAGATGTCCGCCGTATACGACCCGTGGTCCACAAACATGGCGTTTGCCTTCCCCAGCCCATCCGCCACGGACTTGGCATAGGTCGTGAATCGACTCGGGGCGTACGAGAAGCTGCCGCCTTCCCATGGATTGTTCGGAGTAGGGCTGGAGATGATGACCTTCGCTCCCTTGGCGATGAGCGCCTTGCCTGCGTTCGTCAGGTACGCCGGGTACGTCAGGACGGTGACCTGTTGCCCGTTATACGTGGACTTGCACGTCTCTGCGCCTGCGCCGGGGCACGCGGTGCGCCCATTGTCGGATCTGGACAGGGAACCGCCGTCGTTGTGGCCGAATTCGATGATGACGATGTCGTTGGGGCGGACGGTGTCGACGAGTGTTTGGAAGCGGCCTTCGACGGTGTAGGACCGGGCAGAGCGGCCGCCGATGGCTTTGTTGACGACGGGGAGGGTGAGCGAGTAGGGGAGGTAGACGCCCCAGCCTAGATGAGGGATTCAATGAATTCTGTGTGGAGGAGAACACCCTAGGCGGGCACGAGGGTCGGTGGCTAGATATGTACCTTGCGTGTTGTCTTTGGCCAGGGCCATGGTGGAGTCTCCCGCGAGGTAGACGGTGGGTGCACGCTTATTGAGGTCATCCGGGGCACTGATGGCTACGGAGGCCAGACCCAGAAGTGGGACCAAAGGGGAGGAGAAGATCATGGTTGTACGGGCAGAGCCTTTTCTCGAAGGAACAAATACTGAGGCAAGACGGGCCGTCGAGGGGATTGAAGATTAGGGACGGTTGGAAACGACTCTTACCTGCAGTGCTATATGGCAAAGTTGGCTAGCCGTAATTCCTCGAATATAGCTATAGCGACCGCCAAGTGAGCTTCGCAACATCATTGGGATTATTTTTTGGAGACAATTGGAGGACTTGCCTCGGAGAAATAATACATAGACCGGCATTGCACGAAACCGATCATACTACCGTGATGCCGTGGCCCATGAGTGGTGGCCCATTTTGTGATATATAGTGTTTATCTATTCGAGACCGGGATTGCGGACGAACGCGACATGGCCAAGAAGGATGGGATTGACAGCAACTCACCACTTGCGTACGTGGCTCGTAAAGTTACAAAACCAAAAGGAACTTCGGAGGGAACGAATGCTGTCATGAGGTTGGAGTAGTTGGGTGTTGACTGGTCCAGCTATTCTAGGCTGGCATTTGTCCACCAATCAGAATGGTCCGTAACATGGTATCACCTTTGGCTACAGCCCCTTCAGCGAACACAAACGGCTAGGGGAGAGACGCGACAAACTCGGGGCAGGACAAGCTCATGGAAGTTCACCTGGTAATATCCTTCAATGGAACCGGATAGACGATGAGAACGTGGACGGTGAGTAGGTTTTGATGAGTGGTAGTGAGAGGGAAATAGTCAACGACATCGGAGATAATGACGGCTGCGCCAACCATTTTTTGTGCGAGTTCTTGGGTTGTTCTGTTCAGACCACAAGGTCAAGGCTAGAAGATATGTTTACTATGATGTTGGAAACATATTCACCGGGTAAGAGTATACAAACAATACGATGTAAACTTCGTCCAGGAGTTTAGTTGGCCGCTCACAGAAGAAAGCCAAGATCTGCGCCGTCGAATGGCCAGGACAGTCCGCCCATACTGTGGCCGACGTTCTAAGAGACCTGGTTGCAGCCATCAAGGGTTCGTTCCATGTTACGAAGGGGTCCTTGCCGACGTTGCAACTTCAACGTTTCGGCTGCGTTATCCCACTCGAGTAGCGTTTGCGGGCAACATTGCAGCCATATCGGCCGCACAGCCGCAGGTTGAAAACCTGCTCAACTTTCCGTGAGATCTGACTCGCGAAAATCCAAAGTGCGAGGTTGCCGCTTTCGACATGTGGAAGAGTGGATCGCCCAGTGGATCCTAGAATGTGCATACCGCGGCATTCGATCTGGTGTTCATTATTGGCCAGAGAATGCGTCTCATGGGATTGGGTTGAACTTCGAAACCTCCGGATGCGTCGTTCTTGGGAACTTAAATCTCGTGAAGATGTATGTTCCCCTTTGCAGGAAGTCGATTGCGTAATATGAATTCCTTCACAAACGACGAGTTTATCCTTATCCGTTCATGCCCATCGACGCGGGCTCTGGGGAGAATACCTACAGCACCATGGAAGCAAAACGCACATCCCAATTGCGGATGTACCACAGCACGGTGACGGGTTCGGGTTCGGGACTTCCTCGGTGGCCAGAGAAGGGCCGGAACAATTTCCTAATTTCCTGCTGAGACAGTGAGACAGTAGACTTGCTCAGCCCAGCATCAGCTAATTCCTATTAGATGGACGGGCAGCAGAGAGGCTACACGAAAGCTTGTCCTCTTTACGACTAACGGACGCGAGCTCGAGTCGAAGGCTGGTAGAAAGCCGATTGGTAGCTATGGCTATGGGTAACGATGGAGCGGAGTGGTGTGATGTTTGATGGATGTTTCCCGTGCATGCTTGAAATGTACAGTAGTATCCAGGGCTGGTGTTTATGGCATTCTTCGATGCCCAGCTGTTGGCAAACGGCAATATGGGGATCTAAGCTTCCAAGAACAGGTTAGCGGTCTCCCACAACGATAAAAAACGCAAGGTAGAATCGTAGGGCATCCGCATAGGTGGCCGGCCTTAGGCGATGCCAAATTTCCATCATCGGTTGTAAACCCGTTCAGGCCCATCGCTTGCAGTTTCGAGGTTTGTTAGGATCAATTGCGACACACGGAAACAGGGAATCTGAAAGATTGAAGACAGCAAAGCCACCGCTCAGGGAAAGGGGGTTTGATGCATTCACGAAATCACTGGGAGGGTGCATTTCCAGGGGGTGGGGACGGCTCAGCGGTCCTCGTATCTTGAAATCCTCTGCTGCTCGGAGCATGAAACCGTAGGCGTGACACGGGAGAAGATGATAGGGGAGTCGAATTGATGAGTCTCCGCCGGGAGCCACTCAGCCACAACGTTTACAGGCGTGCGAGTTGTTATTATCAGCACATATGTTGGTCAATATGGAGGTCTCGTGGAACGGGGTGCTTATAGTAGAGGCAGTTATAGTCTAGAGGAGCCAGATTACCAAGGAAGAAAATAGCGGCGGGATGTCCAGAGACCAGCACAACCGGTCCATCGGAAGGGTGCAGTGGGGGGCGGGCGCTTACAGGGGAACGACCAGGTTTGACGAGCAGGCGTAATCAGGACTCAGGAACTGCCGAGGCGTTAGCAGTCTCCGTTTCCCTCATCTGTGTGAGGCAGATAGGTTATCTCGTTTAGAGTTGCTGTTGCTCGACTCATGGTTCAACGTCGAGAGGCGTTGGACTGACATCAGCCGCCTACACGGTACTACTGTTGAACAAGTAGCATAGGGTAAGTTGGGACGAAAAGTGTTGGGGGCGGGATAAGAGATGTCGAAGTCTTGGTCATCTGGATGGTGATCTTGGCGCATAGGTCGTCTTCTCTCCAGCTTGCAAGATGGTTGGGCGGAGCCGAGTCCCATGGCAGCAGCGCGACCCCTTCACCCCCCAGCGTGCAGGATGCATGGGCATGGAGACGGTGACAAGGACAGGACCCAGGAATCCACTCCACATGGGGCCATGGGCAGGATCTCAAAGCCTAAAGGGACACAGCCACGTGAGCGTGTCGGCCTTATTACGAGCCCAAAAATTTCGCCGAACGCAAGTCGAGCAGCCACAGACCCACTATGGGCCAGGGGGTGGGTGGAGGCGGTGCAGCCTGGCCCGTGAACGGTGAGGCCGGCCCCGCAGCGATTGTCGAATAATGGGACCAGGAGACCTTGGGAATTCCTGGGATGATGAACCTTGGAAAGCTTTGTTGGATGTATTCGTTAGCTCGGGCTAATATTAGTGTCGCGGGGCCGGGTTGTGCAGAGGGTTGCAGAGGGTTGCAGGTGGGTTTGGACCCAGGCTCACAGGTTGGTCGTGGATGAAATTTTGCGCGTCACGCTTCCCAAGCCCCGACAACCGACAACCGACAACCACCCTGATCATGGTGAGAAGAGGAAAATCTGTCCTGAGCGCTGCATGCAGAAGAGCGGTGACGAGAGATTCCTATCCGGCGACAATAATAAAGATGCCGCATGCGTTGCGAGTGCACTGTGCAGGTGCGCGGGCCCACCCACAGTCATGTGTACAGTGTTGCGCGACGCGGTCAACCTTGGAACTGGAGGCGGAAAGCGTCCGCACTGGTCCGCACCCTGCGACGGTACATTTTATTATTATTATTCGGAGTACTGTATTTTGCTTCGCTCCTTCCGAGGCTTCGCCAAGAGGAGGCTGCAACTGGTTGAACTGGACCGTCTGGACCATGGATCCCCGATCATGGACGGGTATCATGTATGATTATTCCCCTCGGATCATGTCTCGTGGAACGGGCTGCCTGCCCGCTCGCCGTTGACATGGTGAGCCTGTGAGGTTGATGTTGGCGACAGCTCCAGATGTCGTCCAAACAAGAGTCGACGGCGTCGACACGAGATGGTGGACCATTCCGCGACAAGTATGGCTGGTCCGCAAGGGCCGCCCCTCGCACTGGGATGTCGCAGCAGCCATTGGCTCTGCTGTATAGCATGTACGTCCCCCAGGTCCCTCTCTCGCATCGTGATCAGTATTATTATTGTTTCATTGTAGTGACTCTCTCGAAATAACGGGAAGAGACGCATGTGCCTGATGAATCCTCAGAGGAGCCAAGTCTCTGGCCCGGCTAATCTGCCGAGGCCGCTCCGTAACATGACTACTGGGTACATGTTATCGTGAGGTACTCAAGGCCACCCGCCATCCTGTGTACTGTGTACTATGTAGGAGGAGGGTATCCGGCACCGTTATCCGGCAGCAAAAAGGCAGAGCGCAGTGCAGCCTGCACGCAGCATGGACGGGTCTGCTGACTACCTATGCATGGGAGGAGCATATTTCATTATGAAAACCGCAGAGGCCGCGCTCAAAGAGGCAACAATAGGAACAAGTTTCCGGAACGGTTGGATGAGGAAATATGCGCGAGGCTGAAACAGACAACAGTATGGTGGAGCACCGTATTCCATCGAGGGCGGTGGACCGTGGACGGTGGACATGGTGACCTGGCAGGTCGCCGTCCTTGCAGAGGGAGGGTGGATCCCCGGCTCGGCAGGCAGAGTGCGTGGCAGACCTGACGCTGTCCCCTGGCCACGAGGGCCGTTGTGCGATTCAGAGTGCAGCTGGAGCGGGGAGAGAGGGTAAAGTCAGCAAGACGGGAGAGAGGGTGATGCAGAGAAGCAGAGAAGAAGAATGGTGGGCGGCGACATTATTGGAAAAGATGGACGGCGCAACCAATGACCAATGGAGAAAGGCGCTCGGAAGCAAAAGCCTCCGTCTCCGAGATCTGATCTGATAACGCTCGGGACGGGAACGGATGGACACTGGACAGGACCTTCCAAGTTCACTTCCCCCCCCGCTCCACACGCAACATGGGACGCATGCAGAGATGCAGGTCGATGACACGCTGTTGACACGATGTTGACAGGTTGACAACACTGATAGGATGACAAAGGGGTGGACGGGGTGGGCGGCGGCAGTGAATAAGTCCATGTCATGATTGTCATCTGAGCGGTCGCATTCGCTCTTGTGGGCGCCCGCCGCACTGTTCACTGCCCTTTCTGGGTGGGAATTGCGCGAGTGCAGCACTGCAGCACTGCAGCGAGATGAGCAAGACCGCAGGCGGCAGGTGGGAGGCGGTGGGCGGCGGCAGGCGGCGGCAGGCGGCGACGGCTGAGCGGAAGTGAGCGAAGGAGAGGAAGAAAGGGGATTCCTCAGGGTCCCCAGCCCAGGACGGCTGTACGTACAGAGTGGTCGGCAAAGGGTGCATTCCCGCCGTAGAAGAGTCCATCCAGACTCGTCGTCGAACGGTCGAAGATGGCGAGAGGTGGTCGTTTGCAGCGTTACACCACCTGAAAACAACGCGCGGGCAGCCGTCTGCTACGCCCTCCGCTCCCTGCCCCTGCGCATCCTCCTTTAGCGTGGGAGCTAATCTCAGCCTCATCAACCACGACGCCGTTCACGGGCGCCATGATCCATCTTGTTGTTGCTCGACGCCGACCACCTTGGGGCGGAAGATGAAGCCTGATGAGCCCTGAGGAAGAAGAGCCAGCCTCGCCGCCTCGGCCGACCGTCCACAGCAACACAGGTGACAGGGATGGAGAGGCATTCCCGGCTCACGCAGGCGGAATTCCACGCCGTTAGGGACTTCCTCCCTGGGGTTTGGACGATGTACTGAGGGTCCGTCCCGAGAAAGCTGTCAACATCTGCCAACACTTGCCAACGTTCTACCAAGTAGTTTACCAGTAGTGTGCAGTCTACACAGTACTGTGCAGTGCAGCGCAGTGTTGTGGTGTGTGAGAAAGTGTCCAAAGAAGCGAACTGCTTAGTCATCATTATCAAGCCAAGCATCCAACCCCCGGCTGCGCAAGAACCTCGGGCTCGGCGCGGGCAAAATAAAAAAAAAAAAAAGAGAGAAGGTCGTCGGTCGTCGCTGCCCGCCCCCTTCCAAGGTTCCCTTCCCTTCCCCCCCTCTTCCCCCCCGACCTTCCCTCCTTCGTCACTAGCCTCCTCCCATCGCCAATCTCGCTGGCGCGCTCTACCAACACCATCAACCATCCGGATTCCGGGCACCACCCACTACTACTACGACTACTAGTGGTAAACTGGCATCGCTCGAACTCGCTTCCCAGGGCTCCCTCTAGCCTCTAGCCTCTAGCCTGTGGTCCCAATTCCCGCCTTCCCTGCAAATTAGGCGGCGTCTCCCACCATTGCGGTCGCAACTCCACCCCCAGCGACCCCAGTGCCACTGCTCCCGCTGCTAACAAAGTCGCGCCCGCATCCTACACGTGCAGCCCGCCCGCCAGCACTTGACCAGCGCCGCAGCGCGCGCTCCGCCAGGAACGCGCTTCACACCCATCGCCCAACGGCTTCTCTCACCATCCGACCATCGCGAGGTCCCAAGGTCCCAAGCTCCCAAGCTCCCAAGGGTCCGTCCCAGGTCCAGGTTCAGTTGATTCAATTGCCGCCAGATCGCCCGCCGCGGCCGCCAACGCGACCCGCCTCTGCGGCTGCGTGCAACAAGTTCACTTATAACAACACCGTCTTCTGCTGTTTCGCAGCTTGCTCTCTGCGCGCCTTGCTGTTCTGCCGCCATCTCCAGGCTCCAGGCTCCGGGGGTTGCTGCTGTCTGCTGTTTGCGGTCGTGCGCCAACTCTTGCAGCTTCTGCAGACTGCCCGCATTCGCGCCTGCCCTCTAATTCCCCCCTCACCCCGTGATTCCCATCGGAAAAGCGGCCGGACGAGAGGCTGATCGCTCCTGATCCTCGGCACACGCGGCCCAGGTCGAGAAAAAAGCTCTGTCCGCAAAGCAAAGCAAGTCAAGTGGTGGGCAGGGAAACTACTACTGCGTCGAGTGCGCGTGAAACCCAAACCCAAACAAAATTTTCCGTCGACGACGGGCCGACTGTTTCCACTTCTCCAGCACCAGCACGCTGTACCCCACCCACTCACCCACTCACCCACTCACCACCCACCCAGGCCATCCCAACCGCGACCGTCTCGTGAGAGGAAGACTCTAGGGCACGTACAGATCCCTACTATTCTTTGCCTACGCCGTAGGCAGTTCGCAGTTTGCAGTCCGCAGTACGAGGGCCCGCCGCTCTACGACACGGTCCTAGCCTAGCCCTCTCCAGGAAGGCCAGGTCCATTCCGACTACTCTACTACACTACTGCTGACGCGCGCCTTTCTTCCCATCCCGATTCCCACGAACCGGGCTGCGTCTGGGGGCCTCGCTGCATCGGCGCATACGCCATACTGTGCATAGTAAGCGTATCCATCGTCACCACCTGGGCACCCGTGGACCGTCGTTCAGTCTTTTGGCGCCCGAGCCCCGTGAGGGTTCCGCAGTCAGACCGTCTCGACCGATTGCACGGCCGCTGATTTCGCGACCCATCTCGCCGTCGGCAGACCAGCAGCAGGCCACCAGGTCTTGGTCAAAGTTCCAAGGTTGACCCCATTCTTCTCCTGCTTCCTTACTGTCGCTGCAAGCAAGGTCTTGGCACTTTGGCCACAGTCGTCCTAGCGTGGCCTGTCCCCTTCGCACCACCCTCGCACCCTCCCAGCTCACGGTCATCATCACCAAAAGGCCGAGCAGAAGCCGCCACTGGGGCAGGGGAGACTTGCGACGAGTGTCGACGACGAATACTGCTCAGTGCTGGGGGGTTACTCAGCACATTTACTGGGGGGCGACACAGGGAGCTTTCTTCAGGAATCAGAAGCCAGAAGTTCAAAGGCTTTACAGCGGCGAGTGCGGCGTCAGTGGTCACTACTACTAGTCGGTGGTGGCACACGCAACCTTGGAAGCTTGGGAAGCTTTTCGATTTCGGGTTACCCTGGACCCACGCCACTCCCCTTGCGGTTAGTTCCGTTTCTGAACGCACACTGCCCGCCTGCCTGCCTGCATCTTTCCGCCGCGCCCATCGAATCCCGGCCCAACCGACTTACGACGACGACTGGACTGGGGAGACCCTTCTTCATCATCTTCTTCTTCATCTATCTTCTTCTTCTGGCTCTGCTTCTTCTTCTCCTTCCTCTCCCTCCCATTATTTCACGGCTAGCAACCCGTCGTGTCACCGCCCGCGTTGCATCCCATCATCACTGGTGTATCAGGGCTCAAAGCAGCGTGTGCTCGCCTCCGGACCCTCTTCTCTGGTCTGCCCGAATCGACTGGACTCTCTCTCCCCTCCGGAAGCCTCCGCAGACTCCACTCTACCAGTCTTTGATTGGATCATCGGCGGCCATCCACATAGCGCACGCCATCATCACTGGTGTCATTAGGGCCCGCGTCTACCGATTCGCCTGGCCCCATCCCAAAAGTAGAAAAGCCGGCCCTCTGGAAAAGACCGCCCCGTGCTTTCTCCTGCACCTCCCCCCGCCACTACCATTTTGATCTTCCACTCCGTCGCGTCCACGGTGTGCCTCTTCTCGGTTCCTGCATCACCTCCACCATCTTCCTCCCAGAGGCTCTCTCTCTCTCTCTCCCTCTCTCTCGCACACTCTCTCACCCTCTCTCACCCTTCCGCCCCGCCATTCCCCACCCTCTCTCTCTCCCTCTCTCCCCCTCGCAACCCTCACCGCAACCACACGCACGCACCCACACGCGCCCCGACACGCGCCCCCGTCATATGGAAGCAAGGCAATCCGAGTATTCGCAGTCAGGTTCGAGCTTGCCCTACCCTTCCTTCCCAGAACCTTCTTCTCAAGGTTCCTCTCCAGATCAAGCATCTGCTGCGCAATATCAGCAAGCCTCCGACCCGCGATCCTCGTCTAACTACTCCGCTTCAGCGACCCCAACCTCCGACTACACGCTCAACCCCTCGTCGGCGCGTTCCACCGGCAACTTCCCCGACTACATCCAACGCTCATATCAGCCCCCCGGTGTCCAAGTCACCTCCGCTGCTATGGCGCAACAACAAAGTCCGTCCATGCCTCTGCAAAATGGCCAGAACAATGACCATGCAACCAACCAAGAACCTCACTCTAACGCCGATGTGCCTATAGATCCGACCATCGCCGCTGGCGCGAGCCCCACGACCTACCCCCAGCACAGCCAGCAGTATGCGCCCTACCCCCACGGCGACATCCAGCACCACTACCAAGGCCAGCCCAACACCCAGATGTATACCCAACCCCGCCAGGAATGGGGCACGCCCACCTATCCCGCCCACATGTACCATCCCCACCCCTCGTCCACCGGCCCGCCTGCTCCCTCCATGGTCTCGCCCGTGAGCCAGCGCCCTCCCACCGTAAGTCTCTCCTCTTGTTACGTGGCGAGCTCGTCGCTGACATTTCCGTGCGCAGGGAGGCCATCCGCTGTCCACCGTCTACTCCTTCGTGCCCATCCCCGGCGCGCAGCAGCACAAGAGGCCTCGCCGCCGCTACGAGGAGATTGAGCGCATGTACAAGTGCGGCTGGAACGGCTGCGAAAAGGCCTATGGCACCCTGAACCATCTCAACGCCCATGTCACGATGCAGTCGCATGGCGCGAAGCGCACTCCCGAAGGTACGTTTTCTCCCGTCGTTCCCAAGTCGTTTCCGCCCCGGATCCGCCCATCCGCTAGAGGGCGCGCTAGCCTAGCACCTGGGATGGTGTTGGTGTTCCCGCTGGGACGGATAGCCTCACCGGCTGAATCCCGCCACTGTCGACCCTTGCCCTCCCACCTTGGCACCAGCCTTAATGCACATGTTATAGATGCTGACTTGACCTTCACCCACAGAATTCAAGGAGATCCGCAAGGAATGGAAGGCCAAGAAGAAGGAGGAGGAGGCCGCCCGCAAGGCCGAGGAGGAGGCCCGGATGCGTGCTGGTGAGGCGCGCGCCCACGAAGGTGCTCCTCCCGTTGCCCAGTATGCAGAAGTGCGACAGCCTCTTCCCATGGGTTCCGGCGCCCAGCTGCCCCCCCTTGGTTATCAAGCCGCCTCGGGTGCCTCCACGACCGCCAGCTACGGCAATCAGAGTCCCGGCTTGAACGACTCAATGGCCCAGTACGTTCCACTGATGCCGACATGCAGTTGCGCCCGTCAGAGCTGACACATTGTAGCTATGCCCAGTCGCCGTACGGCCAGAATCCAGCCCCCATGTATCAGCAGCAGAACCACTAAATTGCCAATGTGGCGCCCACGCGCGGCCTCGTTCGGTCCTGGCATCCCGGCCTCCCTGATGTTCCTGCTCTGTTGAGAACATCGCTACCCGGAGGATTATTCCATCAATCTCTCTATCTCTCTTTAGTGACAAAACGCACTCGCATATTTCGGTGTTTTCATATCCCCTGCATGGACTTGGACACGTGGGCGGCTTATGTGCTTGGTATACCGGTACCGGTAAACAAAGGGTGTTCTTTTGGGTGTGGGCTAAAGACGTTCCCGATTCATCTTTCCCTCCATCTATCATATCCCTTATTCCTTTCCGTTTTCCTTTCCCTTTTTGGGGGAGTCCTTTCCTTTTTGGCCATGGTGCGAAGGGCCAGTCTGTATTGGGTTCATGGGTGCAAAGTGGACAGGCAGATGAACGGGATGTGACGGTCCAGGAGAGGAGAAGAAGAAGAAGAAGAAGAAGAAGAGGTTCGTCACGGGCGTTTGGGGTTCATTTTGCTCTTCGTTCAATAGGTACGGGGTTGCTGCTACACTTTTATATACTACCGCAGGGTCCCCGGCCCCCGCCTCGTCAGGTTGGGTTGGTGTCTAGATATGCGGCGGGCTTGCCCGTTCGCACGATTTCGGACTGCCATGCCTTAGTATAGTAATAATACGACAGTATGCTATTCCTGCCGTTCTTCCTGTAGATTCCGCAACAGCGATGGCCCATGGGACGTCGAAACCACTACATGTACGTACTATTCCCACGTAAAACTGTAATCGGAGGTCCAGTGACTCAGGTCTGGTGTTGCACAGGCTATCACTCCGTTCTCCGTGGTGGACCAGAGACCCTGCAGCAGTGCGGCACCATATGACAAATGGAAATCAAAGGTCGACTACATGCATATCGAATTTGACGACGACGACGACGCAGCACCGTCCGCCCGAATCGGAAAGGCACACTGCCTTCGTCCCTACATGCTTTCCAAGTCCCCTTATCTCCTCCAGCATGCCACTGCCACGGCTCCCCTCTTCTCGTCGCTGCGCGTCATCTTCATACAGCAGATGATGATCCACAGCATCTGCCCCACCATACACGACAGAACCTTGCTTTTCCTTCTCATCCTTCCTTCCCTCCTTTCCTCCTCCCAGAGGCCAGCACCCCGGCCCCGCACAGCTTATCCACCCTTGTTTCTGCCCGATGACACGCATGCTGACGCTGCCGTGTACCCACGACAACGTGGATCCAAACAGGGCCCCTGGGGAGGGGAAGGGCGTCACCGGTGGTTCGCGTTTTGCGCCCTGATGGAGGGACCGCGCCGCGGTGTTTGGGGGGGTCTTCTCTGCGTGTGCCCTTGCACCCCCAGCTGGGCGAGAAAGCGGCGCTTATGGCGACACCAAGGAGGTGAGCAGGTGGGAGGAGCCAAGGGGGTGCGTTACTGGCGGGGTCCTTTGGCGCCGCTGACGGTGTCCAATTTCCGTGCAGTGGGGTTTCTGGTGCGGATGGAACGCTTCTCCTCTCATGCTCGTCTGTTTGGCGAACTCTGGTGGTTGTGACAGTCAAGACCGCCCGCCCATCTCAACGTACAAACACCTCAAGTGAGCGGGGAAACGCAAGGTCAATGGCAAAGCTGTTCACGGAAAAGCAATGGGCGATAATGAATGACCTATGGAGTCCGAAACGTCGACACGGGTCGGCTCGACCCCTTTACCCCAAAGCAATCAAATGGAAGAGAGCGCAAATCACTGAATCCAAGAGGAAATCATAGAGCACCTTCAACAACCTAATTTGGAGACGCGGTTATTCCACAATTTGAATCAATAAGTAGAGTTGGTTGCTAGCAAGATACAAGCACGTCTCGGGAGGAAGCCACTGACAAGCAGAGCCTCACATTTCCTCGCATCCTTTCCCGCTCGGTCCACAGCAAGTCGATAACAAGCTTTGACATGGGGAGGGTGGTGGCGTTATTCACCGTGGCGAGGCCTTGAGGCACATGACAGGAGGGTATACGTGGGCACATGGGCATAGATAGAGGAATCTTGTACCCACATCCTTGGTGTAGACACCATACGCGTACCCTAGGGTAGTGGAAGCAGCTAACCTCCGTCAGTGGTCCACGGGTCGAGAGCTGGCTCCAAACCCCCATCGGCCTCTACACGGTGCTAAAGCGGGGCAAGTACTATGGAATCCGCCTGATGGCCGCGGGGAGGGAGGCGGCAGGCCTCTGCGGCGTCATATGCCTTTCCGCGGAACCCACACCTCCTGGCAGGTCTAGATCTGGAGATACCTAAAGGGGGTTCGGATGGCAGCTTGCGACGTGGCAAGGGATATTCGCAACTCTGGCCCCTTTCAGTCCATTTGCAGATGCGCAACGATTGGGATATGACAACTCGCGAAGGTGGCTCGATTCACACAAGGTAGGAAGTACGCACGTGATCGGGCCTTACCGTCACAAGCCTAGAGACGGTCCGATGGACGGTCCAGTCTGTTGATCTCCCGCCACCAGGAGGCTACTTGCATGATCGAAGCAGCAGGGTCGGAGCATGGGACGTGACAGTGTGTTGTTTCCTAGAAGGATTACATTACACATTTTCCATTGAGACAGAATCGAGCGCACTGTGCCGTGGTTTCAGCTGGGGGAAAAAGATGTAATGTAATGGCCATGGCACGGAAGCTATGACTGGCCGTGCAAGGTGTGGACGGATGGGGTGCAGTAATCTCTAGACTCTCGCTGCAGATGCAACTGCAGCATAACTCTCGAGTCTGGCCAGACGTTACCGGCCTATGGAACCGGAGCATGGGGTGCCTCGGAGGTAATAAGCTGGCAGGACGCATACGGTGCCCGCCGCATTTCGATAAGAGGGCGAAGTGACACAGAGATTCGGGGACGTGGCATGCACTTGGGAAGGGCTCCACCACTGCTCCTTGGGCAACGTCGCCTGTCAGTCGAATCTCGCCGGTATGCTTGATTCGCTCTACTTGTACACACGACTGCCCCCAGAACAACCCGTCGATGCTCACTGCTCACTGCTCATGGTCATGGGATGGTCGCCGAGACGAAAGACCGGGTTCGCATCCGCCCCGTGTCATGTTGGAAATTATCGTGAGGCTTCCCATTGCAATGATGGCCAGTGGGCGGCAGGCCATTGGGGCGACACGCTGAGGGCGAACGGCACAGTTGCCAAAACCCGACAACTGGTGCAACGTGCAGGTTTACCTGTTTAATTGCTGATGCGGAGGATCCTCAATGCTGGAGAAATCAGGAAGGGCGGTGTTGTGTGGGTGGGTGGGAAGCGCAGGAAATGAAACGGCGATGGCTGCCGTGCAAGCACGTCTCCGACCCATTATCTATGCTTCCCCTGGATGTCGGCGTCGACGTTCGACGTTGATTCAGCGTGAGAGGTCATTGAGGGAGAGGTCATTGAAGGAGAGGTCATTGAGGGAGAGGTCGCCATCAGCAGCACCTAGACCAGATCCCCAGGCGCAGCGGCAGATGCGTACGCCCGGGTATGCTAGGATGATGAGATAGGCGGGGCCAGGGACCTGATGGATGGCGGAGGCTAATGTGGGCGTGCGGCGTGTCAACCTGGCAGAGGCGTGGACGGGTGGGTTGCACAGCATGAGAAGGAACCGGCGTCGGCTCAGGGAGCTGGCTGCTGGTCAAGCCTTGGAACCTTGGAAGGTTTTGGGTGTAAGTGTTGGGTCTGTCGGGTGCCTGCACTGCGGGGTCAGGGCACAGCAGGATAGGTTGTACAAGAGAATGTTGGGGGGTACAAAGAAGGGTCCAAGGATATGTATGCGAGAGCCATTCGTGAGGGCTACACAGTATGGTGAAGCAGCAGCAGCAGGTGGAGCGGAGTGGAGTCTGGTTGTTGAGTTTGGTGCAACCAAGAAGGGGTCATCGTCATTACAACATTGAAGCGGAAGTTGACCTCTTCCCAAGTCCCAAGTCCCAAGTCTCGTGATACCCTGATGACCCCCTCCAGCGCTTGCAAGTTGAGGCTTTGGTGCTGTCCGTGTTCCCACCGTTTGGTGCGACAATGGCTGTACTGGGTGGTATACACGATAGCGGCCACTCGAAAAGTATCCTTGGATCCTTGGAATCGGCCGGCGCCACGATCGTCGCCGTCCTAGACTCCTGGCCTCGCACCAACAGCGGGCTACTCCACACCGTCGCATTTCTTGCATTGCAACGGCTACCGTCATCGCGGGACCCTTTTGTCGGTGCGACCGTCTCCGGCCAGTGCGGCCCGGCACGTTTAGCTTCAGCCCAGCTTGTCCCAGCCTTGACAGCACACCTCAAGGCTCCGACCTCAGAACCTGGACACTCCCGAGTCCCGTGGGCAAGCCCACGCCGCCTGCCCTGGCCCGCCTGGCCCGTTGGTTTCGTCCGATTCCCGATTCCCTAGGTAGTAGTAGTGCTTGGGTTAACTCGCCTGGTTTCCGCTCCGCCCACCGGATCTTGGCATCGAGCGGCGGAATCTTGGCAATCGGCATGCCGACCTCCTTACAGGGCAATATCCAATTATCCCGTGACCGAACCCAGACCCATGCAACTTTTCTCCAAGCCGAAAAAGTCGACGACCTGCAACCACTTGCTTGCTACCCGTAACGACGCCGTCCTCCTCCTCCTCCTCTTCTTCTTCCTCCTGCTCCTCCTTTCTCCTCCATGCTGGACTGTCGCGCCTGTCTCTGGCGCCACCTTCGAGCACTCGAGGCAAATCTTCCCAGAGACGTCTCTCTCGGCCGCAATGCTGTCACCTCGCCTCCATATGCCCAAAGGAGGCTCTACGCGCCAACACTGGCTCGACACGCCCCCGCCGTCCACAGCGTCCCAGTCGAACACCAGGTGGCTGAACAAACTTCTCCCCTTGTAAAGCGCGCCGACAATGTCAAATCCCGAAAAGAAGCACAGTCGGCCTACGCTGCTGGTATGAAGAAGAAGGAGAGGAAGAGCCTCAGGCGCCCCCCGAATGTGTCTGAGCCGGACTGGAAGCGCCGCACCAAGGAGCTTCAATACCTGTCTGATCCATTAGAGCTAGCCTCCTTTGTCAAGAGGGAGCTACGCAAAGACAAATTTGAGGAGATGCTCACGCTGGTGCGGATGGCGAGTCGCGAAGGCCAGCGCATCGTCAGCTGGAACCACATCATCGATCACGCCTTGCACACTGGTCGTGTAGGTACTGCGCTGAGGATCTACAACGAGGTATGCCTACCCCTCCCCTCGGTCGCCTCCCTCGACCACCCCTGCTAACGTCAACTAGATGAAGAAGAGAGGACAGTTTCCCGACGCATATACTTACGCTATCCTCCTCAACGGCATGGCCGATTCCGCCCCCAGCTCCGGTGTTCTGGAGAAGGCCTTATCCCTGTACCACTCCATGTACGCCGAGAATTCACGCGTCAAACCTTCCATCATACACACAAACGCCATGTTGAAGGTCTGCTCGAGGATGAACAACATGGATGCACTATGGGGGGTGGCCGCAAAGATCCCGGACAAGGGACCTTCGACAGCCGATGAAATCACCTATGGCACCATTCTCAATGCCATCCACCGAAACCTGCTTGTGGACGTCCCTCCCATGGAGACGGCTGAACAACGGGATATCCGTAGAGACCGCGGCGTCTTGGAAGGGAGACGCGTGTGGGAGGAAGTCCTCGCCAAGTGGAGATATGCCCAACTCGTCATGGGAGAAGAGCTGGTCTGCGCAATGGGCCGCCTCCTTCTCCTCGGCGCCCGCCCCAGAGACTGGGATGACGTTCTCTCTCTCCTTGAACAGACAATGGACATCCCCCGCCTCGTCCCTCGTCTCGGAACCGTCCAACGCCGTGAAGCCGGCCTGCCGCACCTCCGCGCCCCAAACGTCTCTGACCAATTCCGCTACGACGACTCCCATCTCGGCCCTTCCAAAGGCCCAGCACGCGGTGACGAATTCCTCCCCGTTGTGCCTGCTGGCGTCGGAGGTGCTATGACGAGCAGCCTAACCTATGCCAAACCCTCCAACAACACCCTCTCCCTGGTTCTCGAAGCCTGCCAAAAGGTCGTCGCCAAAGACGCCGCAGACCGCTACTGGAACCTGCTTACCGATCCTTCCACCTACGCCATTGTTCCGGACCTCAATAATCTGAATGCTCGCCTCCGTCTCCTCCGCCAGAACCGCGCCTCCACCGAAATCATCAAGCTCCTTAAGGAATGCTTCGTCGATAGGAAGTTTAAGCGGTCGGCCCTTGATCTCGAGATCCGTCCCGGTACACTGCGCATCGCAATGAGCACCTGCGTCCGTGATAAGAACAACCATCGGTCGTTGCGAAACGCGGGCGACATTCTAGGAATCATGATGAACGCGCTCGAGGACGCGGACCCAAAGACCGTAACTCGTTACGCCGATCTCGCCGTCTCGTTTCCCCTAGCTAAGGGTGCCGATTTGGTCGACGCCCTGGCGAAACTGGACCCAGTGGTGCGTAATCTTCGCATGCAGCTCGGTGTTGGCGCCTCGGATTCCGGGCCCGGCAGAAACGAGATGGGAATCCGTGGCTCTAGAGGTGCGGTACTGCTGGACCGTCAAGAGAGGGAAGACGTGATTGAGGCATTGAGAAGGATCTATGCAGTGCACGATAAGTTGATCAATTCGAATTTGATTTCTGAGAAGGAGAAGGAACCCTTCAAGGAGAAGAAGGCCCGTTTGGGTGCTTTTCTGCAGAGGATCCAGTTCAAGCAGCGCGTGGAGAGCTTGCCGCCGGGCGCCAAGTGGGATCAGATGAAGGCGGGGTTTGAGGTCAAGGAGGGAGCGAAGGAGGCACATGAGGGAGCTTAAGATGGGATGAGGAGAATGGAGAGGGAGATGCGCAGGTGAAAATAGCACGAATCGTACTGTATGATACGTAAGAGTCGGTATAAGTGTATGCCCGTCCAATAGCATAACGATTTGCATTTTGCCGGTATAGCTGTACAGTAATGTAAAGATAAAGGTATCTAGATATAATAGTTGTGGGTATCTATTCACTCGAGCGATCCCAATCCAGCTTGCGAGAAGGCTCTGACGGTGCATCCCTTCCACTTCCAACATTTCCAACCTGAAAGCATCGGCTAGATTCCTAGCACAAGCCATCTCCACACCCTCGCCAGAGCTTCTCCAACCCACACCAACTTCCCTCTCCCTCTGGCTCTTCCCCTCCACTTACTTCTTCCCAATACTAAACCCTCTCGTCATGTAATCCCTACTATTCCCCTGACTCGGCGTCGCGCTCCGACTCGAAAACAGGCTCTTCACATTGTCGTTCTGCTCCAGCTTCCGCCGCTTATTGCGCTCCTCCTGCTCTCGCAGGACTTTTCGTGTCAACGAGGCCGTGGAGGAGTTTTTGATGTTGGTAGAAGTGGAGGGGATCGCAGATGGGTGGGGGTTGTTCCTCTGTAATTGTTGCTTGGAGTCGGGGTTGGGCGTTGACGAGGTAGAGAGTGAGGGGGGCTTGTCTTCGGAGACGCCGTTCGCAGAGGGGCCGTCGGTGGTTTCTGGCCGTCTGGTGGTAGGCTCTCCGTTCGTGGTCTCCTTCTCCCCGTCCTTCTTCCTCTTCTTATTCCCCGCCACCTTCTTCAACGCATGCGTAAGGCCCTTCTCCTTCAACGTCTTGACCCTCAATGACAAATGCGCAATATCCGTTGCCTCAACCGGAAGAATGGGGATGATATCGTTCGAAGCGTAAATTGTGTTACACTGCAAACATACCTCACCACTAACCTCCTTGACCACACTTCCCGCAAAAGCATGGCCACAGGGGACCAGGTATACAGCCTTACTTCCCGGTCCCAGTTCCTTGCTTGTAATCGGGCAGACCCAGCGCTCGGTCCTGCCTGAGCCGCCACCAATGTCTTCCTTCCCGTCGGCAACTGTGAATTTCACTTCTACGACGTCCTTTAGGCTTTTGACGCGCCCCTGGAGCATGCGCTCTGCTTCCAATTTTGCCGCATCGCCTTCTTCCTGGAGCAGATACTCGATTATAGTCTCCTTATTGTATAGATTTCCGCATGAATCAGAAACTACCGGCTGCGCGAGCGGCTTCCGACTTATAGGGTCGTGCGTCCAGGCGTAGGCTTGTTGCTCTGTTCGCGCTTCTTTTAGCTGTGTCGTCGAAAGCGCCCTGGCCGCTTCTTTCACCAGTTCGCGGCGAGTGGGGATACTGCCACCGTCGTTCCCCATGGTGGGCGCTGCTCGGTGAGTGCGTACGAGGTTGGAGGAGCCTTGGAGCTACACAACAAGCTCCGATGAGAACTGGCCAAGATAGACAAGAAAACGGCAGAGAAATTCGCAAGCCTACGAGTGGATGCGAAGGAGAGAGAAGAGTTTCCCTACGATTGGATCCGGTGCCCCTAGACTAGATTATTGAGAGTGTTGCGAGTACTGTATGGGGAAAATGTGTTGGTGGCGTTCCCGTCGATGGCCGACTTGGAGACTTATCGATAAGAGTGAGCTTATGTCATCACATATGAATCACGTGGTTCGCCACCCCAACTGAAGACAGAGAGGGCATCAGTCTTTTTTACTGTCAAGCCAAATCTGCCCAATGCAACATTACAGATAAATCCATTGATCTTGCATCAATTACGCTTGCACCTCATTTCACACTAGAAATACGCAGAACTGCAATATAATATATATACTTGATGTATCCGCACCTGCTGCTAATCTAACGGACTTTTCAAATTAAGGACTTCTCCAGTTCGGCGATGGAGAGCCGAAATGTATGACTCAGGTCTTACGAAAAAGAAAAGCGACTGGAACCCAACCGTGACCCGAAAAAGATGAAAAGATGCCAGTCTAAAAAGTTAACTCATACCGTCGCAGACTGGACCGGTGCATGGGACCTCATGGACCTGGGTATCTCCCTATTCCTTCTGTGTTGGTCCACTGCGCTGGTATGTCCGCAAGAGAAAGGAAATCTATGCCTGAGGAATCGTACGCGAAAAGATGACATGTCAGCCATTTGGGACATCTTGTCCGGGCTGTGGATATGCCGATGCCGGAAAGGAGTGCATCAGTCGATCTTGAGTGCATCTACCATCGGCTGTTGCGGAGAGGAGCACTGTTGCTACCAGTCCAACCACCTGGAAAAGGTCAGCACGCTGGCGATCACCTCTGAGGAGTAGGTTTGGACTTACGGTTGCCACCTCCACGGCCGCCTCCACCGCGACCACGTCCGCCCCAACGGCCACCGCCACCTCCGCTATTGTAACGGGCCATCTCGTGCAACTTGGGATCAATTTGCTGCTTGGCTTCTTGCAAAATACCCACGAGATCACGAGCCTGCTTAGCGTCTACATGGGTCGTTAGATGTGATTATCAAAGAGGATGGTAATTGGACTTACTGTCAGTCGTGAAGAAAGTGATGGCGGTACCCTTGGCACCAGCACGACCCGTTCGCCCAATGCGGTGAACGTAATCTTCCGAGTTGTTCGGGTAGTCATAGTTCAGCACATGGGTGATGTTACGAACATCTTTAAAGAGAAATGTTAGCATCGTGGTAAGTAGAGTTGTGAAACGACGACCAATATGTTGATCGCGTGAAGCTGTAGTATGTTGCATGCAACCGTCTCTGTGCGCTACATGGTCACGGCATCTAAGTCCAATGGGAAAGGCTGAGGCTATCTCCTGGTCCAGGAAACCTTGGAAGAAACTGCGACTGGAGCGAGTCAAAGTATCTCATCATACCTCAGAAGTACCCCGGCGGTACCTGAAGCTGAAGTCGGTGAAGGAGCCTTCACCGATGGAACCAAGGATCCCTGGTAATCAGTTTCGATATAACACTTGAAGCCCTGGACGATGTCATGTTGAAAAGCGGAAGCGAGCGCACGAGACGTATCAAGCAGAGCACCTTTACAGATCACGCAGTAAGACATATAAGAAGGGGGAGGGGGGCTGAGATGGGAAAGAAGGGGCGGGGGTTGGGGTTTGTAGTCATACCAATACCACGGGAAGCCACATCAGTGGCAACCATGATCGGGCTCTTTCCGGTCTTGAACTCGTTCAATACCCAGTCACGTTCGTTTTGTTGCTTGTCGCCGTGAATGGCTATAACATGTTAGCGATTGCCGCTGTTGCGAGGGGGGAATCCACTTACACAATGCAGGCCATCCATCTTGGCGCAGGAATCGAGTGATGTCGTCGGCCACGCGTTTCGTACCGGTGAAGATCAGTACTTTGTTGTTCTTGTCGTCCATAATCGTCTCCAAGTGCTTGGCCATCCTATCACGCTTCTCAAACTCAGAAACAACTTCCACGATCTGCTGAATACGGTGGTTAGCAGCCAGATCCATCGAACCGATGTTGACCTGGATGAAGTCGTGCTGGAAGTCAGCAGCCAACTGTCGGACCTCCTTGGGCCATGTGGCGGACCACATGCAAGTCTGACGGTCAGGACGGATCTGGCCGATGATCTTGCGGATTTGAGGCTCGAAACCCATGTCCAACATACGATCAGCCTCATCAAGCACCAAGTACGTGACACGGCGCAAGTTGGTCTTTCCAGCCTCCAACATATCGATCAGGCGACCCGGAGTCGCAATGCAGACTTCGACGCCTCTCGCGAGGTCGCGGATTTGTGGGCCCTTGGGAACTCCGCCGTAGACGCAGGTGTTCCGGATACGAGAAGACTTTCCGAATTTGCTGATTTCTTGTTGAATCTGGACGGCCAACTCGCGAGTTGGTGCGAGAATGAGAACGATGGGTCCATCACCAGGAGCAAGCAACGGCTGCGCATTGATGTGGACGATAGCGGGAAGGCAGTACGTCAGGGTCTTTCCAGAGCCAGTCTCTGCAATACCCACAACGTCACGCCCGGACAATGCCATGGGCCAGCCCTGAGACTGAATAGCCGTAGGCTTGGCAAACCCTTGAGCCTTGACTTCGTTCATAACGTATGCAGGGAAACCAGCTTCGTCGAAGGTGGTGACGGGTTTGGGGACATCCTGGCCGAAAACCGCGATTTGATTCTCCTTGCGGAAGGCATCGACCTCGGCTTGTGTGCGGCGAGCGACCGCCTCGTCCTCCTTATAGAAGGACTTTTCGAATTTTGGCAGAGCATCGAGATCCCAATGTTGTTCCTTCAAGCCGGAGCCGAGGGCTCCCATGCGGTCTCCGCCACCACGCATGTCGTTGCCGTAACCACCACCTCCGTAGCTGCCGCCGTTGCTGTATCCATTTGAATACCCGCCGCCTCCATAGCCGTTGGAGTTGCCGCCACCATATCTGTAACTAGGTTAACATATGAATGTCAAATACGAGAGGGTACAGAAAGAGAGTCTACGTCAACACAGGAGCATCTACCGCCGCAGGGTGCAACTGATCTGCAAAGGTGCGGATGTTAGGTGGTGCATAGACCGCCGGAAGAGTCCTGTGTGTAGACCTTGGGTAAGAAAGGAAACACGGATGATAAGGGCAGCCAAGATAACCATGCTACTGATGCCTGGGACATGGGGTCTGTCTCATACCCATACGAAGCATACTGGTTGTAGTCGTACTGGTAGTTGGCCGCACCGTATCCTCCGCTGGGGGTGCCATACCCATTCGAGTGGCCGTTGTTGTTGCCGCCGCGCGAGCCGTAACCGCCGCCGTAGGACATTGTGTCGTCACAGAAGTATCTGTCAAGGAACAAACTAGGGGGTTCTAAGGAGCGAAGAGAGTCGTCTCCGCGACCAGATTCGGGTGGGCGAGATATGGAAAGCGATGGAATGAAGTCGCTGTGTAGAGTGCAGCGATTTGGGTGAAGAAGGGAGGGTGGATGGAGGTTCAGAGGTGAGGGTGGTGATGTGATAAGAAGTTTTGCCTCGCCGCTGCCCAGGTGCGCTTTCTAGAAATTTTAGAATGCCAAGCGGCGCTAGTCCAAAATCGCCACCAAGGGGTCGGCGGCAGGGACATCCACCAACGCCGGACGGCCCTGCCGCCGAACGCTCGCCGGCCTTGTGGCCTTATTTTTTGGGGGGGGTATCCTAGTAGTACAAACAGTACACCTGCAGTACGGTGTAGGCCAGTGTTGGTTGGTTCCCAGGTTCCATTTCATAGTTTTATAGTGCTCTGCCCTTTCCCCTCTACAAATGACACTGATCCAATGCGCAATACATTTAAGCCTATCCTGCTGAAACTGATCCCCTCATCCCCATGTCCCAAAATCCTCTCTCCATCTGGTCTCAATCAGCTCTGCTTTACTACGGCGATAAGTCAGCAGGTTACCTTCGTAGCGTGGATGAATAACTGCGCCAGCTCGTCGACCCTGGACACTGCCTGCTTCACAGCAGCGTTCTCAATAAGATCTATATGAAATAAGCACCACAGCCGTTTCAAGGGAACTCTGGGGCTATACCGGAACCGAGCTTCATAGCCTCGGTATACTCGTCAGATACATACGTCTCGATCCAGTTCCAGTACTTGCTCTCCCGCAATGTGTTCGGATCCTCGTACAACCTGCGAGCGATCCTGCCGTAGCCGATGAGGCATGGTAGTAGAGCGACTTGGAGCGCCAACCAGTCTTCCGAATGCCCAGCGTCGAGGACATACCTGTCCTGCATCAGCATGTTTGGTGCAGTCATATAGACGGGAACCAGTACCTCGTATACGCAGTGCATGCTGACATATGGTTGGTAAGTAGACTCAAAGATTAGGTGATGCTGCGTACCTTGATCTTCCTCATGACTCTCGATATCTGCAATCGATAGCCCATACTCCTTGCAGATTTCAATGTGCAGTTTGATCTCCTCCTGTATATTCACGATTTGCTGGGCTGACTGCACAAGAGTGAGAATTTTGATTCACAACAGTTGCGCCGACTTACACGGCCGATGTCAAGCATCGTCTTCGCCTTGTAGGAAGCTAATGCATTAGCACGAGCGAATTGAATCTAGTACAGGTGAGCGTCACAAATTTGGATGCAACGAGCAAGGGCACCGACAAGGAATAGGTAATCTTGGATCAAGTAATACTTGAAGTTCTCTTCTGGCAAAGTGCCGTCGCCCAACTGCCTCACGAACTCATGTTCAGTGTAGTCTTTCCAGGGCCCTCGCACATCCGGTCGGTCCACGAGATAGTCTATGAAGCCACCCCTTTGATCCGTTAGCCATGGGTGTTTTTTTTATCCCGGAAGAGGACCGAAGACTCACGGAACAAAAGGCAAAGTGTAGGTAGAGTGAAAGTGATTGATAGGTCCGCTTCCCTTCCCAATGTCTTCGCTAGCTTTTATACCAGCGTCGACATATTTGTTCGCTTTTCTGACGGACTCGGCCATTCCCATCGCGGAAGCAAGATTGCAAGCAATGGCCGCTGGGGGCGAGTTAGCTAGACAGGTCATTCATCTCTGCGTCTGCATGACTCACAAGCTAAAGAGCATCCAGTGCCGTGCGTGTTCTTTGAAGTTAGGTATTCAGTCTCCATCAGAATGGCCTCTCCGTCTCCATAGAGAACATTCAGAACAATCTTGTTTTCAGCCTCGATTTTCGATACTCGCCTATCTTTGGTTAACGGCAGATGTCCACCCTTGAGGAGCACATATTGAGGTCCAAGTCGCTGGAGAGCTTTGGCGAGCTTCACGATACTGTCGACATCGTCTGGTTCTTCGAACTGAACACCTGCGGTCTTCAAAAGGAGCTTCGCTTCGGGTAGGTTTGGTGTGAGGACGGTGGTGAGCGGGAGGAGTTCACTTATCAATGTCTCAATCGCTTGTTCCGGCAAGAGATGTGAGCCACTAGTGGATACCATAACCTGCCTTGTTAGGGCCTGTGTCTTGGAGGTAGGTGGCTTAGGGTTGTGTGTACCGGATCTACAACAGACACTTGAACATTGTGTTTGCGAAAGCTATCGGCAACAAGGCGGATTGCGTCAGCCGATGCCAGCATCCCTAAGAGATAAATATTAGCTGCAGATGGCATACGAACGGGCTTGCACAAACCCGTCTTGACAACATCCACCCCGATATCATCAATGCAGGCATCAATCTGTTTTCGAAGAAACGCAGGCGGTGTATAATGGATATCATAGACGCCCTGTGTATTCTGAGCTGTGAGGGCTGTCGTAGCTGTCATAGCGTAACAGCCATGGGCAGCTATGACCTTTTGGTCAGCCTCAAGGCCACTATGACAATTAGCCATGGGCCTTCGAACATCATATTTTAACACGAAAACGTACGCTCCTCCTGAACTGTCTGACCCAGCAATCACCAATATGCGCTTGGGACTCATGTGGTTGCAGTTGAGTTGTACACAAGTACTTACTTTCCGATGCGATGTTCGGCGAAATTCTTTGTAAACCCCGCTGCCACCAAGCGGGCCCCACGTCATAAGAAAGCCCACGCATACAGTCTCTTGTTTCGAATTATTGCGACCAAGCACTGGAGAGACTATTGAAAGCAATGAAAAATTGGCTGCAAAGCCTTTACACTCGGTTTGCCCACTCCTCCTTATGCGTAACAATTTTTGATTGCACAACCAGCTGGTGGCAGTTGCCCTGTATACCTACACTCTTGGGACTGTGGCTAGCTGGAGAGTACAAGTAGTATCTGAGTGCCCGCAGCAATGTGAAAGAGACGTAGGCGCCTCATCGTGGGAAGGCTCACTGCCTGCCTCCTAAGAGGAAGAGAGTCCCTCATGATTTGAAGAACTTCACTCAACGGCTGGACTCTTACTGTACTTAATCTGCCGCCGCTGAAAGTGCTTCGCCGGTTTGCCATCTATAAACAGCCCGCGGCAACTACGCCTCGAATCAATCCGAATCACCCTCAAATTCAGACACATTGGGATCTAGTGTGAACACAAATCAGTGCCCTGTGTTCATGGAGATGATATGCCGTAACCTACCTCTATAAGGTGTGTATTCCAAGCTCCCGCCAACCTGCTCAGCAAAGTTGTTTCGCAGTATACTTATTTCCTCGTCGGAAAGCAAGGTATCTGGATCCGCCTACACGGACCGAAAGGTTAGTTCTTGCGTGTATAAACACTACGTGCGGTTGGTGTGGACACGTACCATATCAATCATAACCCTGATGCCTCGATTTCCAGGCCCAAGGCAAGTTCCAAAATTGAGCAGACCCTCGAATGTAAACTTCGAAATCCCTGAAAAAGCAACACTCCTCAAATTTCTCAATTTCGCCACGCTCCCGAGCACAACGTCGTTCATTTCCATGCCGGTGACGTAGAGGTCTTCAAGATGGGGAAGGTTGTCAATGATGGAAATGAGGTGTTCGTCATGAAGAATCTCTATAACCAGAACTAATTTGAGACTCCTTAGTTCTCCCAACTGTTTCAGCGAGTCGACCAGAATGTCAACGTCGTCTCTAAACATTCCATCTGTGTCGCCGTTGAGAGAAAGGAACTGCAGCGATGAACGTTGATTCGCCAGTGCTTGATGGAAAAGGCGATTGTCCTTTGGAATGTACCAGTCAATGTCAAGTCTTCTCAACCGTATGTTGTCCTGGAGCAATATGGGAGTGGCAACAGCTGAGGCTGATTGAAATTTAGTGAAGCTGAGGTTCCGGAGGTTCTTGCACTTTTTCAGCCACTCGATGATTTTCAAGAAGACGTCGTTCTGCGTCGTTTCCAGGTTGATACGACCATCTGCATCCTCAATGCGCAACGACTCAAGGCCGGTGCACTCGCACAAGAGCGACAGATGTGGAAGCGCCTCCGCAGAGACACAAAGCCGTAAGTCTCTCAGAGACTCTCCATGCGCGTTGAGGGCAAGAAACGTCTCCGCCCTGGCCCCAATGTCCCCTATGTTCTCGAACATCTCTAAGGACTGTGGGCGGAGGGCTCCAAGGAAACGTGCCAGATTACGATCATGATCGCTACCTGAAGGCGATCTAGTGTATATGCTGAGTGAATTAAAGTGTGGGCAATTCTCAGGTATCGCTGCGTCGACGCCCTCGTCCTCCAGAGGGCTCAGATCGTACAGCTCCAAAGTTCGAAGCCGTGGTAGCCTTGGAGCCCATCGAGCCAGGGCATGGGAATCCAGTTGCCCACTGATGGTCTCAAGCATAGGAGTATGCTGAGTCACGACTTCTCCCACGGCGTCAATGATAGCTGCTAGATCCAGCCGGGCACGCCGCCTGGTGTCACCGGTGGTAAAGTGAAACTGAGCCATGGGCCCAGCGAAGAACTGAGTGGATACTTTTGCTTTGAAGTGATCATCCTCCAGGAGGTTCCGCAGATCACGAAGGTCCAGAAATTTGATATAACGGCAATACGGGAATAGTGTTTCCCCGAGGGCCGACGCAATGATGGACTTCCACAATATGGACCACTTTTGGGTCAGGAGTTGCTTTGTAGATATGAGCACAGTCTCGTCGTCCCCTCCGCCGCGGACAGGCGCCAAGTGATGTGAGCTGCGGTGTCGTCAGGATTGAAGTGACATGGGTGCGCGAAACAAAACCCGAAGAACGTCATTCTCGTTACCGACAAGGAAGAAAAGGGCAAAGGATTGTCGAACAGCGTGAGCTATGGGATGGGAGCTGGCAGAAGAAAGCAAGGTTTCCTTCTGATTGTACATACCGGTAGAGATGGGTTAATGCGGGTACTGCAAAGCGGCGGCTAGCACAGGCGCAATTGAAGAGCGTGTCGAACTGTTCCTGCAAAGCGAGCTCCTCACAAAGCAAATGCAATATATCATCTGGGAGGGTAATGGCCATGACGAAGCAAACATCGACTTGATTTTTGTAGAAAGCGGAGTTGATGACCTTGACTTGAGCTTCCCAAGGGTTGTTGTTGCAACTGAGATCCATGCATATGGGCGGAACAGAAGACGCTAGTCCCTACCTGGAAAGGACGCGATCCATGAAGTGGCTTCAGGCGGTGCGCGTCCGACGTATTTTCTGGCGCATCACCAGTCTTTGAAGCCGCGTGAACGAAGCGATATGCTCTCGACGATGAGACGTGATGGTCCTCCTCAACTTTATTCTGTACCCTGAGGCGGCGGCCAAGGTCCACGATATTCTGGTGTGCCTTGGGAAATTCAGCGACATCGTAGCAATCGAAGCGCGTCATGAACGTGTAGGTGCATAATCTTCCCATTTACAGTCCCTCCTCTTATTGAACTGTTAGTTCACATTTACTGCCCTTAACTCTTCCAAATCGGCGTATGCTGCCTTGACTCTGGACGGAAAACAGTTCTTCTCCAGCTACGAATGCCTACCAAGCCATGGAGGTTCTGACGGCCGCTTTACGTGTAGCATGCACACTAAGGCGTTGCTTTCTGTTTTCAAAGCCCGCTTGAACGATCCTCTCAGAAGAGATGGAGCAATTGATCGTTGCGAAGTCAGCGTGCAAGACACACCGGATGCTACCCAATGCCGCTTCATTGTCAAGATGGTCTGCAACCAGGGTGTCATCAAGACGTACAGACTGACATACGAAGCGGTCGATGTTATGCACGCCCTCTTCGACCGGAATGCCGCAAAGAACAGATGGTCTATGCACTCCGGTGCAATGAAAGAGTACATTGAGTACTTCGGGCCGAGGAATGAGTTGCTCGATATTGTTTCCAGCCAGGACGGTCGAGCCATCTTTAAGACATATACAGACAAACTACCAAGCGGAAAAGACATACTGAGGCATAATCTTTCCACGGCCGTTGCCGTGAGCACCGGAGACTTCGACGAATTCCATGTTGACCCTGGCCTCCATATTGTCATCAGCGCGAAGGACTTCAAGGCTATTGTGGCCCACGCAGATACACTAAAGACCAATCTTAAAGCGTGTTACTCGCATCCTACGCGGCCGTTACAGTTCAATTATGGGTGTGACGGCCTACTGTGCGAATTCACCCTCATGACCTCCGGCGAATACGATCCCAATGCATTTCCAGTAGCACCTCCTCAACGGGCCCCTAGCAGAACAGCGTCCTGGGCGCAATCCACTGCAACTGAAAGGATGGAGAACCGAACTATCAGGTCCGAAATCCCCCCGCCAGTGGAACCAGCGTCTCGCACCGAGCCGCGACGTCGTATCCCTGGATCGCGGAGTGAATCGGCCCCAAATCCGCCCGAGCCGGGGTCGCAAGGCCTTTTTGTTAGCCAAGATGACGAAGATGGCCGCTGGGAACCCGTCGACTATAACGATGAACATGAGACATTGGGTTGGGATGCCAGTGCTGACCATGACGCCGCATTATTCCCCACCTTCCGGGATAGTGCCACTCTCTCACGAACCGGGATCGCTGAGAGCAGCGAAGCTGTTGCTCCGACTCAAAAGGTATCTCAAATCAAAGGGCTCTGGTGAATATGGCCACGCCAGGATGCGGAATTGATGGCATTGTCTTTCAGCTGTTCCCAACGCCAACTATGAGCACTCGACTTACAGACCAGAAGTGATGTGACATTTGATCTGCTACTCTCACATGTGAGAAGGTGCTACATACGATCTGGGTTGCTCTAGGGGCCCACTTTTAAATCGATCGTAGTCGAGGCATAACCATAACGGGTCTCCCGGATGAGTCCTATCTATCGGCTCCGTCCT
The DNA here is from genome assembly GCA_030412805.1 of Westerdykella aurantiaca. Lineage (NCBI taxonomy): Eukaryota > Fungi > Ascomycota > Dothideomycetes > Pleosporales > Sporormiaceae > Westerdykella > Westerdykella aurantiaca. Next base: position 4,948,314 of record JASJFJ010000001.1, read on the forward strand.
TGACCACCACAAAGCTCGTGGAGCAACCCGCTCCAATTTGAATCACCTCTCCATCAAATTCTATCTCATTGAACTGCCCCGTGACATATCCCTTGCTCAAAGGCTTTTCTAAACTCTCAGTATTCCCACAGTTCCCATGTACCGACCATCCCCAAGCCAACACCTTGTTGTTCCCTGTCAATGCAAGTACGTGATCTGAGCCAACAGCGATATCCTTGAGCTTTGGCAAATTCGGCGGAACCAGTTCCCAGAGGTTTGACTTGCCCCACGCTGTCAGCCTTCCGTCTTCAAAGAGGACGAAAATGGCGTTCCACGTTGCGCCAATTTCCTTCCAATCCTTCACCAATTCCGGCTTTTTCGACTGCGTTCCATGCTTATCGTCGCCCAAGACCATGTGCTCTCCGCACGCAGGGTCACCGACTAGATAAGTGAAGTTTTGCCCACACACGACCTGTCGAGCGGCAAATGGAATGCCTTCGATACGAGTAGGTGTTGAGCAGCGAGTTTGTCTGGTCCTGCCTAGCTGACCATTCCGTGCTCTGCCCCAGCCGTATACGCTCCCGTCTTCCAATACGGCGGCGTAATGATACATTCCAGCGGCGAAGGCGACCACAGGACCAGGTAGCTGAGTTGGTAAAACATCCAATGGCATTTTTGACCTTCCCCTGGACCATGAGCGTGAATCGGGATAATAGACATCGACTTGATCACCACGCCCAAGCTCTCCGTGGAGGCAGCGCCCTTCCGTATAGACCCATGACTCTAATGAGCCCGGGGCACTATCAGTCAAAGGAGTCAATATATAGGCAGAGGAGTCCCATGCAGCAGCACAGAATGCAACATCCAAACGCAGCTTCTTGAACTCCACCAACCTGCCACTGTTCTCGTCACTATCTTGGTACAATCCCTGGTGGCCCAATTGTCCAGATTGGCCAAGCCCGGCTCCGTAGACAGCACCGGATGCTGTAAGTATTAACGTGTGGTTCCCACCACCATATATTGCTTTGTACCCATGCCCGAATGGAGGTACCTTGGGGACTGTTGTGGGGTTGTCGAGCTTGTCGTTTACTGTTCCAACGCCGAGCTGGCCTTCGCCGTTGCTGCCAAATGCATATATGGAATAAGACATTGTTGTTTGGGGGGCGAAGGGTGCTCGAAGTTGAGATTATCTCCCGGTGATGTTTCGTAAATTAAACCTTGCCTTCGTGTCAAAGACACGAATGTAGCTTCTGGTGTGATCGATACTGGTGCAATTGGACGGGAACTCTGAAAGTGGAGATCTCGGGACGGTCGCAGCCATCAACAGCGATTTGTTGCTACACTTAACATAAAACATGTCAGTCAACCCAACCCATTCGGATTCAGCTCTCGGTTTGCTGCTCATGATGAATATGTGGGTCTTTCTCAAGAGCAGTTCCTGGCAGTGATGAGGTTTACTTACATAAGCAGCCGATTCCCCTAATGACTTAGCGCCGCCCACACGCGAATTCTGACTTCTTGGCGCCTATCGAACCTCCAAGTTTGGACTGCAACGACTGCCTCGCAACCACCGACAAGCCGCCCTCCCTTCGCCCACCGCACGATCCACGGATAGATTCCAGCCGCACAACATGGCTACTCAGAGCGTGCAATGCTTCGGCAAGAAGAAGACTGCGACCGGTACGTGTATACCCTCAGATGTGGATGGTGGTTCCTTGCGATGAGTGTGAACACTAACGGGAATTCTCGCAGCCGTCGCCCACTGCAAGGTACGCCGTCACGCAACGCTTCGATGCCTCATGGAGACACGCAATATACTAAATCATATATGACAGGCGGGCAAGGGCCTCGTTAAGGTCAACGGAAAGCCTCTCGAGCTGGTGCAGCCTGAAATCCTGCGCTTCAAGGTCTACGAGCCCATCCTGATCCTCGGCCTTGACAAGTTCGGTACGCCTCCATTGCTATTCTTCAACTTCTCAGGACACGTGCTGTGGCCTGTATATTCCTCTTACCTATATCTTGACTTTCGTATATCTGGACCGTGGTTCTGACAACATATTGCACAGCCAACGTCGACATCCGCGTCCGCGTCTCTGGCGGTGGTCACACCTCGCAAATCTACGCCATCCGTCAAGCTATCGCCAAATCCATCATCGCCTACTACCAGAAATACGTCGACGAGCACTCCAAGAATCAGCTCAAGCAGGCCCTCGTCCAGTACGACCGTACCCTCCTTGTCGCCGATAACAGGCGGTGTGAGCCCAAGAAGTTCGGCGGTCCCGGCGCCCGCGCACGGTACCAGAAATCGTACCGTTAAACGGTGGATTTTTGGAACGGGGGCTTTTGGCAAGGGTGGAGATGGAGGATGGTGGGTGCGAAAAAAGCACATGGAGGCATGGAGTGGTGTTTATCATGGCCTTTCTATAGGTCTCACGGGTCTCTATCTTCCGGGTTTCAATCAACTTCATGCTGAGCTTCGAAGGGGCAGTATCATCTGGCGACCTGAATGGATCGGGCATGTAAAAACGAATACATTGGTTGCATGACACATGACATATCCCTGGACACAGTCGGTATATGATGAAATGGGCCCATTTGCTACGAGGGACGAGGTCCAAGTCGGCGAAGCCATGTTCATTATTCGTTCGCAATCGCGGCGGCTACAGATGGAATATAACAACATCCTATTAGTATCTGCGACATAAGTGGTATCGCCTCTGAAAGCCCTCAAATCAGAACACGCTATGCGCTCTCTAATGCCCACGCTATCCCTCAGTCGCTGGTTTAACCATCGCTCCCACTACTCCTGAATGCCGCACACAGTGCTGCATATTGATGCGTCAAATCCAGCACATGCTGTGGCAGACTTGTGCCCTGAATGATACTCCGAATCTTGACCGCGCCTTCTTCCTCGATGAGTTTGCGGATGGTATATAGCAGCGATGGAGAGAACTATATCCCCATTAGCAGTTGCCCGCACGTCCATATCCCAGACAGGAAAAGAAAGAGAGTAACATACCTCCGAGTACCACCTATACTGCCACGTAACCAGCTTAATCAAGGCCCCGCACACCTCCCTAATATCATGCCTCCTCTCGCCCAACTTGAGCACCCCCCGCATCGCCTTCGGGCTAAACCTTACTTGTAAACAATTCTCATACGCCTCAACCGCCTCATCCAAATGGTGCAGTCGTTCCGCCAATTCACCCAGGATCTCCCACTCCTCTGGCGACTTCTTGTACACAAGCTGTTGCTGGCGATACTGCGCCATCTCGGTGCGCCAGATGGTGTACACGCGGAGATCCTCGTAAAGCACCATGAACAGGTTGTCCAGCCACCGTTCGCAGAGCCGCTTGTTGTGGAAGTGCGTGTAGTTGGGGGTAGATTCGGGTTCATCGCTGCCACCTGCTTTGACAACTTCGGAAGCGACGGTGTGACCGGGCTTTTCTATTGACTCACCTGCTGCTGCGGACGAGGCTTCCTTGGTATTAGTATCGTCTTCCGATTCGGAGACCTCCTCGGGTTCGCCATGACCGTTGGTGGTAGGGGTAGAGGACCGTAGGGCGGTCGTGCTGGCGTTGGGATTCTGTGTAACGTTTTGCTTTTCGTGTCGGTATTCTTCTTCCATGACGAAGACTTGACTACGTATACGGAGAAGCTGGTCCCAACCAATCTTTTTGGTTATCTCCGTAAGTAGACTATATGCTTTCAAAAAGGTGCCCTTGAAGCCCGCGGCATGCAGTTTACGCAACGTCGGGTGCACGAGCTCCATGTCGTCCATGTTGGTATCTTCAATCTCGTCGCACATAGCCTCGGGCATGATTGGCAAGAAGACTTTCTGGGGTTCTGGCATTCGCGGCGCGTCCTTATCCTGGTATGTGAACATAGGGCAAGAGTTCAACGTCAGAAGGGCGAGATCCCACTGCTCAAGACTGACGTAGATTTCCGCCAGCCTCGCCCACGTGCCAAACTCGCTCGGTGCAGAGATGACACTCCGCTTAGCGATCTCGAGCGCCAGGTCGTTACGGCCCTTCTTGTTGCAGAAGTCTGCCTGGCAGTCCAACAAGGAGTAGTCCATAGGGAGCTCTTGTATCGCTTCATGCAATAGCTGGACGGCCTTGACTTCCTCGTCAGCCTCGATGTAGACACGCGCAAGAAGTGACGAGATCTCTGTATCTCTTGTCCGCAGCTTCTCGAAGAGATTGATACCAGACGCATATCTGCCGGTGGTATGGATGTAGTTCAAGAGCCCTGTGGTGAGGTGATTTGAGACAAGATTGGGCACCTGAATCTCAGGATCGGACCCTAACTGCCATCCTACCTTCTGTCAGCTTGTAGAGCGTCTGGTTGTGAAACAAACCTACCATTGAAGAACAGCCGCTCAGCCGCATCGAGGAACTTGTGTTCACTCTCCGTGGTAGTGATGGGATTAAACCTTCGAACACCCACGATTTTCTTGATTGTGTCGCCGGAGCCATCGTCTGCATACGAATATGCGCGAAGCACACTACAGAGGTACGTCTCCAGCCACAAGTCATCCGTGGCGACCCTCTTATCTCCACGTTCGTCTATACAGTAGCTCTCTACGGTTCCTGGGATATAGACTTGAACGCGCATGTCCAATCGAGAGAATGCATTGTAACAGCTGCCTTCGTCAGTGGCCGCCAAGCGGTATCAAGAGTACCTGCGCACCAATATAGACCAGAAACGACCTTGTGTTGCTTATCGTGCGGAGAGTAGGTGAGGGTGTTGATGTAGGCAGCCAGACTCGCAGAAGACGAAGCATCTATTCCGGTAACATGATGATAGACTCCGACCTACATCCACATTTAGCACTGTTCCAGAAGCCACGACGGCGGTAGTTTGCGTGCCACCGTACCTGCTTGTTGGGAGATTTGATGGGCTGCTTGATGAGATGGACGAGATCAGGGGGACCCAGTTCGCGTAGACTCTGTAGGGACTCGGCGCGGGCCTCAATCGCGGAGAGGAGTTCGTCTTCGTAGATTCTGTCCTCGAGCCTGATTAGCATGGTACCGAGACTGATGGGAGCATCGCCACGGCTTGACACAAATGGCAATGAAGGGTATCTGGAGATCGTAGTGGCCTCTGCATTGAAGGACCGCCAGACCTCTGCGCGTCTCTATAGGAAGCGCCGGGAGCTCCGTGGGCGGGGGGCGTACTCAGGTACTGCGGGAGCCGTCACCATCGCTCCGAATGCGCCCGATCGAGGCGAGACGCGTCCACTGCAACGAGATAGAAGCAAAAGAAGGTCTGTTTCTGCGAATTGTCGACGGATCAAGGAAGACGTGGCAGGTACGAAAGTCGGATAGCTGACAGCTGGATACAAATTGGGGACGTGGTGTTGATCTGGAGAGAGCACGGACGCGGCGGCAGGAGCGACAGGGGACAGGGATGCACGACAGGGAACCAGGGTTGCTGTCTGTCAAGAGCCGCCGACAGTGAGACCTCAGAGCAGTTCCTCATCTTTCACAGCATGCCGACACGTTGACACGACGCGCTTTCAACCCGCGCCCCGATTTCCGACCTGCAAAATAGAAATCCTTGCTCCAGCACAACGGGCTCACGTCCACGGCACGTGTGGATCTCTTATTTTCACCCTCTTCTGGCCCCGGGTTCCCGCTCTTCGGGCTCAAAGCATGGTGATGCTCGCTCGCTCCACCAGGACACTCCGTAATCACTCGCGCCGCTCGCCACAGCCCAACCGCCGCGCCCGGACTACGATACCGCAACCCTCAGTTGCTGTAGGGTTCTGAGTAGACCCGCGCTTGTGACAATGAAGTTCGGTTTCAGAGCGCTCAATGCCGATTCCGATCATGATTCCGAGGAGGAGGTTGACGACACCAAAGAAATCCAAGTCGAAGAGGCTTTGAAGCTTTACCAAACCGCCTTGAAATATCATTCGGAAGGACCGGAATCCTTTGAAAAAGCGGCCGAAGCATACAAAGAACTGTTCGCCTCTGAGATATTCAAATACCCCGAGTCGCTCTCGGAATACAAACGCCATGAGTTGTACGGAGACACTCTGGTTTTTGACAGCATTCTCGAAGACGACTTTGAATCCGGCCCGGTACAGCCGGCCGGCACCAATGAGACCGCTCCCAACACTCTACAGCAAATCCTCCATCTGGCTTACAAGAACCATGGCCAGTTCATGGTGGAGACAATGCAGCACTGGATCAGGGAAAATGGAATGGACGCGGTTGTCCGCCACGAAGGAACCAAGCACATGCTAGGTGTTCTGACGCACTTTAGCGACGCATTGGATAAGGACGAAGCCGATTTGGACCTGTGGCTCCGCGCGGCATCCGTGGCCGCCCTCTTCGGGAGCCGACGTATGACAAGGTTTTGCCTGGAGGCTGTTCTTGATGGAGACGATGAATTTCTGGAAAGTGTGCTCCGCCTTCCCGGCCTTGAGGAAGGCTTCGCTGCACAGCAACTTAGGGACTTGGTTGCCCGACTCGAAGATAGCCTGTCGCTCATGCAACCACCTCTATCCTCAATGAATCGAAAAACGCTCCCCGAAATCCTGAAGCAGCGTCTAAACCCATATCCATTCGCACCATTACCGTCTGAGGTGGCCAATTCCCAACCTTTAGGCACTATCAAGACCTCTACCGAACGAGTTATCCTCAAACCCAACAACTGGGATTGGGCTAGTATTGGCGGGGCTATTCTGAACCATCTTCAAGCAGAACAAAACGGATTTGCTGCACGGACTCCAGGTTCAGGCATCACTATTGACATACCTGACCATGCCGCCGCCGAGGAGTTGATAATACATGATAAAGAACACACTCCACAGAACGATTCAAATGGCTTAGGGGCTCAACAACAAGCAGCACAAGAGGAGTCATCTTCCGGAATGGCTCCCGCAACGAACGCTATAGCATTGAATGATGGGCATTCTTCTCTCATGCAAGCAGATGAAAAAGCCGCTGAGGGTGTCAACGGTGACGGCGAATCCAATGCACCGCCTGAAGCTGGCTCCGGGAAATCACGAAAACGTTCGACCGATTCCGCTGGATTACCAGAGACAGCTGAGGGTGGACGCTCCCGCAGCAAGCGAATTAGGGCTCGCGATTCCATTGCAGACGGCCCTGTGGGCGCGGATGCTCACGCACCAGATCCTGTAAAACAGCTAGAAGACAAACTTTCCGTGTTCACGCATGCGGATAAGTGTCTATTCGAAATAATCAATGATGGGCTGGAGCGACTAGCAGTTCGTGGTTTGGGCTCTCCAGAGCAGATGAGGGCTCAACTCAACGGCTCACACTTCGGACAGCCGAACGTCGATATCGTCGACAAAGCTCCATGCGACCTGTACGCCGCTTTGCAAAAGGGCCTTCCACAGTTCGCCGCAATCTTTCTGAATTCAGAACCGGTCGATCTAGGGCAGATATCTCGTGATGCTGGCTTGAATGCCTTCCTGGGCTACGCAAAGTCTAGCACGGCAAATGCATGTGAGAAGCCAGCTCTCACCAGCGAGAACCTCCTAGAGTTCGCTCGTCATGTCAATGAAGGATGTTTCTCGCTTTGGGAGCTCGCCTTTGTGTGGCTGGAAATGCTACTCAGCCCCGGAATGATATCTGGTCGCGGGAACCGGTCGAGTTATATCCAGTACCGCTGGGCAGAAGATCTTAAGCGTCACTTGGTTCAGATCCTTGTCCACTTTGATGACTACGTCTACAAGCACATGAGGGAAAGAATAGCACGATTCGACTCTGAAGTGCTGAGGGCACGAGCAAATTCGGACGATTACTCTCTATCTAAGTGGGACGCCGCACAAGTTGAGATGACGGAGGCCATCTTCGAACTCCACCTTGATGTGCATGCCCTTATCAAGCATCCGAACAGTGGTGTAGACCAGACTACTCAAGTCGTTCAAGAGGATCGCCTTCGCAGATGGACCGCGCTAGCGCGGGATGCCCTGCAATTGCGAACCAGTTGCGATCCCCAGACAAGTTTGGATCAACTGGCGCTGCGGCATATTTGGGCATCTGCTTTTCAGATGAGCGTCGACGATGCAAATCGGCCGGAGTATATCCTTCATGTCATGAAAGAACTACGAAGCGTCTTTCAATCGGTTGGTGAACCAGTAATCGAAGTGCCGAACAACGCGATCATGCCAGAGCTATCCGTTGCAGCCGTAGATGGCGAGCTGGCTCGCATCAGCATGAAAGACTTTTTCCTGAAGATATTCGACCGGGAGGAAAAGGATCCAGTCGCTGTAATTGAAGGTCTGGAACCCATTCTAGAACCGGGGCGCGATCGTGAGCCGGGTTTACCGTCGGCCAACGATGCAGAACCTATTACTTCCCAGTGGAATGGTCATCTCGCTCCCTGTCAAGCTTCAACATCCACGGCAGAGGTGGACCTTGCGCATCCTTCGCCTGATCAAGAGATGAGGAGATTCATGGAAAAGGCTGGCGCCCATGTGAGGTTGTCTCTCTGGCAACGTTTACGCGAAGCCTACGAAGCGATCGAATACCCACCCATGGTAGTATCATGTTATCTGCGTAGTATCGAGACACTGGTGGCAGAGTTCAGAGACCAGTCATTCATGCAAAGTCCTGGACCCGAGCGGCAGATCAAAGTGCTGAGAACCCTTCGTATCATCGACGAGGTACTCGTGAGAACACTCCAGATCATTAAAGATGAAAGCACATCGCTTGATTGTTTGTCGTACGAGCATATACAAACATCCATGGCTTCGCTAGTGGATATCCTTCGCATACTGGCTGCAGGAAACATTCTTGAAGATCTAGTACGCGTAGGGCACATATCCGGGCCCAGGTTCGACAATTATCACCATACAACATTTACCTCGATAACCGCGAAACTTCATGACATGCAATTACGCGCCTGGATGGTACAGTACTATCTGTTCAGAGAGGGCATCTCGCAGAATCCAGACAGGTTTCCGGCTCCGTCGGAAGACTTGTTTGAATTCCTTCGTCATGTTCATCATGCCACTGGGGTCAGAGGATTCTGCCACTCCGCAGGTAGATTGTTCCTGAGACTGGAAAAAGACGAATTGCTACGACTTGACGATGTCATTGACAGTAATACCCGCGACAGTGAACTCTCTCAGGTCTTGCATGATCTCTATGGGCTCAAATTGTTCATTCAGTCCTCGGAATGTCAGAATTATCACTCCGCCGCCGAGCCCCTCGACAAGAAAACAGCTCTACGGTTACTTCCGTTCATAATGTCCCAAGCTCAGAAGATCCCCAAGAAAGACTTACCCAAGGTGGAGATGAAAACTTCCATCGACAAAGTCCATGGGACCTTGGGACGACCCAAACCCCACGATGATCTTTCCTTCAATCGGAAACGACTCAACGCTTATTTGAAATCCCCCATAATCAAAGTCTCCCTCTTCGATTGCCTGAGAGGCATTGCGGATGTTTCGACCAGGCGTGTCTCTCCTGAAGCCTCTGTTCCTGCATCTCTAGGCTGGTACTTCCTCATGGGTGCCATTGCTCTAAGTAAATTTCGGTCTCAGAAACGATTGACTCCTGGTCCTACTGAGGATCTCAATTTTGCACAAGCATTCTTCCTGCAGGATTTGGAATATTCCGTCGACCGATGGGAAACTTGGTATCGTTTGGCCCAAACGAACGACGCACAACTGGAAGAATGTGTGACTTGGACCGCTGAGAAACTCAACAGCGAGAGCAATGAGTTAATTCGTTATCAACGAGCCTCTATACACTGCTACGTCATGGCTACAGCTTGTGTTGCACGGGAGAGCGGCAGGGCACCCCAAAAGGAGGCAAAGGTCTCGGATATGTACACCGACTTCGGCAACAGGGTCTATGCGTCTTCTCGAGAGCCATTCGGCATGGCCGCCTTCGAATTTCGGGACAATGAGCAAATCTACTACTACGATACAAGCCAAAATTGGTTGTACCCCGAAGTTCCTTTCGTCCCGTTATCCAAGCACGGCGCTTGCAAACTTGCTGGCGCTTTATTTAGACGTGCAATCAAGGGGAAGCCGGACAGGTGGTGGTAAGTAGATCGGTGATCACTTTCAGCTGGCCACTGACTGTCTCATAGGAATCATTACATGTTGGCCAAGTGCCTTTGGAAGATGTACTGCTATCTGCCTGCACGTCCGTCTAGTCCTACACCGCCCCCAATTGGACCTTCACGACGAGGATCGTTCCGGAGTGAAACTCGAGCAGCCCTACCCGCTCCTCATTCCTTTTCTGCGCCAGAGACTGATAGCACCGGCCCCTCGCCAATGGAAGGTTCACCTGCGGCATCCGCTGTATCGATTGTGGAGATGCCTCATCATGTCTTGCACCGCCCCACTGAACGGGACGTCGTCAATGCCCTTTTCAATGCCATCAACACGCTCCCGGAGAAGCGCGAGCGCGGCCGGGAGCCAATACTCGAGCCTCATTATAAGCTTGTCTCCGTTGTACACAAGCTTGTGCAGAGAAAAGCCATTAATCACAAACAAGGCGAGGAGTTCATCCGCCATACGCACTTTTCCCAAAACATCCCTGGCCCAGAAGACCCTGACGAGTGGGAGGGGTATATTCTTGCTGTACTTAAAGCGCTCCGAAATGCCGATAAATCATCTTGGCATCATCGTATGATAGCGCGCACTGCGCACGTAATCTACGAAGACCCCAGCGCCCCGATGGTAGCCTATGCCGCCAAGCATGAGCTTACACAACAAATGTTCACCAAGACGATGGCAGTGCAGGTCTGGAAACCGGAGTACGAACGGCCTGGGCGACATTTTGTCTACACGACCCGTTATACACGATTCTTCGTCAATCTTCTCGATCAGACAGGTGATAAGACGAATCTGGAGCTTCTTGCGAAGCGCGTGCGGAAAAAGCAGAACGATTTTTTCAACCACTTGGAATTGTGGCACGAAATCTGCGAGCGCTATGTACACATGCTTCGACGTTTGGGTGGCGGTATACCCGAAGGTCGGGAAGAGCTAGTGTTCAAATTCGTCAGAAAGAAGGACTTCGAGGTTACAGCTCCCGAACTGGAAAAGTGGTGTCAGGATGCCTCGAATAAACACCCCATATTAGATGTTCTTCGTGACGCCCTCGAATTCAAGCGTCTCAATAACGGGCTAGACAGGAAGGATGGCATTGACGACTTCATCGGGGATGCTTATGCTTTCTTGTATGAGTCAAAGGTGCCGGAGCTTCTACCGGAGCACTGGCGACAGCAGCAGCAGTGGGCGCAACAGTATGAGTTCATGCTGGAGCAGGAACGCTTGGAGGAAGATAGACTGCAGGCAGAGCGTCTGGACATGGAAAAGCGAGGGCGGGAATTGGAGAAGATGATGAGGGACCGGGGGGAGCACGTCGTTCCACACACGACCCCGTCACCGGCGACTTCTCTGGCACACGTTCAGGCAGATGGTGGGAGCGACGCAAGCGAACGTCCCAACGCCAACCAGCCCTTCCACATCTATCATCCAAGTCAGTTACAGGGAGGCACCGCAATAGAAACCAACGAGCAACAGCAACCAGGCCCGGCCGCCTTCGCCCCTACGGAACCTCGTATTTTCGGCCCTGCCACACAGAACCCACCAGAAGAGCCGCAGAAGAAGCGGAAGCGACGACCAAAAATGGTCGTTATCCGCGAGGTTCGTCGTCGAGCGGAGGCTGCTACTGTCAAAGCGGCACCCGCCGCTGCTGCACCTCCGCCGGCGGTTTCGGGAACCCCGATGGCGATTCGCACCCCCTCGGTTGCCCATCCTTCAGTTGTCATTCCGACGATCTCGCCGGCGCTGAAAAGTGCAGTTGAGCGGGCCTCGCCTATCCAAACCAATGGGCGGGTGGCGGCGTTGCCATCCCTTACCGCGCTTATGACCGGGTATGCGGGTCCTAGTTCAAATCCGATCAGTTCCGATGATGAGAGTGAGTTGAGTGAGTTGGATGAGGAGGAGGTGAGAGAGATGCAGGAGGAGTTTGGGGGTCATTATCATGGTGCGCATGAAGAAGAGGAGGAGGAGGAGGAGGAAGGGGAAGAGGGGGAGGGGGAGGGGGAGGGGGAGGAGGAGCAGGAGCAGGAGGAGTCTAATATGAGTGGGCCTGAAGCAGACGAGGTAGAGGGGGTTGAAGATGACGGGGAAGAAGAGGCAGACGGTTTTGGCAACGATGTCGGAGGTGATGAGGATGTCACGATGGGAGAGGATTAGCAGCTGCGTGGTGAATGTGTACCAATGTCACAGCCCAGTGGGTTTGTACTAAGTCTGTATAGGAGTCAACTTTCTTTCTTCTGGCTCCAAGGCTATGTAGCATCATTACTTTGGAGGGGAAGGTTTCAGGGTGGTGGATGCGCAGTATGGAGTTCTAGGGTACCTGGGGCAGCTGGTGTCCCATGGTTGTGTAATATAGATATATAGAGATACCCTGGATTGCCAGCCAAGAAGTGACGTCGGAGGCCGGCGGCCCAACTCCCGGGCTGGAGCGGGAAGAAACGCCCACGTGCAGGAACGGCTTCGGGATCCATGGATTCCACCTGGGCACTTGTGGAGCCTGATGGCCAACTCCGGCGTTCGCTGTTCGCTGTACAATTAATACTCCGTACTGCTGGTTTTGATTCTCGAAAAAGACGCTGTCATCATTCGCAGTGGAGCCACCACGAAAACCTTTCCCCCTCAATCGAGCTGGAGCGTGATGCCCGCATAGCGATACACAGTACGGCGACTCTTGGGCCCTGGTGAGGTATGACGTCCAAACGCATGCACTTCGCATAAGCTACGCCGAGCACCGCCTGCTCCTGCGTACCTCTTCCCGTGTCCCTGCCTGGCTATCTTCAACTAGTCTATCGGTCGGCCTGGCAGTGTAATGCCCCCGCCTAGGTTGCTAGGCGTTATATCGATACATTCATTACCCGCTTTCGCCATTTCCTGGGGCCCAGAGCAAACGGATGCTTCTCACGCCTCGAACGTACTCCCTTGCTCAGGTCCCTGACGAAGGCTGCAGCCAGGCTCGAACTTCATACTTTCTCTTGTCCTCCTCACGCAAGGAGCGCCTTGTCGAAGAGAAGCGTGCGCGGAGGATGCTGTTAGTGCACCAGACGGGGGCCGTCAAGGTCGGCGAAGTCGTGCGGTAAGCATCCTGCTGAACATGCGCCGTGACGCCGAGCACACATCCTGTGGACCTCAGGCTGATACTACCTAGCTATACCCTGACCTACACTCCCTCCGAAGACCGCATTCTACCCTCCCCGCCCTTTCTCTACGTCAAGATCAAAAACACCGTCTCGGTTGCCCTGCGCGCGGCATACATTCACGGCCCTTATACTCTCCATGTCGCCGCCTATCCGTCCACATTCAACCCGAACAAGAAAGTCGAATCGCCGAGACGAGATGGAATCCCCGAATTCGAACCCAACCTCAAAGCAGGAGCATCCTGGACGGCTAGGTTGACCGTGCCAGAGTACATCCGGGCAGCTGCCTCCAGCCCGACAAGCGATGCGCCAAAGAGGGTAACGTGGATCATTGAGGTCGCTTCGCAAATCATATTCTCCCGGGCAGCGTCCGTCGGGTATGAATTGCTCATAGCACGAGATGAGAAGTCGTTGGATCTGGGCTTCACAGCTATAACGGGGAACAGTCAGGGATCGCCGGGGCAAGTGCACGATCACCAACAAGGGAAGAAATCGCACACCTCGCGCCATCCGGCTCAGCCGAAAGGGATCTACTCCAAGGCCGTGAACCTGGTCGTGGACGATACCACCAGTTTGTGGAACAAGCCGGAGCTACCGCAATGGGATGAAAGGAAGGGCTCCCAACTCGGATCGCGGGAGGAACAACGTGACGCGCCCCCGAGGAAGAAACGAAAGATTCATCTCGTCATACTCACACATGGTCTACATAGCAACCTTGCCGCGGATATGCTGTACATGAAGGAGAGCATTGATGCAACCGTGAAGCAGGCTCGCGAGGACCGAAGAAAGCGGCGGCGCGGAGCCGAGGCAGGAGATTCACGCACGACAGGGGCAGCCCAAGATGCTTCCACCGCACCCCTATCCCGTGGCCAAGAGGATATCGCCGACGCCGAGGAGGAGGATGACGAGGAACAAGTGGTCGTCCGCGGTTTCGATGGAAATGTGACGCGCACAGAGCGAGGAATCCAGTACCTTGGGAAGCGACTCGCCAAATATATCCTTCGCTTGACATTTCCAGATCAACCTTTCCTGCCAGTGAAGAAGGCGTCGATGGGTAAAAAACTTTCTGGAACGTTGTCCCCAACCAAATCGAAATCAGAAGACGAAGTGCCCGCCCTCGAGGGAGGTGTACACGATTTGCGCCATCACGAGTATGATAGGGCATACCAGTACACAAGTATCAGTTTCATCGGTCATTCTTTGGGGGGGTTGGTCCAGACATACGCCATCGCTTATATCCACAAGCATTCCCCACAGTTCTTCGAAACGATTAAACCCATCAATTTCATTGCCCTCGCCTCGCCTTTCTTGGGCTTAAGTAACGAGAACCCCATGTACGTCAAGTTTGCGCTCGACTTCGGTCTGGTAGGGAGAACTGGTCAAGATCTTGGACTCACCTGGAGAGCTCCCAACATTGCAAAGTCCGGATGGAGTGCCATGGTCGGTGGCCTCGGCCAGAAGTCGCATGATCATGGGGATCCTGGCGCCAAACCGCTCCTACGGATCCTGCCCACTGGTCCGGCTCATCAGGTTCTACGAATGTTTAGGAATAGAACCGTCTACTCGAACGTCGTCAACGACGGTATCGTGCCCCTACGGACAAGCTGTCTCCTGTTCCTTGACTGGAGAGGATTGGGAAGGGTTGAGAAAGCTAGGCGAGAGAATGGACTTATCGGAACCATGGTTGGATGGGGCTGGGGCCAGATGACGGGTCAGAATTCGTCGCCAAATCCATCACGGGTTGCTTTTGATGCAGACGGCAACGATCGCGTTGAATCTCCGAATGCCCATGGGGACGATACCGCAGTCCCACAACCTGGAGCCGATGTCACGAATGAGGACGATGAAGCACAAGCGCGGGCTTCGATGGAACCTTCCCGCCACCAGTTTCTCGATGTGCAGAAGCGCGATGCGCCGTCCATCGGGTTTTTGTCGCAAGAGTCGACGATCATGACATTATGGAGCTACATACGGCCCTCCGGGAAGCACACAACGAAAGACAAGAAAATGTTCAAGAGGAGTCAAACAATGAGGGTCGATCCCGAGGAACCCAGTAGCGATGCACCGGGAGTGTCCTCATCGCAGGGCCACGCTGCAGCGGGCAAGAGACCTGCAGCTACTCGTGGGGACTCCATTGACGATCCCTCAAAAGTGTCAGCGCCACCGAAGACGACTATTTTCGAATCCGCAGGCGACCTCCTCAATCCTCCCGTACCTCCTACTTCGTGGATCATCGACCCATCCACACGGGCACGTACGATCTTCCATGACCGCATCTATCACCCGGAGGATATCCCTCCGCCATCTTCAAAACGACCTAAGATGGGGCGATCGTTCTCGAGCGAGAACAGCGCGGCGTCTCAGGTGTCGGAAATCAGTGCTGAGGAAAGCGGCATGCGGGTTGAGGAGAAGATTGCTCGAGCTTATCACAAGGATGTATCGTGGCGAAAGGTCTTAGTTAGGCTCGAGCCTGATGCACACAATAACATCGTCGTTCGGCGCATGTTTGCGAATGCGTACGGTTGGCCTGTGGTGAAGCACTTGTGTGATACCCATTTCGCGGACACTTATAGCGCAAAGACGCGCGACGAGTTTGAGCCCGCGCAGGAACGGGCCAAGCCAATGGAGGAGCCAGTCAAGGAAGACGGTGAGCATGTAAAGGGGCAGGAAAGCTCGAAGGCTCCATTCGTACGGACCGATAGCGAGCTTCGGGAGTCAACCGACGAGCTCTCGCCTTTGCACGCAAGCGGGAGGCATCATCAGCGACTGCAAACGTCCCATTCTACCCACAGCAAGGACTCTGGACACTGGGATGATAGGTACTTTGAAGGCACGTCGGACGAGGATGATGAATATGACGCCGACCGCTCAGCAGCGACAACACTACAGAGGTTCCTACAACTGCAGCCCGCAAAGCATGACCCGTCAGCACCAAACACACCGCGCACACCCGAAGGTCCCGGGACCAGCGACGCAGAGCTTGCGGACTTTTTCTCTGCGCCTCGCCCCAAGTCAGCAGAGGGTCGACGTGGCCTTGGCATTGAGCAAGGCCCAGTGCAAGAGCGCGGGCGTGAACCCGACTCAGTGGAATCTATGGGGGGTATGATGCTGGGCCCGGGGCGACAGACGAGCAGTCCACCGCGGACGCCATCGGCACATCTAGCTGACCTTGGGCTTCGGAAATCCCTCGATCTCAATGCTCCGAGCAGCCCTGTGGAAGGCCGTGCGAGAAATGGTAGTGGCGGGGTGGCAGAGCAGGTTGCGCGGTTGTCCCTTGGGAAAGAACACACCGAGGATGATTGATGAGCTGACGGATGGGATGTTTACTTTATGAACGCAGGGGGCTCTAAGCTTTGCTATGGATTCTACGAATGCAGGTCTGCTTCCGCTGGATACCCGAGAATGGCATGGAGTTTGTAGGTACTTGTACATTAAGCTCTCTATGTTTTCAATTGCGTCGATTTTCCTCAGAATCCCTCTTTCACTGCGCTCCCCGTCTCCCGAGTTTCCGCCAGTGAAAGGCAACCCGCCTGTGGCTTTTGGCACCTGAGCATCGTAGGGCTAGTGCGTTTGCCGCAACAGAAGCACCTGCATGTCCATGGATCTCGGTTCGCTCGTTATTTCTCAAACGCGCTCCTTCCTCTTCTTGTTGATCCCGTCGTCACCGACCGCCTGGGCACCCTCAACTTACCGCTCCTGCTTCGTCTCGTCTGTCTGTTTACGTCGCCGCGGCGCTGCCCAACACCTCCACGTCCCTGCTACGACAGACCGTGGATATTCCTCCACTCCCAAGCCATCATCCACACAGGATGCTCAATCAGAATATCATGCAATCGTTTGCGGACTCACTCGCACCAAGGCCACCCCCGGACAACGACGGAGACCCGGAAGACACACCTCCCCCTCCCCCTCCCCCTCCCCCTCCGCGCTCCAACAATCGCCCTGCACCTGCGGTCTTCACGGCTGGACGACGTCGCCGCCGCGTGGCGCGAGAATTGGCCCTCCCGCGCACTGGCACGGCCCCTCACACGACCTCCGAGTCACAAAAGTCAAGCATCGGGGTCGCTTTGTATCCTACCATTGCTACAGGCCAGCCCGTCATGGACTCTCCAACGAAGGGTCCGCTGACCCCAACGTTGAGTACCTCCCCAACCTTGGCCCAAACTGCACATGGTAAAAGGAAAGGTCATGGTCTCTTGGGCAAGTTCAAGTCATCGAAGGAGCACAATGATAGCGAGGATGGCCAAAAGCCGGTGACCACTTCCCCTTTCCCAGATGATGCGCTGAAATCCCCCAAGGTTTTTCGCCTACTTGGTCTCCCCAGCGTAGCCGACGACTCTGCGCAGACACCTGGCCCGGTCATGAGTGACGGTGAAGATGAAGACATTTGCGGTGAGGGTAGCGCCCAGTCAGAGTCTCTCAGTCCTACAAACCCAGCGGACGAGGATCGCTCCCAGGACGTACGCAACACCTTGCGCAAGAGTCCGTCGCTGTCCTGGCTGACCGGTAAACAGGGAGCGGCCTTCATGAGGGATCGGCAAACCAAGTTCAAGGAGGAGGATATCGGGGACACGACGTCTTCTGGTCAGGCCGCCGCTTCCACGTCCAACCTTAAGTTCTGGAAGAAAGACCCAAACAAGAAAGCGTTCAAGAACCAGATGCTCGATCTCATCACACCCTCGCTCGGAACCAGCCGCCCCAAGACCGCCGATCGCGATACTGAAGGCTCTTCCCAGGATGAAGAGTCCCAGGGCACCGAGATGGAATACCACAGCGATGGAGAGTTGGGCTCTCAGCCTCGCAGGCTCCGGTCTGACGAGTTGGCCAAGCGCGGAAAGCGCCGCCAGAAGAAGAAGCATCCCAAGACCCTACAGCGTATGTCCCCTATCAGTGAGGCTTCCTCTCCTCCTCCCCAAGATGACTATGCTTATAATACAGCTGGTGGCGATCATGATACCGAGCGTAATCTCATTTCGGAGTATGGAAAGCCGAGACGCGATGGAGCTAGGCCTCGTGCGATACCTATGACGAGGTCGTCCACGACGTCGGTAATTCCACGCATCAAGGTTTCTGGTGCTGATGGCCTGGGCTACGTGGAGCTGCACGATGATTCGTACAGCACGCAGGAAAATAAGCAGCGTGGGCACTGCTATGGAGCTCGTGGGTTTGGCAGAGGAACAGAAAAAGGGAAGCCCATGCATGGAGGTATGTCTTGAGTGCATGATTTCCTCGCTTTCCTTCAGAGAGAAGCTAATACAACCTAGTCGAACAAGTTCCCTTCACGGCCACAGGCCCTACCTACAATCTTTTCGGCGAGCACCCTACCTCTAACCGTTTCGACCACGCCCCTCCCGTCCTCGCAGCTAAGAGCCCGCTCCAAGAAATAGAGCGCGTCCTCCTGACCAACACTGAAGAGAAAATGAAGATGGATGCCGAGAAGGATCGCCTCCAGAAAGAGCACCGTAAACTAAAGCACGACTTCCATGACTTCAAGCGCCGTAGCCTGGCCCCTTTCTGTGAGACCGGCGACTTCAATATTGGTGTCACGAAAGACAATGAAGACAAGAACAACCGTGGCGATTCTGATGCCGGTAGCATTGAGTACGGTACGGACGAGGAAGTCGACATCTGCACGGCCAAACCCGTTTCTGTCATGCGGGTCACCCCAGGCATGGTCAAGGTAGTCGATATCCCTCCCCAAAAGAGAGCTCCCGCTGCGCAGGCTCCGCAGCAGTCTCCGCAGGACCAAGGCGCCGGATATGTGAAGGGCAAGTATAAACACCGCCCAAAGCATTCCTCGTACTACAAGAATCAGGCCAAGTGGGAGCCTCTGGCTCCTGTTCCTGTTTCGGGTGGGGAAGAGCACGGGTTGGCGCCCCCTGTGCCGCCCAAAGATCCGAAGAGAAGCATCGGAAGGAAGGGGGACGGGGATGGAAGCTACGTTTGAGTGGGTGGAGGAGCTTGAGGGGGGGGGGGCGGGGGGAGATGGTGGTTTTCCGTGGATCTGATCTGAAGGCGTACTGGGGAAGGGTTCTTTATGCTGACTGCGGCTATAACGGGCAAAATTGGGGTGGGTTTCTGGGGGGCTGGAGATTAGACTGTGCGGAACTCTGTAGGGATTACATCCCATGACTTTACGAACACCAGGATCCTTCGGTGAAGCATGTGCTGGAAGAAGAAGCCCTTAGGGCGCATGAGCATCTGATGGGGCGGTTACAGTATCTGATCTGTAATGTGTGATGCATACATACATACATATATCAAGAGCGTTGCAATTGTTTGACGCCAAAGCTTAAGGCTTGGCATTTGCCCCAAAGGCGCTTGGACCCTCTGCTTGAAATTCTCCGACGTGTATCTGTGGGGCGCCGCTAAACCTTCCCCTCCCACCTCACTTCCAAGCTTAGCCGCCACCACTACTGCACACTGCACCCGGCCAGAAGTGCAGCATCACGACTACAGGAAAAGGTACTATACCCACCGTACCCTAACTACGCAGAAATATGCTCCGCGCCAGCTTGATTGCATTGGAACACGTCCCAGGCGTGGGATCTCTGGTCACAAGGGGCGCGAGAGCCTCACATTGTTTTGTTTTGTTCAAACTATGCTAACAGAGCAGTCGACGGGAGCCGCCTTCTGTTAGGGTAGGCTATGGAAGGCGGGACTGCATTCAGGGTTATTTCTAACATTGAATTTGCTACGCTCAGCCGCTTCTTGCACCGTTCAGCGCTCCTTGCACTCTCACCTGTGCAGCCACCAGCAACCTTTTAGCTTGAACCTTGGAACCTTGGAACCTTGGAAGCCCGTGCGTCACTGGTGGCACTCCACAGCACGTGATCGCGCTGCCAAGCACCCAAAGTACTCCAGGGCTCGGCACGTCCCAGCAGCCTTCGACGGACCCTACACCTCATCTGCACCTTCCCACGGCCCGCTACATTGGGCGTCCCTATCTATTCCTACATTGACATTTCGCTTCTCCGCCTTCCTTCCCCCCAGCCAGTTTCCCCAGCAACTGTGAAATCGCTTCATACGGACATACAGTCAGTTGCAAGGCATTTACACATCCCCAAGCAAGATCCGAAGCTGACCTTCCATCGCCTCGCCCTTTGAAAGCAGAAGATTGTGGCCAGGAGATTCCTTCTTGACCATCGCAATGACCCCAAGCGACGGCTCCACGTCCGAGGGCGAGATCATCGAGACTGCGCACAAGGCAAACACCGCCACTAGCCGACCCCAAGAATCTGGGATTGACAACTATAGCAGAGGATTCGGTTTCGATGGAACATCTGACGCATATGGTGAGGCTCGCGCCTATCTATTGAGTAACCCCGCTGACTTATATAGGCTACCGTCATCGTGCGCTGAGCCGCTCCCCGTCTCCATATCGTCACAAGCGTGACCGGTCTCCGTCCCCATACAGGCACAGGCGCCCCCGCTCACGTTCTCCGTCCCCATATCGTCACAACCGAGCCAGTCGCAATTACCATGAGAGGGACTCGAGACCTCCGAAACGCAGGGCAACCCCACCCCGTCATGGCCGCCCGGAGAAGCGACATACCGCCGGCCGCAGCGACGTTCGGGAGGAAAGACCGAAGAAGGAGAATTTAAGAATGGAGCCTTTCGATAAGCCCGAACCCCTATCTTACGCAGGTAACGAACATTACGCTCCGATCCCGAGTTTGATCCCAAGTTTCGAAACGAGCAAGCCGGCCACAAATGGCAGCGCACACAAGGAAATCTCCGAAGTGGCTCCCAGTACCACTACTCAAACCGAACCAGAGTACACATTGGAGCCTGTCGTTCAGGAGCAGGAGATCACGGAAGAGACCCGCGAGGAAAGAAGGCGCAGATGGGCCGCCAAGCGGGCTCAACTCTCCTCTCAGAGCACACCACTCCTCGAACAAGCAGTCACAAATGCTGCAGGAACAACACAAAGCCACATTGCACCCCAAATTTCCTCCCTCGACACTTCCATGGCATCTTCACCTCGATCCCCGCAGGTCCCAGAGATGGACTCCATGCCAGCTTCCCCAGACGTGATGGACATTGACAAGAGTGGGTCGCTTAGCAGGAAACCGAGCCCACAAGTGGAAGGACCCTCTGCGGCCAACTACGACCCAACTCAAGACATGCTCCAAGACCGGATGCGTGCGGAGCAGAAAGCCCAGCAATCAGGTATGTCCGCTGCCGATTACGACGAGACTAGCTCCCGGGCACGCTCTACACTCCCCGCCGAGAAGGCTGGTCCCGCAGAGGAGGCTGCCCCTGCAAAGAAGAAGAGGAAGAAGGATATCGACATGTTTGCCTCTAGCGACGAGGAAGATGAAGGCAATGAAGAGGGTGAAGAGGAGGAGGAAGAAACCGGTCAGACGAAAGGCACAGTGCTCGATGCAAAGCTTCTCGACAACTGGGACGACAACCAGGGTTATTACAAGGTCATTAGCAACGAGCTTGTCCACGGCGGCCGCTACCGGGTGATCAAGCAATTAGGTCGCGGTGTTTTTGCCAACGTTGTCAGTGCTGAAGATGTCAAAGAGATGACCGGGCAACTAGTTGCGATCAAAATTGTCCGCAGCAACGAGGCGATGAAGAAAGCGAGTCAAAAGGAGATCGATTTCGTACTGCGCTTGAACGAGGCCGACCAACAGGACAAGAAACACATCGTTCGGTGCTTTGGATCTTTCGATCATAAGGGACACTTGTGCATCGTTTTTGAGTATATGCAAAAGAACCTGCGAGATCTCCTGAAAGAGGACGCTAGAGGCGCGGGCCTCCCTCTGCCGGCTGTCAAGGCTTATGCTCGTCAGATGTTCATCGGTCTAAAGCATCTGCAAGACTGCCAGATCGTCCATGCCGACCTCAAGCCTGACAATATCCTTGTTTCGCGAGACAACAAGACGTTGAAGTTGTGCGATCTGGGTACCGCAGCTGACAAGCGGGACAACACTGAGCCTACCCCATATCTGGTCAGTCGATTCTACCGTGCGCCAGAGATCATCTTGGGGATGGAAATTGGCTATCCCATCGACATGTGGGCGATTGGATGCACCATCTACGAACTCTGGACCGGCAAGATACTCTTCCCAGGCATGTCCAACAACCAAATGATCAAAGCCTTCATGGAATGTCTTGGATGGCCGAGCGAGAAACATCTCAAGAAAGGCCAGCTTTCCGGGCAGCATTTCGAGCCAGGACCCCCTCTGAAGTTCATCAGCCGTGAGGTGGACCAGTTCGGCAACCCTTTCGTTCGCAAGATCGAGCAGCAACGCATGTCTAGCCGTCCACTCAAGGCCAAGGTGGCACAAGCCGCTCAGGGAAGCGAAAGCCCAGCGGACCTGAATGATCTTACGGACCTACTCGCTGCATGCCTCAACTGGAATCACGAGAAACGGATCCAGCCGAGGGATGCTATCAACCATAGGCTTTTTGTTAAGCCGACCATGGCTCCACGCTCGGCTGTGATCAAGCCAGCTATTGGCAAGCGACCGTATGGGGCTCGTTGACCTTGACATTCGAGGATGACAGAACGCATGTGAGCAGCACTGTGTAATGATATATTGAGAACACGCGTACGACAGTTTGTGGCGAGGCAACGCCTCTGGTTGGCGAATGTATGTCGCCTGCGCTTTGTAATGATAGATGGTCTTTGAAGGGCTGTAACCACCGCGAGGACTCGACGGCGCGCAGTACTGGCGAAGTCGAGATGGCCCAAGAATTTTTCGATTCTTTGCTTTGGGAAGCAGAAGGGATGGTCTGCGTCTGTGTAGCCCACCCGCTTGATGGATTGAACTTTTACTGCTTTCTCCAAGGAACTGCATGCTAGATGACCCAATACACCAGTATTTATGCAACATGGGTTTCGACTCATTCTTGTAGCAGACGAGATTACTTCAGATTTGCAAGCCGTGTCCGCAACACATGCTCTATGAAATCCTGGGCTCCAACACCCAGACCCATGTCGACGAGCTCGAGTCTCTCCAAACCAACCGCAACAGGGTGCTCAAGGCAGAACCGCATCACCCCTTTTTCATTGACTCCAGGTAAATTGCTCAGGTGCAAGGTTCGTAGCCCGAGGGAGTGTGGCAGGGACATGAGCGTTAGGTTGGTGAAAGAAGATGCAGGGAGCTCGATGATGGTGAGGTGGAGCAGGGTGGGAAGGAGGTGGAGGGTCCCGATGAGAGCGCGGAAGATGAGGGGTTTGGGCTGGGAGTTGGAGAGGGGAGAGGGGTGTTGCCGGATGGTCAACCTGGAGAGATGAGGATGATTACTGTTGAGATCGAGGAAGCGCTCTGTCGGGTCGTTGCTCGGATGGTAGAACTTTGTGGTTGGGTCGGCGCCGAATTCGCACAAGTCCCTCTTCTTCTGCTGCTGCTCCTGCAGCCCCAGACCCAGCTCCATGCCCTCGTCTTCCAAGTCGTCTTCTGGCTCCTGGGGATCAGGATCTGCCAGTATCCAGCACCTCTCTCTCAGCTTGCTCCTCGTCCCGAGCGCCCACTCAAACCTCGAAAACCGATGAGTATATGGCAGCGGGAATCCAAGAATGCGTTCGAGATTGGGACAAGCCATGATAAGGCTGGCGATTGCGTTTGTGATGCTCTCCTTCTCGATGGTAGCGGCCTGGTAGACGGAGTGGAGGGCTGAGAGGTCCAGGGTCAAGACCAGGAGGCCGAGGTGAGTGCAAGACCGCAGCGTGAGGCGGAGGAGCTTGAGACGCGTAAGAGCGGGTGTGAGCAGTGGCGGTTGACGGGAGGACGAAGCAACGGTGGAAATAGGGAGGGGGGGGATGGTCCTGTACCTGGGAGGTGTCAGTGTTGGTTAGTGTTTGTATTAGTGGGGGAGGTAGTGACTGGTGTGTAGACGTACATTCGAACTGTGGCGGCCTTGTTCCACGCTCTACTCGTCAGAGCCAGACTGTACAGATCTCGAAGATAGGGAGATGGCGTGTCACTCCCAGACCCACTCCCAATTCCCTCATGATGTGTGCGATGATGCACCTCTTCCAGTTTTTCCAGAATCAAATCATACACTTCCCTCGGAAGTCACTTGAATAAGCTCGCTGCAAACGATTTCTCGCGCACCACATGGCACTGTCCTGCGCGGTGATGATTCTGATATTGCTTAGTCCTCGACGAGTCCCAAGGGACGCGAGTAATATGCAGGAACCCGTGATGTGTAGTTTTGGTCCTGGAGAGCACAATGGATTTGGAGGGTTTGGAGGGGGAGGGAGAGGGGGAGGAAGAGGGAGAGGAGACGGGCATGTGTTTTGGGCTTCCTCCCCGTCGTTATGGTTTTGAGACGTGCGGCATTGTGGGGTGACGGCGGTGAAAGGCTGCTTTGGTGCAGTTCTTTTTGCTTGAAAAGGTAGCGCTGGCGAGCTTGGTGCCTGTGCGGTTGTTATGGGGTTGTCTTCTGGCAGGGTGGCATAGAGGGGATGGTGAATGTTTCTGGGATGGTGCCATGCATGTGCCAGGATCGTGCAAGTAGAAAAAGACGGGGATGGACTCCAGGAGACAAACTCATGGCGAAAGGCGAATTGGGAAGGGAACTTGACCTGGGAAATGAGATATCAGGACCTCAGACTTGATAGGCCGAATGGCCACGATAGACAAAGTAAGCAAAAAAGTGTATTAAGTAAACTATAGAGATAGGCTAGCTATATAGGCTATTAGAGCTACTAAGTAGCTACTACTTTTTTAGAAAGTAAACAGACTCTAATTTACTAGGTAGGTAGGTCTAAAAACTATAGCAAGTGAACTTCTACAGGGCAGCAACTGCTAACAAGACTTACAGTTCAGCTTCGTTATAGGTAGACAGATCCTCGTATACACTGGGCGGCGCCAATAACGGTAGCATGCTTGCTTCCCCGGGTCCGCCTTCGAATACACATTCACTTTTGGAGGGATGGATTGGCAACCAAAGCCAGGATGGAGACTGGTACGGCCTTATAAACGTCTGTTCCACGGCCCAAGAGGCGTTCAGCTCCTCTTCAGCCTACACGGGTGCAGATGGCCACCCGCTGCAGCTGCCATGTGTATATGCTATAGGGAGGCAGGAGCCACAGGTGCAGGTGCATATCCGCCGCCAAATCAATATCTCCAAATTAGCCGGGTCGGGTCCGTATCCGTTTCACGCAGGCTGCGCTCCTCATTTGTCACGAGCTCCGGGGTTCGCATTTATCTGAAGCACA
The DNA here is from genome assembly GCA_030412805.1 of Westerdykella aurantiaca. Classification (NCBI taxonomy): domain Eukaryota; kingdom Fungi; phylum Ascomycota; class Dothideomycetes; order Pleosporales; family Sporormiaceae; genus Westerdykella; species Westerdykella aurantiaca. The sequence goes on from JASJFJ010000001.1 coordinate 4,973,653, forward strand.
ATTGCGCGCAGGCTGCGTGAGAAAGATCTACCGTTCCGCGATTAGTGTCCGTGATGGACAGGGGAGGGGGAAATGTGGAAATGTCCGTGGAGGTGGGAGGCTGGCAAGGTAGCACCGTTATGGGGCTGGGAACGTTGGCGGGAGCGTTGTGGATAGGAGGGGAGGGGTGTTGGGTGTACACAAGAAGGGAGAGGAGCTGGGTAGGAGGACAGGAATTGAAGGTCTTTTCTACACAGTAGGACTGGACGTGAGACTTCCGTTTACTATGTATAGCTACATGTACGCTCTCTCCCTCCCTCTTTATTATAATATGTTTATTCTTCTTATTGGGGCCTTTGATTCCCATTCTAGCCGTTGGGTCGCTGTGCTCGGTAGACATTAATAAGACGGTACAACCACATGCATATGTCTATTGGGTTAGAAGAAATTGTTCGCACACGGAGGGCTTCCCTAACGTCAGGGGTGCAATGATTCTCATAGTTCTCATGATTCTCATAGTTGTCATATATAGTAGTTCTCATCGTGCTATGGCCGGTCCTCGGACTACACAGCCGGGACCAAATCTACCAGGCCCTACTGACGTCCACCCCCTCTTCCTATCAGCCGTCTTCCCTTAATAACTTTTCCTTTCTCCCGGTCATGCTCATTCCTAGCGTCAAGTCGAGGTCACGAAGTCTCTCCCATGTTCTCCAGACTTCTTCGCATTGTTCGCAAACGTGGAATGGTCCAATCGGCGGACGCCCATGCCGCCTCATCATGATCATCGCTCAAGCTTTTTCACACCCTGCGGAACGAGGGATTGGCAGATGCTATGACGACCATTGGATTGGAACCTCAGGGCGGCACGGGGACGGCTGGGCATGCGTAAGTGAAGAAGAAAAAAAAATTGTCCGACGTCAAAAGGGCGACGGGCATTGCGGATCCTTGCTTGTTCCTGGAATAGATGGCTGTTGAAGAGGGGTGGCCATGGCAAGCAACGCGGGGTACCGTCCACCGATGTGTGTACCTGTGGGAGCTGACAGTGCTTTGGGGGGTTGGGGGAAGGGGTTTCTGTGCGTCAAAACTTGATGAGTCGTTGGAATCGCTATTTCACATGACGGATGCAGCGCGATGGACAGAACAGATGGCGCAACGTCTGTTCGATAAACAAATAACAGTAACAGGGAGGAGGAATGTGCTTGTGACTGCAACGATGCCAGCTCATCTACAACCACAGACATGGTATCTCGAATCCCCCACCACCATTCATCATCACTCGTACCATCGGATGCATCCTTAATGGCATCGCAATGACGCGCATTCTTCATTCGTGGTCCGGAGACTTGGTCTCCCCTTCCTTCTCCTCCGGCCAGACATCATACCCAAACGTGTCCTTCATATTCACAAACCTCGTATGCCGTCCCTCTGCCACACTCTGGATGGCCTCGAAATCCTCGTCACTCAGCTCCGGCACGAGGAAGTTGCTCTCAATGCGCTCCGGCGTCGAGCTCTTGGGCAGCACCACGTAACCCCTTCGTAGACCCCATGCCAGCAACACCTGCGCTAGCGTGTGGCCGCTCCGCTGGGCAACCTCGTTGAGCGTGGGATTCGTCCGGACCTTCTCCCCGGTACTAGGGACCTGGTTCTGCGAACCCAGGGGCGAGTACGCTGCGGGCAGGATGTCGTTCTTGAAGCAGAAATCCACGAGGTGGGTGTTGGGCAGGAAAGGGTGGATCTCGATCTGGTTGACTGCGGGCTTGATGGTAGCGAAGCCGAGCAGCTTCTTGAGGCCTTGGATGGTCCAGTTGGAGACGCCAATGGCGCGCGCCTTGCCGGCCCTGTTGAGCTCCTCCATGGCCCGCCAGGTGGGTTCTGGGTTCTCCGTTAGGTCCTTCTTGATGACGTACTTGCCATCCGAGCCTATCCTTGGCATGTGGTTGTCGTCGGCTTCAGCGGCGATGGGCCAGTGGACGAGGAAGAGGTCAACGTAGTCGACCTTGAGTCGCTCGAGCGAGTTCTGGAGCGACCATTTCACCTCGTCGGGTTCGTGCAGGTGGTTCCAGACCTTGGTGCAGATGAAGATGTCGCTGCGTTGGACCGAGGGATTCGCCTTGAGGAAGTCGTGCACGGCGTCGCCAACTTCGTCTTCGTTTTGATAGAACCACGCGCAGTCGAGGTGTCGGTAGCCCGTCTTCAGGGCGTGGGTGACGGCCGAGTACGTCTCGCCCTTGCTGCCCTCGTTGGCAAAGGTGCCAAAGCCGATGGCGGGGATCTCAACCCCATTGTTGAGGCGGTATGTCTTGTTGTTGATGAGCTTCTGGGAGCCGGTCATGGTGACGAGGGTGTGCGGGAGTGGGAAATTGGGGGAATGGGAAGTATCGGGAATCAGCTGATTTCAAGGGATATCAAAGTTGCAATGGCTCGAAACGTCGATGGTGGGTCGGGACAGGAATCGTACAGAAGACCAGAGTACCTGCTCGAGGTTTGTTGATATGGCGGAGATGAAGAGAGAAGAAGAATGACGGTGATGATAATATAATCCTACTACTGTTACTGTATACACGGTAGTCTTTGTTCAGGTGCTGATAAGCCAGGGGTAGATATGTCTTCCTCGGTGTTCCTTTGCCATCGACGAAAACCAAGAAAGAAGAAGAAAAAAAAAAGGGTGTTCAACAGAAATCTTCTTGCGGTAATCCCTTTACCACGGTTGATCCTTGGACCCGTTGTGCCGCTGCAAGCCCGACGGCCGTCACCGCCCATCTATCATCTATCGTCCGACTTACTGTCAAGCAACCCGCTTCGAATTCGAGGATTTCAAGCCATGACATCATCTCGGCCGTCTTGGCTGCCGTAAGAGGGCCCACATGGCCGTCCGTTTTCGAAGGGGATGGGACTTTTGATCCATGGAATGACAAGGACAGGACGTGATGGGAGGAACTTGGGAAGCAGGATCCTCGCAGAGCCGCAAAGGCACCGTTCCGCCAAAGGGAAAAAAGTGGGTCTTCTCGGCGAGCTTAGCCGGCCGCCACCCACCCAATGGACCCCAATCCCACTTTTCCTCGCCCCTTCACAGTAATCTGCCCTCTCACAAAGCGACACACCCCAAATCTAGGCGGCGCTAGTCCGCTTACGGCTTACACCTGGAGATACCCAAACGGACCGGAATGATGTCGACGGTGGAGAAGGCCAATCTTGGACGGTTTCACGATTCGGGGCCAACCGGCCGGGAAAGAAGATGCTCGAGGCAAAAAAAGTCGCCATGCGGTGACCTGGTACCAGCACCGAGAAACTCCAGGGGACCAGGGGCCACCCGTCTCTTCGTGCCCGAGTGAATATATATCTTGCCCCCAGGACCCTGAATCCACCATCCATCCATCTATCCATCCCCCCTTCCCCACAACCTCAAAGGGCCCATCCTCTGCTGTTTACTTGTTTTGTCCACCACCGTCCTCTCTTTCAAAACAACTCAGTCTCTCCTTACACAATCCCCCTCCCCCATACACTGCCCAAGATGCCGACCTTTGACGATTCCGACTTTGGTGTGCAGGCACCTCTGCAAAAGACCGCCTCCCGTGATAGCCAGAGACAACAGAGCACCGCCAGCCGCAATGGCAGCCTCGCTGTTGGAAGCCACAGGGCCAGCCTTGTCATCCCTGACGAGAGCGACGGCCCCATCGAAGTCCCCGCCACCAGGAGCTCCATTGCAGATGCCCAGGCATACATGCACAACCTGAGCTTGTCGCCCTCCATGAAGGAACGGAGAGGCTCCCGCAACTCCTTTGGAACCTCCCTTCCCATTCCCCGCTCCAAGAGGCAGTCCCGTCTGTCCTCAGTACACTACCCCGAGGGAGTTCCGCAGAGGCCGGGCATGCCGCCCATTCAACCTTCTCGCGAGATTCTCGCCGCCCAGGTCCAGGACCTCGCCCATGAGAAGGTCCGCGCCGCAAAGGACATGGCTTTCGTCTTCGACATCGACGGTGTCCTCGTCCACGGCGACCGTCTGATTCCAGAGGGCAAGCGCGTCCTCGAGATCCTCAACGGCGACAACCAGCTCGGAATCAAGATCCCACATATCTTCCTGACCAACGGTTCGGGAAAGCCCGAGGCCGCTCGTGTCGACCAGCTCTCCAAGATCCTCCACTCCCCCATCTCCACAGACCAGTTCATCCAGTCACACACCCCTATGAGGGCATTGGCCGAGTACTACAAGACCGTGCTCGTCGTCGGTGGTGAGGGATACAAGTGCCGCGAAGTCGCCGAAGAATACGGTTTCGCGGATATCATCGTGCCCAACGACATTGTCGCCTGGGATCCCACCATCGCTCCTTACAGAGTCTTCACCGAGGAAGAGCGCGCAACTTCTAGGCCCCGCGACTTTTCCAAGGTCAACATCGAGGCCATCATGGTCTTCTCCGACTCTCGCGACTACGCAACCGACATGCAAATCATCGTGGATCTTCTCCGCAGCGAGAACGGTCGCCTGGGCACCCTCGCAAAGGACCCAGTCTCCCAGAGAATCCCCATCTATTTCTCCCAGGGCGATCTTCTCTGCCCTACCGAGCACCCCATCCCCAGGATGTCGCAGGGTGCGTTCCGAATCGGCCTCGAGGCCATGTACAAGGCCTTGACCGGTGTCGATCTGGAGCGTGTCGTCTACGGCAAGCCCGAATTGGCAACCTACAAATATGCCGACGAAGTCCTGGCCAGCTGGATGGAGGAAATCCACAATGACGAACGCCTGCCCAGCAACATCTATATGATTGGAGACAATCCCGCGTCCGATATCATTGGCGGCAATATGTACGGCTGGAACACCTGCTTGGTACGGACCGGCGTGTTCCAAGGCGGAGACAATGACGAGGAGAATCCCGCCAGCTTCGGCGTTTTCAAGAACGTTCTGGACGCGGTACAGGCCGCCATGCGGAAAGAATTGGGTGAAGAGTTCAAGTTCAACTTTGACGAGCGTATCAATCCCGTTCTGCATGGTAACAGCATCTCCGCTATCGAATAGAGCTTCCTCTTCCCCTGTTCAGCATTAGAAGGCGTTTTCTTTTCGTTCTCGTTCTCGTCTCGTTTTCTGTTTCTCTTCTCTTCCTCTTTCCCTTTTTCCTGGCGTATATCCAACGAGTAGACGTAGCTGTATTCCTTAGCATGACCACCTCTTACCCTTTGGGGGAAAATTCGTAGCAATCGAGATTTGATATTCGATGTGTTCGCATATGCTGCCTCGTATCAAAGAACTAGATAAGCATGCGATCGCTCTTATAAAGGTGTGACCCGTGATACCTACCACATGGCCGAAGGCGAGGCTCGTCGTTTCTCGCTCAAGTCAAGGTAAGCCCTGATGCAAGCAGCACTGCTACAGTATCTCATTTTGGCGTGTTTGTTGTGAACTGGGGGTATCTCATTATATTGAAAAAAAATCTGTACATGGGCTAGCGCGGCGTCTCCATGCATCCTCTTCTGCACCGAATCCTGAATCATGTTGGCAGAAGCCGGTCTATCATCTCCAGATTCTTCTCTTCGCGCATACGCTCTTGAGCCTCGTCTTCGGCAGGGCTGGCGGCAGCAGCGCCACTAGACGGCCTCGTGTCCACCAGCTCGGGGAAGGTATCCCACGCAAACTTTAGCGCAAACTGGGCATCGGAGAACGACTCCTTTTCCAAGGACTGGCGCGCTGCCTCTAAACACAGGTGGACAAAGAATTTCCGCCTGCCTATCCCGGCGTGCTGGAGATCTTGAGCCATGCCTTTCGGGTCCCTAATGTAGGCGATCGCTGGATCAGCAGCGGCGACGCGAGGATGATGAAGCCACAGAGCGCATTGGATGCTACGCAACTGGCGCGCTGACCAATTGGGAACATTTTTCAGAAATTGTTCGTAAAGTTCGGGCGACTTGATCGTGTTAGGGCGCCTTAGAATGCGGTTGACCAGGGAAAATCCTGCTGGTTGCAATGTCTTCCTATCCAGGAAAGCTTCGCGATGTGAACGCATTTTGTTTGCTTGAAGAAATATAGACAGTGCATCATCGATATACTGTGATGTGGATAATTTGGCGGCGACCATGGCTGACAGTAGAGAGCGCCTGAACGCCCTCACCTTGTCTTCCTCAAGACCAGTCTCTTCCATGCGATCGTGAGGGTGACGGCTGAAAAGCTCCCACACGGTAGCAGTCTTGCCTTGACTGAGGAGACTTCGGACCAAGGGGTTGAGGAACCGGTTCACGTCGTAGCAGAGGAACTCCCGTGATCTATCCATTCCGCTCGACTTTAGCCATTGGACTATGTGAATGGCGGGCCCTGGGCTCCCTGCTGCTCTGCGGGACGAGTTTGCTGTTGTGACATCTCGTGGCATTCTCTGGAGCATCTCCAGGCACATGGCCGCCTTGGGTAGGTCAGCCGCCCCAAGCGCTACCTGATCGAGGAACCATCCTAACGGATCTCGCAACACGGATTGGGCGTCCACCTTGGTGTTGATATGCTCAGACGTCCTTCGTTGCGGGTTGACAGCAAACAGCGGGTTTGCTAGAATCGACTGTAGGTGCTCCCTGGCGGCGATGTGCGAAGACTCCACGGAGGACGACCGGGAGCCATGATGGCCCACATCCTGTTGTTTCCGAGTGCGCTTGTCTTCTGGGTGAACTTCCGAGGCCACCAAAGGGTGTGCACGATCAAGATGAGCGCGAAAGGACGTGGTGAGGAGGGCCAGCAATTGGGCGCTCTCCCGCGGTGTCAGTGGGAGTTGAGGATGGATCTTAGAGGCGAGGTAGGTGAGGGCGCGTCGGCTGGCGGTAGACTGCATCGCTGCTGGCAACGCTCCGCGGCGATGCCAATGGGGCGACTTTTGGGGGTGAGGCCGTCGGAGTTGATGTTGTGCGTGACGTTGGACGGGGCCCGGGGAGTTTGGTGGTGGCACATGGTCGTCCACGCCGGGCGGCAAACCAACCCTTGGAAACCGGCGAAGCACGCACGTGACCGCTACACCCAAAAGAGCCCTGCCCCAGAGAGAGAGAGGCGCGCGCACCAGCTCTTTGACACTCACACACACACTATCTGCGCTGCGCATGCTCCACAAACTCGTCGTCCTCGACTAGAAACCGCGAATCCGCCTTTCAGCGCGAGTTACCGCCGCCTTGCACAGGCTTTCCTAGTCGCCAGCCCGCCAAGCTAGCCTGCCCTTTTTGCTACCCCGGCCTAACCTCCCTGCCATCGTCATCTGCTTCCCACCCTCTCTCCTCACACCACCACAGTCCGAAGAGGCCTGCTCACAAATCCACAAAAGCACACATGTCTGAAGTACAGTCCCGGCCTGCCCGTGGCAGGACCACAGCCCGCGGCGGAAGAGGAGGCGGAACCGGCTCGCGAGGCACGCGATCCAGCAACCACACGAATGGTGACCATTTTGCATCAAATATCGACTCCTCTGCAGACCAGGGCGAGCTCGGTGAACTCAAACGCAAATACCAACCACATTTGGCCACTCTGAAGGAGTTGTTTCCCGGCTGGACCGATGCTGATCTTGTACTCGCCCTTGAAGAATCTGATGGCGACCTTCAGAGCACCATCGAGAGAATCAGCGAGGGTAAGTCCACTCCGTCGCCACATGATCCATGATACTTGTTGTTCTCACTCTGGAGGGCCCAGTTTCATATCATTGTCACCTTGCGCAGGCGCTAACGACCATGTACAGGTACTGTTTCTCAGTTCGCCGAAGTCAAGACCAAGGATCGAGCCCGCTCAAAGGTGAAAGAAACGCAACCTACCGGTGAACCTACAATTTCCACGCGCCCCGGCGCCCGCGGAGAGCGTACAGAACGTCGTGGCGGGGATACTATTCGCGGTGGCCGTGGACGCGCCACCGACCGTGGGCGTGGAGGCTTCCGTGGGGGCGCTCGGGGAGGAGCAGTGAACGGCCCTCGTCCTGCTGGACCTGCTGGACCCTCTGTCCCAACCACAGAATCGTCCGCCTGGAATGTTTCCACTCCTTCCACCGAAGCAAAGCCATCCGGACAACCCAGCAATGAACAGGCTGCTCCTGTATCGGAGGCCTCCCCAGCGTCTGCTCCCGCACCCGTCTCTGCACCGCCGAAGAAGACATGGGCCAGCATGTTTGCAACGCCCAAAGCCGCACCGGCGCCGTCAAAGGCTGCAGCACAACCCCCAGCTGTGCCAGCAGAGCCTTCACAGCCATCTGTTGAGACTGCTGCCCTCGATCAGCTGGCGGATGTAGGGGAGCAGCTACCAACGCCACCTGCATCAGACGAAGCCGAAGCTACCCCAGTTGTGCCAGAGACTGCCCCCGGTGCCGTTCCAGACGGACAAGAAGTCGCAGCACCTGCCGAAACCGAAATCCCTCCCAAAACCGACGAGCTTACCCAAGACAACGTTGCGCATCTTCCTGATGATTCTCATGCACCTCCCACCGAGACCGCTGCCAGCACGGTTGCTAGCTCCGTTGCAACACCACTCGGCACGACCAGTCAAGGACCAATTGGCCGTCCCGTTACGGGCGGGTACGCCACCACTGCGCTCAAGGCCGCTGGAGTCGCGGTTCCGCGTAGCGCTAGCTTCCAGAAGAAGCTCCAGGAGCAACAAGAGGCAGTTGTCATGCCTGGAAATCATGCGGTTGATCGCGCCGCCGTCCAGTTCGGTAGCTTGGGCATAGACGGAGAGGAGGCAGACGTTGATGAGGATCGTGAGGAAGCGGAGACAAGGACTCAACCTCCTCAGCACTCTCCGGTCGCTCAACCAAGGGCGTCGCTGCCACCAGCTCCTCGTCAAGTTCCCCAAGCAGCCGAGATTCAGCCTCAAGAGGCAGTCCCTGCTCCTAAGCAAGCGCCTGGGCTGCCACCAGCACCTCAACAGCAAACTCTTTCTCAGCAATCGCCTTCTGCGGCTGTGGGAGCGCAACCTGCCCAGCCTCAAACTGTGCAAGGCACCCAAGGATACAACCAATTCGCACGCTATGGTCAGGGTGGCATCCAACAGGAAACTACAGCACCCCAGAAGCCATATGATCCATTCGGTCCTCAGACTGCTCAGACCAGTCAATTCGACTACACCACCCAACACACCCAGCTCCCTCATTCCCAAGCCGGCGGTTTCTCTTCTGGCCCAGAAAGCTTCGCTTCCCAATACCAATCCCTCACCACAGAGCAGCAGCGTAATGCATCTGCATATAATAACTACTACAACTATAATCAACAACAGACTCCCAGCCAACAAGAGGCAGGAGCTGCACAGCCACGCACCGGCAGTGCGTTCGGTGCCGGTCCAAACGACTCAAACTTCCCCTCAAGTCAGCAGCAGGTAAGCCATGGCAACGGTCCTCCGTGATGTTTACAACTGACACAATATTATAGGGCCAAGGCCGGTACGGTGATGCGCAAAACAGCGGGCACACTACTCCAAATCCTGCTCTGGGTGGTCAACTCCCTACCGGACCAGCCACTCAAGGTCAGCATGTGCACCAACCCCACAACCAGCCAGGGCATACTGGCGCTTACCCCTATAACCACCCCTACTATGGACAATACTACGGAAGCTACATGCACCAATACGGCAATTACACCCCAGGCGGCTATGGGAGCTTTGGTGGCAAGGGCATGTATGGACAGCCTCATCACTACATGTCTCAGTTTGACCAGCACTCGTCCTCTCCGGCCAACGTTGGTGGTTTCGGCCAGACACATGGTCGCGACAGCGGACTTGGTGGAACTCTAGGCGAGTACGGCAGGTCCGCCTCCAGCGCTGGTCAGAGCGCACACGGCGCTACTGCAGGCGGGTTCGGAGGTCTTCCCGACGTCTTCGGCCGCTCTCAGGGTTACGGCGGGCAGACTTCTTCGTATGGTCAGCAGCAAGGAAGTCAGCAAGGCGCAAGCGAAGACTCCCTGAAGCCATTCGGCGACTCCAAGAGCGGTGGCCCCAGCCCGGCTGCACTGGGAGCGCAACCAGGCCGCCCAGGATCTGCAGCTAACAACGCTCCTGGTCAAGCTGGACAAGGTCTCCCACCCCAGACTCACCAGCAGGGCTTCGGCGGATATCCGGGGCACTTGCAGGGTGGGCAGAATAGCCAGTATGGAGGACTGGGTGGGCTGGGCCACCAGGGCGCTGGCCATAATCAGGCTGGCGGGTATGGCAATTACGGTGGTTTTGGTGGTGGTTATGGCAGCTACAGGGGCGGATGGGGTACGAACTACGGTCAGCATTAGAAGGCTGAATCTGTGGTCTAGCATCCGTGTGGGAGGATGCGCAGGGCCGTCCCTTTTTGAAGAGAGGGGAGACAGTTCCGCTTACGGCATAAGAACAAGGGGGGAAACGGGGATGCGGAACAGAGAAAGAAAGGAAGAAAGCTATCAATTTGGCATGGCTTTGGTGTGTCTTGACTTAAACAGGCCACTCACTTTCCTGCTTTTTTACGTCTCTACTCCGGGCTTTTTGCAACGTGGGTTCTTTCTGTCTCAGTTTTTCCAAAATGGGGAAAAGAAACCGGATATCTAGTGGTTTTTCTCAGTTTTCAGTCTCAGTTTCAGCTTCAATTTCTATTCACGTTATCAGATATGAAACTCTGTGTAGTGTACGGTGAGAGGTGCGTGTTTCATTCTTGTTTTACTGCCACTGGGATGCATATACTCTATAGCAAACACCCCCTCTCCACGCACTTGTATTATGAGGTATCGGATGGGATGGGTTGGGGATGGATTGGAATTAAAGGACAGGAAATTGAATGGAAATTAGGGCCTTGTGCTCTTATTTTGGGGAATCACGTGTCTTTATTCATGCACCTGTCTTGTTTTATTATAAGACTGCCGTCGTGATCTAGTGTAGACTGCCGCCCTATGTTACTCAGAGCAGTAATCGGCTGCATAGAGCTCCCATGTTGTATACATTGTGAAGGATATGTAAAAGAACTTCAAGTCGCTGGTCGATTTCTTGAGCCAATGGCACTTCACCCAGATCATGTTCCGTATGAATAGCGGAGTAACACTGTGATCAGCGCCATGCTGACACTACCCTTTCCCATACAACCGAAGCACTCGACAGGCAGAAAGGAAGTGCACAAGAGAGTGCGCCCGACAACAGAGAGCTTCTGTCGTCTCTGTCCTGATCTCCAACCTCATCTCCAACTTCATTTCCAATCATACAACTCTCACTGTCGACCAGACCACATCCCTCTCAACTCATATAGCCCCAGTCTCCACCCTCAATCAAGCTATGACTCGCCACGAAGCTAAACCCACCAAACGGATCCGACCCATCAACCACACCGTCGTCGAACAACTCCTTCCTCGAAACCACAGGGCTAAGCGGCAAATCGGTGAAATCTGACGCAAAATTCTCCGCCAGCTCCGGATCCGTAATCAGCGGCTGGATTGGAGGCTCCAACTCCCTTAGCTCCAACTTCTTCCAGTCGATCTTCCTGAAGAAGCGGTGGGATTTGATGGTCTGCAAGTCCTTGGGCATATTAGCACCGAGACGCTTCTTGGGGTCTTTGCGAAGCAAGCGAGTGAGAAGGTCTTTGGCGTCGGGACCGAGGTAGTAAGGAAGGACGAGTTTCTGCTTGAGGATCTTTTCCTGTATCTTGGCGTTATTGTTTCCAGTGAAGGGAGGGGAGCCGGTGAGAAGATCGACACCGAGTGCGCCGAGGGACCACCAGTCTACTGCCATGCCGTATTCTGCGCCCTGGATGACTTCAGGAGCCATGTATTCGGCTGTGCCCAGGAAAGAGTGGCATTTGTCATCTTCATCCACGGCGACTTTGCTGAGTCCAAAGTCAGTCAATAGCAGGTGGCCTTCGGCATCGAGGAGGCAGTTCTCAGGCTTCAGATCCCTGTAAACAACGCCGACATTTCGATGGAGGTGATCTAGAGCCAGGACCATCTCGGCCATGTAGAAGGCGGCAACTTCTTCGGAGAACATACGCTCGGTGGCGAGATGATGGAAGAGCTCACCGCCTTGTGCATATTCGAGGATAAGGTACAGCTTCTCATGATCCTGGAATGCGTAGTATAGCTTGACGACAAAGGGATGTCGATTGACGCTCTCCAGTATGGCACGCTCGGTCTTGGTTTGCTCAACGAGCTTCTTGTGAACGGTCAGAGACGCTTTGCGGAGCTGCTTTTGCGCGTAGAGACGGCCAGTGCCGCGCTGTTTGACGAGGAATACTGTGCCATAGCTCCCTTTCCCAAGGCATGTCAGGGGTGTGAAGTCCTCGGCACTCATCTTGCGCACGTAGGAATCAGTTCGCTCAAGGGCGTTCGAGGTCAAGGTGGACGTCTTCGAAGGGACCTCACTACTAATGAAGTCTGCTTCTAGATTGACTTCGTAGCTTTCCATCTCTGTTCTGTCGCTGTCGCTGTCCAGACCCGATGTACTAGCATTGCTGGAGACTATGTTCGACTTGAACAGACCAACCGACAACGGCTTGGTTGGAGAGTCAATCCGGCCCCCGATACTAAGAGCCTCCAGTTGCTGTTTAAGAACGCTGTGCCCGCCTGCTCCAGAGGCGGGCCTCAGCGCTGGGCTACTAGTAACACTGGCAAACCCGGCGACTGGCCCAAAGCGGGGTGTATTTGCGGCGGATATGTCTGATTCCTCACCGGCCGACGTCACCGGGGTTTGAAATCCACGAACGGTATTTACAGCTGGAGCCGGGGTCTGCTTCATGGCGTTTCTCTTCTTCTTTCTCTTCTTCTGTGCATTTTTCGCGACGCGGTCAAAATCCAAGTTGTCCGGGAGCAGACGTCCGCGCGTCTCCTCGACTCGTCTCGTGGGACTAGCTGGCGGACAAACTTGCATAGAGTCTGCTCTGTCCGCGCAAACGGAATTCACGACATCTTGTGCCTTTTGGGCCGCCTGAGGCTGGGTGCCGTCCTCCTCAAAAGCGAATAATGCCATGTATCAATATTGCACTTGTTTGCTTATACAAGTAACACTCTCCACATCCAAGGTGTGCCTGAATCCTGCGTCGCCCGCGTCAGCAACGGAGAATGGCCGCCTCTCGGGAGTCACCCACTTTTGATCCAGATGCTAATATCTTGAATATTACCGTCCGCCCGGTCAAGGCGGACCGTCCACAGCTACACACCAAACCACGGCGGCGAAGCTGGCGTCTGTCTGAGCAAGGCCGAAAGACAGGGTGGTCTTGGGAACGGTGCTGACAGCCAGATTGCTGGTGCTGAAAGTGGGAAGGAAAGCGGTCGTGCTGCTGGAGGTGGAGCCCATAGATGGTGGTATCGGTATATGTACTGCGCGTGTGAAGAAGCCAGGCGGTGTCCCTGGCTGTGTGTGAACTGTAGGTAGTGAAGGTGAATATGTTCAGCTGTTGAGGATGTCAAAAAGACAAGTCGGCGGCGCGCCAGGTCCCCGGGTAGGTCTAAAGAATAACCTTAGCGTCTTGGCGACCTCATCTATACGTATCGTTATTATCACATGAAAGGCCAGCGTCAAAGCCTCAGCAGCACTCCACCCTCGTCATTCAAATCAACGACTTGGTTGATTATGCGACAACATCACAATGGCATCTTTTCAGTGCAAATTGATCGCAGCCGATGCCCTGGAAACTGCACGGTGTTTGGAGCCTTTGAGGCTTTTTTTTTCAAGCACCAGCCACATCCTGAACCCCCTCACTGGGTTCAATGTGGACTGTCACTGCTATACACAGGACGGAGTACACAGGACGGACACCCGGTCGACAGAATAAGCGTGAGGCGAGCGAGGGACACCCAGCTCTAGGCCTGGGTAGATTAAGAACCTGAGTTGATCAGAGCCTTTTTCTCGAGGTCCACAGTGGCCTGCTGTGTACAAAGGTAACGGAGGGCGTCACGGGCTTTCTGCCATCCGGGGTGACGGAGTATGGAGCAGACCTCTATCATCAAAGCAGAAGATCCAGACCTTCGCGAGAGGAGGTAGGTTTCGACGAAAACTCAGGCGAGAGAAGCCGTCAGATGCCTAGATCAGATATAACACAGCGTAGCAACCTTTAGCACTAACTAATGTCGTCCGCATGGGAAACCGGTCCAGCGATTGTCTGTCGGTTGGTACTGTTGCTAAGCGACCAGGCATGATGATTGTGTTTCGACATACTCCTGGTATCTCCGATGTTCCGTCTTCTCCTGGTCACCAGATATGAAAGGCATCCTAAAATAGGGCTCGTAATGCAGCGAGCTTCACCAGTCTCCATCACGCGCAGGAACCCGCACAAGGACGGGGAGGAATTCCATGACACTAACGAAGGCAAAGTTGGCGCGAAACAGCACCTCGCAGCTTTCGCAACACTCGTCCTCTGACTAATGGGTGTGGGGAGTGGCTGTGGTGCGATGTGAGACACGGTGATGTAGCAAATTGAGTTAAGGCAACCCCAAAGGGATCCAAAAGGGGCAGTCGTCCTGCTAAATTCAGCATCACTCCGCACGAAACAGGAGACATGGCGGTCTCTAGTCATGGGCGGGAACCAGACTCCAGAGCTCAGGATCCGTGGATCAAAAAACGCCAACCCGGAGCCATCAGCACGGTGGGCGATGTATTTACTCTCCAAGCCTGCAGCTGGGCGCTCATCCAGTCGCCTCCCGCTCAACACGGCGCCTTTGGGATCTGTTTTTGGAAGTGCTTGCTTGATTGGAAAGCAAAGCTTGTTGCGCTGTGTCTCTGGAGTCTGGAGGGGTCCGAGGGGAGAGCGACTCGCCGACCGTTGATTGGCGCCGCGAAGTGCTGGGCCGTGGTGTTTCAGAACCGCCTGGGGCGTTCGCTTGGTTGAAAGCCACTGCATGAGCTTCGAACGTCCATCTCCCGTCGACGGGCGAGGTGGACTACAGACTTCCAGGCCGTGGAGTCGGCCTCCTATTGGGACATGATGGCGCGCGACAAGTGTAGAGCGGGCCTTTTCGCTTCGACGACTGAGTCGGACTGACACCTTTTGCGTGGTTCACCCTGCCGGGACCCCCCGTCTGTTTCGAGGAGGGTGGTTTCAAAGTCATGGGCCATCATAGTATATATCGAGGGCTTCTGCCGACCCCTTCGTGAGCCATTGTTGCAGTGTGTCTTCATTCTTTCCTTGTTTCTTCCGTTGGGCTGCTTGAGAGTCAAAGTCATTCGTTTTCTTTGCCCTCTATCCAAGGCTTGCCTTCATTATTACACTATCGTTAAGCAGCGCTTCGACATTCTCTTCTCTTCTGCTCTCTACCCAGTTGATATCGTTACCACATATCAAAATGAAGGTTTCCGTTGCTCTTCTCCTTTCTGGGCTGGCTGCCCAGCAGGTAACTGCTACCTGGAATCGCCGCGCTGGCCGTTTCAACACTCCCCAATACAACAACAATGAATGCACAAACAAGCAGAAGGAGGGCTACAACTGGTCGGATCTCCCGCAGGGTGACTTCTCCGGCTATGAAGATTTCAACTTCAAGGGCGGGTGGAAATGCGCCAACAGTTTCGGCAAGCGAGATTCGCTGACCAAACGAACGTTCAACTCCAAATGTATCAAGAACAAGGTCCGCAAGGAGCAGCCGGCAGCGTTCGATTGCAAGAAGAAGGATGGCTTCTCCGTGAAGGAATTCCAAGTCTCTGTCGAGTTTGACACTGACCTTGAATTCCATTACAAGATGCCCGACAACTCCCTCTGCAAACAGATCATCCCATGCAAGAAGGAGGGCACCATTGTCCAGAACACACAATGCGGCGGTGCTCGAGAGGTGGAGGTTTACCTGGGTCGCCATGATCAGAAGGACCGTCAAGACTGTGAGATTGGTTTCCACCACATTGGCTTCGACTGCAGCCCTCCATTCGTCCCATCCCAGCCCCCCGTATCCTCCTCCCCGCCGCCTGCAGGAACACCTCCTCCGTCCTCTCGCCCCGAGACTTCAGTCGCGCCTCCGCCGACGTCTGAAACTCCCCGGCCGCCCGTCGTCTCTGAGACGCCAGCCACATCTGAGACATCTCTCCCGCCTGTGCAGACTCCCATCTACAGGAACAGCACGTTTACCACCAGGACTCCGGTTGAGACCCCGGCTCAGACTCCGCCTACAAACGTGGGAAGCACTACCACTCCCGAGGCCGTGAGCAGCGTTGCGTTTACGTCTTCCTCCCTCGTGCCTGCTCCGCCTGCTCCGTCCTCACCGTCTGATAACACCGGATTCACCCCACCGGAATGTCTTCCAAGATGCATGAACACCTGGCTGGAAATCAGCTCGAAGTGCAAGGACAACACAGACGCGCAGTGTTATTGCAAGAACCCGGAATTTACGAAGTCGGTCATTGACTGCGTGGCCGCCTGGTCGACCGACGCCGAAACCCAACAAGCACTTCAATATCTTCTCGGCATCTGCGCTTCGCATGTCCCGGAGAACCCGGGCCTGATCACTGACTGCCCGACCTACATCCCCCTTAACCCCACGACTCCGCCTGTCGCTCCTGGAGTCCCCTCCCCTCCCATCACCGTGACCGTTTCGGGTTCCATTTCCGTCGTGACTACTGCTGCACCCATTGGCAGTGCGCCTCCAGTCCCCGTCACGACCATCACTTATGCGACCACGCTGACCAAGCCATGTTCTTGCGCTGCGAGCACCGAGGTGACCTCCACAATCTCCACCACGGTCACTGTACCGCAGGTCATCTTCACGACCCAGACTCCGGCGCAGCCTCCTGCACCGGGCGTCACCCTCCCAGAGGCGCCAGTCGCCCTCGTCCCGGGAACTCCACCCTCGGTCCCAGCTGTGACCACTCCGCCAGCTGCTCCTTTCCCTTCGAACAAGGCGCCTACCAGCTTGGCCACTGTTCCGGTCCCAAGCGCCAGCGCTACGTTCTCCCAGCCCCTGGAGTTCGAGGGCGGTGCGTCTGCACTTGGCGTTGGCATTGTGGGCACTGTCATGGGTGCTGCCCTCGCCATTCTGGCTTTGTAAATGATTTGGACCACGTGTGGATATCTGAACGTTTGGCAATATCTCTTTCTGTATGGTGTATGTTCCATGGCTTCAATGTGACAGGTTGGGAAAAGATTCCCGAGTAATAATGGAAGAAGCGACAGGTTAGGCACTAGAGGCCTGGTAATATCTCCTTCAACGTTAGTCACCCACAAAGTACTCCGTACATGCTCAAAAATAATATCTATTTGATTTTCTGGCTTTTGACTTCCCACCACACCATCTGTTCCAATTGTCGTGTTTCTCGCCGGCTGCCCTGCCCTGCCCTGCCCTGCCGCGCTGCGCTAACCCATCCCGGGCGAGCGCGCCGTCCAGAACCGACGTCATCCGAGCTTGCAATTGTTGCAGCACCACAACATCGAGAGTCAAACATAACCCTCGCGTCGAAGCAACACCCACCCCGGGCGTCAACACAGCGGCAGCGGGCCTTCGCGATGTCGTTTGTGGTGGAGTGAGTCCATGCTGCTTGTGACACTGCATTCCAGTACATGCATTTCCTAACACCATCTCTCAAACAGCCAGGTTCGGCAAATCGACAGTCGTCTCGACGCCCTCCACCTTGCCCGACAACAGCCTGGGGACGGCTTCTGGATTACCGAGGAAGAGGCCCACGATTGGACTTCCGCAGAACGATTCGCTCACCTCCAGCGGCTGATCAAGAGCCTGTCGGCGACTTCTAGCTCCAAGCAAGCTCTGGTGGGGGTGGACCGCATTGTCAACATCCTCGACGAGGCAAAGCTTGGGACGCAATGGCAGCCTCTGATACAAGCTGGGCCGGACACGAGATATCAGAAGCCCCAAAGAGCAGAGATTTCCTACGAACATGAGCTGGAGTGGCTGTTGCTAAGCAAAGCAACGGCACAGGCATATGGCGCCGTGCTGGACGCTGTGTTGGAGCAGGCCCTGCCGCTCGAAGATCATATATGGTACTGGGAAGACATTGCAAGCTCATATCGGTACGCCGGATTGTACTCGGTTCAAACGTCGCCCATTCGTCTATGGAACTGGTATCTGGACATCGTGCACGATGTCAGGAAAAGAGGCGCGAGGAGAGGAATAGCGCTCACAGACGGATGGAGTCAGTTCTACGGCATCGTCAAAGAAGCAGTCACGGACAGGTCTATCATGAACATTCGGCGCAAGGTCGTGTCGCCGCTTTCCCTGGCTCAGAACGAAGCGAAACGCAAGGCGAAAGCTCTCAAGAGGATCAGGTTACGATGCGCGAACGCTTTGGGCCTGTTACTGGGAGAAGGTCTCAGCTACGAGAGCAGCCATGGAAAAGGGTTGGAGGTGTTGGATGCCGAAGGCGCAGAGCCCGAAAACCGTCACAAATGGAAAGGAACAGTCGCCAGGAACATATCTCTGATGGATGCAGTCCTTCATACGCTCAACAATGGCTCCCACACGAAATTCGACGAAGCTGTAGCGGCCATCACCGAGGAAGATCATTACTTCGAGCCACACGAGTCTTCAGGCGAGGGATTCAGCACCTCCACAGTGTTCCTTCAACCCGCCGACGTCGCACGACGCCTTCGAGGGGTGCTCGCTCAAGCCTTGACCACCTACACCGCAACCTATCGTGCCCGTGTGAAGAGGAGTGGGCGGCCTTCTCGTCTTATCCGTTACTGGCTTCCCGTGTCTATGCTTTTGGTGGGAGCCTCCCGTCCGCCTTTTGGGCCACCGTGCTAATGTCAATCAGGTGTCCTCGACCACCATCCTTCGAATTGTTGTAAACCGCAAGGAAGAGATCCTTACTTGGATCCGTGAATTCGGCCAAACATGCATCGACTTTTGGTCCAACTGGGTTGTAGAACCAACAAAGAAGATCATTGGCACGATACGGCATGACGAAGGCAGTGAGGTGTCCATTCTCAGCAAGAAGAGCCTGGAGGGTGACCGTGCCAGCCTCGAACGCATGGTCATTGATTTTGCCGTCGCAAACCCCGAAGGTCCTCCCCTCACGGAGAGCCAGATCGCCGACCTCCGCGCTAGAGTCCGTGAGGGCGACCTGACGCCAGTCTTGAAGGCATACGAGAAGGACATGCAACGACCCGTCATGGGCGCCATCCGAGGCAATCTCGTCAATGCGTTACTCATCCAGGTTCAGAAGACGAAAGTGGATGTGGAAGTCGCAATGGCAGGGATTGACTCGATCCTGAAGAGTCAAGAGCTGTTGTTTGGCTTCATTGGCTTGACTCCCGGCTTGCTTGTTACGGTGGGGGTATATCACTGGCTCCTGGGAATGTTTAGCAACCAGAATAGTCTGGAGGCGTGGCAGCGGCAGGGCCAGTTGGTGATTATCCTCAGGTGAGATTCGGCGGCGCTGCAGTTCGAGGCCTGATCGGATACTAATGATGTTGCAGAAACATTGATCGGATTCTCGTCGGAGCCATGGGCAACACAAACGACTATGGAGAGATATCGTATGAAGACCAGGGTCTACTGCTGTTCGAAGTTCACCGTCTGCGCCAGACCGCCAGCGGCATTCTACCACGCCGCATTTTCCACGATTTGCTGGAGGATCTGAGCGAGCTTGCGGAAAACAGAAATGGACTGGAGAGACAACGCAGAGTGGTGGAGCGTATTAGGTGGGCCTACAGGAAGTGGTTCAAGTAACCCTAGGAGGGACCCGAGCAAGTTGGCGTTGTTGTACAAATATCAGTAGACAGGAGCGCCACACGGCGTGGATTCACACATGACTGCATACTGTGTACAGTTCACCTCCACAGTCGTCTGGACGGTTTCTCTCCTCGTGTGGCGACGACACGCGTAGTGTGTGTGGCTGAGGCAGCTAACAATTGCAACCCGTTTGGCGGCGGCGATGGTGACGTTCGGTTGATGATTCCCCCCCTGCTCGTTGTACCTTGCCAAGGCACCGATGTCCCCCAACGTCGCCCTGTCGTCCGCATCCGCCTGCATCTTCGGCCCCACAAACATATCTTGACGTCTTCCAGGTAAAAGTGCACCTGCACCTCACCGTGAAACAAGCAATCTCTCGTTTGATCTGGTCACTGCTTCCCCGACAACCCCCGCTCCGCAAGCCCCCCTTCACGTCCCTCCGCACTCAGAGCCCTCCCCCGACGCCGATACAAGAACTCCCCGCGGCCGATTGACGCGGACCACAGCCGCCTTCCACATATACGTACTTGCTCGCCTCCCCAGAAACCATGGCGGGCACTCGGAACTACGACTTTCTGGTGAGGCTATCCCAGGATCGCAGAACACGCCTTCGAGAGAGGACACATCATACCCCTTGTGTCTGGCATGGCTGTCTTCTGCTGTTCCCAACCCCCCAGAGAGCCTTGGAGCACAATAGCCGCTAACATGCATTGCCTTCCCAGATCAAACTCCTCCTCATCGGCGACTCGGGTGTAGGCAAGTCTTGCTGCTTACTGCGGTTCAGCGAGGACTCATTCACGCCCTCCTTCATCACCACCATCGGCATTGACTTCAAGATCCGGACCATCGAGCTTGACGGCAAGCGCGTCAAGCTGCAGATATGGGATACCGCAGGACAGGAGCGCTTCCGGACCATCACCACGGCGTATTATAGGGGGGCTATGGGGATTCTGCTCGTGTATGATGTTACGGATGAGCGGTCGTTTAACAGTAAGTCTAGCCTTCCTGCGCTTACCTGGGATGTGGGGGGAAGCGAGATAACGTAGTCATTTCTCCACGGTTTCGGGTGAACTCCAAGGAAAGGGATACGGGGTCCCCAGTCCCTATGCAACTTCCCAAGCACTGTCATCGCCCATGCTGACACCCTCTCCAGACATCCGTACTTGGTTCTCCAACGTCGAGCAACACGCAACCGAAGGCGTCAACAAGATCCTCATTGGCAACAAATGCGACTGGGAAGAGAAACGCGCCGTCTCCACCGAACAAGGCCAAAAGCTCGCCGACGAGCTCGGCATTCCCTTCCTCGAGGTCAGCGCAAAGAGTAACATCAATGTCGATAAGGCGTTCTACTCGCTCGCGGCGGATATCAAGAAGAGGTTGATTGATAGCGCGAGGAACGAAGGGCCGTCGACAAGTGTGAACGTCGGGGATGCTGGGCAGGGTGCGGGGAACACGGGGAAGTCTTGCTGCTAGAGTAGTGTGGACGTCGATGATTGAAATTCCCTTCAAGCGATCCGAGGAGGGTGCGGTACTGAGTTTGCGGTTGGCCCGAAGCTCCTTGTCTGGTGGATGCGAATTGCAGAGTATCTGGTCTGGCTCGCACTTGACGGACGAGTCACTACGCGCGGCCACCCACACATATGAGAAGCTGAGAACATGTGAACGACGACGCGGCCCAATGTAGGAATGGAGAGCAGGGAACCCGGAGATATCCCATCTGTCTATCTACTGGGGCTCTCTCTATATCCCTCCGTTTTTCTTCCCTTCTTCTTCTTTTTTTTTCCCTTTCGGAGTTCGAGACGGTGGGCCTGTCTTATGCGTTATTTCCTTTTTTCTTTCCTACAGTCAGTCAGGCAGGCAGGCAGGCACAGAGTCTATCGAAGATAGCGACGTGCGTTGGGGACCGTCTTTGTTATAATTTTTCTTTCCCCTCTCGTCTATCTGTTAATGGTGATAATGGCATCTTGTACATGGCATTGGCTTCGGATCGAGCTCACGTTGTGAGATGTGGTATATCACTGACTCAGCAGATGGATCGAGGAAGGGTTCGGACTTGATGCCTAGGTATGGCTTTTCCGGTTCAGTGCGGAACTATCATGATGAGCCAGGGGAAGACATTCTAGTCGAACCGATATACAACAAGCCCGTAGCCCCTCCCGTTCCTCCACCTATCTCTCCGCCATGCTGAATCACATACTCGCCCTTCCCCGACTCTCAAACGGCAGCCCCCATACCAGCACCCCCGCTGCCACAAACAACGCCCCACTAACATACACCGGCACACTGGTCCTCAAATCAGCAAACATGGCCACGATGGGCGCCATGATACCAAAGACGCGATTCGCGCCAGCCGTGACTGCATTCCCTGTCCCGCGATCCCTGGTGGGGAAGATCTCCGGTGTATATGCGTAGAGGACGGCGTACATGATGTTTGCGCAGAAATTGTATGCGCAGTTCCAGCCGAGCAGGGCTGTCGAGTTGAGGGCCGTGGTGCCACCAAAGAGAAATACGCCAGTGAGAATCGTAGAGAGTGAGAGCGTGCCTTTCCTTCCCACGCCGGGGAGTTCGACAAGTAGGCCGCCGAGGAGACACCCGGGGACCCCCAGCACGGCGATGATGAGCGCGTTGCGGTAGGTCAAGTACGTGGACGAGTCTCCAAAGGAGGCGCCGCGGGCGGCGAGGGTGTAGGGGAGGAAGGCATTGTAGAGTGGGAAGGAGAGGCCTATCAGGGCCCAGACGAGGGTGATGAGTGTGGTGGAGAGGGCGAGGCGCGGCGTGTGGAAAAGGGAGCGGAGGTGGGAGAACGAGAGGTGTGAGAGGCTGCGCTGGAGGGCGGCAGTTTTGGATGTCGATGTAGGGGGAGGGGTTGGAGTGCTGGAGACGGGATTGGCAGTGGTCGAAGTCGAAGCCCCCGTGCCAGCGAGTTGCTCGCATATCTTCAAATCTTCAATCGTCAAGGCCGTCGTCCGTCCATTCCGTCTGGCGACCTCATGCACCACGCTGACAGCGTCCTCGTCCCTTCCTCTCCCCATCAAGTACTTCGGACTCTCGAATATGGTAAAGCACACAAACCGCAGGAAAAACATGACCATCGCCACGCCCCCCATTCCAATTATGAAGTACCTCCATCCCATATTCTCGGACTTGGTGCAGGTCTCTTCGTCCCCGTCTTCGCTCTGCTGACAAGTTAGGTTTCCAAGGAGGGGCCAGGCCACCAAGGTAGCAAAGACTTGCGCCAAAGCCCAATCCACGCTAAGGACTGTGAGAAGGTATTGGTGACTTGCAGGGAGGAACTCCAGGAATATGGCCGAATCGACAGGTAGATTCCCTCCCACCCCGACACTCCACAACGCCGCAAAGGTCGCAATGGCACCGAAATTCGGGCTGCCCGCCGCAATAAGTCCAAACACTGCGGTGATTCCTATCGTAAGATTGAAGGCCCAACGGCGGCCGAAGAGATCGCATCCGAATCCCCAAAAGAGCGCCCCGATCAGGAGCCCGAGATTTTGGGCAAGGGTGAGGTACGGCGGGCGGTCTGGCGTGAATTCGAGAGAAATGGGAGGGAGGATGAGGGAGGTGGTTATCGGCCAGAGGTTGTCGGAGGCCCAGCCGAAGCCGATGACGATGAAGAGCTATGGTGGTGTCAGACCTTCATGGCGGAAGATTAATGGGGGGCAAAAGAGCGAAACGGGGAAACCGGGGAGGACAGGAGAGACATGGCGGCATAGGTTGAAGACTCGGACCGTAAGACCAAATCCACGCCCGAGCTCGCCCTCAGGAGAATCCGTATATACTGACCTGCCACTGATACCTCCCCATGCCAATGTCGTCAACAGCCTTGTTCAACACTTTGGCTTTGGCCGCATACACGGGGTCCCCAAGCGCCATATCCTCCAGTACTGCGGCAGGCGCCTCTCGTACGGCGGTGTTGACGTCAACCTCAACGTCAACATCATCAGATTTGGTATTGGTCTTGTGGTCGAGGTCGGTGGTTGGGGAGGGTCTTGGGTCGGCCATCGGGTTGGTACCTCCTGCAGTATGCTTCCCGGCTGTGTAATTGATATGATGGACGTTCCGGATCCTGGGCGTCCGAGGTAGGTTCGTAAGAAGCGACGGGTAGCAGCTTCTCTCCGGACTGGAGACTGCAATGGTTCCAGGTTTGTGCTTCTCAGAGGAGAAGTCGATGGAACGTCTCGAGCCGGAGAAAGGCCCCAGACCGGTGCCCTATGAATGGACGAGAAAATCAATGTAAGACTGCAACTCCACTACTGTGCTACCCGCCTATGAGTCGTAGATCACTGTTACCGTGGGACACAGAGGGAGAGACAGGCACATACCCTAGGGTGGACAGTACCAGCATAACGGGAACGTCCGCACTGATATAGCTTATACAGTGCTAGTTCTTCCCCGCTGATCTCCCATGGGCTCGCCACGGTTGCCCGTATAGGGATTGTGTGCAAGCTATGCAGGGCATCTCACGCCAATCATGACTGGGCATCACAAAGAAACTCGAAAGCCCCGGACTTGTCGCAATCTCCGCTGCGTTTGTCGCAATAGCTGGGATACGAGCGCGCATCCAAAGACGTCATGGGTGGGATGCATGCATGCATGGCTGGAGTGGGCCCCCCCGCATATGTACGTGGCTTGCCCCGACTTGGGGATCTGGGACCTGGAACTCGTGCCTATAGAAGGGCATTCTATTCCTGCCATTCCGAACCGGGAGTTGTTGAGACAAAAAGGTGCTATGTGTACAGCAAGAAATAGACGCTGTTGTTTGTGGAAAGGAACAGAGATCATGGGTACAGGGCAAAGAGAATCGTGGAAAAGGAGAAGAAAGAAATCATCACCGTCGGGTATCTACTCCAAGCTCAAACACGCTGAACGCATGGCGCACCCAGGGCAGCCACCACCCCCTTCCCACCAGATGCCATGGAACCTGCAAAGTTGCACACAATCCATCTGCCCTGGCTCGTGAATGCCTCCCTCTACCGCGTCACTCTCCTCACCCAAATGGCGCTGCCCGCCCCCGGATCTTCCCTCTCCCTCTTCTGAAGGGCCCTATGCAGCCTTAAGCCGACCCCATGCTCCTCCGCCCTGATCTCCGCCAGCTCCTCCTCAAACTCCTTCTTCCTCCTCTCCACCATCCGGGCCTTCTTGAAATCCGTGACGAGCGGATTCGGAGGCGCCTGGTTGTTCAGGTCCTGCAACAGACGGTGTACGTTGGAGCGCCGGATGCGGAGATCTTCCATTTGGGCTTCCAGGATGTCGACGTGGTCGGCGGCGGTGAGTTCGGTGGGCGGGCGAGGGAGGGCTTTTTGCGTGTTGGTGGAGAAGGCGGAAGCGGGACGAGGGGAGGGAGTCTCGGCGGTTCGCATTGTTGTGGTTTGGGCCCCTGGGCTGGGCGTAGTCGAAGAGAGCGGTTTGCGTGCTGTGACCTTCTCGGAGGTGGGGGGTACGGCGCGGCGACGATTTAGGATGGAGGCTGCAGCGGGGATGGGTTCTTGGCTCAACGCTGGCGTGGCCGTGGGAAGAGGCGGATGTGGCGAAGGGGGAGGTGAATGCTGCGAATGCTGATATGTGGTGGTGGTGTTGTAGGTAGTCCAGCTGAAGCGGCTGACCGGTCCGGTGTCCGCTGGAGCTGGAGCGGGTTCGACGGACTGTGTCGGGACCTTCTGCGTGGTTGGGGTCGTGGGTCGCTCCGCTGCTTGCCTCTCTGGAGGCTTTCGTTCCTCGGCCTTGACTGCTACAGGTCGATTGTCCACCGTCGTGTGAGGAGGGCTGAGGTCGGCATATGCGCCGGAGCTCGCAGGTTCGAGAGAAGCCGGCGATGCAAGAGAAGGGATCACAGGATGATGCGGGGACGTGGGGGAAGCGATACTTCGAGGAGGAGAGTTCCTCCCGACTTTGAGGGGTACAACGGGTTTAATGGGGTCGTCATGCGTGTCTAACGCTTGTGGTGCACCTGCGACAGGTCGGGTGTCAGCCGCTGCAGGAACGCGGTCGGTAGGCGACGCCACCGCGCTGGATGGGCTTCTTGCGCCTTCTCTAACTGCATTGGGCTCTGGCTTTCGCTGGAAGTTTAAGGGATGTTTTGCGGGCTGGTCGCGAAACGGCTGCACGATTTCCACTCGACCACTAGCGCCTTTCCACGGCTCGCGGGGAGTGAAGGGGGTATCAAGAGGATATGGCTTGGCGCCGGAATGGCCAGGACGCCCAGATGCAGGAGCCGTCTTTCTCGTCGGGTTCGTCTGAGTCGCAGGCATGGCGTCGCGGCCAGTCACGGGTTGGGAGCGCAGAGGCACGCTGGCATCTTTGGCGAAGGCGCGTGGATCGACTTGCCCAGCTTTCCCCGTATTGTAGGAAGTAGGTTCTCCGGAGTACTCATCCCATCGCACCTTGCCGTCAGGAGCGACTCTGCCAGGCCAGAATTTCTGGGTGCTCGCGCGTGGCGGTGTGCTGTCGCGGACTCGGCGAAGGACGGGAATATGACTAGGCACGACGGTGGGCTGTCGAGGTTGGCCGCGAGTCTCGTCCAGAGGCGATACATCGCGCATTGAGCGAAAGCGTCGCGGATTCCTTGGGTCGGGCCGTTCGTCGTCAGGTTCGGGAGAGCTGGGTGGTGAAATGTCTGCGGTTGTGGGATAAGCGGCAGGCGCCTTGCTGTAGTCTAGTGTCTGTGGAGGAGACGAGGGAGCGTATGGAGGGGAGACGGAGTGAGGTTGGGCGGGACGAAAATCTCGAGGGTCGCGAGGGGAGTAGATGTTGCTGGTGAGCTGATTAGTGGTGGGAAGGACTTGTGGGTAGCCAGGGGCAGGAGCACACACTAGGAATAGGTTTGGGAGGAGGGAGAGAAGGATTCGGCGTGGTAGGCGGCGGTTTGCAATTGGGCGTCGGAAACCGTGGGGATATGCCTGAGTTTGTCCTCGTCGTAGGTGGTTTCAAGAAGCACGGGATTGCCGATTTGCTTGTCCTCTCCTCGCCGGCCCATTCGTTTCCACATATTGGCCTAGGAGAAGGTGTTAGACATAGTATTGGGCGGGTTTCTAGGAGAATGGAGAAGACGTGGAGGGGGAGGAAATGACGGTGCACGTGATGTAGATGTAGTGGGGGAGCGTTTGCAGGAGGAAGATGAATGATACAGAGGTAGAGATAGGATTCTTCCGCTGGACACGGGCATGCCATGTTGGATCCGAAGAAGTAACAAAGGACAGAGGACAGAAGCGGAAAACATACTTGGCTGGCTGCTGGGCGATGGAATGGGTGTGAGTCTGTACCGGGACCCCGACAAGGAGGTTGAGAGGTTGAGAGGTCGAAAGGTGTCAAAGAAAAGATGAAGGGGTCACAGGCACAGCCTGGAAAAGAGCGACTGAGGCCAGAAGATGGAAATAAAAGAAGACACGAATGCAGCTGAGCCACGATGGGGGGATCTTGGAACTTGGAAGGGAAGATGGCAGCTGGTGGGAGAGGCGCTGCGGCAACGCTGGTAGCGACCGTCAACTCAAGCCCAGCCAGGGCGGCGGTCGTCTTTGGCTACCGACCGACGAGAGTTGTCAATTATCAGGGACTGGTGGATGTTTCCGCGGCGGCTCCTCGAAGTAGAGAGCGCCGAACCAAACGAGAGGTTGAGGGCGTCAGAGGGCGATTTGAGTTGCAAATGTTTCAGGGTCAGGGTCGGCGTTTCAGCGCCAGAAATTGCGATTCTACAGTATGTATCCCAGGCACCAGGCAATCGGTTAAAGGTTTGCGCTGGGCTGGTCGCGGCCGACGAGCGTCGAGTTGCGCAAGCAGTCGATATAATGTACAGAGGCCTTATTAGAAGTTAGGGGAGGAGGCTCGGGGCTTAAGGTTCGGACGAGGCCAATAGATGCCAGCTCCGCCCCGCCCTTCCAGGAAGCATCAACCAAACACAAAAAGACGCAATCCGCCTCCCTCCCCCAAACCACGACTACGTATATATATATATATCGCGCGAAATCTCCTCGTCGCGAATTCTGCCCGCTCCCAAATCTACCCAATTCCATCTCCAGATCCTATCCACCGCGTGTGTTGAATCTACAAATGGCAGGCTGTGAGCCCACGTCCAATCCCGCCTTCACCCACTCCCTTCGCTGACGTCCGACAACAGCATCCTCTGCTTCCCCAGCGGCCACCGCGTGAGCTTTCCCGTCCCGTAAATCCCTCCACTCGCTGTACCCATCTAATCCCCCTTCCCAGAGCATCGCCCATCACCCCCATCAACCTCGTCCTGCTCTCCCTCTTTGCGGTCCTGGTCTACTTCCGCCTCAGGCCAGCAACCCCACAGAAACTGCCTCGCGCTCCACCCCCTACCGTCTTCCGCACCTTCACTCCCCCCGAGCTATTCCCCTACAACGGCCTGAATGGCATGCCCGTCTATCTGGCCGTGCGCGGCCGCGTCTTCGACGTCACCCCCGGCAAGAACTTCTACGGCCCCGGCGGCCCCTATGCCAACTTTGCCGGTCGCGATGCTAGCAGAGGCCTGGCTTGCGGCAGCTTCGACGAGGACATGCTGACAAAGGATCTCGACGGCCCCCTCGACACCCTCTCCGGTCTCGGCGACGAGGAGATGGAAGCCCTTCGCGGCTGGGAGGAGAGATTCCTCGACAAGTACCTCGTCGTCGGGAAGCTCGTCCCTGTCGGCAGCGAGGAAGCAAAAATCGCCGCTGCCCAGAAGTGAGGGGAACGAATGACTGGCTGCCACTCGTTCCGTGTGCGGTGTGCGGTGTACGGTGTGCGGTGTACTGTGTACTCCGTACCGTGTTGTATATGGTTCGCCGCGAGGCACAGACCATCTGATGTACACAGTACCCGTACTGTTAGATGTACCCTCAGTTACGCATGGCGCTTCTTAGCTACGGGAACACTGTAACTGTCCACGATGCAGAGACAGGATGGATAATAAGCTGGGCGGCAAAAGCCCCCACAAAATCCAACAGGATCGTCTGTTGTTGCTAGAGTAAAAGTATATTGGATCGCCATGTTATTCGATTTGTCCATTCTCCCTAACCCCCCGTCAGTTCATTCCCTTCTGGTTTGGGTGAATTAGACCACCGACAAATCCACCTCGTCTCAAATGCGCAATGCTCGTCTAATGTTAGCAACAACAGCATGGCCGGACCGGGACGGTTCTGCATCCATCATGTTTCAGCCTCAATGCAAGGCGGCTATCGCTATGGCTCCTCAGTGCTAACCTTGGAACTGTCTCAATCCAGAGCAAGTGATATGCTTCGCTCCTTTTGGACTAGTACCGCTTGTGGTTTCCGGATGCCCAGGTGTTGTTGACTCTCGGGCTTCTCCTGCCTCCTTCTTTTCTCTCTCTCCCTCTCTTTCTCTCTCTGTCTTTCTTCTTATACGTCTCCTTCTCTCTCGCTCTCTCTCTCTCTCTCCCTTCTCCACTCGACAGCTAGTTTCGACTCCTTGTCTTTCCGTCGTCGTCTTCTCTCCGATATTCCACAATGGCTCCTACTACCAGTACTACTACTACGACCAAAACTGCAACCTCCAAGACCAAGGCCGCTAACGGCGCTGGTGTTAAGAAAGGCGGCCGAAAGGGTGGCAAAAACGCGAATGCGAAGAACGCCATGGTAAAGATGCAGGCTTACTGTAAGATGTGCCACGGTTTCCTCCATCCATTCACCAAGTCCGACGCGTATTGAACGCCTTCTCGACACGCTTCCATCCTATCCTGCGGCTTGCAGTCTGAAGTCATGCCACTGACACCGCTCGCAGTCAAGGCGCATCGCCACGAGTTCAAAGATCTCCCCTTCAAGGAGCAGCAGAAGGAGCTCGGGAAGAAGGCAAGCGGATTCCCCTGCACGTGGCACAGCTTCGCCGTTTCCCCATCTCTTGCGGACGCCAACCTCCCCTATTGTTACTTGCTCCCTCACTTCGTTTGCGTTCCCCTCGCTTCCGCTCATAATTGCTACCCGTTTCCTGTACTGACTTGATGCAGTGGAAGACGGCTCCCGAGAATCCCAAAGTGACCGCTTAAGCGGAGCCACTGAATCCACCCGCAATCTATCCATCTACATGTACAGGTGGCAAAATCATGTCCGACAAGAGCCGTTCGTCGTCGCCGTATGCGAGCGCCGCTCTCAGTCTTCCCTTCTTCCATCCCACCCTCTTCAGGCAGGCCGCCTGATAGTACTCTTCATCAACTCGGCTCACCCGATCGCCTCAATCCCCTGCTGTATTGTTCCGAAACTCTCCACGCCGCCGTACGGCGACAGTCTTTCACTGACGTGTACTTTTTTGTTTCCGGTGGGGAGCGTGGGGCTCAAAAGAACTTCTCTACGTTCGGCACGAATTCTCTTTCAAAGGGCCGTTAGGGTGGCGGTGGGAGGATCAGAACGCCATTGGGTTTGTTACAAGGCTTCGGACAGACTTCCTAGGCAATATGGATGAATTTCAAATTAGCTTTTTAGCGCCCTCAGCACATATGGCTTGCATCCTGCTTGCGTTGTTCCTGCGTTGCAGGCTTCAGGCTAATTGGGCGCAGATGAACGCATGGTAGTGTTGGCTCGGGTTCTCAGACGGATGCTCCCCGGAGCTCGGTACAGCTCAAGGAACATGCATGTGCAGAAGATGTGGTCCGGAGAGTGCAGCCCAACCTGTAAAGTGTTCGGAACATGCATGCCATTCACAGACTCAGCAATGCCATGGGCCGCGGCGTGAGCACGCGACCAGAAAGTCACTTCTGTAGTCCCTCCGCGTTATAGTCATCTCAACCATACCCGACTCCCTCCCGACCATGCAACGCACCCAAAGTTGTTCTGGAATCCATAATACAAGACTCTATTTGCTGTCCTTGCCTCTCTAATCCACATCTGGCACTGGCAACCCATCCACAATCCGCCACCCTTCGCCCCAAAGTCCCAACTTCTCCATCGCCTTCTTCGCCTCTTCATCCCTAAGCTTCCGGGTCTCCTCCTCCGTCACGAGCACAAAGTCATAGGTTAGCACCTTGCAGGGCCCGTCACCCTCGACCCCGTATTTCAGGCGCTGCTCGGGGGTGATGTCCTGAAGGTCCACGATCAACGAGTCTTTGACGCCGAAGACGGCGTCGCTGGTTTCGTAGGGGTCATGTCGGAGGTAGAGGGCGCTGGACGGGGTTAGCAATCATGGAGAAGAGAAGAGGTAAGCAGAGCATGTACGCACGTTATCAACGTCTCAAACCCCTGTCCCTCCAACAGAAAGTGCACATGACTCGGCCTCCACGGATGCCGTCCCAAACTCTTCAGCATCTTGCCTACAGGCCCATCGTCCGGAATGCGATACGGCACCGGAACGATCGCCTTGAACCAGAACTCCCCTCGCTCATCACTCCTCAGCAACCCCCTTCCATTCGGCTGCCCAGCGTACGTCTCGTACTGCACGTCGTAGATGCCCTTGGAATCGGTTTCCCAGACGTCGATGGAGATGCCTTCAAGGGGCGCCCCGGTGGTGGAGGAGACCGTACAAAGGCAGAGGAGCGGGATGCCGTGGTCGTCATGGGTTATGGTCGACCCGGCCGACGATGTGGGAGCGGTGTGCGTGTGGAAGGGCCCAAGGACAGTCCCTTGGGTTGAGTTGGGGGGTTTGGGGTGGGAGAGGGAGTCAATGAGGAGAGAGAGTCCGAGGGTGTCGGAGAGGAGGATGAATTCCTGATGCAAGGGTTAGGCGTATGCATGTAGAGCATTGCTCTGCACGGAAGAAATTGTTGTTGGGGTAAGGGACTGGCTGTTGGGGAGGTAGAGTGGGAGGAAGATGTGTATGTACTATATAGGGACGGGAGGGATGAGCAGGAAATGGCGGTAGAAATCCAAAATACTCTACTTCTACATACCTGTCGCACATCACTGCTCATCTTCCCCACCTCGGTCAAGAACTTGACCCCTTCCATCCACTCGTCGGTACTCAACCTCGTCTCACGCGCGAAATCGTGAAGGTGCGTCACAAGCCGCTCCATGATGTAGCGCAGGCGCGGGCTGGATGTCTGCGAGTTGATGGCGTGCACATTGGACGTGATATTTTCAATGGTGAGGTCTTTGAGGTTGGGAAGGCCTTTGGGTGTGGCCATTTTGGCGGCCGTGGAGACGGGGAGGGGAGTGGAAGGCGGGACAGAGAGCGTTGAGGTTGATGTGTACGGGAGAACAAGTTGGGGTTAAGACGCGTTGGCAGTGAAGTAGAGGTGGGGGGGATGGTGACGCTAGGAAGAGATTTGCCTTTCCCCTTTCTGTCTATTCCAAGTCCTAGATGCGGGTAGTTTTGCGGATGGAGGGATTTCTTGTTATGTATATCATGGGAATGAAGAAGCGGTCGATGACTGGATAGATGGTAGTTGCAATTGGTGGTCACTGCAGCTCGACCTGCTCAATGCGGCTTCTTCCAATTCGCAAGTTACAATTGAGGAATACTTCGCAAATGACTTATAGGGAATATCGGTATTCAAATTGTCGAAACCCTTCCCCGACATCGAGCCTGCCCCGCATTGAACCTACCGCGGAGGTGAGCTTCGGAGGGGTAGCTCGGTACATATTTTCTGGGGAGCTCGACAACTAGCGTGTGTGGGGCAGGGAATGTGTGCATTGTCGTATCCACCATATGCATTCTATGGTGTACCATGTTGAAAAGCGGAAGAAGAGAAGTATAGGGAGTGTGCGGTAAGCAGCAACTCAGAAGAAGGGCAAATTAAACTCGTATCCTCGTAATATTCATATCGATAGCCGATTGTGGAACGTCAACCCCGGGCCCAGCGCCAACGCATGGGCATATTTCTCGACGCAGAGCATCCCACAGGTATCTATGCTTTTCCATCAGATTCTCCCACTACAGCTATGATGCCTGGGATGTAACCACCTTGCAGCTTGAGCCATGACTGCGTCTGTCTCTGATCCAGATCTTAGCCGATAACACACCATGTCGACTCCGACACTCATCCATGACCATCTCCTATACTAGGAGATGGCGCCCCCCTCACCATCCGGGTCCACGGAATCCCATTTCTTTCCTTACCACCATCCATTTAGACCCCGTCGTAGATGGAAGGCGGCACAGTAACCTACGGCCAGCTCCGACATATTGAAACATGTAAGTAATAGCTGCGTTGGTCCACACATAACCCAGAGCCGTTCCCATCTCAAACTAGGGACCAGTCAGAGCAGGTCTCTTCATCCACTTCGGACAAGGAGCGAGGAGCCGTGGTTCGCTCCGTATCAGATGGGCCGGAGTGCCCATGCCCTAATATGGCGTTTGCAGCGAGAAGAGCTGGGCGGATGACAAGAGTATTGACCGTTGAATGCTGGGTCACGTTTACGACAGATGCGGCATCATCCGACTCATCCGCGACAAAGTTCTCGTTGAAATCTTCATCATCACCTTCATCGGCGGTTTCGTAAGCGGCTTCGACAGCGCCTGCACCGACCCGTTCAGCGGCGCTCTCATCAGATGAAGACGCAGCTCCAAAGAGGTCGAGGGGGTCCTGAGCGACTTTTGGGCGATGCACGAGGGTGAAGCCTTGCTCGTCACCGGACAGGTCGCTGTCCGAATAGATGACATCTTTCTCGAGCCGATGGACGAGAGCGAAGTGGAAATCGCTCTGGGTGAGACTCTTGCGCTTTCCCGAGCCATGGTTGCCCAATGCAACGCTGTCCGTGTGAGCGTTGTCACTGCGCTCGAATTCGGTCTGATAACCCCAGAGTTCTGAGTCCTCGTCCATATGTTCTCCAAACTGGTGATCGCTCGACATGATCGTCGTGGAGACGGAGTTGTTCATGCGGACAGGCAGCTGTATGATCGAAGAAGCACCTTGGCCCACGCAGTTAGCACAGAAACCGAGAAGTGAAGAGGGGAACGGCATGCCTTCGTCAGTGAAACGACGCTGGTAACTGGTCTGGACCAGGGCGCGATTGAATTCTGGAATCTCATAAGCCACATTGCGGAAGTCTATATTGGCGCCTAGGCCATGGTACGCGAAACACGAGACGCAGTAATTCAGAAGGCAGTCAAGCAGCTCCGGAGGAGCAGATGGGTATCGATAGAGATATCGAATCGTCTCACACAGGTCGACCGGAGGCCAAGGGACGGAGCATGCCATTTCAGTGTTCTCGAGGAATTGCAGACGCGCGGACGCCCGGAGTCTTGGAATATCGAAGTCTTGAGCCAACTTGGACATTTCGGCGTGCTTGAGGAGGGAAATAGGCCCTTGGTCTCTCTCTTCTGGCGTGAGGTAGTCGCCCCATTGGAGATAGCGCATAAGGCTATACACAGTCTCCACGGAGGTGGCCTCAATGCCGGCTTGCCGGCGACCACTCGGTCCATCACTGAGAGCTTCTGCGAGCACCGGACAAGTGCAACGGATCAGATCGACGGGGAGGCTGGTGATCCGGGTAGAGGAGCCATCTGGAAGGAGGGCAATCAGAGTTGCAACTTCGTGAGGATTTGCAAAGGGTGCCTGCTCTGCCATGCCGGAGACGTGCAGTAGTGCGAGGCAAGAGGGTCGCAAGAAGTTGCGTTACTTGAAGCAGAAAGGAGAGAGAGGCCCAGGCACAAGGAAGCAAACGGTATAGGCGTTCACGGGAGGCCGGTCACGGCGATGACGCCGATTGATGAATCGACTAGGCTGCCGTCTTCCCAGAGAAGATATTGGGCTCTTCCTGGCCGTTCCTTTGCGTAGGGCCAAAGGGCTTTGTTAATCCGCAGCTTTCCAATTGAGAATGCAAGTTGCAGAGAGGTGACAGAAAGCTTTGGTGGGTAGATGTGGTGGAGTTAGGGCCACCAGCTGGAGTTGACCTCCCACCTTGAAAGGCTGCATCTGCAAGGCATAGTCACGTGGTCACGGTGAGGGGCAGGCCTGGGGGCAGGGAACTGGTTCCCTCTCAGCAGCGGGCAGCGAGCCGTGGGAGTGCGGGGCAGACATGGTCAGCAAAGTTTGTTGGGTGTCACCGCAACTAGGCACCGCTGGGAGAGAGGCGTTGCATGAAGGGATGAAGATTCTGGGCGGAAAGAGAGTGAGTGTATTGTATGTGAATACAGACTGTATTATAAGGAGAGCGAAAGGAGACGGGGGTCCACTCAACCTTGGAAGTGCTTGGTCCAGGCGCCCGCGGTGGGTCCGCATTTGGCTTGGAAATGGTGCGCCACACGCACGTGAAATCCTTCAACATTTGAAGCTTCAAGCTTGCCCAGGTGTGGCTAGTAAGAGCCCGTGCGTGTGGCTGGGGCAGTTACCGTCTTGGAGTGTTTCTTCTCACTCTTTCTTGCACGTCCGCACTCCGCACTCTCAGAGGTCCTCTTCCTCTCCTCCATTCCACTTCGAGTGTCCCTTGCATTCGCTGCTCCCCCGTGACCCTGGACTGACTCCTGCTACTCCTGGCTGCACTGCATCCCTCTGCCATGGGTCTCTTCTCCCTGCTCCCGGAGCAGTTCAGCGGCATCGAGACTTGGGTAACCCGCGTGTCTGTACGAGCCCAGACACTGCCCTATATATATTGGGAGTTGATCGCTAATTCCACACCAGCTCGCTCTAGCCGCATTCTTTATTGGTCCATTCATCCTCCTGCTAATCTACGATTTCATTCTCTATCTCTTCCGGTCTCTGACATACGAGATCCCGCTCATTGGTGGGCGAGCACGAGGGGAGAGGCGTCCTCGTGCACCGAGCCTAAGAGAACGTCCAAACGGTCATCTTCGGAAAATCAGTCTCGCCCCCCTCCCTGACTCCCCTGCGCAAACAACGGCCTTCTCGAAACCGGAACCATCGGATGTTTTAAGACGCCGCGACGGAGATACCGGCGAGGACCTGCCCGATCGTGCTCCTTGATCGTGTCCAGAGGCACATGTTTCCCTCCTTCCAGGTTCTCCTTCACAGGGGATCCGCTGCTCACTCGCGTACTGCTGTCAGCGTTTATCGCATGGATGCTGTTTGCTCGACCTGTACAACCAGCACCATATCCAAAGTGGCATATTGTCCCCGACCTGGTTGGCATCAAACGGCATACCTTCTTGCATTCGCATAGGAGCGAGAGTCGCCAACCTTCAACACCTGCCTCATGGTGCGGTCATCCTGTCTCACCGCCCCGGGGAGCTTGTCCCTCACAGGGTGTGGCATGGCTGCTGTTGTGTCTCGGTGTCCCACAACGGTGCGGCCAATCTTTAAACAGTGCATTTTGGCCTCCTCTAGCTCAACTCTGCAGCAGTGCCCTGTCTTGCCCATAGCGTGCATTTGCCTCGACATTAAATAGGCTCCGCTCAGGCTACGGTCCTCATGGAATGGGAATCACCTCCACCAGTGTCCAATTCAATGACCCAAAGACCAATTCGCCCTTCCATGTCAGCAAATGAGATACACGACTCCCTGCGGCCGTCACCATTCGACATGGACGAGAGGATAGGGCCCCAATTCCCTCACCCCACGAACCACGATCCATCCGAACATCGTCAAGAAAACTGGGCTCCAGATTATTTCACGATGCGGCCGTTAGGTGGTGCCCCATCACCACCGTCCTTTTCATCTTCTGGTGTCGAACCAGACATGATGCACCTGGGCCAGCCCAAGCAGCATCTTGAAGAACTCGTCCGCAGGTACCAGAACCCAATGCAAAAGCCGCCACATGACTCACAAGAAGAAGGACGAACCTTCAAGTACAGTTCGTCAACGGCTTGTTGTCGCCTGTATCACGGTACGGTCAGCTACAGCCGAAAATGTGCAGCGATTCCAGGTTTCCTGTCGACTTCAGTACTCCTCGAACCATCGAGGAGGTGCGAGCCATGGATCGTACGCTCCTTATCCCTTTCCTCTACCCAGCCGATACTTACGACCGCTTAGCATCGACCATCGATCGCATTCTTCGAGCATACAATCTACCCACTGACTTGCGCACTCTGCGGTTACCCGTGCACAACCCAGTGACACCTCGGATGGTGCGTCACGCGAAGCTGTGCACCTTGTATGATTTCTTGGGCGCAGTACAGCTGGCAGATAGACAACGAGCGAAGACGCCAGGGCTGCCGTTTTGATGCGCGCAAGTGTTCATAAAACTAAAAGCCTGAGAAATCTCAATATTGTGTGATAAGGCCATGATGATCTGCCAGCCTGTCGACTATACATATATGCATTATGTACCATGGCGCCTCATGACGTCTCTTCTTTGTGCCCCGCCAGAGCCACACGGGACACCCGTGGACCATGCGGATGATATCGAGTCATTATCTACAAAGGGAAACATTTCCCTGTTCGCCACGGTTGACTGGTCATGGTACGCAGTAGACTGGGCGACTACTGCGTCTATCCGCCGCTACTTTTTACCCCCACATTCTTTCCGTCGGGAAGCGCTACCTAGGCTATCAAGGCCCGAACAGTCATATCTAAGTACACCATTCTAGATAACAGACATGACCACAACAGCGAGATCGCTGATGATTTGAGATTACTCGTGGCCTTTGGAGTTGAGTTTGGTGGTAACACAGTAGATGGGTTTGAACATGATTGATCTCGACGTCGTCAGGTCGCCGTATTCATGGCTTCTGCTCCTCCTCGCCCTGGCTTTGTATGCGTATCGATGGATTCGAGGCACGGATTCAAATGTAAGATGCCAACTCGGAAGCTGTTGTACATTCTAATTTGTGCCGATCAAGGGTCGCTCGACACCAGCACCCGTGGTGAAAGAGAAAACGTCAACCCCTGAATACTCAGAAGACGCGTACTATCAAATCGAGCCCCTCGCGGATTTCGACCTTGATAATACGGAACCAGAGAAGTTGCGCCCATTTAAACCAAAGTATCATCTGACGATGGGTACGTATCACATGTCGTATCCCGTCTCTCTCTCTCTCTCTCTTTCTTTGGGCAGTAATACATGATTTGATCTCTTATCCTCTATCAAATGCGTACCACCAATAGCCCCTCTTCCACCCTGACAACAACCCAGCAATTCAAAACATATCGCCTTCCAACTTTGTTGCCATGGACAAAACCTACGCCTCCCGCGTCGCCCTGCGCAAACACCTCCTCCAAACCCGCCCACAGGATGTCTTAGCGTACACCTCCGATCCCCGCATCGCCCACGTCGTCCAGGAGTTCTATGATTGGATTATGGGCGTCTATCTGCCTCGCCGGTTTCCTACCCTTTTCACATTGACGGCTGATGGAAAAGGCCTCAACAATCACGTCACAGGCGAGATCGTACCGCTGGCTCCTACGGATATCGAAGAAGCCCTGCGATTACTGGGTGAGAATATCGACGACGACTTCCTGTTCCTGCTGCCAGACCAAATTCCAGACACCTCCACATCCCAGTCACAGGAAGGCCCTTACCGCCTCCAAGCCTTCATCACGCTCTTCCCATCCGGATTCCGCACATTGAATAAGCTGGGCCTCACGCTCTCGGACATCCATGGCCCAGTCCCCCATTACAAACCCGTGCTGGAGAAATCCATGGATCGTTTTTTCGCTAGCATCCCGACGGGGAAGATGATCAAAAGACACAATTGGGCGGTCACCAGGACACGTGAGTTGCTGCTCTTAGGGGGCACACACCTAACGCCCGCTGAAGCCGCAGAACGGGAGGATAAGGGGCAGGCAAATGGTGAGGAGGATGAAGTGCAGGAAGAAGAGAAGGTGAATATCGAGGAAACGGTCGTGCGCTGTGAGAGACAAACGCTGCACAGGCTTCCGCGTAGTAGAGGAATTGTATTTGCCTATAAGACCTACCAGTATGACCTGCTAGAGTTGAGAAACGATGGGCTGGGAGAGGAGGTTGCGGATGCGATTGAAGGGCTTGGGAAGGGGAATGCGCCCGGCATGCGGGTTTATAAGAGTGCGGTTGTTTGGGGGAAAGATGTCTGTCGATTCTTGAGAGGGACGGGGGAGTAGACGGGGATAGGAGAGTGCGGACATGGGAGTGGGGGAGAACGGCGGCTTTAAGAGCGATAACTAGTCCGTTCAAATGTTGGCTCTTGCTATCCAAATCACAGCCCATATGTCTTCTGAGTGTGCCAATGGCGGACTGCCGAAGTGAGAAGCACATGATT
Organism: Westerdykella aurantiaca; assembly: GCA_030412805.1. Classification (NCBI taxonomy): domain Eukaryota; kingdom Fungi; phylum Ascomycota; class Dothideomycetes; order Pleosporales; family Sporormiaceae; genus Westerdykella; species Westerdykella aurantiaca. The sequence goes on from JASJFJ010000001.1 coordinate 5,012,191, forward strand.
TGGAGGCGCCAACTCTCATGTGCTGCATGGGCATGTGTCAGAGAACATGGTAAAGAGAAGAGAACATCCTGAATCCTGAAGGGTTCATTCTAAAATCGGAGCGGCATCCGCCCTGTTAAATGGATGGATTGCTTCTCCTTGCCGGACATGTGAATATACTCTTGAATTGTCCTGGGCACGGAGAGTCTCATGGCATAGCAGCGATAGAATATCCAGCACTGGTTTCCAAAACACAAAAAGATGTACAAAATTGGGTAACATTAGATGACCATTTCCGCCCATTGCAGTTGTACACAGCCATCCAGCCATTCGAAGTTAGGAACATGTCCGCCTGTGCCACACGATGTCCCGAAACATCGAAAAGCAACCCCAATGTCCATTATACCACACGAAGCCTCCAAACCCCAAGAAGGGCGATTGTTCCATTTCACCACGCTTCCCAGTCTTTCCAGATCCTCACCATTATCATCATTATCATCCACGACTCACATAGAAGTGCACCTTTCCCAACCGATGCGGCTATTCTTATTCACTGTCCGAACCTGAAGTAGAATCATCAGATGACGACTCCTCAGAGGAGATGCCCACGATATTCTGCGCGGACTGCTGAGCCGGGGCCTTTCTCGCAGTGCCGGTCGTGTGGTGAGTGTAACCATCATCGGAATACCCGTCACCAGGACCGTGGATGGGCTGATCTTCATCCTGCAGGCCCGCCCGTTCTTGTTCCTCCGTGTCGTCCTCCGCCACCTCCCGTCGCTCGCCTTCCTCCAGAGATTTGAGGTACTTTCCGCTGAGCTCTTCATCGGTCTCCTTGATGGCCTTTGCCAACGCCTCGTTATACGCCAAACCCTCCTCATCCACCGCCTTCCAGAACTTGCTCGCGGCATTCTGATTATGCGATGACAATTGTCTTATACCACTAGACTCCCCTTTACGCCTGTTAGGCCTTCTTGGTGTCCACTTAACTAGGCCAGGGGCTTCTTGCCACACAACCGCACCCGGCGGCATATAAAAATCCATATAAGTGACTTTGCCAGAGCCAGTTATGTACCCCCCGCAACCGGGACATGATCGCCTATTTCCCGCAATGTAATAGCGTCCCAGACTGTGCGCCGTGTCGCACCTCCATGCGACACTTTCATTGTCGCCCTTCTTTTCAAAATACGCGCATTTGGGAATGTCTTGGCTGTGCTCCATTGTGATAGAGCCGCTAGGATGAGGGCCGAGATCGATAGGGGATTGTGGCGAGGGTTCGAGGCGTGCAGGATCTGGAGTAGGCGAGGGCTCCCTCTCGGGCCTTGGTTTTGGCTTCAGGAACTCTGCTCTTAAGGAGTCAACGGCCTGTTGGCGCGCTTCGTCTTCTGTGGCGTTTGCCTCGATGGCTTGCCAATAGATCTTTTTCGCGTGAGCGTTATGCGAGATGTAGCGCTCAGACTTGAGAGGCACCCCTCTCCTTGGTCCGGGTTTCCACATCATGCCTGGGGCTTCTTGAGCAAACCAGGTCATGGGAGGCAGATAAAAATCCATCTGAACTGGATGCATATACTTGATATGTGTGAAGCATCCTGGGCATGACTTACGGTCTCCAGCATTGTAGTAGTGCCCCAGAGGATGTTGAATTCCGCAGCGCCATGCCAGTTGCTCGTCCGCCTCCTTCTTCTCGAAGTACGCTCCAGGGGGAAGGGCCTGGTGGGGCTCCAAAGTCCTTGAGCCACTAGGGTGTGGGGGCTGATCTTCGAGCTTTACGAATCTCAAGTTCCGGCTGGATGTCTTGGACGATTTCTCCCGCTGAGCACTTGCATCACTTTCGTTATTGTTGCCATCGTCGTCCCGAACCAATGTACCAGTCTCGGACAGCATGCGAGTACGCTTGCTGCGTTCATTCCCAGAAGACACGCGCTTGCGCTTACTGATTGTTGTTTGGTTTGTGTCTGGCGGCCTCCCATGCCTCTGGTTTAGCACGTTTGTTGCGCCGTACCCTTTGTCGAAGACTTGAACAGTAATAGCAGCTGCAAACGACTGTTTTGTCGCTAGCTTGTCGATTGCCTTTTGTATATTCGGTGTTGGAGGCTTTAAGATATTCTTGGCAACAGCCCTTGCAATAACGGACCGAATATCTTGTGGGGGATTGTTGGATTGGTTTGGATGCAAACGACCCCTCTCCTCAAGCTGCCACTTATGATGGGCGAGAAGCGCCCTTGTCAAGTCTACGCTTGGTTTGGCCAGACATGCTTCGAGGTGTGTCATATTTCGATTGGGGAACATCTTGCCAAAGGTTTGCAAGGTAGTTAGCGCGGACGAGTGCGGTAGTAGTTTGTTCGTGGGGCAGCTTGAATTCAGGGGCACCGTTTTGGGCGGGGTGACGATTGAGGATCCCCTCAATGCCCCGCTGGTTGCCCGCGAGGGTGCGTCCACGTTGTCTCTCCTTGCGCCCTTCCTGGTTGCTTTGACGACTTCTCTCCGCTGGGGAGTTGGAGGTAGGGCGTGCTTTCCATAGCCTTGACGATCGTCGCCAGTTGTGGTGGGCTGAAATGTGAAAACTCGGCTCTTGGGCATCTTCACCTCGTCTGTTTCGCGTCGAACAAGAGCCCGGGAAGCCTCGCTTATCTCTTCAAAGGGTGATCGTGCCACCGTACGCTCAATGGGATAATCGACTACAGAGTACTGGACCATACTGAGCCTTGAGCTGGTTCTATGCCACGACTGGTTCATTTGGTTTACGACTGGGTACGCATTGGAGGGTCCGTAGCCGTCGAACACATCCTTCTTGAAACGATCAACGTCAAGGAATGCGACGGACTGCTCCCCGGCCCCCAGAAAATGGACGGTTTTGTAGTGGGTATTCCAGATTATCCTGTTGGCCAATTGCGCGACGTTGTCCGAGACAGTTTGAAGGTAGCCCTCGATTTTTGCCTTGAGGTTGGGCCTGTCAGCAAGGGAATCTCCAAGACCAAGAGTGTTGGCATGTAGAGCATGAGCTACGAAGGCCTTTAGAAACGTAGTCTCATAGACTCTCTGGTTGGCTTGATAATGAACAAAGTCTGCCAAGGAATCTCTGCTGTCCTGGGGGATCTTTGTGTTGCCGTTTGAGGGGACTGCGACTGGTTGGGTGGGTTTAGAGACTCTGCAACTGGTGTCCACTAGTTGTTCTACGGAGTCAGCATGCTGCTGTAAATACGCCGACGGGGTACTTACGCAGATAGGCAGGTAAACCCAGAGGTACGTCCGCTGTTTCGTGCTCTACTGTCCTATCTAGCAGGCGCTCCGCTATAGGCTGCACAGCCCCAGATGAAGAAGCCATGGCCGGAAGAGCTGACGGCGAGTTAAGAGTGCCGTCACTCCAGTCAACCTCGTCCTCGAGGGCTTGGATATTTGAATATGCCATGGCGCCGTGCGCAGTAGGGTGTAGATGATGAATGCGTAAAAGGAGAAGATGCGGGAGTTTGGGATAAGAAATAAGAGCCCCATGGACTCTCATGACCCATATTTTTATGAACACATTTCTGGAAATAACGGTACACCGGTGCCGTGTTACCCCTGCTGCGGTAGGTCATCCAGGGCCATGTAGGGGCAAGAGTGATGGATGCCTATGGACTTCCTTGTCCAAAAATAACCCCACCGCAGAAGGCGGTGGAGGGAACTCCACATGCCATTGACACATGACCTTAAAACGGAGGGGCGGTGGGTGTTGGACATTGACGTGCGTTTGCAACATTTTACAAATCCTTATGCTGAGCACCATACAGCATCTGTCAGAGAAGGGAGAAAGGAAATTTCGACGATGGTATTGGTGGTCCCAGATACCGGAGGCGTTGATGAGCACAAACAGAGAAAGAGTAGGGAAGAATGTGATAAGAGAAGCAGAGAATCTGAAGAGGATGACGGAAAAAAAGCACCTAACCTTTTCAGCTTGGCTGAAGGTAAAGTTATTAGTAGAAAGAAGCTTTATGAAACTAGAGAAACTCTCGAGAGCTTGCAAGAATGTTCATGATCGTACTAGCAAGAATGGTGCTGCTGAGCATCATCATCACTTGAGCTTGTGAAAATTTAAGAAGGCAAGGACTGGCATGGTTACAAAACAGAATAAACCGAAGATGCATGTACAATGAAGAGAGTGAGATAATTAGCACGCATGTGTGGTGAGAGGAAGAGAGGAGCAGAGGGATGTCGTCCGATTAGTGCTCGCCCAAAAGGCGCTTAGCGCCCGACATGTCTTGGCGGCCACCTGGGCATGGATGCTGGGTGCCGCGGTGCCTTAGCGACATGTGGCATGTCGAGAACCAGCTCCGCCTCAAGCGTTTGAGCTTCAATTCCTCCACAGGGACAGAAGATGGGGGCGCAAAACCTTTTGACTATTGCAGCATTGCTGCCGCTTCTAGCACATGCAGCTTCAGAAGCCGCACGGCCGCGTGGCGTGGGACCGGAATGTACGTCGTTGCAGCATTCGAACCTTGAGCACCGCCGCTAGCAGCCCAAGCTATCGACGAGTCCACAGAGCTAACATCTTGCCTTTGCCATAGTCGCGAAGTACTACAAGGACCCGAATACGTTCACTTGCATCTCCAATCCCTCGATCCAATTTCCGCTCTCCCGTCTAAACGACGACTACTGTGACTGCCCGGATGGCTCAGACGAGCCCGGCACCTCTGCGTGCGCCCACATCTCGCCATTGTCGCCGCCACAGCCGGTGAAGGCGAAAGAGGGCGTCATCAACGATACATTGGTGCTGCCCGGGTTCTATTGCAAGAACAAGGGACATATACCGGCCTACCTCCCGTTTACGAATGTCAACGACGGCGTGTGCGACTACGAAGTATGCTGTGACGGGAGCGACGAGTGGGAAGGGGTCGGGGGAGTGAAATGCGAGGACCGATGTGGCAAGATCGGGAAGGAGTGGAGGAAGCAGGACGAGGCGAGACAGAAGAGCCTCACGGCGGCGAATAAGCGGCGGAAGGAGCTCGTGGGCGAGGCGGCCCGGCTGAAGAAGGAGGTGCAGGATCGGATCGAGACGCTTCGGACGCAGACGCAGGCGGCGGAGATGAAGGTACAAGCGCTGGAGAAGAACCTGCAGGAAGTGGAGAGGCGGGAGAAGGGGAAGGTGGTCCGAGGGGGTGGGAAGGGAGGGAAGGTGACGGTGCTGGCAAGCCTCGCCAAGGACCGAATCCAGGAGCTTGAGGAGCAGGTAAGGAGGGTGCGGAATGAGCGTGAGGCGGCACGCTCGCGCATCGAGGAACTGGAAGGGATCCTGCGGCGGTTCAAGGAGGAATACAACCCCAACTTCAACGACGAGGGCGTCAAGCGGGCCGTGAAGGCGTGGGAGGATTATGCGGCGGCGGACCGCCCAGGACCCGACGGGGCCAAAGATGGCGACCTGGACGAACTTCTCAACGCGGAGTCGGAGAGCGCGATCAAGTGGGAGGAGTACGAGGACGATGCGGAAAGCGACGTGGACGTGCGTAAGTAGCGGATGCCTTTTGCCATTTCCATTCCACTGTTGTGGAGGGGATTTCCGCTGACGCGTGGCCGATAGTGTACCAATTCGAAGCGTACCTGCCCACGGCCGTGCGCACGTGGCTGGACGGCAAACTGCGGTCGCTGCGGGTGATGTTGATTGAGAATGGGGTTCTGGCGGACGCGAGCAAGAAGGACGGGACGGAGTCGAGGCGAGTGACGGAGGCGCGCGAGCAGCTCTCTTCGGCGCAGAGCGAGCTCGACAAGGACAGGAACGAGCTAGAGCGGCACCGGGAAGATTTGGAGCAGGACTACGGGCCGGAGGACGTGTTCCGGGCGCTCAAAGGGCAGTGCGTGGAGCAGGATTCGGGGGAGTACACGTACGAGCTGTGCTTCCTGGAGCGGACGACGCAGAAATCGAAGAAGGGCGGGGGCAACACGGGCATGGGCAACTTTGCACGGATCGAGAAGATGCAGGTGGACGAGGCGGTGGGAGCGGACGGGCGAGGGCTGGGGAGTGGGGAGAGGTACGTGCTGAGGTACGAGAACGGACAGCATTGCTGGAACGGGCCGGCGAGGAGTACGACGGTTGTGCTGGGGTGCGCGGAGAAGGAGGAGATTTGGAAGGTGGTGGAGGAGGAGAAGTGTGTGTATCGGATGGAGGTGGGGACGGCGGCGGTTTGCGAGGCGCGGAATGGGGGTGGGAATGGGAATGGGAAAGGGAAAGGGGGGGAGAAAGGGCACGATGAGCTGTAACGGTGGGAGCGAGCGAGGAGGGGGTGGTCAAGAGGGTTGGGAGGAGGCAGCACTTGTGGCGAAAAAGCACGAGTGAGTGGGATGAGTGAGTAGGTTGAGCAGTAGGTTGAGTTAGTAGGATGAGTTGAGTAGGTTGGGGTTGAGTAGGTTGGGGTTGAGTAGGTTGGGGTTGAGTAGGTTGGGGTTGAGTAGGTTGGGGTTGAGTAGAGGGGACACATGGCATATATATACATGGCAGGCTGATAGTATTCACCATATCTGACAGCGATGTATTGTGGTAGGATTGAGGGAAGAATTGCGGCGGGAAAGGCAAGAGACGAGGTCGGGAGGCAGAGCAGGGAGCAGCAGTTGAGGCGAGGCAGTGGCGTGCATGTGGGATTTTGGATTTTCGGAGGCGGCGCAGCGGGGACGGGTGAGGTGGGTTCGGGATGTTGGAAGGCGTCCAATGGGAAGGATGAACTTCAATGAAGAAGATGAATCATTATTGGCAGTGGCAGCGGAAGAAAGGCAAAAGGCATGATTGGGGTGATTGGTGTTGAGGTTGGTAGTTTGTACTCTGTACTTTGGACTCGATCCCGCAGGACACACGGGTTGAAAGGGGGAGTAGGGAATACTGTGGTCTTCTCCTCTGTACTGGGTACTGGGTACTACTAGGTGGTGGAGGCAAAGAGCCACGAGGAAGCCAGCTTCGATAAGCAAACCTTGGAAGACGATTATTCGGTTTCAAGATGCGAGCTGCAGCGAGCAGTTGCCAGTGAAGTGTGAGCAGTGAAGTGTGAGGCGGCGGTCCGAAGATGAGCCCAGGGTGTTGAGTCAGCAGACAAGGATATCCCTGCATCCGTTTCCCCCGGATTTCTCTTCCACTTTGAACTGGGTTTCTTCTTTCTTTTTTCGTCTTTTTCTTTTCTTTCTTTTCTTCTCTCTTTCTCTCTCTCTCTCTTCTTTTTCCGAGACTTCTCCGGCAGCAGAACTCTGCAGGTTCACCACCATCCTTTTCTTTTTTTTGGAGCAGGCACTGATCATGAGTGCAGCAGTGGAAGCGTCAAGGCCAACGGTCCGGCGCGGGCTGGCCTTGGCATTCAGGTACCGGCGCCTCGCCTGGGATCCGCCCTTGTGATTGGACCATCGATCCAGGGGCGCTGATCAGCGATGGCACCAATGACTTTTCCAAGGACCTAGTACAAATACATAGTAGGAGAAGAAAGAACATGTCGTGTAGACACACCACACGATACGGTACATGCGGATGCTCGGAGATGCTGCTGCAATAATGGTTCCCTCCTTCGAAATGTTGCGGCTTCACGCAGAATCACACACCAGAACGTGCAGAAGCGCCCATAGGGCCCCCATGCCCCCCATGCCCCCCATGCCCTCCATGCGCCATGCACCGTGAAGCCTTGAAGCCCTGCGGCAGTGGGCAATAATACTGGGCACTGTGGGCGCTGCGACGAAACGGCCGGAGCTTATTAGGTACTGCGTCTGCTGCTGCGTCGGAAATTTATCGTCGCTCCATGGTAATAATAATAATAATCCCAATGAACCCAGGTCCCAGATCCCATTTGTCCCACTACTGTAGTCTGTGTGCCCTGCAGCCAGCCAGCCAGCCAGCCAGCCCTGTCCAGTCTGGTCCTCTCCTCTCCTCTCACTCTCCTCTTCTCTCCCTCTTTCTCCTCCCCTCCTCTCCTCCCATCCTCCCCCCAGCCCGGGGCCAGCCTGCGACACCCATTCTCTTCCTCATTCCCACTCTCATTCACTCATTTGACCCATCGCCTTCACTCACTCCTTTTCTCTCCACCACCACACGCACTCTGCGAGTCGCCACCAATCCCTGCTATCCTTCGGTGCACTTTCCCTCCTTTCCTTCACCCTCCGCGCGCACACACCCACGCACAGCACAGCACAACGCACTTCGCACCCTCCTTTCGTCTTCTCGCACCCGCTGCCGATTATCCTCAGCCGACAAAAGTACCTTCACTACTCCATCCGCCCTCGCTCTCCCCTCCCGCCTGGGTCGTCACCACCTCGTCACCTCGTCACCTCGTCACGCCGGCCCCTTTGCGACAAGACGTCTCACCCCCCGTCCCATTGCCCCAGCGATCCCGACCCTGCATTCCTCCGCACCTCTCCCACTCTCCCACTCTCACTCACACAAAAACATCTTATCCTCCGTTCGCCCTGGCACTCCCGCCCTGCATCCCGATCGCCTACGCTTGATGGAGACACCGCTTCGTCCCGCCCCTCATCTACACTCTTCTCCAAGAACCCCGCCCAGCACCCGCTACTAGTGCTGCCACCACCGGCCCCTGATCTGCTCCTTTCGTACGTCACCCTTCGTAATATCTTCTTCTTCTTCTTTTTCTTCTGCTCGTCTTCTCTTCTTTCCATGGCCCCCCCATCCCCAATGCCGTCGTGGCGCTGCTGCTACTGGTACTCCTGCGGCTCATGTTGACATTTGCGGTTGCGTTTGGCTCCCCCCCCCAGAATCCACTTTGGGAAGGAATGCACTTAAGCCTCCACTCTGCACGGCCACACCGGGTCACTCAATCAGATGCTGCCTCGCAGAATGTATCGCTAACGCGCATTTCCTCATAGAAGCCCCCAACCCCCCCGCCGCCTCCGACACTTCTCGGGACAAGCCCTCACCCTCCTGCCACCTCCCCTCATCTGAATCGCATCCCACAACAACATGAATCGCTTCCTCACCCGCAAGAAGGACAAGGGCGACGACCCCAGCGGCAAGAAGTCAAAAAAGGGGAAGAAGACCCAACTGCCCGAGCCTGAACCCGCCCTCGACCTTGCCACCGCCCTGCCTTCCAACGACGATTTCCGAACCAGCCTCATCATGCCCAGCTTGTCCACACGCTTCAGCATGCTGCGAGAGCAGGACGACCCTTCCTCCAAGCTCGGCAAGGCAAGCGACGACAGCGTCCTCCAACCCAAGCGTCAATCCCGCCTGCACGAGTTCGGTTTCGTTCCGGGAGGCCTCTCCGACATCGCCGAAGTTTCCTCCCTCAGCGGTTCCATTCGACCCCCCTTCGCCGCCGAGAGGCAGGGTTCCTTCGACAGCCACAATACAGAGGAAAGCTCCGGAAGCGTCATGAGCCGCGCAAGGCCCGGCGAGGGCAACGTCTTGTTTGGTGGCCGCCAGAAGATCTACAAGGTCTCCAATACCGGCTCCTCAAAGACCTTGGGCAAGCTGTTGTACGACGATGATGTGCATATGTCGGCATTCCAGAGGCTCAGGCTGCAGGAAAAGGAAAGGGAACGGGAACGGGAAAGGGAAAGGGAAATGGATCGGGATCGCAAACCCAAGGAGCACGAGCCGGAAGCCCAGTCCGACCCGGAATTGGAGCCAGATCAACAACCAACCTCATCCAGCCCAACCAAGGACGCGTATTCCCCATCCGTCTCGGGTTTCAGCCGCCGGCGAGAGACGTCCTCGTCCACCAATTCGGCTGGCGCCAATGCCCGCTCTTCCACAGCTGCCACTTCCATCGCCTCTCAGGGCACCAGCGCCGTGGCTCCTGCAGGTGCCTCTTCACCCTCCGTCGCTAGCACAGGCACCCCTCTGTCTCCCACCGAAACCAATCGCTCTGCCACCAAGGGTAGAAGATTGTATGAGCAAGCTTTGGATCAGCACATGTACGACCAGCAATCATCCGCAATCAATCGGCTCAACTCCATCCAGCGCACCCGGGCCCCAACCGGACGTTCCACCCCGCCGCTCTTGTTCTCGCAGACCCGGTCGGCGACGAATCTGAACGACAGGTTCAACAGAGGCCCTCCTGCCTTGAGCGCCAAAGACGCCTCCTCGGCCGGCTCCCACAGTAGGCCACAGTCTCCGCCCCTGGTCAGCCCCCTCGGCAGCGACAACGAGGATGCCCAGGTGCTCAAGTCCGCCCTCCAACCCAACGATCGCGGCAAGGCCACCGCCATGGGCGCCTTCAACAAGCCAACACAAGCCTTCAGCGAACAGCAGTACGCCGAACGCCTGAAGCAGCTGCAGCAGGACCGCGATCTCTCCATCCCTAGGCTCGGGAATCCCGCCAAACCCACGCTGAGAGAACGCGCCGAGTTGGAACGACGTAAACGAACAGAGACTTCGGCGGCGGAACGGAGCCAACCCAGTTCCCCCGTTCAGCGAAGAAAGGGATCCCTCGAGTCGGCCAACCGTGCCGAGTCGGACTCCGCCGAGAAGGAGGAGATCCTCTCCCCTTTCTCAGTCTTCCAAGCAGCTGCGAATCAGATGAAGAATGCGACCGCCATCCCGACGCCGTCACCACCAGCACAGGATGGCTCGTCCCCCCGTCACATGCTGTCCCCAGATCCCCACCTGGGTGGGACATTCTTCGCTTCTCCCGGCAGCAGCGATGATGAAGACGAGTCCCCGGACCCAGGTGTCGCCAAACCTTCCGAACCGGAGCGTCGAGGTCGGCCCCACAACATTCCCACCGCAACAGGACCCGCGCCGGACATCCTCGATCACCCGGCTCTCCGGTCCAGAAGCAATTCTCGCACGGAGCCGCTCCAACACTCGGCTCTACGCTCCCGGAGTGCTTCTCGGCCTCCGCTGCCTAGAACGGAGGAAGAAAGGACGCTCCCAGAAGAGACGTTGGATTCTGCATCCGTCAACCAAGAGAAGTCTTCTGGCGTGGATTCGCCGACCCTGGGGCCGAACAGCGGTGGGCTCAATGGCCTTGTCCGACAACATCTGCGTAACCTGAGCACAATCTCCTCCGACTATGGCGAGGATAACCAGATTGCAATGAGCCCCCCGGCTCTTTCCACCATCAAACCGATGCCACTGCAAACGCAGAATGTCAAACCCCAGATGCGTCAACCAGGGTCCGAGACGAACACCACTACCCACTCAAGCTACACGGGGTACTCCAATCCTTGGGACCTGGACGAACTCGATAGATACGGGGAAGAGCGGAGCACCAGCTCCACGAGCCCCGTCGACGCACATAAACCAAGATCGGCCACTACTACTACTACTACTACTACCGCCGCCGCCCCTGCTGCTGCCACTCCGAAGGCCGCAGCCCTGATCACGCCCCAAGCTATCAAAGAGACCATCAGCGAGTGGGAGCAGGAGATGAAGCAGACACACAGACGGGAGCCTAGCGTTGAGGAACGGGAGGCCTTCCAGCGTGAGCTGGCTCTACGTCAGCGGCAAGTACAGGAGAGCCTGCGCAAACAGGCTCAGAACCGTAGTCGAGATGCGAGCCCGGCACCTGGGGGTTTGAAGAGTGCATTGAGCATGCTTCGCGCCAAGTCAAGCAAAGAGTCCTTCGCCACGGTCGACCAGAAGTATCCGGATGCCTCCCACAAAGCCATGAGGATGTTGGGGCTCGGTGCGAATTCCGCCAATGCTAGCAGTTCATCTCTGGCCGGCCCGTACGGCGGGGATCACTGGAGGTCAGAGGACCGGCTTGGTCAGAGGGAACCTCCCCTGCGCCGCGTGCTACAGCAAAGCGAGCAGGATGCACAGCGAGAGCTGGACCAACGCCAGCGCTCTGCTACCGACGACAGCAACCGTGAACCCGTATCCAAGGGCAGGACCCCGCCCGCGTCAAGCAGCAGCTCCACGAGAGGAAGATCGAGCTCAGAAGTCTCCAACGGACGTTCCCGTAGTCGGCCACGACAGTACCGTGACGACTTGGAGCAGGCAATGGCCGAAGGTGCTGGATCTCGGACCACAGCCTATGCTCCAAACGTCACACCCTCTGTCCCCGGTTATGTCGCCAATCCGACCCAGCCCCTCCCCGCCGAGAAGGCGTCCCCAGATGGCCAAGCGCGGATGAGGTCACGCAGCAATAGTCGAACCGCGGCCGCGAGTTACTTCGAGTCGAAGCATCTGCAGCCCATCCACACCAGTCATGGTACCACGAATGGGACGTCTCCACGCCTGAGTCCAGCGGCCAACCCTGGAATGCCCCAGTTCTCTCCCGGCCTACCAGCATCACCTCGGCCATCACCCGGATTCCCGAGCCCCAACATGAACGCGTTCCGCCCACCGACCTCCCCAGCTCTGCCTTTCTCCTCCAGCAACACGCCGCCTGTCTCTGGCTCTTCCACTCCCATCGCATCGGCATTCACCAACGGCGCTGCACCTCATGTGACCGGCACTGGCACCCTTCGCAAGAAGTCGATCAACAAATCTGACATCTCCGAGCCCATCTTCCTCTCGACAACGTCGGTCATTGACACTGTCAACCTACCGCCAGGAGCTTCTTTGAAAAATGGTTCAGAGCCACCGCCTCCACTTCCTCCTATCAACCCTATGAGACGCCGTTTTGGGTTTGGGCGGACGAATACAGATGACCCCGCTCTTCACGCTCCCTCTCCACCCTATAGCGATGCAAGTTATACCAACTCCTCGGAAGCTCTGGGGAACAAAGCTCCACCACCGCGTCAGAGGCTAAGAAAGACGTCCAGCGAAGGCAAGAGTTTGAACGGGAAGGCTCGGGTGCAGACCATGGCGACTCCTGCGGTGCCATCGATGCCTTTCAATGGCCGCAACGGTTCACCACCCCGTCCCATCACCAACCAACCCATCGCTCAGCAGAACATGGATGGCGCGATGTTTTGAGTGATCGCGGCCATTCCTCTCGCACCTATTCCGTGCAACTACTCCCTTCTATGATTTTGATACCCTTTCTCAGCTTAACGTAATTCTTGCTTTCGGGGGGGCATACAGCGGTTTGCGCAAAAATACACGGCCGGTCGGACACCATTTTCCTTGCTTTCTGTCAGCAATATACCTGTGTCATTTTCTTGGTCCCCGTCCTCTCTTCTTCTTTTCCCTTCGTTTTTCTTTCCTTCTTGTTCGTTCTTTGGCTTAAATTCTATCTGGGCGCTGGACGTGGTATGTCGCCATACAACTTTGTAGTAGGAGATTTCGGGGCTTTTTAGCGGATGTTAAGGACATGGAAACTCGAGTTTCAAGGCTGATCGCTTGCTTGTCACGTACGGCAGCATCCCTGGGCACATTTCCGCATCAGTAATACGTTTTTCTACTGGGAACACATGGCGAGTAGCTGGCTTCTATGAGGACCGGTGTTTCTGGTAACCTGGTTTTGTGCACTTCATCGGGAGGCGTGTGGTATGAGGCGGAAGCCTAGGGCTAAAGGACAACCTCTTCTTCCCTCCGTTCTCATCTTACAACTTGCGCCCTATAATAAATCAGGCGGTGCTGGATATCTAATCGAGCCGGATCAGATTCGAACCGTTCAAATCTTTGAGTCTTCCGACAATTGGCCGTGAAAATATCTTCATCACTTGTTGGTCTCCTATATATTCTGCCCTTTCGGGACTGCAGGTGACCCTGTCCTGTGTGCATGTCCCTGTGGGACCTGTGGCTAACCGAAGATACCACGGCAGCGAACGTCGATAGAGCACAACATGCAGATAAATGCCTGCAAGTTATCCTCCCCAACGACACTGGTGGACTAGCACTCCAAGCCGGATGAAAACGTCTTGCGTCTGTACCTCCTCACGCTCCCGTCCCTGCGCCGGAGCGGGCAGCCCGATCTGCAAGGGGGTGTACAATGACACCGGCTACCGAGCGTACAACATTGGCGGTGATACTCTGTTGTACAAAGCGGTCCGCTGGGTGGGGTGGAAGGGGGCGGGTGATGTTTGCTGTTCCGCTTTGAGTGACTTGGACGGGTTGGACAGACGGGGAGCGGGTAGCCTTCATCATCAGCCGCCTCATCCACGGGTCGAACATGTCCTTTTTGTTTCTGCTTTCCCCACCCCCATTTTCCATGCCCTGAACAATCCACCCTTGCGCGATTCTCTGGTCAACTCTTTGGTCGCATTTGGTCTTGTCTTCTCTTCCCCCGAATCAAGCAACCATGAAGGGCATTATGAGCAGCCACATCGCCTTTGCCCTCGCCGTCTTCCTCTTCCTCTTCTCCAAGGCGACCGTGGCTCAAGGTACGGGCGGTATACCAGCGTGTGCTGTAAGGCCTTCTCCACTGCCCCCAGGCGCCCTACCTGCTCCATCATAACAGCGGTCGAGCCGGAGCAAAGTTCCCACCACGCTCCAAGTCTCGATGGCATCCGTCGTCTCCCTTCCCAACCCGAACACAAGCATCAGTGCAGCTCCTCGTTCCAAAGCCGAGCTAATCCCTTTTACAGATTCCCTGCTTCGTCGACGCTGTCCCTTCCTCGGGCTGCCGTTTGGATGACCGAGTCTGCCAGTGCACGACGGGAAAGGACGCGATTGAAAGAAGCGTGGCCGGGTGTGCCCCTAAGGTTTGCAGTGCGGAGGATGTTGCGAGTACGTACATGCCTGAAGTTCATTGGGGTGGTTATGGATCTGTGCTTGGCTGCACATCTCTCCCATTTCCCGTGTTCCCGTCGTTCACTTTATTGCCGCCATTTCGCATTTCGTTCCCGGAGATGTACGTTTCTACCTCTGGACATCCATTCACTCTCCTATTTCATTTTTATTTTATTCTTTTTTTTTTAGTCTTCATCCTCGCATTCCTACGCACATGCGGAATTTGAACTGACTCCTCTCCCCGTTGCAACCAGAAATCAAACCCGCCGTCAAAGCCATCTGCCTGGAATACGGCATCACATTAGATGCACTCGCGCCGACACCTCCACCGACTGTGATTGCGACGGAGATGCCAGATGTGCACGCAGCGACGACCGCGGTTGCAAATGGAACTGCGAACGCGACCGTGAGCGGGCGTGCGCCCGAGTTTACGAATGGGGCCGCCGGCGGATTCGAAGCAGTCGAGAGGATCGGAGGCTGGGTGTGGAGGGTGAGTGTGGGTGTGTTGGCTGGCTTGGGGATGGGAATGGGGATCAGGGAGCTGTGAGGTGATCGCTGAGCGATGATCTAGGATGTTGTGGAGGCTTTGGAGCTTGCGGATGGATGTTAAAACAGGCTTCAAAATGGCGTCGGAGAAAGCATCAACAAAGGGACTTGAACGACGTGAAATTGGCCAAGTTAATGGGATTTTCAACTTCTCCTTTCCATATCTCTTGTCGACACAACACACCAACTTTCTTCTGTATTGGAACGTGACGCTGGCTGGTGAGATAATACTTTCTCCCCAGCACTTCCCTGACCTCATACGGCTTGTAGTGCTTCCACCCATTTGCCTGACCATGTTGTAAACTCATCGTCTTGATCGCTCCAATTCTGCTTCACAGTGTCGATGGCGCTTGTTGCGTCTCTGCAGCATTTCTCCAATATGCGCGTGGCTTCCTGCTCCTCGAGGTCGTAGAAGGAGCTCGCCAGGTCGTCGACGGTGTCGGGAATGGACTTGAGCAGGAGTAGGAGGTTGTCTAGTCGTTCCGAAGGGGACGCCTCTGCAGATGTGTCATGCGTCGTGGTCTTATCCGGAATTGTCATGGATGTAGACCCAGAGCGCGCCCTCGGATATGTCTTCAGCCGCCGCTTGATTAACGCTTGATACAGCATCCCCACCATCTTCAACCTCTTCACGCTCCTATCCAACAAGGCCTTCAACTCCTGATCCCCCTTGCCCAGCCTATTGGCCGCCCCAAAAGTAGCATCTTCGTCGTCGGTATCGAATCCCCCATGATCATTTCCCTCACCCTCATCAACGCTCCTCTCTGCCTCGCCCTCCCCTTCCCTCTCTTTATCGCTACCCTCATCATCTACATCCTCTCCCCACTCTTTCAACTCCTCCACGGCGTCCATCAACACTGCCCTCCACTCCTCCGCCTTCCGAACGACAAGCCCCACAACACCCTCCTCACACACCTTGACCAACCCGTCACAATCCTCCCACACCACGCCCGTCGCGGCAAGAACCTCCTGCTTCTCCGCTTCGCTAGGCCCGTCATCCTTCTTCTCACGCTCGCGCCGGGATGCGAAGCGTTGGATGAGGGTAAGCATGTCCGACCAGGAAGTTAGGAGACGGCGCACTTGGGCGCGGATTTCGGCGTGCATCACTTCGGGAAGCTGATTGTACGATGCAATGGAAGGGGAGGTGGGGGAAGTAGCGGCGGCGACCATGGCCGCTAAAGCTCCGGAGCTCACATCCCCAATTTTGCTCATCACGGCGGAGGGCGTCAGCGGTGGGGTTAGGAGGAGAAGGGAGAGAGTGGTGGTGTGAGAGCGCAGGAGCGTGGTTGTTGCTTTGACGACGGCGAGTGGGTCGGGCTGCTGCTGGTCTGACGTCGGTGCTCCATTCTGATGAGAGGGAGGAGAGGAGGTTCTGGTGAGAGCGGCGGCCGAGGAGGCGGTTAGTGAGGATTGGAAATGAGTGATCAGGTCTTGCGTGGATTTTGTGAGGGCGATGAGGGGCCCCATGGAGGGGCGCTGTAGGGATGATATGGGTCTGGGAGGCATAGTTGCTGGTTTGCTGGAGGATGATGGCTTAACAAGGAGAGTGTGTGCAAAAGAGAGCAAGAAAGAGGTGGAGAGTCATTGAAAGCTGGAATGAAAGTCGGGGAGCGCGTACGCAATGATAGCGGGAGATTGTATACAGATCTGCTGGAGAATAGAAAGGGCGGGGGGGTTACTTGCGGAGTTTTTTGCGGAGGTGTGCTCCGTATCCCCCTCACCTCGCGCCACGCCACCCTCAACGCACTCCGGAGCAGGCTGCACCACTACAACGCGCCGCGACGCGACATCTTCACTGTGGGCAACCAGCCCGTCAACTTCTAAATCCCCTCACACGATGCCTCCTAAAGGATGGAGAAAGGCCCATGCTGCCGGCCCTAAGCAGACGCTCGTCCTCGACAACGGCGCGTACACGATCAAAGCTGGTCTGGTGGGCACTGGCGGTTCTGGAGAGCCTACATATGACGACTGTCGTATCTCTCCGAATTGCATCGCGCGCAGTACACGGGACAAGCGCACGTATATATCCACAGATTTAGAGGAGTGCAAGGACTTTGGAGAGTTGGCGTTCCGACGCCCTGTGGAGAAGGGGTTCATTGTGAATTGGGAATCAGAGAAGGCGATTTGGGAGCATGAGTTCATGAATGAGGAGGGCAAAGGACGGTTGAGGGTGGGTAAGCACGTAGATCTTTGGCTTCTACATTGGATTACTAACGCCCAGTTGCAGTGTGACCCTAAAGAGACCAACTTACTGCTCATGGAGAAGCCAAATTGTCCAAAGGAGCTGCAGAAGAACTGCGATGAAATTGTGTTTGAGCAGTTCGAGTTTGCAGCATATCATCGCGCTGTTGGTAAGTCGCACTGGCATATATGGATGAAGCGTCTTCTAATAGTCTGCTAGGCGCGACATTCAATGCATGGCATCCTTCATCACTCTTCTCCCTTCCCCAGGAATGTCTCCTCATAATCGACACATCGTACTCCGACACCACTATACTACCCGTACACTCCGGCCAGCTCCTCCAAACAGCAGTTAGACGCCTCACCGTAGGCGGTAAACTGCTCACAAACTATCTCAAGGAGCTATCATCTCTCCGACACTATAACATGATGGAGGAAACGTATCTCTTGAACGAGATCAAAGAAGCCGTGTCATTCGTGGCGCCATCATCGCAAAGATTTGCAAAGGATCTGGAGAGGACTTGGAAAGGTCGAATAGGCGACAAGAGAAGCTTGGATCCAAGCATAGTGGTCGATTACGTTCTACCAGACTATGAGCAATCTATACACGGCTACGCAAGACCCCACGACCCGGAGAAATACAGAATGCGTCGCGGCCTGCAGCCTCAGCAAGGGCCGAGAGAAGATCTGCTCCCGCTGGGAAATGAGCGCTTTGCCGTGCCGGAACTGCTATTCAATCCCACCGACATCGGCATCCAGGAGGCGGGGACTCCGAAAGCCATCATGCAGTCTCTCAGCGTCTTACCCGAAACGTTGAAAGTCGGGATGCTGTCAAATATCGTGGTTGTAGGAGGGAATTCGCTCATTGAAGGATTCATGGAGAGGCTCGAGTCGGAGCTGCGTGTGCTTGTGCCTGCGGAGTATGCGATCAGTGTGCGAAGAGCAGAGGATCCAATCAAGCATACCTGGCTGGGAGCCGCGAGGTTCGCGAGTCAACCGGAGTTGCTGAAGCAGGTGTTGGTTAGTAAAGCGGAGTATGATGAGAATGGGTCGGGGTGGCTGGGAAGGAAATTTGCGAGGGAGCTATGATGGATGGCTTCAGACTGATGTGCTTTGAGTGCTCAGTGAGAGTACAAGGGGCCAGTTCTTGATGAGAAACAAGTCTCCTGATGGACGACCTGCCCTCTTGATGCAGGATCTCTCTCAGTCTATTATTGACCACTTTGTCGCTCCCTCTGCAGAACCGACATGGGAACGAGTTGATGCTATGCAATAATGGCATTCCTCCAATGACCAGTGCTCCGCATGTGAATGATGCTGATTGGCTGAGTCCTCCCCCGACATTTGGCCGACGCGCATCTTTTTCGTCAAGCATCCAACAAAACCTGGGGCACCCTCGAAGTTCATCATAACCAGCAATGCGCCGAATACCGCGAGCCCAGCGGTCCATTGACCAGGCACTTGCATCTCCCCTCCTAGCGAGACAATGTCTACCCGCGTCCCCCTGCTGTGGCCTTAAACCGAGACCCCTTCTCCCTTCAACATCGGCGTCGTTCTCTACTTCCCAACGCCTCGGACTCTTCGATGTCAAACAAGATGCGAAAAAGAAGCACATGGCCATGGTAAGAAAATGGCAAAAGAGAATTCACGGCGATTCGGAGCCGATAGGCCACCGCGTTGATCCGTATGATCCCACATCTCCCGTTCGGTTAGCGCCTGAGGAGCTCGGCGAGGAAATGGAAATCCTCGAGGAAGAGGAGAGGGGAGAGGGCGCTTCCTATGAGCCGGCGTACGATGCAACAGGGCTGGAGCGCGTGGGTGGAAGAGCGTTCGTGAAGCAACATGAGGAGGTGAAGCTGGCAGAGCGGTTCGAGGTTCTAGTTGCAAAGCGTTCGATTGCGCGATACAGGTATGATGGCTTGTCTCTGGATATCCCTTTAGACCATTATTCAAGGATTTGGGACTGATAAATTGCAGCTTTGGCCGCGGAGTACCTCTTACGCAACGGCGTCCCCTTCTCGATTCCTTCCATCAAGCGGTCGTAGAAGTATATACACTCAAGGAAGCCGGCGCCAACCTAGATCTCGCATCATACCCACACGAAGGCAACTACGGGAAGCCCCCCTTCAAGTACTCATCGGTGTCCGTTTCCCTGTCGCCGGCCAACGAACTCGTTCTGAACTATCCTTACGCAGAGGCGAAGGCAAAGCTGTTGGATAAGATGCAGAATGGGCAACCCAGATTTCAAGCTTGCGAGGAGGAAGAAATAGTCGACGAAGCGGAGGAGTATGCTGAGGAAATGGAAACGCCTGCCGGGAAGTCGGAGAGGAGGGTCAATGTGAAGACGGCAAAGCCGTTTGATTTCATGTCCTCGCATGTGTCAGGAACTTCGCCGGTAGCAGAGCCCACCATCCCTGAACATATGACGGAAGTCGATCTGGAAGGCGCAATTAGTAGTGTGCAAGATGAGATCGTGAAGATCCGAGAGACAGTTCTCGAAACCGCGGCGACCAGATCTGAGAGAGTTGTTGCAGATTTGCGGAAGGTCGTCCAAGCACATGTCATTTCCGCCGCCAGTAGGAGCGTTGCAGGCGCAGAGCCTGAATTGGTGCCGGTTACTTATGGTCGTGTCAAGCTCAACGATCCGGCCATCAAGTTCGCCGTAAGTGCAGATTTGGGCGTGTTTCTACACCTCTCATACTAATCGTACATTCAGATCTCCAAGCGCCTTCTACAGCTCACGGGGCACCGCCTCTCCGACCCTCAACTCCTCGCCTCGGATACCCTCAGCGATCTTCTCCAAAACCTTATTTCCCTCACCAGGCCGAAGCCCAGTAAGCTCTTCGACATCGTCAGGAAAGGGAATACTTTCACCAGGCTGCCGAACGTGCAGCTACATCCCCGGAAGGTCAGTGAGAGGCAGAAAGAGAAGCAGGTTGGTAGATGGAAGGTCATCGAGTATGCTCTTACGGAGAGAGACTTGCCGGTGAGCTATAGGGATGCGCCGCCAAAGAATACGGCGGTAGAATCGTTCGACGAGAAAGAGGGCGAGGAATGGCTGAGGCGGCGGTTGAAGAAACTTGAGGGGGTGCAGATCTAGATGTACGATATTGCTCTTTGTGTTGGTGTGGACTTTTTGTGACATGCATGCGGAAGAGGGCTCCAGGTCCTATAGAAGAACTTTGTACAACTGTAAATATATTGTAACATTTGCAACGTGTGCAGAAGAGGACGCTTGCGTTCGATGGTTCACGTGTCTGGCGAAGGCCTCATGCGCTGTGCCACATGCTTGTGCTGAGGAAAGCAGAACGCCTTTCGAGGAGCGAGCCTTTTTCAGGCGTGACGATTGCTTCTCGCTCAGATAAGACCGTAAAACATCCAAGTGAGGAGGCAGAGCTCACTGAGCACCTAGATACGCGCAGTGCAAAGAGATGATATTCATCGCTGTCACTAGTCCTGTGCCTCAAAGGAGTTTGTATTGTATGTATGTACGTAATGACGATCAAATTGCTGAGTGGAAAATGTACCCCGAGTAAGGGAAGTAAGGGAATCTCCCTTGTCAGCGGTTTGGACAAACCAGAGGAACCCTCCCAGGACTTTTCCTAATGGCCATATATTGATCCGTTCATAGGACTCTCGCGAGGAAAGAAATAGCCATAATGCGTAGAACTGTTGCCTGGGATGGAGACACTCATCAATCCGGCATTTCTGACGTTCGATTTGACTTTCAGGTACGCGCACTATGAGGCTTGGCTCGTTGGCCATGAACCTTGGAACCGCCACGAAGATGCATGAAAGCTTACCGTACTGTACGTATAGATGTACCTAGGTACGTTCACAGTTCGCTGGGCAGTGGCGCTTACGTACTCAGGAATACGCATCTATCCAACCTTGGAAGAGCGATGAGGCTGCGCCGCAGGCTCCTGCGAAAGCTTATTGAGACCTTCCACCAACTTGGCCCGTGCCCTGCGAATCGGTGGACGGTGGACGGTTACGGTGTTCTTCATCCGCTCTTTTTATCCAGCATCGTGCAGGTGGCCTAGGAGTTTTCGACAGTTTAACGTTCTTCACCACCATGGCCCGACGTCAAGGACGGACTCGAACCCGCCCCGTCTGACAGGTCCCAACTGCCTCGGTACTCCGTCCAGACTTCCCCATGGGCGACGCAGAACCTGCGGAGCCGTCCCCAACTCCGACTGGGCCGAACCAACTTCAACCAAGACGATAGTTCCGTCCAAGTGTCCCCCGGCTTGCTTCCTATTGCTTAGGAAGCGCTCGTTGAGGGCGGGATTTTCCTTGGCTCGACGGCAACTTTCCATAACTCGTTCAAGCCGATGCGTGCCCCCACGCTAACACAGCCAAAAATGTCAGAAATCATGTTTTCTGGACAAAATAGAAACGGCAAGAAGCTCGGAGCTTGTTGGAGGTGGTGCCAGAGGCGTCCCTTAGCTCTCCGCTGAATCGGTACCTTGAGACGGTTGCTACGCAGGATTGCTACCCTAAATTCCTCTGCGTAGCTGGAAATGGTTAGTGGAAAAAGCCCAGCTGCATTTTTACTGAATCCGGTACAGCAACGGCTCGAGGAACGGGGCTTCCACGGCCATTTTATAATGCTAGGCAAAGCTTGGGGATTCGGGAATCGGAGCTTTGCCCGACCTTTTCCAGGGGACTGCATCGCGGATGTTGAAGGAGACACTGCTCCACTTCATTATCGGCAAACTCTCCGGGCATGAGTATGATACTAATAGCATTCTCACGCCCGGTAGAGACGCAATATCGAAAGCACGTCGGCGCTTATGGTGATATCGAGTAAGATTCCCTCACATGCAGGGCACGTGGCGATCATACCGTACTCGCTGATGAGGTACCACACCCGGATTCTGCACGCTGACCCAATTGACAAAGGCGAGCATCCGGATTTGCCACCACACGAATCTCGCGAGCTTGAATCACGCGAGAAAACAAAAGGTGGGGATACCGGCTACCGGGATCGTGTGGAGAGGAGTGGATTCGCGCTGTCCCAGCCGTCCAACAGTCTATTCCGGATGGGTAGATTCCTAGATCAACCCTCTCGGCAGCTCCGCTACAGTGGCGAGAAACGAGAGGACACACTTTCAAGACGAAAACTAATCGTATTAAAACAAGCCATCGTCCTTGTCCAGAGAACGCCTGGGCCTCTAGTATTCCTACTTGCCCGTCTGGGAGAGGGAGGCAATCCTTTCCCGCCATTGAGGCCGGTTCAGCGGAGACGCAGTATAACGCGCACTGTGCCGCAATAAAGGTCGATTACAGGCAGGGACGGCAAGAGAAATGCTGAGGAGGTCCGGGCTGCAGTCCCTAGTTGCCAGCGGAGGTCAAGTGATAGGCTGGTCTGAGTCCAGTCAGAGCCGCCGTTCGCCTGAACGATTGGATGATTCTGTCGAAGACTTGAGAAACATCCAAGAGAAAACACGATGCTTTGCAGGTGCATGGTGCCACAGATCCGGCATGCTTGAAGATGCTATGTACTATAATATACGTACCACCTGGGCACTTACACTGAATAGGTTGCTTCGACTATAATGGGAAATGCTCTCGAAGAAGTAAGGAACGCCAGCGCTTCTACGGACCACCAGGACGTAAGCATGGCATTCTTCCCCTGACGCAACTTGCAACAATCAAGAGACGAAATGAAGTGTGGTGAACGCCAACCTCGCGCAACATTGATGAGTATAGGGATGTAATTTACATCCAACGACCAGCCCAGGAATCCTACAACGATTGGATCGGAGCCGCTGCATTTATCCGGGACATAGATTTAACCTGCTGCCGAACAAATCCAAACCCTGAAGGGCTCCGCGAAACTAATATAAGCGGCTTGTGCGGTGCAAGCGGGCCCTATGTCCGTCTTGGCTTGGCCCGCCCTCCGGGATGTCTGGGGTGGGAATCCGGGGAGGTGGGTTTGGAGTTTCTCCAGACAATGTTTATAAAGACATGGATCAGCAACTCTGGGGTTGGAGAGACCTGTCTTCGTCCTCCTTCCTCCCTCTGAGCCTCGCCACTAGGAAGAGCCTCTGCACGTCGACAACATGGGTGTCATCTCCGCCAAAGATGGAACGTCCGATCCCATCCTCACGCGTTTGGTTGCGCAGGATACGGTCCCATGGTACAAGAAGCCTAACATGCGTCTCATGTACCTCTGGCTATTCCTATGCTGTATGGGTGTCGAGATGACCTCGGGTTTCGACTCCCAGCTCATCAACACCTTACAGTTCTCCGGCCCGTTCAATAAGTGTACGTCCCAACAGTGATAGGTTTCAGTGTGCGCAAGAAGTCTAATAGGATTCAGACTTTGGAGACGGGTACGTTGACCCTGCGACAAAAAAGCCTGCCATCGAGCCCGCTCTCCTAGGCTTCGTCTCCTCCTGCTACCAACTTGGCTCCATCATCGCGGTCCCCATTGCCCCTTACTGCAACCAGCGATGGGGGAGGAGGTGGTGCATCATGGCTGGCTCAGCCATCATGGTCATCGGTGCTATCCTGCAGGGGTTCTCCCAGCACGGTACGTTTGGGTTTGCCATGACAGTGTCTGATATTTTGGCTGACGATGCGAAGTGGCCATGTACATCATCGCCCGTATGCTTCTCGGTGTTGGCATTCTCTTTGCCATCATTTCCGGATCTGCTCTGATTGGTGAACTCGGCTATCCCAAGGAGCGCCCTATTCTGACCTCCTTGTTCAACTCTTCCTACTTCATTGGATCCATCCTCGCGGCCGCTATCGCCATCAAAACCGTTGACATCAAGGGAGACTGGAGTTGGCGCCTTCCTTCACTTCTGCAGATTTGCCCGTCTGTGCTCCAAATGGCCACGGTTTTGTGAGTTGATCTCAAAGGCAGAACGCACTTTTTCCATCAGCTAACCCTGTGCCCCAGCCTCCTCCCAGAGAGCCCTAGGTGGCTTGTCAGCCAGGATCGTGAGGATGAGGCCTTCGCCGTTCTGACCAAATATCATGCTGAAGGCGACCCGACCTCCGCAATTGTCCAAGCCGAGATGGCCCAGATCCGCGCGACCATCAAGCTCGAGTTGGAACAGTCCAAGCAGTCTTGGTTGGATATGTTCCGCACGGCCGGTATGCGCCGCCGTGTTCTCATTGCCACGTTCATGGGTCTCTTCACTCAGATGTCCGGCAACACCCTGCTTTCGTACTACTCCAACCTCCTCTTTGAGATGATGGGCTACACCACCTCCTACGCTAAGACTCGGATTAACATCGCCAACCAATGCTGGAGCTTCATCAACGGAACTATAATTGCTCTCATCGTTCCCCGCTTCAAACGCCGGTGGATGTTCATGCTCTCATCTGCCTCCATGTGTATAGTCTTCATCTCCATGACAATATCTTTCAACAGGCTTCGTGTTGCGAAGGAAGGTGGATACGTCAACAACTCGGCTGCCATTTCGGCGCTGTTCTGGTACTTCGCATATTCGCCCTGCTACAACATCGGCAACAACTCTTTGACCTACAGTATGTTTCCCCAGGTACTCTGCATTATTATATCGTCTTGCTAACAATTGAAAAGCTTACCTCGTGGAGATCTTCCCCTACGCCCAGCGTACTATGGGTATCGGTATCGAGCAGATCTTCGGCAAGTGCGGTGGCTTTTTCTCCACCAATGTCAACCCTATTGCTCTCAAGGCCATCGATTGGAAATACATGGCCATATACTGCGGCTGGATTGCATTCGAATTCTTCTTCGTCTTCACTTTCTACCCCGAGACCCATGGCCGTACCCTCGAGGAGCTTGCCTTCTGTAAGTCTACCACATGAAACCTCGAGCGAAAAGGATGAATACCTAATGCATTCTCTCAACAGTGTTCGAAGACAAGGAGCTCGCCGATAAGGCCGTCGCGGCCGTCGAGAAGCAGATCCACGAGGTGGACAGCGGCGCGCATGACAAGGGCACTACAACCATCATCGAGCGCACGGTTTAGATTCCCAGTCTTCATCGGATAGTGGAAGGCGTTGTGTAGTCGCATCGTGTAGTTCGAACGTCCATGTCTCTGAGTTAATCCAGTCATTGCAACTCTTCTGTCATTATAGTTATGCACCGCGACGTCGAGCCGATTCCTTGCTTTTTCAAGTGCCCGTGTTCACATATACGAGGCATACAGTAGTGCCTAGGCAAGACAAACTCGACTACTTAGAGAGGCAAGAGTTTATTGTCGCCGTCTCTCCCGAGCAGAGATCACTACGTATCCAGTACGCCATGCATGGCTCTAATTATTCCAGTGCTTAGTTATCCCAACCCCAACAACGACATACCGAAGGAGGACTTCGCTCTTCGGCCTCCCCGCACTTCCACCTGATAATGTGCGAATGGCGGCGATCACTCATCCACACACGCCTCGCGTCCAACGCCACTCTCGTATTCTTGTTTTTCGGTAGTTCTGTGTTTTTGGCTTAGTGGGGCTTCCTATCTCGCGCGTAATGGGCCCCGCGATCGGGACGGCGGGCCGCGCGCATGCAGCGGAGCCGATGTAAATGGACAATGATAGAGAAAGGCGTGTATATGAATTGATGAATGCTGGAAAGATGCTCTACGAGCCGGAAGAAAGATGTTGGTGGGGCTGGCAATGCCGGTTTCCTTGTGCTAACAAATGTCATGGCATTGGCCTTCGTACAATAAATGGTACCAGTCTAGCTCAGGGATGTAACACTTCGAAGGCTACAAGCTATATTGTGCAAGGAATAAGAATATATGTTGGGCCGTTTCCCGACCATGAAGATGCAAAAAGAGAACGTAGTCAGGATATATCTCACGATTTTAAACAACCTCACCACGGCCCATCTGTCTCTGCTGGAGCCGCGCAACTAGAACAATTCGCAACCCTCATTCGGGTCATGACGAGGTTGAAAGAGACGGGTGATTATCCGCCAATGTTCGAGAATTGCCTCGTCCACTGGGCAGTCCTTCACTCGCCATTCAACATGGTCCAAGAATATTGTCCCGGTCCTGCCTGGTGTTCATTGGACTCCATGGGATTATATCATCCTCCTCACTAGGATTAAGATAACTAAGGAGAGCGGTATTCCTTTTGCTCAATACCACGTTCGAACTTGGCGGACAGTATCCGAGCAATCCGTCTGGTAATCGCATATAGCAATATCGCCAGGCTTAAACTTTCTCAGATTACTCGGCCCTTTCTCCTAGAGGACTCCAATGTGGGGTTTGTTGCAATACCGTAAACCTTCGTTGATGGTCGTGCACTTATGGGGAACAGATTGTTTCGCACGCTTTATTCGCGATGTGATAGTTTGGATTAGCAAGCTGGCCTGCTTCAGCTCACACAACCGACCAAGATAATACTCTCTGCGACCTAGAACTGTATTCAAGTATTTTTTTGCATTGCGCTAGGGCTACTACCCAATTGTTCATCCAAGAATGGTCCTCCCATCCTTCCTGGTCGGCACAGGCATTCATTCCAGAACAGTAGGACGACGATGGCCGCAAGTAGCTATGACAGGCTCTGGCTGTGTCTTGCGCGTGCATGGCGTAGTCTGTCGTTTTTTAATCAAACGGTAAGCTTGTAGGGTTTAATCTTCTTATGCCTGCGCTTCTTCCAATCCTCGACGTCTTTGAAGCTAACGAATCCAGATGTCCGCCAGATTACTAGCGGCTGATATTCTGTGGCACAAAGATATGAACAACCTGTGCATTGACGTGCTTTTCTTTCCCCGACAGCTCCATCCACTCCTCAGGATATCCAAGGGTCTTCATGCTGCGCCCAAATCCTCTTGAGCCCAAGAAGCTTAAGGAAAGGCCCTGCTTTAACATCTGCTTCAGCACAGCCTACAAGGCTCCATGCATATGCTATGATATAGAGGCCTTTTGCTGTACCCTCTACGAAGCATAAGTCGCAGCCATCATGTCCATCTGCGTTTGACTTTGCTGTGCACTTGGCAACGGTACGCAGACTGAGAGGCCAATCCGGGAAATATTCCGGCTCTGTGATGAGTTTCTGGGGTTGAAGCGCCAAATAAAGGAGAGGCGAGGGTGTGTAGATAATAATCAAATTGTTGGTCATGAAGTTGTGCCTACAAGGCGCGCTTGTAGCACCAGAAACATCACGACACGCTGGACCCACGTCGTAGACAAGGCGTATACATGAAAGTCATACCAGGAGCACCACCAATAAATGATAAACTGTAATGCAAATCGTGAAATTTTCTAATGTGAGCCTAGCAATGTGGCGCTCTAAGTAAAAGTCTACCTCTATTCATATAAAAAGACGCTACGCCTGGGCGCTAGCCAAAAACTCCTTGCTGAAGGGATAATCTAGATAACCTTCCTTAACCTTGGGAACATAGAAGGTACCCCTATTGTAATCATTCAACTCGATGCCTTCCTTCAACCTAAACACCAAATCCGGCGTGCTGATGAAATAGCGACCGAAAACGACCACAACACCTTTATTGGGAAACTCCTCGTCCACAAGCTGCTTAGCAGACTTCGGTTTGAAACCACCTGCGATGAGGACTGGTCCATCGAAGAGGTCGACTAGAGGATTCAGACGATCGGTACTCTCTTGATCTGCGTTGCCCGAGATGCGCGACTCCACCAGGTGGATGTAGGCAATGCCAAGCCTATTCAGCTTCCTAATAATATCTGAGAATTGTGGGAGGGGATCCTTCATCTTCATGCCCTGGAAATCGGAAAATGGGCTGAGGCGAATGGCAGTGCGCTCGGGGCCGACAGCACCAGCGACAGCCTGGGCGACTTCGTATGCGAATCTTGACCGGCCCTCCACAGACCCTCCATATTCATCATCTCGCTGGTTTACAGTATCCTGCAGGAATTGATCAACGAGGTAGCCGTTAGCGCCGTGGATTTCGACACCGTCGAACCCCGCTTCGATGGCATTTCTAGCCGCTTGTGCATATCTGTTAATGGTCTCCTTGATTTCCGCGATCGTCAATTGCCTAGGAGTCGGATGATCCTTATCGAGGGGAACGGGGCTGGAGCTAGTGATTTCGATTCCCTCCTCTTCAGCGTTGCGTGGGTCCGCTACTCGTCCAAGAGCCCAGAGCTGGAGGAAAATGAAGGATCCCTTTTTGTGGACTGTGTCGGTGACTTTTCGCCAGGCGTCGATTTGGGCCTGGTTGTAGATCCCGGGTGCGTTTGGGTAGCCGCCGTTCTTTGGGTCAATGTATGTCGCTTCGGTGATGAGAAGCGTCCCTGGCACTGATGCCCGCTGACCGTAATAGTCGGCGACAAAGGGTAGAGGGACGTGGCTGTCGTCTGCTCGGAACCGGGTTAGGGGAGCCATAGCAATGCGGTTTCTGAGTGTGACATTCCCCACTTTGATGGGCGTAAACAAGCGGCTGCTTGACATTATGGGTGCTACGCAGGTGATGATGGCTGGATGTTCAAGTGATATCGGAAAGGGTGAAGGTTGGCCCAAGTGAAGAGCGATGCAGGGGGAAACTAATGTTGGTGCTATGCATCTTAGACCTGTGCAGTTGACTATATATACTTGGGTACCGGTTGCCGAAGGAGTTCGCTCGAAATCGGCGTTAATAATCTGCAAATCCGGAAGATTAGTATTCCCCGAGGCTTGCAAATCATGGATCTATGACGTGTTGGGCGCGGTCTAAGCGGCGGTTTGTCAGCAATTTCTTGGCACCATTAGTTACTGAACACAGCAGAGGACCACGTGCACAGGGCTCCAACATGGGATTTTGCCATTCCCTTTCGTACCGTTATGGCAGATTACAATGATGCGCATGGGAAGCGCCATGGGAGGAACCAATCGTAGAATATCCAGATGGCTCGGGCCGTGCCTTGTGCGCCTTTGGTACAAGTCCACGATGTTAGACAATAACAAATTAATGCTGTGTGAAGAGATCTAGAGTGACGAGGTGAAGAAGCTCGCCGAGGTTGCGAGGGATTTTCTCCCTTCTATTTTACGGCTGTACGGAAGTCGACTCCTTGGATAGTTCTGTCTTATCAGCGTATAATCTCTGCACCAAGGCACCAGGTCTAAACCGCACATGCGAATCTATATATCACGTGATTATTCGCATTCAATGTTGACATACACCGTTTTATCCTTCTATTTCTCCGCGCCTTGTATAACTGAATGTTGCTTTATGTGCTTAGGTCTAGTCCCTCCTCTTGCCTGTACCTGTACACGGGATAGCTCAGCTCCGAACATGGACCCCACCATATATAATGTCATAGACTTAACCGCAACCAATCACAACTCTCCTGTCACAGCGCAGCACGGCTACTCCCTTCCTGGCCCTTAATGGCCTTTTCCCTCATTTTCTGATTATCCGCCTTGGATTAGTGTCGACAATATCTACCACGGAACTAAGGAAGCATTACATCCAAGCTGTTGCCCTTGCTGACCTTGGGTACATCTATGCTAGCTACAAAGTCTTCGGTCCAAGTGTATTCTAAAACTTCAGGAGTATAACGACATGATATGGGGTAATATATGGGTCAGCGCGTTCCTGCATATCAATGGGCTTGCCATCTCTTAGGTGTATTTGGACGGGTTGGCCGAAGAGCACACCCTGCAGTGGTGTCCAAAAGACTTAAGGCAACCGCGGGGCCAGCCTAACTAGCAACCTGCCTCTCTGTTTCCGCCATTATCTGCGTTGTTGGGCATTCGGCGTCGAAAACTAGATTACCCTACCCACAGTTCCGTTCAACTGATCCGGGCGGGCATGTTTCCTAGTAGAGTCATTCTCCGTTGTTGAGACATGATTCTCCCAGGGCAGCATTGAGACTCATAGATCGATATGGAAAAGCGTCCTTGTTCCCTTTTGGCTTGTATAATTCTCTAGTGTGTGTAGAAAAGTTGCCTCCGGTCGAATCTGAAAGTTCCACGGTGTGGCGTCACAGGCTGACTTTCCCATATTGATCTTGAAAGCCAACGTGACATTCTGGTCGTTTTGGTCGAAGCTAGTACAGGGCCGCCTACCTGGTCGAGGTGTATCTTTCGACGTTTCTGCTGCCGCACCCAGAATACACCGTGGAAGTTCCGTGATGGATGTGGAAAACTGGATCTCTACGTAGTTCAACCGCCATGGCTCTCTCTGGACAGATAGGCGGCAAGAGCCAACTTGCGGCCAGGGCTATTCGCTGCATTTCCCATATGACCAGAACTCCCTCCGATGGCGAATTGAATGCCTCTATGGATGTCCGGTGCATCGAAACTAGGAATTCCTATAGCTTCTTTGGTCAAACTCGTATAATGGTTTTGTGAGAGCATGTGCTCCACTAGCGGCTTAGTCTCTTATGTGTGCAACAGCCACGGAATGATATCACGGCGGAGACAGTGCGGCGCGGTGTGGGAAGATTGTTTGTAAAGGTCGATGATGCGAAAGGCCCATCCGTACCACATCTGCCACGAGCACCGTTCACTTAGGGTTTATACAACGTCCAAAGTAGAAAATGAAACAGTGCTCTCAGCCATTGGAATGAAGACAGCGTGATCTTCACCGTCGTGGAAGCCGACCGCATCCCCAGAGGCTCGTCACTCTCACAATCTGTACCCCATGTGTCAGCGCAACTGATACATCGGAAGATGCATGGCCAAAGGGTTTCTCTGATCCGACAGTCTTCTCTTCAGCATCTCTTTCTGACTCCACGCGTTCGTACTCCGCCCATCCGAATTAGCAGATACGAAACTCACCATCCCAAAAATTCCCAACTTTTTCTTCAAACCCCCAGAGGCCTGCATCAACCTCCTCCTACGGCTTCTTCACTCAGAGTCAGAGGATAATTGTACCGCTGATGCCTCCTTATATCGCTGCCGATGAGGTTGCTGCCATGGATATGTGTGGGCATGGGTTAGTCACATTGGTTAGTGCTCCTGGGTCTGGTGGAGCGAGGCATGGACGGTTGGGAATTTTGGCCTTTCTGGCTCTTCAAGTGTTGCTTGGCCTGTATGCGCAAGTGATAGGTAGAATGTTCTTGACCACAGATGTGGTGGCCGGCGAGTGTGCTGCCCCAGGGTGGAGATTATCACGCCAAACAGGCAGAAAAGCGGCGCGATGGCAATAGAATATTTAGACAGTGGAGTGGATCCCATTTAGACCTAGAGGTCATTGCTAGTCTCGTAAAATTAAGTGTGCACAATTTTCTGATGTCTTCTCACGCTTGTCACGATCTACTCCAGCACCCTACACAACCTCCCCTGCTGTGTGGGCAATCCCCCCGTCCCCTCGACAACCCACCTCTCACTCCCTACCATCGTCACTGCGTAGAACAACCCCCAAGGATCCCTTTTGTCTTTTATGCTTAATAATCTATCGTAATTAGTTCCGTAGAAACTCCACTGAGGGTTCGGTTCCTCTGTGTCCGCCTCTATCAACATTTGTTAGTGAATGCTTTATAGATTCCTCTTCATAAGCTAATACCGTTCATGTACTCGTTATTTATTAGTGTACGCTCTGTATCCATCTATAGATGAACACCTACCGCGCCTGCCGCAGGAGATGCATCCCGCCACTTATTCACGTACTCGTTCAGACGGGCGTGGTTCCTGATCTGGTCAGCCGGGCTGACTTCTGGGCCGTATGAGTTGGTGTCATAGCCTGTAGCGTGCATGATGGCGTTGCGTAGGTGAGGATTTACGGCAGAGTCTCTGCCAGGCCATCCAGCAATCTCAGCCGTGGGCGTGTAGTCGACGCTGTGGAAATTATAGCCTCCCTCTTCGACGAAGGCACGGATGGATGCAATGGTTTCCCTGAAAAGCGTCGAGTTCTTGTCTTCGAGGTTCTTCCGAGGGAATAATCTGGAACCAAAGCGGCCATTGGTGACGCTCTCGCCTGGGCCTTGAGGCCGGAAGGCTTGTTTGGGGTAAGTTTCGAACCAGTCGACGTAGACCTTGAGGGGGATGCCAACTTCGTTGAGTTCCATAATAATGGGAGCGAGGAAGGCTTCAGCCTCGGGCTTGGTCATATCGGGCAGGTTGATCCGGCTTCTGTACCGGTATGTGCGGGATGTGTTGGCGGTTGGGGCTATGGTGTCGATGTAGTTCCATCCGATGCCTTTTGAGGCAGTGATCTTGGGCAGCCAGGAAAGCCAGATGTTGATGCCTTCCCAGAATGCTGTGTCGTTGACCTGCACGTTATATGGAGCAGTATTGGGGCTGGTGACGGGGTCGGTCTGCCAGTAAACTTGCCCTTGGGCAATGGGCATTTTGTCATGAGCTTTGACAATGGCGGATGTGACAACCCCGAAGTTGCCTTGATGTAATCAGGATACGGTCATCATGGAAGAAAGATGATTGACTCACCTGGGCCACCCCCACGGATAGCCCAAAATAAATCATCATTCTCATATGGATCGGCATGCACAAACTTTCCCTCGGCGGTTACGACCTGATCATACGCCATCAGTCATCTCATTCCACACAAGAGCAACCTGCTTACCTCCAACGAGAGGACTTGATCACTCATCAATCCAAGTTTCGACGTGACAATGGTGGAGAACCCCCCGCCTTGCATGAATCCTCCATATGCACCAACCGTCGTAGAGCCGGGTGCGACTAGAGTGATGTTGTGCTCAGTCATGTACTGATGCAACTCAAACTGCTCAAGGCCGGCGGTGACCTTGGCTGCTTTGCCATTGTATTTGCCGAATTGGTAAGAAGGGATATATTCAAACTGCTTCAGGTAGTGTGTCCAGATCTGAAGCGCACCACCGCCGGTATTCCTTCCGAGAAAGTCATGGCCAGTGTTTCTGCCCCATAGGTTAGTCCAACGATCAGGAGGAAAGCCAGGCCCACAGACTTGATGGTGAGACGGATGTTATTGTTCCGTGCGAAGTTGACTGCGAGCTGGATTTGCTTTACGGTAGTCACGTTGACAACGTAGGCAGGGAAGGCAGTGACGTTGCAAGAATACCTGTGGCCGTAAGAAGATGATTTGCATGGGACCATCCTCCAACATTACCCGGGATTGGGAATCGGAGGCACGGGGCAAGGGTTTCCCAGCTGCCACTGCCCGTTGGGGATGGTGGGATCGGCCTTGCTGTATGTCTGTGAGCAAGACCAATCCTCGTTGAACCATTTGTCACACACGTGAAGTTTGTACTCCCCTGAATTGACCTGATCTGGTCGCATTTCACCAGGCTGTAGTATGGACCTTCATAGCACGCCGCCGCAGGAGGAATGCCTTTCAGCAAAGCCCCTCCCAAACTTGAATTGAAAGCGTTCCACCTCTCGCTACTAGGCCAGTTGGGATCGCTAGGGTAGGTCTTGCATCTCGCCTTGTTCACAGCAGGAACAGGAAGTTTTCCGAATGCAATATCCTTGTTTTCTTTGACATCGACTTCCTTGAGGATGATCTCCTCGAAAGGAAAGTTGGAAGCGAGTGTGGACTGTGCGAGGCTAAGGAGGTAGACGGTCTGGAGAAACGCCAACATGGCGACGACTACTGCTTCTTCTAACCAAAGACCGCAAACAACGCTCTGGATACTACGCAAAGGCAAAAGAATGTCGGAATAAATCGAAGCTTTTGTAGCCTCGTTGGGTGGAGCGCTTACCAGGCCCCGCCTACGTCTGTGCGATGCGGCAGAAGGGCATGAGAACGAGAGTAATTTAATTTAATGCACCGCTATGGCGTCCAGTCTGACAGCAGGTCGAGACGTGTTTGAACCCGTGATGAGGCCAGCGATAAGACCAATGGAAAATTAATCTCTGCGGTGCAGGAGGCAACACAATGTGGACATAGTCCATTACATATGACGAACGCCAACAGACAGAAGGCATGCTGACTGTGCCGTAGTATTTGATTGGGCAGGATGGGGATAAAAAGCTTCCAGGTGCAGAACGGGAAACCAACACGACGCCGTCCATGGCCCTCTCCCACGCTCTCTCCTGCTTTGAACAGGCCGGAAGACGTGCGGTGTGCATAAAGGGGAGGTGTAGTCGGATTTGTACATCCAAACCTGTGGTGCGGGCATATGACCCAAACGAAATGCACCTTTTCCTGTACCCGAAAAGACATATTTGCCACAGGGCAAAGCTGAGATACGGGTACGGGCCCGGTGACTGACACCTTTCGGCTGCACTGAAACGGCGTGGCGAACGGGTAGAGCTGAGCCGGGGCCTGAGAACAAGGACATTGTCCACAAAGGCAGGCAAACCTGATGAAATAGCTGCCAATCGATGGGAACCCTGAGTGGCATGCCACACGGAGCTTTGAGCCACGGGGGTAGTTCAACATTGCGCCGGGGAACTGGAGTCGGAGACGGCGACTAGGTCGAATCCTTGGAAACCCAATTTGGAATCACCAATGCAGCAAGTCCGTAGGACTGTGCCATGGCGAAGTGTCCAGCAATATCTCATCTAGTGCTGACACCCCCAAAGGCAGGGGAGGATCGCTGTTGAATGCAGGGAGGGGGACTTCCACTTCACCGATATGCGCATACGCCCTGCAATCCCGGGGTTGCCGACGAATCGCCAGGCAACACCATCTTCTCCTTCCTGTACGGACGTAACCGTAAGGAAGACGAAATGGGGAGTCCACATGGGAAGAATATGAAATTCTCAGGTCGGAGGAATGCAAGGAGGTGTGCTAGCGTCGGGGGAAGCGGGAGCGGGAGCCCCACAAGATCCCGCGACTCCCGCAGGGACCTGGTACTGTGCAGCGTCACGTGAGCATCTGAAAGTCCTCCCTCCTTTGCTAGATGAAAGGTATATCTTGGCACGTTGGTGAGCACCTGGAATCGGGAAAGGAAAGAGTTCCCTCTCCAACACTTGGCGCGGAAAATCTGGATATGGAACAGCTATTACAATTGTCTAACCTCTACGCAGTACCTAGTCTGTCTTTTAACGAAGTTCGTAGTCCACATGCACTCAAAACTCCCAGCAAATGACAGAAAGCGGGGACAAGAGAGAGAACGCACTCTCACCGTCTCCACGGACAAAAGTTCCTTGGATGTTGGGGGAAAACGCCTACGTCTAGAATTGCGCCCTCCGTTTGATGTCCAATGCATCTGAAGATCGGGTCGAGAGCGACCGACGACAGCTGAAGCTACCTGGTGCACTTCACGATGTTCGGTGAGCGACGGCGATCGCCACAGCACGATCGTCCCCGTGGCTAAGTGTCAAGTCGACTCGCGTCACACCAGCCGCCTTCGCGGCAGAGGCGGCGTCGCCGTGGAGCTGTTGCGAGGTTAGCTTCACGTGGGGGAAAAGAAGCAGAAGCCAAGGGACATGGAAAGCGATGACCTACCTTGACCACCGGTGCTCCAGTCTCATCATTGAGAATCTCAATCTCCTTCATCGCGGCCCCACCGCCTTTGCCCTTGACGTGAAGTGACTTGAATACAGCCTCTTTGGCGCACCACTTCCCAGTGAAGCTCGCCAAGGGACTCCCTGCTCTTTGGCAGTACGCAATCTCTGCGTCTGTATAGTTGCGTTCCAGGAAAGTCTCGTTTTCGATATTGAGGGAGCTCAACTTTTCCTCGTCATAGCCCACCAGGAAATTCTGGCCGCCAGCGGAGGCCTGGAGCGCCTTGACGATCCGCTCCATCTCCGGCTCGCTCGTATCTTTCCCGAGCCCCTTGACGGGCTCAGTGGAGTTGAAGGTATACTGGGACGTGTCCGGATCCAGGGTGGCGCGAGCCTCTGGGTCTAGGAATACCTCCTCCATCTCGTCATCGGCATAAGGTGTTGTATCCTTGGCACGGAACAGGCTGTTGTTGACGAGCCCGTCGTGGAAATACGTGTACGCTTTCTTTTGTCGCGCCTCGACCTTTTGCTTATAAGCAGCATACTCTGTCTGGTCGAGAGTGGCGAAGAGGTACTTTGGATGAACACCAATGACTTGGGCCCCCTTCTGACCAAATCCGAAGGAGGTGACGGAGAAGGCTTTGACACCATCGGTCTGTATCGTTCGGGAGGGGTAAAGGAGGTAATCGAATTTCTCCAGGACCTGGTCGACGTTGTCTGCGTTGCGGTTGCCAGGGACCAAGCCGCTGTCGAGCACCTGCAAGCACCCGTTCATCATCCATGCGCCGGCGGCACCTTTCGGGTGACCGGTGAGATACTTCTGGAAGATGCCGAGGACGGCGTTGCCTTTGGAGCGACCAAGATGGGCCATCTGGCTGTTGATGACGTCCGACTCGTTCTTGTCGTTGGCAACGGTCGAAGTGCCGTGGAACGAGGCGACGCCGAGGTCGTCAACGGTGAGATTCCACGTCGCCAGAGCGCCACGGATGGGCGCAATGGTCGGGTCCTGCTTCCAGAAGTTGTTACCATAGCGACCGAGAGCCTCCTTCTCGGCGGACTTTGCGTCTTGTCGGATCTGCGCGACGCGATGCTCCCAATAGGCGGACTCATCGAAGGGTTCGGAAGGGTCTGCACGTGATCTATGGGCTTCGATCTCGTCCTTCAGGTCGCTGATTTCGGACTCTAGATCGCGCTTGATGGCCTTGAGCCTCCTTTCCAGAAGGCGCCTTCGGTGTTTGATGTCGAGCATGGAGGACGGGAATGCAGACGGCGACTCGCGGGCCATGGTGAGGACGCCCTTGCCTGGGGCAGGAACCGAACGACCAATCTTGTCCGTCGCCGTACCGGAGAGGGCGACGATCCCGTAGATGGGCACACCCATATCCAAAGCTAGCCTCGCATCCATGAGCACCTGGACGCCACAGCCTTGTGCCTCCATGAACCCATTCCTCGTGGTTGTCGTGGGTCGGGACATCTCCCGCGGCGTGCGCCCTCGAGCGAGTTCGTCGTCCGCATTGCTAGTGGCCTTCATGTTGGCGAATTCGTAGGAGCCTTCCTCCTGGAAATCGTCAAAGCCTCCGACCAGGCACAAACGCGCCTTGCCCTCCACGATGGTGTCGTAGCCGATGTCAACAGACTCGACGGCGGTGGCGCAGGCGCCAACGGGCGTCTTGATGGGGCCCGTCGAGGAGAGCAGCAGCATGTTCACCCAGGCGCTCATTGTATTGATGAAGGACTCTTGCAGGATGTCCTTTTGGAGCGGCTTATCCAGATAGCGGTCCTTGTACATTCCCCGGAGAGCAGTCGTACCACCGATACCGGAGCCGATGCAGTTGCCAACCTGTGACAGGTGGACGTACTGATAGAGTTCGTACGGGTCGGTGATACCGCTCGTCAAGAGGGCCTCGGAGACGCAGACAAGCGTGAAGAGCGTGACCGGGTCCACTTGGGAGATGATGTCCTCGGGGACGCCGTATTTCCTTGCATCCCATCCCGTCGGGATCTGACCGGCGACCAGACGGTCGAATCGCAAGGCCTTTGGAACGTGGATGATGGCACCTTTCTTCAGCCGGATCGTGTACTGGTCGGAATCAGGCAGTGGGAAGACCTCCGCGAGGTCCCCGTGCTTCCGCTTGAAGTCCTCGGCCATCTCCTTGGAGCCTTCAATGGGGCCCAGATCATCATCGATCTGGATCTCCTGGAGCAGCTCCTTCTTCTGCGGATCGTAACCGTTGAACAGTTCCGGCTCGATCAGACGAATGCCCGAATGTTCCAGGATATGCTTCTCGTACTTGGTCTTGATGTCGCGGTCTTCGACGGGCTCGCCGGTCTTGGCGTCAACCCATCCAGAGTATTGCTGGCCGGTTTTGAGGTTGCCCTTGAAGTGCTTGATCAGGCCCATGATCCAAGCCATCTCTACACAGCCTTCCAGGGTGAACTGCCCCTGGGCCTCCATCTCCCACCGCGTCCTGGCGTTGCCCCAGGGACCGACCTCCGCGAAGCCGGTGACGACGACGACCTTCTCGAGGTCCACCATGCCCTTCAGGTCCTCGTTGAGAGGCTTGACCTCCGTTTCCCAATCGGGGAGCTTGGGGAAGTCGAACTTGATGTTCGCGCGAGGTTGAACCGTGACCTTGCGGTACAGCGCCTCACTTGCCTCACCGTGGACAATCTTGTTCTCAATTGCATTCTCCTTGAGGACGGCCTGGCGCACCTCGCTCGTCTCTATGTAGTCTTTGCGGAGATCGGTCATGAGGTCCTTGAGATTGGGAATGTATTGGAAGCCTCCGTTCAAGTCAGCCCAGACGGGCTCCACCTGGCAGAGGTTCGCAATCTCCGGCGCCATGAGGCCGAGCAGGTTGAAGGCCATCTCGGCCTGTGAGAAGGTCCGGACACCGTACTTCTCGATCCCTTCCGCGACGATGTTGTTGCCGGCCATCAAGCCAGTACCGCGAGTCCAGCCGATGACGGCGCCGCAGATGGTGAGGAAGTTGCCCCAGCTCTCCGAGTGCCACCTCGTGAACAGCGTCTCGAGGGCGATCTTGGACTCGGCGTACATCCCGTCGTTGCCAAAGGTGCCGTGGTTGGGGGACAGAGGAAGGATGACTTGGGCGGGCCTAGTCTCGTAACCACGGGCCTGCTTCTGGGTCTTGACGGCCCCGAGGAGACGGAGAAGGTTGGTCAACATGATGCGATGGGCAAGCTCGGACTTGGAGTCCAGACCGTCGATCTCACGGCCATTTTCCGAGATGGCGGCAAACGGGATCACCATGTCCAGATCCCAGCCCAGGCCGTTGGTGGTGTCGTAAATGTACTCCACCAGGGCCTGGACGTCCTGCTTGCTGCCCTGGTTGAAGGGGACCACAATCAGTTGAGAGCCCTTGGCGCCGTATCGCGTGTAGATGGATTGGTAGTAAGCCGTCACCTCGGGCGAGTATCGTGAAGTGGTCACGACGACTTTGGCACCTCCACTGATCAAGCCCTGCAGCACTTCGGCGCCGATGGAGCCGGCACCTGCGCCGGTCAACAGAGCATTCTTCCCCTGGAAGCTGAGCCCCTCGTGAGCGGCCTTTTCCAGCGTGTTGAGGTAGACGCTGGTCAGCTTCTTGCTGTAGTCCCAGCCGCTGTCGTCCTTCCTCTTGAGATGGATGAACGGGACCGTCTCGACCCTGCCCTGCTTCTGGGAGGCGGGCACCCGTCCGTTCCGGCCCTTCTTGGCGATACCGTTCGCGGGCTTGCCATTCTCGTTGGGCAGCATCTGGCCCTCGTTCATGGCGAGGGCGCGAAGGACGCTGCCGTACAGGTTCTTGACCTGCATCTTGGAGGACTTGGACAGCTTCTGCTGGCCCTTGATGAGCTTGTAGATGCGTTGCAGGTCGTACTGGACCTTGGTGCGGTTGTTGTACTCGGAGAGCTTGCCGCCCTCGGCCATCTCGGTGACGTATTGCTCGAATTTGCGGATGTTGGCCCGGGGGATCTCGCTGTAGTTGAGGTTTCCCTTGGCATCGATCTCGAGGTGAGGGGCGGTGGGCTTAGAGACCTCCTTGTACACGGGCAGCCCCTTGTCGAGGATCTCGCGGCAGTTGTCGATGAGGACTTGCCCCAGCTCCTTTGCCAGCTGGTAGGTTTCGCCACGTTCCGCGGGGCAGTGGTCGATGTGGTACTGCATGAATTCCAGCAGGGTGGGGTTGGCGCGGTTCATGATGGCGATGCAGCGGCTCACAATCTCGCGATCGACGGCCTTGAGGCGCCCGAAGATGATGTCGTAGTACATGCTGAGGGCGTCTTGGCGGGCCCAATTCCACGCAGAGTCGTAGACGCGGGCCTTGAGAGGGGTGAATTGCGGCTCGATGCCCGTGGCGTAGAAATCGCCGTGTTCGGCGTTCCACAGGTCGATCTGACTCTGGAGAGTGGCGTTGGCCTGCTGCACGTCCTGGGCGGCCTTGTCCCCGGCGCGAAGGTCCATTTTGAGATAGCCTGCAAGGAGCTCGAGCTGCTTCTTGAACAGCATGCGCTGGTCCGCGGTCAGGGCATCGATGGCGGCGGGATCCATCATCATGCCGGCGCCGGCACCGCCAGCATCACCACCGGCCACAGGCGACGACAGGTCGATCTTGGCATGGGCGGCGTATTGGTTGGCCATGTCGTCCAGCCATGCCTTGGCATCGTTCTCGGATTTGAAGCGCTGTGCGGGTTCGAGGGTGATGGCGAGAAGGAGGACGCCGTTTTGGCGGCCGTGGGGGAGCCCCCACCGGGTCTCGAGGTATTTGCGCACGCCGCTCATACCCAGAGAATTGGGCACCTTGGACGAGACGACGCGGGCAATGAGACTCTGGGACGTCTTGCCGAGCTCACCATTGAAGGTTTGCTGCATCGAGGCACCCAGCTCGTCCAAGGGGGTATCCTCGGGCTTCTCGGGGGTGGAGCCGAACTCCTTGCCCAGGTCCCCGAGAATCTCGTTCTGGAGAGTCGACTTGCCTGGGAGGAGGGTCAGCAGCTGTCATGTCATGGAAAGGGTGTGCGGTGATTCCCAAGGGGGAGTTCAGCATGACGTACCTCCGACAAGGTCCTTGATGGCCTTGGACAGGGGGATCTCCAACAGGGGTTTCTTGAGCTTCTGGGCGATGATGGCTCGTACGATGTCGGTGGCCGTCACAGGGGCATCGGAAACCTGAGGTGCAGGACCAGCGCTAGGAGGGGGCGCGGGAGCAGCGGCAGGAGGGACGGGAGGGGAGGAAGATGAGGATGGGGATGGGGATGGGGATGAGGGAGCGGCGGCGGCAGGCTCAGGCTCGTCGTCGACGGGATCGACGTCGTAATAGATTTCTTTGGCGTGCTTGTTGTAGGCCAGGATCTCGCGCCTGACGCCCCTGGCAGCGTCGCTCTCGTGCAAAATGAATTGTGCAGTCCTCCTTGCCATGGCGGCCAAGGTCTCGTCGGGGCCGATTTCAACGAGACGCATGTCCCGGGAGCGTTCGTCGCAGAGGATGACATCCTGGGTCTCAATCCACCTCACGGGCGAGGCGAATTGATATGCCAGGAGCTCGACGAGCAGGGTATGGGCGAGCTCCTGCTCGACTTCGGGCCTCATGGTGTGGGAGGAATGGAGGGGTGGTCGTGGAAGTCGAGGTGCGGGAAGAAGACGACGACGACGACGACGACGACGATGAGGACGGCGGCGGCGGCGGCGAGGGTATCAATTGAGGTGGGGAGTCCTCGATTCTCGGCGAGCTGCGAGCTGCGAGCGGCGAGATGGAGCTGGAGCTGGGGGAGGAGCTCGGCCTGTTCTGGTGGAGTGTTTATTAGGGTGAAGGGTGAAGGGGGAAGGAATGCGGTCGGTCCACCCTTGTACTGTGTATTATTCAGAAGACGGAGGGTCCTGCAGCACGCCAGGTGAAAGAGAGAGGGAGAGATGGGAGAGAAGGAGAAATGGGGGAGGAAGCGGAAGAGGTATGAGCGAATAAAGAAGGGGGTGGGGGGAGGGGAAGGAGGGAATGGAGACGGGCAGACGGCGCGGAGGAAAGAGGAGCAGAAGACGGCGACAGCGAGAGGCCAGAGAAAGATCGAAGCCGGGCCGGATGGGAGGTTGGAGAAAAAGTGACCCGACCAGGAGATGTCAGTAGTTACT
Source organism: Westerdykella aurantiaca (assembly GCA_030412805.1). Taxonomy (NCBI): domain Eukaryota; kingdom Fungi; phylum Ascomycota; class Dothideomycetes; order Pleosporales; family Sporormiaceae; genus Westerdykella; species Westerdykella aurantiaca. Next base: position 5,053,781 of record JASJFJ010000001.1, read on the forward strand.
AGTGTCTCTCTCTCATAATAATAGGTAAGTAATCATCGTACGGAGTTTACTGTCACTCAACAGGTCAACCGGCGGGCGGTGGTGGTCGACCATGGTCCGTGCGCAGGGCCCAGCAACATTTTGTCGTTTGTCGTTGGAACAACCACCCAGCAAAAACACCAAAAGTTGACCCGCGCCAGAAAAATTTCGGTATGGGAACAGGGTCGGGCGGGGCGAGCTATGATCACTTTGGGCAAACGCTAAGCCTGTTCCGAGCAAGCTTGCGAGAGGCGAGCCCAGGCGGAGACCCTGGTGGGACCGCCGAGTCCGTGCCACCGCTCGACCGGGGCATCCAGGGTGGCACGGACCTGCATTTTTGGTTTCCTTGGCGCCCGCGTCCTTCGCAAGCTTTGCCTCCAGAAGAAGAAGAAGAGAGAGAGAGAGAGAGGAAGAAAAGGGAAAGGAAAGGAAAGGAAAGGAAAGGGGAAAAAAAAATTGTTGATTAGAAGAGAAGAGGACAACGAACAAGAGTACCCCAGCAGAGATTAGCACGGATTCAGCATAGATTGGCATAGATAGGTTCCGGCCCATTGCCGCACTGGTGTGGTGCAACCCCCTCTAGAAACACACCACTTCTGTCTCCATCTCTCTCTCTCTCTCTCTCTCTCTCTCTCTCTCTCTCTCCCCCTCACTCTCCCTCATCCCATCTCGCCTTCCCTTCCTCGACCCTCGACTCTCCCGGCCCCGGGCCCTCCCCTCTCCGATCTCCCACCGCTCCTTCCCCGATCTATTCTCCTCCCACCCACTACTACTCCTCCTCCTCCTCCTCCCTTGCAATTGCACACACTTCTCCCGTGCATTGCCCAACACCCTCCTCCCTTCCCCTCCTCTCTTTCCACCGGCAAGGGACCTCTCCTGTACCGTGTAATCGACGCAATTGGCTCGTGGTGGCAGCTCCATCTCCCTCTTCACGAGCATTGTGCTGGTAGATTAGCTTCTACGCGGCGCCCCTCCAAAAACCTCACCTACGACCTCCGACCTCCGACCTCCCGACTTCCCGACCTCCCGACCGCGTCATTGATCGCATCCGCATCGCTTCTACATCGCATCGTACGTTTCTCCTTCCTTCTACGTCAACTCCCCCGCCGCCAATCCATCTGGCAATCCTCCCACCCCTCTGCTATCCTTCCGCGAAACGTACCACCTGGTGGCTCCCACTGCCCCCTCGTTGCCTTCCACCCAGATACCCCTCTTGCCCCTTCATTTGTACATTCCTATCTTCTTCCATACCCTCTTCATACCCGAGCCGCTTCCACACTCTCAAAACGCACCCCATCCTCATTCTCGCCTCTAGGCTCACCCTCGTTCGAGCTCGAATCGGTCCCCTACAGAGCCCTTCCCACAATGTATCCCTCCGGCCCCCAGACCGGCGTCTCCACGCCGCGCACGCAGGCCTCGCCCCGTCCCCTCGCTCTTTCCCACGGCTCGCTCGAATACACGCTGCTGGTCCCCACCGCCCAGCATTTCCATGCCCAGCAATTGCGCGACGCCTTCAAGGCCACCCTCCCCGAGCCCACCGACGAGCTCGCTCAAGACGACGAGCCCTCCTCGGTCCCCGAGTTGGTCGCCCGCTACCTCGGCTTCGTCGCCGCACAGATCGAAGAGAGCGATGACCCGGAAATCCTGGAGGGGATCCTCAACACCGTTCTCAACGAGTTTGAGCGTGCCTTCCTCGGCGGAAACGACATCCACGCCTTGGCTGCCTCCCTTCCCGGCATCACCCAAAAGAAACTCATCACCGTCTCCTCCTACTACTCCGCCCGGTCGGCCGCAGAGCGCCCCATAAAAGGTCACGAATCCGCCCTGCTGCGCGAGGCCGCCGAGGGGAATGCTCGCATCTATGCCGTCCTGGGTGGGCAGGGCAACATCGAGGAGTACTTTGACGAGCTGCGCGACATCTACACCACCTACCCCACCATGGTCTATGATTTCCTGCCGGAGATGGCCAAGCTCCTGCTCGCTCTCGCACGGGACCCTCGCGCCGAGAAGATGTATCCCAAGGGTCTCGACGTCATGCGCTGGTTGAGCCACAAGGAGTCGCAGCCAGATACCCCCTACCTCGTCTCCGCTCCCGTCAGCCTGCCCTTGATCGGCCTGACCCAACTGTCACACTACGTCGTCACTTGTAGGGCGTTGGGCTGCACCCCGGGCCAGTTCCGGTCGAGGCTCTCCGGAATCACCGGCCACTCCCAAGGTGTCGTCACGGCCGCCGCCATTGCCGCGGGCAAGGACTGGGACACCTTTGCGCAGGCGGCAAAGGACGCCATCACCATCTTGTTCTGGATCGGGACGCGCAGCCAACAAGCCTATCCTCGCACTTCGCTCGCCCCGAATACGCTGCAGGACTCGGTCAGCCACGACGAAGGCGAACCCACCCCCATGCTGTCCATTCGGGACCTGGCGCGGAAGGCCGTCCAGGACCATGTCGACGCCAGCAACGCCCATCTCCCCGAACACCAGCGAATCTCCATCTCGCTCGTCAACAGTGCTCGCAATTTCGTCGTCACGGGCCCTCCCAACTCCCTCCATGGCCTGAACCTGCGGTTGCGCAAGGTCAAGGCCGACACGAGCTTGAACCAGGCCAGAATACCGCACAGCGAGCGCAAGGCTCGCTTCGTCAATCGCTTCCTGCCCATCACCGCGCCCTTCCATAGCCCCTACCTGGCCGAGGCCATGAAGCAGCTCGAGGACGACCTCGAGGACATCGTCATCCCCGGGAGCAGCTTGGGGATCCCCATGTACGAGACGAGCACCGGCAAGGATGTCCGCGAGGTCGCCCCGGAAAACATCGTGCCCAGCCTGGTCCGGATGATCACCACGGATCCCGTCGACTGGGAGAGGGCGACCGTCTTCCCCAGAGCCACGCACATTCTCGACTTTGGCCCTGGAGGCATCTCCGGCCTGGGCGTCTTGACCAACCGGAACAAGGAAGGTACAGGCGTCCGCGTCATTCTGGCCGGTACCATTGATGGGACCAACGCCGAGGTGGGCTACAAGCCCGAGCTGTTCGACAGAGATGCCGAGCATGCCGTCCACTACGCCCAGAACTGGGTCGACCAGTATCGCCCGCGCCTCGTGAAGACGTCGGCTGGCCAGACGTTCGTCGACACCAAGATGAGCAGGATGCTGGGTCTCCCGCCCGTCATGGTCGCCGGGATGACGCCCACTACCGTCGCGTGGGACTTTGTCGCGGCCACCATGAATGCTGGCTACGAGATCGAACTGGCCGGGGGCGGTTATTTCAACGAGAGGTCGATGGAGGCCGCCATCGACAAGGTCGAGGGGGCCATCCCCGCCGGCCGCGGGATCACGGTCAACCTCATCTACGTCAACCCCCATGCCATGACGTGGCAGATTGCAATGATCAAAAGGCTCCGCGCCAAGGGCGTCCCCATCGAAGGTTTGACCATCGGCGCTGGAGTGCCATCCATCGATGTGGCCACCGGCTACATTGAGGATCTGGGCATCAAGCACATTGGTTTCAAGCCGGGCTCCGTGGAGGCGATCCAGGCAACCGTCAACATCGCCAAGGCCAATCCCAACTTCCCTATCCTGTTGCAGTGGACGGGCGGTCGAGGCGGTGGCCACCATTCGTTCGAAGACTTCCACCAGCCCATCCTCCAGATGTACAGCCGCATTCGCAAGTGCCAGAACCTCATTCTGGTCGCAGGGTCTGGCTTCGGCGGTGCCGAAGATACGTACCCTTACCTCACGGGAGAGTGGTCGACCCGCTTCGGCTATCCTCCCATGCCGTTTGACGGCTGCATGTTCGGCAGCCGCATGATGATCGCCAAGGAAGCCCATACGTCGAAGAAGGCGAAGGAGGCCATCGTCAACGCGCCCGGCGTCGAGGACGAGGACTGGGAGAGGACGTACAAGGGACCCGCGGGCGGAGTCATCACGGTCATGTCCGAGATGGGCGAACCGATCCACAAGCTGGCCACGCGTGGCGTGCTGTTCTGGCACGAGATGGACAAGATCTTCAGCCTCCCCAAACCCAGGCAGGTCGTAGAATTGAACAAGATGAAGCCGTACATCATCGAAAAGCTCAACAAGGATTTCCAGAAGGTCTGGTTCGGGCGCAACACGAAGGGCGAGCCGGTGGACCTGGAGGAGATGACGTACGCCGAAGTCGTGCAACGGATGGTCGATCTGATGTATGTCAAGCACCAGTCCCGCTGGATCGACGCGAGCTTGATGCGCCTGACGGGCGACTTCATCCGTCGCGTCGAGGAACGCTTCAGCAAGGAGGATCATGAGTCCATCGTCCAGAGCTTCGAAGACCTGGCGGACCCGTATCCCGTGGTCGCCAAGCTCTCCGAGGTGTACCCCGAGGCTTCGCAGCAGCTGATCGGCGCCCAAGACGTCCAGCACTTCCTTCTGCTATGCCAGCGCCGTGGTCAGAAGCCCGTCCCCTTCATCCCTGTCATCGACGAGTCCTTCTCGCTCTTCTTCAAGAAGGACTCGCTCTGGCAATCCGAGGACCTGGAGGCCGTCGTGGACCAGGACGTTGGAAGGACGTGCATCCTGCAGGGTCCCATGGCGGTCAAGTACGCCACGAAGATGGACGAACCGATCAAGGAGATCCTTGACGGCATCCACCACAACCACATCCAATATCTTCTGCGCGACGTCTACGGCGGCGATGAGTCCAGGATCCCCGTCGTCGAGTACTTTGGAGGCAAGCCGATCGAGCTTCGGGAGGCAGTCGATGTCGACGGGCTCGATGTCCTGGAGAAGGAGAACAGAGTCGTGTATCGCCTCTCCCACGATCCCAAGTCCGTCCTGCCAGATGTCCGATCGTGGTTGCAGCTCCTCGCTGGCAAGACCTACTCCTGGAGGCACGCCTTCTTCACGGTGGACGCTTTTGTCCAGGGCAAGCGATTTCAGACCAACCCGGCCCAGAGGATCTTTGCGCCCACGCGTGGCATGACGGTGGAGATTACCCATCCGGACGAACCCACAAAGTCCGTCATCACCCTCATGGAGCCCAACCATGGCAAGCTGGTCAAGACGGTCGAGGTCAGCATTTCCAAGGGCAACGAAATCCAACTCAACCTGTGTGAGGGGCGAACCGCCCTGGGAAGGCTCGATGCGCTGCCGCTCAGGTTCCATTACCGTCCCGAGGTGGGCTACGCGCCCATCCACGAAGTCATGGAGGGACGCAATGATCGGATCAAGGAGTTCTATTACAGGATCTGGTTCGGCGACGAGGCCTGTCCTTTCGATGCCCCCCTGACTTCCCGGTTCGATGGTGGCCGTGCCACCGTCACCAGCGAAGCCATCAACGACTTCGTGCACGCCGTCGGCAACACGGGCGAGGATTTCGTGGACCGCCCCGGAAAGGAGGTGTTTGCCCCCATGGACTTCGCGATCGTGGCGGGCTGGAAGGCCATCACGAAGCCCATCTTCCCTCGAGCCATCGATGGCGACCTGCTCAAGCTGGTGCACCTTTCCAATGGCTTCCGCATGATTCCCGGGGCCGAGCGCCTGCGGAAGGGGGATGAGCTGGAGACCACCGCCCTCATCAACGCCGTCCTCAACCAGGACTCTGGCAAGATGGTGGAGGTATGCGGGACCATCACCCGGGCCGGACGCCCCGTCATGGAGGTCACGAGCCAGTTCTTGTATCGCGGGGCGTACAGCGACTTCGAGAACACCTTCCAACGCAAGACCGAGACCCCCATGCAGCTTCACCTTGCAACCAAGAAGGATGTGACGATCCTCAGCTCCAAGGAGTGGTTCAACCTGGAGGAGCCACGCTTTTCGCTCCTGGGCGAGACCTTGACCTTCAAGTTGCAGACGTTGGTCAAGTACAAGTCCAAGGCGGTCTTCAGCAGCGTTGAGACCGTTGGTCAAGTCCTGTTGGAGCTTCCGACCAAGGAGATCATTCAAGTCGCCTCCGTTCACTACGTTGCTGGCGAGTCGCATGGGAATCCGGTGCTGGATTATCTGCAGCGCAACGGCTATGCCCTGGACCAGCCGGTCCTTTTCGAGAATCCGATCCCGTTGCATCGCAAGACTCCGCTCACGCTGAAGGCTCCCTCGTCAAACGAGACGTACGCTCGGGTCTCTGGAGATTACAACCCTATCCATGTCTCGCGCGTCTTCTCGCAGTATGCAAACCTCCCCGGCACCATCACCCACGGCATGTACACGAGCGCCGCCGTGCGCAGCTTCGTGGAGACGTGGGCCGCGGAGAACAACACGGGTCGTGTCCGCAGCTACCACGTCAATCTCGTCGGAATGGTCTTGCCGGATACTCTGCTTGACATCAAGCTCCAACATGTCGGGATGGTTTCGGGCCGTAAGATCGTCAAAATCGAAGTCGAGAACAAGGACACGGGAGACAAGGTCCTCCAAGGTGAGGCCGAGGTTGAGCAGCCCGCGACCTCGTATGTGTTCACGGGCCAAGGCTCGCAATCGCCAATGATGGGTATGGAGCTGTACAAGGCCAGTCCCGTCGCGAGGGAAGTCTGGGACCGTGCTGATAAGCACTTTATGGATAACTACGGTAGGTGCAACCGGCGTTGGGTGAACTGGGGACGGATGGGCTGACAGCGACAGGTTTCGCGATTACGAATATCGTGAGAAACAACCCCTCGGAACTCACCATCCACTTCGGAGGTCCTCGTGGCAAGGCGATCCGTCAGAACTACATGTCCATGACGTTTGAGACGGTCAGCGCAAACGGCGATACCAAATCGGAGAGGATCTTCAAGGAGATTGACGAGGACACGCCCTCTTACACCTATCGAGCCCCGAATGGCCTGTTGTCGGCTACGCAGTTCACGCAACCAGCTCTCACCCTCATGGAGAAGGCATCTTTCGAGGACATGCGCGCCAAGGGCCTTGTGCAACGCGACAGTCGGTTTGCTGGGCATTCCCTGGGCGAGTATTCGGCGTTGGCCGCACTGGCAGAAGTCATGCCCATTGAGAGTTTGGTCTCGGTGGTATTCTACCGTGGCTTGACCATGCAAGTGGCTGTGGAGCGAGACGAGGCCGGCAGGTCCAATTACTCCATGATCGCGGTCAACCCGAGCAGAGTCCACAGGCATTTCAGCGAGGATGCACTGAAGTACGTTGTGGAGATCATCACGAAGGAGACAGAGTGGCTCCTGGAAATTGTCAATTACAACGTCGCCCACATGCAATATGTCGCGGCCGGTGATCTACGCGCGTTGGACTGCCTGACTGGCGTCCTTGACTTCATCCACATGAGGAAGATCGACATCAAAGAGCTCCAGGAGACGCTGCCCTTCGAACAAGTCAAGGCACATCTGGTGGACATCGTCCAGGGGGTCGCGAAGGAAACAGAGGCCAAACCTAAGCCTCTGGAGCTCGATCGTGGCAAGGCCACCACGCCTCTCAAAGGTATCGACGTCCCCTTCCACAGCACATTCTTGCGCTCCGGTGTGAAGCCCTTCCGAAGCTTCCTGCTCAAGAAGATTCTTAAGACGTCCATCGACCCGTCCAAGCTGATCGGCAAATACATTCCCAACGTGACAGCCAAGCCGTTCGAGCTCACCAAGGAGTACTTTGAAGACGTGTACCAGTTGACCAACTCTCCCAAGATCGCGAAGATTCTCGCAAATTGGGACAGTTATGAGGATAAGGAAGAGGTGAAGCAGGCCGCTTAAATCTCGTCTGCATAGGCATCGTTAGGGGCGTCATGGCATTGCGTTGGTTAGACATGGGTCTTGGGGAATACGCCTCCAATGTACGGTCGGCTCTAGACGGAAGTTTTCTTCTTTTTTCCGCCTTCTTCATGGCTTCTCTTCAGAAAATTATTGTAATGCCATTCTCTGCCACAACAAGACGGTTCCAGTTGCACCTAGCCTTCTGCCTGCTGTGAAGTTCATAATAGGGCATGCTTGAATCCACCACATTCGGCTCACAGGACCCACCCGTGCTGTTTTCTCTCTATAAGAGCGAGCAACGGAGCCCGGGCCGTACCCACATCATTTCCAAAGGCTGCTGTGCGTGTGTGTGTGGAAATCCATCACGTGATAGATCGCATCTTGATCCCCTGCGGCCGGGCCACAACCTTGGAAGGCGCCAGTCCCCTGCACGCCACAAAGCACAGCCACATCTCCGAAACCCCGCAACTTTTGTTTACAGAGAGCAACTATCAACATCTCGTTGCCCAACAGGTGCCGCCCCCACGGCCTGGCCCCCCTCTCGCTGCCTTCTGTCGCTCCTTGAACCTGAGCGCAGAAATGGCTCGTGGATCCATCACGCCCATGGACTTCGAATGGGACAACAGGACCGGGCCAATTGATCGCGCGTCCCCATTGATCACCGCTGCGGGCGCTGCGAAGAAGCGTAAGTACCCTTGATCTCCCTTTTGCTCTCTCTCCATCGAGAGTGAGAAAGTGCGCTGATGGTCACACGAGAAGGTCCACACTCCGTGTTTGACTCACCCTCCAAGAGCGCTTTCCATACCCCGAACCGACCACAGCTACGCGAGCCCCATTCAGAACACTTCCTGTTTTCGCAGCAGAAGCCATTGACCGCAGTGCCGGCGCACGTCCAGAACAGCGCTTGGGAGCCACGCACACCCTCCAATACCTTCGACTTCAGTTCAGGCGGAGAAACGCCGAATACACCACCCGTACACGACAGCGACATTGCAACACCAGACACACAGATAGCGGAAAAGATGGGCCGCCTGATGAGCGGAGAGGATCATAGCAGGAGCCCCAAGAAGAATCGGCGCGACAGCTGGATGGCCCTCAAATCCATGTTTTCGTCTAGCCCCAGCCCTGCAAAGGAGAACCGAAGAGCGTACAGCACCAAGGCCGAAAATCGGGTGCTGAAGCGTCGTTCCAAGAACCGGAAAGTCACCCAGCGGGATGGGCACGATTCAGATGATCCGCAGCTGGATATACACAAGGGTACTGCTCACGATCCGGCGAGACCCGGCTATGCGCGCCAGGCTGGAGACTTCTTCTCATGGGTCGAGGCTCATCCACATCTGCCGTCGGTGTTGTCGAAGTGGTTCCAGCTTTTAGTGAACGGCCTTCTCGGAATGACGGTGCTCTACATCATCTACATGTTTTACGCCGGTGTACAAGCGGACATAAGTATCGAGGCGAAGAAGCATGAAGCCGAGATCATGCGGGAGATATCCCTCTGTCACAAATCGTACCGGGAGAATCGTTGCGATCCCGAAACCCGGGTTCCCGCTATGGAGTCTGCTTGTGGGGCGTGGGAGGTGTGCATGAGCCGTGATCCCAAAGCAATCGCCCGGGCCAGCGTTTCCGCGAAGACCTTTGCGCAGATCTTCAATGCCTTTGTCCAGGAATTCAGCTACAAGAGCATGGTATGCCTCGCGGTCTTTTCCTTCCTTCTATACCTTTCCATCATCCTGCCCCGTAGGCGAAAGCTACGTGTCCATCAGTTCCCCCATGTTGGTTCACTGCATCATGCTGCCGATCCTCACGCAGACTTCTGGTTTCAGCAAGCGAAAGACCCTCAACAATGGCAGGTCGAGCGCCAGGCTGAGCTCCAGAACGAGTTTGCGGAGCGGGGACAGGACTTGCCACTGCTTCTGGAAGGGTAGCATGTCCGCCTCGGCGCCTTTGATTCGAATTCCACCGAGGAGCATTGTCGTGGAGGCGTTCAGAATGTCGCTGACTATTCTTCTTTGTCTAGGTCTTTTGCGCCATTGTCATCTTTGGCGGCTTCAACCTGTCGAACTGGGCCTTCGGTGTACTACGCGCACGGCATCAGCAGCAGTATCATGTCCCTCAGCCGCAACCCGATTTCTTTGGCCCTCCAGCAACGCCACAGCGCCAACCAAGCGGTGGCTTGATAGACCAACAGGGTTTTTATCCACAACATACCCCCTTCCATATGCCCTATACTACAAACTTGGGCTCGAAGAGCTTGCCTGCACTGCCATCGATACCAGACAGCTCCAACGGTTTGCTCGATCGGGAGACAGACACGGGGAAGGAAAAAGTGAAGAGCAGGAGTCCGACAAAGAGAAGATTATTTGGGTGAATGACCTCTTGAGCATTTTATGGCAGGCGTTACCTTGAATTACTTTTTTTTCCTTTCTCTTCTTTTCCTCAAACGTGGCGTAGGACGGGTAGGAACTTGGACCGGGGGTGGGGGGTGTGAAAATCAACGTACACCTTCAGGCTCGGGCAGGTCGATGATTGAATGGTAGCTCTACCTCCTCGTCTCTCCGATTCTAAGTTGTATTGCTATCGCGTTGCATGTGATGCCAGTAGTGAGGATAGGACGACTGCAGGCTGTATGTACCTGACAGGACAATACACGGGCTGATGAACCTAAAACGATGTGTAAAGTCATAAGGATCACGTAATAAAGCCGGACGCGACTATGTGACAGAAAAAACAAAATAGTTGCCCGAAGTTTGACACTCTACTTCTTTTGTCGCCTCCTCACCTGTCCAGGCTCATACAGTGCACACACGCTACGCCGCGGCAGGGACCAAGCCCACTTTCGTCCCGTTCTTGGAGCAGCACGTCAAGGTCAAGCCCTCCTGCCAGACTCCACCATTTGTGTCCCTACTTTCCAACCTCTCAAACTCCTGCACCAAGCGCACCGTCACAAAGCTCGCCTCGGTCAACGCATATTGCTGTCCCAGGCAAATGCGAGGACCTCCATTGAAGGGCAGGTACTCCCATCCAGGCCGCAGTTTCTCCCAGCGCTCAGGACGGTATTCGTTGGCGTCAGGGCCGTAGATGTCTTTCCGCCGGTGCATGGAGTAAGGGCTGTATGCTACTATGGTGCCCCGAGGAACGAAGAGTGGGGATTGCCCATCTTCGCCGCCCCCGCGTGGAAGGACCGTGTCGCGGATGGCATAACGCGAATTCCCGGGTACGACAGGATGGATACGTAGGGCTAGACGACCGTCAGCGTCCAAGGCTCGGCGATATTGTGATTGAGGAGCACGAGAGCAGCAAAACAACTTACACTCATTCAAGCACCATTTGACATATTTCAACCCCCTCAGCTCCTCATACGTCGGCATGCGGCCTTGCAGGGCGCCCACCTCGTCCCTCAACTTCTGCCAGATATCGGGCCTCCTGGCAATTTCGAAGAACATGTTGCTCAGCAAGCTCGCCGTGGTATCCCTACCCGCAAGCAAGATGTTGATGAGCTCATCGCGAATGCGCTTCTTGTCCTGCGTCTGCTTGGCCAACTCGTGGATGAAGACATAGCGTTCGCTTTTCTCCGTGGGTAACGCTCCCGCGCGCTCCTCGTCCTGCTGCTGACGCCAGCGCACTGCATCATCGACCCATTTGTCCACGTAGGCATGGCAGATGCGGATTGCCTCTTCCCCGGGTTTGGTGTTGCCGAAGCGGTAGAGGGGGCCGAAACGAAGCCGCGTCAAGATGTCGGTCTGCGCGAAGTTGAAGGCCTTGGCGAAGATGGAATCCTCGTTGGTGTCTTCGTTTTGGCCAAACATGCGCAGACTGTGGGTGGAATGGTTGAACAAGAATTCCGTCGCGGTGTCGATAGTCATGCGGAAAAAGAGGTCCTGCAGGTCCACTGTCGATCCATCCTTGGGGATGTGCTTGAGCAGCAACTTGAAATGGCGTTCGAGGCTGTCCAAGTCGGCGACCTGGTCGCGTGCGAAATTGGGTCGAAGCAAATGACGAGAGTTGGCCCAACGGATGCCGTCCGAGTTGAAGATGCCTTCGCCGAGCAGGGGCGTCATGGCCGTGTAACGGGCACCGAAGCTGTAGTCTTTGAACTTGAGACTCAGGATGGTCTTGATATTCTCCGGCTCCATGGTCACGATCAAGGAATGATTGATGGCGCGCGAGTGGAATGTATTGGACTTGAACGTCTGAAAGCGCTGCTGAGTGCCCGCCAGGACGGTGCAGTCACGGCTCCTCTTGACTTGCTCACGCAGGACGTCTATGCCTAGGAAGGGATCCTTGTTGAAGACGTGTGGGCACGGTTTGCAGCCATTCTCCTTGATGATGCGCCGCCGTGCGAGGTGGAGGTTGAATTGGCGAACGAGGATGAATCCTAGGATGACGGCGGCCGCAAGGTATAGCATCGCGGTTCTGTCCTTGGAGACAGCAGGCAACAACGGCATGTCTGTTTTTGCATCGGAAGGAGAGCCATGGAGATGTTTAAGAGTGGTCATGGTCAGAGCGGGACAGGATGAATAACATGGATCCCAGATTGGGGTGTTCGGAGGTGCCGAGCCAAGGAGACGACAGAGGGCAACGAGTGGCTCGAGGGGATGTAACCGAGAGCTGAGCTTTCTGTGAAAGAAGACTGAGCGCTGTTGACACTCAGTATCTAGATTGCTGGTGCTTCAATACTCCAGACAGTGGGAGACGAGTTGGCCCGAGGGGGGGGGTGGTCGTGAATGCGGTCTTCAACCCTCTTGTATGTAAAGAAAGGGAGGCGGATCGACCCTGTCACGCAAAGATCAGTGGATCCTCTTTCAACTCGGGCCAAGACCAGCCGACCCTGGTACATACGATACGTACACAATCAACGGGAGGGATGTACGGGTTACTTGAAGCAACAGAGCGTGCAGGGCTCGTGCATGGGCCAGCGAGAGGCGGCCCAATTTTCCACCGCGTCGGCAGCCGTCGTCATCAGGCTGGGGGAGATGCTAAGCTATGTATATACTTCCTCACATGGAGCATGATGAATGGAGCTGGCGCATCTGGGATTTGGTGATCAGCCGAGGCACCGGACATGTCGCAGCAAGGCAAGCTGGTCACTATTGGCTCGAGAGGCGCTGATGCTCCGCATTGTCTTTCTAGAAGAGTATCCAAACATGTGCAGGCGCCTGGCTGGGGAGTGTGGGGAAGGGCTTGGGATGGTCTTGGGAGTGCGGAGGAGCCCTGCAGTGGCAGGCAGTGGCAGACTACCCTATCAGATAGATGGCGAAAGCGGGGAAGCGTTGGGCTTGTTTGCACAGCTCAGCCAACGAGACCATCTATGCATCTCGTCACCGAACAGAGGAAAAACCGCTACGTGACATGTGTAGTCCGTACTGTATGATGATATGCGCTGGTGGGCAGAGCCCGCAGCTGAACATCAGATTGCCCAGGTGCACCGGCTCGGTGCATATGCCCCGTCAGGAGGAGATCCACTTGTAACTGTTCACGGCCTCCTTCTCCAAGTATGCGTAGATCTGGCTGTAGTCCTTGCAGATGTGCTTCGCGTCCCACCCATCACTTCCTCCTCTGTCTCCTGTCACGGGATCATCGGGGAACGTAGTGGCAGCTCCTTCCAATGCGACATCGCCTGCACACATGATGGCCTGCCTGAGATATTCGAAGCAATGGTTGATGTGGAATGGCATCTCGACCAGCGCAGGATCATGTCTGACATGAAGGACGCTGTAAGCGTCGAGAATGGTATAGAGACAGTGAAGCTGATGTGTCACGGATGTCGTGTACACAGTGTGGTTGGGGTAGTCGTGGATAGGTGTGGGGAGATTGTCGTACTGCATGGGGTTTCTGACTCGCACGTAGCCTAACCCCCCTAGTACACCGTGTACCCGTTCGTTAGCTGGAATGCCTCCAGGCAGTAGTCTACTGTGTAGGACATGGAGTCTGCATAGGGCACGTACTGGGGACTATACTGAGCCAGGCCTGCTGCGTCTCTTCGTCCCAGAAGGCGGATGCATTCTCAGGCGCGAATCTAGGGTCCGGCCTAAACGTGACGACTTGTTGGGAGACTGCTTGTTCCATCAACGTAGAGCTCTTGAGCTATGGCTGGAGATGTTGTTCACACATCGAGGAGCAAAGCCGGCCAGATCCCCGCCAAGTTCATATCGGCCTGTGTCAAGATGCCTCCATCTTCGCTCCACTAAGAGGCCAAGGATGAGGACGAGCAAGAGTGTGTTGAGCAACACATACTGCCATCCGCTGAACTGCTTCCATGCTCTTCCTCTCCGGCTGGACCGCGTTCCACTGTCCAGCTCGTCGCTCCAACCGCCGACTTGTGTGCTCGACCGACTCCCTTCATCAATGGTGGAAAGCGCATCATACCCTGCGTTTTCCTTCATCGTGCCTGTATTCGCAGTTACGGAGTCGTGGACGGAAAGTCAATGTTGGTTGGATGTGGAAGAACAGCCATCCAAGTGATTAAATAAAGCGTCTGCAAATGAAACTCGGGAAGAGGTGCTTCCATGGCATCTTTGCATGGCAAGCCATGCAATACCCTGTGTTGTGTGGTCGGCTGGGGAGATGCCAAACACGTGCTGTGACGCGAAATGTCAGATGCGATGGAACTGGAACGGCACCTGGAATTCTTGGACAAATACAATAACTGGAGACCACCACAAGTCGCTGTGAAACGTTTTTTGGCACCTCTCTGTTTTTCACGAGGTATAGCCCATATACATTTCATACATGCCGTAGGTATCCAGCCAACCGCTCACTGAAGAAACAAGTGTTGGCGTTTAGACTACCTGTGTCGTGTCCCGGGCAGCTCGAGACCACAGACGGGAACTTGAGCTCGAATCTACTGTTACTGTGTCTTCAGTTGGTTGGGCTCTTGGATTCTTGGGCTCTTGGATTCTTGAATTATGCCGTGCATCCAGGTACTTCCAGGGCAAGCTTAGCCGAATGAAGGCTAGGCCGCCCACGTGTCCAGTCCCAGTATCCATGGATGCAGGTACGGTGCGGGTCCACGGGTGCGTGCAGCCCTCCACGAGGGGCGATGGGCTACCCTATCCATCCATGTATGATGTAGTGTACAATTGAGAGTATCCATGTACACACTGTATACGGTAGATAGATCGCTGGATGCCCAGGCCAGATGAACATGAACCTTGGAACCCCCCAGCGCATGGAAGGGAACTACTTTGTACTGGCCTTCCCTTCTTGGAACCTTGGAAGCCGTCTCCCCTAGGGTTTGCAGCGAGTCACAGTGGCAGGTTCTACCTCGTGCACACACAGAGGAGCGAGGCCCCCACCCACGGCGTCTACTCCACCGTCTACGGCATGCCGCTACTTGACGGCAGCTAGATGACGTGCACAGCGAAAACAAAACAAAACAGAAAAAAGACGCCTCCAAACGTGACTCGTCTTCCCTCCGCTTCCCTGTGCTCGATTCTTCATCCACTTGGAGGTGCACGTGTACCAACACTACTCAGGTACAGGCCGCCAGGATCATGAGGCGTCCTCGAACTTCTGGAGCCCTCGACCGACGACGACCGGGCACCAAGCCACTGGGTCGCATGCTAGTACTGTGTATATGTACTGTGCCCATGCCCACAGGTACGACCTTTTGTCCATCTGGGTCGTTCTCCTCCCATCCCTTTCCAGATGCCTTCCTTCACCTCCTTCTGCTTCGCAGCTCTTCTCCACCTGAGCACTGTTGCTGCTAAGCCGTTGGGCAGCCCCAACTACGTCAACAGGACCGAGTGTAACGGCAACGTCTACGTATATGAACAGTTGGCCGGTTGGGGTTTGTTGCCCGCCAATGCCCGTGACAGGTTCGGAGATACCATTGGAGGCATCGGCAGCGCAATCGCCCTCGACAAGAAGTCGTGGAAGAAAAAGGGCGGCAAGGATGAGGCTTACGAGGGCATCATCTACGGTTTGCCAGACCGCGGATGGTAGATTAATTAACCTTTCCATCTCATCTTCTCTGGTCTCAATTGTAACAGGAACACCCAAGGGACCCAAAATACGCAATCCCGCATTCACAAATTCAAAATCAGCCTTGACATTGTCGACTCTTCTGTGAAGAAGCCAGCCAAGCCCAACGTTCAATTGGCATATCTAGATACAATCCTCCTTTCCGGCCCGGATGGAACCCCCACGACAGGTGCGCAATTCGCACGACCCCTTTCCCCTCCAGGTGTTGACAAGACTAGGATTGGACGCAGACGTGAAGGGTTCCTTTTCCTACAAGGGCTTCCCAGATCTCCCAGTCGCCACTTTCACCGGAGATGGGTTCGGTAATCCCGGCCCTGGTGGCAAGCGCATCTCGCTTGACGCTGAAGGCCTCGTGCTGGGCGACGACGGTACCTTCTGGATCAGTGACGAATATGGTACGGTGAGGATATCTGACACCACAAGGATGCACATTTACACGGTTCCCAGGCCCAAACATCTACCAGTTTGACAAGTATGGCAAGATGATCAAGGCGGTTCGCCCCCCGGATGCACTGCTTCCCCGAAGAAACAACTCCGTCAGGTGAGTTGTGGCGGACGAGACCGCGTTCCTTACTTCGACGTCTGACAATGAAACAGCTTCAACGCCGCATCCCCGCCCATATACAATCCGGACCTTAAAACGGTTCCAGAAGCTCCTGAAACTGGTCGCTCAAACAACCAAGGCCTTGAAGGCCTCACCAGTAGCCCAGACGGCAAGTTCCTCTATGCTTTGCTCCAGAGCGCGACGATGCAGGATGGCGGCGAGAAATCGTCCACTCGTCGCAACACCCGCCTACTTCGGTACCGCACCTCGGCGAAGCAAGTCGAATATGATGCCGAGTATGTTGTGCAGCTTCCACTTACACCCAGCGGAAAAGTGGCCGGGCAGTCCGATATCCATTTTATAAGCCAAACCCAGCTCCTTATCCTCGCCCGGGATAGCGGCGCGGGCCATGGCCAGAAGGAATCAGAATCAAAGTACCGCAATGCCGACATCATCGATATTGCTGGCGCCACGAACATCAAGGGCAGCACCTATGACTCCTTTGACGGCGCCATTGCCAGCCGGAAAGGCGAGCTGAAGCCCGAGATCAAGCCAGCATTGTACTGCCCGTGGATCTCATACAACAACAACGACGAATTGGGCCGCTTCGCTGCTCACAACGGCGGGGCCCAGGACCTGGGACTTCTCAACGAGAAATGGGAAAGCTTTGCGCTGGGTCCCGTGGCTGAGAAGTTCCAGACGAGAGGCGAGGGAAAACAGTATTACCTGATTTCCTTCTCAGACAATGATTTCATCACCCAGGATGGTGTGTACTTACTGCCCCCTTGACGCTACATTCTCACTAACAAGGCTGGTCCAGGCTATATCAACAACGGAAAGCAGCGATATTCGGACAATTCGGGATTCAATCTGGACACACAGGTGTTGGTTTTCAAGGTCCGACTGCCCGAGGGGGCTGATCCTTTGTGATAATGTATCATGCGGAATTCACGTTGTGCAAATGAATAACTTATAATACAACACTGTCACCTAGACGCCGGTGGTTGCGTCAATCCATACCCAGTCATCAAGCCAGCCCTTTATGATCACATGAGATTACTTACGCTTTGAACCCGACATGCAATGATTAGATCCTTTCGTCCAGGATTCGTTATGGTGTGGCAAGTACTTCAGAAGCAAGGAGCACTCGAGATGGCCAATATTCAGTCGTCCATCGGTTGTGTGGGATAGCCAGCAGGTCTTTTCTTGTTAGTTTATGTCTGGTAGTCATCTTCACGGAGTTGATCAATAGGCGGTCCCATTGTCCCAGCTCTAACCTCTCACCCTTGTTCACGCCCGACTTGGAGCCTTTGCCTCACATGCTACCTCATTCGGGGATACCATCCCCAAACGACGGGACACATATCAGCACCAGCTATAGCTTAGGCTGAGCACACAAATGTTTGAGTGTACCCGGGATGGAAGCTGCTAGAGAGAAAACCAATGATGAACGGCCCGAGTCACAGTGCTTCTTCCCCTTTGGAATGTATCATTGGGGACCTGCAAGACGTTGGATATTTCTGTCAAACATCACGGTGACTGAAACAGCAGTGTGTAACAGGTGTCGGAGCCGCGTGTATATATATATATATGTGGTGCCCCACTCATCTATACTACAATCTTAACAACACAATCACTTGCTTCAATAGCCTGCTTCAACAGGTTATGAGCCCGGGTTTGCACACAACAAGATCTGAGATTCTATACCCACAGCTAAGCTTCTGCAGCAAGTGATAACTCTATTGACAAAAGAAGCTGACCCCTACGATGCAGAAATTCAGTAGAAGTTCAGACTATCGAAAAAGGGCAAGCTGGATGAACTTCCTTCCGTCAAGAAAAAGAAAAGAGAAAAGAGCATCACAAATGTTACAGCCACACAGATATCACAGTAACAGCCCCTGTAATCAATCAACTAAAACTAAACCAAGACGGATAGGATTAAATCCAGTTACATGCGCTTCAGCCAACTTTATTAGAACGGCACGCAACACAAGAACAAGAATAAAAAATGTCAACTAGGACTAGAACTAACTTCTCTCAACTGCTGACTCTACCTTTAAGGGAACCGCTGCGGCTGCCTCTAAGGAGACTACCTCGGCGATTATTACGCCATCCCTAGACAGACAAGGAGCTTAATCTTATCTTGTACCTTCAACTGTATTACTACTAGACTTAGGATTGAATTTAAAAGACGCATCTCCTGTCTCTGTTAAAAAGTGCTATTAGTAACGCCTACACGCGCATATCCAATAAAGATTAGGTGTACCGCGCGTTAATTGTTGCTTCTCTAACTAACAGGACTCCTAATAGCGCTAGTGCCTTAGGTATTACTTACTACAAAGCTCTTGCACGCGCCTCTTCCTCTAGACGAAGACCACGCCGCCTCTCCTGCTCTGCCTGTAATTCCGCTCCTTAACCTAGAAACTACAGAATAACTAGCAACCTATCTTTATTAGATTCTAAAGATAAGAGCACACCTATAGTTTATAACAGCACTACAACTCGCTACAATCTTCGACTAAACAGGCCTTGCAGCTTCTAGGAACGTAGGTTACTACACTAGGTTGATTGTTAACGGTTTCCCTACTTCTTTAGGGCGTGCAAGCATCTTTTAAAATTGCGCACGATACTAGACAGGGACTACATACCCCTATCTCATTTGCCTACGCTAGACTCGTCTAATTACAGTCCTTCCGTCGTGTTAAGCCAGCTTAGTAACGTATTAAGCCTAGACCTCTTCGGTCTAGAGGCACGTTTCGTCGGCTTGTTAGACTATAACTCTGTTGTTCCAAGCTTACCTAGTAACAACTCAAGCTCTAAGTTCTTTAGCGCAGAGGAGCGTCTAACCTTACTATAACCAACATTGCAAAGTTTGAACAATTCAGTCTAAACGCATTTTATAATGCTATTCCAACTCTAGACAATGCTAACAACTAGTTTAAGTAGAACTAGAAGGTTAGTAAGTTTATTTAAATCTCTGCTGTCGCTAACAATAAAACAACACCTCTAATAGAAGAAGAAGATGCACAACAATAGCACTGCTGTTAGAAGTTTTATGCGGCAATGCTTACAGCAAAGCTAACGCACAATGCCGCGCAACGGATTAATGCCTTTAAAATCTATCAAGTGCAGCCTCTCCTTAGAGCAGTTAAGGAGAGCTTTAAGCTAGAAGGCTCCGGGACATATATTAATCTCTAGCAACGGTACATGTCCCTTACGCGCGAAAAGTGTAGGAGTGCTTAGGCACTTAGAGCCAAGATTAGAAGGATCTACGCTAAGAAGCTTCTACTTAATCCTAACTGTGTTACCTTGGAAATCGAACGGACATTCTTCTTTATGCATGCGCTGGGCGCTGAGTATAAAGGCTTCCGCGACTACATCTTTAGACAAATGGACCTTGTCAACAATAGAGACGCAGACGGGAATATTATTAAGGCAGCACCTACGTTTGACTACATTGAAAACAAGGCAATCAAGGAAGAGCACAGGAAAGGACAGCTAACGAAACAATCAGTTGAGGCGCAGGCGCTTCCTGCCCTTGCTCTGATTCGGGGACCTGGCTATAAGAAACTCATACCGTTATTAGATGGAACCACCTGTCGAATTGAAATTGACGACGTTCTGTACTGCTTATTCTGTTAGAAACCCTACTACGTACAGACTAAGTGCTTTAGGAAGAACCTAAGACTAAAGACTAGAAAGGGGCACAATGCAAGGCTAGGGGACTCGCACCCTAGCGGACGCAAACTGTCAAAAAGGCAGCATACTACTAATAACAAAGACGACGAAGTAGGCAGCCTAAAGGATCTAAAGAAGCCAACTTTCATAGCAGCGAAGGCTACAAGAGATAATGTCAATGCAGCGTTTAGAAAAGATGTCTAATGCAATCTTGCTATAGCTAGTTACACCTTTGCAATAATGGCTACAAAAACACCTTCTATCCACAACGCTTGGATTGTCAACAGCGGCTGTGCCTAGCATATATGTAATAACGCCTTAAAGTTTGTTTAGATAGACAAGTATTACAGGCTACTACTTCAAAGCGTTGATGCCTCTACGTCCCTGTTAGGAGTAGGGACAGTAAATATCCTGTGCAACGTACAAGGTAGAAGGAAGTAGCTCGTCCTTAATAATGTTTTCTTTGTACCATCTGCGCACGCAAACCTTATATCTGTGCTTTAGCTACTTAAACGTAGAGCAAAGGTCGAGTTTTCTAGCTAGGGCGCTAGAATTTGCAACAAGTCAAATAGAAAGAACCTATACACTGCAAGCCAATATTAAGGAGTCTATGCCCTTGATATATAGACAAACCTCTCTTTTCTAGCATATCACGTTAGCTAACAAATAACTCTTTGGCACAAACGACTAGCCTACCTAAGCAACGCAAATTTACAGCGGCTCAAGAAACAAGCCTATAGCATTCAAGATGTAGAGCTATAGAACCTATGCAACCTGTGTCTCTAGGGACAAATAACTAAGAAACCCTACAATTATTTAGGACAAAGGGGAGAATACCTAATAGAGCTCCTTTACATAGACGTTGCAGAGCTATTTAATAAAGGGCTCAATAGCAGTTGTTACTAGCTAACAGTTGTTAATAACGCGACCGGCTGGATCAAGACTATCCCTATACCGCAACGAAAAGGATTTGTTGTAGAATTACTACGCTTCTTCCTTAACTATAACAAACGTCCTAAACAAAAGTGTAGACAAATACGCCTTAACCGGATCTCTAAACAAGTAGGAGAAGAAATAAAATTCATGCTATTTTCTCGCGCAATTCAAGCTAAAGTTACAGGTGTTAATCAACACTAGCAAAATAGTGTTGCTAAAAGAGCTTATAAGACTATATATAATTAAGTAGAGCCGACACTAGCCTATACAAAACTCCTATCCAAATTCTAGCTAGAAATAGCTCGAACAGCAGCATTTCTTTCAAACTAATTACTATCGTCAAGGCTATATATAACACTGTACCAAGCGTAGTATAGCAAAAAGCCTAATCTATTACAACTACAGGTGATTAGGTCGAGGGGGGAATACCTAATCCTGCCTAAGCAAAGAAAGAAGTTAACAGAGCCTAGAACAAGGCTATGTATCCTATTAGGCTACAAGGGAAATACCAACTACCGCATCCTGCTTAAAGATAGAAGGATTGTTAGAACTCCAAACGCTAAATTCCAAGAAGTCCTTATAACTCTCTCTACACAGACTATACTAGATGTAGAAGCTAAACAATATAGCTTACCTAAGGCAACAGCTGCTGCTGCAGGGGGGAGTTTAGCAGTAGAACTATTAAACCAACTATTAGTAAGTATACAGCAAGCATCTGTGCTAGCATCTAGACGTCACGTATCCGTAGCCGCGCTAGAGCAGGCCTTAGCCAAAACAAGCAACAAGGACTCGCAAATATTACCTTGTGCAGGCACTAAAGACTTGCAAAGACTACCTTAGGCAGGCTACAGGGACTTGCAAAGACTACCTTGCGCAAGTAACAATAACTTGCAAACACTACCTTGACTAAGTAACAATAACTTGGGAGAGGGAGCGTCGTCCCAATTAAGTAACAATAACTCGCAGCTAGTTGCTAAACAGGGAGATAGGACCTTGTCGCCTCTTAGGAGTAACAATGCCTTTAGATTATTCTTAGAGATTCTAGAAGGGGACGAATTACTGCCTAATAGCAACTAGCAACAGGACAACGCTTAACAAGATTAAGCATTAGGAGCACAGCTACAATATCTAGAACTCCAACTTAATCGCTTAGCTTATACAGTGCAGCATAAAACACTGCTGCGCTACTCTAAACTAAGAGTCTGTTTCTTGCAGGCTATTACAGATACCTCTAGCAGTAGCAAAAAAAAGCTCGCGCTAATAAATGTACCTAAAGGCAACGTAATCCTAACGTTCTTAACAGTAGCTGCAGAAGAAACAGAACCCTTTGAACTAAAAACCCTCTACTAAGCAAAAAACAACACAAGCTAGCTAGAATAGGAGATGTCAATGCTTAAGGAAGTTAATTCGCTAAAACAGAACAAAACGTAGAAGCTTGTTAACCCTCCTAAGGACTAACAGGTTCTTAGTAGCAAATAGGTATACAAGCTTAAACAAGGACTACATAGAGAAGTTATCTGTTACAAGAGCTAATAGGTAGTAAGAGGCTTTACACAAGAAGAAAGCATCAACTATAACAAAACATTCGCCTTAGTCGTCAAGCCAATAAGCTATAAAGCACTATTTGCAATTAGAGCTACTCTTAGCCTTGAGATTAAACAGATAGATGTTAAGACGGCTTTCCTATACAGTAACATTGACTACAAGATCTACGTCGAACAGCCTTACCACATAACAGACAGAACATCTAAAGTCTGCAAGCTCTGCAAAGCGCTCTACAGCCTAAAACAAGCCCCTTGCATCTAGTACTAGACACTTACAAACTTCCTGCAGAATCTTAGCTTTAAACTAATTAATGCTAACCTTGGCATCTTTGTACAGAGCAACATATATATTGCAGTTTACGTTAACAACCTCTTAATTGTTAGGCCAAGCATTGTAGAGATTAAAAGGATTAAAAGAGCCCTTAGGAATTGTTTCTAGATAACAGACCTTAGACTATGCAGTTACTACCTTAGGATAGCTATCTAGCAAGATTGGCAGAACAGGATCCTCTCTCTAAGCCAAGAAGCCTACATTAACAAAGTCATTTATTAAGCTAGGCTTAGCGACTGCACTCCTGTTAGCACGCTAATAGAAACCTTACTACTACTAGCAAACGCTCTAGACTACATTTGCCCTCTAAATTAAAAGGCTAAATACTAACGTATTGTAGGATCCCTTATGTACATTATGCTTAGAACCAGGGGAGATATTGCATTCGCAGTCTCTGTAGCAAGTTAGCATCTAGCGAACCCTAGACCGCAACACATAAAGCTTGCCTAGCGCATTCTACAATACCTTAAGGGCACAAAAGGCCTTAGGCTTACGTACAAAGGCCACCTTCAGATGCTTAAAGGATTCACCGACGCCGACTGGGCCGGCTGTCACGACACTCGACAATCGACTGCTGGATACCTATTCAACATTGGGAGTGGAGCAATCAGTTGGCAATCTAAGCGCCAGAGCATTGTCGCTCTTTCAACCTGTGAAGCCGAGTTTATTGGGCAGACACAGGCAACTAAGGAAGCAATTTGGCTGCGAAGACTACTTTATAAACTGAATTTGAGCCAAGGGAAGGCCGCAACAATTATCTGTAGCGACAACCAAGGAGCCATCGCCCTGTCCTTAAACCCGCAGTACCACTCACGCACGAAGCATATGGACATTCAACGCAAGTGGCAAGGAGAGGTTCAAGAGGCTGGGACTGTTGAACTGAAGTATGTTCCAACGACAGAGCAAATCGCCGATGGCTTCACCAAGCCTCTTGCACGAGACAGATTCGAATGGTTTCGAAAAGGGCTGGGTATCGAGTAACGCCTAGAGTCTATCAGCGTCCTGCAGATGCAGGAGACACAGGTACCCTTTCCTTCCTTTTCCCATAAGATGGTTTTTGAAGGTTTTGATGGGGCCTGTCAGAACCGTGATGTATGGTCGCTGGTGTCCTTGGGGTCACCATTGAGTGGGAGTGTCAAACATCACGGTGACTGAAACAGCAGTGTGTAACAGGTGTCGGAGCCGCGTGTATATATATATATATGTGGTGCCCCACTCATCTATACTACAATCTTAACAACACAATCACTTGCTTCAATAGCCTGCTTCAACAATTTCCGCCACATCCCCCCTGGTTACCCAGAGCGCCCAGGGGGCAGATGAAGCCCCGGCCTTGGCGGATAGATCCCAGAGTGAGTCGAGCCGCGTGCCGAGGCAATTCCGGCCGACCACCTCCACCATCTCCGCCATCGTTGTCGTCGTCGTCGACACAGCCGCATCGCCTGTCTACATGTCTGCCTTCTGAGGACAACAGAATACGACAGTGGCGAGACTCAACACCATTGCATGTCCCTCTCTCATCGCGAGGACCAGGTAGCCAACATGGTTCGAGAGGATCTCGTCACATCTGCAGTACGTGGCTCGATGTTACCCTCCCTCAAACATAGCTGAACACCAAGCAGGTCTCTTGTATGCCTTTGCTCCCTTTGACAGGATGTGCCCAATTGTACTCATCATGTTCGCAGTCCTCCAGGATCCGTCGGTTGCAAGTGCGCCCCTGGAGAAGCGGATCGCCTTCCTCCAGTCAAAGAACCTCACCCAAGAGGAGATCGATGTAGCACTCGCTCGCGCATCGGATGATGCAAGTCTTCCTGCCTCTCCTGCGCCCCAGACCTCTGCGCCATCCAGCTATGCATATCGACAGCCGCCTCCCCCGGCGCCATATGGCACATACCCCCCCGCCGGATACTGGCAGCCGCCTCCTGCTCCAGAGTATGGAATGGCCAATGCCCCCTTGTTTGCAGTGTGCTAACTATCACCAGACCACCGAAGCGTGACTGGCGTGACTATTTCATCATGGCTACGGTAATGGGCGGCGTGGGCTACGGCCTCTACTTCACCGCAAAGCGCTATATCCTACCCCTCATCTCTCCCCCGACCGCTCCTCAGCTAGAGCAGGATAAGGCATCCATTGACGAGTCCTTTAAGCGGGCATTCGATCTACTGGAACAACTCAACTCGGATACAGCCGCACTCAAAGCCTCTGAGGAGGACAGGACAACTCGCCTAGATACTGCTCTTGGGGACATGGAAAGTGTGCTCACCACGTTGAAGGAGTCGAGCCGACGGCAAGGGGATGACAATCGAAGAATCGAAGATGACGTGAGAGGATTAAGAGATTTGATACCCAAGGCTCTTGACGCGCAAAAAGAGGCAACGGACATCCGGTTGAAGGAGCTCTCCGCTGAACTGAAAAGTCTAAAGACGCTCGTTAGTAATAGGATGGGTTCCGGGACACCTCGCCCAGCCAGCAGCACCCCGTCCTATTATGGCCTGGGCCAAACCACGACACCTGCTCCCAACGGTACTCCCGCTACCCCAACACCCACTCCCCAGCAAGCCGCTATTGAGGCATCGGCGGATCAGCAGACTGCTTCATCCGCAACCGAAGCCCAGAGCAGCGGTAGTACTACCTCGTCAACTCCAACAACCGCAGCGGAAAAGCCACAGACGCCTTCCGCATATAGCAGGATCGCGAACGGCCGTGCTGCGATTCCTGCCTGGCAGATGGCTGCAGCGAAGAAGAATGACGAGAATAAGAAGGACACGAGTGAGAGTGGGACGGTTGTTGATGCCAGCACGACCTCATCTTAAAGGATAGGCGGAGAAGGGCCTATGGGCTTATTGTACGTGGTGATATATGGGCGTTGCAGCATTTGTAATATATCAATCCGGGTATAGGCTCGGTGTTCACGCTTGCAACGGGTCGCAATGTGTGGTAATTCCTTGGGCTTTGGGGACGGCGCCAGCAGAATAATTGCGCTACAGCCTAGGGAGACTTCTCCTTCTAGAAGATGGGTCGCTCAGTAGGGTCTCTTCCATGTTCTGTAGGCTAGGTTAGGCTAGGTAAATCTGACATGTAGACTATGTAGCCTTTTTGCACACTCGGTTTTCTCTACGTTAGGGAAACACTGTAGCTCTGCAAGACAATCCGCTACCCGCTTGGTTATGGCCTATATCGCCTTCCAAAGTTCGAACCGGTATGAAAGCTATAGGACTCCCTCGGCTTTGTATCCACGTAGCTGTATACGTCAAGTCAGGACAACGGGTGCTGTGGCAATTCTCTTCTCTTCAAATATCAGGCTAACCTGCACTGCTTGCAAGGACCATGTGGGCTCGCTCTCCAGCAAGACCGATGTGGGCGGTCTTAGTATAGTGAATGATGCACTTAAAGCAGATATGTTGACGACATCCGAGCTCGTACAAATAGGGTGGCTATACATCCGCCGACTAAATTTCCCGTGGCATAGGACGGGATGTACAAATACATGCGGCATGCGGCGCCCACACGCAATATATCTGTCCCATCATCAGCTTCCACAGACCCCACCTACGCCCTCCTTAAACCTTTGCCCTTTGTTTATGGAAACCATCAGCTGCCTCGCCATCAGCCGACTTAGCTCCAAGGCATACTCTCTCCTACGCATTCTGGACTCGCGGTCTGTTTCGTCTACGGTTCCGGCGCCCGGCCCCTTATCCGCCGAGGCAGCAAAGTGTGATGAGACTGTCGACGCGGAATAGTTTGTACACGCACGGTGCAGAGATTCAGGAGTGCGTTGCGAGGAGAGTGATGTCCGCCGCGATGCTGACGAGAGCCGTCTAGAATCGTGAGAGGTTGTTGGAACGGATGGGTCTCGGTACGATTGCATGGCCGCCATTGCCATCGCTGCAGTACATGCAATACGGCGTGGTATGCGGACGCGCTTGATCTGCCGCCTGTGTTCCTCTACGGGTCCTTCTGTGGAAGCGCTTGACTGTTTCAGTGTGAAGGTTTCGTCAGGCCGTATGCGCCTAGAGTGTTGTCGCGAATATGAGGCTACATATATAGAGCGATGTGGAAAAGGGGACAAGGCTATCTAGGAGTCTGGAATGCGATAGATACTTCTGGTTGGGAGGGAGGATTCGTAGCACACAGGATATGGTGCCTTGCCCCGTGAGATCTCTCTTATAGTTGGGGCTTCCCCAGACTTCCCCAGAGCTGAGTTCCTCCAACGTTGGGACCTCGACGTCATCGTTGTTGAGTACTGCAAGTCCTGCACCATAGATGCTGTTCCACGCTTTCAGCCACACCCTGCAGTTGATCGCAACGTTCATCGAGTACCCCTTTTGGCGTGCGCCAAGGGCCGATGCCGCAAAGAAGCACCTAATACGGAAGGGGAGAATACGAATTGGGAATTAAGATCGGACTGAATAGAGCATTGGTCATAGCATGGCAAGAGAGCGTGAGGTAACCAAAACCGAGCCAGGTTGTTGGGTGGATACCCTGAGGTAGCGAGCAGCATGGCATGATGTAAGAACCGCACCGCATCGTGATCTCATGCGGAAACACCAGGAATCGAAACGTGTCATCCCGCGGAACTAGCTGGCAGCTCACTGCGTCTAGCAACCCGGTGTGCTTGTAACAAGATATCGAAGAACGTTTCAACCCCGACGTCGCAACTTACATCCCTACCTAAACCCATCTTCCTGAGTGTAAAGAAGCATTAATATTATTCTCGGCGTAGCCATAGTCGGTGGCTATGGACCGCCCCCGTCCCCAAGCAGGCAGGGGTATACATAAATGCGTTATCGAGGTGAACATTGTCGCTCTCAACCAGCTCTTCTTACTGTCTGTCGGGCTTGGACACATTGTGAAGTTTCGAGGTCTGCGACGGGCCGTTTGTAAAATAACCAGGATGCAAAGAGGAGACAGGTAAACTACACAGTTGACCTTACCGTTATCACTGCCTCCTGGATACCTTTCTAGATATTCTCCGAATCCGGCGATAAACGACATTGCGGCTTCAACGATGGCCATGTACTCGCCTTATTAGCGGACTGTTTTCCTCATGTACAGAACATTAGAAGGCCGAGAGGGCGCCCAGCTTAGAAAGGCAATGGCTTCCGGACACCCTTAGCATGGCACTCGCCCTGCCTCCTTAATAAACTCTCCATCATCACACACAGCCAAGTCTTCGACCCTGAGCAGGCCATCACCCATCCCTGCGACCGCCCAAGTTCCGAACTTAATGTTTGGATTCCAGGCCAATGCCGTGATACAAGTCTGCTCCTCGAATGTAGTAATGGACTTTATGTAATCCTTAGCAGGCGGTTTAGGCCCTTCCTTCACAGTTTGCAGCGCTATATTCTGGACCCGATAGCCCTCTGTCATACGAGCAAGCGGATGTGAGAGCGCATTCTCTGGCACTGGGGATTGTTGGTGATATGCAGCATCGCCGGTGTCCACTTCTTTGTCCTTAGCCAGTCCCGGAGGCAACCTCTCAATGGCGGACCTCCATTCATGAGCAAACCAGATCTGTTGCCATGGGATATCTTTGTAGTACAAGACCCTTCCTAGGGGATTGCTAGCATAGACTTTACCGTCTGAACAGCCCACTAATATGCCCGGGTGCAACAGGCTGGATGCACAGCACACCAACTGTGCTTCGCTCTTCATGTTGAGGATGTTGGAATAGTATCTCCGTATAGTATTGCTGCGGAAAAGAATTATCTCGTCTGACGTCATGAATGATTGGCTGTGTTCGTGCCATGCTTGAGTGATTCCAAAAATTCGGTCCCGGTTTGTCGTAACTGTCTCTTTGTCCGGATCGCGAAGGTCGATGAGGCGGGACTGGCCGTCTGCAATGTTGACAGAAACATAGGTAGCTCGAGATGGATACCCTGACTTGAGCGTGAGAATCATAGTCTCTGCTACTTGTTTGTAAAACCAGGGTCGTGGACCGCTTTCTTCGCCTTTGCAGAGAGACTTCTGTGTGAATGTGTCGCCCCTGGTCAAAGACCATACGGCTAATGTACCTGCGGCTGTGCCAACTGCAAGGGACGTCCCCGACAGCCACTGCAAGCAAGTGGGTACAGTATCTGGAAACTGTACTTCAAAAGCTGCTCGGCTATACCGGATATGCAGTGGCACTGGCTCCTTAGGCCCAGGTTTTGGATAGGATACGTTAAGTATCCTGACCTTACCGTCAGACCATCGGCCTGCAAGCAGACCCAGTTCAATATCCGCCTGGTCCACAGGAGGAGAGAAGTCTGCCGGGCTCAAAGGACACCACTTCAATTCCTTTGGGGCACCCCAATCCGTGCAGAGGACAACCTCTAGGCGTGGGGGCTTGTCCGAGTCAGGTGTTCCCTGCGACGTCGCAGGGAAAGCCCATATCTGGATCGCGGCAGGGAACCCCGAGGTCGAGCTGAACGTCGGCGCTTGCGAATTCTCGACCAGACTGTTTTGGCGATTTTCCCCTGGATGTTGTTCAATGGCGACGGCAAGGTACTGAACGCTGGCTGCCTCGGATGGTGCCCACTGGGCGTCTTGTATCTTGGAGCCGAGGTTGACAATCCATCCTCTACGGCTATCCTGTCTGAAGGGACCAGCAGTGCTCAAAGAGGAGCCCTTTGGCAGCTGGAAGAACTTGGGGTTTGTGGTGGGTCCCATCAACAGGTTCAACGAGTCAGGTCCAGGATGGTGCAAGTAGGAGTGAGCTTCTTCTTGGGTCAATGTGCTGGTCCTTTGACCTTGTTGAAAACCCTTGGAGCCCTCAAGCGAATACCATTTGCGCATTTTTCGAACCTCCTTCAGTCTGGTGCTGTCACTCACATAGAAAGACCTCCTCAAGCACCCTTCCCGACTTGGTAGAGCATGCTGTTCCAGCCAGTGGTCCCTGGTCAACGTGACGGGCTCCAAGTCGCGTGGGTCTGGGCCAAACAGATCTCTTATACGAATTTCCAACCCACCCCCTCTTGCTCCCCTTCCCCAGTCGTCGAGGCCACGAGCACGCAATCGGTCGTCCGAATAGTTGATCGTCTTCTTTTGTGCTTCTGTCGTTCGTTTCTTTACTATAGTCCTTTTCGTCACCATGCCAGCTGCGGGCGCGGTCGTGATGATGCCTTTCCGTTGCTTACGCCTCCTTCCATGCGACGCCCCGGTTTCCCTCTCAGAGCCTGCATCGTTCATCGTGACGTCGATTTCCTCACCGTCATCAATAGCATCTGAAATCTGCTCATCCTCCTCATCGTCATCTTGACCTCCGGAAACGAATGCGTCACTCTCACTGTCGCCGCTTTCTCTATTTGTGTGGTTCTGTCCCACAAGGGATTGGCCTCCATCGTTGTCGAAGTATTCCAATGGGCAATTACCTTCCACTCGGAACCTCTTGGTGGATTTGGATCGCATCGAACGTTGGCTCCTCGCTGGATGCTCGCCATTAGAATCAGATTCTGGGAGGTACATCGAAAGCTCCGCCCTGCGGCTTACCTTCACGCGCCATGTTGCGCGCAGGTGGGCGTACTCTTGCTCAGGCACGTGCACTAGCCCGCGCGGTGGTTTCGCGACGAGCAGAAGGTGCGTTCTTGAGGTACGGTTCTAAAGCGCCCGACTGAGGGGCCTGTAAACTTATTTTAAGCGGTGGTAGATTGTTCCTGATATCTTCCCTGCGGGTGGCGGACGTCGAGATGCGGGTAGCACGAGTGAAGGTGAGTCGCGAGTATAATAAGAGATGTGATGTGGCCCGAGCGCTTCTACGCGTTGTTCAAGGAACGCCACGCGCAATTACAGTCATGATGCCAACTCATGCGGGTTTTGTGCGCCGCCGTCACCCTCGGTCGCCCCTGAGCTTTTTGTGCGTCCAGAGGGCTAGCCGACATTTAAAAAGGTGTCCATCATTCTGTTGTTTTGCTCTCAGATGTTTACAAGTTGGTCTGAAATCTAGCCCCCTAAGCTTGTTGTTAACGTTGTTAAAGGTCTCGTACAGTTTTAGTCGTTCTTGCCATTGGCACCCTGCCACAATCAACTGGACAGGCGGAAGGATGAGTCCCATAGCTACAACGTTTGTTCTCCGCCAGCCACAGAGACTTTGGAACCTACATCTACCGTCCACCGTAACTGCAACACCCACCTCAATCGGGGCGTCTAGCCTGGGTATTCTTTACGCTCAACAAAGACCAAGGCAGAAATGTAGTCTAGACAAACCGAAGACTTCCTGTCACAGCAAGGCAGCAACAACCGTTCCTTCGCTCTCCACGCCCCAATTCTGGGCCTCAAGATCAGTTTGGAGGCGAGCCGCAATCAATACTCTCCGGTGCCTCATCGGTTGCACAATGGGCGACTTTTCTGCAATGTGGTATCTCCAAGGATTCCACCCCGAAATTGGAATAGAGGCCATTATGGGCATCTCTAGTACGCCTTCCTTCACTTTGAGCTGCGCGTGTTTCTTCATGTTTACTAACTTAATCTAGTGGTGGCCGGTATATCCTCTTCGATGCTCTTGGAGACTGCTCTTCTTCGGTTTGGTCGCGACCACCTTCCCTGGATGGCCGCAGCCAAAACGGCTGCAGGAATGAGTACAATTTCGATGATTACGATGGAGTTGGCGGAGAATGCTGTCGACTATCATCTAACTGGAGGCGTTGTTCAGCTCGATTCCCCTGCTTTCTGGTGCGCCGCTTTGCTTTCGGTGTCTGTTGGATTTATTGCGCCTCTACCGTACAACTACCTACGATTAAGAAAGTATGGAAAGGCGTGTCATTAATCGCCTATTTGTAACAGTTGAGCTCTGTTAACTTTAAAGCTAATATAGTCTTAGACTATATTCTATAGAAATTTTCTATAGACTACTATTGTAAAGACAAGTTATTTAGCGTTTTTAGCTTAGCTTATAGATGCTTTAATACGTTAGGCTTATAACGTTAATATAGTAGAGAAATATAGCAACTTTATTATACTAACGTATTCTACTACCAAGTAGGTTAAACTACTAAGCGGGTCAAAATTTCTTAGCATCTACTATTGCTACTTTAACACGTGATGTTTTAACACTTACAGATATCTAAGACTTAGCAAGAAGGAAATATTAAGCTTGCTCTCTAGGCATACAAAGACAGCTAAATACAAAGCCTGCAACGCGCTGCTACTACATACAACGTGCTATTTGGTACCCTACAACAAAGACACTAAGGAATCTGCGCCTAAGCTAATACCTGCGCTAATTGCTAGAAGCTTACAGCAACTAAAGAGCAGACAATTATACAATATATTTTTAACTTTAATTTGCAAGGATTTCTACTCTAGCTATGCAAGGTAGCAGATATAGCGGATAAACTATTACGCAAGCGTAGTAGAAAGCTTGTAGGCAAGAATTAGGTAGAAAGATTTGTAACGCGTTTAGATTAGCTCTAAACTACGTTTACCTAAGCAAAAGATTGCTAGAAAATATAGCAAGAGAATCTAGAAGTTATACGCGCATAGTTTAAGCTAGTAGAGAATACAATAACTAAGTACAGCATCTATAACAACAATGTGTACAACTTTAACAAAACTAGCTTTTAGATAGGTATAATTAGGTCTATAAAAGTTGTTACAAGTTTAGAAAAGCGTAATAGGCCTAATACTATTTAGCTAGGCAATTAGAAGTAGGTGTAAAAGTCTAATAGATAATAGTATATCTTCTATAAATTTTAGTTAGTTTTTAGAAATAAGCAATAGAGTTCTATACATAGGTAGTTAATATTAAAACAGTAAGTAGAATTTTTCTAAAAAGAATATTGTATTAAAAACTAAGTATACTATAAAGAGTACTAATTTAGGTTAAATACAATAAGCTATAGAAGCTTATTAACTAAAACTATATACTTTAGAATAATTTTGTTGCTCTACGTGCTTTGTAAAAGTAGTAAAATTATAGAAAGCGTTCTATATATATCTACTCTTGTTGCTTTACGTACTTTATAAAATTACTAAAAGCTGTAAAAGCATTCTATATAAGCACGTAACTTTTTTTATACTATATTCTACAAAGGTGCAAGTATATAGAGTTAAACAATGTTATTTAAACTTGCTTTAGACAGCTAAAAGTATGCTTTGTAACTTTTCTTGCTTAACTAAAAGCAACTCTAGTTAGGTAGAGCCTAGCTTCTTTAGGTTGTAATACTATTTTTTTTTCTTGTGCTTTAACTTTAAAGCTTGCTTCTTGTTATGCCTAAAGCTTTCTCTTTTTTAAGCACTAACTATT
Organism: Westerdykella aurantiaca; assembly: GCA_030412805.1. Lineage (NCBI taxonomy): Eukaryota > Fungi > Ascomycota > Dothideomycetes > Pleosporales > Sporormiaceae > Westerdykella > Westerdykella aurantiaca. Next base: position 5,086,699 of record JASJFJ010000001.1, read on the forward strand.
ACTTTGCTTTTATATTTTTTATTACTAATTTTAGAAATACTATGCCTATTGCTTGCTATAACTATTGTATTGTAGGCTTAACCTGCTGCGTGCATGTTTGTTTAGGTTGCTACAACAAATATAATTAGAGAAATTTAAAAAATTGCAATATTTAAATTTCTAAAAGCAAATAGTTAGAAATTTGTAATAAAAAGAATTAGTTGCAAGCTTAATTAGATAAGCTGCGTTAGAAAAAAAAATGTATAAAAAAAAACAAAAGATCTATAAAGCCCTTTAGGCAAACGCTAAAAAGGCTGCAATTGCTATAGAAAACGCAAGTTTAGTACTGCTAGAGCAACAAGAAGGTACTATAGCTCTTTCTAATAGTCTAGCGTTGTTTCCCTTTACCTAGAGCTCTTTATCTAGCTTTAGTAACAAAGTGTAGGCTGCTAGCGTTTCTAAGTGTCTAGGCAATTTCTACGTTAGTTCTAATAGAACTATGCAAGCTTCTAGCAGCAATTTGTAAAGTTTGTCTCTAGTTTCTATATATTCTCTAAACTAGAGTAACCTTTCTATTTAACTAGAAATTCGCGTCTATTGTATCTACTTTGTTTTGCAACAATTTGTTTAACTTTAAACTTGTTTTCTTCTTTAGGTTTATAATAGAATGTCTTTTGTAATAGCGTTTCTAGGTTAGCTAGTTCTAATTGTAACACGTAGAACCTAGAGTAGATTTTTGCGTCTAGTTGTAATAGGCTCTATTACATGCGCTACGCCAAGGGCGTAGCTAGCATTACGTAGCTCCTAATATTGCCTAACATTGGTTCCGATCGGTATATTGTTGTTCCGCTCCGTAGCAGCCTACATAGAGTCGAGCTAAGGCTACTTTTTAGCTTTCTAGCAAATCTACTCTGTTATAACGGCATCTTTAATTAGTTATCTATGTATAGTTATTTGTGCAGCTTTCTAGGTCTATCCTATTATATTTAGATTTGCTTACTAGCTAGCTAGACAGTAACAATAGCGCAAAGCCGTTGCAGACTCTTAGCGTAGAGTTTTTACTAATACTAGACTAGACATTTTTTTTCTCTATTACTACAATGTCTAGCTATTACAACTAGTTAGCTCTTTTTCTACTTGTGTAGCAGCTACAGCAAGAGCTCTAAAACTAGCAAGTTAAGCTACAATTGCTGCAATTAGATCTTAACGCTTTTTGTACCAACGTCTAGCGTTTTGTAAAAGTCTAACAAATAATAGTTTGTTTTCTATAGATTTTAGTTAGTTCTTAGAAATAAGCAATAGAGTTCTATGCACAGTAGTTAATATTAAGACAGTAAGTAGAATTTTTCTAAAAAGGATATTATGTATTAAAAACTAAGTGTACTATAAAAAGTACTAATTTAAGTTAAATACAATAAGCTATAGAAGCTTATCTACTATAGTTATATACTTCTAGGTAATTTTATTGCTTTGCGTGCTCTATAAAATTACTAAAATTATAGAAAGCATCTTGTATATATCTACTTTTATTGCTTTGCGTGCTCTATAAGATTACTAAAAGCTGTAAAAGCACTTTGCATAATTACGTAGCCTCTTTTATACTATGTTCTACAAAGGTGCAAGCATATAGAGCTAAGCAATGTTATCTAAACTTGCTTTAGACAGCTAAAAGTATGCTTTGTAATTTTCTTTGCTTAATTAAAAGCAACTTTAGTTAGGTAGAGCCTAGCTTCTTTAGGTTGTAACACTATTCTTTTCTTCTTGTGCTTCGACTTTAAAGCTTGCTTCTTGTTATGCCTAAAGTCCCTTCTTCTTTAAGCACTAACTATTGTCTTGCTCTTGCATCTTTTATTAACAATTTTAGAAACACTATACCTGTTGCTTGTTGTAACTATTGCGTTGCAAGCCTATTCTATTGCGTGCATATTTGTTTAGGCTGCTGCAACAAATGTAATTAGAGAAATTTAAGAAACTATAACATTTAAATCTCTAAAAGCAAATAGTTAGAGATTTGTAAAGAGAAGAACTAGTTGCAAGCTTAATTAGATAAGCTGCGTTAGAAAAAAGAAGAAATACGTAGAAAAGAGCAAAAGATTTAAAATGCTCTTTAGGCGAATGCTAAAAAGGCTGCTAAAGCAATTGCTGTTAAAAACGCAAGTTTAGCGTTACTTAAGCAGCAAGAGAGCACTGTTGTAATAGCCGCGCAAAGCTTGCAGATGCCTAGTAATAGTTTAGATTTGATAAGGCTCTAAAAGGTTTAGATAATAGGTCTCTATGCTATCCTCTTTAGAGCGGAACAACTATCTACTAGTCTATCTTGCTTCTTTAAAGCAGAACCGCCCTAGATTTTATCTAGGTAAAGCTACCTAGGCACTAGCCTATTACAATACCTCTCTTCTAGCTTTAAAGGTCTTCTTTAAGGCGTATTTTAGCAGAAGCCTTGCAGCAGCTAGCTGCAAGTATTGCGCACGTCTTTTGTGTATTTAATCTATTAATCTAGCGCTTCTATTTCTTTAAACAATTAAGATAGCTTCTATGTAGTTTTAGCATACTCTACCTATTTTACTTTGTACTGTACTTAGCGCCTTCTACTTCTTTAAGTAACTCTTTCTACAATAATATTTTCTACTGCCTATTCTAGTTCGCTATTAACTACAATAGCTTCGGGCTGCAAGTTATTATTTAGCTAGCTTGGCAGTAGATTGTTAGCAGCTAGCTGCAATTAATTAATATAGAATACGTTGTAGAAGCTAGGCAGTGTATTAAAGCGCATAGAATGCGTACTAATTACTTTAGTAACTATATATTTAGCGTTCTTCTAGTTAAGCTTCTTGTTTAGCTGTTAAGTTTTAAAGTGTTTTTCTAGAGCTAGCTACACCTTGTTTTCTACTTTTAGTTGCTAAAGCACCTGCTAGCATTAATTTGCTTGCTTTTTTTGCTCTTGCTAAGCTTTAGCTATTAAGGCTTAGGCTAGCTTAAATACTTTTTTAAACTTCTTAACAATTGCTTTAGCAGCCTTTTCTTCTAATTGTTTATTAGCAGCGTAATTTAGGCTTTGTTAAGGGGCTAAAAGCTGTACAGGATCTACGTAGTAGCTATGCTAGAGAAAGAATAGGCTAACGCCTGTTAAGGCAGCATTCTTTAACTAAATAGCTATTATAGCTATACCTAGAAGCTTAGCCTAGTTTTTTTAGTTCTAGTTAACGTACGCCTGTAGATAAGCTTCTACTATGCTGTTTATTCTTTTAGTTAATCTATTAGTCTAGAGGTAGAAGGCTGTTAACAGTTGTTGTTTAATTTCTAGAATTTTGCAGAGTCGTTTCTATAGCCTGCTTGTAAACTAACTGCCTTAATCTAATACAATAGCGTTAGGTAGCTAGTAGTACGCTACTACGTGCCTAATAAATGCCTATACAACAGTTTTAGTGTCTATGTTTAGTAGAAGTATTAGCACTATATCCTTGCTTAACTAATTAGTAACTACAAAAAGGATTGTACATTTCTTGCTTTTAGAAAGGTTAGTAATAAAATCTATTAATATCTTCTTTTATATTTAATTAGAAAGTAGCAGAAGCTTAAGTAGGCTATAAATACTATCTTTCTATAGCTTAATCCTGCTACAAACAGCGCAGTTCTAGAGAAAGCGCCTAATATCTTTAAACATTCTAGGCTAGAAGTAATCCCTTGCAATTGCTTAGTAAGTAGCTGCACGTTCTAGGTAGCTAGCTATAGCAGGGGAGTGTACTCTATTAATTAAGCTTGTTTGTAGAAGTTCTAATTGCAGTACCTACTTCTAGTCTCTATAGAGTAGGCATTCTTTCTAATCTACTATACAGTCTGTAATAGATATCTTTAAGCCTAGGCTTAGTAGAACCTGTTGCTCTTTATTAAGCACACATTGCTAGATGTTAATATATTAGTTGTTGTCTTCTATTGCAGCCTGCTATAGTTGTTCTAGCGTTAGAGAGTCTTCTTCTAGAAGGGTTAGAGCAGTGCTAGAATTTATGCTGTTGTTGCTATCTGCAGCAGTATTAGTATCTATATTAGTGTTAGCATTAGTGTTAGCATTAGTGTTAGCATAAGTGCTAAGTGCTACAGATTAAAACGTAATTACATTGCCTTTATCTTTGTTGTCTATAGTTAGCGAAGCAAACGTTGTTAGCTTAAATAGTTGCTTGTAACAATGCTGTATACAATTGTTAGAGGCGTCTTAAGGCATATCTTGTTCGCGCTAGAATAGGGCATTAGCTTAGAGGTTCTCTTTCCTAGGTTAATAAGCAATCTCTACATTGTAGCGTTCTAGAAGAAAAGACTATTGCATTTGTCTTTTGTTAAGCATTTTTAGCTTTGTAAAATACTCTAGATTCTTGTAATCTATAATAATAGTAAACTTTTTAACTAATTGTAGCTTAGCGTTCTATTTCTATAGGCACTATACTATAGCAAGTAACTTTTTGTTGTAGATTTTGTAGTTGCACTTATATACGTTTATTTTCTATAAAAAGTAGGCTACTAGCTATAGTAAACCTTAATTGTTGTACTATAAAAGACACCCTGCTATTATATATCTAAAGGCGTTACTTTTAAGTACTATCTCTTTCTTAGAGTTAAATTAGGCTAGAACTAGCTTTGTAACAAAAATATCTTTAAGTATATTAAAGGCTTTCTATTTAATAGAAGTCTATTAAAAGAGTACGTTGCCTATAAGTTGTGTAAAAAGTGCTATAAGCTCTAAAAATCTACAAATAAACTGCTAATAGAAGTTAGCAAAGCCTAAAAAGCTTTGCACGCCTTTAATAGTTTTAGAGGCCTCCTATTTTTTAATAGCCTTAATCTTCTTAGAGTCTATACGCAGGCCTTTGCCTGCATTAATAATAAAACTAAGATATTTTGTTAACTTAACTTTAAATTTGCACTTCTTAATATCTAGCAGGAGGCCTGCCTTGCCTAGCGCTTTAAGTACTAGGTTAACCTAGCTTTAGTGCTTAGCTAGAAAGCTAGTTGTGTATATAAGTACGTTATTAAAGTAGGCTGTATAGAAGTTGTTAAAATACTTGCGCAAGGCCTAGTTAATATATCTCTAAAGGTACTAGGCGCGTTTGCTAAGCTAAAGAAAGTAACTAGCTATTTGTACAGCCTAAACTAAGTATAGAAAGCTGTTTTCTATTTATCTCTAGTGTTAATCTAAATCTTATAGAAGGTAGCTAAAACGTTAAGCTTTATAAACTATTAAGCTTTGCTAAAGTTGTTTAGAGTCTTTTAGATTAGTAGTAGTAGATATTAGTCTTTTTATATAATAGCATTAAGAGCTCTATAGTTAATGCAAAAGTAGAAGCTGCTGCCTAGTTTCTTTGCAAAGAAGACTAGTGCAGCTGCTAGAGAATTACTTGCGTAGATCTATCTCTTTTTAAGCAGTAACGTAAGTTCTTTCTATAATACTAGTAGCTTTTCTTTGCTTATATTGTATAGTAGGCTATATAGCACCTCTAGATTTTTTTTGTCCTTTTAAACCAAGTTAATTTAGTAGTTAATATTAGGTCCTTAGAGTAGTAGCATCTTTAATGCAGTTTTTAGGTTAAATATCTACCTGTAGTAGGCGTAGTAGGTTAGCAAAAGCTTTTTAAAGTCTATTGTTAACTTTAGTGCTAAGGTTTTTTTAATATTTGCTAGTAAAGCTACAAAGACAATAGACTAGTTTTTTTTTAAAGCTTAGAAGTAACAATTGTATACTACAGCGCTAATTTTTTGCAGTAGTACGTAGCTCTATAGAGTAGAGACAGGTTTCCTTTCTTTGCTTCTAATCTAAATCCTTTAGCGCGTTAAATAAATGTAGATTAAGCGCTTAGCTAGCGCAATTGTAACCTGCAGCTAATTTATCTAAAGCCGCCTAAGGATTAGATTAAACTCTATGCTGTTAGTAGCAACGTAGGCCTATCTAGTGTCCTTAAATCCTTTAATATTAGTAGTGTACTAAGCTACTTGCGTTATTACGCCTTTGCTAGCTATGCCTAGCAGTTGTTAGAGAGTAATATTAATGCATAGCAAGCCTGCAGCCTTTGCTAGTAAAGGTAAAACTAGAGCATTTGCAAGCGTGCTAGAATTAATTATATAGAAGGCGTAGGTAGTTTAATTAACTAACGCGTGTACGCTAATAGCCTCTCTATCTATATGCTAGCTTTTAAACTTCTTCTACTCTTTAAGAGCTTGCCGGTAGGTTGCAGGTAGCTCTTATTAGTAACTTTTAATAGAAGCTACTTTTTTTCTAAATCTAATTTGCTAGTAGGCTTGTTTTTAAGCAACAGCAGTAGAGATGCCTAAGTAGTAGTAGCTCTTGCTAACTTTATAGGCAACAGGCAGTTAGCTAGTAGATAAAGGCACTTCTAGATGTAGTAGCTTCCTGCTCTATAGCGCATACACAGCTAATTAGCTTGCTAGCGCTAAATCTCCTCCTCTAGCACCTATTTAGCTCGCTTCTGTTCTGTGCTACCCTAGTTACTCTTTGTAGGTTGCTAGTCTATCTGTTCTAGAGACGCTAGCCTGTTGCAATTAGGCAATTAACGCTTTTTGTGTAGGTTAAGGCTAGCTGCTAATTAGCTATAGGGCCTTGCAGTCTAACTATTTAAGCTTACTTAGAATAGGTTATCTAACGTCCTAATAACTTTATTAACAAAATTGCTAAAGTTAAGGCTCTTATCTACTATAGCTATGCTCTTTTAAAGTTTAGTATTAAGGCCCCTTAAAAACTAATTCTTTTTGCTTGCATCTCTAAAGGTCTCTCTACTCTAAAGTATTAAGCAGTTAAACTCTATATAATAATCTTTTACAGCCTTTTTTTCTTGCTTTAAGCTGTTTAGCTAATTAAGTGCTTAGGCTTTTAGATAGAGGTTATTAAACTGCTAGTCTAGAAATGCCTATATTTTGTTAATAGAAAAGGATTTAGCATAGGTTTTGCACTAAGAGAGGACTACGCTAGCAGCGTAATCCTTTATCCTTTCTATTAGGTACTTAATCTTATATTGCTTTAACCTGCTGCTAAAGTTGTTGTAGAGCTTTGCTTTTGCTTTAAACTAGAAGGCTAGGTATTTTGCATAGTCCCTATTAAAAGGTTCTAGGTTAGAGAACTTGGCTTGCTTTTTAGTAGTAACTAGTAGTGTTTTAGGGTGCAGTAGCTTCTAGCTAGGTAGTGTTGTAGTAGCAGCCTTTTAACTTTCTAACGCTTCTATTCTGCTTATTATCTGCTTTATTATTTCTATTATTATTATAGAAGGATCTAATTGTCCTGCTAGTTAATCCTTCGCCTGTATCTAAGTTTTAATCTAACTTACTGTTGCTTTAATAGCCTAAACTAGCTATTGCTCTTTAGCTAGTATTTCTTGTATGCTAGCAGCGACTTAGTTATATAACTATCTTTCTTCTAGTTTTCTAATAGCGTAGGCTGTTATGTTATTAATTAAGTAGCCTTCTATTCCTGTATCCCTTATGTATACCTGCAGCTCGGCGCGTACAGGGCTTCTGCTCGGTATCTTAATCGCTCGATCTGTTAATTGCTTAATTCTTAATGTAGCCTACTCCCTGTACAATAGAGACGGGTAGAGCTTCTAATGTAGGCTTAGGCAGGCGTTCTACTACTAGGGTCCCTGCTCTAGCTCTGTTTCCGTAACGATAGGATACTACACTAGCTAGTAGACTCTTTTTTTGCTTAGGCAGGCGTTCTACTACTAGGGTCCCTGCTCTAGCTCTGTTTCCGTAACGATAGGATACTACACTAGCTAGTAGACTTTTTTTTTGCTTAGGCAGGCGTTCTACTACTAGGGTCCCTGCTCTAGCTCTGTTCTATAACGATAGGATACTACACTAGCTAGTAGACTCTCCTTTTGCTTAGGCAGGCGTTCTACTACTAGGGTCCCTGCACTAGCGTATAATAGGGGTAATTAAATCTAAATGTAATAGCCGCGCAAAGCTTGCAGATGCCTAGTAACAGTTTGGATTTAATAAGGCTCTAAAGGGTTTGGATAATAGGTTTCTATGCTATTCTTTTTAGAGCGGAACAACTATCTACTAGTTTATCTTGCCTCTTTAAGGCAGAACCGCCCTAGATCTTATCTAGGTAAAGCTACCTAGGCACTAGCCTATTACAACTGTAGCTCCTTCTAACAGTCTAGCCTTGTCTCCTTTTACCTAGAGCGCAATAGCTAGTCTTAATAATAAGGTGTAGGCTGCTAGTGTCTCTAAGTATTTTAGTAATCCTTGCGTTGCGTCTAAAGAAACTGTGCTAGCTTCTACTAGCCCTTTATAAAGTTAAAACCTTGTTTTGTTAAGTTTGTTCTTTCTTTTTCTTAGTTTTCTTTGTCCTGTGTAAGAATAAATGTAGTGTTTCTTGCAGTATTTTTTAAGCAGTTGCTAATAGTTAGTTAGGTTAGCTTTAGGTTTCTAAGTGTTCTTAGATTCTAGGTAGCCTTTCTATTTTACTAGCTATTTCTAATAAAAGTTGTTGTTTTAAAAGTCTTTCTATCTAAACTCTTAGTATCTTTAGAGGTCTTTAACTTTAAATTTGTTGTCTTTTTCTAGTTTATAATAAAATGTTTTTTGTAATAGCGTTGCTAGGTTAGCTAGTTCTAATTGTAATATATAGAACTTTAGGTAGATGTTTGCATCTAGTAGTAGGTTAAGTGTATAGTTAACTAGTTTTGTCTAATTAAGAATTAAAAATAGTCTAACTTTAACGTTGTTAAGTCCTTTGCTTAGTCTCTTTGTGCGCTAGTTACTTGTAAGTAGGTAAACTTTATCTCCCTTCTTTAGCTAAAGTGCTGTTTTTTGTTTTTTGTTAACATATAAAATGCTCTAGCGTTAGGCTTGTTTAAGTTTCTTTTTTATTTCTTTATATGTTTTTTTTAATTCTTCTACTATTGCAATAGCAGCTTCTATTTTTAGTCTAGGTAATGTTCTTTTAAAGAAATGTAGGTGCTTTCTATAATTAGCATAGAATAGTGTCTTGCTTGTTAATTCTAACAGTTTGTTGTTGTATAAGAGTTGTGCTATAGGCAGTAGTAAAACCTAATTATTCTGTTTCTAATTGCTGTAGATTTGTAGATATGTTTTTAATGTTCTATTTGTTCTTTCTATCTATCTATCTGTTTGTAGGTAGTACGCTGTAGACAATTTCTATTTTGTTCTAATTGCTGCAAGCAGTGTTGTCTAGTAGTTAGATGTAAACAGTCTATCTCTGTTGCTAATAATTAACCTTAGAATGCTGTAGTGTCTAATTAATTAGTCTAGAATAACAAAGGCTAGCTAGATAGCTATATAGTCGTTTCTAAAGAGTATAAATTTACTATACTTTGTAAATCTGCATACTATAACTAGAATAGCATTGTAGGCAATTTCTATAATAGAATCTTTTAACAATAGTAATCCTATAATAAAATCTATTAAAATATTAGTCTATAGTTTATTTAGTAGTTTAAGTGCTTGTATCTTTCTATATAGTGCGTAAGTACTATGCTTGTTTCTTTAATAGTTAGCACACTTCTTAATAAACTTAGTAACTTTTTCTTTTATTTTGTTAAAATTGTAGTTTCTTTAAATAAGTTCTATTGTTTGTATAATTCTAGGGTAACTGTATACTAGGTTATTGTAGTGTTGTTGTATAATCTCTTCTTACAATTCTTTAGGTACTTTTGTTGTAATAGATAGAATAGCATTAATTGTTTGTGCTAGTTCTAGTGTTTCGTCTTTGTTAGTCTATAATATTGCAGCGTTAGTAATCTCTTTAATCTCTGCAATATCTAACTATTAGCTAAAAGCGTTAGCTCTTTTGTTATCTTTTCCTAAAGTAAATACAATTTTAAACTTGTACTGTCTAATTAGTTCTAACTATTGTACTTGTTGTTAATTAAGTTGTTTTGTTATTGTAAAGCTAGCTAGGTTCTTATAGTCTATAAATATTGTAAAATCTAAGCAGCTTTCTACGTAGATTCTCTAATGTTGTAGTGCTGCAATAATTGCAAGCAGCTTCTTGTTGTGTATATTGTACCGTTCTTTAGGTCCTGTAAGCTTCCTTAAATAGTATGCAATTAGGTGCTATTTTCTATCGCGTTCTTGTAGTGCTGCAGCTCTAATAGCAAGGTTTAATGCGTCTATTTTAAATTGTAGCAGTTTTCTACTTCTAAAGAATACTAGCACTAGCAGTTTAATACAGGCTTGTTTAAGCTCTTTAAATGCCTATTGTTAGTCTAAGCTCTATTTCTATTATATATCTTTCTTTGTAAGTTTAGTAAAGAGTATTGCCTTCTTTAAAAAGTTTTTAATAAACTGTCTGTTAAAGTTAACAAATCTAAAAAAAGACTATATATCTTTAACGTTTTTTAGTTCTAGCTAGTCTTTTACAACTTAGATTTTCTTTAGACTTATTTTAACTCTATAGATTCCTACTACATGTTCTAAAAATTCTACTTTATTCCTGTAGAATTTGCATTTCTTAAGTTTAAGTTAGAGTCTAGCTTTACTAAGGCATGTAAGTATAGTCTTTACGTGCTTAATATGCTCTTTAAAGTTGCTAGAGTATACTAAGATGTTGTTAAAGTATGCAATAACAAACTTGTCTAGGTGTGCCCTTAGCACGTTGTTAATAAGTTGTTAGCATGTTGCTAGTGCGTTAGTAAAACTAAATAGCATTACTAGATATTTGTAATGTTTGTATTTTGTTTAGAAAGTAGTCTTCTATTCTTCGCCTTCTTTTATCTGTATAAGGTTGTACGCTTCTTGCAAGTCTAACGCAGTAAAGATTTTCGCGTAACTTAATTAATCTTGTAGTTCTAAAATGTTTGGTAGTAGGTATTAATTCTTAATTGTAATATTGTTAAGTTTTCTATAGTTAATGCAGGGTTGTAGTGTTCTATCCTTTTTTAATGCGAACAATAGTAGGTATCCTGCTAGTAATGTAGATTTGCGTATAAATTCCTTCTTAAAGTTCTCTTTAAAGTATCTTTGTAAAACTTTAAGTTCTTTCTCTAATAACCTATATATTAGTCTAAAAGTTAGTTGCTTTTCTTTCTAGAGTTTAATTTTGTAGTTCTAGAGTTAATGCTTAGGCAATGCAGCAGCAGTTGTCTCTTCTTTAAATAGTAACTTAAATTCTTTATACTTTTTAGAAATAACTAGAAGTGCGCAAGTCTTTTTTTTTCTAGCAATATTTTTCTATCTAGCCCTTGTGCTGCAGTTAGAGAAGTGCATCCTTTCTTCTCTTATTAAGTCCTGTATTTCTTAGATTACTTTTGCTAAGTTAACTATTCTTTCTAAATGCGTTTTGTTTAAAGTAATATACTCTATAATTATCTTTTTATCTGCTATTAAACGCTGTTAATGCGCAGGCTTTAAACTACAGGCGCAGTTGTGTTACAAACAGCATTACTAGAACTAGGCGCAGTTACGGCATTTATAGACTACTAATAGAAGTTGCACAAAAAGACAATAACAACACAACTACGCTGTAAGGATTACGTAACAAGCAAGGGTAATTACAGTAATTACAGTAAGCGCAGTAATTAGACAAGGATAGATTACTTAGCTTTAAGCAAACATACCTAGGCACTTATGTATTAATTATTGTAATTGCAGTAATTAGAGCGATTACCTACGTATATAGAGAAAGACAATAGGCTTTTATAGCACATTGTGTTTAATCCTAACAAGTATTCTATATAGTACACTTGGTTTTTAATATAATATTCTTTTTAGAAAAATCCTACTTACTGTTTTAATATTAACTACCTGTGCATAGAACTCTATTGCTTATTAAAAAGAACTAACTAAGATCTATAGAGGATATACTATTATCTATTAGACCTTTACACTTTAAACACTTTTAAAATAAGCAACACTTCTATGCATACTCTAGCCTAGACCTAAAGAGGAAGCAACAAAGTTGCTAAACCTAATCTCTATTATAGAGACTACAACAAGCTTAAAAACTAGCTTCTCTAGTTTAACCTATTCTTTAAGTTTTAAGAAGATAACATTAACAACAATAACTAGGCCTCTTTAGTTGCCTTCTATATGCGTAGACAAGCTAGCAAATAGATTTAACTCTATTTAATTAAATACATAGACAACAACAATAACAAAGACGCTATTACTTGCATGTTTAATAACTATTCTGTCTTTAAAGAAAAGCTTTAACAAACCTTTTTAGTTGCTAACAAGACTTCTCTAGCTAAACAAAAAATCTAGAAGCTTTGTTAAACTAAGTCTGCTGCTAACTACGCTAATAAATTTTAGCAGTACTCTGTAGAAACTAGATAGGACGACAAAGCTCTAATAAGAATGTACTGCTAAGGTCTAAAAGACACTATTAAAATAGAACTTATGCAAAGCGGCTTAGTTCTAGAAACTTTAGACGAATTAATTAACAAATCTATCTATATTAACAATAATCTCTACAAATTAGCTATAGAAATAGATAACGGACGCTACCTACAAAACAACTAAAACACCTAACAACCTTTCTATCCTAATTCTAGACAACAACGCATGCTACTACAACCTTGTACTTCTAGATACTACACTTTAATAGGACTAGAACCTATGCACTTTAACGCAGCTTTTAAAGGCAAGAACTCTATAATAAAGAAGAAGGACAAAAGAAACAAAAGTCTAATAACGTGCTATAGTTGTAGCAAGCTAGGCTACATTGCACAAAACTGTTAATCTAAGAACAAGGTTATTTAACAGCTAAATACCCTTATTACCCTTAATTAGGAAGACGCTACACTAAGTTAGGAAAAAGAGTTAGAATAGACAGTAACCTAAAATTAACTGTAGAAACTAGAGGACGAGAAAGAACCCTAGTACAAGGAATATAAAGATGCTAACACTTTTTTATTAAAAGATGCTAAAGATACTACTAGACACAAAACACTAGAAGACAGGCAACTTGTTATACTATACTTTGTACCTGCTAAAGTACAATTCTATATTGCAGATTTTAAAGAACTATTAGCTACAGCTATTTAGCACCTACCTTAAAGGGAAATTAACAACATGCATAACTAGAACAATTTTATTTAGGAACAGGACCTCTAATTATAAACCTAGAAGGAAGCTTAAAAATAGAATACATAAAAGCAAGCTAAGCAACGCTAAATTACCTAGTATAAAGGGCAATAGCTATAAAGAAAGCCTAAAAATTAACTCTAGCTAATGTATTACCTATACAATTAAGACTACTGCAATTCTAAGCATAGATTACTCTTTTAGACAGTTTGCTTCTACAACGTATATACTACGCATAGGTCTAAGAAAGACAGTTTAGAATAGTTTTTAAAAGGAAAACAGTTTTGCTAAAAGCTCTAGATAAACTGCTTTAACAACATCTGCAGCAAACATCTATAGAACAAAAAGCTAGTATTGCATTTTCTAGAACACAGCAAACAAGATATTGTCTAGACAAAGACACTTTGTAACTAGATGTATAACTAAGAAAATTAGCAAACATGCCTAAACTCTAACTGCACATTGCATTAGAAAGAAAAAGTAAACAATAGATTTGCCTAACTAAAGTCTTTTTTAGGAGAACGCTTAGCTTCTAGAATTAGCCTAAGAGCTGCAACGCTATTAACTCTACAAAACTCTACAAACTACCTATTACAGTAAATAGAATACAGATAAGCGCACTAATAGACTTAGAATTAATAGCAGAATTTATATCTAAAGAAGCAGCAAAGAAAGCTAGACTCTAACTCTAAAACTAACAGCAACTATACCTGTTACACGCTGTTAACAAAGAGCTAATCTTTATTGTCTAAAAAGAGGTCTAAACTACACTACGCGCCTAAGACTACTAGAAGGAAATTATCTTTAACGTTACTAGATTAGCTGCCTAAGATGTTATACTAGAACTTCTATAGTTACAAAAGCACAATCTACAAATAAATTAGAAAATACAAGAGCTTTTGTTTGTAAACTACAACTTGTAAAGGTCTAACGAATAATAGTATATCCTCTATAGATCTTAGTTAGTTCTCCTTAATAAGCGATAGAGTTCCGTGCACAGGTAGTTAATATTAAGACAGTAAGTAGAATTCTTCTAAAAAAGATATTGTATTAAAAACCAAGTGTACTATGTAGAGTACTTGTTAAGATTAAACACAATGTGCTACAAGAGCCTATCGTCTTCCTCTATATACGTAGGTAATCGCTCTAATTACTGCGATTACAATAATTAATACATAAGTGCCTAGGTATGTTCGCTTAAAGCTAAGTAATCTATCCTTGTCTAATTACTGCGCTTACCGTAATTACTGTAATCACCCTTGCTTGTTACGTAATCTTTACAGCGTAGTTGTGTTGTCTTTGTCTTCTTGTGCAACTCCTATTAGTAGTCTATAAATGCTGTAACTGCGCCTAGTCCTAGTAATGCTGTTTGTAACACTACCTCCCCCCTTACTAGAATCTATTCTTAGATTACCTAACTTAGCTCTATTTTAGTTATAACCCTAGCTGTAGTACAAAAGCAAGCAAGGTAAGCAAGATGTTATCTAACTTTTCTTCCTGTTGTCTTTGCCTTGCTACAGAGATTCTACAGGCAAACATTCTTTCTAAAATCCCTTGCAACTAGTGCTTTAAGATTAGTTGTCCCTGCTTTATTATGCTTAACTCTAGTTTGCGTTGTGCAGAGTATACGTGCTTAGGCTGTTGTTGCGTAAATTTGTTCTAGAAGTCTTTAGACAAGACCTGCAAGAAATATTAGCAAAAAGTTAAGGCTAATAAGAAGTTATTAGCTAAGGTAATTTTGCGCCTGTTGCAGAATAAGAAGATCTTAAAGCAAGCAAAGGATTAAGCAAAGTAGAAAGCCCTTTGCCTTGCTGCTAAGCTTTGTAAGTCTAGCAAAGAAGTAAATGCCTAGATAGTGTCTGCTTTTTCTAATTGTCCTGCTGCTTTAATAGGTGTTGCCTTTTCTCCTGCAATGTAGAAGACGTTAGGTTTACTAGATTTGTACGTTGCAACTAAAGGGTCTGCGCTAGCTCCTGCTAGTCCTTTATAAGGTTAAAACCTTGTTTTATTAGGTTTGTTCTTCTTTCTCTTTAGTCTTCTTTGTCCTGTGTAAAAATAAATGTAGTGTTTCTTGCAGTATTTCTTAAGCAGTTGCTAACAGTTAGTTAGGTTAGCTTTAGGTTCCTAAGTGTCTTTAGATTCTAGGTAGCTTTTCTATTTTACTAGCTATTTCTAATAAAAGTTGTTGTCTTAAAAGTCTTTCTATCTAAACTCTTAGTATCTTTAGAGGTTTTTAACTTTAAATTTGTTATCTTTTTCTAGTTTATAATAAAATGTTTTTTATAATAGCGTTGCTAGGTTAGCTAGTTCTAATTGTAATATATAGAACTTTAGGTAGATCTTTGCATCTAGTAGTAGGTTAAGTGTGTAGTTAACTAGTCCTGTCTAATTAAAAATTAAAAACAGTCTAACTTTAACGTTGTTAAGTTCTTTGCTTAGTCTCTTTGTGCGCTAGTTGCTTGTAAGTAGGTAAACTTTATCTCCTTTCTTTAGCTAAGGTGCTGTTTTTTGTTTTTTGTTAACGTATAAAATGTTCTAGCGTTAGGCCTGTTTAAGTTTCTTCTTTATTTTTTTGTGTGTTTTCTTTAATTCTTCTACTATTGCAATAGCAGCTTCTACTTTTAGTCTAAGTAATGTTCTTTTAAAGAGATGTAGGTGCTTCCTGTAATTAGCATAGAACAGTGTTTTGCCTGTTAATTCTAACAGTTTGTTGTTGTATAAGAGTTGTGCTATAGGCAGTAGTAAAACCTAATTGTTTTGTTTCTAGTTGCTGTAGATTTGTAGATACGTCTTTAATGTTCTGTTTGTTCTTTCTATTTGTTTGTTTGTCTGTAGATAGTATGTTGTTAACAATTTTCTTTTTGTTCTAATTGCTACAAGTAGCGTTGCCTAATAGTTAGATGTAAACAGCTTGTCTCTGTTACTAATGATTAATTTTAGTATGCTGTAATATTAGATTAGTTAGTCTAGGATAACAAAGGCTAGCTAAACAGCTGTGTAGTTATTTCTAAATAGTATTATTTCGGCGTATTTAGTAAATTAGCACACGATTACTAGAATTGCATTGTAACTAATTCCTGTAGCAGGATCTTTTAAGGCAAGTAGTCCTGTAATAAAATCTATTAAGATGTTAGTCTAAGGTTTATCTAGTAACTTAAAAGCTTGCATTTCTCTGTATAGTGCGTAAGTACTGTGCTTGTTTCTTTAGCAATTAGCACATTTCTTAATAAACTTAGCAACTTTCTCCTTTATCTTGTTAAAGTTGTAGTTTCTTTAGATAAGTTCTATTGTTTGTGTAATTCTAGAGTAACTATGTACTAGGTTGTTGTAGTGTTGTTGTATAATTCCTTCTTGTAATTCTTTAGGTACTTTTGTTGTAATAGATAGAATAGTGTTAATTGTTTGTGCTAGTCCTAGCAATCTGTCTTTGTTAGTTTGTAATATTGCAGCGTTAGTAGTTTCTTTAGTTCCTGCAATATCTGTTCTTTAGCTAAGGGCGTTAGCTCTTCTGTTGTCCTTTCTAGGGGTGTACATAATCTTAAACTTGTACTGTTCTAACAGTTCTAACTATTGTACTTGTTGTTAATTAAGTTGTTTTGTAGTTGTAAAGCTAGTTAGGTTCTTGTAATCTGTAAAGATTGTAAGGTTTAAGCAGCTTTCTACGTATATCCTCTAGTGTTGTAATGCTGCAACAATAGCAAGTAGTTTCTTGTTGTATACATTGTATCGTTCTTTAGGTCCTGTAAGTTTTCTTAAGTAGTATGCAATTAGGTGCTATTTTCCGTCGCGTTTCTGTAGTGCCGTTGCTCTAATAGCAAGGTCTAATGCGTCTGTCTTAAATTGTAGTAGTTCTCCGCTTCTAAAAGACACTAGAACCCGTAGTTTAGTGCTTGCCTGCTTAAGCTCTTTAAATGCTTTTTTCTAGTCTAAGTTCTACCTCTATAGCGTATCTTTCCTAGTAAGCTTAGTAAGGGGTATTGCTTTTTAAGAGAAGTTTTTAATAAATTGCTAGTTAAAGTTAATAAATCCTATAAAGGATTGCACGTCTTTAACGTTTTTAGAATCTAGCTAGTCTTTTACAACTTGAATTTTCTTTAAGCTTATTTTAATTCTGTAGACACCTACAATATGTTCTAGAAACTTAACTTTACTTTTGTAGAATTTGCATTTCTTAGGTTTAATTTGTAGATTAGCTTTCTAGAGACATGTAAGCACAGTTTTTACGTACTTAATATGTTCTTTAAGGCTGTTAGAGTATACTAGAATGTTGTTAAAGTATGCTAGAACAAACTTGTCTAGGTATAGTCTAAGTATGTTGTTAACTAGTTGTTAGAACGTAGCTAGAGCATTAGTAAGTTCTATTAGCATTACCTAAAACTTATAGTGTCTATATCTTGTTTAAAACGCAGTCTTCTACTTTTCTCCTTCTTTTATGCGTATAAAATAGTATCTGTCTTGTAGATTTATTGTAGTAAAGTATTTCGCGTTGCTTAATTAATCCTGTAATTCTACAATGTTAGGTAATAGGTATTAATCCTTAATTGTAATGTTGTTAAGCTTCCTATAATCTACACAAAGCTGTAGGCTTCTATCTTTCTTTTGCGCAAAGAGGATAGGTGCTTCTGCTAGTAACTTTAATTCGCGTATATATTCTTTCTTTAGGCTTTTTTTATAGAACTTTTGTATTTCTTTAAGTTCTTTCTTAGATGTTGCGTATAGTAGGCTAAAAGGTAGTTCCTTTTCTTTCTAGAGCTTAATTTTATAGTTCTAGAGTTAATGCTTAGATAGTGCAGCTGCACTTATCTCTTTCTAAAAGAGTTCTACAAACTCTTAATATTCTTTAGAAATAGCTAGAGGTGCGCGAGTCTCTAATACTCTAGTGTTAGCGTTTTTGTTCTAGGTATTCTATTGTTTTTTTGCTAGATAACCTAATGCCCTGTTAGTATCTACTAAGTCGACTACTTTTTCTAGGTGCGTCTTGTTTAAAGTAATATACCCTATTATTATCTTCTTATCTACTATTAAACGCTGTTAATGCGCAGGCTTTAAACTACAGGCGCAGTTGCAGTTTGCAAACAAAAGCTTTTGTATTTTCTAATTTATCTGCAGATTGTGCTTTTGTAACTATAGAAGTCCTAGTATAACGTCTTAGGCAGCTAATCTAGTAACGTTAAAGATAATTTCTTCCTAGTAGTCTTAGACGCGTAGTGTAGCTTAGACCTCTTTTTAGACAATAAAGATTAGCTCTTTGTTAACAGCGTGTAACAGGTATAGTTGCTGTTAGTTTTAGAGTTAGAGTCTAGCTTTCTTTGCTGCTTCTTTAGATATAAATTCTGCTATTAATTCTAAGTCTATTAGTGCGCTTATCTGTATTCTATTTACTGTAATAGGTAGTTTGTAGAGTTTTGTAGAGTTAATAGCGTTGCAGCTCTTAGGCTAATTCTAGAAGCTAAGCGTTCTTCTAAAAAAGACTTTAGTTAGGCAAATCTATTGTTTACTTTTTCTTTCTAATGCAATGTGCAGTTAGAGTTTAGGCATGTTTGCTAATTTTCTTAGTTATACATCTAGTTACAAAGCGTCTTTATCTAGACAATATCTTGTTTGCTGTGTTCTAGAAAATGCAATACTAGCTTTTTGTTCTATAGATGTTTGCTGCAGATGTTGTTAAAGCAGTTTATCTAGAGCTTTTAGCAAAACTGTTTTCCTTTTAAAAACTATTCTAAACTGTCTTTCTTAGACCTATGCGTAGCATATATGTTGTAGAAGCAAACTGTCTAAAAGAGTAATCTATGCTTAGAATTGCAGTAGTCTTGATTGTATAGATAATACATTAGCTAAAGTTAATTTTTAGGCTTTCCTTGTAGCTATTACCCTTTATACTAGTTAATTTAGCGTTGCTTAGCTTGCTCTTGTATATTCTATTTTTAAGCTTTTTTCTAGGTTTGTAATTAGAGGTTCTGTTTCTAGATAAGATTGTTCTAGTTATGCATGTTGTTAATTTCTTCTTAGAGTAGGTGCTAAATAGCTATAGCTAATAGTTTTTTAAAATCTACAAAATAGAATTGTACTTTAGCAGGTATAGAGTATAGTGTAACAGGTTGCCTATCTTCTAGTGTTTTGTGTCCTGTAGTATCTTTAGCATCTTTTAATAAAGGAGTGTTAGCATCCTTATATTCCTTGTACTAGGGTTTTTTCTTGTCCTCTAGTTTCTACAGTTAATCTTAGGTTACTGTCTATTCTAACTCTTTTTCTTAACCTAGTGTAGCGTCTTTCTAATTAAAGGTAATAAGGGTATTTAGCTGTTAAATAACCTTGTTCTTAGATTAACAGTTTTGTGCAATGTAGCCTAGCTTGCTACAACTGTAGCACGTTATTAGACTCTTGTTTCTTTTGTCCTTCTTCTTTATTATAGGGTTCTTGCCCTTGAAAGCTGCGTTAAAGTGCATAGGTTCTAGTCCTATTAAAGTGTAGTATCCGGAAGTACAAGGTTGTAGTAGCATGCGTTGTCGTTCTAAATTAGGATAGAAGGAACGTTAAGTGTTTTAGTTATTAAGTAGGTAACGTCTATTGTTTATTTCTATAGCTAGTTTGTAGAAATTGTTGTTAACTTAAATAGATTTATTAATTAACTTGTTAAAGGTATCTATAGTAGATCTGCTTTGTATAAGTTCTGCTTTAATAGTGCCTTTAAAACCTTGTTAATACATTTTTATTAGAGCCCTATTGTTCTATCTAGTCTCTACAAAGTACTGCTAAAATTTATTAGCGTAGTTAGCAGCAGACTTAGTTTAATAGAGCTTCTAGATTTTTTGTTTAGCTAGAGAGGTCTTGTTAGCAACTAAGAAGGTCTGTTAAAGCTTTTCTTTAAAGATAGAGTAGTTATTAAACATGCAAGTAATAGCGTCTTTGTTATTGTTGTTGTCTATGTATTTAATTAAATAGGGTTAAACCTATTTGCTAGCTTGTCTACATATATAGAAGGCAACTAAGGAGGCCTAGTTATTGTTGTTAATATTGTTTCCTTAAAACTTAAAGAATAGGTTAAACTAGAGAAGCTAGTTTTTAAGCTTGTTGCAGTCTCTATAGTAGAGATTAGGTTTAGCAACCTTGTTGCTTCCTTTTTAGGTTTAGACTAGAGTGTGCATAGAAGTGTTGCTTATTTTAAAGGTATTTAAAGTGTAAAAGTCTAATAGATAATAGTTTGTCCTCTATAGATCTTAGTTAGTTTTTAGAGATAAGCAATAGAGTTCTATGCACAGTAGTTAATATTAAGACAGTAAGTAGAATTCTTCTAAAAAGGATATTGTGTATTGAAAACTAAGTGTACTATAAAGAGTACTAATTTAGGTTAAACATAATAAGCTATAGAAGCTTATCTACTATAGTTATATACCTCTAGGTAATCTTATTGCTCTGCGTGCTCTATAAAATTACTAAGATTATAGAAAGCATCTTGCATGTATCTACTCTTATTGCTCTGCGTGCTCCGTAAGATTACTAAAAGCTGTAAGAGCACTCTGCATAATTACGTAGCCTCTCTTGTACTATGTTTTACAAGAGTGCAAGCATATAGAGCTAAGCAATGTTATCTAAACTTGCCTTAGACGGCTAAAAGTGTACTCTGTAACTTTCCTCGCTTAATTAAAAGCAACCCTAGTTAGGTAGAGCCTAGCTTCTTTAGGTTGTAACACGTCTCTAGATTTAGCTCGCTACCCTAACTGTATCTTAAACCTGCCTACTAGACCTGCCTTGCTTTAATAGCAAGCCTCTTACGCTACGTACGTAGCTTTTGTTAATTAAAGCAAAGCTCTAATTAGATTAGCTTACAAGAGCTAACGCATTTAATTATATGTAGGACTGCCTAGAGCAGTCCTAGCAGGCTTCTATTCTACACCTTTGCTAGATAGCTAAAGACACCTAGTTCTAGAACTCTAAGTCTATCTTTTCTTTCTTCTAACGCCTCTGCTACAACCTAAAGGAATAGCAGGAAGCTATCTAGCGCTTTACCTCTGTGCAACAGAGGAATAAAGAGTTACTTATTGCGTATCTTGCACGCTTTAAGCGGCTTACACACAAAGCTAATGCTAGCTTCTAGCTAGATATATTCTGTGTTACTACGCTCTACTATAGCCTCTGTTCTAGCCTGCGCTAGTCTCTTAAAGAATTAAGTAACACCTTGTTTAACCTATTGTACAACAACTATGTTAAGCACGTCTAGCGCTTTAATTGCTACTTCTATTGTCTCTAGGTAGTTCTAAACCTAGCATTAAACCTAGCATTAAACCTAAAGCAGAAGTTAGCCTAGAGGTCTACCTCTAGGAATCTATTCTCTATGCGCTAGCTAGAGCCTATAGATGTTAACCTAATCTAAGTAGCTAGTGTCTAATTTGCCTAACTAACATTACTAGCTCTATCTAATAGTACCCTAATCTATGCTTCTACTGCCTGCGTTATCTAACCTACGTCTCCTGTCCTTACTAATACATTAGAGTCCTCTTCTACTAAACGCTGCACCTATTAACTCTAGAATAACCTCTGCTTCTACTGTAGGGCTAGTAATTATTAGATTACTAGTTGCTCTAAGTCCTGCCTATCCTAACAGTCCCGTTCTACTAGCCCTGTTCTTGTTAACGCTGCTTAATAAAGTTACTACACTCTAAAGAGGACTTTAGAGCTTAGAAAGGGGGTATTGTAATAGGCTCTATTACATGCGCTACGCCGAGGGCGTAGCTAGCATTAAGTGGCTCCTAATATTGCCTAACATTGGTTCCGATCGGTATATTGTTGTTCCGCTCCGTAGCAGCCTACATAGAGTCGAGCTAAGGCTACTCCTTAGCTCTCTAGCAAATCTACTCTGTTATAACGGCATTTTTAATTAGTTATCTGTGTATAGTTATCTATGCAGCCCTCTAGGTCTATTCTATATTACACTAGTAGTAGCTTAAGTGTATAGTTAACTAGTCCTGTTTAGTTGCAAATTAAAAACAGTCTAACTTTAACGTTGTTAAGTCTCTTGCTTAGTCTTTTTGTGCGCTAGTTACTTGTAAGTAGATAGACTTTATCCCCCTTCTTTAGCTAAAATGCTGTTTTTTGTTTTTTATTAACGTAGGAAATGCTTTAGCGTTGTGCTTTTTTAATTTTCTTTTTTATTTCTTTATGTGTTTTTTAAGTTTGTTTACTATTGCAATAGCAGCTTCTACTTTTAGTCTAGGTAATGTTTTTTTAAAGAAATGTAGGTGTTTTCTATAATTAGCATAGAACAGTGTCTTGCCTGTTAATTCTAACAGCTTGTTGTTGTAGAAAAGTTGTGCTATAGGTAGTAGTAAAACCTAATTGTTCTGTTTCTAATTGCTGTAGATTTGTAGGTATGTTTTTAATATTCTGTTTGTTCTTTCTATTTGTCTGTCTATCTGTAGATAGTAAGCTGTTAATAGCTTCTGTTTTGTTCTAATTGCTGCAAGTAACGTTGTCTAGTAGTTTAATGTAAACAGCTTGTTTCTGTTACTAATAATTAACTTAGGTATGCTATAGTATCTAATTAGTTAGTCTAGAATAACGAAGGCTAGCTAAACAGCTGTGTAGTTATTTCTAAATAGTATTATTTCCGCGTATTTAGTAAATTAGCACACAATTACTAGAATTGCGTTGTAGCTAATTTCTATAGCAGGATCTTTTAAAGCAAGTAGTTCTGTAATAAAATCTATTAAAATATTAGTCTAAAGTTTATCTAGTAGTTTAAGAGCTTGCATTTCTCTATATAGTGCGTAAGTGCTGTGCTTGTTTTTTTAGCAATTAGCACATTTCTTAATAAACTTAGTAACCTTTTCTTTTATCTTGTTAAAGTTGTAGTTTCTTTAAATAAGTTCTATTGTTTGTGTAATCCTAGGGTAACTATGTACTAGGTCGTTGTAGTGTTGTTGTATAATTTCCTTTTGTAATTCCTTAGGTACTTTTGTTGTAATAGATAGGATAGCATTAACTATTTGTGCTAGTTCTAGTAATCTATCTTTGTTAGTTTGTAATATTGCAGCGTTAGTAGTTTTTTTAGTTTCTGCAATATCTAACCTTTAACTAAAAGCGTCGGCTCTTCTGTTGTCTTTTTCTAGAGTGTATACAATCTTAAACTTGTATTGTTCTAACAGTTCTAACTATTATACTTGTTGTTAATTAAGTTGTTTTGTAGTTGTAAAGCTTGTTAGGTTCTTGTAATCTGTAAAGATTGTAAAGTCTAAGCAGCTTTCTACGTATATTCTCTAGTGTTGCAATGCTGCAACAATAGCAAGTAGCTTTTTGTTGTGTAAGTTATATTGTTCTTCTAGTTCTATAAGTTTCTATAAGTAGTACGCAATTAGATGCTATTTTCTGTTGCGTTTCTGTAGTGCTGTTGCTCTAATAGCAAGATCTAATGCGTTTGTTTTAAATTGCAGCAGCTTTCTGCTTCTAAAAGATACTAGAACTAGTAGTTTAATGCTTGCTTGTTTAAGCTTTTTAAATGCTTTCTTTTAGTCTAAGTTCTATTTCTATAGCGTATCTTTCCTAGTAAGCTTAGTAAGGGGTATAGCCTTTTAAGAGAAGTTCTTAATAAATTGCTAGTTAAAGTTAATAAATTCTATAAAGGATTGCACGTCCTTAACGTTTTTAAAATCTAGCTAGTTTTTTACAACTTGAATTTTCTTTAAACTTATTCTAATTCTGTAGACACCTACTATATGTTCTAGAAATTTAACTTTGCTCTTGTAGAATTTGCATTTCTTAGGTTTAATTTGTAAGTTAGCCTTCTTAAGGCATGTAAGTACAGTTCTTACGTGCTTAATGTGTTCTTTAAGGCTGTTAGAGTATACTAAGATGTTGTTAAGGTATGCAAGAACAAACTTGTCTAGGTATAGTCTAAGTATGTTGTTAACTAGTTGTTAGAACGTAGCTAGGGCATTAGTAAGTTCTATTAGCATTACTTAAAACTTATAGTGCCTATATCTTGTTTAAAACGCTGTCTTCTATTTTTCTCCTTCTTTTATCTGTACAAGGTAGTATCCGTCTTGTAGATCTATAGCAGTAAAGTATTTCGTATTGCTTAGTTAGTCCTGTAGTTCTGCAATGTTTAGTAGTAGGTACTAATCCTTAATTGTTATGTTGTTAAGCTTCCTGTAATCTATACAAAGCTATAGGCTTCTATCTTTCTTTTATGCAAAGAGAATAGGTACTTCTACTAGTAACTTTAATTCGCGTATATATTCTTTCCTTAGGCTTTTCTTAAGAAACTTTTGTGTTTCTTTAAGCTCTTTCTCTAATGTTGCGTATAGTAGGCTAAAAGGTAGTTCTTTTCCTTCCTAGAGCTTAATTTTGTAATCCTAGAGTTAGTGCTTAGGTAGTGCAGCTGCACTTATCTCTTTTTAAAAGAGTTCCGCAAACTTTTAATATTCCTTAGCGATAGCTAGAGGTGCGCAAGTCTCTAATACTTTAGCTTTAAGGCTCTTGCTTCTAGATACATAGTCTATATAATGCTATTGTAATTTATCTTCTTTAGCCTAATAATCTAATGCCTTGTTAGTATCTGCTAAGTTAACTACTTTCTCTAGGTGCGTCTTGTGCAAAGTAATAGTATTAACTGTTATTATCTTTTTATCTACTATTAAACGCTGCTAATGCGTAGGCTTTAAATTGCAGGCGCATTTGCAATTTGCTAGCAAAAGCTCTTGTTTTTTCTAGTTAATCTGCAGATTGTGCTTTTGTAACTAAAGAAGTCCTAGTATAATATTGTAGGTAGCTAATCTAAATACGTTTAGAGTAATCTCTTCTTTGTGTCTTTAGATGTTAAGCGCAACTTTTACTACATGTTTAATAAAGGATTTCTTTCTATCTGCTACCTATACAAGGTAGAGTTGTTTTATCTAAAAAGGTTGTAGTCTAGCCTGCAACATAGCTTTTCTAGATATGTAATTTGCTTGTAATTCTAAATCTAGTATAGCTCTTATCTGTATTTTTTTTATGTTAGCAGGCAGCTTAATTAGTTCTACTAAGCTAATTGCGTAACAGCACTAGAATTAATTCTAGGTGCTAGGCGCATTTCTAAAAAAGACTTTTGCAGGCTAAATCTATTGTTTGTTTTTTCTTTCTAATGTAGTGTATAGTTAGAGTTTAGGCACATTTGCTAATTCTTTTAGTTATACATCTAGTTGCAGAGTATCTTTATCTAGATAATATCTTGTTTTCTTTGTTCTAGAAAGTGCAATACTAATTGTTTGTTCTATAGATGTTTGCTGCAAATATTGTCTATATAGTTAATCTAGAGTCTTTAACAGAACTGTTTTCTCTTTAGAAACTATTCTAAACCTTCTTTCTTAGACCTATGCACATAACACACGTTGTAGAAGCAAATAGTCTAAGAGAGTAGTCTATACTTAGAGTTGCAGTAGTCTTAATTGTACAGGTAATACATTAGAGTTTTCTAATTTTTAGGCTTTCTTTGTAGCTATTGCCCTTTACACTAGTTAATTTAGCGTTGTTTAGCTTGTTTTTGTGCATCTTGTTTTTAAGCTTTTTTCTAGGTTTGTAATTAGAGGTTCTATTTTTAAATAAAATTGTTCTAGTTATACATGTTGTTAATTTCCCTTTAAAGTAGGTGTTAAATAGCTGTAGCTAATAGTTTTTTAAAATCTGCAAAATAGAATTGTATATTAGCAAGCATAGAGTATAGTATAATAGGTTGCCTATCTTCTAGTGTTTTGTATCTAGTAGTATTGTCTTTAGCATCTTTTAGTAAAAAAGTGTTAGCATTCTTGTCTTCTTTATACTAGAGTCTATTTTTATTCTTTAGTTTCTATAGTTAGTTTTATTCTACTATAGCGTCTTTTCTATAGAGGCTTGCTATAATATTAAGTTGTTGTACTACCTTGTTCTTAGATTAATAGTTGCGTGCAATGTAGCCTAGTTTGCTACACGCGTAGTAGGTTATTATCTTCTTCTTATTATTCTACTTCTTTAGTTCTAGAGTACTTTTACTAATTATATTAAAGTGCATTAGCTTAGGTTCTATTAAAGTATAGTATCTAGAAGTTTAAAGTTGTAGTAGCATGCGTTATTGTCTAGAATTAGAGTAGAAAAAACGCTAAGTGCTTTAATTGTTAAGTAGGTAACGTTTATTGTTTATTTCTATAGCTAATTTATAGAAATTGTTATTAACTTAAATAGATTTGTTAATTAATTTGTCTAGAGTATCTATAGTAGATCTACTTTGCATAAGTTCTGCCTTAATAGTATCTTTAAAACCTTAGCAGTACATTTTTATTAGAGCTGTAATAGGCTAGTGCCTAGGTAGCTTTACCTAGATGAGATCTAGGGCGGTTCTGCCTCAAGGAGGCAAGATAGACCGGTAGATAGTTGTTCTGCTCCGAAGGGGATGGCATAGAGACCTATTATCCAAACCCTTTAGAGCCTTATCAAATCCAAACTGTTACTAGGCATCTGCAAGCTTTGCGCGGCTATTACATTTGGATTTGATCACCCCTATTATACGCTAGTGCAGGGACCCTAGTAGTAGAACGCCTGCCTAAGCAAAAGGAGAGTCTACTAGCTAGTGTAGTATCCTATTGTCACGGAAACAGAGCTAGAGCAGGGACCCTAGTAGTAGAACGCCTGCCTAAGCCTACATTAGAAGCTCTACCCGTCCCTATTGTACAGGGAGTAGGCTACATTAAGAATTAAGCGATTGATAGATCGAGCGATTGAGATACTAAGCGGAAGCCCTGTACGCGCTAAGCTGCAGGCATACATAAGGGATACAGGGATAGAAGGCTACTTAATTGATAACATAACAGCCTACGCTATTAGGAAACTAGAAGGAGGATAGTTACATAACCGAGTTGCTGCTAGCATACAAGAGATACTAGCTAAAAAGCAATAGCTAGTTTAGGCCATTAAAGCAACAGTAAGTTAGATCGAAACTTGGATACAGGCGAAGGATTGACTAGCGGGACAATCGGATCCTTCTACAATGATGATAGAAATGATAAAGCAGATAATAAGCAGAATAGAAGCGTTAGAGGGTCGAAAGGCTGCTACTACAACACTACCTAGCTAGGAGCTACCGCACCCCAAAACACTACTAGTTACTACTAAAAAGCAAGCTAAGTTCTCTAACCTAGAACCTTTTAATAGAGACTGTGCAAAATACCTAGCCTTCTAGTTTAAAGCAAAAGCAAAGCTCTACAACAACTTTAGTAGTAGGTTAGAGCAATATAAGATTAAGTACCTAATAGAAAGGATAAAGGATTACGCTGCTAGCGTAGTCTTCCCTTAGTGCAAAACCTATGCTAAATCCTCTTTTGTTAACAAAATGTAGGCATTCCTAGACTAGCAGTTTAATAACCCCTATCTAAAAGCCTAAGCACTTGATTAGCTAAACAGCTTAAAGCAAGGAAAGAAGGCTGTAAAAGATTATTACATAGAGTTCAACCGCTTAATACTTTAGAGTAGAGAGACCTTTAGAGATGCAAGCAAAAAGAATTAGTTCTTAAAGGGCCTTGACACCAAACTTTAAAAGAGCATAGCTACAGTAGATAAAAGCTTTAACTTTAGCAATTTTGTTAATAAAGTTATTAGGACGTTAGATAACCTATTCTAAGTAAGCTTAAATAGTTAGACTGCAAGGCCCTACAGCCAATTGGCAGCTAGCCTTAACCTACACAAAAAGCGTTAATTGCCTAATTGCAACAGGCTAGCGTCCCTAGAACAGATAGACTAGCAACCTACAAGGAGTAACTAGAGTAGCATAGAACAGAGGCGAGCTAAATAGGTGCTAGAGGAGGAGATTTAGCGCTAGCAAGCTAATTAGCTGTGTATGCGCTGCGGAGCAGAAGGCTACTACATCTAGAAGTGCCCTTACCTACTAGCTAACTGCCTGTTGCCTATAAGGTTAGCAAGAGCTACTGCTGCTTAGGCATCTCTACTGCCGTTGCTTGAGGACAAGCCTACTAGCAAATTAGATTTAGAAAAAGAGTAGCTCCTGTTAAAAGTTACTAACAGGAGCTACTTACAACCTACAGGCAAGCTCTTAAGGAGTAGAAGAAGTTTAAAGGCTAGCACATAGATAGGGAGGCTATTAGCGTACATGCGTTAGTTAATTAAACTACCTACGCCTCCTGTATAATTAATTCTAGCACGCTCGCAAATGCTCTAGTTTTACCCTTACTAGCAAAGGCTGCAGGCTTGCTGTGCATTAATATTACTCCCCGACGACTGCTAGGCATAGCCGGCGAAGGCGTAATAACGCAGGTAGCTTAGTACACTGCTAATATTAAAGGATTCAAGGACACTAGATAGGCCTACGTTGCTACTAACAACATAGAGTTTGACCTAATCCTTAGGCAGCCTTAGATAAACTAGCTGCAGGTTACAATTGCGCTAGCTAAGCGCTTAATCTACATTTATTCAACGCGCTAACAGATTTAGATTTAAAGCAAGGAAGGAGAACCTGTCTCTACCCTACAGGGCTACGTACCTCTGCAAGAAATTAGCGCTGCAGCATATAGTTACTACCTCTAAGCTGCAAAGAAGAACTAGTCTATTGTCTTTGCAGCCTTACTAGCAGATATTAAAAAAGCCTTGGCGCTAAAATCAACAATAGACTTTAAGGAGCTGTTGCTAACCTACTACACCTACTACAGGTAGATATTCAACCCAAAAACTGCATCAAAAATGCTACTACTCTAAGGACCTAATATTAATTACTAAATCAACTTGGTTTAAAAGGACAGAAAGGATCTAGAGGTGCTATAGGGCCTACTGTACAACATAAGCAAAGAGGAGCTACTTGTCCTACAAAAGGAACTTACGTTGCTGCTTGAGAAGGGATAGATCTGCGCAAGTAATTCGCTAGCAGCTGCACTAGTCCTCTTTGCAAAGAAACTAGGTAGCAGCCTCTGCTTTTGTGTCGACTATAGAGCTCTTAATGCAATTACCTAGAAGGACTAATACCTGCTACTACTAATCTAGAAGACTCTAAACAATCTTAGTAAAGCTTAGTAGTTTACAAAGCTTAACGTTTTAGCTGCCTTCTACAAGATTTAGATTAACGCTAGAAATAAATAGAAGACAGCTTTTTGCACTTAGTTTAGGCTGTACAAATGGCTAGTTACCTCTTTTAGCTTAGCAAACGCGCCTAGTACCTTTTAGAGATATATTAACTAGGCCCTGCGCAAGTATCTCGACAACTTCTGTATAGCCTACCTTAATAACGTACTTATATACACAAACAGCTCTCTAGCTAAGCACTAAAGCTAGGTTAACCTAGTGCTTAAGGCGCTAGGCAAGGCAGGCCTTCTGCTAGATATTAGGAAGTGCAAATTTAAAGTTAAGTTAACAAAATATCTAGAGTTTATTATTAATGCAGGCAAAGGCCTGCGCATAGACCCTAAGAAGATTAAGGCTATTAAGGAATAGGAGGCCCCTAAGACTGTTAAAAGCGTGCAAAGCTTCTTAGGCTTTGCTAACTTCTATTAGCAGTTTATCTATAGATTTTTAGAGCTTGTAGCACCCCTTACGCAACTTACAAGCAACGTAGCCTTTTAATAGACCTCTATTAAATAGAAGGCCTTTAACACGCTTAAGAATATTTTTGTTACAGAACTAGTCCTAGCCTAATTTAACTCTAAGAAGGAGACAGTGCTTGAAACAGATGCTTCTAGGTACGCGATAGCAGGGTGTCTTTTACAGTACAACGATTAAGGCCTACTACAGCTAGTAGCCTATTTTTTACAGAAAATAAACGTATATAAGTGCAACTACAAAATCTACAACAAGGAGTTACTTGCTGTAGTACAGTGCCTACAGGAATAGAACGCTAAGCTACAATTAGTTGAGAAATTTACTATTATTACAGATTACAAGAATCTAGAGTATTTTACAAAGCTAAGGATGCTTAACAAAAGACAAATGCAATAGTCTCTTTTTCTAGAACGCTACAATATAGAGATTGCCTACTAACCTAGAAAGGAGAACCCCTGCGCTAATGCCCTATCCTAGCGCGAACAAGATATGCCTTAAGACGCCTCTAACAATTGTATACAGCACTGTTACAAGCAGCTACTCAAGCTAACGTCTGCTTTACTAGCTACAGACGACGAAGATAAGGGCAGTGTAATCACGTTTTAATCCGTAGCACTTGGCACTAATGCTAACACTAATGCCAACACGAATATAGATACCAATACTGCCGCGGATAGCAATAACAGCGTGAATCCTAGCACTGCCCTAACCCTTCTAGAAGAAGACCCTCTAACGCTAGAACAACTGTAGCAGGCTGCAACAGAAGGCGACAACTAATATATTAACATCTAGCAATGCGTGCTTAATAGAGAGCAACAGGTTCTACTAAGCCTAGGCCTAAAGATATCTATTACAGACTGTACAGTAGATTAGAAGGGATGCCTGCTCTATAGAGATTAGAAGTAGGTACCGCAATTAGAACCCCTACAAACAAGCCTAATCAATAGAGTACACTCCCCTGCCGTAGCCGGCCACCTAGGACGTGTAGCTACTTACCAAGCAATTGCAAGGGATTACTTCTAGCCTAGGATGTCTAAGGATATTAGGCGCTTCCTTTAGAACTGCGCTGTTTGTAGCAAGATTAAGCTATAGAAGGATAGTATTTATAGCCTGCTTAGGCTTCTGCTACTTCCTAATTAAATATAGAAAGAGATATTAATAGATTTTATTACTAATCTTCTAGAGAGCAAGGGATGTACAATCCTCCTTGTAGTTACTAATTAGTTAAGTAAGGATATTGTACTTGTACTGCTTCTAAATATAGACACTAAGACAGTTGTATAGGCATTTATTAGGCACGTAGTAGCGTACTACTAGCTTTCCAACGCTATTGTATTAGATTGAAGCAGTTAATTTACAAGCAGGCTGTAGAAACGACTCTGCGAAATCCTAGAGATTAAACAACGACTGTTAACAGCCTTCTACCCCTAGACTAATAGATTAACTAAAAGGATAAACAGCATAGTAGAAGCTTATCTACAGGCGTACGTTAACTAGGACTAAAAGAACTAGGCTAAGCTGCTAGGTATAGCTATAATAGCTATCTAATTAAGGAATGCCGCTTTAACAGGCGTTAGCCTATTCTTTCTCCAGCACGGTTACTACGTAGATCCTATCTAGCTTACAGCCCTACAACACAGATTAAATTACATTGTTAACAAACAAGCAGGCAAGAGGACTGCTAAAACAATAGTTAACAAGTTTAAGGAAGTATTTAAGCTAGCCCAAGCTTTAATAGCTAAAGCTTAGCAAGAGCAAGAAAGGCAGGCAAATTAACGCTAGCAAGTACTATAGCAACTAAGAGTAGGAAACAAGGTGTAGCTAGCTCTAGAGAAACACTTCAAGACCTAACGGCTAAACAAGAAGCTTAACTAGAAGAACGCTAAATACACAGTTACTAAAGTAATTAGTACGCATTCTATGCGCCTTAATACACTGCCTAGCCCCTACAACGTATTCTATATCGATCGATTGCAGCTAGCTGCTAACAATCTACTGCCAAGCTAGCCAAATAATAACTTGCAGCCCGAAGCTATTGTAGTTGATAGCGAACTAGAATAGGCAGTAGAGGATATTGTTGCAGAGAGAGTTACTTGAAGGGGTAGAGGGCGCCAAGTACAGTACAAAGTAAGATAGGTAGAGTATGCCAAAACTACATAGAAGCTATCTTAATTGTTTGAGGAAACAGAAGCGCTAGATTAATAGATTGAGTACACAAAGGACGTGCGCAATACTTGCGGCTAGCTGCCGCAAGGCTTCTGCCGAGATACGCCTTAAGGAAGACCTTCAAGGCTAGGAGGGGAGTATTGTAATAGGCTGGTGCCTAGGTAGCTTTACCTAGATAAGATCTAGGGCGGTTCTGCCTTAAAGAGGCAAGATAGACCGGTAGATAGTTGTTCCGCTCCAAAGGGGATGGCATAGAGACCTATTATCCAAACCCTTTAGAGCTTTATCGAATCCAAACTGTTACTAGGCATCTGCAAGCTTTGCGCGGCTATTACAAGAGCCTTGTTGTTCTATCTAGTCTCTACAAAGTACTGCTAAAATTTATTAGCGTAGTTAGTAGTAGACTTAGTTTAACAAAGTTTCTAGATTGTTTCTAGATCTTTTGTTTAGCTAGAAAGGTCTTGTTAGCAATTAAAAAAGTCTATTAGAGTTTTTTTTTAAAAATAGAGTAGTTATTAAACATGCAAGTAATAGCGTTTTTATTGTTATTGTTGTCTATGTATTTAATTAAATAGAGTTAAACCTATTTGCTAGCTTGTCTACGCATATAGAAGGCAACTAAGGAGGCCTAGTTGTTATTGTTAATGTTGTTTTCTTAGAACTTAAAGAATAGGTTAAACTAGAAAGGCTAGTCTTTAAGCTTATTGCAATCTCTATAGTAGAGATTAGGTTTAGCAACCTTGTTGTAATAGGCTCTATTACATGCGCTACGCCAAGGGCGTAGCTAGCATTACGTAGCTTCTAATATTGCCTAACATTGGTTCTAATCGGTATATTGTTGTTCCGCTCTGTAGCAGCCTACATAGAGTCGAGCTAAGGCTACTCCTTAGCTTTCTAGCAAATCTACTCTATTATAACGGTATCTTTGATTAGTTATCTGTGTATAGTTATCTGTGCAGCCCTCTAGGTCTATTCTATTACATTTGGATTTGCTTACTAGCTAGCTAGACAGTAACAATAGCGCAAAGCTGTTGCAGACTCTTAGCGCAGAGTTTTTACTAATACTAGACTAGATTTTTTTTCCCTTTTGTTCTATTACTACAATAGCTAGCTATTACAACTAGTTAGCTCTCCTCCTGCTTGTGCAGCAGCTACAGCAGAAGCTCTAGAACTAGCAAGTTAAGCTACAATTGCTGCAATTAGATCTTGATGCCTTCTGTGCCGACGTCTAGCGTCTCTAGATTTAGCTCGCTACCCTAACTGTATCTTGAACCTGCCTACTAGATCTGCCTTGCTTTAATAGCAAACCTTTTACGCTACGTACGTAGCTTCTATTAATTAAAGCAAAGCTCTAATTAGATTAGCTTGTAGGAGCTAACGCGTTTAATTATGTGTAGGACTGCCTAGAGCAGTCCTAGCAGGCTTCTATCCTGCACCTCTGCTAGATAGCTAAAGACACCTAGTTCTAGAACTCTAAGTCTATTTTCTCTTTCTTCTAGCGCCTCTACTACAACCTAAGAGAATAGTAGGAGGCTGTCTAGCGCTTTACCTCTGTGCAACAGAGAGATAAAGAGTTACTTATTGCGTATCTTGCACGCTTTAAGCAGCTTACACACAAAGCTAGTGCTAGCTCCTAGCTAGATATATCCTGTATTACTACGCTTTACTATAGCTTCTATTCTAGCCTGCGCTAGTCTTTTAAAGAATCAAGTAACACTCTGTTTAGCCTATTGTACAACAACTATGTTAAGCACGTCTAGCGCCTTAATCGCCGCTCCTGTTGTCTCTAGGTAGTTCTAAACCTAGCATTAAACCTAGAGTAGAAGTTAGCCTAGAGGTTTACCTCTAGGAATCTATCCTCTATGCGCTAGCTAGAGCCTATAGATGTTGACCTAATCTAAGTAGCTAGTGTCTAATTTGCCTAACCGACATTACTAGCTCTATCTAATAGTACTCTAATCCGTGCTTCTACTGCCTGCGTTATCCAACCTGCGTCTCCTGTCCTTACTAATACATTAGAGTCCTCTTCTACTAAACGCTGCACCTATTAACTCTAGAATAACTTCTACCTCTACTGTAGAGCTAGTAATTATTAGATTACTAGTTGCTCTAAGTCCTGCCTGTTCTAACAGTCTTGTTCTACTAGCTCTATTCTTGTTAACGCTGCTTTATAAAGTTGCTACACTCTAAAGAGAACTTTAGAGCTTAGAAGGAAAGTATTGTAATAGGCTCTATTACATGCGCTACGCCGAGGGCGTAGCTAGCATTACGTAGCTCTTAATATTGCCTAACATTGGTTCTAATCGGTATATTGTTGTTCCGCTCCGTAGCAGCCTACATAGAGTCGAGCTAAGGCTACTCTTTAGCTCTCTAGCAAATCTACTCTATTATAACAGTATCTTTAATCGGTTATCTATATACAGTTATCTATGCAGCCCTCTAGGTCTATTCTATTACACTTGTTGCTTTTTCTTTAGGTCTAGGCTAGAGTGTGTATAGAAGTGTTGCTTATTTTAAAAGTGTTTAAAGTGTAAAGGTTTAATAGATAATAGTATATCTTCTATAGATTTTAGTTAGTTTTTAGAAACAAGCAATAGAGTTCTATACATAGGTAGTTAATATTAAAACAGTAAGTAGAATTCTTCTAAAAAGGATATTGTGTATTAAAAACTAAGTGTACTATGTAGAGTACTTGTTAGGTTAAATACAATAAGCTGCAAGAGCTTATTGTCTATATCTATATACTTGTTTGCATAGTTTTTAATTAGTTGTAATTAGGTCTATAATTACACTAATCTATACTAATCCTTGATTAGTGCTTAGTGCTTAGTAAGTTGTAGCGTTACTAATTACTAATTAGTTACGTAACTTCTTGTGCAACGCGCTTAGGTTTATTAGTCCGCGTTGTTTCTAGAGTAAAATAAAAGTAATCTTCTTAGGCTATAATAGAAACAAAGTTGCAAAGCTTTAGAACTCTAGAAGTATAAGTAGGCTATATAGAGTATATTTGCAAAATTATAGCTACTTTCTAGAAAGTAGCAAAAATAGTAGTAGAAAAGTCTAATATAGGCTATAGCAACCTATTTAAACATTGTGCTAGAAAAGTAGTATAGAATATATAGACAATAGCAACGCGCTTTATAAAAATAAATAAATAATAGGTAGAAGCTTTAATAGTAGCAATAATAATAAGTATACTAAGTATAACGTCTACGCAATTATAAATCTAGATTGTTGTAATTAAAGTATAATAAAAAGCAAAAATAGAACTAAAAATTAAAAATAAAAATAAAAAACAATAAAAAACTATAAAAAAGCGCCTAGCGTAGATTAGAGTAGCTATACTAGACGTATAAGCAGTAGTTATACACTCTAAGTCTAGTACTAAAGTATTAATATTAGTTAAAAACAATGCTAGAAAGAATTAATTTTTCTAGGTAGAAATTTAAAAAGTAGAAAAAGTAAAAGTTATCTAGAAACTTAAAGTAGTTATAGTATTTAAAGTATTTATTATAAAACTAATTTAGAATATAAAGTGTAATAAAAACAATAAATAGATCTAGTAGGTCTACTCTAAAAATCTAGAAGTTAAAATTAAACACGTTTAATAGCTCTACTTAGACAAAAACTTTTTTAAAAAAATAGAAAAATAAAAAAATAAAAAAAAAAGCTATTATTCTAAGCCTAGCTATAGAGGCAATGCAATACTAATAACTTTCTAGTTATTGCTTTCTAGCCTCTTGTATTAAAGTCTAACTTTGTTTAATTTTTAGTATTATTAATGTAAGTTAGCTCTAGCTTTTTATTAGACTTTGTAGAAACATCTTATATTGCAAGCAAAAGTCTACTAATTTTTTAAGCTATGCGCTTAGTTTAAAACTTTCTAGCGCCTTCTCTAGATGTATATAGTAACAATTCTAGAAAAAATAAAGTTAACTACAAGTAAGTAATTTATTATTTGCTCTATATTGCTTACTTTTTAAAGCTTATTAGCTTAAAACCTATAGCTATATCTATTAATCTAGCGCTTCTATTTCTTTAAACAATTAAAATAGCTTCTATATAGTTTTAGCATACTCTACCTATTTTACTTTGTACTGTACTTAGCGCCTTCTACTCCTTTAAGTAACTTTTTCTGCAACAATATTTTCTACTACCTATTCTAGTTTGCTGTTAACTACAGACTCTCTTTATAAATAATTAAATCTAAATATAATAGCTACGCAAAGCTTGCAAATACCTAGTAATAGTTTAGATTTAATAAGGCTCTAAAAAGTTTAGATAATAGGTCTCTATGCTATTTTCTTTAGAGTAGAACAACTATCTACTAGTCTACCTAGTTTTTTTAGAGTAGAACTGCTCTAGATTTTATCTAGTTTAAGCTACCTAGGCACTAGCCTATTACAGCTAAGGTACGCTTTAAAGAAAACTTTTAAAGCTAGAAAGAAAGTATTGTAATAGGCTAGTGCCTAGAAAGCTTAACCTAGATAAAATCTAAAGTAGTTCTACTCTAAAAAGACAAGATAGACTAGTAGATAGTTGTTTTACTTTAAAGAAAATAGTATAGAAACCTATTATCTAAACCTTTTAGAGCCTTATTAAATCTAAACTATTACTAAGCATTTGCAAGCTTTGCGTAGCTGTTATATATATACTTTAGTAGCGCGTTATAAGCTTAAAAATTAGCTATTTTAGTATACTTAGAAAGCAAGCTTAATTTAGGTTTTTTTTAAGCGTTATTTTTCTATAAGTATTAAGCTATTGCGCGTTGTAGTTATAGTGTTGCTTGCTAAAAAATTTTAGGCTACTTAGTAAAGTAGGCTACTTAGTAATAGAATACGTTACTTACTATTTATTTAGGTTTTTTTTATTTTATAAATATTTAAAAATAGAATTAATATTTATAAACTTAGTTAAACTTAAGTAGTACTTTAAATTAATTATTTTTTTCAATTAATTTTTTTTTTATAAACTTAGTTAAATACTAGTTAGTACTATAAAATATTTTTTTTTCTATATACAAGCTAAGCTAAAAGTACTAAGTAACTTACTTTTATAATTTTATTTAAATAGTTTTTGTAACAACTAGGCACCTTAGGTTAGTTACTTAACCTTTTCTAAGCTACTTGCTGTTACTAGCTTTAACTCTGCCTTTCTACTAAGCTTCTGCTAAGGCTAGCATCTAGAGCAACTATTGTTCTGTTCGCCTTATCTAGGTGCACTAAGTGTGCTTGCCTTACTCTTTCTTTCTTTACTGCTTAATTCTACTCTTCTAGTTAGCAATTTAGTTAAAACGCTTCTAATACACTTAGTTCTTTTGTATATTGCCCTGCTAAGCTTTAGGCTATATTCTAGGCGTAACACAAATTAAGCAGTTACTTTCTTTAACTAGCAAGTCTTAAAATACGCAGTTAACCGCGTTGCTACTTACTAAGGCAAGCAACTAAGCAATACACCTCTTTTGTAAAAGTTTAACGCTTCTATAGCATTGTTGCGCGTATAGACTGTTAGCAGAGCTTTAGTTTAGCTACTATAGCTTAATAGAATTTAATTTCTACGTAATTAAACTTTCTAGAACAAGTTAACTTTCTAGGTTGCTAAGAGCTACCTTAGTAGAAGCTTGTAAATCTAGTGCTTAATCTATAGGCCTACAAGCGCAAAAAAAAGCGTTTTCTAGCTGCTTTAAGTTTTGCAACTTAATAGACTAACTTGCAAGCAAATTCCTTTATTGTTTACTAACAACTTCTAATACTGTTTCTATACAAACTTGCGCTTAAACGCTATAGCTACTTAAGAAACCTACTAAAGCTCTTCTACTATCTTTTTAACTATTTTTTCTACTCTACTAGATGCTGCCTTTAAGCCTTTCTTTACAACTCTAGAGCGCTAGGTTAGCTCTACAGCCTTAGAATAGACAGATATTAACTTAGAGAATGTAGAAAGCTAATACGTTAGCAAGAACCTTTTCTAGAAAAACTACTTAGAGTAGAAAAAGCGTCTACGCTACGCTATAAAGGCAGGAATCTTCTTAAGTGTCTCCTTTTTTACTAGCAGTTAATTTAAGCAGCACGCTGCGTATAGTTAGCTAGTTCTTTTTTGTAAAAACAAGAACACTTTAGTTAGCTTTCTAGTCTAGGCTATAGGTTAAATTTACTTCTTTAAAGACTAGGTAAAGCTGCTTACTAAAGTAGCTAACAAACGTAACAATGTAGTGCACTAGATGCTTAAAACTTTTTTTTCTACACCTAAATCTACTATAGTTCTAAACAGCACTCCTACACCTACTACTTTAGCTACTTAAAACCTAGTAGAAGCGCGCTTTTAAACTACGCTACTACTATACTATACTAACGCCTTTAAACGCTGCTTCTCTAGGTTACTCTAGAAAGCTTTTCTTATGTTTCTAGCTTTACTACTGCTTCCTACAGCTTTAGGCGTTTAGCAAGGCTGCTAGATCTGCCTGTTCTAGATAATAGAAAGCCTCTAGGCATCTCTTTTAAAGCTTAGAAACGCTAGATTTATTTAAAGCTTTAAGTAAATGTAGACTACTTTCTTTTTAAAGAGCACTAAAGTGCCTATATTATCTTCTACCTTGCTAGCAAAGCTTAATACTATATAGTTATTAAAAGCTAAGCTATAGAAGGCCTTACTAGTAAAGAAGTAATAGTTTTTTTAGCTTTTTAGGTGCTAAACATTCTAGAAAAGCTATTCTACAATCTATTTTGCGCTACTAAGGCTGCCTAGCAGCTTAGTAAGCTTAAGTACTGCCTAGGCAACAGCCTGCAATCCTTTGCTACTAAGTTTAAACAGCTAGTAGACAAAGCTAATAAGCTAGCTAGAAAGCTAAAGCAGCTGTTCTTTTTTAAGCTGCTAGACTTTATGCAGCACTAGCTAATTGTCTATGCTCTTAACTCTACAGTTTCTTTTAACACTTTTTTGCAGCAGGCTTTTGCGTATAAGCTTGTAAGCTAAAGCAGTAACAAGTTTTGCAGCTAATCTTGCTGCCTCTACAATAAAAACTGCTGTTTAAACGCTAAAAACTACTAGAAAACTACTATCTACTCTTGCTTAAACAAAAAGCCTGCTTTTAAAACTTTCTCTACAACTCTAGGCGCTGCAAGGCCTCTAAACAAGTGCTACAAGTGTAGAAAAGTTAGATACCTTGCCTAAGACTACTCTATAGTTTACGCTAACGCAGTAGAAAGCTATAAAAGCAACGCTTTTTCTGCTAGCAGCGCTAAAAAAAGAACAAGAAAAGCATTACAGCTTAGGCTTAGATAGAAAAGATAGAGATACTTTTAACAATTAGATTGCGTCTCTAGAGCTTTCTTTTAAAGCTGCAGCTTTAAAAAAGAAGCTCTAAACAAAGACTCTAATCTAGAGTAGAGAATAAAAGCATAGATAGACAAAATAATTAAGCACTACTCTAACCTACTTGTAGGTAGAAAGGCGCTTACTACTACGCTTGCTATTGCCTTTAACAAAGTAAGCCTTAAAAACCTGCGTGCTCTAGTTAATATAGGTGCTAGAGTAACTGCAATAGTCTACTCTAAGTTTAAGGCTACTTTTATTAAACACCTGCGTATCTAAATTGTTAAGCTACGCTATTCTATTAAGGTTAGAAGCTTTTTTTAAAGTAGTACTTCTATAATTACTAAAGCTTTTATAGCCTACCTTGCAATCTATAGTTACTTTTATTAGATTTCTATTATGTTTTGCAAAACTAGCTTCTACAATATATTTGTTAGACGCAAGTTCTTTAAGCACTATAGTAGCTTAATTAATTCTAAATTACAGTCTATTTAGTAGTAGAATAATGCTAACAAGAACGTGCAGCATAGAATTAAAATCTTAAAAAGAGACTCTATTGCAGCTGTTTTGCTAAACCTACAGTATAAGAAAAATGCTAAATGCTGCAATTAGCTTATAGATCGCGCTATTAAGAAGGAAAAGCGCTAGAAACGCCTGCAGCAACGCTAGAAAAGCTCCCCCTGCTGCAAAAGCTGTAAAATTAATTACTTTGCGCATAAAGCTAATATCTGCACTGTAGCTCTAAGCTAATTCTTGTAGCATACTTGCGTTAAAAATATAGTTATTAGCTTTACAAGCATCTACAAAGTAGAACAGCTTATTAAAGACTATACACAGCCTAAAGAAGCAGATATCTAGAATAGAGTAGTTGCAAAACTTCCTCCCTTAACTAAGTACAAGCACTTTGCTAACGTAGATTTTAAGATGTTTAGCAAGAAAGGTTTAAATTCCTTCCTCCCTCTGCAGCTAGGTGTTAATTACAAGATTAAGCTAGAAAGAGACAATCTTTTATTAACAAGCCCCCTCTATAGCATGTCTTTTAAGCAGCTAGAACTTGTTAAGAAATACCTAGACAATTATTTTAAGCAAGGCATTATAGTTTCTAGCTTAGCTCTCTACGCCTTGCTAGTTCTTTTTGCAAAGAAGCTAGGTAGCAGATAGAGATTCTGCGTTAATTACTGCAAGTTAAACAACGTTACTAAAAAGGACTGCTATTTACTGCCTCTAATTAATAAGATAATAGCCTAAATTGCAAAGGCAAAGGTCTTTACTAAGCTTAATATCTACTAGGCGTTCTACTGCATTTAAATAGACCTAAAGGCTAAAGAGCTTACTACTTTTTGTACAAGGTATAGTAGCTTTAAGTACAAAGTTCTTCTTTTTAGTCTTTGCAATAGCCTTGCTTTTTTCTAGCGCTATATTAACAGCGTTCTATACAATTACTTAGACGTCTTCTACACTACCTACGTAGACAATATCTTTGTCTACTTAGAAGACTTAGCAAAGCATAAAAAACAAGTAAAAAAGGTGCTAGAATAGCTAAAAGAGGCTAGCCTTTAAGTAGATATTAAAAAAACTAAGTTTGTAGTTACAAAAACTAAGTTTCTAGGCTTTGTTATTAGCACTAAAGGCATCTCTATAGACTCTAAAAAAGTAGAAGCTGTTAAGAACTAGCCTAAGCTAAAAATTGTTAAAGCACTTTAAGCTTTTTTTAGCTTTTGCAACTACTACTGCAACTACGTTAAAGCCTATAGACGCATTGCTTAAAAGCTTAACAAGCTACTTAAAGTAGGCAACTAGCACTCTTTTAGCCTAAAAGAGCTTAAAGCTTTCTAGAACCTAAAGAATGCTATTGCATTTAACTAGGTTTAAGCTTTCTATAGTCCTTTCTACTTTACTTGCATTAAAACAGACGCAAGCAATAGCGTAATTGTAGGAGTGCTAACCTAGCTCTAAAATAATAGCACCTAGAAGCTTGTTACCTTTTAGTCTAAAATAATATAAGTAGAGCAAATGCAGTACAATATCTACAACAAAGAGATGCTAGCTGTTGTAAAAGCGCTTTAACACTAGCGTGCAATGCTAGTTACTTTGTAGAATCTGTTTATAGTAATTACAGACTATAGAGCCTTTAAATACTTTGCTACTAAGCGCCTTTTCAACGCCTGCTAGGCTGCCTAGGCTAACGTCCTTGTAGAATACAATTTTAAGATTATGTACTAGCTAGAATTAGCTAATATTCTAGCTAACGCACTCTTAAAAAAGTAGAAAGAACTTAAAACTTAAAAAGCAAAAGATATTAAAGCTTGCACTAGTATACTACTAAAGCTAGAAGTTCTAGTTGCTGCTATAACTATAGTAGGCTAAAACCTATAGTAGTAGAAGAATAGAGACCTAGTAGAAGCTATTTTAAAAGAAAATTAAAAGCATTCTTGCTTAGAAAGCACTAGAAATAAAGTTAGGCAAAGTAGTACAAAGCACATTTTACTAGACAATAAAGAGCACCTTCTATACAATAGAAAGCTTGTTGTTCTTCCTGTTAGCTACCTATACACCTACTTTATCTAAGCTGCCTATGCTACAACTAAAACAGCTTATTCTAGAGTAAAAAAAACAAAAAAGCTCTTTAAACAGCTGTATTAGTAGCAAGGCATTAACTAGAACATTAAAGATTATATTAGTTTATGCAAAATTTGTTACTAGATAACTTTAGATTACTAAAAGACTCTAAAGCTGTTAAAACTTCTTTCTACTCTAAGAGCTTAGTAGCAGCATATTTTAATAGACTTTATAAAGGTACTAGAAGATTGTAAAAGCTTTAACTATATTTTAGTTATTGTAGACTAGTTTACTAAGCGCTTATAGAGTATTCCCTGCTAGAATACTATTAATACTACTAGCGTTGCTAAGCTTTACTACTAGAGCTTCTACTATGTGTTTAGCTTTCTAGAGACTATTGTTTTAGATAGAAAAAGCTAATTTGTTAGAAGTTTTACCTAAAAATAGCACAAGATTGCTAGTATTAAAACAAAAGCCTTATCTCTTTACTATTCTTCTACTAATAGCTAAACTAAACAAATAAACTAAGCGTTGCTTGTCTACTTCTACGCCTTTGTTAGCTATTTCTAGAACAATTAGTTAACTTTTCTACTTAATATAGACTTTGCCTAGGCTGTTCTACTTAGTAAAACAATAGAATTCCTTCTAGCAATGCTAGATTTAGGCT
Source organism: Westerdykella aurantiaca (assembly GCA_030412805.1). NCBI lineage: Eukaryota > Fungi > Ascomycota > Dothideomycetes > Pleosporales > Sporormiaceae > Westerdykella > Westerdykella aurantiaca. The sequence continues at coordinate 5,128,973 of JASJFJ010000001.1, forward strand.
AGCTACCTAAGCTCTACTTTAACTAGACTTAAAAAACAACTTAGTTTGCTTTTCTAGCTTAAAAGAAGCTTGCTTAGGCTGCCTAATAGTAGGCTAAAGAGCAAAAAGCTGCAAATAAGTTTGCAGTCTAAGCCTATTAGAACATTTTAAAGGCTTAAAAGCGCTAAGCTAAGTAGGCAAACAAGCACTACTACAAGCTAAATTTTAACGTTAGAGACTAGGTCTATATTAGCTTAGAGCATATAAATACTAGCTATCTAAGTAGAAAGCTTAATTTCTAACGCTATAGTCTCTACAAAATTATAGACAAAAAAAGCTACTTCTATATTCTAGACTTGCCTTAGCATATAAAAATAAACAATCTTTTTGTACTAGACTAGCTTTCTAAAGCTTAAGCCTCTAAAGAAGCTCTACTAGGCTAGAATAAGCCTTCTAAGCCTTTTTAGAAAGTTAATAGTAAACCTAAGTATAAAGTAGACTAAATTTTTAATAGCAGGCTCTACTATAGCAAGCTATAGTACTAGGTTTAATAGAAAGGCTACAACTCTAATCTAACTTAGTATTCTACTTTAGATTTTAAAAATTCTACCTAGCTTTTTAAAAAGTTCTATAAAGCTTACTCTAAAGCTCTAGAACCTTTTATTTAGCTTAAAGACTAGCTATACGCTGCCTATTACAATTAGTTTAATCTTCTATACAAAGATAATAAGTTCCTTGCTAGTTATCTTTTTATAGGCAAAGGCACAAAAAGAGCATAGATCTAGGCAATTTTTAGCTTTAAAAACAACAAACAACAGCAATTTAGCAACTCTAAGATTAAAACACGTAGAACGTTGCTAGAGGCTAGAGATAGATGCATAGAAAAGGTAAATTTAAATAGTTTTTAGAGGAAATTAAGTAGAATTTTTAGTTTTCCTATCTAATAGATGTTTTTTTTGTCTCTTTTCCTTCTTTTCTTTTAACTAACAGCTGTGTAATAGGCTAGTGCCTAGGGCGCTTAACCTAGATAGAATCTAGGGCGGTTCTGCCCTAAGGAGGCTAGATAGACTAGTAGATAGTTGTTCTGCTCTAAAGAGGATAGCATAGAGACCTATTATCTAAACTCTTTAGAGCCTTATTAAATCTAAACTGTTACTAGGCATTTGCAAGCTTTGCGCAGCTATTACATTTAGATTCGATTACCTCTATTATACGCTAGTGCAGGAACTCTAGTAGTAGAACGCCTGCCTAAGCAAAAGGAGAGTCTACTAGCTAGTGTAGTATTCTATCGTTGTAGAACAGAGCTAGAGTAGAGACTCTAGTAGTAGAACGCCTGCCTATGCCTATATTAAAAAGCTCTACCCGTTTCTATTGTACAGGGAGTAGGCTACATTAAGAATTAAACTATTAAGCTATTAAGCGATTGAGATACCAAGCGGAAGCTCTGTACGCGCTAAGCTGCAGGCATACATAAAGGATATAGAGATAGAAAGCTATTTAATTGATAACATAACAGCCTACCCTATTAGGAAACTAGAAAGAGGATAGTTACATAACCAAGTTGCTGCTAGCATACAAGAGATACTAGCCAAAGAGCAATAGCTAGTTTAGGCTATTAAAGCAATAGTAAGTTAGATTAAAACTTAGATACAGGCGAAAGGTTAACTAGCAGGACAATTAGATCCTTCTACAATGATAATAGAAATAATAAAGCAGATAATAAGCAGAATAGACGCGTTAGAAAATTAGAAAGCTGTTGCTACAACACTACCTAGCTAGGGGCCAACGTCCCCCCAAATTCCAACCGCGTACATAGAACAACGCGCTAAATTCTCTAATTCTAAGAAGTTTAATAGTAACTAAGCCTAGTATCTAACCTTTTAATATTAAGCAAGAGCTAAGCTTAAAGCTAACTATAGAAGTATTTCTAAAAAGGCTTAGGTTAATTACATTTTCTAGAGGTGTATAGAAGATGTAGCAAAAGTCTTGCTACTATAGATACTTAATTGTAATAGCTGCGCAAAGCTTGTAGATGCCTAGTAACAGTTTAGATTTAATAAGGCTCTAAAGGGTTTGGATAATAGGTCTCTATGCTATTTCCTTTAGAGCAGAACAACTATCTACTAGTCTATCTTGTCTTCTTAGAGCAGAACCGCCCTAGATCTTATCTAGGTTAAGCCCTCTAGGCACTAGCCTATTACAATACTCTCCTCCTAGCCTTAAAGGTCTTCTTTAAGGCGTATCTCGGCAGAAGCCTTGCAGCAGCTAGCTGCAAGCATTGCGCACGTCTTTTGTGTACTTAATCTATTAATCTAGCGCTGCTGTTTCTTTAAACAATTAAGCTAGTTCCTATATAGTCTTAGCGTAGCCTACCTATTTAACTTTATACTGTATCTACCGTCCTCTACCTCTTTAAGTAACTCTTTTAGCAATAATATCCTCTACTACCTACTCTACTTCGCTATTAACTACAATAGCTTCTAGCTGTAAGTTATTGTTTAGCTAGCTTAGCAGTAGATTGTTAGCAGCTAGCCGCAATTAATTGATATAGAATACGTTGTAGAGGCTAGGCAGTGTATTAAGGCGTATAGAATGCGTACTAATTACTTTAGTAACTGTGTATTTAGCGTTCTTCTAGTTAAGCTTCTTGTTTAGCTGTTAAGTCTTAAAGTGTTTGCCTAGGGCTAGCTAGACCTTGTCTCCTACTCTTAGCTGCTAAGGCACTTGCTAGCGTTAATTTGCTTGCCTTTCTTGCTTTTGCTAAGCTTTAGCTATTAAAGCTTAGGCTAGCTTAAATACTTCTTTAAACTTGTTAACTATTGTTTTAGCAGCTCTCTTGCCTACTTGTTTGTTAGTAGTGTAATTTAATCTGCGTTGTAGAGCTGTAAGTTAGATAGAATTAACGTAGTAACTATGCTAGAGAAAGAATAGGCTAACGCCTGTTAAGGCAGCATTCTTTAACTAAATAGCTATTATAGCTATACCTAGTAGCTTAGCCTAGTTCTTTTAGTTCTAGTTAACGTACGCCTATAGATAAGCTTCTACTATGCTGTTTATCTTTTTAGTTAATCTATTAGTCTAGAGGTAGAAAGCTGTTAACAGTTGTTGTTTAATTTCTAGGATTTTGCAGAGTTGTTTCTACAGCCTACTTGTAAACTAACTACTTTAATCTAATACAATAGCGTTAGGTAGCTAGTAGTACGCTACTACGTGCCTAATAAATGCCTATACAACAGTCTTAGTGTCTATGTTTAGCAGGAGTATTAGCACTATATCCTTGCTTAACTAATTAGTAACTATAAGAAAGATTGTATATTCCTTGCTTTTAGAGAGGTTAGTAATAAAATCTATTAATATCTCCTTCTATATTTAATTAGAAAGTAGTAGAAGCTTAAGCAGGCTATAAATACTATCTTTCTATAGCTTAATCCTGCTACAAACAGCGCAGTTCTAGAGGAAGCGCCTAATATCCTTAGACATCCTAGGCTAGAAGTAATCCCTTGCAATTGCTTAGTAAGTAGCTGCACGTTCTAGGTAGCTAGCTATAGCAGGAGAGTGTACTCTATTAATTAGGCTTGTTTGTAGAAGTTCTAATTGCAGTACCTACTTTTAATCTCTATAGAGCAGGCATCTTTTCTAATCTACTATATAGTCTGTAATAGATATTTTTAAGCCTAGGCTTAGTAGAACCTGTTGCTCTCTATTAAGCACACATTGCTAGATGTTAATATATTAGTTGTCGCCTTCTATTGTAGCTTGCTATAGTTATTTTAGCGTTTAGAGGTCTTTTTCTAGAAGGGTTAAAGCAGTGCTAGAATTTGTGCTGTTATTGCTATCTACAGTAGTATTAGCATCTATATCTATGTTAGTATTAGTATTAGCATTAGTGCTAAGTGCTACAGATCGAAACGTAATTACACTGCCTTTATCCTCGTCGTCTATAGCTAGTAAAGCAGACGTTGCTAGCTTAAGTAGCTGCTTGTAACAATGCTGTATACAATTGTTAGAAGCGTTTTAAGGCATATCTTGTTTGCGCTAGAATAGAGCATTAGCTTAAAGGTTCTCCTTTCTAGGTTAATAAGCAATCTCTATATTGTAGCGTTCTAGAAAAAGAAACTATTATATTTGTTTTTTGTTAAGCATTTTTAGCTTTGTAAAATACTCTAGATTCTTGTAATCTGTAATAATAGTAAACTTCTTAACTAATTGTAGCTTAGCATTCTATTTCTATAGGCACTATACTATAGCAAGTAACTTCTTGTTATAGATTTTGTAGTTGCACTTATATACGTTTATTTTCTATAAAAAGTAGGCTACTAGCTGTAGTAAACCTTAATTGTTGTACTATAAAAAACACCCTGCTATTGTATATCTAAAGGCATTAGTTTTAAGCACTGTCTCCTTTTTAGAGTTAAATTAGGCTAGAACTAGCTTTGTAATAAAAATATCTTTAAGCGTGTTAAAGGCCTTCTATTTAATAGAGGTTTATTAAAAGAGTACGTTGCCTGTAAGTTGTGTAAAGAGTGCTACAAGCTCTAAAAATCTATAGATAAACTACTAATAGAAGTTAGCAAAGCCTAAAAAGCTTTGCACGCTTTTAACAGTTTTAGAAGCTTTCTATTTTTTAATAGCTTTAATCTTCTTAGAGTCTATGCGCAGGCCTTTGCCTACATTAATAATAAACTCTAGATATTTTGTTAACTTAACTTTAAATTTGCACTTTTTAATATCTAGTAGAAAGCTTGCCTTGCCTAGCGCTTTAAGTACTAGGTTAACCTAGCTTTAGTGCTTAGCTAGAGAGCTGTTTATATATATAAGTACGTTATTAAAGTAGGCTGTATAGAAGTTGTTAAGATACTTGCGTAGGGCCTAGTTAATATATCTCTAAAAAGTACTAGGCGCGTTTGCTAAGCTAAAGAAGGTAACTAGCTATTTGTACAGCTTAAACTAAGTGCAAAAGGCTGTTTTCTATTTATTTCTAGCGTTAATCTAAATTTTATAGAAGGCAGCTAAAACGTTAAGCTTTGTAAACTATTAAGCTTTGCTAAGGTTGTTTAGAGTCTTTTAGATTAGTAGTAGTAGATATTAGTTCTTTTGCGTAATAGCATTAAAAGCTCTATAGTTAACGCAAAAGCAGAAGCTACTGCCTAGTTTCTTTGCAAAGAAAACTAGTGTAGCTGCTAGCAAATTACTTGCGTAGATCTATTTCTTTTTAAGTAGTAATATAAGTTCTTTCTATAATACTAGTAGCTTTTCTTTGCTTATATTGTATAGTAGGCTCTATAGTACTTCTAGATTCTTTCTATTTTTTTAAACTAAGTTAATTTAGTAGTTAATATTAGGTTTTTAAAGTAGTAGCATTTTTAATATAGTTTTTAGGTTAAATATCTACTTGTAATAAGCGTAGTAGGTTAGCAACAGCTTTTTAAAGTCTATTATTAATTTTAGCGCTAAGGCTTTTTTAATATCTACTAGTAAAGCTGCAAAAACAATAGACTAGTTTTTCTTTACAGCTTAGAAGTAGTAACTATATACTATAGCGCTAATTTTTTATAGAAGTATATAGCTTTATAGAGTAGAAATAGATTTTCTTTCTTTACTTTAAATCTAAATCTATTAGCGCGTTAAATAAATGTAGATTAAGCGCTTAGCTAGCGCAATTATAACCTATAGCTAATTTATCTAAAGCTGCTTAAAGATTAGATTAAACTCTATGCTATTAGTAGCAACGTAGGCCTATCTAGTGTCTTTAAATCCTTTAATATTAGTAGTGTACTAAGCTACTTGCGTTGTTACGCTTTTGCTAGCTATGCCTAGTAGTTGTTAAAAAGTAATATTAATGCATAGCAAGCCTGCAGCCTTTGCTAGTAAAGGTAAAACTAGAGCATTTGCAAGCATGCTAGAATTAATTATATAGAAAGCGTAGGTAGTTTAATTAACTAACGTATGTACGCTAATAGCCTCTCTATCTATATACTAGCTTTTAAACTTTTTTTACTTTTTAAAAGCTTGCCTATAGGTTGCAAGTAGCTTCTATTAGTAACTTTTAATAGAAGCTACTTTTTTTCTAAATTTAATTTGCTAGTAGGCTTGTCTTTAAGCAATAGTAGTAGAAATGCCTAAGTAGTAGTAGCTTTTGCTAACTTTATAGGCAATAGGTAGTTAGCTAGTAGGTAAAGGCACTTTTAGATATAGTAGCTTTCTACTTTGCAGCGCATACATAGCTAATTAGCTTGCTAGCGCTAGATTTCCTTTTCTAGCACCTATTTAGCTTGTTTCTATTCTATGCTACTCTAGTTACTTTTTGTTAGTTGCTAGTCTATCTGTTCTAGAAGCGCTAGCTTGTTGCAATTAGGTAATTAACGCTTTTTGTACGTGTTAAAGCTAGCTATTAGCTAGTTGTAAGTATAATTTTAGTGTCTTGCTAATAGAGTTACTTAGTATAAAATATTAGCAATCTAAATTACTTTATAGACAAAGCTTTTATATAAAAAATTTTCTAGAATTATAATAGTACTTTTTTAGAGTTTAATACTTAGCTTTTATACAAAAAGGTTTTTTTTATTTATATTACTAAAAGTCTTTCTAGTTAATTAGACTAGTTAGTTAAATTCTATTAAATATTTTTATATAGGTTGTCTACTCTAGTAGATTCTATAGAGTTAATCTATAGCTTTGCTTTTAAAGTATAAATTATTAAATTAGAAATCTATAAAAGCCTATAGGCTTTAAAAAGTTAAAGTAGCCTAATTAAGTATCTATAGTAGCAAGACTTTTGCTATATTTTCTATACACTTCTAGAAAACGTAATTAACTTAAGCTTTTTTAGAAATACTTCTATAGTTAGCTTTAAGCTTAGCTTTTGCTTAATATTAAAAGGTTAGATACTAGGCTTAGTTACTATTAAACTTCTTAGAATTAGAGAATTTAGCGCGTTGTTCTATGTACGCGGTTGGAATTTGGGGGGACGTTGGCCCCTAGCTAGGTAGTGTTGTAGCAACAGCTTTCTAATTTTCTAACGCGTCTATTCTACTTATTATCTACTTTATTATTTCTATTATTATTATAGAAGGATCTAATTGTCTTGCTAGTTAATCTTTCGCCTGTATCTAAGTTTCGATCTAACTTACTATTGCTTTAATAGCTTAAACTAGCTATTGCTCTTTAGCTAGTATCTTTTGTATGCTAGCAGCAACTTAGTTATATAACTATCCTCCTTCTAGTTTTCTAATAGCGTAGGCTGTTATGTTATTAATTAAGTAGCTTTCTATTCTTGTATCCTTTATATATACCTGCAGCTTAGCGCGTACAAAGCTTCTACTTAGTATTTCAATTGCTTAATTTGTTAATTGCTTAATTTTTAATATAGCCTACTCTCTATATAATAGAAACAGGTAGAGCTTCTAATATAGCCTACTTTCTATACAATAGAAACAGGTAGAGCTTCTAATATAGGCTTAGGCAGGCGTTCTACTACTAGAGTCTCTACTCTAGCTCTGTTCTACAACGATAGAATACTACACTAGCTAGTAGACTCTCCTTTTGCTTAGGCAGGCGTTCTACTACTAGAGTTCCTGCACTAGCGTATAATAGAGGTAATCGAATCTAAATGTAATAGCTGCGCAAAGCTTGCAAATGCCTAGTAACAGTTTAGATTTAATAAGGCTCTAAAGAGTTTAGATAATAGGTCTCTATGCTATCCTCTTTAGAGCAGAACAACTATCTACTAGTCTATTTTGTTTCTTTAGAGTAGAACTGCCCTAGATTTTATCTAGGTTAAGCTCTCTAGGCACTAGCCTATTACATTAATTAGGCTGCTCTAACTTTCTAAAGCCTATAGGCTTTTATAGATCTCTAATTTAACAACCTACACTTTAAAAGCAAAGCTATAGATTAACTCTATAGAATCTACTAGAGTAGACAACCTATACAAGAATATTTAATAGAATTTAACTAACTAGTCTAATTAACTAGAAAGACTTTTAGTAATACAAATAAAAAGAACCTTTTTGTATAAAAGCTAAGTATTAAACTTTAAAAAAGTACTATTGCAATTCTAGAAAATCTTTTATATAAAGGCTTTGTCTATAAAGTAATTTAGCTTGCTAACATTCTATACTAAGTAAACCTATTAGCAAAACACTAAAATTATACTTACAACTAGCTAATAGCTAGCCTTAACACGTACAAAAGGCGTTAATTGCCTAATTGCAATAGGCTAGCGCCTCTAGAACAGATAGACTAGCAACTAACAAAAAGTAACTAAAGTAGCACAGAATAAAAACAAGCTAAATAGGTGCTAGAGAAGGAAATCTAGCGCTAGCAAGCTAATTAGCTGTGTATGCGCTATAGAGCAAGAGGCTACTACATCTAGAAGTGCCTTTACCTACTAGCTAACTGCCTATTGCCTATAAAGTTAGCAAGAGCTACTACTACTTAGGCATCTCTACTACTATTGCTTAAAGACAAGCCTACTAGCAAATTAGATTTAGAAAAAAAGTAGCTTCTATTAAAAGTTACTAACAAAAGCTACTTGCAACCTATAGGCAAGCTTTTAAAAAGTAGAAGAAGTTTAAAAGCTAGCATATAGATAGAGAAGCTATTAGCGTATACACGTTAGTTAATTAAACTACCTACGCCTTCTATATAATTAATTCTAGCACGCTTGCAAATACTCTAGTTTTACCCTTACTAGCAAAGGCTGCAAGCTTGCTGTGCATTAATATTACTCTTTAACAACTGCTAGGCATAGCTAGCAAAGGCGTAACAACGCAGGTAGCTTAGTATACTACTAATATTAAAGAATTTAAGGACACTAGATAGGCCTACGTTGCTACTAACAGCATAGAGTTTAATCTAATTTTTAGGCAGCTTTAGATAAATTAGCTATAGGTTATAATTGCGCTAGCTAAGCGCTTAATCTACATTTATTTAACGCGCTAATAGATTTAGATTTAAAGCAAAAAGAAAGAACCTATTTCTACTCTACAAGCCTACATACCTCTACAAGAGATTAGCGCTGCAGTATACAGTTACTACTTCTAAGCTGCAAAGAAGAACTAGTCTATTGTCTTTGCAGCCTTACTAGTAGATATTAAAAAAGCCTTAGCGCTAAAATTAACAATAGACTTTAAAAAGCTGTTGCTAACCTACTACGCTTATTACAGGTAGATATTTAACCTAAAAACTGCATTAAAGATGCTACTACTTTAAAAACCTAATATTAACTAACGTATTCTACTACCGAGTAGGTCAAACCACCGAGCGGGTTAAAATTTCTTGGCATAACCAACTTATCCAAAAGAATATTAGATTAATCGCTATTAAATAAGGAGCTAGCGTACGTTGTGCTTGCATTAGATTTAGAAGATGCTTTAGTATCCTTTTTGCACGTTCGCGCGTTGTGCCTAGTCCTGCCGCAGTTCCTACACCGCTGTACACCTAGCTGCACTGTCTAGTAACTATCCTCAACGCGAGCCTTCTTGGATTGCTGAGGCGCTAAAGAGGCCTTAGCAGCTGCCTGTGCTGCCCCCTTGCTGTACTCTATCGTACTGCCGTTCTAGATTCGCTTTCGCTTGCGCGACTTCTACTAAGTTAGCGCCTCTACTTGCTTTTTAAGCTTAGTAATCTAGGAGCTTATAAGCGCGTTCTAGTGTAGCATTAATTCTGCCCCTTTAATAAGCTGTAAGAACCTAGTCTTAGCGTTAGGTAAACGCTTAATAGAACGGCGTACAAGCTTTAACTAAGAGCTAAATTTATGCGAATTGCTTAGAGTCTTAGAGATCTATAGTGCCTGTAGTAGTAGAGGTCCTAGCAGGGTGCATATCTATATATTAAGGCAATCTAACACTACCTGCGCGTTGGTAGGGACTAGTTCTAACGCCTTAAAGGCCTTTTAGCAGTTCTCCTCTATAAACACGTTAAAAAACGCGTCTTAAAAGGCTAGGAGGAAGCCTTCCTTGTTAATGTAGAAGACGCGTTAGCGTGCTAAGTCTTGTACGCATTAAGAGTACTTGCGCTTTAATAGCGAAAAGCAGACTACGTTAAGCAGCTAGAGTATATGCAATAAGTAAGGTAGCATGTAGATAGTAAGAATCTTGTTCTCTAGGCAGTAGTCCTTAAAATGCTAGTTAAGATAGCTCTTGTAGCCGTCTAGAATTAGTAGCTAATACACCTCTACCTAACGCGACTTTGTATGCGTGTTAAAATGCTTTAACTACGCAAGACTAAGTTTGTTATTTGTCTACCTATTCTTAGAGACTAAGAGCTTCTAATTGCCTAGTATACCTACCTCTTTGTACTATGCAGAGATGTGTACGCGCTCTTTGTAGATAATAAATAGTAGGCTTGCGTACTCTGCAGCGCAAATGCTCTAGATAACAGTAACCTACTCTTAATTGCCTAGCTAAACAGTATTAGGCTTGTTACGCCTTTCTAAACCTATAACAACCTTTATAGACCTAATTATACCTATCTAAAAGCTAGTTTTGTTAAAGTTGTGCACGTTGTTGTTATAGATGCTGTACTTAGTTATTGTATCTTCTACTAGCTTAAACTATGCGCGTATAACCTCTAGATCCTCTTGCTGTATTCTCTAGCAATCTTTTGCTTAGGTAAACGCAGTTTAGAGCTAATCTAAACGCGTTACAAATCTTTCTACCTAATTCTTGCCTATAGGCTTTCTACTACGCTTGCGCAATAGTTTATCTGCTATATCTGCTACCTTGCATAGCTAGGGTAGGAATCCTTACAAATTAAGGTTAAGAATATATTGTATAATTGTCTGCTCTTTAGTTGCTGTAAGCTTCTAGCAATTAGCGCAGGTATTAGCTTAGGCGCGGATTCCTTAGTGTCTTTGTTGTAGGGTACTAAATAGCACGTTGTATGTAGTAGCAGCGCGTTGCAGGCTTTGTATTTAGCTGTCTTTGTATGCCTAGAGGGCAAGCTTAATATTTCCTTCTTGCTAAGTCCTAGATATCTGTAAGTGTTGAGACATTGCGTGTTAAAGTAGCAATAGTAGATGCTAAGAAATTTTAACCCGCTCGGTAGTTTAACCTACTTAGTAGTAGAATACGTTACTAAATTAACTTAGTTTAAAAGAATAAAAAGAATCTAAAAGTACTATAGAGCCTACTATATAATATAAGCAAAGAAAAGCTACTAGTATTATAGAAAGAACTTACGTTACTGCTTAAAAAAGAATAGATCTACGCAAGTAATTTGCTAGCAGCTGCACTAGTCTTTTTTGCAAAGAAACTAGGTAGTAGCCTCTGCTTTTGCGTTAACTATAGAGCTTTTAATGCTATTACGCAAAAGAACTAATATCTACTACTACTAATCTAAGAGACTCTAAACAACCTTAGCAAAGCTTAATAGTTTACAAAGCTTAACGTTTTAGCCGCCTTCTATAAAATTTAGATTAACGCTAGAAATAAATAGAAGACAGCCTTTTGCACTTAGTTTAAGCTGTATAAATAGCTAGTTACTTTCTTTAGCTTAGCAAACGCGCCTAGTACCTTTTAGAAATATATTAACTAGGCTCTACGCAAGTATTTTAACAACTTCTATATAGCCTACTTTAATAACGTACTTATATACATAAACAGCTTTCTAGCCAAGCACTAAAACTAGGTTAACCTAGTACTTAAAGCGCTAGGTAAAGCAGGCTTTCTACTAGATATTAAAAAGTGCAAATTTAAAGTTAAGTTAACAAAATATCTAGAGTTTATTATTAATGTAGGCAAAGGCCTGCGCATAGACTCTAAGAAGATTAAAGCTATTAAAAAATAGAAAGCTTTTAAAACTGTTAAAAGCGTGCAAAGCTTTTTAGGCTTTGCTAACTTCTATTAGCAGTTTATCTATAGATTTTTAAAGCTTGTAGTACTTTTTACGCAACTTATAGGCAATATAGCCTTTTAATAGACTTCTATTAAATAGAAAGCTTTTAATACGCTTAAAAATATTTTTGTTACAAAGCTAGTTCTAGCCTAATTTAACTCTAAGAAAAAGATAGTACTTAAAACTAATGCTTCTAGGTACGCAATAGTAGAGTGTCTCTTATAGTACAACAATTAAAGCCTACTATAGCTAGTAGCCTATTTTTTATAGAAAATAAACGTATATAAGTGTAACTACAAAATCTACAATAAAAAATTACTTGCTATAGTATAGTGCCTACAAGAATAAAATGCTAAGCTATAGTTAGTTAAAAAATTTACTATTATTATAGATTATAAAAATCTAGAGTATTTTACAAAGCTAAAAATGCTTAATAAAAAGCAAATGCAATAGTCTTTTCTTCTAGAACGCTACAATATAGAGATTGCTTATTAACCTAGAAAGAAAAACCTCTAAGCTAATACTTTATTCTAGCGCAAACAAGATATGCTTTAAAACGCCTCTAACAATTGTATACAGCATTGTTACAAGCAACTATTTAAGCTAACAACGTCTGCTTTGCTAACTATAGACAACAAAAATAAAGGCAATGTAATTACGTTTTAATCTATAGCACTTAGCACTTATGCTAATACTAATACTAATACTAATACTAACACTAATATAGATACTAATACTACTGCAAATAGCAACAATAGTACAAATTCTAGCACTGCTCTAACCCTTCTAGAAGAAGACTTTCTAACGCTAGAACAACTATAGCAGGCTGCAATAGAAAACAACAACTAATATATTAACATCTAGCAATGTATGCTTAATAGAGAGCAATAGGTTCTACTAAGCCTAGGCCTAAAAATATCTATTATAGACTATATAGTAGATTAGAAAAGATGCCTACTCTATAGAAATTAAAAGTAGGTACTAAAATTAGAACCTTTACAAACAAGCCTAATTAATAGAGTACACTTTCCTGCTATAGCTAGCTACCTAGAACGCGCAGCTACTTACTAAGCAATTGCAAGAAATTACTTCTAGCCTAGAATGTCTAAGGATATTAGGCGCTTTTTCTAGAACTATACTATTTGTAGCAAGACTAAGCTATAGAAAGATAGTATCTATAGCTTGCTTAGGCTCTTGCTACTTTCTAATTAAATATAGAAAGAAATATCTATAGATTTTGTTACTAATCTTCTAGAAAGCAAGAAATATACAACCTTTCTAGTAATTACTAATTAGTTAAGCAAGAATATAGTACTAATACTTCTACTAAGCATAGACACTAAAACAGTTGTATAGGCATTTATTAGGCACGTAGTAGCGTACTACTAGCTACCTAACGCTATTGTATTAGATTAAGGCAGTTAGTTTACAAGCAGACTATAGAAACAACTTTGCAAAATTCTAGAAATTAAGCAACAACTATTAACAGCCTTCTACTTCTAGACTAATAGATTAACTAAAAAAATAAACAGTATAGTAGAAGCTTATCTACAGGCGTATGTTAACTAGAACTAAAAGAACTAGGCTAAGCTGCTAGGTATAGCTATAATATCTATCTAATTAAAAAATGCTAATTTAACAAGCGTTAGCCTATTCTTTCTCTAGCATAGTTACTACGTAGATTCTATCTAGCTTACAGCTCTACAATATAGATTAAATTACACTGTTAATAAACAAGTAGGCAAGAAGACTACTAAAACAATAGTTAACAAGTTTAAAGAAGTATTTAAGCTAGCCTAAGCTTTAATAGCTAAAGCTTAGCAAGAGCAAAAAAAGTAGGTAAATTAACGCTAGCAAGTACTATAGCAACTAAGAGTAGAAAACAAAGTGTAGCTAGCTTTAAGCAAATACTTTAAAACTTAATAGCTAAACAAAAAGCTTAACTAGAAGAACGCTAAATATATAGTTACTAAAGTAGTTAGCACGCACTCTATACGCTTTAATACACTGCCTAGCTTCTACAACGTATTCTATATTAATTAACTGCAGCTAGCTACTAACAATCTACTGCCTAGCTAGCTAAATAATAATTTACAGCTAGAAGCTATTGTAGTTAATAGCAAACTAGAATAAGTAGTAGAGAATATTGTTGTAGAAAGAGTTACTTAAAGAAGTAGAAAGCGCTAAGTATAGTATAAAGTAAAATAAGTAGAGTATACTAAAACTATATAGAAGCTATTTTAATTGTTTAAAAAAATAGAAGCGCTAGATTAATAGATTAAGTATATAAAGAACGTGCGTAATACTTATAGCTAGCTGCTGCAAGGCTTCTACTAAAATACGCTTTAAAGAAAACTTTTAAAGCTAGAAAGAAAGTATTGTAATAGACTAGTGCCTAGAAGGCTTAACCTAGATAGAATCTAGAGCAGTTCTACTCTAAAGAGGCTAGATAGACTAGTAGATAGTTGTTCTACTTTAAAGAGAATAGCATAGAAACCTATTATCTAAACTCTTTAAAGCTTTATTAAATCCAAACTATTACTAGGTATCTACAAGCTTTGCGCAGCTATTACAAGCTGCGTTTACGCTGCCTGCGCGTAGAGAGAGGTTGTGTAACAACTAGGCACTTTAGGTTAGTTACCTAACCTTCTCTAAGCTACCTGCTATTACTAGCTTTAACTCTACCTTTCTACTAAGCTTCTGCTAAGGCTAGTATCTAGAGCAACTATTGTTTTGTTTGCTTTATCTAGGTGCACTAAGTATGCTTGCTTTACTTTTTCTTTTTTTACTACTTAATTCTACTCTTCTAGTTAGCAATTTAGCTAAGACGCTTCTAATACACTTAGTTTCTTTGTATATTGCCTTGCTAAGCTTTAGCCTATATTCTAGGCGTAATAGTTTTATATTTTCTAGTATTATTTTTTACTAGTAGACTAAAAATGCAAGTGTTAATAGAATTATATTCTAGACAAAATTGTAATAACAATGCCAAGGTGCGATAGTGTAATGGTATCACAACACGTTGTGGCCGTGTTAATCTGAGTTCGATTCTCAGTCGCGCCAACATCCTTTTTTTTGTTCGCTACTCTTTTGCAGTTTTTACAGTCAAGTAGAAGAGACCTGACAACGTATTTTATCGGGATACATGCCTGTAATTTCTGTAGATTATCTACAGTTCGTTGCATAGGAGCACGATGTAGCACTCTATCGAGACTAAAAAGCTGAACGTAATATATATCTTCTTCTAGATAGAAGTACAGGATAGAAAGTCGGGGGAAGACCAAAGATTTTGAGCTATGCAGCTGCTAATCAACTCGTCGACCGTCGTCGCCCCCGCGCTTTGCCTTTGTCGTAGTCAAGAATGGTCCGTTTCTGATGATTCTGGGCCATTTTCCACCTCACATACAGCATGATGGCATCCTTGATACCTACGAACAGACACCCTCCAAGAATGCTCCGTCCCCATCGCGCTTGAAGAAAGCCTGTAGGATTACCACCGGCTGGTGGAGTGACCCATGCCTTGGGTAATGCGATCCTAAGGGCCTCTCCAACAACCGCCGCGATGGAGGGGAAGATGAGGGCGCCAAGTATGCTGTTGGCCATGTTTGTCATACTTACAGTGACATTGTCGACTCGACGACGAACATGGACACCATCTGCAGGGTTCTCTTGTTGTCCCACGGCCGGTGCTACGGCAGGAGGAGCCCCTGGGCCGCGAGCTATAGGCACGGGAGGATTCTCGGCAGCGGCGCGGTTGTCTGCAACACCTCCATTGTTCCAATCGCGAAAGATGTCGAAGTCAATATCGACCTCGATTTCTAAAGCGTCCTCGATGATATCGCCGTCTGGGAGGTCGCCATTCTGCTGCAATACCTCGACATCCCTAGCGATCCGGTCTTCCTCAGCGGTCGCGCGGGGTTGTATCTGCTTGAGCCACTTCTGTTCCCTGGGGACCCATACGCGCTCGTAGTATGTGTTGTACATGCTCCTGATGTAGGGCAGGGCGGCAAGGGTGAAGGCGGCACTAGGTGGCCATGAAAAGTGCAACAATTCGTCTTGCGGTCGACCCGAGTTGACGAAGAAGATGAGAGGGATGAAAGGGAGTATGGAATCTGTGGCAGAGGTTCGGCTCGCCATGAGAACGGTCGGGATCAACGGGAGCCCCAAATGCAGACGCCAATGTTGCTGCAGATTACGCAGGACAGCCGCAGCCATGGTCGTTTCGACTCTTCCAGGCGCTTGATATAGCGGTGCCAGTATGCCGAAAGCATCCTCCGCCCCGAAAATCTCATAAATTTGCGCTTTTCCGATCAGGGACAATGTAGTAAAGGCGGCGGTGCCAGCGACGGCGACGAAGCATGGTACTCGGACCACAGCGACAAAATGTTCCAAGACTCGAATAGCATCCACAACGAGGCTTCGGGGGCGGCGCAACCTTATCTCCGATTTGCATTGCGGGCATTGAATCCTGCGCTGTCTGCTTCCCGTCTGCTGTTGCGAATTGGGCGCCTCCATGTCGGCTATCCAGTCCAGCAAGCAGCTCTCATGCGCTTCCAGTGCACAAGGGCATGGCGACCGCCATGCTGAGGACGTCTCATCGTCCTCGCTCTCGTCCATGAAACAAATCCAACACCTTCGTGGCTCATGATTCGCGTTCGTAGGAGGAGGAGGAGGAGGCAGTAGGGCGGCAGCCGTGGGCTGGGTTTCGGATTTGCGGTCGGAGGCTTGTTCGGGCGGCGACTGTGACCGAGAAGATGAGGCGGGAGCATTCAGTAGAATGGGAGGAGAATCTTCAGAAGCTCCAGCAGACGTGGTGGTGGTGCCGGGCAGGCCGCCCTCGTCGAGCTGCTGCGAAGATGCGGGGGGCACCCAGAGGTGTGGTCGCCGTTGCGACTCGGCCTGTTGGGGGAGGGAAGCCATTGTGGCAAGAGCTACGGAATTGTGACGGGATTAGAGAGAGAGAGAGAGAGAGAGAGAAGAGGTTAGGCAATGCGATCTGTGGCTAAGTCATGTCATCGGCGCTGGAGCGTGGAGGTGTTATTTAGAACAACCGCGGGACGTGGGGAGGTAGACAGTAGTAGACTACCAGAGCACGGAGCACTCCGGGCTCCAGCCGACAGCTCCAGCTGTGGAGATCTGTCAGATCGGGCGTCACCGACGTCACTCACAACGTCGCTGCCCTGCACCGCCTGCACCGCCTGCACCGTGGCTGTTAATGTATATGTGCGCATCACACACGCATACTATTGAGCTCCAGTGAGTAGACACCGGTCCACGCCGTCATGGCTTGTCTATAGTCTATTATATTATATATATAAATGGCCAATGCTGGGGTTTACAGGGCACGTCACCAGCCCTCAATCTGGAATTCGAAAATGCGGTCTCCCTTTCCGCGGTCTATAGGATTCGCATCGTTATCAAACAGCGTGCGCTCCAGGTAGAACAACTTTCCCTGCCGATCGACCAGGATGACGATTTGCTTTTGGGTGCCGTAGCATCCTGACAAGGCATCGACGGCTTTGTGCTTAACCTCGTCGCCGACTTCATGTGCAGGCATCTTCATCTCTGCCAAATGGTCGCGGCCAATGGCGGGGATGAAGATGCTATGGCGAAGCTGATTGAGATACATATCCCACTCTTCGTTCTCCTTTTGCTTGGGCATCGTGTCGGTGCTCAGAACGGCGAGCAGTCTTTCGGCCAGCTGCTCCCGCGTCTCGTGGTTCCCAACGCTCTCCTGCACGGCGGCCCGTGTCCACTTCTCGCCATTGAGCACCTTGGGCCAGGAGCGGTCGCTGTAGGCGGCGTTGCTGAGCGCATGCGTCTCGTTCGGCCCTTGAGCGATGCGGATCAGCCCGGCCGCGTCGGGTGTGCGGTTGGAGATGATGGCGAGGCCTTTGCCGTCGTGCTTGACCACATCCTGAGCGAGGCCGTAGCACAGGCTGAAGCCGCCAATGCCCTTGACACCGTCATCGACCAGTCTCCTCGCGAACTGCTCAGTGGATTCGTTCTCTTGCGGGTCTGATTTCAACCAGGCATTCGGGATCAGCCCTCTACTCCGCGCCCCCACGACGAGCTTGTCGTTTTCCTCGCGGAAGTTGGTGAGGACGGCGACACGACCTTGACGAGTCACTCCGAGCCAAGTTCCATGAGCTGGACGGTAGAGATCATAACCCCCAAGGACATGCGAGTCTGGGGCTGGCCACCATTCTGCTTGCTGGGTGGGCCGATGCAGATATTCCTGGCGACGGGGTCAGCGGAAAGTATGGGAGGGCCGCCGGCCGTGAGACCGTTACGTACATCTCTATTGTTGAGGAGAATGATGGGATACTCTGGATGTTCGGTGGTGATAATGGCTATACACATGATTGGAGACGATTTCCAACTGCACCCGTGGGCACAGGTTGAATCGGTGGATTAACGACCAGTAGGTATTGGTAGGAGGGGGTTCGGCGGTACGATGGTGCGGTGGTGCGGTGGTGCGGTGGTGCGGTGGTACGGTGGTACGGTGGTACGGTGGTACGGTGGTACGCAGGAATGAACGAGTGCTGCCGTGAAGATGAAGCTGGCCAGGTGCAATAATCTGCGGTCCTTGGGGGGGGGGGGAAGCGGTGTGGCTATCTATATACGTGGCCCAGGTCCTGCCATGTGGAGTGAGGTGTCAAGGATGCGGTGGTACGATGGGGGCGCAGAGCAGAATGCTGTGAGCGAAGTGTGCCATGGCCTGCCCAGGAGCGCGCAGATGGATATGGATGCCCAGATCCATGGATCATGGATGCCAGCACGAAAGTACCTGCAGCAGCGGCAAACTGGAAAAGGGGGGGGGGGGCGGGGGGAACGAAGAGCGAAAGGGAAAGCTTTCCTGGCATGACAGCAGGAGAGAGGGGCAGAGGGAGGGGGGCCGCTGAGTTTGACCTCGGCCAGATCAATGATCCATCCCGGCCAACCTTGGAATTGATGCGCCTCCACGTGCAGGGGCTGGTACCTTTTGTTGCTCGCAAGATTCGCATGCGTTGAGTACGGTGACTCTAGGTCTTGTTTTGGATCTGGTGCTGCTGCTACTGTTCGGCTCTTTCATCCACAATTCCAAGGTTGTCCAGGTCCAGGGCATACCTAGAGGCAATCACGTGCCGACTCTTAGTCATCACGGCCTGCGGAAGGTAGGGTCCAGGGTCCCCCTGTCTCCGTCCCGTCCACTACACTACCCACTACCTGTAATTAGTGGACATGCTTGTACATACATACTGTCACCACTCCTGCCACCACCTGCACCGCTGCTGCCGACCAAGGACTTGCTGCTCCGCCAGCCCGATATTCTTCTGTACTGGATGTAACGGTGTACTGTACTATATGGAACCCTCCTCGATACATCTTTGCACCAGTGTCCGCGTACGTGTGTCGCAGGAACGCACACAGCACTGTTGACAACAACGCCCCCGCCCGTGCCTTCATCTCCTCGCTGTATGCATCACTGCTACCTGTCATCGACCGTCGACCACCCTCTGCCATCCACACGTCGCACCTCATGGCCACCAACTTCGCACCCTATCAGGACACGCCCGAGACCCAACGGGCTCTTTCTCCTCCGCCAGCAGGGTCAACTCGAGTCGCCTCCCCCCGCGCTTCGCTCGACCGCACCCGCAACATTGGCACCGCCGCCGTCACCTCCCCACCAATCCCAAACAACGGTGCTCCCCGCGACCATTGGGCTACAGAGGAGCCAGAAAGAACAGCATGGAATGCCGTGCCGGGCGCCTTCGGTGGAGGCAGAGAAGACATGGACATGTTTGAGACTCGGCTAGGCATTCGCATGGACTATGAGGCCTGTCTGGCCTATCTGTTGCTCCCGCCTGCTGGAGGAGCTTTGTTATTGGTCCTCGAACACAGGAGCGATTATGTTCGGTATGCTCCTTGTGGACCTGTGAGAGCAGAGGAATCACGACCACTAATCCTGCACCAGATTTCATGCATGGCAGTCCAGCCTCTTATTCTCCTTCATCTTCGTAAACGGATCCCCCTTCCACGATCCTTGAAGCACCATGCTAACTTTCCCAACCAGGTTCTCCACATCATCTTCTCCTTCTCTAGCATCCTCTCATGGTTGCTATTCGCCTGCGACCTGGTCCTCATTGGCTTTCTCACCATGCGCGCCTATCGGGATGGTGGGTTGACATCCGGCCTCAAATCCCCGTTCAAAGCTGACCCACGTCCCTAGCTGATACCCTTGACCGCTATGAAGTTCCTTTCTTCGGCCCTCTCGCAAGTTCCATTTTGGACGACGAGTGAACGCCCACTGCCCACTCTCTCCGCGTGACGCCGTCCCAGAAAGGGATCAAGTTCATCACTTCAATGGTTTTGGGGGGGGGGGTTTCAGGCTTTTCCTCTCGGTGGGGGGGCTCTTCCTTCAAGGCGTTAGGAGAATTACCAAGATACCATTTCACCCACGTTCATCGACTACCAAGGGCTTTGCCCGTTCTAGTGCTGCGGCTCTGTTGCGTTCAGTCATTCATTTGCCGAGCCCGATTATCCAAAGCGATCCTTCGCAATCGCTCTGAGGTACTCCATGGTGGCGGCTTCCTTCTGGCGGAATCCAGCGAGTTTTTCTTCCCGCTCTGCCGCCCTCGCACGCAATACTTCCTCCCTTCGTATTTCCCTTTCGGTTTTCTTCCGCTCCATCTCCTTCCTGTGACGCTTATACTCGTCTATATCGTCGGCACCCAGTAGATCAGCGTCTCTTACTTCCGCGTCGCCGCCTTCCTTTGCATCGCGGAACCCCTTGAGAGTGCTGGTCGTTTCCCGCTTCTTCTCTAGCTGACGCTCCCGGGAACCCGGATCCGCGCGGGGCACAAGCTCCTCCAGTCGCTCATTCTGAGCTTTGCGTTCCTCCTTACGCTCATACCGTACGTCATCCCTGTCATTCAAGCTAGTTTGCCTGCGTTCCTCCGCCGTCAGTTGGTCACGTAAAGCAAGGTCGTCCATCTTTGGCATTGTTGGCCCTGTCCGTCGGGGCACAACATCCTTTGTAAGGGTAGGTCCAAACTCATCTTCGCTCTGAGATTCATCGCGAGGGTCAATCTGCGATCTTTGCCCGGGCTCGTATGTGGGTGAATCGCGCGACGTGCGCTTCGTTGGGGAGTGACGAAATGCAGACACAGTCTCTCTGGCCGTCTTCAGCATGGATGGATCATACCATGAACGTGCGAGGTCTCCTCGGTTCCTCCTAACGTTAGTATCTCAATACATATCAGTTGGCTTGCCAAAGAAGGCTGCACTCACCAGTGCGACACGAAGCTCTTCCACCTTCCCCTGAGTTCCCGCTCGTCTAGTTCCTCGACATTCAACTGCTTTTGTATATCCAAGTATGACTGAAACAGAGGCTTATACTCATCCAGTTGATGTTTGGACAGCGTTGGCGCATTGAAAGGAAGAGAGATTCTCTGCGGCGGAGGTGTCCGGCGCCTGATGTCGTGTCTGCCAGCCTTGCGGCTTTCGGGGTACGGCGATCGTGAACGAGAACGTGCTCGGGTGACCGAACCTCGGGATTTCCGATATGGCGACCGTGCCGCTGATCTGGGTCTCTCGTTATCGAGCGGTCTATACGGCATATTGGTGTTCTTGGTGTGCTTTGAGAAGTCGAGGGCAGGTGGTTGTAAGAATTCTATCCGGGGCGGCAACCCCGAAACCTTCCAAGGTTGGTCGGTTGTGCAGAGACACGTGATACCAACAGGGATACTGCGGGAGATCGTCATTAGTCGAATTTAGGTGTGGGGTTTATATGGGCCCCAATGCTCCAAGCGCCACCCGGTTGACAGAAAAACTGTCGCTCTTTCCTAACAGATCTAGGAAGCTCAATTCCTTACCTACAATAATTAAGCATAGGTAGGATGGTCTTTAGGGCTTGTATCCTTTGACTACAGATAATTCTGTGCAGTTAGAGTTCTCTGCTTTCATTATTTAAGCACGTATTGTTAGCTAAGACCTAGCTAAAAGGCAGTGGTTGCATTCCCATATACCTAGGCTGCAGAGCAGGTAAAAGGGTGTGTACTTTTCCCGTCATCTGTGTGGGCGGTCCAACGGCGCATGTATGCTATTCTGAAGACGGACTTGCTTTCAAAGTCTAGTCAATGCCTATTTAATATTTTTTCTTCTTTTTTCTAAGCCTTATTGTCAATGTTAGTGTTACGGGAGAAAGGAGAATATTCCAAGGTTCATTGCTACAGTCTCTATCGAAGCTTTCTTGCACTTTGACTTGACCACGATAACGGGGGAAAACTGGTCAGATCTGTTGGACTCTCTGTGGAGATGGCGTGTGGATCGTGGGGTAAGTGAAGTGTTGCAGGTATACTATACTATGTAGGTACGCATGATCCCAGCGGATTTCAGCGGTCATGCGTCGGAATAGCGAGAAGCGTACATCCTCTGCTATAACAGAAGGAGTGCCGGGTGTTATATGGTGGAAGGTCAAAGGGAGGGGAGAGGCCACCCCAGTGTGACGCGTCAAGTACCCTAGATATTCTCAAAAGTTCAAGGCATCGTGCCGGAGGAACAACAAGATGGGACCCAGTTTCCCAGAATGTTGGTAAAATGGCCAGGGTATGACGTACGAACCAGAATGATGGATGTTCCTTTGGCAGTGACTGCGCATGGTGCTACTGCATACATAGTAGGCGATCGTATGCAAGCCACCGGCGACATGATACCTTCTGTTTTCGTGGGGCATGGGCTGTCGCGGATATCGGCAACACTGTAGGTTGAAGAAGGGAATGGAAGCATTCGTTGGACTGAAAAAGAGTAGGCCAGCATGCATTTCCCACATACCTAGGGTGCAGAGCAGATAACAGGCGTATGGTTGGCCTGATGGCTCCGTGGCTCCCGTCTATGACGCCTGATCAAGGCTGCCAATACTCTTGACAACAATCAGAGTCCTGAGCTGTCATGGACCAGCACGTGTGGAACGTTGGCGAGTTCTTGACCTGCGATGAAGCCAAGGATGGCTGTACATATGGTCGATCGTGTTGCTAAAATAAGAGCCGGCAGGAATACCCCAGGCGGAGGTTTCCCCCTAATACCGGTACATGTACATACCAAGAACGACCGTCTCTTTGTTCTGCAACTTCAGTCTGCTTTTCGAGTTGTCATGCGAGTGAGGCCAATTCCAACCGGCGCAAAGCTAGGCTGTCCAGCTGCCTGCACGCCCGGCCTCCCAAGGGTTCTTGCCGTGCAGCCCAGGTGTCGTGTACACGATCATCGTTTCTCATCACCATCGTCGTCGTCTTGCAGCTCGCACAACAGAAAAGCTCATAGCTCATAGCTCATAGCTCATAAGTGATGTGCAGGCTGCAGCGGGCAGCAACTCGGGGTGTTGCAGGAAAGCTGATGATCTGATGGCAAGTTGGGATTGTCGGGTTCCCCTCAGTCCTGGAAGTCAGCTGCATGACAAAGCTGCACCGGCATGCACCAGCAGCACTGCATGAGGGGGATACGAGAGGCTAGGCCGCAACTGTCGGAGGCATTTTTATTGTTTCTGCGGGAAATGCAGACCCTTTCCACACCACCATGTCGGCACCATTGACTCGGATCCGCCATGGAATTTGTGAATTGCCCCGTGTACCGTGTACCGTGCAACAGAGTATGAAGGGATGGCTCGCAAACCTGGCCATTCCCATCCCCATCACACATTACGGAACGAAGGATAGCCCGGAGGATACATACAACAACAAAGTCCTCAGATACGGTGAACGAAGCATGGAGTGCGGAGTACTCCGTACCAATGATGATCATACATGGTGATTCGTGAAGGGAAGACGGCTGACTCGGGGGTCGCTGATTGACAGGGTTTGACGACCGAGTCGAAGCGACTCCGCGATCAGTTGCCGTGCCGCCGGGGCTGCACCCCCTTGAATTTCATACTGTCTGTGACTCTGTCTGTGTACACGGCGCCGTTCCGACTTCCGAGAATACATACTGGCGACGATCGCTGAGTTCCCTCGCTGAGGCTCGGGCGGCCATCTTCGTGTTTGTTTGGAAGAAGAAACATTGCACCATTCTGATCGAGAAACGGGCTAGATGGATACATATGGGAGGCAACGTTTGACAACACCGGGGCGGCATCGCTACCGCCATGGCGAGGATGGGGAGATGCATCATTCGGGCCTTCGCTGTGGCTTCCAAAAATTCAGCCACAGCAGCGCTAGAAAAGGGTCTGGACGCAAGACACAGGACGACTGCTGCCCACACAGCACAACATTCCCACGTTGTCTGTCCTCGACCACGCCACGCTGCCGGGGTTACACCGTCACACCATGGAAAATGCTTCGCTATGGGCGCTTAGTCCGATATCATTATCCACTCGAGTGCTACTTGGGCAATAAATTATAATGGGTCTCGTTCAGTCTGTGTGCCGAGTACTCCTGTTCTTTGCCCCATGGATGGGAAGAATCCTGCTGCATGCATCTACAGAGGCCTGGAAAGTTGAAACCGAGTAGTGGATGGCCTGATGGTTGAAGTCGAGAGAATATGCACCAATGACATTCACCCTGCTGACGGCCGGGAATCTACAAAGAGGTTGAGAAAAGACCCACCGATAAAACCAAGCTTTTCTTCCCTGGACGGGCGCTGACCCTTCGCTTCTCTTTGCTCGGAGCTCCAGGGGCCACTAGTAGTACTCGATCTCTGTCGTTCCGGTCAGCCCCCTTCCCCCTTCCCCTTCCCCTTGGCCCGAATTCGACCACGCTTCCTTGAATCCCTCGTACCAATCCTGATCTCATGAAGCGAGATCCCAGCCAGCCTCGACGGGAGCCTAACGAAGCCCCGTAAACTGCTGACCGTGTGGGTTCCGCGGTTTGTTTTTGGCCATGCCCAGCGTTGGCTATACGCTAAACAGGCACTACCATCCGCCGTCATGCCATGCGCGTGGTTATCGACCACGACAAGGGTCGGAAGCCCGTGATGCAGATTTGGGACTTCCTCTT
Source organism: Westerdykella aurantiaca (assembly GCA_030412805.1). Taxonomy (NCBI): domain Eukaryota; kingdom Fungi; phylum Ascomycota; class Dothideomycetes; order Pleosporales; family Sporormiaceae; genus Westerdykella; species Westerdykella aurantiaca. The sequence goes on from JASJFJ010000001.1 coordinate 5,153,758, forward strand.
TAAAGTGAGGTCGCATCGCTTCGTCATGTTTCCTTTTGCACCTTCAGCCCTTCGCGTGGCGTAGTGTCCTCTAACTCTCGGCTCCTATCAAAAGGTCGCTGTTCCGTGTGTTGACTCCTCGTGTCTTCACACTGTCATTCGCTTGATCTCGAAGAAACACCAACCCCCAGCCTTACCACCATATTGATATCAACAAGAGCCTCGATGCGCTTCACCTCCGCAGTCGTCGCCGCAACGGCTGTCGCGCCGTTCGTCAACGCCCATGGGGGAGCACCCATCCCAAACATAGTGGGACTGGACGTCAAAGACTTGAAGGCCAGGAACCTGCTCGACAACCTCAGGGCTCGCGTTGCAGAGGTCCACCATGCGGAGAAACGAGCCTCTGCAGAGCCCTTGGAAGCGCGCCAGAACACTAATGGACAGTGTGGCCCAGGGTTCGGCTCATGTGCTGCCGGAGTGTGCTGCAGCGAAGGAGGCTGTATGTGAACGATTCGGCTTCGTTTCTACCAACCGGTGTGTTAATGGATCGCAGGGTGTGGTACTTCCGCGGACTACTGTTACTCCCCCGGGTGCCTCTTCGCCTACGGACCTGGATGCTTCGAGAACAAGACACCGGCGGGAGCGAGCACGGCTAGTGTAGCCCGCACGAAGTATGGAAGCGTCCCATATGGCGGGGCGGGCATCTACTCCTGCACCAAGACGGGTACCGTCGCGCTGACCTTTGATGATGGCCCATTCCAAGGCTATACCGCTCATATTCTGGACCTGTTCAAATCGTATAATGCCAAGGGGACATTCTTCATCACCGGAGCCAACTTGGCCAAGGGCCAAATTGATATTACTCCGGAGCACACTGCAGTCATCAAGCGCATGTACAGCGAAGGCCACCAAATAGCCTCCCACACATGGACCCATCTGGATTTGAGCAAGATTTCTGCAGCTGAACGGACCAACCAGATGATCAAGAACGAAATGGCCCTGCGAAATATCCTCGGTTTCTTCCCCACATACATGCGCCCACCCTACTCTAGTTGCGATGCCGCCTCTGGGTGCCAAAAGGCCATGGCAGATCTCGGCTATCACATCTCTTACTTTAACGTCGACACGGACGATTACAACCAGGACTCCCCTACCAAGATTCAGAATTCGAAGAACTGGTTCAGAGGTAACATCACCGCTGGGGGTGCCACAGCTGCCAACAGTGACTGGTTGAGCATCGCCCACGACATCCACCAGCAGACCGCCTACAATCTTACCGAATATATGCTCTCCACCTTAACCCAGCTGGGTTACAAGGCGGTCACGATCGGCGAATGCCTCAACGATCCCGTTGGAAACTGGTACCGCGGGGGAACCAACATGCCACCAGTAAGTGAAATGTCCCCACAACCCACCCTAATGAAAAGGCTCCCGGAGTCTGAGCCTTGTTCGAAGTCAAAGCACATATCCACACCTCTTGCGTAGCTGGACTTTTTACTGACAAGACGTTTGCAGCCCACCGACCCTGGCAAGCCTGTCTCTAGCGATGGCTCTTGCGCCGGCACGAATGGGTACACCTGTCAGGGCTCCGCCTTCGGCAACTGCTGCAGCCAGTACGGCTGGTGGTGAGTATATGTCATCTCTATTACGCATGGGCGCGGACTGTCTAACAATCATATCCAGCGGCACCACGACTGGACACTGTGGCGCCGGCTGCCAAAGCGCATTCGGCACCTGCAGTGGCGGTACGAACCCGGGGAAGATCTCCACGGATGGCACATGCGGTGGCACAAACGGATTTACGTGCCAGGGATCGACTTTCGGGAATTGCTGTAGCCAGTACGGATGGTGTGGCAGCACAACTGGACACTGTGGCACAGGCTGCAATTCCGCATTCGGTACTTGCACATAAAATAGTCGACGAGGAGGAGATGTTCGTCGGACATATCAGTGTTTAGTACCCTAGTAATATTAATAGCCAACACATACATGTTATTGTCCACCCCGCGATGCAGTAAACTAGAGATTTAAACTGTGAGGGCACTAAGGGAGGTAACGTAAAAGAGGCATAAGATGGATTCCGCTAGTGTACAGAAGATTGAGTCTGTCTCGCGGAGGGACAGGCTCATATGTAGTGGCATGGGGATAGAACAACTATCTCCCAAAGTCACGTAACTACATATATACAGTGAAGAGGTGAGGCCGAATCTACTACACAAAAAACTATAGAAGGAGGGAGTAAGGCTCTTAATCTACTATAACCTCTTGTAATAGGTTTCTACGCAGGTAACAGGAAACCTGTCGCACCAACTTCTAAAACTACTGCCTTTTAACTAGGCCTTAGCTAGCAATACGCAAGTAAATTACATTAAGCTCGGCCATATACTTTCCGGCCACATATAGTTTCCGGCCACCCCGCGACAACGCGTCACCCACTTTCAATCATCTACACTATCAACACTACTCTTTTAAAAATGGATCCTGAGGAGCTTGCTTTACAAAATGCTATTGCAGATCTTAATTCTGGTGTTTTTAGAAGCGTACGAGCAGCCGCTCGTTCGCACAACGTTCCACGATCAACGCTGCAAGGGCGACTAGCAGGTCAACAACCACACGCGATAGCTCACGTCAACTAACAGCGATTAACTCCAGAGCAAGAGGCCTTTCTAGTTGACTGGATCCTTGATAAGGACTCACGCGCGCAGCCTCCCTCACATCCCCGCGTACAAGAAATGGCCACCCAAATCCTCCACATAAATGGCGACTACGAGCCCCTAGGGCAACTCTAGGTGCCTCACTTCCTTACCCGCAATCCACGCGTTGCCTCTGTTGTTGGTTGAACAATTGAGACTGCAAGAACAACAGCAGCTAATTACAAGACAATACGCGCGTTTCTTGAGCTGTTTGAGCGTACAAGGATAGAGCTAGGGATACAATATAAGGATATCTGGAATATAGACAAGACTGGCATTGCTCTTAGAGTATGTACAAACTCCCAAGTCCTTGCCAGTTTATCAAAAAAGAAGGCTTATATTAAATCTCCAGAGGATTGCAAGTAGGTATCTATTATTAAGGCTATCTTAGCCGCTGGCGCGAAGCTCCCATGCCTAGTTGTCTTTAAGGGCAAGCATCTACAATCTACTTGGTTTCCTGCAGAAGATATACCAGACTGGCTCTACACAACTTCAGAGAATGGGTGGACTTCAAATTTAATTAGATACAAATAGCTGCAGCGGATTTTTATACTAAATACTTCACCATTATCTTCTAGATACTGTCTCCTAATTCTTGATGGTCATGGCTCCCACACACCTATTAACTTCATGTGGCTCTGCAGGCAGCACAAGATCCATCTGCTCTATCTTCCAGCTCATGCCTCACACCTGCTCCAACCCCTAGACCTTGCTCCTTTCTTAGTACTGAAGTCTAAGTACTGTAGCCAGATTAGGGAGCTCTCTGTCCTTAGTGACGCAGCACCTATCAAGAAAGAACGCTTTGTGGCCTCATACAACAAGGCAAGAGAGGAAGGACTCTTAGAGCGTGTTATACAAGCTGGCTGGAAGGCTGCTGGCCTCTGTCTATATAACCCAGGCCTAGTGCTATCCTCATCCTAAATAACTGGCCGCCTAGTTACTCCTACAGCAGTTGCCCCAGCCTTAAACACATCAAATCCATTGTTTACAACGCCTTAGAGCTTACAGGCCCTATACCAAGCTTAGCAGCAGCTGCTTCTATTAGAATCTCTCTTACGGAGTACCCGTACATTACTTGGCAAGGCTGGAAAGGCTATTGCAAAGGCCAACACTAGGTCAGCGCAGCTTAAAGCTGAAAATTAACGGCTTAAATATTAACTGGATAGCTCAAAGATTACCCGCGTAAGGAAGCGGGTTCAGGTTAACCTGAATGAACGGTTTAGCAACCTTGAGAGTATTAAGGCTGCAGTTGATCGCGCTGCAGCTCTTAAGGCTTAACAGAGAGGCACTACTCTAGAAGAGAGGGCTTAGAAGGCAGTAGTAGCAGCAGAGACGTTTACTTTCAACTCTATGTGCAATGAGTGGCAAATATAATAGTTGTTGTTAATATAATCGCAACTCCAGTATAGGTAACGCGTTGTTGCAGGGTGGCCGGAAACTATATCTGGCCGGAAAGTATATGGCCGAGCTTAGACAATTTAAACTACACAGAAGTGCCAATAGTTACAGGTTACAAGTCCTAAAGAGCATTCTGCCTATGCTTAGTTATTGGAGGTAGGGAATTAAGCTTAGACAATTGGGTAGGAAAGTGCAACACCTTTTCTGCAGCTGTCACCTAGGTGGCTCCGTCTCACTCTAGGGCTCCCCGTATGTAATCGATGTGACTTCGGAAGATAGTTCTTCCATCCCCAAATCGCTCCTCATGAGCCTGCCCCTCCGCCTCAACTACGAGGCAGACTCAACCTTCGATACACTAGCGGAATCAACCACTATAGCCTCTCTTTCTCGCCATCCTCCCCTAGTGCCCTCACACCTCTAGTAGCTACGTGCCCCGTTCGCATTGCACTTGAACTTACCTAGGTAATACCCTACTCAGGCAACCAAGACTTGTAACTCCCTTGAACACCAATGGAGTTTTTATAAAGGGCTCTACTTAACTTCGGTTCCTAATCTACTAAGCCCTCCAGCTACGTGTCCCCCTTCGTGTCACGCTTATCCTGTCAACTGGGTACCATGTTCTGCGATTCATTTGTGTCCAGCAAATTCCTGCCAGACAAGCCGGTGCCCTAGCTTTCCATTCGTTCGTTGGCCATATGTACATATCCATATCTAACATCACGAAAGGAGACGACCTGATCTGCTAGCATGATGATTCATTTGAAGTGAAGTACTCTACATGAGAGTGATTACGCTCATGATAAACCACCAGGATATCCGCTTCTGCATTCATATGCGAACCCTCAATGGGAGCAACCGGCGACAGCCTAGAGAAGCCCAGGGTACCCGCGATCAAGCCGTGCCACATGCAAAGCCTGCAAAATCCAAGCACAACGCCAACCATCGGTTTGTCCCAACATCCCTCTTACCCTTTTATATGGGCCGACCCAGACCGGGAAATGGCCTACCGAGAGGAGCCCCGCCGATAGGCACACTGTGCCCAGGGACGGGACTGCCAATCTCCCCGAGAGCCGCTTTGGGTGTACTTTCTTCGGTGAACTTGATATGGGAAAGCTGGGGTACAGGCCCAGGTACTTCTCGATACACCAGAGTGCCGCCGCCATTTGATGGGTCTCCGAAAACGTCGCATGCCGCCTTGATCTCCTCTGATGAAGCTGGCGGTTCCCCCATCTGATTAAGAAGAACAGTGTCGAGTTGATGGGTCACCTCGCCGATGTCAAGGAAACCATCCGCCGTAGACTGCCGTGCGGCGATGCTTCTGTATATCGAACAAAGCATTCGACGGATCCAGGCAAGGCGTTGGTCTCCCAGCCGCTGGGGACCTAGCAGAGGATGCGGAGTATTGAACACGGATGAGGTGGGAGATCCGCCCCAGAGATGGCCTCCGGCCGCGGGGAAGGACGGAGCTCCCCACCCGCTGCCAGGTGAGCCACTAAACGAATTGAACGCATCGCCCCTGGGCAGTGGGTGATCCCCATAATTGAAAGCCAAAGGACGTAAGGTGTTCAATCCGGGTTGTAAACTTGTGCGACGTGGCTCTGGGGGCGGCTCGATGTCCGCATCATCCAGGAGCGCTCTGCTACCCAGATGACCCGCCAGTTCATCAACGTCTGAGTGGTGGTCATCCGCATGGGGCTTCACACTTGAAGGACGCTGAATGGGAGTCGGTCGGGAGATTGGCTGAGTGGGGGGTGGGACTGCCGGTGTCTCCGTTGCGGCCTTACCAAACGTCCCGGATGCTTGTCGGGAGTGAGAAGGCATGCCCAATGGATATCCTGGCATGGGACCAGAGGCTGCAAATGGGGATATGTCGCCAAGCCCAGGTGGTGAATTCACTGGAAATCCCCGCCCACCTGGCAGAGGGCTCATGGTATGAGCACTAGGCTGAGAGTATAGTGGGTAACCTTGGGAGCCAGGCTGACGAGGGAACAGCGGCAAATTGTGGCTGATACTGGAGCGCGGACCGGCCATCCCAGGAGGGATCATAGAACCTTGCCCGAATGGAGAAGTGCTGAATCCAGGCGGCATGTTCATCGCATGCGGCCCAGGCATGCCAGGAGGAGGGCCTATCGCAGGCATGGGAGACATAGTGGGCCCGTGAGAGATTGGCGTGGGTTGCTGGGAATTGGGTGGCTTACTCAGGATTGACTTGGGAGCGACCGAGTTGACCAGCTGAGATGTTGGTGATATGGATTTGCTCGTACCGGGAGCTACATGCGGGGACTTGGGAGAGGAACCGTGAGAGCCTTGTTGAGAACTCTGACGCGGACGGTTTGGTGTTGGGGCTGGAGCCTTTGGAATTGCAGGCGTAATGTGCGGCGAAGCAACTCCGGCCGGCGCGTTTTGTTTGACTAGGGCCGGTGGGAGCGGGACAGCAACGGGTTGTGAAACCTTCTTGGCAGCAGCAGCAACAGCTTGTTCTTCCTTGCGTTGACGTTCCCTCTCGGCTTTTGCCTTCATTTCACGCTCACGGCGTACCTTCTCCTCCTGCGCCTTCTTTTCTCGAGCCTCCTTTTCCTTGGCCTCACGCTCTTCACGCTCCTTTCGCTTTGCCTCCTCCTTGGCCTTCTTTTCTTGTTGCTTGAGTTCGCGCTGTTTCCGTTCGGCCTCCTGCTGGCGCTCTCTCTCCTCTTGCTGTCGCCTGAGCTTCTCGGCTTCTTTGCGCTGCCTCTCCTCCTCCTGAGCCTTGCGCTCCGCCTCCTTCTTCTTTCTCTGCTCCTCCTTCTTTTTGCGCAACTCTTCCTGGCGTCTCTCTTCCTCGGCCTTGGCTGCTGCCTCCTTAGCAGCCTGTGCAGCCTGCTTTTGCGCGTTTGTCTCTTCTCTGAGCTTCCTCGCTTGCTCCTTGCGTTCTTTGCGTTTCTGCGCAGCAAGGGCCTTTTTCGCTTCCCGCTCTTTTCTTTTCAGCTCCTCCTGGGCTTCTTCTTCGAGCAGTTTTTGCTGGCGCTCAGCAGCAACCTTTTCTCGATATGCTTGAAGGACCCGCTGCTCGAACATTCGTGCCGCAAAGATCTGGAACATGCGGCGACCTTCTTCCATGCGCTGCTCCTCCGTCATGGTGTCCTTCTGCAATTAGCTGTATGCAAACATGCATCTCGTATCAGTTCACTTACATCCTCATCTTCCTCGTCGTCCTCGTAATCATCGTCCTCGTAATCCGCTTCTTCGTCCTCCTCATCGTCGTAATAGTCTGCTTCTGGGGGAGAGCCTTGATCATGGTGCCGCCTATGCATATCGGGCGGATGGTGGGATGCATACGTGGCTTCTTCCTCTCGCTGCATCCTCCGCTCGGCGAGTTGCTCCATCATCTCTATGAACTTTTTGCCATCATTCTTCAGCAGGTCGTCGGCTACAGTAAGGATACCGCCTGAATGGGGTTAGCGCTGAGAACACAAACCTGCAAGGAAACTGGGTACCTTTCACTTGTAGACTGCTGCCAAACTGTAGAAAGTCTGCGTCGGGGTGTGGAGGTAAGCTTGTCGGTTCCGCAGAGCTATCGTCTTCATAAGATATCTCACTTGAATATCCATCCTCGTCCCCCTCATCCTCGTCGCCCTGGGAAAGCTCATCTTCTTCGTCGTACTGCCCGGGGGGCGGATGTGTGTGCATGAGGCGGCGCTCATGGGGTTGTGTCGGATGGGTGGACGGCAATACCGAGGAAAGCATGGGGCCGATGTCCTGCCTCTGATTCGCGTACTGTTCTAGCTCGTCATAGTAGGCGTCGTAGAGAACCTCCAGCTCCTCCTCGATGGCATGTCGCTTTCTCCCGCAGACTGTGCAGCTGCAAGAATGCTTCTGTTGCTCCTTCATCTTCTTCAGAACGGCCTCCTTCTCGATTTTGACCAATGATTTGCGGTCATTCTCGTCCAGGCCCAACCAGAATTCCCTAATGTTGTTCCGCTCTTCGTTGGTCGTGGTGTTCCACAGGTTTTTAGCGGTCCCGGCGGAGCTCGTTGCATGGGGCTGAGATGCGGGATAGTGGGTTTGTTGGGCACTTGAGCTTCCTCTCCTCTTTTTCTTCCGTGGCTTCTTGCGTCCCGGACCCGCAGCTCCGCCTCTCAGGTACCCCTCGGTGGGATGGCCGTTGGTCCCATAGGGCTGATGGTCCTCGTGTCCGTCCTCGTCTTCGGAGTAGAAGTCTCCCTCGTCATCGTCGGGCACGTAACTGGAATCTTCGAGTTCTGGAGCGGGGGCTGATGACTGGCGACGATGCGGGGATGTGATGCTGCCATTTTGAGCCGGAGCGGCGCTTTGTCTGCGGGCCTCAGCCGCCTGCTTCAGCGCCAACTTCTCGCGCCGCTTCTGCTTCTTGCGATTGACCGCGGAAGGCAGGGGGCCCTGTGATGTGCCATTGAGCGATGCCGCTGGAGGTACGGCAGCGGAGGCTTTCGTGCCCTGGGCCATGGAATCGGGCCGCGGGGGAAGGGAGGAGGGTTGCTGCGAGGAAGGTCAGAGAGAGTCCTGCTTCCAAGAGAGAGAGAACTCAGGGCAAAGGGGCCTTGGACGGGGTATGGGAGCACGTCGTGCAGAGCACCAGAGCACCAGAGCGAAGGTGGGAGAGCCCGTCCCGGGCTGCAACGTACTGTGCAGTAGAGCGGCTTGCCGTCTCTGCGCAGAGAGGGCGGGTGGCGGGCGTGTATGGAAGCGGGGGATGAGTGCTGGCAAGGTCGACGGCGCCGCTGAGGTTGAGCAGGGTGTAGGCGTGTCGCAGGGCGAGAGTCGCGTGGAGGGAGGCGGCGTTTCGGCGAGGGGAGTTCCAAGGTTGTATTGTTGAAGAAGTGAGGTGAAGTCGCCAGACTAATGGGCTTGGCAGCGGTGGTGGGCGGGCAAGGGCAAGCACGGCAAGCCTTCCCTTCCCACCTTCCCTGGGCACTGGACTGGGCAGTGGGCAGTGGGCAAGGGCGGGAGAGAGAGCGGCCCCAGCGACAGCCCTGGAGCCCTGGAGCTCACAGACTTCCACCACCTTTTGTTCTCCTGCCCTCTCTCCTTCTCTCCTCCTCTCCTCCTCTCCTGCTCTCCGCCAACCTTAATACCCTCCCCATCCACCGCCGCCAAACCCCCAAGGAGTGCCGACCCCGTCGTCCGTCCACCGTCCACCGTCCACGTCTGCTCGCGCGCTCCGCTCCCCTCGTTACATCCATCTAGAAAGTAGCGCAGCCGCACCGTCACCTCCGCACCGCCCCTCGATACCGCCCGCCCGCGCGCCAGCTCTTCTCTCCTCCCTCCCCCAGGCGCGGCATCGCACCACTTCGCCCCTTCCGCACCCCTCACGAGCTCTCACGACGCTCGCTCGTCTTCTTCCGCCCTCTATTGCTCCCTGAGCTGCTTCCCCAGGAGCATCCTGTGAAGCCGCACCGTCCGCGACGTCGCTCAGTTGCGGAACGCCCCCACCAGTGGTTCGCGAGACTGTCCTTTGCAACTTCTTGCTCCACCACCCCATTGCTGCTCTTGCCGATACTTTCAGCTTGCAAGATGGCCCAGAATGGCGAGTCAGTCATGCGAAGGTACGAATCTCGGTCTCTTCACTTCTCAATGCTCTTCTGCGGCTCCTTCTTCACATGTCGTCCCCCAAGCCCGCCCACATGCGGATGCTACGGCTTTCCTGCTTGCGCGGTGTCGCCTAGCCTTCCTTTTCCCGCTCTACCTTTCCTCCCGTGCCGTTTCCTCTCCCCCCTCAAAGACCACACTTGTTTCAATATCTGGAAATTTCCCAGTCATGCACGATGCGTGCATTGGCGTTCCCGATCCGACCCATCCTGCTCTATAAATAGGGCCCCCATACATCATCCCCCTGTCCATGTTGTATCCAGTTGCTTTGTCTTTCCTTTTCTACATCCCACGCTTTTGTTCCGCGACGACTCGGAGCCCTTTGGGTTGCTGGGAGACTTTCTTATTTTTATTCTATACAGACACTGACAGGGTGGTAACAGAAAGCTTGTCATCATCGGCGACGGCGCGTGCGGCAAGACCTCCCTTTTGAGCGTCTTTACATTGGGATACTTTCCAACGGTATGAACTTCTCCGCCAGCGGAAGCTCGTGCCGTGTCGTATTCTGACTTTGCGTGATCCAGCGCTACGTGCCTACCGTTTTTGAGAACTACGTCACCGACTGCAGAGTGGACGGCAAATCCGTGCAACTAGCATTATGGGATACTGCAGGGCAGGAGGATTACGAACGCCTACGGCCGCTCGCATATTCCAAGGCCCATGTGATCCTGATTGGCTTCTCCGTCGACTCGCCTGACTCTTTGGAAAACGTCAAGCACAAGTGGGCCGAAGAAGCCCGTGAACGCTGTCCAGGAGTCCCCATCATCCTGGTCGGTCTGAAGAAGGACCTTCGCGATGATCCCCTTGCTCAGGAGGAGATGCGTAAGAAGAGTCTCAAGTTCACCACGCCCAAGGCCGGCAACGACATGAAGGAGATGATTGGCGCCCGAAAATATCTTGAATGCTCGTCCTTGACAGGCGAAGGCGTTGACGATGTTTTCGAGGCTGCCACTCGTGCCGCTCTCCTTTCCGTGGATAAAAAGGAGAATGGAGGCTGCTGCGTAATTCTCTGAGCGGACTCTATTCTTACATTTGCATTGGGCGGTGTTATCTGGGCATATCGTTTCCATTCTTGCTCTTTACTTTTCCCCTCCTTTCTTTGTGTCGAACAGTTTTTGGTCCGAGCTGGGCGTTGCTAAGCGCTCCCTCCATTTTTCTCTGCATGTTGAGAGCCTTGATTCCGAGTTTTTCCCTTTACGGTTGGCAAGCAAGCGGCTACAGGTTCACGCGGTGAATGCGCGGCAGTCGTTCGTGAGTGGTATTGGACATAGCGCCGTGGCATATTGTGGATATGGGATGGCTATGGCATACCTTCGCTACATAATGAAGCTGATCGCAATCACTGGCTTTGGAGAATTCCTGTTCTACTCTGCACATGGGCAGTGCGTTTTGCATGTACCGCTGTGCCTGTTCTCGTATCGTTACAAGGCTCTCCGCTCCTAAGGCTATGGGAGGTGTCTATCTTGGGTTCATGTACCACATCTGCTACTATCGTACACATGACACGGCGACGTTCTCTTCTGTAGTGTGTCTGTTGGCTGTCACCGACCCGTTATCTTGTCCAGCCATGATTCCATCCCTCCCTCGAAGGGAAATCCACCTGCGACCTGGCATACTCGACAGGGACGCTGCCCCAAATCCCAACCTTCCTCATGGCCCCTCTATAAAGCCTTCCCACCTCCTTACCCCGAGGTCCCAGGGTTCCCGGATCGGCACCCTGGCCGCCAGCCTCGGACGGGGGCACCGTCATGCCATTGTCGTCCATGAGACGCAGATGTTCGCACGCGGCGCGCATCGACTCGTACTGGCGCTCCAGCTCCAGCTCCTCGGCCCGGCGGCGCTTTCGAAGAAAAAGCATCCATGCGCGATGAATGGTCCAGTGTCGGAGGTAGCGGGTGCGGGAGAAGTGGAGGGGACGCGGCGTTAGGGGGTGCTGGAGGTGGTAGCGGATGGCGGCTGGTACATGCGTCAATGGACCTGTTCGAGCGCTGACAATAGAGGAGAAGAGAAGTGTACGTACTGACGCGGGGATCGGGTGCATTTCCCTTCCCTTTACTCCTCTTTTCTAGCCGCGCTGTCGTGGAGAAGGGAGATGTTTGTGAAGCTATGCGGCTCCGGACGGGGTGTGTCTGGGCCGAGAGGATGCTACGCGCGCAGAAGGCGGAGGCGGAGGGAGAAGGGTTGAGTGGCCGGACGACCGGCCGCCATAGGGAAGGCTTCATTGTGCGTGGGATTTGAGACGGTGTGGGAGAGGACGTCAAGTGAAGTCGGGCCTGGAGGCTGTCCGCCGTCCGGATAATCCGCGGTCAGAGCCTTGGAAATTCACGATGCGCCAAGCACTGTACATTACTGACTAATAAAGCCTTGGAGGGGGCCTGCATGTGGGTACCAAATTGTCACGTGACCTTTGACGTGCCCAAAACTACTTAGGTGCTTGATGTTTGGATTAAGATGTTATTGTACAGTCGAGGATCTCACTGCAACACTCTCAATTGTTGAGCGTGGTTGTGCTCCAGGTAGAGGGCTTCCTAGCTGGATCCAGCGAAACGCTGGATGAGCGGTGAAGATGTCTGCATTCGAAAAGCCCCAACTTGGAACTGAGCAGAGGAAGCGAGGGGGGCGCCAGCGAACAATCTTCGTTGATATGTGAACGTTTTAGAGGAATCATAACGAATGAATCCCAGTGCAGCAAAAGAGCGGTGGCACTCAAAACAAGGTAGTCTACGTACTGAAGCATGGCACACTACACAGTAGGTACGGAGTCACGTGGGCGCCCTGGAGTACATCAATCACAGTAGTCAGCAATGGCGCCGTCCAATGAGGAGAGAGCTCTGGCGCAGCCCTACCCTGCCTTGGCCCTTTTGGGGTGGGTTTCTAAGGTTCCTGTCGATGAGGGGCGGCGGGCGGGCGGCCGGTGCGACACTCTGAGGCTCTGCTCATGCATGATCCAACTTTGGAACTTTTGGTCATTTCAAAGGATTCTTGTTCCGTTCGCTCTTGACTCTACATTTCCCCTCCCCTCCCCGTCCATTGCCTTCCCCACTCTCGCTCCCTGAGTCTTCAATCTGCGTCTGTAGCCACAGCGCCACAGTCCTCGTTCCAGCATCATAATCAACCATGGCGGACCCCCTCGTTGAGGCTGCGCAGAGACACCCTGCACCTGAGGGCCTCACCTACACATATGGCACAGCCGGTGTAAGTGGATTCTTCTGCAGATTTACGTTTATTGCTCTTCCGTTGACTCTGTTGATCTGTAGTTCCGCACAAAAGCGTAAGCTCCACGAGCTCCGAAAGCTCACAACTCCGGACCCTCGCTGTCCTGCATCGAAGCTGACCAAACCAGCGATGTCTTGGACTCAGTTCTTACCCGCGTCGGCTTGATTGCCTCTCTCCGCTCCCGTGCTCTGAAAGGGCAATGGATTGGTGTTATGATCACCGCATCTCACAACCCACCCGAGGACAATGGCGTCAAGCTTGTGGAGCCTCTGGTACGTTGACAATCGAGCTTCTCAAAAGCTGAGCTGACACCATCCAGGGGAACATGTTGCAGGTACGTCACAGCCCTAGGACCTTTTTTTGCTGTTGCGAGCCACGGCCGGACCGATCGGAACCTGACCTTACCACCAGGAAGAGTGGGAGGTACTTAGCACAACCATGGCAAACAAGGCTACCGCCCAGGACGTATCCCAGTACTATCACGATATCGCCAAGACCCATCGCATTGATTTGAACACTCCAGCCCGTGTAGTCGTCGCCAGGGACACAAGGGCATCGGGTTCGAGATTGCTTGGCTGTCTCGTGGACGGGCTCAAGGCAGCCGGGGCCGAGTACATGGACTTCGGATTCCTCACAACGCCGCAGCTCCATTACGTTGTTCGCTGCCTGAACACGGAAGGTACTCCCAGCGCCTACGGTACACCGACTGAAAAGGGCTACTACGAAAAGTTCGGCGCGGCCTTCAAAAATGCCCTCAAGGGGAAGAAGCCATCCGGAGGGTTGATTGTTGATTGTGCCAATGGCGTTGGTGGTCCCAAGCTCACTGAACTGATCAAATATCTGCCGTCCAAGGAGGAGGGCGGTCTGGATATCACTGTCATCAATGACAACGTCATCAAGCCTGACAGCTTGAACGTTGACGTGAGTGTCTCTCCCCATGCTGCTTGGTACAGGATTGCTGAAAGAAGATTCTAGTGCGGGGCGGACTACGTGAAGACCAACCAACGGGCTCCACCCTCTTCCAAGGCAGGGCCCAACGACCGCTGCTGCTCCCTGGACGGCGACGCCGACCGCGTCGTCTATTACTTCAAGGACGACAGCAATGTGTTCCACCTACTTGATGGGGACCGGATCGCCACCCTTGTCGCGTCTTTCCTCGGAGATCTGATTCGGCAGTCTGGCCTAGCAGAGCAGATCACCATCGGAGTTGTTCAGACGGCCTACGCGAACGGGTCAGCGACAAAGTATGTCGAACAGACCCTCAAGCTGAAGGTGGACTGCACGCCCACAGGGGTAAAGTATCTCCATCACGCGGCTGAGAAGCTCGACATTGGCGTCTACTTCGAGGCGAATGGCCATGGCACGGTCATCTTCTCGCATGACACGCTGGAGACCATCGCGAAGCACGAGCCGAGGAACCCAGGACAGAAGGAGGCATGGGATATCCTGCGGGCGACGGTGGAGTTGATCAACCAAGCAGTCGGCGACGCGCTGAGCGACATGCTGCTGGTGGAGGTGGTGCTAGCTCACAAGAACTGGACTGTTCAGAACTGGCTGTCCACGTACGACGATCTGCCGAACCGGCTCCTCAAGGTCACCGTGTCGGATAGGAAGATGTTCCAAACCACGGACGCGGAGCGGCGCTTGGTCAAGCCGGAGGGGATCCAGAAGCAGATCGACCAGGAAGTGCAAAAGGTACGCCAGGGACGCTCATTCGCACGAGCGAGTGGCACGGAAGATGCAGTGCGTGTGTACGCAGAAGCAGCAACAAGAGCAGAGGCGGACGACCTGGCGCGCAAGGTCGCGGACCTCGTCAAAGCGGCCGGGACTGTCTGAGCATGGGGGGATTGGGGACCTTGGGAAGCGTTTGCCCAAAAAGGGTTGGGAATATTAGTTTTCTATTGGCAATGCGTACGAGAGCACAAAAGTGTCTTGCAAGTTCTTTCTCATCTTCCTTCCTCTGAGTACCTCGCTACCTAATCCAACATGTAGGGCCAGCATTTGGCTGACTAAGCACGTGGCTTCCGCCTCGACGACCTTGGCGTGCCATGACCTTTTGCTCTCATCGTTTTGACGTGACCACCTGCGAAGTACGCACCCTCGGCGGATGTTGGATGGGCAACCGATAAAGGAGCAACATGCAAGAGGGTACGTTTCCATTCCTTTCCCGCATGGCAGCCATTGGGTCTGCTTGGCCGTGATGACGAGGCGATTTGCTGCGCAGGCACAAGTCGTCTACACAGTACAGATACTTTGTACAGAGAACCTGGGTTCGGCCCATGGGGCTCTATGTGCAACAACAATAGCTGTCTGAGCCAAGTCCTCCTTTGTCGGCGGAATTCAGTTTAACACACCATGTGCGGCAAGTTGCTGACTAGTCGAACAGCAGATTGTGACCCGCGAACTGGACGGAGTTATCAACAGCACTCGGTACGGTTCGATTGCATACCAGATTGCCCATGACCCGATGCGCACCCCGGGAATCTGATCCTCTCCGGAATACAAGGTGTTGCAAGGCTCACGGTAGGCATGTACTGTCGTCGCCTAGGCGCCTTATGGCTCCAAGGACCCCAGATATCCATGCATAAAGTGGCGAACAAGACAGCGTGTTGCGTGGACAGCGGGGTGACAGCGGGATGATCAGTGAAACAGCCCTGGGAGAACGAAAAAAACCTTGGAAACGTCTCCACCCACATGTGCAGACCTGGCAGACCACCCACAGTACATACTGTGCACGGAGTAAAAGGAACCTGTTGACCACACCTGGGCACACGTGACACTTGGCGCTGCCCCTGGTCAACTGGCCCCAAAAAAAGAACGCCTAGTATCCATCTGAAGACTAAAAAACCCAGAATTCCAGGGCAATGCGCCGGCGGCTCCGCTGGGCGAATCTGCGCCAATGGGATCCCTCACGGCCCTGGACGACCCTGGAACCCCCCCTGGGACCCCGTGCGTCATCCGTCCATCGGCCACATGTGCATCCATCCGCCACGCCACCAGGTCCAACGTCCCCGTCGTCCTAGAGAGGCCCGTGCGCGAGACCCAGTTTCCCCCATCAATCTGGGCTCATCAGGCGCCGCTACTCAACGGCCACCACACAATCCGCAATCTTTCCTTTGTGTCCTTACTTTGTCTCATTCACACCGCCGCCCTTGACCGTCTTCACCGCGAGAGCACATCGGTTTGTTTGCCCGTGCTCTGCCTTGTCTTTCCTTTGACCCTCTTTTGCTCCCTTGTTCGCCGCCTTTTCTTTGCCTGCTTCTGCTTGCCTTTGCTCATTGTGCTTCCTTCCTGGCATCTTGCATCGGATGAGCAGAGCGTCTTGCTGCAACCTAGAGGCCATGCGCTAGCCTTCCTCGACCCTCGTTTGCTCTCGACTATTTTCCTGTCCACTTCTTCACCGTCACACGACTTCACAAAACCCTACATCCACTTGATCCTCGACCTCGGACTGCCTGCTCATACACAGCACA
Organism: Westerdykella aurantiaca; assembly: GCA_030412805.1. Taxonomy (NCBI): domain Eukaryota; kingdom Fungi; phylum Ascomycota; class Dothideomycetes; order Pleosporales; family Sporormiaceae; genus Westerdykella; species Westerdykella aurantiaca. Next base: position 5,170,121 of record JASJFJ010000001.1, read on the forward strand.
TCATCACCCCCTTCTCTGTCCCCTCATGGCCACAGCTATGGCGAGGGCACTGCTACCTCGCGATGCCACAGGCGACAAGTTCATGCAACTCATGAGCGACCCCTTCGCCTCCGGTGTACCGTACCTCCCCCGCCTCCGCCTGGTCTTGCACTGACAACACCCCAGGTCACCTCCGATTCTATCTTGATCGCCGTCTTCACCGCCCTCGGCGTCTCCGCTGCCATCTTCGTTGTCTTTCTGCTCGTTCGCCCCTTCAACTCGACCGTCTACGCACCCCGCCTTCGCCATACCGACGAGAAACACAAACCGCCCCCGCTCGGTAAGGGCCTCTTTGCCTGGTACAACCCCGTCTTCAGGTACAATGAAGATCAGTACGTCGAAACCATCGGCTTGGACGCCACCGTCTTTCTGCGCTTCGCCCGCATGTGCCGGAACCTCTTCGTTGTGCTGGCCCTTGCAGGCTGTGCAATCATCATACCCATCAACGTCGTCAAAGCAAAGGCCTTCCAGAAGAAACTAGCCTCCAATGGCGTGGGACAGAACAATGACGCCATTTTTCTCATGTCACCCCAGAGCCTATTTGGGGACATCGTCTGGGCCTTCGTGGCTGTAGCCTACTTGTTCACCGGAATCATTTGCTTCTTCTTGTGGTGGAACTACCGCGCCATCTACCGGCTGAGGAGAAGGTACCTGGAGAGTTCCGAATATCAGAACAGTCTTCACGCAAGAACATTGATGGTCACGGATATACCAAGAAACCTCAGGAGCGATCATGGCATTGTGGAAATCACCGACGCTGTACGGACCACCACCGAGGTTCCCCGAGCTGCCATCGGCCGCAACGTCAAGGATATCCCCGACCTCATCGAGCAGCACGAAGAAGCCGTGGTGGAGTTGGAGGAGGTCTTGGCTAAGTACTTGAAGAATCCAAACCAGCTTCCCGCCCAACGGCCCCTCTGCAAGCCGTCAAAGAAGGACCTGGAGTATGCGATGAAGGGGGAGAAAGTCGATGCCATCGACTATCTCACAGCCCGCATCGAACGCTTGGAGTTCAAGATCAAGGAAGCTCGGGAATCAGTAGATAAAAGAGACGCGATGCCGTATGGCTTTGCCAGCTATGAGGCCATCGACTCCGCACATGGTGTTGCATATGCCGCACGATCAAAACATCCTCACGGCACTACCGTCCGCTTGGCTCCCAGGCCAAACGATATCATTTGGAAGAACCTGCCGTTGGATCCAAAGACGAGACGTTGGCGGCGGTTCATCAACAACCTGTGGATCACCCTGTTGACTGTCCTTTATTTCATCCCCAACGCCCTGATAGCGGTCTTCCTGTCCAAATTATCCAACTTGGCCAATCTTTGGGAAGGGTTCAACACGCAGTTACGCGAAAACCCAAAGTTCTGGGCTGTGATTCAGGGTATCCTGGCGCCTGCCCTGACCTCACTCTTCTATTACTTCCTGCCCATCATCTTCCGTCGCCTTTCCATGAAAGCTGGTGATTTGACCAAGACCTCGCGTGAGAGGCATGTCATCCACCAGCTCTATTCCTTCTTCGTGTTCAACAATCTCTTCGTATTTTCCCTCTTCGCCGCGGCCTTCAGGTTCGTGACGGTCGTGGTGGCGCAAACCCGCGCCGACGGAGGATCCTTCTTGAACACCGTCCGCACGTATAACTATTTCGAAGTCGTCATGGTTTCGCTGAGCGATGTTTCTCCTTTCTGGGTGAGTTCCCTGGGTCTTTGACGGTCCACGATTCGGGGATGGAAGCTGACAGACATCTTCGCAGATCACATGGCTTGTGCAGCGTAATTTGGGTGCAGCCATCGACTTAGCGCAAGTTGTGAACCTTGCTTGGGGCTCCTTCTCGCGCAAATTCCTCAATCCAACACCGAGAGAACTGATCAAGAGGACTGCCCCCCCTCCTTTTGACTATGCGTCGTACTATAATTACTTCCTGTTCTATTCGACCGTGGCGTTGTGCTTCGCAGCGCTGCAACCCGTCACTCTTGTCGTTACGGCATTCTACTTCGCCATGGATGCCTCCATGAAGAAGTACTTGCTACTGTAAGTTCACGCGAGAATGCATCTTCCAGATACCGGGGCTAACGCATGCAAAGATACGTCTTCTGCACGAAGAATGAGTCTGGCGGGCTTTACTGGCGCGTCATATTCAATCGCTTCCTCGTCGGCACTTTCCTGGCCGACGTGATCATCGCCTTCATGTGCGGAGCTCGTGGATACGAGCACAAGTGGTATATGCTCGCTGCCATGATCCCCCTGGTGGTCGGTCTCGTCGGATTCAAGTTTTATTGCAAGCGAGTCTTCGACACGGATATGAAATATTATACCAAGGGTGCGTTCAGCAAGGGACCCGAGGCGCCTGCACCGATTGACAAGGAATCCCGCAAGAGGGATCGCGTTGGTGTTCGGTTTGGTAACCCTGCACTGTACCAGAAGTTGACCGTGCCGATGGTGCACAAGAAGAGCCAACATCTTCTTGCCGAGATTTACAAGGGGCGGCTGGATGGTGATCTGGGTGGGACGGCCGGATTCAGCGACATGTACAGCATGAAGAGGATGAGCAAGGAGACGCCTGGGAAAGTGGCCGGCACAGGGCCGTTTGAGTTCGTTTCCGAGGCAGATATGGACTTCGAGAACTTCAAGAATCGGCCGGAGTTCAGCAATGAGCATGGTGGAGAAGGCTCTATATACGGACATGTCAGCAGGCCAGGTACGCCGGTTGGGAGCGAGCGCGGGCGATCGTCTTCCAGAGACTCGGAACGAACCTATGCAGCGGAGGAGACGGGCGTCACGTACCCGGCTGGATATCACAATACGCCTTCGAATCTTCGCGGGTATAGCCCGAGCCCTGACCGTGGTGGTGGTGGCTTGGGAAGGATGGATAGCAACCAAAGCAATCCATACCAGATTAGGGATCAGACGGCTCTGCTGGACGGAGCGGCGCCAATGGGCCGTATGACGCCGACGCAGAGCTATACACGGAGCTACACGCCGTATAGTCCGGAGAGGGAAGGGCAGCAGGACTATTTCCGGCCTGCGAGATAAATCGAGCGAGTGGAGGCGGAGAAGGGATTGGACGTGACGTAGATAGAAGAGCTTTGACGAATTTCCTAACATCTCCAGGGCAATGCCTGCATGTATTGGCGTAGGGGGGGACCAGTGTCGACTTTCAGGGCCAGTCCCACAACATAGTTAATAGCATTCGACCAGAGTCCATGATGCAAGACTTGTAAGATAACCAGCGTAAATGATAGATTCATTGTTGGTCGCTCAACGCCTTCAAATGCATCAGTCACGCCCACTAACGATTCCAACAGGAAATGACAAGGATATAAATACAGATACGCCTTGCCCCTCCCCTTTCCCCCACCCCGCTTGGCCCCTCTCCGCTTTGTCCTCCCATGCTGCCATCCCCTCCACTCCACTATCGCTGGGATGGGGCACCGGAAACATCCACAGCCCTCCCGGACACGCCCCTCGACTCCAAGCTCGCCCTCCTACCCCAGTTGGGCGGCTGCCTCTTGACAAAGGCGCCGACACTACCCAGGTAGCCCTCATGCCTGAGGAAATACGCCTGTTTGGCCCCCTTGCTCCAGAAATTGATTGCATAGCTCAGCGTATTCATTGTCTGGGAGTGGCCGCCGATGAAACTGCCCCCGAAATAGACGTCCCTAAGGCCGTGCTTTTCGGCGTGGAGATAGGCAATCTGGCCGATGTTGTTGGAGATGGCGTAGAGAAGGGAGCGACTAATGTCCTCGGGGCGGAACATGCTATCGGGATGGTGGAGGTCGTCCTGCAGGTCCCTGGCATTGTTCCCCATGTTCTCTTGGGTGGAAAACTTGTTTTTTCCCGAGCAGCCGTCTTCGGCCTCGCGTTCCGCCTCGCGCTTCATCTTGTACACTTTACCCATGGAGGAGGCAATGTGCGTGGCCTTGAGCCCAATCTTGTTGTACTCGCTTCCGTAGATGTCGCCGACGAGCAGGTCGACGGCAGCGTTGTCGCCGCTCTCGGAGAGGCGCAGCATGTCGTCGAAGGTGCGAGCCCCGGTGAGGAGGGACAGCAGGCCCCAGAGCGTGCCGCCGCCGAGGGAGGTTCCACCTATGCGCTCGAACTGTCGGGGCCCGGAGACTTTGACCATGCTGACGCCGGAGCCGATGTTGACGAGGAGGTAGGGGTAGCTGTCGGAGGGGTTTTGCGGGCGAGGGACGAAGCCCATGGGGCTGTCTTCGGTGTAGGTGAAGACCTCGTCGGGAATTTCGGTGATGAAGAAATCGAGGCCTGGGGAAGGCATGTTAGTCGCTGGATCAGTGGGGTGCAAGGATGCCGAGGGTGCATTGGGCGTGGAAGGCGTGCGTACCTATGATGAGGCATTCCATTTCGTCCTCGCGTATGACCTCGACGCCCAGGGCCTCTCTTATGCGGTCGTAGTATTTGAACGCGCCCCCGCCGGTGGCCATGACACAGAGATCTTCGGCCTTGTTGCCATTGTGCTGGGCGTACTTGGCCTGCAAGTTGCGCATAAAGTCTATACAAGCTTCGATGTTTGCGGTCTCGAACTTGACGAAGTTTAGACGGCCTCCATCCGAGGCCGAAGTGGATTCATGGGAGAAGTAGACGAGTTTGGCCAATGAACCGCCAATCTAGGGGGGAGTTTTGGTGTTAGTCACGCGAGCACAGCACGGGTCGAGTGCAGGACGAGGAAGAAGACATACATCGACGGCTATGTGGCTGACAACGCCGGTATGGTTGGGTAGGCGTATGTCGTGAGGGTCCTGGGTGTAGTCTTCGCTCTGCGGGGTGGTGGGCTCATCCTCGGTGCAGATAAAGGCGCCCTGGACATTGATGCGGACGGCGCCGGGATGCTGTATGGTGTCTTCGACGACGGATTGGGAGGGGGTCTTTACGGAGCGCGAAGGGCGCCTGCGCCGCGCGGAGTGCCTTGGAGAGGAGGAGGGGGAGGAGGTGGACATGGCGTGGAGGGATGACGCTGGGGAGGACGGGGGCGACGAGGCTGGCGAGGACGGGGTGCGGGGCCTTGGCTGCAGCTTCGCGCGCTTGCGGCGGTGCGAGGGCGAGGTCGCGTGGAGGCGCACGCGAGCTGGAGGGGCTTTGTAAAGAAGGGCGAGATGGTGGTGGTGGGGAGGATGCAGCGGAACTGTTGCTGCTGGTGGTTCCATTTGCCCGTCCGGTGACTTATTGTATCAATGCCAATCTACCAGACGTGTGTGTGGTGGGCGGTGGGCGCGCTTCGCTTTTCCAACGAGGGCAGACGTGACGACGAGTTCGGCGCAGATTGAGGGCCAGCTTTTGGAAGAGAACAACGAAACTCTCTAGACCAGCGAGGAGAGGGAGACGGCGATGGTTTTCATTCGGGAGTATGGACGGAGGAGGACATGGGCGCGAGTACATAGATACTCCGGCTACCTAGGGACGGGCAGCGCAACCATCTGACCCCATAAGCTCGGTAAAGGCTAGCTGGCGGGCGAGTGCGTGAATTCTGGGGTTGGAGTCGCAGAAAACACCTCGGATCTTTGGGAACGGAACGGGGAACCCTAGGGAACCCTGGGGAATTCCGGGGTGCGTGAGCACCTGGGGAACCTTTTGGTGGAGAGATTCACTGGGTTTCCATTCATTAATGGTTCATTGGCCGCCCTGACTGCACGTCTCCCAGAAACATACGGGTGAACGGACAAGTGGAGAAGCAATCATCATATTTGGGCAGTTCCGACCAAAGACGAAAAAAGGGGAAAGTCGGGTATCTAAACTAACCAGCAAAGAACCGAGAGCCAAGAGAGCAACCGTGATCCCAATCCTAAACCACCATCGACCATCGACCATCCATGGATTCACCATTGAAACCCGGCAGCCAGCAATTCCATGCCCAGCTTGGACGTTGGACTAATGACGTCCTCGAATCCGGACGGCAACCCCGTGCCAGACCTACGCTTGCTTTTAGCAGACTTCCTACAAGTGTTTCCAGAGTCAATGCTTACTTGATATAGTTGATGGCCATGTTGCGCGCCTTATCCTTGAGGTGGCCTTGGTTCCGATGCTGGAGCGCCCTATGACCGCTTGTCTTGTCGTGATCTAGAATCGCCGCATACTTGCGCGGGAACTCCGCCATGTATTCCTCAAACGCTGCTATCTCCCCCCGTGTCCACTCCGCTCGAGGTTTGCGCCCTTCTTCCCGTCGCACCGTCCGAGCATTCCGTTTCGACAACGCCAGCACCTCAGAATATGTCGCTACGGGTGCCTCTTCTGTCATCTCGCGCGCCTCGCTCTCCGAGACACTACCCTCCTGGAGCGCCCGCCTCGCCGCTGGCGGTTGATGGCTAGGGGGGCCACCTGACCATGGTAGCTCCAACCGTACCTTCTTCGCCACAGGAGCCTCCCGCCTGCGTTCCGCTGCCCGCCCGTCGCCTTGCCTTGTCTCAAAAGCTTCTTCCCCATCCTCCCCATCCTCGTCCTCATCCTCCTCGAGCATCCGCCTCTTACGCGTCGTCGCTGGCACTCGCTCTTTTCCCCTGCGAGATGGGCTCGGTATCGGCTGGCTTGCCTCGCCGTCGAATCCGTCCCCAAACTCAATCCGCTGCGCCGTCGCTTGTCGTGCGAAGAAATCTCCCCCATTCTCCTTGCCCTTATTCCGCGTCTGCTTGATAAGTTTGACCAAGTCGGATACGGATTGAGGTGGCCCGGACCTTCCATGCCTTCTCGAGGGGCCTTCTCTGGCCGATGGCGCACCTTCTCCTTCGATGGTTTCCCGGATCTCTTCTTCTGCTTCAACCCCACCTTGCGGTAGAACAGGATCGTCTGCTACGGGCGCCAAGGCCTCAGTTTCCGTCATGGTCATGTCATGGTCATTGACCAAGGTTCGGTCTGCGTCCGTGAGCACTGAGTGAACTCTCCATCCGTCGTTATGCGCTGCTGCACGTGCTCGGGCGTCCGCTGGCGGGCGGGGTCTCGTGCTCCTCACCCCCCCAAAATGGCGGACAACCTGAGGCATGGAAAACAGCGCCCCAAAGATATCATCCTTTGCGGCGCCACCCAGACTGAGCCTGCCACTCCGCCTTCTCTGATCCTTTGTGAAGGATGTGCGACTTCTGCGAGGCGGCGTCCGTGACGGCAAGTCAACTGCACACCATAATGGTTCTGTCTTACCCATGGCGATACTGCGGATCTGCTCAATTCCTCCCATCTTTGCAATCATGACTTGGAGCTCGCGGTGCCGCTCCCGTGCCCACTCCAGAAGACGCAACATGACCGATTCCCAGGGAAATCCCGATTCCAGCGTTTCGAGGCCCCCGCCGTTAGCAGCAAGTGCCATCAGCTTTTCTGCTCGTGCTTTGACCATAGCGCGTGCGTGGTCCGAAAGATGCTCAGCTTGTAGTCCAGGCACAGGCCATCCACGAAGCGCAGAGGTAAGTTCTTCGTTGTCTTTCTGATAGAACACTTCTCGGATGGAGAATTCTGGATCAGAATCAGGTTCAGCCCATGACCTGTTCAATACCAAGATCGCTAGTTGAGCTCGGAGCTCTAATGCCAGGTCAATCGTGGGATCCACGAGTGCGCTCTCACCTGCGACAGCTGAGCCAGGTGCCACATCTGTTACTTCTGGCAGAAGATACGAGGGGAAGTGTCTGTCCAGCGGACGAAGCGCATCAAACATCGCCCCAGATCCCTCCTCGGAGGTGGTCTCAGAAGTGATCATCCGCTTCACGAATATTAACAGATTCGCGAGATACATGATCAGGTCCACGCCCAGCAGAGGTGCATTCTGATCGCGATCGCGGTGTAACGCTCGCCGCACCGCGCCAAGGCGAATGTACTCTTCGCCTTCCGTCCTGAACTGATCAAGGTCATCGTGTAACGCCCTTTCAAGGCGCTGGAATCGCTTCGAGATTTTAGAGTCCGGCTTCCGTAGCTCATGAATTCGGGTCCGGTCCGCGCCCTTTGCTCCGTCCTCAGGTACTAGAAAGTGTAAGAATTTAGTGGATGTCGCGTATAGGTCCCCTATCGACTCTTGAATGTCCTCGGCATCGAGACGTTCACCTTCGACCATGGAGAATGACGTGACTGCAGTGGTCCCAGAGATCTGAGATAATTGATCGGGGGACGTATAGCGCGTGTCAGGGCGCCGGCGAGGCGTACTTTGAGGGACGGCTTCGAGGTCCATGTGCGATTCCGCTTCCTCTACGGTAGAAAGGTCTAGGATGGCACTCACGGTCAGCGTCAATTTACCAGAGGCGATCCCCCTCATTGAATGGAAAGCATCCATGAGCAGGCTGGAGACTAACCTCCCAGTGGCTCCTCTTTGGCAACATGAGATTGCGGCCTGTTGTCTTGTTCATCTTGGTGATGAGGTGGAACGGTTGGCGCATGAGCCGGCCGGCTGCTTCTGCGGAGATGTCTGGCTGGCGACGGGCTGCGATCCGCGATGCGACGGCTTGCGCTTCTGGTTGCTCTTCGACGTGACCCACCTGTCGGCTGCGGAGTCGCGGCAGTGATGGTGGGTTGGGGCGTAAGAGTGATGCGCCGACTCGACGAACGCACCGCCCGGCGCTCTGTCATCCTGTTACTGGAGCCCGTCAGGGAGATGGGCAATGTCGGTGTGTTGGACTCCGTAGGTAGATTGACATAACTTTACCTCAGCGGAGACGTTCCGAGCTTGTTGTTTGTTTTGGAGTGGGATAACCAGTCGGCCCAGTCCAGTCTTCGCCGATCTATATTACGTAAGTCATAAGCTGGAATTGTCACGTGCAGTTTCGTCCGCGCCCCAGGCGTGATGTCTGAAGCAGCATCGCCAGTACTCCCGTTATGCAGCTTTTCGAGACAGGCCCCATTGAGACGCAAATTGTTTTCTTTTTTGTTTTTCTTCCGGCAGGTGTGGGCATCTTGAACGTGTCGATTTTATGGTCGTCTTGCTTTCTCGCTCCGTCCAATAATTGGCCGCAAAACCCTCAGCAGTCAGCGTGCACCTCCAGGGCTGGGCGGAACCCCTTGCGCCGTCTCCTAAATATCGGCGTCGTACGTACTCCTGGCTTGGGTTAAATCCGCCGCCTCATCCTCCATACACCATTTCCACTTCCATCGTCCACGTACCAAAACCCTTCTGCGAAGGATTCATCCTCCCTGCGTCTTACGCCCGCATCCTCCGTTCCACGCATCGTTCCAGCCATTGCTGTGGTGGTGGACCGCTTCCCAGAAACCCCTGTTTAGACCCTCTGCACACAGCCATGCGACTAAGACACCAAAGAGCACCAGCTCTCATTCTCCTGCTCCCAGCTCTCCACATACTCGCCGTAGCGACTATAGCCGATTCTGAAGATACAAACGTCGCACGAGCCGCGCTTCCGCCATACAACGATGCCGATGCACCTCCCGCACCTCCTAGTCCGCCCATCAAAGCTACAAAAGACGCGCCCGTCGACGGCCTAGATGGCAAACCGCACGAGGGACCCTGGGTAGATGACCACCCTGTAGCCCCCAAGAGCACATTGCAACCAGCCGTAGTGGAAGAGCTACGGCCTGGCGCATCCAAGTCCAGTGCCACCCACGAGTTGACCAAGGAAGAATGGGCAGCTTTTGGTGTCGATGGAGACGGCGTGATGGATGATCGCAACAGGCAGGCCCCCAAAGGCAATACAGGCACTGAAGGCGGCGTCTCGGCCAAGGACCAGGAAAGAAAAGAGCAGGAGGGCAAGTCTGGGGCGAAGCTCGGACAGGTCCCACAGCAGCCCAAAGAAGCGCCTCCTCACCCTCACACCGGACAAGAACCATTGGAGGAAGAAGACAGTGCTCAGGCCCAGAAGAAGCTTGGAGCTCAAGGGTTGGAGGTCAGTGTTGCCGAGTTCCCGGAGTCGTTCATTAGCATTGACGCATACATAGAAGCCTACAGATTTGCCCGATACACCACATGATATACCGCACCCTGTCCCTCCATCTTTGCCGAAAGAAGATCCTCTAGATGCATCGCCGCCCAATGCGATTCACAAGCACGATGGTTTGTCCGACGATGAGGAGCATGACGGTGTCATTCAGCCGTTCCATTCTTTCATCCTTTCGTTAACAATGATCATATTGTCGGAGATTGGTGACAAGACCTTCCTGGTTGCCGCTCTTATGGCCATGAGGCATCCGCGGTTGGTCGTGTTTACGGCCGCCTTCAGCGCTCTCATTGCTATGACGGTTCTCTCAGCGGTTCTGGGCCACGCCGTTCCAACTTTGATTCCAGAGCGCTTCACGCACTTGGCAGCCGCTATCCTCTTCGCAGTCTTCGGTGTTAAGCTTCTCCGAGAGGGGCTGGCAATGAGCCCTGAGGAGGGTGTAGGAGAAGAAATGAGAGAAGTGGAGCAAGAGCTGGAGGAGAAGGAGCATCTTGCAGCCCGCCGGGGCAGCGTGAGGAAGTCGTCCATATCGCCATATGTCTTGGAGTCTGGCCGGGCGAGGCGTTCAAGGTCAAATTCCCGCCTCCCAGCACCTGCGCGAAGCCCATCATCTTCCCCAGCACGGTCACCCTCGCCAAGTGGTTCGGGTCTCTCCAGCATAATCGCGGGTTTGAACAACCTCTTCTCACTCCTCCTGAGTCCCGCGTGGGTACAGACCTTCGTCATGACGTTTCTTGGTGAGTGGGGCGACCGTAGCCAAATCGCCACCATTGCTATGGCCGCTGGCTCGGACTACTGGTGGGTAACAGCTGGGGCTGTGGTGGGACATGGATGTTGTACTGCAGTGGCTGTCCTTGGAGGCCGTGCCATCGCTGGTAAAGTTAGCATGCGAGTCGGTAAGTCAAGCGTCGGAGTCATGCGAAAGAATCGTACTAACACATTATATTATAGTCACACTGGGTGGCGCTGTTGCGTTCCTTATTTTTGCCGTCGTTTACTTTCTGGAATGCCTTTATCATGGCTAAATTCGTTCTCCACGCGGTTATCGCAGCATAGGGTCTTCACCCCCACCATATGTCTTGTAATTCAGCTCATCCCAAGCGAGTGCTTGGGCAGTTCTTTGTATTCTACTTGTATACTGACGTCACGGCTACAAAAATGGGTCATATGGAGTCTCCGAGGTGGTTGGGGGTTTTGGGTACCAGGTCCTCGGGCGTAGACTGTGCTGCGGCAACGTCTCGTTATTGAACCCGAATCTGCAAAAAAATGCAAGACATCTGCTCTTCCAGAATTGATACAACCGTAGGATTGTGCTTCTGGATCGTCGTTCGTTCTGCGCGTCCGAGTGGCGATACCTTCATATTCACATGCCATGCCATTCCTGTCAGGATCACAAACTCCTCCCCAACATCACCAATACGAAGCAATTCCGCCTGGGCCAGCGGACTGGAAGTGAAAAGGGGCATCGGGCGGGTATGGCCGGTGTTCGTCCGGTCTCGGCTGAGGTGCCGAAGCGAGTTCTCTACGATGCATTCCATACCCTGAAGGCATTGGTCCGTCTATCACGAAGCCCGATCCTCACATCTACGTATATCCCACGGCTCTGGGAGACTTAGGCTGTTTTGTCATTCCCGGGTAACCGGGTAGGGGACCAGTTCCTCTGTACTGTGTGTGTATTGTGCGCTCCTTGTCTCCAGGCCGGAAGTCCTTGGAACCTCCCGAACGAATGTTCCAGCAAAAGCAGGTCATCGTACACAGTATGCTTTGATTCCAGACCCTGTCCATATGCTCACGAAGAAATCTTGGCTACGAATAGACTTGTAGCTCGTGAGGGGCTTGTCTCACCGGGATACCACGATTTCAGGCCTTTCAAACGATCAAGGAGGTCTTTCAAGACACAAGACCACCCCGGATGCCTCGGACGGCGCACTTGGCAAAGTTCGAGGGCCTGGGCGCTGTCAACTCTGTCTGTGGCCTACGGGTAAAAGTCCCTGAAAACGCCTACGTGTAAGGCCAAGCAGGCCTCCTAGGCCTCAAGAATAGGGACCATTCATACTCGTACATGCGCCTTTCTTTGCTGGGCGAGAATAAGATCCTGTGATGGGCAGCATGTGAGTTCCCCGTCGGATTGTTAGCGTTCCATGGTTTGAAGAGACTCCATAGTTCCTATAGATGTGCATTGTGTCGGCCTCTGCGGCGGCTACTTCTATTGTTCATTCTGCTATTGTGTGCGGTCTTATAGCTATTATACTGTGACGTTCGAATAAAGACGTGGCGATCACCGTTGCATGGGCCAGTCTGATTGGTTGGGTTTCCTTGGCATTGTTCTTCTCCGGCGATTTCAGAGCAGGGCACCACTACAACTTCGGCAAAGTGACGAAGGCCTCTTCACTTTCACCGTTCACACCTTCACACCCTCACTATATACGTTCGCGCAGCGCCTTCGACTTCCCCATGTACTTTACTCGAACCCGCTCCCAACCTCCCGCCTCTTACTCCTAAAACCTGTCTCGTGGCGAGCTGGCCTCGCGATTCCTCCGCTCTATCTAATTCAAAGAGAACTTGTTCCCAATTCAACTCTCACCATGGTTTCCACCGCTGCGAACGCTGGCGTTCCGCAGTACATGCCCACCGAGCGACCTCGCCCCCCTCCACCCGCCGTCGAAGCTGAGGAGGCACAATGGATCTTCAGCGAGCAGGAGCTTGAGCAGACGCCCTCCATCCTGGATGGCATGCCGATTGCCGAAGAACGTCTTCTGCGCCAGAAGGGCATCAACTTTTTGCAGCAGGTCGGCATGATGCTCAAACTTCCTATGACGACGCTCAGCACCGCGGCCGTCTTCTTCAACCGGTTCCTGGTGCGCAACTCCTTGAAGAGCAAGCCTGGCTACAAGCCTCTCCATCACTATGTGAGTCTTTCCAGTCACCTGTAGCACCTGCGCATCCATGAGCATGCGCTGACCACCCACGGAATCAACAGCAAATCGCCGCCACAGCCCTCTTCCTGGCCACCAAAGTAGAAGAGCAATGCCGCAAGATGAAGGAAATCGTCGTCGCATGCGTGCGCGTCGCCCTCAAGGACCCCAACAAGCCAGTCGACGAGCAGACCAAGGATTTCTGGAAGTGGCGTGATACGATCCTCTACTCCGAAGATATCTTGCTCGAGAGTCTGTGCTTTGATCTCAGCGTCGAAGCTCCCCACCAGATCATGTACCGCATGTTGACATACTACGGGATCCAGCACAATAAGAAAGTTCGCAATGCTGCGTGGGCTTTCCTCATGGACTCGCTGAATACATTGCTTTGCCTGCAGTTCAATGCTCGGACCATCGCAGCCGCGAGCGTCTACTGCGGCGCGCGCATGGCCGACGTCAAACTTCCGGACGTGGACGGCATGCCGTGGTGGGAGACCCAGTACGTGAGGCTGCGGGACATCCGGAAGGCGTGCAACATCATGGCGGACCTGTACGAGACTATGCCGCCCAAGGAGGGGGAGGGGCGCAACATGTACAGCGCGCTTAAGAGTCCAGAGGAGATCGATATGAGTTTCCAGACGCCGAGGAGTTTAGCGAATGGAGATGCCCCCATCGTGCAGGCTTCGCAGGGGAGTGTTGGAACAGCTGCTCAGGCTGGGAATGGGACAGGAAATGCGAATGGAACTGCGGAGGTGAAAATGGATATCGATGGAGGTGCGGGTGCTACGAATGCAGCGAACGTCGCAAATGTCGCAAATGCTGCGGATGGAGAGAACAACGCCACTCCAACGGGGGATGGTTCCGAGGAAGGCGAGCTCAGTGGGTAGGGTTCCAGTTTGGACCCCGTCTCCAGAAGTTTTCCGGTCTCATAACGGCCGCCCAGAAAGGCAATGGGAGTGGGCCTGGTCGAAGAAGGAGGGTTGAGATGGACGTTCTTGGATGGGGAGGGCGGCTTGTCGATGAATGGGGTTTTGAGATCGAACCGTCATCGACGAGTCATTGTGGTGGTATCGCAGAAGTACAAGGAGATCTGGTTGGTGATGGTAGTGATTGATGCACGAAGGCGATGAGGGCTGGTCTCCTGTGGTTTCCATTGTTGCATTGACAGGCTTTATCAGGAGTTCTGGCTTCTTGCTTCTTATATTTGATACCCTGGGACCCGGGGGGTGTGATACTCTACGAACACACATGAAGCAAACGAATGCATTTTTTTCCTTACCCAACTATAGTACCCAGGTGGAGAGCGTCGATGCTCTTGATCTTAGTCATTCCAGGTTCCCCTTTCCGAAGCCGCCTCCAATGGCAGGCCATGCTCGAAAGCGCGTACGCCGCGTCAGCTCTGAGCACTGATTCTGATGACACATGAAGCGAGCGGGCATCAGACTCGGTCTACCGGTACCGCATGTGGGAACAGGCTTTTTAAAGTTCTCGAACAATCCGCTTGTCACTATCTTTTGGAATCTATTTCAGCCTTTTCTCCTTCACCTGTTCCCAGAAGGATTCACCATGACTCCACCAGTAACGGTGCCAGACGGCGTACCAGCACCAACAACCCCACCTCCGACGCCGCAGCAACATGAGCTCGAGACTCGCGCCAAAGAATTCATCGCACAAGAAAGGTTTAATCGCAGATTTACGCTTCCCGCAACGAACGCACATGATGAGCTCGCCGTGACCTACGCTGTCGGCGGTGTGGACTCTGACGCCGCACCGACTTTGCTATTCATCGGCGGCCTGTATGGCGGTAGGCGCCTTGCGACGGTGTTTGATTATGTAGCGCAGAGCCTCGGCATGAGAGTTGTTGTGGTAGATAGGTAAGAGCGGGCACTCGGATTTGACTTCTATAGATTCTGACCTAGTTCATGTAGGCCCGGGATGGGTGGTTCGACATTCGTCGAGATATCGCTGCGTTTGTCGGTTTGGCTCGAGATCGTACCCCTCCTTCTAGACACTATCAAAGCACGACATGTATACATTGCGGCTCACAGTTGCGGTGCTATCTATGCCCTCAATACCGTATATGAGTTTCCATGGATTCTCCCCCGGTCCAACCGGAAGCTGTACCTCTTCTCGCCATGGGTCAACCTAGAACATTCTGGTGTCTCGATGTTGTCCATCTCTTCCTATCTGCCCTCGCCTCTAATCAATGGGTTCGATAGCGTCGTCCGTTGCGCCAACAGCATCATTGCACCCACCACGCAATTTTCGGGCCTAGTATCCGTTGCACTAGCAGCCCCTTTCGCTGGCGACAACCAGGGCGATGGTAGGAGAAAGCCCTTACCAAGGCATGAGCGCGACGAGGTGTGCTGGGAGTATTGTGGGATTTCGGCCGCAGAAAACTCTGTTAGGTCCAGAGAAATCATGCGCGCCTTGTTTAAGGAGAGCACACGTGGCGCCAATCATGACGTACTTCTCTCACTTCGCAAAGGGGTCGCTGGGGGGTGGGGTGCTTACGATGACTGTTCAACATACGCTCACTCCCTGGAAGCCCGGATGCGAGAGCTCCATCACCAGGAAACACGGGCGGATATAAGCCCAGGCCTGAACACGGCCGAGAATGACGTTGCATCGGTTTCATGCAGCAATCCTCTCGTCATAACAACCTTCTGGGCGGAAAAGGACGATATGGTGGATAAGCAAGGCGAAGAATACTTCAACAAATGCTTCGAACGCTTTTCCGAGGCCAGCGGAGGCTCTATAGGCAGCGAAGGGACCGAGGGTAAATGTCTACTCTACAAGAGCGAGGTTCTATCAGAGACAGTGCACAACACAGTGTTCCTACCTCAGTACGAGGGTTTCCCTCGGGCGTTGAGGGACATGTTAGGGGGATAAGGCGAGTATAAGCATAGGAGACGAGGAGAGCCTTCTCCGAAGATCAAACCATGGACGACAATTTGAGAATGGGGAATCGATCGGGATGACATCCTCGTGAAATGATAAGTTATGGGTGTCCTCGAAACGAGTATATGAGGATTGGACTGGGTATTTATATATCAACTATACGTCCGACTGGAAACTCAACAAGCTCAATACCACCCGTTCCACCCACTTCCACACCCCTTACAACATTGGCCTGGCCTCTACGCCCCCCTCCGCCCGCTTCCCCTCAATCCTTTGCCTTCCCCTCCTCATAAACTCCACCACCTGCTCATCGCTCAAATCCGTTAAACCTGTCCTAACATCCACTTCCCGTCTCTTCAGCGTCTTCGCAAGAACAAACACGCCATTTGTTTCCACGTCTCCCTTGTTCTCAACCGTATCCCGACAAAACTTAGCATATTCAGAGTAGTGCAGCCTCGACTCCCCTATCCCTTCCAACATGATCGCGAAACAATGAGGCATGCATTCGAACTCCCTCCACACGACAGGGACTGCTTGCATCGCTAGACGCGAAGCCAACACCGCATCTTCATCCCTCAGCATCTCCTGCCCTAAACTGAAAAATATGGGTGGGGAATTTGACCAGTCCTTCGCCGCCAAGGGAGATACCAGCGGATGCAGCAACGCGCTGCTCTCGCAGTACAAGTCCACCCTTGGGGGGTTGGTAGGCCATGCCGGACACGTTGGGTAGTGGGTTGCATGGCTTGCAGAAGGAGGAGGTAGATAGTCGTATTTGGCGAGCGTTTCGAGGCTGGGGAGGGACCGCGTGACATCCAGCCATGGGGAGGAAAGTGCCAGTCCGGCTGGGAGGGGTATCTCTCTGCCTTCGCCGTGGAAACGGATTCTAGGGGTGGAACCGGAGGGAGCGGAACGGTGTATTTGAAGCAATAATTGAAGGAGAGCGGCACAGAGATTTCCGCCTGCAGAGTCCCCGCCAAAGACAATCTCGTTGGCTGGGATGGGTGCGTGAGGTGCCCCAGGGGGTGGGTATAAAAGCGACATGTACGCCATCAGTGCATCCAGAAGTGCAGCAGGAAACGGGTTCTGAGGTGCAAGTCTGTACCGCACACTGAATACCCTCCCACCCGTCTCTTTCGCCAGCCGCGATGTCACGGGTCGATAAGTGGCCGGATCGAGAAGATACATGGCTCCGCCGTGGAGATACATGATCGTCACTTTGGACGTCGTCTCCTTCATTAGTTCTTCGTACTTCTGCTGCTCTGAGAGGTTTGCGGGGTCGGGAGTTTGGGGGGTAGCATCTTTCCGATACCCTGTCCATTCTCCTTCCACGGGCGCGGTAGGAGGTTCGCTCCATTTCTCATCTCCGTTACCCGTCTGTTTGATCGCTTTGAACAACGCTTGCCTCGCATCATCCTCGGGTGGGACATCGCACTTCACTTTGCTCACCCACATTTTCCCCTTTACGCCTGGATCTTTCGTGGTCAGGCGCTGCTGCTTGGTGATGGGCGTGGGCGTGGCGTTAGGCCCGCCCAGCATGTCTCGCAAAATGGTGATGGTGAGGGCGGTGCGGAGGTCCCATTTTGAGGCGGTGGGGGAGAGGGAGAGGGCGTGGGAAAGCATGGTTTTGAGGAGGAGGGGGGATTTGGGGAGGAGGAGTTTAAGGAGTGTAGTGGGTGAGGCTTCCATGTCGAACGAAGATGGGTTGGGGACCAGGTTGGAGAGCGGAAGGTGGATGCGGGAGGAGAAGGAGAATCGTAGGGTAGATGAATGTCAGGGTAGATAAAGGAGTCAGGACGACATGCTGGCTTTTGAGATATATCAAGATCATTTGCTACGTTCTCGTCTGGAGTCGTCAGTCCTGGTCGACAGGGGTCCATGGGGGAGAGTGCAGGAAGTGGACCTCGGCGTCACCAATCGGGCTAGCGTTCCTGCTCCTAGGGAGAACGAAGAACGAACCCCCATACATTCGTCGGCACTACCTAGGTGCCAACCGCTTCCTCTACCTAGCCCTAGGTACGTATACGATGCGACTATTTTTTTTCCTTTTCGAGGATTTCCCTCGACGGGCCAGCTTCTTGAAGGGGGCATTTCCCTCAATGGGTTAAAGCTTCTGTAAGCGGTAATAGCTAGGTCTATTACCTATCCGGAGCCATCATCTGGGAAAACCGAAAAGCCCATATATATTATGGTTTAACAGTTCGTGGCTACCGTAAACGATCGGCAATGAGATCCTCAGTGGTGACTCCCACAATCGGGCCATCGATTCCCGCTGGATTAGCGCTCACTCTTCCCCCTTCCCGACCTCCTCCTCACCAATCCGGGTTCCCTCGCATGACTACTCTCCATACTCGTCCCGATCCCCGAATCCGTAAAGACATGTGTTGCCGAGCTAGGCACAGGCTCCTCGAGTATAAAGTCTGCATCCTCGTCTTCGTCTTCGCCTTCGTCTTCGTCGTCTGCCTCCGCTCCTGGCTTGGGTGCAGGTGGAATGTCCTCCAGTGCCGGGGCTCCCCGTTCTTCTTTGACTTTCGCGGCTCCGCTTGTGAAATGGAGGGGTTGGTGGGATGGGAGTGTCGGGAAGGTGCGCGAGGTATCTGATAGTGGTGTTGCGGATGTCGACGACTCCTCGGTCTTGAGTTCTGGCTCACCATTTCCCTCCGCTTTGATCCTCCTTACTCTGGCATCATCCTGGGTGCCATCGCCCAACGCCATAGTCAGCGTTGCCCATGTCACAAGGACAACAATCATCTCCACAGTCCAGAACAAGCCTGTGAATACCGCAAAGCTTATGATCCAATGGTGATACATGAGCCAGCGCAATCCTTCCAGGTTCGCTTCCAGATGCACAGAAGCACGATAGACTTCTAGAGGGGTGCTGCTTCTGACCTCAAGCCGTAGACTAGACGGTATATTGCGCACTCCCTGCTCGAACTCGACATTCTCCATCATGGTGACGCGAACCGTTTCCGATTCCTGGCCCCAACCGATCACATAGAGAGGCAGCCGCAGCACGCGGTAGAGGCATTCCGTCACCCAGCTCCGATAGGTCATGATGGCCGGTCTCCTTGACCTCGCCAGCACAAGCGGCCTCTCCGCCTTGACTCCGCTTCCACCCGCCGAAGCACCCGCCGAAGCGGGCGTTGCTTTCTCTTTTCCCGCCTCACCTCCATGTGAGAAGTCATCGACATCCCAGTCCTCCTCCCACCCCATGAAGCTCTTTACAACCCCGGCGGCAGCAGCAGGCCCGCGCAATTCGACCCCCATCATCCAATTCCCGGCATTGAGATTCTTTCGACTGCGCGGCATGACCAGCTCTGCGACGACATCGTACTTCTGCCGGCTGACGAGGTTCTTCACATTGGCGATGCCATAGGGGTGGGATGAAGCTCGTGTAGTGACGCCAAACCGCGAAGCGTGTTGCGCTTGGTCGAATTGTAGATAGATTGGGACTGAGATGCCGCGCACGGGAATGTACGCATGATAGAAGGTGAGATATGCGACTAGGGCTGCGCCGAAAAGGGCAATGGAAGTGATTAGGAGAAGGGCCGTCCTCAGATACGTCCTCAGGAGCGCTGGAGACGATGCTATTCGGATTGGAGCTAGCAACGTATTCTAGTTGACAAGGTCAGTAGATGGCATACACACATGATCAAAGTACGCAGGCATTGGCATGCATCTGGACGGATGGCCAGCTGCAGGATCTTGCGGCTGCAGAGAGGGAAAAACAACCTTAAGCCAAGCCGCCCCAAAAGGTGCCTCCGCATTGTCTTCCTCGTTGACCATGCTGCAGGGACCATAGAAGCAGGAGAGAGGGAAGGCTACGTTGAGCTGTGTGGGAGATTCCGTGTTTCTTTTCTTGCCTTTGCTGCCCTGTCGCGAATCGCGATGTGACGTCGGCTGCAGCTGACATGTGAGATCGGAGGTTGTGGCTCGTGGCGGGGATCAATCAGATCAGATTGCCGGGGTAAGTAGACCGCATGCGAATCGTGAGACTCGTGGACGCTTTTCTAAGGTTTCCTGCAGAGGATAGATATATCTATAGATCATCACCAAGGAAAGGATTGCGAGTTACACTTGGGTTATTGGATACATTCATTCATATTGGAAGCTGCAATCCTAAAAAGAGACGACGATTGGACCCTGAAATCCCCATGCCTAGCAGCCCCAGAAGGAATTTTGGCCGTCGAGGAAATCCTCCCGCAGACGGACTCGGAGAGTGACAAGAGTCCTGGTGTTATAAGTTATTTATTGCAATTGCGTACCTACATATGGTACCCGGGACATACACGCACGTGACTGGGTTCGGCCATGCAGGGGCCTGGGGGGGTGCCCAGATGCTCCCGAGGTTAACCATGATTCTCCTTCTCCCACCGCGCATCTGCCATCAACAGCACGTTCCTCTGCGAAGACATGTTCAACATGGGGATCGGCCCTTATCATGCAACACACTTCCAATAATGTCGAGATCACTCTGGCCACCTTCCTACTCCCGAGCCGGCATGTCTGGCCATGCAGTTCGACGTCGACGCATTGTTCGGCGCAGATATTGGGGCTTAATATCGCGACGACGGGAGAACCAATGGGTTTGTTCCAAATAGGACACCCTACAACAACGGTTGCCAGGCTATTTCGGACATCTGCCCTTGTTGTATAACGGTAGTACTAGCCTGCATGAAAGTGGGAGCGTCACCGTCATCGACCGTCTGGCGAGGGCCCGGGACCACTCCTTGCGCCCTTGGTACAAAGGTACCCATGGATATCCAAAATGGACCTGCAGATCCCACCCAGCCATCAGGTGGCTCTGTCCCTCTCTCTCCTTGCATGTCTAGTCCCCGGATGAAACCGCCAGCGAAGATTCCGGAGTGGTCGCCATAACACAATATCCCGCAGGCCTGTCGCTTCCCCAGGAACGCTTGTCTGTTTATCCATCCATTACTGTATTTCACTCTCGGCGGAAGTATCTATATCATGGCTCTGGCGCCCCACAGTGTATGCCTGCCTCTCCGCCTCGCCTTCACTCGACCAGGAAGCGTTTGAGGTGAAGGTGGCAACACATTATTGCCTTTCTCCTTCCCTGCATCCTTCGTCCCTTCTTGCTCTGGGAGCCCACGTTTTGGACCCCGCCCCCCAGGAACGCCCTTCCAAGGTTCATTCCCCAACTGTCGCCGAGTCTTTGTCTCATCATGTGGTATTCTATTCTTACCGTGGGGTTGTTATCCCTTGCTTCAAACGTAGTCAATTGCAAGTCGACGTCGCATGTCGAGCCCGTCGAAAACTTGCGCCACGTGCCAAAGGGTTGGGCTGAGGTCGGTGCGCCGGATAAGAGTCGTCGCCTGCACTTTCGCATCGCCGTCCACCAGGTATGTGCTCTTGTGTGCCCAGCTACGTGACCACTTGTCCGGCCAGAGGGCTAATGGCATCAAGCACAACCATGCCCTGTTCGACCAGACGCTCATGGAAATATCGGACCCCAACCATCCACGATATGGACAGCACCTGAAACGTGACGAGCTAAAAGAGCTCATCAAGCCCCGTCCCGAGTCAACAGAGGCCGTCCTGAACTGGCTGAAAGAGTCCGGCGTTGCTTCCAAGGATATCGAAACCGATGGAGAGTGGATCAACTTTGTTGCTCCCGTATCCACTGCCGAGGAAATGATGGCCACCACTTTCAAGACCTACCAGAGCGTAGAGCGTGGGGATATCAAGAGAATTCGCGCTCTCCAGTACTCCGTCCCTGCTGAGGTCCGTGACCATATCGACATGATCCAGCCTACGACGCGGTTTGGCGAGATGCGCCCTCAGATCAGTCAAGTGCACGATGTGCAGGTTCTGGATGCGGTGATGAGCGCAAAGTTCGCCATCGTGAACGAAACATGCAACAGGCAAATCATGCCATCCTGCCTCAAAGAGCTATATAATTTCGCTGATTTCAAGGCGGACCCGAACGCGCGCACTGTCATTGGTGTCAGTGGCTTCCTCGAGCAATATGCCCGATTCAAGGACTTTGCTCAGTTCGCCGGTCTTTGGGCACCTTGGGCGGTGGGCAGCAACTTCACATGGACATCCGTCAATGGTATGTGTTTGCAGTATGCATATGCCGTTCAATTGACGCTAATGTAGAACGTGTAGGCGGAATCTTGGATCAGCGTGCCACGAACAGCAGCGTCGAGGCTAACTTGGATGTTCAATACACCGCTGGCCTGGTTGCGCCTGGTATCAAGACCAATTACTATAGCCACCCGGGCCGTGGACCGCTTGTTCCCGACCTCGACCAGCCATCTCAGGAAGACAACCAGAACGAGCCCTACCTGGATTACTTCACTTACCTTGTTGGCCTCCCGGATGGCGAGTTGCCCCATGTCCTGACAACCTCATATGGCGAGGATGAGCAAAGCGTCCCTGTTGAATACGCGAAAAAGGTCTGCGATTTGATCGGCCAGCTCGGCACTCGTGGTGTCTCCGTTTTGTTTTCTAGCGGTGACACTGGTGTTGGCTCAGCATGTCAGACCAACGATGGAAAGAACACTACCCGTTTCATGCCTATCTTCCCTGCGTCCTGCCCCTATGTAACAGCTGTCGGTGGAACCACGAAGGTTAATCCCGAGCAGGCAATTTACTTCTCATCCGGCGGCTTTTCAGATATCTGGTCACGTCCGTCATACCAAGAGAAGGCTGTCTCCGCATACCTCGGAAAGCTTGGCAACCAGTGGGAAGGCCTCTACAATCCCGGTGGTCGTGGTTTTCCAGACGTTGCTGCACAAGCTCAGGGATTCCGAGTGGTCGACAAGGGCACACAAATCTCCGTTGGCGGTACCAGTGCCTCTGCTCCGGTGTTCGCCTCCATCGTCGCCATGCTCAACAACCGGCGTATTTCAGCGGGCAAGCCTACTCTTGGGTTCTTGAACCCATGGATATACAGTCAGGGTTATAAGGGCTTGAACGATGTCGTCACTGGTGGCTCGACTGGATGCACTGGTCACAGTATTTATTCAGGCCTCAAAGCCCCCTACGTCCCGTACGCGTCTTGGAATGCGACCGAAGGGTGGGATCCGGTTACTGGTTATGGTACACCCGATTTCGGGCAACTGCTCAAGATCTCGGAGGCTGGTGTGTACGGCGGGCGAAAGGGATTGTATGGGAATTACTAAAGCTCTGGCTCTTAGTGCGGGTAGTGCAAATAGTGCAGGTGGCGTCGGAACTTATGGTAGCGGAAACAACTGTAGACTACCACATCGTGCGATGCTAGATGAGAGCTGATGTTCCGACGTGTTCGTGTAACTGAACTGTGACTGATTTGCATGGGACAGAATTGAGAAGTTGGGAGGCCCCATCACAGCTCCACAAGCACTCTTCCAGTTGTCCATCTCAATGCCACATGATCGAGTAATATTAGCGCTTTGAGACGTTCCCCAGAGTTGTCACAGGCGGTACCGCGGGGCGGATGTGGTTTTGTGTACAGCTTGCAACACTAGACGAAGCCAGAAACAAACAGAATTTTCATCTCCGAGAGTCTTGACTACAATCAAGCTATATACAGTAAGTACAGTGATGAGGGCAAAACCGTAAACTTTCGGTTTGTTGCAACCATCGCTGATGGAATACGGTGTATACCACCGTGGTCTTAATTTGGACAAGGACATCTAAACACATGGCGTCCATTGTGGATATAGCATCTACCGTTTCGTAGCCCCAGTTCATAGTAGCATTTCGAGTGTGCATTTTGGAGACCCTTTTTAAGTTCACATCACGTGTATTGTATTCCCTTTTGGGCAACCCGAAGCGGCGCCAATTCACCACCTGCAGCCCTGGAGCCGCGGAGGCGAGCACGATAGAAAGTGCCCCGCCAAATGGACGTCAACAAGCCCCTCCAGCGCACGCAATACCCCAGCAAGTGTCATCATGTCCGTTAACATGCGCATCCGCATTCTCGAATCTCACTCACGCTCATTTTCTACTCGCCTCACGGCCAGTTCCACCCACCTTCTTTTCTCACGATGACGTCCGTCGATTCCGCCCTCCCGCTTACTCGTGACTCGGTGCTTTCAGCGCACGAACTGATAAAACCACACATCCATCTCACGCCTGTGCACACCAACACAACGCTTTCGGCGCTAGCATCTACACCACAGACCTCGGACGCGCTGAAAGATACGCCCTGGGATGGGCAGGAGCCCGCAAACCCAAAGATCAGGCTCTTTTTCAAATGCGAGAACTTCCAGCGTATAGGAGCATTCAAGGTTCGCGGAGCTTTCCATGCGGTGAAGAGATTGATAGCAGAGCAAGGGGAGGACGCGGTTAGAGAGAAGGGCGTGGTGACGCATTCTTCTGGTAAGTGGGCGCTAACGCCGCTCGTTCCTCCATGTAGTTGGATATAGTTGAAGCTAACAAGATGCAGGGAACCATGCCCAAGCCCTCGCGCTCGCCGCAAAGACCTTCTCCATTCCCGCCCACATTGTCATGCCGTCCATTTCCACCCCCTCCAAGATCGCCGGCACACGCTCCCAAGGCGCAACTATTCACTTCAGCGGTTCAACGTCAGAGGAGCGCGAAGCCGTTGTTGCGGAGGTAGTTATGCAGACAGGTGCTACGTTGGTTCCGCCGTACGATCATCCAGATATCATGCTTGGGCAAGGGACTATGGCTGTGGAGTTTGAGAAGCAGATTGAGGACTTGATTCAAGGAAGCGAACGGCTGAGTGTAGGAAAAGGGAAGCGGAGGCTAGACGCAGTGATTGCGCCGTGTGGAGGCGGAGGCATGCTGTCTGGCAACGCGATTGCGTTACGCGGCACCGGTATCCGTGTGTTTGGTGCAGAACCCAGTTTCCAAGGTGCTGATGATGCGAGACGCGGAGTGGAGGCTGGGGAGCGAGTGACTTCGGTCAAAACGTTAACCATTGCCGATGGATTGAGGACGCCGTTGGGAGAATGGACGTGGAAGGTTATCTCGGATAAAGGGCATGTCAGTGGGCTGTTCTCGGCAACAGAGAAAAACATCAGGGATGCGATGAAGCTGGTCCTGGAGCGGATGAAGTGCGTTGTCGAGCCTTCCGCTGTCGTTGGATTGGCAGTGGTCCTGTATAATGAAGACTTCAGACGTCTGGTGGAAAAGGAGGCGGGAGACGAGGGCTGGAACGTTGGTGTCATATTTAGTGGTGGCAATACCACTGTCGAGGCGATTTCGGAGATATTCTCAAATGAAGAAGACAGGGCGGGAGAAAGGGCCGAAGGTGTCATAGGTCGAGACGGGCAAAAGTTCGCAGAGAATGTCGCTGGCTAGATGATAGCATAACCTAGAATCTTGAAGCATCTACTTCGTCTCCTCAATCGCCTCCTCCACCAGGCCTCTAGCGTCGACATTCTCCTCATCGGCCTCCACTCTCCCCTCAAAACCGTCCTCTAAGATTTCGATTAACTCATCCAGCTTCGTAATCACCAGATCCGTATGCTGATGCTCCGCCAAATGCCGATTAACGTCATTCACCAACAGCACTGTTGCCGCTCCCGCCCTCCACCCAGCTGTCATATCATCAATGGAATCCCCGACCATAATAAGCCCATTCCCCCCATCCTCATGCATCCAACTTTCCGCAATATGCAAAATGCCTGCAGGATCTGGTTTCGGGGGTCTAAACTCACGCGTCACGATTGGTTCGAATTTTGAGCCAGGCAGGAAAGTGGTAAGAAGATGGTTGACGGGCATATCAAAGTTGCGGGTGCAGATCGCTTTTTTGATATTGCGAGAGTCGAGATACGACATCAGGTCCACGAGTCCAGATTGGGGTTTTTGAGAGGCCATGGCCGTGCGCTCTATTTGGCGGATGGTTTCGTGGGCACGGGACTGGGCGGGTTCAGGGAGCGAGTAGATATGGTCGAGGATATCCGTGGATTTGGTGATTCCGAGGGCGGCACTGGGGGCAGTCAGATTGGGCAAATGAGATGTACCATGATGGATGTATGGAGGATTTTGACAACGTACCTGAGCATCAGGTACGTAGTGCATGGAATGTTTATTGGAAACCTACCGCATCTCCGCGAACATGTAGTTCTGAGGTTCACCTGTGAGCAGACGGTCAGCCATGTTTTTGAAGCCAGCAATCCTCCGGGGCTGAAAACGGATGGTCATGGGACGTGCCAGCTTCAAGAGGTTGGAGCGTAAACGGGTTCCAACGTTACAGATTGAAACGAAAGCATGAGACTTGGTGAGTTGATCATGTACAAAGGGGGAGATCATTGCTTGCATAGAGATCGTCATGGTTGCTGTCACCGGTACAGATACCTGTGCTGGAGCGGGCAACCTCCAGAGACAAGATGACCCTTCATGCTTCAGATAATGCACTTACATAACGTTCCATCAACGTCGAACACGATGCCCTTCAGCTCAGCCCTCTCATCCCCTTCTGTTCTCTTCTCTGGGTTCAGAGGCGCAAACCGCCGAGGCCTTATCGGGCGTGGCGGCATGCTAACACTTGAAAACTGCCGAAGTCTCCGTTCCATGCGACAAATTGCTCGTTGATAAATCAGCAAAGATGTTATCGCAATTTTCGGTCGTTGAGGACGACATCTAAGGAACAGGAGGATGCCGCAGGTCATAGTTGCCATGGCGCCAGGCTAAGCTATTCTTAGGAGAAGTTCGAGTGGGTCGTGATAGATCTGCGTTTCCAAGGTTGGTGCCAGTTGGCTCGTGCGCTTGAAGGCGCTTGAAGGCGCTTGGTAGTCCATAGATGGTTAGCACTAGTCAAACGGTCAGTGAACTTCACACCGTGCCTCCCCTAACGCTTTCACCTTCTCTAGGGGGTTTCAATATTCGTCGATCTAGTTTCTTTGGGAAAACACAATCCTTATCATCTTGGGTCGCATTACACGAGAGCTGGCGATCCCGACCGGGACGCTATCCAATGCGAGAGGCGCGAATACAGCTGCAGGTGAAAGGCCTGGGAGTAATGTGTCTACGCTTTTCTATTCACCGTGCTTCCGATCATCGGAAATCAGTGGATGTCACTGAGAGGAGTGTCATACTGAAAGAATCTTCGATCGTTTTCCAAAGTGCTGGATAATTGGCAAATCAGTTACATGGTCAAACAAGATCATTCCGAGCCTATTTTGTAGCCGTATGTTGGCAACCCGTCATAGCCATAACAGAAGAGATAAAACTAAGAGATATATTGCTCTGCCGTAGCATACTGTCTCGCGAGGTACTCCTCGTTCTTTCCACCATCATTCTCGTCTCAGTCCCTCTTCCTTCACTTTGTGCAGTATTCATCTCATGTTTTTGAATACCTGTTCAATAGAGAAAGTTTCACTCTTATTGAGGGGGAACTGAAGTTTCACCGTTCCACCACCGTCTTTCACTTTACGCGAGCGGTCCGAGCGGCATTGTAATAACAACCAATGTGAAGCAAGCTTAGGATCGATTTACAAACTCATTCTTCACGCAAATTTTCTACTCTGGCTTGCCTCTCACACCCGTTCCTTTTCACAACCACTGTCTTCCGCATAACCTACCTTTCTACCCTTCTACCGGTGATGGACAAGGCCACGCCCATTGACGTCAGGTTTGCTGTTCCTGAATGCCTTAAAGGAGACCTCGTAAAGGAGCGCGTCATATGCTCTCATCACCCCCAAGAGCATATCCCGCGTCCGGACTCACCCAGAAAATCAAGGCAGGAGCTTTATAGACGCCAGCTATGTGATCATCTCAAGTCACTGCATCCGAATCCCGAAGAGCGCCATCACCAGATTGCGAAGCTGAGATGGCTTCTGAGCTCTTTCGTGTCAAACAGATCGGTTATATTCAACGACATTATTGTCGATCTGCTGGGGCTTGCGAAGCAATGCAAAGAAGTGGCTGGACACAGGGACGCTGTTAATCTCACCGCTTGGTCAAATGAGGAGATTGTTCGGAATTCCACCTTACAGGATATCATCTTCCACCCGCTGCATGTTGTTGTTCTGGCGTTCTCCATGGGCGGCCCTATAGCTACCTCATGCGCAGCCACTTTGAGCACATGGTCACCGCCCACGTCTTCCACCAGCTCAAATATAACGGACCAGGAGAAACTGGCGCATTTTTATACAGAGGGTGATTCTGGCGACATTGCCGAGGATCACCGCATTACTATTGTGTGGGAAGAGAGCCGTGAAGGTGAGTATGTCCAGAGTCCGCAGGGCGTCCATCATGTGTTCTTCACCGGTGATGCCAAACCCCGAACACCACCCATTTTTCAGCGCTCGGAAATGAAACTCGAAGACGACAACGCGGCCCAGGTCATCGTATTTGACTCCGGAAATGCTGCCCTGTTTTATGAGCCGCCGAATGCCACAACCATACGCCGGGGTATACGTTTCGATCTATATGTGAATGCAGACCTTCCCGGGTGCGAGGAAAAAGCGGACATCGGTCATTGGGAGGCAAACAACGAGGGCAATGGCGGTAAGATGACATTGGGCCGTCTTCTTACAGGAACACCGTGTGCTGGTTACAACGATCGATTCCACGAGCTACTCTTCTCTGCCGAGTCTGTCGAAGCCATTTTCACGAAACTTGCTCAACTAAACATTGGACCACCGACATCTATGGATACAGGATCGACTCATGATCCAAGACTCGAAGCCAATTTTGACCATTGGGAAGCCGAAAACTTGGCCAGGGCAGCAAGCATCTTCAATGCTCCCATACGTCTCCGCGGGACGTACAACAATATGCTGGACTTCCAAGACCGCTTGCGCGCTCGGATGTTGAAGGACATGCGCCGCTCTTTCCTCGGCCCCAGGTTCTTCCCGCATAAGCCTCGCGATGGCGACAAAGAACCGGCGCGAATCTGGATCCGTGATTTGGGCATGACTGAAATTGTGTTTCGGGTTGGGCAATATTTTCCCATTGATCTCCCTCTACATCCGCAACATCTCATACATCCGCATAATCTCACGCTGGGTGCTAGTGTAATTCACCACACTTCCCTCGAACTCATTGCGGCCGGATATGCTGATCAGGGCGGTCTTCTCTACTCCGTCGGGACTCTCGCTCAAGCCATAGCGGATGCTTTTATGGCGTACAGGGAAACGGAGCATAACCCGGAGCCATTCGTCTATGAAAATGACTTGGCGATATATCAAGCCCGCTGCCTGTATCTCTTCTGGTGCGCAGACTACGTCGCGGGATGCGTGGCCCTGTCGCGGAAGGGTGCTTCCGAGAAGAATCGGCAGCTGGCGAAGGCGACGAAGACCGCGTTGACGCGCGATGCCCGTGCTCTGCTTCTGAACTATATATCTTGGTGTTTGTTTGTAGAGGAGTTGCCTGCAAGGCCGTTTCGGGTTCGGCAGCCTGTGGGCAAGTGAAGTGATAGACGGGCTGCCCTTATGAGAGCTACATAGGATGATCTGCTATCCTAGGTAACAGTATGAAAATTCTTGGGAACCCGATGGAATGCAACATAGGATAGGTAGCTACATGATGACCTGATCATGCAGGTGCGAGGAAGAAACTCCAGATAGGATGAATGAGCATGCTGACTTTTCACATGCATATGACTGTAACTCGGCTTCAGGTCCTATGACCCTCCAACGCCCTGTCTCGTTCCTTACGATCTTTTCTAGGGTTGTCTCAGATGTGACTTCACCTTTACACGCTGAACCCAGACATTGACTACAAAAAAAATAACAGAACGTAGAAGCTTCCAAAACAAAGCTCTAGTAATTGCGAACTCCGGAATAAATGGATCACCAAATCCTTTATCACATGGCACAATTCAATTGCTCATATCTCGCGAAACGGCCTCTATCTCAGATCAGATCAAAATAGAATCTCGTAATGTATGTGATACGTACAACCTGGGCCGAGGCCGAGGAGGAACTATCTCGGCTCAATGTGGACAAAATCCATCAGTAACTACATCTCGACAGGGACCTCAAACGGAGATAAATGACGTTGGGTGTATGCTACTTGCAACAAGACGGATGCCGACGAAGAGGAATCTCCGCTCAAGGGGGGCAGGGTTAACCAGGGAATTCGGACAGTCATGCATGGGGTCAAAATAAGGCAAAAACTGTGACAAAAAATTGGTTTAGACCAACGGGGCTACATCGAAGACTATTTAATCTCACAACGAAGCAGGGCGGATGCCCCAGAGTGCGATGATAGGAGAACTTCAGGGACATAGGACAGATAGTAAGGTGGGTATGGGAAGCGTATTACTTTAGGGATGCGTGATATCCCGTACCCTCTCCAGACCAATAGAAGTGCCAAAGGCTGCCAACAACAACAGGGACGGGACATCAGAAGAGTTAAATATAGCAGGAGAACATTAAGGGGCTGGTACCTAATAAGCAACATAAACAAGATCAAAGATGAGGCTCCAGACGATCCTGCTATATTCATACCTTCTCCAAAGGGCATTACCTCTGTATAGAAAGCTTTCATAATAATCATCCTTACGCATGCGCTTCGCCTCCCCTTTTGGTTCTCTCATCCAATGAATTTAAGCCCTATGGCGCACAATGGCCAAGGCTTTTCAGGCCTTCCTGCTAACAACTCTCTATTATTAGAAACAACCGCTCCAAGGGCCAGGTCCTGATCCCCTATTGATGGTCGTTCTAGCAGATTTGAGTAGAAGGCTAGAAACCAGGATAGTCTCTACGGGGCTCAGTCTTGGTGTAAAAATCATCTAGCTGCTGATATCACATCAAGATCATCACGACACCTCACAAGCACGAAGCTGCCACCGGTGCCTCCCATCTCCATCACCCCAAGCCATCCCACTCTGGGCCGCCAGATCACGACAACAACCCAACATCCAATCATTGGACATGTCAACACTCTCATCGCTGTGGGCACTCATCCGCCAAGGAGCGCCTTTTGCCTTGTATAAGTCTCCTAGCACCAAACGGCTAACTATAAAGTGAACATTTACGCTCTAGATTCTAACTCCATTAGGGCGTCCCAAGCTCGCTCCTGTAGAGAAGCTCGTAGTAGGGCTGAGCGCCCCCAATACATTAGCGAAGACCGCGCACAGCATTGCCAGCGACATCATACGTGTAACTTGCATAGAGTCATTCCCGTTAATCAGCCTCCGGCGCTCCACTCGCTGTTAGGTACCTAATGATGGTATTATCGATTCTAAATATCAGGGCAGGCTTCGAAGAACAACTTACAGAACAATGGCATACACGATATGCAACGGAGAAGGGATGATATAGAGGGGTATTCATGAGGCGATTAGAAGATAAAGCTCACGGGAAGTTGATTACGAAAAATGTAACGGAACAGGTTGGGTATATAGCTAATGCAAATTCGACTACCAGAGTCCCAGGAATTTATCATTATACTGACTTCACAATTTAATTCGACACAATAGCTCCGCGATTGGCATCTACCTGGCTTCGAACTATAGTAATGGGCATTTATTTGGGTATATGCTGCAGCAGTGTCCACCTCCCTCCGATTAGTGTATCTACTCCGTGGTTAGCAGTGTGCAAGGAAGTCGACTTCTGGGGCGCTTTCTACACGAGTGTATTGGTAGGAACTCTATGGTTGCGTCGCTTGAAGATGTACAAAGAGAATGAAGGTTAAGAACTTGGAACACTGCGCTACGTATAGATACATGTTGCTCTTTCCATACCGTCGTATGAGGCTCGTCCGTATCAGATTGTTCGTTTTGTTTGACGTTGATGCCCCGGATTGTGCATGAGTTTGATCGTTGCCCTCAAGTAGTCACGCCTGCCGCACTCCCCTAAGCCCCCTACAAGCCTTCTTCGGTCGAAATCAGGGTTCCCATCGTCGTTGCTGGCTCCGCCGTCTGCCTCACCGAGCCCTCTCGTAGCGGTCAAAACCCGGTCTTCTCGGTTATAGTAGACCGATTCTCCAACATAAAGAGGGTAGCCGGTGTGCGCAGGCCTGTAGTCGCCATTATGACGGACTCCTGACCAATTCCGTAAACTATGGCCGATCACGGGAAGCTTTGGCGGACGAATGATAGTGTCGTTTGGTAAAGGTCGCTGGTTGGTCTGATTGTTTCGATTGACTCGGATAAGACCATAGTTTAGTAGACCAGGCCGACCACTAATTTCTTGAGATATCTCATAATTCTCATTCGAGTGATTCTTCTGCATATTCTGCTCTGCTGTCGGACAACCCCTTGGTAAGATTAGATCTACTTCTCTCTGGCCTCGGAGGCCAAAAGAGCCAACAAAACAGCAAAGCACAGGGTCCAGAACGGCAACGGTCCGCGAATTTAGACGGCCGATGGTGATCTCGAGCAAATCAAGATGTGAACGTCGTTGATCTCCTTTCCCGTTTGGAGTTAGTTGTAAGGAGTATATTTCTTTGCACAGCTCTTCGATGAGTGTATGTTGTAGCTGCCTCGGAATTCCAAGCTGGAGCATGGCGTTGTAAAGATGGATCTTTCCCTCGATATCATTGGGAGTTGTGATTGATGGAGGTTGATCTGATGTTTGTGAAGAAATTTGGCCCGGCTTGCCAGCCTCCCTTTTGCAGTGGGAGCCTTTCCCGTTCTTCTCTTCACGCGCTTTCTTGTGGTCTCTCCTCCATTCTTCTACCTCTCGCAGCCAGGGAATGATGTGGCACCTGATTGCTTCGGGGTCGATGTATGCAACCTGCTCCCCGGGGATCGCCACTCCATTGTGGGTGTCGGGATACCTGATAGGCAGATGTAATTCCGTGGCAGTTGGTTCCCTAGTGAAAAAGTCGTAGGCTTCTCGGGAACATTTCATGAGCGTCTCGCGATCGAGCCCTTCATCTTCCTCAGGTAATCTGGTTGTTCCTTCCACCATGTAGTCCTCTATTAGACTATAATCCATTGGTGGATCCCCGTCCCCCAATTCTTTCCCGTATAGCGTATAAAATTGCTGGGCATCTATGACAATCCAGGCCTTTTGTGGTGTGTTCTGTTTCCCGTCTGGCATCTTTTCAGGAACCTTTCTTCCTGCGCTTCCCGCCCCAGTCTGGCCTTCTGCATTTTCTTCAGTTCCTGCCTGATCTTCCCCCGCTGTCTTGTCCTTTGACCCCTTCGATTCTTTTTTTGGCTCGTTTTCATTTGCCCCTCCCTTTATTTTGGCCCTTCCCTTGGACTTTGCGGCACTCCTCGTAGTTGCACGCGTCACTTGGTTCTTGCTTGCGTCGTTGTTCGCCGTTTGTTGTGCTTGCTCTCTTTCCTTTCTCCTGTCTTCCTCTTCTTCCTTGCTCCTGTTTTGCTTCTCCTCCCATTTCTCCAATCGGGCTATTGCTAGCCTTTGTACTTCGTGCTCCACAACGGCGACTTCCACGCCGCGTGATTCGGTATACACATGCTTAGGATACGCAAGCGTTCCTTGCTCCCTATAACGGGATGGTGAATTGTACGCCTGGATTCTGGCATCGACCTCCAGGTCAACTTGGTGCTCGAGGGTCTGGCCCTCGACAACATACTTTTGAACTGTGGCTGACGGTGCTAGGGCACCACTCTGCGTTTGAGGTTGCGTAGTCGCTTGCGCCTTGGACGCTGGTTTGGCGGTGCGGCGCGCGGTTGGGACGGCGATAGGGTCATCTCTGGGTCGTGGTTCCGGGGCCGGGGGATTGTGTTTTGGCTTCTTAGCTTTTGGAGGGTCCGCCTCATCAGTCGGCTTGCGCTTTCTTCCGGGCGCAGTATTCTGGGCCTGGGCTTGCACAGTCTCTTGCACATTAGAGGTAGGCGGAACTGCAGCGGATTGCGAGGGAGCAGTTGGAGCAGCCGCACCGGGTTGGGGATCATCTCGAACATCATCGGTTTGTGCTTTTGAAGGCGCAGCTTTGGTTTTACCCCTCTTAGACTTCGCAGATCCCTCTTCTTCAGTCTTCTTTCCCTTCGGTCCCATATTGTAATAAAATGAACGGGGGAGCCAGGCGATGCTCTGGATGGTATGCAGCAGGCGGTAAGGTGCAGTTGTGCCAGGGAAGGGAGTGGAATCTGCTCTGAACTGGCTGTTGATATTGTCCTTATAGCGGACTCCCTCCTGGCGGTAAAGCCTCGAAATGCAAACAAAGGAGGCTGTCATGTTCTTTATCAGACTCGCCATGTGGCCCGCCCCTAGTCTGGATCCGTTCGAGATCGTAGATGGACAAAGCGAGCTGCAAAAGGCTAAGGCCAGGGCTCTCAAGTCCATCGAATTGATAACAAAGGATTAACAGGTAAATACGAGCTCAATCATGAATTGGAAGAAAGTCTGTATAAGCGTAGCCCAAATCAGTGGATATGATGCGCTATTCCCAGTGCGGACGTCGCCCGTGTACGGTCTCCAGTACCCCCAAGAATGGCATGTACTGCCCTGCCGTATCGGTAACGTTCGTTCATTTCCGGAAAATAGAAATGACATTAAACAGTTCCAAGGGTCTGTATGCAACACCCCACCCAAAGGAAGTGGGACCAACCCCGTTTACCCAGCTGCCCCAGGGTGCTCAGCTACCGATGCACCCTTTGGAAGAGAGATTGTATTGACGAAAAGGGTCGGATTTACATTGCTAGATCTAGACGCGCGCTAATTATATCAAAGATGGCACGATTTTACAATCATGGTAGAGGGTGCCTGCCCGCCTCTAGGGCCTAGGGTACGAGTAGGCGCACCACTGATTGAATTGGTCAAGTACAATAAGCACGTTTCTGAAGGTATTTATTGCATTGCAATCCGACCATCCATCCCAGGCATCCTTTAAGTGGCAGAAAAGAAAATATTCCCTCCATACATCAGAAAACAGTCTAGACGCTGAACTCTTCGGCAGAGTACAGGTACCAGGTGTGGTGAGCAGGCCCAAAGCACAGATATGTCTCAGGGTGCTTCCTCCTCGGCCAAGTCCCCCTCCGAAGTTTCCTGGCTCCTAGATACAATCTCCAATTTCCCCATCAGGCACTCCAGAAAGTATTCCTCCTCATGTTCCTTAGAAAGTTCCCAGCCCAGGAAGGTCTCTGCATGTGCCTGTTTCTCGTCATGGATCTCCCGCAACGCACGCACATAATAAATGTGGTATTTGCTCCGTCTGAACTCACATTCACCGCAATGGGGACAGCATCCACTCTTGCAACGGGCGAAATGGACCGGCTTGCCCTTCGGGTGGCGAGGTACCAGAAAGGAAGGGATGTGCCATTCTTGGTAGAAGTCCCCTCGTTTTGGGAGACCCTTCGAGAGCTGTAGGTCTTTGAGTACGGACTTCTGGGGCGCTCAGTTGATGGTGATGGTGCTGAGCTTTTCATTCCTTAAGGCTTGTTCGGATAAGGCGATTCTGACCAGTTGAGCCTCCTGCTTCTTGCCTTTCGACTCCTCGATGTTGGACGCGAAATCCATGCGTAAGGGTTCAAGTGCGGAGGCCATGCCGCAGGTCTATGCTCTTAGAGCACCTTCGACAACAGAAGTCTTCACTGCCTCGGTCTCATCAACGTCGGAGACGGTAACGAACTACCCTTCTTGGAGTGCGGAGGCCACCTCGACCAGCTTTGCCGCTTGAACATCTTCGTCAAGCGAAGTCTCTTCGACGTCGCAGGTGTTACGCAAGTTCATCTTCTCAAGTGCCGAGGGCGTATCGAACGATCCTGATACAGATTCTCGAATGGCCTTCGGTTGAGCCGTCATCCCAAGGTTCACTTCCTGAACATGTTCCCCAAGTGACTTCAACTCCTCGATATCGGTGGTATCATCAGCCTGGGACTTTGCGATCGCGGAGACCATCTCGGCCATCATTGTCTTTTGAATGCTTCTCGCATGAGGGGCATGCTCCACCACTTTCTCCCCCCCTGGAGAGAATGACA
Organism: Westerdykella aurantiaca; assembly: GCA_030412805.1. Classification (NCBI taxonomy): domain Eukaryota; kingdom Fungi; phylum Ascomycota; class Dothideomycetes; order Pleosporales; family Sporormiaceae; genus Westerdykella; species Westerdykella aurantiaca. Next base: position 5,205,613 of record JASJFJ010000001.1, read on the forward strand.
TTCGACGTTACGGCTGTGGATGCAAGTTCCACCTCATTGAGCAGATCTGATGAGAGTAACTCGCCTGGTGGAGAAGGTGTAACGGCGGGGGTGAGTGGAGACACACTCATCGTTGTGATGTAGTGACTTTCTTGTTGCGTGGCGATTAAGTTGACTGAGTTCCTGTTGGTGAAGACGCACCTCGGATTGTTGGGTTGGGAAGATGGTTGTTCCGAAGATACAGAAGCGATGCAAGACTCCGTGGGCCAGAGAGTTTAAGGACACGTGCAGAACATGACACACTGAGCAGATGAGAAAGCTTTCACCGAGACCGAGTGACAAATAATAGAGTCGTAGGATTGGTATGAGTTGGGAAGGGTGACCAATCAGAACACGGGGGGTGCGCGGTGAAAGGCGTAATTTAAGGGTTAGCTTGGGAGTTGAAAACAGTGAAGGCGGCATTCGGCAAATGCTCGTGCGAAGAACATTTGACATTTCGCGGACATAGCTTTTGAGGCTATATTTCAGCACTTCTATATGATAATCAACAGTCGAGTGTTCACGGCTCGGATATATCATCCCGCGAATTCTCATTCTTCATTCAAAAATTCAAATGCTTTGGCAGCCTGTCCACCACATGCCCTCTCGAGCGTCAAAAACGCAAAATGGCCTCCCACAACGGGTCTGGCAAAGAAATACGGGTCCGGAAATCCGCCGTCACCCTCAGTATTATAAAGATCCGTAAAGGGACGGTCAGAAACCGTTTCATTAAGCCACAGCGCAACGCGGTCCAGGATTTCTGAGCGGACCTTCTTAGAGGCGACGGCGGCGGCTTCGAACTCCCAGTCTGATTTGGTGTAAAGATGGCGTGAGTCGAGTGGTAGACCATATTTTTGCATGACGGCGCTGTACCACTTGGATTGGATGTCGTATATGTGCGACGGTATGAAGTCTTTGGTGATTGGGGTCCGGCCCTTTGAGCCTTTGTTATCCCGAATGGGTTGTTGGTCCCCATGATTACCGGAAGCGAAGTCTGGACCACTGCCCGAGGTTTTGTTGGTGATTGAAGGATGGAAACAGAGGACAGCATCCGCGTAGAGGGAGTATAGCGTCGTCCAGCTGCCATACCAATCATACGCAAGTTTGGCATGCGTGCCGTCGCGTGAGACGCCATAATCCTGCCATTTCTCAATATATATGTCCGATATGTTGCGATGCTTTTCGGCATCTCCACTCCGATCAAGAAGGTCCGCGAGTTCACTAAATGCCTTGATGCCGATGATCCCTTTCAGTGCCAGGTTCGTCTGAAGTGCTAACCAGCCAGCAAAATCGTCTGTGCAGACTGCCGGGTGTTAACTTGATTCGACGCGTCAAGACGGAATAACTTACGCTGGTTGTGGGGCTCGAGACTGTACTCAACAAGGTAGCCCGTCCATTGCTTCCAGAGGTCATAGCTACCCCTGATCCACTCCTTCGCTTGATCTACGCCCTTTGCACCACCTCCCCAAGTATCGTCGATATGTTCAATACCTTCATGAGTTCCCAACGTCGTCAACGCAAAAGGTTTACCATTCTTGGCGTTGTGGTATGTTTGATCACCCAACGCGGACCACAACGACTGGGCTTCACCAGACGATCCATACGTCAAGGAGTTGACGAGTGCCAGCCCCATGATGAGCATGTTGCCACACTCTTCGACAGGCATGTACTCATCCCTTCCATCAGCATGGCCTGTCAGGTTAGGGAAATGGGCACCAAGATCGTGCATAGAGTACTTGTTGGGGTACTGTCCGCTAAGCTGATGCTCGATCAACGGTTCTAAAAGATATGCGCCCCAACGTGGATTGGTATAGAGAAAGAATGGGAAGGCGGGGAATATTACGTCCACGGTCTGGCAGTTCCCGTTTGAGGAAATTTCCTTGAGGAACAGCAGTGGATTTTGGGGCGTGCCAGAGAAGCTTGTGGCACCTAGAGCTTGCCTAGCCGACAATGCTACAATGTCGACGTAGTTCGTAGATCCCGATCCATATGCGTCGATATATAGCTGGTCGGAATAGTTCCTGGCAAGAGCATTCGCGCTCTGGAAATCACCATAGTGGAATTGGACAAGCTTCTCATCAAGCTGGAACCAGGATTTCCATAGCGGGCGCATGAATGTGAGGCCGCGGGCTGAGGCGTATTGTGTGACCGGATCCTGAGTGTGAGCGATCGTAAAAAGAACACTATCGCTCGTTGTCGTGTTCCAGGATGATGATTTCTGCAAGTTGAAATGCTTTGCGAAAGCGAAGACGGGTTGCTTGTCCATAATACTGCGGAAGTTTCCATCGTTCTGGTTCTGCAATGTGCCGGTCCGCGCAAATCGCCTCCTGATCGATGCAGATGAGCCTGATTCGTGTCGGACAGCTGCAGGTCCTGTGAAGTGTAACTTGCCCCATTCCGCTTGGTCGTAAGTCTCAGTAAACAACTGCTCTGACTGCCTCTTGAAGCTCCATGTCTTGAGCGGTCCAGAGCCAACAGCTTCTTGTTGCGTAAGTGACCATTCGATTACACTCTCTCGTTTCCCGCTGACCCACTGCCCGTTGAGATCAACATAGATGTTGACATCGACGCTTCCTTCTACATATATCGTCAAATACGCGGCCGGAAGTGACTGCCGAAGGGTCGATGTTGGAGTAATCGGCGACAAGAACGAAAGTGTAATCTCGAGGGGATCGACATCAACTCCGTTTGAGGGTGACGGAAGCGAATACGTGAGATTCGTCGTTGATGCATCGTACTTCGCGCCTTTGTACGTGGGGTATGCTATGCTATATCTGCCCGGCCTGAGTCAGTACCGTCGACGGTTACAGATGGGGGCACAGCGCATACTCCTTGCCGTCTGTGTCTAGTGAATCCTGGGGCCGGCCCAGCAAGGGAAAGACTTCCTTCGTATCGGGTAGCGAGGCGAGGACACCGAACCCAACCTATGAAGTGAACCTATTAGCCCTCGGTTGCACTGGGCACGTTTCTCACAGTTGCATAAAGTTCCGGTGTCGGTGGAATAGACGTACTTCGCCTCCAGTCCAAAACATGGGCCATTTCCGCCATGGCTCTGCCCGCGCATTCCCCAACCAGGTGCTCAGATACGGATTTCGAACAATAAGGGGAAGAACGGGTGGCTTGAGCGTCGAAGCTTGAACTACATCGAGGAGAAGGACCGAAGAAATCGCAACTGCCAGCTCAGATGGGCGCATTGCGTCACGGTTCAGCGAATTCGAACAGCATAAACGAGACGTGCGCGAGAAACACCAGGTCCTCTAGATACGAATGTTGCTTAAGAATAATGAGCGGATCGTGTACATTGAGAAGAGAGTAGGGGACGGAAAGCCGAGGTGAAGCTATTATTTGTGCAGGCTGTCAGCAGGTTGGGATGGGAGCTTGGAGCTTGGAGCTTGGAGGTGTTGCGGGGTGAAACAAGCACGACCAATCAGCGCTCAGCTCCTTGCAAGGGGTCCGCAACGGCGACAAAGCTAGTGAAGCGTGCGAAGCTAAAGGAGACGACGTCTCCATGCCGAGCTGTGTACACAGTTACAGTTACTAGTATCCATGTTTGCAGATCGTTTGTCTCGAAGATTAGACACCCAATCATTCGCTCGAGAAGGGTTTCTTCCCACTTCAATCGATTCAAAATGTTAGGTAACCTTTCTTTGCGGGCTTTCATATAGGACTGCATAGCTCATCCCCCCTCGTTCTAAATTCGTCATCCTAACAGCCATCTTGCAGGAAGATCGTGCCCAAACCCAGGACATCCACGCTGCACAGCTGGCTATAACTAACGCTCCACCTGGTTGACAGTATCCGAACTCGTCATACCATGACGTTTCCATGCACTAGCAACAACGCCCATCAACCTTGCGGCAGTAAAGCCCTTCCTTCGGCCTGGCGGAGGTGTTGAAATACCATCCCTCGTCATCCTCGCGGGGCTTGGTGTCCGGGTGGGCCATTTTTCTACCGGATATGCCGGTCTGATTCCATTCAACCGTGCAGTTTCCCGTTTCTTCTTGTTTGGAACCGGTGGGAGTGGGCGAGTTTGCTTTAGCGGAGCAAACCTTAATGCTGCTGGAACAGAAAGCTGGTAAGGCTGGGTGGACACACAAATTGAATCTCCTCCCTCGTAGACCTCGTGCGAGTTTTCTTCGGATGTTCGCCTCCAAATCAACCCTCTTGTGGAATCGGTATCATGTCGAATCCTTGCTCGCGGCCTGCTCCGCTTACAGCAAGGCGATACGAAGACATCCTCAAGCCCGTGTACTCGTCGCTGGTCATAAAGCCCCACCTGTATATCTCGCTCGGCTGTGGAACCCTCGGTTGGAGTCGTGCCGTCATCTTCATGGTCGAAAATCCCAAGATGCTTCAACTGCTCTAATGTTCGATAGTAGTAGCGGAAAACGACAAACGGCTTATCGATCGGGTCGATGAGGGCAAACTTGTAGAGCCGTTTTGGCAGGCCCGCCCCAGCTCGGCCTGCATTCACAAGACTATTGACACTCAGCCACGTTCTCACAACGGGTGCTCAGTCAAAACAAAGCGCCTTCGTCGCCTCATAGTGCCAACACAGAGAATCTGGCTCACCTGATACCCCTCTCATTGCATCCATAAGGCGTTGTCGCATACTGTTGGAACTCTCGCGGCACCCTTATTCTACCATGGGCTCGAAATATGCGGATTTCCATACACGTGTTAGGGTCCAGCACGTTTGCCAAATTTCTCCACTTCCCATCATCTTGACCCGGCATAGTGAAGTGCATTGCCCTCTTCTCCACGGACTTCTTAGGTTCCTTTCCCTCCTCTTTCTCCTCTCTCTCAAACAGGGCAAACATGGTTTTCCCTTTCCATGCTTCTTCCTTGCCACACGACCAGTTGACGACCGGGACGGAGTTGATGAAGAGTTTGAAAAGGAAGAACTGGTCGCTCGGGATTGGTCCTAGGATGCTATAGCAGATCCAGAACTGGCTTCCTTGGTATGCTTCGATGTATACGCTGACAGTCGAAGATTCGTGGTCGTAAAATGGAGGAGCCCTGCCGACAATGCCGGCGTCGTCGTAATATGACTGCTCTCGAGGATAGTACTCGGCGTATTGGCCGACATCGAACTGTGAGCGAAGCTCAATATCAACTCCCCGGCAGCTTGGCATCCTTGACTCCTCGCGACTGTACGCGGCTGGTGAGTGAGTGTTGAGGAGACACGGTGGGGCGCGCCTGCCTTCCAAACCTTGTTTCTGTGGAAAGGCACGTGACCGTAAACAAACCGAGAAGGAACCACATTGGGCCGGGCAAGACATGACTCCGCTATAGTGGATGTGCCCCTCTCAGGGAACCCTCTCTCTCTCTCTCTCTCTCTCTCTCTCTCTCTCCCGCTTGGATGCGTAAGGGTCGTAAAAACCTATATCCCACTGCTGCCTGCCACCCAACCATCTTTGACTACAACCTCCCCGAGATTTGAGACGGCACCTGCCCGTACATTCTGCTATACCGCCTCCCCCCGCGTCAACTTTAGCTCAGACTGAACCCAGAGCCTTTCACTATATCGCCCGCCAAGCCGCACTGCCAACGGGTACGTGCAGTTTCACCTTTACAGTGGCCTCACATCTTCTAACTCTTCCTTCTTCTCTTTAGAGCCTCCGTCAACACATCCAACTGCTACAGCATCCAAAAGCAAGCGATCTATCAAGAGACTTATCTCAGTCACCACTTCAGCTCTGTCGCTAGCTAGGTGCCCTCTCACCACAATGCCTTCTCCCGACCAGCGGAGTCGAACTCCCGATGTGGATACGAAACCATTACGCAGCGTGGGCGCGAAACGCAAATATTTGACTGCCGCCCAGTTAGCGGAGTAGGTCGTATCTTACTTATCTGACGTTGACATGACACTGAACCACTTAGACTCAAAACGGGACCTCGAGTCAACATTCTGGTGGGTCCTCAAAACGACCAGTATATTGGAGTGGAAAGCGCGTACGCCAAAGTCCTCTCGCATTACTCGGAGCTAGCAAAGCGAAAGCTCTCAACGTATGGCGTGACGCGTATCTGGGTCCCCGGTGCCTCCAAGTTCATGATCTCTTGGATCTATCGATATATGCTCGCTGGTGAGAAAGATCCTGCAGATATGAAGTTTGAGCAATTCGATCTGCCTGCCCTCATAACACTTTGGTGTCACGCGAACGCATTGGAGTACACCTTCTTGGCCGACAAGACCTTCAAGCGGCTCCACTATGTCATCTCCACTGTGGGAGTCTTTGATGTCCACATTGTTCAAGATGTCCTCGCTGCGATTCCTGGGCTTCGCGGTGCCATTGTCGATACAGTCGTATATGACCTTACCAATTGGGTTGGCGTCTGTCCTTATGAGTATATTCATCAAATATACCATCTTGAGGGTATGGCAGAGCTTATCGATGCCGCCATGAAGAAGGAACTGATGCGCCTGGTTGAGAAGTCCAAATGGTACTACAGCCAACCTCATATCAAGCGACAGATCGAGCGGGCGGATGGGCAGTGCCGTAATCAGCAGAAGGCACCTAACAGACTACCCACTTCCGCTTCGCAGGTTCCAGGCGCCATAGACATCCATCAGCTCGAGCTGACCTACGAGAAACACCCTCAGGAAAGTGACACACCTCCCATCAACGGCGGTTCTGTATCAGTGAGGTCGGAGTCGGCAAAGGTGCCCCCTGCGACTGTGCACTCAAGGTCAGATGCTGCCGACAGGAGCAGGAGGCGAGCAAAAACATGTTACAATTGTGGGTCAACTGAACATCTCGTCCGCCGCTGCAAAGTGCAGGCCCCCTCCGCTACAGACAGGCATTCTGAGGCACCTATCGCCAACAAATCATCGGCCCCTTCGAGGATATCCAAAAACCCTGGCGTCGTTAAGCTCGCTGAGTTGATCGAAAAGAACTTGGCCCACCTACGCTCTAGAAAGACAGAGACCCGCGCGAAGACGTGCCACAACTGTGGATCATTGGAGCATCTTGCCCGTAGCTGCGGCTTGGATGTCACCCACTTTGCTCCTCGCCAAGCGCTAGATTCTAAGAAGCCGCTCAGGTGCCAGAAGTGCGGTGCCATCGGTCATGCTGCTGGGGACTGTGGTCTCGCTCCCACCATGGCAGTGGGAGAGGCAGGCGACGCTTCGACCGCGAGCGGCGTGTCCAAACCATCATCACGAAGGGCCGTTGCCTGCTACAACTGCAAGGGAATTGGTCACATCGCTAGACACTGCAATGTTGGTCCTCAGCGAGTTCCTGAGCGGGTAGCCTCGCATGTTAGCAAAACATTGACGGTCAATGGCAACCCTCAAAATTCCCCAATCCGAGGAGCTAACAGGAGTTTCCGTCGGGGGAAACCTGGTAAGCGGTCTGCCGTTCCTAACTATGTCGAAATTGCTGGAAATGGCGAGGGGATCACGACCTGTGACTATGAAGTCAGGCCGGGGCAGATCACTCGCACAGGTCTGGTGGTTTGAGCTTTCGTTGCGGCACTGGGGAAGGCGTTCCGTGATTGACGTGGGACAAGTAAATGATTGAGATTCGCGGTACCACCATGAGATCCCCAGAAATCAGGCCTTGGCATTGGCATCAGGGAACCTCCGAGAGTGTATAAACCATAGCGAGATCTTCTCCAGGGGAACAGCTTAATCTGATTTGCATTCTACTCTTTCTCAATTCCTTATTGCTGAAATTTCAAACTACAAAATCAGAGAAGGCGAGTCTCACTACGACAGGATACGCTCAGTTCCAAAGACCTGTAATGAATGCTAGAAGTGCGTACCTCTAACGGCGTCTGTCGTTATTGAATACAGGACCCTTAGAGCATGTAACCAATATTGTGGTATTGCAGCTAGGGAATTAGGCTTGCGCAATTTGTTAGGATAGCGCGACACGTCTTCTGTCACTTCGGTGCCCACGAATAATCTGCATGATGTCCATCATCCCCAATAGAACCCTCTCTACCCGATAACACACTCCCCGCATCATTCTTCAATCGGCAGGAAGATCGACCATCCACCTAAAAGAAGATGCCGTTCCCTCCCTCTCCTGTGGTATTCGCTACTCCTGTGCAGAATTGTTCAGTCGCTGGGCGCCAGCGAGCGGGTATGTGCCGACAGCTGTTGTTGGTATTGTGGCTTTGAAATGTGATGCATCGAGAATGTCGAATACTGCGAGAGGTCCGTGATCTGGAAGGTCTGTTGATTTCTTTTGAGTCGCTGAGCCTTGTACCCGGTTGAGGTTGTGGAGATGGAGGTGGGAGGAGCAAGTTGGCCAGTAGAGCAACTGTTCACTTCCCCTCCGCATCCGGTTTTTTCCCATGCTCCAAATAATCCTTAATACTGAACATTCCCGTTCCCCTATCCAGTGGTTTCGCCTGATCTGGGCTATGCTTCCAGCCAATCATATAAATCAGTCGGAACGTTGCAGGTACAGTCCCGTCCTCATTCCCATGTAGCTCCCTGTAGATATGGTCTCCAGCAAGTAAAACGTCGCGTTGAATAGCACCCTTTTCTCTTGAAAGCACGGCGTTGGACTCGCCCATGGCCTGAAGATCTTTCATCAGGGAGAAGGAGTCCGGATAGTCGACAATGATGTCGTCCACATCGACAGTGAGTAGATTGAAACCGGCGCGCTGCAATAAGCCGCCAACATCCCTGACGTCCGCTAGAGGTGAGGTGTGTGTGGAGACCCCACCTCTGCGGTCCATTTCGGCAAGTTGGAGCGAAGTTCGCAGTTCGTATAGCGAGTCGCCGCCCATCATTACACCAATGAATGGGCAATCCGGCTTGAGAACGTTATTGATCTGGGATAGAACGGAGGGAAGATCATTGATCCAGTGCATGCTCAGGCTGCTGAGGACTGCATCGAAAGAGTTTGCTTCGAAGGGTAACGCCTCGAGAGTGTTGAGTACTTGTCGCTCGATTTTCACCTCGTTGTTGAATGGTAGGTCTGCATCTCGGTATAATAGCTTTTCAGAGGCGTCTGCAGCGACGAGAGTCCCAACTCTCTTCGAACGTGGTCCAGCGTCTGGCGAGTCTTCGGAGGGAAGTGTGAGCATGTGTGCAATATTGCATGCGTTTGCGCCGAGGTCAAGGACTTTCGGAAAATGACGGTTGATATCCTGCGGAACATAATGAGAAGAGTCTCCGTCTTAATGGCGGGACGGACGCACCATTAACCTCTCACAGAGCCTCGACGCCACCTCATCCCTCAGATAATCCACGCTCCTGCTCACCTCCACGTTGGAAGCAGCCCTCTCTCTCTGCATCCATTTCTGCTGGTGGGAGAAAATCTCCAGCGTCGGAGCTCCAGGGGCTTGAACGGTATAGCTACGAGCTATAGCTATCTGGAAAGGCGCACATCGTCGTGAAAGCGGAGGAATAAAAGCTCGTACAGAGAACGTATTCATGATGGTAGGTATGGGAACCGATCGATGAGTCTATATGAATCTATCGAACCGGGAGTTTGAAAGTCGAAGATGAATGGCTTTCGTGATCTGTTGGGAAACTTCGGCAGTTCATTTCCCCGAACCGAGCTCCAAATGCTCCACCACCTGGACCCCCTCGTCAACATCAAGATATCCGCGCCGCCATGGCGCACACATTTCCGTATACCTACTACTCGTGCTCCTGTCACGAAAACCGGATCTCTCCGGGGGCTTTGAAACGCTTCTCGCACCCACCCCCCGCCGAAGACGAAGAAGACGAACGGACTTTCGATCCTAAGAACCCGCGATCCAATTATTCGCTGTACCCGCTGGAACATTTGCTTTATTGCGAGGATTGCCGCCAGATACGCTGTCCAAGATGCGTAATAGAAGAGACGTTGAACTGGTTCTGCCCGAGCTGTCTATTTGAGGTGCCCAGCTCGGTGGTGAAGAGCGACGGAAACAGATGCACGCGGAACTGCTACAACTGCCCCGTATGCACAGCACCAATGCCCATCGCGTCGTTGGAGGATCCTGCCAACCCATCCCCAAATGGAGGCCCCTTCATCCTCTCCTGTCCATACTGTCACTGGTCCACCGCAGAAATCGGCATCGAGTTCGACAAACCCACGGGCATAACCAGCCAGCTCTCCCGCATCGCGAACGGCGGAAACCCCATGCCCACACAAAAAGACAAAGACAAGGAACGCGACCGCCGGAAAGAATCCGAGAGTCGTAAGCTTCAGGACTTGCTTAGCGGCGCGCCCCCGTCGGACTCTCCGCCTCCCTCTTCTACCTTCGAAGACATATACGCCAGTACATCCGGACCCACCCACGACGATCTCTTCTCCAACCTCTCCGCATTCTACAAATCGCAGCTCGCCGCTCAGACGCCTTCGAACCCCTTCTCCTCTCACGAACTCAACTTCTCCTCCCCTTCGTCCTTCTCCCGAATCATGAACCTCTACTCCACCACCGTCTCCAAGAAGCAAAAGCGCGACAAACCCGTCCCGATGCGAGAAGCCGCCTCCTCCCTCGAGGGCCTGCGAATCCACTCCGCCTCCGAGGACGCCGAAGTCATTGAGCGCCTCCGCAAAGAAGGATGGGACGCCAGTGTATCCCCGGCCCAACGACTGGCGCAGCCGAACCCGAGTGTACGGTTGACGGCAGATCTCAGGCCAGTGGCCACGCTGCTGTGTACAAAGCGGGGGAAACGCTGCGCAACGTGTAGGCACATATTATCGAAACCGGAGCCCAAAATTACGAGCACCCGATACAAGATCAAGCTGTTAGCGCTGAACCACGTGCCGAGAATCAGCGTTCGGTGGTTGCCTCCCACGCCTGCGGGTGGTGCTTCTTCCTCGAGCAGCACATCATTGTCGGGGATGGCGAGTTCGGGGCATCAGGGGCAAGCAGGGGCAGGCAGCTCGTTCGATTACGCCAACATCAAACCGGGGCTCCCCACACACTTCGTCCTACATGTCTCCAACCCACTGTTCGACCCCATCCGCGTCACGCTGGCTACTCCCAGCATCACGCCTGGGAAACTGCAATCACGCGTCACGCTCCTGTGCCCGCAGTTCGAAGTCGGCGCCAACACGGACGTGTGGGACGACGCCTTGGGCACCGCAGGCGGGAGCGGAAGTCCACTGGAGCTGCGGTCTCGAAAGGGCAGCGTGTCCGGGGGAGGACCTGGCGGGGACGGGCAAATTGAGGCCGGCAAGATCTGGGACCGAGGCCGCAACTGGACGAGTGTGGTCATGGAGATTGTGCCTGGTCTCAATACCCCGCCGAACCCACCGTCCAAACACGCGCTTCCTCCTCCTTCTTCTTCTGCTACTACCACTATCTCCGCTGGCAACGGTGAAGACGATGACCTCGAGGAAGACGATAGGACGCTGGAGATACCGATTTTTGTGCGGATAGAGTACGAGACGGAAGTAGGCGCCGACGAAGGTCGGATTGGGCTGGGAGGGGGCGAGACGGGGAAGGGAGAGGGACAGCAGAGGGAGAAAAGGGAGGAGGCGTTTTGGACGGTCGCTGGGGTTGGGAGAGTGGTGCTGTGAATGTGACTGTGGTGTTCTCAAGGGTGGATTGTGATGTTATTGTAGAGAGCATTATACCCTTTTCCAATTCGATTTCTACAACCAAGCAATCTTGCCTTGGGTATGCCTGGTTGGAATGCCACACTGTATTGCCACACTGTATTGTCTTGAGGCTGCCCATCACCGCCCCCACCGACAGACGCGATTCACGAGGTCAAAATAACGAAGTGATGAAACCAATAGGGGTTATTATATCTTCTACTACCCGGGTAGCAATCCGCACCTCCCTCCCTCTGTACGGTGACACAGACACGCACGCACACGCACGGAGACCTGCGTTCTTTGAAACCCCTTCGACCAGGAAGGAGGCGACCGAGTCTGCAAAGCAGTTATCACAAACGCAAAACTTTTTCAAAAAAAAAAAAAAAAAAAGGAAGTAAACCAACGAAGTAGGGTCGGAAAAAAAAATGCAGTCTTGACACTACCATATGATGCTCGCTTCGACACAGATGTGGAAGAAGAAAAGGAGGAAGCAGAGGGAGAAGATGCAGACAAAGGAGATGGAAAAAAAGACGCCCTCCATGCCAAAAAGAAATCCATCCGCTGATAAATGCAACACAGACTATCGCTCCTTGTCGCTTCCTCGCTCACGGCGTTGAACATCTTGCCAATGATTATCCACCTCCTTTCTGCGTCTATGTGTGGTGCTGTAGCAACAACGACAAGCGATGGGACTGGATTAGGCTTCCTCCATGTACCAACCACAGGGCACACAACAGGGCACACATTGCAATGCCCGTCTTTTAACACCTAACCTTTCCTCTCCATCATCAAGCCCAGAGACCCCCTGGGTGGCCTAGACCATCACCCAAGTTTCACCCTCCTCCCCTACTCCATCATCGTTTCCGATCAAACATTCCTTGCCCATGACTCCCCATCCGAAATCCAGTATGACGGCCCTCCCATCCTGACTGGTGGCCACCACGCGTCTATAATCGCTCTTTGCGGACAAGATCCAGCTTGTCGTCCAATTCTCATAGACGCCCATCACCTCGCCCGTGGCGAAATCCGCGATCCGGATGGACTGGTCGTACGATCCGGACACGACGCGGCCGTTGTTGGCATCCAAGAAGAGCGACCGAACCAGCCCGCCGTGCTTGGCGGAGGTGTGGAGGAGTTTGCCCGAGGAGGCATCGAACTTGTACACGACGTGGTCGTTGCCTCCCGCGAGGACGTACTTGGCATCATCGGAGAACTCGACGGCGGCGAGCCCCCGGTCCTGACTAGGGAACTCCTTGACACAGACCCCGCTGTCCAAGTTCCACAGCTTGGCCACGCCATCTCCTGAAGCGGAGACGAGGAGATTGCCACGGAGCTGAACAGCGTTGACGGGACCCCGGTGGCCCGTTAGCGTGCGCAGGGGCCGGAAGGTTGCGCGGTCCCAGATGATGATGGTGGCGTCCTTGGAGCAGGATACGATATGTTTGGCATCGAGAGCTACGTCGAGGACACCGGCGGAGTGACCTTCCAGACGGGCGATGGGGACGAAGTCCATACTTGGCGAGCTAATATCCCAGACAATGCACGTGTGGTCCGATGACCCGGTGACCATGGTGGTGGCGTCGTATTGCAGGCAGAGAATGGAGGCTTCGTGGTAGTCCGAGGGGATGTGGTAGATGGCGTTTCCCGCGGGTGTGCCGTTGAGGGAGGGGTGGGAGATGACCGTCTCCTTGTGGGTTTCGAGTTCTGGTTGAGTTGGGGGGACGGGGCGGTGGGATGGGCCGCCGATGACTTTGAGGCATGTGTAGCTGTTCATGTCCCAAACGCGGATGGTGCGGTCGCGGGAGCCGGTGATGCACTTGCTCCTGGATCTGCGCGTTAGCAGGATGGAATCAGAGAATGGGAAAGGTACATACTCGTCGAACTGGCAACAATACACCGAGTCGGTATGCCCGTTGAGATAGATGGCGCTCGGGGAACATCCCTTCCAGCGCCTATTAATGGTCATCCGGACCCTGTACATCTTTTTCCAATCCTGGCCCGGTGCTGGCTTTCCCTTGGACGACTTGCCAATGCCGGCACCGCCCATGGCGATTGGGGTAGGCGAGACATGAACCTCGGGCTTGAACCGCCTCAGGAACACATGCTTCCACACGTGCGGGGAGCTGGCGGCCTCCTGCCACGCGCGGGAGACACATTCTGCTCGGATAAGGGATGGGGCGTCCAGATTGGAGAGGACGAGCGTCGTTAGCTCAGCCGGGAGATATTGGACTGGATCGAACCGCGTTTCCATCTCCTCGTCGGCCTCGACGACTTGCGAAGCGCAGTTCATGCCAACGCCGCTCTCGCTGTCCTTCATGACCTCGTCCATGGCCCGCTCCGACTCCAGCACTTGGAGATATGCGGCCGTCTCCTCCTGCCGCTGGAGCTTATGCAGCCGCTCACTGTTTGCCGCGGCTGCAGCTGCACGTGCTGCCTGCCCTGGGGCGATCACGGCAGGCGCATTCAAGGGTGCAGAGGTGGGTGCAGGATAATCGGACGGGACGGGTGCAGGAGAAGGGTTGTAGCGGGCAAAGTCTCCCGAGGGGCCTGAGGTTGCAGGACGGCGGTGGGAGCGAATGCTGCCCAGGCGTTTGAAAAGGGGAAGCTTGGGTGGTGCGGGTGAAGCTGGTGCCAACGAAGACGGCGACAACAAGGACGACGACGAAACGGACGAGGCGGCACTACTGGCGGCAATGGTAGGTGTGGAGCTCCCCGAATCCTTTGTGTGTTGCATCTTGAGCTTGAATCTCGGGAGGGCATGCGGCCTTAACCAGGGTTGTTCCCCATCGACGACGGAGCTCGAGGCTGACGATGGCTCCATATGGTCGACCAGGGAGGGTCTCCGCGACGAGGTGGACAAGCGGCGACAGATGTGTTTGCAGGAACCCTTTAGCGACTGGCCGGCGCGGGAGAGGGAGCTGGTGTGGGTATGGGAGTGGGTGGAAGGGGCGGAGCCGACGAGCCTGGAGCCCTCCATGACGGCATCTAGGACGTGGTCGGACATGTTGTGGTGGGGATACTCGAGTGCGGTTTGGGAGAAGCTGGATTGCGAAGCGGTGCGCTTCATTTGGTGCTTGGCGAGGTCGTCGAGGGCAGACGATGTCTTGGGTCGGAGCGAGAGGAGGGAGTGGGAACGGTGGGAACGGGTCATTGAGGCGTCGGGTGTAGGAGGCCTGCAGCTGGAGGGCAGCAAGGCAGGCGGTGTGCGGCTTCGTGACCGGAAGTCAGACGGGGAGAAGGCCCAGCGAAAAGGGTTGTCGGGGTGGCCGAGTGCAGGGAGAGGATGAGGCGAGAGGAGAAGGGTGGGAAGAGCGCAGCGTCCGCAACGGTGACTTGGGAAGGGTTGGCAATGTCCTGGCCTCTCTCGCTCTCTCTCTCTCTGTGTGTGTGCGTAAGCGAGCGCGCGCGTGTGCGTGTGCGAAAGGAGTGCTTTTTGTTCGGGGTGGGTTTAATGGTGTCGGACGGCGGGTGCAACGAGCGAGCCAACACGGGGGGCAAAGAGCGACTTCTGACGGAAAAGGAGTGAAACAAAGGGTGCAACAAAGAGGGGACCTTTGCGCAAACAATGCAGTAAGAGAGTGGAAGGGATATTGGCGGTTGGGGGATTGGGGGATGGGAGGGAAAACAAAGAGATGGAATAGTAGTATAATAAGTCGGGGATGTAGATGGATGGGACAAAGTACAGGAACCGTCTGACGGGGAAGGAGAAGGTGGAGGGTCGGCGTAAGGAGGAAGCGGGTCGGGCTAGGACGAATTCGGTTAGAGCAGTGAGCTGGGGCCAGGCTAGGGCCAGGCTAGGGCCAAGCTAAAAAAGCTAAAAAATGGAGGCCGAAACGCCGCCGGGTCACGAGTGAACCTTGGAAGAATGACCAGTCGACACCAGCTAATCACTTTTAATTATTTGTTTAAAACTGACGCCGTTTTGCGACCAAGTCCTCCGTAGTGCAGTAACCAAGGTTTTTGCCCTCTTTCTTTCTTTTTTTTTTCTTCCCTTTTTCTTCCCTGCACCGAGCATCCTTGCCATAGCGGCGACGCCACAGCTGCAGATAGTGCAGTACAGTAGATGATTGCTTTGTCTGACCAAGTTGGTGAGTTCGGTGTGCAATACCAACGGGAGCATCTCGATCTGTTCTGGCCGTTTGTGGACATCGCGGAAAAGAAGCCGCACGTGGGTTTGTGTAGATCTACCTAGGTAGAATGGCAGAAGGCAAGTTAGTAGCATGACGACCATGTCAAGATGCAACATCTCAAAAATGTCTGCAACAACGATCCCCGCGCAAGTTCAACACCATCTTTCCCCATGCAGGCTGGACCCAAAGACAAATAAAGACTGAATTCGAACTTGCAGAGGCGCATGTTCCCCCTCCAAACCCCCACATGTACCCAGCACATCCTCTGCATGGCAGTATTAATATTCCATAACACACAACACACGACATCCAACCAAGTGCACAGCCCCGTCCCGTACTCTGTCCGCAAATCCCGAAATCAACTCAAATGCTCAAACGCGCAGTCAGACGCCACTCGTTCCTGGACTGTGCTGTGCTACACATACACAGCAGACAGTAGTCAGATCAGACAGTTACAGTACACTTTGCCACGACAGTCCCCCCCCCTTGGCCAAAAATAAACCCACAAGGCTTAGTCTCGTCACTCTTACTAACTCTTCCAAGGACCAACAAGGTTGCTTCCTGCCTCGCCGGCCTCCCCTTTGCCTTCCAAACTTCGCGGGGGCAACCTTGGAACTCGCCAGATCTACGCTCTGCCTTGCCCGCTGCGTATTACCACCCCCTGTCAGACCCTTGGAATCCTTCAGCCTTTTGTTTTCTCCCAGCAAAACCTGTTGCGTACATGGTGGATGATGCCTTGGCGTCCGTTCCGTTGTTCGACCAGGTATGTACTGTAGTACTATGTACGTGGGAAGCCGAAGACCGGCGAAAAATGTCCACGGATTGCGGCGGCCATGATTGGGCCCAAAGTGCCGATGAGGGCTTCTTAAGTAATTGGAACGGCAATCATTTCTTAAACAATAGGGCAATAGGGCATGCTTTCGCCTCCACAGTCGGCCTGACCAATGGGGGGCCCGAGGGTCATGATGACGATCGGGTTGATGTTGATGATGTGCAGAAAGTCGATGGCGTAGAGCCTGGGCATACGCAGACGCAGAGGGTAGGCTGCAGGTTGTAGGCTGTAGGCTCCAAAGGAAAGCCCCAGAACCCCCCTTTCCCCCTTGTGGCATTTGCTACTGTACCACATCAAGATCCAATGCGCAAAAATCATGGATTGGAATTCCCGCTTTCCATTCATCGAATTACCCCTTCCGAACTACTCGCCAGCAAAGTACTTAAAACCAGCCCCTTATACCGGAAACTCCCCAGGAAATGATAACCAGAGCACTTTTAGACACCCACCCACCGCTCTTCCTCCGAGTGCCCTGTTGAACGCGCCAAATAATGCAAAATGTGTCGAGTGCACAATACCTCCTTCGCCTTCGCCTTCGCCTTTGGCCCCATCCCACATATCAATGCATGGCATGACCACCCATGAACAAGTCATCGTCCCAGAAGACGGCGCGAGGCCCCGCATGATGCAACCCATCCCATGCGACCAAGGAAAGCAAAGCAAAGCAAGGCAAGGTAAGGCAAAATCCCATGTGTGGGAAAATTAGAGAAAAGCAAAAGCAGACAGAAATCCCACGACAAAAGGAGAGCTGGGTATACCGGTAAGCAAAACTGTAGAAACACCTTAGATACTCCAGGGTTTCCCAAGATTCCCACATGTGGAAAAGGAGCAGTGGCATCCACCGTTTTCCGCCCATCTTCTTTATTTTTTTGCCCCGGTGCCATAAAACGCCGTGTAGTAGAAATCGTCAAGGAGTATAAGAGAGAAGACCAAGGAAATCAGACATCGCACCATCGCCAACCCAATCCCTCCTCGCCACGGAGACAGCCAACACCTAGGGTTCCTGGCCAACCCCCTCGCCCTCCGTGGCAGGAAATAACGAAGGGTCATCCTTAATGAACTCCTCAAAGGCATCCAGAGGATTCTCGGGTAGAGGGGAGAGGCTCCCATCCCCAATATCCCAGCCCAGCGGAAGGCCCAACTCGAGCATGGCCATGTCATCGGATAACTGCGGGTTGATCATCACGGGGCCGTGCTGTCCGTGGACCATGACGGCGGGCGTGATCAAATCGTTCGGCGCAAGTGTGGCCATCTCCGACGCCAACGTTGCTGGGGAGTTGTCCGTCTGCTGCGTGTTCGGGGTATTGTCGTTGGTCATGTCTGGGGTGGTGGGCGACAGAGCGCCTTGCTCAAGCCAGAGAGTGCTTTCATCGGCGAGGCCAGCGGCTGTGATGGGAAGGTTGTCCATGGCGCCAGTAGCCTCAGCCAAGGACACATCAATCGCCGAAAACAGATTGGTGACGAATGGGCTCTGATCACCCCCCTGTGCGTCGACCACAGCGGCCGGTCGAGCCTCTGTCGCCTGGGGCTTCGTCGCGCTCGCTGGGGTGGCTTTCGCCGCTGCTCCCGTGCTAGGCGTCGTCGCCTTAGCCCCGACTTGAGGTGTCTTGAGCGAGGCCCCAGGTTGATGAGCGGCGGGCGTGACCACAGGTTGTGATGCTCCTGATTGCCCGAGCTTCGTAGTGGAAGCCGAGTCCTTGCTCGGCACAGTCGAAGCCTTCGACGCACCCTGCGCTTCTGTGGGCTGGCCAGTCTTCGGATCGAGTCCCGCAACCTTTGCGAAATTCTCAAGGACGTACTGAACAGGGTCCGCGATTTTAGCATGTGACTCCTGGATATGTGCCTGCAGATCTGCTTGTGTACTGAATCTTCGTGAAGCGTCACAGCCCTCGACCGTGCATATGATGGTTGGCCTGTATTCCGCCGGCTTCGGTGCGGGTGCTGGGCGCTGTGCAGGAGTACCTTCATTACCTGCGGCCTCCTGGGGAGACTGCTTGGGAGCAGCTGGCGTGGAACCCTGGCGGTCAAGCTTGACCTTCTTCTTTTCCGGAAGGTGGAGGTCCTTCACATCCCGGGCGCCTTTGAAGTACTGGGGAGCACCCCGAGGAGACTGTGCACCGAGGACGAACGGTGGCTGTTGCACTACGGGAGCAGGGGGTGGCTTCTGCTGACGTTGCTGCTGCTCCATGATGGCCAGATTGGCAGGAGTGAGTTGCTGGTTCTGTTGGCCGGCATTCAGTTGGTTCTGTTGGCTAGCCTTCATGGCATTCACGTGTTTCCGCATCTGAGTCGTCAGTTTGCCGAAGGTATGGAGGATCCGTTCAAACTCCTGGAAACTGATCGAGCTATTGTCGGCGAGTTTGAACTCGTTGAGATCGATGTTCCTGCGCAACTTGACCCACATTCTCGCGCACTCGCGGATCGTCCCCTCGTCCCCACTGGCAGCATAGACGCGCAACGAAGGTACGACTTCGTTGAGAATCGCCCGGCTCGAGCGAAGCTGCGCGTTGATCTGCGCTCGCACCTGATCATTCAGCTGCACAGGCTCGCCTGCGATGAACTTCTTCTCCTCCTCCTGCAGTATGGCTTGCAACCTCATCAGCTTGTTCGTGCTCTCATTGGGTGGCATAGGGTGTCGTTGTGGCAGCTTGGGCTCGGTCGTGTTCTGAGCCTGCAGCAGGTTTGCCCGGGCCCGCTGTGCGTCGGCGAGGCTTTGCTGTGACCCCGAGGCGACCATAGGTGGAGCCTGGGGGGCAGAAGGCGCAACTGGCTCATTGGCATCGCCGTCCTCATGCGGTCGTTTCACACCCTGCGTCGGGGGTTGTTGTCCGGCCGCCTGTGGGTGCTTCGCTGCATATTGCTGTTTAGGCGTGGGCCTCGCTTGGGCGCCCATCTGAGAAGGTGCGGGTGACGCCGCAGGCTGTCGAAGCATCTGTTGTGTCGGGGCGGGCGAAGGCTGGGCCGCGGAAGCTCGTTGGGCCTGGTTCAGCATCTGTTGTTGCTGGTGAATCTGCTGCTGGTGCGCCTGGAATTGTTTGAACCTATGATTCGCCACCATCGCCCGCAAGTGGTCGTCGGTGGGTGCGTGATGACCCTTGGCCTGGAGTTGCGCGCGTAAATTCTCGATATCCTGCTGAGTGACCTGCAGAGCGGGCATATTGGGATGCGGTTGGCCTGGTCGCATCGGCGGCTGGTTCCCCATCATGGATGCTTGTGGCGCCATCATGATGGGGCCTGCTTGTGGCGGTTGGCCGGACTGCATCGCCATGGCTGGATTCATCGCCATAGTGAGGTTCCCGGCCAGATTGAGATTGTTGGCAACGTGCGCGGCTTGCATCGTCATGATCTTGCTGGGGTTCAGTTGCGGCAGTCGCGCCTGGTTCTGCTCGACCCAGCCTCTGAGCTGAGCCCATGTGTTGACCCCGCTCGGAAGCATGCTCATCAGCGCCGTTGATGGCGGGCCTCCCATCAGACTCAAATTGAACTGCTCGTGGTCCGCACTTCTGACGACCGCGGGGTTGACACGCAGCAGGTGGTGGGCCGCCATTAACTTCTGCTGGTCAGACATGGGTTGCCCGGGAACATTGTGTAGCTGCTGCTGCAACGACGCTGCTGTATTCGCCGCCTGCTGGCCCATAGGCATTCCTGCAGGGTGCACGAGATTGGGGTTGCCTAACATCTGGCCCGGCGCTCCCGGTTGCAGTCCTGGGTTGACCATCATGTTGGGTTGGCCGGCATTCGGCGCGAAAGATTGACTCGACATGCCGTTGTTGATACGCACATTGTGATAGTGCGACAAGATGGCATGGAACTGATTATCGGGCACACGCATCAGGTGGTTTTTGAGCTGAGGAGGCGCATCCTGCGGAATCATGCTCCTTCGGAGTTGCTCCGTCAATGGCTCACCGGCCAGCTGAGCCTGCAGAGCCCTCTGTTGGGCCTCACGCCTGAGTTGCGCCACCACTGGATCGTACTGTGTCGTGTTGGGGCCCATCTGAGGTACATGTGCCTGTGGAAGCTGTTGGGCTGCCGCGGGGCCGTTGACGCCGGGAGGCACCATCGGGCGAGTGAGCAAGTTCATGGCGGGATTCTCCGAGGGTCCTTGAGGGTTGAGACCGCGCATCTGGCCTTGTAGCATCATGTTCGGGTTCACTGGCGTACCTTGTGGCTGGGGTTGCGATTGGGCTGGAGGTTGAGGTCGACCCTGCTGCTGGGCCTGCTGGGCCTGCTGGGCTGCCTGTTGTTGTTGTTGTTGTTGTTGCTGTTGTTGTAACCGCGCTTGAGCTTGGGCTTGGGCTTGAGCTTGAGCTTGAGCCTGCGCTTGCATTTGAGCCTGGGAGGGTTGCCGTTGCATGCTATTCATAGCAGCGGCCTGCATCTGGCGCTGCCCCATAAGCTGGGCCTGTGGGGTATTCTGAGCGGGAAACCCCATGGGGGTTTGAGCCGCATTGTTGCTCGCCGGAACGACCGTCTGGCCCTGGTTTTGGACCCTCAGCGCCTCGTACTGCTGGTCGGCGAGGGCATTGAAATCAAAGCCTGTATTGGCGGGACGCTGGTTCATGCCCATGGGCGTCTGGCCAAACTGGGCTTGTTGCTGCAGACCAGGGCCGTTCTGGTTGGGTATGGGACCAGGAGGTATGGGTATTTGGCCACTGCGTAGAGCCTGCTCTGCAAGGTGGCGGAAACGGAGGAGTACGGGATCCACGTTGCGCGCCTGGAATTGCTGCTTCCTCTCCGGAGGCAGTCGGTTCACGTCTTCTTGGAATCTCTGCCTGAGCTCGGGTTTGCTTTGCATCAACCGCCGAGCCACAGTCAATACCATGGCCGGGTCAAGTTGCATTTGCTGCGGCGGCTGTTGCTGTTGTTGCTGTTGCTGCTGCTGCTGTGGTTGCTGCTGTGGTTGCTGCTGTGGTTGCTGCTGTGGTTGCTGCTGTGGTTGCTGCATGTTCGACTGGGGAACGGTCTGGGCTATGGGGAAGTTGAGCTGGTTGGCACCTGGCATGCCCATCATGGGCTGTCCTTGGCTTCCCGGGAGGGGAGAGGTCTGCATCGGTCGCTGTAACTGTGGATTGGGGAAACCTTGGAGCATCTGCTGGGCGGGGTCGGGCCGGGCACCTGCAACGCCAGCTTGGGCCATCATGGCCATCTGGGCAGGGCTCATGCCGTTGAGCATGCTGCTGTTTGGCTGCATGGCCATTGCGTTGTTGCCCTGCATCGCCATGGCAGTGTTCGGTTGCATGTGGGATCGCTCCTGGCGTTGGCGAGCCAATTTGTTGTTCTCGTTTCTTATTGCGGCGGCGTACTGGTCCTTTGTCTGAGAGGTATTAAAGGCGAGAGTCTCGGTAGCCATTGCTTTGTGCATGGCCTCCTTATCTTTCTGCGGACCCAGCAACAACTTGTACTGAGTGAACAGTACCATGAACTGGGCGGCGCGCTCGTTTGGAGCGACGGACTGCTGCCACCCTTGCTGAGCCTTTGCTTGTTGTGCGATATAATGGGCGATGAGTTGCTGGTTGATGTTGGGTTGGGCGGGCGGTTGGGTCATGGGGGGGTTTTGCGCTTCCATCGCCTGGGCTGCGACGGAGCGCGAGGTACGTTATCGCCGAAGGCGACGGGGGGTACGGTGCCCTGCAAGTCGGCTAACTAAGGTGGCAGTATGAATGATGGCGCGGTGGTTCTGTGGTTCTGGCAGGAGAATGACGGCGTCGAAGAAGCGTGCGAAGTGGAGGAGATGGGCGGCTGGCGGCGAGCAAGTTTGCAAGGCGGTGGAGGGAGCGGGGGGGAAGGGTGGAAGAACGACAACACCGCACGACGAGGCACGGGGTGTGGGCGAATCGCACGGCCGGAAAGGAATGATGGGGAGGTATCGAGGTATCGAGGAGGCGGAGTGGTGGGTTTGGTGGTGTAAGGAGGGCGACGACAACGAGCGAGGCGCTGAAGTGGATGGGCGTGCCAGGTCACCTGTGACCTCCAGGGCTCCAGGGCTGGGTGGATGGATGGGCTCGGGTCTGGCTTGGGCAGCTTTGACGAAAGTGGAAGAGCGGGAAGAGTGGGCAGACTCTGAGACTGGGAGGGGGCGGAATGCCAAGCGGGCCAGGGGCGGGGAGGAAACCGACTGGAGCGAATAGCGAATAGCGAATAGCGAAGCAACACAGGGACCCGTTGCAATTGGCAGCGTCGACAGAAACCGGCCACCCAGATGAACAGAGAAAGAAGTCGCCACAGGTCTCGATGAGTACACAGGGTAATGTTGTTGTTCTGTGCAGGAGTGGTGGTGGTGGTGTGGAGGAGGAGGAGATCTGCTGCTGGCTATCTCCCGCCGCCTGGGCTTGACGGCCGTTTCAGGGCGACAAGAGGCGCTAACAGGAACCTGGCACGCTGGGACCCTTCACAACTCGACCAGGGGACGGTTAGCCAGGGCGCCGACGGGTAGAGTCCAGACGAGGCTACGGAGCGTATGCCTACAGTTATGGCTGAATTCAACGTCGTCACGCAGTGAGGGTGAGGTGAGCCCTGGAACGAGAATGAGAATGAGTCGCGAAAGCTGTGTTTTTTTGTGAAGCGTCAAGGGGGCGGGGCGACGTTGGAACCTCGACAGCAGCAGAGCGGACTTTATCGGAAGGACGCAGCCAAACATTGGGCGCGCTTCCCTCATAGCTCTTCGCGTGTTTGAAGAGCTAGGGATATTCTCAGGGTTTACTATTATCCTCAGTGGACAGGCTCAATCCACGACCACATCACCGACGAAGAAACGCAGAACCCTTTCTGTCCTCAGCAGCCCAAACGGGATGTACAGTAGATAATCTCGGAGGCCAAGAATCGATTCCCCATCGCCAAAATCGCTACCTAACCATAGTCCCTTTTAACCACATGATCAAGACACGCCCTACCTCCTCCCCTCCACCATGATGATATGATACCCTTCGCCCGTCCTACACTCCCCCAACTTGGGGCTCGCCGTCGTACTCGGCTCCAGCTCGAATGCCACCTTCTCAAACTCCGCCAGCAGGCTGCCGCGCGTTTTCCAGCCCAGCGATCCGCCTGTACCAAGTGTCAGCAACCCACCGCCCCACGACAACGCTTCTTCAGCAACCATGTTCCCTCCCCTAGTACCCAACCTTTGCCCCAACCCAGAGATGACCAACTTACCCTGCCGCGCCTTATCCTCACTATACTCCCTGGCCACGTCGTCGAACTTCCGCCCCTCCCGCAGCTTCGCCAACGCCTCCTCCTTCTTGCTGTGTTTCTCGCACAGGATATGTCGGACGTTGATCGCCGTTGCGGGTTTCAGCTTCGACGCGTTCGAGCTCGAGCCAGAGGTGTCGGCCGTGGACTTTGCGGACTTGGCCTTGGGCGCCATGGTGAATGGTTTGGGCGGGGGTGAGGAACGCTGGGGAAGGGGAATCGAGGGTTGGTGGGGTGCGCTTTTCGCTAGGCTGGATGGTGGGGCTGTCAAGGTGCTGTGCGACTATTTGAGAAGTCGTCCTTTGGCCCACTCTTCTTCCTTGAACTTCTCCTCAAGTTCGCAGTTCTTCTAAGACCTTGCCCCTGCGTATCGGTACCACAGTGCATGCACAGCTCGCAAAAGAGATGAAGTCACACGGTGGAGACGCCCAGGGATCAGCCACTTTTAGTCTTTCCCTGTTGCAGAAGGTGGCGCTTGCAGGGGCGCGGGCCGAGCCCCTTGCAGGTGGAGCAAAAAGCTTACCTGGGTTAGCGAAGGGCGCTAAACGCGTTTAGAGCTGCCCGGCTAGGACTCCGTGCATCTATGCAGAGGTCTTGTGCAGGATGTCGTTAGTGTGACCACCAGGGAGAGGGGATCTGCAGCTGTAGCAAGTCGTTCATGGCCATCCAATGTGGAAGAATCCTTCACGACGCGGTGGTCATCATCCATAGTTTCCACAAATGGCCTCTCCCCATGCTCGACATGCTACCAACACTCCTGCCCATCCAGATCGCCTCCTTACGACTCGTAGAATTTCCTCCCCTCCTCCTCCGTCACCTCGCTAGCAAAGCTCCTCTTCTTATCAATCAATCCATACTTGCTCCCCCGAACTCTCCACCACATCTCCCTCCTATCCCCATCCAACTCCCCTCCCAGCAACTGCCTCTTCAAATCCCTCACAAACGAATTCCAGATCCCTGGCTCTTCCAACTCTGCAAGCTCATCCCGCATCACGCGCATCGCCTCCAGGGCCCGCGAATATCCCGTCTCGCCTATGGACTCTCGGATGATTTTGCGGATCTCGGCGCCCATGGAGGTGGCGGCGCCTTGGATGGATTCAAGGTCGTCGGTGGCGAGCAAGGCTTGTTTAAATGAGGGAACAAGGTTCTGGGGGTCGATCTTGATGCGCTTGGGGTTGCCTAGTAGTTCGTCGACGTCCAGACCAGACAAGGGCTTGTCGCGTTCTTCGCGGCGGCGTTTCCCGCGTCCCTTCTGCTTGGGGGGCACCTTCTTCACGCCGGCGGCCGATTTAAGGGCAGAGAGTTGGCGCTCTGTTCTTCCGAGGAGCTCGGGTGGTGGGTTGGAGAATTTCGTGAGGATAGGGGGAGGGTCGGGCAGACTGGCCGAACTCGTGTTCATTGCGCGCCAGCGGATGACCTGGTTGACGCGATGCAGGAGTGGGGAGTAGGTGTCCTCGAACTTCATGTATTCTGCTGGATTGCCTTCGTCGTCGCGGTCGAAGGCAGAGAGGTCCATGGCGTCGACGTAGTCACTCATAGCTTGCATAAGGTCTGTTGTCGGGAGGTCGCGGTGCTCGGTGAGCACTTTACCTGTGACGGTGAGTTTTGTATCCAGCGGAGGGAATTTGTAGCGACGGATGTCTTCCTCGAACGGAAGCTCCACATCGACGAGGCACTCGAGGTCAAGCTCAATGCGAGGTACTAGGAGGACGACGATGGGTGGTTTGTCGTCCTTTGGGACGAGACGAGCAACGGCGTAGCACTCTGCTTCGTAGAGGGCATGGATGAAGGAGGACAGCGCGAGTTCTGCGGCCTTATTGGCCTTCATCGGAAAGATCCAGTTCGTGCGGCTCATGGCGAGGTATCGTTCAAACTACATCTGTCAGTACTACGCGGTAACACCGAGGCTGCTTTGTGTACCTTGTCCGCCGCCACGAAGCCGATAATGTCTAGACACTGTTGCGTTTCTAGTTTAACGACATTGGATTCCGCGTCGCTGATATGGACCGCTGTGCGGCCATATTCGAAACCACGCTCCAGCTCGTCCTGTTCCACATTCATCTTCGATCCTGGTGCATTTGGGTCCTCGACTTGGTAGATGCGCTGGCTCCGGACGGCGGCCAGTTGGCCTTCGCCTTCGGCCTCTTCCAGCGGCAGAGTCGCGGAAGACTGCGTACTCGGACCGGCTCCAGCCAGCTCCGCCCTATGGACGAACGAGCTTGCACTAGGGGGTTTCGCAACCATCGTACAAGGATAGCGCTCGACGTCGATTGTCAATGTCCCGTCATACTTTTCGCTGTCGCCCAGAGTAAGGGTTCCGCGGTAGCTAGGTACTGGCTTGGTCTCCTTGACACGGGGAATCTCCAGTTGCTCGACAGCCTCCGCTACGGTGCCGAAGACGCCTCCGCAATCCTCTTCGACGAACTTTCTGAGGATCTCCTCATTCTCCGCCTGCCAGGAGTCAATTTTGGCGTGAGATTACCAGGAGCTAACATACCTTGTGTGGATCCTTATCCTCCTCCTTGTATCCATTCTCAGGATCATCAAAATCAACCCCCCTGAACAGTTAGACTGCATCCGAAGACATGGAGCAATGTCGTCAATCACTCACAGGAGCGTCAGCTCAATATTCAACTCCTGCGACAGCTTCTTCGCAATATCTTCAGAGCCCGTCGTGTCAATGGCCCCCCGGCCGTCTGTCACGACATAGATGCGTCTAGCGAATGTGAGCAGGTCACCATTCTTTCCTCGAGTGCCCTTATCAATCATCTGCACCGCCACCGTGATTGCGCTCAGTACTATCAGACATGGTCAGCCGGTTTGCGTCATCACAAGATTGGTTTCCA
Source organism: Westerdykella aurantiaca (assembly GCA_030412805.1). Lineage (NCBI taxonomy): Eukaryota > Fungi > Ascomycota > Dothideomycetes > Pleosporales > Sporormiaceae > Westerdykella > Westerdykella aurantiaca. Next base: position 5,232,125 of record JASJFJ010000001.1, read on the forward strand.
CGTCCTATCAGCTCTTTTTCCGGACGATGGGGATACTTACTGTCACCGTCGTTCGTCCGGCTAGGCTCCATCCGCGCCTGGATCTCGCGGACGTCTTTCAACAAGACCCTAAACGGGACCAGTCAGCCAAACATCTTTCAGTTAAAATCGAAGCTTCACTGGAAGCTTCACTGTTCCCGAAAACCACACTTACTGCTTCAAGCCAGTGAACACGTTGATATTCTCATACCCCTCCGCATCCTCCGCATCCAATATTCCCATTAGGTCCGTCTCTACTTCCGCATCAGCATCGTTTCCCGCCACTCGCGGCGTATACTCACCGTCCGTCCTCACGCCGACGACACTCATCAACAACGTCCTTCTCCCCGTCGCGACCTAGATCATGTGACCCTCAGCAAACATTCCTTCCCAATTCATATCTCTCTCATACTTACCGTGGTCAGCATCTTATCCCAAATGAACTGCAAGGACCATTCTAGATTCGTCTGGTCGCGTCCATGCTCGTTTCTTCCCATGGTGTGGCCCAGGTCGACGATAAAGACCGTGGCCTCCTTTTGCGCCATGGCGGGCGAAGTGAGAAGAGGGCGAGGGAATAGGAAAGATGCAGAGGGGAAGGGAGGAATTATCAAGTGCAAGGGAGGGACAAACGAAGGAAGTCGAAAAAAAGAAAGGGAAAGGCATAGAAGAGATGGGTAGCCGTCAATGTGCAAACCAGATGAGGCGGATGCCTGAACTAGGGCACCCAGCACTTTAGGTGCGTGAGAGGATGACGCGCGTGCACGGACGTTGGGAGGCGCGATATCACCTGACATGCACACGGTGCAGATGTCTGTTCCCCAAGCATTTGAATCTTCAAGAAGCTCGATCACAGGCTAGGTAGCAGCATATATAGCTCTAAAAGCTATCTGAAAAAACGCTGTAAGGGACCAAATACCCTGTTAACAAGACCTCCCATGAAGAAGGATAACCACAGCTTATATCCGTAACCGTTGACCGAGCCAAAGTCCATACCACACCATCCCCACGATGCCGATCAGGTTCAGCAAACTACTCACCCCATGCAACATACCAAACTTCTTATTCAGAGCTTCCATCTCCTTGCTATGGGGTCCCTTGTCATAGCTCTTCTTCCCATCCCTCGTCTCCTGCTTCTTCCTCTCCTGCATGACTTGCGTGGTCGCTGGGCCGACGAACAGGAGATTGATGGCGCCGGTGATGAAGAGGGTACAGATGAGGGCGAGGGGAAGACGGTGTGGTGATGTGGAGGTGGAAGAAAGGAGCGTGCGCCAGCCGGGTGGATAAGTGAGCATCATGAGGACAGAAGTGGTGGTCTGCAGTGCAAAGTACACCGGGAAGGTATGCTTTTGCAATGTGCTGAATTGCGCGCGGGGCAGGACGCGGAAAGCGATGATGCCCGAGATGAAGGATTGGAAGAGGGTGCTGCCGATGAGGGCGCCATAGCTGAGAGAAGCCCCCAGTGGGTCAGCCTCTTGGTGTGACGAGGGAAAAGAGCGAGCTTACCTGAGTATGTGGTAGGCTGCTGGATCCTTGAGGGAGGACAAGGAAGACATTGTAACGTGAGGCGGCATAAACCCAGAGTAGTGGCGAAGAGGACCCCCAGGTGTAGCAACGGGGGTAGAGAAGGCTAGCTGACGTGACGTTTACTGTACTACACAGTAAAGCTGTAAGAAGACGCCACGGCTCCAACGACGCGTCTGGGTTAGAGGATGCTTCCTGTGGGTGTCAATATCGAGGAAGGTGGGGATGCCTCGCTCCGGATATAAAAGCTCGGAACGCGTCAGTTCTGTAATGAGCTCATCGTCTTGCGATGCGCTAGCCGAGACCCTTGGTTCGGAAGCGCCGAACCTCAGCCCGGAACTCAAACTGAGGGACAATCCGCACAGTTGCAATAATGGGCGAAGGAGAAATGCGTTTGCCCTCACTCGAGGGCCAAGTGCACCGATGTGGAAAGTCTCGGAGAGTTAAGAATGACGTAGGGATTCGTATAGACACCGCAACACCATACACTCCATCCCTAACGGTGGGAAACGCTCAACAAGCTATTCACTTTTGCGTCCTTTTGTCTCGCCTCCCAAAATCCCTCCAGATGCGTAGCAACATTGCAACAATATGCATGGGCCCCGCAGCAGGGACCGGGGATGAGTTCCGATGAATATATACATGGAAAGGTAGAAAATAAAGCAGCGGGCCGGGTGTGTACACCTCAGGCCTGTGGGTATGAGACACGCGCATGACCATCAATCTGGCGTGCTATGAGCGAAGAAAAGTATAAAGGCAATGAAAGGGAAACACAGACAAAACATTAACGCGGCCGCTGGAATGAGGCCGGTGCAAGGAGCGTGGGTGGCAGTTGCGTAGGCCCGAAGCCGTGCAAAACATGCCACTTGGTTGGGTAGATACGGTGCGTCCGACAGGGCCTGCTGGATATACAAGGTGGGAGCAAAAGCGCTTGGCATACGTAGCAAGCAGTGAAGGAAGGACACCGCTAACAAGTGCACACCGTCCTTGACAGGGGGGTGTGGTATAGATATGCGACTCTGGTCACATGAAGCAAGGCAGATCATTACACATTCTCCGTGAAGCGGGAGCTCCGGGAGCCATCGTGCGAAGGATGGCTGCGCCCCAGGGTTGGTCTCGGAGGGACATCCGGGTTGGGGGTATGCGGGGGGCTGAAGGAGGAACCCCCATTGCGACTCGTACCCCATGGAGGAGCATCGTCGGGATGGTGGATGACAGGCGTCCTGGCTGGACTCGGCATGAACTTCTCTTTTGCGCCAATGGTTCCATACGATGCGGAGCCGCCAATCTCCTTCCCGAGCTCTTTACTGGAGGCCAGTCCTGGACCGCCATAGAAGCCTTGATCGTCGCGATAGAAGGAAGAGCCCGAAAGAGTCCCTTCCCCTCGAGCGAACTGTTCGGACGTCATGCCCTCACTGAACGCTGACGGCAGTTTACGGCCCGAAATGCGTTGGAACCCACGCTCTCCTGTGGTGCTCGTTTCTGCCGTTGATCGCGAGGCCCCCGAGAAGCGGTTGAGGAACGCGGCGGCGCTGGCGGGCACAATACTGCTGCGCGTCGCCATCTGCTGGCCGGACGTTGCAATGGGCTCGCTGTCGGCGGTATCAACGCCAGAAAGCTGAAGAGCGCCCTTTCGCTTGTGCCTCTTGATCAAGAACAGGAGTAAGAACAGGAGGACGGCGGTGCCAGCAAGGCTGCCAATGACGCTCCCTATGACCTTTGGGGTCTCAAGGGGAGCCTTTCCAGCACTACCGCCCGCAGCGGAGTCACTCTCCACGGCTGGAGGGGCGGTCCCTGCCGGGCCAGGCGCCCAGACTTGTGGAGGGGATGTTGAAGTTGCTAGAACGGTGGTTGCTAGAACGGTGGTTGTCGAGGACTGGCTGGAAGATGACGGCAAGGTAGAAGACGACGTTGAAGAGGTCAGGGAGGTTGTCCTGCTCTCTGTCGACGTTGTACTGAGGGATGAAGTGGTGCCTGGCGGAGGTTAGACGAGACAGAGTCAATGAAGGCTTGGGGTGGCTTACTCGATGTGCTCGAGTTGAAAGCGAAGCTTGAAGGGAACTCTCGAACAGGGGCGGTGGGTGTGGGAGTCGGTACGGTAGCAGTATAAGTCGCACCTGACGTGGGTTCCTGCGCGGGGGGGATGGAGGGAACTCCAGATGGGAAGGGAAAAGCGGGTACGGGCGGGGGGTTGAGATCGCTCGGAAAGGGAGGGACTGCTGGAACGGAGGGTAAGACTACCGGTTGGGGGAGTGTGCGGGTTTCCTGTGCGATGACCACGCCATTGTCGTCTACCGTAGCGACGACCTCGACGGCTACGACGACGGGGTCGGTTGACTGGGCCTGTCGACGATGGAACAGATGATGGCGCCCCATGACGGGGCGGTCCGCCTGATCTCTAACCAGCTGGGGCTCGCCCGGTCTTCCTTCGATCTGTTCCTCGTGGGGTTGTTCTTGGACGATTTGGGCTGGATGTTGAGCTTTGGCTCGAGCGGGAAGGTCCTGGGCCAAGTGGCGGTAGCGCGCGTCGACTCTAGAAACCTTGGTCGGCTTGGTTGCCAGGTCCATCAGAACATTTAGGTGGCAATGGCAGCTCGTGCGCAAAAAGGATGGTTGTCAAGATGTGGGTGGCGAATGAATGGGGCGCTCGGTCGAGCGATGGATGGCATACGATGGAATGTATGGGAAGGAGCGTAACAAGTTGGGTGGCAGTCCTGACGGCGATGCAAAAGGAGTGGCGGATATGCTTCGTTGGAGAAGGTCCAGTCAATGGAAGCGATAATGGAGTTGTTTTAGTGTATGTGGTTGAGGGAGTGTGTCGAAACGAGCGGACGCCAGGTGGGCTGGCAGTGATGAGGAGGGCCTGGGGGGGGGTGGGTGATCAGCACTCCAATGATAGCGTTGCGGTTGATGTCGCTGTCGCTGGCGAAGGACGGGAGGTGTACACACCTAACTAAGCACGACACCAATTGAGCAGCATGTGCGCTGACTTGATTTCTCGCGATTTGAAGTTGGCGAGGCGGGCGGAGCGATGGCGTGGGCGAGAGGCAGATGCCCTGTGGTGGTCGTGGTGCAACAGCGGTCGGGGGTCCAGCGGTCGGGCGGATGACTTGGTACTCCCTCCAGGGCCGGCCGGGGTAGAAGCTGGACCTGAGAATTGGCGGATTGTCGACGTCGCAGCGGAGGTCGTGGTGGTGAGAGGAGGCCTCGCTCTTGTTTGGGGGGGGGGAGGGGAGGAAGGGGAGAGGGGAGGGGGCAGCAGAGGAAGAAGAGGAGGGCCAGGAGGGTTCAAACATAGTCTGGGCAGGCACAGGCACAGGCACAGGCACAGGCACAGGGACGGCAGCTGGGCAGACAGACGGCAGGCACGCGAGAGCCAAAAGAGCCAGACAGCCAAAAGAGAAGAGGAGAAGAGCCCTGGAGGAGACGGAGAGAGTGGGCCACGGCGCGGGAGCGAACAGGATTTGCTGGCCAATCACGACCCCGGGATGACGGCCAACGAAATTGCGTCCCGAGGCGCACGGGCCACGAAACGATTCTCAAGTGCTGAGGGTTCAGCGGACGGACCTGGATCGTCGCCCGACAGGGTTCAGGGATTCCAGCTGACAGGGTTCCGGGGGCTGCTCCGTGTAATAATAACTGTGTAATAATCCCTTTTAGCAACACGCCTTGCCTGCTTCGAACATCTCCTGGCGCCCCCGTCGGACATGGAGTCTGGGCAATTGGCGATGCTCATCTCATCAACTCATCCTATCCCATTTCTTCCTGAGCCTGCGTGAGGTAAAAAAAAAAAAAAACTCGGAGGTGTGAGAGGGAGCGGAGAGAGGAGAGAGGAGAGAGGAGACAGGAGATGAGGCTACCTAGGTATACTCCGTACATACTGTATATATACCTAGATACCTAGGTTGGCCTGGTTGGGCGCCATCAGGATTTAGCGGAAAGAGCGGGTGGGTCGTTTCCAACGTTCCATGCAGGCGTTTTCAAACAGGAACAACGCCAAGCTTTTCTAGAAATAACCGGGCCCTTGCCTGCTGCGGGTTAGCCGTTAGCCGCTTTGTCACGTGGACCGCGCCTGCTGCCCAAGGGGATGCAGCCCTCCAACCTCCAGTCCAGGACTCCAAGAGACGACCTGACCTTTGGAACCTTGGAACCTCCCAAAAAAAAAGTGTGTGGATGAGCTTCAATCCTTCACCACCTGGCCCGCGATGCAACAGAAACCGGCTTCCCCATACCACGCACAACCGCCTGCCCCGAAGGCGCTGGTGCAACTTCAGCTGGATGTGAAGTGACTGCCCAGGTGCAATTTCGCAGCCACTCAATCACTTCTCTCCCCCAGCCATCATGTCGTCATCAACCTTCATTCACCACAACAGTCCACCACCACCACCCCATGCTTCTGCGCAACCGCCTCCTCTGCCTCCGCGGCAGTCTGAGCCCTCCCTGGATGCCATGGCTTCCCACGATCCTCGCTCGTCCTCTACCCAGTCATTGACTCCTGCGCCCACCTCGCCCCATCCTGGCCGCCGCACCCTCTTACTGGTCTACATCCATGGCTTCATGGGCGATGAGACCAGCTTCCAGAGCTTCCCCGCCCATCTCCACAATCTACTCTCCATAACCTTGGCCGAGTCCCATGTCGTGCATACCAAGATTTATCCCAGGTACAGGTCCCGCCACTCTCTCAAGGTTGCACGGGACCACTTCTCCACATGGTACGCTTCTGTCTGCCACTTTACCCATCTCCAACAATTAACCGCGATAGGCTCACTCCAAATGAGTCCCCCTCGACTGATGTAATACTACTAGGCCATTCAATGGGCGGTCTGGTCGCCGCCGACATTGCCCTTCTCTTCAACCACAACATCATAGGCGTCGTCAACTTCGATGTCCCCTTTCTCGGAATGCACCCCGGCATTGTCAAAGCCGGACTGGGAAGCATATTCAATCCGTGGCCTACCCCGGAAGACTCAGCCGACGACCCCGTCGGCAAGAAGCCAAGCAGAATGGACACCCTCTTCAACTCCAAGCCCGCAGATCCAAACTACGATCCTCGCTTCTCCAACGACGTCCATCTACCCGTCCGCAAAGGATGGCAGAACGCCCTTCATTTCGTCAATAAACATGCCGATGACCTCATCTCGGCAGGTAAGGGTTTGGTAAAGTCCCATCTTCAATTCGGCGGCGCCATGGCAGACTACCGCGCACTCAAGGACCGCTATGCACGGATACGTGCGTTGGAAGAAGACGACGAGGCCCAGAGGAGGTCCGCCAATCCGCAAGTCCCTCATCCCCCCCGGATCCGCTTTGTCAACTACTACACTGCCAGCACTGGTCGGCCGAAGAAGCCCAAGACGTCCAAATCCCCCTCGCCGTCGCGGCCTGCTAGCAGGAACTTCGAGCCGCCAACTCTGGGCACGCCATCGTTTGCCTCAGGCCCCCAACTGGCATTGACGCATACCACTTCACATGGTACAGATGCCGTGAGCCCTCGCGTTTCCCTTGACGAGTACAGGGACAACGACATCGTGCCACTCGGTCCGCAAGAACCACTATCGCCGGTTGATGTAGACCAAGATACGACAGGCGATACTGGGTCCGGACCAAATCTGCCTCATATACCAGAGATGCCACCTGAGCCTCCCTTCGTGGACCCCACCCAATATCCAGACAGGGCAGAGCAAAAGGCCGCGGAGAGGGAATATGCTCAAGCACTCAAGGATTATAAACGCGCTGTCAAGGCTCGCAATGCAGTCCTCAAGGAGCGCGCAAAACTGGAGCAGAAGTGGGCGAAGCAACATCCGACACTATCCCCCAGTGACCCGACCATCTCCCCGGAGACGCGGTCCCTTGACGTGCCAAACGAGTCTGACGATAGGAACGAGCAAGCTAGGGCCATAGAACGAAACCTACAATCTATGCGACTAGGCCCCCCCGCCGACATTCCCACCAGCAATCCCCCTGGCCCCTATACCAATTACGTCTTCTCCCGCAGTACCATCATGGCCCAACCACCTCCAGAGGATAGCTCGTCGAATGGTGTGTCCGGCAATACGTCGTTCACCGACTCGACAACCACTCTCCAAATCCCCGACCCAAACAACACTGCCCCACAAGGCTCGACTTCCCTATCTCCTCCAAAGAAGATGCGCTATAAAAAGTTCTGCATGCTCCCTCCCAAGGATGCACACGGTAACAAGGACCCTACCTGGGTGCGTGTTTTCATGGAGAACATGGACGAGGTGGTTGCGCATACGAGCCTGTTCTTCGTTAGCGAGACGTATGAAAGGCTGGTCGGCGATGTGGGGGCGAGGATTGAGGAGTGGGTGAGGGAGTGCGAGAGTCTGCGGGTTGCGAGGGAAATGGAGGGGTGGGGCTAGCGATTGATATTATTCAAGGGGACGGGGTGTTGCGTTTGAGGCGACGTTGCCGGAATGGTAACGAGTGAGACTCCTCAATCGCGTTGGAATTGGGATGATACCCATTTGCTTTTCGCTCATACGTATACATTTCATGGATACAATCCATCTTCCACGATCTTCTCGCCCGACCCATCATCCATCCTCACGTTCTCCTCTCCTAACCGATCCACCACCATGCACACCCCATGGCCGCCCAGGCCCCCGCCAGCTGCCCTATCATCGTGGCCTCCCTCTCCGACCCTCTGATAGCCTCATTGAACTTCTCGACAAAGGGAACCTTGGTCTGCGTCCGCTCGTTCCAGAATCCCGACATGTACCCCGATGCCGCTGCCAGAATCACGGTGTTGAGAGCGGCGACGGGGAGACGGTACGTAGCGGATGTTGGGGCGGGGAGGAAGAAGAGAGTGAGGGATGTGAGGAGGGAGAAGGCGAGCTACAGTATAGCCGTCAGCAAGTTGGGGGAAGAGCAAAGGGAAGGAGTGTACCGAAAGGACTCCGGCGGTCTGCGTCGTCCGTGTTTTCCTTAGTCTTTCTGCGGCAGTGGTGCTCCATTCGGCTGCGCGCTCTGCTTCGCGCTCGTAGGACAATAGGCGGTCTATGTTTTCCTTGGAGAGGTATAGAGTGTACGTGGAGTAGGCCGCGAACGGGAGGAGCATGATGGTGGAGGGTAGAGACGACATCTTCGAGGCTGGAGGCTGAAATGTCGATTTGTACTTTGGAAAGTTGTTCGAACCGTGGGATTGAAGTTCGAGATGTTTAATGAACAACTGGTGGCTACGTCATTGCTCTCGCCCGCTCTCAGTGACAGGGGTTCAGGTACTATCGATATCTAAAAGCCCAAGCAAAATCTGGACCGCCAAAACTCCCCCTCCATCGATCCCCACCCTCAGAAACTATTCGAGATCCCCGCTAAAGTTAACGCATCACTCCTCTTCGACCACCACCCATATCCACGATCCAACTTTCCTTTCCCACCGATCCTAGTCCGAAAGAGTAGCCCGACATGACCTCGTCTCCCCACCCTACCCACCTCGACCCCTCTGACCTAGGCACAAAATCCTACTGGGACAATGCCTACGCCCTCGAACGCAACAACTTCACATCCAACGCCGAAGACGAGGGCACGATATGGTTCTCCGATGCCGGTGCAGAAGAGCGCATGCTCGGCTTCCTGGAAGATCTATCCGACGAGGGGAAGCTCGTGAAAGAGGTCGGCGAGACGGACCACGTAGCAGCCACCAGATTCCTGGATCTGGGGACGGGCAACGGGCATTTGCTTTTCGCGCTGAGGGAAGATGGCTGGGACGGGGAGATGGTCGGGGTGGACTACTCGGCGGAGAGTGTAAGGTTGGCGGGGGACATCCGGTCGAACAAGGGGGAGGAATGCTCGGACATCGATTTCTCGGAATGGGATATTCTCAACCAAGAACCCGGCTCCTGGCTCAAGGACGGCTTCGACGTCGTCCTCGACAAGGGGACATTCGACGCTATCTGCCTTTCCCAGGAAACCGATACGCTGGGTCGCAGGATATGCGAGGGGTATAGGGAGAGGGTGGAGCCATTGGTGAAACCCGGCGGAAGGTTTCTGATCACGAGTTGCAATTGGACGGCGGAGGAGTTGCGGTCGTGGTTCGAGGGTGAGGGCAGTGGGATGTCGTATGAAGGGGCGGTGAAGTATCCGAGTTTTACGTTTGGGGGAAAGACAGGGTCAAGTGTGGTGACGTTGTGTTTTATGAGGAGGCACTGAGTGGATTGGGCCATTCTTGGGACATCTACGTATTGGACATATACGCTGGAACAGCTCATGGACATCAGACGACCACTCCGCTGGATGGCAGGGCCGTCATGCACGGCATCGGCATACGTCACGTCTCTACTTCTTCGTTTCTCTCCGCAGCCTCGCGAGCACCAACCACTTCTTCCGCTCGCCAATATCCTCCCTCCCGCCGTCCCGCACGGGTCTCCATTCCCGCCGCCGATCGGTCGCGTCCATCTCGAAGATGTCCTCCACCTCCAGCCCGGACTCTGGTACAACGTCCTCGAAGAACCCCGCGATCTTCGCACGCCCAGTGTGGAATCCGCCTATACATAGTACGCGCGCTTCCGGAGAGTCGGATAGAAAATGGGTCATGGAACGTGCGAGGTTCTCGTGCTCGTGTGGCATCCAGTAGCAGTCTGCAGCCAGGATCCGGGTGAAGCTGTGTGCGTTCTCCTGAGCGAAAGGGGTGGATAGCTCGCCCCATTGGTGCCCTTGTATCGTTACGTTAGGTTCGATGTGTCTGGGTATTTTCTTTGCCACGTTGGTCTTGATCGCTTCGAGGATTGCGGGTGCTGGGTAGTCGGAAATGGTGACCTGCATAGCCGTTAGGATAGATCTCCAAGTTGAATGGATCATCCCCGACGCACAGATTGGGCGCCCGACAAACCAGCAGCGATCCCGCCCAAGCCTACACGTAAACTTTCCCATCAGCTTCCTCGTTCTTCAATTCACCCAGCGCCCCACCCACCTGCCCCGAGCTCCAGCACTTTCTCCCCCTCCACCCTCCACTTCTCTTCCTCCTCCCTACTCAACCACCAGTCCCCTCCTCCTTCCCCCTCCACATCATGCCCACCATCTTCACCCGTCCTTCCACTTCCCCCCAAACACTCGGCCATCAGAACACCCGCATTCCACAAATAATGCGCAAACTTTGTCCGTTGCTCCTCCCCATTCACATCTGCCGTCTTGAACTCCAGATCCCCGAACGCCCGGCTGGCATATACGATTACAGTGCCTGCGTCGGCGTCGCCGTGTTGGTTTTGCAGATCGTCGGTGAAAATGGCGCCGAGCGTCGAGGAGAAGATGTCTTCTGGGGTGGGCTCGTGGGAGGGCGGGTGCTGGAGGGTTATCAGGGAGGGGAGGGGTTGCATCGGGGCCGGTGGTTATCACGATAATTCGGCCTGGCGATTGTCTTATTGTGAGGTGGAAGGTTTGTTCAATGTTTGCGTGCTCACCCACTGTGTACCTAGGTAGCTATTGCGGGGGAAATTCGATGCAAGTAAGTTCAGAAAGGACAAATCGAGATCACGTGGAAGGTTCTCTCAAGCACAACTAACTAGCTACAGCAAACAAGGAGAAGTATATTTCTACTGCTTCCTATTAGATAGATTGATCAATCTTTCCATCTCATCTTTTCTGGTCTCTATCTCAACAGCAGTGAGCGGGGTTGGACGAGGGGTGCGGATTGCCGATTCGGGTTAAATCATCGGGTATGCTGCACTCAAGAGTCCAGAACTTGCGGTGAGTTTTTGTATCACAACTTGGGGGTTTCACTGTCATAGATTGCTGGCTTGTATTTTCCTCTGGTCGCTGTGAAGAATTGCTCCTTTTCGCTTTATTTGCGAGGTCCATCCCGTACCTTTGGCATTGAGAATCTAAACTCCCCGACGAACTATTGATTTGGGCACAAGACAGAAGTTAGACTAGAGTTTCTAGTAACAGAAAGTATTCTGACAAGCATCAATGCTAGAAGTTAGCTGCAAACTTACAGACACCTATTACAGCGAAAGCTTTAGGCCTGGTTCCTACGAGCTACCATGGAATGACAAAACCTCTACAATCGACACTCCAATTGTATACAACTCTTCTTAGATTCTTAAATCTAACCCCCTATCCATCCCCAACCTGGAGAAACGGAAAGTAAGCAAAGAAACTCCATAAAGAACGTCAATATGGTTACTACGAAGGTCCGTAGGCTAGCACTGTGCACTAATACAGGCCTTGGTGCTGGGTAGAAGGTATCGCGATGATTTGGCTAGAGTCATTTCGCCCTGAGTCGAAGGAGCAAAGGAATAGACGACGTAGACGACTGATTGTTCCTAAGGCTCTAGAGGTATGCAGTAGACTGGATAGACCTCCGAGGCTGACAAGTTTCCTGAGATTTACGAGGATAGTGATGAGAATAGTGGGGACTTCGAGTTGAGTGGGGATGCTTGGTGGGAACGACGGGTTTTCTTTGCCTGGAGGTCTGGGTGATTGAGGACTGATCTGACTATATGATAAATGTTACGCAAACGTAAAAACCAATTCAGGTCCCTTAGCTCAGCTGGTTAGAGCGTGGTGCTAATAACGCCAAGGCCGGCGGTTCGATCCCGCCAGGGACCATTCATCCCCTAGAGTTTCTTTTTTTTCGCCTTTTTATTTATACCTCTATCCGCCAGTGCCACAAGATAAGGCGACGAGGTGGATAGCTGGAAAAGTGCACTGTGGTTGGAGTGAATGTCTCCCAATTCGACGGCGATTCAGATGACGGCGAGCGGAACATGGGGTGGCCTTTGGGTGAGGTCATGTCAGGAATGCGAAATCGAAAACGGCTCTATGCGCATCTACAGGCGCGGGGGGAACGGAATCGGCCTTTGCTGTGCATCACAGGTCATCTATCATACGTCAGCCAAAAGAATCGCTAAGATCAAATGCAAGTGGTCGATCGTTGTCATCGACAATCCCAGAAGAAAGATGTCCACACCTACCGTATTTTGGCTCGAACTCATGTATCGATTGGGTCATCCAATGGGTTTGGGTGTAGACGTGGCCTAGGACAGCCTGCGCCAAAAGACATGCCCGGGAAAGGAGTTAGCCAGCGAGGTTGGTCGGGGGTTAGGCTGTATGGAGCATTTGTATATACGTTGAGATCCAAGGGATAGTGTCTTGGACCGAGAAGAATTGCCGCGTGCAAGACAGGGGAATGATGAAGGCGTAAAGTGGTGGGAAACTAATATGTGACACGTGGTTCTGACATGGTGTAAGAGACGATAGGGTAACGAGGGAGGGATAAATATTGGAGGGTTCGAAATATCATATAAAGAAAGGATGACGATTCGAATAAACACAAAATGGCAACTTCAGCCTTGGAGTAGTCGAGCGAGAACACGACAGCTCTATCTAGAACTGGGCAGCGGACTCGTTTATCTCAGGGTCCCACAGGTCTCCCAGAACAGGTGTTTGGTGAATGTTCCCTTCCGCCCACTTACGCCCCACTTGCACACAAGGCGAGCTAGCGGCAGTGCCAAACCACATCGAGCTGCCGTCGTGCAACGGCGCACGTGCGGTTCAAAGCTTGGCAGTTGTCATCTCCCGGACGAGTCTGTGCTGAAGCTTGCTCCGCGCCAAGCCAAGTCGAGGGTTTGGGGAAAACATTGTGAGAGGGCGGTAGTCCTCCTCCGACATTGCACAGCTGTCAATTCACCCAGGAGCGGCTGGCCTCGCTTTTCCTTGGATCTCTGGTCATTGGGAGATACGGTTGTGGTATGACCCCGGATTGCCGCTGCTCGTTTCGGTACACGACGTCGTGATCGACACGCTTCACCACGTTCGTTATAAGGCGGGGGACTTGTCCACCGGTTGCCTTGACCCTACGCATATCCTCCTCACAACTTGGGCATCATGGCCACTCCTCTGGAAGACGTGTATTGCACGGTAAGAGTTGCAGCTCAATGTCGTACAGACACGCGACTGACCACCTTGCAGCTGCTCATGAGCGACTCCTATCTTCCGGGTATGTACATTCCAATTTCGCGGAAACGCAGCTAATCCTCCAGGTGCGGCTGTTCTCTCACACTCCTTGCGAGATTCTGGGACGAAGAAGAAGTTGGCAGTGCTCGTCACGCTGGACACCCTCTCTGCGGGCACAATGGAAAAGCTCAGAGTAGGGACAATGCGTAATAGAACCAGGTCAAGATCTGACTGCTCTAGACACTCTATGACTACCTAATACCGGTCGAACATATACGAAATCCTATTCCTTCAAACCTATATCTCATGGGACGCCCCGATCTTGCCTTCGCGTTCACGAAGATTGCACTATGGAGACAGACCCAGTTCCGGAAGATTGTCTACCTCGATGCAGACATGGTAGTGCTTCGTACCCTCGACGAGCTCTTCGACATTGACGCCGATTTTGCTGCTGCCCCGGACATTGGCTGGCCTGACGCATTCAATTCAGGTCTCATGGTGTTGACGCCGAACATGGGCGACTACTGGGCCTTGCAGACAATGGCAGCGGCTGGAGACAGCTTCGATGGCGCAGATCAGGGTCTCTTAAACCAGTACTACCAGCACCGCAATTGGCATCGGCTGAGCTTCACATACAACTGCACCCCCAACGCAGAGTACCAGTGGGAGCCGGCCTACCGGTATTACAAGTCCAATATCAGCGCCGTACACTTCATTGGCAAAGACAAGCCATGGATGGATGGCAAAAGGGCCCCTGGGGGACCCGGCGTGTACAGCGAACTCGTGGCGCGGTGGTGGGCGGTACATGACAAGCACCTCAGGGAACCCAAACCAGAACCACAGCCGTACCTTTATACCGGAATTCCATCCGCCCAAGAAGTCCCCATTCCTGATGTTGTTATCGAGCCAGAGGCGCCGCCTGAAGCACCTCTCACCACCACGGAGCTCCCGTTCACCGAGCCCGGGGAGCCAGCAGAGAACCTCGACCATGGGCTAGTAGAACCTACCCCGACCGCGGAGCAACGCAGGTTCTCTGCACCACAGATGGAATGGGATGCAACCATGTAAGCTTTCCTTTCACGCAAAACAGCAGACGTAGCTAATATTGTAGATCGGCGCCGCCACCCGAATCGAGACCAGAAGCGGCGAACTTCCCTCAAGAGATATATGAGTTTAACGAGAGTCGGGAGTTGTTCCACGCGCCCAAATCCTACCCCGAGCCTCCTAGAGACATGTGGTATAAGGTCCCTGAAACAAGGCCCACGCCGTCCGAAAAACCGAAACCCATCTTCCCCTGGGAGCAGATACCCGATCGACCGAAGGCCACCCGTGTGTTTTCAGTGGATACGTCTCCGCCACCGACCCCTGAAGCAGAAGCTACTTCACTGGCTCCAGTTCCTGCCCCGGCTCCAGTTACAGGCCCAGCTCCAACACATCCATTCTCTACCGTTCACTACGAAGAAGGAATTTCCGCTTCGAAGCCGGAAGAAAAAGTGCAGACGAGAGCATCTGCAAGCCCTGAGCAAACTTCTACCCCACAGATCGCTGACGCGTTCCAACAGAGCGGTGTCAACGCGTGGGATTCGGTGCCCGGCATTGATCACTATGTGCGCGCCATAATGGACTCACACTCTCGACGCGCGAAGCCCCAGGTCCTGTACACAAGCGAAAACCCGGAAGAGATTGTGTCTGGCGGTAGTGGTAAAGACCGTCGGGAAAGCCTGCTCATTACTGATTTTCCGTCCGAGGTTGAGCGACCAAGTCTCCCCGTGACGCCAGCACCCCAACCTACGGTGTGGGGCAAGGACAAAGAGGCAGCGTTTGAACTGCCACAGGCTGAAGGAGTTCCGGATCAAGCTCAATGGGTACGTTTTGAATGTCCCCAATGTGGATTTCAATCTGCTCGTATTGAAGACTTCCACCGTCTTGGACATGATGACCCCAATATTCCTAACGCTGCCCCTCCCCCTGATACTTACCCGCTCGCTCCGCAAAGCCCTCCGAAGCCTGAGGCTCCAGTGGCAACAGAATCATCGAAAGCCACCGCGCCTGAGAAGCTGTCCGTTCCACCTGAGCCCAAATATCGGAGCGGTACTAGTGCTCGCGGAGCGCCCCTTGCATCGTTGACTGATCCTTCATTGCTTCCGCCACCACCAACTTCCGATCCCAGCGTATTGTCATCTTCTACACCCATTGCCATATCTACGCTATAATTGTTTTGCATCAATCGTTTTGGATTGTGCGTACACAGACGCTGACTTCATATGTAAAAAGAATCCGGAAGAGAGACTTGAGCAGCTGCGCCGATCGTCGCTCCTCGAATTCGAACACTTGAAAGCACCGGTCCATCCAGAACCACCGTTAAGAGCAGTACCAGAACACTCCGTACCATCTCCAGAGGAACTGGGGGTCTTGCCACAAGCAAGCCTTGACAAAACGCCCACCCCAAGCGAAGTGAAGGATTCCACGTCCGAGCAGGACCATGGGTCTGACAAGCCAGTACTGAAAGAGCCGGACTTTGGCGAGCCAGCCACGCGTGTGATATCTGAGGAAATCCTCAGTCCCACGCAGACACGGCAGAGCATACTACCTTGATTATTTCTTGCCCTCGTCCCAGTCAGTATACACGCGAGCCGCTTTATCCTCATGTACACTATTCCTTCTTGCATTGGATCGGCATAGCCTTGTAATGCTTCCCTACTGGTTGATCGATCGATGTTCTTTTTTCTTTTCCCCCTTTTCTTTGCAATTTTCCTGCAGATCTGCTTTGCATCCACATTTCCAGCCTTTCTGCTGAGGTGCCATACTTGATCCGTTACTGCGACAGCATGTCTTGTATAATAAATTGCATTGGCATTAGCAGGACGCTGTTTTTCCCATTATATTACCTCGAGTTGGATTGGAGCTATTTCCGCTTTTAGTGGACCCTCCCGTGCTATGTGGACTAAGCATTCATCTCATTCACACGAGCGGGAGCTTGGACCAAGTCAATTGTCTGCAACACCGCGGGTGACGTTCCATCCCACCGTCAACCATGCCCCGCTTGCCCCTCACCCCCGTCTCCTTCCTGCATCGCGCTGTTTTAAGATCACTATCACCTGCCCGATTCTCCACAGCGCCCTTCACTTCACGCCCTTCTCCACCGAAGCTAGCCGTGCCGAAAACCCAGCGGCTTTTCCCCTCGAGCCCCGTCTTGTGCGCCTCCTCCATACCACAAAGAAGACCAAAAACAGTTTGGCCATATCTCTACAAAGACTACGACGCCATGCCGCACCTCGATCCATACTTCAAGCAGGTGGACAGCCTGCAGGACAAGTTCATTGAGAGACTACGAGATGCCGTCGCCATTCCCAGCATAAGCTCTGAAGATGCGCGGAGGCCGGACGTCGTCAAGGTATGTGGTCCGCGAACGCTCTGCCATTCCACGGACTAACATTGTCTACTAGATGGGCGAGTGGCTCGCCGAACAGATCAAAGCCCTCGGTGGCACCGTTGAGCTCCGTCAGATGGGAAAGCAGCCTGGTCGCGAACACCTCGACCTCCCTCCATGCCTCCTCGGCCGCTACGGCGATGACCCAAACAAGCCAAACGTACTGGTATATGGCCATTACGACGTACAGCCAGCACAGAAGTCGGACGGCTGGGCAACCGACCCTTTCACCCTGACCATTGACGAGAAGGGACGCATGTTTGGGCGTGGAAGCACGGACGATAAGGGCCCGGTGCTGGGCTGGTTGAACGCCATTGAGGCCCACCAGAAAGCCGGAGTGGACTTCCCCGTGAATCTGCTCATGTGTTTTGAGGGAATGGAGGAGAATGGTTCCGAGGGTCTGGATGATCTCATTGCCGCAGAGGCGAAGAAATTCTTCAAGGACGCGGATGTCGTGTGTATCTCCGATAACTACTGGTTGGGCACAGAGAAGCCGTGCTTGACGTATGGGGTCCGTGGTTGCAACTACTACGCCCTTGAGATTTCTGGGCCCGCCCAGGATCTGCACTCTGGTGTCCATGGAGGCGTAACGCACGAGCCGATGACAGACCTCATCAAGATCATGAGCTCCTTGGTGGATTCGGATGGCAAGATCCTGATTGAGGGCATTGATGATTTGGTTGCGCCTCTGACTGAGCAGGAGGCGGCACTGTATCCTCCTATTGCCTTCACCATGGACGATTTGAAGGAGTCACTCGGCAACGACGTCTCCATCTGGAGCCAGAAGGAGGACGCCCTCAAGCACAAGATGCGCTACCCTTCCCTTTCGCTTCATGGCATTGAAGGCGCCTTCTACACCCCCGGAGCCAAGACGGTCATCCCCGCAAAGGTCATTGGCAAGTTCTCCGTTCGCACGGTGCCCAACATGGAGATCGATGAGGTCACCAAGCTGGTCGAGAAGCACGTCAACGAGCAATTCGGAAAGCTCAAATCCAAGAACACATTCAAATTCCACATCGTGCACTGCGGAAAGTGGTGGGTGGAGGATCCCAACCATCCCAACTACACCGCCGCGGCAAAGGCTGTGGAGAGGGTGTTCGGCGTGAAGCCGGATATGACCAGGGAGGGCGGCAGCATTCCCGTTACGCTCACGTTCCAGGAACAACTGGGCAAGAATGTGTTGCTTCTACCCATGGGAAGCTCAACGGATATGGCGCATTCGACCAACGAGAAGTTGGATAAGAGGAATTATATCGAGGGCACCAAGCTGCTGGGAGCCTACCTGCACTATGTCGCGGGGGAGATCAAGAGGAGCTAACTTAGGCTTTGAAATATATATAATACAATTTCGTCACACATGGTATTGTACATGCTCTGCTCTTCTGCCATTTTTGCAGGGTGCTCTTGGTGTAAACTTTTGACAACCATGCGTGTCCCTTTCTTCATGCAGCGCGAGAACCCTCTCAACCGCCTTCTTCCTACGCTACATCATTCATCTTCCCTTCTTTGAGACGGGGGCGGAGTTGTGCTCCTCACAAAGCGTGGTTGAAAGGTTTGCACCTCGCACTCTTCCCCGCCGCTACGCCGCCGCCTTCATCCGCTCTTTCCACGCCTCCCAAGCCGTCGTCTCGACATGTAAACCGCCCGGGCACCTGCAAAAGACCAGTTATTAGCTTTGTCTCCTTTTTTCCGACTTCGGACCTTCCAAGGTTCCTTCTCAACTACACGTGACACCGCGCTCGCCAAGCCTCCCTCTGATCCCATCCTACCTCTGATGAAAGTATCGAACCCTCAACAGGTGAACTTACTCTCGATAAAGCCTAACCACGGGCTCACAGACAATCACCGGCTTCTCCCCCTTCTTCAACTTCTTCTTCGGATCGATATTACACTTATACTGCGTGAGCTGCTTGGGAGCGCAGTGGCGCTCCAGATTGATTGGGACTTTGCGCGGTTTTCCGTTGGGAAGAGTGGTGGTTTCGAGAGGGAGGTGGGGGACTGGGAAGGTGGGAATGGGCGGGGCCATCGGGGTTTGTTGTGATTAAGAAGGGTTGAGGTAGAAGGGGGATGAGTGGTGTTGGTGGAGGAGGGATGGATGGAGAGGGCGCGAAAAGGGCTGGGATGAAGCTGCTGGGCGAGGTTAAGGGAGAGGGGTTGAGTGAGGTGAGAAACTCCAAGCGTCAGGTGGGATCCTAACATTGATTGACTCTGACATTTTCTAGTTGCTGAGTTCGTTGAGGGAGATTGTGGATGGAGAGAGCCAGAATGAGAAGGGATATTTTGGTATTCCCGCGCTGGATGATCTCATATCGCCTCCCAGTTCGGCTCCACCACAACCAGAAGGCACCGTACATCACGACGACGATGAATTCTGGAATTCCAACAATGCGAACAATTCAGTCTGGAATTCTCACCGGGAGAAAAATCTCAAGGACACCAAAAGTCCTACGGGGGCTGTCGGCGGACCTATCCTCGAGCTCATCTCTCCACCTTATACGCACCACGTCGCCGGCGCCGGGAAAACATCTCTCATTTACCTCATAACAGCCCTTGCCATTTTGCCTTCCTCTGTCCTTTCAATTCCTATAGGTGGACACAATGCCGCAGTCGTTATTCTGGACCCCCTATCCCATTTCAGTTTCCCTCGCCTTGCGCAGACGATGGTGGCGCTGCTGAAACAGCGTCTATCCTCGTCTTCCTGTTCCTCCGAAGGGCTGCAGGATTCCAAGAACGGACCTGGCGAGTTGGAATTGGAGCAGGTTATGAAGCACTGCATCCAAACCTCTCTGCCCCACATACACAGCTTCCGAGCGCAAAGCTGGGCCGGCCTACTCGGAACCCTGGAGACCTTACCAGATTACCTCTTCAATAGTCGCCGGCACCGCAGCATGGACCGTAGGATCCAGGCTATCGTCTTGGAAGATGTGGATGCATTCTACTGGAACGTGAGAAGCGGTACGGATACTACAATTCCCACCTCCAATCTCGAAACAGCAGAATTGCGTACCTCGACGACTGGAGCTACCACCTCGGGGAATAACCCGTCAACGTCCGCCTCCAGCGCCCTAGCCGCCGCCCTCCTCTCTCTATCCCGCCTCCTCTGCACCTCCCTCGTCCTCTCCTCCCATTCCACCCAGGTGTCCAGCTTCCGCGCGCCCCTACCTACATTCTGGCCTCCAGGTGTCAGCGTGACAAAATTGGGTGTCCGGCGCTTGGACGTTGTGCCTTTTGCACCAGGGGTTAGTGTTGAGGAGGCGGAGGCGGAGAGGGACAGGAGGTGGGAGGTTGTGTGTAAGGGGCGATTTGAGTGTTGGAAGGTGGGCGGCAGGGAGGCGGAGGCGGTTGTATTGAGGGTAGGTAGGGAGGGAGAAACCTGTATCGAGAGAGAGACAAGGGTTGAACCGTGAATAATGAGGAGTCTCGTTTTTCCAAGGAAAGGAGAATCTAAGAAGCTGAATGGCCGTGACTTATGTGAGGATCCAGAGGGCGAAGATGATCGTGATTTTAGACACAATGTTCAACAAAATGGTTCAAAGATATGAGTGTTACTGGCTGCATTTAGAGCAGCCCGTATATGCTAATAGAGAATATATGGTACACGGAACTTGCTTGGAATCTCAGGCGCCGATACAACCCTCCATGGTGCAAAATGCCGCCTCTTTTGATATCTTACACCCAAATGCCGAACATGTTGATTGTACAGCATACAGATCCGATGCTCCGGGTCTTCATGTCCAGGGAAGGATCATGAGGCGTTTCCCCACCTCTTGCACGCTGTATCCCACTACTTCCCGCCTCATCAAGCCACGATCCGTCGCATCTGATAGCTGAATGCCTCCCTCACCCTACGCATCCCGCCCCCACAACATCTTCCTCCTCCCTCGATCCTCCCTGGCCATCCTTCGCCTAGCCCCCCACCTCTCCCTGGCCTTCTGATGCTCAGCGGCCACCTTCTCTGCCTTCCCCGAGCTCTTCGCCACCATCCCCACGAAGAATTGACTGCATCCAAACTTCTCCGCCAACCTCACTCTCGTCCAGTGGTCCGGATCCTCTGCCCTCAACCGCCGTAGCTCTTCGATGTCTGCCTCGGTGAGATGGTACTTCTTCTCGTAGGGGTCGCGTACGGCCGGCGGGAGCGATGTGGAGGGTTTGGGAGGGAGATGGGAAGGAGCGGAGAGCGGGGTGCCGGGCGCTGCAACGGGAGAGGTCTGTCGTCGGTGGGCGGTGGTGTTTGAGTAGCCCAATGCCGCTTCGTAGAGCCTTCTCCGCGCGTCTTCACGCGGGAGGAACTTCAATGGCGTGTGATATACATTTGGAGCAGCCGAGGGAGGATTGAAGATGAGAGACGGAGCAGCGCCAGAGGGAGTATATGATGGGGCTTCCGGAATTCGGAGGAGTTTTGTGTGCCGTCTTGTAGAGGATTCGTGCCGGGTCTGGGTGAGGGAGAGGGAGACGCGTCGTTGGGAGAGTCCCCGGAGAAGGTGCTGCGTGCTGGGCGGCATGATTGTCGGTTTTGTTGGCCGTCGGGGTGACGGTGGATGTTGAGGGTGTTTGGGATGGGAGAAAGTTTGGGGCGGAAGAATGTTGTTGCGGGCCAAAAGCGACGTTGTGATTGGTTGATCTGTAGTAGCCTTATCCGCTTTTTCACGACGTACCCAAAGCCTAACGAGTTATCATTCGATTCAAAGTCCCTTTATTATAATATCACAAGTTTTCATAAATTTGAAGGGTGGACGAAGGCTCTAAGCGCTCGTAAGGTCCAAAAAGATACGTCCGAGGAGCTTCCCTAAAACTCCGGAACACCGTTGCAATGCGCAAATCCAATGTACAACCTGTAGCCCCTAACGCCATCGCTGCAATGCTGGAGGCCAGAAAGAAATCATCAACTTCTCCGTAATCTGTACTCCTCTGCCGGGTCATAGCCCCCTCGCAGACTGCCTCATGAATTTCTGCTCATAGTTGATGTGTACCCCTTCTCCCAAGCTTGCGGCCCGGTCCGCCTTGGATATTACGGGTTTGGTAAGATGGTCAATCTCCATGTCGTACTGTTGTTCCTCTTCTGCCACCATCTGTTGGAGGTGTTGCCGATGCTCTGCTTCCTTCTCTTCTTCCCTGACGACATCCTTCATGGCTTCCTGCCACAGGGCTTCGCTCTCCTTCACCCTCGCCGACTTCCGCTGCCTTCTCGTTTTGCTCCCTTGTATTCCGGCCTTCTGTGCCGCCATCAGCTTCCTCAATGATTGTTCGGCCAAAATGCCCTCCTCCGTCGCCTTCTCCCTGATCTTCCTAGGGTCATTCTCCCTTTGCGTAAAGACGGGGGTGGCCTTCCATGCGTGTTTCGGCGGGAACGGGGGTAGATGTGCCGGTATGTACTTTCTGGTTTCCTTCTCCGCTCTTCCAGACAGCTCCGGGCCCAGCAATCCTTCGAGGTTGGGAGGCGGAGGATCCGCAGGCACGGGTGGTTCAAAGGGGGGTTGTAATAGGAGCGGTGGGACATTGCCAGTGTCGAGGTGCTTTTCTAGGATGCTGGATCCCTCAATACCAACGGACTTGAGGGCATATATCCAGTCGTGTGGTACGCTCGTGGTGCGCCGCGCGCTGGACATGGACTTCCGGACCTGGGCGAGGAATGTGCGCATAACTGCTCGAGGTTAACTTCGAAGACCAACGCTAAACTTCTTGCACACGCAGGGGTTGCATACATATATCCGTCATTGCGCGGAACCTCTCCATAGCCTGGGGCTCCGCGCGCTCAAAGCCAGCCGCACGGCACTCGACCGCGATCGCGCGCTGGAGCTGTTTATCAAAGAACTCTTTCGTGTTTCCCGTGTCATCTTGCTCGGCGCTGATGAACTCGACTATGCGCTCGATCGGCTGCGCATGGTGAAGCCTATGCTCGATCTTGCGCTTCTTCAAGGCCCGGTCCCCGTCCGAAGCCGTTGGTTCTCCTGCCAGCGCCCTCTTCATTCCTGCTGCTGCGCCAACAGTGCCCATGGCGCTGGAAACTTCTATAAGGCCCGGCATATACCGTTCGCGCGGGCGACGAGCGCGTGGTGCGGTTTAGGTGAGAGGGAGCGTGGTGGTGAGAGGGAGAGCTTTCATGCGTCGCCCTACGATGGTGTCTCGACCGACAGTAAGAATATCCAGGCTATTTGCAGTTCCAAGCGCTGCACAGTTTTCCTTTGTCGACCTGGGTCCGTGGGGTCGAGGAGGTTGTGTGCAACGGTCCGTGGGTCGCCTTCACTTTCATCAGCCATGGAAGGAGCGCGGTTGAAGCCCAGCACGTGAGGCAACGGGGCTCCCTTGAAGTCTTGGCATTCGTCGTGACGGGAGTTGCCGGCCCGACCACACCACCAGCAAACGTCCAACTTCACCTCGCGACATTCACAGCTCCACCGACCCGCGACCCCGCACCGCAACGACCTCTCTACTCGTCGAAAATAAAATCCACAATGGCCATCAAACCGATCACTGGTGTATGTTCTTCTGCGGGGGCAATTGGTGGATGTAGGGGAGAAAACTGATGGTCTCGTCACAGATGCTCCGGCGCAGGATTGTGCTCGACATCTCCATTTCTCTTGGTATGTGAGCGCCTGGGCAGCTCTAGTTCCGTCAATTGAGCTTTCTGGGTATTTCCTTTTCCATTGGCAAGCTTGACTAACGCTCTGTCAGGCTTCGGTCTCGCCGGTGGCTACACCTGGTGGTATGGTATGTAACACCTGCAAGAATCCCCATTGCTCCTTGCTCCATCCGGGCTTGCGATGGAAGCTCCCTGTTATCCCGAAAACATCACACTCATCTGGAAAAAGGCTACCACGTCCCCGCTGTCCGCCACCGCGATGCGTTCTACCAGAAGATTGAGGACGAGCGGGCCCGCGCGCTCGGCCAGTAAACGGCTTCATCCTCGTTGTCAAAGTCAAAGAAAGACCTTTCCTATGTTCGATATGGCTGGATGGATAGAGGGGAGCTAGAGGTTGAGGAAGGGGGGATTTGTATCATAGGAGGGTGGAACTCTTGGTCTGCCGTGCAATATCAAACAAGACAAGCTTCCTCGTACGATCTGAGTCTGAAGTCACATTCAACCCACGGCCCATTGCTCTCTGTGCCATTATTGAGAAACGACTGTGATCCGAGATGGCGGATGGATACTGGTCAACGATATTCTTATGCCAAGGTGATGTTCCCATTCACGTCCCAGTCCCTCTGGCGTCAGGCCAGCTTCCCGTGCCGTCCACCAGTTCGATACATGACGAGGTATTTGCAAGGATACCGAGTAACTAAAAGTGCTGCGCTGTGGTCAAATAACAGTGCCGATGCTTTATGGATTGTCAACAGTCCGGGCGAGAGGAGCCAAGGTTAAGAGAAGCTTGGAACGCTGCCAAGCAGAGGGCGCATGCTGCCAGCATTGGAGGTCAATGTTGTTGGTGGGAGTGATTGGTATAGACAGTACATCTCGTTTGTTTACGTTGTCGAGTGTTACGCTACCACTGGATTAATTGCCAACATGGGGATGGGCTAGCAGATGGCGGATGGCGGATATGCTTGTTACCAGTCGCCATACATGCTCCGGGAGGTGTACGTACTCTACGTCGCCTTGCCAACTCTTTAGCGAATCACGCAGTTGGCTACATCCAGCAGGGTAGTAAATGGGGCTTCTCAGGTTGTGTGAAAGAGCCATTTCCAGTTCATCTTGATTATTGAAGGTCAGAATCAGCATGCCAGGCATGGCGTGGACAGTGGCCTTTACGCAGCGGTATCGGCGAGCTCTGTCTAGTGTATAGGGTGGAGCGTTGCATCCTTCATCACGAGGTCGAGGCATAGAGAACCTGGAAGCTTGGAAAAGGCAGAGTCATTATTAGATGGATGTGCCTCAGGAATTGCCGCGTGGAACCTGTGGATGTGCACCTGGGCAGATAGGGAGTATGTCATGTGACGATTGGGGCCAAGAGGTGGTTCCCAAAGCGGGCAATAGAGGTCATGGCTTGCAGCGGAAGAGCGGGCGTGGACTGGATGCGGTAAGCCGGCTGGGGGGGAGCAGACTGAGCAGTGTGATGCGGGCGTCTGGGCATCAGGCGAGGAATCAGGTGACGAGGGGCGGGATGCACGTGGCAATGAGCGGGGCCGATGGAGCTTGAGAGTTGTTTTTGTGGTGACTACCACCGACTACTACTGGGGCGACATGTTTCGTTGCAGACCTTTGAACGGTTGCAGAGGAGCAAGAGAGGCCAAGAGGACTGAAGGAGTCTTATTATTATTATTATCGTTATCGGAGCCGATGATGATGGACATGCGGCGATTTTTCTTTGCGCAGGGTGTGCAGGGTGTGCAGGGCGCGTGCAGCGCCAGGGTGTTGAGATGCCGCTGGGTACGTGGGCCATCGTCCATGCATGCCGCATGCCGCATATGCCGCATGCCATGAGCGGAATAGCTCCAGGCTCGGCTAAGAGGCACCTGGCAGTCCTGGAGAGGTGACAAGCGGGACTGGGGCTTGTGAGTTTGGTCCTACAAATACTGAACGAAGGCTCAAAATGAGGCTGTCAAAGATTGAGGCTTACTATTAATTATTCATGTCTGAAGTGAAGCTGTCACCGTTGTTTCGCAAGGTTGTCCAACACGTTCAGCACCTCGCAGCTCAGCACCGAGGGAATGGTGCCGCGGAGATGCGGGCAGGCCAAGCTCATCGAAGCGGGGCCGCGCCATTCCGCAAACGGTAAAGCGACCCCGCCCTACCCTGCTGCTTGCTCCATTTTTCTCTTGGCAGAACGGTGCACCTCGACTTCCGAGCCCCGACTCTCAACCTCTCTCCGAAGTTCGAGAGCACTACTCAGCAAGAAGGCCTCGGGCAAGAAGGCAAAGGCACCAACAGGACGAAGTGCAACCTGCAAACGTGCAAAGCGGAACCACACGCGGCCGGCCTCGAGCGTCGAGCGTCACTCGCCGCCTCTCCGCACGGCTTGGCAATTCCCTGACCACTTGTGCAGTCACCAGTGTGGAGTTTCCAAGGTTCCAAGGTTAGTCCTGCCCGCCCCTACCTACAGGGCTGCGCCAGTTGGTCTAGTGCTGGCGGGCTTGTGTTGGCTTGTGCTGGCTTGCGCTGGCTTGCGCTGGGTTTTTGCGCACAGTTGAAATCTCAGCTGGTCCCCCTGCCTTTTGTTTCCATTACCCAAAGGCTTACCTCACGTCTTCCTCTCCACCACCCACAGCTCTTCCTGCCCGCAGACTCGACGTTATCAGACATTATCAAAACCCGACCCTCCAAACAACGGCCTTTTTCCATTTTCCACTCTCGCAACCCCCCTTTGCTGCCACGACCCGGCGCTACGGCCCTACGGTTGCCCCTCCTCCGTCATCCCGTCTCCCCGTCACCCCGTCACCCCCCCTTGGCGTCGCATCTCTACTTGCCCGTCACAGTCCGTGTCGTGCCCCTCCAAGTCCCTAAGCCGGAGGGGTGCCGTACCTAGGTTCCTAGGTTCCTAGCTGCCCAGGTGCTACTACTGTGAGATAGGCAGAGTCCTACTTGCAGATGCCAGATAGTGCCGTAACAGATATGACGGCCCCCGTGGGCAAGACCGAACGCTCGCGCGACGGATCCGCCTCCTCTATCGCCTCCTCGCCCGAGCCCGAGCCCGTGGGCACTTATACCCAGGAGAACCCCCAACAGCAGAAGCGCAAAGGCGGCCGCAAACCTGTGAGCCACACCTCTTTTCCCCGCTGCCACCAGCCATGGCCAGCACCCTGACTGTCACAATGTCCAGAGTAGCACTAACCAAGCGTCGCAAGATCTATGCCACCTCCGAAGAGCGCAAGCAGCGCAATCGCCAGGCCCAGGCCGCCTTCCGCGAGCGCCGCACAGAGTACATCAAGCAGCTGGAGAGCACCATCAAGCATCATGAGGAGACGCTGCAGAACCTGCAAAATAGTCACCGCAATGCCGCCGACGAGTGCCTGATGCTCCGATACAAGAACTCTCTGCTCGAGAGGATCTTGCTCGAGAAAGGTGGCCCCTCCTCCTCATCCATCCCCACCACTGTGCTGACCACCCCGACTCCCACAGGCATCGACGTCCAGGCTGAGCTGCGCGCAAAGACTGGCAGTCCTACCATAGGCCCTACACGGGGACCCGTATCTGCGAATGCGTCTCCGAGCTTGCCCCCTCTCCAGCAACGCGCCATATTGAATAGACAACAGCAGAGGAGATCAATTGGAGGTCCACCCAGACCTGATGTATCTGGCTTGCCTCTGATACAGCCCGACGGGCCCATCCAGACCCGTTCGCCCTTGTCACAGCCAACCCCTGGTTCCCATATCCCTTCACCTGCCCACTCTTCCACCCGGTCCCCCAACTTCGTTGGACAGGGCACTTCTGTATCTCCCAATTTTGGGCCTATACCCCCACAGCAGCAGCAGCAGTCGCAACAACCACAGCCACAACAGCAGCAACCCCAATTGCGGCCTCACCCGCCTAGACCACCCTTCCCCTCCGTGATAGCCCCCCAGCGGCCGTCCATCATTACCAACAACCCTCCCTCAAACCCGTCCTCAAATGCATCGCCTGCCATCACGCAGAGTAGCACGAGCGCCGGTCCACACTCGTTCTATCCCTCTCCATTCGAGAGCCATATGAACCAACTCGGCAAGCTGTCCCGTTTCCTTTCCCCTCTTAGGCATAGAGCTTTGTTCGTCCTAGACTGATTTCGTTATACAGACCAGGAGTACGACGAGCAAGCCGACATGATCGACACAGACGACCCGCCCGACCAGTCCCCCGCCACCGGCCCCGGCCCCTTTCCCCAGTCCTATCCCCAATCGCAATCCATGCAGCCGCCCATGGCCCCAGCACAGTCTGCTCACTTCGCCGCCTCCAACGCCGTCGCCTCCAACGAGAACCCCCAGACCGCCGGTGTATTCAACCCAATGAATCATCTATTCGACCCCTACGACCCCATGCTCGACGCCGATCCTTTCGGGCTCTCCGCGAGCATGCATTTCCCGACCCTGTACGATTCACGATAGCACGACTCGGTACTCCTAGGCACGAATGCGACATGACGACGAAGTCTTTGTTTCGGGAAGATACCTCTGGGAGGAAGGATTATTGCTGGCTTCTTTATTCGCAGGCGCTGGGCGTGGTAGCGGGGCGCATATCGGTGTTTTGGTGGGCTTCCAACGGATATGATGTTATTATTAAAAAGTATGGAGTTATGGAATTATCGGTCACGTAGGCGGGGAACGGTTCATTCAATTTTTCCTCCATGTGGATTGCGTCGGGAAATTCGTGTTGGGGCCGATGCAAAAAGTCTCCATCAATCAGCATTGCCAGGAGTGTACATATGTAATTCGAGTTTTTCCAAGCTCCCTCACCTCTCTATTCTTTTGTGCCTGGCCCACAATCGGCTCCGAGCACACCCCAAATATACAAGGCCTTTTTTGTGCAGGCTAAATTAGATCTCGTGGTGTTGAAACGATCGTGACCACAAGCATTACAACAAGCGTGCGGAGAACTGACATGACATGACGTCTGTCTCAGCCAGACGATGCCTCGCTTTGTGGTCGTCGAAAGCGGTGCACGGACCAACTTACTAAGCGATTATTGGACAGACTCCACAAACCACCGAATTTCCCATTTTGCACCAACCTCACCCGCACCACACCACTGCGACCCCCCATCTGCTCTATCGCAGTGCCACTTGACGAGAGCCCAGACTCTATTTGTTTAGGGTCAGCTCTCATTCCCATCCCTTCTCCCCAGCAGATTGCGCGTCTAGAGGGAAAAGCGCGAAAGGCGCTTAACTCACCCCACAATGTCTGCTATTGCTTCGAAGGTCAGCCCCGCGTCATTCCCAGCTCACCAGCTTCGCATATCCGTTCAAGATTGCGTCTCGGAGCTGTTGGCTTGTCTTTATTTCCTCCCTCATACTGACTTGATCCTCTAGAACCTCTATGAGCTCCTGGGTATGCCAAGGCCACATCGTCATAACCCCACGACAGCTACTCATTTCAATTGCAGGCAACGACCCAGAGCTCGACCCCGACAGGCCCGCTGAGCCTCCTACGAAGGCTGTCGATAAGCCTCTCCCCAGGACCGGCAAGCGCAATGCTCCCGCCGAAGCTCCCGCTTCCCAGGCGACTGGCACCACCGGCCGCACTCAGCGTCAGGGCCCCAATGCCAACGACAACGGTATGTTGAAAGCATCAGAAGCATCGAAAGCTTAGAGCGACCGATTCCAAATCTACCCATACTACCATTGGGTTGTTGACTGACCTTCGAATGCAGCTTTCCGTGATCGCGGTGTAGGGTCCGACAAGAACCGGAGCAGGGGATCTGGCGGTATGGAGAATGTCCATCTCTCTTTTCCCCAACCAGTATTGACAATGCATAGAACCCGGCGAACACGTCCGTGGACGTGGTGGTTTCCGTGGCCGTGGCCGCGGCCGCGGTACCCCTGGTGACCGTCACAGCAGGACCGGCATTGCGTACGCATCCCATTCCACACCTCTCTGAGGGAATCATGGCTAACGTTATCGCAGCGAGCACGAGAAGCAGGCCGCTCACGGCTGGGGCGGACAGGACGGCAACGCCGAGTGGGACGACGAGAAGGCCGGCGAGGCCATCGCCAAGGAGGATGAGAAGGAAGGCATCGTCGCCACGCCCGCTGAGGAGGCTGAGCCCGAGCCCGAGGACAAGACCAAGTCCTACGCCGCCTACCTCGCTGAGCTGGCCGAGAAGAAGCTGTCGCTTGCCGCCCAGAACGTGCGCAAGGCCAACGAGGGTAGCTCCGCCAAGTTCCCCGAGGGCAAGCCTGTCGCCCGCGACGAGGAGGAAGCCTACATTGCCGGGTCCGGAGGCAAGGCCAAGCGTGAGCGTGAGCGCAAGCAGAAGGAGTTTGTTGAGCTCGACGATGCCAAGCTCCACCGTGAGACCCGCGACACCAGCTTCCGTGGACGCGGCCGTGGCCGTGGCGAGTTCCGTGGTGGAGAGGGACGCGGACGGGGCGAGGGCCGTGGCCGTGGCGGACCCCGCGGCGGCCGTGGAGAGGCTCGTGGTGGACGCGGTGGACGTGGCCAGGCTGGCCCCAACCTTGCCGACACCAACGCTTTCCCTAGCTTGGGCGCATAGCCGCGTTGACCATGTAGTCGACCATGTGTGCACGAATCTTCTCATTCTTATCTCAGAATGGAGTGCCACCTTACGTATGGCGGAATCTGGCTGTAAATTCAGATCAGCGGAAGGACGCGAGTTTCTAAACCAAAAAGCAGGCAGATGAATGGAATCCGGACAGACCAGTGCAAATGAAATCTTCATGTCCCTCTTCTCTTCGCTTTTCTCTCTCTCTCCTTGTCCCTTCCTTGTCGATTGGAAACAGGTGTCGGGGTGGGTGGGCTCTATATCTTAGCGGATTAGACGGCTTTCCCTTGGACCCTTTTCTGGTGTTAATAACAACTGTGTATCCTCATTGCAGACGACGGACGACCGTGGGGTGGGTTGAATGTGTCATGCATGTACTTGGCCAACTGACAGGGTTTCGAACTAGTTGGAGTTGATACGTTCAGGTTTATACGAGACTTCGATGGCTACGTTGCTACGACTCTCATACCACGCTTTGCCCGTAGTCCTCTACCCCGAGCATCTCCACTGCGTATCCGATCCCACGCCCAGGGAGAGCGCAAAAGCAGCCACCAGCACATACGACGACGAAGGAAGGCAAATCCATGCAATATCAGTCCACCACCCTTCCTTCCCATACGTCCCTCCGCCCACTCTCCCGAGTCCCCTACCCCTTACGACGTGTTCAGCTGCTGTCTCCTCGTGATCATGTTCATAAGCTTCAACCGTGCCTGCATCCTCGCCTTCTTCGCCTTCCTCGCCTTCCTCGCCTCGTCCCACATCGCTTTCTTCTCAGCGAAGACACGCTGGATTTCCCGTGTACACGGGGGGCATAGAATGGTCCCACAGTGGCGGCATTTCCATGCTACCTCCGAGTGATCGAATGTGCCTTTCGTGTAAGGAGAGGGCGTGGTCTGGTTAGAGGCATCGATGCCTTGGGGAGGCGATGCATTCTGCTCGTTCGATGGGGTGGGTGTTGCCATGGGCTCTTGGTCTCGACTGTTCGTTGACTGACGCTCAACTTTGTTGGCTATGGGCAAACGGATCTTCTCTCTCCGAAACATCAGCTTCGCAAGGGCTGCGGTCAACCTGGGAAAAAGAGGATAACCTCTCGGCATCCCTATCGGGAACGGTGGGTGTTTCAAGGTCTGTTCTCTGAGCTTGGGATCTGATAGCGGGGAGCCCGTATGGCCAAAGGACTGATGGACGGTAAGGCTTCTCTGCGTTTGGCGTGGAAAGCGGAAAGTTGGAGGCCACCATCTGCCCTGAGCAGTCTTCGGTCGGAACACGGCAGGGCCATTGCCATTTCCGCCAGAGCGAGACGGTGTTGGTCTGCCCGTAGCTGCGCGTGTGAAATCAATTCTGGCAATTGGATAGATCTTGGCCCAGCAAATGTTGCACTCCGTATATCCTTCGGGCAGCTCTCTCTTCATCTCTTCGGCTCTGATCCGAGAGAGGGAGTGGATGCAGGGTCTCGGAGGGCGTCCAAAATTGTTGATAGCCAGTCCTTCCCAGTATTCGCTCCCGCTATCATTTGGGACGTCGGGAGATCTCTCATCAATTTGTTCTGACGGTCGGGGTTCGACTTCCTGGTGCACTGTTGCTTTGGAGTGATGCTCTTTCGGCTCAGTATCTTCCATGAAGAGGGCCCGCAGGGATCCGTTGCTGTGGCCGGGACAATTAAAAGCCATCACTCTGCAGATCCAACACCATTGAGCACCACATTGGCAATGAATGATATAACAGCCGTCCGTCCTTTTAACAGCGTTTGCGCATCTGGGACACCGCTTGTACCCCTCGGCTTTGAGTGAGCTTTCGATTTCGGGATCGAGTCCATGTTGAAGCTGGCATGGGGCGCCAGAGTGGGCAGCGGCCCGGCACTGTGTACAGATGCTCAATGAGCATTTTGGGCATTCCACGGGTGCAGGTGTAGGGCAGCCAGCGAGCGATCCAGCAGGCTTCTTCGCCGTCTCCAGTAGCTTTTTAGGGATGAACGCGGAACAGCCTGCTGTGGGACAGTAAAAGGGGCGCGGCGTGTTCCACTCATCATACTTGGCTCTGAACTCATCCGCCTCGGAAGCACTCAGAAGCCGTCTGACGAAATGGAACTGGATGCGCCAGTGGCAGCATCTCGGGGGCATGCGGGACAGGTCCTTGGAGGCGCCGATGAACATGTCTCGAAGGCAGGAGAAACAGTAGGCGTGGGAACAGTGGGGGTTTGGGAAAGGGATGAGAAATTCTTCACCTTCTTTGGAGAGGTCGAGGTCGTCGAGGCAGCTTGCACACTGGCGTCTCGCGCTAGATAGTGAGGAGCGTGATGATCCTGAGCCGTCGTCGGCCTCGTCAGAGGGAATGTGTTGTTCGATAGCGGGTGCTGCCGCACCGACAGCGGTATCCTGGGCGTTATTGGAGGCTGCCTCTGCCTCCACCCTTTCGATTTCTTTTAAGAAGTTAACCATGATGGAAAATAAATAAGGAGGGTAGATATCCGGTCAATGAATGAGTATAGCAGCGACGGTGATCGGAGGTGAATGGGAAGTAGAGGAAGCCTTCGGCAGAGGACGGGAAGCATTATGATATCGTTATCACCTTTACATCAAGAAGGTGCGAACCATGATAATCTTGGAGCTGGCATGACCGCCGACGGAGGGGGTCCAATGGAGAAATATGCAGGAGCGAATGGTTGAGCGCCCGGATGGCCGTACATTCCCTTCCCCAACGATGAAGAGCATCGTGGAGGGTGCGAGAAGCTCCCTGAGGTCAATATGTCAATATCACACCAAGACATCAGAACCGTACTGTAGTTTTGGGGAAGATATGCAGCCATGACTGTACTCTCCAAGGACCATCTCGCAACGAGGAAGACCTGTCAAGATGTGAAGTCTCTACATTTCATGGCTTCCATGCGCTGTCCTATTGGTTCGACATGCACTCCACAAAGCCAGCTTTCATGCTGGCGAGGTCCAAGTTCCACCACCTATGCAGACACTGCCTCGGCGATTCCCATTTGAAGCGCTTATTCATGTCCCCTCGCCAATTCGGCTTCGACTGCTCCGGATGACATGTTGGGATAAGGACGATGGTGATGGTACTCGTTGGTAGTGGGGTTGTGGTGCTTTGATGTCTGGTTCGAGATGGGATGAATGGGTCTGTGCACGCAGATCATCACAAGACGGCGGGAAGCCAAGCTCAGTAATATTGGATGGCGACGATCAAAGGGGCGTGTCTCCTGGAAGTTTTTGCGGTGAGGATTGTTGTACAAATGGTCGGATAGTATATGCACAAGGAGCGCTGCATAATCTCCGTCGGAACACAGGTTGAAGCAATTGAGACTGCAAGCAGCAGATGTTGGATCTCGAGAAAAATCACAGGCAGAAGGCTAGTCTACTGTCTACCTGGTCTCGGTAGGCAAAATCAAACGGACACCGAGGCATCGATCACCAACCTCCATTTTGTGGGGACGATCGGGGGTTAGGATGAAATGCAGGCGTTCTCTCCGCATCGTCGCCGCACAGTCCGGCCCGCCGTACGGAAAGGGGATCATGCCCTACAGCAGGAAAAAACCAGGTCGATGGCATCCCGATCAGCACCGGGCCGTATTCCCATGGCCCGTCTCCCTTCCAAGTTCCCAAGGCTCATAGGCAGCATCTGGGGTTGTGATGGAATGCTTGCTCGGTTCTTGGCCCGTCGGCCATGCATTCTCATTGCGTATGTTGAGGGCTAGGCTGCATGTCCCTATGCGCTAGAACGAGGGTGAAGTGGAGCCTCCTGGAGAAGCCCTACTACTGTAGAGCTCAGGGCTGGGGCAGCAATGAGCATGACTCCAGTTTCCACCTGCAGTCTCCCCCGGATTGAAGAGAAATGGAGGCAATGGGTTGGGGTACCACCTTCCTAAAGAGAAATCTTCCCAGGCTAGAAAAAGACACGTGCCTGGGCGTTGGACTCCTGGAATCCTGGAATCCTGGAGAAAATGATCACATAATGCGCGCACAGAGGATTCACGGTAGTCCTCATTGAGGAGGCTGAGGTGCAGAGAAGAACTCTGTACCGCCATCCGTCTTGAAGATGGACAAGATAGTCCTCCAGGAGCCAACCTCTTGATTTCATTCAAGATCAGCCGCGATGGGCATCGGAATAGTACTGTGTACGCTCCAGCTGGAGGGCTATTGTCCATGGTACACTAAGATGCCATGGGACTAGCCACATTGAGCATGCCGGGGATCTGCCGGGGTTACGCCGCCGAGAACCATTCATGATTCATCCCCACATTCTCCCTTTGGTGTTGCACTCGACTGTGCACACCAGTGACACCCTCACCCATCCGAGGTCGGACGACACGGCCCTGCTTCCAACAGGATACAGGGAGCGAAAAACCAAGAAGGCGTCCGTGACGTAAAAGACTTGCGGCCAATCTGAAAAAGGGACCTTGGGACGGCAGAAAAGAACCATCCATGGATTATTGGGATGACGGACGGGGTGATCACCGGGGCACAGACAACGGGCGACGCGCATGCGACCCTCAGCCTCTGGACAGTGGACAGTGGACAGTGGACTCCCCTGTTGATGGCTGCCATGGCTGTCATTTATGATCTCCCTGCCCTGTGTGAACGGAACGGGTCTTTGGGTATATAAAATGGTTCACGCTCGCGCATTCCTTTGCGGACGACCTGTGCACTGCCGACTGACCTCTGTCGCCCTCTCGCCCTCTGGCCCGCGCGCCCTCTCGCCATCGTCCAGCTGCGTTCCTGCTGCAAGTCCGTGCCGCGTTGTGTGTTTTCCATTCCTCCCGAGGTCACCTCCTTTGGATAGCACTTGAGCTGCCCTTCGGCTTCCCCACGTCATGCGGGTGTGGCTCGCACAAGCATTTCTGGCGTCAGGGCTAAGCCTCGCCGGAGCCCAGTCAGCCTCCGTAAGTACAACGGTGTAAACCGCACCCCCCATAATCCCCATAATCAAGAGTACACCTCGTCGGCCCCTCCCCCAAGCAAGACCAAAACACCATCTCTACCATCCAAATTGCTTTACCCATCACGTTCGCTCGCATGGTTTCAGGCTGGCGCGCTTTCGTCTTCTCCCTCTTCCCCTTCCTCCCTCAGAACGTAAAACAAGTGTTCTCCCCGGACTTTGTTTATCCATCAACTGACCCCTGCCACAGTACCCAAACAACACCTCTCCCGCCAATGCCACCAGCCCAGCTCAACTCGACAATGCCTTCAGCCCTCCGTTCTATCCCAGCCCGTAGGTCTTGTCCGAATCAAATCCCCTGTTCCATCGGGCTAATGAATCCAGATGGATAGATGGGGCCACCGGAAGGTGGGCCGAGGCGTACGACAAGGCCAAGGCCTTCGTCTCCCAGTTGACCTTGCTTGAGAAGGTCAACCTCACCACCGGCACAGGTTGGATGTCAGATGCATGGTAAGCTTTTCGAAATGGGAGATCAACCCGGCCGTTGCTGGGCGCTGCCAATCTCCTGCTAACTGACTCTTTTAGCGTCGGCAATGTGGGTTCCATCCCACGTTTGGGATTTCCCGGTCTCTGCATGCAAGACAGTCCGCTCGGCATTCGTTTCGCCGACCACGTCTCTGCTTTTCCCGCGGGTGGGTTCATTGCTGCATCATGGGACCGCGGCGAGTTCTACCGTCGTGGCTACCAGATGGGTGTGGAGATGCGCGGCAAGGGCGTGGATGTCCAGCTCGGCCCCGTCGTCGGCCCTCTGGGTCGCAATCCCAAGGGCGGCCGCAACTGGGAGGGCTTCAGTCCCGACCCCGTTCTCTCCGGCATTGCTGTCGCCGAGACCGTAAAGGGGATCCAGGACGCTGGTGTGATTGCTTGTACCAAGCATTACATCATGAACGAGCAGGAACACTTCCGCTCCCCGGGCAATTTCGAGGACAAGGGCTTCGTCGATGCCATCAGCTCCAACCTCGACGACAAGACGCTCCACGAGCTCTACCTCTGGCCTTTCGCCGACGCCGTCCGCGCTGGCACAGGCAGCATCATGTGCTCCTACAACAAGATCAACAACTCCCAGGGTTGCCAGAACTCGTACCTCCAGAATTACATCTTGAAGGGCGAGTTGGGCTTCCAGGGGTTCATCATGTCTGACTGGGATGCTCAACATTCCGGCGTGGCTTCGACTCTCGCAGGTCTGGACATGACAATGCCTGGCGATACCGACTTCAACAGCGGCCTGTCCTTCTGGGGACCCAACCTTACCATCTCCGTCCTCAATGGGACCGTACCCCAGTGGCGTCTGGACGATGCTGCCGTGCGCATCATGACTGCTTACTACCTCACCGGCCGGGACAAGGCATCAGTCCCCACCAATTTCAATAGCTGGTCGTTGGATACCTACGGTTACCAGCATGCTCACGCACAAGTCGGATACGGGCTCATCAACGAACACGTCGACGTGCGAGAGGCCCATGGCCAAGCGATCCGCCTCGCTGCCGCCCGCTCTACGGTGCTCCTGAAGAACAGCGGCGTTCTGCCCCTCACTGGCCGTGAGAGGTTTACTGCCGTATTTGGCGACGACAGCACCGAGAACCCCTATGGGCCCAACGGATGCCCAGATCACGGCTGCGACAACGGCACGCTGGGCATGGGCTGGGGCTCCGGCACCGCCTTCTTCCCCTACCTGGTCACGCCTCTCGAGGCCATCAAGAGCCAAGTCCTGAGCAACGGTGGCATCATCCAGTCCGTCGTCGACAACTGGGCTTATAGCCAAATCACCGCTCTTGCGAGGCAGTCCACAGTGGCTATCGTCTTCGTGAACGCCGACTCGGGTGAAGGCTACATCACCGTTGACGGCAATGCAGGTGACCGCAACAACCTCACGTTCTGGCAGGGCGGAGACCAGCTGATCAAGACGGTGACTGCCGAGTCGAACAACACTGTTGTCGTCATCCATTCAGTTGGCCCAGTCATCATCGAAGACTACAAGAACAACCCCAACATCACAGCTATCGTTTGGTAGGTTTTTCGATCGTCGGATCCGTCGACAAAGCTAATGCACGTGTAGGGCTGGCCTCCCCGGCGAACAGTCCGGAAACTCCATCGCAGACGTCCTCTACGGCCGTGTTAATCCTGCGGGCAAGACTCCCTTTACATGGGGTAAGCAGGAGTCCGACTATGGCCCAGACCTCATCTATGAGCCTACCAACGGCAGCGAATCGCCTCAGGATAACTTTGTAGAGGGCGTCTTCATCGACTACCGCGCCTTCGACAAGAAGAACATCACCCCAACATACGAGTTCGGATTCGGTCTGAGCTACACTACCTTCAACTACTCCAACATCAAGGTCACCAAGATCCGTGCTGGGCCCTACAGGCCGACAGGGGGCAAGACCCAGCCTGCTCCAGTGTTTGGCAGCTTCAGCAACAACACTGCAGACTACCAGTGGCCTGCCAATCTGACCTATGTCAACAAGTACATCTATCCCTACCTCAACAGCACCAATCTCGCAGACGCCTCCATGGATCCCCAGTACGGTGTGGAAGTGCAGCTCCCGGAGGGCTCGCAGGATGGGTCTCCTCAAGCTCGCATCGCCGCTGGTGGAGCTCCAGGAGGCAATCCTCAGCTGTGGGACATCCTCTTCACCGTAAGCGCCACCATCACCAACACGGGCAAGATTGCAGGGGAGGAAATCCCCCAGCTGTACGTCAGCCTTGGTGGACCCGAGGACCCGAAGGTGGTCCTCCGCAACTTTGACCGTCTCTCCATCCAGCCAGGCCAGAGTGCCACGTTCGTAGCCGATGTCACGCGCAGGGACTTGTCGAACTGGGATCCCGCCACGCAGAACTGGGTCATCACACAGTATCCCAAGACGGCATATGTGGGTAGCAGCTCGCGTACTCTGCCGCTGAGCGCGCCGCTCGACCTGTCCGAGTACGTTTGAAGGACGGATGGGAAATTAATCAATAATGAGGGTATGTTATGATGGGATTGTTAAAGGTGGAGAGAGGTTTACGATCGTGAGAGGCGAGAACTTGTCAGGAGAAGACGACAAGCCTGTTGGAGCTGATAATATTTCTTGTACATATATTTACGCGTCGATGATTACGAAACAGGCAAAACATTATGGGCTCTTAGTCAAAGTCACCTAGTCTACCTAGGGACGTAGTAGCGATGAAAAGAGAGAGAGAAAAATACCTCACCGGTCGTTCACGACGAACTTGAACGTGACAACAGGACAACAGGGGAAGCTCGTCGGGCGAGCTTACATGTGGTGATGACGCGCGCTTAGCGGTTCCCGAAGCCCAGATCGGCGAGGGCGCTGGCTGACCGTGGGCGCCGCAAACGTCCATGTGGCATGTGCAGTGCCCTTCCAGTGCTTCCACGGTCCAGTGCGGCGCTTTCCGTCGATGACGAATGGTTCCTGCGCGTCGTTTGACGTCGACGTCGATGTGCACATGTTTTTTTTTGTTCCCTTTTGTTTGGCAACACGGCTAGTAGTTGTTC
The DNA here is from genome assembly GCA_030412805.1 of Westerdykella aurantiaca. Classification (NCBI taxonomy): domain Eukaryota; kingdom Fungi; phylum Ascomycota; class Dothideomycetes; order Pleosporales; family Sporormiaceae; genus Westerdykella; species Westerdykella aurantiaca. The sequence continues at coordinate 5,270,570 of JASJFJ010000001.1, forward strand.
CGGCGTTGCCAGTGCCATGTGGAACTAGAAATGAGAAAATTGGGTACCATGGCCAACAAACGGGTCAGGACAGCTGTGAAGAGGAATGCAACATTCTTCCGTGGTTGCGTCGTTGCGATCGGACAGCTGCAGAGGCTCCGAGGATTGCATCGAGGGCGCTGCGCGCAAGGTTCCTGTGATTGCGGCGCCAAGTACGCTAAACCTCTTTAGCCTGTGGTTCTTTCGCTGCCCAGCCACGCCAGCCCTGCCGCCGGTCGCGTCACGGGACCGCGCCTCTGGGGAATTAGTACCGCAACTCGTCCTCACAATTGCGCCGCGCTTTTCTGTACACCACCCACAAGCCCACAGCAATATTATATACATCTGCCACCGTCGGCGCCTGCCCGCTACCCGTGCGCGCCCCTGCACCCACGTCGCTGCATCGCCAAACGATCCGCATCCGTCTTTGCATCAGATTTCGCCTCGCGTCAACAAACAACCGACCAGGACACGCCTGCCACCGCGACACCCACCTGTGCACCCCCAATATCAACTCCTCCTTCCCACCGTCCCCGACGACACCCCCGCGCTTTTCCTCAGAACTCGTACTTCCTGCGCCTCTGCCTACCGGCCGGGAGCGATCCCTTGCTACATCGCGACTGCTCCCTCGAGTCCTCAACTGTGGGGCGAGCGCTGTGAAAGAACGGCCTTCGTCATACCACCTGCACCGAGCCATCCCACTCGCCTAGGAACAAACACACCGCACACCGCACACGTACCCGCACACGTACCCGCACACGCACCTGCACACGCCCCTTTGCCACGTTAACAGAGAGAATACCCCTATGCAAGATGCCGCCCTCATCAAGTAGGAGAGTCGGCTTGCGGAGACGTCCTGACCCGGAGCCGCAGCCAACATCCGATGCTGACACACCTGATACCATGGCCACCCCTTCGAGGAAGAAGAGACGAGTGAGTACACACTGCCAACCCTTTGTAGCGAGACGAGTCCATCAGTGCTGACCCCGCTGCAGCTCAACGGCGCCGAGCGCATCGCTGTTCCTCCGGAAGATGCGCCACGCGCACGCATCACCGAGTCCGAAGTTAGCAACGACTCAAATGCAACGCTGCCAGATGGGGGCGATGCCGACATCCCCACCGATCCCGTCGAGAGACAAAATTTGATCATCGCCCATCTGCGCGCCCCCAACCACTACACCCCGAATGCCGCTATTGACTACGCCAACGAGATACAGGCACGGCGGAATGCGACCGACATCACAGCCTACGCGAAGATTGCCGCAAGAGACTGGTGCTTCTTTGTCAAGAAAACCACCCTCCTGATCGGCCGCGTCGACTCTTCTCTGCGGCCTGATCCGCCTTCGCAGGACAGTGCCGTCCTGGCCCAGGCGGAAGATATGGCCAAGCACTGGGGCGTCGACATCGACCTGGGTCCGGAGCGACAGATCTCGCGTGTGCACGCCCAGATCGACTACGACAGTACCGACCAGACGTGGTATATCCTTGTCAACAGTCGTAACGGCCTCAAACTCGACGACACCACCATCTCCAAGGGACAGAGAGTGCCGCTTCACTCCGGCATCTGCATCGGCATCATGGGCACCCAGATGCTTTTCCTGCTCGCAAACCAGCAAGACGCGTTCCACCCCATGTTGTGGCGTCAAGTCAAGAATGACGGTGAAATGGATGGAGAGTCCGACAAGGAGGGCCATCCCCCGTCGCGCTCTCTTCCTCATGCCCATCCAGGAGGACCGACTCCAAAGCGAGAACCTTATGATCCCTTCCCGCCTTCGTCGCACCCCCGGACCAGACATCCCGCACATCCCTACGGTAACCAGTTGACGTCGACCCCAGGTCGTCCCCCGCCAGGCACGCCCTTGGCCATGCACTCCGAAGATGCGCTTGCTAGGGGCTCGCCTTCTGTATACCCCCGAGGTATGATGCTAGACTCCACCGAGGATATCGATTACAGCCACGACTCTGCGAAGGATATCAAGCCACCCCATAGCTACGCGCAGCTGATTGGGCAGGCGATTTTGAGCAGCCCTGAGGAGATGCTTACCCTGGCCAACATCTACCAGTTCATCAAAGATCGATATGCTTTCTTCAGGCATACACGCGCAGGTTGGCAGGTAAGTCATATACACAGTGACCCTCCAGAATGTAGCCTAACTGTCTAACAGAACTCTATCCGCCACAACCTGTCACTCAGTAAGTGCTTCGAGAAAGTAGCACGCCGTACGGATGAGCCCGGAAAAGGGATGAAGTGGAAGATCGTGGACAGTGAACGTGATGAGTTTGTCAAGAAGCAACTGCTCAATCCCCGCAAAGGCGGCGGAACCGTCCGCATCGACTCTTCGGGTCCCAGCTCCCCTGCCCTCAACCACCCTCCCTCGCAAGCTACCGAGCGCCTTATGGGAGTCATGGGCCATGGGGATAGCTTCAAGAAGCACGACGCAGCTCCCGGGCAAGTCAAGTCGCCCCCTCGGTCTGCTACACCACCTCTGAATGGCTACCCTACTGCGAACGAATCGTTCACCCCTGATCGAGGCCCTCGAACGCAGGCGTCGCTCGCTGCCTTCAAGCAATCCCCCACCCAGCCGGGGCTTTCCAGCCTGGTGACACCTGCGAAAAGGCTTTTCCAGGAGATGCAGACTGGAGGCCCCCCTTCCTTCCCGCAGAGATCGGATGTAAACGGTGCTCGCCCAGCTGATAATCAACTGTCATCCCCTAACGCGGACGCCAAACCCAACGTCGTCGGTCTTCGTGAGCATTCTACCAACTCGCCGCCTACCCTGTATTCCGATCCTGCAGCCAACGCAGCCAACGGTGCAGGACGAGGCCTAGTCACACCGCTTGTCTCCCGCCAAGCGCCCACGTTGGTTCCAGGCACTAGCACGCGTTTACCTAGTCAGTATATGAACTTTAGTAGTCCGGCGCCTTTCTGGAAATATGTGGATTTGCCTAGCACGCCCGCGAGGCAGCCGCTTGATCTGAGTCCAATCAAGATGAACAGGGAGGAGGTGGACAAAGAGGCGGATGATGAGAATGAGACTGGGCCTGTGCAGCCTAGCAGTCCGCCGATGATTGGGGAACACGGTCAAGATCCGGAGGCGAAGGATGACGATGGTGCAGACGATGGAAAGGATGATGAGAAGGAAGAGGATATGGCACCCGAGAGCCCAACGCGCCCTGTTAGCCGCCCGGCCAGTCGCCCCGCTAGTCGCGCACACGTGTCAGCAGCCGCATCTCAACGATCCAGGTCGAATTCGCGCGTGCACTCCGTGGGAGCGAGTTCGGGGAATGGAGGCATGGTGAGGGGAGCTAGTTTGGGGAGTTTCGAGGAGATTGAGGAGGAGGGAGGTTTTGACCTTGCCAAGTAGGTTTTCTCACGCAAGATAAGAGGGTGTCTCTAACAACTGTGTTCAGGGGTTTCGAGAAGATTGGCAGCTTTCATCGTAGTATGCAGGCTCATGGAGTGAATGTGAGTGGAGGTGGACCGCCAACGAGGACGGACTCGAGGACGAGTGTGGGTGCGAATATCTAAGGTGGAACTGAATGAGCCACGCCTGACGGTTCGTCCATATTCGTGTTGCCACTTGCGATTTTGGGCTCGGGTGCTTCTGCGACTGCAACGATCCAGGTGGACGAAGAGGGTCATGGTATACGCGAGCATCAAATTTACTTTTCCAAGGATACGCATACGCATACGCATGAGCAGGAGTAGGGGATATGCATTGTTACGCGGCAACGAACGGCGGTACCTTTTCCTTCCGGGACGGCGCACTGACATGGTTCTGCTTGTTATGGGTTTACCTTATTATGGGCTTCTCGGGTCGGGACATGTCCGCATCATTGCGGGAGGGGCATATCAGTTGTTGGTATACTTCGTTCGCAGACCATATCCTGCGGTGGAACTCCATTGAGTATACATCATGGCGAGACGGTCGGTTTATGCGTTTATGGTTTGGAAGTTCTTTCCATTGACGTCTCTACAGATCACAGGGTTGCTTGTGTTCGGAAAAGAACCAGGTACGGTTATGCATGATGGGTGTTTGCTTTGCTGTTATGTTTACGCTTTCATTTCCTCCCCCCTCTTACTTTCGTTATTGCCTGCTTCATCTTCCATCATGTCCTTCCATCTTCGTTTTCTATCCTTCCCCTTTCTTCCGTTGCGTCTCTTTCTGAAGAGATACAGTCAGGATAGGGAAGAGATGGGGAGGAAAGGGAAGTGGCATTATGTAGTTCTTGACCCTCATGATGACGAAGTTTTACGAGTTATGTTAGACTGGGATGATGGGCGGTCTGTTGTAGTGTTTTCGATGGGTCGCCTGGTTGAGATCTTGTTTGGGTGGGAGACAATCATGGCGTACTACAGTGTTGTAGTGAGGAATAAGATTTCAACTTTTCATTATTTGTGCGTGGTTGTGGATGTGATGGATACGGCTTCAGAATAAGGAGTCAGTGGGAAATCGCAAGGCAATCCAGTTGATATTGAATCCATAGGGCACTCTACCCGCGGCACCCACCACTTCGCTCCGCTTGGTATTGACAACCACCGAAGTCCAATCCTTGGCAGCTCACCCGTGTCCGCCAAAAGCTGAGTTCCAAAGCCCGCTTACATAATCCCGCAAGCTGCAACATCAACGCATCCGCTCCGCTCGTGTATCCGCGCCTCAAGACAAAAACCCCAGAATTACACTGCAACCATGGCGTCTGGTTATGGAATGGCCGGCGGTAAGTCCAATTCTACGTTTCTGAGTCTTGAGGAGGGAGTTTCCGGGGACCAGGTGGGAATTGGGGGTGCAATGGGAATGCGACGATACAGCGCGGTGATGCGGACCGAAGAGCGACGCGATGGTATAAGACGGGGAAAGGGAGTTGGACAGATCTAATAGGTTCCAATTGGGAAGAAGGGAAGAGTATCGGAGTGGCAGGTCGTGTGCGAGGGGCGGGTTGGCTGGCTGTGGACGACCTGCGAGACCTGCGCGGATGAGATGTCGAACCTCGATTCCACGACTCCGACAGACAACGACGCTGTACGCGTTCCACCCCGGCGCTTCGATTCTGGCGGATGACTGTAACTTTTCGCGAAGTGCAGCTCCTCGTCGTCTCAGCCGCCGACTCGATCGACCTGCATCACCGCCGTCCCGCTCCCGGTCCCCCTCTTCCTGTCATTTCTCCTCTCTCTTCCCCTATCCTGCTACCCTCTCAGACCCCAAAATCAGCCCAAAACTTAATAGTATTGAAACTTGCAACTCTCCAGACTGACGATTCTTTTCTCCAAGGGCCCTCCCGCTGCTTCCCCTTCTGGCAAGAAGTCCTCGCATGCTATGTGACGAACACAAACCCCGAGGACGATTCCGGAAAAGCCAAGTGCGTCCCTTACCTCGAGGACTACTATGAGTGCTTGCATCACAAGAAGGAGGTATGTCACCGCCCGTTTATAGACGGACGAACAGCCCCTCCGCTCGATACGCTGCAGCAACTAACACCCCTTTCTTCCAGGCCGCACGCGTAGCCGCCCTCCAAGCCGCGTACCGCAAGCAGCAAGCAAACATCAAGCGCGACGATGCGCCGTCGGCCGGCGAGATACGCAGATTGGGCATCTTGGATGCGCCGCTGGAGGAGAAGAATTTGAAGCCGAGTAAATGGTTTCCGCATAAGGAGATCAACTAGGGGGGGATTGGTGTAGAGGTGGGTGGGGAGAGAGTTTGGTGTATTATATCGAGTTCGAGGAAGGGTTGGGAAATATGAAGCCTTCCATAGGGAGAACGAATGAGAGATCCAAGACAATTCAAGAGCATGCTTTTGTTGTGGATAGCCCTGAGATTGGACCTGCACAGCTCGAATCCCGGGTATGTGTGCCGCTGCCCTTATGACTATTTGGATGTCGCTGAGCAGCTTTCCTCTCTCTGGCTCCCTCTGGTGTTTCTAGCCCGTTTCCCGCCCGCCGTTGTACAAAACCGATGCAAACCAGGGCAGCAGCTAGTAAGACAAAGCTCGATGTAGCGCAACTCATACCAAATATAACAGTATCTATGGCAGATGTCCAAATAGTCCCACAGGTATCGGACAGACAGTAGTCGTCAATACCGCGTATAAGTTAGAATCCAAAGAGTTCAGTGAGGCAATTTTCCCGGTCGTACATATGTGCGCTAGAGTACTTGGAGAGGGAGAAAAGACTAATAGGTATTGGGAGTTCGAAGACGAGAGGGACGGTAGCAAAGAAGCCAACTACAGATAGCTCAACCCTCGATATTGCTCCCCAAGACTCCTTAGCCCGTGTCGTATTCTACAGCGTCCAAGCGTACTCAATTTTCACCAGAAACTAGACCTCATAAAGGGTTCAAACACAACAACAAGAGACGAGTGTTGTTCGCACAAGTCCATTTCCCCTGACGCCTGTCCTATCCCCATACCCCCCATGACTCCCCTCGCTCACTCCCCTACCCCGTCCTTCATTCCCCCGATCTTGCTCTCTACTGCTTTCCCCCACCCACACCCAGCAACCCTCCCACCTTCCCCACACCCCCCTTCACCCCGTCCACAGCGCCCTGCCCATACCCGCCCAACGGCCCATCCCCTCCGTTCTTCTTCTCCGCATTCGAAATGTCCTTGCTCACCGCATCGCCAACCGGCTCCGCAAGCCCGCCTTGCCCGACCTGGCCGGCGACGAGCGAGTTGACGCCGTCTTGGAGGGTGTTGACTTGTTCGTTGTTTGTGAGTTTGGTTTGATCGAGGGATTCTGGGGGGGCAGGGTGTGTTAGTTACGTAATCTTTTCTTCTCTCCGCGTCTTTTGGTTTTGAAGACAGAGGCAAGGGAAGAGAGGAAGAGAGAGGACAAAATAAGAGATAAGAGGGAGGAAAGGAAGTTTGTAATAGTACTGTGGAGAGGCGAGTTCGATTGGAGTGCCGGAATCCACTCCGAAAACGGAAACGGGAAAATAGGAATCGGTTGCAAGGAAGTGCGAGAAAGCCCAAGGGAAGAAGAGCAGAATGCAATTCATCTGGACCAGACAACTTAACGTACGTTTGGTCCCATAGCTCGCCTTATTGTCCTTGGTGAACCACTTCAGGTACTGTTCCTCAGCCCAGGGGACCCAAGCATCGTATTGGCGGTTATAGAAGTCTGTGGCAGCTTGTTTGTAGGACTTTTGTTGAGGTTGGTTTTGATTTTGGTTGGAGTCGTTCGAGGGGTTGGGGTTGGGGTTGCTCTTGCTCTCACTCATAGCTGTAGAATATATTCTCTTTAGGGTTTCTAGAAACTTATAATAGAATATTGAACGTGGACTTTGATGTTAAAACGTATTCTGGAACGTAGATTCTGCCTTCTCTATGGAAGGGAATGATGGATGGGAGTGAGAATCGGGAATAGTAGCAGGCAACCTCGCAACTGTGATTGATTAAATAGAACCACGCTGAAACAGAAACCTGGTCTCCAGTGTGGCGTACCGGTGATCTCATCCACAACGGAACATCATCGGTGCCCAGAGTGCCTGGGTGCCACTGCCACTGAGTACCAGGCGGAGGGAGGTGTGGCTGCACTTCACGCGAGGCTGCTACGTCATAGACAGTGCCCAGCTCACACACAATCCTCAACATTGCCAGAAGACCAACTGAGAGTACGAGAGGATGTTACAAAAGCGAAAGCTGCGGGATTATTTTAACACCAGGAAGAGACACCGCAGAAGTGGGAGGGCTAGGTTGGAAAATAGCAATAGTTCTCTTTCAAAGAGGGCTTTCTCGAAAACGCTGAGTCGCTCTCCCCCAGGCTACTCTCCAAGGTAGCGCAATACTGCTGTCTACCCGTGGGCCCTCACAGGACGCCTTTTGCGGTCGAAAGTCCGCATTTAAATCCACCATTACTCCCGATGCTCATCAACAATACGACCATAAACAGTAGACGCCGGGCGTTCCAATGCAGTTGCAACTCCTCTCGTCCTGATAATGCGCTAGACGCCACCAAATGCCTTTTAACGTCCTCCGAGAAATGCGTCAAAATACAACGTTAGAAGCGTAACAGTCGGTGCAATTGCGACCCGACAAAGAACAGAAATACCCCGCCTCAAAATCTCTCAACTCGTCGAGACGTCTGCTGCGCAGAGGCCTGGGATCATTGCTTGCCTCGTCGCCGGCCTTTGGCGATTGGAAAGTAGACTGGGTATATATCGTTATGATCATCAACATCTTCCTCCACAAAGCATAAAGGGGAACTTTAATGCTCACTCGCCAGCACTGTTCCCTCTCTTTCTCCTCCCCAGACTGCCACTGCGGGTAAGGTTAACACTCGCAATACTCCTGCTCGGGGTGTACTGGATGCTCGGCTGCGCTAATCGACTGGTAAACTCTGTCGAGGCCTGATTCTCGGGTACCGGCGTATTCTGTCGGTCCAAGTTGTACCGTCTAGGGGTCTCACGAAAGACCACGTTGTTCTCATGACCGGACAGCGTCGGTCGGCGATATGAGGAAGGGGTGTACGAAGGCGAGGGAAAGGACTGAGTCTCCAATTTCGGTTCTCGCGGTGAGTAGTCTCTGCTGATCCGTCGATTTTGTATCTGGGCGGCGGAACGGATGTCCCTGAAATCGGTCATGGCTCGGGAGGGGGCTCGAAGAGTAGGGTCATCATCCTCGTCGTCCGTTTGTCGATTGGTCCGATCCATGCTCGTCCCAGTACGGGCCAGGCGAGTTGAGAAATGCGTTTGCGAAGGGCTTATCTGGGTGGTTGCTCCATTCAACCTGAGGTTCGCTTTACGGGCTTCGATGCGGCTCATGGCCCTGCTTGGGCTGGAGCGCGGGACAGCGTCACTTTCAGGCTCTATGCTCGCTCGGACATTGGGCGATTCACCGTTGATCTGGACACTGGGACGACGCGTCGTTGGTGCTGTCGCTGTCCTGACAGCAGGACTTGCAACGCTTGCCTTCATGTCGCAGAGTTCGATGCACAATTCGGTGAGGCTGCGGCAGATATTGTCTGCCTTGCGCCGCACTTGTCTGTCCGGGACCAAGCCGCCGCCTAGGATGGAGCTTGCCGAATGCAAAGTGCCCTGAGGCCCTCCACTTCCAGCCATCTCAGCCAATGCCAGCGCTTCCGATGCGGTTGCTTCGAGCACGCGGTATACCGACGGCGTGACATGTTGCTTGACCTTGAGCAGAGCTTCTTTGAGCAGAGGATGCGCCTTTTGGGACGCCTGAGCACCAGCACCCGCGGTGGAATCGGGGGGCGTCGGATTCGCCTTGCGTTGATGTTTGGGGGAGGATGAAATCGTCGTGTTTGATGTGGTCGCTGTCCTTGGGCGATCGGCGGAGGCACTGGCCACAGCGGCGCCAGAGGTGGTAGGAATCTTCCCCCCTAATTCTATCCTTCGGATTCTGGACTTTAGCTCATCAAGCTCGTCCCATACGGAAGCAGCAGGACCTGTAGAGTCAAGAGATTCTGTACCATCAGCACGGGAAGCGCTCTCCGCATGGCTTTCAGTTCGAGTTGCCTCTGCGTTCGGGCGGGAAGAGGTGTATTGCAGGTTGGATGGCCGGTATGTGTGAGCGCGATTGGGCGGAGTGAAGGTAGAATCAGGATAAGAAGGCCGCCGTTGGGATAACTGAGCCAGAAACTGGTGTGGGGACAGGTCGTGGTCTTTCGTCCGCGAGGATGAAAATGACTGCTTTGGAGATAGCTCCAGATGACGGGACCGTGGTGTCTCCAGTGGGTTGGCTGGTGTCAGGGGCGATTGCTCTCTTTGCGACCGCGGTGTGATGGAGAAATGCGAAGCGCGCCTCTGTGTTCCTGCCACAGAATCGATAGTTGATGATGCTCTGCTGGAAGCCGTTGCGCCAGTCTGCAGTGTGGAAGGAAACGATTGCCGATTGCTCCTTATAGCGATGCGCGACTGTGGTTATTAGTCCTCTGTTCCTATAGGTGCGCGGTAGGGCATGGGACCAGGCTTACCCGTAGTCGGTCCGCCCGTGAAGGGGCATCTGCTCGATCCGGCCCTCCTGAGTTGGCAGCCGCAATGAACAAATCCTCGTTCTGTTCTCCCTCCGTTCCCGATGTGTATGTGGACCCAGTTGCACCGTAATTTGCATGCGGCTCCTCTGACTGACTGCGATAGCCGGCGCTGTAGGTGGAAAACCCGTCCATGGGTCTCTGATTCTGCTGGTCGCGTTGCAAGGGTTTAGGGATGTCCTGCCGCGCAATGGCCGTGTTGTTGGAGCTATCGGAACCCCTGCGCTTCCGTGAAGGGGCTGAATCACCGGGAGAGAGGGCAGCTGGTTGCGACGACTGCGGTGAAGGAATAGCAGAGTCGACGGGAATCTGGGAACGCCGTGCGATGTCCACGTTACCGCGGGTAATGAGCGAATTGGGAGGTCCGCGCGAGGCGTCTATGCCATGACCACTGAAGAAGGCGGGCGGCTTTTTCGAGCCAGGTGAGCGCGCCGGTTGGCCAGACGACTGGTTCGGCGAGAAGTACGAGGACGAGGTTGCTGAGGAGGTGGTTGAGGCGTGACCTGGAGCAAGCGTTGGAGTGGTGGGGTTTGTTGCGCGTCGAACGGGAGGAGATGGTGTGGGTGCAGCGTGCGATCCTGTGGAGGGAAGACGCAACAGAGAGGGAGGAGCGACCGAGCGAGTGGATGGTTTGGGAAGAGAGGACGGTGAAGGTGAGGGCAGCGCGTCTGCGTGGTGAGACGCGCGTGGCTGGTGTGCTGCCGATGGCCTGCGAGAGTGAGATGGAAGGGTCGGCATATTGTGTGTTGCGCTGTTATGTCGAACAGGGTCAATGCCAGCAAAGAACCAGCCCCCTTGCGTGCAGGTTTGAGCGAAGCAAATGACGGCGTCAGACCTCACAGAGTTTTGTATTTCGCAACTTCATGGTTTTGGGAGAGAGACACAGAGACGGACGCGTGCGCGGCGATCCGATGGCTGGTACAACAGGAGATGGCCCGGACCGTGACACTGAGCGCATTCAGGCTAGCGCAGTGACCATTCACAGAAGCACGGCACCGCACTCGAGCATGCAAAAATTGGGCCTCTATGCCAGGTACGGCGTATGCCATTGTCGCCCGACCGTGTCATGCAGCAGGAGATGTGACAGGTATCCAGTGACCTGAGACTTCGGTTTCGACACTAGGAACATAGGCACCGACAGAGGAAGGATAACAACCCTCCCAGAATGCTCCCGAGGGTGTTCCTCTTCACAGGAAGTCCATCTTCCGAAGCAAGGAAACGGATGAATGATGACCTGTTAACTCTGTTCATGGTACTCCGTACACCCCATTTACATGTCGTTTTGCTGTGTGTCATAGCAATATAACAATTCGAGAGTCGCATATGTTGTGCTCCGTATTGCTTCGATAAAAAAATAAAAAGGGACGATCAAACAATGTCAAACGAAAACAAAGTATATCCCTTCGGCGCTGCTCCAGTTCCGGAGAAAGAGACGTGACCAAGTCCGACCCTACGAAACGGAAGAAAAGCCCATGTGAATTCGACGGTAGTCTCCGGAGTGCTTTCAATAATAATCAACCGCAGTGGAATCCAAAATACATATGCGCTTTCTCGAAATTCACCAACTCACCCAGCGCCCGGGCCATGTAGAACCAGGGCAGCCATGCGGAGGCTAATGCACGGTGATCGTTTCGTCCAGACTTTGTCTTTTTGGAGAGGAGGCTGGGCCCAGGGGCAGTCTATCAGGTACGATACATAGCGTTACTCGATAATAATCACGTGAGACTATCGCGGCCAAAGATATCGCCGCGCCGCCTTGGCATAACTTTCATCCATACTTCGACCTGGAAGCCGAAGACGACCAAGGCAACACACTCGGCCATCCCCCACAAACATTCCCTTACGCAGCGACTGCTTGCCAAGCTCGTGGATAGACTGCTTCCACTAATAAGGTAACCACACTAACCATCTGCGCTTTTTCCCGCCCGTGCCTCGCCACCACGGACGGACCTTAACCTATCTGCAGCTGCAGCTGCCAAACTTCACCCCGCGTCGTGACGGGCCGCCCTTCCCACCTGCACCGCTTCAACACGCTTTCCGATTACATATCTATACAGCACCAAACTCCACCATCTTCTTACCGTCGCCATGTCCGTCGCCGCTCTCCAGAAATATCTCCCCAAACCAAAGTACACCGGCGAAGAAGAAGAACTCACCCGGAGCACACGTGTCCTCTCTTCGAATGAATACGACAAGCAGATAGCAACCAGACAGAAAGGCCCTCCACCGTACGGCCGACGGCAAGGATGGCGTCCGCGCGCCCCCGAAGACTTCGGCGAGGGCGGCGCTTTCCCTGAAGTCCATGTCGCCCAGTATCCCTTGGATATGGGGCGCAAGGGAACAGCAAGTACATCGAATGCGCTAGCGATGCGGGTAGATGCGGAGGGGAGAACCAAGTACGACGAGATCGCCCGCAGAGGACATTCGGAGTCTAGGATCGTCCAGGCGAGTTTCAAGGACTTGATTCCACTAAGGCAAAGAGCGGATGCCGGAGAGCTCGATCTGGCGAGACCGACCCAGGAGGAGGTAGAGAAGACGAAGGAGAGGACCGCACAGGCTTTGGCATTGCTGGTACAGGGGCAGACCGCCGCTCAGAATCCGAAGAATGTCAAGGGGAGGTCAAAAGACGAGCCTACATTCGTACGATACACGCCTACTTCCCAGATGGGCGAAGGCCAGGGCAAAACTCGTATTCTCAAGATCCAGCAACGCCAGCTCGATCCCATGGAGCCCCCCAAGTTCAAACACAAGAAGATCCCTCGCGGCCCACCCTCTCCTCCACCGCCAGTCCTTCACTCCCCACCCCGCAAACTTACCGCCGAAGACCAGGAAATGTGGAAAATCCCCCCTCCCATTTCCAACTGGAAGAATCCAAAGGGCTACACTGTCCCGCTAGACAAGCGCCTTGCAGCCGACGGCCGCGGCCTCCAAGACATCACCATCAACGACAAATTCGCGCAGTTCAGCGAAGCCCTCTTCGCGGCCGACCGCCATGCGCGCGAGGAAGTCAAACAGAGAGCCATCATGCAGCAACGACTCAGCGAAAAGGAGAAACTCCAGAAGGAGGAACATCTCCGCCAACTGGCGCAGCAAGCACGCGAGGAGCGTGCCCAAGCCTCCGCCCGCCGCCGCCGCCGATCGTCCGCCAGGTCCTCGGCCTCTGGCTCCAGCGCCGACGAGGACGAGGAAGAGGCTGCAGCGCGCCGTAGGGAGGAGGCGCGACGAGAGCGGCGCGCAGAGCACCAGCGCGAACTTCGCCAGTCCCGCATGGGCACTGAGCGTCGCATCCAGATGCTGGCGCGTGAACAGAACCGCGATATCTCGGAGAAGGTGGCACTTGGGTTGGCGAAGCCGACGCAGAGCGGAGAGTCCATGTATGATTCGAGGTTGTTTAATCAGAGCTCGGGCTTCGACGCGGGATTCAATGAGGACCAGCATTACGATAAGCCTCTGTTCGCGGCCCAGGACGCCATCTCTTCCATCTACCGACCTTCAGTTGCGCACGAGGAGGACGAGGAAGATGAAGACGCGACGCTCGATCGCATTACCAAGACGAGCAAATTCGAAGTTCTGGGCAAGGTGAAGGAGGGAAGGGGATTCAAGGGGGCAGATGTGGCGGAGCGGAGAGAGGGACCGGTGCAGTTTGAGAAGGATACGGAGGATCCGTTCCAGATTGAAAAGATGATCAGCGAGGTTAAGGGCGAGGTTGGGGGGAAGAGGTTTGGCTTGCAGGAGGGAGAGGAGAGGGAGAGGAAGAGGGCGAGGGTGGACGAGGATAGCGAGTAGGGGGCTTGTGAAGCGAAGTCGTCATTGAGAGAGGATTTGTTTGTTTATGAGCGACCAGGCGTGCGGCGTTTGGGATGAGGCATGGATCGGATTTCTTCGGAGAGATGAGCCAGCGAATGCCGTAGATTTGTTCCGTGATGGGTCGGGAGGTTGGTGGAACCGAATGTTTACAGTACCCTAACTAGCATGCATGCATATATGAAGCTTCTTTTCACCTTTTCCATCCTTGGTTGGTACCATTTCCTCTGGGAGAAAGCGCGTTATTGACAGGTCCAATGAACCCGTTTGGAGCCATCAAAATGAGCCTAGACAGCTGCGGAATCATAATGTCCGCTCGATAGTGGACCCATAATGTTGTCCAAGTAAACCCGACCCAAGAACGCCCAACTCCTCGCGCTATGCATGACCTCCTAATAAAAGCCCCGCAAACCCCAAGTCCTTCCTCGTAAGGAAAAGCATATCCCTTCAAAACAAGCCACCCAGCCCTCATCTCGACCTCAACGGAACAGCCTCCTCCCCCCGGTCCTCGCCATCGTCCTCTCCACTCCCTCCAAGCTCATTCCGGCCACCCCTGCGCCGCCACCCTCCCTATCCCTCTTATACCTCCTCAACGCCTCTCTCAGATGCGCCGGTGTCAACGGCCCCTTATCCTCCTCCCTCAACCTCTCCTTCAAGCCCTTGTCCTTGTCCACTTGGACGAGGAATTTGCTGTCCGGACGGACCTGGCTCGCATACATGCCTGCCTCGCCGATTTCCCTCAGCTGTGGTGTCGCGCCCGGTTTGTGGTTGCGCGGATAGTGCAGACCCGCGCGAAGCAGATGAGGAGGGAGATCCGGGTTCGGCAGGTGCGTCCTCGCTACGCTCCACTCGTCTCTGACGGTCAACGCGCGATCGATAATGTCCCCTATGAACGCCTTGGAGTAGGACGTCACGGCCACGACCACGGGGTAGGGAACCGATTGCGAGAGCGTCTGGTTGACCAGCTTCCTCACCGTTTCGCGCTTCAGGCGAATGGCGCGGTAGATGTCGAAGCGGTCCTTTTGGCTCGAGGTCATGTAGTCCTGCAATATGCGGCGATTCTCTTCCTCCTGGCGGCGGGTCGCCTCGGTGTACTTGCCGCCTTCGGTCGCGAGGGTGGTTTCTTCGGCTTCCTCTTCCTCGGAGGAGGATTCGCTGGGTTCGGCTTCGGCTTCCGCCTCTCCTGATGCCCCCGCCGTGGACCCCTTGCCGGCCTGTACGCTGCCCGTGGTGCTGCGGGCGCCTTTGCCTTTGCGCTTCTTCTTCCTGCCTCCTCCTGCGCCGCCCACGATGCTACTGTTGGCTACGGAACCGGTGGCGACGCTATCGACGGAGGGGGAGCGGGAGTAGCGGAGTGGAGAGCCCACGCCTTCGCTTTCTGGCGAGAAGGCATTGCGCAGTTGGGAGGGTTTGCGTTTCTTCGCGGCGGAGGTGACGCTGGAGATGGAGGAGCGCTTGCGGGGGATGGAGAGTTGCGGGAGGTGTGGAGGGGAGGCCATTTTGAGTGGTTGGGCTGGAAGGACGTTGGGATATTCGAGTCTGTGGTAAGTGTAGTGTTTATTGCGTAGGCGCGGTTGGAGAAGCTCCGCAGCGCGGATCTGCAATGAAAGAGGTTGTCGTGAAAGTGAAAGCAGGGGTACGCGGTGATCGACGTGCCAAGATTGCGACGCGGGTTCTTTCCGGAGAGCTCAACCATGCTGTCATCGCTTGTCATTCATTGCATGCAGACATCAGCACTGAATAATAATGTGCATATCTACCATTCTCACGGAGAATGGTTATATATCGTACGCCGATCCTTTTCCTTGAAGGTCACCGCGTGTAGTTTATATTTTATCTTATTTTACCTTATGTCTTTTTCTCCTTTTCAACCTCCCTCTTACTCCATGAGCGTCTCTACTCCCACCAGCGCCTCCTCTTCCATTTCCCAACCCGCAAACCCCTCTTCGCGCCGTCCCCAGTCACCCTCCTCCCTCCCTCCAGAAGCCATAGATCTGGCCACCAAACTCTTCAACCTTTCCCGCACCGGCGACACCACCACCCTACTGGCCTGTGTCCGCTGGCATCCCCGCCAACCTCACAAACTCCTCGGGCGACACGCTCTTGATGCTTGCCTCGTATCACGGCCACGCTTCCACCGCCAAGGGACTCCTAGACGCGGGAGCGGATCCGAATGTTCTGAACGATAGAGGGCAAGCTGCGGTTGCGGCGGCGATGTTCAAGGGGTGGGATGATGTGGTTAGGGTGCTGGTGGAGGGGCGGGGCGGATGTGCGGTTGGGGACGCCGTCGGCAGTGGAGTGTGCGAGGATGTTTGGGAGGGGGGATGTGTTGGGGGTGGTTGGGGTGGAAGGGGAAGCCAAGGGGAGGGAGGCGTAGATGGGAGCAGGACCGTAGATGAGCATCATGTCTAGGCCGAAGCATTGCTGTGACGTTATGCTTGATGGCTCCGGTCTCTCTACTGCATACACGAGCACGGGAAGCGGCAATCACCCAAGAAATGTAGATGCACGACGACTGAAATCGAGAGAAAGATTCTCATGTGGATATTCATTATGGCAGCTACGTGTAAAGCCACCATTTTGTCGCTGTCCCTAAACCGGAAAAGAAGTGGTAACCCGACCCAACACCCTTGCCTTAGTTCTCGTGCAACAGAGTCTGGAAAGCCTCGGCGGGTTGCTGAGGCTTGGCCTTGGACTCGACCTTCTGCTGACCCAACTTCTCCTTGGCAAAAGCAGCCGCGTAGGGGTTGAGGCGGAGCTGCACCTGGAAGTTCTTGAGAGGATTCTTCTTCTGGACAACGGTGCGCTTGGTGATGGCACCGCCGCGGACGGGGCGGAGGACGTTCTGGACCTCGGACGAGTTGATGAGCTTGCTGAGGTCGGGCTGCTTCATGATGGTGGAAGGCAGGAGGAAGTCCTTCTTGAGCGCGGAAGGCTCGGTGGTGGAGCCGTAGATCTTGTCCAGCGCAGCGAAGGCGGACGAGGTCCAGATGATGAAACGGCCAAGGTGGCCGCCGGGGGCGAGCTGGAGGAGGTTGAGGGAGTAGACGGAGGAGGTCTCGACGCCGGCGATGTTGCGGAAAGCCAGGACAAGCTCCTTGCCATCCTCGTCGGGGTTGTAGACGACCAGAGGGCCACGGCGTTGCCTGTGGCGGCGGCCTCGCAGCTTACCCTTGCCAGCACGGAGCTTGCGGGACTGCTTGACGCGCTCAACGTCGGCACCGGCACCGACGGCCTTGAGCAGAGCGACGGCCTTGGAGGTCTTGGAGACGGCAGCGTTGGCGAAAGCGGACGAGGAGACGACGAGGGGGACCTCGGGAACGGTCGAGACATCGTGACCACGGGCGAGCAGAAGAGCAGCGCTGGAGGAAGCGGCCAGGGCGGAGGCGGTAGCGAAGCGCTTCTGGTTCAGGTTGATCTTCTGGTGCCACTTGCGCCAGACCTTGGTCGGGGCGAACATGCGTCCGGAACGGCACATGTTACCGAAGGCAGCCTGGCCAGCGCGGTGGGTTCCTCCACCGGACACACGGGGGATACGTGCAACGGCACGACCGGTACCCCAAGACTCGGCAGAGGTCTGGTGGCCAGCCTTCTCGGAGCTGGAGGACTGTTAGAGGTGGGAATTGGGGGGGTGGTAATTGATGGACATACACGGCATAGGGCTGACGCTTGTTCTTGTTCATGCCGGTGTGGACGGCATGGACAATGTCGGGACGGATGGGTGCCTGTGAGATGTAAGCTGCTGGTTCGAAAGGCGTGAAGACGAGCTCCACTGGTGTCGACTTTGGGTCCATGGTCTCTCCAAGACTCGGAAACTGGGGGAGATTGGCCTGAGGGTTGACATGGTGCGTAGCTCCATCTTCCTTCCGGTTGAAAGAACTGTGTGAAGCCGCCCAAACCTCGTCGAAAATCCGCAGAGGCACGGTATCTGGGACCGTTCCCCGTCCTTCGACCCCAATTTCCCTTGTTTCCGAGCTCGTGGAAGCGGTCGCAGGTCGCCAATGAAGAAGCAGCGGAGACTCGATGCGTTCGACTGACCTTGAAGACATTGGCAATGGGGAGGGTGTCCTGGGAGGCAGAGCCATCCGCACTAATGATGGTGACGGTCGGGCGCGACATTGTGAACTCCTAGGGGTGTATTAGCGATCGAGTGGCAGGATTGCGGGGAAAGTTGGGAAGGTAGAGTGGTGGATAAGTCGGGAAAACAGAGAAGACATGAAACTGACCTGCGGTTAGTTGGGCCTCGGTGGTCTGGAGTCGTCGCGGGTTACGAGATGAAGTTGGATGAGGTTGAGATTTTCGAAAGTGGGCGCGGGAGTGGCTGCCAAGACTTCTGCTCGCTTGAATGAAGGCTAGGCCTGATTTGGGGTGTTGCTTGGCGGAGCTCCACCACGACGTCCCAACAGATATTCACTTTGCACCTGGGCAGGTGTTGAGACGGTGGTGTTTCAGTCTTCCAATTTTTTTTCTTTTTTTTTGCACACACTGATTACTTGTGTGCAGTTTCTGCGTCTGCACATTTTGGCAGATAGCGAGCGAATCTGGTCTTGATGGTTCGTAGAACTGGGTACGGAGTACACCTGGGCAAGGCTGTGACATACAGGTCACGTGGAGAGCTGGTATAGTGGGAGGGAGAGTGTGCACATGTGTGTTCGAATATGAACTATCAACAATCGCGTCATTGAAGATTGAAGGTATACGTTTCACATGTGTTGTTGTTGTCGGGTTGTTGTCAAGGCGGTTCCAGTTCCTGCGACAACGAGAAGACGAAACGGGGCTGCAGGAGCAGGAGTCGCCGAGTCGGGGCAGCACTGGGAGCACTGGGCAGCCAGCAGGGGCCGGGCCAGAGTCCATGCCGCAAACTTCAAAGTGCCGGAGCATCGATCTGTAAAATTTGGCGGACTGAGTGTGTACAATGTGTATCGAGTCTGTCGCAATCTGGAGAAGATGGAAGGGAGAAGGTCCACTCCATCCACGAGACCATTCCATGGGTCCACCAACAAATTGGCAACAATACTACTTGTGTAATTAGTAATATCTAAGTCAGGCTGGGAACTTGTCACTCTCGCGTGCTGTTGCCTCTCCACACATGGGAGGACCCTGCTAAAAATAAAGCCAGGGTCAGGGTCCTTGGTCGTACCTCCCTCATCTCTCTCATATGGTAATGTACGGGGAAGGAAGGAAGGAAGGAACAAAGGGCCCGCGCAAGGAGAAGGAGGGAAAAAAGAGGGAAGGCACGACCCCCCGCCCAAACACACAACAACGGTCACGCTTGTTGTACACAGTGCCTGGGCACACAGTCTGCCCCTCCTCTCTCCTTCCCTTCTCTTGTTTCTCTTTGCACCTCAACAGCTCCACACTTGCGCACCCCCAATTCTCAATTCTCGATTCTCGACCAGCTGGTGCAGCCCTGAGCCTGCAGGCCTGCAGCTGGCGGTAGGACACCCGAGCGCTCAGGACGGCCCTCTCTCTCCTAGTGGTGGGAGCCTGGGAGGCAGCGCGCACCCGCCCAGCCCAGTTGGAACCCACGGTTCGAGGCCAAAAATAACGGACCAATCCCCGCTCACCACCTGCTGGCCCTAGCCGCCGCCCTCCTGCTCACCCCGTCTGGCTGGCTGGGACTGGGACTGGGACCACCCTCCAGGGCTCACTCTCACACACTCACTCTCTCTCTCTCTTCTCACTCTCTTTTCTCTTTCTCTCCACGACTTCATCCTTCATCCAACTTCCTACAAGCCCGCTCCACGCCTCCGCCTCCGCCTCCGCCCCCTCCCCATCCCTCCCTCTTTCCTTACCCCTGGCCCCTCGACTCGGCGGCTCCCCTCGCGACGGTTCGACTTCCTGCTCGTCTCCCCCAAAGTCGTTCAACACCTGCTCCCGTCAACCCACAGGTGTCGCTGTCGCATCGCCGCCTCTCCCTCCCCCCTCTCGCTCCCGGGCTCCTCGACCTCCCTCGACCTCGACCTCGACCTCGTCCTCATCGCCGTCCTTCTCCCGCCTCCCTTCTCCCTCCCCGATTCGACCGCCAAACTGTTTGTTTCGCGTCCTCTCGGCTTTTCTCCTATTGCGCAACGCCACAGAGACAGGCGCTTCGTCTGCCCAGTCACTCCTTCAGGCGCTTAGTCGAGATCTGGCTATCTCGTCCCAATCCTCCAACAACGAATCCCTCCCCGTTGTTGGCAAGTCGGTGCGTCTGCCTGTGCCTCAGTCCTTTCCGCTTCCCCTCCTCCCACACCCACACCCGCCCGCTGCTCCATCCATCCCGCACCACTGTTGGGTCCTCTCACCTTGCCCATGTCATCTACCCTCTACTGCTCACACCCAGCAACAATCCCATTGCCTTCCCTTCTCAGCCTCAAAGACTGCGGCGCCTCTTCGTCGCTCATTCCACATCCTCTCCCTCTCTCTCTCTCTCTCTCTCTCTCTGTCTTGCCTTCCAGTCTTCCCCGTTCCTCTTTCTTTGTCTTGCATGCAGTCGTCAACACTGCAATGACGACCACAACCATGGTTCAACAAGCTGACAGTCCAACCTTGAAGAGAGCTTTCGCTCCTGACCTAGTACCTAATCATTTCATTCCCTCCAAAAAGTGCGAGCACGAATTTCCAAATCCCTCCCTCACGACCCACACTCCACATTCGCCATATTGGCCCGCCCATACCGCCAATCGCTCTCCCCGCTCAAGGCACCGTGCCACCAGGTCCCGCCGACCAAGCATGGTTCAAGCCGGCTCGAGAACATTCCTCCCGCCGATGCCCACGTTCATGTCCGTCTTTGGGGAGGATCCCAACAACACTGGAAATAGACTCAATTCGGGCCCCAACCCTACCCAGGCACATGGCTCTCAGCTAGCGCGTCCTGCTTCAAGCGGGAACAACCCAGCAGGTCCGGCATCGTCAAGCGCTGCTTTTGCTACCTTTCACATCCACCGCGATAGCACATCTACCCTTGCATCCGAGTCGTCCGACAGCTCTCCCACCACAACAATCTCCACCATGGATTCGTCCTCCGTCACCGATCCCTCACCAGGCCCCTCGCCCGAGTCCCCCATGGCAAAGGCCGCACCTTCCTCGTTCGTCGCCGACTTTCGCTCCCGCCGTACAGATCACGGCTCGTCCGATCTGTCCCCGAACACCTTCTTCGAACTTCAGAGGCCCACCACGCCCGCGAAGAAGCCGAGGAATCTGAAGAACCTGGGGATCAACACGTCCACGTCTCTCAGCAATCTACGCGCGAATCCGACGGGCTCGTTGCCCCTGCTCGCCACCAAGGAAAAGAATACCTCCGCCCCTACCTCCCCATCGTTCATCAAACCCCCAACGCCTCCAAAGAGGCGGCCGAGCAACCTGAGCCTGACCATACAAACACCCGGCAGCGATAGCAAGCCCATGAGACTGGTGATCCCCTCGACGCCCGCGGTCAACCGCCCCACCCTTCGTCACTTCCAATCCTCCCCATCGCTCCCGCTGTGTTCCCCGAATGTCGCCGTCGATGGCGGTATGAAACTACCCCCTCTGCGTCCTCTCAAGACGAATCCCCATGGTTTTGCTGAAGTTCCGTTTGAGCAGGAAGAAGATGACGACCAGGAACCCAACTTTGACATTCCTCAGTCCCGCGAAGAGAAGCCGGCAGCTTACCCCAACGGACCCATATGCATATACGAATCCGGAGTGTACTTGTACTTCGAGCCGACAGCCGAGCAGGCCACCACTTTTGACGTCATCGTCAACGTCGCCAGCGAAGTCAAGAACCCTTTCACAAACCCCGTGTCCAACTCACAGAAGGATCTCGATGCACGCCGTGTGGACGGTCCTCCCGCGGAGAGCGTCAACTTCGCCTCGCTTCCAGAGAGACCGAAAGCCTCGTCCTTCGATGGCTCCCCGACAACCCCAAAGGCGACTCCCACTCTGCAAACGGTCCTCCCAGGTGAGCAAATCATCAACGGTACCTTGTCAAAGACTCCCGAGTATATCCACATGCCGTGGGAGCACAATACCGACATCGTCCCGGACCTGTATAAGTTGGTGAAGATTATGGATGACAGGGTGAAACAGGGCAAGCGGGTTCTCGTACACTGTCAATGCGGTGTCAGCCGCTCGGCAAGCTTGATCGTCGCGTACGGACTGTACAAGAACCCCGGGATCAGCGTTCAAGAGGCTTACGATGCAGTGAAGAAGCGTAGCAAATGGATTGGACCCAACATGAACCTGATCATGCAGCTTCAGGAGTTCCGGGACGGCCTGCTTAGAGCGAATGAGAGCCGCAACCACAACCAAGGTTATGGGTTTCCCAGAAGGTCTGCGGGCCTCTCCGGCGGCGTTTCCACTGGCACGAGCAGGCACTCTCCGTTTGACCGGCAAGCAACCTCAGGTCCTAGGACACCGCGCACCGCCCCACTGCCTCCCGAGACCGATATGAATATGCAGCGAGCCAGCACGGGCAACATGATCGCCATTTCTCCCGGGCCGCTGTCGGCTCCTTCCGGCGCCTTCTTTTCCCCCGACTACCGCCGGTCGTGGGCGTCAAGCCAGACGCATTTCGATCTTTCCCCTAAATCTTCACCGACGGCTACGCCCTATGTCGATCCCAAAGGCCATGTCGTTCCGATGCTTTCCATCACTGATGATGATCGCTCACCAGCTGCAAAGATGTCGTCGCTGAATGATGTCCCTAGGCAAACGGAGGAATCCAAAAGCCCTCCAGTCCCAAACTTTTCCCGACAGCTCCCCTTCCGAACGCTGTCTGGACATGGAGGCGACGACGTCGTCGCATCTCACACCGTTCCACAGAGCACCGAAGCAGGTCTGTCAGTACCATCCCAACCCGTCGGGTTTGGAGCCCTGCGGTCTCCGGTGGCGGCGAGTTTCAACATTCCACCTCGTGCTCCTTTCGATGGTCGCAGCAGTGGTCCCAGAGCAGTTGAGTTGAGCGGGCCTCCAATGTCTCCAAGGGCCACCGAGTTCGGCATGTCTTCTCTCAACCCAGGCCCGTTCGATGGTTCCTTCGGCCTCCTATCTCCTTGCAAGGCGAGCTTCGACCTCGGACCTCGAGGAGAGCATGGCCGTGAAGACTTCGAGGTCAGCTCCCCCATCCGAACCGAGTTCCCAAAAGACCCGTGGGCGCGCTTCGATGGGCAATTGGGCGGCGACAGCAATCGCTCGTCCAGCGATTTCGAAGCCAGCTCACCCACCGTGACGGGCTTTCCGCGAGACCCATGGGCTAGCAGCGACCGGTCTTTAGACCCTGATTTGGTATCACCGAGGGCCACGGAGTTCCATATGGCTCCTTTGAAGCCAATCGTTCTAGACGAAGATCCTTTCGGCCTGACATCGCCGACCCGCTTTGAATTTCCAAGTAACCCATTCGCACCATCCGGACTCTCACCGCCATCAAGCCTTGACACTGAAGATCGCCGTCCTTCTTTCCAGGCGATCCTCCCTCCTTCGCATTTGCAGCAACCAGAGTCTGTGAACGGGTTTGCATCGCTCAACGGCACCGCCCAAGCGTATCCAACAGCGCCTCCACCGACTACGGGTACAATGCAGCAGCGTGTGGATCCTTCCGATAGTGCAAAGATGCACGGTGGACGCGTAGAGTCGGAACCCAGCGCCATGATGTCCGTGGAGGCCGCCGGCCAGCCCAGCCCTGAAGCCCTCCTCTCCAAGGCTACGGAACGGAATCTCCTTTCGACGCCACAGAGGCCAGCAACCCTCCGCACTAGATTCTCGTCGCCGAACCTGCGTGAGCAGCGCAGGCTTCAGAAATTGCAGACGGAAATGGAGGCCATGCTCCCCAACCGCTCCCCTAAACCTTCACAGGCTCTGGACGACCTCGACGCTCTAATGTCACCTCGCGCGGAGGAATTCACGAGGAATCCGTTCCACATGGAACTGCTGTCCCCTGTCGACGACTCTAGCCCGGCTTCTTCCAATGACACCATCACAGACAACACTAGCCGCGTCAACTGGAAGGAGCCGCACCAGTTCACGCCGCAGAAAGTGACCCAGGACCCCAGGAGCCCGGTACATGCAGGAAGCAGTCCCATTGTGAGGAGTATCTGGGATGTCCTGTGATTTTCCTCTCTCCTTTCCCACGACCCTTTAAGCGGGCGTTCCATTCACTCAGTCTTACAAACCTCATCGCCCTTGCGCTCCTCAGCGACACATTTCTGTGGATGCCACCCCGCTATGATATCCTTGTCTTGCTTTGTCGGCAGAAGCCAGGCGCCTTGGATCTCTTTAATGTCTCAATCTTTAGTTTTTAGTACCCTTCTTCGGCGGACGAGCTGCGCCAGACCCCTATTATCCACACCCTCGCTCACATTGACTTCACCTTTCCTACTTGGTCACATCTCGGGATGGACTTTCTCCTCTGTTTTTCTGCTTCGAAAGGAAAATGCGCAAGCGTTCAGCAAGCGTGGCGTTTTGTGGGAAGGATATCATTTGATGGGGACCTTCATGGTCCCTCTGCGGGATTTCTCTTTTGTTTTCTCGGTGGAGTTGGCATGGCAATGGATCTCCTTTTGCAAGGGGAGTTGGATTATGAACGAGGCTACTATCTACAGTCCTCGAGTATATGATTGAGTTCGGCCGCGATATATCAGTGTTTTCTTGCGCTCTCTGGCTGGGGAGTGGGGTGATATGTAGATGATGAATTGGATGCCATATATATTCCACGGGCTTGCTCAACGTCGACCCATCTCGCGTGCAGTCGTGTGTTTTCCTGTTCTGTTTTGTTGCGCATCAAGGGGAGATGGGCACGGTAATGCGATGATAGGGCAGGCACGCCGTTACTGGCCTGTTCGCCACCGTTTGTTTGTCTGTTTTGCGTCTTCGTCCCATCTCTCTTCGCGTCTAGCTTCAAAATTCCAGCTTGCCGCCGGCCTCAACACTGCTACTCCACTACAGCTGCTACGTCTCCATTCAAGAGCTCACCTCTCCGTCCTGCCCTTGCGGCTTAATTCCACATGCCACTTTCTATCTCTCGCTTCTCGCGTCAGTCCTCCGCTCACTGCCCTCTCCGCTTCTCACTTCACCTTCACTCGCCTCACCTCAAACGCGACACCGAGCAGCTCCAGCAGCACCTGCGCCATCATGCCCCCATCCCCCGTGCCGCCCCGATCGCCATTCTCGGCAAATTTCCTCCCGCCCACACCCAGCCGTAACCGCTATGCCTCTGCGGAGCCGTCGTCGCCGAGCAGACCGACCAGCTCGTACAGCACGGCATCGATTAGGAAAGTGACACCTTCGCCGGAAATGGAGATCACGGATGCCATGAAGGAGAAGGCCAGGGGATTCGCCACAGGTGTGTTGACGGTGTCTCCTTGTCCCATGGGTGGAGGAGGAGGGGCAGGAGAAGCAGCGGGAGAAGGGCCAGGTCTGATAATGAGAGCAGAGGAGATGGCCAGGCCAGAGGCGCCTAGTACGTTCCTTCGCCCCACAGGACGAAAAGGAGAAAACGAGGAAAGGAAGACACTAACCATCAATTACAAAGCACCGAACGCAGCAGCACACCACCCCCTCCGCCCCCAATCCTCCGGCTGCTGGCTTGGCCACTCGCGGTCCCGACACCAACTCTACAGCACGGGGAACGCCAGCACCGCGACCCTGGACAACAAGGAGAGCTTCAAGCATCTGCTCGCTACGGGCTCTGCTACAGGCGACGACGCTTCGGCTGCGGCTCCTGTGCTAGGGTCCGTAGCCAACGGCTCCGGCAAGGAGAACCTGCCGAATGGAAAGTCGACGCGACGCCTCGACTACTCGAAAGAACCGGGCGTCGTCAAGTATCGGCTCAGCGTCAACGAGGGATCGAAGAGGATCAAGCGTGCTGGGCACGGCAACGGTAGCGGTGGGTATGCGGATTACGCGGATGAGGAGTATGACAGGCCCGAGACGCCGACGCCGGTGAGTGAGCAGGAGAGGCGGATGATGTTTCGGCCGCTGTATATCCGTGGGAGGGCGAGGGCCGAGGTCGGCGAGTTGACGGTGAAGCAACGGGTTGCGGAGAAGCGCGGAGAGGAAGGACTTTGCAAGGGAGAGGAACACGAGCAGAGGAAGGGCACGGAAGAGCAATTGCGGGAGACTGACGGCGACGGGGACCACGAAACCTCTGGCAAGACCTGCATCAACCCGGACGCCAACAGCAACGCTATCACGGACGAAGAGGGTAAAGCTCAGGATGGTAGAGAAGCGGGAAGCCGGGACTTGGATTTCACAAACGTCACTCACCGCCGTCCGGGCAGGAGGAACAATCGCTGGAAGGGCCTAATGAAACCGGCTGCGTGTGGTTGTGAGAGTGAAGGAAGTGGGGAGACGAAGAGAGGGGATAAAGACAGAGACGAGGGTGAGCAAAAGAAAGACGATGAGAAGCAGGTGGGTGGAGAAGCAGAGCACAACGGCCGGGCCACTCAAAGTGAACAAGAGGAAGAGGATGAACAAAGCCACGGCAATGGAACTGGCGACAGCGAGAGCAACAGAGGGGGGACTACAGAAAAGAAGAAGAATAAGGCTGAGGTAAAGGCGAAGAAAGGGACGCAAACTCACGGCCCTAAGCTTAAGCCCAGCTGGAATTTCGATGGTCTCAACTCCGCTCGTTCGCACAGGAAGTTGAGATATCATTATCGAACGGGGACACACGAAAGCGCTGGGAAGAGAGGTTCGTGGGGCGAGCAGCAGGGGCAGGGGCAGCAGGGAATGCGAGGAAAAGTTGGGGACGAGGGACATAGGGAGCCAGGATGTAGAATTCGGTGCACCGTCATGTAGGGTTGGGTGGGATGTTTGGGGCGTGGATCGAGGAATCGGGTCCACCATTTGGGCGGATTGGCGGGCGTAAGCAGGAGAGATGAATTGGGCGTGAGGACCATAGCTACGGGATGAGGTTAGGTGGTAATTAGCAGGAATTTGTGTGAGATTCAAATGGGGTGGGTCTGGGGCTGAGGGTGGATATGTTGGAGCCAGAGGAGAGTTATGTTAATGTGTTCCACACCAGGTATGGGACATGGACGAGCTTGAGAGGAACTGGCGGGTGATTGACTAGGGCAAAATAGGGGGAGAAGTATAACCCATTGCGGAAGAAGAACGCTGTGAAATATATGCAACTTCGCCCGCGCATTCTACCATGTCTCTACGTGCAAACTCGCTATGAGGATGGGTATGCTTTACTATGCTGTACTCGCCAAACGCTTTCGATCAAGAGAGAAACGAAAACCAGAAGATACTGAAGAACCAAAGTCCACGGTGCATACCAGGTAGCACACCCACGGCCCTGCTTCGAAGCGGCGGGAATCCGATGGCCTATAGCCAGGCATCCAGGTCTTCCTTTTCGCCATGCAAAGACCCGGTATGCTCATACCAGGGAACCGAGACGCAGGTCGAGGACAAATTGTCGTTCCGAATGACCACGGATGATTCAAGATGTACTTGTGGGGGCACTGTGAATCCAAGCTGTGCTTCAGACATATCCTGCGTGAGTGGAGATATGGAGTCCATATAGGACGGGAAGGTAGATGTGGACTAGCCTGGGGCGTCGAGACGAAGCAGTAGTAGACCCTCCTCATGGAGTAGGGAGATGTGGTAAGCTCGACGCCGTCCAGTTACTCAAGGGACGAGTTCTAAGCCATTGGTATTTCCGGAATACCCTGGACCCGCAAATGCAAGGAAGTGGGGACGAATCCGTGCCACGGCTAGATTCTGGAGACATCCCTTCTGCGGCGAACAGTCACGAGCTAATTCTGCAACGGACGGCACTCGTGGAATCAAGAACCGGAACCTGCGTTTCTGGTCCATATGCAATAGAAAATATCAAGCCACCGGAACGCCGGGAGAAAGGGCTCCTGAAAAACAACATACGCTTGAAGTACGCCGGTCTCGGAGACCCGTTTAGTTCCCCTTCTTGTTAGAGGTTTTGGCGACAGGCTCGACAGCAATGAGATCCAGGCCCTCTAGAATATCGGAGCCAAAGACAATGGTCATGTAGGTTGGAAAGATGATCCAGAGACCGCTGCAAAACTGTTAGTGACTGTCTGCAGGTTTGCATCAAGATGACGGGAGTTTCGGGAGTTCCCAGTGCAAGCTAGACTTACTTCATGACGATGTAGAATGTTATCAACGTTGGCCAGTCATTATGCTTGATGTTCTCGAAAGCACTGAAGTACTCATTCAACACTGAGGTCATGGTTAGCACTTGAGCTAGCAGTTCAACAACCCGAGGAAAACTCACTGTAAAGCACGGTCTTGCTCAGCGTCATCACCGCCGCCGCAAACCCAATGAGCAGCGCCCTGTTCCCCCTCTTTCCCGCAACGCGTCGACCCCCAGAAAGCCAGCCCTGCGCTCCTTCGCCGACCTGCACGCCCTTTCCTCTTGCGCTGGGAACTCCATGATTCACAATAATCATGATGTACAGGCCATACAGAACGCTCTCGACCAAGTTCAGCGCACCCTGCGCGCCGCCAAATCCATCATTGTTGTTCCAACCCGGCCATCCGTAGACATGATCGATGGCGGCGTAAATCTCATACGGCTTCCACAGCGGCCATTGCAACTTGCCGCCGGCCATGGTATGCGGCCGCAACAGGATGTACAAGGTATCCCATATTTGCAGGGGGACGGAGACCATGAGCCATGCGATTGTGACGTTGGAGGCCGTGTGCGACCATCCTGCCAATGAAGACCCGGCAGGAATGGGGACGGAGACTGCTTCCTTTGTGGGCGCGGAGGTGCGTTTTGGGGCGTCGAGCTGGGAAGAGTAGGCCGATAGGGTGGGCGCGGAGGCGGACATAAGATCGCGCTCGGGCGACGCGGTGGTATCCTCCTGCGCGCGCGACGGTGATCTGGTGGAGCGGCGGAGACTCTTTCGCGGGGAAGGTTTCGCTGGAGAGGTTTCTGGGGCGGGGAAGTCGCGCGGGTGGCCGCGGGTGGAAACCATGTTGAGTGTGGGACGAAGAGTGAGGTGTGGAGTGTGGAGTGGTGGGATGACTGCTGAGTGTTGTTGACGTTGTTGATGTTGTGGTGTCGCGAATTGTTGCTTGTTTGCGAAGGATCGGGAAGGGGTTTAGCCGCTGGGACTAGCTGCGTGGGGAAGGTGAAGGGAAGTGCTTCTTCCAACCAATGATGTCACTGAATCGCGGGGGATTTGTCACTGTCAGATAGGAGAGTGCCAGTGGGATCCTGTGTGCCTGTGTTCGACATGTATGTATGTTTTTGGTCGGCACGTGAGAGCGTCTGTTTGGTCAAGCTTGGAATATCTTCGAACGGATCGTTCGTAGACGTTCGGGCTGGTCATCAAAGAGTAGGTGTATGACCCGTATTCCATTCCTATGAACAAGCCACTCTTGGTTGTTCGTTCTGCTTTATATCCCCCACATTTGTACTCCGTATTCAGCATTCCTCCTTGAACATCTTATAGCTTCACTGACGCGGGAAAGTAGCCCCGAGCTGGGATATTTCAGATCTAATATCTAATCACGTAGAAGCCAAACCCCTGACATTCTGGTCGAAATATTGCAATGTTTGCATACGTACAACCGACGGGCTCTAGAGTCCCATCCCTTATGCCTCTGTCAACTCTTCCCTCAGGCACTGCTTCACTGTCCTGCAGACCAGAACGGCATGCCCATCATCACACCGCTACAGACACTTCTGTCCCACACTAGTGAGGAGTTCGCAAACACAAACAAGGAACCGGGCCCGTCGACCTGCATCACGCCCACGAGCACGTCGTGCCAGTTCTGACCATGCAGGAGAGCTGCGAACCGGGCGCTAAACCGTTTGTCGTGATAGGTCTAGAGTGGGATCTTGGATCTGCTGGAACCATGTGATGATTGGTGGATCGTTTTAAGATGTCGATGTGGTGTTCTGGTGTGTGATACAGTTGCGGGGAAGGCAAAAGAACAGCTGCCTGGCTATAAGAATTGGGGAATTGGACATATCAGGCCCCAAATGAAGATGATTACCGTAGTGTTCTTAGTCAAATTAGTCCGAAACGCCTCAAAGAGCGTATCTGCGCCTTGCAATACCATTTCCGCGCTCCAGTCCTCCTTGAGAGTGATGCTGGTGAGGCTTTCACGCCCGTGGAGCGGCTGCTGACGTATCTCAGCGTTTCCCACCGTCGGAATGGCTGCTTACATGAGTAAAAGGCATGCAACCAAGGCTTCCAATGATGTTCCAGCAGCAGGAATTGCCCTAGCGGGCGGCATGGTGGTGAGACGTCCCTCTTGCAGGGCTGAGCTGGAGGTGGTCAGATTGCGGATAAGGGGGTGCGATCACTGATGGGCCTCCCTCGAATGTCTGGGAAGTAAAGTTATATTGTATTTTCGAGATGCAGACGTACTTTGGTATCTATTGTGCTTTGGTATGAGAGATTTAAGTCGAACCTGTCAATGCTAGATAGTCCTGGTAAGGACGATGACAAAGCGGGGTTAGCGCTGAACCACTCCACCTTATGACCTGAAGCTCGATGGTTGAGATGGTCAAAGAAACATCCAGGCATGCCACCTCGACCCGCTCTGAGCCCATCTGCAAAGCATAAATCGGCGTTTTCAGAGGGGGAAATGGCTTGCACTTCAGCCCCACGGACGCGGAAGACACGCATAGTCTGCATCTCAGACACCCACAACCAGACACCGCATCTGCCAAAAGGAGATGTCCTCATCCACGCAGGAGACCTCACCAACCAGGGAAGCTACTCCGAGCTGAAGAAGACGGCCGAGTGGCTGGAGAAGGCCGATTTTGAGGCTAAGATTGTCGTTGCGGGTAGCCCTGGCCTTTCCCGAGTCCTTCGAATGCAGCCTGATGAAACCCAGGGAATCATGACTTGACTCTTGATGCAGCTTTCTTTGAGAAGCACAGCTCTGGTTGGAAATGGCCGGCAGAGCAGGATCCATCCGAATGCCGGAAACTTCTGAGAGAGTCGAATTCAATCACCTACCTGGAGCATGAAGCGGCATCGGTCCATCTGACATCTCCCTTGGGGCCAGGCACTTGCTTCAGGATCTTTGGAAGCCCGTACAGCCCCAAGGAAGGGCTTTGGGCCTTCCAGTACGAGGACGAGGAAGCTTCAACGCTATGGGATGCCATCCCCTTGGGTACCGACATCGTGGTCACCCACACTCCTCCCAAGGAACACTGCGATGCAGCTAGCAAGGACGACCGGTCAGGCTGTGGAGTTCTCCTCCAAGCACTGAGGCGTGTCCGCCCCATGGTCTCTATCTGCGGGCACATACATGGAGCACGTGGGGTGGAGTTTGTGCGGTGGAACCGTGACACCCCAGAGAAGAGTTCCCCAGAAGGAGACTTGGGAGGAGAGGAAGGGGTTGAGATATGGGAGGATCCCGGAATTGGGAACCATAAGCAATCACTGGTCAATCTGACAGCAAAAGGAGGGCGTCCGCTGAACAACTTCAGCCTCTTGGGAGCAGAGGGTAGTCACCTCAGCCTTACTTCAGACGCCCTGACGTTGGAACCAAGGGGCCAATCCGAGAGGATTCTTAATTCAACCTGGCCGTCCCAGGACCACCGTGACAATGAGGCAGAGGGAAAGGCTGTGTGCAAAGGCGCATTCGTAACCGTACATGGCCAAGCTGCAGCGTGGAGCGATATCGGATTGCCAGACGCGAAGAAGAGACCTGGCTTTCGCGAGCGTCGCGAGACCGTCATGATCAACGCAGCGTTCCTGAGCCAGAGGATAGTTGGACGGCCGATGCATTTGAACAAACCGATTGTTGTTGACATTGACCTGCCGGTATGGAGATTCGAAGCACAATGACATGCCTACACCAGCAGGGTGATCTCATTGCGTGATACGAGTGGGTCGAGGGAGGAGAATTGGCATGAGCATTGGCAGTTTGTCTCCAGAGAGACGATGCAAGCCGCGGGCGTGGCTCAATCAAGCTGGCACACGTATGATGGCTCCGGGCGCTCAGGGCGCCGTCGGAACGAGGACATGAATGCCGCCATTGGCACTGGGGGCAGGCTGTCTCTGGCATCTGCCCCGCTTCTCGCATGTTCCCCGCATGAGTACCTTTTATCTGCCAGTCAAGACTCAAGGGGAAGAAGAGAGGGGCATGCTGGGGGGTTGTTGAGAGGGGAAGTTTCTTGCTGTTTGCCGTCCGAAGCGGGTTGAGATGGGCTGAGCGAATTGGCCCTCACTGCGACGGGAGCGATCCTGGAATGGCAATACCTACGCATTATTCCAAAAAGGAGGATCAGGGGACGTAAGAACAGCCCACGCGAGATGTCGTGAGGATCAGGTAAGCAGACAGGAATACCCAGAAGTTCCAAGGACCCAGGCTCGTGGCTGGACGCGACACAGGTGGGCAGTGCTATTGCTATCTATCGATGCTACTGTGTACGCTTCGCTCTCTTGGGCTACGTCGCCTTCCTGTCGCCTCCACCGTCTGGCTGGGGCTCGTTGAAGCGATTTGATCGAAGGGCTCCCAAAGTTGCCGGAAGATGCTATGCCATTGGCGGCCGGGGCATGGTCACATCGACAGAGGGCATGCCTCGTTCGGCTTCTAGAGCATCTGCAGTCTGCAAAGTGCCTGCTTGGTGCCTATCAGACGGCGCGGTGGTGCAGGTCCCCAGCGGTCCCCTAACGCTCAGCGTGGCAGACGAGGGACGACGATTGGAGATGTGTTTCCTAACCGCCGGCGACCGTCTCGGCGGCCCTGGAGGATGCATCTGATGCATGGCCATTCCTGGCCGCGGCTTGCGCGATGCTGCGAGAGAGATTCCGGGAGTGGCTTCACTTTGTGTCGCGTCACTGAAAGTGATCACTGATGCTGCAGGGCCCGACTGGTTGCTCCGCTTCGCTCTACTCTGGAGCTGCTGCGAGGCTGCGCGTGATGGATGGCAGCATCCCAACTCCTACAGTCGTCCTACTTGTACTTGTACGCAGTCCTTGTCCTTCGTCGTCCGCCAGTCCGTCAGTCCGTCAGTCCGTCAGTCCGTCTCTCCGTCAGGCTTATCGTTATATTGTCATCCCCCTTCCTCGGGCGCCGCTATTCCTGTACACAGTAATATTTCTAAAATTCGCAACCACTGTACACCCCACCCGACCCTGTGCCTGTCCCCTCGGCCTGGCAGTCTGCCGTCGCACCCCTCAAAGGTGCAGCAGCCGACACATTCGATACTTCAGCTTCGTGGGCCCGCGGCATTCCTCGAGTGTGCGGAGTGTGGATTCTGTGGAGTCGTCGCTGCGTTGCAACCAAAGAGTGACGTCGCTTTCCCTCACCGCTTCTGCAACCGCCTGCCCCTTCTGCGATTCAGGGCCTCCACCTGTGCGACACCCGAAACGGCGAAACCCCGCAAGAGACAGACACCTGTGCACTGCCTCGTTGCTGGTCACGCCTGGACCCCTCAGGAATGCTCCAGGAACCACGGGAATTGGAGGCAATAACATTATCATTCTTCTTTATTATCATTCTTATTATCATTACTCAGGCTCCAGTCATCCAAGATCGCGTTGCTGCGAAGTTCCCCCGGCTTCCAAGTTCCCGCTCCCGTTCCTGGGCCTAGGCGAAACAGGGAAGCCTTACTCATACAAACACCATAGATCATCCAACAACCACCGACCACTTTCCCCCCTCTGCCTCCCGATCGTTAATCATCCTCCAAATCCAGGAACACCCTCAAAAACCCACAGCGAATCTCATCCCCAGACCCGGCTATAAGACCCTCGCCACCGCCCATTCCTACCCCAAATCCTGCCCGCGATCGACATCGCCCCTCTCCCACGCGCCACACAATCACCGCCACCGCCTGCACGGCTCTCCCACCAACCGACCTCCTCCAGACCCCAGACATCAGCCTCTTGCATGTGCCTCAGACACGCCCGGAGGTCTGAGACGCCGTCCTACTCCGCCATAGTATTATTATAACACCAAAGAACACGTTTCCCGTCCTTCGCCGCTCCTCCTCCCCCATCACCACCACCACCACAACCGCCCAACGACCATGACCTCAACCCTTCCTCCCGATCCATATGGCGTCCTTGGCGTCTCGCAAGATGCGGATCCTGCCACCATCAAGTCGACGTACCGCAAGCTCGCTCTCAAGTGCCACCCGGACAAGGTCACGGACGAGTCCCTGAAGCAGCAGAAGCAGGAGGAGTTCCACAAAATCCAACAAGCCTATGAGATCCTATGCGACGTCGAGGAGCGCGCAAAGTACGACGCACAAGTCCGATTGGAGAAGCTACGGAAAGAGCGAGGTCCGCAGGTCGAGGTGAAGACGACCCGCTACGAGACCCGCACCGCAGCCCCCGCTGGAGCTACCTTTGGCGCGACCGGCCCTGCACGGTACGAAGAGCGCAGGCCCAAATCGTCCGAAGACCCCCGCTACTTTGAAGAGCGGGCTGCGAGGAAGTACGATACCTACGAGGCCTACCCTCGCGCCACCCGCTCCTCTCGGGACAAGGAACCTTCGCGTTCCACCAAAGCCTCCGCAGACCGCACCCGATCAGAGCGCACAAAGACACGTGATAGGGAAGAACGGAGAGAGCGCTCTGGCAAGTTCGTCTACGTCGAAGATGACTCGTCGTCCACAGATGAGAAGGCCCGCTATGAGTCCGACTACAGGAGACGCAGCGACGAGGACGAGATCCGGAGAAAGGCTGCCGAGGACCGCCGCAAGGCAGAAGACAGACGCTCCTACGAGGAGGCCAAGGAGCCTCGACGCCACCGCAGCGGGGACGCCGAATTCGATCGCCAGCGCAAGCTGAACGAAATGCAACACGACGCAGTCCGCTACATTCACCGCTCCAAGGTCGAAGCCGAACGACCATCCGCGGCCAGGACTTCCTCGTCGCGAGACGTACGCCCGGATCCATACGAAAGCCGCTCCTCACGCTCCCGTCCAGAGCCTGTGCGCCGCTCCTCTGCTCGCCCCAAGGATCGCCCCTCCTCTTCAGGCCGAGACAGTCACCGTGACCGTGACCGCAAGGGCGTGCCTGAAATCGTCGATTGGGAAGAGGAGCGCAGGCTTCCCCCTTCCTTCAAGCACTCCTCCTCCTCCCCGGCCGAAATCCACATCCCCCGCGTCACACCCCAACGCTCCCAAACAGAGTACCCAGACGGTCGCCGGGCCTCCACCTCTCCCACCCCCAAATTCCGCCGCTCCGAAACAATGCCCACGGTGCCTTCATCCTCCCGCAGCAAGAAGGAAAGTTCCTCCCGTCCTTCCGGCCTCCGCACATCCGAAACGGCAGACCTCCCTCCCTTCAAAGATTACCCCACCATCCCTCCTCCCCGCTCAACGACGACGTATTACCACTACCCGACTCCCGGCGGAGGCATCTCTCTGCACCCCGAGGATGTCGGCCTGGCGTCGAATGGCCACCGCACCGTCCTGCACGAACCGTCTCGCCACCGCGCTCGTTCTCCTTCTCCCCTTTCTAGGCCCCCCATGGGATCGAACCGCCCCGTCGTAGCCGAGCCTGTGCGCATGTCGGGTTCGTCCTCTTCGGCCATTCCGCCGCCGCCCCTAGGGAGGAGCTCGAGCCGCGTGAGTCCCACGAGGGGTAGAAGCGAGAGGTTGTACGGTGAGATCACGCCCGAGTATGTAAAGCGGGAGAGGGAGAATGCGAGGCACCAGACCAAGTTCGAGAAGGTGTCGTATGCGCCCAAGATTGGGCCCGAGGATATTCGGTGGAGCGCTAGTAGGGGGAGGGAGGCGGAGAGAGAGAGAGGCGATGGGAGTTATGCGAAGCCTAGTATGCAGAGGTATGCTCCCGTTGTTCATTAGGAGCAGCGATGATGATGATGAGTTTGGCCGTATCCCCAAGGGGGGTTTGCATGGTTTGGCTGGGTGCATGCATATGGTTGGGAAAGGGCATACAGAGTATGGCATGGTATGTGTTACGGTGGCATCCCAGCATTTCCAGGCACGATGTCCAATACATTGGATTTTCGTTTTCTTTACGGGTCTCTTCCCTCTATTCTTTTTCTTTCTGTTCTTCTTTTCTTGCCACTGCGGTCCTGCGGTCTGGACTGAGTGAGCTATCGCGGATGCTTTCCTTGTCTATACCCAGCGCGGTTTACGTATATTTTACCTTTCACGACATGTGTTCATTGCCTTCTTTTTCAATTGATCTTTCCCTTCGGGGGACTTGTCATTCGCTTGTTTGGGAACCGGGTGGGGATTTCTCTTGTGAGATGATTTTGCCTTGTGGCTATGAAACGATGACCATAACTATAACTATAACCGGGAATGGGAACAGGAACAGGAACAGGGAGTCTTTGTACATGATGATCAATGAATGAAATATACAACTGCATTACCAGAGACCGTCTTCTTGTCTTCATCGCTGGATGTGCTTCAGTAGATCCGACCATCCACTTACCGATAACCGATATCATTTCCCAATCCAAACCTACCCAACCCCTTCACAGTCCTTATATCGGGAAATTCGCCTCCACTAACGCCTTACCAACGCCTCCCTCCACATCCTCCTTCCCCCTAGGCCCACAAACCCGCCCAGCAATCCTCACCCCAAACTCCCACCGGAAATACATCTGTTTCGGCGCGGTCCTCCTGCTGGCCCATGTATTTGGCTTCGCCGTGGTCGCCGGCTGTTGTGCTGTATTAATACTTCCTCCTGCTCCGGCTTCTCCCGTCCCTGGATTCGTCTCAGCGGGAGTTGAGATTCCGTGGTCCTGCGAAAAGGCGGCGACGCGGCCGTGTGGTGCCGCGTGAGCCAGGGGTACAGGAGGGAATCGGTGACGAGGGACAGTGTAGGGGACTGCTGGGGGGAATAGGGCGCGGGTGTGGTGTGGGGGAGGTGTAGGCGGAGGAGATGGAGTTGAGTTCCCCGGGGCTGGCCTGGGAGTAGTAGTAGTAGCATGAGGAAGCGGGTTCGTAGCAGATGGACGGGGAAACGGGGTCGAAGGAGGGGAGGGCGCGAAGGTGACGGTTCTCTTTCTGACGATCGGTGTGGGGATGGGGATGGGGATGGGGATGGGGATGGGGATGGGGATGGGGATGGGGATGGGTGCGCCGCCTTCAAGATCCGGGTTGTTGCAATCGGCTTCGAAAGGAGCGTAGCGTGGTGGGCATGCATAGTTCTCTCGTTGCTCATCGGTGGAGTCGTTGGTTAGATCAATACCATCCTCTTTCCAGGCGGGAATAAATGGTGCGTTGGGCGAGTCGAAGTCGTCCGGCTCCCAATCCATCACTGCGTTGGCGTAGGCCAAATCGATGCCCCGACTATGCGTAGCTGGAGAATACGGTGGAGTTTCTCGATAATCGATACTAGTGTCCCAGGTCTTGAGACGTAGCGGCGATGGTGTTTGGGGAAGAGCGCAATAGCTGTGGTACTCCGCATCCACCGTTTTGCTGCGAAAGCCATTAACCCTAAAGGGTGTAAGAAGAGACGAAGATGAAGAAAAAAGAACTATTACAGCAGTTCGAAAGCTACCACTAATACACCCTTGCCTCATTTATTTGCTCCACTTGGGGGATGGGACGTCGTGGTACATCGTGGTTCCCATCCATGAGCAGGCACTGTGACCGAAGCTGCCATTGGGGGATCGTCGACGGGTGTTTCGTTGTACGGTGTTAGGAGCTTGCCGAATAAGTAGGTTTGAAGCCCCATAGGATGGCGTTTGCTTGACATTCATTGGTATGTTGCAGGACGGCCCGGGGTGCCTTTCATTATGTTCGCTCTTTCGGCCTTGTTGGACGGGAAAGACATCGCGGAAATCGCAGACTTCCCCACTGTGTGACACGAGCCAAAGTGCGCCCAGGCAAGAAAATCATATGCATATGGATATCTTCATTACCGTCTACCACTCTCCCCTTCTGTTATATCAGGACCAGCCTCGAAGTATCCCCCCCCACCTCATGTCCCACGCAATCCGCGTCCTTACTCTGCAAACACTGGTATCCTCAACCGTCAAATTATACTTGTCCACCACTGTTCCTCGTCTGTGACTCCTCGCCAGATTACGAAAGTTGATGGAAAGGAAGGGTCGCAATGCAGATAGGAAACGAAATCAATGCTCAATGGCAGAACTTCCGGGGAAAAAAAGAGAATGAAAAAAGGAAACAAAGATGAGCAGGAAATTGGTATAATCAGGAAAGACACGCTATACGTACTCGACAAACCCCCAGAAAAGACAAATGGAAAATCCGCTCTCTAGAAGACACCGAGAAACGCCTCAACATAAGAAAAGACAAGATATCGGCAGGCTTTTATACACTGATCCACGCTTGGACGGGACTAGAATTGAAAGAAGATGACGATGAAGATGAAGAGGCCTGGCAACCTGAGGCTCACATGACGATACAAGCACAGCCCTTTTTCTTCTTCTCCTCCGTCGCCGGCGGATCTGGTAACCGGATCACGTCCGTCGGCTTCGGTGCCATTCCCGACGGTGCAGGGCGCACATCGGTACGGGACGCCGCACGCGACGGCACCCGAGGACTTTGCGGAATCGTAGGCGTGAGTTTGTAATTCCCACCTTCGTTCGTCGGGGACTTGACATTTGTATCCATGCGGTCAGCTCCGGGTTGAGAGGTCTTGGTGGGGCTGGGAAGAGGCCATTGCTGGTCATCTTGCAGCTGCTTCAGATCTTTGAGGTCGAGGGGCTGGATCTGAGATGCACGCTTGTCTTTGACTTCTTCCGTGTTGAGGAGGCGGAAGTCGCGGTCATAGATGGTGCCCGTTTTCCCTTCAGTCTCCCATTGCTCTTGCTGCATCCTCTTCGCATGAGTGGGGATGATTTGCTGGTCTGGAGGCAGCCTAGGGTCGGGCTTGTACATGGTTGCTATCCATGGCGCCTCACCTTCTGGCCTGTTGTGACTTGTAGTGGGTCGAGACATACCACCACTGGTGCCGGGACGTTTTGCGGATGAAGTTGCGGACGTGGTACGTGGTTTAGCCTGAGAGGTCGACCTTTGCGCACTAGTCTTCCTTACACCTGAGGTAGGCGTAGCCTTGGCGGGAGTCTTCGCCTTGGTGGGAGAGGCTGTGACGGGAGAAGTGGGAGCGCCGAAGTTTTGTGGCGCCCGAAGAAGCTCTTCAGACGGCCTCGACGGCTTGAAGTCATCCAACAAAACTTGGCTGGAGACGCTTCCACTCCTAACACGAGCACCGTTGCTCGCAAGCGCGTCCCCGGTCCAGTTTGCACTACCCTTGCGTGACCGCGTGAGCGGAGCATCCCTCTCGACGAAAGTAGTTGGCACTGGTGCAGGGCTGGTTTTTGCGATAGGTATTCGGGACGTGCTAGGTCGAACAAGATGCGTGGTCCGAGTAGCCAGGATAGCCTCTCTTTCTGCTGCAATCTCCTCCGGAGTGCGAAGGTCCCACTGCATATTGTCCTCATCATTCCCTTCCTCAGCCTCAGCCAGCACAGGAGAAACCATCCGGCGGTGCCCAGGCTGATCATCTCCACTGTTCATAGGATCCGTAGCTTCCGAGTCCTTGCGACTTCGGGCAGCGCGTGATGCGCTCTGCGATCTGCTGTTCGAGCGACTAGAACGGCCAACCCGGAATCCAGCCTCGATCAGCTCCCGGTTTTCAATCTCCTTGAGCTTGTCGCGGTGTATCCAGTAGTCGCTATTCTTCTCCACCTCGTCCAGTTGTGCACCTGTCCCGTCCTTCCTCTTTCTGTCTCTTTTCTGCCGCGTTTGCGACGTGTTCCGACTCCTCGATTTACCACTGTCCGGCTTGGGGTCAGCCAACACACCCTCGAAATCATCCCCGTTGGTCGCGAACTCGTTTCCTTTGGTATGTGGCTCATGCGAGTGATTTCGTTGGAGATGGGCTCCGTCTTCATCTTGGTACGGTCGAAGCTCCATGGTGTCCGAGGGAGATGAAAGATAGCCGCCATTCTGGCGCGAGTTGAC
Source organism: Westerdykella aurantiaca (assembly GCA_030412805.1). NCBI lineage: Eukaryota > Fungi > Ascomycota > Dothideomycetes > Pleosporales > Sporormiaceae > Westerdykella > Westerdykella aurantiaca. Next base: position 5,310,217 of record JASJFJ010000001.1, read on the forward strand.
CGGGTGACGCAAGGCATGTAGCTGGTTAGAAGGGTCATCTTCGGACATAGCGAGATGTTCGTCGCCGTAAGGCTGTTTCTAAGCCATGGGAGTCAGTATAAGCCTTCGAATTGGGCATCCAAGACCCAAAGCTCCGTAGAGGTCCAGAGTAAGAAAGGATTCACGAACCATCGCGGTTAGAGGCACAGCAAAGTCCCACGTTCCACGTCCACCGTTTGGGCTGCTTGGAGGGGTCAATTGCGGGACGTCCTGCAGCTGGCGAGTAGAGGTCACGGCCATAGATGTCCAGTCGTCTGTCCTGGAAGGCGGTGGGGGTTGGGGATGTGGGTCGAATGTCTCAAGCACTAAGGGAAAGGCGTCGCGCCGACGTCACCGGACGTCCTCTGCGTCGTGGCTGCTTCAAACGCGTGGAGTTCGCACTCAGGTCAGTCTCCGGTTGATGAGGCGTGCGGTTATGACCGACGGGCCATATGGACGTGAAGGAAAGTTGTATGTGTGGTGTTTGGGTAGAACTCCTGCCCCTGCTCGCCGGCGAGAGAGCGACCACTTGTCGCGGAGGCGTCTGGAAGAAAGGGGGAACGAGCGACAGCGGGAAGGGCGAAGAGAGGCTCCGGGTCCCAAATCCAGTAATCTCGCTGGCCGCAGAGTCGACGGCGAGGGGGCGCAGAGGGGAGAATGAACGACGGGCGCGGGTGCTGGGGAGGACGTTCAGGTTGGTTGGTGATTGGAGAGGAAAAGCACACAGCGCTTGGGCCTCGTCGCGGGCGAGGCGACGAGATCAGCGAGGACGCGGAGCCGGGAAAATGGGACTGGCAGAGTCTGGATCTCAGCCCTGTTGTTGCGTTGAGATTCACTCGAAGAATGTAAGACCCTTTTCAACGATCTTCGTGGTGTTGTGTTTACGATGTTTACGATGCGGGGTCCGCGATTTTAGGTCCTTCGTCGGCCGCCATCCACGTGCCCCTTACCAGAGCGGGAGCACAACATATGCATACGTGACCCTTAATATGCGGTGGACCCTTTATCCTCCCCTAGAAATTAGGTCTAAGTAAAAATATGCTATGGGCATGATTCTGCTTGGAATCAAGCTTTCCCAAAAATCTAGAAATTGAACGGTAGCCGCACCGCGGCGGGAGCCAAACGTAATTCCGAACCATTTCAGCTACCAACCAAAAGTTTCCTCATGCCAATACACCTCCTGGCCCTTGCGGACCCAATGCTCAACAGCCTCACCCAACTGTCTCGTCATTGTCTTCGGCCCGCAAGTAAACACTGCAGTTCTGCCCGACTGGCGGAGGGACTCGTCGACAATCGCAGAGAGCCTGGGCCGGCCAGCCCGTATCACCACTCCATCCACCGGCTTTGTGAACTGCTCCTCCATTGAAAATAGGTGCTCGTCTTCCGGTCGCTCGATCTCGTTGGTGGATTTCTCGGCATGCAGGTCTGCTCCGGAAGGACGCGTTACAAACAGTTCCACCACATTGTTATGGGTTGAGGACTCAATGGCATTATCGCCGCTGTGGCTTGCACCCAACGCCCAGTTCGCTTCTGCGAGTTTGCGAACCGTCCAGACGAAGCGTACTTTGGGAGCTCCCAGTCGTACGAAGTCGTTTGATTCGACTACGCTCCGGTAGATGGGTACAATGAAGGTAGCTCCCACTCCCCCTGCTACAAATAATATGTTGTCGAACTCCTCAAAGTCTGGCAGGCGTATGGAAGACCCATACGGGCCTTCCAGAGCCAGTTCTATTTTAGGGGCTTGGTCGGAATCATTTTTGGACAGTGAACGTGCCAGCGACGCTAAACGCCTCGTGTTGCCGTTCAGTGTTCTTGCAACCAACATGAGCTCCTTGTCTTTGGAAGGAATAGAAGCAACGGTGAAGGGATTGGTTTGCAACCTGCGCGCTAGCTCGCCTAATGCAGATGTCGAGTCCCACTTGCCTAACGGACGAGTGAGATACACATGTTGACCGGGCTTCCACTCTAAAGCCTCGTCTCCGGCTCTTAATGGAATTTGGACTTGGACGAGATTCGTGCCCGGATTTTGCTTGATCGTGCCTGTGTACACCGTTGTACTCCGGAAGCGTTGGAGAAGCTGGACTGCATTGAGCAGCAGAATCTCGTAGACGTAGGGGCGAATGTGTGATACGTGCAAGAAGAGCGGAACAACCAGCAGATTCGACAAAACGACATGTGTGATGTAGAAGACACGGTAGTTCCATCTGCGAAGGAATCCCAAAGCGGTGGTTGTAAGGACGCAGAAGAGGAGGATACTGAGGATGCCAAAAACGACATCTTTATCCTTGATCCTTTTGGAGAGAAATCCGGAAACGACGAAGAAGTTGAGATAGAAGATCGTGTGAAGGGAAAACAGAAAGAAGATGATGCGTCCCAAGATCTGATGTGAGGCCTTGAGCTCCTCATGGGACATTCGAGTAAGAACCTGAAAGCCTGACTTAGGTGACCGCATAGCAAGAAGGTAGAGAAATGGAAGCTGAGATGCTCCAATGATCCCGAACCGCTTTGTGAGGTGCAAGTAATCTTATCCTTGTCAGTCTAAGAGCTTCTTCCAACCAGGGTGAATCGGTACCATTGCCCGTTTGAACGATGCAGAGAAACAGCAGCCACAAAGCCCATGATCCTCCCAGGATCCACTCGCCCCTGGTGCCCCAGTCCGTCATTACAGGCCTTTTCATCCACCATCTTAGCGACTCGAAAGCATGTTGATACCTGGGCAACCAGCCCGATTTCCCGGGAAGTCCTTCGGAGAAGGTGGGTGATTTCGCCCTCTTAGAGTTCTGAAAACGTCTGGAAAGCCATGAAATGGCAAAGAAGCTCTGGAACAGACCCAAAATGACGAGAACAGAAAGTTGTGCCACGAGAGGGTAAAAGTCAAGGAGGGCTCTCCTCGCATGCTTCTGCTCCTTATCCAGGTCAACGAAGGCATATCCGAACACCATGGCAGCACCGCTGAACGCCTATGTCACCTCCAGACTTGCACCTAAGGAGCAGGATCGCAATTGATAGTAGTCTAAATAGTGTTGATATACAGAGTAGTTTTCAGAGTAAGCATGTCGTCCCAATTTCGGGATGCCAAGGCCGTACTAACGTTCCGACGCTACCCTAGAGTACCCCGCGGTCCGGCTCCAGTCCCACGACAGTTCCTACAACGTCTCTGATAAGACGTGGTCGGGAGGCACAAAACGGGGATTTTTGGCTTTTTGATTTATAAACCATATTTTCCTTTTAGGAGTCCCTCTTTACTGCGAATATTAACCATCCGCTCGTTCAGTAATCCCTAATGGGGTCCGGATTTACACCTGTGCCTTTATGGCTGGATTGTGTGTGTTTGTACCAGCTGCTCCAATTTAGATATATATCCTCTAATCTTTGGTGGCATTGTAGGACCCGGGACATGATGTATGGAACCCGATCGCCACCATCTTTCCGATGACCGACTTACAATCCTATAGGACGCCTATGCGCTTCTACTCGCCGCTCACGATCCCAATGTCGACCTCCTGGGTGTCACTACTGTCCACGGAAATGCGCCTCTCGAGCAGACGAGCTTCAACACCAGAAGCATACTAGAAGCTCTAGGCAAACGGGATGTCAAAGTTTACCCCGGCGCCTCGAAGCCCATCCTACGAGAGGCGGTGCACGCGGCCGACATACACGGTAATTGAGGCATAAACGACCTAGAAAGCGCAGCACTGAACAACGCCAGGCGAGTCTGGTCTGGACGGAGTGACATTACTTCCACACCCCTTGGAGCCCGCTATTACCGGCGCCGACTTCCTTGAGGTCATGTATACGGCATTAATGGGGACACCACAAAACACTGCTTGGCTTGTGGCGACCGGTACACTGACGAACATTGCACTACTGTTCCAGAAGTACCCTGAATTGGCGGACCATATCAAGGGGTTGAGTATTATGGGCGGCGCTGTTGGTGGCGGCTTCACGAATGCCCCCATGGGCAAAGTGAAGGGTGAAGGCGAGCGGTTTGGGAACTGGACTGCGTTCGCAGAATTCAACGTACGTAAACCCTATATTTGGGACTGGCATATAGCTTGTCGACCGTTCTGACCATGTCATAGATCTATGTAAGACTCTCAGGACTTCCAGACACTCTATGCTGTTCCTGACCGATCGCCAGTGCGACCCTGAGGCGTCACACTTCGTCCTCACTCATGCTGTGCTCACCCCGAAAACCACGTTGGTCACGCTCGACCTTAGCCACCAAGTCCTGGGTACTCAAGTGGTCCGCCATACTCTGTTATACGGCTCGAATCAACCACTGGATTTTGCTTCTGCCGACCCAAAGCATACTCCCTCTCCAGTCCGTGCATTGTTCACGCAAATCATGTCCTATTTCGCTAGCACATATGCCGAAGTGTTCGACATCACCGAAGGCCCGCCCCTTCATGACCCGTTGGCCGTTGCAGCTGCCGTCTACTACGATATGTTTGACGACAAGGGAGGCGAACGGTTCAAGGTCGACATTGTGATCGATGGCGTCCACTCGGCCGACCAAAAGGCCGTTGGAGAGCTCGGCAGAACGGTCGTCACCAAGTTGCCACCTGGGCAGGCGGGTTGCCGAATTCCAAGAGGCATCGACCTCCAACACTTCTGGGAGCTTATCGAAAGCTGCCTTCAGAGAGCGGACAAAGTCAGCCCGTTGCCTAAACTCTCTCGTGAAGAGCTGGAAAAGGAAGGTGTTTTCGATGGCGTAGCATAGGGTGGACACGTGGGCCGCTAGTGTACAAATCCAAGACTAACACAATGTATAGACCACTAGGCGTGGATTGGAATACCACCGCCACGAGCGCGGTATTTACAAACCTGATGTCGTCCATTTTCGCCCCGTTGCGGGGTTACGAATGATGTGCAGGTCTTCTAGAAGGATACACAATTTAGCCTATTTGTTTCTTCACATCTCCAAGGGCAAGCCGCAGCCGCTCCCCCGGCACATCATGACGCTTTCAAATCTTCGTACAACGCCACAACACTGCAATCTACGGATGGAAGGAGCTCGAGATTGGTTGCGGGATAATTCCAACTACATTTTCTGACGGGACAGCACAGTGCATCCTGTACCCCTACAGCAGGTCGGCCGTTCAGTACTGGCTCACAAGGCCTGGTAAACTTCGAGAATACGAATCCAAGAGGGCAAAGCCATTCCTGTGCAGGTATCCGACTGATGTTCATCAATTCCATATGGTGTACGAAAGATGTCTACTCCGTACTGCAGGCGGTCTCCACGCGAACCCGAGTCCCCGGCTATATTCATCTAGATTAGATGAAATGTCATTTACAAAAAGGTACCGGCCACCCGACTATGCTCGAAAGCAGGTCTAGCCTTTCCATTGAGCTTCCAAACACCCTGTACGATTTCCTTGCCTCCTCTATTTATCCGCGCCGATCTATCGTCCACACCTCGGCCACGGGTGTTGGCCTGGTGTTTGGGGACGTTAGGATGCTAAGGAAGACAGGTACCCGGATCAATTGATTGCCCCACGGATCTAGATTGTCGATACCGGAATTGTGGTCCTATGTCCCCATCCTCATGGCCGGGGGCGGGATGCAGCTATATATGGCCTTGACCGTCGACAGCTTGAACTGCACGACACCTCAATCCTCCTCGTCCCTCTCTCTCCAGAATGAAGGTCCCCGCCGCCCTCGCGGTTCTCGCCGCCATTCCCCTCAGCACCGCCGCGCCAGGCGGACCCCGAGGCGGACCCCACGGGCCCAAGTCCAAGGAACCCGGCCTCGACGTCCTTGCAAAACGCGCAGGACTTCTCTACTTTGGCACGGCTATCGATAACGTAGTTCTCAACAACACGAAATACGTGTCGATCGCACATAATCGCTCTGAATTCGGCCAGGTGACCCCCTCCAACGGGCAGAAGTGGCTGTTCACCGAGCCGTCCCGGGGCGTCTTCAACTTCACTGCCGGCGACGAGATTGTCAAGGCCGGGATCAAGGCCGGGCAGATGCGGCGGTGCCACACCTTCCTCTGGCACACGCAGCTGCCCGAGTGGGTGGAGAAGGGCAACTTCACCAAGAAGGAGCTCATCTCGATCCTGGAGAACCACATCAAGAACGTGGGGAGGTACTACTACGACACGTGCTATGCGTGGGACGTGGTCAACGAGGCCTTCAACGACGACGGGACGTACCGCGAGACGATCTGGTACAAGACGATCGGGCCCGAGTACATTGAGCTGGCGTTCCAGTTCGCGCGCAAGTACACGTCGAGGCGCACGCGGCTGTACTACAACGACTACGGCATCGAGCGGGTCAACAACAAGTCGACGCGCGTGGCCGAGCTGGTCAGGGACTTCCAGCGGCGCGATGTGCCCATTGACGGGGTCGGCCTGCAGGCGCACTTCACGACGGGCCGGTCGCCCAGCTACGAGGATCAAAAGAAGACGATCAAGATGTTTAACGACCTGCGCGTCGAGGTGGCGCTGACGGAGCTCGACGTGCGCATGCCCAGCCTGCCCGAGACGCCGGAGATGGTCGCGCAGCAGGCAAAGGAGTACGCGGATGCGGTCAAGGCGTGCAAGGACAGCAGGGACTGTGTGGGCGTGACGGTGTGGGACTTCTGGGACCCCGTCAGCTGGGTGCCGTATACGTTCCCTGGGCAGGGGAATGCGTGCTTGTGGGACGAGAACTTCAACAAGAAGCCCGCGTACTATGCCATTGCCGATGTGTTGAGGGAGTAGAGGGGGGTTCTGGGTTGAGGGGGAATATATATGGACTTGAATATATATATGCATAAATGATAAAAATTGAAGGAATGTGTTGTATGGGACTCTTGTGGTGTGACTTTGCCAAACATTCAACGGGGGCTTGGACGTTGTTTTAGCCAGTGCTGAATCATGCCCGGTGAAGTTGGGATGGTTGGGTTGATACCAGCTTGTAAAAGATGATAATGCCAAAACAAGAGCGGCCACTGTCCCTGACCCACAGAAATCTTCGACATGATAATCAGGAAATTATGCGAGTAAAGATATAGGCTGGGTCAGTAGAGAGCTGCGGGTAGAGCTGAATCAACGGAAACCAGCATAGCGCTTCATGGTGTCCGGCGGGGCACATGTTATTAGATTGCTGGTCGAAGCCTCGGACTCTTGTCCGGTCGTGCGGTGGAGAGACCAAACAGCATAGGGTGGTTGAGCTGGGTAGTCAAGGACACCGTGGACAGGAGAGAATCAGAGGAAGAAACTCGCCCACTAGTCGCTCATCTTCCCGAACTCAGTAAGCGTAGGCACTTAGGATGGTAGGGGCATAATGGTGCTCGATGCGTGGGTAGGTACGAAAGTTACCCCAGATCGAGTGGGTCGAGAATTTCCCCGAGTTCCTGTACCATAGTACATGGACAGCAGAGGCGGTATCCCTGACGTGGGGTTGCCCGTGACTGCAACCAAGTGAAGGAATCCCGGACCATGATTCGACTGACCTATGGCTTGATCATCGACTCATGCGGCGTCCCTCTACTTGACAATCAACATGGTCAACGGATGTCTAGACGCCTGGACCCAGCTAGGTACGTAGTTCGGTGGCCTGCAGTTAGACGTTGGATCGTAGGAGTGGAGATGGCGAGAGCGGCAATGACATCCGGAACCGGTGCATTTCACCATCCTCATATCTCTACCGATCTACCATTATTGAGGGGCAAATACCGTGTGTTGACAGTTGTTGTAATGGTCAAGGCAATGTTGATACTTAATAAAAGCACCTTGGCAGAGAGGAAGTCTGCGGTGAATAATCAATCTTCCGCTCTTGTGTCTTGTGTTCCAAGAGAGGCGGGAGCTCGGCACTTTAGATGGCTGATGGGTGATGAGATATGTTCCAAGAAAGTTCCACCTGTCGGCGCGAGATTGGAGTTTTTGTGGCCAGAGTCGACTGCCGGGATTTCCGTTCTCCTGGAAGTTCGGGAGAAGAAATCGAGGCCCGATGACGCTGATGGAAGCTTGATGGTGGATATCCGGGTTGGGGCAGGCGTGTGAGAGAGGCGTCTTGTTTGTGGGCAGACGGGGACAGTGGTCAGCACGGAACGAATCCGATTAGTCGTGAAAGCCACGAGGGCTCACGCGCTCCAGCCTCGAGGTGGCTTCCCCGCAAAACTTGGTTGAGCTTGAGAAGATCCCTAAGCCGTGAAGCTGAGAGAGCTTGGGGATCTCATTGGCCGTGGCGTTGCCCTGATTACCTGATGGGTTTATCCCCCCCGTGTGTTCGCACAGCAGGGGCGGCGCTTTTTCGGAGGGCAGATGGCATGATTCTGAGGTCAACCACAGGGCTCGGTACTGCGTACAAGATTGCACAGCCATTTAATATTCAACTCCCCTCATTGGGGCTCATTATTGGAGCTCGGCGGCGTTGATGGAGGTCTTGGAAATTGGCAAGGCCAAGCGCCTCCGGAAGAGCGGTATGGTCTGGGCAGGGAGGGGTTTCTTGGCCCGCTGCACGTTTTAGAGTGCGAGCCTGCGAAGATGGTGAGGAAGTGCCCAGAGCACAGAGGCGGGTTGAGAAACATGGCATTAATGAGGAAAGGCTTGCGTTTTCGACTGGTGGGATATTAGGTAATGAAACTGTGCTCCTCCAGATTGTCGAGGCCAGGCCATTTGTTGGGTGAGAAGTCAATACTTGCGAATTGCATGGAGGTTGATTTGGAAACCAAAGCTTCCAATACCGTACTGCATGTATTAGGCGAGGTCGACCACCCACTGTTACCCTAATCGCTTCTACCTACGGAGTACAGGAGATTTCCCCGACCGAGCAGATGTCGAGTTGCAGGCAATCGGCACAGGTGACAGGGACACGCCGCAAAAGACGCGTCAGCTGGAGAAGGAGGCGAGATGTTTGGAGTTTGGAGGTGGATGGCAGTCATCAATGACGAGCTTTTCCGCCAGCCGGCCAAGTGTCCCCCAGTGAGTCTGTGGGTGTGGGTGCCAATGTTCGGGCGGGCCCAGAGATTCCGGGGCCCAAGAGTCTCTCTTTGACCCCCTCGAGCGGGAGTCTCAGCCTGCTGAGCAGACTCTGCCCAGTAGTGCCCAGGTGCTGCCATGCTGACACACGGCAATACGCGTGTGCCCCTCTCGGCCACTGCTTGGCCTCTGTGGCTATCCGAGGAGGGCCCCTTTCAAGGCTTTCATCCCATCTGTTTTTTTTTCCTCTTGTTGTTGAGATATCACACAACGCCCCCCCAATACCCCCCCCCCACTACCAGCACCACCCACCTCAGGAAGCCGAAGAGCAGCAGTAGGAGCACATGCGGCCTGGCAGCCCTGGCTGAGAGAAAGTCGCCGAGCATGGCGCAATCTGGCTATTTGGTGCACGTCGGCGGTTGGCGGCCGGCGTGACCGCCAAGAACGCCGAGCGCTTGGCACGTTACGTTTCGGGATATAGCGGCTCGGCGTGGTGCCGCGATCCCTGCGCGCCTGCCCCGGCGTTGGCGAATGGTCGGGCTCCGCTGCCGTGGCGTCTTGGGCCCGGTCGTGCCTGTGTCATCGGGGTTCGTCTCGGCGGCGGGTCCAAGCCTTCCGCCCTGATTCTCTTATTTACTGCTCCACGCCTGCCCTCGCGCGCCTTCTTTCACCTTTCTGAGTCCTCTCCCATTACATAGACCGCCTCTCTCTGGCCCCCTGACCGATCTTTCTTTTCCACGCCTTCTACCCATCGTGGACCCCATCTATTCCACCATCGTCGTCGACGTTGTTGAATCTTCCGTCGTATTTGACCGGGCACGCTCTTCCAAGCCCCCGTCGCCTCGGTTCCCTCTCTTGCCAAGATCGCCATCGCATCCCCACCATCAGCTCCAACGACCAAGCTCTCTACCATGAGTGATCCAGTCCCAAACCAAGGCAGCCTGCCTCCTCCCCAGGTCGTTGGCACCCCTCAGCAGCAGCAACAACCTCAGCAACAGCAGCAGCAGCAACAGCAACAGCAGCAGCAGCAGCCCCAGGGCACTCCAACCCAGGCCCCCGCCCCAGCGCCCGCGTCGAGCAGCGTCCCTGGCGACCAGTTGGTATGCCAGTGGCAGGGCTGCGGCGAGCGCTGCCCTTCTGCAGAACAGCTCTATGTAGGTTCCATCCGCTCTCTCTTCCTCTCTTCCCCTCCTCCATTTTCGCAGCGCGTCCTGCGACGTAATGCCACTTCTCTCGCGGTGGCAACGACGCGTTCAGACGTGTGCTTTTCTCGCGCTTTGTGTGACCTAATCCCTCACGTGACCTCACGAATCGCTGACAATGCACCCCCTTAGGACCACGTCTGCGAGCGTCATGTTGGTCGCAAGAGCACCAACAACCTGAACCTCACCTGCCAGTGGGGCAACTGCCGGACCACTACCGTCAAGCGTGATCACATCACCTCTCACATCCGGGTCCATGTTCCCCTGAAGCCCCACAAGTGCGATTTCTGCGGCAAGGCCTTCAAGCGTCCCCAGGATTTGAAGAAGCACGTCAAGACGCATGCCGACGACTCCGTGCTCCTTCGTTCCCCCGAGCCCAATCGCGGCGGTCATCCAGGTGCTCCTGGGTACCAAGGTCAAGGTGGTAAGCGTAAGTCCCCGATCCGTCCTCTCCATCCCATCCCATCCCCACCGCCCCTGTCCTCTTCCATTCCACGCCCATCGTCAAATCCCTTTCCTTCCAATCTAACTTCCACAGTGGTCGCTGACTTGCAGGCGCTTGCCGCTACAGCGAGCGGTTACTACCCAGATGGCGCCATGGGCCCCAATGGCGGCTACGGACAGCAGCACCCGGGAGGTGCGCCCGGCTTCTACAACGCTGGACCCCCTCAGAACTCGGCCTATGGCCCCGTCTACTATGCCGTGAACCAGCCCCAGCAACTCAACAACGACTCCTACGAGATCCGCAAGCGCGCTGCATATGATGCTTTAAACGAGTTCTTCGGGGACGCTAAACGAAGAGCGATCGATCCCTCCACCTACTACGATGTCGGCCAGCGCCTCATGGGCCTGCAGAATGTCCAGCTCCCCGTCATCGGCGCCTACCAGGGTGCCGTCCCCGAATATGCCGCTGCAGGAGGAACCTTGGTCGCACATCCTTCCCACCCTCCGATGCACCCATATTCCTTGCCCCTCCCTACCCTCCGGTCCAAGAGCGATCTCCTGAACATTGACCAGTTCCTGGAGCAACTCCAGAGCACCGTCTACGAGAACCCGAACCATGCCGCCGCCGCCGGAGTTCAGCAGCCTGGCGCGCACTATGTCCACACGGGAGCCGCAGGTTTCCGCACCAGCCACTCGCCCCCGGGGCTTTCCACGACGCATGCTCCATCTTCTCATGCTACCGCCGTTGCCTCGGCCAGCACCGAGACTCCGGCCCTGACCCCGGCCTCCAGCGTCTTGTCGTATAGCTCACAGCATTCTCCGAGCTCTGGACACGCCAACAGCACCGTCTCCCCGACGTCGAGGCCCAACATGTACCCCACGCTCCCCTCCGTCAGTGCCATGTCCGACATGTCGGCAGCTGCTCCTTCATCCGGCCTTGCCCCCGCGTTTGATGCCGATGGTCGTCGGCGATACTCTGGCAATCTTCTGCAGAAGGCTGCGCCCGACCGGCGCGAGCAGATGGAGGCCGAGGATGCGCGCCGCGGCTCCGAGCAGGAAGCCCTGCATCACAATGTCAATCAGCTCGCCATCCACTCCCCCAAGGTGGACCCGGCTCTGTCGATGCGCTCTCCCAGCCAAGTCTCGTCTGCATCCACCGAGCAGCCCGCCGACGCCGCCCAGCAATCCTGGGTCGAAAACATCCGGACCATCGAAAGACTTCGCCAGTACATCAAGGACAGACTGGACCACCACGATTACATTGAAGACGGTGACGATGCCAGTAAGAATGAGTCTCGCGTGAACGACGATGCTCAAAGTCTGTACCCGGTCCTCCAGGCCGTGCGTCAGTCAGATTAGGTATGGGGATTTTTACTCGTGTAATGCGGTATGAAGAGGCGTTGTGGCGTTGCGAAGATACTTATTGGGACGACAAATCACGGTTCTGTATCTCTTAACTCGGACAAGGGGTCCAGCCATTGCAGGCTCGGGGCAAGGGCAGGCTAGGGCTTTGGTGGCTCAGTCACTTCATTTTCATTTTCTTCTCGTTCTTCTCTGGGCACCACGGATGGCACTCTACCAATCGGTGTTTGTTTGATACCTGCAATTATTTCTTTATGCAAATGCGACGGCCGGCCATTTCCATTCCAGGTCACCCGCTTCTTGTAGCTTTACTATCTAGCTTATTCCCCCTTACAAGCTGCTCTAAGCCCTTGTGAATGACAAACTCTGGTTCTGGACCGGGACATTTCTTACAACTGCCCTGCTTTTGGGTGCCTGTGGTGCCTTTGGTTCGTAGGGCCGAAATGAACGTCCCCTTATCGGTCGCCAAGATCCTTACGTCATGTCAATTCTCCCAGGTCCGATAAGGAAAACGCTCCCCGCAGTTCACGGGTCCCACTCCCACGCGGTCCTAGCCGCCGATGGCGATAGATTGCAGATAGCGAGCTGCGGCCGGCGGGAAGTCGGGCACCTCAGACGTTCTCGGCAAGAAATACCTAAAAATGAAAGAAAATATCAGGCCGTGTTCTGCTGCTTTCATTACTTTTTCTGCAGCGGAATTGCGGCCTCGTGTTTTTTGTTTCTCGCCTCCTTGACTGACCTGGAGCCTGCTTGTGCATCGTTTCACACTCCAAATACCAACATCTGGTGTATTCTTACAGACCAACGTCGATCAAGATGCGTAGTTGGGGCCGTGGAGGCGCGGGCAACATCGTCTCGGATGAACAAGTGAAGCAGCAGAATGAAAGGGTAGCACAGGTTAGGACGAACCTCTCTCCTCTCGAATCGGTATCCCACTGCCTGCATACCCGTTCATTTCTATCTCCTATGCACTTCTCTTCAACCCACGCCATACAAGGTACAATAGCCATCTAATACCTCCCCAGGACCTCGAAGCCAACCGCGCCCCTGTCTCCTCTACCACAATACCCATTGCGACATCCAAAACCCCGAACCATCAAGAGTACGCCCACATGGGCCGCGGCGGCGCCGGAAACTGGTACCAACCGCAGGAGCTCTCCAAAGAAGGCTCTTTCAACGAGGCTCCGGACTCCACAGCCGCCCCCGCTTCATATACGAAGCCTCTGATCTCGACTCCCTGGCATCCTGAGGGGACAGAGCTGCCCGTCGCGCGGGCGGGCCGGGGAGGGGCGGGGAACTTTGTTTGGAAGGATGGAGAGAGGGAGAGGGAGAGGGAGGAAGAGCAGAGGAGGAGGGAGGAGGACGAGAGGCGGAAGATAGAGGGGGAGGTGGAGAAGAAGGTGGAGGAGGGGGTGAAGATGCCGGGCAAGGCCGTGCTAGGGGAGGGGAGGGGTTGGTAGGTGCCAGGGAGGGCATACCTTTGGAAGGGATTGAAGACGGGCTGTCCAGCATCATTCCAGCGATGTTGGCTTGTGCTATTCGAGGGCTGGGTCAGAGTGCACTCAGAAAGATGGTGGGCTTCTGCTGTTGAGGTATCGTTGCAACCTTCGATTCCGGCCCTCGAACCAAAAGTCTCGTCATACAAAACACAGCATAATTAAAAGTTATTAAAAGTTACACTGCAAAACAAAGCTACACTGCCCTTTCAGAGCAACACAACATCCGCAGACGTCGGGCTCCTGCAGTGACGTGACCAGTCCGTCCCCTGCTCAAGAACCTCATAGTGGCCCGTGCTTTTGTTTATCCCCCCATAACACTAACCTCCACCATCCACAGACCATCGCCAAAATCAACCCAGCTTCCTCTCGCCAAGTTGGTCCCATTCGTTAACTATTGCTTGCCCTTCAGCGTAGTCACAATGGCCAGGCGATCTGCTCGCCTTCAGAAGGTATGGAATGACAGCCGCGTCACCTCTGCTGTTGTTTACATGGCTAACTCGCGTCCCCTTACAGCGGTCGCTCACTCCTGCCGATGAAGGCAGCTCCAGCGAAACTGCACAGACGGGCCGTACGCCTCAGGCAGAGCGTCTGCCTTCAGTCGCTGAGAATGCAGAACCAAGTCCCGCGATGAAAGCTCCTCCAAAACCAGTCGTCCAGGATGCACGCGACGAGAAGAGGCCCAAGCCGGCGTCGAGGCTGCCACAGGCGACCAGCAACGAGACCCCGCACAAGAACAAATCGTCGACATCTCTTCTGCCCGCCCTCTCGACCACTACACCCAAGGATAGGACCGCGGTCAAGCCGGCGTCGGAGCTGATGCATCCCGAGCACTACCATCCTAGCACGGTCAAGGTCCTGGACAAGATGGGACGGCTCGGTGTCCAGGTCCTGGGGTCGCACACAGCGCCGCCCAAAGCAGCCGAAGGACTTGTCTCGGGCGATGCGACACCCTCCAAACCCCAGCTGCCCACGCCGACTCCCAAGAAGACGATCGTAGGCTCTTCCCCGGGGTTCAAGTTCAGCTTCAAAGCGCCCGTCTCCGCCCTGAGCCCCACCGCTAGTCGTATCCTGAAGGAAGGCGAGGGGAAGGACGCCGAATCTGCTAGTCGTGGTCTGTTCGGCGACAAGTTGTCCACGGCCGTTGACATATCTCCCCGCAAGATGGCGATGCCGAAGGGGAAGAAGTCCCGATTCAGCGATGCGCATATGGCCCAGTTCAAGAAGATGGACTCTATCGCCAACCACCCCTCTGCCTTCCGCGCGGACCCGAATCGCTTCAAGTCAGTCAACGCGTTCCTCAAGCAGACTCGTTCCAAGGCGGAGCTCGACAAAGAGGAGCCGGCTGGAAAGGGCGGGAACAAGTTGAAACGTACGCAGTCGAAGATGGACATGACCGAGTCGAGGATGGATCCGCCTGCCTCCAGTCTGGTTGCGACCCCGTTGAAGCGGGCACAGGAAAAGGCGGAACTACCGAAGAGCAATCTCCCGCGTTCGCAATCTACAGTGAGGCTGGTGCCGCCCTCGCGTGACGGTCGTCCCGGAACTTCCAGTTCAGATGCCCCGTCGAAACGCTTGAAGCGTACCAAGGAGGATGACGCATCGTCCACCCGTCCTGCTGCACAGGAGGAACAAGTGGTATCGGAAAAGACCAAGACCCCGGCTCGTACACCCCAACCTCATCGTGGTCTTCCTCGTCCGATTTCCAGGCTGATGACGCCCACCAAGTCTTCTCTCATGCGATCGCAGAGTGCAAAGCCCCTCAAAACTACGTCGATGCTGCCGTCCCTGTTTCGCTCCCCGTCCACCAAGGCGCTTCTGTCTCCCACTAACATTGGCGAGACCATGAAGGAGGGTGTGCGTGAGGGGCTTCGTAAGACGAGCGATTCATTGCACAAGGTGCGCTCCATCCTGCGGACTCCAAGGCCCAAGTTCTCGGATGATCCCGAGAAGATCGCCGCGGGCACCCACATGTCTCCACCTCCCTTTCTCGGGTTCACCGACGCTTTCCCACATGTTGCCGCTACCGCTCCTCCTCGGAAGCACGTCAACTTCACCAGCAGCATTCTCGAGAAAGCTGCGCGAGACGAGCTGGCCAAGTCTCCGTCCCCGGTTAAGGCCCGGGCAAGTTCAGAAGTTCCCACTGGTACCGTCCGGTACCCGACCCTGCACGACGAAGTGGAGTATCCTGAACTCGCAAATGAGGAGACTAGTCCGTCTAAGCCTGTGGCTCGACGCTTGACCTTCGGCGATTCCACTGAGACTGCGTCCATGCCTTTCTCGTTCCAGTCTGACACCACGATCAAGTTTGGAGATACCCCTAGCGGCACCATCCGAATGGTCAGGAAGAGCGATGCGTCGTCGCTCGCTGAAGGGAAGAAGCGTAAGGTGGAGGCGTTCGAACAGGGTTCCGACAAGGAGAACACCGAGCCCACCGAGGAGGAGATGCGTTCCACAAAGAAAGCCCGAATGGCCCCTGCCGAACCTCCCAAAACGCCTTCTAAAGCAAGCAAACTGCCACGTCGCACCCCCAAGTCTCGCGGATCTTCCATCAGCAGGTCCAGGCTGGCCTTCCTAGCGACCCCTAAGCGCTCCAAAGCTTAGTCTGCTTTACGAAGGAAACTTCTCTCGATGGCCCCACGACACAATGACACGACTTTCTCATGAAACCCTTTCCTATGTTCACGACTCGTATTCGGTATCACATCGACCAGGCCGAAGTCGGCTGGTTGCAATCACACGGCGTCAAGGTGTTGAGGCTGAGCATTTGGAAACTCGGGATGTCTGGTCACGATCTTCTCTCGATCGCCACTTCATGACTCATTTTCCTTTTCCTTCTCTTTTCTTTTGTCTCTCTTACTTCACTCGTCTCGTGTGTATCTACTCGTCTTGCCGAAGTCATCTTGCTGAACTAGTAATGGTTGACGGCGCGCTTGCGTTCAGCTTGATGACGATGAGTTTGCTAGGCATTGGGCGGGGTTCGCAGGACTGATGAACGATTGCATTATCACCGATTCTGGCTATGAGCTGCATGGAATGAAAGTATACTTTCAATCTCTGGTTGCTTGATCTACCATACGTGAACTGTTCATGAAGTGATGAAGTCGTCGTGATGACTAAGGCCCGTCCGCCTAGCTCCGAATGCCACCTGGGCACGCCACGACGACGCCTGTGTGTAGCCCAAGACCCTGCATCGGTGCATCTGGGCATCCCGTCGGCCAAGCCCAATCCACGCAACACGCTTGAATTCTTCACCAAGACCACCGCCAGCAGCTTCCGCTCCGTTGTTGTCCGAGAATTCGACCGTCACACTGGCGGCCCTTCACACTCTCGTCTCGGACTTCAAGAAGTCCCTGCTCTTCCTGAAAGACCACCCACTCTTCAGCACGTCACCACCCCCTCCGCCGATTACCGACACCGACGCCGTAAGCGCAAACACTCTTCTTTCAAAGATCTACGCCAGCGGCCGCGATTTTCTCGATACCTACAAAGATAGAATCGGTCTTCTCTCTCCGGATTCATTCCTAGACTTCCTAGCAACCCCGCGCTTCGACGACCCCGCTTATCTCACCACCCTCGCCGTCCTGCTCGCCGTCGTATTCATAACCATGTCCTGGTTCTCCCGCGCAGGAGGCAGCTGGGGCGCCGGCCGCTTCTCCCCCTTCGGCCGCACCTCCTCGCCCTTCAACGGCTCGGGCGAAGTCTCCGACGAAGGATACTCGTACATCACAGACGAAGATCTGAGCCGGCGGGACCGCGAGCACGATGTCCTCGTCCTCAAGCACGGGCGCACGAATTACCCTGTTCACTTCCCCAAGGATAGTATTCGGGATGGGGAGGTCCGGGTGAAAGATGTGAGGGCTGCGGCCGCGAGGGCGATGGACGTGCCGGAGCCCGCCAGGGTGCGGATGTTCTTCAAGGGGAGGAATCTCAAAGTCGACGAGAGGCTGGCGCTGGAGGAGGGGCTAAGGGGGGATGGGGCAGGGAGCGAGATATTGTGTGTCATTGGGGAGGGAAGTGGGAGGGGGTCGACCATGGCTCCGGGGTCCGAGGACGTCGGCGCGAGGCAGGAGGAGGGAAGCGAGGACGAGGAATTCGAGTGTGGGGAGGGTGCCGAGGATGGAGGCGTTTCCGTCGCGGGAGGCAAGAAGAAGTCCAGGAGACGCGGCAAGAAGAACAAGAAGAAGCAGGGCGGCGCCTCTTCGCCAACACCCACCCACGCCTACTCCCATGCCACTTCCACTCCCTCGGAATTCCTCCCTATCCCATCGCATGCGTTCCCCCCTCGCCCGTCCTCCAGCTCCGCACCCTCTTCGCAACCATCCCGTGCCGCAACGCCACAGACCCCGCTCGCGAAGCTCGATGCCATCGCGAGTAAATTCCACACCGAGCTGGTCCCGCTGTGCGTACAGTTCATGCAGAATCCGCCCGAAGAGAAAAGCAAGAGGCAGTTCGAGTATAAGAAGCTGAGCGAGACCATTCTGGCGCAGGTGCTCCTGAAGGTAGATGGGGTGGAGGCGGAGGGAGATAATGAGGTCAGGACGAGAAGGAAGGAGTTGGTGAAGGAGGTGCAGGGGATGCTGGGCAAGTTGGATGAGACCGTCAAGCAGTGAGGAGTGGGAAGTGGCGAGATGGGATTTGTTTTATGGTGAAACAAGGATTTGCATGATCGAGACGGGAGGCCATGTGTTGGATTTGGGATCTGGGATTTGCATAGATGGAAACGTAAGCTCTTCCAAGGTTGAGGGGCTTTGGTCCTGTGTAAAAAGCTTTTGGTCATGACTATTCTATTCTGATGCGGGTAAATGAGGCAATGGTTGCCTCCCCTCCTGCGTTCGTAAGTGGCAGTGAGCGAAGCCGTGACACTATGGAATACCGTCGAGGAACTTGGAATGTCTAATCTGGCTTAGCGTCATGCTTCCGTCTCAACCTGCCCAGGTGAATATCACACCCTACTATCTCCACCATCGCTCTGGGGGTCGACAGTCGCATCGGCTACTCTCAGTTTCAGCGATTGAATATCCATATGACCGACACCAAATATGGCGCTTCATGGGCCGCAGAAGCGTGAAGTCTGGCCTAAGGAGGTTGAATACGAGACGACCTAGCCACCAGCTCCGACCTACCCGTGGACGCTTCCTCTCTGTGCTACTGATACCTAGGGTAACGGCCGCATACGATTTCACCGCAATTCTTACACCTGCAAACCCGGCTCATCTCAACCTACCGGCAACGCCATTGCGTCTCCAAAGTCCATTCGGAAATGCCATGCGACAAAGGGCATTGCCCCAGTTCCGAGACCTACTCGGCTCTTCCAGCTCGTGACCGTTTGATCAACGCCTAAACTGCCACGGCAACCTCCAGGCTCCTCGTATACGTATATTTTCCATTTATAGCTGGCGTGTACAGCCTATGAAGATCTGGATCTCGCATGTTGAGGTTCCTAGGTTGGAATTGCTCCTCACGCCACGCCCGCCGTTGTCGCATCGCTCCACCAAGGTAGCCTATGCAAGCGAATAGCAGTCAGCATGACCGTTTTCTTGGATTATCGAAAGTCTCGAAAGCCAAACTCTTCTTCGTGTTATACGGGTCACGAGGGACTAATCGTCCGTCAATGGCGAGTACGACGAGGACGGGGTGGGCGCGTCGCGAATGAGGAGGGCGATGGTACGGTGGGGTTACCACCTGTCAGGCCCAACTCCGCCAACTCCGCCCTGGAAAGACTGAACTGGATCAGACCTGGGAGGCGACAATTACGGGCCGTATATATACGGTTGGAAGATGCTGTTTCCCTGGCCACATTTCTTTCACCATCGTGTTGAAAGTCGGTCCGCGTGAAGGGTGACTTCACTGCTTTACTTCTATATCCCTCCCCCCTTTCACTCAATCCATTCGCTACGTCGTTCGCTGAATCATTCTCGTGAGCCATTTTGAACGCTGCGGTCACAATGGTCTCAATCATCTTCTTATTCTCCCTTCCTCTCGCCCTAGCACATCGCCCACCATACCACCACCTCACAACCTCTGCTCCACCACCCCCAAAATACACCGTTCCCTGCACCGTCGGCAACAATGCCCCTTGCCCAACCTCATGGATCTGCACCCCGACTCAAGTCTGCACTTCCGGATCTCCCTGCGGCGGCCTTTGCATCGACATCTTCACTCCTCCACCCGTCATTCCCTGCACCGTTGGAAACGATGCTCCCTGCATCCCCAGCTCGACATGCACGCCTACCATGATTTCGACGTCTGGGCAGCCATGGCTGGGCCAGTGTATCGCGACTCCAACGCCGGCCGTAACGAGCTGTACGGTGGGGAATGACACTCCGTGTCTCCCTCGGTCGACTTGCACGCCTACCATGATCTCGACATCTGGAAAGCCGTGGCTGGGTCAGTGCATTGCTACGCCTACTCCACCAGCGGTCACGCCTTGCACGGTGGGAAATGACACCCCTTGTTTACCTCGCTCGACTTGCACGCCGACGATGGTATCTACCTCTGGACAGCCCTGGTTGGGTCAGTGCATTGCTACGCCTACTCCTCCCTCAGTTACACCTTGTACGGTTGGGAACGACACGCCCTGTCTGCCGAGCGCCACTTGTACGCCGACGATGATTTCTACGTCTGGCCAACCATGGCTGGGCCAATGCATCACCACTCCCACTCCTCCCTCCGTCACCCCATGTACCATCGGGAATGACGCTCCCTGCCTCCCATCCGCAACCTGCACCCCAACAATGACATGCACCACCGGTATTCCCTGCCTAGGCGCCTGTATCACCCTTCCCACCCCTCCACCCAACTCCTCCACTCCTCCCACCACTCCATCGGCAACGGTAACCCGATGTACTGTGGGCCACGATAAACCGTGCTTGCCGAAATCGACCTGCACTCCCACCATGGTATCTACACCTGGGCAGCCGTGGCTGGGCCAATGCATCGCTATCCCCACGCCGCCGCCGCGGGTCACGCCGTGCACGGTTGGCAACGACAAGCCATGCCTTCCCAGGAGCACATGCACCCCGACTATGGTCTCCACCTCCGGCCAGCCTTGGTTGGGCCAGTGCATAGGGAGGCCGACGCCGCCGCCGAGTTCGTCCACTCAGTGTGCTTGTAAGGGGGATTGGGAGTGTGGGAGAGGAAAGAGATGTATGGGCGGAAGGTGTATGGGGATATGGTGGTGATGTAAGTTGCTGGAGAGAGCGAGATTGGAGAGTTTGGATGATAAGTCGAAATAGGGCTTTGATGCGTGGTCTCGTTGTTCTCTGCTCTTCTTCATACGTTTCCATCAGCGGGGCGTCTTCATTGAGGTAGTATTCAGGTGCATATACAAAAATATTCACCCATACTTCATCCTTGGGGTTCGGCCTTTAAAAGCAGAGAGTTCAAATATATTCATCCCCCAAATCTATATATCTTCAAATCAACAAGTCCACTTGAACAACTGCAGCAGGAAAATGGTATCCTCTTCCGTTTTGCACCGTCCCTCCCCACTCTCAATGTACCCGGCCCTGAATGCGAGTCGCTCAGACAATGCTCCCATGCAAGAAAATTTAAGGCCCAACCGCTGAATCCAGAACGCCTATGCTGGATGCAACAGCAGATGATGACAACGTCGTCGTCGGTATAGTACAGTGGTGTAGTAGGTGTTTTACAGATTCGTTTTCGTCCGCCTCTTCGCAAATCGTGTCTTCGTCTCTTCACGCCTTCTTCCTCTCCTTGGTGTATAGAGTGGAGTTGTTTAATGAATTATCGGCCTCATTTATTTCACCTCCTTCTCCAACAACTCCTTCGCCTCGTTCACCTTCGTCGCTAGGTAAGGACTTCCGCCGCGATCGGGATGGTTCAGCAACATGAGTGAGCGGTGCTTCTTGCGGAGCAGCTCTTTGGTTATGCCTCGTTCGCTGCCCATGCCATTAGCCAAATGCACCCTGGACAATTGTATACCCAACGCAATACGTACGGCAACTCCAGAATCAGCGCTGCCTCCCTCCTCGTCATCTTGGGTTCAAAGCCGCCCTTGTAATAGCTGCGGCCGAGCGCGCTGCCGGCTTTGCCTGAGCGCCGGAGAGCGACGAGTGCGGCGCGTCCCTGGATAATTATCAGCACTTCTATTCTCACTTCTCTTGTAAACTTCAGGTTGACCTACGAAGAACGCGGTGGCACCAAGGCCCAGTGCTATCGCCCAAGCCGACATTCCGAAGAGTTGCTGTGCTGGTTGCGCTTGCGCCTGGGGTTGGATTTGCACTTGGTGCTGCTGGGTCTGGGGAGGCGGAGAAAGGGGAGCCGTGGAAGTCATTCGCTGCGTCGTCGTTCGCCAGGTGTCTGTCGATGCTTCTCGTGCGTCGCAGAGGATCAAAGGTCAAGGTCCAGCGGCGGCCGGAGAAAATCGCTGCCGAGGCTTCATCGACAGGGGTCCTGGACAGTTCGAGATAATTTTTGGTTCTGTGCCAAGAGTTCGCAGAGTCGGGTGCCCGCCACCGCTTCTGCTGCTTGCTGGATTCGACAACGACGGAACGACGTCGTCGCTGCTTAACAGAGGTATATACAGGTGGATTGGGCCTGTTAGCACGCCAACATGAGAATCGAGACGTGTTATTTTTGCTCTGCGCCGGGTACGTCTAAGACTCTCATTCGGAAGTTTTCGACCAGCAAGCTAACGGAAGACAGTATACCCTTCCAAGGGCATAACCTTTGTGCGCAACGATGCCAGAGCGTTCAGGTTCTGCAAGTCAAAATGGTACCGCTATCCGTAGTGTGCATGGGAAAGAAATAGCTGGCTAACGCATCGCAGCCACAAGAACTTCAAGATGAAGCGCAACCCACGCAAACTGCAGTGGACGAAGAGTTTCCGTCGTGCGCACGGCAAGGAGATGACCGTTGATTCTACTCGTACGCTTCCTCCCCCCATGTCTCGTGCGTGCCATAGAATCCGACTCGGAGCGCTAACATGATACTCAGTGCAATTCGCCCAACGCCGCAACGTCCCCGTCCGCTACAACCGCGACCTCATCCAAACGACCCTCAAGGCCATGACCCGCGTCTCCGAGATCCGCGCCCGCCGCGAACGTCAATTCTACAAGGCCCGCATGCGGGGCAACAAGGCACGGCAGCGGGCTGAGGACCGGAAGCTCGTGGAAGAGAACCAGCACCTGCTACCGCCGAGCGAGAGGTGGGTGGTGCAGAAACTGGGCGAGGATGAGATGGAGGTGGATGTGCAGAAGGTCAAGGAGAAGGTGGAGAAGAGGAGGAAGGAGATCGACGCGGATGAGAGCGAATTGGAGAGTGATCTGGAGGAGGAGGAGGAGTTGCCGAAGATGAAGAACAAGAAGGCGTTGAGGAGGAAGGTTGGCGGGGGCTTGGAAGAGATGGAGGTGGATGCTTAGGTCGGGACAGGAAAAGAGATGCGCGGGAGCGGCTTGGTTCGTATGAGCGGAAAGGTTCAGGGATGACATTTGCACCTGTTTCACACCAAAAGATACGCCGCGGCAGGCATGGAGTTATGGCGCATCTCATCATGGTGGAAGGGTAAGGCTATACGAATTCCGATACCTACTTCAATACTTTCCGATATTCTCGTCTCTCCCTTTCCTACTCCAATCGTGTTTCATCTCATGTCCTCCTCGTTCCCCGCACGCCTCAGCAGCTGCGACCGACGTGTGACTGGCTCCTTCTCATGAACGCCAGTCGCTGCTCCCCTCCCCGAGCTGCTCCGGGGTAACACAGGATCTCCAGCTTCTCCACCCACTGCATCCATGACCACATCATCCCGCCCTGGTACCACAACTCGCGAAGCACATAAGGCGCTTTCATAGCAAAGCCTACGATGGACTTGAACTTCCTAAACCAAATTCCCTTCTTCCACCCTTCCACAGCAACAACAATGGTCAACCTAACCGCAACCCTCTCCACGCTCATCACGGCCAACCATATCCTCCACTACCATTCCATCCTCGACTCATTCGGCCACGTTTCCGTCCGCAACCCCTCCAACCCTAGTACCTTTTTCATTGCCCTGCAAATGGGTCCCGCGGTCGTCTCCGGGCCCTCTGATATCGGCGAATATCGCGTCTCGGATGGGGGACCTGTGAACGGCACCGAGGGCGGGTACGCGGAGAGATACATCCATAGCGAAATCATGAGGAAGTTCCCCGATGTGGTGAGTGTGGTGCATAGCCATAATGAGGATGTGTTGCCGTATACGGTGCTGTCCGATCTGGAATTGACAAGTATATACCACATGGCCGGGTTTCTTGGTTCGTGATTCTCCTGTACGTGAGAGAGTTAAGAGGTAACCGTGAGTAGGTAACGAGGTACCGATCTTCGATATCGAGACTGCGTATGAAGAGGGCGAGGCGAGAGATCTGCTGGTGGACACGCCTCGTCTCGGTGCTGCTCTGACGCGTACCTTCGGCGTCAATGCCTCCCAGCCTACTTCTCCCCTACATACCACTGTTCTTCAGCGTGGCCACGGCTTCGTGGTTGCAAGTACGGGCAGTATAGAACAGGCGGTTGAGTACGCGTACTACGCGTGCAGTAATGCGCGGGTACAGACGAGAGCGGAACTCTTGTCAGCGGCAGGCGGAGGGACGGTTGGATATTTGAGTACGGAGGAGAGGAGGGCTACCAGGAACATGAATGACTGGATTGCGTTCAAGCCTTGGAGGCAGTGGGTGTGGGAGGTGGAGAGGAGCGGGATGTATGTGAACGAGCTGGGGACGCCGCCGGTTCAGACATAGAGGAATGACGGTTGCGCAGCAATCAGTGGAAAGCTACCATATAGGTTTTGTGTAGAGAGTAATAGGGGACAATAAAGTACATGGTAAGCATCATATATGCCAGTTCACCTGCCGTCATATTCGCTTCTTCTTGCGCTCACACTTACAACCTACTCGCCTCCACCCCCTTAACTACGAATCCCAACCTCGGGAAATGAATCCTCACATCGACCTCACCCTTCTCCTCTGGCCTGATCACCACCTCTTCAACGCCAATCTTCACCAACTTCCCAACCGTAGGATCATTCCTCCCCGTGTCGTCAGGGGCCACACTCACCGCCGCCCCAGGCACCAATCCCCTCTGATTATCCAAATTTGGATGCGGCGCGGTCGCCGGAACAAGCAATTGGTCTTCAGTCAATGGGGTAGCATTTTTCAACGCCTGTTTCCAGGAACCGTCCTTTTCGCCGTCGATGGTGGTTTCAAGGTCGGTGAGAGAGGCGATGTAGGATTCAAAGGCGTGGAACCACTTCCACACTCCCGGATATCTGTCTTGATTGAACACGTCGTTGATGACATCTTCGCTGGTATCATTCGTGCCTCCGCCGGTGAGATTGTATATCCCTTTTCCAGCCGCAATGTCCATTCCCCAACGAAGCTGGTAATAGAGCGAGATATCTGCCAGCGACGGTTTCTGCGTCGGTAATAGCCACACATGCTTTTCTCTTCCCTTGAGCATCGGCTCCAAAAGGGAAAGGTGCAAGTCCAGATTCGACAGGTTCTGTGGGATCTTTGCGCCTAGTTTTTCGGGATCTAAGGCGTGACCGATCAAGCCGGCGCGGTCGGTGCCGAAGGAGGTGCGCCATACGGAAGGGGGGATGAGACCGGTTGTGGCGCGGAAGAAGGGCCGCTGATATTGCTGTCAGCTCATCCAATTCCTGGTTCCCAGACACCCCGAAACGCAGTATCAAGGAGACAGGGTTCGCAGCCCCCTTTCAGCAACATACATCAATCCAGAAACTGGCAAATCCCCTGGCCAGCCCACGATATACCCACTCATTTCGGAGTCCGCCAGCAGGTGGATAGACGCTACCCCAACCATCCGCGGAGGGGAAGTAGTGTTCCAGGGCTTCGATGATAAGAGAGGTGTCGCAGTACAGTTCGCGGCCAATGGCCAGGATGGGGATCTTGCGATATGTGACCCCGAAAGTCTTGCGGAGAAGGGGCCGGGGCATCATTGAGGGGACGGGGATGTATGCTGGGGTAAGTGGGTTAGTGGTGGGTGGACAATAGAGGGAGAGAATGTTCGCGGATTCCAGGATGGCTGGAAGTGGCATGTGGGAGAGAATCGTTTTGGAATGTAAAGAGGGGAGAAGACATCTCGGAATATTTGAGAAAGAGATTGAAATGTTGCGAGAACAGAGACAGGGTTTGTCTTTGGGATAGGGCAAGTGAAAGCCAGAAAGTCTCCTGTGAAGGTGACCAGACTGATGAGGTCGATTCAGGAATTCAGATAAGACTGAAGACGGCTGCTAATATCATGACATGCGAGAAGGTGAAAGACATAAAGTGATATACATCAAAAAGAAGATGGAAAAGAACAGGGATCTGCATGAAGTTGAACATACTAAATGGAATCCCCTTCAGCCTCAAAGCCAACCGCACCTTATTGGTGAACGGACTTGCTAAACCAATCAGCACTTTCAGACAATCACGAAGCCCTCCACATACAGTCATATCCAAACAGAATAACTGGAGAATGGTCTTTTGTTGGCGGTGTCATTGTCGCTGTACCGCACAGTCCAACGGATTCAAGAAGGTCAAAGTCATGCAGTGATCGGTCTCGCTGGGAAGCTCTAGCAGCCCGAGGAACGTAGCAGTGACGAATTTTAAAAGAGGAAGCACGAGCGCAGGATGAAGGGAAATACGAGCCCGAATACGATCACATTAGCATATCCCGCTGCTTTCCGAGGGACTCCCGGTATGCACGCCCTATGAGTTCCCCTGGGTCTTGCTGTCGAAGCCGAGGTCCTGGTGTTGTACGATTCGGTATCTATGAGAGGGCTCTTCGAGCAGATGATTAGTACATTGATGATTAATGGGTCAATTCGTCATGCACTTTACAATTTATTAATCTTATGGTTAGCATCAAACAGCCCCTTCTCCAGGCATGCTGACATGGTAGTGGGGTTTACTGAGCTGGATAGAGGTGCGGGGCAGGGAAGACATGGGCTGGATGCCTCCTCTCCTGCGTATGACGCACACTTCAGACCAGAAAAATGACATTTCGCAACTAGATCAAAGGCAGTTGGTCGGTTCTCGAGAGCATCGGTTGTCTGTCGCTTTGCGACACCAGCAATTGTGGCCAGCAACCGCCCGTGGTGATTCAGAGCTCCAGGGCACGCTAAACCGCGTTCGAACGCATCCAACCTTATTTGGACCACATACAGACTTTCGGGGGAGAGAGAAGTTCTACTCTATATTCCGATACATAGGAAATACGTACGCCCACTCTCTCTTACATTGCGCTCTCGCGCTCCGCTATACTACAAGTTATCCGCTTCGTCTCAGTCTATGATACAAAGTGTTCGAAGAGTGGAAAATGCATACGTGAGGTGCCCAAATGATGCCGGCGCCCACGCAGACAATGCAAGCCACGGCAGAAATAGAATGCTAGTTAACCCAAAGAAGAGATTGCAAGCCCCAGCAACTGATATCACCGCCGGTCTTCGATATCCACAGACTTGAACGCCACCCCTGGTTCTGGCGGTGGAACAACGGGACCCTTCACACCCGTTGAGCCTTGGGGCTCAACCAACCCTGGTACTTTGCCGTGCTCACCGCCGAAGTACTTGTGGAAATCCTGCGGGTCTTCGAATGGTCTGGGTCCGAGTAGCCGGATCATATCTTCGCGGCCCAACATCTCCTTCCTCAACAGCTCCTCAGCAACCAAGCCAACCTCATGCTTCTTCTCCGTCAACAAAGCCTTGCACTTGTTGTATGCTTCATCAACGATGC
Source organism: Westerdykella aurantiaca (assembly GCA_030412805.1). NCBI lineage: Eukaryota > Fungi > Ascomycota > Dothideomycetes > Pleosporales > Sporormiaceae > Westerdykella > Westerdykella aurantiaca. Next base: position 5,337,390 of record JASJFJ010000001.1, read on the forward strand.
GCTTGACCTCCTCGTCAATGTTCTTCGCAGTCTCTTCCGAGAAGGGTTTCTTCAAGTTCTGTTCGCTGTCGTCGAAGTAGATATAGCCAAGCTTCTTGGTCATACCCCATTTGGTAACCATTGCTGAGGCCATGGCAGTGACCTTCTTGAAGTCGTCCGAGGCGCCGGAAGTCACCGCATCGAAATGAAGCTCCTCACTCACGCGCCCACCCAAAGTCATAGCCATGCGATCCATCAGCTGGTTCACATTCATGAGGTACGTGTCGCCGGCGGGAAGGTACTGGGCGTATCCGAGAGCAGCCGATCCACGAGGGATGATGGATACCTTGAGCAGCGGGTCTGCGTACTTAAAGTACCAGCCACAGATGGCGTGGCCGGCCTCGTGATATGCCACTGTCCGCTTCTCTTCAGGCTTGAGAACCATGGACTTCTTCTCCAATCCACCAATGACACGCTCGATCGCTTGTTCAAAGTGAGCCATGGTGACGCTGTCGGCTTGTCGGCGGGCAGCTACAACATATTAGCAAGGATAACCACAAGGTTAGAAGGGCTCCAGCTCACCTATCAGAGCGGCTTCGTTGACGCAGTTCGCGATATCAGCACCAGCGAAGCCGGGAGTCAATGCGGCGAGCCTGCCCGTCAAGAAGTCCATGTCCTCATTGGTCACGATCTTCTTGAGATGGACTTTGAAAATCTGGGCTCGTCCTTCCATGGTCGGGGGGTCGATATTGATATGTCTATCGAATCGGCCAGGTCTGACCAGAGCTTTGTCGAGCATATCAGCGCGATTGGTACCGGCCAGGACGACGACTTGATCCGTGGTGTTGAAGCCGTCCATCTCGGTCAAGATTTGATTCAGGGTGGCTTCCCGTTCATCGTTTCCGCCGGTGAAGTTCCCCTTGGATCTTGCGCGGCCGATGGCATCGATCTCGTCAATGAAAATAATGCAGGGGGTGTTCTTGCGCGCCGTCTCGAACAGATCACGTACTCTTGAAGCACCCACACCGACGAACATCTCCACGAACTCCGAACCGCTGACGCTGTAGAAGGGTACACGAGACTCTCCTGCGGTGGCCTTCGCTAGGAGAGTCTTACCGGTTCCTGGTGGTCCAGATAGAATGGCTCCGCGGGGAATCTTGGCTCCGAGCCTTTGGAATCTCTCAGGGTTCTTCAGGAATTGCACAAATTCCATGATCTCCACCTTCGCCTCGTCGCAGCCAGCAACATCGGCAAAAGTGACCTTGACATCCTTCTCGTGGTTGAATCTCTTCGCCTTGCTCTTTCCAACACTGAATATGCCGCCACCACCGCCACCTCCCCCGCTGCGCCTAAGTAACCAGAACGTAGGCGCGATAAGGAGAAGAACGGGTGCAAATGACATGAAGGTGCTGAACCAGGAGATCTCGGAGGTATAAGAGACGGGTATCCGTTCGCTGCTGGGAATTCCCAGTTCGTACTGTGCATCGTCCATCTTCCTCTCGAATGCCTCTACGGAACCGATCGTGAAGTAGTAGTAGAAGCCGCTGCTCGCCGCCGGGGAATCCGGGTACATGGCGGCTACCGCCTCACGATGGAGGTGAACCTTGGCCCTGCTTCCATTCACTATCGTAATCTTCTCGACCAAGCCCTTGTCGAGGAACGTCGTGCGGAACTCCTGGAATGTGATCTCCTTTGAGTTGTCGCTATCGGAGTACATCTTCCACAGGAAGTATATGCCGAGAGCGATGGCCCAAGAGGGGAAGCTCTTGGGATCCGGGGCGCCACCGAAAGTACTACCGCCTGCTCCCTCTGCTTTAAGCTTCTCCTTCGCAGGACCTGGATCCGAGTGTGTCTTCTGAGCGCCCAAGGTGTCTGCCCAGCCCTTCTTCTCCGCGTTCTTCTCTCCGGATTCACTTTTCCCGGCATCCATGTTTTGCTTGAAGTCCATCTCGCTATGCTTGTTCGCGGTCTCTTCGGCGAACTTGCTCGTGAGGGTGCGTAACCTCTTCAGGGTCGCCAAGGTCAGTTTCTTGCCGTTGCGCAAGTCCTCCAACTCCTTCCGCAGCTCGACGGGAATGCCGTTCTCCTTCATATCCCTGATTCCGTCATCGAGATATTTCTTCTGCGATCGAGGGAGACCCATTGAGACTAGTTTTTGGAATTGCTCGAGCTGTGTGATCTCTTCCTCCGTCAAAGGTGACCTCTCCGGGCCGAACTCTGACGAGCCGGTGCCCGTCTTCTGATTATCGCCATTTCCGACCTTCTTGTCTTTCGGCTCCTTTGGAGGTCCAGTCGCGAATGAGCGGGTCCTTTGGAAGGTGTATGTTGACTGATAGAGCGGCGCGCTTCTCCGTGCCGCGAAGGATATCCGGCAGTACGAGGCGTTGAGGCTGGGTTTGTAGAATCGCGCTGCTTGACTTGACCGGCGGAGCAAGGTCGACATTGCGGGGGAAAGGGAGGAGGAGCGGGCGATGAAGTGCTGGTTCAGACTGACCATGCACCGGAGGGAGGTGTGTGAGGCGCCAGAGGATGGCGGGGATGGGGCGATGGGGTGATAGCAGTGGCAGCGGGTGTGGTCCTCTTCTCGCCGCCGACTGAGTCTGTGACGAAGCCAAGCACGAATTTCGTCCGCACGCTTATTAAGCAGAGACAACCACAGGGTCACGGGAAAGGACAGGATGCTCAACACCCACTAGCATGCCGTGTACTTTGCGATTTGAGGTTACGATTGACGTCCCACTTGGGGTTTAGAAGGGTAGAACTAATGGCTTCGAGCGTTTCGAGCTACAGTGGATACTCCCTCTCCGAGCAAAGGCCTGGAGATAACGCCTGTGCCCCCCATTGTAACCTCCGTATGGGACGAGGCAACAGGCGTTTTAGGGCTCATGCTGGCTGAATGGACCTTCTATCATGGGCGGGCTCGAGCCGGCGGTCAAGTGTCCTCACGCTGGGACGCAAATCCTCTGCCCAACCTGCAGCTTATCACAATCCACGTCTCGGTTGCCTTCAAGGGCTAAGAAGCCAGAGACCTCCAGGCCGTGCGTTTTCGCGACCTCCCAGCATGTATCTCCAGCTTGGACATGTATAACCTTGGCTCCAGGACCGCAATTGAGCTCAGCTCTCTCGTCCGAGCTTCCACCGGAGAGGAAGCTGAACAAGAGCAGCAGGAAGACTACAGCGAGAAGTGCAAATGGCAACATTGTTCGAATTGCCTCCTTGTTCCCTCTCCGAATCTGCGCATTATGAGCTTCGATCTCTCCCGGATCCCGTGGTTCACCAGCTGGCGTGAGAATGCCGTAGCGGCTGCCGGGCTCGGATTCATAAGTGCGACCGGTGGAGGTATCTTCGAATGTGTAGACCTGGGTGTCGGCATCGTATCCGATGCGTTTGAAGTGTTCAGGGAGACGCTCTTCGTCCTGAGCCATGTGTCAGCGCAGAGAAGTGTGTGTATTTAGAGAGGGTTGCTAACGTCGTCGAGGTCAGTGAAACGACTCATCGCAACTGTATTTGAACGTCGACAAGTATACGTTAAACTGGTTGCTTGTCAAGAAGTTGAAATAGGAACGGTAATGTTGAAGTTAGCAGGATTCAGAAATTCGCTGGTGAATGTCGCAGAAGAGGATTGCCATCGGATTCCTGATGCAGGACCGAGCTGACGCATGGGGTGTAAGGCGAGCTCCGCATTGCTGGGGCTGTGCAAATGTCTCAAACCAGCCTACAATTAGCAAAAGTGAGGTCCGCGACTGTCTCAAAGGGCCACGACAGATATCGACCACTCAACTCACTTCTATATCTTGTTAGCCCGATTGTCTCCGGCTGTCGGGTCGGGCATGCGCACGATACACCTGTGAGCGCTTACCTAAACTACGCCTTTCCCATTCTGGGACGATTTAGAGATAAAAAGGGCTAGGCGCGTACGGAAAACCTGGCTGACTGGGCAGACGCAACACAACGCTTTGAAGCTCATCGACGACCAACTTCCATCCTCAATTGCGCATCACCTCGAGCAGACACCGGCACAATGGGCGGCTCATCCACTTCCAACGTCGCTTCCCGCATCAAGCACTCGTACGTCGCCAACCTCCGGCGTGTTTCGCCCCGGCGCTGCCCCTAGAGGATGTCGCAGAAACTCACAATTGCACAGCTACCACATCGGCGAATGGGGCAATCCCTATGAGGGCGGAGGCCAGCCTGGCAAGGGCGTTGTTACCTACGGCATTAGCCCGAACCGCGTGAGGCCATTCGCTGGCGCTTTCACAAAGGGCTTCTTCAACACCGTGCGGAGGACGAAGAACCAGATCCTCTACGTCGTCCCTCCCTTCATCATCGCATACAGCGCCATGCAGTGGGCAATTGAGAGGTATGGGCATCGAGGGATAACGTGCCACACGAGGGCTGGACGATTGGGGCTGATACGCGGAACAGGAACGAATACCTCAACTCGAAGGCTGGCCGTGCAGAGTTCGCCGAGGAGTAAAGAGTCGGGTTGCAGAAGTTGGCTGTGCGGAAGAAGACGTGGGATTGCATTCAGGAACGGCGGCAAGTGGTGTGACAATAGGAGGTCTGTTATGAATATGTTCGCATACATGTGCACTATATCTGCTCAAGACTCAATACCTCGGCATTGTGTTTCCTATCTTCTTATTACACGACTTGGTGCATTGTTTTACAGACCCAAGGACCTCTTGACTCTTGTCAGGGCAGAACCTACCTCTAGCCAAATTTCTCACATCAGGCTCCGTCCGCCGTCTACATCCAGGCAGACTCCCTGCAGGGTTCAGTACTCGCCTCAAAGCGGACTTTAGACTTACAGTCAGGAAAGACGCTTCATCACTGGCCAAGAAGCACGCCGCATTTGCTACATCTTGCGGAGTGGCGATCCTTCCTATCGGAATTCCCGCCAGCGGTCCTGCTCGAGCTGCCGGGGTATCAATTCCCCCAAGCACTGGCGCAACCCTGTTCTCATCAGCTCTACGATTTTCCCTTCGACTCTTGGACTGTACATGGCCGTTTCAGCAAGCACGGGTTGAATACAACACACCCTAATTCCGTCCTTCGCATACTCCGCCGCCAATCCCCTCGTAGCCTGCTTGCATCATGAGCACACGGTCTTCACACACCCTTCCTAATCATGATCACTCACTGCAGTGACCGCCCCCTTACTAGCCGCATACCACACCAGTTTCGGTCGCGGCCTCGCCGCAGAAATGCTACTCAGGTTCACCATGACCCCCTTCTTCCCTTCTTTTCTCCAATACGGCACCATGAGCCTAGCACTGTAGTACAGAGGCTTTACATTGATTCTCCACATTCTGTCCACCTCGTCTTCGTCGACCTCTTCACTGGGCCTCGATACGTGAACCACCCCTGCATTGTTCACAAGGACGTCAACGCTTCCGAATTTGCCAATAGCGAGCTCGAGTGCACCATTCCAATCAGGAGCGTGTGATACGTCTCCGACGAAGGGATAGAAGTTGCCAGGATAATTGGACGATAGTGCGCCGGTCAGGGAGTCCAGAAGGGAGGAATTGAGGTCCCACACGAGGACTTTACAACCTTGCGAGAGGAAAGTTTGGACAATGGAGGCACCGATGCCGGAGGCGCCGCCGGTGATGATGGCAACTTTTCCTGCCAGGCGGTCGTTTGGCATTGTGGTGGAAGCAGTCGCGATATCCAGCTGTAGAGAGGGAGCTGGGGATGTGCACAGGAGCAATCGTTGCGATTGTCACTGACATGTGCGGAGCAGTCCAGGGTTAAGTGAAAGATCAAATAGGACATGCCAATTTTGCGCTAACGCTTATACTGTCCTGGCTTCGCTGTTGGTATAGAATCGTAACAGTAGAGTCATCCTCGTTGGTCTAGGGTAGCTGCATGTCTTTGTTCCCCGCATTCGGTGATGCGCAGATCTTGCGGGAATAAACGCTTGTGCACATACACGACTCTACGTGGGGACCTACTTAGAAGTCCAAGGTCAAGTCTTGTTATAGCTCGGGTGTCGGAGCGATTTTATGTGTTTCCCACTCCCGCAAGACGGATAGGAGGACGTACACGCAGGCGAAAGCGCAGCTGTGAATGTCCATATGTACACTTCTTTTGGAAAGCTAGGCTCAGGGCAAACTCATCACATGGACAGAAAGATTGCAGTATTTACAAGTTCATATCCATCAATGGAAGTCATGCTGACCATGGGTCCATAGCGGATTTGTGCTTCATATCTCATATCACATATATACAATCCCAACATGCGCATTATCCCCCACACCCTTCTAGCAGCTCGATTGACCATTAGCGGTGCCGTTGACATAAGCACCATTAGGATCACCCAGGCACTCGGCTGTCCCAACGTCAGCAATTGCCCTAGAATCAGCACGGAAATGAGGGATGACATACCAACGGTGACAAGCTTCAAATTGTTCTGCTTCGCCCAGTTGATCAACCAGGGGGTCAGCGTGTTCACGGTGCTCGCGTAGGTCTCGTGCATAAGCGGGATATGTCCATTGCCACCCGCACCCGCCTGCTGGAACTTCTGCTGGCTCTGCTGCGGCGACTGGTTGTTCCAGTCTCCACTATCAATGTCGTTGGTAATCACCCTATAGCCAAGCTGCTTCATCACAGGGAGGACGTTGCCGCCCGTGGCGAGGTAAGGGGGGCGCATATACGTGGGCTTGACGCCGATGATGTTGACGAGAGCTTGCTCCAGACGCTGCATTTGTGAGGTGAGTTCGTTGGAGGACATGGAGCCGAAGTTCTGTGGGTGTGACCAGCTGTGGGAGGCGATTTGGTGGCCGGCTTTGTAGGCGTTTTGAAGGGCCGTCCGTTGGCCGTAGATGCAGCCTGGTCGAGTTAGTGATGCGAGTTATGAAGTTGACATCATCTTTGATGCATACCATAGAGAGTGCCAGTCACAAAGAAGGTTCCCTTGGCGCCACCAGCGGTCAGGGTATCGACGAGCTTCTGCGTGTATTGGTATGGACCGTCATCGTAGGCCAGGGCAAGCTGTCCAGGTGCGGAGCATTTCTGGATGACCTTTCCCGGCTCTTAGCAAAGTCCATCCACGGGAATGACTCGAGATACCTTTCCAGCCTCAGGCCCAGCAGCCTGGATCATCTGAATAGGATTCAGAATCGGGATGGCAGTTGACGTTGCCGCCAGTAGCAAAGCCACAAACACAGACTTGAAACCCATGATCGAGGAAGTTGACGCTGTAGTGGATTACAAGAAGTCACTGTTCAAAGAATCCTTCGTGTCCCAGCTTCCTGGACTCCCTCTCATCTTATATATCGACTCTTGGAGACTAAAATAGTCGGCGTGCGGGCCGCTCTGTTTCTGGGGAAGCTTAAAGTGCTGCTTGGCCCTTTACCTGGTTGATTGAACCCCTGTTTATCCGGGGGACGATGTGGCGCTGTCGCGCGTGTGGAAGGGAGACGATTTTGCTTGTTTCAACCCAGATTCGGACTTTCACAGGTAGATTTTTCCTTGTTAGGTGCCTTCTCGATTTCTGCTAGGCTATGTCTATGGACAGTCGGTGAATTTGGCCGTTGTGGTGGGTTCGAGAGATTCTCGACGATTCTTTGCACGGCCGCCCCACGACTAAGTTCACGATAGTATACTCAAGGCCCTAAAATGCCCTTCGCCCGATTGCAATAAAAGAAGGACCGCCATGATGTCAATATCGCAATGTTTATGCTGCCGGCGGTTAAACAGGTTGGGGCCAGGGATACCGCCACGTGATAAACAATAATGAATCATTCCTGGGTATCCGGGGCTTGGTTTTGTGGAGCCGATGCAGGCCATTGTTGTAAGATATAGATGGAGAAATCAACGAGAAGTCGCCTGGTGGTATGACACGCCGAATACGCAGCACACCACTGCATAAGACAGAATGATTCCAGGACGGCGTACGCGTGTTGACGAGGATTCTGTGAAACAATTTGAAACAACACTAGTAAGGCGGCCCTTGATACTTCCCATCTTTCGGGAGCGAAGGAAAGGTCGGAAAGGCTACCACGAAGGTTCGCTACCTGGAAGGACTGAAAATGCGGCACTCTTGCCAGAAATTGTTCCACAAGTGATATACTCTTGCAATGCCAATGCTTTATTATGCCGGCGTACGTATGACTGATCGAACCTCTCGATCGGTTGTCGCTATCGGGATCTTGCTCAGATTGGGCCAAGCCTGTATGAAGTAATACCAGTCGAAAGAGGACCATGTGATGCAGCATCTCGAAGACGACAGACACGGTGTGCTCCGCCTTGCATTGGCTTTCGAAGTGTTGCAGAGTTGTTGCACACCGAGAACTCTCGACTGTAGCCCAACGTCTTGATGGTAGCCAAACATCTTCACAAGTGGAGAACCCTGACGGACTCCTCAGCTGAATATTTGACCAATACCCAAACCTTCCAGTTTGTTGGCCTCTTTTATATTGACTTCGGCGCCAGCACCACTCGCTCCTTGAAGGACCTGGAGCAGCCGCTGGCCGTGATACGTTTTCGAGCCGCCGACTGCGTGCAGGGCCACTTGAATGACGACGACCCGAATAATGCTGAATTCCACACCCCCCGGTTTCTGGGAAAGTCGTTCCAAGCCGCCGATAAGCTCCTGAACAGCGAAAGTTCTAAGAAAATCGTACTCGAGGGACGGCTCCAGCGGCTGGCGGATGTCCAGTAAACAGATATAGGTTGCATTATAAACCATATATGTGACCATGCCGCGTCCCTTGTCTTGTTTCAGGCCGGAAAAAGGGCGTCTTCGATCGATGGCTGTCCAGTTTGAGCGGATTGATTCCAGCTTCGATTGGGCGGTGGCAATTTCGCGCAACAGTGACTGACGCGCGTTGGAGTCATTCGAACGGAGCACTGCGTCTCGTGCGGCGACAAACTTGGTGCAGTCAGCCAGGACGCGAAGGATTTTGTGCCGAATCCGGCCCTCCTCATCGGTTTGAAGGGCTGGGATTTGCTTCCATTCTTCCTCAGCGAAGAGGGACGGCCTTGCAACGAACAGCCCACTCACTATCGACAGGGTCCGTAAGCCATGGAGTATGATCAGAGTCTCTGGAGGTATCGGCGGAGTAGGTGCCCCTCGTAATCTCAACATGGTTTCTATCCCTTGGAGATGCTTCAGAAAGTGGTTGGGCCCAGTTGGGAAGAATAGCTCCCTTAGCATGCAGATGAGAGATGTCAGGATAGTGGCATCTGCTAATCTCAGGTCGGGCAAATCTAGGTGTCTGTTCAACTGCCGTAGAACTTCTCCGTACATCCGATAGCCCTTTTGCTGAACATCGGCTGCACCGTGTTTACTGCCGAAATGTGCGATAGCGAGGCTGGTCAGGGAGTCACGAAGGAGAAGAGTTGCGGGATCAACGTCAACGCTCACGAGTGCTTGATTTGAAAAGGCCATCTTGCAGGCTATGTCGATGGGCCCACCTCTGAGAAGGGTTTTGTGGGCAAAGGCGAGACAAATGTCATCCTGGAAAGCAGAGAGAGGAAGCTGCGCGGCAGGGTCTGTGGCAACAGTCCGAACACGTTTACCGGCAACTTGGAAGGAGGAAGGTAGCGCCTCGTTGATGAACGTAGAGGGCTTGGGGCCGCCACAGGGAAGCCCTCGTTTCTGACAACGGATACATGTGGGTCGGGTCTCGTCTGGAGCACCTTGGTTAGTGAATGTATCCAGAGGTCCCCGCGCCAAACAAACCGCATTTGATCCGCCGACGGCGACAGTTGGTACATCCTTTGGAACGGCCTCCTCGTGCTACCATCGCGCGACCTGATATGCTAACTATGGTTTTGTTTTCGACGACTGATCGGCTCTGCTCGCTCCTTCTTCATTACGATGAGAGGGAGCGATGCACGAATACATATAATGAGATACGTCAGGGGTCGACATCTTGGTCTCTTATACAGCTTAACCTTGTTAAGAGGAGGCTGAGTAGTATCGAAGCATACGTAAGACGTGTCGGAACAAATAATTGCCCGCTTATTTCCGATCGATTCTGCTTAGAGTTAGCACGGGTGGATGTCAGCCCCCAAGCTGACTGTTAAGCCTTGACAGAAGGTGAGGGAAGGCATGAGAACATCCAAGGCGTTGCAGTTTACTGGACTGGAATGATAAATCAGTTAAACGCCCCATATACCTAGGTACACCCGAGGCAGATTCAAGTCCAGCGTGGCATGTGACAAAATCACGTGATTTGTGGCGGGTGACGTCGTCGCCTCACCTTGGAAGGTGGCGCAGGCGAAGTCCCCACGTGGTCGTGCTTGCTTCAAACAAGGAGCAGTGGCAGGCGGTCTTGATTCGTGTTGTGACGCGGGTCAAGGAATCTGGGCGCCTTGGCCTGCCTTCTTAATCCCACAAGCCACCCATCGACGCCTCAAACATCACCATCCGCTCACGCACCCCTCCTCGCGGCCTACCACGTCCACAGCCATACAACACCTACTCTATAGATGGGAGACCCCGACGAGCCTTCTTTATTTCAAAGTGTCAAGTCAACAGGAAAAGCGCTTGGCCTAGGATACCGTAAACACGCCGAATCCGTCCTCCCCCAGCACCGCAACACCTCCAATGAAGGAGTGAAGACCGAACTCTCCGAGAAAGTCACAACCGCAAGAGCGAGCAGCAGAAACCATGATGTACATAACAGCGCGGAGAGCGGCAGCCAGGACCACGTCAGTCCGTCAACCACCATCACCCAGGATACGAAGCCCGAAAATGATACGTCCTCCTTGAATTTCCCGACTCGCGCGAAGAATGGAACTCTACGATTCATCAGGCACACGAAAGATGCACTTCTCCACAGCTGGGTCAATGTTCTGCTGGTATTTGTGCCTATCGGCATTGCCGTCCGTCTGGCCCATCTGGACCCGTCTATTGTCTTCGCCATGAATGCCATCGCCATCATCCCTTTGGCTGGCCTGCTTTCGCATGCCACTGAGGCGGTCGCCGCCAGGCTGGGCGACACGCTTGGAGCTCTGCTCAACGTTTCCTTCGGAAATGCCGTCGAGCTCATTCTCTTCATCATTCTGCTGGCGGGGGATCAGATCCGGGTCGTACAAGCAGCCCTCCTTGGCTCCATCCTGGCGAACCTCCTTCTGATTCTAGGGATGGCCTTCTTGCTGGGAGGCTTGAGATATCAAGAACAGGTGTACAATAGTACCGTCACTCAGATGAGCGCTTGTATGCTCAGCTTAGCCGTGATGAGCCTCCTGCTCCCCACCGCTTTCCACTCCGCCTTCTCCAACTACGCGGCAGCCGACAGAAAGACGCTCTATGTCAGCCGCGGGACCAGTGTCATCTTACTTTTGGTCTATGTTCTCTATCTTTTGTTCCAGCTCAAGAGCCATAGCTACATGTATGCCAGCACGCCTCAACACATCATCGACGAGGAATCCCACCCAGGTATTCTGGCGGATATCCTCAATTCGTCGAGCTCGTCCGAGTCGTCCTCGGATTCCGACGGGCCCAACAGCGATAGCTCGGACGGCTCCCACACCACCGCCAAGCGCATCAAGCGAGCATTCAGGCACCGTCGGCTTAGGAAGATGAGCGCCAGCTCTAAAGATGCAGCTTCGGGGCCTGGCTCGACCCGGTCGCCTTCGCTCGGCCCTGCGTCTTGCCCATCTGAGAACCCCCGACAATTCGTAAGTGGACATGGGGATTCTACGCCCTCCTCCGGTGCATCTCGAAGAGGGTCCTTGCTTCATGCAATCATGAGCGGGGATGAAGCTGACGCTGATGAACACACGCATACGCCTGTGGTCCGCGACTTTGAGGCTGGCTCGACGGGCTCACTGCGTGAAGGCAAGCGAGGGAAAAGGAAGCACAAATCCAGGGACAAGAACGGCAAGCACGCGTCAAAGGACAATCAGCGCGGGGACACTGGCACTGCGCCAGCCGAAGGACCAGGGGAAACCACCAACAAGGTCGCCTTCGCCGAGGAAACGCAGACGGTTGATGGTGCTCCGGCGTCTCGACGGCGCATCCCCGTTCTGCCATCTTTATTGTCGAACAATGTCTTCAGCAATCCGCAGAACCCGCCTCCACCGCCTGGCGTTTCTGCGCTGAGCAACGTCCGGATGGCGGGACCGCGCACGCTTCGGCGAGCCACGTCTCTCCCGGACCGGATGAGCCGGGTCCAGTCTTCGCAATCCACTGGCAACGCTCCGGTCCTCTCGCGGCATCTGTCTGAAACGCCGGCCACGAAGGGAAGCGATGATGGAGAGGAAGGAGCGCCGTTGATGTCTCGGACGGCGGCTGTGGTTATGCTTCTGATCAGCACGGGGCTGGTCGCAGTGTGCGCCGACTTTATGAGCTCGGCGATTGAGCCGATGGTGGAGAAGACGGATGTCAGTCAAGCGTTCATCGGGTTGATTATCCTGCCTATTGTGGGCAATGCAGCGGAGCACGTGACGGCGGTGACGGTGGCAGCGAAGAACAAGATGGACCTGGCGATTGGGGTGGCCGTCGGCTCGTCCATTCAAATCGGTATGTCCCCTGTTTTTTTCAGCCCTTTTTCTTTTGTATTGTTTAGATGGCTGATTGTCCCTGGCAGCGATCTTCATCACGCCGTTTATTGTGATTCTGGGGTGGATGATGGACAAGGAGATGTCGCTGTACTTCAACATCTTCGAGACGATTGCGCTGTTTGTGACGGCGTTTGTGGTGAATTTCCTGGTGCTGGATGGGAGGAGCAATTACCTGGAGGGGAGCCTGTTGATCGCGGCGTATGTGATTATCGCGCTGGCGAGCTTCTTCTACCCGGACGGGTGCGATGCGAGTCAGATTGGAGGGCAGGAGGGGGTTTGTTAGGGGGGTGGTGCACAGTAGTCATAGTCATGGTCTGTAGGCGGGTGGCACAGTAGTCATAGTCATGGTCTGTAGGCGTGACGACACGGGCTTTTGGTGGATGCAATTGACGATGGAAGGGGATTCGAATGGAAACATCCGGGTGGGACCTATGTCGTCATTTGTGGATGGAGTCCACGGTAGTGAAGAATGTATTGTGTGCGTGATGCAATTACTTCTGCCGCCATGAGTCGATGCTGTGGATGGTGTGGCTAGGGCAGGGTTGCGGTCCCGGATTAGGAATTGTACTATCATTACTACTATGCACAGAGTAGGGTAGATAGGATTCGGGAAGTGGAGATGCCGGTTGCGGCAGCCGTTGAGCGTTCAGTGGATACATAATAGTAATACGGTAATCCACAGGCAATGCTAGGATGTGTAGGTCCGCTTTTAGCCAACAGGGCCGGATCGACGGGGGGAACAGGATTGCAGTCCGGGGGTGGTGATAATTCACTGATAAACATCACAAGTGGGAAAGTGTGCGTGTCCGATGTCGGATTCTAATTTCCAAGGGGGGATGGAGATAGCAGGAGGGATAGGGCTGGTAGATGGCTATCAAGTTGACAGATTGATCATTGATGCTTGGGACATGGGTTCAGAGAGACGGTGCTTTGCTATCGTGGATGGGATTGTGGTCACTGGATAGATAGAGATAGGCGATCGTTGGCATGATGACTGCTGGGAACTGGCAATGCGTGTGTCGTACTGTGTAGATTAGAGACCATCAGATAGGCGGGCTCGTTACCAATTGGCGATATCAAGTCGAGTGCGCACGAACACGGGAGTGGGGCTTCCAAGGTTGGTTGCAGTGCAGGAAATAGACAGGCTCCGAATATGCGAGAACCCAATCGGAGGGGAAGAGAGGCACGGAGGATGGTGGAAAAAAGGAGAAGAGGGAGACGGGAGGCAGGAAACGGGAAGAGCGGGAGGAGAGGAAGGAAGACCAGGTGTGGCAACGATCAACCGTTGCAAGGAGCAAGTCAGCAAGTGTGCCACGGGCACTCCCGGGCGATCGCCGGGCTAGCCGGATTGGACGGTTAGGCCAGGCACATGTTGGGTGGATGGCAGTGAATGGAAGGTCTGGAGAGGCGCAGCGTGGGAAGAGGGACGCGGTTTAGGGGTGATGGAAACGGGCTGTGGCGTTGGAAGGCAGCCAAGGGAGCCGTGGGCTCGGGATGGATGGGAAGAAGGCGCATTTATTTCGCAGTGGGTTTGTGGTTCTGCAGCTGGCGATTATTTGGTAACAACGTGGGCGTGGGAGGGTGTAATGGTAGAGAGGTTGCGGGAGTGGAGTGGGTACCCTGGGAGCTCGTCATTGGTGTCGCAATTGGCACAAGGGAAGAGGAATCGCAGGAGATGACACATAGAAAGAACCGGCGACGCGGATATGTGAGCTGATGGGGGTGGAGGCGAAGAAGAAAAAGAGCAATAAAGACGACGAGGAGAAAGAAAGCGCATTTTGATTCTCTTGGGTTCTGCGAGAGATGCCGATAGAGGCAATGGGATATGGATGATGATAAGGAACATGGATGCAACGGTCAACTTGAACGCACCTGTCGAAGGCCGCGTCTCAAGCACGCACACTGTACGGCGTATAACCAGGAGCCTATCAGGCGGCGCCAAGTCTCGAGGCCCTTTTGGTGGGAGCCCGGAGCCGATCTGAGGAAATTCCCCTGGCGAGGTGGAATCCCTCGGCGGCCATGAGCTAATGGTTGTTACAAACCGCGGGATACAGGCTATTAGACGAATCCATGAGCACTACTGAGCAGCAACGCAGCAACGCAGCAACGCAGCAACGAAGTTCCGAAGCGGACTTTGTCGTGCGCATGTTTTGCCGAAGCTGGAACACCCCAGGGAGCTGGATTCCGAATGAGGTCAGGACGGGGAGGGATGGAGATTGCGTCCCCGTCGTGCGTCGTGGTGCGATAGCTATAGGCGGCGACAAAGGGCAAGGAGTCAGCACTGGGACTCTGGGAGGCAGAGATGCTGCAGATCATCCAGCACGTAGGAGCATCATTGACCAGTTTCACCTTTCTCAGCCCCCGGCAGTGCAGTGCATCGGTCCCCGTCTGCAGCGGTGTGCAGCGTGCAGCGTGCAGAGCGATACTAGATAGCGATATCAGGGTGGATGCAGTGCAGGTGGCACCTTTCCTCTTCCAAGGCCTGTCGCAGGACACAGCATCACCTGGTATCACCTGCGTGTCCGGGTTTTTGATGAGCAAGAAACGACCTGATCGTTCTTGAGCACTGTGTTGTGTAGCCAGGACCTGTCCCAGATGGGAATAAGGGGCGGCTGCGGGAATGATGGGAGGGCTGTTCCTGAAATCATGGATCTACCGCCAGCGAAAGACACGGCAAACCAAACCAATGGCTGCGTAGACCGAGGGCGTCTCCAAGCTGACGAGACTGAGGACTCATGAATGATGAGACTCATCAGACAGAGAGAGAGCCGGAGCATGAGGTGAAGGACGCCTGACTAAGCGGCGGGGCGGCCTCCTGAGTGGCTGCGGAGGGTGGTCGAGGGCCGGACCAATGGCAGAGGGCGGGCTCAACCCCCACATGCGGGCGTCCCATATCAACAGAGTTGGCAATTGGCATTCTCTGGGATTTGGCATTCGTTTGGCTGTACAGTATCAAATGTATTCTTTTTGGCCCATGTCGTTCGCGATAAGAGCGTCACAGTGGCTGCTTGCTGCTTGCCCATTCCGGATAGATGACTGCACACCACACCTCACGTCCAGGCTGGCACACACACCGCATGTCTTGCGCAGTGCTGTGTACTCGCGTTGCTGATCGCACTTGTCTCCTGCTCTCCAGGACGATTCAAGAAGAATAATCGAACCCTCAGTAGTCACGGTACTGTACGGAGGACGCAGAGATAGCAGCGGCGTGGGGTTGTACGACCCGCGGCGGGTGGTGGCATGCCACGCCCACCCCTGGGAGTCGGACTGGGAGTAGTGGGAGACTGGAGTGGCGTTCATTCTCGAAAACAGCAATGAGCATGGACCATGACGCTTTGCCCTCCCTCCCTCCATCCATCCCTCCATCCCTCATCCCGTTCCTTATCGCCCTTCAGGCCTCGACGGGCCACCGTCGGACTTCAGACACCGCGTTTCCACCCGGAACCCACCCTCTCTTCAACGCCCTCCATCCATCCCCCTGCGCCCGCCATGGCAGGGCTACGCCTACTCACTCCCACTATCCCCCGACGCGGGAGCTAGCCATGGCCCATTCTACCTGTCTCCTCAAATAATAATAATGCCCTCCGAGTACCTGACTGTCCACCTCCAAAATCCCCTTTCGTCTTTTTCTTACTTAAGTTATACTCCTTCCTCTCGGGCTCCCCACGGCTGTTCCATATCATCATCACCATTATCGCCTTGTACGCCCTGGATATCTCCTCTGAACCCTCCGCATCCGCCCACTGACGCTTGACCGCCCATGCCCCCCCTCTGGCCCAGTACCAGTACCAGTACTTCGGGTGTGAGCGCTTGCAATTGCCAGCTATCCTCCTCCCTGCCTTATCTCTCTCTCTACTCAGCCTCATCCTCCTTCCTCTCCTCCTTCCTATAAAATCACTCTTCTCCCCATAAGTCACTCTCTTCCCCTTCCCCGCTGCCTATCCGTCGTCTGCCTCCCCGTCTCCGCCCCTGTCCGTCCCTCCGTCCCAGGTCCCACCATCCTTCCTCCACTTCGACCTCCTCTGCCTCGATCCCATCCCTTCCATGAACTGCATACTCGACCTGCAAGAGCCGACTACCGACCCCCACCGCTGGTCGTTCCCTGATGTTCCATAATAATTCGCAAGCCTTGGTCCACCTACCAGGAAGACCGTCCCCGGATAACGATGCTCCCCTGCCCCGAGGAGAATGCACCTTTCTCGTCAGCGAGTCCGACTCCCCAAAGGGCTCCCGCCAGCGATGCTCCTGCCGGAGCTTCTTCCCCGCCGACCCCGTCGTACGCTCCACCTGCGGGTGCGGCCACCAGGCATGGAACCATGAAGCCCAGCCCCTCTCCACCGTCACCATGGACGAGTACGTCGCCGTCATCGACGAGATGAAGCGCCTCAAGCACGAGCTCAAGCGCTTCGAGCGCCTCGAGCACGACCTGAAGCAGGAGCTGTACAAGGAGCGGAGGATGAGGGAAGAGCATTTCCGCACCCACCAGGCCGTCGAACAGAGAATGTACGAGAACATGCGACTGCTCAAGGTCACCATGGATGACAAGGTCGAGGCCGTCGTCGACAAGACCCAGGAGTTCAACGACCAGATCAAGGCCGTCCAGGAGCGCCTGACCATGGTCGACGAGGTCACCATGGACCTGGAGAACCGCGTGGACCGCCTCGAGCACCCAGACTCGTCCTCGTCCAGGGAGTGCACCCCCGGCGTCACCACCCCCAAGGCCACCCCCAAGGCCCCGTTGCAGACGCCTGCCGTCACCCCGCTACCCGCCCTCCTCCCGGCCCAGCATCCCCTCGGCCAACTCCCCATCCGCACAGACAAGAAGTATCCTTCGTCGTGGAGCGTCCGCGTCATCTTCGTCCCGCGAAAGGCCCTCAAGTTCGCCTACGACCCGGACAGCAACGCCTACCGTCGATGCGCCTCCCGGAAGCTCCACCAGAACCTGGACTTCCCCAGCCAGGACAGCTCGTGCTTTGCGAATCGCATCGAGAACGCCTTCAAGGGCGTCCTGCGCGGTCGCCCGTGGATGCCCATGATCGGCCACCGCCCGGCCGACGAACCCTTTGGCCGGATGGCTCTCCAACTGCTCCCGCCGGAGCTGACCCTCCGGACCGTGTGGGATTACCCGTTCCTGGAGGATCACTGCATCGCGCACGACAAGATGCAAGGCGACGTGCTCTACGTCACCCTGCAGTACGAGGACGTCACGTGGAACGAGATCCGGCTTCTCCCTCCCGTGGTGGGTGCCGACGAGTCGTGCTGGAGCCACGACGAAGAGCTGGATGGGACGTCCAAGTTCAGGAGCCTGGACTCCGAGATCATGTACGATTATCCGGACCCTCCGCCGACCTATTCCTCGCGAACTCACTCTTTGGCGGACAGGCTCTCGCTGGCGGAACGGGCGCCCTCCAAACTGGAAGTGCTGGCCGACTCCGCCTCGATGCTGTCGCGCGTGAGCGTCGAGCGAGTCCCCACCCACTCGGCCCACTCGTCCCGGTCCGCCTTCTCGTCGGAGCGCAGCAGCCTGCGCAGCTTCGAGACCGAGGAGACGGACGACGAGCACCGCGACAAGAAGCCAAAGCTACGGGGCAAGCAGTCGATGCCCAGCATCCACGCCCAGCCCATCTACGTCTCCGGACGCTCCAAGCGGAAGATGCCCGTGCGCGAGAAGGGACCCAAGGAGCCGCTGCATTTCAGCGTCGCCAACGTGACCAAGTGGCGGCCTACCAACATCTTGCACCCCAGCTCCAAGGGGAAAGAGGCAGTGCACGCACAGGAGTCGCACTGAGCCTTGAGGCGCCGTGCCGTATTTCTTATGTTGGGAAGCCATTTCCTTTTTGGACTAGATTTCGACGTGCTCAATTCCGCAGGAGTTCTTGTGAAAAACGACGGATGTATGAGGAACCGGGATACCCACCAGGCGTTTTGTGCTATACCCTTTCATTGGCGGGGATCGGGTAACAAGTTTCGTCATCTCTGCTGAGAGGTCTGATCTGACGCTCTGCGAGCAGGCGTCGGAAGACCCCTCCTTTCCTACGATATTATTCATGTAGACGTTGATTTCTCTCTCGTCACTTATCTTTTTTTTTCTTTTCTTTCGGGCATTATCCACAGGGATAGATTGGGGAAACCGTTGCTCCGTTCCTGGGCAGCCAGCCTGGGCCCACGTAGCGCGCGCGGAAATGTAAGAATAGGTCCATCTTTCGGCAGACAGTATCTATCGTATGGATATTTTATTATCATAGCATCGATACATACCAGGGCCGCAGGCCAAAGTCACATGTCACATCAAAGTTGCTGCTCCCAAGGTTCCCTCACTTATCGCAGGCGCCGCAGACGATCCGGGCTCCTATCAGTGAATTTAGCGCAACTTCCGCCGACCCCATCAACCCCCATGCCGATGCGGGGACCCCGGAATAGATGAGCTGCTTCGGTCGCATCTCCCGGATGCCCAGGGCCTCCAGGGCTCTTTCAAGACTTATCGAAACGCTGGATAAGAGTCGGTTTCACTCAGGTCGGACCGCTTCTTGGGGTGGAATCCTCCGACGGCCTGGATGCTTGGGGCACTCCAGCACTAATAGTACTCGGTACCTTCCCATCTAGGCAGGCGTGAACAGCCATGAGTTTGACTGTAGACTTGGAATTTCACACTTCATTTTCACGCCATTTTCACAATCTCGACATCCAAGAACAGCAAGCAGGCACACGAGCAACACACTGTAGGTATGTGCAGGCACTTCATGGCCGTATATATATCATCCGGCCTATCATCCCGGAGTGCGGGGAAGCATGATAAGCCGCCTCTGTTGCCCTTCCACTCTGCAGGTCAAGAAGAAAGATGAAGTATCCTTCGCCACGAGGAGGTCTAAGCTGGCACCCGGGTGACAGAAAAAGTGTCGCACTTTCCTAACAGATCCTGTAAGCTTAATTCCCCACCTACAATAACAGAGCATACGTAGGAGGCTCTTTAGGACCTGTATTCTGTAACTACGGACACTCCTGCGCAGTTAGAATTATCCACTCTTAATATTTGCTTGGGTATTGCTAGCTAGGACCTAGCCAAAAGGCTGTAGTTCTAGAAGTCGGTGCGACCCTTTCTGTCACCTGCGTGGTTGATCTTAGGTTCGCTGCGTCCGTTATCGCGGTGGCTATCGCATACGATCCTTCGCTCCATCACTCGCATATGTGGTGTTGATCTGCGAAGGAGTTGGCAATGACATGCCATAACCTGCGATCATTGGTCACAAAGGAAAGATGGACTTTCCACCTTGGAAAACGGGGTTACACCACAGCTCCAATCCCTTGCCCTGCATAACGGACCACGGTGATAGCGATGGCACCGCGGCGACAACCGTCGTTGCAGGCCACACGGCATTCCATCGCCAGCTGACTACTGCGACGGCTCGGATGCAACGGTCCACCGCCTGAATACATGGCTCTCCTCCTCCCAGCTTATCCGTCGTCTGTCATCTACCTCTCGCCGGTCCCTCCGCTTGGAACTCGACCATGGCATCTGCAGAGGATCCCAACACCATGCCTAAGCCGCTCGAGGTATCAGCAACGAAAGCATCCTCCTCCAGCGACAGCGAGCCCCCCGTGCTGGAAGGCCACAGCGAGCATCTCCCCACGTTCGAACACGAAAAGGCCCTCGCCCTCAAGGTCGACCTCAGGATCCTCCCCATGCTCGCCCTCATGTACCTGTTCAACGCCCTCGACAAGGGCAACCTGGGCAACGCGAAGACCGACGGCATGGACAAGGACCTCCACTTCAAGGGCAACCAGTACAACACCATGTTGAGCATCTTCTACGTGCCCTACGTCGTCTTCGCGCCCCCCATCGGCATGCTGGGCAAGAAGTACGGCCCGCATCGCGTGCTGCCCATCATGATGTTCAGCTTCGGGAGCGCCACGCTCCTGAGTGCGAGCGTCAGGAATTGGTCCGGCATGATGGCCTTGAGGTGGTTCTTGGGCATGGCCGAGTCGGCCTTCTTCCCGCTCGTCATCTATTACCTGACCACCTTCTACCGCCGCGGGGAACTCGCCCGGCGCCTGGCCCTCTTCTATGCCGCATCCAACATCGCAAATGCCTTCTCCGGGTTGCTGGCTTTCGGCGTCTTCCACATCGAGTCCCGATTGGATTCGTGGCGCTACCTCTTCATCATCGAAGGGTCGCTGACCGTCGTCTGTGAGTACCCGATCCCGGCCCATGTACATGTCCCTGGCGTTGACAAACGGTAGTCGCTTTTGTTGCATACTGCTACCTGCCCAAATCGGCGTACGAAGCCAAGTTCCTCAGCGAGGAAGAACGGCGCCTGGCCTTCAAACGCATCCAGATCGACTCATCCGCAGTGGTGGGGGAGAAGTTCAATCTGCGCGACGCCCTGGAGATCTTCAAGATGCCCGTCACCTACGGCTTCCTGGCCATTGAGATTTGTCTCGGCGTGCCGCTGCAATCCGTCTCCCTCTTCCTGCCCCAGATCGTCGGCCGCCTGGGCTACGACAAGATCAAGACGAACCTCTACACGGTCGCACCCAACATCGTCGGGGCCTGCGTGCTCCTGATCTTGGCGTTCACGAGCGACTTCACCCGCCTGCGCTTCCCGTTCATCGCGCTGGGATTCGCCCTCACGTTCATCGGGTTCCTCATCTACGCGACCATCGACGTCGAGAACTCGCTCACGGTCGCCTACTTCGCCTGCTTCATGATGACGTGGGGCACCTCGGCCCCGTCCGTCCTCCTGTCCACCTGGTACAACAACAACGTGGCTCACGAGGGCCGCCGCGTGACGCTGACCTCCATCGGGGTGCCGCTCGCCAACCTCATGGGCGTGGTCAGCTCCAACATCTTCCGCGAGCAGGACAAGCCCAAGTACATCCCCGCGCTGGCGACGACGGCAGCCTTTGGAGCCTGTGGAAGTCTGCTGGCGCTGCTGCTGGGTGCGTACATGATGTGGGATAATGCGAGGAGGAACAGGCGTCAGGGGGTGCGGCTAAGTGCTAGGGACGTCAGTACGGAATTGCTGAGGGATGGGCCCAGGAGAGAGGAGTTTAGATGGTTTCTTTGATGGAATCAATGTAGGAGTTGGACTGCCTTTGGCTAGGTCTTCGCCAGGAATCCGTAAGTAAATATTTAAGCGGATAACTCGAACTGCGCAGAATTAACTGTAGTTACAGAATACAACTCTTAAAGAGCATCCTACCTATGCTCTGTTATTGCAGGTAGGGCATCAAGCTTACAAGATCTGTTAAGAATTCGAAAGAGCGACACCTTTTTGAGCATCTCGCTGGCTCGCTTATCGATACGGCCAATTCACCGCGCCTTACTCCGTAGGGCTAGTCCCACGCCAAGGCGCCGAGCTTCAGCAAGCCTCAAGCGCTCCGCGGCAGCCGTGGCTTGAGTCCACCTCCAATTTGCAGCTGAACAACAGATAAGAAAAGGGGTGTCGCGTGAGCACAACCAGAAGAAGGGAAAAAGAAGGAACAGCAGATGGGAAGAGATGCATCCCAGGGACGAGTGGAAGGAGCGATTCGAGACGTCTTTTCTTCGTTTCACGATCTTCCCGGAAGAGTGCCTGAGCGAATTTTATAGGAACCCCAAGGCGGACGGTCGGACGAAAACAGGTCGTCTTTGGCTCTTTGGGGGAATTGTCGATTAGCGGAGTCCGTCAGGGGTTAGGCGGATACTTTGCTTGGTCAAGCCACGCGTATGCCATTTCATGCAAAAGGGAACAGCCCAATCTGATATGCTCGTTGTGAACATCAGCCCCAACGACTGCGCGCGCCGCCTGCGAGTTTTTTTTTTTTTTTTTTTTTTTTCAAAAAGGCGGGAATAGATTTTGGACATGAGGCCATTATCCGATAGCTACCAAGGCAAGTCCTCCAAAGCCTGTACGCTTTTTCCGGTCTGGCTTTGGCAAAGGAAGGAAAAGCAGCAGAAACGAAAAAAAAAGTTCTAGGCATTATTCGTATACCCCTACGTATTCACCTCCAGCTTCCAGCATAGCCTAGGACTCGCGTGGCGCGCCACGGTCCCTGCCATCGCTCCCGGGAGCGCTAAAATTGTCCGAGGTGGCTTTCGTATTAGAGCTGGCGATCCCCTTATTATTATGAGGTTTTCGACAAATCCGATTGTTTGCTCTTTCCCTGATCATCTACCCATCCTTCCCCGACCCCGTTCCTCACCCCTCCTCCCTCGTGCGTGCGTCCTGTTCTCCCCGAAGCATGCATCATGCCCTCACCGTCGTCGTCACCCCCGAGCAGGAGGATAGCGAGGCAGAAGCCGCAAGGAGAGCTCACGGCCTACACCTGCCGGCTCGCTCCGGCCTGACGATCGTGGAGGAAGATGTCGCCCTAACCAATCTCCCCTCGCGAGGCTACCGCGTTTTCGATCCCCGGATTCCGGATCCAGCACGTGTGGTAGTAGGGTCCATGTACCTCCGCTGTCCCATCTCCAATACTAATGTACGCTCGCAGGATTCCCATGCCTTTGCAAATCATGCCTTCTCCTTCCCAAGCTTGGAGAAAGCGCGCAGTAGTGGTGACTGGAAGCATCGCATGGGCAAATATGTCCGCTTCGCCGCGCGCAATTGGAGCAACATCCTCCTCCTCTTCGTTCCCGCGGGCATTCTGGCCCCTCGCCTTGGAAGCAGTGACACCGTCGTATTCCTCCTCAATTGCATCGCCATCGTTCCGCTGGCAGACGTGTTGTGCCGAGCCACGGATGCTGCTTCAAGCCATCTCGGGGAGACGACCGGGGCGTTGCTGAATGTCACCATGGGGAATGCGACCGAGGTGGTGATTTTGTGCGTCTCCTCCCTGGCGACTGCTTTATTCGCATCATACTGACGAGATACAGTGCGTAAGAGATCGTGGACCCTTCCGTGTCACAGCTTCTGATATTCCCAGCCATGCGTTGTTGCAACGCCAGTACATGATAGTGAGGGCATCCCTGCTCGGATCGATCATCGTCAACATCCTTCTTGTCCTGGGCCTTGCCATCATTACGGGCGAGCTCAAGTGTCCAGGGCAGAGGCATACCGTCGCCGCCACCCAGGCCGCTACGATCATCCTATGTCTCACAACCGTGAGCTTACTTATTCCGGTATATACTTCTACCTTCCCGTGAAGAGTCCTCTTCGAGGCTGACCGAGTTGCAGTCCATCATGAAAATTTCAGGCTCTCCAGCTGGGGAAGTCCTCCATCTGAGCAGAGGCATCTCGCTCGCCCTCATCGTCGCATATTTCATCTATCTATACACACAGATGCGCACGCCAAAGCCTACTTATACCCCCCTAGGCCAACTGGAACCCGAGACCCCCACGCCAGAGGCCTTCCCAATCACCGAAATCCGCCGCTCCCGCTCCTATTCCTACCGCCGCGGCGCCGCCTCCTATCCAGGCGACGCCCTCCGAACCGTCCCCTTCGACGAGCTCTCGCCGTACCGATCCGATTCCCCGCCCAGATCCCCCCTCTTCCCATCCTTCCACCAGACGACGTCCATGATCACCCGCCTGAAATCCCACCCCTGGTTCCAGAAACTGTTCCCCCCGTTCGCCCTCCTCGCCTCGACCTTCCTCCTCTCCCTCAGCAGCTCCCACCTCGTCGACACCATCGACCACGTCACCACCCACACGCCCTTGTCCAAGACCACCGTCGGCCTCATCATCCTGCCTCTCGTCGGCAACGCCGCCGAACTCGTCTCGGGCATCATGTTCGCTGGGAGGAGGCAGATGGATCTGGCCTTCGCCGTCAGCATCGGCTCCGCGATCCAGATTGCCCTGTGCGTCACGCCCGTCATGGTGGTGGTGGGCTGGGCGGTCGGCAGGGAAATGGGGTTGGGGTTTGGCGGGTTCGAGGCCGGCGTTCTCGCGGGGAGTGTCGGGGTGTTTGGGGTGCTGGTGGGCGGGAAGGGGGAGGCGGGAGGCGGATTGGGGTGGGGCAAGGGGTTGGGGTTGCTGGGAGGGTATCTGGGGATAACGTGAGTTCCTTTTCCGTGTCTCCTTTTTGTTGGTGGTGCTTTGGGATCTCGGGTTGTGGATGCATTCATGACTGACGAGGTGTAGGATTGCGAGCTATTTTGTGCCGAATCTGGAATGACCATGAAATGGATAATAGTAATGAAAATACGCATGTTAATGTCGAGGCCCACCCATTGTAGCTGCCATGCTGTGCTCAGGGAATTCACACGAGACTGATCGCTTGGCGGATGAACTTGTACGTTATTGCTGACTGAGTGCGAGGAAGAACCATTGCATCGAGGAAACAAAGGACGCCAAATCGACGGCAGTCGTTCACACAAGTCCAAGGATCCGGAGAGTCGCCCGTTTCCTCGCAGATTGCCCGATCAAATAGAAGCCTAAGCCTCCACTCAAACACGCGGCCGGGCACCCAGTGGAAGAAAGACAGTAACCTCTTACCGGAGTAGGTCGAAATGAAGCCTTAGAAAAGAGCTCTGTTCAACTTGGGTTCTCAATCTCCCAGGCGCTCCAATTAGGTCCCCCACGCTCGCGGTACACTTCCACTGGTGCCTAGGTAATGGAAAAACCGTAAGCCCCCACGCTTCGTACGTTATAATAGAGCGTTAACAAAGTGCTTTAATCAACTTGGGTTCCAAACCTATCAAGGTCTCCAGTTAGCTGTCCGCCGCTCGCGTCACGCTTATTCTGTCGACTGCGTGCCCGGCAGCAGGTACGGTGTACCGGCCTCCCGCCTGTCCATCTAGTCTACACTCAATCAGATTCCGATCCGCCTTCACCTAACACCTCCCTGCGCCTATGTAACTCATGAAATTCCGACTTCCATCACCAAACACCTCGACATGGGTTGACTCGGTAGGATGGCCTCGACTTCTTCGTCCTCCATCCCGGTCAGGTCGCATATGTGATTTATCATTTCGTCTATCTCGTACTCGAGGTCCATGGCCTTTTGCATGCTGAACACAGGGCTTCTCGGTCCTGATGTGGGGTTGTCGACACGGGATTTTGGAGCAAGTCCCTCGACGGTTAGGGTCTCTCTGGCGGCGTCCTGAGTGGCCATGATGTCGTGGGCTGTTGAGATGCTTCTCTGGACTTATTAGCAGGATGGCTTGCCTGGATCGCTGGAATTCAACCTACATATGCGTATCCCGGGGGCTGTGTGTGTGCGGGTGGTGGTTGCAGTGGAGGTGAGAAAGGTGAGAAAGAATCTGGTCTGGTGAGTCAGAGAGAGAGAGAGAGTTAACTTCACACAGAGAGAGAGTACTCACACACACACACACACACTCTCTCTCTCTCTCTCTCTCTCTCTCGGTGACTGAGGCGTTTACTAGATCGATCTGGGGTTCGAGATGCGGTCAAACGAGAAGATAGAATCCCGGGCCCAGCAGATAACAGAAAATCCTAGTTTGCGGAAATTATGTGATTGAACTCAAATTGGGGAAGAGAGATGGGAGGAAAGTGTCAAAGTTGGGCCTGCAGTCTTCAGAATGAAAGGTGGCTAGGCAGGAGATCCCAACCTGTGGATATCCGCCCTCTCGATCTCTAGGCTTAGATTCTTCTACTTAATTACTTAAGGCCTCCCGCCCTTACTTTAAGTCCTACACATAACCACTCCAATAGTTTCTACAGGATTTTAATTTCCCACGGACTCTCTACCCACGCGACTCCCGAATCGTGGGACGTGTGCGCGCATATAACAACGACCGTCGAGAACTATACGGGCTTCCATGGGCCCTGGATCTGAGTCGTTGATGAGGCTCTCCGCAACATCTGTATCGAACGGGGGATTGAGAGGCCTTACCGAAAGCCTCGAGAGCAGATGTCAAGAGACGAGATGATTGGAAGGATCCAAGAACACCAGAGGTCACAGGATACCAACCATCTCAAGAGACACAAAGAGAGGCAGCGGGAGAGGCGGTGACAGAGGTGAGAATGCTTCCTGGTAAGTGGGAGGAAATGGATGGTAAGAGTGCCTTTTAACCTGTCATGGGGATGGAGGTAAGAGCGAGTTCCGGCTGGTGAGAAAGGAATTGTAGCGGTAGATCAGCTGGGGCGCTTGGGATGTATTGGTCTCCCCTCCGTGATTAGCATATCTCACTAGCTTCGAGTTGGTATATATTGGTGACCGCGTCTGAGGATATATCTACCTCCTGCTAGCCAATCCTCTCCACTCCCGTCACAAACCTTCATTTTCTACGAAAGATCAAATTCCACGGACCCTACAGCAATCATTAAAAATTTACAATTATACGCGACGAGGAAGAAAAGAGATATGCCCGAAGATGGAGAGAAAGCTTGTGGGGAAACTGCAGGGAAGAAGGCGAAGGACAAGGGCGAAAGAACCAATGACGCCGAAGTGAAAAGTAGCAGAGAATGGGTTACATGCATCATACGAGAAAAAATTGAGAAGAAGGGGGGGAGCGGAGAAACTCCGCAGTTGGGCGGAGGGACTCGCATCTGCCATCGAGAAGGGCAAAACGGCACAGCTTTTCGGTTTGGTGTGGGCGCCCATCACCAACACCAAAGGGCAAGCGAATGTGCTGCGACCCAAAGCTCTAGTCCTGAACAGGGCTGGAGAAGGAGAAGAGAGGAAGCTGGGGAAAGAGGGCGTGTACCTGGATGTTCGCTTGACATAGATCAAACAATACGCGCTATCTGTTTAAGTCTCACCCTATCAACCTCGATAAAATTCTTGAGATGGATGGGCTGGTAGCCCCCTTCGAGAACATCGTAAAACACTACCTCGGCGCGAATAAGAAGAAGCTCGCATCCTTGAAGAAGGATTTTCGTGCCGTGATACGGCTGGTATTCCTTGACCAGGGTCTGCTATACACCCTCGGTGAAGGATCGAGTGTCACCAACCTGGACAATCTCGAAAGGTCGATGAAAGAGGTCATCGAAGCCCTCCTCTCCTCTTGGGCAAAGGACGATGATGAAGGCAACCTAGAGACACCGCCGCCGGCGGACATGGAACCAACGAACCCCCTTCCCCTCCTTGACACGACAGAGGTGATGTCACCACCGGGGAAAAAATGCAGCACCCAACGTGTTATATGTGAGGATACCCGAGGGAAAGAGGAGGAATCCGGTAGCTAAGAAATTGCGGCCGTGCCCACACAGAGCTTAGAGCGAGCTTAGCAAGCATAGGGGAGCATATCGATCAATTGGACACATCTACACCGAGCTTACGGAAAAGCTGTATTACTCAAAAAAGGAAATTGGCATATTCGACGTAGTGAATCATAACTACTAGCTATCCACTGCCGGATCCCTAAGCTAATAAATCGACAAGAAGAAAATGGCGCATATTAGTTACTGTACTTAAGAGATGTATCTACATTTCTTACTGCGTAGAAGTATCTGTAGTTATAAGAATATGAGTCGCTTTAAGCGTCTTACTTATACTCTGTTCTTGCGGCTAGAAAATTAAGCTTACAGTATTTGTAGGGATAGGGCAACTACTTTCCTGTTACTTGGATGCTAATTTCCAGAAACCTGTAGTACATCACCAAGGAAATCACCGCGTTCGGGATGGTGAATCATAACCACTAGCCATCCACTTCCCCAAGCTTAGACCAATTATCCGACGATAAGACATCGAGAGATCGGAATCTAGTCTAAAGCGGCTTTCCATTGGGATATTGCACCAGAGATTGAGTTTGTCAGTCACAGGCATGGAATGCGTCGTTACATATCCAATATATGGGAATGTTTCGCGTTTAGAAAGGATCATATCATATAATGCATGGTATATCTCCTTAGAAGAGTTACTGCATCCCGCCTAAAGGAAGTGCCGTATGCTAAATCAATGAGAAGGAGTCCCCCACGCCTATTGCACGCCATCTCCTCGAGCCCAGCCTCAGGTTCCCCGCGTCGCAATAATCGCTCAGCCTAATCGAATTCCTCATCCCCAATCTCCCCCCGAGACACTATCTGCATGATGATATCATCTTCGTCAATCTCCTCTGCCTCTGGAGGCCCCCCTCCATTCCCTTCATCTGCGGACTCGTCATCGGTCGCATTCCTACCTTCTCCACCCCCAGCAGACCCACCCCCAACTGCATCGTCAAGTCCTTCGTCGTCGATGGGTTCGTCGTCGTCCTCTAGCCAATGTTCCTCGCTGCCCTTCAATTTCTCGATGTCTCCCCTCAAGGTCTCGGCCAGGCGGCCAGATGGATCACGGCGCGTGGCGTCAAACAAGCGCCCCAGCGGCTCCCCCGCCTGGATGTCGTCAGTTGGGACTATTGGCTCTCGCTGACGGTGTTTGACAATGTGGCGGCCATCCACGATGGCCTCGAACTTTGTTTTTCTGGTCCTTATATTGATTACCTTCTGGTCTATCCATGCATCCTCGCTATACAACGCGTGCACAGTGACATCGTGCTCTTGACCGATACACCATGCGCGGCACAAGGCCTGTTCCTCAACCGAAGGTGTCCACGAGAAGCCCACAATAACGACCTGAGAACCCTAAACAATGTTAAGCCCCTCATGCGCGCAGTAGGTGGAGGCGAGGAGGACGGAACCGGGACGGCTCTTCTTGAACTGCGAAATTACCTCGTACCTCTCTTCCATCTTGAGCGTGTTTAGCCCGTCCAGACGGAAAACTTTGCATTGTGGGTTTTCTCCTTGGAAGCGCGGATCCTGCTTCAGTATGATCTCCATGAGGTCGAGCGATCTGACCCATGGGGAGAACATAATAGTCCGTCTCCCAGGGTGCTGTTCGTGGTATTCTTTGATCAGGTCTCTTGCTTTTCGCAATCTGGCACTCTTCTGGACGTCGTATTCGGCGCAGTCCGGATCGTTGAACTGCTCGAGCCGTTTTTCCCATTGCGCCCTCACTTTTTCTCGACGAGAGATGTGCTTCATCTTGGGGTCTTTGTCGTCCTCGAATGACATCGGCAACCCCGGGTGAATCGCGCGCATCCTGGCTTGTTGCATGATCCCGAGTAGCTCTCCCCGCCTCAACGGGTTATCCTTCGCTGCCTCGAATTCGTTGTGTAGATATTCGACCACTCTTCTGGTCTCCTCGTCCATTTCATGCGTAATGCGCTTCGAGTCGAGCCCAGGAAAGTTAACCAGAATCTCCGTCTTCTTGCGTCGAATGACGTAGGGCATGAGAACCGCGTGGAGAGCCTTCAATTGAAGGTCTTCGTTGTCGTTGGGGCTCTTGGAGGGCATAAAATTCTTCCTGAATAGACGCCAATCCGAGAAATGGGGATTCTTCACCAGCCTCATGTATGCGAAAATATCCTTGATGTAGTTGCGCACCATCGTGCCGGTCATACCCCAGGATTTTTCGCGTGCTACATCGAATACGGCTTCTGCCAGGCCGCGCTTAAAGTTCGTGATGGCCTGACATTCATCCACTATGAGACTGCTCCATGTTAGCTTTGCACGGTGCTGACCGCGGGACCACTCACTCTTTGAAGAACACCCCATACACGGGAGACTTTCTGAGAATATCGAGGCGGGGGTCGTTGGGTCCCTTGAATGGACCATCGTGAACGTTCTCTTCATTGTATACTCTACCATGTTCGCGCTTCAGGCCATCTCTCGTCACCACCAAGACATCCGCGGCCTTGACCTGATCTGGGGAGAGATCTCTCAAGGATTTGATCTTCCCATTGACCGAGGGATGCGCGTAGATCACGGACAGACCGCCGCGGGGCAGCCAGGCGTCGAATTCAGACTTCCAGTTCAGGACCAGTCCCGCCGGGACGACGAGCAACGTCGGCATCTTATGGATGTGATGCTGATTCTTGCACCGCATCAGGATATACGTTATCATCTGTGCGGTTTTTCCAAGTCCCATATCATCTGCGAGAATCCCGCCAGGTAGCTCCTCGATAATCTGAATCATTCCTCCAACTCCACGGCGCTGGTAATCCTTCAACCGTCGGACGATGACACCCTCGGTATCACGCCCCAATACCCAAGGAGGCTCTACCAATGGCAGCGCAGTCCGATTCTTGACGTTCTCGTGCGCCTTGTCGATGTGCTCCGACGCATCAGCGTCCCGCTTTTTTCTCATCAGGCGTATGCGCGCTTGTTCAGCCTCTTTGCTCTCTCTTTCCGCTGCCTTCCTTTCCTTTGCCTCCTCCTTCTGCTTCTTCTTGCGCGCCGCCTCCGCCTTCTTCTTTTCCATCTCCTTTTTCTTCTCCTCCATCTCTTTTTTCTTCTCCTCCTTCTTCTTCTCCCGCTCTTCCTGCTCTTTCCTCAGTGTCTCCGGGTCTTTGGCCGTCCTGGGCGTCCGTTTCTTGCGCGGGGGGTCACCATCTCCATCACCTGGTCGGGATCGTTTGGTGGCAGTCTCGCCCATAATGCTCAATCAGCCGAGCAGCAGAGGGATGGGATCGTGGTATGGTTTGTAGGTGGGGTCGTGGATGCGCTGCACTTGGTCAGTGGCTAGAGAATCCAGTTTGCGGGAGACGTACGGTCAGCGGGAAGGGGCTCAGTGGGCGCAGCTGGAGGAGAGAAGGAGAAAGCGGCCAGTGGAAGCGGTTTTATAGTCGAGGTCAAGGCGAAGGTACGAATTGCGGGAGGCACCGGATAACGGGGTCTCGGGTTCGACGTACGAAGAGGTGAGGGAGAAGGAGATGTTGGATTCGATAGTAGCAGACAACTAGATAGATTGGGGGAACGGATTGCGGGAGGCACCGGATAACGGGGTCCCAGGTTTGATTTAGGAAGAGGTGAGGGATGAAGAGAGGGCCCGGAATTTCAAAGCCACAGCCAACGTGCTAATAACTGGAGAAGTATGGGTGTGAAGATCGGAGGCAATGTTTCCAATCAACGCAAAAGGATTTAGGCGATGGTACGAATTACGGGAAACGCCGGATAGCGGATTGTTTGGAGCGTATATAAAACCCCTTCTCCTCGCCTGTTACCCGTACTCCTTCTACTATCGTGTGCCCGTAAACCGAGAGGATCCGCAATTCGTAGCTTCTTAGGCGGTCCCAAGGCTAAAGCCGCGAGTTACTGTAACGTAAGCTATCTACCACTCTCTCCTACCTTCTACTCTATTCGATCTTAACTCATAGAACGACTACAGTGCGTGTCAGGACCTTGCATTCCCTGTGTCCCCACGCCCGCAAATTGGGAGGACCCGCAAACCGTGGTTTTTTACCTGGTCCAAACGTCCAAGCTGTTATTTGGTATAATGTGAGTTACCTGCTGACCCCTGCTCCCTATTCTACTCGGTTTGTATTCGAGAAACGCCTACAGTTCGTGTCACGGCTTACACTTCCATCCTTTACATTAGCCCTGCGGGATATAGCAGATTCCACCACAGAGTGCCCGAGGCCACCCCTACACGTCCGCCTCCCTTGAAACGATACTCGTCGGCAGCAAGCCTCGCAGCGAGGGTCAACAGAAAAGTCGCCTCCACATCGTCCTCCACAAGGCTCCTGGAAATGGCCACCACGAACAATTCACCCACGAGTGACGTGCCCGATGTCCTGCGTGCAATCACCCGCATGGATACAACAGCGTGGAAGTTCCCCGAATGCGATTGTTACGAAATGCACTCCACTGACAAGGAGCCAAGACCACAGGTTCCTCCACGTCCACCTCCCTACCGGTCAAGCCGGGATGCACATGTCTCGCGAGGTTTTCTCTGCGTTATGTCTGCTGTACCTGCTCACCACTGCGAGCTTCTAGACGGAATATCCCCCGTACTATGACTACCTGGATCCCAAAGCGACATACATTACAACTCTTCAACTTGCAGCATGCACGCGTTATTCGCTGGCTCTATTTCTTGCACAAGGGGGGGAGTAATGGCCTCTCTACATCATCCTCTTTTCTAGCCAATCGAAGATTCTACAGATTCCGCTACCCGTACGATTCCGCAAACCGTAAGTTGGGCCTCGCAGCTTGAACTATATATGCCGAACATAAGCGCCAAAGGCTAACTCTTAGAGCGCTATATTCTTAGAGCACTATATAAGAAGCTACCTTCTCTCCTTACGACCTTTATTTCTTTCCCTCCAACAGATTCCGCAACCTGTACGATTCCGCAAACCGTAAGGTAGGCCTCGCAGCTTGAACTATATATGCCTAACAGAAGCGCCTAAGGCTAACTCTTAGAGCACTATATAAGAAGCTATCTTCTCTCCTTACTGCCTTTATTCTTTTTCCTCCAACAGATTCCGCAAACCGTACAGTTCCGCAAATCGTGAACTAGGCTTCGCAATTGAATCGCACATCGTCCAACTGAAGCGCTAATGCCAACTTCCTAGGAGCTATATAGGAAGCTATCTTCTCTCCCTAGGATATTTATTCCTTTACCTCCGACAGGATCCTTATCACTGCAATTCTGCAATTCCGCAAGGAGTGAGTTTTGGCTTGTAGCTTGAATCGCAAGTTACCTACTTCCTCGTCGAGAGAATCCTTACATTCCTTTCCATTGGGATTAAATTCTAGGGGACCTACGATTCCACGCTTTCATTACTATCGACTAAATCTCTCGTCGACTGTGGCGCCAAGGGGTTTAAAACACTGTATATCACTTCACTTCCCGCTGGTTGACGATCTATCCTCTTCTTCCTACTGAACCCGCGTCCACCCACCGTGTCCACATGGCGACTCCTTCTGGATTCGAACCCGCCTTTCCAGCACGCATTCCTGCTGAGATATTGGCGAATATCGCACGATATCTATGTGAAGAGCAACCAAACAATGCCCCGTCAGATTTAGTAAGCGGAAGGCGGTCAATAGAAGAGATAGGCATCCTCTATCCATCAGCCGTCGAGGATGACCTCAGGGCTCTCATGGCGTTGCAAAATGGGAACCTCTCCATAGAGGCAGAGCGAGAACTCTACGCTAGCGTCTCTCTGAACCCGCGCAACATACTCTGTTTTCTAGCGCAGGTGACAAAGAAGCCACGGTTGGGGAATGTTGTCAAGCGGATTTCCATCGACGACTCAATCGAAGAACCCGGGGCGCGACTATCCGCAAGCGAGATTGAAGTCATGCGAAGAAGACCTAGGGAACTCTCCGATAATGGCGGAAGATTGGTTACCTCCTTCAACCCACGCCTGGCGCCACTACTGGATCCTGGGAACAAAGATGGCAATCCGACATTGGAGGTCGGAGAGCTCAGACCACTGCTTGCTGTCGCCCTCGAATATACAAAAAATGTGGAGCTTATTCATCTCGCTGTCAATAGGATGCCTTGTCTTCAGAGATGGGGTTATCAACTAGCGCTCCTCCCAAGGATTCAAAAGGTCGTCCTATATGGAATTACTTTGGGAAGGTTTTGCTCCAACGGGATGTACAATCTTCTTAACCACCCTGGAGCCCCGAAGATTTCCATAAAAATTGCGACTGGAAGCGAAGAATGCATTGGAAAATGCAACGAGTGCGCGCCTGGCATCCCAGCTGCACGCCCAGAACAAGGAGTGCGACAGCTGTTGATAGAAATGCACTACTACGACCCGTATGACGATATCGACCCTTCTTTTGCGCATAAGATTGCGTCTTGTCTACAGGCGGCTGCTCCACTTGAAGAATTGTCCATCATTACAAAGCGAGGATGTTACGGGATTCCGCGTCACATGGATATGTATACTCGTGCGGACCTACCTCCTCACGACTTCTTCGATCCATTTTTCCTTATACAAAATCCCTCACCGCACTGGTTTACTTTGACATCACTGCGAATTTTGGGCCGTATGGAATTTGAACCTGAAGAGCCACTTGATGTCAAGGAGTTGAAGAATCTAGTACACCTTGATATTGACGGTATGGCATTTATTAAGGGACAGATCGCCTTGGACCAGGCGCTACAGGACCCTGCAGATTGGCTCTTTCTTCCAGCATCCCTTAAAACACTCAGAATTCGAGTCTATGATCGTCCATGCCCTATCGAAACCATTGCCTATTTTGGCTTGATGGTGGCATGGCTAATGAAAGACGCGAGCTTTATGCCAAATCTAGTGAGCATACAGGTACATGTTGGTGTGGAAGTAGACCACTTCGAGGCACTTATGCGCAGTCTCCCCTTTCCTATGGAGACCGTAAAGCAAGAGCAGCTCACTGATATGTTAAGCTCGCCAGATCCCTATCAAATCCTCTGCAAGAGCCCATACGGCCGACAGGTCGATATACGGGTTGATTGTCGACCAGAGATGATAAATAAGGAATGGCCAGGGCGTCTTTATCATGGCTTATGGATATGAATTAGGATGGTTGGGAGATTTTTATTTGTTCTCTCTTGCATTGCATTACCTCTATATATTCAGGTATAAGACGTTTATAAACAAGGCTTCAATATAGTATTATCAAGAACAGCTGCTTCAACACTACTGCCAATGCATGATTTTCAGTGGGCTTTCTCGAAGGGATGAGGCCACCGGACGTGTCATTCTCGAAAAGGATTATAATGCTGTTTCATCTTGGTATATGCGTTGAGAACGTTCAACCCAATCTCTAGCCTGTGATTTTTTTTTTCGGCAGGCATTGGATCAAGACTTTCTAAGTGTACCTGTGTTTTTGCAGCGTGCCATACGTGTTTGTACTCATTGCATCTTGTTGTATCCTTTTCTAAACGTGCTTCTCCACGCGTCATGTGCATGAGTCTGGTGCAGTGCAGGGTAGATAACAGGACACATAATTAATGATATAGTGCAATTACACCATCGTACAATTGATTGCATACTTGTGCCTCACTTTCGTTTCCCTATTTTACTGTGTGTTATTGTTACCAACAGGATCCGTGCTACACTAACGGTTTTCGGAAAGGACGAAAGGGGCGAATGGATGTATCCCGGAAGTAAAATCAGTCAAAGTAGTTACGTACCAACTTTAGCACAGAAGTGCCTTTCCACACCGACGTCTCGCTACCAGAGAATACTTTAAGTTTCTCAGGACTTATTGTCTGGGTATGTCCATGAACGTGTAAGAGTGGCTCAAAATAATTGCTTGAAATGGGAACAGACTGGGACTGTAGCTACGTATACAGAGTAATGTCGCAAGTGATCGGGGCCGTGCCTCATTCGGTCGGCGCCCACACACCCGTCCGGCTCTGACGAGGACAGGATGTTGTGTTCTAAGCGTGCGGATTGAGTGGCTCATTAGCACTGTTGGTCATTAGTGCCGATATCGATGCCTTCCTGGAAACTATGGCGGGGGTGTTTTCGCGTTGCGTCGACACCCAACCAAAACTTGCCGGCGGTGGATTAGGCGCCCGGTATTCTCCAAAATCACGACATAATGCACACACCTGGGCATACATCCCTCGCCGCGCGCGGTTCTCCCTGCAACGTTCTTCAACAGAAGGGGAAAAGCGTCTCCTTCCAAAGTACTTATGCTCACACCCCAGCATTGACATCTCCACATCACCATGCAACTCCTGGAACTCCCTTTGGATATCTTCAAGCTCGTGATTACGTTCGCGGTACGCGAGCTCGGGTTGAGACAGTCGATGAGAGCTCGTCTTACATGCAGTATGTCCTGCCTGCAGCAAGAATACGTCTCTTACCTTAGCTAATTCGTTATAGGCACGTTCGCGGGCGAGATCCTTGATGCTGTCATTGCCACAAGAATCTTTGAGGAGGTTACAGAACGGAGGGCGATGCGGTTGCGGATTAATCACAATCACGATGTGATTGCACGGCATCTCTATCACCGAGTTCGTACTGACAGATCGTCGACCCATCCAGGGATCACTACTATTCGTGAGACGGGCCAGATGCTCGCCCAACACTCCAGTTCAGAGAAAGACCCTATGCGAGTTGAGCTGCTAGAGCGCAGTATATGCAAATGCCTGGCCGTGAACGCCGGCGCTCGCGTGCTCACCGTACTGAGGGGAGAATACAAGGATTACAAATCCCAGCTTGAAGGCAGCACGTGGGCCAACTGCCTCGCCATAGCTGCATGGATTGGGGAGAAGGCTCTGGTAGAGTCACTCTATAAGGGACCAGATCCATTATCATTCTTCGGGAGACCGTCGTGGGCTGCGGCCGCCCAAGGGCATGCCGACATCCTTCAATTCTTCCTCGACCAAGGCGCTTTGCCATACGAGCCAACTCACCAAGGAGGCCCCAATTTCGATCTTTCTCGGGGCCCCCTCCCTGTGGCGGCGTACATGGGCCACGAGAAAATCGTATGACTGTATCTCCGGCCACAATATTATCGCACTGAGACGCGGCGCGACCTAGAAGTATCCATTTTCTATGCAGCGTATGGTAACCAGTCCATCGCTCTCAAATTTTTAGTGGAATACTACAAGAAAGTCTCAACCCCGAACGAGTTCCAGGCAACAATTGACCATGGCCTCGTCTGCAGTTGCAGGCGGGGGGCCCCCGTTGCCGCTCGGATTCTCTTGGACTACGGTGCAGATGTAAACGAATCAGACAATCGTCCAAAATCGTGTCTTCAGCTCGCGGCGATTGCTGGCAATGCGCCCATCGTTAAGATGCTGCTCGACGCCGGTGCTTCCCTTAAAGCTGATAGTGCAGTTCGCCGGCGTACCTCCTCGAGAGTAATACAAGGGAAGCCTCAAAGGGATGCGCTATGGCGGGCTCGTTGGGGGGGACATACGGCGGTTGTAAAACTTATAGAGGAGAAGCAACGAGAGTTATCAGAAAGAGGCTTCTAAGACAATACCACTACGTTCTTCCCAGCTGGAAGCCAAGAGGGGTTGAGGTTGGCATTTCCCATCTCGTAGATGAATGCCGAGGCTAGTGGTTGGTAGACAATGCACAAGTGGACAGCGCACGTTGGGCACTGGGCAGTGGACAATGGACGGTGCTGGGAAGCAAATAGGCCACACAATCAAAGTACAAAGAGAGTGTAGAAAGATAGAGAATCTGATCATATAATGGAATATTATCTCGAACTCGCCAAAGCCTTTTCTCTTAGCGATGTTACGCCCTAATAATCGAAATCCTCATACTCTACATCCTTCCCTTTCAGCCACTCCAACACAACCTTCCGCAGCCCCTTCGAAGCGCAGATATACCACTTATTCGCTCCATGCAGATTTTCTTTCGCCAATCTCTCTTTTCTAACCGCTGCTCCTTGCCCACTGACCATTTGGATCTTTTCATCAAGTATATGCTTCTCTTCAGCGTCCTCCGGATCTTTGTATCCAGTGAGATAAACATGCGTGCATCCGGCCAGCCCCGGGCATCGTTTAAAAACTTCCATAACGAAATCAATGTCGTCTGCACGGATCGTCCAGAACAAATTGAGTCGTATGGAGACATCTCGTGCAAGTGATGGCCATCGGCCTAGCAAAGGCGTGATGCCAACGCCACCAACTACGAAGCTGACTTCCTCGGCATAGTTTCTTCCGATGTAGAAGTCTCCACCCACACCAAGGATGGGAATCTGTAGGTTCCCTATACTATTTGTGCTGAAGAGGAAACTCGTCACGGGCCCGACTTTGCGAATCGTGATTTCGAATTCTTTGCTCTTGGGGGACTCCTCCTCTGGGGCCGATGATATGGTAAATGTGCGTATGAAGTCATCGTTCAAACTCGTCGGGTCTTCATTCCGCATGTGTGAATATCCAATATCCAGCTCTTTCGAGAAGTCCAGAGCAACCCATTGCCCAGCCTTATGCGAGATACCCTCCGCCACGGAGAACCTGAACCGAGCAATTGACGGCGTTATCAGCGTCCTGCTGACCAGTGTGGCGAATTGGCGAGAGGCAGCAGTATAGGATGCTTTAATGTTTCCTTCGGAGGCTAATTTTCTCACAAGCGGGTTATATGGGGAAGGTATCTTTCTCGTCCCGCGAAAAGTGAGACCAGATGGCACATAGCGAACCTCTTCCGTAGTGATCTTGACGGCCAGATTGCTGCCCGGTAGTACCTTGGCGGCATCGTCTAGTGTCAGAACCTCGGCCGTACCAGTCATGTATAATGCGTCGCCCGTCTCGTAGTTGGGAAAGACAAGCCCGATGCGCGGGTTTATCTGCAGGTTTCCAAGACTCTGGTACAGGCGGTTGCCGGAGTACTCTGGGTAGACTATCTCTGTGTCCGAAAGAATGCGCACGAATCCGGGGGGGCCGCCGCGGTGGTTCGTGTCCATATCCGAGGGTGAACTGGTGGTAAGGAAGAACATGTCCGCTTGAGATATCACTGCTTTGGCTTTGGCAGACAGCGAGGTCGATTGAGATATGGGGCTTGACGTGACCAAGGCAGGTCTAATTTCGTACTGATTGAGGTATTTCGGGCAGTTCCCCATGCTTTGTTCGATGCTGCTGACAAGCTGTAGCTGATGCTGCGTCTGGGGAGCTCCTTGTTGTTTCTGGTGATCCTCTTCAAACTCCACGTTGACTTCCCCTAAGCCCGCAGCTAGCACTCGCCCAAAGAGCTTAACTCTTTTCCTCGTCATGAGATCAATAGTTAAACCTGCGATCATTTTATTGTCACCGGCCGCCATCTCACCGTTCTCCATAACTCCACCGGCCAAGGCCTGTGCGACAGGATCATTTTGCCCATCCACAAGCGTCCGGGTTCCGATCATCTTACCCCCAAGGTGTTCGGTGAATCCTGTTCGGCCACCCCACAAGGAGGTCCACGGTCTCTGCTGTGAATCCAGAGTGCCGATGGCTAAAAGGGGCGCTCGTTGGAGCAGGTACATTGCTTGGGGTGTCAACGTGGTAGCTGTGGGGTTGTCGTGCTCGGGGACATGCATGAGCTTGTGCATTCTCTTTTCGCCTTCGTTCCAAGGCAGAGCCATTGTGAAGAAGGCCATGGTGCGTGGAAGGCCTCTGGCTGGATAGATAGACACCGGGTTTGGGCAGGCAGTAACGTAACTTTGCGTTGATTCTACGGTGTATGCTTGCTAAAGTGTTCTAGACGCGATTTTATATGTTTCTTAGGGCTACTGGCTTGAGATGGAGTCATTACAGGGCGTATATGTTCATCCTGAAAGGGCCTGTTTGTAAGCGTCTTGCCGTAACGGCAGTAATGCCGCTGGTAGATTCCATCGGCATGGAGGTGAAGACAAGCTTTTTAGTAATCCGTTCTCGGCCGCGGGGTTGAAGGCGAGATTGATGGATGTAGCCCTGGGAAGGTGAAAGGATAGGCTTACTCATCCCCTTGCTAGCTCAATATGGTTAGCCGCAATGATCTCATGTGAGAGACCAGGAGAACCACCTGGGCAGTCGGGTGGGCCAGGGTGTGCGGGGAAGCTCCAACATCATCTCCAGTATCAAGAGCACAAGAATAGTCGATGCTGATATCTACACTCAATCGGACCTTTTCATTGCCGTCCGGATGATGTGTTCAAGAGAAACATATAGCCCGCGATTGCGCCACGCCGAGCCACGAGCTGAAGCATGCAGCTGCAGCTGAACAAGCCAAACAAGCCCCTACTCCCCTCCGAACCGCGTTCCATGATCCAACTACTACGCTCCTGCTCTGCACAAACTGACTTTCCGTTGCTTCAAATCTGTACTCCACGTAGTGAGCCTATATTGCGATTTCAGCGTCTTGCACATCATTCCGCAGGCTTCACCCCTCAGCCTCGGCCATCATGATACCACGTAGAGACCGCGTGAAGCCAACGAGTTATCCTGTCCTCATCTTCCACATCCTTCGCAGCGCACAGCTCGTCTCCGCGATAGTCGTGGCAAGCATAATGTCCTACTTCCTATGGCAGCTACACCACGACCACTACCGGCTTCCATGGACGTTCATCTTGGTATGTCTCTCCAAGCTGAACTCCCCCCATGCCTCCCTGAAGCGACTGGACTGACTTCTCCTGGCGCGACAGCTCCTCACAGTCTCCTTGCTGACAATCCTCTTCCTCTCCGCAACCATCCTCCTCCACTGCTTCTACGGGTTGAATCCGCTCCTCAGCAGCACTCTCAACAGCATCTTGCTCGTGCTATGGTCCCTCGGTTTCGCTCTCCTAACATGGTGGACCTCCGGCACGCTCGCTCACGTCTGCAACGTCAAGAACTGGGACGACAATACGGGAGTTATGATCTGTCGCATCTACAAGGCGCTCTTCTCGTTCTCCCTCTTCGGAATGTTCGTATCCCTTCTCTCCTTCTCGAGCCGAAGTCCAGAATGCTTACTCGGAATAGGTTGTCCACCCTCCTCGCCCTTCTCCTAGACATCCGCGCCCAACGCAAAGCCACCCACCTAGGCCAATTTACCGCTCTCCAACCCCTCGATAACAAGCAGGCATCTTCACAACGCTTACCTCAGGAATCAGGCGACGTGAACCCGAATCCAATGGCGAGACATCAGCAAAGGGGAGGGGAAGGGTATGCAGCGCTAGATGCGGAGATGGCGTATGATGATACGGAATACCGGGGTGCGGCTGGCCATGTCGACCGGTGACGTTGACCATGGAAAGTGAGGCTGAGAATGAGGACGTTTTACGGTCAAGTCAAGACTCTGCTTGAAATAGTTCGCATTGCGCGGCGTTTGGTGTTCGGCTTGGTTCATCTGATGCTGCCTCTGGGAGAGCTGCAGGGCTGGGCTCCACTTTCATGTGGGTACGAAATCGACGCTATTATGACTCATCAGGCAGGGGCATCGGATCCCGATCACGACCTCCAGGAACCTGTATTTCATGTGAAATGTGCCTTGCTTGTTGCATTACCATGATAATTCAGATCGGGTATATATACGACGCTCATCCCAAAATTTGCATCGAAAACGTCCAAAGCTGAATGGCGCAGCGGAAGCGCGCCGGGCTCATAACCCGGAGGACACTGGATCGAAACCAGTTTCAGCTATTATTTTTTTCCTTTTTCCTTTTTTTTTCCGTCCCGTCTTTTTGCTTTTTTGTCAAAACCAGTGGCGCTGAACTTGGCACCGTTCCCGCTTGGCTTTTGCCCAGGAAATAGCGAAGATGTAGTTACTATATAAGTCGTTTTCCCTTCATCAAGAAGGTGATGCGACATTCATGATTATCACACCGGACGCAGCCAGCTACTCTGTCAACCAAATTCGAGGTCGTTGACGTTCGCCTAAAACCCCAGCATTGGCACGCTGGTCGATCATGGGTATACATTTCCAGAAATCTACGTTCGTCAATCATTATTTTTACATGCCTAGCTTGCTTTTACGCCTAGCTTAATCAACTCCAAACTGCTTGTCCAGTTTCGCCAACGCCGCCGCCTGCTCCGCATCATGCCGAACGCCCTGCACCTTTGGCAGCTCGCTCATCACCTGCTGAACCAGGCGTTCGAGGTCTTTCGGGTCCCTTGCGTCCAGCTTTCCTTTCCCCTTTGCAGGACCTGGAGGAACAGAGGGTTTCACCTCCCTCTTTCTCAGCATGACTTGGCCCTTGCTGTCCATGTAGGTCTCATATCCTTGTTGATCCAGTACCTCGTTGGGCACGGGCACTCTCGGGGGAGGTGGCTGTGCGGAACTAGATGCAGACGCAGCCTTGTTTTCTTCGACATATTTCTCCAGTGCTCGGATCCGGTCCTGATTCTCCTTGTTACCCTCCATCAGGAACCGCAGGCACATGATAGCGTGTTCCCTTATGTATGGGTTGTGCTCGTCATAGCTGCAACAATTGAGGACAGCCTCGATGCCGCCAAGAGGCCTGACTTGATCCTGCACTTGGCGATTCTTCCACACAAGAGAGGATACGACAAGGACGGCCAACTTCTTGAGGTTTCGCCATTCAAAGTCGGAAGGCTCATCTTGCGCCTCATCAATGTATGGTCGCGGCGATGGCATGTATCCTTCGGGTGTTGTGCCGCCAGGGGCAACATCGTAAGGCCGCTCCACTATAACAGGCTGTGAGGACTCGGCGTCGGCAGGCTGCTGCGACTGTTGCGGCTGCTGTTGCGGCTGCTGTTGCGGCTGCTGTTGCGGCTGCTGTTGCGGCTGCTGTTGCGGCTGCTGTTGCGGCTGCTGTTGCGGCTGCTGTTGCGGCTGAGGTTGCGGTGGGCTTGGTGGCTGCGGAGGGGGTGGGGTGGCTCGAGCGGCTGCAGTAAGAGGAGGAACAGACAGCTGTCCCTTGGGAATGGCGGCATCGAGTTCCTTGAGAAGCGTCACAAGCTCGGTAGATATCTCCCAGTCACTCAGCATCTTTTTCCACACCGAGTGTTCGGTCAAAATGGCGAAGAACTCAAGATACTGGTACACGCCCTCATACATGCGCTCCATATCCCAGAGATTGAGCGGGAAATCTTCAGGCTGTGCGTGGCCGGCGCGTATCTGCCCTTGCAGGAAGATGAGGGCGCATGTCTGTGGGATGATATGCCGTCGGAATTCGGTAAGGAGGAAGTTGACCATATGGGCATCGCCCTGATCCACTTGTGGGGGGCTGCCTTGATGACCCATTGAGGTGGCCTGCGCTTGACGCTGTTTGAATATGATGGTGAGGAGTTTCATAATGACGGCCTGTGCAGGGGAAATGATATCCTTGGATCTGTTACAGCTGTCAGTGAACGACTCGTAGAACTCCAGGACACTTACTCTGACTCTCTGAAAGCATGGTAGGCGAAGGGTAGTAGCTGGTTAGCGAGTATTGCCTCCATTATCTTGACCATGAACTTGAAGTATAGTTCGTCCTCTCGCAGATCCCATGCAGCGACAAAGATCAGAAGCTCCCGCAGAAGGTTGCGGCCATTATCCTGCGCAAGCAGAAGATGGCACCGCACGCCGTGCATGCTTCTGATGCTACTCATTACTGCCGGATCAGGGTGCCATCCTGGCTGCCCTTCCGCAGGCT
Source organism: Westerdykella aurantiaca (assembly GCA_030412805.1). Classification (NCBI taxonomy): domain Eukaryota; kingdom Fungi; phylum Ascomycota; class Dothideomycetes; order Pleosporales; family Sporormiaceae; genus Westerdykella; species Westerdykella aurantiaca. The sequence goes on from JASJFJ010000001.1 coordinate 5,380,532, forward strand.
CGACAATGCCTCCCATGATGATCATCGGTAGCACTTCAATCTCGGTAGGACCAAGAATCAGGGGTACGTCGGTGAGCAAGCCGCGGCCTTCATCACCGGGGATGTCATCATAGTCATCATCATTGTCATCGTCCTCCGGGGGAGGGGAGCTCGGGGAGGCTAGTTCAGACGTTAGCGGGCCTCCAGGACGATCCGAATCTGGCTCGAGACGCTTCAACAGGTCCTCCTTCCCACTCCGAAGGATCTCGGCTCCAAACGATGGCGGGTAAGTCACGCGGAAATCGCTCTCACCTGCCGGAGACGGTCGCCTGACACCCGAATCCAATGTGCTATTAGCTGGCATCGACCGTGGCGGCGGCTTTACGTCGTCTTCGCCAGCCGGCTGGTCTTGTGAGGGAGTCTCTGAGGATAAAGCGGTTCGAGCCTTGTCAACCTCAACCTGAAGCTGACCTATGCTATCTGCCAGAGCTTGGCTGCTATCTCCGCTCTTACGATCGCTCTCTGGGCCCTGGGTCTGTCGATCCGCGACTTTTTTGTACACGTTGGACTGCGTAATCTCGTCACGATATTTGGCAACGACGTCGGCGTACAGCATGTTCCATTTCTATAAATGTTAGCGCTATTGCCACGAACTCTTTCGGGGAACACATACGTTCTTCTCCTCCTCGGGCATGGTTAGCCACCGTCTTCTGCATTCGGCGGCAATCTCTGTTGCACCCGTCTTTTCACCTTGCTGCGCGAGCGACTTTTTCACTTCGTACCCGATCTCGCCAATGTAGAGAAGAAATGGGGATGAGGCCGGTTGTTGGGGAATCTTGAACGCATCAGGTCCGTAGGGCGTCTTGCGCCCGGCAGGGGAAACCTCGACTTTCGGTGCCGACTCAGCATCTGCGCGCGGGTCTATGTCCATCTTGTACTTCATATCGGCGAAACTGGGAAGGTCGTTGTCCAAGTGACTGTCAAATAGCTCGATCCATAGCATGAGCTTCCTCTGCTCGTTTCGCGCCACCAAGTTGTTCAAAAACTGGAGGCAGGTGATGAGGAGCTTCTTGTCTAAGCGGCCCATGTCAGCACATGCAGCCAGAATGTGCATAAAGAGGTCCTACAGGTAGTAATGACATCCTGCCACCTCCGTTCCTCCTGCGTGCCCGCCTCGCCATCGTATCCTCTGGCTGTGACCCGTACACAGACGTTGATCAGGGTGAAGATGTCCTTGTCGAACAACCGAGCCGCCGCCAGGTTCTGCGCCTTCTCGCCACACGTCAACACATTGCGTGCGATCGCCACAAGCTGGTTCAACCTCTCCAGATCCTTCACGAGAGTTGTCGAACAGGAGGCGATGAGCGGTCCGGACAGGCCCTCATATTCAGGTGTGGCTGGGTCGGGGGCGGCGAAACAACGGCGCTCGAGGGAGGGTATAGCAGCTTTCAGCACTTGGGATAGATCATCCCAGAATTCGTAGGAGAGGCCAAGTTCTTCACTTCGGGAGTGTCAGCATTGTCTGCAAGAGTCATGGAACGTTCGTCACTGCATACCGAAGCTCAAAGTCCCTGCGGGTTTCTTGCAGAGTTTTTTTTACCACATCGAACATGAGCATACGTAAGGTCTCCTCTTTGATATACCCCGGGTTCCTGAAGTGCACGGTATAAGGCCCGAGGGCGAGTCTCAAGCGCGTGAGCCAGGGTTTTGCATTCGGCTTCTCCTCCTTCTCTGCTTCTGCCATGTCTGGAGCCTGCCGGGCATGTGGGAGTACGTACAAATCTCGGCCGGTCAGTCAAAGGGGTCAATTCAGTCCCCGAGTGAAGTAGAACGCTGAATTGCATAAAGTTAGGCTAGAAGTTGAGGGTGCATTGGCGGGGTCACACTTCGGGCGGAAGAATAATTTCGCGACGCGATGATTTCATAAGCAGGGGTGTTGCCTGAGGACTATGGCAACCGAGTGATAGAAAAAGTGTCGTTCGATCCTAGCAAATATCGTAAGCTTAATTCCCTAGGTGCAATAGCAGAGTATGGGCAAAATGCTCTTAGGGACTCGTATTCTCTAACTACGAAGTATCCTGCGCAGTTCGTAGTGTACCCTTTCTAAATTTCTTTACATATTACTAGCCTAAGACGTGCTTAGGAGGCAGTGGTTCTAGAAGTTGGTGCAACGCTTTTCCAGCCACCTGTGTGACCTATACGCGGATGTGTACAGGGTTCGAGAGGGAGGAACAGAATATTGATGGTGGACGAATTCTATCTCGCATCTGACGCATGTTGTTCCCACGCGTTCTACGACCACAAGAATACGAAGGAGAGTTGGCCCGTCTCCCTGCATTCCACCAAAGACGGTGGTATCAATGTGGAGTCCTGGACGGAGCAAAAAGCAGAAGAATGTGCAGGATTATTCAAATCGTAACAAGCTTAAGATTGCCAAGCTTGCAACGTCAGAGAACCCAGCTGGTCTTCCATCTTGGAACATATAAAATGTGAGCGTAGATACATGGGGAAGTATCTCCCACGGGCATAAAATGTTCCGACTTCGTCGACTATACTTCACTGCGTAGTTAGGGAATCGATGACGGCGGAGACTGCGATAAATAAAGAACTAGACCAAGATATTTCAGAAACCCAGAGATAATTATACTGTTACAAACCTTCCGCTTTGAGCCGTGCAGCTCTAAATCGGCTCACCTTCTTCGTCTTCCCATCCTGCTCTTCTACGAGGGGATAGTCCTCTTCTTCCTGCGTTGGCGTGAAACCCCCTTGTTGCTGGATCATCCTATTCCGCATCTTATGATACTGTACTTGTATCTCACGATTCACCACCACAGGATCGAACTCATCCGGGACATGGGGCTCCGAGGCTTGCTCGTGCTCGACGATGGTACTGGCTAATGTCTGTCCTTTTGGGCCTTGCGGAACCGGCAATGGCTCAGGTACGGATGGGTTGGGCAGCACCTTGAAGCTAGGTTGTGTCGCACCTGCACGAGAGCTCTTGAATCGGGATACCTTCGCCGGCTTTAGTGGTTCGGGAGTTGGCTGGTCGGCTGCTGGGCCAGTCCTCTCCACGATAGTGTCGGATATCGTAGGTGCTAGTGGCCGGCTTGGTTCAGGGGCCTCGATTTGATCCTTGACTGGCGGGGTCGCAGGCGCTATATCCAAGGTATCCGCGAACCGCACCCCCTTCTTCTGAGAGGCTGCATCCGGGGCTCTCTCCTTTGAAATAGACTCGTCAAACTCTGCGTCCTTCCTTATCTTTAATGTGCGAACGTCGTCGGAGTACTCCGCCAGAGGATGGGCATCTGGCCGCGGTCCAACATTCTCCAACATCCGGGCATTGAGCTTCTTTTCGAGTTCGAGCATTTTTGCCCGGTATTCGCCCGTAATCTCGCGTTTCAGGCTTCGCCCGTATTCGTCTTCCAATTCGCTCTCATCCTCTTCAGAGTAGTCGTCATCCGATTCCTCGTCAGAGTAGTCCTCATCGCGGCCGTCAAGATCGATCTCGGCTACGACCCGGCCGACCTCTGAAAGACCGTATTGAAGCATTTGTCGGCGCAACTCGGCGTCTTCTGGACTCTCGCCCTGCGGAATGATCGGGTAAGATGCAATCTCGTTGTCGTCTTCGTCGACTTCGATGACTCTGGTGCCTTTGGTGAAATTGTAATCCGCTAGCTCCTCATTATAGCCGGATCTTTCCAGAGCCGACCGTCCTTCTGGCACTGCTTCCTCCTTCGTATCTTCGGAGAAGGATACGGACTTCTTCGTAGGTGCGGGCTGCGGAGGTACAGGTTCGGACTTGAGGATGCCATTTCCTGTAGTCTGGAGGGGATCTCTCCCTTCCTCTTTGGGCAAATCGTCATTCTTCGAGACGGATGACGGGATTTCCCTTTTCTCCTCGGACTCGTTTGGCCCCTTGTTTTCAAGCTTCTGTATACCAGCCTTGCGCAACGCTTCCACGATCTCAGGCGCTGACTTCCCCGGCTGTAACACCGAACTTGATGTAATATTTCCCTCCTCATCCAGCTCTTCCTGAATGTCCATCAAGGGTAGGCCTTCTTCGTTCTCCAGATCGGGCTCTAATAGTACGGACGTCCCGGCCAGCCGCTTCTCGGCTGCATCGAGTTGCTTCGCCGCGGTGGTTATGTTCTGTTGGACATAGTCAACTCGCCTTGAGATCATGTCAATGACTTGGTTAGCAGTGCGTTTCGTCTGCTCATTCCCAACGAGCTGTATAATCTCCTTCTCATCTAACAGACTAGTGTCCAGGCCGCGGCCAATCTCGACCATCTCGCCGGGAGAGGGGTTATCGGCAGTCTGGATCTCTTCTTTCAGCATCTCATATTCGAATTCCCATGTCCGCCAATGCTTCAGCGCGTCGCGAAGCTTGGACACGTTTTCTTCGAGCTGCACCCGGCGGCGCTCCACATCTGCCATGGGGTCCTGTTGTGCGGTGGCCATCTTCGCTCGAATCGTTAAAGGCGAGGGTTGAGAATGGCGATGAAAGTTTCTAACGGTGGTTTCAGCGAGTTGAGCGCCCAACGGAGACTGCCAAAGCTTGGCAAAAGCTAAGCTGGATCTGGAATCCACCTCTCACCAGCTTTCATCTTGCATGTTGCATACGACAACTTACCAGCTCCCTCGCATCCGATTACTCTACTCCTAAACGGCGTATAACTACAGCCCTTTACAAATGTGGCGACTCTCTTGCTCGCCGCAAACCCAATAACCGCGCATTAGTCATCCAAGCTCGTGAACTCGAGCGTCCACCACGCTCCCCTTCAACACCACCTCCGCCGCGTCGCCATGTCGAAGGCCGCTTCCCGCAAGCCCGGCGGCGGCGCCGCGAAAGAAGATGACGGTGCGTCACCTTTATCCAAGTCTCTGCACACTCTTTCTTTGCAGCACGCAAGTCCTTCCAAGCCGCGCGCTGACCCTTCCTCAGAGATTTGCCCCGTGTGCAAATCGTCGCGTTACCTGAACCCGAACATGCGCTTCCTGGTGAACCCGGAGTGCTACCACAAGATGTGCGAGTCTTGTGTGGACAGAATCTTCTCGCATGGCCCGGCTCCTTGCCCGATCGCGGGATGCAAGAGGACGCTGCGGAAGGCAAAGTTCAGGATTGCAACGTTCGACGACCTCAAGGTGGAAAGGGAGGTGGATATCAGACGCCGGGTAGCCAGAGTGTGAGCGTAGCTCCATTTCGAGTAATATTGCAATTGCTGACGGTGTGCGCATAGGCTCAACAAGACGGAGGTGGACTTCGAGACACTGCGAGATTACAACGACTACCTGGAGATCGTGGAAGAGATAACGTGGAACTTGATCCTCAAGATCGACGTTGAGGCGACCGAGAAAAGACTCCGGCTATACGAGGAAGCACAGAAGGCAGAGCGCAATATCACTTCGCGTCCATACCAGCCGGATCCCTCACTTCCGTCAGATAAGGCCCAGGTAGTCCTCAAGAAGGGCGCCAGCCAGCGAAAGGCTGCCACTACAGCAAATACGCCAGAGTCCAGAGCGAATGCGCAAGATGCGGAAGTAGACATAGGGTTTAATTTCCACGGCCTGAAGAAGTACGTTCCTCCGGAGCCGGAAAAGCCTCTGGACCCGTTCGACGGCTGGGCTATCGAACCACAATTCTACGTTGTGCAAGACGACTATGACGTGGATTGGCTCACGCAAACGAAGAACGACCCCGTAGCTACTGCTGGAGGTTACGATATGCGTGACTTTTACTCTCGGGCCCTTTGCGATGCCTTCAGCGGCTTTGGCGTCTTCGTTGAGGATGAGATCGGAGCTCGGGAAAAGGGGGTTTCCGGTGATGCGAATATCGGCACGCGGTCTGCGGTAACAGCCGTCGCGGGTGGGAAGGATGTCAACATGGATGATGTTTTCTAGCTTGTGATACCCCGACTTCATGTCTGTCTGCATCTAGCATTGGGTGGCGTTCTACGAGTTTCCTTTCTCCAATCATCTTGGCGCAGATGAGATTATCGTATTGGTACATACCAGATATCTGATAGAAGCAGACGAGCTAGGTTTCTAGCTGCCAGTTTCCCTCAACCTTCACCCGCACGCTCTATTTGGGTTGTCGTCTTATAGTAAAATCATCCAACATATAGGGGATTACGGGATGCGTAATCTGGGAAGCCATATCGATAGAATAGTTCAACCAGCTCGCTGCTCCATTCATAGCGATCCCAGCAGGAGTTGGGTTCGAGTCTACGCGATCTCGTAACTGATTCGTCTTCGAAGCTCTGCTATTCGAGCGCATATCTTGTGTATAGAGGTATAAAGTTGTGAGGCTTAACCCAGAACTCGCGAAGTGCTGGTCCTCGACATCAGAGAAACGCCTTCCGGTGAACTTTGTACACTGGCACGACCGCTCAATCATACTAAATGACGCATCCAAGCAAGACTTCGCCATTCAACATTGATATTGAAACACTCTGTTATTGAAGTTCGAGGGATCGTCGTCAAGCCCAAGAGTAACCCGCGGACCCTGAAAATGTTGACCAATCAAACCCTAGTCCGCACAGGTAACACCTGGACCAGGCCTAGGGCAGACTACATCTACTTCGAGCACACGCGACCAAGACACCAAAACAACACCAAGACCTCCCCAACATTCTTTTCCCTCCCTCCGGCGCGTCAATTGCGCAGCCCAGGAGGTCAACTGTCTCTCTGCGCGCCCTCATTCCTCCGACGCCTCTTGTTCACCCACAATCTCGCTACCAACGCCGTTCGTCCCCTCTCAACGCGTGTCTCTCCCTCCGAAGTTGTATGCACTCACAATGAGCGCCTCCACGCCCCGAAAGCCGAGTATGTCTACGCACAATCCTCCTCTAGCCTCCCCAGACCGACGCGTCCTCGGCGACGTCACACCGCGAGCCATAAACACACCGTCCAAACAAACAAACAAAGCGCGCCTGCTCGAAGAGCAACGTGCCCGGAGCCCACTGAAACAAGTGCAGACGTACTCGCCGCTTTCCGTGACAGATAAAGAGAACGTTCTGGGAGGCGACGTGTTCAAGGGTTGTGGGAGGAAGCGCAGCATTGAGGAAGTGGACGGCCCAGAACAGGTCGCGCGGGAGGTGGCCACGACAACGTTCGCCGGGGTTCACGAGGAGGATTTCCCTCTGACGAGAAAGATGCGCGTCTTGGCTGAGACTTCGGCGTGTGTTGAGGTGGCTGTATGTTTGTTGTTATTTACACGTCTCGCCGTGATACGCGTGCTGCCGACCACGATGCTGATATAGGTTCCAGGACCGTTGCGGTTCCCGAGGATCAACGACCGAAGCCGAATCTCCTCCTGAAATGGAGCAGCCCAGCCAAGAAACTACGTATAGCAACCGCAGCTTCTCCAACTTTGTGGATTGGACGGAATGTGCCAGTCAGCCTACTGCTATTGCTGCGACTGAAGGGCAGCAGACTACGCCGGAGAAGAAGGAACCGTCCAAGGCAGACCTACTACGTCTACGACTAGGATTTGCCACGTACAAGGTCAAAACCAACCAAATTTCAAAACCCGGGTCCGAAATCCTGTCAACGTGGGACGTCGAGATCGAAACCGAGTCGCCGGTGTCATCGGCCAGCACCATCACACCCACAACAACGGTGACAGCACCATGCATCCCAAGCATAACGGTCTCGCCCGCCAGGCAACATCGGCCCAAACTGTCATCGCCGCTGCACATGAAAGTAAACCTCAACCCCGGTCGGCCGATCGCAAAGCTCTCCGGAGCTCCTGTCCTCCTTCCTACGGCTTATTCTTCCCGCATGATCCATGACTACCACACCAATGTCCCTTCCTCACCACCGGTGCACGACGTACTGCCCAAATGCGTGAGCCCCGAACAGGTGATGTCGCCTGCGAGGCCGATATACAGGACCCCCGCTATGCGGCGGATTCGGGAGGAGGATTACGGTGATGAGGATGATGGAGAGGGGGAGGAAACGGTCCAGGAGAGGGCTAAGAGGCAGGAAGAAGAGCGGCGGTTTGGGAGGGGTGAACTGACAAGTAGTGTCGTCAAAGGCAGAGCGGCCATGGGTTTGTTGGAGCTGAATAGTGGAAGGAGATGAGAAAAGGAGAAGGCCTTATTAACGTAACAACATTTGGGTTAATGTTCTGGAGGGGAATTCTGCGGAGTTGATGTCGGTGCTGGTATACTCATCGTAATCACTGCATATGCATATGATCAGCTGGGGAAGGGATTACGAATTGCATGACACAACATGATCTATACATTATGGTTTCCGACTGCTCATGTATATGGTCCAATCCGCGCTATGGTACTTGATGGCAAGGGAGTGGCGCTCTATCGTTACCTGAATCTCAAGCCGAATTCCGTGTCCACAATAATGGGATGTAGAGGGAGTCTCTTCTTCCCTCGCCTGATTATTAGTAATAATAAAAGGAGACCGCGTCGGCTACATGCCCCGCATACGCCAAGCCCCTCATCACTTTGATTCCCGACGTCGGCTATATACTTTCGACCTCGATCCACACGCACATCAAGTCTCAACAACGACGAGCCTGCACAATGATACCTTCTCACCACCGGGTCACCCAGCATGATGCGGCCGTTCTCCGCCAACCGACTACAACTGACCTCCCGGGCCTGGCGACAAGCACGACGTTGTTCCCACCGCCATGGATCTCACATCCAAAGGCCCTCACCTGCACATCAATGTGCCCAATCCCATGCCTTCTCCTCCTCTGCTCCCCGCCGCTTCGACAGTATAATGGAAACAACCGGCTTCACGGACAATCAGCTCACCGTTCGCGAAGCCATCGGCACCCTCTGTTCCAAATTTCCCCCTTCCTACTGGCAAGAACGTGACGCCACGGAGACGGATCCCAAGGACTTCCATGCCGCCCTCGCCGCCGACGGATGGCTGGGAATCGCACTACCAGAGTCGCTAGGGGGCGCGGGCTTGGGGATATCGGAAGCGACGATTATGATGCAGACGATCGCTGAGAGCGGGGCGGGGATGGCGGGCGCGCAGGCGATCCACGCGAATGTGTACGCTACGCAGCCGCTGGCGAGGTTTGGTCGCAAAGAACAGGTGGAGGAGACGATACCGAAGATCATCGACGGCACATGGAGGACCTGCTTTGGGGTTACGGAGCCGAATGCTGGGTTGGACACGCTGAGGCTGAGCACGACGGCGAGCAAGACGGACGACGGGCAGGCATATGTGATTTCCGGGCAAAAGATTTGGATTACGTGCGCGCAGGTCGCGTCGAAGATGATTCTGCTGGCGAGGACAAAGCCCAGGGAGGAGGCGAGGAAGCCGTCCGAAGCACTGAGTCTATTCTGCATTGACCTCGACCGGTCTTCCCCGGGCCTGAGCATGCGGAAGATAAGGAAGATGGGTGGGCGCGCTGTTGACGCCAATGAGGTCTTCTTCGACAATTACCACGTCCCCGCCTCCGCGCTCATCGGCGAGGAGGGTCAAGGCTTCAAGATTATCCTACACGGCATGAACGCCGAGCGGTGCTTGTTAGCTGGCGAGGCGTTGGGACTGGGGTACGCGGCGCTGAACCGGGCCGCAAAGTATGCGAGGGAAAGAGTTGTCTTCCAGCGGCCGATTGGCATGAACCAAGGCATCGCGCATCCGCTCGCAGACGCGTACATGAAGCTCGAGGCGGCGAAACTGGCGACGTACCATGCAGCGCGTCTTTATGATGCGTCCACCACCGACTCGTCGATCAAGCAAGATGCAGTCGGGATTGCAGCGAATAGCGCAAAGTACGTGGCAGCCGAGGCGGCGTTTACGGCATGCGAGAGGGCGGTACTAACCCATGCGGGGATGGGATATGCGGCTGAGTATGACGTTGAGAGATGGATGAGGGAGTGCTTCGTGCCGAGGATCGCGCCGGTGAGTAGAGAGATGGTGTTGAACTTCATGTCGGAGAAGGTGTTGGGGTTGCCGAGGAGTTATTGAAGGCATACTTGCAGAGTACAAGCAGATCCCTGGGTATAACATGTTGCGAGGAGTTGAGTGGGTTCAAGTAGCACTACAATACTGCGATCCTACAGCATGCTTCAAAAGAAGAGAATAGATATTCAATAAGGAACTGGGATGGCCTTGTATAGCGATCTTATCATCACGAAGCGCAATAATCAAGGTCGTATAAAGGAGGAAGAGTCGAACCAATTAAACTCAAGCTCGATTCCTATATAGCTCTGAATAGAACTATATATGTATATCCGTCGCTGAATGTAGCTTGAGTATAGCCCCGTCCACATAGACAGTCCACGTTCCCAAACTTATCTGCCATGGACGACTCACGCACCCATCGGTGGGGAACCACGCTCTTCTCCGAGAGGTTGAGAGAAGCCCGTTACGCCCTCCGAGGAGATTGCTCACTTTGGAATGTCCAGGCACCGATAACTCAAGCTCGGCTTGATAGCATGCAATCCGTGACCCTGCGCACTAGCCGTGTCCTCGCCCTCGCAGTTGGGGCCCCTAGCACCGCGTTAGCCTCCGCACTCATTTGCACATGTCACCATGGCTACTTACACCCACAACCTGCACAGCCCATAGTCATTGTTGTAGTAGAGTATACTCTGCATCGAGAGGTTATGGCAGTAGGGGGCCCTGAACAACGGCTCCGTGAGCCACTTTCCATCCACCAGCGACCAGGAGACGCCGCAGACGGGTTCGGCAGCGGCGGCGTTGTTGGGGTTGCTGTGGCCGAGTTGCTTGATGTATGTCTCGAGGGTGGGAGGCGGCTTGGGGATGTCGGATGGCTTGGCCAACTCGGTGGAGGCATCGATCGGGTGGAAGTCGATGGAACGAGTATCGGTGTTATCGAAGGTAGTGGCGACACCGAATTCTACTTGCCTCGCCGGTACTGCTACGGCAAGCGCGCCTGCAGCAAGCGTGAGGAAAGCGATGAGGCGCATCCTGGAGTTGTCGCTTTTAAGTGAATGTCTGCTGAGGGTTGTTCGGGGCGAGCGAGATTCTGGTTGGGAAGAGAGAAAAGGAGAAAGAAGGGAAAGAAGGGAAGAGATGGTGGTTTATATAGATATAGGTAAAGGTGGCTGTTGATTGAGAGTGAAAGTGGTAGGCACTCGAGTTACCGTACTTGCAAGGAAAGAGCGGTGGGTGCTCGGTACGCCCAAAGCTGTTTGACCGCTACTCCACAGACAGAGAGCGTTGCCAGCCGCTCGAACAAGAATCAAGAGCCTTAAGATCTAGTTCGGTAGCCAGTGCTGTGCAGGCATATAGCGGGATGGTCTAAAAACAATGGTCTAAAACTGTTAGTCTCTCACCGAGTCTACTATGCGCCACCCAAACTTCAAAAAGCAAGGCGTAACCCTCTTTGAAATAGGATACAGCCAGGTCTTTCATACCCGCCTGCCCACTCACCAAGAACAGACCGAGATGGATGGCCAGATGCTCCGGCCGATAAGCGTGTTAACTCTGCTCGTGGACCTGACCTAGAAGCCAAAGGATCGTAATCTACTCCGTATATCTCCGCAAAATGGCCTCCGATGATGCGCTTCACGACCTCATACCGTACAACGGAGGGACTAGTGGGAATGTGTAACCAAGGAGCGGAAATCAATTTCTCTGAGTCAGGTGCTTGGGACCACGGACGCGACTCACTCGGGCACGCTTTCTATACCTGTGTGTTACATGCATTTCAGACGTGCGGTATCGTCTTCGACGGCAATATTTTCGAACTCCAACAGACGAAGTACAGTGCCTTGGGTTGACGGGTTCTAACATACCGTTCGCTAGTTGGATAATGTGGTCCATCAACACAAACCCCATTGCGCGACGACATATCTAGCCACGCAGGTGACAGAAAAAGCGTCGCACCCACTCCTGGGACCACTGCGATGTAGCTAGGCCTTAGCTGGCGATACGTACACAAATAATACAAGTGGATGACTCTAACTGCGTAGGAGTGTCCGTAGTTGCAGAACACAAGCCCTAGAGAGCATCTTGCCTATGCTCTGTTATTGTAGGCAGGGAATTGAGCTTGCAAGATCTGCTAGGAAAGTGCGAAGGTTTTTCTGTCACCCGGATGCTAGCATAAACCTCCTAATAGCTATGAAAGAACGCGCATATTCCAATATTTACAGGGGAACCCAGCCTCTCGTCGCAACTGACTAGGTTTTTTCGAGCACTCTTAACTTCATCTTATTGTGTAACCAATTGCATTTACACACTGCTGCTAAGATATCCCTTGCTAGCGTAATATCTATTCAAACTCTTCTCGGGGCATAGACTCCCACTTACTCGCGACCATTTCCATAGCGACCCTCTCGAGGCGAGGGTCGACTGTGTGCACGTCATTCCCATCGGCTACAGCTGCAGGTCCATCATCTCCTCTGTCGGCAAACACGCCCTCGGTTGATCCGCCCCCCATCTCATTATCCGTTTCCCCGCGCTCGTCTCTCTCGATCCGATGCACGTCCTCAAGCCCACCTTTCACCACGGCGGCTATCTTGCCATCAAAACCCTCTCCCATAGTGGTGCTGAGATGGGTCCTGCATACTGGCACGTTTCTTCGCTGCGTCTCTGGGCTCCACTTCCTTCAGTAGCTCTTGCGTAGCCAGCGGCAGCGGTATCCCCAATCGCCTCCACTCCAAATCCTCTTCCGCTGATGTCAGACTCCCATAGACCATCTCTTCCCTACTGGATTCGTCTGACAGATACCCGTCTTGGGATTCGACGTCGTCCTCTGGTGGGGCAGCCTCATCGACTGCGGAGTCGACGCAAGGGGGGTCCTGGGCGGGTGCCTGGTTCTCGGTAGAGTGGCCAGAGGCTTCAGTGGGCATCTGTTGGGGTCCACGGGTGTCGGGTAATGCTTCGCTCTTCGTCTCCTCCTTGGATGCCCTGATCAGCGCTTTCAATTGAGGTGTCTCTTGGGCTTATACGAGAGATATATCCTTCCCTTCAGATAGCCCTTCCATGTGAGGCTCGGCGACTACGAGGAATCTGAGTTGAAATCAACGCCGTTCTAAGATAGCGTAGAATCTTCTTTTCCGTAGAAAAGGGGGATGTAGTAAGGATAGGGAGGAGGAGGCGGAGACTTACAATATATTTATTCGAGGCTTTTTAGGACCCTTATTTTCAGATCGAAATCAGCCCCGTGCTGTGAAAGCGTGGAATCTGCTTTCCTGTAGAACGGGAGAAGAGACAAGGGTAGAGACCTACTGCATATACTAGCAGAACTTGAGGTATAAACTACCCTGGCAAGTAAGCGGCATTCTACGACCCTTTCTTGACATATTTAGCCTTGCTGTCTTCGCGGTAATCAGATAGGACAATGTCGACGTAACGGGTTGTGCGGAACATAGAGTGAGATTGAAGGACAAGTTTTCGTACATAAAGCCTACACCAAAATAGCAGCAAATAAAGAGAAAGCGGAATCCTCCTGTTTTAACGCTATGTTAGGTTAAGATATCTGATATATTTCTCGACCCCTATGATTTGCAACGAAGACAAGTAGCATTTTGGATTGGGGAATCGGAACTACTAGCCGGTCCAATAATAATGCCTCATTCAACACAATAACAAGAAGGGGTTCAACAACGGAATTGATACAGAAAGTTATTTTGACCCCTGGCATGCCTCTTTCTAAATCCCACCTCTTGCTAGGTAGTGTAACGTGACTGATACATTCACCCTCCCGTCGCACTATCTCTTTCCTCGGGCAAGAACGTCCCTACATATGTAGCGAAGACTTGAACCGTATACGTAATGATCTATTCTACATCTTCAACTTGGGCAAACTCAATTTTCGGTAAACCATAGCAATGTACACGTACTCCTAGGAATTTGCCTTAGTCTAGAAACCGAGCCAAAAGTTGCCCTAACTAAGCAATTGTAATAATATCCCTGTGAACACAGCGTCCCCTAAACTCTCGCCTTTTCAAAGTACTTGGCCTTATTGCCTTGGGCTTTACAATACTTAATTGGATGGTGTTAGCGTAGCAGGTCTCCTTAAAGATGGTCGAAATTCACGACAACCGTCATTCGTCAACTTGAAGATTTATTGCCGACTTTCCACAAAGATGTAGAACCTAGACCTACGTCTACTTCCCTGTCTCACCAATCCAAGAAATAATCCAGCCCATCACAAAGCGCCGCGGATCCCACTGCCGCATGGTAGCTATTAGGATACACCAGCAACTCCACATCCCTCAGTTTCGAACTATCCCTCACCTCCTTGTACAATCTCTCCACTAGTGTCTCCGTCTTCAGAGAACTCAGAAAGGCCCTCCGCTCCTCGAACTCAGCCTGCGTCTCCGTTCTCCGTTTGCGTGGATGTTCCTCTAGGGCGCCGTAGCTGAGCTGAAGAGCTGGGATGCGAACGGTGGCGTTGCCATTGCCATTTCCTATCCCATTTCCTATTGCGTTTCCGTTTCCGTTACCGTGACCATATCCATTCCCGTTTCCATCTCTGAGCTTCGGCGACTTCAACGCTCTCAGCAGACCAAAAATGTACTCCTCATTCCAAATCAGATACGGGCTCGCACTCAGATAAACATCAAACAGGTCGGGTCTGGCAAGCAAAGCCCAGATGGTAAACAAACCCGCATAACTATGCCCGAAAAGTGCATCCCGTCCCCACGTCACCCCGTCCCCAAACACCTCCGCATGGATCCACGGCCTTAGTACCTCGTCGAGGAAGGTGAGGAAATTTTCGCCGTTGGAGGGCACCCCCGGGAGCGTAGGGGTGCTGCAGTTTGCGCATACGGGGATCTGGTAGTCGTAATAGCGGCCTTGCGAGTAGGGTGAGTCGGGAAGGAGGGAGGGGTAGCCAATCGTTACGACGACGGTGTCGGGTTGGGTGCTGTCCACGGGCCGCCGCTTGCGAAGAGCTTCGGTGGCCGTGCCGGCGAGAGCATTGCCATCCAGGACGTATCTATGCTTAAGTGAGTAAGTTCAATTTTCGTGTGCGCTACCCACGCACGCAGGTGACAGAAAAAGTGTCGCGCCAACTTCTGGAACCGCTGCCTTCTTACCCTAGAGGCCAGTGTATTGGAAGCAAGCTTTCCGTGCGGGTAGGGCAACAGGCTGCGTGAAGAGGCTTACAAAGTGTTGACGTGGCTCTGCACATCCGTCGATGTCCAGTTCAGTGGCCAGGAAATTTGCACTTGGTATTCCCAAGTCCCGTTCGTGACGTTATAATATGCGACGTTGGGGAGCAAGGTAGGGGGGAAGGAAGTCACAAGAGGGTTGAGGGACCAGGATCCTATGGCGGAATTCGCCATCTTGATGGATCACGAACCGAGACAGGTGCTACGGGATTAATGATGGATTATCGTCGCGAGGCTCACACCTTTATACTGGGCAAGACTTCTATATTGGACCGGGGTAACACCACCCGAGAAAAGCAATCTCCATCCCCGCCACCAGAGTCGCGACAAGACTGAAAGCTCGGTCGTATGCCTGGGCTGCCGGTATAGATGCGAGAGGGGTCTATACGAGGCGGGGACGCCGTACTTATTCGAGTGGCTGGGAGCAAGGATGTCCAGCCGCAACCTTGGAAAAGTCGAAATTCCAGAACGTCGATCCGTCAAGGGGATTGCTCATGGCTCACTCGCACGAGTACTGCACATGTAGGCGTGAGGCTGAGTCAAGGCTCATATATATGCATGCTGATAGTCCTGCACGTCTTGGTGAATTCGCCTAACTGAGAATATGTATTTGCCCGCAGTCACTTCTTCACGACAACCAAGAAGCTGAAGAGCACTGAGGGCGATATTATTCGACCTACAGAGCTATATATCACCCTGAAGCACGCATCTCTTCAACGGCCCATCTCATATTAGACCGCGTCACGTGACTAAGACATTCACCGCCTTGCGCACCATCTCTTCCCTCGGACCATAACATCTCCACAGATGTGGTATACATTATTGTTGCAGCTACCAACTACGCATATGTTACACAGCAATCACTCGGGTCTCACATATATAGGAATTATCCATGTATTGAATATCGTCTTGTATCGTGTACAGGAGGGCAGGTGTCATTGTCTACCCGAGCGCATATCGCCACACTCCAAATTTCCTGCCTCTATCGGACCCGCCCCAGCTGAAGAACAGAATTTGCGTCCGTTATTGCAACCCGCGCTACAGTCCCCTCCAAATCGATACGCCTTAAGATCGTACTTGTGTTCCCTCATCAAGCTTCGCCTGCATCGTTACTTTGATCCTTGATATACCTGGCCTGTTTCCTCACTCATCTTTCTGCGCATCACGAGCCTGAAGCGCTCCTAAACACCCACCTTCGTCGCACCATCTGACCCAGAGCGAGCATGCTCCCGACCACCCTTGCCTTTCGTGCTTCCCACC
This sequence comes from Westerdykella aurantiaca, assembly GCA_030412805.1. Taxonomy (NCBI): domain Eukaryota; kingdom Fungi; phylum Ascomycota; class Dothideomycetes; order Pleosporales; family Sporormiaceae; genus Westerdykella; species Westerdykella aurantiaca. The sequence goes on from JASJFJ010000001.1 coordinate 5,396,845, forward strand.
GCGTTTTTGGCCGGGACCTTCGCCTTCGCCTTCTCCGAGTTCATAAGCTCACCCTCACGGTCCTCATTTGCGTGCTTCTTGAGCCGAACCTCGATCCTACCAATTGACTGAGCTAACCGGGGGTGAGTCTTCAAGAACGCCTCAAACTTCTCCGGCTCCGGCACCGTCTTGCGAACATGCATAATGGCCAGATTATTGCAAAGACACTTCCACAGGCCGTCGTCATCGGTCGTGTTCTTCTCGATTAGGGCGATATCCTCCAAAGCGATGGCGCCGTCGCGGACCTTGTCACAGTATTGGCGGGTGAAGTGGGCGACGTACTTGTCCATGCCAAGGAAGATGCAGTCGCGGCGAATGGCGAGATCCTGCTGCATGTTGAAGCGCAGCTTGAGGCTGAAGACGCTCTTGTGGGCGCCCAGGGCGCGGAAATACTCTTTCAACAGCTGGATAACAGGGACTGCAACGGTTCCGGCCTTGAAGGCGATGTACGTCTCGGTGGGATTGCGTACGAAGTAATCACGAATCTTGGGGGAGGCCGCCATGAACATGTGTTTAGGGAATCCGCGAATCTGCTCGGTGCCAACGATCACGGTGATGGTGGGACCACGGAAGAGTTCTGCACGCTCGGCCATGGTCATGTCACGCAAATCCTTCGAGGACTGGCCAGCAGACCAGGAACCAGTGTTGGTCGCAGTCTTCGATACCCAAGAAGCGGTGGAGGTCTTGGTCTCAATCTTGCCGCCATTCTTGATAGGGATGGTCAGCTTTGGCGGTGCCTTTACGGTCTCTGCCTCGGTGCGGGAGGGCTTTGGAAGGGGAGGAAGATCGGCGCTAAAGCCCCAGACAGTGGGTGATGGTTCAGGAACAGCCTCTGCATCAGCAGTCTTCTTCTGGGGCTCCTCTCCACTGTGTACTTTGATCTGTTCTTCAGGCAGCGCAGGAGGGCTGGGGGAGCGAACTAACTGGCCGGAAACCGGGGGCGTGTCCTGAGGGCCGTCGACATGATCGTTCGCAACGTCAGAAACAGCTATCTCATCACTGGTTTCCAGCGCGTCCTTAACGCTCTGAGAGATTGAGCCGCCAAGAGTTGGGCTCGTAGACTTGACGCTGGAGCATTTCTCCGTGTCTGTGTCAAGGTGGGCCTCGAGGCGGCGCTCCAGCTCTTTGACATGTGCATGCAGGTCAGCAACATGGCTGCGGAGGTGAACGAACTCTGTGGTCTCGTCCCGGCACGTTTGAATCAGGACAACGTGTTGGTTGACCTTTGCGAGCAGCTCCGCGATGTGGTTGTCCTTCTTCTTCAACTCGGCCTCCAATGCCTCCAGGCGCTTGTTTTGCGTCTCGACCATGGTGAGGTAGTTAGTCGACTTGTCAGATTGGGAACCCTGAGTAGCCGCAGGTTTGATGCCATTGGGCATTCCGTTCGTGGTTGCGTTGGACGCCTTGCGCTTCGTTGCGAACTGCGTCCAAGAAGCAGTTGAAGATGGGGAGGCTGGCTGGGTGCCAGTTTGCGTGGTTGGCGCCAGTGGATGGGGCTCGTCGAGTTCGGCTTGCGCCATGTCGGCCCAAGACATTGCCATGACCGTGATGCGTATGGAAATATCGAAAATGGTGTAGGTAAGGTAAGTGAACTTTATCTGAGGTTGAACTTGGAGGTGGAGTTGTGACTCGGTGGTGGTTGAGAGTTGTGGATCGAGTGCGGGGGTTGTGGAAAGAAAACAGCGGTGGGTGGCGGAAGACGTCTTAGGTCAGAGCGGAATTAGGGCGGTCGTGTGCAAAAGCGCGGCAGGCGATGATGATGTGAAAGTTTGGGGTGGGTCGCATGGTACGAGCGCAGTGAAAGGCTAGGACATGGATAATCGTAGGCGAGTGAAGGCGAATGGTGAAAGTCGAATGTCCAGTACGCCGGAGAAGATGATCCGAGGGCCGCCGCTCCCGCACCTGGCATTCAAATTCTCATGGGCGGTGTGTGTATAGAGCATGGAAGGGGCGTACCTACGATGATACTTTCGTACCTTCCGTGTGACCAGCTAGCGTAACGGCGCCGTTATTTGGTGCCCAGGTGCCTAGATCCGGACGCCAGGGACGGATTATCGCACAGTGCATCAAAATAGCCCGTTTACGTTTGCAATGTGAGTGACTTCTCTGCTGGATTCGAAGGTGTGCCGTATGTTTCTTGATTCACATCGGTCATGTGATCTGCCAGTACAGCACTCATGGATCAAGCTGGACATAACGGTCATGGCTATATATCTGATCTCCTGGCGTTGCGGCTTTCCATCACTTAGGCGTAGCCCAGCTTCGATCTTGACCTAGTCTGCTGGCTCCATGCCTTGTCTCAACGATAACAAACCCACTTCTCACGCTCTCATGCCCGACTCTCCACGCCCTTCTTACTTACACAAATATACTTCACCCCCTTGTACGGCGTGACTCCAGCCCCCAGGCCCTTACTCCTCTTCGCATCCACCTGCAAACTCTCCACCTTGATCCCACTTGGAAGCCACCCCTTCACCGAGAAGCTCACCGTGGCACACGAAGGCATGAGCACCTTGTTCAACTTGATCCTGTTGGCGTCCGAAGTCCCGTTCTTCTTTGGGGAAGAAGTCGTCTCATCCTCGAGCGTTTGATACGAAGCCGCATTCCCCTCATCGTCATACTGGTACGTGTTCGAAGTCGTACCCGGCAGGCTTACGGGGCCCCCATCTATGCCCCCTTCGCCTTCGTCCATCCCCACCACAGTCCCGTATAGTGTTGCCGTAGACCCGGTTCCGGCACCGCGATCTTGCGCCATCAACCCGCTCACCTCTCTGGTGCTTATCCTCCACTCGATACTGCGATCGCCGGGGGCATATCCCGCTTCCCCAGCGCCCTTGCTAATCCTCAAATCGGCCACGTTCTTCACCGAGGCTGGCAGGGGTATGTGCACGACGACTTCTTCAATCGTAGGTGCGGCCGTCGTGCCCTGGGCATTGGCGCCAAATGTCGGTGCTCCCAAGCCTTTGCCAATGCCGCCGCCACGATTGAAAGACGATCCGGTTGCACTGGGTAAGGGGCTAGAGGTTTTCCCCGCATATCGTGGATTTAGTGTGAGGCGTACCTCAAAGTCCGCGCCAGTAGGCCCCAGAGAGGTGAGGATAGAGACCGTAGCTGGAATGTTGAGCTTCGGTCCGGCTCCACGTTTTGTAGCGGTGGAAAATGCTTCGAGAGCGGCGGGTCCAAGGAGGTCGACTTCATAGCCAGCTAGTACGAAACGGCCGTCCGGCGGCACGAATGAGAGATCCCCCGGCCGATCTCTCCATTCGTTTAGTCTAACGCAGGGATGGAAGGCGGGCAGTGCCATGGTGTTTGCAACCCCACCGGGACAGCCTAGTTGTAGGAACAGGTCTGGTACTCCGGAGACTTTTGACGTAAATGCTATGGTTCCATTCGCTATTGCGGAGAGAGGACGTCCGGAAGGGGCAATTATGACGCTGAGGGTTTCGACGATGTCGACGTATAGTTCGTTGGAGGTGTGTCGGACGTTGGCACGTCGCCAGGGCACGGGGGAGCTGTTTTGAGATCCGCCGGGGGAGGACCGGCCAGATATTTGGGGCCGTGAGGATAGGGAGAAAGGTGTCGCTGAGGGTGTGAGAGAGGAAGGTGTGGTGCTGTTTTCATCAGTAACGTGTCCCGAGCAGCATCGTATAGCAACCGTCACGGTACCTGGGGAGTCCCACGCCCCCTAACAAGCTCTTCATGAACGTCGGGGCTTCAACCAAATCCCGCAGCGCATTCGGCTCTGTGCAAGATATGACACCCCCGTCCACCATCTCGCTCAGTAGCTGCGCCACTACATCGTAGTTGCTCTCGATCTTACTCGCCAGCAGCGGAGCGCCTAGGTAGTCCTCAAGCACATCGGCGACGCGGTGCAGGAACTCCAGCACTTCTAGCGGCTCTCCGTCCGTCGAGCATGGCGCGAGAAATAGGAGTTGGTCTTGTATTATCGAATACAGAAGCGTGGGAGGATTCGTATTTGGGAGATATACCAGGGAGGGCCGCGGTGAAGGATGCGAGAGATAGAGGGGGAGAACAGTACTGCCAGGGGAAGGACGGCCGGTATATACGTGTTCGAGCAGGGGAGTGCTGGGAGAAATTTAGTAATGACCTCTTCCACCGATTCAAAGCCTTACTTGTGCTCGTCGAAGATATACAAAGCTTCTATTGCTGTCATTTTGTGAAGAGCTTCTGTCTGGCACGCGGTGGGGTTGGAGAGTTGTCGTCTGATAACGCCCGCGTCACAGGGGTCCCCGGCTCCGCGGCTGCACGACCCCTGTCGATGGATTTCCGCGCCGACTTCCTCCCATCGTGACTTGAACCTCACCACTGCCTTCACACAAAAGCACAGTCTTGGAACCCCATGGCGAGGGAGGATTCCATTCTCGCCAGCACGCCGGCGGCTCCAACCTTCAAAGAGGCCCTCAAGGAGGACAGAGCACAGTTCGACGACTGCACTCCGTGTCGAGTAATTGGTCAGTCCAGAAAAACAGTCTGGGGTGCTACCAGATCGATTTGCTGACTTGATTCCTTCCTTAGGTAGCGCCGCTTTCATTGGCCTCGGCGTATACACCTATGTCTCCGGACATTCACAGTTGAAGGCGCAGGAATCGGCTATCAAGGCCAGCGGGAGCCGGTTTGGCATGGCGCCTCGACGAGTCGGATTGACGGGCATGGCAGCTGGCTTGGTTGGGTTAGGTGTATACAGATGGTTTGCTTAGCTGGAGAACGTGGAAGCTGTCGGCACGGGGAAACATGATAAAAGGGCGTTTAGTGGCTGGTTGGAAATACCCAAATCTTATCAAGAAGGCAAAGTCTGTCTTTAGTGGAGTTTGTAACATATTCAGGGTCTAAGAGATGTTCTTGTCGGTCAAGCCAAAGATAATAAATTCTGGAATAAAAGGGTATTGGAAGCATGCCGTATGCAAGAAGTCGCAGCAAATATCCTTCGCCGAACCTCCCATGGATGTATTCCTCCGCTATACATCTCTTCAAGCCCCTACTATCTATTTACAAATGCAATGGACAAGAAAACGCCCCCTCTATGACATGTGGGTATCATAATGCATCCGCAAGCCTTCGCGCCCTCACCACTCTATGCCTTACACTGGTGAGGCAATGTTGCTACCCTGTCGAGCATCCCACATAAAATGCACCAAAATCGGTTGAGAGCCAGGAGTCCATGGCCATGTGGTTCAACGTCGAATGCAGTTTGCGTGGATTGATAAGGATGATGAGGTACTCGGTCCTCCGCAGAGCGAGAAGGGTATGTCGAAGCACGGAGCATGCTGGGGTGGCGACGCCGAAGGTGGCAATCCTCCGTTCGAGCAAAAACAAACGGGCTGAGAAGGTATTCATATACGGGACCGTTTACCTCCCCCATTCGCATCTCGGCGGTCGCCGCTATATCCAGACACGTCGAAAAATTCCTGCATTATCTTCCGCTTCTGCCCCGCTCCATTTCCGATGGAAAAGAGATTCAAGTTCTGTGTTGCCTGTCTCCGCGCTGTTGCTCGACGAGAGGTGCCGGCGCGGCGGGGTGTTGGATCTGCCCCCGTCGTGGCGGCAGTCGAGGTTGGGTAAGGGTATGGTGACGAAAACTGGAACATGGTTTGAGGGGGCTGGAAGGCCATGTCCGCCTTCTCTTCCGCTACGCTCGTGGGATCTTGGTCGATGTTTTGGCTCTCGGAAGGATCGGTCTGTTCGGGGCTTGCATTGGATTCTGCGGGAGGAGAAGAGCTCCGTCCACGGGTATCGTCGACATCCTCTTCGCTCTCGCTAGCGGTTTGATTCCCAGGCGAGTCGAACCTGTCGAGGGCCCACTGCCGGACAAGGAGGCCTTCGCCGGTAGACTCTCCCAGGTGCCTCTGGTCCAGGAAATTGAGCAGGTCTTCCAGAGCCTCCTGGTAACCCTCATTCCGGGACCTCTCAGCGTCGGCGATGGCGCATCGATAAAGACTGGTGACGGACATGGCAGCGTCCTTGAACGCCTGTAAGGATTCCGCAGATGGCTTCGGAGGCCTGGCCTTCGGGAGTGATCGGTTGAGACTCCGCATCGAGTCCATGCTGCTGGAAGACTATCGGCAGATCTAGCAGAGACAAACGTCAGCAAGTTGTTTTGTTTGGAGCGATGACATCCAGAGACGCCACCCAGCAGTGCCTATCAAGACACGGAGGCACAGCACTATTACAATAAGATCTCCTTCCGTAGCTTACCTGAGGGAGCTGGTAGAGAGACGATGCCGCCACAAGGATTGGGATGGTGTGGAAGAGTTGAGGTCAGTTGACAGCGACACAGGCGGGGTTGATAGAACCCTGCAGCCCTAGACTTGGCGTACCTGCACTGGCCAGGGGGTGATACAAGTCACGTGATTTGTATTCTAAGTATATCATGGACGACACCCCGAGAATGTTCCGTGAGACAGACACGGTGTGAATTTCGGTCCTGAAAGCACGCGAAGTCACATCCAATGGCCGGATGTGGTTGCTCCCGAGAGGCACAGCAGAGCTGTTTCATTTAAGCCCAGGGCAATTCAAAACATCATAGACACAACGAACAATTCACATCACAAAGCTGGTGAAATTCGTAGTGTGTCTTCTTTAAGTCTGCCTACAAGTCACCCCGTCTCTGTTCCGGGGCCGCGGCCATGACTGCATCAGCACAAGACCATCCTGTTCACACGCCCCCAAGCCTTCACCGCCGGTGCACTGGCGCAAGAGCACGTGTCATCTCATCATCTCCTCCTTCGATACTCGTATCGCTGTGCACCACATACAAGCTTCATCAGACCATCGACAGCATATCACACGCATGCAAGAAATAGCATAAAGTGCAATGCCAAAAAATAAGGATATCCGCTTGTCAGCGAGGTCAACCAGCATTACCACCACTCTCACGCTGACCACATCCAGGAGTGTCAGCAGCTTTCGCGTTCTCCGCAGTCTTCGCTTTTACAGCCACGGCTTCATCAGCGGCATTGAGTCGTTCGAACATCTCCTTGATGCCCCTTTGCGGCGAACTCACGCCTCTGAACCAGATGCGTTGTCTCTTGGTAGGATCTTTGATCTGCTCCCACAGTGGACGCAGAAATTCCATCTTTTCCACCTCAGGAATGATTACCGTCTCTTCAATCCAGTAAAGACCTTCCATATCAAGAAACTGTTGGCGAACTTCCTTTTCTCTTTCCACGATCAGATCCCAGTCGTAATCAGGGTCGCCTGGCTGGGGATACCGAAAGTCCTGAGCAAGAAGTGCAATGTCTGAACGGATCATGAAATTTTGACGCTGTTCCCTGGTTACGTCGAAGCGCGCCCACGTGTTGTAAGGGGCACCCAGGTGAGCTAGGTCGAGTTCCGGAAGGCCAAGTATCCCAACAGCTTGGTATGAAAGGATATAGTTTTTAGCAGCATCCTCCTCTTGATTGATTCCGATGTCTTTGCCCTTCGCATACCAAAGTGGCAGGAATATCACGGATACGCCCAGTTCGCGACCTCGAAAATGGAGCGGTCGGTCGACTCCCATCTCGCATGCTCGTCGGAGGGCCCGAGGGAGCTTGGAAACCCGGCTCTGGCGAGCAGCCATTTCTTCTTGAGCTTTTGCCTCCTCAGCTTCTCGCCTCCTAGCTTCCTCCTCCTTCTGCTTCCTAGCCGCTTCGGCTTCCTCTGCTTGCCGTTTAGCCGCCGCCTCTGCTGCCAACCTAACCCGAACCTCCTCGGCATGCGATGCTTGGCGTGCAGCCGCTTGCTCCTTTGCCTTTTGAGCCTCCAACTCCTTCCTTTTCCTTTGCGCGTCCGGCGCCTGCTTCTCGGAATCTTCGCGTTGTTCCCGGATGAAGTCTGGAGTGGATGCCTTATCAAGAGGTCCAGGGGTGGATTTGGCGGATGGCAGCGTCGGCGGTCTCTTCGCCTTGGCAGAGTGGTCCATGGAAACGTCTGAAGCACGGCGCTTCGTGGTCGCATCATCGCCCAGGCGAGACTTGATTGCTTTATTTACAAATTTGCGCTCGTCCGGCGAATCCGCATCAGAAGTTGCTGGTCTGGCGAGGAGTGCTTTTGCGGGTTTGGAGCGAATCTTCGGATTGCGTTTCTCACGGGATTCGTCGTCGCTGACGCCCGCGTGCGTTTGATCCGGTCGTTTCAAAGCGGGCCCATCTGTGGTAGGTTTCGCGAGCTTCTTGACGGGATGCGGCTCTTCGCTGTGAGATCGGCGTTTGGCCATCACCCTCTCTTTCTTTGTGGGTGGTCGCACATCGTCTTCACTCTCTTCGTCAGAGCTGTCCTCTGAAACGACTCTGCGACGTCTCTTGCCTTCTCGATTTGCCATCTCTTTCCCGGTCATCAACCGCCTCGGTTTTTGGGCCCCCTGGGAAACAGCAGACGCTTTGGCATCTGGTGCGCGCCGAGGTTCTTGCTGCGGGGAAGACGATCGATCACGCCTCGGGGGAGAGCTCTTCCTTTTCGTACGGTTGGGCGGCAGGTTGGGCATTTCCTTCTTCAGTCTCTTGGGGCTCTTATGCTTGCTGCGATATTCTTCAAAGGCCTCTTTCAACTTTTCCCTCTCTTGTTCCCACCTGGGACCCCTCCTCTCTTCCGATATCTCCCAGTAAGTTTTGCCCTCGCGATTGCGCCTAGTGGGATTGAAATTATCTTGACTCAGCAGCAATTCGATGATTCCAATATGTCCTCGTCCAATGGCGACCAGCATGGGAGTCTCACTGTGCTTTGCAGGGTCCGGATCTGCCTTCAATCCGTACGCCAGAAGGAGCTCAAGAACGACTTCGTGTCCGCCACGGGAGGCAGCCACACCACAGGCGATGTTTGGTTTGATGTTACTCATGAGAAGCTCGCCGACGGCGGCTGCATCCCCCTCGCCGGCCTTCTCGATCATGGTCTCGGTATTGAACTCATTGTACAGCAGCCTGGACGCGGACTTCTGTTGCCCCAAATGTGCATAGCCCTGCTTGCTCGACGTGTCTACATGCTTCTTCATGGCGTCCTTCAGAGCACTCTCGATCAACTCGTAATCCGGGTCGAGGGGGTCGAGGACGTCGATCGCCCGCTGGCCCTTCTTGTTCTGGTGGTGCGGGTTGACGTTGGCTTGGTCCAAGAGCAGTCGGACCACTTCGAGATGTCCGTTCTCCACTGCGTCGATTAGCGGCGTGTCATGATCGTTAGATTCACAGTCTGTCCGGCACCCCTTGTCCAGCAGGAATTTCACCACCTTGTCATGGCCATTGAGCGCAGCCTTTTGCAAGGGAGTGATACCCGCAAAGTCTTCCTGGTTGAGCTCTTCTGGGGCTGTCTTGTAGGCCGCCTGTACGCCTTCCAGATCGCCCTTTTCGCTCTCCCGCGCTAGCCGCGTGGCTCCGAACTTGTCGACGTTTCGTTTCGGCATGGCGCGTGCAGGAGAGGTCAGTGCTCGATGGGACGATCGCTTGCGACGGGGCGGTAAAAGCGTGCTGGGTGTCTGCGAAGGGCGAGGCGACGATGACCGCTCAGAACTGGACTCAGACCAATGTCTCCGCTCTTGGGGTAGCGTGAGTGAGGTGAGATCTTTGCGCCTACGCCCGGGACCGTTGTTCGGGACGGATTGCGTCGACTGGGATCGCTTGTGCGTCCTCCCAACGCCAGGAGACGTCGCGGGCGAGGTCGCTTTGAGGCCCTCTGTTTTGGCTTTTTGGCGCGGCGGTTCCAGTGCCTTGGGGTGAGACTCGTCGCGGAGCTTGCGTTTGCGCGATTCGGTTGTGGGGGAGCTGCGCCCGCGATCCGAGGGTAGTGGCGGTGACGCGGCCGAACGTACAGGCGACTTTGCAGAGTCGGTAGGGCTGGTGTCCTTGGTGTGGCGCGAGGTTGTGCGGCTGCTAGGCGAGGTGGGAACTGGACTTTTTGCTTCCAGGTCGACTGCAGGCTTGGCAGATTGAGCGGCGTTTGGGTCTTTCTGGTCGACGTCTGGTGAAAGCTTGCGGCCGTTGGGGCCGTGCGGCACCTCGTTGACACTTGGTTCCCCATCATGGTTCTCTAACTTGATGCTCTGCAGCTCTGTCACGGCGTCCTCGCCAGCGTCACCCAGGACGACGGTTTCTGCCTCGGACTCATTGGCAGGGTCGTCCGGTGCGGGCTTTCCATTGTGCAGGTGTGCTTCGGGCACCGGCTTCTGTCCAGAAGAGGTTGCGGATGGGGGCTTGCAGGTGATGGGGGAGGTGGCGTGAGGTGAAGGAGAAGGAGAAGACGGCGGCGGTGGAGTGGGTAGGCGGTCGAGGGGCTCATTCGCAACGGGCGGCGGGTGCAGGTGCGGAGCAGTTTCGCCATTACTGGTCATCACGCAGGAAGGGGACAGGACTGCTGAGCTCCTGCCTCATGTCGGCCCGTTGAGTAGACTCGATAGGGACTCGTTCGCAAAGCGGCAGCAAGGACGAGACGCCGAGCTGGGCTGGATACGGTGGATGCGCTGGATGCACGCGGGTGGGCGGTTGGTCGGTTGGACGGGTCGATGTCGCTTGTGCTGCTTTGTGTGCGGGTAGCAGAAGCAGCACAGTCAAAGGACCGGCGGGGACGACGATGAAATGAAGAGACGCGCGACGGATGCAGCAATAGTAGAGGGGTCGCCTTGGATGGATGGGCGGATGCGGGGATGGAAGGCGCGATGGAGGATGGTTGAGGGACGGCGAAGCGTGGGCGAGGCGACGTCTGGTGTGGGCACGAGAGAGGTGTGAGAGAGAGAGAGAGAGAGAGAGAGAAGTGAGGATGCTGCGATACGGGGGGCGCGGCGCTTCAAACTGGGCGACGGGGGTGGAAGAGGAGGCGTGCAAGGTGGGCAGCAAATCAGAGAGCTCGCTTGCGTTTTAGGGTGGCTGGCCACCGGCGCCCCTAAATGGACCCCCAGCACTCTGCGAACCTGCGGCTGCGTGGGTGGTAGATTGCCATTCAGATCGGGGCGTCATGTCGATTCGTGGATGAGGAATTTGGAGATGAAGTCAGAAGGCCCGGACCGGGAAGGACAAATATAAAAATGCAGCGTGCGGTGCGGAGACCCAACGTGATGTATGCGGAGGTACGTATGGGGGGATCCGGTCGGCCCTGTTCTCTAACCTTGGGAGGCTGGGCTGCCTTCAATTTCGATCACGTGATGATACCCAAGACTACATACATACAGTAGTACCATCTCCGTCAAACATCAACTTGCCTGTGCCGACGCCAGCTGCCTTGGCTGTTTCGAAATTTTCAAGTACACGATGTGCACTGCTTTTAATTAGACAATGTGGAACTCCCCTTGTACATGGTAGAGGTTGAGGATCCATCCACTGGACACCAGCTGACTCACCCCCAGACCAGACCACCTCGAATGCCTCTCTCTAGCCACATATCTTATTTCGTTCCCATCAGAATTATGCTACTGCGGTCGCAAATGCATGGTTCCCTGCCACACACCCTCCAATGGCTGCTCGATCCCGCCGTGCTGCTACGCATCTTCTACCTCGCCGCCTCCGCTCTTGTACCGCGCCACCGCCCTCCCCGTCCCATGGTTCTTGCTGACAGTTGTTTCTTCATTTTCCCAGATCCTCGCCCTCCAACTCCTTCCACCCCTGAGAAGCCGATTTCTTACCTATGGGTCACGTGAAAGCACTCCCCAGCCCCCAGGTTCCGCCTCTTCCGGATCGCAAGCTGCGGCAGGGACAAGCTCCTCGATGCTAGATCAGCTTCTGGACTCTCTGGCAGGCCTGCGTGTTCCCCATGCCTATTTCACACAGTTCTATATAGTGTCCGTCCTCTCCACGGCCGTCTGGGGATGGTCCATCGGCCCCCTCAACATGTCCCAGGGCGTGCGGTCTGCGTGGCTCTTGATGATGCTGCAAGGCATTCGTCGCTTGCTCGAGTCGTACGCGTATATGTCCTCAAGCAAAAGCACCATGTGGATTGGTCACTGGGTTCTAGGGGTCCTCTTCTACCTCAGCGTCAATATAGCCATCTGGATCGAGGATACCCCTGGCCTTGAGGAGAGCCGAAAGCCATCCTTTCGGGCGACGCTCCTCATCCCGGCCATTCTCATCTCCCAGGCGCTTCAGCACTCATATCACTCGTACCTCTACCGCCTTCGTACCTCCCACTCTTCGTACCAGCTGCCATGCCACCCGTGGTTCCCAAATCTCCTGTGTCCCCATTACACATGCGAGATACTGATATATCTGCTCATGGCCTTCCTTGCCGTGGCCGCTCCAAACCAGGTAAACTGGACGCTATTATGTGCCACTGCGCTGGTTGCGGTGAACTTGGGGGTCACGGCAAGCGGCACAAAGGTCTGGTACGAGCAGCGGTTCGGCGCGGAGAAGGTGCGCTTTAGGAGACGCATCGTCCCGGGGATGTGGTGAGAGTCTTCTCGAGGTAATTCTAATCAACGATCAAACTGGCTCGCAAAAATGGGCGATGCACCAAGTTTGCAAAATCCCTTCTCTTAGGTGACTGCCTGGTATATTTCTTTTGCTTGCTTGACTTGATTTGCACAAATTGCTGATGGACATCGATCTCCACCAATGTTGTACACTCGAGGTCATGTAGTGGATCCAGCACTCGTCGATGAAGGATTCCAAGGGCCGCCTGTATAGAACTCGCCGGTGAGCACTTCCACCGCCCCTCCGCCCCACGGTTCCTCCCCCCGCGTACCTCCACTGCACCTGCCATATACGTTATCTTTGAAACGCACTCTGTCAATTCAATCCCCATCCTTTCCCATAGCATGCCGCTCTTCGCTCCGTTGAGCTGCAAAAATTCTCACCATTCCATCGTTACTGATAACGTATTATCATCCTCAATCATTATTCATCCCTCCGAACGCTGTCGCTACCACAGTCTCCCAAATTCCCCGTCTTTATATTGCCTTCACGGCCTGTTACGGAGAACAGGTGTGAAGATAATTGCCAACCTAAATAGAAGCACCTCATATACACTTGCCAGTGGCAAAGCTAACTGGCTTTGAATAGTTCCCTCCCAACCTCCGAATGCACGCGCTTGGAATTCTCACTGCTTCTTAACTTCGGAAGCCCTCTCTATCCCCGCCTCCGAGAGGTGTATTATGTATAAACCATGCCCACGATGTCTGACGGTGTGGAACCTGGCCATCAAGGATCCTCTGGTGCACACGACTCCCGTCCTCAAACCCCCGATGTCGACGAGAATGACAGTTTACACGATCCGGCCATTCCTGAAGATTCGACCGCCGGCCGGCAAAGTCCTGGTATGCAAGTGACTGATTTGCAATTGGATATATTTCTACAAGACGATCGACAAGGCCCTGGCCGTAGCGGTTCGATCATCGCATTCGCATCTGAGACAGGTGATAGTGAACAAGATTCCAGTCCCTGGCCGTCTTTTCTACAAGTGGACGAAGCTACAATACGCGAGCGACTTGATATACAGTTGTATGGATCAATTGATTCCATTCTTTCGGCGTCATATGCCGGCCCATCGAAGCCCGGTGGACATCCATCGGATCCGCCCGACCTTCCCGTGAATGAGCTTCTGGAAGCCGGTCAACAAGAATGCGCTAGTAATTCACGAACCCCTTGCGAGACTAGAGGAAACCCACAGGGCTCGAATACACAATCACCTGATCTTCACGATGATGGATCCCTAGGAAGCGATCGACCTGCGCCTGCACCAAGTGTATCAACTATTTCAGCATCTGGAAAAAGTCAGCAGGGGCCTTGCACGGCCGGATCCAGCCTTAGAGAAGATGAAAATCCGGAGAACAACCAGCAACAAGCCATAAACAATGACCCAATGCTTGCAGGACCCGAAATTGTTTACGAGGATGCCAAGTTACGAACATCTGATCGCCAGAGGGATGGAGCTGTGGGAAATGAGCAGGAACATTCTCAGCCCCATAAATCGGCTCACTCAGATCTTCCTTCAGACGATAATTCAAGTTCCTGGGAGACTGTGAGCGAGTCCTCGAGCGATCGGCGAGCACCCGATCCACGGGTCCGGCCCCCAGAAGACAGGTTTTGGCTAGCGAAGCAAGAAGCTGCTTGCCTGTTAATCATTTGCGTCCTGTTTTATTCCTGGTATGGACACTTCGAATCGACGCTGTCGAGTGACCAAAGAGCCCACTTCGGTGTTCAGGGTTTTCTGGAAGTGGTCCATTCTCTCTGGGTACTGGGTAGATCCTATGCGGTCTTCCTCCTGGTGGTTGCGGGGAATCTGCTCACATCCTGGTCGGCTTGGAGTTCGGATTTCTGGGGCGCGCTTTTCATGTTTTGCCTCTCGTTAATTTTCGACATCTTCTCCTTTCCATGGTGGGCCGAACCCGCGGGTAGACTGTGGCGCTGGTGCTCCGCCCTCCGTAATGTGTGCGGCACGAAAAGTTTGGTAGGCGCAGTGTCCATTTGCGTTCTGAAAAGGTTCCTGATTGTCTGGCTGGATAAACCACAGTACGCCCGTTGCCCTTCACTCTGCAGAGCAATGAGGCATCTGCAAGGGCACATGACTACGGTAGTGTTTAACCTCACCTGCCTCTTCCTTTGCCGGATTCTGTTAATCAGCACCACCCCGAGTTCTACCACTACTACCGGAATCCAGGAGTTTGGAATGACGCCTTTCCGTGCTTTGCTCTATATTGTACACACTTACACTTTCCTCTGGAGTATGACCTTGCCCAATGCCGTCGCTCTGTCAGTCGTGACTATCGCCATGGTCGCACGCTGGAAATTCCAAGTAGAGGATCATCCCTCAGCGTTAGTCATGGCCTTGATCCTGGGTGTTGTAAACTTCTACTTGAGTTTCATTCACGTGGCTCATACGCCTTACCCTGCCTACGCATTTGCGTTCTTAGTCACATTTTGGTACCTGATCTCCCTATTGCCGGACCTGGCACCTTTCCGGGGAGCCTTGCGTAATATAAGTTCGATCTGGGCGCCAAATGAAAAAGAGATATCCCAAAGGCGGGAGAAAAAATGCGGGATCACGATCCGCAGGACCTACTCTGCTCCTCCACTGAAGAGACGTACTGGGCCAATGAAGGGCCCAATGGAAACAGTTTCCATTGTTGATGACAGCGATGAAAAACTCTGGCGACTCACAGTTGTCGAACAGGTGGATGATGCGCAAGCGCTGAAAACTGAGTACCTTGTCCAGCCGGTGTCGTTCGACTTCGTTAAGCGCAGTGTTCAGGGCAGTCTGATCGAGGTTCTGACGAGGAGTCCATTGGGGTTTCGGTGGACGGTAATGGAGAATCCGACTCCCAGTGTCGGTCGGTTGAACACGGCTTTCGAGTTCGCTCCTACATGTTCGATTGAGCAAGGGTTCGGAGGGCTCGCTAACCCTTTGGCTGCTCTCCCTCAGTCGACTTGTGCTGCCACGATGGCCACCGCTGCTACGATGACCACCGCTGCTATGATTACTAGGGCGCCAGTTACAGGTGGGTTACCAGGACGTGGCTGAGCATATATGTATGCCTAAAAGGTAGATTACACTGAGTGTGGGAATGAAGAGTGCGGGACATATAGGCACTCGATATAAAGTGGTCTGGCTTTCATGCTGAAGGCCGTTTATCCAGGTGACAGAAAAGTGTCATTTGGACCTAAGTAATTACTCTCTCTCTCTCCCTCCCTCTCTCTCTGTGTTGCAAGCACCGGAGGCAGTATAAGTCTATACCTCTAAAGCTGCTGTCTTATACGTAACGATAGAATGCACGCCCTTGAAGGCGTTTAGTTTACGCCCTTGTATTGTGGGTCTAAAACCAAGCCGGATATTTTCTCTAAGAAAGGCTATGTTTCGCCGAAACCTACATGGACATCTACACCAGTCCGTGTCTGCGATTAGCAAATAGGAAATGGGGAAGGGCGCTCACCCGAGTGCAATCAGAGGGTTGATCTATCCTCCCTGTAAGCTCAGTCTCCCTACTTACACCACAATAACTGGGTCTATAGAGGTCAGATGCTTCGAGCGAATTGCACTCTATAGCTCCATACAATTTGCGCCGTATTAATGCGTGGTGAATGGGAACGTAAAACCACCATCGATATTCACACATCCAACGTCAGTCTGAAGCAGGAGTCCAAAGACGCATTCCATCCCGCTAAGAAACGTTCATATCATTCGTAAATTACGGGGGTATATGTACTAAACGTCTACCCATCCATGCCAATCATGCCAACAAGATCTACCCGCTGGTTTGTTCTCACGACGCCGCAGAAGTGCCATCAGCAGCCTCCTAGGCTGAGGCCGGCGCAGCTGCCGCCTGACCATCTTCCGTCTTCTTCAACCCGGGGTATCCCGTTCCCTTATTCTTGACCTTCTTCTCCTTCTTCGGCGGCGGGGGGTAGGCCTTGAGCGTCGTCTCCTGCCACTCCTTGGATGCCTGGAACGCCGCCTGGATCGGAGCGAGGAGCTCATTGATCCCCTTCGCCACCGCCGGCTTGAGCAGCTGCGGCGTCAGCACATCGTTCCGGTAGTCGTCATGCATCTGAGCAATGGAAGTGTAGACCAGAGGCTCCAGTCCATCCCTCTCCCGATCAACGCGGAACTCGCGGTTCCCCTTCAGCGCCGCGGCAGGAAGCAGCACGAACTCCACGAAGGCGAGCACGCCGTTCTCTTCCACGACCTTTGGGGCGGCAACGGCCTTCTTGATCTTCTTGAGGACGACATCCGGAGGGTCGAGGAGGTCGATCTTGCTGTCCGCGTCGCTGGAGCTCATTTTCCCGCCGTGCAGACCGGGGACCATGGGGTTGAGCAAGTGTGCACGCTGCTTGTATCCGAGCTTCGGGAGCCATTCTTTTGCGGCGGTGAAGAGTTTGCGTTGGTCGACGCCGCCGAATTGCGCATCGACATCCAGATACTGCTCATCGAGGACCTGGAGAAGGGGGTAGAGGAGGCCGCTCAGCGGAGCGTTCTCTGTCTGCTTGACTACCTCTGCACCGGCCTTCTTTGCGTCGTGTTCAGACACCACCGACGCCATTTTGTAGAGATCCATGACGTACTCGGCGCTCTTCTGGTAGGAGCTTCCCAGCACGAATTTCAGTTTGTCCAGAGGTACGCCAATGGCCTCCAGCATGGCTGATATTATGAAGCGGTAGTACTCCGCCCGCTGCTCGACGAGCTCGATGGGCGCCTTGAGGTTGTCCAGGAACCCGTGGATGTCGGCTAGGAGGACGGTGACGTCGCAACCTGCGGCGAGGTACTGTGCGATTTTGATACCGGGAACGAAGTACCCGCAGTGAGGGCGGCCGGTGGTCGCAGTTCCTATGCATTGCGGTCAGCACAACAATTCGAACAATATACGTGATTGAAGAGGCAACACAACATACCCCAGTAGATCTTGGGATGTCTCCCCTCCTTGAGGACCTTCTCGATGATCTCCGCATCCAAGATTTCCGCCAGGTTCTCCTCGATCAGCGCCAGTCTCTCCTCCGGCGACGCCGCTGTGCTCGACCCATTTCGCAAAGGCAGTATCGCGGGCACTGCGACGTGTTCGGTGGGGCCTGTTGACCCGCCACTGGGGACTGTGAGGGGGGCGGAGTCGGCTTCGACCATGACGGGTAGACTGCTCGGGATCCTTCTGTGTGCTTGGAAGTCGAATTAAGTGAGCGCGGAGGAAACGATTGAATTGGAGCCGAAAGAGGCGCTGAGGCAAGCGTGCAAATGTATAATGGGAACTCAAAAAGTGAGTCAGGCCCGGTTCGGCGGGGTATGCGGGCCGAAGCACGCTAGCGCAATCGATAAGGGTGGCGCTTGGCAGGAGTTCCCTTTTAAGGCAAGGATGTGAATTGGTCTATGTGGGCGCAATACGCAACGGATCCATGGATCGTAAGGCTCTCGGGCAGTACTTATGTTTTCCACCGAATGATATACCTTTGCTCCGATATGACTCTGTTCCCCAGCACGGACCGCTGTCTGGCTGAGAAGGAAGCAAGTCTGACGGCGAGCTCGAGGCGAGGGTGAGATTTTGCTGTGCAAGGCCCAGCCAGCTGCAGACGGGGATGTTGCTATGGACCTGATTTCGCCACCTGGCCGGTCCTACATCCTGCGGCATGTACATTATTTTCATTGTCATGGGTATCTAACCAGCAGTGGGATTACAGATTGTGGATCTCCTGACTGCGTAGATGTCTAGCCGAATCTCTTAGGAAGCTGCGCAGGCTTGTTACCGACTACCTCCTCAATCTCATCCAAGACCTCCTTCGTAAGCTGCTTCTTCACACTAACCGCCTTCACAGTCTGCCACAGCTGCTCGGGCCGGCTCGCCCCTGTGATGGCCGAGCTCACATTCTCGTTCTTCAGCACCCAAGCCAGACTCAGAGTGGCTACATCCGTGCCTAATCTCTCCGCGATCTTAATCAACTTCTTGACAGCTTCTTGTTCCTTGTTCCACTGCTCATTGCCCACGCCAGCGATCACGGACTGGATGTATGCGTCCTTTGACGTGGCGAGACGGGAATCCGGCGGGATACCGTCGACGTACTTGCCAGTCAGAAGACCCCCAGCAAGAGGCGAGAAGATAGTGAGACCCAGGCCGCGGCGCTCATAGAGCCTTGCGTTCTTGAACTCCCCATCCACCTTGTCTCGCCTGAGCAGTGAGTATCCAGGCTGCTCCACAATCGGCCCAATCAACCCAAGACGATCAGCAACCGCCCACGCTTCCTCAATCTCGGAAGCAAGCCATTCGGAAGTTCCCCAGTAGAATGCCTTACCCGTGTTGATCACGTGGTTGAAGGCTCGCACGGTTTCTTCCACTGGAGTATGGCGGTCTGGACGGTGGGCGTAGATGATGTCGACGTAGGAGAGTTGGAGGCGCTCAAGGGCCAGATCGGTGCCTTCGATGATGTGTTTGCGGGAGAGGCCGAGGTTGTTGATTTTATTGCGGGGAGAGGGGAGGGCGGAGTTGGCGGTGCCCCAGTTGATCTGGGAGATGTGAGTGGAAGAAGGGATTATGTATAGAAATGAACAATGTGGGAGGGGCAATATGGATTGCGTGGGTGAGTACCTTTGTTGAGACAACGATGTCATTGCGTTTCCAGCCGAAATGCTTGATCGCTCGACCTATGACCTTCTCGCTCTCTCCGCCAGCATATGCCTCTGCACAGTCGAAGAAGTTGATACCAGCGTCGTATGCAGCTTTCAGACAAGCGAATGTCTTTTCTGAAAGATGTGTCAGTATGACTTCAGGACTCCATTACGTGAAGTGTATCTTGACAAATATGACTGTGGAATTCGCATGCAGAAAATTTAGAGAATGGCAGTGGTTGCCCCCCAGAGGAGATCAATCTAAATGAGGGATACCAGCAGAAATTAGATTGGCGTAGAAGCATGTGAACACAGAAATGCCACTGAGAAAACAAAGGGATTCGAGCGGTTGTTAAGCAGCTTCACATACCGTCATCGACATGGCCTCCATAGGTGAGCCAACCTCCTAATGAGATCTCCGAGACCTGTAAACCAGAACGTCCCAAGAAACGATACTCCATCTCAGGCAAATCGGATGGGGGAGAAGCCATTGTATTGCTAGTAAGAAGGTTTGCTTTACGCTGAGTTCAATTGATTCCAGAATAACTAGAGAGGATGGAGACGCAGGAAACAAAAACGGCGAAGGGGTAGGTATTCAACAAAGTCCCTCAAATGACAAATTCGCGCCTCGGTTTTCGCCATTTTCGCCATGTTGGCGGGGTATGACTAGTTTACACTTACCCCACTGTAACTGTCATGTCCACGGAGTTAGAGGCAATTTAACCGGTGCGGATTTAAGAAGGTGGAAGAGCGAGCATTGTTGAGAATGTTGCAAACCAACTCGAGGCAATGCTTCGGATACGTCCATTACGTAAGATTGAAGGGGGGAGGCAGTATGGCAATCATGGGTATCATAAAGCTATGAACAATCCAGAACCTCTGCTCACTGCAGACAGTTTAATCAAAAGTGAGCTTCGTACCCTGAGCCTCGACAATTCCCTGCGGGCCTCTAGGTGCACTCGTATGAGCAGCACCAGACTTGATCGACCGTGGATCCACTTTGCCTCGAGGCCCCTTATCTCGAGGCTGTTTGCCCTGATGCCCACGCTGTGGTCGTTCTTCTCCGTCCATGCGTCTCACGCGGTCTGGATGAACGCCTTCCATGTCGGCTTGTTTCTCCTTTCCATAGCGCTTGTTGTATCGAGTGGTGGAGTCTTCCGCAAATTCGCAACGGAGGTCCCGTCCCATCAACCTGTTGACGAACCACTTTGTCTTCTTCGACTTCTTGGGTCCTTCTTCATCCGACTCGTCAGCATCGTCTTTAGCTGTCTCCTTGTAGATGAAGCCTTTCACTGCCGAGGACGCGGAGTCTACTGTCTCGAATGTAATCCAGGCATAGCCCTTGCACTTGCCGGAGTCCTCGAATGTGGCCATGTGTATATCCGCAATCTCGCCGCATTGACTGAAATGTTGCGTCAGGTCCTCTTTCGTCACATCGAAAGCCAGGTTCCCGACAAACACCCGCTTGTTGGGCGGGTGGCCTTCCTTCCCCTTCTTCCCCTGCTCTGCGGCTTCCTCCACCTTGGGCTTCTCCGGGCGGCCTTCGAAGCTTTTGGCGTTCTTGATGAGAAGCGGCCTTCCGTCCATTTTTGTTTCTGTCAGCGCTATCGCGGAGTACATGGACAATTGGTCGGAGAAGTCAACGTAAGCAAACCCTTTGTTGAGCGGCTTCGTGGTCCAATTGGGGTTTGGAGGTTTCGTCGGTGCAGGCATGTTCACACGGGTGATTTGCTCGTTGGTAATGTCCGAGTTCTCGGTCAGGAACTTTCGCAGACTGTCCTTGGTGGCGGACCAGGGCAGGTTTCCAATCCACACTCCATACTCGGAGCGTTTCGCTTCCTTCTTTTCCTCTTCGTTGCTGTCTGTCGTCGGCTTCTTCGCAGTGGGGTTGGAGCCGGCAGCTTCCGACGAAGCTGGCTTTGGGTCCCCCTTCAGTTTCTTTGCCCTGCGTAGTTCTTTCTTGGACGGTGGTTCCGGGAGGTCCACCTTGATTTCCAGCTCTTCGGGGAGCGCCTCGCGCTTCCTCTTTTTCTCCGACTTCTTCTCGTCTCCCTCACCATGGTCCTTCTCGCGCTTCTCTTTCTCCTTGAGTTCCTTCTTCTTCCTACGCTCCTCCTTTCTTATCGCCCATGCATCTTCCTGTGTGGATGTCTCGGTTTTCGACATGGCGCCAAATGATCAGAATTGCCCAACGCGAGATTTTTTGGACGCTTCCGAAAGGGAAAATAAAAATCCGATTAATCATCCGCGCTATTTATCTTGGCACCGGCGCTAGTGGTCATGATCGACGGCGATGCCCCACACGTTATCAACTACCCAACTGCAACCAGCAGACGTCAAGGCAGAATATAGGAGATGCTCTCATGATAGAGCATGTATGATAGTTTGAGGCACGTTCTTGACTGATGTTGCGGTGCTAGATCATGGTTCTTCACTACGATGGCAGATATCCTTCAAAATCAAACCTTTGAGCGCTTGGATGGACAGGGAGGATGTGCAGGTGAAACCTCAATAGAACGGGGTAAGGTAAAGCGTAGGACTTGTAGCTACTGGGGTTCATACAAGCTGCGGGAGATACCTAGGGTGCTGGGTAACCGCCCAAGAGGGGAATTTCACATTCAGTTACCCTAGCGGCAGGTGTGCTGGTGTCCTTCCACAAGACAGCTCGGTATTGTCGCCTTAGGCGGGGTCCAGATCTCTCCCGTGACCGAAAAGAACAGAGTCAGAGGCTTCGATAGGGGTGACGTAGACCATCGAGACGAACGGTTCTGGTTGGCATCAAACGGGAGAGGCGAGCCGTTTATCCATCTATCTTGGAATTTACACTCCGGATAGTGCTCCTAATCCAAGGGCAACGTGCAATATGATGGGTACGACCTAATAATCAGGACAGCAACTCCATGGAACGCCGTGTACGACAGTGTGACCGGTGCTGACGCCATTTGCTGGAGGAGGAGGCTTCCAAGGTTCTTGGCGATATAATCACGTGCTTGGGAACAAATCGACCCACATACAGTTTTCAATTGCTCTTCGCCTGATTCGATCCTCCTCCTCAGCCACTGGATGTCTCCCCTCGTCCCTTTCTACAGATATCAAGTTTCAGCAGCCGTTCACCGACGGTGCAACCCGTTTACAGCACTTGAGCGAAGGGGCCGGGATTAACTGGTCTGACCGGAGTCGGCGCTCGGACCATAGCACCCCCGGCAACTGGTTGGCGCCGCGTCCGCCGTCTGTAACGCAGCTGCCTGGTCGCTCCACTGCTGGAGCTGGACCTCGTTTCCCCACTCCTCCACCTCCATCCTCCATCCTCCCTCTCCCCAACTCTTTCACCACCTTCATTACCTGCTTCTCCCATCAAATCACTAGTTCACTTGCAAGTCCTTTGCTAGTTCGGGCTACTGCTTTGATCCTCCATCTGCTGAGCAGCTGTCGCATGCCAGCCTCCAGCGTCTGATTGTCGGCTTTCGCGGATACGTCACTTGCCGCCTGCCAGCCTGCACCCGCCATCATGCCACCAAACACTCAATCCGAACGGCCACAAGCTCCAGTCACGCTTGACACGCCCATAACCATCAAGGTCAACATCGATGGAAGGGTAGAGCGCCTCAGCCTTCCTCTCAGGGAGTTCACCTTCCCAGCCTTCCCTCTCAAGGTATGGTCCAGCAGTCCTCCTATGTTGCGCTTGTAGATGCTGATTTTGGCTCCGTACTGCAGCTCCGCCAGCTTTTGAAGCTCAAACCTGACGAGGACTGGAGGTTCGAGCGCTACTCCGACAGTGCGGGGACCTTCGTTTACCTTGACCCGAAGAGCCATCAGGTGTACAAGACGCTCTTCCGAGCTGCAAAGGCAAAACTCAAGCTCCGTATCAGAGCTACCCGCGGGCCCAATGACTGCAGGCTTGAGGAGGCCATGGCTCGAGTGGCAGCACTGCAGGTAGCCAATAACACTACCGTGCGGCCCGAGTCGGACGGTCTCCATCAAGGCCCCATAACACGACCCACATGTGTTCCTCAGGTGCCGGCAATCGACCCCTTGCCATCACTGATGGTCATCGATCCCTCGGCCACAGCAAACGAGAAGGGGGCAACGCCCTCTCCAGCTGTCCCTACTTCGGCGACTGTTACCCAGTCAGATGGTTGTGCCTCCACTTCCAACCGTGAAACTCATCTCAAGGGTGGTTGGGTCATCTACTGCAACGAGTGCAAACAAACGATCGAGGACGCACATCATTATCATTGCAGCATTTGCGAGAACGGGGACTACGATCTCTGCATGAAGTGTGTCACCGCTGGGAAGCACTGCTTAAACGATTCTCACTGGCTGGTCAAACGATTCCACAAGGATGGCCAGTTCGCGACTAGCACAACTGAGCAAATCGGTCCCAAGCACAAGTCGCATGACGAAATGCCTGGAGCCTTCTTGGATGATAAGCAACCTGTCGCGGTCGAGTCTGACCAGTCCATGCAACAGGCTGAGGAGGAGCCTGACCGCACTTGCAACTGCTGTGTGAGAGGTGAGTCTGAACTCTGTTGCTACTGCACATTGTCATGTCTAACCTTCCCGATTATAGTCCTTCCGGAGAAGCAGTTTGTCACTTGCACCACATGTGAAGATTATGATCTCTGCCTCGACTGCCACGTGCAGAACAGGCACGGCCACCATCCTGGGCATACCTTCCAGGCCGCCCTTGATGATGTCAAGCTTCCGCCTATTGCAGCCTTCCTCTGCAAAGCGGGGAGGAACGTCCGCCACTCCGCGATCTGTGATGGATGCAACAAGGTTTGTCTGCGCTTCCGCTGGATTGAATCTGCTCCTAACTTATCTAGTTCATCTACGGTGTTCGCCACAAGTGCCTTAGTTGCCCCGATTGGGATTTCTGCGGCGACTGCTTCAAGTCCGCTCAACGTACCCATCCGCGTCACCGCTTCGTGCCCATTTACGAGCCCCTGGCTGATACCCAAGCTATCGGGGCGCGCCACGTTGGCATCTATTGTGATGGGCCCCTTTGCAAAGGGAGAGAGGATGTGTCCTATATTGAGGGTGTCCGGTACAAATGCGCGGTCTGCCATGACACGGATTTCTGTGCCAAATGCGAGGCACTTCCAGACAACAAGCACAACCACACTCATCCGTTGATCAAGTTCAAGACGCCTGTTCGCAATGTGAGCATGACCACACTCGTGGAGAGCGGTAGAGACGGACAGCCAATGGCCCAACTTGGGGATAGCCTTCTCCACTTGCCACCTCCCCGCCCATTCGTATATCCCACCCAGGACCATATGAAGCCGCAGACCGTTGCCGAAGTGCAGCCTCTGGGGACGGAGTACACAAGGTCCCCGGAGAAGAAGAGTGACATTCATACCCTTCTCGTCGAGCCCGTCAAGGAAAAGACTCTGGAAAATCAATCCAACTTCCCTGCTACTACATCGTCCGGCAAGGAAGCTGCCTCTCCGGAGCAGTCCTCTGATGCACCAAAGTTGGATGCGCACTTTCTCCACGATACCATCCGAGATGGGACCACCTTTGGCGCAGGCACTGTTTTTGTGAAGGCTTGGACTCTGAAGAATCCTGGACCCCTTCCGTGGCCTGGAGGATGCTGCGTCCGATATGTCGCAGGAGATAACATGCTCAATGTCAAACCCACTCGTGCGGCTGATCAAGAGGAGATGGCCCGGGCCGGTGCCACCAATGCGACTTCTCGCCCTGTCAATCCAGGGGAGGAGGTTACGTTCCGTGCAATCCTGAAAGCGCCGACTGCGCGCCTCGGGACCATGATTTCCTATTGGCGTCTGTACACAGAGAACGGAGTTCCGTTTGGCCACCGCCTTTGGTGCGACATCCAAGTCGTCTCCCCTGCAGACGGCCCACCCCAATTTTCTCCACCATGGTCCCGACTACCTGCAACTGCTCCCCCGTTCCCCCATGTGGCTGGATTCAAGCCTCCCCGTGAGTGGCACCGTTTGAACAAAGCCCCGGCCTGGAGGGAAAGCCAGTCCTCAATGGATCCCCATACTGCTGAGCCCACGAGCCGGGCGTCGGAACAGCGGCAGCAGATGGTTGAGGATTTGAGGGCAAAACTGGCTAGATACGCACTCGCAGACCGCGACAACAAAGTCCCGGCCCCAGAGCCTACCCAAGAGCAGACTTCGAAGAACCTCCAGCAGAAGCCGGTCGAATGTGCTGTCATGACGCAAACGCCAGAGAAGTTGCACGAGGTTGCAGCAACAGAAGAGGCCTCAAAGCCAGAAGGCTCATCACAGCCAACAGAGGCCGCCACGGTGCAGGAAGCGACTAAGCTCCCACTTGATTCCAAGCCAGTGGCTCCCGAGGCAGAGTCGTCACGGATGATCTTCCCTCAACTTGAGAAGGAATCGCCTGCTTCAAGCCTCCACGAGCCTGAATCCGATCATGTTCAGGCAGAGAAGGCGAAGTCAGAGAGCTCGACGAGCGCTACCTCATCTCCGGACTCCAACGAAGAATTTTTCGAGGATGCCGAGAGCGTTGAGATCCAGTCCATTCCTGATGACGACAGCTTCCTGACGGATGAAGAATACGATATTCTGGACGCAAGCGACGAGGAAGCTGAGTGAAACGTCTATGTGGTCAGTAGGGCTTCCTTGTCGAAGAAGGCTAATCCTACGACCAAATGCAGCCATGCGGTGTGGTACCTATTGGCGGAACGAAATTTAGATTGACTGCTGCCGTCTTACTGCCTTGAATGGCTCAGCTGACACTGGGGCGGCAGGGCGTAAGGCTTGGCCTCGAACTTGGAATACATCGGGAAACTTTCCGGGCTTTTTCTTTTCTCTCTCTTTCTCTTTACAAGGCGTTATTATGGACTGGAACTGTCGTACAGGCTTGCTCTAATGGCCTGGCACCCGTCCTGTAGCATTCGCTTGTGAACCATGTATTGCACATGCACCACACTCTTTGGGAGACGAAAGCGGGTCGGTAGGTAAGAATTTCTTGGCTTGGATAAGGAGGCTCTACTCCCCTAAGTGTATTTGGCGCTATCCCTTAGGTATCTAGTGTGAATGATATACGATCTCTTAAGCTCTCGTATCTCTGTACAGGAAGGCACCCTCTACATATCGTTCCTTCGATGGCTAATCGCATGGGAACGATTTCACCTGTTGGTGTGAGGCTGATGTGCAGGTAACTAATATTCTGCATCGAATTCTGGACACTATGCTGAGTCTCCCGTGATTGGACCTGAAGAATCAAAGTCGGCACCAGTAGAACTAAAACACCACTTGCCAAGCCTCACTAGCCACCGGCGCCACCCTCCCGCGCCTTCACCCGCCGACTTTTCTGGGTTAGCTGACTCACCACTCCAACTTTCTATGCAGGCATTATTTCGACACCCCTCATTGCCCCTCCGCGCTACGCGACTACTTTCCTCCCATATTACTCCCGTCGCACCACGCTCAAAAGTTTTACTCCAGTTTCAGCAGGCATCCAGGCTATTTGGCAATCAAGAAACGGCACCAAGGCTCGGTGAAGACGAGATGGGGAAGGATAAGGAAGAGAAGAAGGGAGGGAACTTTCAGTTGAAGGTGCCCAAGGGCACAAGAGATTGTATGTATACCCAGGACTTTACCCTCGAGGAGTTATGGCTCACACTTCTCAATAGGGGCTGGCGAGGATGCTGCTCTCCGCGACTCCATTTTCTCGAAAATCACCGACGTCTTCAAGCGCCACGGTGCAACGAGCCTCGACACGCCTGTTTTCGAACTGCGAGAGATATTAGCAGGGAAATATGGAGAGGACTCCAAGCTCATTTATGATCTCGCGGACCAGGGAGGAGAGATCTGCTCGTTGCGATACGATCTTACTGTTCCTCTGGCCCGGTATCTGGCCATGAACCCGAGGATACAAACTTTCAGGAGATACCAGATAGCAAAGGTGTATCGCAGAGACCAGCCGGTATGACAGCGATCTCTGACTATGGCAAGGCAGAACGCTCACAGAAACATTAGGCCATGACGAAGGGCAGAATGCGCGAGTTCTATCAATGCGACATTGATATTGCTGGCGCATACGATCCCATGATTCCTGATGCCGAAATTCTCCGAATCGTCAACGAGGTGTTTGAAGGGCTGGGTTGGGAGAAGTACACTGTCAGTAACCCCAAGTCTCACCTCAGCGTGCCGTGTTAACAACTGGCGCAGATTAAGATCAATCACAGAAAGATCCTCGACGGCATCTTCAAGGTCGCTGGCGTTCCAGAACCTCTCATCCGCTCGATATCATCAGCAGTGGATAAACTGGATAAGATGTCTTGGGAGGACGTCAAGAAGGAGATGCTGGAGAAGGGACTGCAAGAGAATGTCGCCGACATTATTGGTGGATACGTCAAGTTCAAGGGCACCCATGACGTAATCGATCTCATCAAGAAGGATGAGAAGCTCTTTGCTTCAGAAGACATCAAGGCTGGTGTGAAGGACATGGAACTCTTGTTCACTTACCTCAAGGCGTTTGACGCCATGGACCGGATATCATTCGACCTTTCCCTTGCGCGCGGGCTCGATTACTACACTGGTGTCATCTACGAGATTGTGACTGAGGGATCCGCACCGCCAAAGAATGCTGCCAAGGGCAGCGAGGCCGCCATCGGCGTCGGAAGTGGTACGTTGGGCATTACGACTAACCGAGATATGTGTGAGCATGATGCTGACTTAGTGAAAACAGTGGCTGCTGGTGGTCGGTACGACGAACTTGTCGGAATGTTTAGCGGCAAACCGATTCCCTGCGTTGGTATCTCGTTCGGTGTCGACCGCATCATCAGCGTGGTCAAGGCTCAAAAGAAGGTCACAGCCAAAGCGAAAGATATCGATGTGTTTGTTATGGCGATGGGAGGAAAGGGCTTCGAAGGTATGCTCATCGAGAGGATGCAGATTGCGCGCCAACTATGGGACGCCGGAATCAGAACCGAGTACTCGTACAAGGTCAAGCCCAAGTTCCAAACGCAGTTCAAGGAGGCGGAGGCAGCAAATATCCCGCTTGCGGTGATTCTGGGAGAGGATGAGCTGAAGGACGGAAAGGTCAAGATCAAGAAGTTGGGGATCAAAGACGAGAACGATCCGGAGAAGAACGGGGTGCTGGTGCCCATGGAAGACCTTGTCTCGGAGGTGCAAAAGAGGCTCAAAGATCTTGCCGACAGTGTCGCGGATTTGAAGATCAACTAAATTCAAAAGGGTGGGGTTGTACACGATACCAATAGACTTCTAGGGGCTGGGGATTGAGGGGGATCATGGATCGGACCACCTCCAATAAAAGGGTTGGGGAGAGGCCGGATAGATTCCCTGCGGTCGATCGGGCTGATTTTCGCATTGATGCTACCCGGGCCTCTTTTGCAGGCAGTTCTGATAGACAGCTTTGCAGCTTCGATGTTAGCCATTTCTGACTTCGTACATGTTCGTTACTTTCCGATTAGCAATTCCGAATGCGCGACACTTGCTCTAAGGGGATTTTAGCTGTGAACTATAAACCCAATGATAACCCTAACCCTAATCATCTATCGTGAGAAAGGCAATCTTATTGCCAAAAACTTTGACTGATGAGAGTGAATGTAACGCGCTAGCCCCCGCACATGACCCCGCGTCGAAGTGAACACGACGAGTCCTCTTTTCGGCCTAGTGTGACACGTCCACTACGTCGTAGGCATCTGGTCCTTGACTGTTATCACGTTGTTTCTTATTCCTCGATCCTATCCAACCCCGTCACCCTTTTTTTCTCCTTTCTCTCCCTCTTCCTATCCACTCTTGACCATCTTACAGCCTCCCAGCACACCAGCTTACACGAAGACTGCGAGCATGCTACTAAAGCGTAAAACGGACCAAATTGTCGATCTCAACGATGAAGAGCTCGAGAGGCAGCTGGATAACATACCGGTGACGGACAGCTGCGACACCGTTTGGTATATTTGTCTTTCCCTTCCCATTTCTTCCCTTCACATACTGTAGCTAACCAAGCCGATCTCTCTAGCCGCAAGATTCGCGCCCTAATCGACTCGGGCGAAATGAAAGTCGGCGAATTCCAGCGCGCCATCGATTGCAACAGCAACACCTATGGGCGCTTCATGCACCAGAATGGACGGGACAAAGGCGCGGGCAGCACCGTGTACAGGGACGCGTTTTATTTTTTTCAAGAAGCGGGAACTGCAGGGGATCAAGACGCCGAGGAAGAAGGCGAAGACGGCGGCGGCGGCCGCTGGTGCGGAGGGCGAGGCAGAGGGCGGTGTGTCAAAGAGCCTGCCGGATGTGAGCGATGTGGTGCTGGAGGGCGAGATGGAGGATGCAGTTAAGGTCTACGGTGGGTCTTCTCATTTGCCTTACTACCTCTCCCGACCACCCTAAATCATACCATCACTACTCACACACTTCCACCAGATACATGCGACGACATCCGCCGCAAGATAAACGCCCACTTGCGCCTCCCTATCCCAGGCCTCACACAAGCCTCCTTCCTCCGCACCCTCGCCGCGCAATACCACACGCGCGAGAGGAAGATCCAATCCAAGGTGCTCGCCGACTTCCGCTCCAAGCATGGAGCCTATGCGGGAAACACCTCCGCGATATTCTACGCCGCGTACGTCTACTTCGAGAAGCTGAGGATCAGTGAGGGCAAGCCGAAGAGTAAGAAGCGGTTGGACATGGAGAAGATTTGGGGGTCAGAGGGAGTGATGGGTACGAAGCGTAGGGTGGAGCGGTTCTTTGCGATGGAGGGAGAGGAGATTACGCTGGATGAGTATGGGAGGGTGCAGAGGCACAGGGTCCCGAAATATGGGCGTTAGACGTCCTGCGGGCATCACGGGTGGCAAGCGTTGGGGACTGGACATTCGATGGAACCTTCCCTCTTCATGGTGATGGAGCTGCAATAAGTCCAGGACGATGATACGATTCCATGTGCAACTGTATGATATTTGGATTGGGATCCCTTCTTTTGTTCGTGTACTCTATTCTGTATAGGGTGTTATCAATCGACGAGGGGCTTGCATGGCTCTTACAGGAGCACAAATTATGAGAAGCGATTTCTTTGATATTGCATGGTCAAGACTCTACGTCTGATAATGCCGAGAACGACCCGTCCAAGATGCCGCTCAGTCCCTGGGAGGGAGTCGTACCTCATAATAATACCTGTACAAATGCCCGTAAATCAGCCCTCACGACCCCAGACCTCCATGCGTGGGTATCTAGACGAGACGCCGTAAAAGCAAATCATGGTCGCCTGCCGGCGCGAACGCCGCGAGCCTACTGCATCTCCACCCCCATCTCGTCCTGCACTTGAGCCGCAGGGCTCCTAGGTCTGCTGGATCGCCTCTCGGTGCCCACGCCTCTGCTGCTACTCTGGATACCCAGCTTCTCGATACCGGCTGTCAGCCCTCTGCTGAGGTTCGATCCCAGGGTCTGACTCCACTCCGCTGCTGCCGGCAGGATATTACCCGAAGGATGTACCGTTGTCCCTGACCCAGTTGCGCCGTCTGCCGATTCTCTCCCAGTAACGACCTGCTCGGAGTACGGTTGGGGTGTATTGGTCCCTGATCGAACAGGCGTGCGGCCGCCGTTATATTCATCGTCCAGGGCGGTCACCTGGGACATGAGGGAGGGCGCCGTGTTAGGGCCGTTCATGTCTTCGTCGGCTCTACCGAACACTTCAGCCCACCACCTGACCTTGCCCCTCTGCGGGAAGATCATCCGTTCTTTTCCGCGGATGCTGTCGTCTACGACCGGGTCGTACCTCTCATTCAGGAACTCCTGTTTCCGGCAGAGAAAGTAGTCCCAAACGCTTCGTGTTCGCTGTGCCGCCCTCGCTTGGACGCGCTCCTTCTCGTTGTCGAATAGGAAAGTGCCATATTGGCATGAATAGAGGTGGTAGAGGAGACGCCGCAGGAACCGCTCGTTGAACTCAAATCGTGTCGGATATTGGTATGCTAGTTGGTAAACCGCATCGAGGAACTGGTGGAAGACGGGCGACAACTCGTTGACCTTGGTGACCCGATGTTCTTCTGCGGCGCCAATCGTGGTCGGAGACGGTCGATAAGTCGGTTCCGTTGCAGGCGAACTGTCCGATATAGGTTGCATCTCGGCGGGCCCTGGTTCTGGTTGCCGCGATAAGGCCTCGTTGGACCCATTCTGGCGATTGAAAAGCCCCCGTGCGCCGCGCAAAGCGTTCTCAAACGCGTTGCCACCGCCGGCAGACCCATCAGGTTTTCTCTCGACGCGCTCATTTTCGATCTCGAACCATTTATCGCTCCCTAGGAATCCCGAACGATGGCGGAACATGTGGCCGAACGACAGCCAGTCTTTCTCTACCAGCACAATGAAACCTTCCAGGGTGCGGTAATATGGGTCCAAGCAGATTTGACTGAGCGCACTGAGCTGGCTAGTTCGGTCCCAACCGTCCGAGCAATGAATCAGGACGTGAGAATGCATAATACCAACCCTCCGTGCAATCAGATCGGTTCCTCTGAGAATGTTGTCAATGTGCTTGAGCCAACCACTGCTTTGCAGTGCCTTTGTGGGCGGCTTGTAATCCATGAAATCGGAGTCCTTCAGTGCCTCGACTACCGCGTTGAGGGATCTCCGCATGACGTGGATATTGTCGATTCCGAGATACGCCTTCTCCGCGTTCGGGTAGTATTCCATCTTCTCGGAGCCCTGGCCAACGGCTTGCATGACCATCGCATTCACGGTGGGCCGCGCGTCGACGATGAGATTCCGCTGCTGGGCCCCATAGATCTTAGGGCGCTCGATCTCTTCTGTCGAAGCGCCGAGCTGTTCTTCTGAGCTTGTAAGACTCGAGTCACCATTTTCGGGCTCGACCACGGTGGAAGGGTAGGATCCACCATCTCGTTCGACGAGATCCGCTGTGCTAGCCTCAGGGCTAGGCCTAGGGGGCGTACAGGGAGCTACCGCCGTCGCCCTCTGCAACGTCCTCCAGCCGCTGTTTGTGTCGAAAATGGCGGCGACTAGGCTCTCGTCTTGTGGGTTCCGATTCCCCCGGAGCCCTGGCTGTGGTTGCGAACTTCTCGTGATAGAACAATTGTTGATTGGGTGGCGGTAGACGAGGACTGGTATGCGTTGCCGGGAACGAAAGCGGCCTGCGTAGTTGAGTACGTTATCCGAAATCTTAGTGGGGACGACGAGGACAGAGGGGTACGTCTGGGAGAACTGCAGTCATGTTCATGTCAGTCTGGGCGCCATGAGGGCGTGGGCTTGCCGTACTTCGTAGTTTTTGTTGATCTCTGATATCCTCCAGCCCTTCTCTGTGTCTTTGGGACTGATGCCCAAACGCTTGTACTCCCGGCGGGCGTCGTATATTTCCCACCCATTGAATTTATCCTCGGGAGGCTTGGGTTGGTAGGCAAAGGCCAGTAGCTTGTCCAACCGGCCTAGCTTGCAGGAAAGCGATCGTATGCTGTCGTACACGTCGCGTGCGACCCGGTCGTCGGGGAAGTGGAACATGAAGAAGGTGAAGTCGCGGCATCGTAAGCGAATGTTGGAGGCTTGGGGGTGCCCGACCGGAGCCATATGCAGGACGCAGTTGGATATTATGGGATACGTGATCCAGACCTCCTTCTTAGGCGGCACTTTTGTGTGGGAGCTGCCTGGAGGTGGGGCAGGTATGTACCTGAAAACGATATGATGTTGCATTAGGTGGAGGTTGCCTTCGACGCGGACACCTCTCCGGTGCATCACAACATCTTCCACCTGGTTGCGATCAGCTGGGGGTCGATTCACGGAGCTGGGAGTTTCGTACCTTGCTAACACGGATCATGTCCATGGCGGGCAGTCGGGGTGCGTCGATGTGGCAGAGCAAACGTCTGGGTTATTGTGGAGAAAAATATATGATTCAAATATAAAGAATGTACGCATGCGCTTGCTCCAGCAAAGCAATCCGGGCTATCTGGGAATCCGAGCTCCCCAGGGCCGTTGAGCTTGCATGATGATGTTGGCGGGCGGTCGCGGCAGTGCAGGGAGCGGGTGCAGATCGCCGTCATGGCACGCGGGCATATCCTGACGTTCTTGGCATCTCTATCGATAGCGTTCCGCCAGTCTATTCCAATCCTAAATTGTCTATGTACACAACGTTTGCCCAACAAAACATCTTGCCAGTCAATGTTGGGCTAATTAAGCTCTGTCCAGAAAGCTCTAGTCATATTCAGAAATGCAAATATCCTCTACAGAATCCGTTTCACCGATCTCGTCCACAGATAATGGAAGGCACAAAGAGGAAGCCCTGTGGTATGTTCTGTAGTATATGAATAGTTAAGGCGATTGACACGGCAGAAACGAAGCTCTAAGCCCATCAAAAACACAGCACTTGTATACACTATCAACGTCAACCAAAATCGTCCAAACACTTGAGGAAAGAAAACACATTAACATTGCACGGCTCCTTCATAACACCGTAACGCTTCTAACGTTACGCCTGCTATCGGATCCAAAGACAGATACATAGCAAGAGGTATAGAACACAAGGGAACCCGTCCACGACGCCATTGCCTTGACGAACTTGCACTCACCTGAAACGACCAACACTATATCATACTCAACGATAGTCTGGTCGTCAAATCACCGGCAGGGCACGAGTTGATCAGGCCGGCGGCGGAGGAGGGGGAGGCTGGTTACCCGGAGGCTGTTGCACGTTAGTGGAGGAGCAAGAAGCAGAAGTCAGGCCAAACTTACAGGTGGAGGCGGGGCATCTCCCGGAGGGGGAGGGGGAGCGCTGCCAGCAGGTGGGGGAGGAGGCGGTGGGCTACCGGCACTTCCATATTGATAAAGAGAAGGAACACCGGGTGGAGCAGGGGCACCGTAGCCAGGAGCACCATACGATGGCATGCCCGGTGGAGCGGCCGCCGCAGCAGAATCGTAACCATTCGCTCCATAGCTACCGTAACCGTAAGATGCACCAGGAGCGGCAGCCCCCCAAGGGGCGGCACTGTAGCCACCTGCGCCGTAGGAAGCAGCGCCGGCACCGCCACCAGAGGAAGCCCAAGGTGCAGGATTGGACGGACCGTCGCGCTCGTCTCTGTTGTTGCGGGCCCAGGGCGCTGCCCCTCCAGTAGGGCCGCGTTCCCAGGGCTTGAGGGTGCGCTGCTCTTCGCCTCCGCCGTATCCGTCAGGGGCTCCTCCACTATATTCGATCTGTCGTGGAGCGGCTCCGGTCTGCCCGGCGATGAAAGCCTCGAGCTCGTCCTCGGGGCCGGCAATTCTGTTGGCGTTACGCGGGCCGCGGTCGTCGTTGCGCCAGTCTTGGCCACGCTTACGATCAGGGCAGTCGCGAGCGAAATGTCCGGCTTGACCACAAACACGACAGATGACACTGGCCGTGTAGTTCTGTTTCTGCGGGCAATCGTATTTCCTGTGGCCGATCTCGCCACAGTTCTGGCACGCCTGGTTCTCGTCGTCTCGGAGCGTACCGTTCAGAGCAGCAAGCTCGCGAAGTTGGTTGCGCTTCAATTCGTTCTGGCCTTCGGGAATAGACGCAGCCTTAGGACGATTAGCCATGGGTTTCAAAAAAGGATCTCGGGTACTCACGGTTTCAATGACGTTGTGGATCAACTTCTTAGCCTTGTTGACCTTCTCCTCCGTGTCTGCCATGATCAGACAGTGCAGATCTTCTTCCTGGTTGCTGGCGTGAGCTGCGTCAGAACGGCCTTTGCCCTCCTTCACAGAGCCTTTGCCGCGAATGGCGATTTTAGCGCCGGATTCGGACTCCATCTTCTTGAGAGTATTTCCACGGGGCCCAATGAGCAAGCCAACTGTTAGTAGAGAAACCTTGGTTAGTCAAATGATCAAAATGGGTAAGTAGAGTAATTGATGAGGTGGGTTAGTGACATAGCTATACTGCAGACGTTCCAAGATATGCACTTGCATCTGTCGGTCTGAGCATGCCCCGTCAAGACGAAGGCAAAAGGGAAGCAAGGACTAGGAAAGTGGGGGGTTAGAGGGGTTAGTTCCGTACTGAAATTGATCTCTGGATAGTCATTGACTGGCACATAGACTTTCTCCTGTGTCTTAGTAGGGCGCCTATAATCAGCTGGCGGGTGATAGTTGGGCAGCGTCTTCATGGCTTTCTCGACCAGCTTGTGACGCTCATCTTCGAGTCGCTTGCGGTAGCGGAACTCGCGCGTGTTCACACGGCGACCGAAGTTATCATACTGGGGGGGAGGGGACGGCGATCTTGAGGGATGTTAGTACATGATCGTTGATGTGGCGAGGACGCTGGAACTTACCGTTCACCCTCGGGAGGTACAACGTCGTTGATCTTGAGCTTCTGGGTGATTTCCTCAATGCGCAGGTGAAGAGTATACGCGTCAAGCTGTTCCGTGGTCATTGCCGCGTAGATGGCTGTGGGCAAGCCCATCAGACCAGCAGCCTTGTTCTCGCTGGCATCGCCCCACCGATTGCGCTTGCGTCGCCGCCTAGGACCGTCGACGGGATCGGCATCTACAGAGGTCAGCAAATATCAGTGAGCCGTGAGCAGTATCACTTACCACGCGTGGGGCTGCGGCCGCGCTTCAGCTCAGACAACCCCGTCGCTGGCGCAGCGGGATTGTATCCGCCGTCGTCCTGAGCATCGTCGCCGCCGCCAAACCGTCGCCGATTCCCGAGAGGAATATTGTTCGAGCCCGTAATGCCCTGGTTACGCCACGACATGATCGGTAGAGATGGAAGCTGTTCGGAAGGTGTGTTTCTACCACAAGGAAGCGTGGTGTTTGAAGACAAGAGAGTAGTGGCGAGGCCCTGAACTGAAAGCTGTTCGGGGACCTTGGCGTGAAAGTTTAAGCGAGATTACCCCGGACCGGCGCTAACGGTTCGCACGTGAGAGTTCAGATTCACGATCACGTGATATTAGACAATCACTGAACGATTTCGAATCTAGTACATCAAGTAAGCCTGTACCATTTACTGTGTACTTTCGGTCTCTTCTATTGGATATACAAGAACAATTCGTTCACTGTTGTACATATGCTCACTGACCAATCAGAAATGAACGGCCCTTAACCAACAGCCACCCCATAACTCCGTCCGTACCTAGGTACCTAGGCATATATAGTCCTCTGCCATCACCGCAAACATCAAACCATCACGTCAGAAAACCATTCGCCCTCTCTCTGTAAAGGTCTCCTTAAGGAGCTTCCATATGCACTTCCCTCAGATTAGTTATCCCTGCCACTCCACCCGAAATGCAATCGTCATTTCTAAGCAACTCGCGTTGCCCGTCGCACGAGCGCGGGGCCTCCGTCATAGCCCGGCCCTCCCCCACCCTGTACCTGCCTTTGATTTATAAAGCTGCCAGAGAGCTTCAATGCCCTACTTAAGGCACCAATTCCTTCCTCGAACACTGCAACGAGTCCCCATTAGTACACTGTTCTCTCAGACTCGTGCTCCTCTTCCTCTTCGCAGATTCGCGTATAGCACTAGCACCATGTCGTCCGGAGAACCCAATATCGTCTTGTACACGGCGCAGACGCCGAATGGTGTCAAGGTGTCCATCACTCTCGAGGAGCTTGGGTACGTCCTCCCTCGCCATGACTCACCACTTCGGACACGATGCTGATATGCAAGCACAGCCTGCCGTACAAGGTCCACTCCATCAAGTTCTCCGAGAACGAGCAGAAGCAAGACTGGTTCCTAAAGATCAACCCCAACGGCCGGATCCCCGCCATCACCGACACCTTCACCGACGGCGAGCAGATCAATGTGTTCGAGTCGGGCTCCGTCATGCAGTACCTCGTTGCTCGGTACGACAAGGACTACAAGATCAGCTACCCCGCGGGGTCGCGCGAGTTTGTCGAGATGAACAATTGTACGTGATATGCGTGCTATGCCATGGACAGGAGGGAACAAAGAAACTAACAAGCTCCCGTGAAAAGGGTTGTTCTTCCAGAATGCCGGCGTGGGACCGATGCAGGGGCAAGCAAGTAACGTCTCCCCAGTACAGAGTCGCAATCGCCCGAGCTAACGTGCAGTCAAGACCACTTCACTCGCTATGCCCCCGAGCACATCGAGTACGGCGTCAACCGGTACCAGAACGAAACGCGCCGCCTCTACGGAGTCCTCGACAAGCACCTTTCCAGCAACAACATCCCCTATCTTGTCGGCGACAAGTGTACGATCGCAGACATTGCTCACATTGGTTGGGTTTATGCGGCAGGCTGGGCAGGCATTGACATCGAGGAATTCCCCGCTCTCAAGGCGTGGGAGGAGAGAATGACGAAGAGGCCCGGTGTGGAAAAGGGGCTGCACGTCCCCGAGCCCAATACGATCAAGGAGAAGTTGAAGGACAAGAAGGCGATGGAAGAGGCAGCAGGTACATGAGCTTAGATTTTTCTTAGGGTGAGATGTCAGCTAACTCGCCTCGACGTGTAGAAAACGCCAAGAAGTGGATCCACGACAAGAGCAGTGCGCAGAAGTAAGTGCTGTTCAGATTCATTAGTTCCTGCATGGGCGGCGATGGGTCGCACTTGGCGTGCAAAGGAAAGAAAGTCCAGATGCACTGCGAAGGAGGGGAGAAGCATGGTTGACCGTTCTGGCCCAAGCAGACTGTAATGCCAATGCGAACAAGATACTCGAAGAATAACGAGTCGAAGTCCCGAGAGGCTTGTTGACGTTGGGTGCATGTGTGTCGAACCACGGAAAGAGCTGATCCCGGTCAAGGCCTTCCTATAGCTGACGCAAATATCATCATCCTCAAACAAGTTTGCACGCCATGGCAATTTGGCCCAACTTCGGTAGATGCGACACGTCTGTACTTGGGTTTTCGTTGTGATAGCCTTCGTTGCAGTTGGATTGTCCCCCTGACATGCTGCGTGTGGCGACGTAAACTGTTTCCTGGTTCCTTTTGCAGGTTCGGTGTCCGACCATATTCGTTGGTGTTAAGGTCCCAGGATACCGCGGCGCTGTAGAGGTCGGCCTGAGGTGTGGGGTGCATATCCCACTGCACGACCGTTTCACCGGCCCTCGCCTTGGACATGCAATAGCGAGCGGAGGGTGCACCCGATCCAGGGCGCCCAGAACGGCAGAGCTGCTAGTAGTGGGACAGCCTAGCCATTTCCCTCCACGACGACCTGCAAGCCGCTATCCTGCATGCAAGATCATTTCGCCATTGCGTCAATGTTCCGAGGCGGCTATGCATAACGAGATCAATTAACGAGAGTCTGGTGATAATCGACGATGGTTATATAGGCGTCAGCGCCATGTGATGCTCCTGATGCAGGCCGTTGGAGTCGGTTCGTCTGAGCCCAGGCATGAGTGGTCTTATGGACGCGCAAACCTGGGGATGGAACTTGGATGTACCTGGTTGATAAGAGGTCAAGTTAAAGAGGGGAGACAGAGTTGATTCACGTCGCTTGCGCGCGAACGGTCAGATAATTCCATGCCCACGGCCCAGACGGTCGCTTAGTACTTACAAGTCTCATAGTGTGATGCATACTTGAGAGGAATAAGAATCACTCCTGGATGACGGACAAGCTCTGAAGGAAGCGAGCACTTTCTTAGTTGGATGTCCAGCACAGGGAGCAACAGCCTCTTTGATGCAAGCAGCCCTTCGATCCGTCCTCAAACGATGGATATACAGAGGCATGGTCGCATGTAGCTCCCCTCCTGCGAAGGGATGGACATGTGCCATGGTGCAGCCTTCCAGAAGGCTTGGCCGAACAATGGAAGGATAGGAAGAGCAGACAGAGACCGTTCGAAATGAGCCAAAGAAGCAGCATCCCAGCCTTTTGCGGGGGATGCGTAGTGATCGTCGCCGGGATACTTGATTCAGGCAAAAAGCGCAAAGATGAGGTGGCAACCAAACAGGTGAGCGGAAAACAGCGAATGTATACCACCGTACAGCAAAAGCAATCGCCACAAAAATAGCAGCGTGGTTACACGACTGGCACCTGCAGTTTGGGCGTGGAGTGGAGTTCCGGGACAATGTATAAGTAAATTGGACCCTGAATGTTGGATTTCTCCAGAAGAACCGGCGCGAGGTGAGAACGTGCGGGGATTCTGCCGGCACGAAGTGCCCTTGCAGCCAGCGCACGCTGCGTGTTCCTGAAATCCACAGCAGGATCAGGCCCAATCTGGGCGATGTACATGTAAGGCGGTCGAATAGGAGCTTCCCTGGAGCTCCCTTACCAGGCATACAGAAATGGCCAAATGTCCATGACGGCCCGCCACCCCTCAAAGAGGGGAGAGGGAAGCAATCAAAATGAGAGTCCAACTAGCAGCCCAAAGAAAACGAAGGGTGGAAAATAGACGAGGTGGATCGTGCCTTCGGCACCAGCGAGTTACGACACCAACTGAATATGATGGTTTCGTATTTCCAGGAGATGGTGTGCGCCGACCATCCCGCGGTAGGACAATAGGGAAGCTATACCAGCCTGGACGAAACAGGGACTATGCGTCCTGCATAAGGGGGAAGAGAGCTTGACGTTGAGGTAATGGAACTACCTCTGGGGAGAAGTCCAGACGCGCTCCCTGATGCGAGAGGCACTGGCGGTGTAGCAATAGCTGCAAGTACCTGTTGTCAAGACTCGGGACAAGGACCCTTCCAGTTTGGGCAAGTCGAGCGATTCGAAATTTCGTACTCAGGTCGACAGTTGTAAGGGTGTAAGGGTAGGGTAGGGCCGCGCAATGACCCTCTTAAGCTGTAACATCTGGGCGACAATCGATGATAGTCGGGCAGTTAAGGACAGTGCGAAGGGTGTTGCGCAGCGGCGAAGCGACAGGAATTGGATTTATAGTTTGGTTAGCGCTGACAACGTGGTGGACGTTACCCTCCGTCCTGGAAGATGGACTGGCATTGCGATTATGCGGCAGCCCTGTGGTCGATTGGCGAGTCATTTACTGTGGTTTGAAGCGGCGCTTCACACGAGACCTGGGGTACAGTAAGTACTAGTACAGGACATACATACCAAACTGGAGGCTCGAAGAATGCGACAAGGCGATTGGGCGGTGGCGTTTCATGTGACGAGGACTGTGCGCATCTATGCGAATTTGGAAGCACAGAGGGCAAAGAGACACGGTACGGAGGACAGGGTGGGCGGGCTGGGGGTTCCGAGGAGAGTGTAGGCGTCATGGGGACGTCAAAGGCGAAGGTTGATGACGGGTGGTGGTTTCATCAGGGACGGGATATGTGGGAGTGGCGGAGTTGCAGGAGCAGAAGAGAGTGCTTGGTCATCTGCCGGGTAGAAGGAAATGAGTGCATAGGAAAGGAGGTGCGATGAATTCTCCGAGTGAGCCGTGCCGCACAAGAGCTGCCGCTGACGATGGAGGAGGGTGACAAGCTGCAGAGGCGGTTCGGGGATGGGAATCGAAAGCGGCGACATGGAGGGTCAGGCGGTGGACGCCACGATGAAAAAAGACAGGCGGTCAGGTACACGGTACAGGATCGTGTAAGCAGGTCGGCAGTAGGTACATAAGCCAGGGTGCCAGATGGCAGAGCGGCGCCCCAGAATCGACTCCCGAGCAGCCCGAGCAGCCCGAGCAGCCCCAGAGTCGAATTGCGGCACGAGCAGCGGGGGATGATTCTGGAGAAGGCATGGGGGATGTGAAGGAAGATGCAGAGTCGTTGGCAGGTTGCAGGCGGAGAGGTAGGGGAGGGAGGGTGGAGAGGAACAGACTTCCGACAGAGGGACCGTCACATCGCCGCCAAGATGAGAAGAGGTCAGGCTAGCGTGGCGCTAGAAACTCCGCTAGATGGCGCTAGAGGACGCCATTGCCGGAAAAGGAATAGCGCACAAAAGGGGCAGGCATGGGCGGGCAACGGGTTGCGGGGCGCATTTAGCCGGTTGGTGGAAAAGAGCCAACGAGGGCAGACCGGTTAAAATCGGCTAAAAGGCATAGACCCCGCAGTCGCGCTTTCCTTGTACATAACGTCCCTTTCACTTTCTGGCGGCTTTGCGGTCGCCCCTCCCAGAAGCCCAGAGCCCAGAGACCAGGCGAGGTGCAGGCGCGACCGGGAACGCAGGAAGGTACCAAGGGTCCAGGGGTTGGACAGGGGATAGAGTTGACCAGGGTACCACGCCAGGGTACCAGGGAAGGAGCGATCGACGGCGGGCGACCGACAGCAGTTGCCAAAACACGATCCTTTGCCCATCCCCAAGCCCTCCCCAGCGGCCAGGAGTGATGCCACTACTGCCAGCAACCAGATATTATTACTATTTGCAAGCCCCTCGTCCTCTCGCTTCTCGAAGCCGCGTGGATGCGTGGAAGCCCGCACGCCACAGATCCTCGCCCTGGTTTGCGCCCATCGACAAGACCGGGATTGCGCGAGACGATGCCAGCGGCGCCCGCGCACGGCGGACGTTGTTCCTCGGCACCCTCTTCCCAGTCACTCATCAGTCCAACTCACCCAGTCACCCAGTGGTCACCCAGTCCCTCCTCAGTCCAGTCCCGTAGTCAGTGCGGTCTGGCGGCCCACTTTGACTCTGTCCAGTGTCCCTGTGCGTGTGTGTGTGTGCTGCCCCAACTATCTCATGACTGCCGTTGCTCCCAGACTTTTTGAGTCCTTCCCCAGCAGGCGGCCTCCGTCTCCCCAGCTCTCACCTCCACACCCTCCTCCCCTCCCCCATTCCAGTTCCAGGCCTGCCCACCATGGACTCCCAGGCGCCTCAGCAGCCGCAGCAGCAGCAGCAGCAGCAGCAACAGGTC
The DNA here is from genome assembly GCA_030412805.1 of Westerdykella aurantiaca. Classification (NCBI taxonomy): domain Eukaryota; kingdom Fungi; phylum Ascomycota; class Dothideomycetes; order Pleosporales; family Sporormiaceae; genus Westerdykella; species Westerdykella aurantiaca. Next base: position 5,438,526 of record JASJFJ010000001.1, read on the forward strand.
GACGCCGCACCCAAGCCTGAGCGAAAGGGCTCCGCCATTGTCAAGCGCAGAGTGAGCCGCGCCTGCGACCATTGCCACCGCATGCGCACCCGCTGCAACGGCCAGGCTCCGTGCTCGCGCTGTATCGGTATGTAGGCCACAACAATCCTCCAAGTGATCGCCGCTAAACATCAACCCTCCAGAACTCGAATATGTCTGTCAATACAACAGAGAGAAGAAGCGTCGAGGCAAGGTGTGTTTTCTCCTCTTGGCTTTTCCCCCAAAGCTTGGCCCGCGAACCTCATACCAACCACCACCCAATTATAGGTCCCACGACACATTCAGAAGCAGAGAGAAGAGGCTGCGCAGGCCGGTCAGAACCAGATCCGCCCAGAGGGTGCAGCGCCCCTCTCCATACAAACTGGAGGCCCTTATGAGGGCCCCGACATGATCCCGGAGATGGACGAGGAGATCTGGTCCCCCGCCGAGCCCACCCCAATTTCACAACACTTCCCCACAAAGAACGACGTCGTACCCAACACCTCCTCGCCCGCGTGGCAGGGAATGCACAACAATCCTCTCCACTCCAACCCGACCCCCGACGCCCAACACCACCCGCACTCTGCCCCCGCCTACCAACCCCCAATCAACCACATCATGATAGATCCGCTCCTCCTAGGACCCGGCGACGTGAATCCCTACGCGCAACCACCCCACATGCACCACACCATGCCTAGGAACCAGGAATTGATGTTTGCCATGAACGACATGCACCTAGTCCCAGACTCGGGCACTCCGGTCACCATGCCTCCAGATTTCGGCTCCATGGCCTACCCAATGCAGTTTCCTCCCGTCAGGCAGGCCTCCCCCCACAGCTACGGTTCGGGGGATACGGGCTCCCCTCACTCGGGCGTCAGCGTCTCGTCTTCCCACCACGGTTCCGTATCCTGCCGCTATCCCGTCTTGAAGCCGCTGATTCCACACCTGGGCAACATCGTCTCCATCTCCATGGCCTGCGACCTGCTAGAGTTCTATTTCCAGAGTTCCTCCTCCATATTCATGGAACCCGCTTCACCCTACATCCTAGGCACCGTCTTCCGAAAGCGGTCTTTCCTCCGTCAACACAAGCCCAGAAAGTGCAGCCCGGCTCTCCTGGCGAGCATGCTCTGGATCTCTGCACAGACGAGCGAAGCGACCTATCTGACTTCCTCTCCATCGGCGAGGGCCATCATCTGCCATAAACTCTGGAAGCTGACGGTAGACCTACTCAAACCCTTGGTCCACACGCCCTCGGGCACTCACGGCTTCACGCAGGGCTCCGGAGGAATGGTCAGCCCCGCGCCGCACGATGCATTCGGGGTGGATAGAGTCATTGGAACGTACGACTCGAGATTCGAGGCGGGAATGCCACCTACGAGCACTCTGGACGACGTGGCAACCTACATGAATCTGGGTGTGGTCACTTCGGCGGGCGAATACAAGGCCGCGAGCCTAAGATGGTGGAACGCCGCATGGAGTCTAGCAAGGGAGCTGAAGCTGGGCCGGGAACTGCCCCAGGATCCAACGGGCGAGCGCGATCCCGGCGTGGATCGCGTCGATGCGGACATGGGCATGGGCGAAGTCAAACCGGTGCAACCTACCGCCGGCACTCCAGCCGCAGCCATGATTGAAGAGATGAAGGAAGAGCGCCGGCGGCTCTGGTGGCTCCTCTACATGGTGGATCGACACCTTGGTCTGTGCTACAACAGGCCGCTTGCGATGCTGGACAACGAGTGTGAGGACCTGTTCCAGCCGGTGCCAGATACCGTTTGGCAGGCTGGAGAATTCTTCACAGGCTCTTCTACGCCCCGCAGGAAGGGTCTCACTTTCCAATGCACTTCCCACGACGTATTCGGCTTCTTCCTCCCTCTCATGACCATCCTGGGAGACATTGTAGACCTCAACGCCCAGAAGAATCATCCGCGCTTCGGCCAGCGACGTACATCCAGCTGGGAACTCCAGGAATCCGAGATCACGCTCCAGCTGGAACGGTATGCCTACAGTCTGGAGGAGTTCAAGGTTCAGCACGGATGCGGTCCCGGCGACGACGGCAAAATGAACCCCAACAATGGCACCCCGGACCAGGTACGCAGCGAGTGGATACACCAGACCAAAAAGGTCGTCGCCTATGCCACCCACATCATGCACGTCCTGCACATCTTGACCCATGGAAAGTGGGATCCCGTGTCTCTTCTGGACGACAACAATACCTGGATCTGTTCCTCGTCCTTCCTGACGGCGACCTCGAATGCCATCGCAGCCGCCCATGCAGTGGAGGAGATTCTCGAATTGGATCCGGATCTTTCGTTCATGTCCTATCTGTTCGGCATGGTAAGTATCCAAGCTCAAAAGTACGAATCCCCCGCTAACGCAACGATAGTATCTTTTGCAAGGGAGCCTGATCTTGCTCCTGCTCGCAGATAAGCTCTCCACGGACACCAACGAAAAGGTGATCAAGGCGTGCGAAATCATCATCCGAGCGCATGAGGCCGCCGTCGTTACGCTCCATAACGAATATCAGGTACGCTGAAGATCTGTTACCGCGCTCGATGCCCTGGCTAATTCGACCTGCTGCAGAGAAACTTCCGCAAAATAATGATTTCCACATTGGCTCAAATCAAGGGCCACGCCCACTCGCGCGAAATGACCCCGGCCAAGCGCCGGGAGGTCCTGTCCTTGTACCGGTGGACCAGTCTCGGCAACGGGCTGGCCATCTAAGGAGGACGGCGTGATTGTCGATCGATTTTGATGACGGCGTCTGAGCAGCGGTGACCGTATGTATGATTATGACCGGCGTATCTGTGGCTGGGAAGCGGCTTAAGCGGCTCACGAGGGTCTGGGACCTTCTTCTTTGCTGTTTCTGCCGGCGTAATGACTGCGTTGATCTGTGTATAAAGCGTATATATCCTGTCTGGTTTTTTTTAGCAATGGCATCTCAAGGTGATATTTGGGGGGTTTATGGGGGAATGGAATGGGGGAATGGGTTTAATATCATTAGTTCCACTTTATATCAAAACGCATGGGTTTCTTTTTCTTCTTTTTCGAAGTTCGATTTCGGCACCTCCACCAAGTGCGAGTTTGCCTGCTCGAAAACAAAGGGTAAGAGCAGGCACGCCTGTATTTGTACGTGGGTGGGTGGATCGCGTCCAAACGGCAAAGAGCCACCGGCTACCAGCGATGCATGCCACCCAGCCTGCATAATTCCTGCCGAACCATCGCTTTGACCGTATCGTCCCAGTGTTTGGTCCTTATCTGCAGGATGGGGGGTTCCGAAGGTCGAGGCTCAGGGCGCCAGGGCCCGTGGGGAGGAAGAGCCTAGAGGGCGGCCCTTGTGCGGTTCATTCGGTCGGCTTTGTTGGCTTGAGTCGGCTTTGGATGTCGGGTTTTTGGTTTCGTCTTTTTGGCTCTGGGGGGGCCAGTAGGCGGGATATAGAGGCTGAATGTCGGGATCCCGAGAGTGGAGCCGTCGGTGATGGAGTGTGCATGCAGTGACGGGGCACCGGAAGAGAAACGGGGGAAGAATGAATGAAGGAAAAGAAGAAGGAGACGGAGAAGAGTGGAGAGCAACAAGAGAAGCGAGGAAGATAAAGGTAGGCAGACTGGGGGAAAAGCTTGACAACTTCCGCGGTTGAAGTCCAGATGGTATGCGCGTCGGTGCCCACTTTGTATTTCCCTATTCGAGGGCGTCCACACGTGACTTGGGCCCGCGGGCGTTTGTTGGCCCGGGATCGGTTCATTCCGTGTCGCGGTTGATGGTGTTGTTGTTTTTCGTGGATACGATAAAAAGGGAACTTGTTGCCTAAAACACCATGTGGCAGACAGGGACATGGGGGGCTGGGATGGGGATGAGGCTGAGGAGTGACGTCACACCAAACTGGGGATTAGGATCAGGACCGGTTCACGTGGATGAAGAATAGGGAAAGATTTGTTAAGGACCGTTCTTTTTTATAAAAAAAAAAAACTGGATTGAAAGATTGACTATACAAAGTGCGATTTAGGGAGGGCGGTGAATTGTACGGGGAACAAGTTACAATAGCCCCCACAGCAAGGAGATGCAGGCTAGCCCAGGATAGACACGCGACATGCGAGAGGAGTGTAGCGACCACCCTTTACCCGTATCACTACAGGGGAAACGCTTGACTCGAGAAACATTGGCATAAGAATCAATCAGATGACCACAATCATATTTTGGAAATGCACACCAACGCCTTCCATGAGCCATGAAGCTATGTACGAAGAAAATGCAAAGTCGAACGGGACCCGCGGGACATGAAACACATTCGCAGCTACAAACTTTTCTCCACCTCCATCACCTCCCGGATCCCCTCCGCCACAGCATCCACCTGCTCCTTGCTGAGCCGCTTGAGCGGACGGCGGGGGTACCCGCCATAGCCAAAGTACGACTGGATGGCCGACTTGGTCCCAGGAATGGCAGCCTTGGTCAAGACCCAGTCGCCCTTGCTCAGGACCTTCTGCAGCGCAAGCGCCTCGTCGTATTTGCCCTCGGCCCAGAGGTTCCACACCTTGACGCACGTCTTGGGGATCACATTGGCACCTCCCGCAATGATCCCTGAGCCGCCGCTCGCCGCTGTCTGCGCAGTGAAGTCCGCCATGCCACCGAATGCCATGTATCCGCTTCCGTTGCCCTTGGTGGTGGTAGCGTTCGTGGCCAAAGCGACACGCGTGAGCTTCCCCGTATTGCCGCAGGTGAACTTGGTCCCCACAATGTTGGGATGCTTCGCTAGCCGGATGATGAGGTCGCTGTCCATGTCTATGCCGGCGACTGCCCCGGGGTAATTGTACAGGATGACGGGAAGCGGCGATCCATCGGCTACCTTTGTGAAGTAGTCATAGATGGCTTCCTCGTCCATGGCATAGCGGTAGTAGCTCGGCGGCACCAGCAACACGTATTCTCCCCCGGCAGCAGCAGCTTCCTGGCAAAGCTCAATGGTAAGGCGGATGCCATGCTCCGATGCTCCTACAATGACGGGCACATTCTGGTACCCTGCTTCGTCCAGCGCTTCTCTGGTTGCTCGCGTGATGGCCGCCTTCTCGGCTCGAGACAGATGTACCGCTTCTCCGTTGGAGCCCATGGTCACAAGACCGACGAGTCCTGCCCCAGCAAGCCGCACCGCATGTTTCTTGACGGTGGGGATGTCGACGTCTTCCGTCTCCGGGTCGAAGAAGGTCATCGTCGGCGAGTAGATTCCCGGCCGAAGAGGTGTTCGCTCTTTAGCATGGCCATTCGTGGTGCCGTTGGCATGGCCGTTAGTAGCACTGTGCGCAGTCATGACGATTGCGAGAGAAGTGTGGGCTGAGTGGAGATAGAAACGTGAAGAGACAAGTACACAGACAAGAAACCCGGGCAACCGGAGAGGAGAGCAGAAGAGAAGAAAGTGGGCCGTAAGTGCACATACGACATCTGGTCAGCGATTAATATATAGACAGGTAGTGGTGGATGGCAATTGTCATGGGCGGGAAGGGGACTAGCCCACAGCCCCATCCTTTCCCCATCCCACCCTTCGACGACGCAGTAGCCTCTCCATTATTCTTTTCGATGTCAACTGCTGCCAGGACGGACGCTTGATTCGCCCGGGTGAGGCTTAGAGTTTGGAACAGCAGCTTGCCCAGCCGAGGGTCGGCGAGAGCTCCGCTGGGTGCTAGGCCCACGCTCGGAGAAGTGCTGTGCGAGCTGCTATGTGTATGGCGTCCTCTCGGGCATGGTTTCGGGACGTCGACGGCAGCTGCGCAAAGGGCGGGACAGAATTGCGGGCTTTTCCAGGTGGCAGTGACTAAAATAATCAGGCGTGAGTACGGGACTCGCGAGGTGGCAGTGTGGAACGGGTGGAAGTTGAAGTTGAGGTGACACGGCAGGCCGGGGGATGCTCTATGATGCGTCGTCGGGCGACAATTCTTCCACGAATGAGGACGTTGCTGGGCACGCGCGTGGGGAACCCTGTCCGTTGGGCTGTTGTGGCTGTTCCCACGGCGTGCTTTCTTCCGCTGTAGTCTGGGGTTGAGGGTTGAGGTTGACCATTTATCGATAAGAGGGGAGCTCCAGAGACGTTCACTCAACGTTGCCCCTCCACAAACAGTGCGCCCGTTTTCGACCACAACGGCTGCTACAGACCCACGATTGTGATCGTAAGAAACAGAAAACATGATGCCACTCGAAGTACTGATGGTGGGTGGGCTTGTTCCAGTTCAACCCCTTTGGTGTTTCCCTTTCCTTCACCGCTATAGACAGTTCGCAGCAGACCCGCATAGCTTCCTTGCTTTTTCCTTGGTCACACCACTGTTCCTGCACGCCTCTGCATGTTCCGTTGGACCTGCTGACACAAATCCCAGGTAGGAACGGGGGAGTACACGACTGGCTTCGTCGGCGGAGGAGCTTCGAAATCGGACAAGAAAGTAGGCGTGGTGGGACTGACGCTGTTCGACCTACGAAGAAGAGGGAAAGTAGGCAAGCTGTCCATGGTCGGTGTCTCTGGTGACAAGTTCCCCGCCATCCGTGCGTCTCGACATTCTGCAGTGCGCTATCAGGATCGCTCACCTGCCTAGGCGAGCATCTCCAGAAGAACATCTCCGAGGCGTACAACGGGCTTGACGTCTCATTCGAGGAGTACCCCAAGGAAGGGAAGCGGGACCCAGACGCATACAAGACGGCCATTGACGCATTGCCAAAGGGGAGCGCCAGTTAAGTCTCCGCTGGCGCATTGAGTCGCCCCCAGTTAACAATTGCAGTCACGATATTCACGCCAGATACCACCCATTATCCGATTGCACTCTACGCCATCGAACGGGGAATCCATGTGCTCGTCACCAAGCCTGCAGTCAAGCTCCTCGAACACCATCAGCAGCTGTTCGAGGCAGCACGCAAGCACAACGTCTTCGTCTACGTGGAGCACCACAAACGCTATGATCCCGCATACGCCGACGCCCGCTTCCGGGCCCAGAAGCTGGGCGACTTCAACTACTTCTACTCGTACATGAGCCAGCCCAAGTCCCAATTGGAGACGTTCAAGGCGTGGGCGGGCAAGGACAGCGACATCAGCTACTACCTCAACTCGCACCACGTCGACATCAACGAGTCCATGATCCCCGATTTCAAGCCCGTGCGCGTCATGGCGAGCGGTGCCAGGGGGATTGCGACCGATCTGGGCTGCGTTGACGGAACCGAGGATACCATTACTCTGCTGGTTGATTGGGTGAAGAAGGCGGATCCGAGCAAGAGAGCGACCGGTGTGTATACTGCAGGTTGGGCTGCACCGCAGAAGGCGGGCGTGCACTCCAACCAGTACTTCCACTACATGGCCAGCAAAGGAGAGATAAGAGTCAACCAGGCGAAGCGAGGGTACGATGTCACGGATGATGAGACTGGGCTGCTGTGGTATAACCCGTACGTGAGACTCTCTCTCTCTGGTCAATGATGTTGCTGACCCCATTTCGTTACAGCTTTTACATGAAGTACGCCCCAGACGAAGAAGGCAACTTCGCCGGCCAGGCCGGCTATGGATACATATCTTTCGAGAAATTCGTCGATGCGGTCAACAATCTCAACGAGGGCAAGATCACCTTGGACCAGCTCGACGAACGTCCGCTACCCACGCTGAAGAACACGATCGCAACGACTGCGATTCTGGAAGCAGGGCGAAGGTCGCTGGACGAGAACCGGCCTATTGAGATTGTCGAGGAGAACGGCAGGTGGTCACTGCGGTGAAGTAGGAGAAGAAGTCACCCATCACATCGAAGTACGTGATGTCAGGCCTTTATATGTCTATACAATTCGAGGCAAAGACCAACCTCTTCGGGCATCAGTAAATGTTTGATATTACCTCATCAAGCAGGCCTATAATAGTGGGCTTCAAATGCACACAGGTGGGGTAGTCACCCTTTTGAAACTGGATAGGTATATTACTACATGCGTATTCAATCCCGGGGGCTCTTTCCAACGTCTCTGGCATTGATGAGATATTCCCACTCAAACACCGGGCATGCCCACGACAGCGCGCAAACCAGGCATCCCTCTGGGGAGAAAGTAGACGGCCCAGAGCGCCGCAAAAGCCACCAACAAGCCCGTGAACTTCTCAAACCAGGTGTGGAAATACGCGGCCGTCATGAGCAGCATCCACCACATGAGCGCCGCCACGCACAGCGAGAACTGCACGCCGCTGGTCGTCGGCTCCTCCTCGTCGGCCTCGTTCTTCGCCTTCTCCACCGCCACGCTCGCGACCTTGCCATCGGCCAACAGGATCCTGCGCCCATCCCTCAACCCCTCCATCCGGGTCAACGTAGGCAGGAACTCGAACCACAGCAACGCCGAGCCCAAGATGAGCAAAAACACATGCCCCGAGATGTCCACGCCGCCCTTCCACTGCCCCCCGACCGCCTTGCACGTCGCAGCCGTCACGTACTCCCTCGTGGCGGACATGTCCTCGCGCGCGGACGGATCCCGCAACAACTCGCACTGCCCCCCCGTGAAACGGAACCCGCGGTCGATGATGGGCGCGCCGAAGAACCACTGCGTCATGCCGTACCAGACGCTGGTGACGGCGAGGTAGCGCAGCGCGGCGTGGAGGCGGCGCCGGCTGAGCCAGTCGCGGCCCAGGCCCGGGTTGAAGACCCAGAAGACGGCGAAGGCCAGCGTCGTCCAGAACCACCCGACCTTGACGAAGTAGACGTTGAAGACGTTCTTCTTGTGCGCGAAGTAGCTCGGCGCGAACTCGGGCTCGTGCGACTGCAGGTGCCGCGAGTAGGGCGCGCTGCGCGACGCCGGCGAGAGGATGCTGAAGATGGAGCCTAGGAACAGGGTCGCGGGGTAGATGAAGAGGAGCTGGGCTTCGAGGCGCGTAGGGAGGAACGGCGAGCGCGTGTTGGAGGACTGGGTCCGTCGTATTGAGGAGGCGGGCATGGTGGATGTGAGGGGAGTGGGTTGGCCGTCCGCTGAGGGCGAGGGTTTGCGTCTTGTGGACATGGTGTGAACAGAGTGGTTCTCGGAGAGGACGGTCATAGGAGGGAGAGGGAGAAAGGTGAGTATTATATTATAAAAGAGGAGTTTTCCCTGAAACAAGCGACCTCATAGGGAAGGAAGGCGACTAGAGAGTTGGAGTTTGGTTTATAGCAGCTCGAGAAACCTGGCAGGGTTGTTGATCGCAGGAGATGCAATGACGTTCGCAGAAAATACGACGCCACACTGTGGCGAGAGCGACTAACCGTTTTAGGGCGCTAGCGCAGGCTACTTTGAACGACACCCCTTTCCAAGGTTGTTGAACGACACTTGGAGAGTCGCGGCTGTGGTGTTCAAGGGCTCCATAGTACCATAACATAATCTGGATTTTATTACAAGCATCGAAAGGTAGATCAATTCAAATGTTCTATTCCTACGATTACCAACTCGCCGCACCTTCATTGGGAGCGGTCTCAGTTACAGCACATCAGCGGCTCACACAGAGTCCCGCATGTGAGCCCGCACTTGGCAACTCTTTGCCTCAAGCTTCCTGCAACACTTCTCGCTCCGCTACCCGACGCGACCCCAGAGCTTGTGCCCTCCGCCTCGGCTTCGCCCTCCCTCGGAGCCAGCTCTGGCTGCAGCGTCGCGGAGTGGATCCCGTAGGCGTGTAGGCACTCGCTGAAAGTCTGCGCCTTCTCCATGAATGCTCCGAGATCCTTCTCGTCGACGACCACATGGGCACTTGCGATGGCCTTCTTCTGGTCCAGGCGCCACACGTGCAGCTCGTGGACTCCCTTGACGCCAGGGATGCTCTCCAGATCGTGCCTCACATCGTCCAGTTTGACGCCGGGAGGAGCGGACTGGAGCAGGATGTTGCCGGAGCGCTTTGTGAGCGGGATGGCGGAGAAGAGGATCATGAGGGCGATCCACATGCTCACTGCGGGATCGGCGTAGAAACGGGCTGAGGACTTGGTGAGCCAGATGATCAACGCCGCGATGATGACGCCGATGTTGTTGATGGCGTCGCCCAGGAGGTGGATGAGGACGCCCAAGATGCCCAGGTCCATTCCCTGGGGCTTGATCTTCGCGTTTACGTGCATGTGCGAGGCGTGCTGGGGATGGGATGCCTGTCCTGGCTCGGAATGTGCGTGCGCCTCCGCCTCGTCGGTGCCATGCGAGTGGCCGTGGTGCGAGTGGCCGCCGTGATCGTGCCCGTGGCCGTGGTCATGTTCATGCAGGAACGCGGCGCTGATGATGTTGAGCGTCAACCCGACACAGCCGACGATGAGCACGAGCTTGGGGTTTTCGACGTGCTTCAGGTCGATGAAGCGCTCGATGGATTGCAGGAATATGGAAAGGCCAAGAGCCAGCAGGAAGGCGCCATTGAAGAAGGCACCGAGGAGGTTGGCGCGGGCCCAACCGAAGGAGAGATCTTGCGGAGAATCCTTGCGCTCGGTCATGTGGACAGCCACCAGGGCCACTATGAAGCCGATGAGGTCGTTCAGGTAGTGAAAGGCATCTGCCACCAGGGCCAGAGATTTTGTGTAGAAGCCAACTGGAGGGCATTAGCGGCCGACACTTGGGGAGGGATGGCAAGGGACTGACCTGAGATTTCGGCAAGAAAGAAGGCGAAGGAGATGCCGATGACGGCTCGCAGCCGGTTCTTACGCGAGAGCTCAAAGTGTGAGTGACCCATATTGTAGGATCTGTGATAAAGAAAAAAAGGCGGGAGCGTGAAGAGGGGAGAGTAGGAATGCCGTGGCGGATGACAGCAGGTTTTTATTAGCTCCGTTCAATCGGGAGAAAACAAACGCAATTGGTGTGACAGCCAGCGAAGTCACAACCCAACCCAGCCGCTCAATTGAAGCCGGCAAGAAATGTTTTTTGGAAGAGAAAAAAGTGAAGTGCTTGGACAAACACGCGTTCGCTGTGGACTAAATAGCCGTACTATGGAGCTGACGTTACGGGCCTGAAACGGGACCTGTCGCGGGAGGGGAGCGAAACATCCGGATAAGAGCCTGTTGCTTCTAGCTGCGTCGATTTCCAGATGCGGTATGGTTGCTTTCCCCCTATTGGGCGTGCCCTCCATTTATTCAGCCAATCAAAGCCCAGGACAACTCTTACTTTCACATCCCAACCTACAATCATAGGTGCTTTGTGCTCTATCCGTTGTGAACGAGTCAATGACTCGGCATAGTTTCAGCCAATCAACCCCTTGTTTTGTAACCCTCCCCAGAGTCGAGACCCTGTTGACGGTACATATCCGGTTCTCTCACTTTAGGGAAGGCGGCAGCAGCGGTAGAGAGATGTTTCATCGGCTTTTTATCATATCGTGCAATCCCTCTCATCTGATTTCAATGACCTTGCTATTCCGCTCGTCATACTTCAGCGACCAACGCGTCCGAGCAAGTCCAACACGCTCATACGCCTCCTCTACACCATCCAGACGCTTTAGAGCAAGATACACGTTCTCGCCCTCGGACGTGCTCCTGGCCGCATCCCTCGAATTAAACAGGTGCAGGTAGATCAACTCCACCTCGTCGTCATCCGTAGGGACATCCCAAAACACCTCGTCGACCGGTGTATCCCGCAACACAGGCCCCGATATCCTCAACGCGCCAGATCGAGGGCGCCCTTCCGGCGTCTTCTCCACGGAGCCAAGGTCCTCGCAGTCCACATCCACGACGTGCGCCACCTCGCGGATGCTGTGCCTACCCAGCCATACCCAGAAGTCGACCTCGCAGTCCACCGACGCCCAGGACCAACTCGGCGCCCGCCTCTCGCTCGGGCGGGTCCCGCTCCCTTCGCAGTTGCGCCACGTCAAGTCGACCATGAAGCTGCTCTCCCACAGCCCCGAGAAGTATCGCCCCTGGCGGTGCGATTTCATGAGCTTGGCTAGCCCCTCGATCGCGGGGAGCTTGTCCTTCTCGAACGTCAGCGCGAGCTTGGAGTACTCGCCCACGATGCGCTGCCAGTGGCAGATCATGGCGATGCTCTCGCCGTTGTACGTGCTCGCCTGTCCGGGATCGAGTTCTTTTCTTCGTTGATGGATCGAGGGGATGGAGGCGGCCAACGCCTCCGTGTGGCGGGCCCTCGCATCCGCGAAGACGGAGAAGGTGTTCGAGTGCGTCTCGTCGTCGACGCAGGACCGACACATCCAGCCCAGCTCTTCCTTGAGGAAATATATGACCCGGGGCGAGAGATAGCGTTCCTGGTAGGCCCAGGCTCGCGACATGAGAGGATAGTGTCCGTGGTCGTCGAAGTCGTAGTTGGATATCCGCTTCGCATACAGCACATGACGGGCTCCGGTCGCATCAGAGCCAAGCGGTATGGCAGGCCGCGCTTGCATCTGCGGTGAGATCTCTTGGAAGAGCCCCGCCGTCGAGTTTGCCGCGTGCGCGGCTGCGATCGTCAGGTAGGACGCGGAGTAGACTTCTGCCATGTGGGCCGCCTCTCCACGCCAGTCGTCGATGTCTTTCTGGATCACGCACAGCGTGTCGAGCCAGAGGTAGCGTAGACCCAGCCTGTGGACGAAGACGATGGCGTCTTGGTAGGTTCTGGGGATGTCGGACCATATGATGCCCGCCTTTCGCAATTCGAGCGTGTCTCTGGTTGTGGTCAGTTGGTAGCATCCCGGAGGTCCCCAACAGTGGCTCAGTGCTGCATATCTGAACGACCCTATGGGTTGGAGCGACATGTAGTCCTCGCGCTCGCGCAACCGGACCGAGAGATTCGGCTCTTCGCCAGATATCTCGAGCAGTCTGGTGGGGTAGTAGCTTGTCTCGTGGGAACGGCAGTTCTCATGCCCGGTAGGAGATTGTGTGCATTCGTGCAGCCACGACTGCGCAGTCTTGAGGCTCTCCTCCGAAGTCCCTACAAGCGCCTTCCTGGCGATTTCCTTCTCTTCGGCGATGCCTGTGGCACTCGTTAGGCGTGGGGGAGACAATAGAGGAGGACCCCATTCCTATATCCCGCACCTTTAGACCACTCTCAAACGTCCATCAACAAAAACACCACTCACATAACTCAATCGGCACAACGCAATCATACCCCCGCTGGAACACCCTACACAGCAAACGAACCGCCCGCCTCTCCACCTGCAGCGCCGCAGTGTCCGTGTTCGAAAACCTGCGATCGACCTGCAAAAACCCATTGCCCACGCGCTCATCCCGCCTCACGCACGTCTGAACCACACGAAGCAGGAACGCACACACGCGACATTCCGGCAGCGCCCGCGACAGCAGCAGACCCAGAGGCGCCACGAGGCAAGAGACGCTCGACGCGTTCGCCTGCAGCTGTGCACGGCAGTGCGAGCAGAAGCTTAACGTGAGGCCGCGAGACTCACAGGCGGCTACCCAGGCGGCGAGGACGTCCCCGTCCTCATCTACGGGGTCTTCGGGGGACATGGCATGGTGGTGCGGGTTTTCGCCTGCGTATGGATCGAGATATCATCGTCGTCCTGGCTGCGGGGCAGACGCCGACGGGCTCGGGGGGTGGATGGATCTGTGGTTTCGTTGGATCTACGTCCAGGGTTGTGAGATGCTCGCCGCTAGGACGGAAAGGGGTTAATTGATAGGTTCGTGATCCCTCCACTCCATGGCTCCAAGGGTGCTGGAGGTTTCAGTACGAGACGATCGGAGTGAGGGCTGGATATGGCTAAATTCTGGATCTGCAGTCCGCAGTATGGAAGGCGGTATTCTCAGTTTATTAGAAGCTCGCATGTTGTTGGATCTTGATAGCAGGAGCTGGATGCTATCCAGCTCTGTGAGACGTATCAATGGCATGGGTTGCAAGTTGCATGGAGTAGCATAACCCAAATGCCCTCTCCTCGACCCGTGACTATCCTCTGTCAACCAACATCGCTACATCGATGAAGCGTTCATGAGTTGATGTCCTCCTCCTCTCAACTCCAGCCCCTTCGCACCAACCCATGGCTATCTCCCATCCCCATCGGGCCGATCACCCTCTCCACACCCAGGCACTGCAGGGTACCTGGGCCATCCTGGCGTCACCCCCCGTTTGCGACTCCCCTCGATCTACGCCCAGCGCCTCGATGCTAGCAAGAACCTGCATGCGGCAGCGGCTTGGAGATTGAGGGATCAGTGATCAGTGGAGGGCTTCCCGGGGCCCAATGACGCAGGTGGTTGCTGGGGCTGGTATATAGCTATGGCGAAGTTTGTACTTTGTAGTGCACGTGCATGCCTTATCTCGTCCATTTCCCCATGTACCCTACTGTGTGTTGTTGCGGTGGGCGTAGGAGCATCTATGGCATTTGAACCAATATCGTCTTTGATGCGGTCGATTCGACAATCAGTGATGGCAGACGGCAAGGTAGATCGATTTCCTTGAGCGTCTTCCGTCTCCTTCACAACGTCGTCGGTCAATTCCTCTTCCATTTCAATTCCTCATCTCGATACGCGAACTTCACCACGACGCTCCGTCATGCCACACATCCAAGATAGAAGAGAAAGGTATTCAACGGTAAGCCCCTACATCACGTACGCTACAAGTCCCTCCAAGTCCGTCCAAACCCCTCCAAGTTCCTCCAACCAGTTACTGTAAATCAAACTCAGCCTCCAGCCGGTATACACAAAGGCGGCCGAAGACACGACAAGAAAGAAACCGTCCAAGCCTGTCCGTCAAGAAGATTGTTGTTATGTTGTTTCAGTGTTAAGAATGGTATTTAAGGGGAAAAAAAAAGGGGAATATCGGACTCCGGTACATGGTTGTTCAGATTTGATGAGGCTCTCGACGCGAGACGGTGAAGAATTACCATGCCGAAACTGAGCTTTAACCTCAAGAGCTCGGCGTCGTCCTGGAGCTTGGAACGGCAAGACGAACAAAGGCCCTCTCATCGGTGCCTCAGGATCGGGCAGGTAGCGTCTGCGGAGATAGATCGCTACAATATGGTATATGGTGGTACAAGCCGGATAACAAGGGGAAAAGAAACAAAGAGCAAAGGAGTTTCGGAATCGTGTCGGGCGTGAATCGTTCGGGAACGGCGTTACTCCTCCATCCTCCCGAAGACACCGTCCTCGTCATCGTCTGCGCGCCCTCGACTACCGGAATGGGAGGTTCGGTACTCGTCCTCTTCGGCAAAGTCGTCGTCCATGTCGACGTCCTTGGTCGCGCTACGATGATAGGGGTAGCTGGTGCCGCGCATGCTCGATTGCTGGGCCGTGACGGTGGTGGTGCTTCGAGACAGGGAGTCCATGTTGCCAAAGCCCTGGAACTTGGCCGGCAGGGGAGGGACGGGGGGCACGTCGGGTGGGAGGGCCACGGGCCCGGACTTGGGGGTGCCATACGAGCAACTCAGCAAACCCACGGCGGCGGCCAGGTCAGCCTGATCGTTCTCGTCCTCCTGGTAGGAGCCAACGATGGAGGTGCCCGAGGTGGTCGGGCGATCCGAAACATTGCTCCACTGGCGGTAGTGGCCGCCGTGTCCGTGGTCCGAGAAGATGGTGGACTGGTAGGACTGGCTGTAAGCCGCGCTGCTGTGGGCGGAGTTGCGCTTGACGGAGCGATGGGCATAGAAGGAGCGCGAGTAGGAGCCAATGGCATGCTCGTCGCCCGGGGGAGGAGGGGTGGTGTCCGCGGAGCTGAGGTCGTCGCGCAGCTCGGAGCCCGAGGCGGGGGGAGAGGCGGAGGAATGGTCGCTCTCGCGGGCGGCGTCGTCCTCCTGGTTCATGGCGACCAAGACGGAGGCAGCTTCGAGGAGCTGGACCTGCTGGTGCTTGGAGATGAGCAGCTTGGAGGTGAATTGCCATTCCGGAGTGTGTTCCCAACTAATCAAACAGTCAACGCAGAACTTTGAACTTGCACAACTAGCCTTTCAAAACTGAGGACAGCCCGGGGCGCGGAGAGGGATGGAAGGGCATTCGTCTTGAGCTGTGAAAGTATGTGGGAGGGCGGACATGGGGCTACTGACAGGTGTTTGGTCAGACAACTGCTGTGCTTGTAACCTTTCCCACATTTATCACACTTCAATTCGCTACCACTTGTGCGCTTGCCTTCGCCCTTGGCAAGTCGCGAACCCTCGCTGGCGCGCCTTATCCTAGATTTCGAGTTATTGCGGTCCTGGTGCTCCTGCATGGCGGCCAGGGGAGGACCGTCGGTGACGGCCTCGCTCTTGGCGGAAGCGCCGTAGCTCCCAGGGCTGAAGGGCGAGGCGTGGCTCGGGACGCTGCTGGCCATGGCGGAGAGGTTAGACATGGGAGGGCCGCGGAAGGCGGAGGCGGATTTGGAGGAGCGGCGGGCGGAGGCGGTGGTGTCGAGAGGAGCGCCGGTGATGCCCTTGGCGGCGGCAGCCATGGGGTTGAGGTTGGCGGCGGCGGTCGAGGACATGCTCTTCCTGCGGGTGACGCGGTGAGCGGAGTGTATGGAGCCGACGGAGAGGGAATGCGAGTGCTGGCGATTCTTCGGCAAGGAGTTTGCTATGCTGGACGAGTGCCTGTGTTGGCTGGAAGGGCGGACGGAGATGGGTTCCTGCATCGGGAGCGGGCGTTAGCGCGCGGTGCGCATTGGCAACGTGGGGGGGATTGGGAGGATGCTGGGGATTGAGCGTGCAGGAGGGAGGAGGATACATGCCTTGAGGACGGTCATGGCGTTGGGGAGAGATTGTCTTTGTTCCTGGAGGGAGAGAGAGAGTGTGTGTAGCTGCAGGGAGATGACTGAGAGTCGCACAGCCCCGAGCGGTCGGAGGAGGTGAGTGGGTGCGGAGCGGAGAACGGGGGTGCCGGGGGGTTGGGTGAGCGATCAGCGTCGAGGGGGAGGGCGAGGCGAGGGGATTGCTGAATGATGGGGATAGTTGAGAAAGGAGAGAAGGAAGAGATGAAGAAAGAGAGAGAGAGAGGAGGGTGAAGAGGGTGAAGAGGTGAGGCGAGGCGTGGATTGTGTCCTTCAGAAAATAATATGGCCAGATGGTGGAATGCAGTGGGCAGGCGGACCCCACACACCTGGGCAGGCTACAGCTGGGCGGACGCACAGGGCAAGCAAGGCGCCGGCCGTGCCTCTCCCCAATATTAGTTGGGATGGCCCGGATGGGCGCTTGCACGAGCACGGCGAGAGGCTGAAGATACTGGACAAGACGCGGCAGACGCAGACGGGCACAGCATTGGATCGGAATCAAAGATGGTGGTGGTTGATTGTTATTATAGAGGATTGTTATTGTCGAAGGCAGCCTACTCTACTCGGTATTGTTGGCCTCCTGCCTCAAATGGGCACGAGGGGGGGATAGGGGATAGGGGGGAGGGGGGAGGGGGGAAGGCACGCCAGCCCAACAGGCGCAGTCAGCAGCAGTCGAGCAAGCCAGGCGAGACCAGCAAGTGTCCAGCAGGTGTCCAGCGGGTGTCCAGCGGGTGTCCAGCGGGTGTCCAGCAGGTCACGGTGGCCAGCAAGTCACGGTGGCCAGCAAGTCCAGGCTGTTGGTCATCCGGACGTGCTGCGGTCGTGCAAGCGGCGGCAGCGCTGATAGGCACAAGGGGACCGCGAGACAAGGACTCAAGGAGTCAAAGGAGACGGATCAGGACAGGGCAACGCAGGGCCCCGGCGGCGGATGGCGGATGGATCATGGCGGATGACGGATGACGAGCAGGACAGCCTGTCTCGGAGTTCGTCCGTTGCCCTCAGCCACGCGCTCGAGGTTCGGCGCCTTTTTTTTGGGGTTTCCTTGTCTTGTCTTCTTCTGAGACGCAACTTTTTTTTTTTTACTTTTTTTTTTCTTGAGAATGTGCTTGCTGTCTGCTTTCCCCCTTGCGTGCCTGGGAGGGCTGGCTTTGTTGGGAACCTTGGAACGTTTGAACGGCGGCCGTCACATTTCCCCGCACCTGATTCGAGCGCATCCGATTAGGAGTGAGGAGTGGCCCAGTAGTGGTCCAGGTCCCCCGCTCCCGCGGATCACCGCTCCCGCTCGGCTTTGCTGCTCATGACTTGAACGGGAAACTCCTTTTGTTATTTTATTTTATTTTCTTTTATTTTATTTCATGTATTGTGGCACCGCCGCTCGTTGCCTGCTGTGGCTGTTGTTGATCTCCAGCAACGGGCGAAAATCAAAAGCCTCAAGATCTGGCGAACTGCTGTTCGGTCGTATCGCCTCTGGTCGCACAAGGACATGGCCTTTCCGCGATATTTTTACGCCATCCCATAATCTTCCGTCATCGCGATCCGTGGATACGACCTTATCTTGGCGCCATCGGGAATCCACCCCCATCGGTCCGAGTGCGCAGCGATGCATTCCTCATCACCTGCTGTTTCGGTTTCGACAATTGGAAACAACGATGATAAAAGAAAATAATTGCAAATAATCCGGATCGGTCTTTTTTTTTTTTTTTGGTTTTCTTTTCCTTCCTTCTGCGTCGCCCCCTCTTTCTTTCTTCCAAGCCGCGTCCGGCACGTGTCCAGACTATCCGCCTGACCTCCTGTCCTGCCGCCCCGCTTCTTGTACTGTCTGTATGTATTGCCGACTCGACTGCCCTGATTCCCTCCCGAACGGTGAATATGTGCACTTCCGTGTCGCATGGGCCACCAATAATGACGAGCTCACACTGCGCCGCGCCTGTCCTGATGGGGAAGGCCTGATCTGCCCGCCTAGAAGTTAGAACCACTCTCCTGCCAAACTCCCATCAACCTCATGGGAAATTGATTTTCCCTATCTACAATCCATATAGATCTACCAGTAGTCACCTGACACCAACACCCGTATCCATCATCATCATTCAAAATGTAATGTTGCAGCCTCGTCGCACCTTTGCCTTGTCCAGAACCCCGAATCCCGGCTCTTTTTTCAGCCTTTGTCTCGAATCTCGATGCTGTTTGCAATGCTACAACAAAATACCCTCCACCGCTCCACTCCTCCGGGTCCATGCTTGCTTCCCGGTGGGCCTGAAACCGCGCCTGCTCGAGAAACCAAGTTTGCCGTCTGCCTGCGGAAATTATTTCTCGGTCGCTTTCACCCCAACTCGCCCATCCGGCCTTGACGTCATGTCCGCCGCTTCCGGCTAGAGTTCCTTTGTACCTCTTTGTACCTCGTTCACTACCTAGGTAACCTCACTTCATCCAGCGAGACATGCCTAGTAAAAGCATTCAGGCATGCCGCAGCGCAATTCTTCAGAGACGGAACTTCGCGATCCAGTCAACGAGAACGTCGAATCATGTGACCCTCTCCAATGAATACCTGCAATTAGTCGTCCATTTGTACCCCCAGAGTTGTTTCCATCCAATGTACGTTGGGCCTATCATCCCGCATAGGATATTCCCATCGCGCAGAGTACCTCTGTCTGTTAGGTCTCGTGCTAACCTGTTCCGAGCGCAAACCTCGAGCGCAAACCTCAAATCTGGATGGCATTTCAGCATGCAGCTAATTATAAAACATGGAATTTGCATCCTCACATTCCGTCCATGAACGGATCACACCCAGCCCAGCCCTAGGACGCGGTGGCACAACTCCAGCAAATGCGGCCTTTACCTGTCTGGGTTAAGCGTCGGCACCAGCCACGTCCAATCACGTGTTGAACGCCTCACTCCGCATCATCACGTCCATCGTTTGGAAAGCAATCACCACCAATCCATCCACGCACCTCTTCCCAGCTTTTCCTCTCTACGCCGTCATTCTAGAATTCCACATCTACAGCTACAGCTCTCCGAAGCGAGCTTCCACCCTGTCGACCCCGATTCCGCGACCCTCTCCGAGACACCGACCGCATCCAGGCATCGGCCCTGCACAAGCTCGATATGGCAGACTCAGGAGCGTCACAACCGAAACCTAGCAGCAGCGTAAAGCTGGTGCTGCTCGGGGAGGCCGCAGTCGGAAAAGTCGGACCCCCTCCGCCCTGGTCGGGCTCGCAAATGCTAATCCCCGGAAACAGTCCTCGCTCGTTATGCGCTTCGTAAACAACGACTTTCAAGAAAACAAGGAGCCCACAATAGGTGGTGAGTACCCGGACCCTCCCCAATCCGACGTTCCGCGCTCACGCCAATCACGACAGCCGCCTTCCTGACCCAGAAATGCAACCTCCCCTCCCGCACCATCAAGTTCGAGATTTGGGACACCGCAGGCCAGGAACGCTTCGCCTCCCTCGCCCCCATGTACTACCGCAACGCCCAGGCCGCGCTCGTCGTCTACGACATCACCAAGCCCTCGTCCCTCACAAAGGCCCAGCACTGGGTCGCCGAGCTGCACCGCCAGGCGTCGCCCGGCATCGTCATCGCCCTCGTGGGCAACAAGTCCGACCTGGCCAGCGAGGGCACGAGCGGCGACGACGCCGTGGAGGACACCGACGCTGGCCCCGCGGCGGACGGGGACGGGGACGCGGGCGCGGAGGACGAGAGCACGGATGCCAGGCGCGTGCCGACGAAGACGGCCAAGGCGTACGCGGACGAGGAGGGCCTGCTGTTCTTCGAGACGAGCGCGAAGACGGGCCAGAACGTCGCCGAGGTGTTCACAGCCATTGCGAACGCGATTCCCGAAACGAGCTTGAAGGGCCCCAGGGGCGTGGGCGGCCAGACGAACCTGGGCAGGCAGGAAGATGCACGGGTGAATCTGGGGAGCGCCCGCGCAGAGGGCCCCAAGGAAGGATGTGCTTGTTGATGGGCCAGGAGGAAGAAGAATGGTAGTGTCTATTGCTCACTGTTTATGTTTCCGGCTCGATCCCGTCCTATATCGTGCTGTCTGCTTCCGCGAGTCCTTGTCGCAGCTGTCTCATTGTCCCTTGTTCTGTACCGAGCATGTACATTGGCTTTTTTTCCTGGAAGAACGTCGGCTTCCATTGAGCGGCCTGTCCTTACGACACCTTTCTAATCCGATCTATCTACCGCCTTTCTCTGTAGAGTACATTGCAGGACAGGCGAGTGGTCCCTTCGCGAGTGCAGACGCTCCATCTCTCACTCCATCTCATTCCACGATGCTTGACTGTGCAACCCCTCGTACATCATCTTCCGGAAGCTACTTATGAGAAAAACTTCCCGTCACGTTAACCAGTCGCATGGATAATACCCGTTGCAATAAAAAGGAACGAGAGTTGCTCCGTTTTCAGCAGCCTTATTCTAGTCTTCACAAGCTCTTGGACAAGAAACAATTGTATCCTCGCATCCACGTACTCCCATATCTCACAAAGTATGTAGCATCCTTCAAAGCATTGAGGCCGATGCAGGCAAGTTCTACTACAGTCTACTGGTATTTGCATGCTGAGACCACTGTCCGCATTGTATGCAGCATCAACGCATTTATGATTTGCCCACGCTATGCATGTCTATGACATATGGGAGATTTACCTTCCTCGAACTCGACACCCCAGAGCTTATAGTGTAAACCGGAAGTCCGGATCGCCGAGCAGGATCCTCTCACCGCGGTCGGCTTGCTTGTTGCAGCGATGGAAGTAGAGCGACATGATGCCGACAATGATAATGGTGAGGACGCAGGCCCTATCTGCGCGTAAGCAACACGTTCCACGACCAGAACACATGCGAAGGTGGACTTACACAATACACGCAATGAAACCCGGCTTGTAGTGAGGCGCATCTTGCGACCGGAAGATCAGAGAGCCAATGACGCCGCCAATGCCACCGATGCCGGTCAGAGTCGCCGAGCAGAAGGCACGTCGCCACTGGCCGCGGATGTTGGTGGCCTGGATGATGGTTAGCACGTGGCCTGTGTATCTATCCACCATTGCAAGGCCGATCGAAGAAAATGCATACCTGGTATGCCATCACCGACGGAATCGCACTGTTGGCGCCGCCTACCGTGACGAAGACTCCAAAGTATCTCACCCACGGGTTGGTCGCCCACCCCATGATGGGTAGTCCAATCAGAGAGACGACGGACAGGACGACGATGACGGGACCGCGGACTCTGTACTTGTCACTGATATACGCTGCGCCGTACATGATGAAGGCCTTTGTACGGACGTTAGCCTTCCCTTCGGTTCCCAAGCAGACGGGGCACCTACGCTGAAGAAGTACGGCGGGGCAGTGAGACACTGGGCCTGTGCGATGTTGAAACCAAGGGTTACGCGGAGCACAATGGGTAGAGTGAATGCAAAGGCGTAGCCGAGAGTGGTGACGAGCCTGCGAAGAGCTGGTTAGCGAATTCACCCCTATAGACTTCGGCACCGGCCCAGTGCGACTTACATAAGAAGCAAGGGGAACCCGTAGATGAACCACTCCGTCGCAGGCTCCAGAAACTTCTTCAACGAGAACGGTTCTGCATCCACGTCGGCTCGATCGGCGTAGAGGCGCTCGGTGACGAATTCCAGCTGGTCAGGCTTGAGGAATCGGAGCGATGGCTTCTTGAGTTCCTCATCGGGGAACCTGATCAAGACCGTGGCGGCGAACGTGGCAACGACGACGGTGATGAGCCCTTCCATGACGAAGATCCTGTGCAAGCACATGTCAGTATGCAGCGATTTGTCATAGTTATCAATGGATCCCGTACCAACGCCATCCACCGAGTCCACCCAGACCATGCATCTGCTGGAGACCGTACGCGAGAATGCCCGATAGAGCCGAAGCACAGCTTCCGACTAGATAGAAGATTGAGTAGCGGCGAGCACATTCAACTTGAAAAAGTCAGCAAGTCATGTTCAACCATGGATGATGGATCGCCCAGCTTACAGCGTGTGTACCACGTCGAGATGAGGTACAGGCAACCGGGGAAGTAGCCGCTCTCGAGTAGGCCCAGGATCAATCGACAACCGAGCAACGTGTGCCAGTTGGGAGAAAAGCCAGCCCCAATGATCACACACCCCCAAATGAAGCAGATCATGGGCAAGAACCACCTGGGCCCCATCCAGCGGCAGGCCAGGATAGCCAGGGGCTGCAACAGGATATACGTGATGAAGAAGCACATGTTGACCAGATTGTACCCCACGCCCGTGGTGAGCTTCAGCTCGACGAGCATGCCAGCAATCGCCGCGTTCGACAGGTTGTTTCGGTCGAGGAGACAGATGGCATACATGGCCGCAAGGGCCGGCAGCAGGCGCCAGTCAATCCTGTGCCGCAGCTTTTTGGCATATCCCTCATCGAAATCATCCATGTTGCGGGAACGGACAACATCTTGTTTCGCATTCTCAATCTCGGTCGCCTCGGGCGTAGTCGTTCCGGCTTTTTCGTCGATACCCATCTTGTTGGATTTGCCAGAGAGACAAAGATACCTCAGGCAAGGGAGAAAGGTAGAAGGTCGAACTCTTCTCCTACATCAAGGGACCACTCCTTTATAGCCTTCCCCCGAGTGCCCCTACCCACTCCCCGCAACCCCAGAAAGATCAACAGGCTCCATGAGATCCCCCGCAACGCCAAGATCTGGGGAAAGTTAACGAGGTGGGCCAAGTGATGGTGGTATGCACGTAGGCTAGCATAGAGCGTATGTCTGAGCTGATGGGCTGACTGACAGGATGGTTGACTCAGTTCGGCTATGTTGAACCGTCACTGGTTGTGGCAGCAGCTGATACATGATATTATGCCAACAAGCTCTTTGAGACGGATGGTTCGTTGCTGGTTCCTTGCCAGTTGTGTCGCAATGCTTTGTTAGTGTTGAGAGTTGAGGGCGACGCTTCATCTCTAGAAAGAAAAGAAAAGGCCCCTTCAACTGCTGAAAACATGGCCTGCTCATTTGGGTCGTGTGAAAAAGTCCGATATTGCCGACTTGTGCACCCTACGAGGGTTACATAACCGTCGTGGTCGAGCCATATGCATCAATGTTTGTGTGCGCTGATGAGAAGCCGACTCTGAGACGCAAAAGCAGTACTCTCATCATCTAGGATATTCTTGACGGTGGAGAACAGGCTTTCGAGGGTCCATCACCAGCGGGGCCGCTGGGAAATCGGAAATGGATGATCCCCTACCGTTGCAGTGGAGAACAGAGGGTTCGGTTGTAACCCTATAGGCTACATCTGTGCTAAGGAAAGATGTACAGGCCGGGTATGTATTCAGTTGTAGCGCGGAAATGGGCCCAAGGCCAATTCTGAACAAGCTTCTTGGCCTAGGACTAGGCGGACTTGGTGGTGTTGTGGGCCGAGTCATCACTTGAGAATCGGCAGGAAACGAGCCGCTGGGAGCACGTTTACAAGAACAGAAATGTTTGCCTAGGTGCACATACCTGCAGGCGGACAGAAAGCCAAGGACGCTGGACAATGGGAGATTTGATTGCGTTGGAGTTGGATTCCCGACGGTGGAGTCATTGCTCGAGATGACGGTTCGGGTGCGTCCAAAGTGTAGCCGTACCGATTGCCCTTTCCATAGCTTCGCTTAGAGCAGAGGGTAAACAGTGCCGCGCGGCGTGATAAAGGGTCGCGACTGCTAACCTCGAAGTTGTCCTCTATGCTTTCCACTTCCGTGAATTCTCAACAGAGAGTCTTCCCAGGTTGGGAATGGCCAGTGAGCAATGGAGTCCACAGAAAGGGTGATATTGCTAGAAACAAAACGCGCAGATACCGATGCAGATTCCGAGAGGAATATGGAAGCAGTAGCTTTTCATACTCCTAGCTAGTAACGGTCCTTTATTCAACGATCGTGCCAT
Organism: Westerdykella aurantiaca; assembly: GCA_030412805.1. Taxonomy (NCBI): domain Eukaryota; kingdom Fungi; phylum Ascomycota; class Dothideomycetes; order Pleosporales; family Sporormiaceae; genus Westerdykella; species Westerdykella aurantiaca. The sequence goes on from JASJFJ010000001.1 coordinate 5,463,002, forward strand.
TCTTGTCAAGCTTAGATACACCCGGCCGTATAGCGCCTTATCGTGTGCAAAATTATACAATACCTTTACCGTTTGAAGTCAGCCAACATGTTGACGGCACGAGAATTCATTGCTTGGCTGAGTGCAGAGTGCAACCGTGATGGCGACCAACGTGCTTGGGTGATGGGACGGCGACGTATGCGAGAAGATAGGGGTCGAGGACATTGGGGCCTAAAAGGGCTGTGACGTAGATGAGGATCTCGGAACTATTACAGGTAGAATCTTCCCATTGCGGTAGGTAATACAGGTAACACCTGAAGCTACATGCATATATGTTGCTGCATGACAAAGGAGGCCTCGGAAGACTACAGATGTGAGTACAGCATCTGCTGTCGTAAAGGGGCCTCAGCCTTCCAGCCCCGGCGAGGGCCAACACGAGGGGGCGGTTCTTCAGGCAAAGCAAAGAAGGTTGAGGGAAAGAAAAGAAGTTTGCCGACAGGCGCTTACGGTGAGCGTCTTAGTCACCGACGTGCATTTGGAAGTATCGGTTCTTTTTCCTGCAGGGGCAGCGTCATTGTAGGGGACTACTGGAATGCTCCCTAGGGCGGGGGGTTTTCTACGGTGGAGGGGCACTAGGGGTTCTGTTGCCCGTGAATAACAGGGTGCTCAATGTTGGATGGTCCCTGTTGAGAGCCTACTTTTCAGCGCGCTGGCCGGTCCCGGTAAGGAAGTGCAGCGAGTCGACGACTGCGAAGTCCTGGGAGCGATGGTATTTCTTCAATAGCGCAGTGGTCCCAGAGATGGTTGTCCAGGTGCAGGATGGACGCGTCGGACAGTGCAGGTGCAGCGGACCCCACGCTCAGGGTCAACTGGGTCAAGACTAAGCAACAGCAGGTCCAACGTCAGCCGCTGGGCTGGAATTGGAGAGGGTCCTGAGATGGGAAGATGGCAGCAGAATAATGGTGTATTGCGGTGGGTGAGTCTGTTGGTGGGCTCGTTGGGGCGTTGTCCAGCTGGTTCAGCAGACGTCAAGCTGGGCCTCCATCCTGAGTCCTCCACCACGCCGCCGTCCCACGGTCCTCAAGGCTCAGGGTCCCACGGTCCCATGCCGTTTCCCAACAGCCGCCGCCACGGTCGAGGAAGCGTGCCTCAGAGGGCAAATCAGCGGCGCCTACGTTGCGGGCGGGCGGGTTTTGAAACCGGCGCAGGCCAGTCGGCGGGCATCTGGGGGTTTCTGGCTTAACCTCACTCAGCGCTTGGGCGGCTGCTCCCCTCCCACCAGGTTGCGTGGTCTTGTCTGCGCCGCACTCAATCAATCTCATCCCTCCTTTCTGCATCCACCATCTCTCTTCACCCTTTTTTTTCCAACGCCCGCAGTTCGACCTACTTATATCGCTCGCTGCACTGCACACCGCGAGTCCTGCTCTCTCGCGCTTCGTTCGCTTGGTGTTGCCCGCCTTTACCCGCTTTCCCTCTCCACCTGGACAGGGACAGACGTCGGCCATTGGTGCCTCATCCCAGGGTCTTCTTCTGACAACCTCACCCCATCCTCCTCTTTCTCCTCATTCTCTTTCTCCCTCCTCCACCTCGAATCACCACTGCTCCCTACACCGTTGGCCAACCGCTGGTCCATCTTTCGATCGACGCCCGATACCGCAGAGAGACTCATCGCCCTCGTTCCCCATCTGCACACGACACTCCCGTGAGCCTGAGGGCGCTCTGTTGCTTCGCAACCCCTCACGCCTCCGCTACAACCACACTTCTCCTCCGTCCTCCCCGATACGCTCCTCGCCATGACGTCCCCCGCCCCTCTGCTTCGCCCACCCATCCCCGGTGCCCGCTCGCAAAGCGGCAGCCGCCCACCACGCCTCGGCCTCTCCATTCCTCCCTCTCCCCATGCCAGGCCCGTAACGAACGGTGCATCCGATGGTCAACAAAATCTCCCCCGGCCTGCCCCGCCGCAATTGCGCCTTGCGACGCCCCTGGGCACCAGTCACACGCCTCATGAGGGTCGCCCGCAACCAAAGGCGCTGCCCCCATTGCAAATCGGCCCCGGTCTTTCTGCAGGAGGCTCGAGCGATGCCAGCGCTCATTCGCGGTCAGGCAGCTTCTCCGAGGCACAGGCTAACGGAAACAACTCTGCTGCTTCCTCGTACTCGGCGGCGCTGGCTTTCCCCGGCCTGCAAATGCCCATCCAAGGCTCAGAACCCATATCGGCCATATCACAAGGAGGAAGCGAAGGGGCTCCATCCATGGAGCGCCAGAACAGCCAGCCGCCGTTGCCTGATCTCGAGCAAATGGCGGCGGAGAAAGGCCGTCCCCTCGATGTGGAAGATCTAGACGACCTGGGCTGGAGAGCCGCCAGCGCCAAGGGTATGATCGAACAGCGAGGCAGTCTAGGCGAAGGCGCTGGAGGTGCCGTCACCAAAGCCATATTGAAGGGTGGAAAGACTATCTTTGCACTAAAGGTATGTCTGCTCGCTACGAACCTTGGACTTCGCTGACAGATCATAGGTCATCACGACAAACCCCGATCCCGATGTGAAGAGGCAGATTATGCGTGAGCTCGAGTTCAACAAGTCGTGTGCGAGCCATCATATTTGCCGCTACTATGGCGCTTTCACCGATGACAGTACCGGCACAATCAGTATTGCCATGGAATTCTGCGAGGGTGGATCCCTAGACTCGGTGTACAAGGAAGTCAAGAAACTGGGAGGCCGGACGGGCGAGAAGGTATTGGGAAAGGTTGCCGAAGGCGTCTTGAATGGCCTTACCTACCTTCACTCTCACCGCATCATCCACCGCGACATCAAGCCGAGCAACATCCTCCTGTGCCGCGATGGTCAAGTCAAGCTCTGCGATTTTGGAGTGTCTGGAGAATTCGGCACAAAGGGAGATGCAAATACCTTCATTGGGACGTCCTACTACATGGCGCCAGAACGTATCACAGGCCAAAGTTACACGATCACGAGCGATGTGTGGAGTCTCGGTGTCACGCTCCTGGAAGTCGCACAGCACCGATTTCCGTTCCCCGCAGATGGCACGGAAATGAATCCGAGGGCGGGCCTGATTGATCTCCTCACATATATCGTGCGGCAGCCCATTCCCAAACTCAAGGACGAACCGGAGAACAACATTATTTGGTCTGACAACTTCAAGTATTTCATTGATTGCTGGTAGGTGCCACCCATTTTGCTCTCATGATGGCCTTCCACTCACTAGCTCCACAGTCTCGAGAAAGAAATGCCCCGACGAGCCACTCCTTGGCGCATGCTTGAACATCCGTGGATGATGGAGATCAAAAATAAGAAAGTCAACATGGCCCATTTCCTCAAGCAAGTGTGGGACTGGAAGGATTAATGCACGCACGATATGACGACCTCGCCATTTCGAACATTAGGCGGCACGCCCTTCGATTCTACATTGTCTTTACTCATCACTTCGAACATCGAGCAAGAGTCTCGGGTTGAGCATAGACTGAAGGGGAGCACACGTTTCCCATACTATCTCCCAGAAGATGCATGGGCGTATTGACAGGACCTTGCTGGCGTGCGGGTGCAATGGGATCCCCCCTGAGGGATCAGATTCAATGGACTGCATCGTCCACGGTTCATCTCTTCCTCCCTCTCCGGAATCAGGGGAGGGTGGCATCCCTTACCCAAACATTGGGCCTTTCTGGATAGGCGTTGGAGGGTAGGATGATCAGCTGCATAGGCCCGCCTTAGAGAGGCAGAGGGCATCCTTATAATCGTTGAAATCTTGCATACCGATGAGGCCATGTAGTGGTAGAAGAAACACACTTTTATATGAACAGAGTACATTTGAGCCGTTACAGGCGAACGTACGGATTTCTCCGCCAGTCGTTCTGGTGCTGTCTCCTAGTTCAGGTGGGGTGAAGCAAAACTACTACTTACGGTTAGCGCAGTTTCGTCGGGCCGACCTAAACCCGCTTCGGAGTCATCTACGACCAATTTATGTGTAGTGAGTTGACACAGACATCAGAGGAGAGGCTGTGCGGCGGATTGCTGTAAGTATATGAGACTGCGCAGAAGCCCTCCGCTACTGGTAGGAATTGGACTAATCTTTTCTGCAGAAAGAGGACCCTCCAGCGCAACGGCGCCCGCGATTTCACCCCACTATCCTAGTACTTTGCAGAAGCGTTCCCCTCCGCACGACGCAAACCGGTGCCCGACATGCCGACCATAGCAGTGGACAAGGCTGAGCTTTTCAAAGCTCTGGTGAGGGATTATACAACGGAGGAGTTCGACGAGCTATGTTTCGAGTTCGGCATCGAGCTGGATGAGGATACGAGCCAGAGCAAAAAGCCCGAAGATCTGGCGCAGCCGCCTCAATTGAAGATTGAAATACCGGCGAATCGCTATGATATGCTCTGTTTCGAGGGTATTGCGCTGAACCTGCGGGTCTTCCTGGAGAAACAAAAGTTGCCCAAATGGACGCTTACCCCGCCCGCGTCTGGGGAGCTGCAGACACTCACTATTCACCCAGAGGTAAATTTTGCAGGAAACAGCGGCGGCCCGGATTCGGACGGTAAGGCTGACTGGTCTAGACTGAGCAAATTCGGCGATACTGCTCCGGTGTCATCCTGCGAAACATCGAGTTCAACCAGGAGAGATATGACTCTTTCATAGCGTTGCAAGACAAGCTACACCAGAATCTTGCACGCCAGAGGACACTGGTGTCCATAGGAACGCACGATCTCGACAGTGAGTTAAACCGGGGACTAACCGGACGGCGCGTGATTGACGTGGTTCAGCAATCCAGGGGCCCTTCTCCTACGAGGCCCTTCCCCCCGAGCAAATCGAGTTCGTGCCTCTGAACCAGACCAAAAAGATGAACGGCAAGGAGCTTATGGAGTTTTACGAGGTACCGCGCCTGTCCTGTGTATCATGTCTTCGTTCTAACTGGGAACAGAAAGATAAGCATCTTGGCCGATACCTGCACATCATTCGAGATTCGCCCGTGTACCCGGTGATATACGATGCCAACCGTACGGTCCTATCGCTACCTCCCATCATAAATGGCGACCACAGCAAGATCACCTTAAACACCAAGAATGTCTTCATCGAAATAACCGCCTTGGACAAGACAAAGGTGGAGGTCGTCAATCATATGCTGGTGGCTATGTTCGGACCCTACGCGGAGTCGATAGAAGCGATCAAGATCATCTCCGATCACAACAACGAGTCGAGAGAGGCGCCCGATCTAACTCCTCGACAGATGCAGGCGGAGGTTCATTATCTCAACGGATGCACGGGACTGAATTTCTCGCCAGAGGAGATCTGCAAGTTACTGGAACGTATGGGATACACCGTACAGCCATCCAAATCGGATAGCGATCTTCTGGATGTCTCCGTTCCTATAAACAGGGCAGACGTTCTTCATCAGGCCGACATCATGGAGGACTTCGCGATTGCGTATGGATTCAACCGTCTGCCCCGGTATTATCCCAATAAGTCGGCGGCTGTGGCTGCCCCTCTCCCGATCAACAAGCTTGCCGACATCGTCCGCTTCGAAGCTGCAACGGCTGGATGGAGCGAGGTCATGCCGCTGATTCTCTGCTCGCACGATGAGAATTTCGAATGGCTGAACCGTAAAGATGATGGCAAGACGGCGATCAAGCTTGCAAACCCAAAGACTGCGGAGTACCAGGTTGTCCGGACTTCGCTACTGCCAGGTTTGCTCAAGACGCTCAATTCGAACAAACATCATGCAGTCCCCATCAAGATTTTCGAGTCCAGCGACGTTGGATACATAGACCTGTCCCAGGAGCGGAAGACTCGGAACGAACGCCATTTCGCTGCGGCTATCATGGGAAAGACCAGCGGGTTCGAGCAGGTACATGGTCTGCTGGACAGGCTGATGCTGATGCTCAGATGCGCATTCATAACACGGGAGGATGGGCTGAAGAATGACAAGCTGGAAGGATACTGGATCGAAGAAGTCGATGGTAAGGCGCAGCTATGTCCGCTGCTCGCTATGTGCTAACAGGCCTATGTAGATTCGACCTTTTTGAAGGGCCATGCCGCCTCTATCCACCTGAAATTGGCCGGAAAGCAGCATAAGATTGGCGTCTTCGGGATCTTGCACCCTTCTGTGCTCCACAAATTCGAACTGCCGTAAGTGTTTGCCTGACCACATGCTGCGCATATGTTGATCTTCGTCAGTTATCCTGTCAGTACGCTAGAGATCGACCTGCAAGTCTTCCTGTGAGACCTCCAGGCCTTATGCGTCTGTATCATACGTATCTAGATGAATTAGACGAAACAAAAATCGGAAGCGCTGGAAGACGATCATATACTGCCCATAAATTTGTGAGCTCTCATAATCCACCGATTGTAAGGCCCCATCTGCGACGTGATGATGCATCCAGTATTCACAGTGCTCACTTCGAGTTCCTATTGAAGCGGTGGAGCCATTCAATCCAAACCAGCCATCGTCTGCAGGGAGAGAACCCAGGCAACCAACACTCGATGCGCTGGCTTTGATCCTAGACCTTTGGTCTGACCTCAAAGTGAGTATCCATGTATAACCTGGAATATCCATTTAATTTGATGCTCAGCGTCCTAGCCAATCACCATTCATACAGGTACCCCACTTTCCTTTTCAAGTAAGTCCTGCCGAGTAGTACTCGCCCTACACGCCAATTGCAACCCTTCAGGATTGTATGAGTGGAGTCACATATTCAGTGAACAATAAGATATTTAACCTTCCTCCTGGCGTCGAAATAGTTCTGATATTCAATCAGAAGGCTTAACACTTCATCCGTCGTTCGAAGAGTCTTTCGCCCGCTATCCCTGTGGAACTCAGAACAGCAGCAGTCTTACAATGGCAACCCAATCGTATGGAAAGACAGCCGTGAACACTGTGAAAAGACTTGGTAATCGAGGGTATGTTTCGATGTCCTCTCGGGTTCCAAACCCACCTCTTTACGCCTGAACCGACATCGAACAGACATTATGACTTCGCTACGGTGCATACCATCATCAACACTGTACCTGTCCTACACGTTTCCTTCGTCGACCCCGAGCACCCGTTCCCCGTGGTGCTACCCATGTTAGGCTGCACGGCCGACTTCTCAAACCAAGAAGCCGATCCCAATTCGGCACCACAGGATATCTATATTCATGGTTACGTGTCCGGCCGCATGTTCAGGAAGAGTAAAGAAGCTGGAGAGGAAGGGATACCTATCACAGTTGCAGCAACGTACGTACCCTAATTCCCCGCGATCACATATAATTCCGTTCGAACTCCACGCATGGCATTGCGTAATATCGACGAAAGATTATTGAACGCTCATTGTGTGCAGCCACATGGACGGCCTCGTCCTCTCACTCACCCCCTTCCATAATAGCTGCAACTACCGCTCCGCGGTTGCATACGGCTACGCGACGCTCGTCACCTCGGAAGACGAACGCATGTACGCCATGCGCAAAATCACGGACAACATCCTCCCGCAGCGATGGGACAAGTCGCGCGTGCCCCCCACGAAAGCCGAGCTCGACTCTACCTCCATCCTGAAGGTGCGCGTTAGCTCGGCGAGCGCGAAGGTGCGTGAAGGAGGGCCCAGCGAGGATAGGGCGGATTTGAAGAATGAAGAGCTGAGGAAGAAGGTGTGGACGGGGGTGGTGCCGTTGTGGTTGCAGTGGGGGAACCCGGTTCCGGGGGAGCAGAATGGGGTCGAGGAGGTCGAGAGCTATATTGAGAAGTGGAGGTTGGAGGAGAATAGGAAGGGGAAGGCGGTTGCGTATGAAGCGATTGAGAAGGGGAAATGAGAGTATGTATGTGAAGCCCTGATAGTGGAGAATAATTGAACCAATGTGATGGTGTGAGAGAGGATGATGATGCGGTAGATAACATCAAGTCAGATGTGACACAAGAAAAGTCATCGCAGTAAGAACGGAGAGTTGAAATAATGGCTGACGAGATAGAGCGTGATAGAAAGTTGTTGAAAATGGAAAGAAAGAACAGGAGGGGTTGACATCTTCTTCCCTCTTGCCATCAGTGTTTCGACCTTTGGAGAGATTTGATGGTAGCAATATTGTGCATCTTTCGCGACGGCAGTGCTGTGCTACCATGCCTGCAGAGTCGCCGACCCCCGTGGGTCAAGATACACCCTAGAACGTTCCGCACATCTTCGCCCCTGCCATCGCGCTGCATCATCATGGTTATATGGTGAGGTGTAGCTAAGTAGAGAACGAGGTGGTCGCGGGGTGCCCGAACCGACCCAATTCACCGAGCTAATACTAAGCAATGACTAAGCTTCACGCCAATCCCATCTCGACGTCGGCAATTCGTCCAAAGGCAACAGACAACGCATTTCAGAACTGCCGAAGTGACCAATGCCACCCCTTCAAGCCGCTGTGTCCACACCTAACGTAGCCCACGTCTTAGCCTGTTTGGAAGCAGAGCCTCGCTGTCGGCAGTTTCGCAAAACTGATGGTGTTATCGCTGTGAGCGCGAAGTTCAGACACGACGCAGTATTGAGTGCTGACCATTGTTTGGTAGTTTAGATATGAATAATAACATCCAGTGTGGGAACACTGCATCTTGATGCAATAACCCAGGCAAGCCCTTTCAGATGCGAACTGATGTTGTCTTTAAAACCTTTCCGTCCGCTGTTGGAGTTTGGCGACTCTACCCGTGGGACACTGGGACCCGCCCTCAGGTTCGTGGACGAAGTGACGATAGGAAATACCTGATTTGTCCCCACCCCCGCGATCCACTACCCGCCAAGCTCGGAGTGTGCGCCACTTATTCCCGCGATGCTTCTTCCCTGGCTTCTATGCCCTTCAGTTGTTATCCTTTCTCAACTGCCGACCTGTGGTGCGGTTTGAACTGTGCCTCGAGCCAGCCCGTCATGCCGAGCATAATGATGGAGGACACGGTATCGGGAATTGCAGGGATCAGCCGCCATATAGATAGAAGACGTTGGAGGACCCCCAAGATATAGAGCACAGAGAGACGCCTTCTTAATATCTGTCCGCTTTAAGGGTTCAACACGTCGCACAGATATTAACCAGACATGCTTCTCAACGAAGTCATTCCCTTTCTAGCCAAGTACTGGCCCTTCGTCCTCGCTTCCCTCGTTGTCGGCCACCTATTAACCAACAAGTATTGGAAGGGGCTGAACAAGTACCCGGGGCACTGGTTGGCCGGATACACCAATTGGTGGAGGTTTTACGATGTCCTGGGGAGGAAACATGAATGGACGATACTACGTCTTCATAGGGAGCATGGAGACATCGTGCGGTTAGGACCGAACGTGTTGTCTTTTGCAGACCCAAGAGCCATCAAGATCATCTACGGATTGAACAAAGGAATGGTCAAGGTAAGTCGCGCCGTCAGTCCCTTTAGATGTATCCAGAAATCGCCTAACGGGGTATAGTCTGACTTCTACCCGGTGCAAAATGCGGTTGCAAAAGGACGACGCTTGCAATCCCTGTTCTCGACGACTAACGAGGACTACCATGCCAAGTACAGGCGATGCGTCAACAATGCCTTTGCCATGAGCTCCCTCGTCAACTACGAGCCGCTCGTCAGCTCTACCTTGAAGACCTTCTTGGACAAGACAGAGCAATGGTACGCGAACACTGGCAAAGAGTGCGACTTCGGCCAATGGCTTCAATTTTTCGCCTTCGATGTTATTGGCGATCTTACTTGGAGCAAGCGTTTGGGGTTCATAGAGGAGAACAGGGATGTTGATGGAATCATCGCCTTCCTCAAGAAATTCCTTAGCTATGCTGGACCGGTAGGCGACCAAAACCCACCATCCGCATGAAAACATACTGACCTCCACAGATCGGCCAAATACCCACCTTGGACCTCTTCTTGGAGAAGAACCCCATCAGCCTCTTTGCGCAGCGCATTGGACTCACTAAGACCGTCTTTCCCGTCACCGAATTCGCACAGAAGCGTTCTAATGAGCGCGCCGGCGAAATCCAGAAGATTAAGGCATACGGGCTATCGGAAGGGCACGCCAACCCTCGCGGCGTCGATCTGCTCTCCAAGTTCGCACAAGCCGCGCACGACCACCCAGAATTCATGACGGACATGCAGATTCTGGCCTCTTGCACTTCCATGGTCTTTGCCGGGTCAGAGACGACTGCGATCTCATTGTCCAGCGTGTTCTACTTCCTGCTCAAACATCCCAGGGTGTATAAGAAATTGATGCAAGAGATCGATACGGCGGTTGCAAATGGCATCATCGAATCTAGGGAGGACAAGACTGTGTCCTGGTCGGAATCTCAGAAGCTCCCCTATCTCGACGCCGTAATACAGGAATCTTTCCGTCTGCATCCCGCCGCCGGGCTCATTCTGGAGCGCATCGTTCCACCACAGGGCATGCACATCCTTGGAGAATTCATCCCTGGAGGTACGATCGTGGGGTGCAATGCCTGGGTTCTGCACAGGCGGCCCGAGGTCTTCGGCAGCGATGTAGATACGTTTAGGCCTGAGAGGTGGATCGAAGCGTCGCCGGAAAAGCAGAGGGAGATGAGGGGTACTATGTTCCAATTCGGAGCTGGAGCTCGAACGTGCATCGGCAAGAATGTCAGTTTGTTGGAGATCTACAAGCTGGTGCCGAGCTTCCTGAGGCGATTTGAGGTAATTGCAATTGTGCTCAGCAATTTCCCGATGTAGAACTAACATTTGCGCAGGTTGAACTCGACCGCCCGGATGCAGAATGGAAAACGCATAATGCTTGGTTTGTGCGGCAGTCGGAGTTCAGGACCCGGTTCAGGCGGAGGGGGTAGCTGTGTAAGAACAGTGTATTACCAAATTCTTGCATACAGGAGGGGGCAGGATCATGATCCCGGATTCTTTAGCATCATATCAATAGAGAAATCACGACCAACATATGGACATGCTTCTGCCATGGGCGCAGCGAGTGATGTGGAGCATGAGGTATCGCGAACGAGCGCTTGTTTGAGTCGGTTACCCTTTCGAAATCCAAGTAGACGTCTCTGGTTTGCAATTCGTGGCCTCGTGACAGCAATGAAGCATCCTATGCTTGGAAGTATCTTTTATGCGTCCCTCACATATTCCAAATGGCACGATATATAGCTAACATGCTAAGAGGTCCTGCATCTTCAAGCCATGTAGACTTCAGAAGCACCATAAGTGTATGCTTGCGTTTTCCTCGGATAGTACATATTCCTAAGAACAATGAGCTAGATTTCAAGCAATTACTCACTGTTTGCTACTGTGTGCAAGGGTCCCAAGGGTTCGTGCACGGTGAAATCGCGGCCCTGTTCCTTTCCTAAACCGGTTAAGCTTACCGCTGGCCCCAGGCTAGAGGGCACCTGCGTTGAAGACAAATTGGACTTCAACTCCTAACTCATCCCCTTGCTAACACAGTTTCTTCCCCTACCTAGGTATCCAGCATTGTATCCAGCTCGGAAGATGTTAATATGGGTACAACCTGCGGCATTTTCCGACAGACGGCCTAGGGTGTGTGTTAGCTGCACGATGGGCTGTCCTGGCACGCCCTGACCACGAGAATGCAGTCTCGTGAGCAACATCGGACGAGACGACCGGCAGGAGGAAACATTCAACTTCTGATGATTGATGGATGGGACGTGCGTGGGTCCAGAAAGAGCGGCAGAGTAGGAGGGACTTTTGCGATCGAGTCGCGCTCAGGGATAGAGCGCTGTTGCCGCTTCGGCCGCAGAAGGAAGCAAGGAAAGGACGTATAAGGTAAGGCAAGAAGACAAATCGGAACTCGTCAAGTTACCCTCGTGATCATTGTCTCCGAGGGATTTCGCGGCGCCTCAGGTCCCGTGCCCCCATGGAAACCCGCAACATCAGGTGGTTCTTACAAGGAAGAGCACGATCCAACCGGGAATCACGAAGCGAGAGCAGAGTCCGAGCAAAGACGACGGAGCTGTCGACTGTGGGGAGGAACCCTATGTGGACTTCAACGGTCAACGGCAATGGCCCAGGTGACTCGACACGGACCACGTCGCTGTGCATACAGAGTGCAGGACAGACAGCAATTTGTTACTCGCCCACGATGTTTGAAACGGCCAGAGAGGTGTACCAGGCAGGCTGCAACCGTCATTCGCTGTGGATAGCATGTGTTTCAAGTTCCTCGAAGTTGCAGTTATCAACTCGATATAGCACTCGCTACGGCACTCGCTACAGCACAGTGGCACCTATCATACTGCAATGACGATATGCGTGTCGTCTCAACTCGACGCTTGGCCAGCTGAACGCAGCCAGGCAGGCAAATGCGGGGAGGAACGCGCATCTTCGGATGACTGGTCAGCTAGGCGACATATTCCATACATTGGGTCGTTTCTTCCAACAGCAGCAACAACAGGCGACGCGGGAGGGAAACCCAATCCTTTCAAGTGACCATTCGAGGCTTCGTTGAGAGTGGCCACAACCAAATGAGACGGCCACAGGATCTTGGGCCACCAACAAGACTTAGAGGCGCAGCTTGCGGTTCCCGCTCAAAGGATCCGGGGTCGCCTTTACGGCGTGAGACATGTCATGCAGAGGGAAAAGCGAACAACGGGCACCGGACTTGACGACTCTGGAACCCTTGGGCGCTATGTACGCAGGAGTGAGGACGATGGGGGGGAGATGATGATCCGAGCTCCCAAGTTCCAACAGTCCTGTGCTCTCGAAACCATTGTTATCGGGTTCCTCCCGTGCGTCCCCTCCCCCAGCGACTTCAAGTCTTCGGCAGAGCCGACGGCCAGGACGATCATCACTGTCGCCATGACCGAGGGTGGTGCACAGCCACATGGCAAAAGAATGCAGTGGGTCTCGGCTATTGCGCTAGGCGGGCCTCCATCTCAACGACCTCCAGACGGAAGAGCGAGAATTGTCGCAATGAATGATGAGCATGACCGCTATTGTCGCAGTAGGCGCCCGAGTCTGGTCGACGAGCACACGGCGACCCTTTGACTCCCTTTTACCAACACCATATGGTACTTTACTGTCGAAGATCACATGAGGGCCGCGCGAGCAGGCTTTTTCCAAGGTTCCAGGTGAACGCCACCCCTGCTCTGATCCCCGTCGGATCCCCGTCGGATCCCCGCCTACCCAGCTGATTGGGCTGCCCGTTTCTTGCCCATTTTTAGCCTCAAGCAACGACAACCTGTCAAGCCTCCAAGATGACGACGTCCACCTCCCACACAGCTTCCCACTCCCAGCAGCCAGAGAGAGAGGGTCCTCGGGCTGGACGCTGGACGCTCTCTTCGCCGCCTCTCCCTTTATCCGTACACGCCCGAAGCGGCACCAAAGCCGCTGCAGTGCGCCCTCTTCTTGCGTGTTGAGGAAGACTTCTGGAACCCCCACCACACGCCCGATACCACAGTACCGTCACTGCTACACTGCGCAGGCCCGACAGAGCCTTTACTTGCGGCACCGACGGATATGATGCTGGGCCTCCTGCATACCGTACAGGCCCTGTTCTGCCCCTCTCCAGTTGCTTTTTGACCGTTATGACTCTCAGCTGTCATGTAGGACACTTGAGCTGCTCTCTGCCCAAGTGGGCTTCCTTATTTCCACACAGAGGCTGATAAAACGCCTTCTCCTCTCCTGCCCACTATTTTGATCTCCCCTCTGCATGGTCGCCATGCACAGCAAAGTTTGGGCTCGCACGAGTTGCATGGCAATCTGGCTGCCACCGTGGGCCCCCCGCCTATCCACGCCCTCCAGCGGCTTGAGCAGCACGGTCGCTGCGCCGGTCGGTCAGCTTGGGTCAGTCCGGAAGGGTTGACCTGCAGCTGCGTCCTCGCCATGAAAATATGCACGATCAAGCAAGCTAGATGCGCAGTGCGTCCGAACGGGGCAGTGTGCATGATACCCTTGCCGAGCCTGTGGCCACCCCGAGCGGGCCCCATCCTCCCCCTCGTCAGTGCTCTTAAGAGAGTTCGCACCCTCCACTACTAGCCTTCCCTACCCTCCCTCCTCCCACCTCGCCTCCTCCCCCTCTCATTCGCCCATCCTCTTCTTGTCTCCTCTCCACCCAAGGCGAGCTTGTCAACCTCATCCGCCCGAGACACCTTTTTTTTTGTTCCTTTCTCTTCGTCGTTTGATACTCGATTGTTGCCGTCCCGTCTAATATCACACATATCGCTCTATACATCGCCACGCCAAGCCATAATGCCCATATCATTATTACCAGCCTCGGCGGCTGCCTTCGCTCCTCGATCCACCGTAAACGTCGTTCTCAACTCCAAGGTGGAGCCGTGGTTAACGCAAACCCTCAAGCGGGTAAACCGGGTCAAGCGCCCACTGAACAGTGTTCAGCAGCACACCCGGTGTCTGACCGAAACACTGTCCGGCTCCAATGCCATCTGGTCTCTCTGCTCCATCATGGTCCCGAAGGCTCCGGACTCCGAGTTGCGCAAGGATTCCAACCCACTGGTCGAAGCGCTGTTCAACTATCAGCTCATCCACATCGAGGCATATGTCGTGCATGTTGATATGGTTTCACAACATGAGGTTGCATTCAAGCTCACACCCGAGACCATCGAGGCCCTCGTCGAGTACCACAAGGACATCTATTCCGTCGACGTGTCTGCTACCACATGGAACTGGCCGGAAAAGGAGGCGCAACTGAAGAAGCTGCAGGACGAGTTCGTCCAGGCCGTCAACCGCTACGTCTTCCGAACTGGCGTGCGTGCCCTGGAAGGGCTGGAGGAGGAGGGCGCGGGAGAGCTTCTAGAGGGCCGAGGTGAGGACGTCAAAAATGCCATCATGGGATTGTTCCTCCCGCTGCTCCCTCCTCCACCCAGGATCGTCGAAGTCGTCCGTCCAGCGGCCCAGCTCCTCCCAAGCTCGCCGGGCGCGGTGAACTGGTGGCAACCAGGGCATCATGTCCCTCAACCACATCCTGCGCCTGTTGAGTCTTGGAGGGTGGTCCCGTCGACCCCGAGCCCGACCATCACCACCTGCGGTGAGACACAGCCATCATTCTGGAGCACAATGGGCATCAATGATATCCAACTGCCGTCGCCAACGCCGTCGTTCAGCTCACCCTATAATACCACGAGCCAGTACTACAGTCCGCCCCAGGCCATCGCCCCGATACCTGCTCTCCCGCTCCCCAGCGTCCTTGCGCAGCAGTGCGGGTCGAGCGCGGTGGGCAGTGGATTCGGCGGTGGATTCGGCTGGGACTCGGGTTTCGCACCGCAATATGCCGCCTTCACCTAGATGTTGGAGTGATTTGTGGTAACCTACCTCTGTCGAAGCCTGCCTGGAGGCGTGGACCTGGCCAGTCCCCCGGACCCTCCACATAGTGTCATCAAAGTCGACACGCGGACGCGCGCGATAACCGACACGAGACGAATGCAACGTGCACGAGCGATGTATGGCAGCATCTAACCATAGCATGGGACGGCGTTTATCGATTTCAGCGACTCATTTCGTTTCCTTTTCTTCTTCTCTTTCGTACAAATTTCCTAGGATATCCGTACTTTTTTTAGTCCACTGTTGTTTAGCGAGCGTCTGTTTTCTTGCATTTCTTTTGTTGCTTTTGCATACAG
Organism: Westerdykella aurantiaca; assembly: GCA_030412805.1. Lineage (NCBI taxonomy): Eukaryota > Fungi > Ascomycota > Dothideomycetes > Pleosporales > Sporormiaceae > Westerdykella > Westerdykella aurantiaca. Next base: position 5,478,502 of record JASJFJ010000001.1, read on the forward strand.
CGGCCGGACCAGGTCTTTCCATTCATGGTTGCATCTCTGGGAGGTTTGCATGTCGGGCATTTTACAGAAGGTTACAGCCTCACGGCTCCCGGGCAGGCACACTCGGTTTTATCTTAATGTCGCATTGGACGACGGCTAACATCTCTTCGTTGAGCATGGCATGCCACTCATGAGGATATGACAGGTCACGTTCATCGCCAACCCGGACTGGCATTGAGTGCCAGCTGGACATGCCGGAAGGCAGCGGCAAAAGCCATACATGCATCTGGGATGCTGTGTAATCACCGTCTCTTGGGCAGCAGGAGGATCGCAGATTGGACTATGTTCAGGCCACGCGGGTGCAGACGAGGCAGCGCCAGTTCGCCCTCGTCGGTTTTGGGGTCGGTCTTCTGCTTGCGGAAAACAGACTCCGAATTCCAGCACCCCGGTCTCTGAACCTCTTCCACCTAGCGAGTCTACTCGGAACAAGGGACTGTAGGGCCATCTCTCCTACACTTCCGGACTGAGTCCTGGAAGAAGCACTCCCTGGCGGAGTGAAACGGATGCTGGACAGAAGCGTGCTTCTACAAGCAGTTCAAAGCTAATAAAAAAAAGAGCACTATCCATATATCTCCCTATCTTTGATCGTCCATGCGAATAACTGCGACATCAATGTGATGAGCTGTATCATCTGGCATTCTCTCCTGTTCCTGATGACTCCGGAGCGAGTAGTGAATGTGGCTGTGCATGACCGAGCACTCCCCGAAGCGGGGGCGAGCATTGTTGTCCGCTTTGTGTGGGGGGAGGAAGTTGGGGATTCCGGAGCTTGGCGACACGTGCCCCCTCTCCGCCGCCGCGGTCAGCCTACCCAGGTGGTTGCCATCAGTCACTACTCGGCACGCATCCCTCATTTCACGAAGGTCCAAGCCCTTTTTCGTAGTCTCTGAAATGCATTCCAAGGCCACTACCGCTTCCCGGCCGCGAGAATATATCTGCTGATTGCCGGTGTCCCCAAGCTGCACCACGCAGCTGCATCATGCCACCCGCCAACTCGCGAGCAACGAGCCCTCCCGTACGTCTGCACACCGCCTCCTCTGCCACTTGCGCCTCGGAGATGGAATCCTAGGGTACTTGCGACTGACATTGCGCGCAGGATTCGGCACGGAATCTGGCCTCCCCGTCGTACCTCTCGGCGTTGCGTGAGTTGGAGCCAGTCAACCAAGACGTGCTCCATCTGGCCGATACGCTGACCACCGAGACGGTAGAACAGCCCACCGCGGCCTCTCAACTGCCGGAAGTCCACATGGAGCGCTCACGGCGGCGGCGCACCGTCCTGGAGCAGCAGGAGAGGATGCGCCGTGTTATGAATCGCCTGAGCCGCCGCATTCAAGATCCACCCGGTACATCTTACGGCGACCGAGTTCCGCGCCAGAACTACCTCTATGACTGGTCCCCTGCGAACGAAACGAATGAGGCGAACGAAGGGAACGAGGCGGACGAGGCGGACGCCGAGGACGAGCTGGACCAAATCCTCGTTGAAATGGCGAGTGCGCGGTCGAGTCCGCACCCAGACGCGGCGCGAATGATCGGGTTGTCACAGCCAGACGGCCAGCGCGAGCGGCGCATACCTGCCCAACACCCGTCGCAGTTACCTTCCGCCGGCGAGAACTCCCTCCGGTCCGCAGCCGTTCTACAATCCCTCCGCAGACACCCACGCTTCGCTTCACATCGTACCATGGCGCGCGACCCCTACACTACTTCGAACGCAGCCGACACTAGGCCGTTGGCGATTCAGCGACTGGCAGCGAGACGTTCATTGATTGAGTCGGAGATGGAGCGCGAGCGCGAGAGAACCCGTAGTCGCAATCTCTACCCGGAGCCGGGCGAAAGCGAGCAATTGGGAAGAGATCGCGACGTTCCCGCAAGATCCAACGATCGGCAACGCTATCACGCCGTTGACTCTGCAAAGCAATCTTCTGCCGCAGATGCTCTGCTGGAGCGGACCATCAGATACCTTTCAAAGATACGCCATGTGGACATTCTCGAAGGTCACGAATGCGCCGTGGAAGCGGGACTCCTCCAGGACAACCTCGAACCAGAACCCGACTTCCTTCTTCATACCTTTGGTATTCCTCCCCCACCTCCAAGCTCCTGGCTCACGCCTGGTGCCATTCTCTCCGGTTGTCAGCATGCAACCTCGCTTTCGACGACTGTTACCACATCCGCCGTAACCAATACGCTCTACCGCTTCCGCAACGGCGACTACTTGACCTCCACGCTCTTCGATTTCAGAAATGCCCTGGGGCCCGAGTACGTACCGGCTCACGAGCGACACCTACCTTCCACTGGCCAAGACACGGTCCTATCACACACTCCGCAGCAGGATCGCTGGCCTGTGAAAGTTACCATACATACGGTCGATTACGAGAACATGTCCTTGTCCGCGACAATGGAGGCGTATAATGTCCCTTCCCATCCGCATTCACACCAGTCGTATGGCCCACACGACGCCATCCCTTCATGCGCTCGCATGTCATCTATCACCACCTACCTGGAAGGGGAAATATTGGACTTCAATCAACACACCTTGCTTACCGAGTCTTTCAAATCGAACGCCGCCACCGATGCGACATATTGGCACAAGCTCCCCTGCTTCCGCGCCTTTTCAGTCGAGGAATTGGCCGAGAATTTGACAGATCGACGCTTCTACGCGATGTTGGCCAGGGACTGGATCCTGATGAGGTGGAAGGAGCGGTGTTTCGTCAAGAAATCGCGCGCGTCGACCTCGACTGCGGACGAGAGCCTTGACCTGGAGCGCGAGAGCGGTGTCGCGGCGGTGTCAGATGAATACATATCCACGTTCGACGACTCGAATTGCGGACTCACGATCAGCGGGTTCTACTACATTTGTCTCAGGAGAGAGGATGGCAAGCTCGAGGGTTTATATTACGATCCCCAATCCAGTCCATACCAGTGCTTGAAGCTGGACAGTGTGAGCCGAGGCGCCGTCCCTGCCCGGGCCTTTAGATGATTGGTCATAGCGACTCTCTGGCAGCCCATTGCGCTCAGACCTTGTGGACCAGAGGGCGGTGGTGAGATGCCCGTCTACTCTTTTCTCTTTTTATCATGTCTCCCTTGCCTGTTTTCGGGACTCCTTGAGCGAGCGGTCACTGTGTTCTATGTTGCATCAGCAGGCGTTATTACTGGTAGCCATGGGATGGCGTGCTTTTCTTGGGCTGAGTTTGCGTTTGCGTTCTGGATATCCCAATGCATGATCTCTAACCTATGGAGGGCGATGGGCCTTCCTACATTCCTATTTAGACTCTCCTGGGTAACTCCCTGGAATACAATGGTTTTACTATCCTGATGGCGATGGCTTGAACCTAGTGATGTGGTTTTAATGACAGAGTGATCGCGACGTGAGTTGGGAACACTTAATGACAAAGCATGGGTATGAATAAAGCCTTTTTAAAAGGCCTAGGGTGGCCCACAATGGTAGCGCGTCACGACTTTTTGTCAGCCAGATGCCAGACCTGAGATGACGATGTCCCATGAGATGTTTCAGTCCATGGACCTTTTTGCGGTGCCTCGAGCCATTAGTGGAGAGACCTATTCAGACACTTGCCCAACTATTGTATTATTTATGTCGCCAGATTGAACTTCCTTGTTGCAACGCAGAGCTACGCCAGCATCGGACTTGTATCAGCTACCCTATCTTCATACTTCATTACTATCTCGCGATAGTTTCACCACCGCTTCAAGACTCCGCTGGAACCTTTGCGTCACCTTTGCCATCCTCTCAATGTGCTCTCTTTTCAGATACCCGTCATCATGAAGAGCAAGAGACGCAGCCGAGAACAACACATTACGGACTTGACGCCCGTTCAACGCACCAAATTCTTCTCGTCCCTCCTCGGATTTGAAATAATCAAGAATCCTGTCTTTATTCTCGATCATTTCCGGGTTAGCAGTCTTGATGAATTGCTCGTAGATGGCGTACTTCTGGTCCATATCCAGATCGGTAAACTTGATCCCCAGGTTGACTCTGGATTGCACAGCTACGTCGAACTTTTTGATCCGATTGGTGGTCAAAATGAGAATTCCGCTATAATACTCCAGGACGCGTAGCAGCACGGATACCAGAGCATTGCGCGTCAAGTCCGATGTATGTCCGCCGCGGGATTCAAGGAAGACATCAGCCTCGTCAAAAAGCAGCACGGCTCTCCAGCGTGCAGCAAGCTCGAAAAGAGATTGGAGATTTGACTCTACTTCTGTTGGGTTCATTCCGATGTCAGATGGGCTCACGGAGAAAAGGGGCTTGCCAACTAGCGAGGCGACGCTTTCCGCTGTGAGGGTTTTGCCAACTCCAGGAGGACCATGCAGCAAGATAACCAACCCCTTTCCTTTACCGGGGACAATATCTTCCATTATGGGTTTTTTTTCCGCACCACTGGTGTGACTCTTCACGAGGCTTTTGATGAGGTCTTTCGTGCTTCCTTGCAACTGCAAACGTTGGAACTGTGTCTCGCTGACAGGCTGATCGATACGTTTGATATCATTTACTGACAACTCCATCCACGTTCGCGAGGATAGGTGGTACCCGAGTACACGAGGGGGGCATAGGAGATACTGCTCATCGGATTGGGGTACTCCGCGCCCCTCCCAGCCGTCATAGTCGCGTCGTTGATTTTTGGCCAACGCATCATTGCTCATGCAGGAGCTGCAGCGGCATTCGTCATCCATGGTGGAAAACAGGAGATCCCCAATGGGTGCACACATGCCCATGTTAGGTGCATGCCGAATGTAGGACTCAAAGTCAACCATGACTCTATCGCCCCTGAGCTACATTACTGCGATCAGCTTCATGTTTGCAATTGGATAATTTAGCTTACCTCCCGAAGTTCTAACTCTGCAGGTATTCGTTGTCTACGGTCTATTCTCATCAACCATACCCAATACGGTTCAACTTCACGGTCCTGAAAAGTATAAGTATCAAGTGCCGCTAGTATTACCTGAGCCCATAGGTGAAACTTACCCATCCCCTACTTCCCTGGAAGCCGGCTCCATGTAAAACGGCCTGTCCAGAGTATTCGAACATCTGGGCTCCAATTCCTCTGGTGCAGTACTGAAGAAAACGTTTGCCCCTGTCAATCAGTTTTCCCTGCAGTTTTGCCAGGTCGCGCTCTCCAGATTCACCTGGGAAATGATACTCAAGTGGGTGACAAGCGAGCCCATTGATCAACCGAAAGCCGTGAAACTCTTCAAACTTGAACTTCACAGGTATGCGCTCCATCTGCTTTCCGTTCCAGTCGTAACCCCAACAGTAGAGGTGCCATACTTTTTTCCGCCTGTCCTTACCGTCCTCACTTTCGCTCTCTGCTGCGTAAATCTGGCGCTGCACTTCCCATTCAGTATCCTTCACAATGAAAACTTGGTCATGCTTCAAGAAAGGTGCTTTGTAAACCAACGTTCCTGGGGGAAATATGGTCCATATGTAGTTGAACTGTATGGTGCCATTCGACTTCGCGGTTGCTCTGGCTGCAAATACGGCGTCCATCCCGGGCGTAGCGCGGACCAGGTTGAGTAAAATCGATAAATCTTCTTGAGCTTTCACCATCCTTTCCTTGATGTGAATTTCAGGGAGAGAGGTCACTTCAAGTAAATTTGCCACTTTCTGCTCGACGCCCTTCCATGTTTCACTATCCAGTCCTTCAACACGTAGTTTTTCGAGGAGCTCCCAGTTGTGGACTAGGACTTCGAATGGACTCGAAAAATACAGTACATGCTTATGTTCGGTTGAGAAATGGAGTCTAGGATCATGTGCAAGCTCCACCCGAAATAGCTCTTGAAGCTCAACACTGCAAATCTCTACCTCACACCCATCATAGTTGCCATGTTTATCCAGGAAGCGCGTCCAGATGATGTCGGCGTAGTCCTTTGGCTTGGACACTTGGTTTGCTTTTTCATGTTGTCTATCTGAGCTTGCTTCGGGCTTTTCCACAATCTCACCATCATCTTTCATGTCGCGGAAACGGATCTTGGTTTTTTTCATTGTCTCATTGCTAGAGCCCTCGTCACTGCCGTTCTTGATATCATCAGTCGCGTCTCCATTAGAAACGAACTATTCTCCTGATCGTCAGCATACAGTATCTCTAGGATTTAGTCCACCTGCATTCTTGATGCGGTCATTTGACGTGAGGTCTTGTGCTTCGGCTTTCGTCTCAGTACACTCATTGCCCTGTCGTAGACTCATTACCCTAGGGCAAACGATTGCTTCGGGAGGGCACCAGTGGCATACCTTGACCTCGCTCCCCTTCACCAGAGACTCCAGCTGACTGATGCGCTGTTCCAATAGCTTCACATATTTTGCTTCAAGTTCATGACTGCATGATGTTCTTCTCTGTTCGCCCCCAGAAGCTAACGAGATATTCATGGCTGCGTCCATGGTCGAACACACAGGCCGAGTAGCCTGCATTGGTAAAGTTAGGCGTTTATTTGAGGAGCAAAAGGACCGACTATTTATGCTAATTTCACAATCGCTGAAGACAACATTGGTAGATGCCTGCCTAACAATGATGGACATCTAGAGAACACAGGTGGGGGCGGTACTACAGTAGGCGGAACCTACGCGCGTTTACACGGTATCTCTGTCATACATGTTAATAGGTACATGGCATTCAATGATTGGAGGCCATAACTGCACTACATCCATCTGCGTGCCATGTATTAAAGCATATAGAATTGGTCTAAAACTAGGACTACAACACTAGGTAAGAAATGGAATGTTATACAGCCTGATTCCCGAAGCAAGTTATTGCAAAGTGTTGCATGTATTATCGTAGTTGTACGGAGAGGGGTTAGATGCAACGATCTCGATATCGGTATTGCGCCTGTACAGGCGTAGTAAGGGAGTGCAATGAGTGTTAGCCAACATAACAAGTCCCTCGATATTTACATTAATCAGTAAGCCACCACCGTCAGAGGTTCCAACCGGCATTGGAGCATTCAGGGTTATTCTACTAAATGGAAGCTTACTGAGGCGCTCTTGTGGCGAAGCATCATGGAGAAGAGTTCGCTAGAGAAACGTCGTGGTGAAAACCCATCTCTGAGAAATGGGCCATATATGAAGAGCCAGGTTGACGCATTCTGGAGCTCCAGTGATGAGAAAAAGAAAAGGTAATGGAAAGCTTTGTGACACGACAGTCAGGATTGTTGTTTCTAACGCGCATATAGGGCTGCTGCGGACGCTGCCTGGCTCGAGAAACGCGCTACCATACTCCAGAGTTCGAAGAAAAGGCTCCCAAAAGATCAGAGAATATTGCTAGAATGCCCATCAGCCTCCGAACTAGGAGATATCATGGAGGGAGCTCGTGTCCGAGCATGGGAAAGCCGGGAACGTCTCCGTATCAGCGTTCGAAAGAGAGATCGAGCGGACCGAGGCATAACTCGGTTCCTAGATCGATTTGATGGTTATGTGAAAACTTACTCGGGTGTCATTCAGTTGATGAGTGGAGCCGGAGCGCCGTATGGGGAAGTTGCATACGGCGCCCTTTCTCTGTTCCTTGTAGTGAGTGTCCTGATAAGACTCTAACGCCTTTACTGACAATCATGGTATCGGTTGCCGTCAATAAAAAGAAAGTGGAGGACCACATGGAAAAAATGTTAACCGTGTTGGAGCAAGAGTACTGCAGGATTCAAATGGTGAAAATGATATACAATACAGATCGAATCAAAGAAAAAACGGCCTTGCTATACAGGTTGGGAATTGAATTTCTTGGAGAGGCTGCTCGATATTATTCCATCGGCCCTTTAAGAAAACTCTGTTATGTCGTCCGCAGCCCCCCAGGCATGGACCTTACAAATAAGGTAGAAGAGATAAAATCAGCTATCGAGGAGATGGCAAAAGAAATGGAGATGCTTGATGGAATCCGGTTAGAGAAGATTGAACGAGCAACCGGCGACACGAGGAGGGATGTTGTCAGCGTGAAGCAGGAGATCAGAGGACTACAGGAAAGAATCAGAAAGATCGAGCCGAAGGTGGAAAGCATTGCAAACGAACTTGAAGGTGCGTACGTTGAAGGGATCATTGACGTTCCTGATCTAACCGTGGCTAATATCATTCACATCAGCTCTTCATATGCGAGAGGACGAAAAGAGGCTTCAGTCGCTCGCAAAGGCGCTCCATCTGTCTCGCTCCGACTTCGACGTGCCGGTGAATGACTATCATAAATTGCTGGTAGCAACATTTGATGGTCTGAGACGGTGCCCGCCATTTGACATGGACAAAGACCTCGTACAAAACCCCAAATTTCACGCGTGGTGTCACTCACCCGAATCCCAGCTTTTCTTACTCCACGGGTCGACCGTCGCCCCAGAGCAAACACTACTCAGTTGGGTTTCATCTGCTGCTGTCATACTTGTTAAGGAATCCGAAAGGATGTTCCGAGATAGCCAGACTCTCATGTTGTGCTGCTTCTGCAGGACCATGGAAGGGTTCCAAACTTCGAAGGTTCCTACATCGAAAGTGTTGGCAAACCTATTGTACCAGCTTATGACATCCACAAACGGAAAGCTACTTCTTCGAGATGATAATTTGTACGCGGCCACTGTCTATAAACTCAGCGAGCTTGATGCAGGTGTTCCGACTAGAGCACCACAATCCTCTGGGGTTTTTGAAATCCTGAATGATTTCCTTGACAAAATAAATGTGAAGAAACTGATCATAATAGTGGACCGGGTGGACCAAATTGAGGGTGACCTGGAGACTTTCTTTGGTTTTCTACTAGAGTTGAGTAGGAGGGAGGGTTGGAGTGTAAAGATCTTCTTGACTTTGAGGGATCTCTACTGTGAGACTGTGACGAGACTGAGAGGAGAGTTTGGTGAAAAAACCTTTGCAGACCTACGATTGGATCAAGTTACTTAGGGATCTAATATCCGATCAAGTTACATAACTCGACATGGTCCTGTTATCTACTGTTTACTACCCAAACAGTTGCAGTGGGCACTTGAGATCAAGGTGGGATATGGGAGTACGTGCAGGGTGTACGGAGTGTTGCGATATGTAGTTAGAAGAGGGAAATGGGGGAGTCTATCAAACTTGGGAGGCATTTATTCAGGAGGCTTCGACATACAGGAGCCAGTCGTCGGGCGCATACGATCACCATCAACTGGATTGTATCTTAGGTAGTTCTCTTCCCCATAAGCAAAGGCTGGACGTGCAGAACAGGGCCGAAACAGGCACAAAACAATGAGAGTAAATCGATAACGGATTTGAACGTAAGGTATTTACCAGGCAATATTTATTTGCTGCTATTCATCCAGAAACTAGTTTAGTGCATATCCCAGGCCCCCTCCACGTAGGCCGGATTGAAGTCCCCCTGACACGTATCCATAGGTTGAATACGGTCGTAGGTCTGACTGACGACTCCGTTTGCTCGAATATAGCAATTGGGCATAGATGAAGTGACCGCATAACCGACCTGAGCTTGAAGGATTGCATCTGTTGCAAATCGCATATATGCGGTGATCAAACGACGGAAAATGGCCCGCTCGTGTCAGAAAGCCAGACCTGGAAGTGCTGGATCTACTGGATGAATACACCACTCCCACCGTGATCCGTCCTTCGCGAGGCGGTATTTGACGAGTTGATGGTACTGCGTCATCTACGCAGTCTTGGAAATATTATGTTGTTTTCAAGCGGTGTCCTATCGAATGCGGGCGACGCTCAAGTTGGAAGAGAGTCTCCAGTCGTCTCCAGGACCTTGATCACATCGTCTTTCAATTCCGGAATGGTCGCGACGATATCTTTGGCCAGCGAGTCCCGTAACAAGCGGAATGCGTCGGAGCGACCTTTCAGCTTCTGATTTAGCCGCTGGACCATCTCCACAAATTCACGAGTGAAGATATCTGGGTTTCGTGACAGTTCGACGTAGTTCACCACTTCAGGAGGTATGCGAAGCGTGACTGCCGGCGCATCACGGTTAAGTTTGACCAGATTCTGAATGAGAGAGGTGCTTTATGCAAATTAGCTTCTGAATGATATCCGAAAAGACCTAAGTCCGTACATTTCACGCTTCATCGCATCTTGCGTAGGTGTACCTTGGTGGTCAAACGCCTGGACAATCAGGTTGTACAGGTTCTGAACGATATCCTTGAGCTGGGCTTCAATATCTGGCCCGGAATCTAGATTGATCAGATTACTGTTATCTGGTCACCGGATATAACCTACTGTGAGATTCTGGCGCCATGATCAGTGGTTGAGTTGTTGTGTTCTGTTTGAGGTTGCGAGGAGGATTGCGACGATGAACGGACGTCGGGAATATGTTCTTCCGGATCCGGCCAAGCGTCATCGTGCCTGCGTCTTCCTTAACCACCAGACATCCATGGTCAACATTCGTTGTCCTCCTTTCGCTTTGCTCTCATTTCTGGTTCTTGTCTTAGGTTCCAGGCAACTATGACCAAGACCAGCTATGACAGATAGCATTCATGGACAACCAGCGACTTCACAGACATCCTCGGGCCCCACCGCTGGAGCTGCTGATGGAAACGATGTGGCTCTCAACCGCCGTGGACCGGGCCTGGCGCGTTCCCCAGAAACACGGAAAGTACCAGATGACTTCATGTCGGACAGCGCGACCGCAGCTTTTATTCGACGGACATTGTGCTCAAGCAAGGAGCTCCTAGGGCCTTCGGAGAAGAGTAGAGGCACCCCGAGGCCGATAGAAGAGGTGCTACCACCTTTGACTAGTTCCAATGCTGTCGACCTGCAACTATATGCCATTATATCGGTCATCATCAAGGAGTTCGTGCAGACTTGGTACTCGAAAATCACACCGGACCAGGAGTTTGTAAACGAGGTAATCCAGATCATCGCGCACTGCACACGGGCATTGGAGCAGCGTCTTCGGAAGATTGACCTGGAAGCATTGGTTTTTGATGAGATACCAGCTGTTCTGGAAGACCACTTCAAAGGTATGCAAATCAATCTGGATCCTGCCCTTAGGCGTGCATGCATTGTTTACAGCTCGAATAGCGTTCCGCATCGCGCAGAGACAGACCAGCAGCTCTCATTCACTCGTGTCTGACCCTCGTGTCGTATACCACTCCCTGAACCCGCACCCTGCACTTTCGCCCGTCCCTTCCGAATGCATACCATCCAGTATCCTTGAGCAACGTGAAAATGAGTCTGTGTGGCGTCAAATGCTGGTTCAGGGGCTGTTAGCTGTCCTGTTGCCCACGGAGGACCTAGAAAACGGCTGCTTGCGCGCCCTTGTAGCGGAAATCTTCGCCGAGATGATTTTGGGCAACGGCATCAGCGGCAAGGCTTCTGAGGGGTGGCTGCTGTGGGAGGGTATTACGAAGGTCGCCGAGGTGCTGCGACCTCCTACCGATGATGTGGAGAAAAAGACTGAGATTGAGCTGCCACCGAACTCTCTCGACCGGTGTGGCCTGCTCTCCACACCCGTCTCTGGCCCAGATGATCCGATGCCATCCTTACGGAAGGAAAATCGTCGTGGTGGTCCTTCCATGATTTCGTCTGCCTTCTTCTGGACCATCCTTCAATACGCCGTTGTGGTGTTCACATGGTTGCGAGCGATTCTCCTTGCTGCAGTAAGATCCTCATCTTTACCAGCGCGATCTACCGCAGGAGTCAGCAGTCGAGCGCCATCGGTAGGAGAGCACCAATGGCAAAATTCTCAAGGCATCCCGCCTGCAACGATGCGCTCGCTCTCCAACAAACGCCCCATGTTGAGCATGAAGCTATGGAGCTGCGTATCGCAGCTTGTTGAGCTGGACAGACGCATGCCATGGCTATCCGGGTTTGCGTCCTTGCTGCATTGGCTCGTATTGGCTGGGCCAGGAAGGGTGGGTGCTACTGATGGCGTATTGGATAGGTGAGTTCGCAATATCCTCTTCTATCTCTTGTGGTTGGACGGCGACATGCAAACCCACGTCGGATTCGTATACAGAGGCAGGCCTGAAGACCCTCCATTCCGGCTGCAGGACGCCCCGCATGAGCATTCGATCACTTGACTTCGACGCCAGCGAATGCGACGGCCCGTACCCTTCACATCGAGTCACCTCGTGCCGTCCTGCAGCGACTGCTGCAGACCCCAGGGCTTACACAAGCCCCCGGCACCCGTTCCCGGGCGGCAAGCTCGAGGCGTCCAGCCCTCCTCCGGACTTGGCGCCTCAGTCCCGTCATCCTCGAGCTGCATAGGACCAGACTACGTCCGATTTCGCTCAGTGTTCCTTGTTGCCCTTATCACGAACCCTGGAGCAACAGAGTTTCCCGCTTACGCGCCGGGGCGATAGGCAGACCTCCCAGTCTTGACGTCAGGCCAACTGCTAGTCGTGTCGGCAGGGACTCTGCGTTCACGCCATGGCTGCTTGGGGGCGGCTGGACCAAGTTCTTCACCGATTTTCGCCAAAGAGGGAAAAGCAACCTCTCGTTCGCGTCGATATGGATGTGGAGAACACTGGCTGCAGCACCACCTCCCAACCTGATGGGCTGCCTGGATGCTCTTTCTATTTTTTGAGCAATCTTACACGGGCACACGGGCATCGCATACTTTGGCTCAACCCACGACCAGAAGTCGGGGTGGTGGTGTATTTGCAAATGCTGACTGATTTGTCTAGGTCAATATCTCACTATGTTCAAAGACACATTCTTAGCCCGATGCTTTTGCCTACGCTTCTTCGAACGATGCGCGCGACTCTGTTCCCTAATAACACCCTTGGCCCCGCCCGCCAGCCTCCGACCGACGAAGAAGCTAAGCACATCAGACGTCGCTGTGCTGTACAGCTCCTAAGTCTGGTACCATCAAAAGTGGCCAGTATTTTCTTTGCAAGCGAAAGCACCGATGTGCAAAGTAAGCAGGTCGAGGAGTCGCTGCTTTGTCTTGAAGACTCGTACATGAACAAACATCTCATCTTCCAGATTGTGGAGCTAGTGGTCCTCAGACTGGTTCCCGAGTTGGGCGAAAGGGGAGTGAAAGAACTGCTCGATGACCGGCTCGGTTGACCGTAGGCCCTGTGGCATTTCCCAATGGTTTACCCCCTATGTCAAGCCAACCATTCCTGGTTGTCCTCTACTCTCATAGCTGAGCTTCAGCATCCGAACTGTGTCTATCGCCTTGCCATTTTGCACGACCCCTCACCTCTCCTGATATTGGGACTTCGCGACAGCTCCTTGCCGCACCTAGGACCAACCCATGGCAGCTGCAGCCGTCTCATGACCCACCGCAGCGACTTCTTGAGGGGTAGCTTTGTTTGAGAGACTGCAGTTTCTATTGGGTGCATGTAGAAGGCTGCACCTACTATCGAAGCGTGTACCGGCTATAGCACATTACATATTACTAAATCGACAAAGTGCGCACTCTGCACCTGCATTTGCGCTTGAGGGTGCACCCCGCGCCGGGCCGAGACTCTTGCGGCGCACGCCGCGTTGACCACCTGATTGCCCGAAGGAGGGAAAGATATCAATAACAAGTTACAGTCTAGCGAATGCTCCACTGTACTTTACATCTTCCGGTTGCCCGCCTGCGGTGGTGTGCTGCACCTAGCGAGAAGGGAGACTGTCCGACCTTCAGATGATGTGGCATATTTGTCCTCAAGTCGCCTCGTCCGACTCATTTGCAACTTCTGCCGGCAGGCATGACAATCCTTTAGTCTGTTTGAGGGATGCATAGGATAGGAGCAGGCAGGTGTTGGATCGTGGAAGGAGCGTACAACAATGACTCGCGGATTGGAGTATCTCCAGAAAGGATTAGTTTGTTCTGAACTTAACTTCTTCCTGGAAGGTGAAGTCATCGGGCGTCAGATGGCTTACCTTTCTGTGCTCCCTCCAAGCAGATGACGCAATCGAAAGGGGGGATTGTGGTAAATTGCCTGTCCGCGGAATCCCGTTCGAGGACAGGTCTTTCATGTCTCTCGATCCGCATTCTGCCTCGCAATGAAGGTAGTAGTCGAGTCAACGCCGACGGTCTCCCGATCACTCGTTGGGCAAGAATCGATGGGGCAACTCGTATGAGTAGTAAAATGTAGATTGGCCAGTTTGCAATCCAGAGTCGCCACCGTTTGCCCAGAGGTCCTTCGCAAGCATACCATGGCCGAGCCTCCGCTTTCCAGAGGATATGCAAAGATTTCCTATGACATCCCTACCAGTCTTGGAACAGAGCCGCACCTGAAGTTGTTCCCCACCCCCATCTTCAGGAGCTCGTTTCGAGTATATTTAGCTATCACAGAGGTGTGTCTGATACTCATAGGGTGACAGACAGTCCGCATTTGCGAATATGCGGCAGCAGCAACAACATGTCGTCACCCAAGTGATGATTCCAAGGCGGGGCGGGCGTACCACCCCTGGGAGCAAATAGCGTTCCTTTTAGTGTCTGTCGGTCGGCGTCGATCACGAATGCGTGATCTTCCTTGTTTCCTCCGCGTTTCTCCATCACGAGAATCAGGGGCAACGAATATCAAACGCGGAACGCGCCGACCCTGGCGTGATAACCTTTCTATAGACGTGGCGTACTGTGTATTGCAACCAACCTGCTACAGTACGACTTGAGAAGACGAGGAATCTGCTGACCATTGCTTCATCAACCATGGGACTCACCTCGTTTAACGACGAATTTCGCTTGAACGCACGCTTCGGAAAGAGGGGAAGGATTCTGGGCTGGCCTGAGGGACTAGGGACTTCCTCCAGTCACGGACTTCGAACCGGGGTTGGGTTCGTTCCCCCGAGGATGCAGACCTGTATTTTTACTATTCAGAGCCAGGCTCAAAATTCCTTCGGGGGCCAGGCAATTCTGCGCCAATCAGCATCTCACATGGGCAATAATTCCACGGAACTTTTTGAATTCTTTTTCACTAAACACGGTTAGCGTATGCGGTATACTCAAACTCTATTTTGCATCATCGTCAGTCGTCGTCGTAGCGATAGCGGATAGCGGTCAACCCCACACTTTCCCGCATGTGGCTTTGGCTTGAGTTGGATCTTGTTGGATCTTGTTGAGTAGCGGTCAGCGGCCAGTGGTCAGTCAGCAGGTGCAGGTTCAGGTTCAACCTGGGTTTCCCCTCACTGTCGAAGTCTTCGAAATGCTTACGGCACCCACCATGCCAATTCGTTTCGACGCCATCAGCGCTATCCGCGGGCGGGCCGTGGGCCGTTTTGCTTGGTTGTGCCCTGTTTCTTGACCTAGCGGCTCCTTCCCTCTTGCTTTTCTTTGATTTTTTGGTTGGTGGACGATGCAAGGGCCCGGTGTCCTCGGTGGTTACGCAGCCACGTTGGACCACCCAACGAAGGAACCCCTGGGTCCTGGGGAGGGGACACACGGTGTCACTGAGTCGACTGTCGGGAGCAATGACAGGTTCCGCTACAGTTAGTGTCGGTCGCACAGCGATACCGAGGGGGGTTTCCGTTCCATTATCATTGGCGATGACATCGACGGCATTAGACTAGCAGCAGCAGCGACCAAAATGCCAGAAGCAGCAGTAGCAGGATCGGGTAATCCACGATGCGACAAAGGACGGGGTGTGGGAAAAGGGGTGGTGGGGTGCATGTGTACGCGGACGAATATACTGTGTACAGACAGCGCTAAGCTCGCATGTGAGCGATTGGCCCAGCGGTTGACGATTATCGGATCATTTGTGCATACAGAGACCCAATAATCTTGCCTTCGAAAGTCCGAATGCGCAGCTCGAAGCTGCGGCGCACCGTGGTAAATCGATATTGTTGGACCCTCATACCAAGGCGGGAGCCATTCTGACGAGTAGGGTACTGTACAGAGTTACCTAGGCCTTCGTTATTGGGGAGGTTCATTCTCGTGCCATCATGGGGGAAGGGATATGGGTACATTGGATAGTATCGAAAGTAGCAGGCTAGGTATGTCACTAGAATATCGTCGCCGTCCAGAAACAGCAAGTCGGAACCACTGGAAGCGCATGCAGCGGGCGCAAAGGACACCCGTTGGCAAAAGCGCCATATAAATAATTATATTAAAGTAAAAAAGGTCCAAGATAATTGATAGTAGATTTCCGACGCACTACGGCCACTTCTTGCATAAGCGCCCGTACGACCGTTTGACAAGGCCTAAACCCCGTCGCCCGAAGATATCCCTCCTTGGGCTCTCTTCCCCCCACCATGGTGAATTTTAAGCAGCGCCTGTTGACGCTGTCACACGTTTCATCCTTATGCTGCCAGAAAACCTGCTTGGGATCATGGATGGGCCCAGGGGCCGTCCCGAGCGGCGGAGACTTTGCCATGGTCACACTGCATCCGAAGTCGATCACGTGGGTGGAGCCCTGGTGTGTGCGATGTGGGTTCTCGACCTCTGGGGTGATCATGTAGCTTCAGGTTTATATTTGATATCGATAGTGTTAGAGGTAGTTTAGGATCTGAGATGGACTAAGTGGGCCCATCTTCAACGGTCGTGGTGATCGATTCGCAAGCAGCATGGGCAAGACAGCCCATGCATTCTGCCATCAGCCCAACTCTTCATACACCACCATTACCGTTGCATCGCTAGCGGAACTAGAGATGGCTGTGTCCATCACGGTGCGCTTTCTGGCACAAATCATCGAACAAACCGCCGTAGCATCATTTGAAGGACTGCAACACGTGGTGTCTCGACTCATCGACTCCCTCAACATTAATATTCCTTTTGCGTGGTTGGACCACTTGGGTAGGCGTCTTTCAGGCCAGAGGGTCCATAACAGAGCCTCCATAGCAGAGCCTCAACCAGCAGGATCCCTGATGCAGCTACGTCGCTGGCCTTCCTGAAACGTAACTCGGCCTCAAGCTTCCCCTCACAGACCTGATCGGTACAGTCGGATCCTTAGCAGCTTGTCATCGATGCTATACTGACGCGTAACGGTGTAAGGTGTCCGGAATGGCAGCCCCATCCGTTGGGCGAGCCTGAAGCCATGATTCATGGTGTCTCTTGCGACGTTGAGATAAACTATAGCAGACATATATTATAGCTCGATTCCCGGAAACACCAGCTTTGCTTGTGCGTTGACAGCAAGTCATCATGGCTACGTGCATTAGCTCTTCGTCCCCCAATGCATAGCCCTTGTGACTGTTGATGGAACATGTCATCTTCATTCACTAGCAACAGTCGATCTCCCTTTTACCCATCGACCGTGTACCTTGTACCCGCCTCATTAATGACTTCCGCCGAAGTTCACCCGCCCAAATGACGAGTCGAAACGGTGAACCGCGGACGGAGGAGCCCGACCCAATAATGGCGATTCTTCGGATGGAGAGTACACAGAATAATAATGAGGCGACAAATAATGGCTACATTTCATCGGACAGCGGTACTGTAGCTTCACGCTATTCGAAGCGAGAGCAAGGGTCGCAAATCAGGCTGAACTATATCGCGAACATAGAAGAGGAGAGCAAGAGGAGAATCGGATTCTCATGTGGAGCGTGAAACAATCCCAAGCGCGAGCTTGAGGAAATATAGAATTCGAGATAGTACAATGTTAATGGCCCGCGCGAGCGGTTACAATCTTTCCGACACATTGTTGCGACAGTGGCTTGTGTACTTGGTCGAAGGGTATAATCAGGCCGTCGCATAAAAACTGCAGGTGCAAAGCAAGGGAATGCAAAAAAAGGGAAGACCAATAATCGATCGCAATGGGAATGATGATGGTGATGCAGATGATGCAGATGCAGAAAGCGCTCGAGATAATCCGGAGTGACAGTTCACATGTGAGACTGCGCATTTGTTCCGCTCCAGTGCAGAACGCATCGTTGTGCTGATGTGTGCCCAATCCAACTCCTTCAAGTGGTTTGAAAGTATCAAGGCGAAAGAATCGAAAATGTACTCGGAAGGGAAAAATGGACGCAAGCAGGTGCCGAAGAGTGCGCGTGCTTCTACCATTGGTTCACAGGTCTCTTAATGGATGGGGTCGATCTGTTCGACCTTCGAAATAGACCCGAAGTCGGATTCCGAGGCGTGTCGTGCTTGGCTCAGACTGTCCATGCTGCGTTTGATCTTCAGCTTCTCCATCAATTTTCCAATCATGACATATTCTTGGGGCTCAACGAAACCTTGCGGCTGTTGCTGGAAAAAGTTCATCACCAGCTCAAGAGCTCGAGCCGCCTCTTCCTGGGATGGCGTAATGGGCGAAGAGATATCCATTCCCACTGTCGTTTGGGACGGGTCTGATTGCTGCCCAGGAATGGCAACTGGCGGTACCGGGGGCGGTTGCATAGACGTGTTGGTCTGGCCTGGTGATGCCTGTAGAGCTTCGTCGAGAGTTGTCAGAGGGGGTCGTATCTCTGTCATGGGCGAATCGAGCGCAGTACTATTCAGATACTTCGGGGTAAGAGCTTCGGACGAAGCTGGTGGGGACATGTATTGCTCGACACCAACGAGCATCGGGAATGTTTGGCTCCTGGGACGCTGGAAATTAGCAGTGCCTGGCTGTCCGCGCGCTTGTTGATTCCCCATGAACGGGTTCTGGCCACATGCAGAATCTGGGGTGAAAAATGGCGACGACAAGGTGGTCGGGCTGGTTGGTCCCGCGGAAAAAGAGGAATGGGCGGTATCGGTGAAGACACTGGACAAAGACGTGTGGCTCTGGGAGTGAAACGGCCGGCGATGGTTCGAATATTCAAAAGGTTCGCCGACTTCGGTCTTGACGCTCAGATTCTCTTCACTCTTCTTGGCCGTGATGGGCGAAGGCGACACCCCGCTGGGCGAGGTTGGGGAGATGCCACCAGGAGTATGCGCGTTGGAAGGCGGATTCGAGTTCCCCTCTGATTCTTCCGCTATGGAGCTCTTCCGGGACTTCGCTCCTAGTAGGTTATTCTTCTGTTTGAACTTTTCAAGCCAGCTGGTGCTGTTCGCTTTCAAGTGACTGTCGCTGTTGCCCACAGTGTTTGCAAAGAAGCGCGCCTTATCCCTTATGATGGCATCGTTAAGAGGTAGGCCTTGTTTCTGGTGATTCCTCGCCCAGTTCGCCAGCGCCCTCTCGATGTCAGGGAATTTGCCTTTTGACCGCTTGATAGGTGAGCGACTCCCATCGTCCATGTACAGATACTTCTCCTTTTGGCGGAGCACCTTGGAAACGGTACTAGGGAAAGTCAGAACAGCAAAGAACGAACCATAGTGGTGGTGGATTACCTTCTCTCTACACCAAACATAGCTGCACGAAAGTTAGTATAGCGTGGTCGGGCTGGGTATTTCGGAAGCTCACCTCCGATTTCAGTCTGCTTGACGGTGGGGTGCTCTTCATGATAGAGGCACATGCGCCGTCGGTCCTGGTCCGTAAGGGTCTTGCGGGGCGTCGAAGAGGGGCGCGAACTCGTTGAAGTCGCGGACACTGGAGTTGCTGATGCCGGAGTGACGGGGACTGGCGCGGAATGGTACATGGGAGGCGCGTAGGAGGATTGGCTCGTCAGCATGCTCGGCCATTGAGGCATGATTAACGGCTGCAACTGCGTGTGTTGCGGCCTGGGCGGATGCATTCCGGCCGTGTAGATGGGGGCTTCCATGGGCAGCGGGGTATAGGCAGAGTTGAAGTGCATGGCGTTGAAGTCCTGGACGGGCGATTGATGCTGAGAGGGGTGATGGTAAGGCGCATTGTCTTGCCAGGCGTGGCCATGGTCCTCGAAGGGCTGGTCCTGGTGGTGGTGGTGGTGCTGTTGCTCGTGGTCCATTTGCAACTGGCTCATGTCGACTGCGCAGTCGAGACAGTCGAGAGGGTCGAGCAGCTCTGGTGCAAGTGTGGCTCGGTGCAAGTGTGTGGGAGCGTCCGTGTTAGATGTTGTTGGATGCGGGTCGCCAGGCGGGCATCTGCGCCTCGGCCGCAGCGGTGGTGTTCCTGGGCGGCGTGGGTGAGGTCAAAGACGGGGGCGCGCATGCATGCATGAAGAATAGTCGATGGTTCCTGAAGCGAGACGATGTCGACTTGGGAATGTCCCGAGAGAGGAACAGCAACACTGCAGCACAGGAGCACTGCAGCACGGGGGCCCCAGCTGACAAGAAGGATATGCGGTGGGACCGAGGGGACTAATCAGGCAGACAGGGGAGTAATGCAATGACAGCCCTGGCAGGGACCTAATCAACGACAAGACCCTAATCAACGAGACGAAACGAAACGCAAAGCTGGGGCGCGGCAACGAATTCGACGGCGCGGGCGGGAGCAGAGGGGCTGCAGCGTGCGTGAGCGTCGTGCCCGGCGCAACAACGGGCGGATTTGAGGATCACCACCGAGTAGTAGTCGTAGGTAGTAGGGCAACGTGAGCGATTTTGATGGCACTTTGGGCATACGTTGACCTCCCGCGGCGTCCTGGCACTCCTAGCGACCTGTCCAGTGCGGTCCAATGAATCCAGCTATCGACGGCCCAACTCTCTCTTGTGCGCAGTGCGTGTGCGCGTGTGCCCACACTCTCTCTGTCCACTGTCCAGTCTCTGCGGGCGGCGGCCGGTTGCAGGCGCGGAAGTGTCGGCGGAAGGGGGGCCTGTTTGTTTCGCGCCCGAGCAGCACGGCGGTGCTTGCTCCAACTGTCGTGCACATCCGCGGCATCGCCTGGCATCATGGACATGGGAGCCCCAGAGCGACTCGACGAGCCCTGAGCGAGACGTGCGCGCAACCGTCCTGGAGTGGTGCACTCTTTCTGGTCATGGTCGGCGAGGGACCGTGCTGAGGGCTGCGCAGGGACGCACGACAGACCCCTGGTGAGGGCAAGCCAAGCGACACCGCAACGACGTCTGGCTTCTTCTTGCGGCCAGTTGGGCATAGCGTGCGCCTCTCTCTTCTCTGGGGCTCTCGACTGGCACTGCGATCAGTGTGGTGGGCGGCGTTCGGGCCAGAAAATCGGCCTCCAGGGCGCTCCCCACCACTGACAGCAAATGGGAACTGCACGCGGGGTTCCTTTTTGCAACAAAACAGCCCCAGACGATGAGGAGCTCTCTCCCCATTGGCATCAGCGTCCATCAGCGGCCCGGCTAATCTGGTTGTGGCCCAAAGCGGCTGAGCCCAGAGCGGGGGCTGGACCTCACTCCCACAGCGGACGGTATTGGCGCTCGCTCCTCTGAGGGGGAAGGGGAAGGGGGCGATCGAGGTCACTGGCGAGACACCTTCCGACTCCTTCGAAGAAGATCCTGGTCTGCTTCGTGGTGCTGCTCAGGTACGCGAGAGCGCTGCGCCCCTGGTCCACGGCCCGAATGAGCAGATGAGCATCCAGTCTGTCGTCGCTGCATAAAGGAGAGCGTTGTCCGAGTCTCGCTGTCTTGCTGCAGCGAAAGGCTGAAACGCATTTGGAAAAGCTGGAGGAATTGCGCCCCGCCGCGTTGAGCCACCAGAGACACTTTCGGTTTGAGCAGCGGACCACTCAGACATGTGAGCAGCCATGTCTTTAGCGCCCGCGTGCAACTTGCAAGCCAATCTTCGCTGAGTCGCCTGCAAATGCCGGGTCCCCTGCTCAGTGCTGCCCATGCCCGCTGCCTCGATTCCTTGAATCCTCCATGTTCTGCTTCCATCAGTACGGAGTAGAAGCCTCCAATGGGGGAAAGGCCAATGTCTGTGCGAGAAGAGCTAGAGAACGATCTTCGTATTCCCTGAATTCCGAAATAACAATATGGGAAACCAATGCGCACACCGTTCCAATAGCCTCCTCCGCCTCCACGCTGTACCATGCATCCGTCTTCCGCATGACGTCCATCGCCAGTTATCGACAAGCACTTGGTGCCGGTCCGGTCGATTCTTCGAGCGCCGCCGTCTTCCGAGGGCTGGCGAATCGAGACTTGCATCCGTCGTCTCAAGTTGCGTCGATATTCGTGCGAAATAGCGCTCCGATGTCGATATATGGTCATTGGCGTCGGACCGCAAATCAATCCAATGTGTTGAGAGATTTCCAAGCTCCACCTTATGACTTCCATCCTATAACCAAGCATCGTAGTACTCACAGGAAATGAGACACTTCAGCCACTCGGTAAAGTCTCAGTGCGTCGGGCGTTTCCCCTCGTGGGAATCGGCGTGCCGACGCTGGCAGCAATTCAGGAGTCGATCGTCGTTTAACGTTTAATAATGGTGACTGGCAAATTGGTGAGCCGAGAGCATCCAATAGAGAGATGAAAGAGGACAAACTTACTGATATCTTCGTCGGCAAGCTCATGCGAGAGGCCTACGCGCTGTGGTTGATGCTTCACAGACTTCCCGTAAACAATGGCGTGCTTGAACTGCTCCACAATCGTCTTGTGGATGGAGTTACACTGACACCCAATCAGCAGTGATTTCAATCCCAAAGAAAGAAGGAGAACTTACAAAGTCCTCGACTGTACAGGCCGTGGACCGCAAAACAACTGGCGCAGAGTAATCTGGCATCTTGCCCTTGGGTTTCGTATACACCCGGACTAAATTCAGCTTCTCCCACCTGCAAGAGTTAGCAGTATTCCCGCCTTGAAGAAGATACAGCAGAAGGTTACATTTGTTCCAAGAGCTCATCAATGTTCCAACCCTGAGCGGAACTGATGGGACAGGCATTTGGAATACGATACAACAGGTCCAGCTCCTCAATGCTGATGGCGTCTATCTTGTTGAGTGCATAGAGCACAGGAATATAACTGCGACTCTTGGCCTCCAGCACATCAATCAAATCGTCCACCGTTGCATCGCACCGAATGGCAATGTCTGCATTTGCGATTCGGTACTCGGATAATACGGCCTTGATCTCGTCGTGGTCGATATGCGTCAGGGGGACCGTGGAGGTGATGTTGATGCCGCCCTTGTCTTTCTTCTTGAAGACAATGTTAGGAGGGCTCTTGTTGATACGAATCCCGAACCCTTCCAGCTCATTCTCGATGATTCGTTTGTCAGTGAGCGGCTTGTTGACGTCTAGGACGATGAAGATGAGATGGCACGTTTTGGCGACAGCAATGACTTGCCGACCACGACCTTTGCCGTCCTTGGCACCCTGGATGATACCGGGAAGGTCGAGGATCTGGATTTTGGCTCCGTTATAGATGACTTGACCGGGAACGGTCGTAAGCTGCGGGGGTTAGAAGGAAATACAGCAGTGAAAGGCAGTAAACCCATACCGTTGTGAATTCATACGCAGCAGCTGATGGATTGTCAGTCTGCACATTGTCGCCATTGCCCAGCTACACATACCTTCAGAATGTTGACCGGTCAACCGACTCATCAGAGTACTCTTTCCCACGGAAGGAAAGCCGATGAAGCCACTAACATCCTCAGCACGTCAAGCTCGCTAGCACCTGGACATGCTCGACTTACACGCTCGCCACACCTGTCCTGGCGACATCGAAACCGACTAGAGTGTGGTCAGTCACCGCGTGGCTCCTAGGGAGAGTACGACGTACCACCACCGCCGCCACCACCTCCACTGGGAGTAAGGAGCTCTCTCTTTAACTTTGCGAGCTTTGCCTTCAGCTGTCCTAATCTTGTGTGAGCGACATTGTCCTAGGAACGACGGGGTCGTGCCGTACCGAGATGGAAGGAGGTCGCCTTATTCTTCTGCGTCCGGGCCATCTGCGTGGAAGTGAGTATTCGCTACGACAGAGCCAGGGTTCCAATGGTGCTCGCATACTTCGGCCTCGATTTCCTTGATCTACGCCGATGTCAGTGATCTGATTGTGATTCTTCCAGGGCTGGACTGACCTTGTCCACAGTAGTCGCCATTTTGGATGCGCGTGCCTGTGTCTGAGCTGGTGATTGCTGCTTCTTGCAGATGCGTAGGGTGGATATCCAGAAATTTGATGTCGAGCAGCGGCATGACGCGCGGGGCAGCCACTCGGGTATTCGTCGGCAAAGGAGCGGATTATCACTTTTTCCGACGTCATTCCTTTCCCTACAAATTCGACAGGGTTCCCGCTTAGGGCAGGTACCACCCTCCAGTCATTCGTTCACCCGGTTCCAGTCATTGCATGCTGGAGATCAGTGCGAGGATACCAAAAGGCAGGGTACGCGGCTTGTAAATGGTCCATGGTCTGTGGATTGAACTATCAGTACCACGACAGTTGAAAGATAAGAAGCGAAGTTGTCATTCCTTGGCTAGGTCGCAACAAGCGGTATAAAGTCCACCATCGGAGTCCACGTCACAGACCATTCCATCGCTCACCACTCACGTGTTCCTTCAAGGAACTTGCATCGGTCCTATATCCATGTAAGTTCACGTTGCTTAGAGAGCCCTCAGGCCAATGCTCGAATGCTCCGCATATACCCGCGAATGTCCATCGCATCCCATTAGGCATGTGCTCTTCCCCTTTGACCAAGTCATTCGCGGCTTAGGGCGGCACAAACCGTGGAGAGAGCAGGAGGACCGCAGAACGCACTGCTTTCCAGTCACTCGTTACATAAACTATGCATACGATAGCGGAGCGTGACGCGTGTTGATCCAGTCATTGGATGCCACACCTTCCTACATGTACTCTCCTGCTGTCCCCTGATGTTGACCTCGGAGCTGCCGTTTCCCCAACGATTTTGTTGAGCAGGAACAGGCAGGGCTGTAGATGTCAGGGACAGTCGTAGACTCCTCCGTCCGAAACCTAGCACTGTCACTATCTTCCTAAAGACTAACTTGTGACAGTCCCTCCCCAGCGCAGCACTCCAAACCATTGATATCAACTTCCACCCTATCGCGACCTGCACCTATCGCCCGAACCTTCAACATGTCCTTCGATGACCTCGTCAACGCCCTCAGGGACCGACTCGGAGAACACTATGGCATATCCGACGAAGAAGTAGACACCGAAGAGTTGCAGTCACTCATGAGAGACTACATATCGCAAGAGCCCGAGTGGGCAAGATATGCTTTCAAGGCCGCAGCCAAACACTACACAAGGAATTTGGTAGACAAGGGAAACGGCAAGAGCAACTTGGTATGACAAACAAGGAGCCCTGTCAGAGATGAGGGATGAAGGATGCTAACCGTTGACCAATGCAGCTAATCCTCGTTTGGACCCCCGGAAAAGGCAGTCCCGTCCATGAGTAAGCGAGATTGTTGCCGCTCGGAGGAGGACTTCTGTTGACATAGATTATTAGCCACGCGAATGCTCACTGCATTATGAAAGTCCTCAAAGGGCAATTGGTCGAGACGCGGTATATGTGGCCAACCGTACAACTCAACAACGGCGAGCGGCGGCCCTTACAAATCGAGAAGGAGACAACCTACAATGAGAACGAAGTAACGTACATGTCGGACAAGCTCGGGTTGCACAAGATCCGCAATCCCGATGAGAAGGAATACGCCGTGTCTCTTCACCGTATGTCGGCATTGTGACTTTGAAGCGCCACGTAGCTAACTAGAAAAGTGTATACACCTCCCAATGCGGCCGTCTATGGATGCAACACCTTCGATGAAAAGACGGGTCGACCGAGCCATCAAAAGACCTGTCCACTATACTCCGAGTACGGGCAGCGGACGAAGTCTGTATCCGCATAGTATGTCACACGCAAGGCATCCAGGAGACATGAGAATACGTGAGCATGCATGTGGGAAAGCAGCAAGCGGGTTCTCGTCCATTGGCGTTTCTGTGTTGGCGAGGTGCATTTTTCGGCGTTTCTAGGTAGCATAGGCATATTTGATTCCCTTTGATTCCCTTACCCTGCTTAGCAAGAGAACCAATCCGTGAATTGTTCGGTAGTGCGTGGTATGTTCTCCGCCATCCAGCTATAGGTGACGAGAATCTGGATAGCGGAGGTGCCCTCACCCTAGAATACCAAGCCACACAGCAATCATCCGTTAAACCCGTTTAGATGCCCAAGATGCCCTGCAGAAATGTGGGGAGCAGCATCCCAGTCCCACGGTCTGTCCGGGGTTCCCTGCCAAGACTCTGCACCTTGAAGATTAGATCGTGTGTATTTCTAGGGCCCGACATCATCTCCACAACCATAAACTGACGACACACCACCAGCCACGGCTTTTACATCGCCATTGACCGCCCCTACTCATGTCCCGAGACGCCCGCTAACCCTTCGCTGCTCCAATGCACCCGGCCGTATCGCTAGTCCTGGAGCATGCCCTCAAATACCAGCATCTCTTCGGCCCCATCCTCCTCGTTGCGCTTGGTTGGGTCGCCGCCGCTCACGACCCCGTTCAACATTCCTTACTCGTAGCTGCTGCTTCATGGATGCTGATATGGATACCTGTCGCCTTCCGTGCCGGGATTTGGGGAGGCAATAGCGGCAGTAGTGGCAGAGGAAATAGAACAAGTGGCTGGCTTGCGGGTTCTTTGCTTGCGTTGGGTCACATCTGCGATCGGGTCGCATGCGACAAGCTAGGAGTTTGGACTACCAAGGTAGTTTTCGGCCCACCAGAAATGCCACGACGTTCTCATCCGCTCACCCTACCAGGGTCTATTACCAATCCTCGTTGTCATTGCTTCTGAGCACGAATCTTTGACCAAACGCTTTTCCCTCCCATCATACCATCTTGCGGATGAAAACGCGTCGGAAGGAGAGGCAAGCCAGGAGAGATCGCCGGCCCTCAGATCCTTCCGCCTTCTGAGCATCGCCGCGGTCTCTGCCACTGCGGCCCTGGCGACTCGATTCACCGCATCCTCGACCTATGTGCTTGGTCTGAGCGGCGTCATATTCACGGCTGTTGGGTTGGTCCTCTTCGAAAAGGCGCTCAAGAGCTCCAAAGATGATGGCGATTCTCGACGTGGCTTCGTGTCTGCCAACGGAAGTTTCTCGCGGCGCAACTCCCAAGGTGCACAGAAGGAGAAGCAACTGGCTTCTTTGCGAGATGTAGCTCTCGTGATGGCTTTTACCTGCGCCGCAGCGTCCTACTTTGTGGAGCCGCCCATTTCTTCCAATGCCATCTCCTGGGAACCCGTCTATCGACAGTTGCGGGGCGACTGGAAGACCTTACAGTATCATAGAACTGTGCAGCAATGCCTCCTCATGATACCTGTCAATATACTTGTAAATGTTTTAATATTTCACACGGTAAGTCGCTCGCAGCCATTCAGCCCTCGCCTCCGGTACCTTCCTTTCGGTTCCCCTTGTCCAACCTTACTGATTTTGAATGCATAGCTGGCACAACAACGCGCCCTGCATACTTCATTGCTCATCTTGGTTTCATACATGGGTGCTAGGCTCAGTATAAGCCCTTCTTTTTCAGTGATTTGGTTCTGTGTCATATCGGCATCCGCTTCATTTGCCTTTCTATACCATGCATCTTCTACCTCCAGCAGCGACAGCCGTAACGCCCTCCAACTGAGGCGGATCCTCTTTGTCGTTGCCTTGGTGTCTTTTGGAGTTCTGATTCTTCCATCCACATCTAGATCTCGATATCCGCAATCAGCCGACCCTGGGTTATCTTTTCCGGGTCAATACTCGCCCGACGTACCACTTGGGCCCCTTCCTCTCGACTTGAAAAAGGGACATCCGGCCGAGCAACTGATCAGGGCCGCCGAGGAGGAGCACTGGAAGCTGGTTAAAAGGCAGTCCAAGACACTAGCTGAAGCGGTGGCAGAGTATCGGCGACGCAACGGGATATCGCCCCCGCCCTTCTTTGATAAGTGGTATGAGTTTGCTGTCCGCAACGGTGTCCAGCTCATTGACGAGTTCGACACCGTCAACCGTCAATTGCTTCCATTCTGGGCCCTGTCGCCCTCAACGATAAGGGAAAGGGTCAGGCTTGCACTGGGCAATGAAGAGAACGCTCTAATTGGGGTGATGATAAGGGACGGCAACGTTGTTAAGGTCGGCGAAAATGGACAGGAGTGGCAGCAACAGGCTACACTAGGGATGATGAAGGAATTCGTGCAATACCTACCAGACATGGATTTGGGGTTTAACATCCACGATGAGCCGCGCGTTGTTGTTCCGAACGACCAGCTAGCCGTACTGATGCGAGACGCCCGACAGAAGGTTGCTGCGATCGCTGGTGCGAGTCAAAATCCCCGAAACACGTTCTCGAATCGTCCGTCAGATTTGAGTGACGGGAAAAGATTCGACATAGTCACCACCTCTAGGTTCAACAGATTTGCCCATCAACAGACCTGGACGCATGCTCGATTATCATGTCCCATGGATACGCAAGCGCGCAATTACGAGGACAACACCCCCGACAATTTCACCTCCTACGCTATAGGTCCGCTAAAATACATATATAACCAGACCGCCTTCTCCGATATCTGCAACTCCCCTTCTTTCGCGACCAGCTTCGGCTTCTTCGAACGACCAAACGCTTTCAACATCATCCACGAACTCACACCCGTCTTTTCGCAGTCCAAGATCTCCAGCTTCCAGGACATCCTCTACCCGAGCCCCTGGTACTGGTTTGGCAAAGTAGGGTACGACGAAGACCGCGATACCACATGGGAGAACAAGACAAACAGCCTGTATTGGCGTGGGTCAACGACCGGGGGTTTTAGTCGCGCGGGAGGTTGGAGAAGACAGCATCGGCAACGAATCGTGCGGCGCTTGAATGCATTGGACAAGGAAAAGATCCTCGTCCCCGCTGGAGAAACGCCCGAAGCTGGATACAAACTCCAACAAGTGGAAAGACGTGATTATGAGAGGTTCATCGACGTCAAATTCACCCACGTCGGGCAATGCGATCCTGGTGACTGCGACGCCCAGAAAGAGTTCTTCCACGTGGCGGAGCATGCCGACGGCCAGGATGCGTGGTACTACAAGCATCTGCTCGACATGGACGGCAACGCGTTCTCGGGCCGCTTCTACGCCTTCCTGAAGAGCAAGAGTTTGACGTATAAGATGGCTGTGTTTCGGGAGTGGCATGAGGATTGGTTGTATCCATGGGTGCATTATATCCCTATCTCCCTGAATGGGACGGAGCATCTCGATCTGGTGCAGTGGTTTGCGGGTGGCGTGAAGCAGCGGTCTGCCAACCCCGGCGGCGAGGGAGAGAAGGTGGATGTCAATAAGGGCGGGAATGGGGATTCCATTGGGGAGAGAAAGGCGAGGGAGATCGCTGAGCGAAGCACTGAGTGGGCCGGGAAGGTGCTGCGAAATGTGGACTTTGAGGTGTGGTTGTTCAGGCTGCTTTTAGAGTGAGTGGAACCCCCATGCGCGCGTAAATCCTGGAGCGACTGGTTATACTGACTGATTTACACAGATATGGCCGCATCATTGACGATGATAGAGATAATATAGGATACCCCGGTCCGTAATAGGAAGAGCTTAAGGGCCGACATCTACAATAGTTGCTGTTTAGGCGTTCAATCGTGGTATTTGCACCGTCATCAATTTCTGGAGAAAGCATCTGTAATAAGCTCTTGTGATGATTCCACCGTGTTGATTATACCGGTCCTTGCGGATGCATGTCCCACACAGCATCTGTCGTCAATCGTCCGCTCCACCCAGCAAGGACTTCGGAACGATCTTGGCTCCATCTCCACGACACCGCCCGCCCTACTCGGAAGAAGTCCTATATGTTTCTCCCAGGCTTTTTCTGCAGATTGAATTTCCTCTTACCCAACACATCTTTGCCCTCCTCAATCATGAGCAAGGCCTCGCGCTTCTTCTCCGTGACAGGTTTCAGCGCATCCCTCACAACCCTACCCTCGACGCTGACACCTTCCTCCTCATACTCCTCCATCTGCTTCCCCACTCTCTCCTCAATCGCATGCACCAGCTCTACATCCCGCTGACACACGATCGTGATACTGGTGCCGCCCCTCCCGGCACGCGCCGTCCTACCCACCCGATGAATGTAATCGTCCGGATCGCGAGGGAGATCATAATTGATAACGAGGGCTACCTCGGGGATATCGAGACCACGTGCGGCAACATCGGTAGCTACGAGGATCCTGGCGGCCTGGGCACGGAAACGGGCAAGATTGGCAGTACGGTCACGCTGGCTGAGCCCGCCGTGAAGGGCCGTGACGCGGTGACCCAGGAGACGCAGCATGTATTCCAAGACGGTCGCGGTGGCTTTGTGGTTGCAGAAGAGGATGACTGATTTGTCGACGTTCTCGGGTGTGCCTAGAAGGACGTGGAGATAGCATTCCTTGTGGGTGACGGGCGCTTGGACGTATTTCTGCTGCAGCTTTGGGGGAATGGCTAGCGTTTCGGTGTCAATTTCGCAGAAGAAGATCGGAGGTCGTCCTGGACGCGGCTCGTCTTTCATTGCGTGCATTCCTTTCGTGATCGTGGCAGTGAAGAGTAGGTTCTGGCGTTTCTCCTTGGGCGGCATCACAGACAGGCATGTTTCGATGTCCTCCACCATGCTGCCTCGTCCAGGTGCAAGCAGGCGATCAGCCTCGTCAAAGACAACAAACTTGACCCGTCGAAGGCCGCAGATGGTGTCCTCGCCAGAGGTCTTGATGTGCTCTGCTAGTCGTCCAGGGGTGGCAATGACTACATGCGGCCTCGATGCCAGTTTGAGTGCTTGCTCTCGTTGGTCGTCGCCGCCAATAATGAGCAGTGGCTTGAGAAAAGAAAAGGCCGCGATGGCCATGAACTGTTCGTAGATCTGTATTGCCAGTTCCCGCGTAGGCCTGCAAAGATATGAGTATGAGAACGTGCACGACAAATGGGTTTTGGCACTCACGTGAGGACAACAGCAAAGATACCGCTTGGATCCTTCGCCCATATCTGAAGAATGGGTACAGCAAATGCCATCGTCTTACCAGTACCAGTCCTCGAGCCACCTATGCAATCTCGACCCTTCAAAATTTCCGGGATACAGGCTTTCTGGATTGGTGTAGGCCGCCTGATCTCCATTGCCGCCAGGGCTTTGACGAGCCATGGGGATACGTCCAGTGAGGCAAAAGTGGCCTTGGGATCGGTGGTGGGGACCGCCATAGGTGGCCTTTCTAAGATCGAGCTTCCTGTTGCTGCTGATGCCTCAGTCGAGGCCTGGGATTTGGGCTTTGCTTTCACTCTTGAAATCGTGGGCACGGGGAGCTTGGGCGCTGGCATCTCGCCATCTGACGCCTCGTCATCCGAGAGTTTCCTTCTCTTCCGAGAGCCGAGCTGATGTTCTGATAGTTCCAGATCGCTTGTCATCGTGGAGGGACGGGCTAGAGAGGTCTTTATGTCAGAAGGGTGGAGGAAGTGGGATTGATATATCAGCGACAATGTTTGAAGATGGGGAAATTTTGAGCCGTCCTTATCGATAAGAACTCAACCGCCAAGGAACCCCTGGCAATTTCGAGACCTCAGCATGGATATGGAATATGCATACAACAGCTGGATATTGGCGTAGAACTAACCGCTCATATTCAAATACAATATTAAAATGAGAACAGGGCGCACATACGTAAGCCAGGTGACTACAGAGAAAGATGGTGTGCGGGTGTGTCGACGGCAACTAATTCGGGGTATTCTTGGTCACGGCGGCGTAGCCCTGGGTCCGACACCCATATATCATTCGCAACACGTGATATCATAAAAATCTTCCAAACTTTTCGTTCTGGCAGTACCTAGGTACTTTTGCCACCGCAAAAGATACTAGAGTAAAAAGGATCAAAAAGGAAGCCCAATGCGGGGGTCGAACCCGCAACCTTGAGATTTACCATTCAATCGTTCTTAGGGAACGTGAAGCTAAGAGTCTCACGCTCTACCGATTGAGCTAACCGGGCTGGTTATTGAATTGTTGAAGAATGAATCTCTACAAACATCTATATGCTCAGACAACCAAGTTTTACTGAGAAGAACTGGAGGGATTTCGGTCCCAGGAGTTTGGTTTTTCGCACCATGTGTGGGATTATAAGTGGGACCGAGAAAGAAAAGCCGGGCATGGGATGCGAGTAGCCTCGGCAAGACTATGTCATATAAAACGCCGTTGGAGTTGGAAGCGGGAAGCGGTTGATAGAATACGTGCTGCTCCAACCTAATATAATCTTCAGTAACTCCTATAAGTAGAGCAAAGTGTAGTAGATACTATTTGATAGTGTAGTATTAAAAGTCTTACATAGACATATTCGTCTAAGCCTGGCTACAGCAGTCCAGTTCCCTAAACACAAAGTCAAGCGCCATTAAACTCTAGGATAGAAATGCTTCTCCTCTGTTGCTAAAAGGGTGCTCGAGATTAGAGGATTAAAGACATAGGAATTCTCCGACTAGCGATAACAGATGTTCAACCTATATTACTGAAAAACAGTACAGATTCACGTCTAGCCTTGCAGATGGTTACATATTCATATCCACGTGCCGCGTGAGAGGCCTTTAACAATGCTCGATTTTCGACGCGACATTCAGGCACCAAATCTCCATAAGATGGAGTCCCATAATTTCCATTGCAGAGGATCGGAATTATCAATTCGTACGAGCTCTCACGCCCATACTTTCAGACGTAATTTGCCTAGTAGGGTGATCAGGACCTGTCTCACTCAAGCCCCACTCTTCTTCGGCTTCGCACCCTTCCCACCACCGCACCAGCAACCATCAGACCTGCCAGCACAGCAGTCTGAATAGGAGCAAATAGTGAAGACCGCAAAATCACCAGTGTACCAACTACAACGAAGATAACTGGTAAAGCGAGAGTTGGGCGATAAGGTCGGTCGAGCTGTGGCTCGCGTCGACGAAGGATAAGGAGTCCTATGACGGTACTAACGTAAAAGACCCACTCGGCCATACCTACAAACGTAACCAGAGCACGAAAGCTTCCCGTTAAGATATATGCCAGTGTAACAACGAGAGCGAGAGTGTTTGCATAACTGTTGGCATGGTTAGCAATGTGACGATGGTAGGTGACTTGAGGTGAGTCTACATTGGAGCATCATAGTCAACAGGAGCGACGTCGGCGTCACTGGCTTCGCGAGACGTTGTTGTTGTGCCATCCGGAGCCTCACATGATGACCTCCGTACCAGACTTGCAAAACCACGTTCGCCCAGAAAGGTCGGCAGATAGTGGCGCTGGGAGGCCGCAACGGTGAGTCTGCCGACAGAAAACACGTTACTGGCAATCGAGCCTGCACATGAAAGCGCGACAAGGATTGTGATAAATACTCCAGCAGACGGTCCGAAGAGAGAGGTGACGGCGGTGACAGCTACAGAGTTATTGGAACTCATCTTGTCCCAAGGGAGAAGGACGTAGTAGGCAACATTCACGAGCTCGTATGAACTGAGCACCACAGCCATGGCAAGCTTGATGGCCCTGGGGAGAGATCGTCCCGGATCCCGAATCTCGCTTGCGACGACGTTGGCCTGCATAAATTTAGCTTCGGACCAAATGCAGTCGCCAATATGGAAGAGTTAATGAATAGCAGACAATTAATGAACTGTATGACTCACATTGTCCCATCCATCATAAGCCCAAAGGCCT
The DNA here is from genome assembly GCA_030412805.1 of Westerdykella aurantiaca. NCBI lineage: Eukaryota > Fungi > Ascomycota > Dothideomycetes > Pleosporales > Sporormiaceae > Westerdykella > Westerdykella aurantiaca. The sequence goes on from JASJFJ010000001.1 coordinate 5,511,698, forward strand.
GCATATATCGCAGCAGAGTAGTGACCGTAGCGTTCCCAACTTCCGATGCTCTCCCAGTCTATTGTGGTGCCCTGAGATACGCTGGAACGTGGGTGGAACCAGCGCTTTGTGTACCAGTCTTCCGAGGGTGACAGACGAGAGTTCGGAGCGATAAAGTGTGCAACGACTGTGACGAACCCGCAAAGGACGACAAGAAACACTGTCACGATTTTGACAGCAGTAAACCCCTCGCTCATCCTCAAAGTTGTCTTCGTGTTGATGGAATTCAAGAGAACGAGGGACACAAATGCGACCACTGCCAGAGGCTTGATTACTTGCGGGGCCATAGCCGCAGAGGAGACAGAAGCAATAGACTCGGCAATGACGATGCTCTGTATAGCCATGGAAGAGGGCTTGACGGCCATGATGTATATCCATGCCATGAGGAAGGCCATAGTATCGCCATACACATGGCGAAGATACTCCTGCATACCGCCATTAAACGGAAGGGCAGCGCCTAGTTCAGCAAACGAAGCTGCGCCGGCCCAAGAAAGAAGCCCTCCAATGATCCAGATAAGTAGGGCAGCCCCAGGTGATGGCACATTGCTGTCGACTTGGGCAGGGGACGCAAATATGCCTGAGCCGATCTGTATACTAACTAGTACAGCAAAGGCGTGCCGTGTAGAGAGGAGCTGCTGCTGGTGGCCCGGAGAAGATCCCAGAGAAGAGCTCAAAGACGATGCACGGCGGTCGGCCAAGAGGGGAGCAGTTTCGGAACCGTCAATATCGATGCCTTTGTGGGCCATAGCGGAGGAGCGGGGGTGGAGGTTTCCCCAAGATCAGTCCAACGCGACTTTACGAATGAGGCATAAACTGTATATAATGTGGACACTTTGCGCAGACAAATTCACCTGACGGTTTTGTCTGACTTGCAGTATGTATGCAAGCCTAGGGAGATGGCAGTGATTCGACCTTGGGATGCAGGGGTTTAGATATCAGTGCTTCAAAAGGAGTTGTACACTCTGGAACTGAAAAAAGAGAATCGCAAAAAGAGGAGGCCAGGGAATTCTTCAGTGAGGGACCAGTCGTCCAAAGTCGAAATTTGCGAGCAAGCGAAGGATGACGGGGTGGAGAAGCCCCGGAAGTCCAAAATCAACCACTTGAGGTCCAACAGCCATCGTCAGGGCTGGTGTGGCTGGTGGCCGAAGCCCCGCCACGCTTGGCGCACCTCGCTGAATTGACGACCGGCCTGGCTGCTCCCACGACGAACTTGCAACTTGGGCAGCCACAGATCTCCAAGCGCGCCCACATCTACACGGACTACACTACTCTCGCATACCACCGCTCACGCTGTATTCTCCGCCCATTATTTCCTGCATCTCGGCCCCCATTGCTCACCATCCGCCTCCCTGTCTCATAGCCCGCCGTCCCCTCCCCGCGGCCCTGGCCTGAGCATCCCGCCTCTTACCCAGGTACGTCAACCCCCGTAACAAACGCGACCCGCACCCACCATCCTTCCATGACCATAGCTCTATAACTGACGCTCAAATAGCTACTCTGGACGCTTCCTCGCACCCGTTTCCACGCGACCCGCTCTCCGCCCCAAGCCTTCCGCTCGAGATCATCCAACCCCTTGGAAGAGCTCCATTTGCTACCTGACAGATACCACACAGCATGGACTCGAACCAGAACGATGAGCTCTACCCCATCGCTGTCCTGATCGACGAGCTCAAGCACGATGATGTGTTGCTTAGGCTGAACGCCATCCGTCGCTTGAACACCATTGCGCTTGCTTTGGGCCCTGAACGGACGCGGGACGAGTTGATACCTTTCCTAGATGGTAAGGGCTTTGATGTTGTCGGCAACCTGTGAACTTAGCTCATCGGTCATACAGAGTCTGTTGAGGATGAAGACGAGGTTCTCGCCGCATTATGCGAGGAATTGGGCAAATTCGTAGAGTATGTGGGCGGCCCAGAATACGGCCATCTTCTGCTCTCCCCCTTGGAAAATTTGGCCGCTATAGAGGAACCGCTTGTGCGGAACAAGGTAAGATCCTTATACCATGGCAAGAAGAGCACTGTTGACATGGGTAGGCCGTTGAGTCTCTCAACAAAATCTGCGAAGAGCTTTCACAATCCCAAATCGAAGAACACTTCATTCCGCTCGTCATTCGTTTGTCCAAAGCCGATTGGTTCACGTCCAAGGTCTCTGCGACCGGCCTCTACGACGTCCCTTACACCCGAGCTACGCCTCCTTCACAAGAGCTCCTGCGACAGCAGTATGGCCAGCTTGTACACGATGACACACCCATGGTGAGGAGGCAGGCGGCAAGCAACCTGGCCAAGTTCATCAAGACCATGCCGCCAACTATTGTCATCGAGGAGATGATTCCGCTCTTCCAGCATCTAGCGGCGGATGATCAGGATAGTGTTAGACTCCTCACGGTGGATATTTTGATTTCAATCGCGGAAGCAGTTCCAAAGGAGCAACAATCGAGCCACGGAGTCCTGCTGAGTGCTCTTCGGAGCTTGTTCGAAGACAAGAGCTGGAGGGTGCGATATATGGTAGCGGACCGGTTTGAGAAGGTCAGTGGGCAATCACCAAGCGGCAGACCCAGCTAACTAGGTCAGATCGCGAAAGCCGTTGATGAAGAAGTGGTGAATCGTGACTTGGTGCCCGCGTTTGTGAAGCTCCTGAAGGATACCGAGGCGGAGGTGCGAAGTGCAATCGCAGGCCAAATTCCAGGTGAGAAATGTCTGCCTTGACCGCGTCCGAGATGATTTGCTGATTGGACGATAGGCTTTTGCGCCCTCCTCGAACGCGACACACTTCTGCACGAGGTTATGCCCAGCATAGAAGAGCTTGTCTCGGATCAATCTCAGCACGTGCGAGCTGCTCTTGGCACACAGATCAGCGGACTGGCTCCGATTCTCGGGAAAGAGGAGTAAGTCCTTCACGGGGTGGATTTGCAGCCATGTAATGCTGACTGAGAGCAGGACAATCTCCCACCTGCTCCCCATGTTCCTTCAGATGTTGAAGGATGAGTTCCCTGATGTGAGGCTGAACATCATCTCGAAGCTCGAGCTTGTGAATAACGGTAAATATCCTGTGTCTTATGGGATAATCGGCGCTAACGTCCGGCAGTGATTGGGATTGAACTGCTCTCACAATCTCTGCTTCCGGCCATTGTCCAGCTTGCTGAGGACAAGCAATGGCGTGTCCGGTTGGCGATCATCGAATACGTCCCATTGCTCGCCTCCCAACTGGGCGTCAAGTTCTTCGACGAGAAGTTGAGCAGCCTCTGCATGAGCTGGCTGGGCGACACGGTGTTCTCCATCAGGGAGGCCTCGACACAAAATCTCAAGAAACTCACGGAGGTGTTTGGTGTCGAGTGGGCCAACGACGCCATTGTTCCCAAGGTGATGGCTATGGGTCAGCACCCCAACTATCTCTACCGGATGACCACATGCTTCGCTGTCTCGGTAAGAGTCGTTGATCTTGGGGCCGTGAGACGATGCTAACAGCCCGTAGACTCTTGCACCAGCCCTCAGCCTGGATGTGATAGAGGCTTCTATTCTCCCCATGATGGACAAGCTTGTCAACGACATGATCCCCAACATCCGCTTCAACGTGGCCAAGTCGTATGCAGTACTCATCGACACATTGAAGCAGCTTCCCGAGCAAGGGACGGTCTTGGCTCTCCAGAAGGAAGGCAAGACGGCGGAGGGATGCCCGAAGGGCCATGAGCTGATCACTAAGAGTATCCTGCCCAACTTGGAGAAGTTGCAGCAAGACGAGGATGTCGACGTCAGGTATTTCGCTACGACGGCAGCGCAGGGGTACACGGATGCGATGCAGACCTAGGCGCCGGGTGCGAGATTTTGGGATGAGACCATGAAAGTACTCGATACAGTTAATGATGTAAGGGATAGAGAGAAGGTATGGAAGGGCCTAGCAGGCTGGCATACCATTGGGGGACGTTGGGGCAACGCCGAGGAAACGATTGTCCATTCACATGTCTATGCTCGTCAACTTTTTGCGTGTGGTAGCCAGCTGTCTATTGAAGTCGACTGTATGAAGGAGACCATGGGGCCGCTAGTCTAGTAGTTTCTTGCCATGTCGAAATCTGCAGGGCCATGGTTTGGACATAGGGAGAATACCACATATATCAAGACTTTTGTATTCACAGTGGAGAGAGACATATCATGTCATGAATCTGTCGACCTCAGGGTAACAACTGTATTAACGATTGAACTATGGTTCTGTGCTCCTGCTCCTACTTCGTAGTGGCTCCTCCTTAGATGGCGCCCGCCTCCTTGAGCAGCGCGGGGAGCTCAGCCTTCCTTGCCTGCAGATCCGAGTTACCTCCAATGTGCTTCTTGTTGATGAAGATGTTGGGCACGGTGGACTGGCCGGTCAACTCGGCGAGGGTGGACTGGATCGCGGAGCCGTCGTCTGTGCCTGCATTAGCCTTCCGTCTCTCGGGGTCACATTCGCGAGCGAGTCATCCGTGTAGACGTACCGACTTGGTCGAGCTCAATGGCGAAGAACTTTGCGCCGTTCTCGCTCAGCAGCTGCTTGGCCGCGCGGCAGTAGGGGCAGTAGGACTTGGAGAAGACGGCGACGGGGTTCTCGTCGATGATGCTCTGCACCTTGGTTCTGGTGGCGGACATGGTTGCTGGGCTGGGGGCGCGCGTGAAGAGGGTCCTGAAGAACGAAATGGTTGCGACGGGGGGGCCGAGGCCGGTTATTTGCGGTGTAAGGCTGAAGAACTGGTCGAGGGGTAGACGGTTAGTGGGGGAGTGCAGTGTTGGAATATTGTGGATGCGGGGCGCACCTGAAGGGGGTATATAAAGGGGATCTGAACGGTGGACGACGTAGGCGTGCAGCGATTTGCAATTCCAGCGATGGCGAATGGCGATTAGTCAGTCAGACAAATTGAGGATGCAGCAAGAGGTAGATGAACGGCGCGCCCCGCAGCGAAGAGTGGTGGAGTAGAGTGAAAGCCTGCCGCAGCCGATGACACCATCGGCATCTTTCCCTTGTCGTCCTTGTCATCGCCCAGTCGGAGATAGTCCGGCGATTAGATGACCAGCCTTGCCAGGGTCCACGGGTCTCTCTGGTCTCTGGTCGGAGGACTGCTGCTTACTGATGATGCTCGACAGGCACCCAACCTCATTCTTTTTGTCGCGCATTTCTCACCAGTCCAGCAGCTTCCTTTGCCCCTGAATGTTTACCAACGCATCAGGTTCGGCATCTGGCGCAACGCTATCACACGCAATTGGAATTCGAGAGGTCGGCCGACCTGCACCTTCCATTTCCATCCCGCGCCGCCGCGTGGCTGGCACCCCTGCCAATCACTCCAGCTGTGCCCTTCAACAGCACCGTGTACCTGAGCAGCTTCTCGAAACGTTCCACACCCACGACCTCAACCCGCATACTTGTCTACCTCTCCTCTACTGAAGGCCACGAGTCACCCGTACCACCTCCACCCATCGATACCACCCAACCGAGGGCCCCCAGGCCTGTGTCTCTCTCCCCCCAACTCCTCCCCTCCATGTTCAGTAATATCCCGCTCCCACGCCCACCATGACTTCCTCTCCCGCAGGCGCAACGGCCTTCTTCGTCCTCTCCCTCCTCACCATCTGCGCCCTCGTCCTCCTCCTGCTACGGTACTACATCCCCCTCCGCACCACCCCCGCATACGTCACCATCCCCGTCTTCCTCGCCATCGCCCTCCCCGCCAGCATCGTCCTCCTCGTCCCGATAGACCTCGCCAGTAGCGCTGGCACCGACACGGACGGCGGCAGGGGGATATGGCTCTCCGACAAGGTCGTGTACAAGTCGTGGCGCGTGGCGTACTGGTTGACGTTTGCGCTGACCTGGGTCATCCTGCCGTACCTGGGCGAGTACTGCGACTCCGGGTACCGGGAGCCCAAGGATCGGCTCTTGTATGCCGTGAGGAGTAACGGGCGGTATCAGCTCATGATGTTGGGGTCGGCGCTGCTCGGCGCCATCTACATCCTGTGGCAGCATGGGTTCCACTTTGATAGCTTCAAGGGGCTGGTCATGGCGCTGGCGTACGCGTGGGGTCTGGTGCTGGCGATTTACCTCATGGGCCATGGGCTTGTCGCCCTTCCGAGGACGCTCTGGCGATATGCGAACATCAGCCAAAGATTGAAGATGCTGCAGAGCCAGGCGCCCAAGGTGCACGATAAGTTAACCGAGGCGATCGAGAAGCTGGATCAGTATGAGAATCAGGTGGTGCAGTTGAAGCAGAGGAAGAGTGGCACGGCGAGAGAGTTCCAGGAGTGGATTGAAGAGTTGGGGGAGTCGGACTACTTGCAGGAGACCCAGGCGGGAGTGCTTGGACAGAGCAATGCCACTACGGTGCCCCCGGTTATCACGGCCAGGTATCTCGCCGAGTTGACGAGGAAGTTGAAAAGAGCGAGGCATGCCCGATTGAGGTTCTCAGCCGAGTGGGATCATCTCGTTGCGAAAGCCGTGAAGACCCAGGCCATACTGGATTCGAAAGCCTCTAAACGGCTCGAGTTCTCCAACTCCCCCTTCGAGGCACAGCAGGAAGGGCTACTCTCGCGATATACGCTGCTAACGCCGTACACGCGGTACCATCTGCACGCGCACATCATCCCGGCACTGTACTACCTAGCCTCCACCATTGCAGTACTCGCGTCTGCGTCCATCATCTGGTCCGAATGTGTCCGGTCACTGGAGCCGAAGCTCTCAGTCATTGGCTTAACAGTAATACACCACCCTCCTTCATCGCGGGGCCAGATCGGGTTTGGCGGGCAGGTCATCGCCGCAGCATGGCTCTGCTACATGTGCATATGCGCCTTTTTCTCCATGACCGAAGTCAAAGTCTGGGGAAATCGCGCGCTGGTCAAGCGCCACACCTACCTTGAATCGGCGACCTGGTACGCTCTACAAGTTGCGAAGTTGACGGTGCCCCTGGCATACAATTTCATCACGTTCACTCCGCCGGTGATCTACAAGGATACGAGCTTCCATCGTTTCTTGGGGCGCTTGATCGACCTCACGCCGTTGGGGAGGAACTTCTCCGACTTCTTCCCTACATTCATCCTCGTGCCCGTGCTAGCAAGCCTCTTCGGGTTGTACGCCAAAGTGAAGAACATCTGCGGCTTCGGGGATCTCCTAGAGGACGACGAGGAAGGCGAAGGGAGCGCATACAGCACTGGGAGCTGGAGAGAAGGCCGCGCCCTCATTGACCGTGAACTGCACGGTGCCAATGGGAATCTGCTCGGGTTGTCGCAAAGGGGGGCATCTGGCCTACCGGAGGGAGAACGGTACTCGGACGATCCGGCGTCATCATCACGGACTGGGACGGGTGGGTCAGCGGGAGCTTCGCGACCCACGCAGTATCAAGGGAGGAGAAGAGCGCCGTTGCCCGTGGACGAGGAAGAGGAGGGCAATTTCTTTTCCGATTTTGCGAATCGCGTGAGGAATACGTTTGAGACGTCGGATTTTGGGTTTACGAGACCGCGGTGGATGGCCGGCGGGGAAGAGACGAGGGGCGGCAGTGGCAGTGGCAGTGGCAGTGGCAGTGGTACTAATCGAAATGAGGGATGGAGGGCGTTGTTCGGTGGGAGGGGAGAGGAGGGGAGGGTGAGGTTGTAGGAGCATAATAGGGAATCTTTGGGTCAGGTATCGGTCGGGTAATGATTGTGAGTTGGGAAGAGGAGTTGCATGGTAGGGCACTGGGCGCATGGCGTTCTTTTTCGGTCCTAGGTTTGGCCGTGGGTGTTTTTGAAGGTGTTTTCTGGTACATCGTCGTAAGGTAGAGCTGGAGCGTGTTACTGTGCTATATCAGTTGTATTATTAGTTGAGTAGAATCGCCAGCGTAATACTAGACTCTCATCATCGGACAATTTTGGAAGTGGTGGTCACTGAGCAAACTCGAGAGGGGAAGTTATCGAGCACCAGATTCGGCGTCTCTTAGGTGAGTCGGAGTTGGGTATCTTGGGGGGCGCGTAGGGTAGATAATTATATCAGGCGCAGACGAGTGAGATGGATGTCTTGTTCCCGGGTTGCGTTGGGGGCCTTGATCGGATGTGCCAAGGTCCAGATCTCGAGGAATACACAGGACTGGGTGGTGACGAGAGCCACTTGCAAATGTGGAACTGCTGATTTGCTGGCATACGAAATGAAAGCTGAGGTGAGATGAGACGAATTGAAAGAATTGAAAGAATTCCCAGATGGAAAGAGGCTGGACGAAGCTTTCCACCAGCACTGGTGGCTACTGGAGGAGAGCTGAAAGCCGTTGGGGACGTTGGAAGTGGCTGCCGATGCGCTTTTCACGATGCCCCTCCCTATTTTCATGTCGTAAATTCTTGCAGGAAACGCTCGTGTGTGCGTTCCGCTGGGCTGACTCGAGCCTGGTGTTTACAAGGAGTAATGGTTCGTCGTTTATGCATCATGCAGGCACACAGTTCTGTATTGTGAGGGTCGAGGCTGAAGCAAGGGGCTGACAGGATCAGGGGTAAGGACTGGCCCGAAACGGGTGAGAGCGTGTTGAGGTTCGAGTGTTCGAGACGCCTCCCGTGGTTGGCCTTGTTTATTGAAATGCGGAGGCGAGATGAAGGCCGATGGGTATTGATGATAATTGGTGTATGCGGAGAGTGTTATCAATTCTTGTACAGAGTACCACAAGGACATGTGATTTCTGCACACGACCGCACCTTCCGCCCTTGGTGGAATGGAACAATTGACCTTTGCATTCCCACCTGCTCAACGCTCAACATCACCACGTTTGGATCCTCACACAATACACAGTCCTTCGTCCCCCACCACCTGTTCTGTTTGTTTCCCCTCCGCGTTTCCTGCTCAAGCCTCGTCCAAGACTCAAGCTCCCCTGGATCGTCCATCATGCAGGGGCCGGCACAGGCCCACTGCCCAGAAGCGGGTCGTCAAGATGGCCAAGGCCCACGGCCGTTTAGGCGAAACGGAAAGCGGGCGATTCGAGTCGTCAGCGCAATTTCCACTGCCTGGCGGACGAGGGGCTTGCTGGTCACAGTGGTCAGTGGTAAGGTTGCGTGCTGGCGAGGCCCGTTGACGCTGATGGATCCTCCGTTGTTTGCGTTGCTGGGCGAATCGCTGGTGTTGAGGCCTGCGGGGTTTTGAGTGAGTTGAGAGCTGCCCTCCTTCAGGGAAGCACCAAGCTCACAGAACATCGGACAGACCCCAGCCTGGTTGCCCTTTGGTTTATGGATGCATCCAGTGGATTGGCTGTTTCGAGTTTGGAAGAAACCAAGAAAAAGGCGCACTCAGCGATCGCCATGGGCATGCCCATCATGGCAACCGAAGACGTGGCGGAAATAGAAGTCCCGAGGCGCTGATGGACCATGGTCCATGGACGTGGCAGCATCGAGCATGCGACGCTGACACATCCGCTGCTCTGCGTGCAACCACACACAACTCCGCGCGGATCACATCCCAGAAAAGAAGATGGCCCAATTGTTCATGCAAGCTCCAGCTCCCCTTTCCAGCAAGCCGATTCCTGCAACGGGAGTCCGGCCACAGTTCGATAAGGCTGCCCCTGACTATCATCGGTCAGTCGGCCTTGTGCCTGAGGGTCCATCTCGGAACAATGGCACAGCACAACTGCTCGCGTTCGCAAACCACGGATTCATCTTGCTCTCTCCGCGTACTCCCTCCTGCAGTCCTGTACCTGCACGTCTGACATTGCCACTCCAGAGATGGAGCCTGGTCGGCATAGGCGCCCGGCTGAAGGAGTCAGCGCGCTGAGAAGTTATAGAACATCAAAATATCTGTGGAGACGCGATGCTCGACTCAGCATCCACAGACGCTCCCTGCCCGGCGCGGGACCGCTGCCTTTCATCTCCAAAATACGAAACCCTGGCGCTGCCACCGCTGGCCCCCAGGGAAATATTGCAGTGCCATTGGCCCACGTCGTTCCGCACAGAGTGGTGTACCTGCAGTAGCCCAAGGCCAACCGCTGCCCATTGCTCCTCCCTGCTCTCTCCTGTGAGTCCTGTCCTCCCCTGGCCTCCCCTGTCCGCTCCGCTGCCCCTTTCGGTGGCCCACTTGTTCCCGGTCCGCGCTACCGTCGTTGTAATCTCCGCCGGTACATAAGGGTTTCCCAGGTCCGCTACTTGCTCCTCTTCTCTTCTCCAACTCAAGTTCACACTTCGAGCTCCAGCACTTGACTCCGGTCGTCCATTCGTTGAATACAACAACCAACTAATAATACACTCTCTTAATACCAACGACTCCAATACCACCTCTTCTTTACGAACTTTTCCAAGTTTTTACTTTCTAATCAATCAACATGCGTTCCGCCATTGTTCTCGCTCTTGCTGCTGCCGCCGCTGCGGCCCCCGGTGCCGGCTACGGCTATGAGGCGTACGTTGCAACTCGTTCAAAAAGGTCTCTTCGACCCGTCCACTGATCTCTCTCTAGTCCTCCCTCTTACGGTGCCTACCCTGCCGTCCCGGCTGTTCCCCAGGAGAGCTCCTCCGCTGCTCCCTCCTACGCTCCCACCACTCCCGTCGGCTACCCTGCCACTCCCGTCGAGAGCGGCAAGCCTGAGGAGTCCTCCTATGTCCCTTCTCCCTACCCCGAGACCCCCGTCGAGAGCGAGAAGCCTTCTCCTTACCCCGAGACTCCCGTTGAGAGCCACAAGCCCTCTCCTTATCCCGAGACTCCCGTCGAGAGCGAGAAGCCTTCTCCCTACCCCGAGTCTCCTGCTCCGACCTCCTCCGTCGAGCACCCCTATCCTACCGAGTCCTGCTCGAGCACCGTCACCGTCACCGTCACTGTCCCGTCTGGCTACCCCCACGGTCCCACCGGCACCGGCGTTGTCCCCGTCCCCTACCCCACCGGCCCTGCCTACTCGGCTCCCTACCCCATTCCCTCCGGCACTGGTGCTCCTCACTACCCTGCTGGCCCTACCGGCACTGGCTACCCCGTCCCCAGCTCTCCTCCTGCGTTTGAGGGCGCTGCTTCCAAGCAGACCTTCGGTGTCCTCGCTGCCGTCGGTGCTTTCGCTGCTTTCTTCCTGTAAACGTCATAACTTTCAATTCAGCTTTGCCTCGTTTTGAGGTACAGCTATGACTTTTGCATGCTGGGTTGGTTGGCTTCATTAACGGGCGTGTCTGAGCGTCAAGCAAGCACGATATCATTGTACATGGTTCGCGTAATCTTTTAATCCGGAGCAGGGGTGAGGGTTGTAGGTAGAGAATTGAGCAGTTGATTAGAACTACCCTCGTGTTGTTTGCATTGTGAATCGTCTCGCATGTTTGCGTCAACATCCACCCGCGTTCTCTAACGGGTATTGCCCAGATCGTATTCTTGTTCCTGCTGCACATTGCCTCCATCTTGCCCTCTGTCGCATACCCTTGGCCTGAACACACACCCAATATGACATGGCGCGACCGAACTCGGTATCCTCGTCCCAATCCCCAGCGGATACATTCGACAAGGCGCTCGTTACCACTTCGAGCCCGCCTCTCATTCTGTTCCTCTTCCTTGAACTTCCCTTGCGTGCCAAAGTCCCACTGTTCGTTTCTCCTGTACTTTGGAGTTCATGATGAGTCACTTCTCATCAAGACAATTCAAGTGTGGGTTGGAGTTGCTACTCTCGAGCTCTAGCTTCAGCATCTTGTGGCCCTTTACGGGTTACCACTGGTTATAAAACACCGCAGGTCTACTGGCGAAGAGGGATTTTCACGCAAGGCTCAAATATCGCATACTGGGTGGTACATTTCGTCTCTTCCGAGCTGCGATGGTAGAGGGGGTTGCAGGCGCAACTGCTTCGCCAAGTAGAGCTTAGGTGCATAGATCCGATACGACCTTTCATTACCAGCCTCAGCGAATTCTAGACTCGCCACCTTAGTTCTCCTCGGAAACAAAACTTTTCAGTTGCAGGAGTCACGGAGCTTTGAGTTGGGGATTCCACGCGTTTAGATGTGCTTCTCTTGTCTCAGTGTTGCTACAGTGAAATCCACGTTGCACGTGTGTAGATTGTTGTAAATGCATGTACACTTCACGCCTCTAAGCTCGGATACTACATACTTCATCCTTCCATTGCTCAATAATGGTGGATGTTTCAACAGGAAGGTCGTTGGGCAAGATGTTGCCGTTTCCCCAAGCTCCAGCCTTGGAAAAGCGACGATTTCGCCTCTGCACGTCTGCAGTGAAGGAAGGTGAGGCCCAGGTACACCTGCCCATTTCCAGACTAGTTCCACAATTTGCCTATGACGTACCGTGCTTTCTTTTGAGGCTCCCGAGGTCGGAGAGAACGAGACTTGCGGTGCCACGGTGAACCAGATGGCCCAGTCAGTCAGTGTCACCCAAGCTGCATCGGGGAGCGCTTGCGACCAGAACACAACGGTTGATGCCGCAAGGGGCACGAGTGGCAATTCCATTCTGTGACTCACAGTCCATACAGGTGGCTCCCTGCTGAACGACACTGGAGAGAGGCGAGAGCGGGACACGCATGTGCTTGAACAATGTCACTACGCACCAACACGTGCGTCGTCTGGTTTAACGACGTCACTTCCCTACTGGTGACGCTGCAAACAGACCCACCCATCCATGGCGGCCATGCAAAGTATGGGTCTCGCTTCAGGTGGGTTCTAGATCGTAGTAAAGGCTACGGTCAAGCAGTGTGCTGCAGAATCGGCCGCACGCGCCTGTTGCAACCAAACTACATATGGGCATCTCCCAAACGTACAGAGAGATATACACGTCGAAGGTGCCTGCCTGCTTCACCCTGAAGACTCCATCTCGCGTTTTCCGTCGACGCTCGATGTGAAGCTTCCCGACCCCGCAGCTTTTTTTTTTCTTCCCCTGGAGGACTAAACTAGAGTCCAGGGCCTAAGTCGGTGGATGAGGGTTGGTCAGGCGGTCTGGCTTTTCAGAATTGGAGCGATATGCAACTAATACGGCCGCAGAAAGCTGTCTTCTTGCATTTTGATGCTCAAGCAACTCTCTTTCCATACTGTCCACCTTGATTCCTTGACAAGTCGTTCCTGCAGTTACATGGACAGACTTAGGGTAGGTGAAACGCCATGCAGTACTGATGCTTCAGTCCACACCGCATGCTTGCACACAGTTTTGAGAGGGCGCCGGAACCACACATGTGAGAGATAGTAGCGTCTACCCAGAAAGAAGCGTATGGACTTTGTGGGCGCTAGCACCACCCCCCAATGTCACATGTTTTGAACTTCTAGGGTTCAAATATACGTCAACACTTGTTATGATTGGGCCGTCACGTAGAGGCCCCTGGCGGGAATACCCATAGCCCTAGAACGTGAAAAGTAATGACGAATAGGACAAATTTTTGTGCACTGTGCCTGCCTTTGCAGTCAACTAAGTTGGGCCCTCCGTCCAACCACAGTGCGAGTCGAGGAGGAGCCATCGAAACATCCCACCGCACTTGAATGCGCTATCACGGCCAGTTGGCCGCAGAATCGGCGCGAAGTCCTCCATCACAAGCCTCGAACCCTATATAATCCACTCTATCTGCCCCGTTCCTCCTTCCCCCGCCACCCTTCATACTCTTCTACTTCTCGCCATCCAACATCTACTTGAACCCATCCCACATCTACTTCAACACCCAACATCCACTTCACCATCTGCCACCCAGCTCATACACTTACCATCAACCAATATGAGGGTCCAACCCGCTGTGGCCTTGGCCTTGGCCACTGCCGCTATTGCGGCTCCGTCCCGCCCCATGCGCATGCCGATCGCGCTTCCCTCTCCGGCTGCGTCTACCTCTGAGGCTGCCTCTTCCTCTACGGCGGCGTCCTCCTCTGCGGCTGCCACCACCGCTTCTGAGTCTTCTGCCGTCGCCTCAAGCAGCTCGACCTCCTTGAGCTCGTCGTCCTCCTCGACGGTTGCCAGCTCTACTCCGGTGAGCTCGACGCTTGCCACGTCCACGGTGGCTAGCTCCACGGCGGCCAGCTCGGCGTCTGCAGCATCTACTTCGTCTTCCACGGAGTCGGCTGTCCCTTCTGCCTCTGCTGTTCCTCGTGGTAGTGAGGCATGGCGCTTCACTGAGGGCACGAACTGGTGCCCCGCCAACGCCGCCCAGCCTAACGGCACTCTCCCTGATACCACGATCTACCCGAACTCCACCGTGCCCATCAGCCGGAACCAGCCGGATACCCCTCTGTTCGCCATCGACGGTTTCTCTGAGGTCACCCCGGGTGACATGTGCGTCATCACGAACTTCGTGTTCCCCGCCGAACTGGCCCAGAACAAGCAGTGTAGCTTGGTCCTCGACTTCCCTGCCTGGGGCCACTACGACTACGAGGGTCCTGGCCACTTTGACTTGATCGGTATGTCGTCGTCTCCCGTCACTGCTCTCCCTTCATCCTGACTGCTGCTAACTCTGACTCAAGGCTACGCCGTTGGCGCCTTCGCCGTCCTGGGCAACACCACCTGGAACAACCAGCCCGCCCCTGGTCCCAGCCCCCCCGATCCGGACGTCGTCGCGCCGGGGAACTCATACGTTCTCATGTCCGCTCCCTGCGGTCTCCCCGACCCCTCCGAACTTCCCGGAGGCATGGCCGCTGTCAGCGGAGCCATCTGCTCCAACGACACGCGGTGGAACTTCAAGCAGACGTTTGAGCCGGCTCCGGCTGACTTGTTCAAGAGGGCGCTCGGCCAGTGGGGCCCGGAGCCCTGCCCTATGGGCGTCTTCGTCGTCCTCTCTGACCTCCCCGAGGAGGAGGCCGCTGCTGAGACGGAGACGGCAACGGCCACGGAGACTGCGACGGCTACGGAGTCCGCGGTCTCCACTGAGTCTGCGGCCTCCACGGAGTCTGCGGCCCCTACTGAGTCTGCTTAGGCTCATCATGGCGCTCATGAGTAGATGTTCAACTGTGGGTAAGTAAGTGAGTGAGTGGGTGAGCAGCGTCCTCTTTGTCCTCGTCTTTGCGATGAAGGGTGCCAAATCCGCTCAAAGCTTCTTCCCGAGCTGCACATACTCGTGGTGTCTTAGGAGATCCCCGGTTTGCGGATCCATGGGTTCAAAAATGGAAATCATGGAAAAGGTGAAAAAAGATAAAAATGACAGGAAAAGACACAAAAAAACGGCCAGAAAATACAGAAAGAGACAAAAAAGGCGGGAAATAAACGGGGGAGAACAAAAGGTGGATGGTGTTCCTGGTCCCTGGGTAAATAGGTAGACTTGGAATAGAATCTCGTCCACCACAACCTTTCGGCGATGCGGTGATGATTGCGATGTGTGGTGTTGAGAGTGCGCTCGTGAAGAATGATATCATTGTGTGAAGCTCGGCGAGACTAGCGAGAGGTGCTCGCATAATGGGTTCAGGTTCAGGTCACGCGGATACATAGCGTGCAGACTAGGTCCGCCGGCGGTACTCGGTCGGGATAGCGCGTAGGCAGACGCATTGACATCCTCGTGATATCTCCTGCGAGTGTCAATGAGCTGTGTATCACAGTCTATGGGTATATGGACGCGAAGGATGGTCATGTCAGCCTAGGATTGCAGCACCGATTAGGGCATGGCATTTTGTGGTTCCTAGGGCGGCCACGTCTCCCGTTCACATCCGTATTCCCTAAAAGATTGTGTACTGAAATAAATCACGGGTTAGATGTAGCGCCAAATGTAGCTAGACATGGCTCTGCAGTATTATCGTGTGGCTCGCAGCCGTGGGAATCCGGCAACGGCGTCTCGATTGCAGTAGTGCCTCTATGAGAGCGTATGCTGAAGGTTCCTTTTGGAAGAGAGACTGCTAGCTTCTAGAGCCGTTACTCCTCGCAAGACATCGCTTAGTCACCGAAGTAGCGATCAAAGCAGGGAGATTATGGGCTGTCGAGTCATCTCAACTCTCTTTTTGGTTGTTACTTTGGCCCTTGAGCCTGTCCTCGTCGTGAGCGTGGGCCGCGCAAGCATGGAAGTTGTATATGCATATATGCGTGTAGTAGTACTGCATTGTCTATTGAAGTTGAAGGATGGCGAGGACGTCCAAACGGATTCCGCCACCGTAGGTAGCATGTAAATACTAGGCATGAGATTTTCCTCTATTGTAAGGAGAAATAATTTGAATGACAACAAATGAACAGTGCTTTGCGCTTCTCTGCTTTTCTCATTACTTTGGCCAACCATGCCCAGGTGTATGACCGGACGCGTATCTTTTGGAATCGTGTATACCTGATCACAAACAGCACATCTCTCTTACCACTGCATGGAACTGCGCCTTCCCCAGGTCTTCAGCTCCTTCTCTTTCATAGCCTCACGTTCGATAACGCAAATCAAAAATCTCACCTCGGGTTGGAGAGAGATGTGCAGCCATAAGATGTCTAATATCCCCTCCAGGGTATGTCTTTTACGTAATATGCATACGATTAGAAGGAAGCACTTTGAAGGATATTCAGGGAAGGTACGGATATTTGTATGTGATTAGGTGTACGCTTCTGAGAGATAACCGTGCCGTGGCGCAGCATATCCATCACGGTCTGTGCACCAGCCTGATGCGAATAACACTGAACCTTCAGCTGAACACAGAGTGTCAATACATCGTCCATTCTCCAGTGCTTTTGTTTCCCCTGTCGGCAAGCATTCAGAGCACCCCTGTTTTCAACTTACTACAACCTTCACCGCCAAACCACAAAGTACGATCTCGAAACTCACGAAACACCCACCACCTTCTGCATCCATGACAGGCAATCGAAATGGGGCTCTGGAGTTCTAGCCGAAAGTTGATCTATCGATCAGCTACAAAGTTGAAAGAGGATAAAAGGGAAC
This sequence comes from Westerdykella aurantiaca, assembly GCA_030412805.1. Taxonomy (NCBI): domain Eukaryota; kingdom Fungi; phylum Ascomycota; class Dothideomycetes; order Pleosporales; family Sporormiaceae; genus Westerdykella; species Westerdykella aurantiaca. Next base: position 5,528,457 of record JASJFJ010000001.1, read on the forward strand.
AGCTATCGAACAGCCCTGATTATGGGGGCCCAAAGACTGTGCCGGTTCCCATAGTTTCCCAAGGTTCTAGCAGTCAGCCTTCTGGAATTTGTGGCATCTGTCGGGGGCTTGATCCACGACACTTTGATCCCAATTCCTCTGAAGCAATAATCCGCGTGAAAGATATACAAAGAGGAAGCTCTTGCTGGGGTTGCAATCTTTTGCTACGAGTCGTCGACTGGACCCCGAATCGCAACAGCGATATCGATAGATTTCCTGAGTCTCGTATTGAGAAACTCCTACCCGCGGTGAAACTGGAGGAACTGGGAGTAAAAATCAGCCATTGTGGGCATGGAGGACTCTGTATTGAGTTCACTCCAGTTGTGTATCCGCACCTCAAGAACCAGATCTTGGTCTATGCGGAGGGTCTGGCATGGAAAGACCTTTGTACCGGCAATTCTACCGGTCGAGAAGTGCCCTGGTCATTCTGGATGGACATGTCTCTTTCCTGGGCAAAAGAAGAAATTGAGAAGTGCAAGGGGAACCATCCTCTATGCCAGCCACCCCAACACGCCTTACCAACCAGGGTGTTGGATCTTGGGCCAACTGAAACGACAGACTGTTGCGACAGCGTGCGACTTGTGGAAACTTCGGGTCAGCAAGGACAATATGCGTGCCTCAGCCATTGCTGGGGCACATCCCGAAAGCTCGTGACAACTCGTAAGAATCTCGGCGATCACAAGAAACGGATCGCCTTTGAGGCCTTGCCGAAAACGTTCCAAGACGCTGTTATCGTTTCCCGAAAACTTGGTATTCGGTATCTTTGGATCGACTCTCTATGCATTATCCAAAATGACAAGGATGATTGGCACAGGGAATCTTCGAGAATGGCACAAGTCTACAAGCATAGCACATTGTGCATTGCCGCTAGTTCCGCAGCAGATGACCTTGGGGGTTTGCAGGATACCTTCCAGCCCTTGGAGAATTTGGGAATCGTTCGACGTGGCGATCTCGCTTGCAATATTTTCGTCTACCGTTCCGTTCAAGAATTTGGCCCGAGGTCAGCACCGCACATGTTTGAAAATGGTTCTGGCCCGTTCTCGCGACTTCCACTGATGCAACGAGGATGGGTACTACAAGAACGTCTGTTGGCGCCACGGTTTCTCCACTTCGCTGGACGTGTGGGTGTTGTCCTAGAGTGCAGGGAATTCACTGTCTCCGAGAGTGGATTCCACAACCGGGGTTCCCCTCGTAGCAAGATGTCTCATGCCATTTCCCTCAGTAGGCCATCTCCACAGGGTCTCAGCGACCTCTGGCGGGGTCTAGTTGCGGAATTTTCCAGTCTTCAGTTGACTCGGGAGGATGACGTGTTGCCCGCCATTGCTGGATTAGCGAAGGAGCTCCAACAGTACAAGAAATGCCGATACTTTGCAGGCTTATGGGAAGACAGTTTCATTGAGGATCTTATGTGGACGACAGGAGAGGGGATTATGTTTCCACGGCCGAAACCCAAACGGTGGCGAGCACCGTCCTGGTCCTGGGCGTCAGTTAACGAGCAAACAGCATATTTTGAGTTGATGGTAGAACAAGTCCGGCCGGAGTTAGACGACCCTCAAGTCATCCTTCAATGTTACGTCAAGGGCGTTCATTGCACCCCGGTACTTGATGAAATGGGTCAGCTCGTGTCGGGTTGGGCGGAGCTGGAAGGTATTCTGGCTTCAGCGCTACTGGCGAGGGTGTCGGCCACGAGGTATTCTCTCATCCAGCTTTCACAATTTTCAATTGTTGGTCAGATATTCTCTGATCCATGGGTGTTTCCAGAAGACGGAACGCGGAGCACGAGGGAAGAGATATCGTATTTACACCTGGGCTCTACAAGCTTAACATACTTTGGGTTGGCACTTCGCAGGTCCCATAATGTATTTAATCGCATTGGCCTCATCAAACTGGACAGGTCTAGTACTGACCCCGTCATTGGCAGCATTCAAGCTCTGGGAAGTCCGACCACAATCACCATATATTGAGGACGTCGTTTGTGGATTTCCTGTGTCCGTACTGGTCCGATATCTTGTCTCTTGGGGATGACGAGACTGCCTCGTCCTGATATGAAATCTATCATTGTCGGAAATTCTAGTGACTCGACTATACGTAACATATTCCTGTGCTATGGGTAAGAAAACAAGAAGTAATATGAATAGGTGCTGTTGTGCATTTCTTCCCCCTCACAAACTATTTTACGGCTGGCCATGCATGCGTAGCGTTTGGAATGGTGCATACCTGGTCATAATTATCACACGTTGATCTCTCTTGGTGTTGCACCTGCCTGTCGAATTCAGCCTCATTCACCCTTTACATCCCCGATAACGTAAATCCAAGAATCCTATCCCGCCCGAAACCCAATTCACGGCCCCTATCAGCCACGATCTGCATCTTAGCTACCCCTCCTGAACTTCCTTGCCTGTACAATCAGCAAGCCCAGAACTCGAGTACTTGCATGGTCGTCGAAATACACTATCGACCGTCTAACCGCCTTGGGCCTAGCGAGGGATGCTCCCTTCCCCTAGCACCTCGTGAGGCTCGTCCCAAGACGCGGCGACCCAACGCCTCACACCACCAAAACTGCCTCACCGCCCATCCCGATAAGTATCCATTGATACAACCCCCAGCAGCAACGCGGATTTAGTGTCTTCCATGGCTGCGACAAAGGCCAGGTCCCTTGCGTGGATGCGGTCGAACAATAGGCCCACGTGTGTCCTAGGTGTACCCCCTTTTGCGGGGTAAGCTTCAGGTTTCCCCACCTGAGGTCATCGTTGAGCTCTAAGAGCTTGGACGCAAGGCTGCGAGAGGGATTTCATATATAACTCGCCGTGTCCGGGAGAATGGAACTTGGCAGCTTCTTTGTTGGGGGTTCTTCCATTCTGCTCCTCCTCCAGATCCATTGAATCCTCTCTTTCCACTCCTGTACGGAGTCGCATAGCTCCTTATTCATTCCACGCCTAGTCCTTGCAGCTTAATTGGAAGAGAACACAACTAGTTACAAAAGTCCAACGATTTTTGAAAGAAATTACGATCATGGGTACTCCCAGTTGGAAAGATCTCCCCTCCGCCCTCGGCGACAGCTTCTCCCAATTCACCTCCCTCCTCTCCTCCGACGCTCAACTCAAAGCCTTTGTAACCACCAATGCCATCTCCAAGCCCGTGACCTTTGGCTTCAAGTCCGCCGGCTCCGACAACAGCCTGCTCATCACCGTAACCAATGGCTCGGCAAAGGCGAGTACTGGTTCCGCCAAGGATGCCGTATTCGCCCTTTCCGCACTCCCCGAGCAGTGGGAGCAATTCTTCCAAAAGGTACCCGTCGCACCCTATCAGAGCTACTGGGGAATGGTGGGCATGAATATCAAGCAAGAAGGCGTTGAGATTCATGGGGATCGGACAGCCATGGCGCAGTGGACGCATGTGTGGCGGAGGATACTCGAGTTGGCCCACGATGCTCACTGTGGGACCATTGAGGAAGAGGAGGAGGACCCGGAGCCAAAGGAAGATTTTATCATCGGGAGGTATGTCTACCTGGAGACGCCTGTTTGGGGACGCGTCAAGATCTTCTACGAAGCAGCTGGGGAGGGGAAGCAGCCCATAGGTATGTCCTTTTCCAGCGTGTAGATACCGACGGAGTTGCTAACACGCCACAGTCTTCCTCCACACCGCCGGCGCCGACTCCAGGCAATACCACGGCATCATGAACCACGACCGCAGGCTCCGCCAAAAGCTCACCATGTACGCCTTCGACCTGCCCGGCCACGGGCGCAGCTTTCCCTCCAAAAAGGTGCCCGCGGGCGCCCACGCGCTCACCGAAGACGGATACGTGCAGATCATCGCGGCGTTCGTGAAGGCGCTGGGCCTCAGGAGGCCGATTATCTGCGGCGCGAGCATGGCGGGCCAGGCTTGTCTGGCGGTGGCGATTCGGAACCGTGAGGTTCAGGCTGGGGGCGTGATTCCTCTTCAGGGGTGGGTATTCCCATGCACTCCAAGACATTTGATGGCGTTCCACGGCTAACAGGAAACAGAACGGAGTACCTGAGCATGGAGAGGCAGTGGCATGACCGCTCGCCGTACGTGAATCAGGCACTGTACAACCCGGAGTGGGTGTATGGGGTAAGTCATATGCCATATCTACCCAACATAGTCCATGCTGATCATTCCAGATGATGTCCCCCACAACCCCGCTCGCCAACAAGCAACTCATCTGGCACCTTTACAGCAGCCAAGCCTACGGCGTACGTCACCTCTCCCTTCTCGTCCAACCTAGCCAAACCATCCTGAACCCCCTACTAACATGTCCATCCCCAGATCTTCCACGGCGACCTCGACTTCTACTCCACCGGCTTCGACGGCCGCAACCGCCTCCAATCCATCGACACCGCCGCCTGCCCCGTCTTCATGCTGACAGGCTCGTACGACTGGTCCGCCACGCCGCAGATGGCGCAAGCGACGGCCGACAAGATCCCCGGCGCGAAGCACAAGGTCATGGAGGGATTGGGGCATTTCCCCGCCACGGAGAAGCCCGGAGTGTTCAAGGAGTACCTCATGGAGGCGGTGGAGTTTATCCAGTCGGTGAGGAGGGAGGGGTTGGGCAATCTGAGGTTGGAGAGGGGCGATTAGTGTTGTACGATGGACCTTGGGGCCCGGAGTGAATTATGCATGCATTCAAGTCGAAGGATCTACGGTGGTTGATTTTCTGGCGGCAATTTGGCCTCATCAATTTGTCCGAAGGAGAGTCTGGGTGGCTGGGTGGGGCGTGGCTTGCTGGCTGGCGTCTTTGGTCCATATGAGTGTTCTCGTTGATTTATTAGCGAGCGGCCGAGCCGATGCTTTTTGTACATACATTCAACAGTATGAAGTAATGCATATGTGTTACATGTTACATGTTCCAGAGAGCACAAAGTCGTGACTAAAACAGCAATGCGAAATGCAGAGATCCGAACAGGTCGCCCCATGAAGGTACAGCATGATACAACCACGCAAGCCATGGAATATGCAAAGGAAAGTCGTAATCTCGTAGGATGGGAAGGAAATATGCTGCCCCTGCGCCGCTATATACAGCAGCACCCCCAAATAATATACCATACACTAGTAGATAGAGAAGATGAGTTGAGGTTTTCCGACCATGACCCTTTCCCCCCCCTTTTCCCGACCGATTCATCAGCCAGAACCCAACGCCAAAAGTGCATGAGCAAGCGCCAAAAGGATAACATCAACCGCGGCATCGCCATTGCCGACGAGTTGCAGAATAGGCATAACGATCACCGTCCCCCATCATTAGCACTCCATCGCATTTCTACTGTCGGTGGCCGCCCATCCCATTCATATTCATCCCACTCGTCCCGTGGGACGTCTGCGAAAAGTCCGGCAACACGCCGTTCATACTGATACCATCATCATACCCGGTAAAACCCGCCATGTCTGCCCAATCCCACTCCAGCGTCATGGGCATACGCCAGAGATCTTGGCCGACGTTGGCGTTTCCGAATGCCGCTACCGCTGCTTGCTGCTGCGCTTCATACGTGCCGCCCATGGTGGTGAGGCCTGAAGTCATGCCGTTGAGAGAGGCCATCTCGGCGGCCGCAGAGGATGTGAGCGGAATGCCGCCGTGTTGTTGGAGCATTTGCGCGGCCATGGAGGGGGATCCGAACTGAGCGAGGTGGGCGTTGGTGAGGGAGGCGTGAGTGAAATCGGGAGAGAAGGGGAAGGGCTGGGGAATGATATTAGCATGCAATATCCCAAAAGCGTATAAGGTATAGGGTTACATACCTCGTTGAAGCCGTGGAAATCAGGATTGAACGCATCTGCATTCGGTATCGGTGCAGGTGTGTTCGCATTCGTAGCGTTCTGCGGCGGACTCTGCGCCGCCCGATATGCCGGCGTCAGGATCTCGTTCGCAGTTGCTTCAATCTCCGCATCCTGCTCGCTGTCGCCTTGCCTCCTCTTTCGTCTGGATGCATGTTCCCGATCGGCCTTGTCCAGCACGACTTTGGCTATGCGTTCGAACTCGGCGCAGACGCTTAGCATGCGCTTAACACTGCCGTTGCGCTCGTCACTGCTCAGCATGCTGAGGAAGTTGACGACCAGGTTCATCAGCTTGAGGTCGGAGCGTGACCGCGTATCTTGTGGATTTTGCAGGATATTGGCGAAGAGTGTGACGAGGGCGGTCACCGGGAAGTAGATGACCATCCATACGCAGGACGAGTCGCCCTTCGGAATGTACTTCAAGAGGTGGATGGACGCACGGGCAGCCTGAACACATAGCTGCGCCGACATGAAGACGCGCGGGTTCAACGGGCGGGCGTTCAACCCCTGGATGGCGAAGTTGGACAACCGGCTGGTCCAGTATCCGTGGTGGACGCTCATGCGGTGGATCGTGGTGAGGCAGTTGTAGTAAGCAAAATGTAGCGATACGACGTGCAGAATCAGAGGTGTGTGCGACGCCTTGATCTCGTGTTCTGGCCGGAAATCGCGGGGGATGCTGTCTTTCCATGCCTCGAGCTCCTTGTCTAATTCGCCAATCGTGTTGAGCAACTCGCCGTCGGATTGTTTTGATGCTTTGACCGAGTACAGCTGTTTATATACTTTGCTCTCGATGATGGCGAAGGTGCACATGAGCCGGAAGAGGTTCACTTTGCCCTTTCCGTCGGCGAGCGGGATGTTCCCTATGTTGTCTGGGGGGTCTTCGCTAGGTAGCTCCACATTCATGTCGTCGTCGTCTTGCACGGGAGGACGGCCTGAACGGAGACATATGCTGGGGCGGCGTAAGTCGATGTGGCAAAGAGACAGAATGCAATACTTACTCCTTGTCTAGGATGTAGGCAATCCAAAAGACGCGCTTCCGTTGCTCCACCTCCGACGCATTGAGGTTAAAGCCGGACCCCTTCTTGTGGAGGCCAATGCTATGCGACAGTCGTAATGCGGCTGCTACGAAGAAGTAGGTTGATTGGGGATTCGGAGTGCCGAGCAAGAACAGTGCCTATCTTGTTAGTGATTGTGGTCAAAGGTTCAGGGCGCAGTGCTCACAATGCCAAGAAGAGCCTGCACACTCAAGAGATCCGTGTTGCGCATTGTGAGCTCGACTTGCACAGCCATGGCATTCTTCAGATACTGATCGGCCTTCTCGTCCTCTTCTTGGGGTACCAGATTGCTCATAACACGTAGTCGGTGAGCGAAGGCGAGGGCAATATTCAGACTGGCCCACCATCCCGAGCCCTCATAAGGCTCGTTGGAGTAGTGCTTGTCTACCAGATGCATGAAGGTAGGTTCATGGAAAAGGGGGAACATGCAATTGAAATTCTCGAAGTAGTCCTTCAGTAAGGAGAGGGCTTCTGGCTTGGGAGGAAGAGGACGGTAGACTCGTCGCTTGAAGAGGTCCTGGAAGACGTCTGGTTTCCACTGGATCCATTTGTTGTCGTCGATAGCTGCAGTTGAGATCATCTCTTGGAACGATTTGTCGCCTGTCTTGTCGTTGACCCATTGTATCCCCTTGGGGGAGAAGATGGAGAAGCCAGACGATGATCCTGAACACGAGTTAGCTGTCTGAATACTATACAGAATGCGTGCCAGAGCCTCCAACACCTCCTGCGGGGACGACTTACCGATATATCTCGTTTCTCCGTAGTTATTTGTGACTAGCGAGCACATCATATCGGCCAATGTATCCTCGTCCTTATCCTCTTTTGGCGGTTGGGACTGTTCTCTCGATGTTGTTCCACTGCGGGGACTCGGCAGCGAGGGTTGCACCGGGGTGCCGTTCTTCTGTGCTGGCTGCGCTGACGACGCTCTCCGCTCCTCTGAGAATGTAGCTGCCGGAGTCCCACCTTCACCTGCCTGTCTTTGAGCTGCCCTATCCGCGAGTCTCTTCTCCAATGTCGCCAGGTCTGTACTGCCATCGTCATCTTCCGGGAGCACACCAGACAGGCGCATGAGGGACTCCATGCGGGCCAGGCGGTTCTCGAGACCCTCGATATACTTGGCCCTACAAGGCGTTAACGAAAAGTGTATCCATTCGGACTTGCGTGGATCAGCTCACCCTTTTGGTGGCTGCCGCTTCTTCTCCACCTGTGTGAATATACATTCCGTCTTGTAGTTCTGGCAGTGGGTGCAAGCGGGCATCTTCCCGTCACACTTGATCTTCTTCTTGCGACACATATCGCATGCCTACTTCTCTGTCAGCCTGTATCTTGTCCGCTTCCACACCCCGCCATTATATTCCTTGTATGCGTACCCTCGCAATGCGACGCCTCTTGGGGTCGCCCTGATCATGCCCATCGTCCAAGTCGTCATGAGTAAAGATGGGCCCGGGCGGCAGGGTGGGAGGAATGGGGGAGCCGTTGGGGTTCATATTCCCAAAGATGCGCGGCGGCTGGTTCATTAGCGGCGGCGGAGGGTGGTAGAAGGCACCGCTGGTCGTGTCCATGGCGGCGATACGGGGTATGGTCTTTGCGCTGGAGTTGAGTTGCACTCGGTGCAGGGCGGTGGGGAGAGTGGATCTAATCAAATCAATGGAGATATTGGGCCTTTGTGCGGTCCGGCGGAGGTTTGTGGAGTAAATGAAGCCTGAGACTCTCTGCGGGGGCGTCTTTCACGGTTGTTCAAGGGCCGTCAGGACCACCTGAAACGCTTGCCGAGTGCTCGATTCAGAGCGCGACAGGGGCCGGGGCGTGATTTGCGTCGCGTAGGCACAGGCGACGCTGTGATGATTACCAATTGGGTCGGGACTGCACGTTTGCTGGTGCTCAGGTGCGGGAAGGGCGAGTTTCGAGGAGTCAGGAACCGGGCAGGACAGGCGTGAGGACGGAGTACCCGGTACCGTTGTACCGCGAATAGTAGAGCAGAGGGGAGAAGACGGGTCTCACAGCTTTCAACTTTTGGAAGAGCCTAGGAGGGCGCAAAGACTCCAAGAGGGCGGGCGATTGTGTTCGTCCGACCGTCCGATTACAGTCGTCCGCAGGGGGGTGGAAAAGACCGCGTACACGGAGGGTGATGACTGGAGCAATCCTGGAGAAAATCCGACAGGCGATGAAGTCGGGCTAGTGTCGCCATAAAAGTGTATCAGAACGGGGTAGGTAGACTAGTGCAGTGCCAGGTGCAGTCCACGCGTGGTGCAGTTGCAGGTGTGGCTTGACGGGTGACGGTTGTGTGAACCACCAGGAAGCGCGCTTTCACGTTACTGGGTGTGTTATTAATAAGAGTTTGCCTATCTCGACCGAGGCTCAAGCTCATCAACCATTCCACCATAAAACGGCAGAGCATTGGCAATTGTTCACACATTCACCACCTTTCGCTTGCAAAGCCTCCTCCAACTATCTATAAATCCGTACTTCGGGAGCCCCTCGCCCCGTTAAGCGCTCGACACACTGGACACAGTCTGGTTGGCCCTTGGGACCCTCGAAATAGTACGGCCCCCCTAGCACCACCGCCACCTTCTTTTAGCAACGCACCGTTTGAAACCGCGTCATCTACGGCTCGGCCAAGGGTCGAATGAGGACTGCTGAGCCACACCCCCAACAACCCCGTGCCGCATTGACAGAACCATATGCAGCACTCCTGCTAACATAGCCTCATCAGTCGGCCTCAGTCGCAGCCCATTCACTATAGGCCTCACCCAGCCAGTCATGGCCCACCAGACGCCGCCCATGATGCCTCTCGAAGTCCTCCAGCACCCAGAGTACAATCACCTGCTCTGGGATTTGAAGCCCTCCAGGAAGGGCCGGATCCCGGTAGCAAAGGATAGAGGCGGCCCCATCCACATTGCATACGAGGTCCACGGCCATGGGCCCCGACATCTCGTGGTACGTACATGCACGATGCAGAATGCAGATCAGATTGCAGAATGCACTTCTTCTATGTCCGATATTTCCCTCCTCCTGCACTCCATTCCATATTTAGTCGGACACGCAACAGCACTTCTGTTGTCCAAATAAAGACCCCGAGCCAAGTAACCAACTTGTTGATTTGTCATTTTCCCTTCTGCACATCTACCCTCGACCAATTATTCCTCTCCGTCGCCCGATTTGTTTCGTTTCCAACTCGCATTGCCGTCTCGTCTCATCCCTCCCTTGTCCACGTCTCACATCTCCCAACCCTCAGCTTTGGCGGACCCTCCCTACCTCCTTTGGACCCGCTGAAAAATACAGCAGTAGCTTCTGCCACAGGACCCTACCAACACCTTCCACTACGTTCTCACTCGTCCTAACAAAATGTAGTGGATCATGGGCCTTGGCGGCGCAAAGTACGCCTGGCAGCGCCAAACCAAAGACTTCGCCCACAAAAAGTCCGACCTCTACTCCTCGCTGATCCTCGATAATCGTGGCATTGGCGAGTCCGACAAACCCCTGCAGAGATACTCGACCTCCGAGATGGCGAAAGATGTCATCGAGGTGCTCGATGCGCTGGGGTGGACGGGAAAACGCGAATTGAATATCATTGGCATTAGTATGGGAGGTATGATTGCTCAGGAGATGGTACGTCGTCTTTCTTGCTTATTATCATTTCCCTGTTCGTTCCCTCGTATTTATGCCTCTTCATCCTTGGAGAAGATGCCCTGTCCCGGATGGAGCGCCTTCCGTGCAAACATGATACCGTTTCGGGGTAGAATACCAAGTCCCATTCACTCCCTTGGCACACGCAAGCCCGTGTCCTGTAATCTCGACTTCCGCCCCGCTCCGCCCGTGTAGCCGCCCAAACACCTGGGACTGGTATATGTCCTAATAGGCATATATCCTATTCCTCCTCGCAGAATTCCAAATAGTGGCCCTGGCCCTGTGTAGCTGGGGCGTATCGAAGATATGTCATATATGCCGTGTCAATAGCAGTACAGTACATACAACATAGGAACTAACAAACCCTTCCAGGCCATGCTCATCCCCAACCGCATATCCACCCTCGCCCTCATCTCCACCGCCTCCCACCTTTTCAACACCTCTGGCTTCTTCGAAAACCTCACCAACCGCGCCAACCTCTTCCTCCCCAAACCCCTCACCACGCAAATCGAGAACATCAAGCACAACCTCTACTCCGACGATTGGCTACTCAAGCCCGACGAACTAGAGTACGTGGTGCAGCCGTTCCCGACCAACGGCGATCGATTTGCCGCCAACGAGGTCTGGAAGCGGCAGCATCCGGAGTGGTTCATCAAGAAGACCTTTCTGTGCCAGGCCGTGGCTGCGGGGTGGCACAACAAGTCCCCCGCCCAGCTGCAGGAAATCGCCAGAAATGTAGGTAAGAGGCGTATCATGGTCGTGCACGGGACCAAGGACCGCATGATCACCTTCCCGCATGGGGTGGTCCTTTGGCGGGGGTTGGAGAAGGGGGAGGGGAGGACGGGCAGGGAGTATGTGGGCATGGAGGTCGAGGATGACGTTTGGGTAGAGGGAGAGGTGGAGAAGAGGTTCATCAATGGGCAGGGGCATGTGGTCCCGATCGAGATGAGGGAGGAGTTTAATGGGTGGGTGGAGGCGTTGGTGGAGAGGGGCTTGGAGTTGAACGGGAGTGAGGGGATATGAAGTACAGGCAAACTTCCCTTTGGGAATGTTGCTGGTGACGCAATACCAGGGGCGGCAGAAGAGTGAGGTAATGCAAGAAGTTATACAGTGGCGGGTACGCCAGCGCACATAGATATCCTCAGTATCAGCTATTCCCTGCAAATCCATCATCATGACAGCAGATCGTACATACGCACTCTCCCGCCAAAAACGCGCTCTCCTGCTCCAAATGCTACTCACTTGCATAATGACATCCGTATGTGGCCCGTTACTTCCCAACATTTCTGTTTCAAGGCACGTATCGTACTCGACAAAACGTGGTGGAAGGCCACATCCGGTACTCCTGTCACGCATGCATGCACAAAAATCATGTACTTCAGGGACGAGTAATACAATGTTACCGTCATCGATTCGAGCCGCAACCCGTACCCGGTATGCCCCCGTGTGACAACGTGACCACCAATCCCACAACGCTTACGCAACATTAAAGGAGTCAATCACAAGGAATCTTCCCCACTACTCAATTTCCCTATCCAGCAAAGAAACATCAGGACGCTTTTCAACATTTTGTCATCGCCATCTAGGGCCGCTTCCGTCACGCATGGCATGTCATTCTTCTGCCTGGCCTCACTGCCTCAGTGCCTCCCCTCCCTTCAACCTTTCCGAAAGCATTGTTACACTCCCCAATTCCATCACATCTCATCCCTGCCTCCGTCCCCACGCGTTTCCGAACACCGGACTACCGGGGAGCGAGACTGGCCGAGGAGGGCGCGAAGCGCGGAACTTGGGTGTATTGGCGTCCGGGCCCGTGAAGTTGAACGAGGGGTAACAGGACCAGGAGGAGGCAGACTGTGAGAAAGAGTGAGCTGATGCGTGGCTGTGGGTGTAGAGGTATCCAAGGATAGGCTATAGGTCGTAAAGAACGAGATAGGATAAAATAGCGTAGGACTGGAAGAATGGAAGGATGGAAGAAAGCAGGAAATGAAGGAAGACCCCCAGAGAGAAGAGACAAAGAAAACGGGGTTCTCGCCAGCATTCATGTCTCTAAGAAGGAGAAAAGAGGGGAGACGAATAACGAGAAATAGACTACGGGAAGCCGAGAAAAGAGTCAGGGGATCCTACCGTACTGCCGTTGACCCAGTCGCCACAGCACGCCCACCCCTCTGGATACAAGTCCACCGTGCAATTATACAGGTGTCCCACAAACACAGGATTCTCGCATGGGGTATACGGGCCCCATTTCAGACAGTCCGGGCAGCAGAAGGGGACGGTGTCCTCCCAGCAGCCGTTGTCTGGGGGCGTTGGCTCGGGTGCGGGTTCTTCGGTGCTTGTCGGGTAGGGCTCTTCCGTCGTGGAATAATAGTCCTGCGCGAAAGATGTAAGGGATAGAGAGAGGATCAGAGCGGCCACGAGAGAGAATCGGGCAGACATGGCGACGGATTGGCCAAGGAAGTTGATGAGTGATATGAAAGTACGAGTGAACGAAGAGTGGGAAGGGCATCTACCCCCTTTTTATATCCCATCTCCATACCCGTCAGCTCGTTACCAAAGACCACCAGGGCTTGCCTTCTGACGTCCCGCGTACTGCGAATGCCACTGCGAAATGGGACAAGGGTAAGACTTTGCTGAGAATGTTCCTTGGAAACGGGTAGCACGTTACGATGCCCGCAGTCTTTGCGTTCACCCCCTCCGGATGTCACTGTCTGGCCCTCAAGAGTGACGACTGTTGAGACATGTACTGACCGCAGCCAATCGCAGTTGAATCGTTCTATTATCCACCGCCCGAGCGAACTTGACACTCAGTCGTGCAGAAAGCGTAGATCATCGGACGTACCGGATACATACAAGTCTCCTCCGCGCCCTGACGCTCGCCATCCCCACCGCCGCCGTCACTCCCACCCACCATTGGTGTGTTCAGCCCTCGATACTTACTTCTCCTCCCACCACTGCTCCACCATTATCTGATATCGTGCGACGTCGTCAATCGTAGTGAAAAGATAAGACCCCGGGTATACTCAGCCCGCGCTTGCAACTTGGACCTGTTTAATGCTAACACCTGCGAGCTGGCTCCGCGCCGCTCCATTCTTCTAAAACGTCTCCTCCTCCTGCTCACCCTCGGCCGGAATCTCGAAACCTTCCTCGGTCGAGTAGAGGATCGTCTGTATCTGCTTCAGCAGGCTGTCCTCCTGCTTCTCAAGCTCGGGATCCGCGTCCATGGCACCCTGGATCAGTAGCTCGATGTCTCGCAGCTTGCTGAAGTAGAAATCTCTCTCGCGTTCCAGACCTGCCACCGTCTCCTTGAGAACGTTGTTCTCCTCCCTCAGCGCGGCGGTGGCGGCACCGCCACCAGCAGCACCAGCTCCGAGCGGCGTCCGGGTTCGCGGCGCGGCTGTGTTGCTAGCAGCGGGTCTCCTCGCGGTGCTGGAGGCGGCCCGAGTCGGAGCAGGTGGCCCTCCTGTGATGCCTCCTTGACCTTTCCGGCGCTCAACTGGATCGTAATCGTGGCCAGGGAAGTATTGATCCCAGTATCTTTTCGTCCACTGGAGGAACTCCAGATTGTCCTGCATCTTGCATTTCACAAGCTGTTGGACGGGGATGGGCTTGTCGATGTTGTGTCGTGTGAAGACATCTACAGATATTAGTCGGGTGGGAGCGGATCCATGTGGGCGACACTGCACATACTCTGCAGGACCTTGAAGTTTTGCAAATATGCGTATTCGGTGTTGGCGTTGAACTTGACTCGCGCCATGGGCACATCGTCTGTTGGCTGTCAGTTGGATGCGTGTGCAGAACGGGATGCCTGAAGCTACTCACAAAAGATGCTGTCAAAGACCTGGCAGAGCGCCGCTCTGTTTGTTTACATTTAGCTCATCGGCCCGATATCACGTTGCGGCTAGGAAAGGGGTCAGGTAAAAAGGGATCATACCCTGTGCCGCATTGCTCTACTTTGGTGATATTGAGCTGCAACAGGTTGTTGAGCCAAGCAACGAGTTCTTGCCTGTGAGATAACTGTTAGCAGGGAGCTTGATGCCCAAGGCGGGCTGAATTGCGCCAGAAACTCCTCGGATGCCTGGCCTGAACTTGTTATGCGTACCTGGACTCTCCCATTGTGAAATTCTGCCTCGCGCAAGTGGGTGAAGATGAAGATTGGAATCGCTTGTAGAAATAATGGCGAGTCCACCGGCGATATGGTCACTCCTCGGCGACGTCGTGGGGGAAGAAAAGCGGCGCGGGGTGAGAGCGTCGATATGTGTGCTGTGTTTGTTGATGGCAACAGGCGGCGACGGAGAAACCAGCCAGTTCGTGCCAGTGCCCCGCCATCCTTGGCAAGATGAAATATGACTAAGCTGGCAAAGATCAAGCACGTGCAATCAGCCTTCACGTCTCACGTGCCTCTTAAGAATCTTGAACATTGAAATCTTGATGAGACAAGCACACCAGGAACATTTAATGGACACCCACAAGACGTAACAATTTCATTGCTCGTGAAATAATAATAATAATAATAATAAGGCGCTCGGTTATTGTGAAAAGAAACTGCTTAGTCTATCCCCCTCTATTCTCTATCCGCAGCACTACTTTCCAATTGGTGCGTAGTGTCCATTTTCTGGATGCCCACGAAGATCATGCAACGCCGTGTCTGAGGTCGGGGAGTGTTCCGTATACTTAGGCGGTTGTTGTCCCCCGCGAATCCTCCTCCTCTTCTCCCCCAGGATGGATGAAGCCATCCAGACGACCCAGATAATGGCAGCAACCACTGAATAGGCGATCATTCCACCGTTGGATCCCATTCCATTCTCGTCGGCCAAATCAAAGCCCAAACCTCCATTGATAATACCGAGGCTTATTGCCAATCGGCCGATCCAGAGATGGGCATGTGACCAGAGCGTACGGCCTCCAGTCTTTTTGAAGAATATGTGGTGCACATAGCCTAGGATGGGCATGAAGAACAACACTGCAAACAATACAATGCCGATGATAGGATGAGAGTCATCCATCTTCGACGCTGTCAGCTCACGTTTCAAAGTGGGCGGGAAAGCATCGTGACTTACCAAATCCAAGTCGCTGGCGATGTATACACCCAGGCCGAATGCCACGATGTAGACGAGGTAGGCAAATACTTGAAACGCGCCATGGACCCAGAGCAGGCCGGGAAAAGAAGCGAGGCGAATGGTGATCCCACCAGCTGGGAAGAGGACCACGAATGCTAATGCTGCCAGCGTCCCGTGAGCAATCAACATATTCCTCCTTTTGATTTGTTCCGCACTCGCGCTGGCCGGCGAGGAAGCGCTGGGGAGTTCGTCGCAGTAGGGAAGAGTTTGTCTTCCTAGGGTGAGAGTCAGTACAGAGGCTGAGGAATTGGTCCTAGGACACTTACTAAACCTCCCTCCATTCCAAGGAGCAGCTGTGGGAGCACCACTAGGCCACCCTCCAAACTTCGTCAGCTGCCCACCGAACCCACCGCGGTCGTCATCACTATCAGTGCCATCGCTGTCCGTCTCGTCCTTCGTCGCAGTTGGCGTAGAGGCTGCGTTCTGCGAAGCAGGACGCGGAATGCAACTCTGTGTGCTGGTGGCCCCGCTTCCAGTCCCTGTTGGCGTACTGCTCAAGAGGGGGTTGACGCTATTGCCTCCTTTCGCACTCGTGTAATCCCACTGGAAAGATCCATAGCTGTTATGCTGGCGTATCTGCATATTTTGGTCGTCCGAGTTCTTCGGTCCTCCAGAAGTGTAGGCGCCGAATATCCAGTTTCCCTTTGCAGCAGTGAAATCGGCGCCCGAGAAACTGGCGCAGTTCGAGCCTATGCAACCGTTAGATTTGAACTATCGCGTCATGGACTGTTGCCAACCGTACACTTGACATTGGCGATCATCTTCCCACCAGATACACCTGACCCTTCCAGCAAGGTGACCTGTGCGTTACTATTCAATGTCGGCGTGTTGTGTCCCTTTGCAGTCCGCGGCGACAATGTCACATTGTTTCCTCCGGCAGCAGTATACACAACAAACATATTCGACCCGCCCATGTTTTTTCCCTGGCCGAGAGCCACGTACTCATAAGTGGTTGGAGCCGATATTTGGAAAAAGATGTCGCCACTTCCGGACGAGGCTGTATTGGCCGGTATGTTCAGACTGAAGCAAGCGTTGCCCTGGCATTTGGTAGAGAGCTGCGCTGATGCACTTGTTGCTGGGTTCTGGTCAACCTCAAGAGAAACCATGAATGATTGATGTCGACATACTTAGAGCGATCAGGCTCGAGGCCATGAGAGACTTTTTGGGCGTCCTCATGTCGAAATAGGACTGCTAATGGACCGCGACCTTAGAGAAGGTACAGAAGTGCGGAATGGAAAAGAGAAAGGGGAAGAAGGGAAGATGGCGCAAGCCTCTGGTAAAGTAATGCTCAAAGAGAAATAACTTTTGATAAGCTGACTGTAAACGTCACGGTAGGCACAGCGCCGAGCGGGGGTCCGGAATTCCTCGAGACTTTTAAATGGTTAGGCGAGCGGGAGCTGAGGCGGGAGGCTTTTAAGTATTCGTATACGGGACGGAAGGTGAGATAGAGATTCAGCGGGGGCAACGGCAGCTACGACAGTAATAGATAGCTTCACCTTCCCTGTCTGACATTCCACGACTACAGTCACCGCCGACCAGTCGGACAGCGGGTATTATAACGCACCCTGGAGGAATAGACTCGGGGACTAGGGGGTTCGCTGTGTATGTTTGGCCGTTCTCTCACGCCTTGCTTGACCGCATTCGGCCCTTGATTGGGGACCCGGGGCCAACATGAGCACGAAGGGGCGCAGGTGAGTACGCGTCATGGCATAAGGCTTGTACTTGCACATGTCGGGGGTGGGATGCGTTCCCCTTATGGATACGTAGGTGGGAGTGAATGGAGGCGGTCTCGGCCCTGGACGTGGTGGAGGCTGAGCGTGGAAGGGGAACACAAAGAGGCGACTACGGAGCCAGCCAATCGCCGAAACTGAAATTAACACAGGGCTTGCAGAAAGGTCGCAGAACACTTGAGTGATGTTTTATTTTCGTCGCAGAAGGCGTGGAGATGAAACAGACAAAGGATCGGCGGGACGCACAAGTTGTCCGATCGATTTCTGGGTTCTGACTTGGTCTGGACTCTGCCAGAGACCGCGCGGCTGGAGACGGCGACGACAAGCATTTGACGACATGAACGAACGCATCGAGGACTCTGTGCAATCGATCATACCACAGGTCGGCCGGTACAGATTCATTACATTCGCGGACTCAATGATTGGTCTGTTCTAAGCGCAGTCTTAAGGGAGGGCACGTAATCCAGGTACCACACTGGTAGCGTTCGCCGGACTTCAAACGCGTCGTAAGCCC
Organism: Westerdykella aurantiaca; assembly: GCA_030412805.1. NCBI lineage: Eukaryota > Fungi > Ascomycota > Dothideomycetes > Pleosporales > Sporormiaceae > Westerdykella > Westerdykella aurantiaca. Next base: position 5,546,320 of record JASJFJ010000001.1, read on the forward strand.
ATTTCTCATCCGAGCCGGGCTCATTCCGCCACCCGCACGTCTGTCTACCTGAGAAGATCCTTACGGTGATCAGCCCGCACAAGCATTCGAAATAATGCTTAACTGCGGGCAGTCGAGCAGGGCAATGCCTGACGGGGCCGCGTCATGTCCAAGAGACGCCCAAGAGCTGCCAGCATACATACATATCTCTCTCTCTCTTGTAACTGGGCAGAGCACTTTACCAGTTGCCCTTACGGACTCTCTTCTTACCTATGATTTCCTGCTTGGCTGGATCAGGTTGTGCATGGTTCCGATGGAAACGGAGTACAGTGTACACGTCAAGGGAAACGCCCAGAAGTGCTGTGAAGACACTGAGCACTTCGATCCTTCGCATTTTCGCGCATTTTTCCGGGATGAGTGTGAATACAATGAGGATCCTGCGTTGAGGTAAAGAACTGGTACATCATTGCACAGCACCCAATGCGCACGTGCGCTCTGTGTTCAAATGTTGTGGACAACGTTGAAAAGATTCCTGCCCCAGATATTTCGCAATCCCTCATCCCGCTTAATTATCACGAGAGGGAGGAAGGGCCGACTTCATCCCCGTCCTCGCCGACGCCATCTTCGAGGGCGCGCCATAGAATGTACACGCAATCTTGCCGCACAGGCTCGAGATTCATGCGACTTATTTCCGAATCTAGCTTCTTCACTCCTTGTTTTCACCATAACACATAATCTCTCCCTCTTACCTACCCTACCATGTTCATCTGGAATCTGTTATTGTTCAAGGGGAGACTACCCCCATCGTTGAGCTCATCGCCGGAGCTCAACATTGATCTCCACTTTCTTTTCCCGTCTCCTCTATCGAACTTGTTCCTCGACGCTGCTTTTCTCTCTCCAAGGGTCTAGCTACCTGGTTTTCCACCAGATGAGAAGCTGACGTCGTGTCGTCATATTGACCCGGGGGGCAGTGTCACTTGGAATTGCTCATCCCTTCTACGGTGACTACCCCTCCCGATCGAGGATCCGACGAACCAAATGCCGTCTTATCACCCATGACCATTAAGGCGACAGGGGGTGAAAGGAAAATATTGGTTATGGATAATGACGATGAATCGAATCAGAAATACCATCAACAGTAGCGTCTCGAGGACATGATTGGAGCCGACGTCACAACACTGCCTGCTCTCTCGATTCCGATATCCATGCTGAGGGTGTAGGTTATGGACCCACTGAACTGGAGTTGCAGAGTTCTGGAGGTCGAGGTGTTGGCACCCTGCGAGAGCCGCTTTTCCCTAAAGCTCTCCCGTACCTTCCAACATTCCTTTAGTTTACTAACCAAGTGTCTCTTCTTCGGCTCTCTGTCTTTTCTCCTTTCCCTTCCTTTGCTACTCCATTCCAAGAGATGAGACTCCTTCCCAACTCCTTCGGAATGGGTTTGCGGCGTCGAACGCACAACATTCCCACCAACATACTAACAATTCATTAATGAAGACGTTAACAGCACCATATTAGGAAGATCTGAACCAACGGACTGGGTCTAGGGATTGCGTATAAGCCATTTCTTAAGGGGCAACAAAATCAACCCATCAACGCGTATGCTCAATTCTCGATTAAAAAGACGTAGGTATACAACTGTACTCGCTAGATGCGCTGGAGGAAGAAGAAGCCAGTCCAACACCATGACCCGAAACCTATACCCATCCGTTCCGTCCCGGTCCTGTACCACTAGATGTTCTGGTTTTCAATGAATGCGAATAACTGTTATGTACCATTGGTCCAGCGTCTTGCTAGCCTGGCCTGGCACTTTATATCCTCGACAGCAAAGCGACCGCTTCTCTGCCGGCGCTCCACCATTTACATGGTTTGAAGGGCTCGCAGCCCGGAGAGGAGACGACGCTAGGATACGAGGTCCCTTTACCTCAAAAATCCACCCAGCCCAATAACCCTGGATGGTAGACTCTCATCGTCAGGCTCTCGATATGTTAATCCATCTCGTACTCGAGCCCTAGGTGCTAACAATAACCCAACTTCACGCAGCGCCAACGCCCACCTCCACCCCCTGAGCTCCCCTCAACTCCTTCTCCATATCGTCCTTCCTGGCCCTCCTCTTCGCCCTCTCCCTCACCGCCTTCTCGCTCTTCTCACACTCTCTTATTGCCTCCACCACCTCAAGTTCCTCGAACCTTGCATCCTGCAGATTCAGCTTCTGCCACTGAGGATGCTTGGCACAGCGTTTCTTTAGGCAGACGAGGTCTTTCCTCTCCTCAATCACGCCGTCCACTGCCGTTCCATCCATTTCCACATCCCCACCCACCTCCTCCTCCATGGAAGCGACCTGCTCCTTGCTCGGCGCCAACGTATTGAACCGGAACGCAGCCCTCCCGGACTTGCTAGCCCTCCACCTCGCGAACTCGGGATCCGACCAACTCAGCCTCGAGTCATATCCACAGAACTCCTTCACTTTGATTTTCTCCTTCTCCGCTAACCGCATTGCTTGTTCGCGCGCCATGCTGACGAACTTCTCGCGATCTTTCATGACTTCAAGTTTCAGCTTGAGTTGGTCTTTCTCGCGGCGGAGGGCGTTGAGGTGTTCGCGTTCGGAGGGGGTGAAGGGGATGTCTTCGTTTTCAGGATCACCGTCGAAGCCGGCTTGTGTGGGGGATGCGGTATGAGGAGGGGAGAGAACGCCGGAACCTAGCTTTTTGAAGGCCTCGACATCTTTTGATGCCATGACGAGCGCTTTCAGATCTTTCGCCCTGATGACGCCACCCAAGGGCATGGGCTCCTCATCCTCGCCATCGGACGCACGACCGCGCGTCTCCCCATCCTTGATCCCCTTCTTCTTCGCCTTCTTTGTCCCGGAAGTCTTCCTTCCCGCTCCCGCCGTCCTCTCCAATTGCTCCTGAAAGAACTTCACCCCACACTCCTCAGAGCAGTATTTACTTTCTTGGCCCTTTGTTAATCGCGCCGGCTTCCTGCACCCTTCCCTCCTACACATAGGCTTCCACGTCGTTTCTCCCCTCCCAGCAGCCTCACAATTCGGACAGATGAATTTGTCCACGAGATCTTCATCCGACTGCACCATATCCACGCAGGAGCCGTGGAACCAGTCGTCGCACCCGCCGTCACAGCCGATCATCCACCTATGATTATCGGGCTTGCGGCAAATGCAATACAAAGCGTTGTCGTCGGACGAACCCTGCTCCTCATCGTCGTCGGAAGCATGAGCCGGAGAGGACCGCGCATATTCGGGCGCAGGAGAGGATCCGGCAGGAGTACCGGCTTGAGACCCCTTCCTCCCGTTTTTCGGTTTCGCTCGAGAGGTAGGCGTTGCCGACCGTGCTTTCGAATCCGAATCGGGGGCCTCGAGTCTACGTTTCTTCGGGGCAGGTTTCTTCAGCGCGGCGGTTCCTTTCTTCTTGATGGTAGATGTGCCTGGCGCAGGGCGCTTTTTGGATGGCGCTGAAACGGGTTTGGCTTCGGTTGTGTTTTCGGGCGCGGCCGATGATTTCTTCGTGCGAAGTCCTAGATCGTTCTGCTTTAATGCTTCAATAGCTTTCAGTGTCTCTGCATCCACACCATCTGCTGTGATAGACGGCCGTTTCTCTGTTGACGGCCCAGAGTGTGAGTTTCGCCGTTCCGAGCCAACAGCAGTCGGTGTACCGGTTGGTTCGTCTTTGATAACAGGAAATGGCGAGGGTCCTGTGGGTTCTTGCTTCAAAGCAGCATCAGTCGATAAACGAAGAGGCGTCTGCTCTGCCGACTCCGTTTTGCGTATCTGCGTGGTGGTAGGCTCGTCCCGTACAAAGCCTGGCTCACGATTCTGCGTGCTGTCCAGGCCAGGCTCACCACCACGCACCGTCTGCGACACGTCTGTTCCATGCATTGTATGTGCTTGTCTCTGTGTCGCAACCGACCCATAAATTCCGGCCGAGTCCTGTTGGCAAAAGGACTGAATAGGCGCGAGTACCACATCCGGAGACGGCAATGATATCAGCGATGATCTACGCCTCTGCTCCTCCGGCGACCGCGACCCATGGTGGTACTGGTGTAAAGTAGGAGAGTGTGGCTGGGCCTGTTCGACGGGCGGCGATGGCTCGACGGGTGCCATATGGGAGCCAAAACTACTCGTACGTCGCGCTGGAGGAGGTGGATGTGAAAATGATGTGGGAGAGGGGAGCTCCCGATTGAAAACCGGGACATAGTGTTGGTCGGGGGATCCTGCGGTCGCGAGCGCGGTGAGCGCAGCAGCAGCTTCGTATGTGGTAGCGGGCCAAGACGAAGTCTGCTGCTCAGTAGGAGGAGGAGATTCGTGGGACGTGGATGAATGCGACGGGCGCCGTTGGCCGGTGGCTGTAGGCCCGTGGTTGAGCAAAGAGTTGATGCTGCTCATTGTCGTGTCGAGTTTTCGGAGTCTGCACCACGGCGTTGCAGAACGGACGGGAAAAGGACGACGTCGAGGGCGGTTATGGAATGTTCGACCGCAGAATCTGCATGGCGAGGAAGATGTGGGCGCGTGAGCAGCAATGCTGAGGTGGAGGCGGCTTCAACAGAAAGGCTTGCGGGTGAAGCGGGTGAAGCAGACGATGGCTTGGCATCTATATGTGGGCGGGGACTCGGAGTCGCCGCAACAGCTCTGCACAACTGCGTGTGACGAGAGGGAGGTTTAACAACAACTTGCTGGCAAGCTGTGCACTTGCACAAACGGTCATCAAAGCTACATTTTGCCGTCGCTCTGACAAATCGTGGTCATATTATGAACGCCGGAATATTATCCAGCCGACAGCAGAGGAGGCGGTGACAGCTTCCAGCTACTTCGGTAATTATTCAAGACTATACCTTGGCCATCCGCTTCCCTAATCATCATCATCGTCGTCCTCGTGGCATCTCCTGCTGGGACGTCCTACACCCCTCCGCCCACCGCTCTGTGGTTGTGGTGTTGCGTCTCCATCCGCCGCACGCTCGCGCTGCTGGGCCCTACTTCCTTCCGCCACTCCCAAGCTTCGGCTAAGCCGCTGCTCAAGATCCTCCATCGACGACCCGCTATACACTGTCCGAACCATGTTCGCTACTGCCTCCTCGTCTACTTCCACTTTACCCCGAGGCCCTACGTAGTAGTCTACCAGCTCTTCACCGGACGTGTCCTTGACTTTGACGATGTATCCCTCCTTGACCATCCGTTTCAGGACCTCCTCTGTGCTGTCCACAGGTGTATTATGATGTGCATTCATGCGTTTAAGGAATCTGTCGAGCTTCCCTTCCGAAAGGGTGCCACCTGAGAGTGATATGAGTGCGATGACCATCGTATACAGGCCTACGTAGGCGCTTTCGAGCTCCGAGTTAGGTATCCGCGGTGGCGGTATTATCTCTGGTGCGCGGAAAGCGTCGAGAAGGACGTTGCGTAGTACCCATTGGTTGCTGGTTTTGGATTGTGATTCTGAAGCTGCGGCAGCTGGGATGCGTTAGAGAGGTATGATCGATCCGGTGATCTATGACCTACCGCGCTTTTGTCTCATCGTCGTCTTCTCCTTGTTTGGCAGTTCTACCATTTCCATCCCAAAAGTGTCGATCAGTTGACTGTTGGCGGCGTCGAAGACCTGTCTGAACTGTCGCGAATGAACTCCAAGGACTATCTGCCTTAGCCTTTCGTCATGGACATAAACATCTTCCACAGTTACCCTTTTGCGAGACATCCTGCCTCTTTATTGGTATGCGCGCGTATTCGCATGCAAGCGCATACCGCACCAAGCTCTTTGCTAGCTGGCCGGTACTCCCAGACGCATGAATTCCGTAGTCCTCTTCTCCATCGGCCGCCACTGCGGAGGTATCCGCATACTGCTCTCGCAGCCCGGAGCGTGGTAGTTGCGAAGGTATGTGATTGTCATCGTCCCCCGGCTATGAAGGGTCAGTATAAGAGGTAAGACGGAGCGCATAGACCCGAGACTCACTGCACGGCGCTTCCTCGATGTCGGGGGCATTTTCAAGGGCAGGTTGAATTGTTGTTCCCGAAAATCCAGAATCGGTGTAAACAGTGTAAGACAAGGGTCCTAAGTAGTCTCGGACATTCGCGCGTGGAATTGGTGGGGAAGACGCGTCGCGGTGCCCGCTTCCCGCAGTTGGCGCCAGCGGGCTTGGCGTTCGTGAGCCAAGAGATCACTTCCCTGACGTCTCCACTCCACTTTAACCTTCAATTGACCTCACTTCACCTTACCTTCCTCTGGGAACCTTCACGTCTTACAGGTCCTGTCCCAGCTACCCAATCCCCTCGCCCCCTTGCTTATGCATCAATCATGATCGCCACACGCTTAGGAGGTCCCCGTCGGCCCCTCTTTCGCTGCCTCAATGCGATTGCGCCCTCCCGCGTTGGTGCACAATCTCGAGCCCGCTACAGCAACGAATTCCGCATACCTTCCAACTCGCCACCAAAACTCCGTGTAGAACCCGAATCCCGCCTGGCAAAGTCCTTCCGCGAGGGCAAATTGGGCGTCGATGTCGATGCCATCAGCCTCCACCGCGCGCAAGCTGTGCGGCGACATAAGGTGCTTCAGCGGAGGAAGAAGCTCATTTTCTTAGCGATTTGCTCAGCCATAGCGCCGTTTATTCTCTCTCGAGTGTTTTGGCCCCATGTCTATGAAGAAAGAGATCGGAAGAAGAAGCAGGACTTAGAGGAGGCGGCAAAGAAGATTGCGGAGGGTGAAAAACCGAAGAGCAGAGGCGCAATTGATCTCATATGGCCGAAACCCGTCAACAATGACAGTGGGCGCGTCGCCGCAGATGAGTTCCAGGGCAAAAAGGTAGTAATTGCCCCGGGGGATAAGATCATTGCCGCTCCCGAGGGGGCGGAGCATCCAACCGCGACGGATGCGGAGGCAGTGGAGCTGGTCGAAACGGGAACGTCATATGTGCCCTATTTTCCTAAGACGATTGAAATCCCTACTTCTTCTGGACCGGAGGGAGTAGAGTCGAAGGCCGAGTATACTCTGCTTGGTTTGGGTATTCGGAAGGTGTCGTTTCTGCGTGTGCAGGTGTACGTGGTTGGCCTGTACGTCAAGACATCTTCCCTCGGTAAGCTGCAAAATCACCTCATAAATACTGTAAATCCCAATGCCTCTGCATTGATCCCCGGCGAGAAAGAAGACCTCCGTCAAGCACTTCTCGATGCAAACCGGAGCAATGAGATCTGGGAATCCATTCTTACCGACCGGGGCACAAATGGTGTGGAAATGGCACTTCGCATTGTTACCACACGTGGCACGGATTTCAATCATCTCCGTGATGGACTGATGCGTGGCATCATGTCGCGCACCGACGAGATTTCCCGGAAACAGGCTGAACTGCGACGACAGCAGGCCGCTGAATCCAAAACGATTGCTCCGCCAAAGCCGGTCCAGGATAGCGAGTTCTCGGAAGAGAGCTTCGGCCTTGCAATGAAGGATTTCAAGGCCTTGTTTGGAGGAAGGGGAAGTGCACCCAAAGGTTCTGTGCTTCTCCTTACCAGAGATAAGCACGGCGCATTGGAGATGCTGTACCAACCGCTGAAGAAGACGAACAAAGGGGAGAAGCTGGGGGAGCTTTCGCGGCTTGGTGCGGTCTACGACGCTCGCCTGAGTCGGTTGCTGTGGCTGCTGTACCTTGGGGGGCAGAATGTGAGCTCTGAGGATGCGAGGAGGAATATTGTCGATGGGTGTATAGGACTAGTTGAGAGGCCTGTTGGGACCGTGGAGGCAATGGTGCAGTAATAGTTGGTCTGTCTATGTTGCTTACGCTCGAGCAGGTGTATGGTCTATTTTCTGCATGTGTAAGATGAAGACTCCGGGTGTGGCTGGCGAAATGTTCTCTCCAAGAGTTTCGAGCCCTGTTCTATTATGTTGCGTCTATTCGTCCTACTCTAGTGCTCATCGCCAACTGCCAGCCTGTAGACCTGGACGGACTTGACCCATCCACAGAAAGCGTGTAGGTAACTACAGCAGATCTGTCCAGTCTGATCAATCTGAAACAGGTAATCGCGAGCGAGTTTGACTCTCAATGGCTGTCGACCTAGATTCTGATATGGGCATCCAACTTCGATCTGACGGTGGTGTGATGTCAAAATTCGCACACGAAGACCAACCTCAGCTCGGCGCCACCAAGGCTGGAATAACAGACCGCAGATAGCCATGCAAATCTTTTCAACTGCGTACAGTGTGTGAAACAAAATTGACGGAAAACCTGTTAGCTGTCGATATATCTTACCAGAGTTAGTAGGAGCGGGAAAACACTAAGAATGCACTGATTCACTCATCCGCAGTGCAAAACCCCTCCTCGCGGTTTCAACACCTCGATATCAAGAAAAGGAAGTGCTCTATCCTTGTGACAGCCACATGGCTTGCGCCCTCTCCGTAGACGGCAGTGGTATGATGAGGATGACTGAGGTCGGTGCTAATTCTAGATCCCAGTCCTGAGACTGCCAGTCCAGTTCTTATATGGTTCTAACCATCCCATGAAATACATTTGATCAGTACCTCTCTCGCACCAGCTTCTGTTTTATTAAGCCTATTAACAGGCTCTTACCATGTTGCCCTCCACCCCTCTTATAATTGTGCTCTTCTTCTTCAACCTCATCACTCATGCCTTCGACGGCACCACCACCTTCGATACCATCCTCGTAGCTCACGCAGAACCTACATTTTGCCCAACTCCCTCTTTCGGCATCAAATATGTTCCAGATCCTGACTATCAGGTCTGCTGTTTCTCGGGTTATCCGACAGTAACGAAGTCCACGGCGAAGAGGCCCGGCGGGAAAACGATATTTGCTTGCTGCCAGGAGGGGTATACCTGTACCGGTGCGGCGCCGGTCATGTCGGATTGGAGTATGGATTCGAATGGTATGACTTGGAATTGCCCTCTGACGAGCCGAAGTCAATGCTGACGCTCCTTCAGGAGATGTTCATTATGTTGCACTCGCAACACCGCCGATGCCCACACAAGGTCAGAACTTCTGATTGACGTAGCGGCGGGCCCCTTATTCAACATCCGAGAAACCCTATAACTTGTCTACTGACTAACATTTCTGAGTTTTCAGGTGCCCCTGCCACCGGAAACCCACCCTCGCCCACAACAGGCAGCACAGGAACCAGTTCCCTACCAGGCGCCACACCATCGCCACCCAGACGAATGGTGTCGTCGTCTACCTATACAATGACATCAACAATCAGAACAATAATAACAACCCACAATCAAATATCAACAACGCTCCGGCTCCGAAGAGCGAGGCACCAGGTGGTGGTGGCCTCTCTCCAGGTGCTATCGGAGGAATCTCCACCGCTTGTGCACTCGCCGGCACCTTACTGACGGCTGTTTCCACATGGTACGGAGTCAAATCCTACAAGGCGAGGAAGTCGAAGCATTCAGCAAAGGCGGGTCGGGCTGAAAAGGGTGCGCGTGAATTGTCTGTGCATGGGGGGCTGCTTGGGGTTGTGCCTCAGGAACTGCCGGCTCACCAAGCCTAGTTTAAGTTCACGGCTCACACAAATTCGGATTACTGACTCCTGTCCTCGAGTCTGGGGCTTGAGGTGACAATGCCAATGCCCCTTACAGCCCCCCGCTTCAGGTTTTGCTTCGATCCGTCTTCTTCTTGTGGTTGTGCTTTGGTGCTGATTCCTGGTAGGCTGTAATGATTCACATCCTCGAAGTGGCACGGTTCAAGAAGGTTTTTGGTGCAGAGGTATATGAGACGCATTGGCTTATGCTTTTGGGTCCCGCGAATGTGCCCGGAAGGGTACAAGTTGGTTTAGGATAGCTTCTACGAAATATAAGGTTGTTTTCTTTTCTTGTTCGCATATCGTGGAATAGTCCTGGTTAGGACGGGTGAATATTCTGTGCTTTGTGATGAAGATATGGATTAGCTTCCCTGTGTTTAATGTCGTTCCAATAAATGGAGGATAGATTGGCAAAGCCGTAACAAGCAGTGGACGGAGGAAGTGCAGATGCTGGAGTATACTGCGGTGGTGTGTACAGCTCCCAAAAGTTATTGCTAGTTCTTACCACCTGCGCACTACTCTCCGAACCATTCCAAAGGTACTTGACTCTTATATCTATTCCTTATCCTCTATTTGCAATTAGGCTCCGAATCATGATATGCTGGTTGATATCTCTAGTGTATGTTTACCTTTCACCATGTACCCATGCTGAGAGGAACATAGGCTTTCACCGACCTCACCAACGCGGGGCGGTTGATCCCAGTGAACCGGAATGGGCCCACACACGATAGATCTGCCATTCGCTACACTGACCATGAAGCGACTTGTCGCTGCTGTTATGTAAACAAACACAACTGTCTCACAACAACTTTTCATCTTACCCAACCACAACGTCACCAACACAAATCCAAGTGTCGCAACACAACCTCAACTTTACACAATTCAACCTCGATTCCCCATCACACTCAGCATCAAACTTGCACAACCTAAAGAGTCAAAGAACATCACAGTCCACGATAATTACGACGCAACTTCAACGATGAGTTCTGCGACCACGAACGAGTCCGGGCCTCTCTCGCGATTCGAGCGACTACCTCGAGAAACTCGCCATGAAATATACTCATACATTGGATATCCGGTAGGACGCCGTATCTGGACGCAATGCGAGCTTTCATCACCAAACAAAATCGCTCGTAAGCGTGGGCAAAAGAAACACAAACCTAGTCCTCCAACACACCCCGTCCCACACATCGAGGGACGGTGCCAGCCCGCCCAAGGTCCCCACGGGCAGCAATGCGACCCCATTGAGCAGAAGACACGGCTCATGTTCATCATACTTGACAACGAAAAGTCATTTAGCCGCAGAAGAACCAGCAGGATGAATCCGCTCGTGCTCCAGTGCATACTGGAAAGCCACTCCGGACCCGTAGAGCTCAATTTCGAGAAGGGCCTCCTGAAAGTCAACAAGGCCCTCCGCGAGGAACTCCTCTCTCTTCTCCACAGTGGCATTCGAGTCATCTTCGACCAGGGATACAAGCCGTCGCCTAGGCTTCGCCCGCTCGGGGTCCCCAACCCACTGCATCACTTGACCGCCGCCACCCTTACGTGCGGTGCAGAGCTCCCCTCGGGGTCTTCGCGGTTCCAAATCTCCGAGGACATATGTTCGATCAGGCATTTGGCGAAGGAAGCATGTGCACTAAAGTATTTGACGTACACCCCTGTTACATGGCACATCCTCAACTGTCCCGAAAGCCAGTTGAATGAGCTCACAGCCGCGTTCGGAGAGCTCGCAGAGAAAAGAATGAGCACTCTCAAATCCCTCACCATCCGATCGAGGGTTCTCCAACAGAAGTTGGAGGATTCCTATGGCGTTCCGCATCGCGCGCGTGAGATGGACAGTCAGGGTAAGCCGTGGTTCCTCTGCAAGAAGACGCACGCTAAGGGCTGGAGTATCTCTATCTCTGCGCTGGGTAGAGAAGTCGATAGTACGTTGGGGGTCGATTGGATTGAGAAGGGGCGTAAGGTTGAAATTGTCACCGATTGGTGCAAATCAATGCTGGGGGATATGAGGTTTCACAATGGGTTCTTGTTTTTCACGAGAGCAGGGCGAACACAGGGAATGCGGATCGAATGGGGGGATGGGAGTCTGGGAGCGACTGCACACCGCGTTATCCAGTGACGAGTGATCGAGCCCCGGGCCATGCAGGCTGAATTCATCAAAGGGACGAGTATCGACCAAGGGACAATTCGTGGACGTTCACTGATGGAAATGACAAGGATGTTTTGATGGCATGGACGTGTTTGGAGACGTGTTGGGAGAATGTCTAAGGTGGAACACTGGAGGATGACGAGCAATCTTCGTGTAAGGAATGTTCTCTGCATTCTACATGGTTAGAAAAGGTGGTTAACGTGAAAGAAATGTCTCTATTATCTCATCAGTGTTGATATTTCTGAGTGATACACATGTAATTCCTGACAACTCTTTCAGTCCTTAGTACGCCTGGGGTCCACGACGCGTAAGCACCACTTCAACCTCAGTACCAACGCATGATGAGAAGACACTGTAGTAACCACATATGCATTATATTTCCGGCCCCAGTCATCGGCGTTACTCGTACCCACGTACCCAAACATCAAGAACATCTATCGAATTTGACTGTACATAGACAACTCCAGAGCAATGCCAAAGAAATGCAGGTAGGTGATACCAATCGGAGCCGTCATACCCCCGATGCTCATCAATAAATGAGAAATGATGCTGCTGACAATAACCTGCTGGGAGCGCGCTGCTGCATCTCGCTCCTGGGAAACAATCTATGCTGCGCCGAGCCCGACTATGAATCGTGGGCAAGCTCGCGCTGGTGATTCGTACTTCCAAGAACGCCTCTAAGGAAAAGGAAATGATGGTGGTCGTGGTTCGGATTTTTGCTTTCCTTCCTTTCAGTCGAGCTCATCGTCCACCCACCGAGATTTCGAACCCTTTCAGTGGTGAGCACAGCTCGACGCTGGAAAGCTCAGCCAGAGAGGATGCTTAAATGAGAAAGGACATAAGAGCGGCCTCTCTCATTTAAAAGGGGTAGCCGCCGGGGTACTGGTGACGCCCTCCAGCACCACCAGGCATACCACCGCCGAACGGGTGGCCTCCACCACCGGTGGGGAAGGAGAAGCCACCTCCGCCAGGGCGGCCTCCGCCCATACCTCCGCCACCCATGCCGCCGAACATGTTGAACACTGTAGAGAACCTTATTAGCATGCTCCATGGAAAGGGAAATCGTCAAGATGACTTACGCATTTCAGGGTCGATCTGGACGCCGCCGCCGCCCATTCCTCCCATGCCGCCGAAGCCGCCGCCGCCGCCGAACATGTCGCTGGGGTCGATGAGGTCTTCGCCGGAGTCGTAGCGCGCACGTTTCCTACAGAGCAGTTAGAAACATAAACTCAGCTGACATGAATTGGATATGGAGTAAACGTACTGAGGATCACTCAACGTCTCATGCGCCTCCTGAATCTCCTTGAACCTCTCCGCTGCCTGATCATCGTCGGGATTCTTGTCCGGATGATGCACAATGGCCAGCTTCCGGTACGCCTTCTTGATATCCTGCTCCGTAGCGTTCTTATCGATACCAAGGAGCTTGTAGTAATCCTTGCGCTTGCTCTTCTTGAGCTCCAGCTCCGCATTACGGATTTCCTTGGCGATTCCGGGCTCGGAGGGGTTCGCCTCCTGGATCGCTTTGTACTCCCTGACAGCTTCTTCCCAGTTCCCGGACTCGCCGAGGGCCTTCGCGCGCGTCTTGCGGGCTTTGGTATACCCCGGGTCGAGCTCGAGCGCCTTATCGCAGTCTGCGATGGCCTGGGTCCAGTTCTGCAGCCTGGTGTGGCAAAGCGCACGATTCTGGAGGATCTTGGAGTTTGTGTTCTTGTTCGCGGGGTCGATTTCGAGCGCGGTGGTGTAGGTGTCGATGGCTTCTTGGTAGCGACCGGCTTTGAACGCTGCGTTTCCGGCCTCTTTTGTTCGGTCGAGCTTTTGTACCATCCGGAGGTACTTGACGGCGTCTTTGAAATCAGGGTCGCAGTTCAGAGCTTGCCTGAAGTGCTGAATCGCCTTCTCGTTCTCGCCCTGGCCGTACAGGGCACGACCGCGCAGGACGAGCGCTTCGGGATCCTGGCTGTTGCTTCGTAGTAGAGTCATGGCCACGTTCTGGGCCTCGCCGAGCGCATTCACGTTGCCCATCTTGAGGTGTGCTTCTCCTCGCAGGAGCATCCACTTCCTTGGCCGCTCGACACCGGCGCCCAGGCCCTTCTCCGCCTCGTTCAGGGCATGTATCACCATGGAGCCAGCCCCGCCATTTGCGCAGATCTCCTGCGCCTGCTGCAGATGCCTCTTCATGCTCAACGCGGGTTGCTTATCCTTTGCCGAGCAAGGGGGATCGATGGAATCGAAAACGGCGAGCGCCTCATCCGGCCTTCCCAAGCTGGTGTACAGTCTTCCTAACCGCAGCAGGATCTTCATGTTGCCGGGATCTAGCTCGTCCGCCCTCTTGCAGTCGTCCAATGCCTCCACGAATCGGTTGGCGGACATGAGGGCAGCGGCGCGGTTGGAGTAGTAGGTGGCATTTTTGGGATCGGCTTCGATGGCTGCACAAAATGGATTAGCTCGGATAAAATTAATGGTGAAGAAGCGTGGGCGTTGTTGCAAGCACCGCTCTGTGCGAGGCAGCACCCGTCCCACCAAAGGATGCAATAGATTTTCTAGAAGGAATGGCAATGCCCACCTTTCGAGTACTCCTTGATCGCCTGGGCGTAGTCCTTGATCTTGAAGAACTTGTTCCCGGCGGCCTTGTATGATTCGGCGTCTATGGTCGGGGCCTGCGCAGGCGGCGAGGCGGCCTCTGGCGTGGCGGCATAGTTTGCTGACTGGGGCGGGGGACTCGTGGTGTAGCGGTGCGGCGGAGGTGCAGGGCGGGCGTCCTGCTGGTCGCCATTTGTCGCAGCGGTGCCGTTGGGCGTATTATTCTTGGAATTATTGCTGGGCGAGGCGGTGGTTTCCCTGTCGATTTCCATGGGCTCCGGGGTGGCCTGGTGTGCGGGCTGGTTTGCGGGCGGGTCGTTGATGTTCATCTGCGACATGGCGGAAGTGGAGAGCCTCCGCAGCTCGTCGGGCGGGAGATTGAGGGGGTGGGAGTCGCGGTCGTACTTTGAGGAGCGGCGGGAGGAGTAGGAGGAAGAACGACGGTCGCGGTCTTTGAGGCGGTTGTGGGATTTTTTGTCCGGGGACGAGGGAGGGGTTCCCGGATTATTCTGACGCGAGGGCGAACCGGGGGGCAGTGAGGGAGTCTCTCCAGGCGGTGGAGGATTCTTGGACGACGACGCGGATGACGACTTCTTGGAGGATTTACCAAAGAGCGAGGGTAGCACCATCGAGAAAAGAAGAGTCAAAGGGGCGGCCGAAAGGGCTTCCTGGTGTAACTTTCAGAAGTCTAGTGTCTTCGCCGGTGCAAGCTTGAGAGCGGAGACGGACCGAAAAATACAACGGGACACGGCTAGAGAATTTGGACACGGGATAGAATTGCTAGAAGCTTCCAGGGAAGTCAGGGAAGTCAGGGACCAGCCTCCTGCGGGCACCCGGGCGGAGGATAAGTTCTCGCGTGCTGCCGGCCGGTTGCTTCAGCTGTGGCGCTGGCTAAGGCTGGTTGCGTGCTTGGTTTGACGATCCCTTTGTGGCTTTTCTATCATCTATCCGCGAGGGTTCGTGCTGAGAAGTCTTTCAGGGAGAGGAGTCTGGACTTGCTGCTTCGCGACTTCTTGTTCTCTCTTCACAGGAACGTCGAGATAGAAACTGGGCCGTAACGGAGCACCCTCAGACTCTTGTCCATCATCATATTTCTTCTCTTGCCGCCAGCCACTCCTTCAATTTGAGTCCCTCCGACAATCAAAAACGTGCGCGGTCCAATCCCATTTGAGGGGGGCTGGTCGCTACAGCATCGAGACGAGCAACAACAACAGACGGGGAACAACAAACACTGCAGATCATGCGCTCCCTCTCACATTCATTTGCCCTCATGGACCTGGTTTGTCTTTTCTCAGATTTCATTTGTCTATTTCTCCCCTCTCTCCTTCGCTTTACAGCCTCCCTTTTTATCAATGGTCATTTTGGGGCACCCCCAAAGTGCCTAGTGACCAAAGTGCCTAGTGGAGACGGGAAGAACTACTATACGTGCAGAAGCGCCACTCACCTAAGGTTTTAGTCACGACCATTTCATCGTCTCTGATTTCATACTGTTTCTTCTCCGTTCGTCTAGCCACTGGAGGTTCTCTATGCTTCCAGGGGTCATTATGTATCCATGCCCGCCCATGTCCCAACTTCAGTGAGTCGATAGCCTGGGGTTGCCTCTCCCCGATCGAGGGGTCAACCACATCCAATATTCGACGACCGTGACGCTCTACACGCACCTTTACCTCTGGAGCACCCTGGATCGGCCTGGCTAGGGATGACTTCCTGCCCTCTTTCGCCGACATACACAGTAGGCATCACACCCGCCAATTCCTTCTGCGGTGGTCAGCAGCACGGTGAAGCTTAGCTAACTTGTCATCCTCGCCGTCAACTTGAGCCACTCGCATTATTGATCCGGGCATGACTGCTTTCCGTGGTCAGATTTGCAGCATTTATCCAAATTGGATCTGCTCGATGCATGGCATCCCGAAGTTCATGATCGTAGAATATCTCCACAAAGCCGCGTGGGCGGAACATATATTGACAGATAAGACGTCTGAATGTCACCAACATTTCAATTCTTTTCCTTCCTTTTTCTTATAGTCCCTAAAATCTAAGCGCAATGTCTCCATCCATTTACCACGTCCTGGCCGGAGCATGGATGCTCCTCAATAACACAATGTAAGTCACCCTTCACGCCCCCCATGACGTCGACCTTTATAGTAACATAATCTCTGAAGCGTCTACGACAACGGCACCGTAGCGCCCTCACAAGGCCCCACGGGGCCCAATGACTTGGGCTTCCTCCACTACACTGCCACGGGGCACATGGCCGCCAGCTTCATGTCGACAGTCCCCGAACATCGGCCTCTCAACATCAGCTGGCCTCGCAAAGACACAGACCGCGACATCGACTGGGCCCAAGTAGGCCTCCACACGCTCACCTATGCGGGGCCCTACTCGGCCACGGTATGGAATGAGACGCATGGGAACCTGACGCATGGTCCATTAGAGTATGCAGGGCTGCCGTCCTGGGTCGGCACGAATCAGCGGCGGAATTATACCCTGCTGGAGGGAGGCCAGGTATTGCGGATTACGACACGACAGGAGGACCGTGACTATACCGGCAGACTTATCTTTCGAAAGATTGGAAGGACGTATTGAATCTTCGTTGTGATAAGGTTGCATATTGCATATAATAGGGTATGACAGAAACGATTCTTTGGGGTCTCCTCGTGTAAGAGCGTTTTGAAAAGCTTCTTCAAAATTCTAGTTTTGAGACATGATTTCTCATTAAACCCAATTATCAATGTGGGATTGCCTTGAAGTGGGCACTTATAGTCATCTCCAAGGGAAACTCCAGAATATATCTAGGTACTGCACGCTCCACGTGACTGAATCTGAATGATGAAGGCTTAGTCATCCACACGGCCATCACTGATTGTTTGGCGGCATCTCCGAGTGCCGACACCGACCCCGCGTCATCACGGCTCCAGCTCTTTCAACAGTCAAGCTCACAGCTCTTTCACCTTGGAAACGCTATCCAGGGCGGATCTTGAAGTGAACTTGTGTTCTGCTTACTTTCTTACGCTCGTTCCCGCTGCAGCTCCATCCTCTCACCTACATCATCTATGAGCTGCTGCATTATCACCTCTGATAAACACCCCTAGACCGAGAATCACAAGGAACAAGTAGGCGAACAGTCTACGCTAATTACATCTTACAATCGGTCCTGCAGGTCCCCGCTTGCGATTGCTCCCTCGCATCCAGCGGACTCACTCTTATCCACTTCCAACGGGGACGGTACGCAAACACCCACCACACTGTTACACCTGTTCTGTGCACGAGCCGGTCTGCGTTCTCCGCTTCTACGCGAACCCTGAGGTTGCATACTTTGCCCATAACCACCAAACCCAAATTCCAGGTCGACGAGCATAGCAGGTTCTGAAGCGGAGGACTGCTTACCCTGACACTCTGCGACTCATTGTCCCCGCGTACCAGGCTCTCACACAGGTTCATAGGGGTCCACCATGGGGCTAACATACAACAACTATCTCGACTCCAACAACAAGATCTATGGCTGCAAAGTGTGCAAGACACACCTGGCTCTGCATGATGACATCATGAGTAGGGTGAATGACTTCCCCAGTCCCTCTCGAGGAGTTCTCCCAGTGCACTTTGAGGACAAGGCTGACATGATATGGTTGCTTGCAGAACTTCCGCGGACAGCACGGGAGAGCGTACCTGTTCGACAGCGTCATCAATGTGAACGAGTCGGATCCCACGGAGCGGAACATGACGACCGGGCGCCACATTGTGCGTGACATTTCCTGCCGTCAGTGCAAGGAGACGGTAGGGTGGAAGTACGACAAGGCATATGAGAACGCGGAGAAGTACAAGGAGGGCAAGTTCATCCTCGAGGCAGAACTGCTCTGCCAGGTGAACTAGTCGCGTGCGTGCCTGGTTCTGGCATGACACTATATGGCGTTCATTGGGGTCATGGGGACAGATTATTTCGGATATATGGTGGGCTCAATCTTTGGCTGGCGTCTTTTATGTGGGTATATGAGACGGTGTTTTTGGTGGACTCTGGACCCTTTGCTCCGGGGATACTGGGGGAATTCACCGGCTTGCGGAAAGCTCAGGAATCTTGGATTCGATTCCTTAGGACTCACCTCAACCTTTTGGTACGTTCCCAGGGGGTCACTCTAGTACACAATGGTACTGCTTCAACACTGCACGTGCGTTTCCTTGATACCTTCTCCTGATCGGGTGGGTGCACCCGATGCTGCTATTGGGATCCGAATCATGGTGGAGAGGGTCGTCTAGCTTCATCATATACCCCGCATGGACCTCGGCGCGGGGAACACCGCGAGCTTATAAACGCCGCGGGCAAGGTATGGCATGGAAGCTCTTGGGTTATTAATCCCTCTTTTCTCTTGACTCGTTCATTTCTTTTCGACGTTGTCTTCTTTCTTCTGCTTGCTTTACAGCCCCCCTTGAGCGTAATCTCAGATCTTCTACATGTCGAACGGAACGATGAAGGCGGTGGTCTTCAAGGGCCCAAAGAAGGTGGTGATTGAGGAGAGGCCGATTCCCAAGATTCAGGATCCGACGGATGTTATTGTGAAGGTTGACAAGGTACCTACGCTGCAAACATTCCTGGGAAGGACTACGTTGACACTTCTCGCAGACAGCGCTATGTGGAAGGTATTCATATTCCATTGACTTCCAGATCCCTCCGATCCAACGAGCAAAACCCCCCTAACTGGACTCCAGCGAACTCCACGTCTTCCGCGGCCACCAACCCTCTGGGACGGACTTCGTCATGGGCCACGAGTTCACCGGCTACGTGCACGAGGTCGGGTCGTCGATCAGCACGCTCCGGGTCGGCGACAAGGTGGTGTCCCCCTTCACGACGTCGTGCGGCGCCTGCTTCTACTGCCGCAACGGGTTCTCGTCGCGGTGCAGCAAGTCGCAACTGTTCGGCAGCGTGGGCCTCGACGGCGCGCAGGCGCAGTACGTGCGCGTCCCGCTCGCGGACTCGACGCTCGTCAAGGCGCCCGAGGGAGTCAGCGACGAGGCTCTCGTGCTGATGGCGGACATCTTCCCGACGGGCTGGTTCGCGGCGTACAACGGGTTCAAGGAGCTCAGCGAGGAGCAGATCCGGGAGAGCACGGTGGTGCTCATCGGGTGCGGGCCCGTGGCGCTGTGCTCGCTGGTCAACATCGTGGACTACAAGCCCAAGCACATCCTGGCGGTGGATAGCGTGGCGTCGCGGCTGGAGCTTGCGCGCAGCCTAGGGGCGGAGCCGTGGAATTTCCAGACGGACCGGCCGGGCCTGGATGCGCGGGTCAAGGAGTTGACGGAGGGCCGGGGCGCGGATGTGGTGATTGAGGTGGTGGGGTTGAGTCCGGCGCTGAAGATGGGGTTCGAGCTGTTGAGGCCGTGGGGCGTGATTAGCAGCGTCGGGGTGCATAATGCGGAGATCCCTTGGAACGGGAATCAGGCGTACGGGAAGAATCTGAGGATTCAGATGGGGAGGTGTCCGGTGAGGAGCATCTTCGAGAAGGCGTTGGGGAAGTTGAGGGAGAAGCAGGGGCAGCTGGGGTAGGTCTTTTTGCCTGTTTGACAATCTCTTTTGATATCATGTCCAAGTGCTAACTCGTTCTAGATTCATGGCGGACAAGATTATGCCACTGACGGATGCTGTGGAGGGATATGATCTGTTTGACAGCATGAAGGTGCAAAAGGTGGTGTTTGAAGCGCAGAAATAGGTGAGGACAGCTCTAGATGCCTGTGTTAACAAAAAGAAAAGGAAAAATACAAGCTGTCGGTGTCTAATTCAATCCCCCTTCTAAAGACCTAGACATTCATATGCATACGTACCTATAAGTTATACAGTGAATGCTGAGTCGGCCCGTGCACGCGGGGTGGGGGTCGTCGAGAGCTCCAGCCACAGACGCCACAGCCACGCGCCACACGCGTCTCAGCCTCATCCATCATCTCCCACCACGCTTTCACCAGCAATCACCCTAGCAAACCGCCAGAAAACCCTATCCGTTTGTTGCTTGTCCCACTGCGCTTCCATTCACACGCCACCCGCATTCATGGTCCATCTTTCCCCGTCCCCGCCCGCTCCACTGCGGCGGACGGTGCAGCCTGCAAAGCGCATTGCATGGTCCGCCCACGCCTCGCTAAAAGCCCGCCAACCCCCTCCGCAGCCAACCAGAGAAAGCTTCAAAAATCCCCCCCCCAGACCCTTTCCCTCTTTGTCCTGCGGCGACTCTTGGCCCTTCTCCGTCACCCTTGAAGCCTTCACACCCTTCACACCCTTCGCCTCTTCATCCCATCCGTGCGCGTCTCGCTTCCTCTTCACCTCCCACCTTCACCTTCACCTTCACCCATACCATCCGCCTCTCACCACCCGCAATCTCTCCCTCCTCCGTCTCCACCCCCTCTTCTCTCTCCTCCCCCCGTCATTTCTCGACAATCTCCTCGCCTTCTCCACCGCCGCCGCCTCCCCCTCGGCGTCGTCGCGCAGCTCCTCCCCCAAATCGCACACCACACCACACGCCGCCCGCACCGACCACCCTCTCCCCCTCCGCCGCTTCCTCAACCACCACCACCACCACATCGTGAGTTCCTCTTTTCCTTCCCATGTACCCGCGCGCCTCCTCGCCATCACTCCTCCTCTCCTCCTTCTGCACCTCAACACTACTCTGACGTCCCCGTGAAGCTTCAGAGCGCTCCTCATCAACCCGCGCCCTACACCTTCATCTCTCTCCATCTTGATCACTCTCGATCCTCCAACGTTCGTGCTCGCCTCCCAGCTCTACTCTCTACCGCCATTGCTGACCGAACTGCTTTAGCGCTCCCACCCCATTTCTACACAATGTCCGTAGAAGAACCCCAACAGCAAGCCGGCGACGTCTCGCGCATCGGCGAGACCTTCGATCGCCTGGGCGTCAACGATAATGGCGAAGCCGCTCCTCGCTCCGAGCAGGAGTACACCGAGGCCCAGCTCACCCTGCGCGCCATCGTCTCCTCCAAGGAGGCAGGCGTCATCATCGGCAAGGCCGGTCAAAACGTGGCTAACCTCCGCGACGAGACGGGCGTCCGAGCCGGCGTGAGCAAGGTTGTCCAAGGCGTCCACGACCGTGTCCTCACCGTCACCGGCGCCCTCGGCGGTATCGCAAAGGCATATGGCTTGGTCGCCAAGGGTCTGTTGGAAGGCGCCCCCCAAATGGGCATGGGTGGCTTGATCCGCAACGACGGCACCCACCGTGAGTGACCCCCTCTTCCCAGACAGGCCATTGCAATCCCCTTCCCTTTTTGAAATCCTCGACTAAGTCCCCTGCAGCCATCCGCCTCCTCATCTCCCACAACCAGATGGGCACCATCATCGGTCGCCAGGGCCTCAAGATCAAGCAGATCCAGGATGCCTCCGGAGTCCGTATGGTCGCCCAAAAGGAGATGCTCCCCCAGTCCACCGAGCGCATCGTCGAAATCCAAGGCTCCCCCCAGGGCATCGAGAAGGCCGTTTGGGAGATTGGCAAGTGCTTGATTGACGATTCCGAGCGTGGTTATGGCACCGTCCTCTACAACCCCGCCGTACGTGTCCAAGGCATCGGCGCTGGTCCTCTGGCGAACGGCTCTCCAGGCATGGGACGTTCGTACAACCGTACCGGTCACGGCGCGGATTTTAGCGATGCCCCTCCATCCTACAACAGACGCTCCGGCTCCGACGCCGCTAGCCGACCGCCCCCTCCTACCCACACCGAGGATGGACAGGAGATGCAGACCCAGAACATCAGCATCCCTGCCGACATGGTCGGTTGCATCATCGGCCGCGGAGGGAGCAAGATCAGCGAGATCCGTAAGAGCTCTGGAGCCCGCATCTCCATCGCCAAGGCTCCCCATGACGATTCCGGCGAGCGCATGTTCACCATCACCGGCAGTGCCGAGGCCAACGAGAAGGCCTTGTATTTGCTGTATGAGAACTTGGAGGCCGAGAAGGACCGCCGCAGCAGCCAGGCTCAGGAGTAGGCGCGCGGCGATCGCAGGGTGCCCTCCCGTCCCGTCATCAAGGCGTATTTGGGTGTTTGGCGGAAATAGAATGCCCGTACTCGCGCCTTTTGGTGAAGTTGGGTTTTGCATACCCACATCACCTCCACACTGGACCTGCACACCCCATGGCACGAACTCAAAAACCATTCTCTCTTCTTCTGCCCCGTCAACCGGATGGATACCATGATGGGGCATCCCTTTTTCCATTACTCTTATCTGTCTGCTTCGACATGTCAGTGCAAAATTGAGCGGTTCACGATTCATGACTTATGGCTTGATAACCCCGCCTCTACAAGGGGCGGCTCGAGGTCCAAGGCGGAAGCCCAGACTTTGGAAGACGGCTGGTCCATGGATGAAGATTGGACCCTTCCCTCACTCTCTCCCATACTCGACTCCGACACTCCTGCCACATGTCACTCTCTCCCTCATCACTGTTATCCGAATTCTCCCTTAAACCCATACTCCCAATACTCCTTAGCTCTTACCCTCTCATTGCCGCCTTCCGTCAAAGTCTCCACCTCTAATCCTCCCCAGTCATGTACGGAGTCTATGGGATGATAGCTGCAGCTGGCAGGATCTGTTTTCTACTAGCCTATGTAGAGTAATGCCAGGGTGCGAGACTACTTTTTTTCATGTGCATAATACCGTGCTATCTTCGTGCAATGCGTTTGTTTTTGAATCAGGAACAGCATGTCTGCACTTCCAGAGCCCATGCCCCAGCACCGATGGGATTGTCGGAAAGATTCCGAATGTCGTTCCGAACCCCCAGCCACGCTCGGACCAATGACGAGGCTATATTGGGATCAAAAGTTCCATGATGCCACATCTCAACTTTCACGGCCACACATAATCAGCATTGCAGCGCCTCTCCTCTCTTCTTGCACTCCTTTTACACCTTCGAAGACCTTGGGTCTCGACGAACTTCCCTTCAAGTCGCCCCTTGTTGGATAGCCAACCCCTACCACCCCTTCCTCATCCATCGTTTCCCACAAGTCGGCATCTCAAACATCAGCTGCCATGGGACGCTCGAAGCAGGCGTCGCCCATGCGGCGCGCGCCTTCCGAGACGTTTAAACAAGCGAACGGAACGTCGCACAAGCTTAGTGACGTTATCGAAACCCTGGAGCATGAGGTGGAACAGGCTGCCGAGTTGCATGCGCGCAATCCCAAAGAGATGGAGCGGAGAGAGGGAGGATTGGTTGCGCTGGCGATCTGCGTCGGCGGGATCTATGCGAGCTTGTACGTCTTACAATGAAGCATAGCCTTTTCAGAGCCTTGGAATGGGAATGTAGGATTGTTGCTGACTGGACGTCTACAGCCTCTCCTGGGCCTTCCTCCAGGAACGCATCACCACCACCACCTACGGACCCACACATGCACGCTTCACCTACTCCATCTTCCTCAACACCGTCCAGTCCGCCTTCGCCGCCCTGACGGGCTACATCTACCTCGTCTCATCCTCACCGCGCCATCCCAAGACGTCGACCCGCAAGATCCCTTCCATCTTCCCGTCCCGCGCCATCCTCCTCCCCCTCGTCACAATCGCCATCACCCAGTCGCTCGCCAGCCCCTTCGGGTACGCCAGCTTAAAGCACATCGACTATGTCACCTTCATCCTCGCCAAGAGCTGCAAACTCCTCCCGGTCATGTTCCTCCACATCTCGCTCTTCCAGAAACGCTATCCGCTGTACAAGTACATGGTCATCGGCTGCGTCACCCTCGGCGTCGCAATCTTCACCCTGCACAATCCCTCGACCGCGAAAAAGGCCGCAAAGAAGGCCGGCTCCGCCAACGCAGACGCATCCAAAGCCCTCGGGCTCTTCCTCCTGGGCGTCAACCTCCTCTTCGACGGCCTCACCAACACCGTGCAGGACCACATCTTCAGCACCTTCCGCGGCTTCACGGGCCCGCAGATGATGTGCGCCCAGAACATCATCAGCACCGTCCTGACCGTCACCTATCTCCTCCTATCCCCCTACATCGCGGGCACCCCGCTGGGGTCCTGGATCGGCCTGCCCGCCTCGTCCGCCGGCGAACTCGCCGACGCCCTCACCTTCGTCACCACCTACCCTGCCGTCGGCTGGGACGTGCTGGCCTTCTCGGCGTGCGGCGCCATCGGCCAGGTCTTCATCTTCCACACGCTCGCGCATTTCAGCTCGCTGCTGCTGGTCACCGTGACGGTGACGCGCAAGATGCTGACGATGCTGATGAGCGTCGTGCTGTTCGGGCACAGGGTGACGGGGATGCAGTGGCTGGGTGTCGGGCTGGTGTTTGGTGGGATTGGCGCCGAGGCCGTGTTTACGCGGAAGGAGAAGAAGGAGAAGGAGAGGAAGAAGAGGGAGGGAGGGAAGGGGGGGAAGAAGGAGCTGTAGGGGGTGGATGGATTTTTTTGTGCTGATGTAGGGAGTCTGTGGAGTCGAAAAGATTTGGATTTTTCTTTTCAAGGCGTGGTTCTTTACTTTTATTGGTTTGTTGCCGTCTCTTAAAGAGATTTGGATTATGGGCATATATACAGTACATATATTGGCTATAGACCTGACCAGAGAATAAAAGGATGTATTCTGTTCCAAGATGGATTTATATTAACTAAGCTATAATCTCATCTAATCTTTAATTATATACGGACATCTGGAGTAATTCCTTGACTTGTTGATTTTTCCATCACGATGTTTGCAATTGCATGCATGTGAGATCGATGATATCCATCGACATCGATCCACCGCTAACCTACTTTCGGACTAGTCCGCCTTTCCCGGAACCGCCGGAGACATCAGCGCTCGTCTCTCGTATATCTTGCTTGCCGAACCATCCAACCTTCTCTCCTCCTAAGACCTTTTCCGAGTTTCGACCACCGACATATTACCTACCTACAATTTTGTTTTTGCAGCGCATAGTAGACGGGTGGGTTTGGGGTTTGTGAGGTTGATGGTATTTTGAAAACGGTTTTAGTTATTGGTACGACGAACAGAGGCCTACGGTGTTTCTTTCCATTGGCTGCAGGGGAAGTTGGGTGTAAGAGATATCTAAGGTTATTGAAAGACAAATTTGAGGATATTTCAAGAGGTATCTCAGGATACTGCGAGGTATATCTAAGATATTGCAAAAGATATCTGAGGATACTGTAAGAGATATCTGAGGATACTGTAAGAGATATCTGCCTAGGATTTCGAACCTAAATAACTTCTTGAATGTTCTCGGTGTTGGCTGTACAAAGCTGCAGGCTCGGACAGACATTACGAAAGAGATACCCCTTTTCAGGGGCTGGAATAGGCGACTTACCTCCCGTCCGCGGGTACGGGGTGAGCAAAATGGACTCGGGGAGAAGACCTAGACCGAATCGGCAAGGGAGAGGTGGCGGCGATGCCGGAAGAGGGAGAGGACGCGGACGCGGTGGAAGAGGAGGAAGGGGCGGTTGGAAGGACAACGACAGGACCCCGAATAACAACACCGACAGTAATGGTAGTGACCAGTCCAGACCAGCACCATCCCACCCGCGAGCTATCTCTCACCGCGACTTCCAATCCCCCCGTCCTCCTCGCCCCCCTCGCTCCGATTCCCAGCGACCCCATCGTCAACCCCGTGAACAGCGAAATTACTCACCCGTCCCACCCCTCTCCGCCCTCGTCCCTGACACCACTCATGTCTCCATCATCCTGAAGCAGGATCAGCCGACGGGACGACAGGTGCACGGTGTGGTAGGCGAGATTCTGACGCGCGGGGATCATCCAAGGGGAGTCAAAGTTCGGCTGACGGATGGCAGGGTGGGGAGGGTGCAAAGAGTTATCGTTGACAGTGAGGCCGGTATGGAGGGCGATGGAACTAGGGGGCAAGTTGATAGTGAGGGAGCCCATGCGGAAGGGTGGAGCGCGGGAGGAGAGCGCGAGACGCACGGGACAGCATTCATCCATCGCGATATGTACCAGAGCGAAGAGATAAGAAGCAGAGGCAGAGGACGAGGCCGAGCCCCCCGAAGAGGAGGAGCCATGGGTTCCACACAGTCCACGCGATCCTACCACCACACCCCTGACGTTCGAGACGACCCCTACACGTACGACGAGTCCCGCCAGGACAACCGCAACCTAGGCGCCTACTTCGACGCCGCGCTGCAGCGTATGGAAGCCTTGGATCTGGAGTCCGAGACCAGGAGGGCGGGGGCGGCCGAGATGGAGTCGGCGACGGCGACGTGCCCTGTTTGTGGGGATTTTGAGGGAGATGAAGGGGCTGTCGAGTGGCATGTTGAGAGGGTGCACTTTGGAGGCGAGTGAGTGATGGGACAATCTCGGAAGAGACTAGGGTGGCAATTTGTGTAAGGCCGCCATGGTTCGTCGACGAGGGCTACGCGGAGTGCCTTTAGAGTCTAGCGGAGACGTACAGTAGCAGTCCAAAGAGATATAAAAGAAGGTCACACTAAACGTCGAACCACGCAGACGATTATTTTCCGGGTCGGCACTCCCCTTCTGAGGTGGACAGCTACGCAACTCCCACCCCATCGCTAGCGGCACAACCTCACGGCCTTCTATTACCGGGTGCGACGGAGGCCGCGCATGTAACTGGCCGCTGGTATCTCGAGGCACCCGTTATTTCTTCCGCCCCGCAGCCTTCCTCGTTGCCCCTTCACTACAGCAGTCCTTTTCCTCTTGCCTCATATTTGTGAGCTGCACGTTGAGTGCTATTACCCCAGACCTTGGAGGTCAATCTTGTCATATCCGAGAGCCCCTGAGTGAACAACCGTGGACTGACCGCGAAGGCAACATCGCAAGAGCTATTCGGCGACAGGATGGCCGGTCAAGAGACGTCTCCGGGTATCTACACCCCTCTGGATTCGTCACGAAACGAAATCAGACTCCTAGAGATTCTGCCGCGGAGCAGTGACTATGGGTGCGACGATACTGTGCATTGTCGCCTTATCCACAGCTCCCTGGACTCAAGACCGTCCTACACGGCAATTTCGTACGTCTGGGGTGACCCCAAAGTGACGAGAGCCGTGGTAGTCAATGGCCAACTGGTCCAAATCACGACGAATCTGGCCGACGCGCTGCAGCAGTTTCGGGAAGATGGTGTTAAGATCCTCTGGGCAGACGCCTTATGTATCAACCAGCAAGACGAAACAGAGAAGAGTCGCGAGGTTCAGAGAATGAGAATGATCTATCAAAATGCGGCTTTAGTTATTGGTTGGCTAGGGATAGGCGATGAATTAGACATGCGTGGGAGGTTGGCAATTACAAATATAGCACGACTGGCAGACGAGGCTGGTATACCTATGGAGATGCCCCCGGAGCCTGTCGGGACTCCCGGCGGGTGCATGGCCCCGATCAGCCAGGACTCCATGCGAAGCTGGCCGTCATTGAAGAAACGGGACACTCAGTTGAAGGACCTCCTTCTTAAATTTGACGAAGACTTGACCCGCTCCATTCGCGTCTTTCACGCAGACTTTTGGACGAGAGTCTGGGTTATTCAAGGTCAGTACAATCGTAATGAACCCTCCAAGCCTTCAAAGTTCCTTTACAAACATTTTCTACTTACTCATTCGATCAGAAGTCTGCCTGGCGGCGTCAGTAGTCGTAGCGTCTGGACCATCACGAGTGCCGTGGAACGAATTACTCACAGCTCACCGCTCCATTCGTTTCGTATGCGAGCTTTGTCAGCTTTACCCGTCTCTCGCCCCTTCAATGTTCATAGACTTGGCCTACTATCACAGGCGCGTTCGATCCGCTGCGGTCATCCTGAGTAATCATATTCAAAGCCATGGACCAAATGTGGATATCCGCAAGATTGTAGGCTGCACCACCCTAGGCAACGCCCTCACGACCACAGACACACTCGACCGTGTCTACGCTCTCCTTGGTCTTATGAAGGATGAAGATCGCTTGGCCGTTCCCGTCGACTACACGATGCACCATAATGATCTCTTTGCGAAGATGACGAAATATCTGCTACAGAGATATGGTCCCGATGTTCTGTGTCTCGCCGGGTCGAGCTACAGAGTCGGGCGCTCCCAGGACGAACTCCCCAGTTGGGCACAGGACTGGACATATACCGATGACCGTGTAGGCGGCCCCGAGCTACGTTTACCCGACTTGGAGAGACCCTTTGCCTTTCAATCCCCTTCGGAAAGATGCATTACTCTAAAAGGTGCAAGGCTGGACCGCGTTGCTAAAATAATTTTCTACACCGGATTTGTGCACGATCTAGTCGATGTAGCATTCGAAGCCGAAAACCACTACTTTCAGACCGCCGCGTTTACAGCCGCTGAAGCAGACCGGCTACGAAAGGTCATGTGCCGAATTCTTCTCTATGATCGCTTTCATGAGCCTTGGAATTTGTCTGCTTCGAAGATTGCCCGCTGCTTAATCGATTTTCTTCGCGAACGTCATGATCAGAGAGTCGTTCGTAGCCGTCAAGAGCGAAGGAACAGCGAGGTTCATCTGACCGCGGCCTATCCGGAGCACGAGGAGTTCCCGGAGGAGATTGGGGCCCCATTCAATGGCCCTTCTCGCAGTGTGTTCGTGACGGATGAGGGATACGTCGGGTGTGGACCTCCAGAAACGGAGATTGGCGATGAAGTGTATTGCTTTTGGGAGGGAACGTGGATGTATGTGCTACGGGAGAGGGAGAGGGAGAGGGAGAGGGAGGGAAACCTAGACTTACAGGAGGGAGATGGTAAAGAGGGCAGGAGATGGGAGCTAGTTGGGCCGTCGATTGTGCATGGGTTCATCGACGATCAGGAAATTCGGAGGTTTTGGGAATCTGATCCCAAGCTCGAGGATATATGGTTGGAGTGAAGGAAACATGCGCACATGGTGGCCGAAATAAGTCATGCTTCCACCGAGGAATACGGAGCTCCCACACGTCATGTGTTGCACAGTTGCAGGAGCGAGTACTTGCACTTCACCTAGCTTGGTGTGCACCCACATAATTGACAACCAGCCCGAGATCCCTTCATGTTTTCTCCAAACACCTTACCCCTTCTGGACGCTAACAGGGAGCCGAGATAGCAACCAACCTCGTCTTGTGACTGTCAACGAGTTTCAAGGAATATATATATATTTCGAAGTCGTAAAACACCTCTAGGAAACAATTAGTGCAGCTAGAATCCTCCGCTTCCGATGTCGAGGAGAAGCGTTCATTTTGTAGGAGCGGGCGCGTTTGAGAGTTCGAAGAGTCTTTTGCATTTCTTTGTTGTTTCTTTTCTGGATATTGGAGAGGCGGTGTTGAGGGGGTCGATTTAGTGGCGCATGTTGGACTCATCGTTTTGAATTTCCCAATTTGCTAAAATTGTATCCATCAGTATTCGCCAACAACGAATCGGCCGAGGTCTTGTTGGCACCTGTCAAGCATTGACAGTTGTATAGGTTGCCCCGACTCTGGCCTTAGAGACTACCACGGGAATATCTGTTGTGGGCTCTGTGGTGAGGCAGACCCAAGGTGCTTTCCGCCTTCCCCACCTCCTCCTAATATGCGTACATGTCTCTCAATCTGCTGGCGAGCTGGACGTTCCAGCTGAGTGACGTGCGAAAACGAGTGGCTCAACGAGGTCGCTTCCTGTCAGCCACATACGAACAGATTAGGCCCGAATCGGTAGTTTCAGAACGCTCAGCCTCATGGACTTGCATGCGACTTGCACGTTTCGGGCTCACCGGTAAGTTTCCCCCCTCAGAAGGGTTAGTTATGATACCGTAGGCCGAATTATCGAGGTCAGGGTCAGGTGGTGCGGGAACGACCGCCTACGTCGTCAAACCTCCCAGAATATGCAAGGCATCCGATTGAGAGCCGTGATATATATATATGTTCAAGCTTCGATTTCTTCTTGAAGCTGTTATGCCTCAGTCTTAACCTATCCTTCCGGTCTCCCATACTTCACCAGCAATCTGCCGTCTTCCAGCCTTATCAGACTCGCGCCTTCCCGTCACAGCTTCTGTTCTCCTTTACTGCTATCTCTCCACCATTCTGTTTCCCTTTCATTCTCATATTCGCCTTCACAGAATATCCGTCCAAGTTCGCTTTGGGCTCGTATTCTTTCTTTTGTTCTGCTTTCCCAGCTATCACACAGGAATCACGCACCAAACGCGATCGTTTGGTTCTCTTATCGATCTATGCAACCATCTGAGTGGTAGGAGAAAGGTGAATTCCGGTCCCTGAAAGCTGCAGTGCGTCATTCCTTCTAGAAGGGAAATAGAGCGCTAAAGAGGGGCTTTGTCACGTATTCATAACCTATCCCGCAGATAGTAAGTAAAGCGACTTACAATGTGATTTTATCTTGCTAACGGAAGGCCCGAGGGGTTGCTATCCTCCGTTCCGATCAACCATTTTCTATCTACTAGGCGTTATCTTAATAAGACGACAGTTACAATCATGTCGACCCAGTCTCGAACCGGTAAACCCCGCCGCACAATAGCGGAGCGGGAGGCCAACTATCAACGTCACCTTTCTGTTGAAGCCATGGACGCCATGCTCTTGGAACAAGAGAAAGACTTTCCAAGGCGGCAGAAGGAACAGCCAGAAGAGGAGCCTCCCCCTTATACCTCCCAGTCAGCTCCCCTCTCTCCGTTGGCTGCCGCGTCGCTTCCCTCTCCACCCTCGTCGAACCATACAGTGCCACCAGCAAGTCCACCATCCTTTTCCAAAAAAGACTTCGAGCCCAGTCCTCTAGAATTGCCCACAATGGTGCAATGCATGACACACTTGAAGCTGCTGCATGCGTTTGCGAGACTGAGGCACCAGGTTGGGAATAAGGATGGAGTGTTTGGAATCTGGGACTTACCCTCTGAACCCAGTGGTGAACTGGCCGAACGCATCCGCGAGAAACGCTGGGCCGTCTTCGTACACGTAGCCGTCCACCGCTACTTCCACTGGTGGACTACTCTTCCTTCCCACTCAAAACAGTTTCCCTCCCCCCCACGCATACAGGACTTCGACGCCTTCGCTGCCACCACGCTTTTCTCGTCAACTCGGGCGGCTCAGTTCCCCACGGATGGCTCCGGCTTGGAATCCCAGATGCAGGTTGTCGATCAAGGGGGCAAGTCGCTCCTCCCACCACTCTATGTGCTAATGGTTTGGCATGCTCATATACTGAACCCGCGCATTTACCTGGAGGATTGCATGCGTCTGTCGGGGCATTCACTCTGGCACACGCAGTTTCCCTGGGAGACTATTCACAACGCCATTGACGGGGACACGTACGAGTATCGACAGGGGGACATATACTTGGAGGATATAAGTAGTAGTCCCGGGCAAAATCCACTAACGGTCAAGTGCCCCAGGTGCCTGACGCACGTCACTGTT
Source organism: Westerdykella aurantiaca (assembly GCA_030412805.1). Lineage (NCBI taxonomy): Eukaryota > Fungi > Ascomycota > Dothideomycetes > Pleosporales > Sporormiaceae > Westerdykella > Westerdykella aurantiaca. Next base: position 5,577,822 of record JASJFJ010000001.1, read on the forward strand.
CCGTGGACACGGCCTCCCTCGAAGGAGGCGACGACCGTAGAAAGAATGGAGGCGTACCTCAACTTTGATACGGGATTTGCAGGCGAGGCTTTCCGCGACAGTTGTCCGTCGTGCAAACTGGTAATCACCCATCCAACTCTCCGCGTTGCCAAATTCATCACGGACGTCGGGAAAGTGCGCGAGTATAGCGTTCCTCTGCCCGGAACGATCCTGGGCGCCAGAGGAGTGCCCCAGATGACCGAGAAGAACAAACATATCGGCACGCACGATCCGTTCTTCCCCAACCGTGTGGTATCAAAACTCGACGAAGAGTTTGGCGTCGATGTGCTGCGCAGGCAAGTCCAAGACCTGACTGTCGAAGCACTGAAGAAGCGGTTCGAACACGCCATGTCGGACAAAGCGCTCATCTCGCGCATCAACTCCGAACAATATGCCAGCGACAGAGTCTTCAAGGAGAGCAAGATCGCCGTCCGCAAAACGCTGTCGCACTACTGGGACAACTCGTGTCTCTTCGGCATCGATCTCGTCGGTGCAGTGATCCGGCAGGGCAGTTTCGTGCACAAGATGCGGAAGATTGACTGGTTGCATAGTCCCGCGTGGAGGAATACGATGCAAAGAGCCATCGTGAAGTACCATCGCTTTACGAGGATTGTGGCGGAAAATCCCTGGAAGGTGGCGGTGCCGACTTTGGATGTCGATTTGGCGTGGGTGAGTGGGATGCTTCCTCTGCGTGATCTCCGTTATTGCTTCCAATACTTTCTTGAAACCCATAAGGTTCTTTGTTGTCATGTTGATGCTCTAGCCCTTCTCCGCTTTCCTTCCTCCTCTCAACCCACAACACCTGCTAACGTCCACCAGCACACCCACCAACTCACACCCCGGCTCTACTACGCCTACAGCGTCTCCGAAACCAAGAAGTTCCTCAACCACTCCGACAAAATCCCCGAAGACACGCTCCACACGTCCTTTGCCTGGACTTCTCGCTGCTATGAGGCCAAATACGGCACTCCCTACGCGGAATGCACGTGCTGGTACTGCGAGTGCATCCGCGAACCGCTGAGGAGTAGTCTATCGAACACGGTGTTGAATTTCCCCGGCATGCCGCAAGGATCCAAGAAGGGGTATTCCGTGGAGATGATGGCTCAAACAGAACGCTGCGGGAACAAGGACCCCTCTTTGGGTGCCCATGTGAGTAGCCACGACGCGGTGAAGAACACACGCGCGCTGTGGGCGCAGCAGCGCAGGGCGGAGCTGGAGGAGCTGGATCTCCACTACGCGAAGGTGTGCAAGCGGTGGCAGAAATTCCAGAAGAAGCAGGAGAAGAAGGGTAAAGGGAAAGAGAAGGAGAAGGAGAAGAGTGGTCCCCCCTCCAGGGAACCCGATGCATACCTCTACTCGCCCTACGGCTACCCGATCATGTACCCCTATCCCATATACGTGCCGTATTACGCGGAACCGACGTGTGAAGGGGATCGGTATACCAGTGCTGGTGGCGGAGGTGGCGGCGGAGCTTGCGGGTCTTGCGCTGCGGGGACGTGTGCGCCGAGTGCGAGTATGGGTTCTTGTGCTCCTAATATGGGGGGTGCTTCCTGCGCTGCTAGTTGCGGTGGGCATGGGGATGCTGGTGGGGGATGTGGGACTTGTGGTGGTGACGGGGGTGGAGGGTGCGGCGGGGGGTGTGGTGGGTAGGGGAGAGGGTCAATCGGGGTAAGAGTATTGGAGAAGTGCTGCTGGGGCGTTCAGAATATTTCCCCTTCTTTTCTGTTGTTGTTTAATGTAGTCGGGGTGGCAGGATTCAACAATTGCAGTATTCTTCGTACTTTGGGTTGCGAGTCTCTATTGAAACGTCTTATGTATATCCTGGTGTTGGAGGTCGGACATTAGGGCTGAGATATTAGTCAGTTCACCCGTTTTACATCTAGGGAGTGCGCTTAGAGTCTAAGGAAGGGAATCAATGTCAAGTCAACCTGGAGATCAGAGCATAAAGCCAAAATCCAAACAACCGTCGATGCAGGTCACATTTTTCAGGAGACGACAATCGATCTCCGAACGAGGGGAGGTGGAGAAGTAGTGAAAAGAGGGTGCAGTCATCACATAGATAAAGAGGAGCCTATATGGAGAAAACGTCGAAGGAGTTGTCGATGCCTTACTAAATTATCACGTACGACACTGACAAACGAGAAGTATGAAAAAACCACTGGGGATGTGAATTCTACGAAAAAGCGAGTGAGAGGCCCAACGGACCTGTTTACCAAAGACACTCAGCGTGAGGTCCAGGCCACGTCTTTCTATTCACACGAACGCAACAGATGGGCCAGCGAAAGAACCCCTAGCAAGTAAGCCATCTGACGAAGAGTTCCCACGAAATCAAGCCCACATATCCAGCACCATGTCCAGGCACCAGTCGACCGCAGCCATAATGAGTAACAGGAGAGATGCAACACTCACGAGGCGTATATCTACAACGAGGGCTTGGTCACGAGACGCGAAAGTAAGCTCACAATCACTGCATCAACGTCGCTAACGTCTCAACGACAATCTGCGCCCCGAGCAGCGTCCATACGCCCTACACCGACACCGGCGCGGTTCGGTTCGGTACGGTACGAGGCGCAGTGGATGCGGGTGCGGAAGCGGGACGCAGGGTACTAAGCACGCTGTGCTGTGCCGGGATACAGTCAGCAGTCCACCGTCAGCAGAACAAGATAGATGGCATGGACGCAGGGCCCACGTGCTGTGTGATATCCCGCCGCATTTGTGTGATTAGCGGTGAGCAAGTTGCAAGGAAGCAAACAATGTCGCATCGATGTGCGCGGATTGGGTGAAAGCTGGTAAGTCTGACTTGACGAGATTGATGATGGGGAGGGAAATCCGCCTTGTCGAGGCTGAGGTGAGACGCGGAATATGCATAGTACTGAGTGTTAAGTTGAGTAGGTTAATTATTATCCTTGAGATAAGAGCGATTCTGACGGATGGATGCAGTCATTTATTGAACTTGCTTATCAATGCAGTCAGGAAGGGCCAAAGTTTGGAGGGACCATGTCCTGTGGTCTATAGGGCTGAGCCGCCCACGCTTAGTATTTCCCGAATGTAACTGCAGATGCACAGCCATTCAAAATTCAAGGGAAGTGTGCATTTGAAGAAACGACAGTCGGTATGGTGGAAGGCGCTGCAAGTGAGACCTTGAGTGGGTTAAGCGGTGCATACCAGTATTCGGCAATAACGGTAAGCTCTGGCGTCAGTGAACGGAGTCACCGAAAGTTTAGATGTTATGCCAGGCTTGGGTTACCACGGAATATGCTAGGGCGGAGAAGTGAGAGTAACCGCATGCATGATCATAAATCTCCGAGTGTTGGATGCTGCCAGGTACTAGGGAGGACACGATCTGATAGGGCCTAGGACGCACGTCAGTAATGCAATCCGGATGGGGTGTGTATGATGACAGGCGCAATATCGTATGGGTAGCGAAGAGTCTCTTCGTCGAGTGGAAACAAGAATGATTCCATACTCGTGCACTTGGGCATGAGCGCAAATCCAAAGGAGACACATGGAAATCTATATGTTAGTCGCGTGCTGGACATGCGAGGAAATACAGAACCAGCGTTCGTGCCACATGAGGTCGCATTTGAGTAGATCCAGTTTGGGATCGAGACATCAAGACGATCGGTTCGTCGTGAGTCTGCTTGACGGGTCTACGACCAGGTACACGTTTTGAGTGCGAGTACCGTGCAACGATTGAGCTGTTCAGACAATTTGCTCAGCTGCTGTGAAGGCACCGAGTTGTCAGAGATTGATAGAATGAGACAGACAGCACGGTATTCGCAATCCGCTCGTTGGGACGTGGTGATGGGCCCGGTCCCTTCCTGGAGCCTTCTCCAGGTGTTTGAAAGTGGAGAAGAATTCTCCGGCGCGGTGCCAGCTTTGTGGTACCCGAGGCAAAGGACGGGCGACCATCCGAACGTCAAGGTCAGCAAAGGAGCCATGCAAAGAGTGATCGGCGCCGAGTGGATAGCGTTAGCGTCGAGGCGATTGAGTAGATTGAGGTCAGGAGGTTTCCAATGGAGATCGGCAGGAGCTGTGCACAGCATCGCACACTTGACGAAAAGGGGAAGATGAATCCGGTGACGAGATGATGCTCCGAACTTTGAAGAAAACGACAGCTCGCAGCACACAAGCCTAGAGCGGGATCAGCCACCCTGTGAAACGTGAATCGCGAAGCTGCGAGGCTCTTGAGAGGAGATGAACAACACTGGAGGGAAGTTGTACTCCCAAGCGGATGGCATGACTCCACCGGCTAATCGGTTCCCGGCTAGTAAAGGGCATGCCTGCGCGCAAGGTTCCTTTTGTGCATCCCCGTGAATGTCGGCGATCGGGAGCTGAATTGGAGCAGAGTGGTAGAGTCGTTTATGAGGATATGTTGGATGGCCGTTTCAAACGCGGTGCTAGCTCTTGGGGTTTGCTCACCAACCCTCCGGTCGGATGCGTATGGCGCGCCCCTTTCCCAGCACCAAGGCACTCCCAGATCCGCTACACTGCTTGAGTTAGACGCTCCCACGTGTGGACAGGGTTGCCTGAGATGCCAGGCACCGAGTTGTCGAGTTGTCGAGTCGCCTGCGAACAGAGTGGGTAAAGGAGCTCTCCGCCATGCAGCCACCCTTGTACTCGCTTCCGTCGGCTTGGGCTCCCCGCTGCAAGACGCCTGAATTAGTCTCATCATCCAGAGAGTCGTCACTGGTCAGACGGCGGGTTCAAACGCCAAACCCACCTTCCGCACTCCCCGACGGGCCCATCTCTGTCACCGCCAGCGCGCAGTGAGCAGTGCTGAGCACTGAGGAAGACTCGAGAGTCTCAGAAGCTCCGAGGCTCGCAAGGTTGTTCAAACGGAGGTGCGCCATCGTACGAACTGGTGCCCGCCGGATTCTGTACGGAGCCCGACTTGTCGAAAGCTGACGATAAGCCATTGCAATTGCACCACGTGGGATTCCGTAGCAAACACGCCGAGTAGAACTACAGTACTGGACAGTAGTGGCCAGTGGGGTTGACTGCGGTGCAGACGGGAGGAGAAAAACCAAGCACCATGTTGGCTATGCCAGGGGCCATGGTGCTGCAGTTTTCGCGCAAATAATGCATTTTGCTTCTTCGGAATATGTAACGGCGCGGACAAGGTCTGGTGGCCCCCGGCAATCACCCAGGTTGCTTTCGCCCGGCTGAGGGATGGATGCCACGGTCCGGAGTTGAGTGTCAGCGAATCAAGGGGACAGATTGACATCGATTTATATTATTGGCAGCGTGCGTTGTATAACGAAAAAAGAGACGTCGTAATTCTGGCAAATTGCAGAACGGTCAGCACCGCGCCCGACAATCGATACGGAGGGAGCCACAGGGAAGCGCTTGCGAGGCGGAGTCTCTGCTGATGGTTGCAGGTTGTGTTACAACCCAGTGTGCCTTTCTCTGCTTCGGGACCTTTTGGAATCAAGGTAGAGAGGTGTATCAATCATGGACAGACGATGACATGGACACGTCAAACCGAAGTGAGGATTGTTGTTATTATTATTATGGACGACAGGGCAGCGTTTGTGTGTGAAACCGGCTTTATCTATGTTCGTGGCCAGGGCTTGCAGCCGGTTACTGGGAGCAGGCCAGTCGGATGCGTGCATGTCGCAACGCACCTTTGTGGGCGTTGCTGGGGGATGCGTAGGCGCAGTGATGTGTCCACTTGTTACCAGAAGTTAGAATTCGAGCCAGGGAGGCCGCGAGTACAGATCGGTGGGCAGCCCGTCGATTAGTCTATCGATTATCGTAGGCGTCTGCAGGCCTACCTCCTATACGGTAGTGTCGGCAGGTGCCCACAGCGACAGCGATACGCCTCGGCGACAACTTTCAGACACAGGGAAATTTCTCCATAATAATAATCGCTGATGCAGGGCGGGACAGGAAGCGACAGAGCGTACGGAGTAGTTGAGATGGTGCCTGGCGGCCGGGTGAGGACGACGAGGAGCGAAGGTTTCTAGAAGGAGTTTCCAGAAAGACAGAATAGCCAAGCGAAGGATGCGCTAGTCCCAAAGGGGCCAAGCTCCGATGTGTCGCAAATGCTGGGTGGGACCCGGTGGGTGCCCAGCAGGAACCAACGCTCATCCCTGGTTGGGCGCAGTTCCTCAAGCTAGAGGTCTGCTAGTCAGGGAGAGACTTTGGGCGAGCGGCGCGCGGAACAGGGAGAAGTTACCTAGAACAGGGAGGGAGGCTCAGGGAGCAGCGATGTGCTCGTAGCTGCTCAGTGCTGGACACGAAACGCGGCGAGAAGAAGGACAAGGCGGGTATGAGAGCCCGCCCCCGAAATAGCTGGCGCCGGTCGCTCGCAATTGCAAACGAGAGTCATGCAGCGGCAGGACGAAGAAGGCGAGGAAGCAAGAATGCGACAAGACGGATCGGACTTGTCTCAGTCCCACGTGGAGGGCAGCGCAGCCAGCACTGAGCGAAGCCAGAGGCCTGGGAATAATGGACAAAGAAACACGGCGAAAAAGCAACGCCGGAGATGTAGTTGGGCGGCACTGATAAGTTGGAGGGACGGGACGGGATGGGATGGGATACTGTGCCTCTTGATAAAAAAGCAAAGGTGCGAGCGTGGAGGCGAGAGTGTACACCTACCTACGTACATGAAAGGTCTCCAACAACCCGGGTCCTGGCGAATAGTCATGGTGGTGGTGTGTGGTGATTCACTGATTTCTGGATACATACGGAGTATATGCAGCGTGCGCAGCCAGCAGTGGGTCCGACGGAGAGGCGTCCGGGCGGCAATGGGCTTCTAGCGGGCTTCCACAGTGGACAGTGTGCGATTGTTGCGAGTCAAAAAGTGCACACTGCAAAAAAGGCGGCTGGGAGCTGAGATGAGCCTGTGTCAGCGCGCGGACATGAGGAGTGATAATACAGTATGGCATGGATACTGGGGTGGGGACCGTGGAGGGCAGGACCAACACTGATGCCTGGTGCTGCAGAAATGAAAGTTGTTTGGGGGAAAAAGGAAAGAGTCGCCGAACCCATCAGCGTGGATTGCGAGGAGGATGCAAGAGAAATACAGTATACTTGATAGGATACGACTCTCTGGACTCTGTAACGGTGTCCATCGACCTGGAGAAACAAGCAGCCCTTTCACTCTTTGTGTCTTCTTCTGGCTGGCTGCCGGGCGGATGCAGGAACAGGCTCTAGCGCGGTCTTGGCGCGCGCCTGGCGTGGCAGGGGGGATGGGCAGGGATAGGGATTCTGACAGGGATCCATCGACAGGGATCAGCGGACAGGGGCTACCCACACCCGCGGTCTCTCTGAGTCTCCTTATGGGTGATCAGGATTATTCAGGGAGGAAAAAGGCTGGAGGGCCTTTCACGCCTCTTTTTCTCCCTCTCCCTTGTCGCATCCCTCCTCCCCCCCTGGCTGGCCGACCCGCGGGCAGACCTCCCGGGCTCTCCTTTGGCACAAAGTGTGTGCGCCTAACTTTGAAACTGCCCGGGCACGTCACCGTGCGAGCAATCCATGGTCCATGGATCCTGAAAAGCACTGCTCCAATTTCATTTGTCTCTCCGAAGGCCAAGCCTTCCTGACTTGCGAAAAAGCAGGCCCCCTTTCTGTCCCCCAGCTCGGAGCTCGCCCTTTATATCAGGAATGGCACGCCCCGAGAATTCCTGCTCTCATTCCCACTCCTCTTCCATCTAATAACCCCTTCACTCACCCTCCCCTTTCCCTGGGTCCTTGACATCCATCCTCTACCTCCGTGAACCCTCCAAACCCCTTCACCAGCGAACTGCCCGGTTGCCGTCCACTGGAGACTCCCCGACAACCTACCTACTACCGACCTCACACAAACAAACTTTCTGCCACACCCGAAGCTTTCCGACCAACACCTCGTTACCCCGAAGAACCCTTCCTTCCAATACTGTACTCGGCTCAGCTACCGCTGACATCCTTTCTTTTTCCGGACATCACTGAATATTAATTATTGTGTGAGTCAGCCCACGGCGTCCGCGAAAGCTGACTGGACTGGAATGCACACTTTCCCGTGATCTCCAGCTGACACTATAAAGCAATCCGACCTCCACCTCCTCTCCTCCCTCGACACAATGATACTCCGGGAATCACAATCCTTCAACATGGGCCGTGGTGCCTACGACACGACCGGCACCCCTAAGCCGCCACCGCCGCCTAAGAGGCGATAGAATTCGCTCTCCTCTTCCCACGTCGGCCTTCGTCTTCTTCGTTGTTGCCGGGGAATGGAGGGATGACTGCGTCACGTCGTAAGTCGCCAGGGCTCGCCTCGCCTTGCATTGGACACTCTGGCGCTAACAAGATCCTGCTGCAGCCCTACCACCACCCATCGTATCGTCCTGCACCCAGATCACCAACCCACATGCACACTCACACTCACACTCTCACACCACCTATACTCTGGCGCGCCTTCCTTCGACCCTATCTACTCCTTCGGGATTACGCCTATTTTAATAATCACCGGCTTAGCGACTTTCCTCTTCGACCCTGCGGCTTTAATACCCCTGTACCACCACCACCACCCGCGTTCAAGCCTTCCTTTCGACTAGCGCAGCATTTCCCTTGCTTCCGCGCTCCGTTCTCAGCGACTCGTTCAACACCTCCTCCTTGCGAAAAAGTCTTCTTCTGTTCGGTCGGCGTTTTATTAGACTCGGTGGGCCCAGGCACGGATATCAAAATCGGACTTTCCTTACTTCTTTCCTTGGGAATCAGCATATCACGGTACCTCTTCCTAGACCTCCCCTGCCCGCGTTCACTCGCATAGATGGGCAGTGGGAATCCTTTTTCTCCTTCTTTCTCCTTGTATCATAACTCGGCAGGCAGGCACTGGATCTGGGTCCCTCTTTCGGTTCATGATCGGTGCACTTCTACGATTTTCGGCATTCGGGCAAACGACCGTCGAGGGCGACGGCATGGGCCTGGATTTTCTCTTTTTAGATGGGACCTAGATGGGCCTGGGTCCCGTTCGTGTATGTCCCACGACGCACGTCCGGGTAGAATAGACTTCTGTTGTAATCACACAATATTCAAGACTTCCCTTCCAAACACACAAGCACGCGGGTGACCATCCAGTGCGACGCCAATCTCCCGCACGCCCTTGTCATTCTTCCTTTTCCTGTCGCCTGGGTGACATGCCCGTTGTTTCTCAGTGGAGAAGACGTGTATCGTGATTCGTAGCAATCGGAATTTCCTGTCGCACCGGTGGCGCCTCGGATCTTCGCCAGGGCGTCCGCGAAAGGCTCGTCTCGCGTCCAAACGGTCTGTTCTGGGCGTGGGATGAATCCGGATCCTTGTTTGTGTGACAACAGAGGCTGGATGGTGATTCTGCTTTGGGATGGAAAGTCTCGGCACCGGGTGGGTCGCAGCTGCGGCGCCCCACGTCCCCAGCTTGCCAACGCCCCTCCCTCTTGACCTCACCTTCACTCAGAGCTCACAAGAAACCACCAACACCACCCCAAACGTCCCTCGTGTAGCCAGCGCATCACGCCTAAGCCCTCTCAACGCTACCTCACAGCTCCCCTCCCCATCAATTGTCTCGCCGCCGTCCCACACCATGGCCAACGTCAACTGGCGGACCATCAACATCGATGCCTTGGACCCAGACTCGTCCGCCAACTTCGATCTCTCCTCCCTTGCACCCTCGGTTACCCCTGTATCCACTGCCGATGTACAATCACTTGCCTCGCAGATACGACAGCTGCTGCGTGGAGGAGACAATGAAGGCGCCCTGCAGGGAGCTTTGGAGAACCCCCCATATGGCGCAGACGAGAAGGGCAAGGTATGTCGCTACATGCGACCTCAAGCACCACCATCCCGTATCCGAGAACACAGCACCAGACGGTACCATTGGGTGTCTCTCCACATCCACTTTTTCCTTTGCTGCTGTCACGCCCACTACCCCGGATCGATCCTCCCCCTCCCCCTCCCACACCCTCGCACACGTACACGTACATGGACGGAAACTAGGGCTGACTTTGGTTCCTGAATCCAGGAAGTCCACCTCGCTACAGTGATCGAGATTTTGCAGTCAATCCGACAGTCGGACATGTCACCGATACTCAACCGCTTATACAGCGCCCCAGGCGGGCCGGAAGCACTAGATGTGCTCATGAAATATATGTACGTTCCGGCTTCCTCCAGCATCCTTCCTTGAAGGGTTACACTGCCACATACCCAATCCAGTGCCACTCTGGATTGCTTAGTGCTTCGTACTCCCATATCACTCTGTTTCTCAATGGGCCCTACAGCACGTTTGAATATTCTGTGCGGATGCGTTTGGCTAATCTTGGGGACAGTTATAAAGGAATGTCACAGACGGGCGCATCGAACCCGACGCGGAATATCACACCTCAGCCGACCGGGTTCTCCCAGATCCACTCTCGCGGAGCGACTGAAGGCGGCGGCCAGGCCATGAGCGTCTTGCTCAGCTGGCACGAGAAGGTACGCATTGGACTTTTTTACCTTTCCCGAATCATCAATTCTTATGGTATATGCATGCCGCGATTCTACACCTTCTCTCGATACCGGCGCGGCGTGGTGTCAAGCGTGCCATGATCTCTCACTGACAGCTCACAGCTGGTTGAAATCGCGGGACCCGGCTCAATCATTCGAGTCATGACTGATAGGCGCACCGTCTGATGGAGCAGGCATAGATCAGGAACCCTCAACCCGCTATCTGATTCACAGAAAATAGGACATGCGGACACAGTGCACATATACCTCATGCGGCCAACGCGTACCACAACACTTAAGGGAGGCACTAGGAAACCATGAATATACGAGCTCATCCACGCAAGGTCGTGAAAGGCCAGATCGGCACTTTTCCATTCAGCCTTTGTTCGTGTGCAGACCAAACCTGATCTATAACTTATCCCGAGCCGGAGACCAGCTTTTAACTTTAACAAAATCTTTTTTGTCCTGGGTCCATTTTTCCGCCTCTCCGGCCCCTGCTCAGGTGCCGAAATGAACTGCCCAAAACGCACTGACATGCTGAGAGCCCCTATGGAATATTCCTCAGCCCTGCTACTTCCCCAGCCATCTGAATTTTACCAGGAGCAGGGACGCGGAGCAGCGACTCCGCTTACGAATTTAATGCCTCCAGCTCGAGTCGCCGCGTCCAGGGAACCAGACTCGCGGCACTGGTGCCGTGCTTCCACGCTTCCATGCATCCTTCCATGCTACCCCGTAGGGGAACATGGAGCGGTGATGGGTGAGACATGGTTGCAATGGCAACCTGATGGATTTCCGCTGATCGTCAACGGACGGGCAGTAGTGTCACCAGGCTCGCCGCCCGGTCTTGCATCTGATTTTGACCTTGCCCCAGTTAACAGGAATTGACTCTGCCTGCCCGATGAGGAAGCCCAAAGGTGGCCTCCTCCTGCGGCCTGAGTTACACTCAGTATAAACGCGATGCTCCCCGTTCAAACCATATTGTTGCAGGGTTATTTCATCTCGTACTCCGTACCTGCCTGCCTCTTGCATGGCCGTCCTGGGGTATAGTGCCTTCTCTATGCATTCATTGCACTAACTCACCTGATCGGCCTGCAATGCACGTTTATTTTTGCCCCCCTTGCTGCCTGTTCTGTCTGATGATATTATAACGGCCCATACACTACGCATACATACCTAGGTATGTACAGGGAAAATCCCGAGCCGAAATTCAAATGCTCGCGTGGGCCGACCGGCATGCCGCAGCAAACGTTGCTGCCCGTTGTTGGCGGAGTCTCAGGGACAAGGTTTTAGGAGACCCTGACTCGCAGGCGCCCATGCAGGCCTGGGGCCATGCATGGGCGGGAGGTCCGCTGCAGTTTTGCTATGCACGTCTGCAAGCGCTGTTTGGTCGCGGATGGGCGCGCCCATGATCCACGCCCGTGATATGTTCCGTGATATGTTCGAGAAGGATTCTGCTTGAAACGTAGAAGCGGCTCTCGGTTCCTCTCCCGCCTCGGTGTGTCGCGCGTGCTGGCCCGTCTCACATTTATTTATGCTGCATTGCTGGCTGGCCTACACCAGACCGCGCAGACGACGCGTCGACGTCGTCACACTACCTCAGAAGACGAGAACTCTCACGCTCTCGCCTGGCCATGTTCAATGGGCCCTTTTCTAGGCATCGTTTGTTGCACCTGATGTCGCGTGTCTGACACGTGTGTGGTGTTTGCCGCGGGATTTGTGATGAACCGTTTTGGGATTCGCATTTGGCATATGCAACCACGGGCAGCTTTCGCTTTCGATCCTGTTTGCTAGCTAGCCGTGGCTTCTCTTTTGCCCATGCCGCCGTTCCTTTCGTCCTTGGTCCTGCCGTAGGGGGAACCCCAATTTCCGACGTCCATTGGATGATCTACCACTACGGGTTCCCAAGGCTTCGTTTCATGAATGGGTGGGAGTTCGGGATTCCAGCACTTTGGGGGGAGGTCGATGCTGGCAACGTGCAGGTGCTTGCACCTCGGTCCAGAGGCCTGGTTGATGGGTGCCTTGGGGTGCTCGTGGGGGTACATGTGAGGGGCGCGATGTTCGTATGGTTGGGAAGTGAGAGTGGTTGGGATTTTAGCTGCCGATGGAGCACAGTAGTGGTTTGTTTTGTGGGTTGGAGTTGCGAAGATTTATGGTTCCTTGTGGTCTACCTTCGGGACGCTCCCGGTGCATGGAGTGTACTCAATCCCTGCACAGCGCTATACAAGTGATCCTCCAGGAAATGATGGCACTCATCTCCCAGCTGTATGTTCACCTCCTAATCAGCACTGATATTGACCTACCAACCCCCGTGAACGACCTTTTCTATGGATGATATTACATACATGGATAACAGCACTCACGTGACGATGAATTTGAAAAGGCCCGTGCGTTGTTGTTACGGTCCTGGTCTTAGCGCGGCAATGACGTCCAAACAACAAAGCAGCCACCTCCAAGCTCCAAGCTTCGAGCTTCCTCCCCCACAACACAACACCACCCCACGACGCGCATCCGGCATCATTGCGCACATTTTCTGCCACCGTTCTCTTGTCGCTTGTTTCATTCTCGTCTCTTTCTAGCTGCCATGTCATCCACCGCCCTCACCGAGCGTGAGGAGCCCGCTACTTTGGCCCAACACAGCATCCCGCGTCGGACATCGCGACTCCCGCGCAAGCTCCGGTTCCCCATATTACTGGCGCTCAACTTCTGCATCAACAGTTCCTTGTGGTCCGTGGCCGAGAAGTTCGTGCCGGCCGAGCTCGGTGCCGTATCCAAAGTCGAAGACGACGTCTACCACGTAGCGGCGCGCCTCGCGTATAGAATTGTATTCCTGTACTTCACATGGAGGGCCAACTATGATTGTGGGTTTCGGAGCTGTCGTCCTGCTAATTGCGCTAACTTTCTGCTCCAGGGGTCGATGTCAGCGCTCTCACTACCCTGACCACCGTTCCTTACGCCTACATGCTCGCCACGTACTACGCCGTCTCTGCGCAGACCGTTGCCGTCTTCACTGCAATTGAAGTAATCTCCATCGCACTCCCGACGCTCCTCCTGCGTCCGCTGTCGCCCTACCACAAGCCGAACGCGCCGGTGCAGAACCGCTTCCTCATCGAAAGCTTCCAAGTCCAATTCTCAACCGGCCTATTAGCCATCGGCGTCTACGTCGTCATCCTCTGGATCGCCGTCAAATCCACGCTCCTCAATGTCTTCGTCGTCGAGCACTTCGACATCTCCACTCTCGAGGAAGCCCACAGCGAGACCCCCGTCACCCTCGCCGTTAAGCTCTTCGCCGCAGGCCTCGCAGCCCGCTCCTTCCTGCTCAATCCTTCCTTCGGCGCCCAGGCCTCTGCCGCTGAAGCTCGCGCTCGCCCCTTCGACCCCGCCACGGCGACCCTGTCGGAAACACTGCGGTATAACTTTTGGTTCTTCAGCAAGCGCGCGAGGACGGTGATTAAGCAGACGGCGGTGATCTCGGCGTTCATGTTCGTGAACACCGTCCAGCGGACGTTGACGCTGCAGGGCTCGGATGCGGTGGGTGGGGCCGGCTATGCGGCTCTTTGGGTGCTCGCCACGGTGATTACGGCTGGTTGGTGGTTGTGGGTTGGTGATACGGAGGACTAGGGTGGGGGGTGGATGTTGCGTGGATAGAGGATAGCTGGACGAGGAATAATGTAAGAAGGTGGCTAATTGGTCTCATGATGAGATGTAGGGAGTCGTTGCAAGTCGATCAGCTTCACGCGTGGTATTTATTCCATTGCATGGTCCACTTGGAACCATCAGAGAGCGCGTGAGTAGAAGATGGAGATTGGGGGGTTTTGATACCACACTTCTGTGTTTTGGGGATATAGGTACAAATGAAATATAGTACTTCTTTTTTCTACTTCATAGGAATTGGTAGTCTTTTGCGAGGTCAAGAGAGCAGGCGCTCATTCGCCCAGTCTGCCAGAGAATAGAGTGGGTCATGGCTTAAGCTTAAAAAGAAGCTTAGCTAGGGTGCTAGTGCTAACTCGGACTCACTCGATCCCACCCCATCCAGGGCCATCGTCGTATGTGTCAGCCCTATGTATCGGACAGCACCTAGCAAAAGTTTGGAAGACTTGGATTCCCAACATCCTTCACCGCGGAAAAGCACGAAAAGTGCCAAGGCCGTGCCATATCCTTCTATCCTATCAGTCCGCGAACTATATATTATATTATTAGCACCTGCGAGAAACTTGAAGCCTTTGAATTCAGTATCTGATCGCGGGCGGAAAGGCGCGAAGGGTGCGAGTATCTTGGTGGGATGTGGTGTATAGTTGCGGATCTCCAGTGTCGAGTAGCCTCCCTGTTTGCCGAAAATCAAAAGTGACGGATATTCCAAGATCATGTCTGGATGCACACCTCGATGGATTACCTAGATATTGCTCCTGCCTTCTTGATGGACGAACGGGCCGTTGTTTCCTTCCCCTTCCTCCAGTACTGGCGTTATACATTCATGGATCGCCCCTTCCCTTTCGATCTGCTACGTCCCTTTTCACCTCTTTCTCAGGGTTAGCACTCTTTCTACTTTGCTTCAACCTTGGAAGCATTCCCATCGATGGGCCTGTCCATCCCATCGCTCATATCCATGACTCCATCGTTTCGTAAACATCGATAATCGAGCATCGCTAGCACTCTCACCGACCCCCTTACTCTCGTTCCCAAGTCCTACCGGCGCTGTCTATTCGTACACCCCTCTCTCGGCTCCCCATCCACACCCATCCCCCGTCAATACATGCTACAACATGACGATAATATGGGGTCTCGACACGAGCGAGATCAGCTTGTCGAAGCTGCGCAGCGATTACATGTGGACGAACCGCGAATTCCACTGCAGGAGGACCAGGTTCATCGTTTACCAAGCGGCGGTGATTAGTTGTGGTATCAGTGTGAGTTTGGGAACGAAGGCGTTAATCGGTCAGTGCTTCCGTTCCTTCCATCGAAGGCATACCCTCGCACTAGTGGGATTGAATGCATATATTCCCCGCTAGAACTCGCTTCATATATCTACAGAGACTAATAAGATCGGCTATCAGATTACGCTACTATGCGGTCCCCGATCGCCGCGAGCACTGAATCGCCTTTCGAAGTCGACGCCAGTCGCTTCATCACCGCCGCCGCCTTCAACAGCTTTGCCGGCGTCTTCGTCGCCACCATCTTCGGCGCCGCCTTCTTCCTCGACCTCTTTTGGCCCGACCGCAAAGAGTCCCTTACCGTGACATGGACCTGGAACGTTTGCTCCGTATTAGCATTCCTCTTCACGATGAGTTCGGGCGCGTCTATGACCGACGTTATCTTGAAAGAGTCAGTGCGCGTCACGGATGGAAGGGCTATCGACGAAGTTTCCGATGGCTATAATGGCCCACCTTTGCTGTACCGAGACAATGCGTTTGCGTGGGCGGCTACGGCCTTCATGTGGGTGGGATGCTTTTGGACCTTCTTCGGTATGGTCTACCTCATCGAGAAACACTGGCACATCAGGAAGCACGGAACGTCGCGATCCAAGATCGGGCGCGGCGAATTAGCGGCCCTCGAGGACGAAGCCCAGGACGAGGAAAAGCACAAGAATGCAGGGCCCCACGAGGCGCGCATGTTACGGCAGCCGGCTGAAGGAGTCGCCGCCCCCATCAACGTCCATTGGAGGTACGGCCGGCCGTTCAGGTGGCCTGATGAGCCATGGATTCCTCCAGGTCAATTTAGCAGCAGGCAATGTGCGCGTTGGCCACGGTATCCGCGTGACATTGGTGCCACTATTGAGGACGCGAACATGATGGTGTGGGGAGTTGGCGCACATGGTCGTCTGCCTCGGGAGATGCGAAAAGTAATAGAATATTCCATGCGGTTCCCCAGCGTGCAGGACGGGACGTCGATGGTCATGGTCTCGAGGGGCGACTTGAAGAAGAAGTTGAACGAGGCGTTTGAAAAGGGGTTTGCGGAGCCGAGGGCAAGGTTGGATGGCTTTTCGCAAGCTGAGCGCCAGGAGATTCGCGAGCGATGGAATGAGCGGTGGGGAGAAAGAGCCAGGTGGCTGGAGAAGGAGGTCATCACCCCCAAGGAGTTGGAGAGTGTGGACTGGTATATTTCTGTCTTGCAATTCGCGTTCTGGATTGTGCACATGATGCGGCATGAGGAGAGTTTGAAGAGGATCCTCGACGAGAGGAAGTTGGGTTGGCACGAGTTGGCGAAGGTGGACGGTGAGAAGCGGCAATTATTGGGGTGGGGCAAAATCCAGTTGGATAAGGCGAGGGAGGACCTGGGAGAGGCGAGGTTCAAGAGGGCGTATGCTATGGCGATGTGGTTTTTTGAGGTAATCACCGAGATGGAGAGAAGGAGGGAGGTGGGTCGTGAGGAGGAGGTTGTCCCTGTGTCTGAGTTGCACGCACCAGAGAATGCTCCAGGAAGCCTACAAGTTGGGCAGGAGGGAAGTGTAGTAGTACCGGAGCTCTGGGGCGGGCACGGAGGCGGGGGTTCCGGAGGCGGGCTCGGATTCTCAGACTTGGTGGACGAAATTGACCGGATGGGAGGGGAGTGGAGGGCGGCGAAGAGAGACGCAGGTGTGTGGGAGGTGGTGACTGTGTCCAGCGTGTCTGAGGCCTCTGGGACGAAGGAGGGCTCTGTGGCTGAGGAAGATCAAGGATCTCACCGTTCCTCTTCAGCTTTCTCGTTTGAAAAGACCAACCAGGAGGAACAGAATGGTCTGGAGCGCCGCTGGGAGGAGGAAGTGCTGGACCCGGCCTCGCGAGCGGAACCCGTACGTGCGTCTATGCGGACAGGAAGACTTCGGTCTTGGTTGCAAGGGACGGAACCAACTGATGTCGCGAGTACCATTGGTAGCCTGCCCGCGACCGACGAGAGACGGGACAGCATTGTCGGGGATCCGGAAGTACATGCTGCTGCTGGTGCAACTGAAAACCCTCATATCCGGTGGAGCACTTCAAGGGTGGTGGACTTGAATGAGACTGCGCCTGAGGGGTCTGTATGCGGGGAAGTGGATCCGGATGGTGCCAATCAGGGGGAGTTGTATGATGCCGTGTTGGGGATGTGGAGGTGGGTATAGGGGGTGGGACCGGGCGAGAGGTCGGTATTGTGTTGGACAGTTTATTGGCTTTCCCGTCGGTGGGCATCGTTCGTTCCTTGTTGGATGGGCAAGGGCTCGCGCTGTGCTCTCTGTCTTGCATGAGTGCACGCGAGACGGCTGGCTCCTAACTTATTTTTGAAGAGAAAAGATAAAACCAGCGCCTGGGAGACACGGATGGAGGTGAAGAAAGGATAATGATAAGAGATTGGAGTTCTTTTTCGCTGCTGCAGAGCGCCTGTCTACCTTTGCATCCGCATCCGAAACTGTGCGCCGCTGTACTGTACAGTATATAGAGACCCAAATACACGCATCAACCCTTGCATCTGATCACGACCCACCGCCCCGCGCTCCAATTGCAATACAGATATAGAGTGTAAGGGAATCGAAAAGACGAAGAAGCCAGATGCAGGAACCCGAGAAAAGAAAACAGAAAAGAAAGAGAAATGGTTTTACACATACAGGAAGAGCGAAGTGAAGAGCGCGACATCAAATACAACAGACACAACCCTCTGGCGACATCATTGCAGAGATAGTAATACATGGGTGGGTGGATAGGTAACCCTTTTGCTCGCTCCCGTGATACACGGAGAATACAAGATATGACGGCCGTTAAAACAATTCGACACCAACAAGCCCAACCGATGTTGGAAGGGCGAGAATGGGAGCAGTCGATACTCGTACAGAATCAGGTCATCTTCGAATCGAAGTCGCTAATGCTGCTGGGGGAGCTGCGAAAGGTCTACGACGAAGCCGCCGCACCTTTTTGAGCCCTTCTCTTCGGGTTCGTCGTCCGCTTCTTGGCCGTCTTCTTCGGCGTATCCCCTCCCTCAATGTAGCGCACCAACTCCTCGACCGTGCGCTTATCCGTCCCGCTGCGTGGCCTCGTCGTCGTGGTGGCCGTCGTCTCGCCGACCGTCTGACCCACGCTAGCCTGGGGACGAAGGCCGCTTCCACGGCCCGTCAGGCGTACGCGCTGGAGTCTTCCCTTGGCGAGTTCCTGGAGCTGCTTGGCCTGGCTAACGGCGCTCTGAGTGAGCTGTTCGAGCCAGTTCTCCGCCTCCTTGGTGTTGCGATCCTCTGGACCCAGGACATTCTTGAAGATGTTGTACGACTCGCGCATCTTATTCACCGCGCCGCGGATGTCTTTGTCCAGGGCGAGGGCTTGCGAGGTCTGGAAGAGGAGGGTGGCGGTGTTGATCGAGTTCTTGCCGGACACCTCTTCGCAGATGGCGAGCGAGGCTTCGAACCAGATGCGCGACTCGTGGTACTGCTTCATGGACTGCAGCATCACCGCAGCGTTGTTGATGGTGGTGATGGAATCGGGATGATCAGGGCCGTAGATGATTTTCCACAGCTCCAGGGCGTGGCGCACGTAGACGAGAGCGTCCTTGGTGTTGCCGTTGGCGTGCTCAAACAGACCGAGGTTCAGATAGTTGAGCAAGGTATCTGCGTGGTCGACACCGAGAGTCCTCTCGGACACGATAACGGCCTTGTGGGCAAGCTCGACGGCAGCATTCTTGTCCTCGAGGTTGAAGAGCAGGTTGGACAGGGCGTGATAGACGCGCGCAACCTCCGGGTGGAGCACTCCGTAGATCTGTTCATGGAGAGACAAGGACTCTAGGAGGAGTTCCTGGCCAAGCTCCTTGTTGTCTTGGGAGATGGACATGCGCCCAGCCTCGAGAGCCTCTTCTGCCAGCAGGCTCTTAGGTGATGATTCTTTCACAATGGGGACGACGTTGATGATGTCGTCAGCGTGGAAGGTCTGGACAGGCAGCGCGGGAGCAGGGCTTGCTACCCGCGCAGGAGAGCTATCCTTGCTCTTCTTCTTCTTCTTGCTGGAAGTGGTAGCCTGTCCATTGGTGGCAGGCGCTTCTGCCTGCGCTCCATTGGTGCTGGCAGCAGCGGCCTCCTTGGTGAATGCGTACTCCTTCGACTCCAGCTGGAGACCCAACTTGAGGGAGACTTCGCGGAGCAGCTGGAGCTGCTTGCCGGACTCCACCCAAGTTTGGCGAAGATCATAACGATACCTCAGAGCAACCTGCTCAGCGACTTCAGCCCTCAAACTCTCAGGAGTCAGCTTCTCGAAACTGAAGTCGGCCTCAGGATACATGGCCTTCAGAGCGGCGTCAGTCTCGGCCACGGGTTTGGGGTTGACATCACCACCCAAGAGGCAGTTCAGCATATGTGCGGTGGCCGCGCTGGCGAAAGGAGGAGCGGTGTTGCGCAACTTTGCATTTGCGAAGTGCTTGAAACCACGCGCGATCATCTCCTGGATCACCAGACGCATAAGCGCTTGCAGGCGGGGATCTTCCCTATCAGCGAGCTCGGCGATTTTGCCCAGATAGCGGATGTTGACACCACGCTTGTGAAGGAGTGTGCTGAGGGATTGCCCGTCCATGGGGAAGCCAACATCACCTTCCTTGAGCTCCTGGATCAAGCGAGGGAGGACTTCAGCGGACAAGTGATTGCAAGCAGCCCTCACTTCGGCCTCATCCTTGGCCCACTCCTCTTTATCCTCGTCCGTCTGTGGCACTTGGCCAGAGAAGACATCGGGGTTGAGGGCGAACTTGAAGCCGGAGATGTCGACGCGGTCCTGCTCGGCAGCTTCCGCTTCTTCCTTGGCCTCCTTAGCCGTGGATGCATCCTCCTTCTCATCCCCAGTGGACTCGTTTTGGCCGTTCGACTCTGGCTTCTTCTCCTCCTCCTTTCCAGCCTTCTTCTCCTCGGCCTTCTTTTCCAACTGCTCCTTGACGTATTCGCGGAGCTTCAGGCGTCCGTAGGATTCAACGAGCTCGGGACGAAGGGTGGCCATACGGTGGGGGTAGTTCTTGTCTTTTGGCTTCTCCTCACCCTCCTTCGGCTCGCTCCAGTACTCTTCGATCCAGGCAACATCCAAGGGGGTCAGTCGGTAGAGGTCCAGAGCATAGCGGCGTCCATCGGTACCAATAAGACCTTTGGTTTCTACGCTGCCCTCCAGCTCATGACGGACGTTATCCTTGTCCCATACAGGGTGTCTCTTGATGCGCAAGGCCTTGGAAAGTTGTTCGAACAGAGGAACGAATGACTTGTCCTCTGCTACGATCTCCTTGCCTTCAACCGCACCATAGTCGATCTGGTGCTCGCCCGGATCTCTCTGCTTGAAGATACCGGGAACGATGCTCTGACCAACAATGCGCCTACCTAGGTAGTCTACTACGACAGTCCCCGAAGTAAACAGATCTGGGATGTCGAGGTTGTTCACAGCGCGTACACCGACCACATCCTTACCAACTGCAACGCGAGCAGCCTCGTCTCCGCCTTCCGTTGTGAAAGTGCCAACGCCATCAGCTCCAATGGAATAGAAGATGTTGTTGTAGACGAAGATCTGGGCATCCTTGCTCTCGGTCGGGTTCAAGGGCGCAATCTCACCCCGCGCTATAAGCATAGCGCCACGGGTGGCAGCGTCGTTGTAGTCGGCAAAGAGCTTCGAGGTGAGGCGCTCCCTGAACACGCGGTCCTGGACAGCCTCCTTGGGCATCTCGCGAGTGGACTGGAACTCCTCATTCCAGTCACGCAGCGTTTCGGCATTATCCATGCCTGAGATGAGATAGCTCTCCTGGGTCCGTGCAAGGTCCGACTGATGGGTCGTGTGCGAGGAATTTGGCGGAGGAACTTGCCAAGGATTGGCAGGAATGGCATTGGAGAGCTGGAAAATGGTAAGGAGATCCTTCTTCGCGTTATACTCAAGCAGCTCCTTGAAAGATGCATCGAAGGAGGGAGAGATGGCGGAGATGACCGTGAGCAGCGAATGTGCAGCGTGATCTCGAGGTGCCTGTCGGGGAGAAGGGTCGAATTTGGCGTTTGAGGATTTGTTGACATAGAAACCGCCGACGTGGGACGTGATTTGATATTGGTCACCCTCGTTGGTTGTGACGATGAGATATAGCAGATGGCCCTTGGAGCGCAGGTGGTAAGGGGGCGGGTTCCAAGGAGACACGGAGATGGATTTGACAGTCTTAGGAGCCGGCTCCTGGGGCGGAGGAAGGAGGTTCTTGACCGATGCCGGGGCTTTGAAATCGTAGTCCGCGAGGGCGGTCTGTTCCGTGGCCTTTGGCTTTCCAGACTCATCCAAGCCTACAGTATCGTGCAGGGACAAGCCAGCCATGACACCGTGGAGGGCATCCGTGCGATCTCCTGCGGCACCCACGAGCTCGCGAATGCGAATGACGTGCATGCGCGCCTCCTTCTCCGTGTATGGATCTTCGACCAAAGTGAGCTCGGATCCGGCCTTCAGCCCGGGCACCTCGGAAAGCTCAATGAAGTCATTGATCCTCTGGCCTTCAAACTCAAGGTGGAAGCAGGAGTACTGGAAGGTCTGGGGGGTCTCGATGATGGATTGACGGAGGTCCTGAACCTGTTCCTGCGGGGAGATCTGGGCAGCGTCAGCGAGGCCAGGAGGGGGAATTGAATGGGGACGTACAGTGATTTGAGTCTGGAAGGGCTCGTGAGGCAGCTTGACGGTGATCTCGAAGATGTCTGTCGCATTTTGGTCAGCGTTGACTCTGACGTCGGTCGGGATGACGATGGGAACGTACTGTCGAGATGCTGGGTGTTGTCGCCATTTTGCTCCGCAGCCACAGTGTCCGTAGGCTCAGCTTCAAGAGAGGAGTCAGATACATACAAGGACGATTGGATTGACATGCAGATGCTCACCGGGCTTGGAAACGTCATTGTTGGTCGAGGCCATGGCTATTTCTCCGGATTATGAGTTTACGCGGGGTCCACAGGTCCTAGCTGGCTAATACGGAGAAGGGAGGGCGGAGAAGAAGAAAATTAGGCCGGAGAGAAGGGATAATATACAAGAAGGGGCATTAATGTACAATGCGCAATGGAGGAATGGCGGAATGATAAAAGTGCCGCAAGAAAGGGAGAGAGTATGGTCGAGGACCAGCACATTCGCACCGAAACTTTTTCATGCGCTCAAACCAAGCTACGGCGCTAGACCCGATTGGGAACCCTCGGGAGAAACCCGGTCAAACCCGGTTCTGCGGAAAGGACGAGCCTTGGCATTGTGCATTTCGACCCCACGAAAATGTACGAAAACGGCAGGGACGAATGGTGCATGGTGTCCGACGCGTCAACCTGTGGAGAGGGCAGGTACCAACTCTCTTCTCCTTCTCCCCCCTCACCTCTTCTCCCCTCCTCTCCTTTCACCCAGTTCTTGTAACCCATCCCCCTCCACCCCCGCGTTACACCACACCTCCCGTGCCCAAGGGGAAGGATGATGACGATGTGCAGGTGCTCGCTCCTGCGGTTACCCGTTCAGCTCGCCGAGCCCTAAGCTCTCCCGCCTGCGCCGCCAGCCAGCGGGCCGCCCATAAACAATCCTGAATTCTGGGTCCCCCTTCTCCGCCATCGCACCACTCCGCAAACAACGCCAATTCCCCCTCCTCATCTTGTGTTCATGGACGAGACCCCTCCACCTCCGTAACGGTGTCGACCATGATACCCATCCTCCGCCATGCCTTCAGGACGCCTGCTGCGCGTGCGCCCCTTGTCGCGTATCCCCCGTTGAACCTGCGCGCACTCGGTCCCTCCTATGCCGCATTCTCGCCGCTCGGCCGACCGCTTGCTCCTGCGCGCGTGTCGTTGCCCTTCCAACGCTCACTGACAGGTCAATCGGGCCCGCCCACGCCGGGAAACGATGCGCCCAATCCAGTCGACGATGCGACAGAGGACGCTGGAGAAGACAGCGAAACTCACTCCAAAAATCCAAAGGCGAAATGGAAGAGCACCGCGTGGCGCATGTTCGAGGCCGCTGCCACGACAGGCGCGTCCATCTTCATCCTGGGCTTGGTCGGCTACAGCTACACTCGCTATTACAAGTATAGGGTTTTGGAGAAGATTGAGAACGCGTTTCGCCCAGGAGATCCCGTCCTGGAGCTGGCCGCTAAGGGCAAGGAGGTTCCGCCGAAAGACATGGCTGGTCAAGCCCCGGAACTCGATGAGCCGCAATACGATCGCTGGATCCCTCGTGAAGAACAAGCAAAAATCGATAATATCGTGAGCGGAAAGGATAGGGGCCGCTATCATTTGCTCATCGGCGAGAAGGGCACGGGCAAGAGTTCAATGATCATCGATGCAATGTCCAAAATCAATGGCGAAGGTGTGGCCATGTGCGAAGCGCATGCAGATCCGGAAATCTTCCGCATCAGGCTTGGGCGATGTCTCGACTTTGAATTCCATGAGGACAACATCGGTGCACTCTTCTCCATTCGCGGCCCTCGCGAGGCCTCCGCCTTGTTGGACATCGAGAGAGCGTTCAACAAGCTCGAAAAGGTCGCCCTGAAACGTCGGGACAAGGTTGGCCGTCCGCTTATCCTCATCATCAATCAAGCCCACCTACTCAGGGATGACGAGGATGGCCGCGACCTCATTGAGCTGATCCAGCAGCGAGCAGAGCAATGGGCCGCTTCCAACCTGGCCACCGTGATTATCAATTCGGACAAGTATTGGGTCTATGAGCGACTCAAGCAGCACGGTACGCGCATGGAGGTTACCCAGGTCGGCGATTTGCCCAAGGACCGCGCCATCCAAGCACTCCGCAACTACCGGATGAAGTACTTCAAAGAGACGACGCCGCCTTCATTGTTGGAGGAGGTCTATGACAAGATCGGTGGCCGTCTTACTTTCTTGAACAGGGTGGCCAAGTCACAGGACATGATCAAAATGTGTGACCACATTTGTGAGATGGAAAAGACCTGGTTCCTCAATAACTGCGGGATTCTCGGCGCGGAGATGGATGACGATGTCATGGATCAGCAAAAATATGCGGTATGTGCTCAGCTTGGCCCCCTGCATTGGATCCCGCAATTCTAACCGAATGAAGTCCACTGCGATGGTCCTCGCCCATGCCCTTTACAAGAAATCCCTCGACATGGACAAGACCTATGACCCAGAACGTGGCCATATCCTCCCCGAGTTTCCCCTTCACGTTGCTCGCTACATTATGACACGCGCGGATTTCATTCGGCAACATCACGATCTCTCTATTTTCGCCATCGATTCACATGCCAACGTTCGCGCCGACAGTGTTCCTATGCAACGCGCCTTCAACGAGATTTGCTCCGAGGAAGGATTCGAAGAGAAGCTCGAAGCGACGCTTGAGCGCATTGGTGATATTGAATCTTTGGGCCGTACCAAGGAGCTGACGTTCAAGGACCTCTGGGAGGGTGGCAAGTACAAGTTTACGGTGAGAGACCGCAAGGGCGGAGTGCAGAGCGAGATGGAGATGGTTACGGTAGAGGGCAAAAAGGATGATGACGAAAAGGGTGACGACTAGGAGGTATCCCCAGATACCAGACAGACGACTGTACGGTTACGAGGCGGGGTTCTCTTTCCTGTATTATTGCTTGTGTGGTTTGGGAGGCGATTTGTTTCCCTTTGCGAAGCCCTGGCGGTTGTTATTATTATGAGAGGAAGAAGCTTCCTGGATTTCTTTTGTCGGTAGTATTCTTTCCCCAACAGATACCCTTCTTTTTTTGGGTGCCTCCTAGGTTGGACCTTTGCCTTGGTAACAGAGCGGAAGAAGAGGCATGTGAGAGGGTTGTGATGAGGTAGGTACAAAAACTACCCCCCGTGCTTACCATTACTCTCTCTTGTATCAGACCTCGACTCCAAGTCCTCCCCGCTGTGTCATAATATAATCCGCTCAGAGAACATAAACTCTCTGTAGGGGCCATGTTGGTACAAAGTTTAGCCGGGCCCCCTTCATTGCATGATTCAAAGACAATGTCCGTGAGTATTTCATTGGTGTTGGTACTACACGGTCCGAGCCTCGCGCTGTTGCCCATGGGCTGCCATGAAACTTTATTCTTCCTCCTCAGAGTTACGTGTCCTGGAGGCGTCTTCAGATTCAGATCTAGTAATGGAGAGAGCAGTTCCTGGCAGAAAGTGGCGAAATGTTAGAGGGGGCGCCCATCTTGCATGGTCACCCAACCGTTGGGAAGTCACGAGTATGAAAGGCTGACGCTGACTGTATTGTACGTGCGCCCCTGGGCTTCAGCCCGTTATTTTGCCCTGTTAAATACATTTGAGAGTGCGCGTATAAGAGACCTGAAACATGTTTGCCTCTGCGGGATTCGTATTCGTCGTGCATAAGGATACTGCCCTTTAATCCAGATCTGAGTAGAGCGTGAGCGGGAAGGCATGTTTCCAAACAAGAGCGAGCTACACTGCCCGGTTTGGTTTGCATATCTCACCGCTCGCAAGAAAAGCCTATACATCCTCAATTATAGGCCGCTCGGTGGACGGTTTTTACCACTGTGCCACTCACCTCTCGTTCCGCGGACCACAGTACAACACGCGCTTCGTAAGCACGCATCACACTGCCATTCGACCAATACCGTCTGAGGATCTCAGCATTACTGTCACCGTCACAGTCTTGTGGTAAAATGTACTAACTCGGTACCTGATGGTGGCGTTTGCAACGCTCGTCTTTGTGGCGAAGTACTCAAATAGGCTCGCTGAGGATGCAGAACCGGGTTCGAGCAACGGGTTGCGGGCCGATGGTGGATGATCACCCTGCAGGGCTGCCACGCGATGGGCACGCCTTATCTTGTTAGCTGGAGCTTGGTTCAGTATTGGGGATGTTTTAGCGTACCCTGGAGGAGCGAAGGGGACGGGGACTGGGGTTCTGTGCTTTTAAGGTCAGATGCAGGTACTGCAGAGACTATCGCTGACGATTAAGCTTCAATGGCTCATTTGAGTGCACCCCACCTGACTACAGGCTGATGTACGAGCCTTCGCTATCTTGATATGTGATCTCTTTGCCGTCAGTGTAGGGGGTTCTCCCACCCAGAGTCCCAGACAGTACATAGACTTTTCCGCAGATAGAAGTGATGAAAGGCCAAGATGAGATGCAGCGAGTAGAATTCGCACAAGAGCACACACTATCTTACGCTGATACTCCATCATGCGTCATCCACAGGCCTTCCCCCACCTTCTCGCCCACCGCATGCACCAAACCCCCGTTGTGTTTGGACTCGCTCGCTACGCCTCAACGCCTTGACTCTGACATCTGTATCCAAAGCCACCGCTACGTGACATGGCGTCCACGGTCAGACATGGCTTGGAAACAGTGAGGAAAACGATGGAAGTGCGATGCTGATTGGTGAAAGGCCCCTGATGGAAGTGACTCCGGTTCAGCCCTCCAGTCTTCCCTCACGTTTCCACGTACTACGCATAACGGGCACAGAGCCTTTGAGAGGATTCACTGTCATCACATGGACTAGACGGCCCTTCTTCCCCGGTATGGATGACTCGTGGAATGTGTCGTTGCGTCACAATATCATGAATTCAGTAAATGCTGAGATTGGAGACGGATCCGAGTACATTTTGCGGAAATCTGATTTGCTGCTCACCGTGAATCTTGTGGACAAGCTGTGCAAGGGGACGGGAGATTGGGGACGGGAGGGCATCGTTGTGTCTGCCTGGTTGGAACAACACGCAGATATCAATATATCCTATCAGTCAATATTACCGCACTGGCAGACGGAATCGCCATGACTGGGGAAGTATAAAAGGCATTGTCTGCCCCCTCGATTTCCACCACCATCCAGCTCAATCACTCCTGATCTTCCATCGTTACCATCACCCCCGTTCTAAACCAAATCACCATCCAACCAGCCACCAAAATGCAGCCCATCGCCATTCTCTCTCTTCTCCTCACCTCCTCCGCCGCCGTCCTCGCCGCCCCTAATCCCGCGCTCTCTGAGCGCCAAACCCCAACGGTCTACGTCCGCTTCCACGCCGACGCCGGCTGCCAGTCCCCCTGGGTCGAAGACACCGTCTTCAGCCAGGGCAACGGGAATGCCTGCGTAAACACAGGTATCGCGATCCCGCACCAGAGTGCGGAGTTTTTGGATAGCACGACGACTTGCCGGCGTAAGTGGACCTCCATTCTATTTGATGTGCACCAAGCTGGTTGCCTTGCTCCAATACGTATGGTTTTAAGAAATAAGTGTGAGAGCTAATGAATATGGTTTCAATAGTCAAGGTTTACAACTCTGCCAACTGCGATGAGAGCGGTAACTGGCAGTGGATCGAGCCTGGTCAGACGGGTTGCAGGGCTGTCAATATCCAGTCCGCTCGCTTCTTCTGCTAGATGCACGCGGACTCTGAGGTATTAGGGAAACATGAAGGGTGAGGTAGTGGGCTGTACAGGTGTGGCTGCCGGGATGGGCGTTCAGGCGGTTGCGGAGCAGAGCGGGATGCTGTACGGGGGTTGATTGAAAGAGACTGCACCGGATTGCTGCTTCTCCTTTTTTTAAGTTGCCCTTTTTATTTTATTACGTTCAGAATTGCGATTAAAATACTTTCTTCCCGGAAAATACCTGCGTTTGTGCCCGTGTTTGCGTCGTGTGATGGGCGAACAGTTACTCACCAGTCAGTGCAGTTACAAAGCAGAGTATTCTGGTAAAGAGCATATTTGGAGCCGTCAAATCATCTTCGATGACCATTCACAGAGAATAATGGAAATATTTGTGGGTTTCAGTTCTTTTAGTAACCGATGTAGTCGACAGTTTCGCCTACCCGCGTACGCGAACGTTCCAGTTCCAGTCAAAGCGCGTAAACGCTTCGCAAATCAAATGAACATCCAACTCAAATGCAGTATCGGCCACGGTGACTCAGCCTTCAACAAACTCATCTGCGAGATGATTGTCGCGGGTCTCACCGCACTGGTTCTGGCAAGTGGTGTCCTTGCCCTTTTCTTTTCCCTCAGATCGAGTAGCTCATAATGGTCTTGGGATAAAAACGTAGTCATAACCTGGCATCGGTGTCGGAGCATGAGTTACCGATAAGATTACGGGCTCTTGCGCCAGAGAGATTGAATTCTAAAATCAATAACTATTTGCATACATCGTCGTAGATGTGAACATGTTCAAAGGGGGATCCACCACAAACCCTTTTGCCGATAATGGACCTTAACATGTAGCAACGCGTAAGTAATTCATTGGCATGGCAGTACTACGTATTTTGCACCATAGCCTCTTTTTTTAATTTCCAATATCTGATCATGTGTAAGAAAATAACGGTGTACGTTGTTGTAAACCCCGACGAGAAGTGCAATAATGAGTAAGTGAAAACCAAACATGGACAGATTTGATCATGCTTCTACTGAACATATCCTTTCCAGCCACCTCCCAAATCCCACACTGGGAAAATCTACTGCCTTGTAGAATAAATCGGCGGCCCAAATCGTCACCACCGTCTGGATAGCAAACGCGATGCCGATTCCCGCCTCATACCGGAACGTTGTATGATTCCCAAGGATCGACCACCAGAACACGATACTGCGGTATCCAAACCAGTTGATCATGGCCTGATGGACGCAGTACAATGCGAACGATATTTTGCCAAGGTACCTGGCTAAAGGCGTCGTGTAGATGGCTTGAAGGAATTGGGAGGAGTCCACGACAGCGACCAGGATGACAGCTGCCACGGTCGTGAAGAAGTAGAGGGCCCATTTGCCTTCTTCGCCAACGAGAGCTTTGGCGATGGGGTAGAAGGGTCGCCAGAAGGGAGATTTGTCGCCGCCGTGGCGAGGGTAAGAAGCAAGTAGGAGTCCCAAGATGAAGATGGTGACGTCTCGGATCTTCTTCGATTGCGGCTCCTCACGGGGTTGCGGCTGCTGAGAGAGTTTTTCCTGTCTGATGACGTGTAGTTCCGCAAGGACGGTGCCGGCGAGGAAAAGGGGAATTTCTGGGTGGCCGCTCAGATGCATGTATATTGCGATGCTGGTAAGCAATATGATGCGCAGATTGTTCTTGACTTTGGCAAAGCCCAGGATGGCAATGAAGGTGAGGAAAGAGCAGCGGAGTTCTACGGGGATGGTCCAGAGCTGGGAGCCATACGGCATGTGTTCAGGCCTTGTCGATATGCTTAGAGGGTCGGCCCAGGACCACAGGCGGGTCACAAGATCCGTGATCTGGTCAATTGAGGAATCGTATACGGTAGGAAGAGGAAGAGGATTTCCAGGGAACGGCCAGTTCTTCGCGAGGGCGTTTGCGAAGTCGTAAGCTCCTAGTAGAATGAGGAAGAGAGTCATGAAAAGCACCGTCACGCAAGGAAGGTAAAGTCTTGCTGCTCGTCTGAAAGTCGCAGAAACCAACGTGTCGAAAACGGCAGGATATGCACCACGACGCACCAGTTTGATGGGCTTTAGCGAAATGGAGAATCCGGAGATAACGAAGAAGAGGAATACGCCCATCTGCCCGCTGTACAGAAGCCGAACGAATGGTAGTTGTCCAATCCAGTGGTCATTCTTCCCATTTCCTCCTCCAAATCCGATATGGGCTTTTGGGTGTGCAGCAATGATGAAGTGACCGAAGAAGACGCCAAAGGCTGCGTAACCCCTCATGCCATCCAGGAAATCCGTTGGGCGAAGAGTCTCCGTAGTTTCATTCTTGGAAAGGAAAGTTGGTATAACAAAACGTGCTATCCGGCGATGGACGAACTGAAGCCGTGGTGGTCCAAGCGTTGAGTGTGAAGGGCCTGGGAGAATGCTCCCCTTCTCGCTCCCTCGTGTTTTGCTTTCCTCGAAGTTGAACATTTTGCCTGCGCTGAAGGACAGATGCCAGCATCCTCTTTTTCAATAATTCGAGGTGCACTATGTGGAAAGGGGCAAGATTTATGGGGACTCGTGGTGCGGCTGAAAAGGTCGACATCGTAGCCAATTGTGAAAAGCGATGGCGCTCCATGGCATTGCGTTGTGCCCCAGATTGTGAAGCCACGGAGTGGGATCTCGTCAAACCCAACCAGAAATGGACCGCCTAATCGCTTAGCGAGGAGCTTTAGATAGGAAAGATACATGGGCTCAGCCCTGAGATAAAGCGCCACAAAATGAAGATCTAGAAACCCGACCATGGATCTGGAACTTGAAGCGAATCTGGCAGTCGGTCGTGCGACCCTTCACCCTCTCAAAAAACTTGAGCTGCCCGTTTCCAATTTGCGTGTCACTTGTTTCATTATTGTCATCATCCGTGCGTTCAAAAGTAGTATGAACGGGACATCTGGAAGACCAGCAGAACAAGGCACATCTACCCCGTGTCAGTTCACGTGATAATCACGTGATATAAGTGAATATTGAAGTTCATGCACCCAATAGAGTGCTAGTGTTATTTAGGAAAAATACGAAAAGGCGTAGAGGAAGTGCCTCACATACGTGTGCAGGCGTTCAGTGCATGGAAGTGAACTAGTGGACTGTTAGTTAGAGAATCATATACCCCTGCGGTTGTCTATATCAGAGGAGAGCGAGGAGTGCCTCAAGGAACGGAGGATTAGCATTTCCTATTCAGCCTGGAGCTCTGTGGGATGGGGAACAAGGCTGAGGATGCACTCCTCTCAGTCCGTCCTCTCCGCCGAGTTCAATGCAAGTTCGCGATCAGTTCAGCTCCAGCCTCATTGCCTCCCAGATCCCCTGGAACCTCACTACTACGACTTTCGTTTTTCGGCCCTCGTACAGAATTTTTGGATATCCGTATCATTTGATATTCGAATGGATTATGCGGCCCTCAAGCTTGATTTCAGTCGCTTTGAAACCCGGTTCCTTTCCGTTGTGGAGGCTGCATCGATATCCCCGGGGGGACGGCCCCTGCTTCGATTCAACGCCCTGGTCGCGCCTTTGAGCAACCCACCCAATGATTACTTCGCTTTATCCTACTGTTGGGGTGATATGTCGAAGAAAGCCAAAGTCGAAATTTCCGGGCGATATGTTGAGATTTCGGAAAACCTGGAGGCGGCACTTCGCCATGCAGAGCTGAAACCTGGAGATTTGGTTTGGGCTGACGCCATATGCATCAATCAAAGTGACCTGTACGAGAAGTCGTATCAGGTCAACATGATGGGCCAGATCTATTCAAAGGCAAAGAAAGTGATTGCATCGCTGGGTGAAGAGTCAGAATACTCGCATTGCAGCGTCGGCACTGATTGATGGACTCTCGAGGTTGAAGAAGTTGCCGTCAAGCGGAGTGGGTGGTGATGGTGATGACGATGATGATGGACCGGCATTCCCAATTCAGGAGCTTTACCTTCCATCGCTGGACCTCCATACCAGACCAGCAGAAGCTGTCCGCGGCCTTAGTGACCTTCTCTCCCGGCCATATTGGGAACGCGTATGGATCATCCAGGAGATTTCCAAGGCAACTATGGTTGAGGTCCGTTGTGGAATTCTCCAATATAACCTTGAGGCGCTTCTAGATGCTGGGGCTATGCTCTCACAACTATCCGAGCGGAACAAATGTCTGATAGCCGCAATATCCAAATTCCGTACACAGGAGCAGAATAAAGTCGGTCGAATGCCTCTTATTCAGGCGCTCCTCACGAGCCGCTTTTCACTTGCCACTGACGGTCGGGATAAAATCTATGCCCTGCTGGGACTTGCTGGAGATAGCACGGATTTGGTCCCAACGCCAACCTATGCACAAACCGTCCAAGAAGTCTTCGAGCAACTGTCAAGGAAAATGATGGAGAGTCGGGTGTCTAGCAACGTGCTACTACTCGCCAAAAGAGCACCTCTATCCGGTCGGTTCCCACAATCGCCCCCCTGGGCCATCGACTGGGAGGAAATTGCATTCTATGTCCCAGAGTGGTTGATTACCAAATCAAGTGCGGCGCCAAACCCAGTGATTCCACCATCAATTCTCAAAGATTCAACATTTTATACACGTGGACGTATAGTTGGAGTGATCACGTCACATGAAAGAGACTCCAGGCCATTGTTGTCCTACGAGTCCGGCGAAACAGGATTAAGATCTAGCTTTGATGTCATGATAATATTAGCAAAGACCATCATTGAAAGATTCAGCGTTGGAGGCTCGGCTATCCGTGCGATAAATCAAAAGGATGTGACCTACGCATTGGCGCGAATGATTAGGGATGCCGACAAGGGATTCCCATCAACTGAGTATGACTTTTCCCGAGTATGCCACACGTTGCGTCGGTTAATGGGTGTGTTCCTCAAAGGTCTACCGATCTGGGAATGGGCAAGACATGCGGCTTATAAGCATCCCAAATCTCGGCAGTCAGTGCAAAGTCGAAACGTCGCGGGTCTGGGCGTGGGTGCCTGGAAACGCTTCTTCTTTCCGCGGGTAGGGAACCAGACTATGGAATGCGAAAGAAACCGAGACAATGCGTCCTCCATTCCAATGTCGGTGGGTTTCAGACTGTGGGAAGACATCTTAGCAAGATTTGACTTCCTCGCACAATACCGCCTTCAGTTTGCCATGATGGACGACGAGCACTTGGTCATTGTCCCCAGAGAGATGAATAAAAACTATGCCGTCTATCAACTCGACCACTGTATTCTACCAGTGGTGCTGAAACCGGAATGGACAGGAGACCATTCTCTCGCTGGGGAAGCGTATGTGGGCCGACAGTCGGACGGCGATTGGCTTCCCGCTGTCGACGTAGAATCACTATTCCCTGAACTCCCCCGAGACGAGATCGATGGTCGGAACTCAGCCATACGGGTTGCTCTCTAACGGCTGCAGAGTACCTGAGATATGGGCTGTTCCCGCTTTATAATGCGGACTACGCACCTGTACAAGGTGACCTGATGAATCTACGCTGTAGTCTTTGACGACATAACGTCTGAGAATATAGATACTTAATGCGGAGCGAAGAAAGGGCTGCTGAACCCCTCACGCTGCAGAAATGGCAGGTAATGGGATTCACATACAAAGCGAAAGGTTTCATTGGAAAAGAGAAAATAAAGCAACAGAGTCGAGAATAAGCAGAGTGCTGTAGGAAGGGGCTAAGGTGAATGGGGACGAAGCATGTTTAGTTGATGACTCCCTTACTGGAAACGTATAGACAGTAAGAATACCCCATGGCATATGAGAGCAACAGAAGACCTTGGCGTCTCTGGAGAAATGAAACCCACCAGGGTGTGGTCCTCACTTCTCTGACATCGGCCCCACTACCCCAGTGACCTGACTCACATATCTTTCATGTATACCTTTCCAACTCTCTTCGCATTTTCCCTTCACGGTGCCAACAAGTAGTCGGGAGCCCCTGATCTCTACATCCTCGACAAGCGACCACCCGTCCAAGTCTTCATCGCTCCGAGGTCTGCTGTCTTCGCCTTTCAACTCAGCGTTTCGTATGAGCCGCCATGTTGTCGTCTGCGAGAGGCCCAGGGGAGCTTTGATAACCCATTCTACACCATCCTCCGAGTTTGTGATAAGACTCTCAAATGTCACAGTTGTATCCCACAGACCCTTCGGCAGCGTGTGCATGTGATCTGTGACCTTGTAACGGCACGTCTTCGGTGAGTCTTCCGGCGGCGGCAAAGTCTCGTAGTGCGCAAGTTCGGGGTCCAATCGGATGAGCAGGTCATGGTCCTGGAGCTTCTCGAGGGCGGTTTCGAAAGTGCTACCAGCTGGTAATGGGGTTACGTGGTGTAGAGTTGCGGTAGTATTGAGGACTGACAAAGGTGAGCAGGGAACTCTGCTTTTGGGACGATGGAATCTTACATGACATTGTGGTAATGAATGCTGGATTAGAGGCGTATATAAGGTTACAACCGGCTCTAGTAGGTACTTCTGATCGTGAGAAGCAGGTGCAATTCAGAAATCTACATATAATGGATGTGGAAGAAGCACCACCATGTTGGCCACTTTAAGAGCCCACGACTCTCTGGACGCGGACGGTTTCAGATCTTGAGTCCATGTTTGGCTATGGCAACAGGGGCTGTGCCTCAACACCCCTTTCAACACTCTTGTGGAAGATGGAAAAGAACCATATCAAGGAAGCGGGGGCATGCTGTTGAGTGCCAATATGCCATGGCAATTCCCCAGTTTATTAGGACTATAGTCTGATGATGTGCAGCTCGCGAAAGCTGATAGGTGCGAGGGGTAGTGCCGCAAATGGCATAGAGACTGCCTGTCTCGGACTAGCTCCCTAGCCATCATGGTATGACGTGAGATCGGGAGACGCGACGGACGTCCGGAAAACCACAAGTACAAAGGATAGATAAAGACCATTAACACTTGTACTCCAGTATTCTCGCGCCCATTTCTTAATTGTCTCCAGAATGGCCATTGGATTTAACCACGAAAAGCTCCCGGTTGGGGTTAAGATAGCGCAAGCTGTCGGCTTGACCGCGAGCGCGTACCTCTTTGGTGAGGACCCCCGGCTCCGTGCGAACTTGATCTACAGTGACTCGGAATGGAGCTGATCGATCAAACACCAGGCCAGAATGCGTCCATGTCTTATGCTGGTGTCCCCGCCATCATGCTAGCTCCCGCCCCAGTCGCTGTCAAGCAGTGGGAGAAAATGTACTCGATTGGCAAGAAAGCGGGCCCTGCACTGGCTGTCTTGAGCAGCTTGACCTTAGGATATGTAACATGTTACTGTGAGCTCGAAGACTCCGAATTCTAGAATACGTATTAACAGCTTCAAGTGGACCCTAGCTCCATTCACTGGAAGCTGAACCTAGCCGCCACGATCCTGATCCCCAGCATCGTTCCGTTCACATTCGCTGTCATGAAGCCCACGAACAACAAGCTTATCGAGAAGAACCGCGCGCTTGCTACTACTGGGCTCGAGAACAAGGGTTCTAAGATTGGGGTTGCCGAAGAGGAGACTGTGCATGCGCTGCTCGATAGCTGGGCGACGTTGAACCTTGGCCGAGCTCTCATTGTCGGTGTGGGCACAGTTCTGGCGGCTTGGGGTACCGTGTCGAGGCTGCAAGAAACCGTCTTTGTGGCGGAGCCGCTGTTTCCTGCCGAGCCGGCCTATTGAAGACGTGGCCAAATAGCCAGACTCTGCCTACAGCAGAAGAATGTTGTTTGAGCCGGAGATGGTAGCATTTAAGGTTGTTTGAATCTGTACGCGGACGGGCGTGGTTGGATAGCAAGTCCAACGAGGCGCCAACTTGACAGCCACCTATGTATAGACCATGGTCGGTCACTGACAGTGACACGGTGTTGAGGCGCATAAGTTCACTAAGATAGATTGATAGTTGAGGAGATTTAATTATATTAATGGTCTTTAAGTACAGGTATCCAAGTATGTCCATCCCTCAACAGCTTCTGCATTCATGCTCCTGCATTCATGACCTTTCCACGGCTCTCATAATTTCTCAGGGTGTAGCTGTGCCATTCGCAAGGGATCGCCTCTTGTGAAAGAGGAGACTTGCAGCTTTACCTGGATAACGGCAAGCCTGCGCCAGGTTGTCGAACCCATCACGGTGCAGGTTCTCACCCTTTGCTATAAACTTTCCCCTCACGCCATATTTCTTTTGCCATTTGCGAAGGCCCTTGCCAAGAATCAACTTTACCTCTTCATTCCGGACTAGTTCTTTGATGATCTTTGCATGTGCTTCCAAGCTATCCGTGAGGTCATGCGCAAGCTGCCATTTGGTCCTTCCTGCCGACGAGCGGGTGCCCCAATACTGCAGAAGGGACATCTCTCGCCGCGATGGGTGGAACATGTGGTCGCCCACGGTGTCGATAAGGTCGAGGGCGTATGCCCAGTCAATACCGAATACCGTGGCCGGCTCGACGACTATCTCACGCAGCTTCTCGAGCGACTTGTAGTCGTCCTTTGACAAATCCGTTCCGAGTTGAAATTTGTAGTGGAGGTGTCGCACCCGCTGGGAAAGAACGATGAGGGCTCTCATCTCCTCGGAGCTGAGGATATGCCTATGCCGATGCTGGAACTTGGCTTGGTCGTACTCATCCTCCATCTCCCGTATGCGATTTTCTTTGGCGCAATATCGTCTTTTCCTTTGAGCCGCTCTCTGTGGCCGTGCGGTCTCGGCGGCAAGAGCAGCACTCAAGCTGCCGGCTGGGATTTCGAGGTTGTACGACACGATGGCGAGTATATAACGGCGGAATTGCTCGGTTCGGTCCGTCTTTCCCGTCAAAGAGTTGATCTTTCGAAGCTGGTGTTCCCGCCAGAGCCTCCACTGTTCTTTCGGGGGAGGGGGCCCAGCTTGGGATTCCGTCCACAGGGCTCTCAGTGGGACGAGCTGGAACCCAGGGTTATATTGCTGCCACATTTGGGTTTCGTAGTGGCTTTTGGGTAGAGGACCTGCAAGAACCCTCATCTTGAAAGCGTCAAGGTTGATATCGGGTGGCTTGGCGTGCAGAGATAATAGGAAGAAAGGTGGAACGAGTGGTTTGGCGGCCAAGGATCTTAGGAAGAAGAGGGAGACGGGTGGTCTGGGACTCAGAGGTACAACAGCGAGAAGGGGGGAGGAGGGTTGGAGATGGAGGGGAAGGTGCATTATATAAGGTCATAGTGGGATCGTATAGTCATTGTGGGAAGCGGTGCGCACTAGCTATCTGCTCTGACTACATGATAGAAGGTGCGACCAAAGAATTGCGTCAGATCTCGAGGCGTCGTGGAAAGGGCCGAGTAAAAGTGACAGTGCTTTCCATGTGCTTCTGATAGCGAAACACACTAGATGCTGCTAAGAGTGAAGACGCTTCAGAAAAATTATTGAAGGACCGAGTACGAGTGATGATGTCCACATGGGAACACTTTCAACCGTACGCAAGTGGCCACGGAGTTATTACGGAAAGATCGAGGTACACGCCCACAGTGCAAGAGTGAGATGTGCATACACATGAGCAGCATGTTCAGTCTGGTAAGTAGATTTCGTATACACCTGAGCTAGAAGTAGTCGTCTAACCCCTAACGGAAAGGTATGCGTTTTAAGGCACGTGGCGACTCGTCAAGCATACACCAAAAAATGGCAAGCTTAGGTTCAGTGACGCAGTTCCTGGGGATATTGGACCTTTCAAAAGACCTATAGGGCGCTAACATAGTTTATCGGGAGATGTTAACAATATAATGGCGTAGTACCCGACGCCGCGATTGAATGGCAACGAGATATTCAAAGCTCCTTTTTATCCACAATCCGACGATTTTGGCTTCAGAGATGTAGCTACAGGAACAGAGCTGATCTTGCCCGAACGCTGTCCAGGTCCCAGCTGTCACATGGGAAGCGGGTAACAGAATCTACAATGCCTGCGTCATCCCAGAATCGGACAGTACTCTACATGTTAGTCTAGGCGAGTGCTAACGTAGAGCGTAGTTAGGTACACCCGCGAATACTATATTCGGGCCGACATTGGTGCCCATTTCGATCATTCTCTAAAGTAGCGAGTGAGTTCGATAGTAATTCGCCCGTGCTCTTCCCGGACTTTGCGCAATTCGTGAGACCGACTACGTCAACGTGATTGTCACGTGAAGATAAGCACAAGCCTTTGCTTGAAGCAGAAATCATGGTGAAA
The DNA here is from genome assembly GCA_030412805.1 of Westerdykella aurantiaca. NCBI lineage: Eukaryota > Fungi > Ascomycota > Dothideomycetes > Pleosporales > Sporormiaceae > Westerdykella > Westerdykella aurantiaca. The sequence continues at coordinate 5,615,682 of JASJFJ010000001.1, forward strand.
GTGGTGCCTTGGCGTCCAGTACCGTGTCTTGCAGGTTAGGTAGACCAACGTGCGGACGGCGTGTAACCCCTTTCTCCCGAGACTCTATCCCGTGGTCAGTGCAGTCGGTAGACATTCCACCTTGAAAATGTTGTGCTCAACGGTGGCGATGACCCGGATCTCCACAGCAGCAAAAGCAACCATGAGCGCACCACTCACCCTCCATTAGCACCGACCTGTCAACGCTCACCTGCCATCAACGGAAGCCAAATAAGGTCAACCGACATGAAGAAAAACGAGCGCATGGTCTCTGTTGTCTTGTCGTGTGCCAGCACTTCCAAGGTTCCAAGGTTGAGTTGAGTGCAGGGAGGGGCACGTGGTGCGCCCGCTTATCGATAGCACAACCGAAAGTCGATAGCGATAAGGGTCCAACCATCTGCAGCTGCGTTATTATAGCTGCATCCAACGGTCGCCATGCAACCTTTGGGTGTGGAGTCGTGAAACAGCCCGCTGAGCTCTTTCATTGTGATGAGTCCTGCTTTGTCCAGCTCCGCGAAAGAATCATCCGTTGTATCTCTTTGTATGGTGGCCCAGCCAGCGGTATTGTTCGGGCTTACCCCCTCCCTTCCCCACCATTGGACCTGCACCCCAGCGCAGTGTATTGCCGATCCAGCCGCTCCCAGAACTCTCTCTGGCCTCGCCCTTCCTCTACCCTTTTCAAACTTCTCCAGCCATGGAGCCCCTATCCATTGACTCCGTTGTCGTGGAATCGCCTCTCGAAATGGCCTCCTCCCCCGACCGTATCGATGCTCGCGGCGAGCCCCTCACCTCCGAACGCCCACCCCTCAAGACCCGTCATCGCTTGCTCCACGGCATACAACGGATGGGGTCTTCCCAGAGCCTGATGGGGATTACAAGGCCACGGTCGCACAGTTTGAGGAGCGGCGGGAAGGCATCAATGTCGTGTGTTTCGCTAGCTTCGGGCGGCTCGTCCTACTCCTACTCGTATGCTTCCGAGATGTCGGCGGGATACTCTACTGCGCCAACTTCTGCAGCCAATACGCCGGGCCCTAGTCCCTTCTTCGATGAGAAACCCCGCCTGAGGGTATTCACTCCAGAAGGACCATCATCGATCCCGCTTCCCTCGGATCTTCGCCCCTGGTCTCGTAACGGTATCGAAGCAGAGGGTGACTACTTCTCTCAGCCCCTGAAGATGAAAATCCAACGCAGGCCTAATTTTAATTTCTGGGGGGACCTGCCCATGGAGACCCGAATTCAGATCCTTCAGCATCTCCCGCCGAAAGAGATCATCCGCCTCTCTTCGGTTTCGAAGTCATGGCATGCCATGTGCTTCGATGGCCAGCTGTGGCGCTCTCTTGATACGAGTGAATTCTATCAGGATATCCCAGCAGCGTCTCTCGTCAATATCATCACCTCCGCCGGCCCATTCGTACGGCAGTTGAATCTTCGAGGATGCGTTCAACTGTACAAGAATTGGTACCAAGACGGTTTCATCAACGCATGCCAGAACTTGGAGAACTTCTCTTTGGAGGGATGCCGCATCGACCGTACAGCCATCCATTACTTTCTCCTTCAGAACTCGCGCCTGGTGAGCGTCAATCTTTCGGGGCTGGCTGGGGCAACGAATGCGGGCATGACGATAATTGGCGAGCATTGTCCCCGTGTGGAGCATCTGAACGTCTCTTGGTGCCACAATATCGACACTCGAGGACTCAAGAAGGTGGTTGAAGGATGTCCTAATCTGAAAGACCTCCGTGCGGGCGAAGTAAGAGGATTTGACGACGTCAACTTCATGTTCGAGCTTTTCAAGCGGAATACGTTGGAGAGACTTGTGCTCATGAATTGCGATAGCTTAAGCGACGAGTCACTGGCAGCTCTCGTAGAGGGCATAGAGAGTGAGGTTGACCTCCTAACTGGCCGTCCCGTTGTACCCCCGCGTCGGTTAAAGCATCTTGATTTGACGCGATGCCGTGGAATCACGGATGCAGGCGTACGCAGTCTGGTTGGGAATGTCCCGAACCTGGAAGGGCTGCAGCTTTCCAAATGCCACAGTCTCACCGATGAGGTCCTGAACGAACTCCTACCCACTTGTCCTGTTCTTACTCATCTGGAGCTGGAAGAGCTCGAGCATCTGACCAACGATGTCCTCAAGACTTTGTCGACGTCCCCTTGCGCTCCACACCTTCAACATCTCTGTATTTCGTATTGCGAAAATCTGGGGGACCTTGGTATACTCGCTATTCTGAAAGGTTGTACGAGTATTGCTTCTCTAGATTTGGACAACACTCGGATCTCGGACTTGGTACTAGCCGAAGCCGCTTCAGTCATAATGAAGCGTAACCGTGGCGCCAAAGTTCGCTCTGAGTCTGGAAGTCTGCATATCGGATTGAAAATGGTCGTCTACGACTGTCCCAACGTAACTTGGTCTGGCGTCCGCGAGGTTCTCTGTCGTAATGAGGAAATTGCCCAACTCCAGGCAGCTGCAGCAGCCACAAAACCAGCGTATCCCGGCCAGATTATCGGACTCAAGTGCTTCTATAACTGGCAACCGACCGTTGAGGAGCACACCAAGCGGGTCTTGCGTGGCGATATTGCAGCTGCCAATCGTCTTCAAAATAGGTGGGCGCATTTCATGCGGCTGAACGAAGAAGCGGGCGTGAACGGAGCAGGTACAAGGCGAAGGCGAAGGAGGGCCCGCGAAGCACAGGAGATTTACCAGAATGAGGAAGGAGGAGGAGCTGGTGGGGCAGGTGGTGTCGGACGGAGACGAAGAGCTCGAACCGTTCCGAGCGGTTGCATGGTTATGTGAACAGCTAGCCATGGACCTGAACACCTGTCTTGGTAGAGGACATCAGCCTGTTGTGTGTACTTCTTTATTTTCTTCTTCTTGGTTTTGGGATTCGATTTCAATTTCGGTTTCCTGGTTTCGGCGTTATAGAGGGTCATGGGTATATCTGGGAGTTTGGATCCTACTTGGCATTGCATATGGCATCATTCTTTCGGGTCTTGTTTGTGGAACAAGCGGCGACTTCAGTTGCACTACTTTATTGAGCGATCACGGTGGAGAAAGCATTGATCCATCCGAGAAATGGCCAGACCATGCACTATTTTCTTCCCGGTTTTCTCCCTTTGGGACCCTAAGCTTGGTCTAATCCGCTTTGGAGGCTGAGGTCAAATGTAGTTCGATTTTCTCCTCAATCAGCTGCAGTACTTAGGCAGGCCTTTGTGCTAGAGAAACCCCGCACGTGACTAGTCGATGTGAATAACTAGTGACTAATCGCCTCGACGCGACTTCGGATCTCAAGTCTTGCAGTGCGATCAACGTTCCTACCGAAATCCTTCAACGCGTAATACTCGCGTGGGAAAAGTTTCCGAGAAATCGGTCAAAGGTTACCGAACGATGTCATCTACGGCTGATCCAGAGCCAGCTTCATTGACAGATGCTTTTCGAATAGCATCCTTACCGCCGGATATGTATTATATTCCCAACTTCATCACTGCCGAAGAGGAGACATCTATCTTGCAAAAGGTCAGCACTTCATAGATGTGACATTTCCCCTTCGACTTTCTTTCCGTTCCTTCTTCACTCTACGTTACTGGTCTCTCTGCTGCCCCACATCACCCCACATTTCACCCATCGCACAAATCAGAGCCATATCCTACAGTCTCTCCAGCCACTGACTGCGTTTAGATTCCTGCTCAAAGATGGGTAACTCTCTCTCACCGACGACTGCAAGCACACCCATCAACACTTACCAAATCGAACACGCTTCTTTCGGCTCCGCTGCCGTCATACCTCTTGGACTCCATCGTCGACCGTTTCACTAAACTTGCAATATTTGATCATACACCGCACAAGAAGCCAAACCATGTCCTCATTAATGAGTATAAGAAAGGAGAAGGAATAATGATGCATGAAGATGGCAGCGCGTATGCCCCCGTGGTAGCAACCGTCAGCCTCGGAACTGCATTATGTTTAGATCTGGCCTGGAAGAAGGAAAACCTAGTATCTGAAGCAGCCCAGACGCCACATTACAACCTTCCGACGCGCATACTGCAGGAACCCCGCTCGTTGCTGATTACTACCGGTTCAGCATACGCGGATCTTCTCCATGGAATCTCCCCCGTTGAAGTGGATGAAGAATTGGGCGCAGAGACGGTGGCCAACTGGGAACTTTTGGGCGACCGAGCACAATTTCAAGATGCTGGGGGCCGGAATCATCGTGGTACAAGAATAAGTTTGACTTATAGGGATGTGCTGAAGGTCAGTTCTGCCGCGAGCAAGGTCCTTGGTGGCCTTGGAAGGCGATAAAATGATGGAATCGGTCAAAGAGAATGTTTCTGGTTGGGTTTGTGCAGATGAGTTGCTCTCGTTTGAGAGAGGAATCGAATACCCAGGTTGTCAGATTTTCCGGGAGCTTCTCTACTGGCATGAAACAGACTAGGAGGAGGCTTTTGAACTCATCGAGCCTGACAAAATAGAAGGACACTCAACTCGGGATCTTCTATAATTGCACCTCTGTGAGGAGTTCTCGACGAGTTCTCGGACCCACGGACGGAGGGACGGAGGGATATTGTCCATGTTGTAAGTGCGCCTAACACACTTCTGTCGACCGCCGGCTGTCCGACGAATATGGCATTCCTCTCAATGCCGGTCGAACGGAAATGTTGACTTTATGAGCGCTTCTTCAGTCTCGTACTGAAGCAAGACCAGACAATTCTCGGCTCTTCCAAAGGTCTCTGCAAGCTACGCATCATTGTTTGTTACTCCTGAGATCGAGCTCTCGGACTTGGTTCGGGAGGGCCCTAATGAGATCGATTGCAACCGGCAAAATGGAGATCCAATGTGATACACCCTCGAAAGCTCTGGGCTGCAGCGAAAAGGCAAAAAGGGCGAAAGGATGTGTGCGGCTGGCTTCAGCGACAAACCGGCATCTATTATGATTTTCTACAGAAAGTCGGAGAGATAGTTGCGTACAGCACGAGCGATTGGGAAGCATTTCTCCAATTCTACCCCGCACGCAGCGGCAGATGCAGTCCTCGTCTCCAAACTTTAGGATCCCTCGGAATGGGACCGACTTCTTATTCTGAGACCGAAGTGCTTCTCTGGTTTGCTCTCCAAACTGGCACCCCTACACAACTAAATTTGATACCGATCGAAATTCCTAGTGTCCATAAACTCTTCCTCTATGCGAGCACAGGAGCCTCATTCGACCCTCCAATGAAATTTGGTGCAAGTGATCCTACCCCTCCTTATAGATGTGTTTTGACAGGGTTATAAATCGATCTTAGATTGTCGATGCGTGGATAGACGATGTTTATACATTTAGCCAGGTTTACCACGTTCTTGTTCCAGGACAGGGGCCTGCTGACAACAAGAACGAGAGTTTCTATGATTCGGCTGGTAAATTGGGGATTCGAGCAAGCAATCACACGTGCTCCATAACATATGAAACTAATCTCTGGAATATTCTTCCCCGGCTTGCCAGAGGTTGACTTAGACGCGCTGAACCTCCAGCTGATCCGAACCATATCCGATCACCACTTCTCTATGGAGAGTATAAAGCTGATGGAACCGTAACTGTAGATAAGCTTGGTCATCACACAATACGGAGTTGTTCGAAATTTCAGAAATAAACCTCAAGATGGTTTCTCTCAAGGCTTTTTCTGCGTCGCTGCTGGTTGCAACGGCCGCGGCACAACAAAACACACCTATTCGCTATATGCCCTTTGGCGATTCCATCACCGAGATTGTTTGTTGGCGTTCCAAACTTTGGAACAAGTTGCAGTCGACAGAGTGGGCCACAGTTAACTTCGTCGGGTCCGGCCGTACCGAGAACAACTGTCGGGACACCAAGTACGACCGTGACAACGAAGGCCATTCCGGTTTCCTGGCTATCGACATCGCCAACAAGAACCAGTTGGATGGCTGGCTGAAGCAGAACCCCGCGGATGTCATCACCATGCATTTGGGAACGAACGATATTGTGCAGCAGAATAAGGCAACCAACGATATCATTGCTGCGTTCACGAAGTTGGTGGGCACTATGAGGACTCACAACCCCAAGATGAAGATTGTGGTAAGTATCAGGGCTCCCTTCACCTCCAGCTGGCTTGGAAAATTGGGCAACTATAAACTCACACGGTGTTCAGGTCGCCCAAATTATCCCGCTTGGCTTTGGCAACTACAACGCCAAAGTCCAGGACCTTAACAAGGCTATTCCCGGCTGGGCACAAGGTCTGAACAAGACCGAATCGCCCATCTGGGTTGTTGACCAGTACACGGGATACTCTGGCTCTGGCGACAACCGCGATAGCGTTCACCCCAACGATTCTGGCGACACCAAGATGGCGAATGTCTGGTACCCTGCCATCACCAAGGCTTTCGAGGCAGTGAAGGCGGATAGGGTTGCGGCAACTGGTGTTAAGTTCGTTGCATAGAGAGTACATAGAGAACCATAAATAATCATAAAAAGAGAGGCAACGTTAGTATGGTTCGATGTACATATTTTTGAACCTGGCAATGCAACATCTTTCACATGAACTGAACGCGTACAATATCAATGAGATTGTGCAGTAGCATAATATTGATCTATGGATTGCTACGCTCCCCTCCTTCTATCAATCACTTTTGTTTCGCTTTTCACTATGAGTGCGGCTTATCATCTAAAGGAAGAAACTTTCTAGAATGGTTGTGTTGAAAGGTAGTGCGAGTCAGGGCGTACGATTCCACGGCACCAATGACTACGTGAAGTACGGTCAAGCTTCAACTAGCTCCCAATAAAGCTTGATGCACCCCGGACTTTCAAGTGTATTGCCCCGCATCTTGAGCTTGTCTCTGTAATGCTATATCCGTCGGATACCGCATCACTTAAACAAGGGGCAATACCAAGATTCTCTCGCAACGACTTTGTAACGCCAACTCTGTCCAATTCAAGAAACTCTACCGTCACGTTCAAATAAATCTTCAACTCTATCATGGCTACTGGCACACGTTTTCCGCCCAGATACCAAGATGTTCCTCCCACGACTGCGGACCTCGACTACGCCGACCTCAACACCCTCGACCTCTCACTCTTCGAGAACCCTTCCGGAAAACAACACCTTGCTACCCAACTCTAAAAGCCATAAGCACACTCGGTTTCTTCTACGTCACAAACTTTGGTCTCGACCGGTCCAAAGTCGATGAACAATTCCACATCGAGCGGGACCTTTTCAACTCACCCACCCATGGACGCCAAGATGCCTTTCCGCGTCGACCACGGCAAGCAAGGCTCCTTTGGATACAAACCCCTTGGTACTCGGAAAGCGGCAATTAAGACTGACGGATAATTTGGAATTGTACGATGACTGCAAGTATAACTCTCTGTATTCCGATGTGAGACGTCCGGAGGTGCTGCAGCAGAAGAGGAAAGAGTGCGAGGACTTTGGAAGGCATATGTATTTCCACGTTATTTATCGGCTGCTCTATCTCTGTGGTATGCTGATGAAACTGGAGGACCCCGAGCAGTTGTGGAAGTTGCACAGTTATGACAGCGAGAGCCAGTGTCATTTGAGATATATGCTGTACATCCGCGGACGGAGGCGGAGCTGAAAATCATGCGCGACAACAAACATGAAGAGAATGTTTACGGGCACACGAAATTTGGATCACTCACTCTACTGATGAGACAGCCGGTTGCGGGATTACAGATTAGAGTAACGGATGCGGATGGTAAGCAAATGAGGAAATCGGTTCGGCCCGCGGAGAATAGTCTCACGGTGAACGTGGCAGACACTTTGTCATTTCTTACCGACGAATACCTCAAGTCGACGGTCCATCGAGTAGTGCTACCGCCGGAGGATCAGCGACATGTACCAAGATACGGTGTCATATACTTCTCGGGTCCAGATGACAGCACGATGCTTCGACCTATAGAGAGCCCCGTGTTAAAGAAGGCTACAGGACGTGGAAACCAGGGAGGGAGAAGGTGTGGGACTAGAGGAGAGGGATTTGCCACCTCATACAACAACAGCAGGGGAGTGGGTAAGGGTAAGGTTTGGGAGTATCGATAAAAATTATCAGACGAATAAGGATAATGCGGCGAGGGTCGGAGTAACGGAGATTAAGGTTTATGCTTGAAAGTTTTGACATTAGAAACCTAAGGGACTTGAAACTTCTCAGGTTACCGCCAACCGGCGTTACTTGCGAGCTGCACCACGTGGTGTAACTATAAAATGGGTTGCAGACTTGGGAGTCGGGATTTGTATTCAGGAAGTGTACAATAAGTGCACAGGGCTGCTGGGCTCAAGTTTAAGCTGACCATGCAGTGGGGTGCATTTCGAGGCCTTTTTCCTGCATGAGGCCCAAAAGATTCAAATTCAGAAAAATGATGTACGACTCGCATGCCAAAGAACTATGGTTAGTGTTATCGTCGAGTGAAACTGTTCACCAACTGTTTGAAACAAAAACTCTTGTTAGAAATGATGTAATATGCTAGATATTTGTGAAAGTTTGATTTGCTTTCGAAGAATATACATTCGAACTTTGTGGACTCGGCTCAGCCCGACTTCTTTAAACGACCTTTTGAGCGCTTATATATCAAAAGTTTATCACAATAGATATTTAATTCTTGGTGTAGTGTGATAAAAGAAGCACAGCGGTGTAAGGTTGTGCCTAGATGACGCGATCTTTCCTTTCACTGCCTTGGTCAACGCCTACATCAACTGTGAAAGTCCCCTCCTACATAAACAGGAATTGCCGGTGAACGGGTGTATATATTCCGTCACCGCCTGAACGGTACAAAAACTACAAATGTCCCGCCTTCTGCATGACTTTCTTCAACCTGCAACCGCAAGCCACAACCCCAACCTGCAATCCAACGGAGGGAGCGCTTTCAACAACAGACCCGAGCTACGCACCGACAACCAGCACCAAGCCAGATTATTTTATAACAGTGAAAACCGACAACAATGCACTACGAAAAGTGTGGCATGTGCACTTATCCGCGCACATTGCGCGATCGCATTGATCGCATTGCGGAGAGGGCAAACCCGCGGCGAGGCAGAGGCAGTCCCAATGACCAGGCTCGACTCTTGACAACAAAGATTCAGCCACCTGGAAAGCAAGACGAAAAGTACAAGTTCTTACCTCGTCGGAGTGCATCCTTTGACCCAGTCCTACATACCATCAACCAGGTCCTTGCGCACTTTCGACAGATCGATATACGGGTTGCCAACGCCCATCTCCGTGTCGCGCAGCCCAACGATGATCCTCCAATCTGGCCGCCTGCGCATTCTTCCAACCAAACAAAATTGTATACTTTCCAGGACATCCACGAAATTCCGCTCACGGTGGCTGTGAAAGTCATGCCTCGAACCCACCCTTTAACACTGGAAAAGATACATGTAAAGGCTGGCTACAACCGACGCTGGATCTCGTTGTCGGACTGGATCCGGACCTTGGGAGTCAGGATATACCCTCATGAAGGTATAAAAGCCCAGCGCATCTGGTGGGCAATCAACAAGAAATCGTTCCCACTGTTGAAGCTCCCCGCAGAGATTCGACTCATGGTCTATCTCCATGCTCTCGGAGGCCCTGATATATATCCAGTCACCAGCATCATCGACTATTGGTCGCAGCCCGTCGATGAGCCTGCAGCTTGGCAGAGCGCGCGGATTCTTCCGGGAGTCGGCAACAACCACAGGGTTCTGTTCGAGGACGATGATAGCCCTTGGTGGGGATACCGCGAGGACCTAGCCAAAGAAATCAGAGTCCCGGTGTGGCAGCCGAACCTTGCGTTGTTTCGTGTCAACAAACAAGTTCACGCGGAAGCCTCCTACGCGGCGTGGGAGCTTACTCGAAAATGCTTCATCAACAGGCACATGTTCGCCAACGTCCTGACGGCTCAACTTGGGGTGGCCCGCCAATATTCATGGCTCAAACGGATTCAACTTGACTTCACGAATAGGGAGTACTTTGAGTTCTTTGGGGTTGCCGCTGATCAATGGACCAGGGAAATGCAGCTGGACACTAGCATTCGACAGTGCGAAGTCTTGCTACCGAGTTCGATGCCGGCGCTTCGGGCACTTGATATCCGGTTTCGTGCACCTGATGTTGGATACATGGCGAGTCCTTGGAGAAGGGCTTGCTGCCAGAAGGTCATGGTGGATTGGATCATGACGTTTGCCTTCCCGTGGATCGCGCATATTAAGCAAGTCACCATGTCTGGTGCGGTTCGCACCGTTACAAAGGAGAAGTGGAATGCAATTCTGGGTTCAAGGCGTAGTGACCACCCCATCTCTTTTGATGCAAGCGCTGAACTTGCCAAAATCCTCAATACATCTCCCGAAGGTTTGTAAGTTTTTGTCTCCCGTCTATGAGAACGAGAGCTGACGGACTGCCTAACAGACCTCCGCGGTGCTCATGCAATCGTCGGTATGAGTGTATCGTAGGGCACATTGACCGCGGTAGAGCCTTCAATTCTCCCATCAGAACGTGGATGGCTACTGAGACTGAGTTTGACCCTCATGACTTGCCATACACTGAGGAGGAGGCCATGCAGAAGGAGCATTTTCACGAACTACAAAGCACCGGGGGATGGTAGTATAATTGAAATCGGATTATTGCTTCACGAGCATAGACTGTGTGGTGCAAGATTGGTTCCAGAATGCTAGATAAAGTGGCATGTGGTGGGAATGACATAGTCCTTCCTTTCATGCCCTTCTGTACATGTGCATCATATTCGTGGGTTTCCCAGTAGTGTCTTAAATAGGGCGGAGTAATCTAAACTTGCAACGAAGACGTACAACTGTTAAAATTCCAATGCAGCACCCATCTCCATACTCTGATCCTGTCCATATGGGCGCTGACCTTCTCTAGATCTGGATGCGAAGATCCAAGTTGAGGTTGAGTTCGCACGTGCACCTGCTGTCCGTGAATGACTGAAAGTGGAAAGCGTGCACGTGGCGCTAGCGTGTCTAAGCGCCCACGGGGTCTCTGCCTCCTCGAACGACGTCAGCCTTGGTAGCTTGCTCATCGCCAACAACACTGACTGATACGCCCCCTCCGAACCTTTTAGACTTCTGCCTAACTTTTGAATCATATTATTCACGCATATTCTCTCCCCGATTTACTGATGGTACGGTACGATAGATAGCTTTAACGGTCGTGCTCGCCTTTCCGAACTCCCACATTCCCTTCGCTTCGCTTGCATCTCAATTCCGAATCTTATGGCTCCTTTGCGCATAACGATACCCGCTGCCCACACCGTCGAGCCCGCTCCGAATGGGAAACCGTACATCGAGTATGAAATCCGGATTGCACACCCCTTTCCCCGAACTACAACAACGGTCCGCAAGCGGTATTCCGACTTCGATGCTCTCGACAGTGCTCTTCGTTCACAAGTGGGCACGCCTCCTCCCGTGTCGCTTCCCCCAAAGTCCTGGCTTGGTGGCTCCTTAGGAAAGTTGAGAATTGGAAATACCTTGGGTTCTCCCGAGCAGATTGCAAAGCGACAAGAAGGGCTAGAGAACTACCTGGTCGCTATAGAAACAAGTGATGACGGGAGATGGCGGGTCAGCAAGGCATACCGGGACTTCTTGAACCTGAATGATAAGCAGACAGCCTCTGTTCCAGGCGCGCAGTTTGGACAGGATAGGGTGCTCGACTCTTCGGATTGGCTCGACAAGTTTGCGGACGTTAAGCGGAACTTGCAGGATGCAAGGCTCTGGCTGACGAGGAGAGAACAAGCGATGGCTGCGACCGCACAACACGAGGCTAGTGCAAATGCAAAGAGAGGACTTGTGCGGGCAGGGACACTATTGTCTGCGCTCGATGAGGGTCTGGAGAGGCTAAGTGGAAAGGGGACCAATGAGTGGGGCGGGGAGAAGCTAGGCGACGGAGAAGTGAGGCGGCGTAGAGACATGATCAGTGCCGCAAGAAAGGAGAGGGAGGGACTGGAGAGCGTACTGAACTCCATGGCAGTCAAATCTGCCGTCTCTGGATCCGGTTCATCGACGCCGTCTACATCCTCAGCGGCGGTGACGAAGGAACAGAAGGCGGCTTTGTTCAAAGGCGGCAATGGGGGGCCACCTTCGGGTCGGAGAGTACTAGGCGCTCCTCTGAAGGAGACTGAACGAACCCGTGAGCTGGACAACGAGGGGGTATTGCAGCTACAGAAACAGATCATCCAAGAACAAGATGAGGATCTGGTCGACCTGACGAAGGTGGTACGCAGGATGCGAGAGCTGGGCGTCCAGATCAATGAGGAGATAGTCCAACAGAATGCTTTGCTTGGACTACTGGATGAAGACGTTGAAAGGTATGTTCATCTCATTCTGTTATGCATGGAGTTTATGTGTGCTGACTGACCTGTGCTAGGGTTGATGGGAAGATGAAGATCGCGAAGAAGAGGATCGATCGCATCAGATGACCAGCTTAGCACTACCACTTGGATTAATGTTGCATACACTATTTTGTTTTTTTCTCCTGCTTGTATAGCTCACTTTGGATTAGCATTAGATACCCGAGCGAAGAATGGTACCTTCGGAGATGACGTCTCTATACATATATATGCCTTATCCTAGGGGAGAGCAGACCCCCAAATCGCACCAAACTGATGGGACCCTTGCATTATGACTTCTGCAATTCCCAGGGGACCTAATTAAACCGCAAATCCGTAGTATTACAATGATACCTTGCTTGCTAGGTAGGACATGGAGGTACGCCAGCACCAGCCAGCGCGGCCCGCTGTGACGTCACTCCCGATGTCCAGTCTCACCTCCACCTACCACATCTTCCGTAAACTTGCCATGATATCTCCCTACCTTTAGCAGAATTAAACGTGTACCTGCCATAATGGCCACCGCTGCCCCCGAGAAATCCGCGCAAAGCGAAAAGGGCACCCCAGAGAATGCGCAACAACAACTTCCGAATTCCGCAGACCTCAAAGCCTCCGCCGACGCCGCCGAAAAGGCTCTCCAAGCACAAGGTATAGCACAGAAACTCCGAGAAACCGCCTCCAAGATTGCCGACCCAAAGAAACGCGAGAAACTCCTCCGCGATGCATATGAGAAGGAAGTCGAGGCCCATGGCGCCAGTAAGAAGGCTCGGATGCTGTCGAGCGGTGCCTTCCAAGGAGGCGTCAGTGGCGCCGGTATAGGCACGGCTGTTGGGGCTGGTGTTGGCACTGTGGTCGGGACATTAGTGGGAGGAGTCACCGCAATACCTACGACGGGACTGGGTGCCTTGGTGGGCAGTGGGGTGGGGGCAATTCACGGCCCGTGGATTAAGCTACAGCCCATTGGAGGTGGCAAGGGAAAGGAGGATAAAGACAAGGAGGGGAAGGCTGGAGACAAGAAGTCGAAGAATTCAGAGGATGTCCAGAATGCCGAAGACGAAGATGGGGTTATGCCCGATCCGAAGGTGTTGCGAGAGGCTGCAGAGGCTGTAGCGAAAGAGCAGGAGAAGCAGAAAAAAGGCGGTGATGCAGCACAAAGCGGCGACGGTGAGCCACAAGAGAAGAAGAAGCCAAGGAAGCTTCATGCAGACCAGAAGGAAAGAAAGAAACCAAGGAAAATCGAAATCAGGTCAAATCAGCAGGCTCAGAAGGCTAACTAGACTCATTTTCCCTTCTCTATACATCCTCCAGTACGGGAGTCGCATAATGGCGCCTTTCGGAGCCATTCTGATGAGTTGGGTTTGGATAGTTTGGGGTGAAGGTAACGAGCATCAGCGATATAAGACAAACGAGGTATGTTTCAGTAACATTTTTCTGAGTGTTTGGTATCATGTTTGCATTCTTGAGCGTTTTCAATTCAAGATTGTATACCCATCTTTCCGATGTATATTAACGACTTATGATAATCATCTCTATACAAAGTTGAGCTTAGACTGGGCAATATGACGACGCCTACATTCCAGTTGCAAAGATCATCGCAGCCAGAGTTGCGCCGATCCAGGCGACAGTGACCCTACCAGCAGCGCCGGTCTCCTGTGGAGGCAATTTGGACCCACTCGGAGTTGCGGTCGGAGCTACAGTCTGATTACCGCCTGACGGGTAGAGTGAGGGATTGATCAGAGGGCCACCATTTTGAGGGTGATTCGCACCCGCCTTCTTGTACAACCGACCCTGAACGACTGAAAGAGCATTGAAGACTTCTGGCAAACCTCCGTCGGCCATCTTGGTCTTCTCTGTGTTCTTTCCTGCCCACCTGTAGCCACATGTGAGCTCGGAACCCTGGCCTTCGCATCCCTGAGCCGCGTTCTTTGCGGACTCCCGCAGGTAAGAATCGATACTATCGGAGACGGAAGACGACGTGGCTCCGGCCCGCGAAAGAGTGCGGGCGGCGACACCCTTAAACCACTGCTGATCCGGCGAGCAGGTGCCGCGTTCTTCGCAGGCGCGCTCGACGATCACCTTACTATCTTCGGGGATGAAATTATTGCGAAATCTGGTGGCAAAGCCCTCGGCGGGAAAGTTGGTCTTGTTGGCCTGTATAGCAAAGGTCAATATTGCGTTGGCCCAATTGGAGGTATTGTAATTGCTGAAAACTTACCAGCGTATTCAAGATTGCGGCTCCTTCAGTGTACATGCCATGCGCGTAAGTGAATGTCACTTTGTTCACGACTGAACAGTTCGATCGTGCGTCGGCACCATCGAAGACATCCAAGGCATCGGAAATCAGGCCAACGTCCCGCGACCACTTGTAAGACTTTTCTGCCCACTCCGAATATGTCTTGTTTCCGGTGAGAGCTGCCAGGCGTGCCGAGAGAAGGAAGAACGCAGCGTTAGTGGCGGAGTTCTTGTACTCATACCCGTTATTGAAGGTGAAGATCTGCCACCTCAAGCCTCCGCCGCAAGTGTCATCCCACCGCATCGTCTGCACATCGAAGACTTGCTTCGCAAGCTCAAGCCACTTGATGTTTGCTGGCTCCTTGAAACCTGTCTCAGCGGCCGTCAACGCCGCGAGACCCCACGCCGCCTGGTCCTCATTGCCCAAATTTTTGGTCTGGTTGACGGGTAGGTATGCTGCGATGTTCTCCTCTTCACCAACCTGCCAGGCTAAAGCTTGTGCAACGATGTCGTCGTATTGTTTATCTCCAGTCAAGTAGGAGTATTCGACAAGAGAGTTCCAGGCCATGCCAGCTTCGTACCACGAGTAGGGCTTGCTATCATCACTGAAGAGTCCGATAGTCTTGCCGGGCTGAAGGTAATCTTTGTACGCTGTGACGATTCCATCGGCAAGTTTGCCTGCAACGTCTTTGACTGATGCTATGAAATGGTCAACAGAGCATCACATGTGGTCGGCGGTAGTCTGTACCTTCATTGTCCACATCCAAGTCAAAACCGAGCACCCCATGCAACTGCAACAAAAACGGCAAAGCGAGTGTAATGCGATACATCGCGAATAATGAGACGAGAACAAACCAGAACTATAACTTGAAGATTTTCGATGGCGTCAACAAGCGTGGCGCCGTCTCCCCTTTAAAGGGGACTTACGTCCGCAAAGGGAAATCTGCCGGTTTCAAAGCCAAGGCGGGCCGCTTACGCTTTAGCTGTCTTTGTATATATACAGGCTTGGTGGATGAGGCGCAGCGCAACCTCTCCAGAGAAACATTGGTAACCGAAGGCAGCGGACTTGGCAGGGGCCTGTTTTGGTATAATAGGTAGGCTGCATTGGCTCCGAGTTTCCCGTGAACAATGGAGTGTGACGTTACATGTGGGTGAATATGGCGGGTCGCCCTAATTTACAGATGCAAACGCCTTGGCTAAGAATAGCAATAGGTGTGCAGACACGCAGCATTTGGGAAATACGGAATCCTGCAGATTGCGCCAACCAACAAGCCAATCGACTTGCCTTTGATGGGAAAATACTGGGTCATATCACATGTACTGTTGTTTCAGGAGCATCGTGTGGGCGCACTGTTGAGATGATCACTTGAATGTCGGCTTCCATTTCAAGAGAGGCCAATATATTTCGGATGCTAATTGACCCAGTCAAACTGTGAAAGGATCCTACAACGTAACTGCTGCAGAATGATGGACCTATCACAAATAGCAACAGCTGTGTAACCTGCTCAAAGCTCCTCGATGATGCTCGTATCGAGGAACTTCTCCAACTCTGCCTTTGGTATCACCTGCCTCCTGTCTTTCTGAGCAAGGTACGCATCCTCCTCTACCAGGAAATCCAAAAGATCCGGTTTCCACGTGCCGGTCCATTTGTGGTCCGGCCACACGGCCTTTAACACTGGTACATCAACGTTGACTGCAGACGCGACGAATTGGTACACGCTCTCTGGCTTGTTGTTGAAGACGTCGAGGGTTTGATTCAGTGCCCGAACAAATGCCACAATGTCTTTCCGCTTTGAGGGGTTGTTCAATTTGTCCGTCGTACTGTACAGGCTGTAGACCTCGCGGTAGATAGATTCGTTCTGAAAAATGATGGCATTGTTTCCCAGGGCTTCGGCGCCAAGTTCCACGGCAGTTTCCCATATCCCGAATGCATCGATCTCCTTGTTCTTGAGCATTTGTGGGAACGAGTTCGAGGCGCAGGGCGCCTTCATGCAGACTTGCCCCGACACCACAGTGTAATCGGTGTCCTTCAACCCAACACTCGAAAGCATATTGTGCACGAAGACGGCTGCGGACGACCCACTGAAAGTTCCAATCCTCTTTCCCTTCAGATCGGCCAATGACTTGATACCCGCAGCCTTGTTCGCAACAATTCGGTAAGGCACCTCGCAAATGATGTAAATCAGCCGGATATTCCTGTGTCCCGCATATTGTTTCAGGCCCTGCGTTTCGGCGTTCGCTGCGAGATCGAAGCTGCTATCGCTGGCTAGGTTGGCAACACCGCCGCTGGAGAGAGTCGCAGCACTGCTGCCCTTGTAGAAATTTTTGATAGCATATGGTTGAGGGGTGTGCTCTATCCAGTTAAGGGCCGTAGCAATCTTGAGGCCTGTGGTGAGAGGAAGGAAAGAGCATGCGAGAGAGAGTAGGGAAACCCGCATTTTGGCGGAGCTGTCGATACCCACATCCCATTCTGCAGCTCCATGTCCTATTTGTGTTGACGCTCAAGGAGGCGCGGGCGATGTCAAAGGCATCGTGAGTAAATGGTAAATCAAATCCGGTAATGTGTATAGTGGTTCGCATTTGCCGAGCCTATAGGTTGTTCCGCCCAAATGCCGATAAAAGTCCATCACGGACACTTTGTGAACTATTAATCAATCGCGTAGGAACGTGGTTCTAATGGGGTCTCGAATATGCCGACAACATCGGCCCATGGACTCGATATGTAATTGTCCGAATGAAAGTGTGGGGAACTCCCCAGCTGGGCGTCGTATTAGAATAATCTGTTCGCTTGACCGCTTGTTCATGGTCCCATCACATTGACCCTTTCCTCTAAAGTCCGGGGTTCAATCCAGATTCTAGAACGCCGAGTAATAGCGTCTCTTTGTTCTCTTCGCTGCACTCCGTATGGAAGCCATGAAACGTTGTCGAGGACCCGCAGCCTGCTGCTGTGTCCGTTGTGGCGAAGAGGAACTGCTCGGGCTTCTGTCGAGATGGAGTGGAAATCTGCACATCTTTTGTGACCCCTCACCCGAAACCATAGGATGCCATGGGGCACGCTGCATGAAAGTATGCACGTCCATCATCCTGGCATAGTATTCGTAACATCGAGCACGTCTTTCATCCAGATTGTTGTTACAATCCAATCCAATTCATCAGTCCAAGCAGCTACCAAAAGTAGTAGCTGATGGCCGGATCTTAACAAGCATGCGCACGCTTTCAACCTGAGCGCAATTTCTAGCTCGGCATCCTCCTACCTATTCGGCTATCGCCCGTTCCCGATGGCCTGTAATGGGATCCCAGATCCAACCTTCTTGCGCCCATTTCCATGCAAGATATGGGCGAAGATCCTTGTCCAATGGCAGAACACGCTTCCACTCCGGTTCATGACCATCTCCTAGTTGGATTCCTTTTAATGTATCCCGATAGAATATTCTATAGCTGTCCAGCGCGTAGGCTCCAACGCCGGGCAAGTGGGCGATCTCCCATCCCGCGCGAATATCATGCATGCCAACTAGCTCTCCGTCGCGCGTGTCTGTATTATCTCCGTGGTGGGGATAGTTTCTCTTACCGTACCGTCTGGAAGGATGCGGAGGGGAATTCACCCACACTTTTGCCATCTTCACCAGACGGTCGGAGCGGATCTTTTGAAGCCCAAGTTTTCCGATGAGGGGTAACAGATCATTCGGATCCGCCTGCGCAAGCCTTTCGGGGGTTGGATATAAGGTTAGAAACTGAAACAGCACGGGTCGGCCGGCTTTTCCTCTGGTCTGGTTCCATAATATAGCTTGGACTATAAGCGCAAAGAGATTCCCGCGGATGCGTTCCTGTATTAGGCCATAGCCTGACTCCTGCAGCTGAAAGCATAGGCCTTTCGGTGTGGGCTCTCTGCAGAACGGATCAATCTCGAAGTGAGACGACGTTCTTTGTGAAGGCGATTTCTTCTTTTGCTTTGGGGCTGGGAGGGAAATGTGACGAAGCTCCAAAGAAGATTCTTCGGCCAAGCGTCTTGCAACTCCCAGTGATTCTAGATCTCCGAAAGAGAACTGACCCAGCTGCTGGATTCCATCGTTAAGCGTTTGGACCGCGAGAGAGAACGAGGCAGGGTCCTTGTGCAATCTGTGATTCCATGGCCGTGATGGAACGGGTGAACGAGTCACATCAGATCTGCGAATATCCGGAACAACCAAATCAGTGGATGAAGCTAGAAGTGATTGCGATATCTCTTCTACTGCAAATGCGAGGTTCTGGATGTGGATGTTCAATTCCCACAACACGTGGGCCAATCTCGTGCCGCACGTGACCTCGTCCTGGATTGCGGCAGTAGGAACTCGGGACCGAGATCGCAGGTGAGAGCCAGAACTGGTCTGAGGCTTCGATATTTTTTGCTTGACTGGATTCCTTTTGGGACCCATAGATCCGATGTTGTGGTTAGAGCCAACTACTCTGGAGAGTATCCCAGATCGTCTTGGTCATGAAAGCTGGGCGGGCGGTGACAAATGCCAAGACACGACTCGCTTATGGTCCAATCACCTCCAAGAAGCAAAAAGGGGAGCTGTGAGAGCTTGGTGTTTCGATCTCGATGACCGACTCGCATCCACGTCGACCTGGCGTCTCAGTCTTGCAAACACCAGGATAGTCATGACCGCTGCGATAAAGATCTTGGGATACCTCGAATTAAACTCAAGTCTATAAACAGCAAGCGCAATAAGCAATACTCCATACGCAAAACAGCGATCAATCTGAGCCCATTTCAGCAAATCCATATGTATCTCAACGTCTATATCGTCGCTGAAGCAGCATTTCCTCTCACCTACTCATAGCTACCACCATACTGACGATAAGCAACTCGGTATGGAACGCCCGCGCCCTCGTACTCTTCCGTCGAGCCTTCTTCGTACTGGCGACCTTCGTTGTAGCTTTGCTGTCGCTCATACCCAGTGGAAGGGTAAGTCGACTGTTCGCTGTCGTCTCCACGATCATTTTCTTCACCCTCCCATTCAGAGACCCGGTTTTCATAACCGCGACCGTACGCATCTGCTTCTGGAGTGGACTCTCCATACTCATCGCGTCCACTGTTAGCCGTGGCGTCGTTGTTCCCTGTGGTGTGTCTGTCAGTGTGTGGAAGATTTATTGGCCATTAAGGCCACGGCTTCAATGCCATGGCATTCGGAATTGCTCTTACACTCCTCATGGTCACTTGCATACGTCGGCTCATAGCTACGCTCCTTAGAGCCCTCTTCTTCGGCCTTTCCATAGGAGTCGGGGTCATAGAGACCATTTTCTTCGGGGCCAATCGCGCTGGAATCTCCCTGATTGTACGAAGGGTCCGAAATTTCGTTCTCGTTATACTCTGAAGTATCTTGTTGTTCGCTGTTCTCATACGCATTCTGCTTGTCATAGTCCTGGTCCGCGTTATTCTGCTCGCGATCGTAAACGTTGGAGTCCCCATCCTCATTTTCCCAAGCTCCATTCTCGTTATAGCAGGATTCGTTCGCTATGTTCTGCCGTTGCTCCGCTGCGTTATCAGATACTCCATTTTCTTCATAGGAACGATCATCTTGGTAGCTTTCCCACCGAGATCCGCCATTTTCGTCTTCGCTGTTCAAACCTCGGTCGTTCGGCTCTCCCACCTCTTGTGCCTCGTATTCGTTGTTGCGGCTTTCCTCATTGTACGTACCCTCCTCGTAGTAACCTTGCCCGGACTCGGCCCCACCCTCTTCAGCGTCTTCCGAATAAATTTCACGGTTCTCCTTTCTACGATTGATGTGTTCTTGGAGTTCTTCCTCGCTCAACTTCTTCTCATCGACGGTAGTGTTACTATGGTAGTTTTTGACTGCTTTGTAAACTCCATATGTCGTTAGTTCCCTTTTGGTGGTCTTGGATCTCCAAACCATCTCAAATGGAATGTCGATGTTCGTTTGCCTTCCCTCGAAGGTGGCCATGCACCTGCTCTTGGGGGGTATTTTGATGGTCTCACTGAGTCCCCACTTCTCGCCACTGGTATACTTTTCGCCCCATGTGATCTCATTCGTCTGGCTGAAAGTGATGTCAATTTCTCCCCCAACCTTAAAGACTGGGAAACTGTCAATCTTGAATTTTGAACCAATGGTCAAGTTAAAACCATGCTTATGCTCGAAGCTTTCCTCGTCATTCTTCTCTTGGTTGTGAGAAAAGATTTGCAACTGCTCCGCCGTTCCTCCATTGAAGAATTCGCGCCAGGCGATGATTAAATGCTTCCCCTCTCCGTCGGTTGACGTCGCATTCTTCTTATCGTAAGTGACTCTTATAACTTCGACGTCGTCGAACAGGAATGAGAAATGGTGGTCCTCATAATCAGGAGAGCCATCGCTATTAAGGGTAAAGCCGTCAACCTCGGGTTTCTTGTGGTCGCGGGAGAAGACAACGCAATTGGTAGCAGGGCATTTGATGCGGAATGTGTCGTTACAGCCGGGAAGACCGGTCTCCTCGAAGATGAACCAATTGTTTGGATATTTCCCGTCCCCCTCGATGCAGCCAGCTGTACGGGATTTGTCTCGGCACCAGATTACTCGACCGGTGGAAACATTCTTGATCATGTATCTGTTCTCTTGCCCGCTGACTGGAATGACTCTCCACCACTGTTCCCCTTTGACGGTATCCTTCACTTGATGACTCAGGCCGCCTCTGACATCTTTATCGTCGATCAAGACCTTGCCGGTCTAGGAGCAGACAGAAATCGTCAGTGATGTACTTAACTGAAGGCAGTTTTCCGGGGGGATTTTGGCCGAATGAAATCAAAACCAAAGACTAGGGATCAGATGCAAACATATTGAGATAGTGATTTACCCTCTTGCTCTGAATGCGGACGTACATGTCCTCTGTAGGTATTTGAACCATGATGAATGATGTTTTTCTCGGATTTCTCAAAGGATGAAGACGAAAATATGGATTACTAGCTCGTAGTTATATGATGGACTGACTGTCTGTTGATCTTGGATATCTGGTTTCATGGTGTGTGAGAGGAATATATCTTTCTGTGGGTAGCAGTCCCCGGACAATGCTTTGCAGCAGAGCTGAATGGAGCCGAGTTAGTTTGTGCCCGCATCTCAGCGGACACGTCCGAATGCTTTCAGCGCAGGACATCTGGAACCAAGGGCTAGCTAACCTATAGCTAATCGGTAGCCGGACCCTTCTACCTGGCGGTACAGGAGCTCTGCATAGCTTGATTTCAGCGGCTCTTGGAGACAGTTCCTGAGGTTGATTCGCTTATCCACGCCTTGACTTGCAGCGATCTCAGCCCCGGCGCAACCGTCTGCAGGTATAATATCAGCTCCGTATCGTACCACGATATCCGTACGACCCTGATTGGTCGATCTGGATGTGTTTCACTCTTCGACAATGTCACACCACCCTTTTGGTCCGCATCTTGCGGTCAGTCATGCGTACGCATCTGGAGTGTGGCTTGCCGTACTTGTAGCGTCGCCGCAACTGTTCGTTGCAATCGAATCTTAATGCATGGGCGTTCTAGTCCTCAGTCCCGGAGAGTTCTTACACCTGGCGGTGGGCCTGACAAAGTTCGTGGACATAGGCTGCCTGAGACTAGCGCATACTCTTTTGTGCAGGCCGAGACTGGACCTGTATTCAGGAGGTCATCCGTCGTGAGGTTAGAAAGAGTACTCATCAGCATCGAATCAGGTATGAGAGCGGAATTATCTCTGCCAGGAGCATCAATCTCATACCTAAGCTCTGCCGAATGATCGTAAGTGTGCTACAACGGGTGTCTTTCAGGTCGGGACGATACTAGCAACAAGACAATATACTGTTACAACTGGGGAGCGAATGCTGGGCTGCGAATTGCAGATCCATTGGGTACTATCACCCCGCATCTATAAGAAAGATTGAGGGAATTGACCTTTGTTACCGTGGACCTCAATAAGGCAGGTTTGGACTTGCTGTTAAGGGGACTGGATGTATTATTTGCCGCAGTTTAGTACGCCGCGATTTTGATATACGGTATATTAACAAATTGGCTACATGGAGACCCTAGGCCTGAACAGCAATCTCCTGTGCCTTTGCCAAAACCGGGCTCGGGACAACAGGCTCAGCCTTCTCCTCCGCTGGATCGTCCGCACCGTCTTCTTTCATGCCGCCCAAAATCATCGACTTGGGAGCCATGGCTTGCCACTGCCAGGGATCGGTGAAAGCCTTGAACTTCTCATCGTGCCACTGCCCCGCAGTAATGTACCTGCCTTCGCTATCCATGAACATGGTATCGTCCTCAGCACGGAGGAAGTAAGCAATGGAGTAGCGGTGCTCCGTAGGGTCGAATGGCACAACACGGTGAATGCAAGACTGCATCTTCATGCCACTGGCGAAGCGGAGAGAGTCGCCGACGTGGACGAAGGCGCAGCCCTTTTTGGGGGCCACGAAACCCATTTCACGGGCACCACAGGTCCCCGGTGGGCGGATTTGGAGTCCCCACTGCTCACTGAAGAGAAGCGTCAAAGAGCTGATGTCCGTATGCTTCTGGTGGCCAGTATCTTTCTCGCCAGTCACTTCCGTGGGAAGGTAGTGCATCATGGAGAGCTATGCATTGTTAATGGGTGATTTGTTCAAGCGAACTGCTGAGGGAAAAACTCACGGTGGTAGTCGAGGGACGATCATTCCTATGGGAGTTCTCAAAACGAGCAGCGCCGGTCAGGTTCATGCCAGTAGAGAGGGCTGACAGGATGACCTTGGTGATGGTGTTGCAGCTACCAATGGCGTTCTCCAACACCTGCAAATCGCCGTTGTTCTTGATCGGAGACGGAACCTTGGGGCTTCCCCTCTGGATCTCGTCGCGAGAAACCTTCAACATCTCGTAGCCGTCTTTAGTGCCAGCACCAAAGGCGCCAGTCCGGCTACCCACCGGCTCGTAGCCGAGATGGGAAGAAATCAGCCCGTATTCATTCTTCTGCTCGATGGGGGCCTCGAAAAACCGGTGCATGAGCTTAAGAGTCTCCTCGCGGTCGGCAAGCATGCGTCGGCCGTCGATGTTGTTGAGATCGAGGTAGAAGTACCCATCCTCAAGGCAAGCCTTCAAGCACTTGTCCACCTCGGCGGGATCCTGAGAAAGGAGCAGTCCGTAATCAATGGTTTGCATGGGCCAGACGGGAACCTGCTTGCCTCTCCATTCAACGGTCTGTGGGAGATCAATTGCGGGAGCCATATTGTTGAAAGACTAGTATCAGGTATGGTGGTGGTGGAAGCTCAAGTTCTGCTCGATGAGAGTCCAGCTCGCCAAAACGACACCGTCCCATGCGTCTTGTTTATATATGTGCACATTCTGGTAGACTATATGAGCAACGACTATGCGTCGAACATGTAAAGACCTGATCATCCGACTGTATATTGATTAATTCATTTTCATGGAGATATCATGGTAGCCATACTCGAGATGGACTGGAACTGCGCCAGCCGTTATCGAAGAACAGTTGGCTGGACTCTTTTGCTTCCCCGCTCTCTCTGTCGTGTGGGGGAGGCCACATTCTCCCAGAGTGGTTGATCCCCACCCCGCTATCGGCATCTGGATAGATTGCAGGCCGTGCGTGGAGCGTCGCACGTGGGGCGCAATATGCGGTATATGCTATACATGGAGCGAAATCAGCAAATGTTTATTCATCCAATCATTGCTTCCACTAACACACCTGAAGCAGCAAAGAATACATCCTGAGACACGGCGCGCGTAGCGACACCATTCCCCGCATCTTGTTCATCTCAGTCCCCTTGGTACTATACAACACGGCAAAATCATTCAAACTTGCAAATGGCCTTCAGCTTGGATATTGGATTACTCTGACATCATGAAAGCCCAAGAAATTTGCTCAACCAGGAATATTTTTTAACCGTCATAGCAAACGAGGCAGCGAACCTCGATGCTCTGCCTAGAATCCCACTCACGATGAACAGGATCTTCGAAGGCCGAATGCAAGGATCTCCTCGCAACAGTCTTGTCCGAATCGAAACATTTGATGAGGAGTACGTCTTGGGGCGTCATGGCATGCTTGTAGAACCAGCGATGATTGGGATTGTGTCGAACCACCCAAGACTCCCCCTTGAAGTTGTCTTCGGTCATCTCTGCTCCGACGAGATCGGCATCAGAAACCGAGTCTGCGCTGGCAACGGCGATGGGGTCTTTGAGAATCGTCTCGATGGGGCGCCAAATGTTGATAATTTGATACCTTCTTTTCACCAGCTCGTCTGCTTCTTCTGGAAACTCCCATTTTAACCTGAGTTCAGCTCCAGCGTAAGACTGGTCAACATGGGTTCGGGTGACTGGCCCACGGTTTGCGAGATTCTTCAGGCCCAAATGATGCCACTGGGTAGGTCCACGGCGTACTTTGTGGTTGAATATGTGGACACGGTTGGCGCCAGTGATATCTTTGACAAGCTGTATACATTCCTTGTAATACTTCGACTGGATTTGTTTCTCGTCCGTAAAATCTTTCTCAGAGCTCTCATGGCGGCAGTATTGGAATCCGTGACTGTCGAGCGCGTAGTTCTCTTCCTCGCCGGTTATGTCCGTCACCACAAAACGGTGGGCTCGATGAGGCCGTTCGTTGGTGATTCTGCCTTTCCCAATGAAGATGGGAGTTGGAGGCAAGCCGTCTCCCGGGTCCTCCCAATAGTTCAGTGTAGTTTCCACGTGATGCTTTCGTGGAGAGTTCTCGCTGGGAGGAGTTTGAGTCGCATGCATTTTCAATGGTGTTGGTGACAAGAGCGTAACAGTTCCATGCGAAATGGGAGCATGCAGGCGTCCGATGTTGGAGAACTGTACATGTTTCCCACCCCGGCTACTAACTAACCGAGATTGTTGTGGAAGATGGTGCTCCGACCGGCAATTCTCCCTAGCTTGCCGCAGGTCGACCAGATGATCGCAGACCCTAGCCTCCGCTTCGTGGTCTTTTGAGAGGCAAGGTGGTTTCCTCAACGGTTCCATCATTTCCTGCGAAAGCCGCGTCGAAGCATGGTGGCTGATGTGGACCTAGATGGTGATGGAGCCTTTCCAAACCCGACAGACACCAGAGGCGGCGAGAGGGTTGAAGACAGCTTTGTTCTTGTGGAAAGGGAAACGCCATCCCATGCAGATGTGCCTCAGGACCCATTGAACAAGTACCTCGCCGAAATTGACGATAGCATCGAAAAGCTCATTCCGTCACTATGGCCCTTGAACAGCTTCATCCACCAAAATCCGGAGCTGGCATTCAAAGAGTACAAGGCCCATGAGGCATTGACGAGTTATATGCGATCGCGAAAAGGGTGGCATGTAACGACGAATGCATATGGAATGGAAACGGCCTGGGTAGCGGTGTACGACAGTGGTACCTTAGGACCTGTGGTGTCTTTCAATGCTGAAATGGGTACGTGCTCGCATCATTCACAGTTTAAAGTGCGAGTACTCACTCACAACTTCAGATGGGCTACCTGGCCTCGGCCATGCGTGTGGACACAACCTCATAGCCACAGCGGCTCTGGCAGCAGCCCTTGCGACAGTAGAAGTCATGACCACGCACAGCCTAGCAGGCAAGGTCATGCTATTCGGTACGCCTGGAGAAGAAGGCGTCGGTGGGGGCAAAATCCGTCTCCTCGAGGCAGGGGCCTACTCAGGAGTTGATATCTCCCTCATCTCACATCCCGGCATCTTGAATAACAGTCCCATGGTCCGAACGACCGCGTTTTGCCGCCTTGAAGTCAAGTATTTTGGGCGTGCGGCGCATGCAGCCAGGAGTCCTTGGGCCGGAATCAATGCTCTCGATGCCTTGGTGATTGCGTACAACGCAGTGTCGGTGTTGCGGCAGCAGACCATGCCCACGGACGTTATCGGCATGAGCATTACCAACGGAGGGGGGCCGCCGAATATCATACATCCGTACGCTTCAGGAGTTTGTGTAATTCGCGCAGCAACTGCATATCGTCTTAAGGAGCTCCAGCAAAGGATCCGCGCTTGCTTTCAGGCTGGAGCAGAGGCAACCGGGGCCAGGATGGAAATAAAGATCATTCCAGGTTACGCAGACCATGTCCCAAATCGTGTTCTGGCCGCGTCGTATGAAAAGTACTGGAACTCGTTGCCGGATCGTCCGGAGCCTCCGATTCCCCCACTTGAGCGGTTTACTTGGGTGAAAGCAAGCACCGATCAGGGCAATATTAGTTACACCATGCCCAGCATGAATGCCAGTTTCGCAATCCCGCCGGGAACAGGAGGTGGACAACCGCACAGTCCTGACTTTGAAACAGCGTCGGGCACGAAGAGAGCTTTCGAGCGAGCGCTAAGGGCGGGTAAGGCATTGGCGGGAACAGCGGTGGATGTCCTTTCAAATCCAGGATTGCTTGAACAAGTAAAAAAGCAATGGAGAACAGATATGGACAGCATGCAGGGGTCTGCAGACGGGGAGTCACGATCGATGATGAAAACTCCAACTGAAACCAGCATCGACGAGGGCGATGGGAAACGCATGCGTGGATGAGACACGATAGATGGTCCACCGCTTCAAAACGTACTAAGTCTTCTTCGGGTAAGAGTCGGAACCCCCTGCAGCTGGATGTGTTGTCGATCAAAAACAAGTTACCTCGGATGACATTCGCAGTCTTGATGAAATTCTCCCCCCAAATATTTTTCCCAATATCAAAGTGCACTTTCATACAACACACCGCTGGCTTTCACGAGGACCTTCGATACAACAAGATGGCATTATCCACAATCGACATATCCATTACTCATCTAGGCGACCTCAAGGTGGGCTACCGCCTGACAAACAATGAGGTTGACCCCGCGAAGCCCACCGTCGTTTGCATCAACTCTATGTGCATGACCGCAGCATTATTTGAACCTCAATTCAACGACGCCCAGTTGGTATCAGCCTGCAACATACTGGCCATCGAGCCCCTTGGCCATGGATCGACCTCATTTCCCACCAATGCTGAACAGTTCACCTACTGGGATACAGCAATCATGGCCCTCGAAGTCATGAGCAAGCTTGGCGTCGAGAAAGCATTTGCCTTGGGCACCAGTCAGGGAGGATGGATGGTAGTAAGAATGGCGCTCTTGGCTCCAGAAAGGATCCTCGGTTTGATTCCCCTCGGGACGTCCATGGATGCAGAGACGACGGAATCCCAAAGCAAAGGTTGCTGGGACCCTGTGCCTCTGTTGAAGCCTTTTTCAGATAAATGGGCCAGTGTGGATCCGACTCCCGACTTTGAGATTGACGACGTCTGGTGCGGAATGGTGGCTAGCTTCGGCTTCGCTTCGCATGCCACGGACGCTTCAACGAATTTCTGGACCTCCATACTCAAGGATGTCTACAGGGGCGATGAAGGGCGGAAAAAGGCGCGTATGGCTTTGCTGTGTCTGCTCAGTCGAGATGGTTTGACGTTGAGGTTGGGGGACCTGCGGTGTCCAGTGTACTGGCTTCAGGGCACGCAAGACACTCCCTATGGGAACCAGGTGCAGCACGAGCAGATCGATCTGTTCGGAAGCACCGATAAGAATCTGAGGATTGTGGAGGGTGGTGCTCACTACCTGAATGCCACGAACCCAAAGGAGGTGAACGAAGCTGTACTTGAAATGTTGACCAAGTACGCCTCCAAGTAGCACCACCAGTTCAGCTATACCATCCCGAAAGCAATGTCAAGATCTCTGATTGTCATCTTTCAGTTTATTAAATCAAAAATACAAGCTTGAATCATCGCCAGCTACTATCCACACTTACAGGGCTGCGACAAGTGGGCACTGCGTACACCCTGTTGTCCCCGCTTTCCCAAGTTACACCACCGCCACTTGCCACCCGTATAAACTTATACTGGACAGTTTGTCCCGGTTGCAGCTTTAATTCGATATTCCAGATCGGATTGCTTGCTGTGTACGTGGAAGAGGAGAGCGAGGGTGCCTTTGTTGTGTCCCAGTTTCCCATCTGAGCCACATTGCCGGCGATCTTGATCGTCTCACCATACGTAGTCGTCACCGTGTGCTTAAATGTAACGGAAACTGCAGTTGGGCATGCAGATTGAGCGGCGGTGGAAGTAGGTACAGTTCCTGTTGCTTCGGGATTCGCAGTGCTAGGAGCGCTGACCAAGACAACTGGTTCGCCGTCAGTGACGTCTAGGCAGATATTTCCGTCGCCATCGGAAGAGCCGGTATTGCCCCCAAAGACACTGGTCCATTGTTTGTTTGGCTTCTTCGTATTGAAGCAATGCTTCCCGGAGCTGCCTTTGCCCGTGTTGGTGGTGAGCACGACGAGATTCCCATCCGCACGACTCCAAGCGTAAGCATTGCCGGCGACGTATAGGTTGACCATATCGTTTGCAACAAGGCCACCAGCTGACTTCTTTGCGCCCAGCAGCCGTTTGATGGTTTGATAGAGGTCCGACTGCGTGTTGAAACCGCTCCGCCATAGGTCCTCGCGGTTGGCTGGGTCCGCACCACCAGCGTATCCCTGCTCCGTACCATAGTACACTATGGGAATCCCGCGAGAGAGAATGACAAAGGCAAGAGCATTCTTAAAAAGCGAGACATCGTTCTTCTGGTTCAGCCAACGCGGGTTGTCATGGTTGTCGAGGAAAACTCCCAAAGCCGCGGGATCTGGAAAACTGGAATCCACGGTCGCTAGCATATCGACAAGTGACTGCGCGGAACCCTTTTGCTGGTAGAAGTTGTTCATTGGGTAATACACCGCATAATCAAGGAGCCCGGACATCAATGAGGCATATCCAGCGAGGTAGCTCGGGCTTCCGTCAAAGACTTCTCCAATTGTATAGACACCAGCTGCTGATGCAAACCCTGGGAAGAAGTCCTTCTCAACATGTTTGACAGTGTCGATACGCACGCCATCAAATTGGTATTCTTTCACGAGCCAACGTATCCAATCCTGGAACATGGCGCGAATATCCGATCGCTCCGTGTTAATGTCAGGCAAGCCGGCGATGCGACATTTCTCAACACTGTTTTGGTCGGAGTAATTGATTTCGCAAGCAGGATGGTAGGCGTTTGGATCATTGAGTGGTGAGGGTTTGTAGGTGGAGATGGTCCCGCTGCCCATGTGATTTACTACGACGTCGACCATGACGAAAATGCCCTGGTAGTGGTTAAAAGAATTCTAGCATATGCATGGAAGCAGTGCTACCTTGGCGTGAGCAGAGTTTACGAGGGTTTTCAGATCATCCGCAGTACCGTAATTCGAGTTGATGCTATACAAGTCGGACGCCCAATATCCATGGTAACCGCCATCGGTGTCTGCGGAGTGTAAGTTCACGGCACACGTCGACTTGAAGCTACTATCATACTTGCTACAACAGGGGTAATCCATATCGCATCGAAACCCATGCCTTGGATGTAGTCTAGCTTCGACTCCAGGCCTTTGAATGTTCCCCCGCAGTACTGCTTCAGGTTTCCGCAGGATCCGCCGCCATTGTCGCCACTGTTCCGAGCAATTCGATCCGTCAGGGCGAAATATATGCTTCGCGACTTCCAGGCATCAGTACCTGCTGCAGCCGCAAGCGTAAAATGCTGCAGGAGAACCGCGAACAGGAGTTTCAGGAGATTCATCTTGAGGCTATAGCTAGGAGCATAGGTGAAGACATGCGCTTAAATATCTTCACGATACCTTGTCTAGACGTCACATACTACAACAGTAGGTGTGGTCCCATCTATGGAGATCGTTAGTTTCTTAAGGTCTATGTCCGGGTTTAGGGGCTTGAGGTCCTGCTCGGGCAGCAAGCTTCTCAGACGAAAGTGTCCAATCAATTGCAAAGAACCACTTGGTACCTTCTCTTCCGTGGGGAAGTTTGTGCGGGGAAAAATCAGCCTCCGGGGTCCCGCATCATGCTTTCCCCATGCAGTCTCTAATCCGTATGATGCGGGGAATGCCAGACCATTTCAACGTGGTCAACTGGTTCGGAGAGTATTTGAAAGGGGTAACGGGGCCGTAAGCGAGACCACATTTCCAGGTTGTCGTAATTAATTCCCCACGAGCATGAACATCATTCACTGGAACACAACGGAGGAAGGCCGGGACCAAGTCGGAGTATCAACTTCTCGTTGCACATGTCAATGGACCAGATAGATGAGTCTACTTAAATATTGTTGTAGTCCTGGCGCGGGACCGGCAAGGAGAATCCCAAGGATTGTTAGGGAGAGCACGCCATAGATAAACCCTGGCCCACTAGAGTCTACAGACTTAGTCACAACGTTTAACCTGATCCTGACCCGAGCTTGTACCGTCATACTCCTCCGGAAGTCCTTAAACCCGACACGGACATATCCGTGTCAAAGATCAAAGGGGACGACCATTGGAAAGAGAAAAATTGGCATGTTATTTGCTCGAATTTGTCCGTTGATTATATCATACCAATTAGCGGGTCTCATATACGGTATGCATTGTGTTACACACGACATAGCTCTCCATCCTGGGTTTGCACACCTCTTTCTCCATCTTCGACAACCCATCGATCGCTACCCACACCGTGATGTATATAAAACAGACTCAAGGGATCCCATTTCCTTTTGATGCTCAGTAGTCTTGCGTGGTTGGGACCCCAGAATGATTGCTGCCAGTTGGGCTCAGAAACATCCGCCTGGTTTCCGTAAGCACCGCCCAAGGGCGTTACCTGTCGGATGGGTCCAAGGATCTCATTGGTAAGTTGCTCATTCACGGCTTTCAAGCCAGCGGGGGAAATATCGCAAATAGCGTTGATCGCAATAATCATACTGGCTTCGTTGCGGAATGCAGAATTCACCCAGTTTGCAACAGTCACATCAGGTAAGGGTGCCTGGTGATATCCTTGGGTGAGCAACGCCTTGTCAACTGCATTGCGAACAGCGGAAAAGGTGGCATTGCTGAGGGCCGCGTCCTCCCAATTCTTCCTAGGAGGATGAGTGCCCGGGGTGGAGGCTTTGTTGCCGATCGCATAATCCCGCGTAGGGAAAGTGGCCTGATAAGACGGATAGAAGCATTTATAGTATTTCGTGTCGATGTCATATGGAACAGCGAGGGCTGATAATCTTGCGAAGAATGGCGCGGTTAGGTTGTTGAACTGCTCGACATTCAGCTTGGTAGCGAAGAAGAGAGCCGTAAAAAAGACGTAAAACCCAGGGAGGGGCCGGATAAGGGTAAATTAAGAGTATGTCCTCGCGGCCTTGTACTTGGGCATCTCGTCCCAGAAAGCCTTTACGGCGTCCCAGAAAACTTGCGGACCCACGGCACGGGAGTTGAAACTCCACACACTGGTCATCACTGGAATCTCTTCGTGGACCTTGACTACAGCAGAAGTGATAATGCCAAAGGTGCCTCCTCCTCCTAGCATGGCCCAGTAGAGATCAAGGTTTCGGTTGGGCGTTACAGTGATGAACCGACCGTCGGCTGTAACCACTTGTAGCTCGAGCATCTGATCAGCACCCATCCCGAACAGCTGCATGACGGGTCCGTGGCCTGCGCCGGTCGAGTATCCATAAAAAACGCCAATGCTCTGGGTTAGGTTAGGCATCATTTATTAGCGATGTCCACTGCGGACTTACAGGACAGATACCCGCAACAGCTGTCACACTATACCTTTCCGGGGCCTCGTACAGTTTGAACCCTTGTACACCGGCGCCGACTTTGAAAATAGGTCCTTTGTAGGTTGAGATTCCATTATTCCGCACATACTGTATCTTCTTCAAATTATGAGTCCAGAGGCTGGGGGCATACTTTGGCGATGAATTAGCACGGCCGGCCAATAATGGCTCGCAAAAAGGGAACACTCACTTTGCCAGTGCTTAATCCGTTGTAGTCATGTCACGTGTTCTTGACGACTACACGGATATTGGATGAGCGCGCAAAGTTGACAGCAAGCTGTATCTGAGCGACATTGCGCACGTGGACGGAGTAAGGAGAGTATCCTCCCAAGGTGCAGGTTGATGAAGCCGTATTATCCGTGCTTTGGACGCACGTCTCACCATAAAAGAGGGGAAACATGACGGAAGAGTGACAGTCGTAATGTGTTCTGTTTTGATGCCACGCATTCGTGATCTTCGCACATTGAGGTAGCATCATAACTATTGAAGGAAGAATTAGGGTAGCAAACGGACGCAATAGATACAACTTCCTCTAGCGCCCCGCTGAGGAGTCGATAGGGAATGTTCCATGTAACGGGAGACGGCCATAACGGATCTTCGGGGGTGCTCTTGCATCCTGATAGTTGGGCTCTGCGCATGCGGCGCCTCCGCTGCGCGACTCTGTTCCCTTCGTCCCCGAGAGTGTTTTCCGCGAATGCAAAGAGGTCCGCAAATTTGGATATATTCTCGTTGTCCAAGAGGCCGTTGACGACCTCGTCGGTGATCTGCAGTGTCTCTTCTGAGAAGAGTTCGACTCCGAGGTAATCGCCTTCTAGCCTACTCGTCCACTGCCTTCTAATAACTATGGGCAGAGACCGGACACGCCGAGTGAGCGAAACAGCCAAGGCCCACCGTATCGATCTTGATCAAATTACCGCTCGGCTTCAAGAGCAATCGCGTTGATCGCCCTCCATCGCAACAACAGCATCACAATCTCGTGATCCATAGAAACAACATCGCGAGTATCTGCGACGCCAAACCGGGTACTACTACAAAATGCTTGTGGACGATGGCGGCCAGCCTTCACACCCGCTAAGTCGGCTTGAGAATATCGTCGAGAATCCTGGAGAGTGCCGCGAGATCTTGTCCTTCTAGTAAGGGAAATACCTGAACAAGGGTGAATGGAGGGTGTTTGAAACTTAGTTGTCGAGAGGGAAACATTTCCAGAGTCTGCAACAATTCGCGAGGGGCCAAAGAGGCTACGATTATTGGCGAAGTCTTTGGGACGAGGAACGTAAGACGAGGAGTTTCCACTCGCCTGGGATGTCAGACCCAGGATCTTCTGAAGGGCGGTGGGAACACGAATTGCGGCTGGATCTGATTAGAAATGTGACAATTATGTACGGCTTGTCACATTGTGCATGCCATGGCAATAGTTTATTAGGCGCAAAGGGCAAACAATAGGCCAGCAGGGCTTTCTAGAGTATGCCGAAGCGC
Source organism: Westerdykella aurantiaca (assembly GCA_030412805.1). Classification (NCBI taxonomy): domain Eukaryota; kingdom Fungi; phylum Ascomycota; class Dothideomycetes; order Pleosporales; family Sporormiaceae; genus Westerdykella; species Westerdykella aurantiaca. The sequence goes on from JASJFJ010000001.1 coordinate 5,649,276, forward strand.
TGAAAGAACGACTAGTGAGGCATGAATTCGAGCGGCCATTCCAGTGCAACAAAGATGCTACCTGGCAGGACAAAATAACGACCTGGATTGAATACCTTGGCTATAAGTACTGGTGGTACGACTACTGTGCAGGCATTGCCAGGAGTTACCAGAAACGGCACGACAATGCTTGGAAGAAGCTTGTTGACTCGAAGGTGCTAAGGCTAGGGGAGACGAAGGAAGTTATATGCAATATCGACACTGCCTTTCAGGATGCGAGTGAAGAGGACATGGCTAAGAGCGCTATGCAATCCGCGAAGTCAGCCGTGTCCTCGGCGAAGACAACCATGGCCAAATAGCGGCAGTCCAGCTGCTCTCCCCACAGACACTTGGACAATGGCTGTTGGCAGCGAGATCCAAGCTGGAGACGACACAGGCGGAATACGAGTCGCTTACGAGATGCAGTGATATACGAGTCGCTTACGAGACGCCGTGATCTATTGCATTACCGAATTCACTCAGAGGACAAGCGATGACCAGATTGCCAATGGGAGGGATGCAAAGCACCACGGCATGCTGCTGCGATGGATGCTTCGGCTTCGGAATCAGGGACTCGGCTATCGTTGCCTAATAATGCCTCACCGGCCCTTTCGCTTTGGGATGCAGTGTCAGTGTGTCACCGGTTGTTTGGATGTCATGTTGCTGCATGCGGCCGAGAGACTGCGTGTCAACCTGATTGATTTCATGAAGTGGGGGCAGTGGTAGAGGTCGCGGGGACGTTGTTTGGAAGGCGGCAGGTTCGCTAATGCTGTCGAGCGCGCCTTGTTACGCAAGAATCGGTGATGGGAGTCACTCTTGCCGCCGACGCGATGATATCGTGATCCATAGATGTTAGGAAGTTCTAAGGGATGACATAATAGTGCTAAGAGTGACTTACTAATAAGAGCACATGACCCGATTCCGTATACGGCATAAACCAATAGCCAATACATAAGCCACCCGTGGACATGCGCAACCTTGGAACCACCCGAGGACCTGAGTAGGGGAATTACGTGATCTGTACGCGCACAGCGCGGCTTTCCACCTCCTTGGCGACTGCCTAATTGCCGGCACGCCTCTTGGCCTCTTGGCGCCCTTGGCAATCTGAAGCGCTTCCCAGGCGGTGGTCACGAGAGCACTTCGACCATTTCGACCATTCGCCATGGTATACATGTGCGGATTTTGTCAGATTGTCAGTGGGTTTGAGTGTCTCTGAGCTCGATTGCTGCCCACTCCTCCTTCATATATCGTATTCGTTCTTTCTTCGTCTTCGGGAATCGCCTTTCTACGCGATACCTATGATGGAACCCCTGTATACATTATAGTAAGCGCTACGTATAATAGAAGTCCTGTATAAAGTACAGTAAGCGCGAGAAGGTCATCTATCAAATCAGAACTTCTAATCAGCTGTGGAGCCGTCGAATATGCCTTGCTCGGTTTACATACTAGCAAGGGTAAATGTATTGAGAAGGTAGGATTATAATCCTTAGGCCTTCTATCGGACGTGAGAACATGCAGTAGTTGGCCGACTTTGACAAATGTAGTATTGCTCTCTCACCTCCTCTACCGCAAAGGGTAATTAACCGAAAGAGATAGACCATTGAGTAAGAAGGAATAGATCCTCCAGCTCGAAGTGAACTAGTCTTTGAATGTGTGTCCCCTTTCACTTCAACCTACTACTCTAGTCCTGTACCTAGGTATATAAAAAGGGTTGTCTGTCCGCAGAAGAGGAAGAAATATTCCCAGCGCAAAACAGCCACAGCACTCTACTCTACTATCCCACTCTCAAGCATCTCGTTCTGCCCATCAGTTTCAATCACATCATGCATCTTCACTCGACTTTACTCGCCCTGGCCGCGACTACCGGCTTAACAGTCGCCGCCGGAATCCCACATGTTCCAGATAATTTTGGCGTTTTCATGGGCCATAACTACGACAACGGGACCACGGTCATTGAATCTTTGTCCAATCCAGGCCTCGCTCCTATCATCACTCACGACGGTGACGCTACGGTACTTCCGCGTAGCGCCAAGTTTGGCCGTGCTGCTGAACCGGCACCGCATGAAAAACGCCGAACGGACTGCTGGGGCCACACTCTGGACGGTTCTGGTGTAGACGGATGTATGTGTTTTCTAAACAAAAATTGTTCAGTAGAACGGTCACTAACTATTGTTTAGCAATTAGTGCTATCGCTCAATGGGCCGGCAACGGGCATGAAATCCGGACCGGTGCGGACCAAACGGTTTATGTCGCTGCATATGTCGAAGCTGTTGTTACATACTATTGCATCAGCAGGCCCAACAGTATTGGAAACCTTGATTCAAATGATGCCTGGTATGCGCATAACCAGATGAACAACAACTGTGGGCAGTATAAGTCGGGCTGGTTCGGATGGCCAGGCAGTGTTGAAATTGTTGGCAGAGCGATACAGGGTACTCAAATCTGCCAACCTGGAGGCCCATGGTAAGAGATGTGTTTTCTTGCTGTAGAGCTGGTCGGATTCGGCATCACTCGTACTATGTTTCCGGGTTCGGGAGATATATACAACAAGCAACAAGGTGCTATGAGCCGGATAGATAACATGCTAGATAACGTCCCAGTCTGCTCAATGTACGTTATAGAACAGGTTATCTATTATGGTACTCGATCTGCTGCGTCGTTTCAATGTTTCACTTGAATCCCTGTATGACATTATCATAACAACTCGACACGGTAGGGTAATTCTCGAACCAGATCTGCTTATCCGAACCCTCACAGCTAGATACAAGTACCCCTATAACAGGGCCAACGAAGCCATGCCTAGATAACTCCTCCGTATCTACAAGAGCCAGTTCAGTAGCAACACCCCTCACTTGGACTTGATATATGAACTCGAGAGACTCACGCTGGTATAACAAACGGAAAGTTGTCACCCCCTTATAACTCGTTAAGATGCAGGATTGCGAATTTACAAAAATTCATTCACGCTACTTTAAATCCTGGTGGCCGATCCTGCGACTTTAAGCGCCATCTAGGCCTTGAAGAAAGTTTACTGGTTCAAATTCAACGGCGCTCAATCCGCTAACGGCACAAAGAGCGGATCGACCAAGACTGTAGTAAGTGCAAGCGGCCGTCTCCTAACCTCTATTTAACCAAGTTTAACGCATGTATCCAGGAAATTGACACTTGTAAGAATATTATGACCCTAAAATCCAGACTTAGCCATTTTCATTTGCATCTCAGGCGGCATACAATCCAGCATGTCCTCGACGTTAAGTAGCTCGGCGTACATCCACCTATGCGCGCCGCCATCGGTGGCACCCCGAGCGCAACACAATTTGCGTGGCCCAATCCTCTGCTGCAGCGGTAGAGGCTGATACTGCAAAAATATTAATGAAAACAAAACACGTTCTGTTCATTTTCTCATCCATGATCATGGTACTATATGCGCGATCACTATGCGAATACCGCAACTTCGTAACGACTGACTATCCAACATTCCTCACGCTTGACAGTATATGGCTTCTCACTACCAAAGAACCACTGCAGTGCTGAGGAGGACAATGCACCATACGGCTTCCGTTGACAGAGGCCAATGCGCTACAGCTGAGCCAGGCTTGTCTGGGCTACCAGAATCCCCGTCTGAACCACCCGAATCCGAACCTCCAGCAGCATTCTTGTCCACAATTTGACAGAGAACAGTTGCGCCACTAGATTCACCTCGCTGGCCATTATCCTGGTTCCTGAATGCCATGATGAATACGTGCAAAGCACTCTTAGCGTGCGCCCAAGTTGCATTGGCGTTTGTGTTGTTGTACGCTTCTGACGTGCGATAGAACAATGTGTCCCCACGGTGCAACACTGGGGTATCTGAGCCATTTGAGCCGGATCCCGCTGGACTGAGCTCTAAACCATAATGTTAGTTCACTTGCGTCGTTCGTGGCAGCAGTTCACGTGGAACTCACCAAAGCCAGAACCGTCGTCCACACCACCAGGCTCGCTCACCGTGAGTGTGTCTTGGCAACCCTCGAGGCTCCGGACATTGATGGAGTTGCCCTTAGAGGCAGCATTTGTGATCGAACTGACACACTGCTCCCCTAGAACGGGAGCACAGTTCCCATTATCAGACTCTTGATATTTGTCTGTGATATTGGAGGGTTTGTTGGAAACCAAAGCGAGGAAGTAGACGCTCAGGTTGCGCTGGGCAAGCAGGTCCTGAAAGCTGTCCTGGTCTCCAGGCCAGTCTAGCTGCCACTGGGTATTCGCCACGTGCAGGCCTTCAGAGAAGTCTGCCGAGTCTTGACCCAGATCGGACACTTGGTTTGGAACAGCAACCTCAGTGATGTTGACATGCCAGGTCCATGTCTCCTGTGAGTTATCGAAAGTGCGATTGAATGTCACCGAATGGGATGCATTCGGCTGTCGACCAGAATCTTCAAGGACCTTTTGTCCCTCATCCGACCTAGCAAATCCAGGCCTCAGAGGACCGGACTGGGGAAGGACATTGTCTTGCGCTGAAGCAGAAAGTGCCCACAACACTACTGCGAAAGAATTCAGTCTCATTGCGACTTTCTGCATTCCCGTCTTAGAGTCGACAATCTCAGCTGGAAGCTGAACAACTGGGAAGTAAAACTCGGGCTATGCAATAAATTTACAAGATTTGACGTGGTGAAAAGGGTGTTACGAAAAGAACGAGGAGGATACGTTGTGAACAGAAGAATTTCAACCACCTATTAACATGGCTGTAATGGCGCCAAGACGGTGAAAGGCAAACAAAGGTCAGTTGATGGTACCTACGAAATTCGCTCCTCGGAGCGCAGGCATAAGCCAGAAAAAGCACGATGCGCTGCCTATCGTGCCTCTGTTGTCCATAAAGCCTCCTTCAACTCTGGGCATCTGTAACGATGTAAGCATTGACGTCATATGCGTGAACGCCACGGCACCAAAAGACGGCTGCGGCGTCCACGTTTCTTTCCCCACAGTCTTATGCAGGAGGCCTTGTACTACCTCAAGCTCCCGGTTCCCGGCTTGGCGAATCCTTATAGTGACCGTGCAGCTTCCTCCACCAACACCCCACAACGCCCTAGCCAGTTGGATGGCTCCGATCGGGGGCGCTGGGCCCAGCTTCCGCGGATCGCGACCCCATATTCCATAAGAAGAATACAATCCAGCCGTGCGAGGTGAAACACGGGCATTCGCTTCCAGCAAACAAGAGGAATAGTAGTTTAGCGCTGACGCCAAACACCATTTCATCGTCGATGAAGGTACCCGTAAGGCAGTTACGTCGTTAAGCGCTGCGGCCCGCAACCGACACGGCTCTTACGCAGTATACCATATACCGCCGGTGCGCCCGACGCTCGAAGGATTTCCTGTTCGGTTAGAGAACCCCTGGTGCGATTGACTGAATAAGAAAACACCACTATCAAGCCTCTGTTTTTGGTTTAGAGGAGGAACCTTGTCAAGCCAATAGCAATGTTCGTTCCCAATTAGAGCCTCGCAGAACCCAAGCTGTGTGGAGTTGTCGTGAAACCCGCAGGACACTATTCTTGGTTGTTTCTCTACCCTAGGGTGGCTAGCCGACCTGCCGCCTACTAGGTACATAGGTATGTATGTATAATCTGGGATCAGTGCGGGTCAGCATTGCTAGATGCCGACTTTCGTCTGAAAGCCCGGCACGTATGGGACATGGGGTTGATCGCTTCTCTATCGAGCTCAATTTGGACCCCCGGGCACACCTTTTGTGCTATTGGATTGGACCTATGTCTCGGTCTTCGAAAGCGCTACATTGTTTTTGCACCGCCCCTGATCAACAAGTCCGGGTCAGGTCAGGTAAGTAGGGCACATGTGCCTCATCACTGGGTCTCGCACGAGGAATCATAGTGATATTCCTGGGGTATACGTGGTGGTTCCCGTTGATCTTGACCATTAGGCTCCAATGGTTACTGCACATTAATGCAAGCAGTGTTGAACCTTCCAGAAGGGACGAAGAGAAGATTCAATGTCAACATTTATCACCAGAAATATACAAAGCCATCGCTTCATTGTCCAGCTTGGGACGTTGTGGGGAGATCTCTAGTTCGTCTGAAGTAATCTGCAGAATGCCATGCTTTTCATAGACGTCATTTTCGCAGGGGAATCGTTCTCCAGGCGTAAGAGGAGCACATTTCCCATGTTGTTACGTATGCTGATTACAATGCCGGAGCCGAGTATGCATCAGCATTTGCTGATTAGCATGTTGCCTGCATATACACAGGCAATAGTTCCTTGGGGGATCGGATCTTCATCCACTCCATCCTCGCTTGTGTAGCCCGTGCTCCATTCTGTGTTCGCCAATGCTTCTCACGGCCAAGAATATCAATCTCGCAGGGAAGAAATGCCGGGTCACACTCTCGATCTGGAACGACTCCATGTTAGCCAAAATATGCGAGTGAACTAGGGACCTTTGTTGTATCTATAGCTCCTAGAATAGATTTTGGACTTGTCGATGTGTATCCTGCTCGGTTTTAACTTTTAAGCATTTGAATTCACAACACTTCAGTAGACGGAAATGGAGAGATCAACAATCACCATCGTCCAATCTCTTCTATGCTCAACCACAACCGTGAATGCCGCGAGTCCAAGCCACATACGTAGGTATTTAGACAGTGGGGGCTGTGATCATGTAGCCAGTCTTGGAGCATGTGCTGCCGGTGATTTTGAGCTGAAGGATTCCTCTAGTCCATTGTTGAACTCCGATGTCGAAGATCATTCCTGCTTGGGGTACTTCATAGCCCGTATTCCTAAACTAGGTGAGAAATAGACGTCCTTGTATCCCCACTCGGGCAGGGCAAACGCTGACGGCTAGGTCTTGTCCTTCCTGTTTCGCGATATATCGATTGCTGGGCATAGTAAGCACTGGAGACGAAAGAAGGCAGACTTCGCTCTCTGGACAGCATGAGACTCACAGAAGAAGTATTTAAACACACCGTTAATCCCTCGAATTTACCTTTCATCACCCCAGCATTCACTCGCCCAGATCAAGAAAGCCGTCGAGCAAGCAGTTTACTGCACAGTCTTTTCAAGTCCAAGATGCCTTCTACTTCTCTCCTCGGTTTGACCTTGATGGCCACAGGCCTCTCATCTGCTTTTGCAATCCCAGCTTCATCAATTCGTACTGTTCTCATTCCGCGAGACACCAACTGCGCCCCTACGCTCGGCGACCAAGTCTACATTGCCGACGTCGGATGGTATTCGGACGACGACTGCACCGAGAGCTCTGGCTCTCTCTGCATCTACACCTACGAAGGGACAGCGAATGGTGGAAAGGGGGACTACGGATGCAATCCAGGCCTTTTGCCTGATAACACTCCGTTCTATGCCCGAGTCAACGATTCTCCTTTCGACGAGATGCAGATCGTTTTTACACGCGACCAGTCCTGCCCCCCGAACGGACCCGGAGCCGTATTTGCCACTCTCATTGACAATGCGTCTTGCGTCCTGATGAATCTTGGTGGGGATGCACCTGGCATCAGTATCTTCCCACACGGCGGCTCTGGGATCGCGCGCGTTGCAGCCAACAAGAACCCCTCCGGCAACGACATTGACGCGACTTTCGTATCGGAGAAGGAGGCCCGCTCCATTGTAAAACGGGCCCCGAAATGTGACGGCTTCAACATTGAGAGCTCCACGCCAAGCTACTCCGAGACCGTCCAGATCTCCAACATTCTCGACTGCACCAACGGAGCCGAAGGCGGATGCGAAATCACTGTCGGATCCGAGTACACCAGGAGCGTGAGCACCTCGTACTCTGTCAGTGCAGGCGGTGGCATTGAGGGTATCTTCTCCGTCGAGGCCACTTTCGGCCAGGAATACACCGAATCCTCCACCACCTCGGTCCAGGAGGGCTTCACCATTCCAGCCGGCCAGAAAGGTTACCTCTCTGCGTACTCCGCCGCCACTCTGTTCAAGGGTACATTTACCGGATGTGACGAAGGAGATTCTGAGCAGCCTGGCCAGGCCCTTGTCATCAAGAAGGAAGGCTTCACCTACGGAATTGTCATCACTGGCACGTAAACGAGGAGTTTATGGAAGGATCAGGACTTTGACAGAGTCGAGACGGTTGCTTAGGGCTTGGGCCTGTAATTTCCTTGAAGTCACTCATTTGATTATGTAGGAGGATAGGACCGCTGTTTGCAGGCAGGCGCTTAGCTAGAATTAAGTTGTTTTGCAAGAGCTACGTGTCTTAAGCGTACCACCATGATGGCAAGTGTTCGAAATAAACGGACTGGAAGCCCGGATTCCCAGAGTGGACCGACGTGGATTCAAACCCGTGACACAGCTGACAGAAAACGTCTTGCTCCAACTTTATAAAGTGTTATGACTCAGGTATTAGTACCTAATCAGGTTACAAATTCTACATTCTTAACAGCACAGGCTCAGCTGTAGTTGTAGAAAACAAGTCCGTAGAAGCGTCTTAGCTAGAGTCTATTATTACAGATATAGAAATAAGCATCTAATTGCAAGAATAAAGTAATAATTATCTCTCGGTGAGCCAACACTCTAATATCGTATGTGCATGTAGAGCTTCAGAAAAAGGCTTGATTCAACTTGGGTTTTTAATCTACCGCGCCTACAGTTCGGCGCCCCTCACTCGCATCACACGTATCCTGTCAAGCGGCTACCACCTTCTTATGAAACTAGGATTACGGAATGAGGGATATCGTAGTCATGTCGATATCTTGTTTCACGAATTTCGGGAAAAGGCGCTCATCTTCACCTCGTTACCAGCGACCCCTCTTCCGTGCTCCTCTGACTGATTCCGTACCCGAGCCGATGTAAAGGTAAGGGGAACAATCATCATTTTCCAGTACCAGAGCATACTAATATGCTCTCCAGAGCTTGTCGCTCTTTTCTGGTATAGGGAGCGACTTGAAGAACTCGATAGTCGGAGGTTTCGCCGTTGTCATGCTCTGATAGGCGCCACGGGAATACACGTAAGTCGGCAGTCGCCAGGGTTTCTCGAAAGGCGAGCGAGATGAAAGGACTCGCACGATGTCATAATCGTATTTTAGGACATCTAGCATAGAATATGCTAGGCTTCCTATATGATCGACAGCCTTCACTGTGGCTATGGTAGGTCCAGCCAGGGAACCGGTCGACTTGTCCAAGTTGTTGGAGGTTTGGATTGGACTGTAAGGGGATTAGCAGCTACCGATCAGATGCGCTGGGTGTAACATACTTGCAGAGACTCCAGAGCTTCTATCCACGCACAAAGTGGTGTGTGACGGACCAGATTCTCAGAGACGATCTAAGGACGGCATTGTTAGAGGGTGAGCACTGGAAAGGCTTTCCAGTCACCTTCCAAGGCAGGATTGCCAAAGTATGTGAGCTGCGGAAAGGATTCCTAGAGAGCGTCATCAGTCGTATTCTGTAGTGGCATCGCAGGTATCTCCTCCGTTCAGGCCACTTTTAGCTAAGCAATCTCGATGTCTTGCAATAACGACAGTTCCAGTCATTGGAAATTGTACATTAGGGTAGATTGATGAACCTTCGTATTGAGTGAATGGGTGAGGTGAGAGTCCCTTTGCTTTCGCTGCTTTGGCGTACAGGCTATTGCCTCAACTCTTCTGCTAGCGAAACTGCTGCGTTTTTGGTTCCCAATGGCATTATGTGCAGTATGCGGGATCCGGAACAAGGTTGGGTTAGCCTCGGAAAGACAAATGTTGTACGCTTGCAGTGCCTCTGTAAATATAAATCTACACTTCTCTCGATGGTTGTAGTATCGATGATGCAGAATCGAGCGCTTGTAACAGCGTCAATCCGGAACAATGCCTGAGCTAGGGTTGCAGGAAGACGTCTTCTCTCTCCAAAACCCTTATGGAGAGTCGACGCAGCGCTGAAGAGACCTAAAGCGCCTTTGAATGTTCTAGGCTATTGCCGCTCGAGGATGTGACGGATACAGCGGGATTAAATGGCGTCTTGAGAGCTTATGCCGAGTATACTGGGATAAAAAGTCTTCGGAGGCAGAGGACGCAGGGACAGTTTTCCCCAGTGACATCACCAGCCTCTCCGTCCGGACCTCGTGTATCCGTATCCAAGGTTGTGGAAGCGACCTCAATACGAGCGTGCCTATGCTCCGCTTAATTCCAAGTTTGGAGTGATCGGCGTGCTGCCGACCTGTTTGCACTTGATATAAGACTGGGAATAGACGCTGTTTCTTCCCGGGATCTTCGAGTGTAGTGCGGGCTACTAATTGGGAGATGCAGGACCTCTTCAACATGCATATTCATATCCCAATGCTTCGCGTGGCTAGTACAGTGCTGTTTTTGACAACAGGAGCGGTGGGCCAGTTCGTCAACCTGCCCGATGCAGCCCCAGGCGTCTTCAATGTCAGTACGCGCCTTGAACTTCGAACTACTACAAGAGCTGTGTGGGATGTTCTGACGAATTTCCCTGCGTATGCGGACTGGAACCCATTTGTTCGGTCAGTGCCGTCAGCGGTGCTCCAATTCTACCACTCTCTCTAACCTCCCGAGCAGCGCTGCGATAGTCCTGACTCCGCTCAACCTCACTCTGCCAAAACAATACCCCGTCGAGGGGACGAATCTGTACATGCGGGTGCAAGTTCCACCTCTGTCGCTTCCGGTCGACGCCTTGACGCCTGACAATCCCCTGCACACGCAGGTCACTCTCGAAAACATCACACATGTACAGCCAGAGCGGTTACGACTGGCGTGGAAACATGTGAGTTCGTGAGCAGAAGTGGCATGCTGACGGGTCCTGCTGCTGACGTCCCCCCTCAGGTACTGCCTGACGCGGTCCTTGATGCCGAACGGTGGCAGGGAATTACGGACCTGGGAAACGGCAAGGTGTTGTACGAGAGCAGAGAGGTGTATCGGGGCGTCGCAGCTGTCGCGCTCCAGGCGGTCATGGCGGAGGGTTTACAGCAAGCTTTCGATGCCCAGGGCGCGGCGTTGAAGCTGCTGCTTGAAGGGTAGATGGAATGGAAACCTGCAAGCGTCTGACGTATACGGTACTCGGGACTCTGGACTCCCAGATGCCGTGTGACTCCATCAATAGTAATGAGCGCATTCCATGTCGCGGAAGTGTCTGGGTGACCGCGCCGCCCTCCGCCCTCCGCAACGAGTAAGGCGTATCGTGCCTGTCCAGTGACTGTCCAGTGACTGTGCAGTGAATGTCCAAGTGCCGCGTTCGAATCTCGCTGGTGTCGGCGTGTCATGGTCGGCTTGGCGTGCAGCTCCACCCTGGCTGGACCTCCAGACCCCCCAGTGCCTTCCCCTCTCCGGTCCCAGCCCAGCTTCCCCCAGCTTGCCCCTCCATACATCGTACACAACACAACACTTCCAGTACACAACCGCAACACGCCCGCAACCTTTCGTCTCAGGTACACTGTACCGGACATATCGATCCTCTCCAGCTCCCACTACCTACCGTGGGACCAACCGCCTCGCATCCGCCCCATAGACTCCAGCGGAACCTCCTCGGAAGCTGCTCGCCCCGCCCGGCATCATCCGACAGCAACAGTCGGACGGGAACGACAGCTTTCAGTTACCAGTCACTCGACCTGGACGCTGCTGAGTCCTCTTCTCCTGCGCTTGGGTTGCCTGGCAGAAGTCCTACAACGCGGGTCTGAGTACCTGTTCACGGGGTCGAGTCACACCGCCGCATGACGCAACGCCCTTTGTCTTAGTACTGGCATTCACAGCTCCCTAACCGCCGGCCGCCCTCAACCGCCTCTAGCCTCCCTTCCCCCACGACTCCTCAACCTCATCTACCCCCCTTTCAAGCCCCAAAGACCTTTTCATGAGCCCTTCGCCAGATCCAGCCCTCTCGAACCTGTCCTACCTCTACCAACAACAGCGTAATCCCCCCAGATCTACCCTGGATAACAACCAGTCGCGCGCCCGCAACCTCTCGAGCTATGAGCTGGGACGAAGAGATAGATATGGGGAGAGGGTCACACGAATTTACCCTCGGGAGATGTGAGTACAGCTCTTGCGCTCCCCCTAGTCTTTACCGGAGAGACTCTGCTTGTTGCAATGGTGGCCGAGAGAGAGGGAGGAAAGGAGCGTGCTACGGTGATTGCTTACAGGAGATCATTCACTGATACCGCAATAGAGCCAAAACCCCGCGTTCCGCCCATCGATACTCGTCCACCTCGCCTTCCAGCCCGCCCACCTATAATGCAGGCCCTTCCCCTCTCCTCTCTGCTCTGGGCGCCACCAAATCAACCGCGACACACTACACAAGCGAGTGGACAAAGTCCCTTCCCTTCTTCGGGAAGAACGGTTCCCCCGGTCAAGGAGGTATCCCCATCAGCGGGTCTCCTCCCGTCTTCCAGAACTCTCCAGGAGCGCGCGACCCGGCATATGGGCAGGCTGGCATGTCGAACTCGCCTCCCACCCCCGCCATGAGGCCTCTTAGTCACCCCAACCACTTCACCACGTTTGGGGGTCGTCTGCAGGACTCTCCCCATGACTCACCGGGTCGCGATCGCAGAGCATCTATGTACTCGCAAGTCGGCCAACGGGGCCCCTTTTCGAACAATCCTCCCCTTCCTCATCAGCCCCAGAGCCATTACTACAACCTCCCGGATCTCAACATGGGCCTCAATGATGGCGTCGCTGAAGGCATCACTGCAGGAGAAGGCGGGCACTACTGCGGCCTCGATAGCTTGGCGATGGCGGGAGACGACGCAGCGAAGACGGCCGAGAACGTTCTCGTCGTAGGTTACCAAGGTGGTGTCGACATCTTCCGCGTGGAGAGGGGCCGTTTGGATCTCGTTGGCGGCCTAGAAGGGCTCAGGGGCGGCGTCATCGGAGCCAAAATCCTCCCCTGGACCGCTCGAAGAGACCCATTGGCAGATTCTCGCCCCCTCATCGCACTTGTTATTCATGGTCCAGTTCTGGAGCAGCCGATGAGCGCACATAGCGGCAGCACACCTGCATCCGTCATCGACGACGATTCGTCCGAGTCCCCCAGTCGACCACCGTCAAGCAGAGGTGATGATTCTGGGAACCGGGTGTCGCATTATCAGACAACCGTGGAGATCTTTTCACTGAAGGAGAAGAAGCAGATTGCCGTCCTGTTCAAGAGTCCTCTAATTCCCGTCAACAGTCCCATTGAGAGTCCTATGTTTGAATCTCCAGCGCCAGCGGGCGAATTCGTCATTGACGCGAAAGGGAAGTTCGTCATAGTGGCATCTGGGACGAGTGGAGAGCTGTTCATCTTCTCCCCCTACCTCGGAGGACATGGAGATCATGTCCCGAAGTTCCGTTGCATTGGAAAAGTCTGGACCACCGTCCTCCGAAGAGAGAGGGGACTCCAGTCAAGCAGCTCCAGCGCCGCCGACGGCAGCTCTGATGAGGTGCAGCACGAAACCCGCGGAAGTCCTCTTTTCTCCCTCTCTGGGCGTTGGCTTGCTGTGGCGCCTCCAGCGTCATCCGTGTTGCTACCCCTCAACGGCGTTGCACTGGTCTCTCCGTACTACGAGAAGCCTCCCGGTATCACGCACCACACTGTGCCACCCCAACCTTCGCCAAATTGCGCAGTCGATGCCCCGGAGGTAGGAAGTTTGATTGATCGCCTTACCCGAGAAGGAACCCAGGTCGCGATCAAAGGTGCGCGCTGGGCGACTGAGAAGGGCATACAGGCCTTCAAGAGTTATATGAACAAAGGGTCACAACCTAATGGAAGTATCAATGGATATCAATATGGCGCGGACCCCGTGCCCCAACCGTACTTCCCACCCACACATGGCCAGAATCAGGTCCAGGCGAGGCAGGACCCTACGGTAATATCCATCTACGACCTGCAACGGCTTTTGGATGCGGAGGAGACCAGGAGTAAGACGGCCATCCATCCTTTGGCGACGATCCCGGCCACGTTGGGATGCAGCTTCCTCTCCTTTGCGCCCAGCGGCCTCTTCCTCATGACGGTCAGTGCGAAAGGAGACATTCAGAATGTGTGGGACCTGAAACGTATCACCTCCCGTAAGGCCAGGAAAACGAGCAGAGAGCACACCGTAGGCCCACATGTGCGTCAGGTTGCAAGGTTCACGCGTATGACGGTCACCAATGTCGTCGATGTCGTCTGGTCGTCCCCAAGAGCAAGTAGGGTGGCTGTGGTTACCGACAAGGGGACTATACACATGTTTCCCATGCCTGCCTCTGCATTTCAATGGCCACCCCCACGCCGGATGGTCAAGCCCGCCACTTCTGCAAAAGCCAAGGAGCACGATACGGCGACAAATGAGCGTGGTGGTGCCATCAGCTCCGCTATGCACGCGCTCAACGGAAGCACCAAACCGTTGTTCGAAGCGGTACGCGCACGTGGCTCGAGCAATGCGTCGCGGTTCCCTTCCTTCAGCAGTCTCGGCCTGACTCCCGCCTCTGGGGCCAAGTCTGGCAAAGCTGTGGCCGCTGGTGTGGGCAAGTCCATCAACAACATTCGTCACTCGGGCGATAACAAGCTGTGGCTATCACCCATGTCCTCAAGTGGAGTCAAACCAAATGGTGTGCGGTGGCTGATGGGGAAGGGACGTGGGTCAATAGCTTTTGTCTCTGCTGGGGTGTTGCAGATCTACAAGGTGCACATGCGACCTGCCACGGGGAGGGGAAAGTCTGCGACCGCCCCCTCCATATCGAAGACGAAGCTTGCAGAGTTTGGGTTGAATCCTATCTCCGCTGCACGATTTCCGCCTTCTGTGGCTGCTTTCTTGGCTCATCGAGAGGGCGAGCCTGGAATTCCCCTGGACCCCTATGGCGACTGGCTGCCTCGTGCGCTCCCGAATCGCGGCGGAAAACGTCACTCGACCGTCAAAAAGCATGCCGTGTCTTCTCCGGCTCCTCTTAGCTTCTCCGAGATTGAAACCAACCCGCCTTATCAGCCGTTCTATACTGATCGGAGAGTCACGCGGTTCAAGTTCTCCAGGCAACCTATGGACGCCAGCACTGATAGCGAGCAATTGCCCACCATCTCCGAGCTAAGGTCTGACCTCCACCATGAAGCTGAGGAGGATACGCCTTGGCTATTTGGAGAAGATGTGGAGACTGTGCGGATCGCTTCGCCGGCATCCTACGCGTACGACGTAAGCCAGGAAGATGACGGCGATGACTCGGTAATCCGGCTTGGAGCGCGCATCGAAAAGAAGCTGTCTCTGGGAGACGGGGAAGAAGAGGTCGAGCAACTCGTTAGCACGACTAGGCGTAGGCGAATCAAGGCCGAGGAAGGCGAGGAAGATGATGGCTTCTTTGAGGATGATTGTGAGGTGCTGGATTTTGCAGAGGATAGGGTGTAAGGGAGACGTAAGGCGGTGAGCGATTGTTATATCGATCGGACGAAAGGTAGGGAATGGCGTCTGGTGAGGGGCTTTTCTGTGATACCATCTTCTCTCATCTGTTTTCAACAACTGAACAACAAGATATTATTACGCATTCGCTGGGTGAGTGTTGATTACTCTGGGTTTGGGGCTCCGGGCTGCTGTTTCCTTACACTGCATAATAGAGAGGGGTTCATGTGTTACCTCGAGGAAGGATCATACCATAGTAAATAGCTTAGTGAGGAGCGCTCATATAACATTCTTATACACATCGGCAGTAGTATCGTTGTAGACCAGCCTGTTACGCCTGTACCAGTATGGGACGAAAAGATTGGAGCTTGGACCCCCTTGTTTGTTGGAGCTCGCTCCCCCGGCAAGCCTTGCGTCACTCAACAAATCTCACCAGCTCGAGCAGCGAAAACAAGTACCACATCTTCAACAACCCACCTCCCCTCACATCACCTCCCATTCCAACCGCCAACATGGACACCCTCCGCAGCGCCCTCCAGCCCATAACCCAGAACCTCCCTCAGCCCATCGCCAACCTCGGCCGCACCATCCTCGGCGGCCCCTGCTACAAACATCTCATCGTCGACATCGACCCGCTCTCGCACCCGGACTGCGTCAAGCTCTTCGTCAGCAAGGGTCTCTCGTACGGCATCATCGGCGCCTCGTCCATCGTCAAGATCCCGCAGCTCCTCAAGCTCCTCAACAGCCAGTCCGCCGAGGGCGTCTCCTTCCTGTCCTACCTGCTCGAGACGAGCGCCTACCTCATCTCGCTCGCGTACAACATCCGGCACCAGTTCCCCTTCAGCACGTTCGGCGAGACGGCCTTCATCCTCGTGCAGAATGTCGTCATCGCGGCGCTGGTGCTGAAGTACAGCGGGAAGGGCGGCGCGGTCGCGGTCTGGGTGGCTGCGCTTGCTGTGGCGGGGACCGCGCTGTTCAGGGCGGACATCGTGGACGTGAAGACGTTGAATTGGTTGCAGGCGGGCGCGGGCGTGTTGGGCGTCGCGAGCAAGGTGCCGCAGGTGGTGGAGATCTGGAGGCGTGGCGGGACGGGCCAGTTGAGTGCTTTTACGGTGAGTAGATGCTGTTTTTTTTTCCTTCTCCCCTCTCCTCTTTCCACCAACCAATTCTGCGCTCTCTTGAAATGAAACAGGAGACTAATCTACCACCCATAGGTCCTCAACTACCTCGCCGGCTCGCTGTCGCGCATCTTCACGACCCTCCAGGAAGTCAACGACCCGCTCATCCTGTGGGGCTTCATCTCGGGCTTCGCGCTCAACGCCATCCTCGCGCTGCAGGTCCTGTACTACTGGAATGCGCCCGCCACCAAGGTGGCGCCGGCGCACAAACCGCGCGCGATCACCGCGGAGAAGGTGAATAAGGGGGAGAAGCAGAGCTATGCGGCTGTTGCGGGGAAGGGAAAGAGCCCGAGTACGAGGAGGCGGGGTTAGATCGCTAGATCACTGGAAGAAGGCCGGTTTCAGGGATGCGAGGGGTATGGAAGTTTGTATGGAAATGGCTTGGGAGGAAGAAGGTCAGCAGCTCGAGATCTGGATCTCGTCTCTCTGGTATACATTGGGGATCTGTACTTTGACGGTCTTCAGCGACTTTTGCACTCCGACAGCTTCGGTTCTTTTGTTTCTCACCAGCGAAAGTGCGATAGATTCAACGGCGGCAGCGACATTCTCATCACCATTTCGAGGATCGACTCGTAAAGGGGAAGATATCCCAGGAGAAGAACGCAGATGGGATTAACACGTCTATATACTATTCATAATCGAGAGTCGTAATCATCATTATCATGACTGCCAGGTATATTCCCTCCATCCCCCCTCTTTTCGTTTTCAAATCTCCGGTCATGTCTTTCTCCGATGGATCGCCTCTCCAACACCCCCAGGAACCAATTCCGCTCCTTTCTTTCCTCTCCAACGTTTTCATCCCCACTTCCCTCGCTCTCGCTTACCCTCCCGCAAGGCCACTCGCGAACTTACTCCTGCTCCGGATCTCGGGCCCATACAGGACAAGCACGCACGGCACCAGGGAGAGCACGAGGCCGACGCCGCCGAGCAGCGAGCTGGCGGGGCCGAAGCCTAGGCGGTTGTACAGCTGCGTTGTGATGAGGGGGAAAGCGCCGCCTGCAAGAGTTAATCAGCCAGGGCAGATAAAGAGGACAAGGGAGGTATCGAGCGAAAGAAGCAAAACATGTCAGTTGAACGTACCCAACATGTTCCGGCAGAAACTCTGCGCGGCCAACGCGGAGCTCGCGTACCGATGGTACGTGTCGGCCAGGTAGTTGAACGTGCTGAGGTAAATCGCGAAGATGCCCAGCGTAGCCAGCACCATGGCGATGGCGGGGACGATCCAGTGGACGCTGGCGTAGCTGCCGCTCCAGCCGAACAGGAACAAGCCCACGGGCATGAACGCGGACTCGACGCAGGCGAAGTAGAGCCGTGCCTCGGGGACGCCCGCGGCGATGTTGCGCGCGAGGCGGGTGTGTGCGTAGCGCTTGCTGCGGGCGAGTCGCTCCTGGTAGATGGACAGCACGGTGGCGAGGACGGCGCCGATGGAGATGGCGGCGAAGACGGCGTTGGCGTGTTGCAGGTCGAAGGCGTGGGTGCGCGTGAAGACGAGCGGGATGGCGGCGAGGGTGAGGTACAGGACGGCCCAGGAGAAGGCGACCCAGAGGGAGAAGAAGAAGACGACGGGCTCGGTGCAGAGCAGGTGGAAGGGGCGGTACAGCGAGATGGCGATCATCTTGTGCAGGGAGCTGCGCTCCTCGTCGGACAGGACTTTCCAGCGGATGCGCTGCGGGGCGGGGGGCTGAGCGGTTCCCCCGGGAAACGAGATGGCGGAGGAGAAGCCTGCGGATTCGAGGGCGGCGTACCACTTGTTCAGGGCGTGGGCTTTGCGGCTCAGGAGGACGGAGCCGCGGGTCTCCTTGAAGACGAGCACGATGACGGCGACCATGAGGCCGTCGACGATGGTCTGGACGTAGAAGATCCAGCGCCAGGAGGTGTTCTGGGCGATGAAGCCGGCGACGAGGGGCCCGAAGCCCGTGCCGAAGAGGGCGCCGCCGCTGAAGATGGCCATGGGCTTGTTGCGCTCGTCGGCGTGGTAGATGTCGGACACGACGCCGCCGACCATGCTGGAGAAGGTCGAGCCGCCCACGCCGGCGAAGAAGCGGACGACGAGCATGCCGGCGTAGGACCGCGTGAGGCCGGTGCAGAGCTGGCAGATGAGGAAGAGGAGGCCTGTGGCGATGAAGACGGGGCGGCGGCCTTGGATTTCGGAAAAGGGGGCCAGGACCATGGGGGCGACGGCGAAGCCTGGGGTGTTGTTAGAGATGCTGGATTTGGGGCTGGGGAAAAGGGGGAGAAACTCACCGCAGGTGAACATGGTGATGCCCAGCAGTGCTGCTACATTACTCACATGCCATTCTCGAGTCATCTGTCCTATGCCGGGACTGTACGATCCGGCCGTGAAGGCAGTCAAGGAGGTGGCGAGGCAGGAGATCCATATTATGATGCTCTTTCTCGTGCTGGACCACTCGAAGGGGGATGTGTACTTTGTGAGATCCGGTTGCGGTGGTGGTGGTTCTCGATCGTCGCTTGCCAGATAGATGGAAGATGGAGTTGGGACCTCGGTCTCGAAAGTCAGGTAGTGGTAGACGATTTCTCCTTCCTCAGGACCTGCCCCCTCTTCCTCTTCGTACTTGCTTGCCTTCTCAGGGAATTCCTCGACGTCCTCGGAGTCGGATTGCGGCGTGGGTGCATCATACTGATCGTCCGGGTCCGGATATATGGGGGTGGTGTTTATTTCCGCGGAAGATCTGCCGGGAATAGCAATGTTTGTGCGGAGTGGAGGCGACGTCACGGCATCAGTCATGCTGGAATGGGGACATCAGGCCTAGGGCCTTGAGAAATAAAAGAGGAGGAGAAGAGGGACTGGAGAGGAAGAAGGGGGGGAGAGAGGCGGAGATGGTTCAAATGAAGGTTCATGGTGATCATGGTTGCCATATATGCATATGCTGCCGCAGCTAAGCGTTGGAATCGCCAGGACGGTAAAGTCGGATGGGCTTGGCGATGCATCTTTGAGTTAGCAAAGTGGAGTATTGTTGTATCCGTAGGGTTGGTTACGGTATGGTGCTTCCGCTTGGTTGGTGAAGGGTCCGCCTTAGCACAGTCTTAGCACACGCCCTATCGGATATAAGCTACAAAACGGAGCTCACATGTGGGTATGTCGCGATAGTGGTAGATATCGCCGGCGGGAGCGTGGTACATGTTTCGGCCATGTGTCTGCAATAATTAAGCAGGAGGTTCTTTTGGGGAGGATAATGACGAGGTTCCATTGGTTGTGGTGCCTGACGAAATGGTGTCCGTCGGAAAGCCGGGCCAGGCGGAGGAGGGTTCGGGGGGAGTTGTCGCTGCTCCGAGCGAGCGAGAGGGAAGACGAGAAGATGACGCCTCCCTTAAGCAGTGTCATGCTAGCGGAATCGAGTGCTGATTAGAAATCGGAACTGGGACATCGGAGGATCCTATCTTGACCTGACTTTCAGGGTCGGCGGCGGGCACCTGGGCAGCCCACGGCTCCATCGATTCCAACTTCGGATTGGCCCTCATAGTTTTAACAGAGAGTGTTTCGATTTCTGTCATTACGACACGGCGGTATAGACGATACGCGAGTGACAGGAAGAATGTCGCAGGATCCTAACAAATCTCGTAAGCTTGATTCCTACATGCAATAACAGAGTACAGGGTACGGTGCTCTTAGGGACTTGAATTCTGTAAGGAGAGATAATCCGAAGCAGTTAGAGGTGTACACTCTTTCTAGCACCCCACCCCTCGGAAGTGCGCCTCTTGGGAACTACAAATATTGACACGACATTAAGAAGAAGTTTCTAATCAAATACTACTTCTTTACCTGTGAAAATCTTGTCTGAACTTATATGGAATTTAGTGCCGATTAGAGATACGGCCTGGCATGGGAGGGTGCGTTGACTCAAGTGCTTACCATTCACCATCGTCACCTGACTTCGAGCGTGGGCCCGGGGGCACTTGGGCAGCCACGCAGTTGACAGAATAATTGGATGTGAATGGGGGAACCCCCAACTGAAGGTCTTGGTAGATGAAAAACCTGGGTCCATTAGGCCCCTTTTCCAAAGGCCCATTTTCACCTATGATGGTAGGGTGTCACGTGCCCTTTTCATTGATCTGGGTGCAGCTCCATCAATGATTCCAAGAATGCCCCTCACATCACGTTTCAACATTGAAAGCATTTTCCATCGTTACCGAAACTGCGGTACAGTATGGGACAGCGTCGCTCGGCCTCCCTCCTGTAAAAGGGCCGTGGTAACTGAGCTGGGGACGGCTTCTGATTCGTCCAATAATGATGCGTACCAGGCGTACCTACAGCTGGGTAGTCCTGGAGTTAATAGCGCAATTAATAAGGCACGTTAGTGTCAAACACATGTAGTCCTACACAGCTACACAGCTACACAGCTACATGTGTACATGGCTGCAAGGACCTACACCCCTAGAGTGTGAGCTTCTGCAAGGCCATCTCGTCTTCGCTCTTGGTCTCCCCTCCAGCCCGCTCTCCACGCGATGCCACGGACTTGGACTCGTATAAGGCAATACCGAAGTCGGCGAAGGATGTCCATCGACTGACAACATTGGTGAAAGAGACTGCTGACGGCACGGCGATTGCGCAATATGCACCATTCCTAATGCAGGCGATTGAGCAATGGAGAGGGACCACCTCATGGCGACAATAAAAGGCGAATCTCTGCCCCTCTGTGCCCATCTTCACTCTTCCACTTTCACACAACAGCCTTCCCACATTCTTCGAGATACCCCCATTTTCTTCCTTGTACCTCTTTTTTCCCGTGAGTATATCCCTCGGTAGATTGCCCCCATATGCACCTGCACCATGGCCGCCAAGGTGAACGGTGCTACCCCGCTACCCCACCATCCCGCCCCATTACTTCATCCCTCGCAGGACAAATCCCCCCTTGGGGGAGTGTGCACTGTTTGCATGGAGCTCAGGAGCTGACCATCACCAGAAACGCACAAATACATACACCATGGCTGAACAGCGCGCCGAACCCCTCCGCCTCGGCAGCATTGCCCCCAACTTCCAGGCCGAGACCACAAAGGGCCCCATTGACTTCCACGAGTTCATTGGCGACAACTGGGTCGTGCTCTTCTCGCACCCGGAGGACTACACGCCCGTCTGCACCACCGAGCTGGGTGCCTTTGCGAAGCTGGAGCCCGAGTTCACCAAGCGTGGCGTCAAGCTCATTGGCCTGTCTGCCAACACCATCGACAGCCACGAGGGCTGGATCAAAGACATCAATGAAATCTCGGGCGCCAACCTGACCTTCCCCATCATTGGCGACAAGGAGAGGAAGGTCGCGTACCTGTACGACATGTAAGTGTGTGCGCATATGGGCGTGGGCGTCACGCTCCTCCGAGACATGAGTATTGTGTGCTAATTTGGGGGCGACCCCGCAGGCTGGACTACCAGGACACGACCAACGTCGACTCCAAGGGCATCGCCTTCACGATCCGCTCCGTCTTCATCATCGACCCCAAGAAGACGATCCGCCTCATCCTGTCCTACCCCGCGTCGACCGGCCGCAATACCGCCGAGGTGCTCCGCGTCGTCGACTCGCTCCAGACGGGCGATAAGCACAGGGTCACCACGCCCATTAACTGGGTCCCCGGAGACGATGTCATTGTCCACCCCAGCGTGAAGAACGAGGAGGCCAAGACGCTGTTCCCCGACTTCCGCATCGTCAAGCCCTACCTCCGCTTCACACCTCTGCCCAAGGAGAAGACGAGCGCAAATGTGTAAAGGGGAGGACGACATATGTAGGGGTGGTGAGGATGGAAAGGCTATATGATAATAATGATACCGGTTCGTTGGTCAGTCAGGCCTTTTAATAGCGTGCGTGTGATATCAGGGAACCCGCCCAGGATCTGGTGGTTGGAAGGCATGGTTATGCTTCCAGAACACACAATAATCCCGGGCATTTCGTTATCGGAGCGGAGGTTAAAAGTACGGAGGGTATCCATCCTGTAGGGCTGAAACGAAGACCCCAGGTCCCATTCAATGTCGAGAATATCACCGTACTGTGCCATTATTGGATCTCGCCCATCCGGGAAACATGCGCGCAAGCCCGAAGACACTGCGGAAGCCGTATGTACCGAATGGGTCCTGTCTTGGCCCGTCGAGTTGGTGATGTTGCTGAATGATGGATATCCCCCCCTTTCCCCATCGGTGTGACTTGTGCTCTGTACTCTCTTCCAGGCTTTCCAGCTGCACCGCAGCCGACGTCGCTAGTCTAGCAGCTGTGTGAGCCTAGCCTGTAGCTCTCGTTGGCGGCTGACGGCTTGTCCCTAACAATTTTCCTCCCAGAGAGAGTCCGACTCCCAGCCCCAGCGGCTGAACAGAAGGCAGCCCAGCGCAAGCGCAGCCTCTCACCAGCTGTCCCGAAGCCGGGCACCAATTCACCCTTGAATCCTTCCCGAACTTTTCCAGATTCCCGCAGCGCTGTGCCGCACGCGTCGCGTGGGCTCATCATCTTCCTCCTCTTCACAAGTTCCTCCTCTTTTTCTCTTCGCAGACTCCTCCTGCCGCTCGAACTTTGAAGGTTTGGCCGCGTGGGGTGGCGCCTCTTTGTCTCCACCGCGTCTCTGACCCTTTTTTTCTTCCCTTACATTTCCAGGCATCGCCCTAGCGCGGTTCCGGGGCTTAGCCTTTAGCTCGCCCGCACCGCACCGCCCACACCACCAAGATCCCGCCAAAGCTCTCCACCACAAACTTCCCCCCAAAAACCCCCCTCGACTTTTCTCCGCTGCCTTGCGCTCCAGCCTGCCGGACCCTACCCCCCGAACGAGCTCTTCCTCCCCTCTATCCGCTCTGCACCCTCTTCTGTCCTTCTCACGCCCGCTGGTTGTGGTGCTCTTCTCCCGCGTACGTATACCTGTACCCCTCACGCGTCCTCCCCCCAATTTTCCCTTTCAATGTACGCTGTACCCGCCTCCCCATGGCGCGCCGCTGTGCCTATGGCTTGCCCAAGACATCCTGGTACCACCAACACAGTCGCACAACAGCTGTATCTCCCTTCCCAATCTGCAAAACATGGCTTTCCACCTTGCCGACAGACGCCTGCAAAGGCTCTCCCGTCTGCGCCTACTGACGAGCCAAACCGTTTCCCCGTCTTCCCCCACGCCCGTTGAAAACAACGACATGATGCCTTTTCAGCCTTCTTCTGCTCCTCTCTCCTCCTCTCCGCCACCCTCGTACCCGACTCGAGTTTCATCATCGCTAACATGCTCCCCTTAGGCGTGGTCGCTTATCCTTCCGTGGTCGGCTCCACCACTCCATTGAGCGACACCACCCCAGCCTTCTGGAAAAGCCCAAAGGCTTTAAGGCTCAAGCGAGTTCTGTCTGGCCACAGGAGAAACTCCCACGACCCTTCCGGCACCTCCTTTCAGTCTTCCCCTACTCTTCATTCGCCTACGCCATCCCAGTCCGTCTCCTCCCGCCATTCCTTTGTGGAGAGCCCTACGAGCCCTACCCCTTCCCCCCGCACCAGGCCGAAACACGTGCCCATTGTTATCCCACGCTATGCTTCCGGTGTAAGACCAGATAGCCCCTGTGACTCCGCCGGACTCAGCTCCTCGAGAACCTCCACCGTTGTATCCAGCGACCGCACCAGTCTCTCCGACTTCCCCCTCCCAGGTCGCAAGTACCCAGGCGATTCTCCCAGCTGGAGATCTAGGCATGTTGAAATTGTAATCCCAGACTGGATCTTGCCCATACAGAGATTCTCCGCCTCTCCCATCAAGCTTCCCGCCGAATTCCCTGGCCCTGACCCTCCGCTATTCCCCCTCAAGGATCCCAGCCTGCCCACCATGTCGGGCCAGACGCCCAATACCAGCCGGACCAACACGATCGATTCCCAGACCTCGGCGCCTTCGCCCTCGCAGCTCTACTCGGACTCGTTTCGTAGCGGCTCCGGCGCGTACATTTCGAGCGTGAACAGCAGCCAAACCAGTCTTCCTCGCCATGGAGCCCAAGAAACCGCGACGGACCGCCCGCCGACCGCTTCCGCCAGGACTCCCGGTGTGGGTGCAGGCGCGACCCCGGCCCTGATGCAGACCGCTGGCCTGGGAACCCCTTCAGCTTCCACGGCTGGACTTTCTGGCCTGGTTTGCAACGTACATAGAACTACAGGACGCGAACCGCGCCCCTTGGTAGGAGCTACGACCACCATTATTGGCGACAAGCTCTATGTCTTCGGAGGGAAGAGGCTATCGCGGACGCGGCCCATGCTTACCGCAGACCTGTACGAGCTCGATCTGGTTCGGAGACACTGGACCAAGATAGAAGCAAAAGGCGATATCCCCCCTCCCCGGTACTTCCATAGTGTCTGTGCGCTCGGCGACACGAAGCTGGTCTGCTATGGAGGCATGTCCGCAGCCAGTCCCCAACTGGGTCAAGCGCCATCGGCAGCGCAAGGGGCGCCACCAGATGGGCCTGAGGTCGTGGTCATGTCTGATATACACATTTATGATATCCCTACGCGCACGTGGATGCATGTGGCCACCGGCGAGGGGCCCCAGGGACGCTACGCCCATTGCGCGACGATATTGCCCTCGTCCGCGACTTTCGTCTCCCCAAATGCGCCGCTCGGGTCCATCAGACACAATCCGTCGTCCGCAAATCCGAACCAGGGGTCGATCGGGGTCGATCTGGACGGTGAAGGAGGCGCGGAGATGGTCGTCGTGGGCGGCCAGGACAACGCAAACCACTACATTGAACAAATCAGCGTGTTCAACCTGCGCAGCTTGAAGTGGACCGCCACTCACGCGCTCGGGCGGAGCTGTGGTGCCTACAGGAGCGTGGTTGCACCCTTGGCCAACTTGGATCCTGCGAAGATTGGCAGCGGATCGCGGAACGGGAGCGACCAAGATATACGGCAACGGAATTCGCAATCCAAGGGTCAAGGCACGCCCATGTTGATATATTCCAACTACAATTTCCTCGACGTCAAATTGGATCTACAGATCAGGCATCCCGATGGCACGCTTACAGAGAAGCCGATGCACGGGGAATTCTCCCCGCCAGGGCTGCGCTTCCCCAACGGCGGCATCATCAACAATCACTTCGTCGTCAGCGGTACATTCTTGACCTCCCACAAGCAGGAGTACGCTCTTTGGGCATTGGACCTACGGACCTTGACATGGGGGCGCATAGAGGCGGGAGGGAACATCTTCAGCCAAGGGAGCTGGAACAGAGGCATATTATGGAACCGCCGCAACTGCTTCGTCATCCTAGGGAACCGTAAGCGGAGCCTCGTCGAGGACTACCACCACCGACGCATCAACTTCTCGAACATTTGCGTGGTGGAGCTGGAAGCATTCGGACTATACGATAACCCACGCAGAGCGACGCCCAATTCGGGCTTCCATTCCGTTAGCGCACCCAGGCATACCATCGGACTAGACCTGAAAGCCGGCGGACGGCAGTTGTCCCCAGCGGCAGTCAACCTGGGGCAGCTAACCCTGAGCATGCGCGAGATCGCCGACATGGACTTCCTCGCAATAAACGGCGAGCGCATTCCCGTGAACTCCCACCTTGTGGCGCGGCGCTGGGGTCCGTACTTCAATCAGTTGCTGCGTGAAAGCAGCACTCAGGAGCACTCGGACACCGCGACCCTGAGACCACCCGGCGGAGGACACCCGTCTCGCAACTCCAGCATCACAATCACTCCCTCCGTACGAACAAACTACTCCGCCGCCACCACCCTCACAAACAACACCGCAGTATCCTCGGAAACCGTCACGACGGGAAGTACAGCGAATACTGCCCTTAGCCCTCCCGAGCCTTCGACCCTCCCTCCCTATCGCAGACCTCGTACACTCTATCTCCCGCACACACACCTGACCCTCCAAGCCCTCATCCATTACCTTTACACCTCCTCCTTACCTTCTCAGAACTCACCCCTCTGCACACCCCAGATCCTGTGCTCTCTCCTCCAACTCGCCCGGCCCTACCACATCGACGGACTCCTAGAAGCCATCATCGAACGCCTGCACGTTCTGCTCGACAACCGCAACACGGCCGCCATCTTCAACGCCGCCGCCATGGCCGCAGGCGGCGGCTCCGGCGTCGCCTTCCTGGGCGTCAACGGCGTGCCCTCCAACGGCACCACGAACGGGTTCCTCGACCCGGCGTCCCCCTCGTCATCCAACGGAACCGCCGTCCGCTCGCTCGACCCCGCGCTCCGCGCCCTCCGCATCGACACCGAGGTCGAAGGCGCGATCCAGGAGGATGAAGTCAGCTCCGCTACTTCCACGTCCACGTCGGCGTCGACGTCCGAGATGGGCGATGCGAGCCATATCGGCGCCGAGCGCGAGATTTGGGCGGGGGAGATGAGCGCCGTGGTGGGGTTGCAGAAGCGCGGGTTGAGGGGGTTGATGGAGGGGAGGAGGATCCGGGAGATGGGGAGGGGGTCGTCGAGGGTGAGGGAGGAGGGCGGGGCGAATGGGGGGGAGGCGGTGGGGTTGGGGTTGGTCGGATGAGAGGAAGAGAGGCGGGTGTGGGTGATGCATTGGTCTTTGGATGATGGGATTCGATGGATGGAGTTGCCTCTGGTGTTGTGTTGTGCTTTTTTTATATTCCCACATATTCTGGTTTTTGGTAGATTTAACGGATGGATTGATTGAGGTTTGTCTGGCGAGGTTGGGCATGGGGTTGTTATATATCACTGGATTCGATTCTTGCCTATCTTCTCCCTTTGGATTTTTGCATGATGGTGGATGGTTGGGTGGTGGGTCCATAGGTTGCTGGTTCGGTTGCCTGTAGGGTGTCTTCGCTTCTTTGACATATAGGTTATTTTTTTCTCTAGGATTTTATATATTTATTTACCTCGAGCGGTAGCACTTGGATGTTACTGGCGTAGTCTATTTGGACTGTTGCCAAGAGCTGAATAGGAGACAGGGGTTCTTCGATGTTGCCACCCGCTCTCCCCCAACTACAAAGCTTCCTTACCTAGGGTAGGCTTCTGGTCCGCCACTTTCCCCTCATTCTCTCTCATCAATAGATATGATATCCTCTTTACTATGTATACTGTGCCCACCCCCTTTCCCGCACGCAACACTCCGAACAACCGTACCCCTGGCCTGGCCCCACCGAGCTAGATCCCCCGGCTCCTTCGAAACGGCCCAGAGGAATGTCTTGGCACCACCCGTCCATCCCCATCCAAGCTTCGCATCTTATTATAATTACATTGCAACGGCACAAACCTCTCTGGACGGACCCAGTGCAAGCCTTCCTGCGCCCTATTCCTTAGCCGGGAGCCGTGGACGATGATGCGGCCTCTGCGTGTTTTTCTGCCTGCCCCGCCCTCGACGCCCTCAAAATTGACGCCAGTCTCGTTGCCCTCGTCGAGCTAATGATAAGTAAGCCGTCGACGGAGATCTGCTGGTTGCGGTTCGATGCTGACGATAGCTCCGGCAGCTATATGCATACCTCAATCGATCGACTTCGAAACATCTTTTAGAAAAGAAAAGTAGCGTGCACCCGCTGGCTACGTCCCGTCCTTAGAATCCGCCATTATCCTCCCGCCGCACCAGGCATAGGCATGACGCCGTCCCCTCCTACCTCGAACCCCCTCCTTTCCCAATGTTCACGAATGCCTGGCACCGGCTCCGACGTCGCCGTCTGCATCGTCACCCGCTCCTCCGTGTAGTCCTGCTCGTCCTGCTGGTCTGGGACAGCCTGCACATCCTGCACATCTACAACGACCAGCACAAAGGGACCGCAGCGCGGGAAGCTGCGCTCCGCAAATACCAACGTACCCAGAGGCCATGGGCGGTCGAAGACGATGGCCCCCAGGCCGCCGCGTCCGAGCGAAACCCCAAGGCCGAAATCCCCAAGCTCTTCATAGCCAGCCAGCACTGGAACTCCGCGCGCCTGCTGCGCGACCGGTGGAACGCGGCGCTCGTCTCGCTCGTGAACACGCTGGGCGCGGACAACGTCTTTGTCTCCATCTACGAGAGCGGCAGCTACGACGACACGAAGGCCGCGCTGCGCGAGCTCGACGCCTCGCTCGAGGGGCTGGGCGTGCGCCGCAGCATCGTGCTCGAGGAGCGCAGCCACAAGGACGAGATCCGCGATCCGCCGGCCAGGGAGGAGGAGAGGCCACGTGAGGAGGGCTGGGTGCGGATTCCGAAGGGGAAGATTGGCGAGGGCGAGTGGGGACGGCGGCGGATCCCGTTTCTCGCGGAGTTGCGGAATCGCGTGTTGGAGCCGTTGGAGAGGGAGTGGGAGGAGGGGAGGAGGTGGGGGAGGGTGCTGTTTCTGAACGATGTCGTGTTCACTGTATGTCTCTGTCCTGGCCGATTCCATTCTTTCCCTACACCACCAACCCTCGATCTATCCACCCCCTCCCCGACTAGAGCTACACTAATCCCCCGAACAGCCCACGGCCGTCCTCACCCTCCTCGACACAAACAACGGCCACTACGCCGCGGCCTGCGCCCTCGACTTCTCCCGCCCACCCTACTACTACGACACCTTCGCCCTGCGCGACGACGCCGGCCACGAAACCGTCTCGCAGCTGTGGCCCTATTTCCGCTCCGGCGCGTCCCGCCGCGCCGTCGAGCGCTTCGACGCCGTCCCCGTCGCCAGCTGCTGGAACGGCATGGTCGTCATGGCCGCGGCGCCGTTTGTGCGCGCGGGTGTGAGAGAGGAAGAAGAAGACGACCCCGCCGGCACCGCCCAAGCACATCGCGACTCCTCCCCAGCCCTCCGCTTCCGCGCCATCCCCGACTCGCTCGCCGCGCACCACCTCGAGGCCAGCGAGTGCTGCCTCATCCACGCGGACAACCCGCTCTCCGCCGCGCGCGGCGTCTGGCTGAACCCCAACGTGCGTGTCGCGTACAACGGGACTGCGTACGAGGAGGCGAATCGGGAGGGGAGCGTTGTGGTTGGCCCTGCGAGGATCTGGGTGCGGTTGTGGTTCAATCGGCTGGTGAGGTGGGGGACGTGGGCGGGGGGGAAGGAGGGGGTTGTCGGGTGGAGGGTTGGGAGGTGGATGCGTGAGGGGGAGGGGGATGGGAAGGGGAGGAGGGAGGAGAGGGGGGAGTTTTGTCTGATTAACGAGATGCAGGTTTTGCATGAGAAGGGGTGGAGGCATGTTTGATTTGGTGGTGGGTGTTGGTGAGGGGGTATCTGGGATTTGAAGGATAGAGGGAGAGGAGATGTAGAATAAGGAGGTCACGGACACCGATCTCTTCATATGTACGCGTATATCTGTTGGATCTAACTTCTTGGAAAATGTAAACTTCTATGCCGCTTATAAAAAAGTAGATATAAGTTATTAAAGGCACAGCAAAAGAGAAACGTGGTGCAATGCCAACGGGACTTCCTTTTGTCTACAGTCTGCGCGTTGTGTATGCAAACTGAGCGGTGGTACCTCTCTCTGTTGGTCCTCTGTCTCTTGTAAGGTATATCTGTGCTGGATGTAGGAGGAGTGGAGTAGGGTAGGTAGGTGAATAGGGGGTCTAGTTGCATTTGTAGCGAGAGTGCCACCGGGGTGACAGAAGAGCTGCAAACAGAGCCTTGCGGGCATGCGCTGTTCGATTTCGGTGCCGAAAGGACGTAGAGCTTCTGGCCTAGTTAGGTGTACTACACTATAGAACAGAGACTTAAAGACTTGGGTATGTATGGTACCCTGCACAGCGGTTTTTGTAGTTCCCCAGAGGGGCTTCTGTGTTGTTTCCATCCAATCATTCCGTAATCAGCGAAGACGGCTGATGCAGGCCAGCCACCAGCGGTACACCGGTCATCGACTTGAGGCGCAGCGACTAGAAATGCCCACGGTTGGTTGTTGCAGTGCAGCATTAGACCGCCTCGTTCTATCAAATTCCCTTATAATTCTGGGGACAGTACACATTTCCAGCACCTTGCAAAGGGCGAGTTCTGCACGCCAGTCGCCCTTTCCGATTCCAGATGGTGAGAAAAAGGAAGTTAAGCGTAGGTGCGGACGATGAGGGACGAATACCACGACGTTTGAAGAAGGCGGAGGGCGAGGTCAGCCAAACACGCAACGGAGTCTGGTGTTAGGTTCAGAGCTAACAGAATTGTCAGGCTGGCCGCATTTGTGCCATCATCGCAAAGGAACCCATCATCCCGAAAGAACAGAGCCGGTCATTCTATGAGTACCGCCCCCTTGAAGGAAAGCAGACTATACGGTTGCTGCGCCCACTTTCTGGATCTGCGTTGGCATATGAGCTTCTCCATATCGACCTACACAAGGCACCTCCTTACCTCGCATTATCATACACATGGGGTTCAAATTTCACGGACGATGCCATCACGGTCGACGGCCACTCCATTACCATTCCAAGAAATCTAGCTGACGCGATGAAACCCATTGGTGACTACGTGAAGGAACGACGCTTGATGCTGTGGGCGGATTCTGTCTGCATCAACCAGGACGATGTCCGGGAAAGGGGTCACCAAGTAGGGTTCATGCATGCTATCTATCGGTGTGCTGAGTATGTCGGAATATGGCTTGGGAAATCGGCCGCTGAGAGCGATCTCGTCATGGACAAGATGAGCGAATGGAAACGCGAATATGATCGTCTTTGCGAACCTTTCGGGGCCAATTGGGAATTAGGAGTAGCTAATATCTCTAGCTCGAACAGCGCGTTCTATGGCCAGAGACATCTCGACAACACGAAGCGTGGGGGGCCTTTCAGGTCTTGATTCAAAGGTCATGGTGGGAAAGAGCCTGGATTGTTCAGGAAGGCACAGCACTTGGACCATCGAGGACGTTGTTGTTTTGCGGAAGCAAGATGGTCGATTGGTCTATGTTTCGTGCGGCGCTGCGCGTCAGTCATCACGTTGGGCGTGTAGAAACGCAAGGTATGAGTTTGACTTTCAAACAGGGCATGATGGCTACGCGTCTGGATGGGTTCCGTAACGACAGGGAACGCGGCGCATATGTTAGACTCTTCACAGTCTTGGAGCTCATCCGGACTTTCCAGTGTCAGGATCCTCGAGATAAGTTATACCCATCACTCGGCCTCGCTGCAGACATTTCCGAGGGAGATATCCTCCCTGATTACACAAAATCCGTCGAGGATGTCTACATCGATATTGCTCGATTCTCGCTCTCGCAACCTGTGCCCCATGGTTTGGACTTTTTGGGTCTGGCGCTTCAACTCCCCGAAGAACTAGGAGGTATGCCATCGGATCTGCCTTCTTGGGTCCCAGATCTCCGTGTTCCTATTGGCGGGTTTGCCTTTGAGAGGTTCCTCGACGTCGACGATTTTAGGAGCAGTCGAGCCTACAACGCAAGTTGCGGAGGAGGAATGTTACCCAAGATCGAAGGCTCTCATCTCCATACCCAGGGATTTGTGTTAGATGTGATGGAAGTGGTGTATCCTGCCTGCTATCACAACTTCGCAACCGGCCGGCTTAAAATTGAGCAGAAATGGCGACCTCAGAACGGGATGGACCCATACCCCTTAGGAGGAACCGTTATGGATGCGTTCAATCATACTCTACTCGCAGATATCGGTAGACCCGTTATAACATCCGAAACTCTAGAGCGTGGTACGAAGGTAGATTGGGACATGGTAAATCAAGATCCGGCGTGCTTAACACCTGAGGAGAAGCAGAGACGGAGCTGGATGCTTATCGACATCAAGAGAACGACATTTGGTCGACGATTGATAAAGACCAGATCAGGACTACTGGGGCTCGCCCCTGGAGTAGCTGAGACAGGGGACCTCGTGTGCGTGCTTTTCGGTGGACATGTCTTATATGTGCTAAGGAAGATGGACGGGTCTTCGCATCACCGATTTGTGGGAGAATGCTACATTCACGGTATGATGGACGGTGAGGCGATGAAATTGTCTGCCCCGCGAAGAGAATTCATCATCGTCTAGGATGAGTTTCTGCTACTATCTATCTAGTTTTAGATGAGCTTAGGTTTCATGTTTTTGTTGTTCGTTAGAGAGATCGCATATTCATACGCCAGGGTTGTCCCTAAGGACTCCAGATAAGAGGTGATATTCGGTGTCGTAATAGCAGTATGTAGACTTGGTACAGCTACCATGCCACACACACAGGTGACAGAAAAATTGTCGCTCCAACTTCGGAACCACCGCCTCTTAGCTAGGTTGTAACTAGTAAAACCTCAAGTATTTCACGTGGACACCTCTAACCCCACAGAATTGACTGTAGTTATACAACACACTTTCCTAAGAGCAACTCGCCTATACTTAGTTTGCATGTACGAAATACAGCATACAAGATTTGTTAGAATAGTGCGACCCTTTTTCTATTACTCGTTATAGGAGACCATTGTAAATCGACCTTACTTACTTTATAATCCGTGGTCCTTTTTTCGCTATATCAGATCAAGCAGCATGAGATATAAGCCCCCCTATCCTTCCACTGCTTTGGTCTTCACTGTTTCTCTCCATGCCATCCCAAGCTCTCAAGCACTGAACCGAACCCATCTAGCTCAAACCTCTGTCCACACATCCGAGTCTAAATATGATTGCCCTCCTGCTGCTGAGATTACCCAACGGAAAAGTTATGGTAGGGACTAGTAGCAACCCCTGCTTCTGAAATCATGGGGTCCACCATCCGCTTCCCCTCTATGGTGGTGTCGCTGTCATCCATTTCTTGCCAGGCTCGAGTTTCGACGCCGGGAAAACACACATATTTACCACTCATGCATTTCTCAGTCTCTCACAATATCCAACTCCGAGGTCCACAATATGTCCACAACGGAACAAGTCGCATGTTGAAATGATTGGTCGCGATGGTGTGCTTACGATCCTTCGTAAGCGCGCAGCCGTGCGAGAGAGCAGCGAGGCTGTTTCAAGCGGCAGTGCAAACTGCGCATGGTCTCCTGCGCCTGTTTGGCATCCTTCAAGTAGAAAATTGCTCCTATCTTTGCGCTGCAATGACTGGAGTTTATGTTCATTATGCACAAGAGCTTAGACGGACGGCTGCACTGGAAAGCTGATTTCCGTCAATGAAAGAATACCACTTGGGTCACAACAGCTTGATGTATATCCATGACTCTAGTCGACGCTGATCTGTAGGTAGTCACATCTTAACCGCGCCACAGCACAGCACTCCGCCGCACATCCGTGCTTCCCGTCGAATAGATCCTTCCTGGCACTTGCTGTGCCTATACTAGTGGGACCAACAGAAGGGCAGGCTGAGGCACGGATTATATATCGTCTACCCTCGCTGCACCAGCCGTGTCAGGCTGAAAGGCATGACCAGGGCAATACCCCGTAGGATTTACGCCTGGCAAGGCGTAGGCGGCGCAGATGGGATTGTTGAGAGTCTTGTCTGGCGCAGTAAAATGGGGCATAGGTGAAAGATAGTATAAAAGGGTCGGATGGCCAGGCCTGAAGCTTGTGCCATTTTCGAAGGCTTGTTGCTGATCTTCAACACACCCGCGCCGCAAGGGTCAATCATCGTTGAAATCCAGACAAATCTCAGCACCTTTCGAGATACCCTCTCTCCAACTACCGACCCTAACCCCAAATCTCCGCAAATCTCCGCACAATGCCACCAGCATCCGTCCCTCTCTCAAAACGGGCGCAACTCACGCTCGCAAGCTTGCGGAAACGCGACGCCTACTACAGTCCCAACCGCACCGTCATCATTGCCATCGTAGTCGTCGTCGTTCTGTTAAAGCTGGCCATCATTTTCGCACTCTTCGTACGGCATCAGCGGCGACAGGAGCGCAAAAGAGAAAACAGTCGACATATTATGGCGCAGAGGAGACAAGAGATGAGGGGAAATGCATGGGGAGGAAATATGGGGACGACAAGGGAGTTGAGGTGGGCTGACTACGATGCCTCAAGAAATGTGGGAAACGCTGGGAGGAGGGAAGAGATGAGTGGAAATGCATGGGGAGAAAATATGGGAACGACAAGGGAGTTGAGTTGGGCTGACTACGATGCCTCAAGAAAGGTGGGAGACGCTGGGAGGAGGGATAGAGCGCAGGGCCCGGATGCGCAAATGGACCGCAGAGATGTGGATGCGGAGATTGTTGCAGCACCACCACCCTATGATCATACGGGGTTGTCTGCACAGGAGCAGAAGAGAGGCCAGATTCAGAAGCCGGAGCCTGCGAAGGTGGACGAGAGAGGGGATGTATGAGCCGGGAGTTCTTGGGAAGGTCAAAGAAAATAAACAGTGGAAAGTGTCACTCGAACTGGGCTGCAATGGGATCATTTCATGCTATTCATGCATTTTGAATGGAGCAAAACGCAGTCCTACGGAGCCAATTTTGCCCAATCAACTTTTTGACGTTGGAATGGAGGGATCAGCCGCCCATAGGAAAGAAGGGTGGTCCTGTGGACGGCACGGAGCTGCGCGTCGACATAGCCAAAAAGGCGCAGAAAGAAATACAAGTAATATCTCGACAAGACAATATGGGTAGCGAATGCCTAATAAATTCTGGCTCATATCGCGTCAGTCTTTAGAATTCAACTTTCAGATTTCCATATTTTGAACAAAACAAAATTCATATATATACCCTCCTTCTTCTGGCGCATAAAGTATGCACTGTGTATGCGTTGCATAACCACAGTGTTCATTGTAAAGGTATCCAGTGCAGATTGAGCACACATATTACGGAATTAGGATAGGTTCATTAAATGTAGCATTCTCAACACGTAGTATGTAACGCCTCATGAATTTATACATCATGTTTCATCCTCGCATTCTGCTCTCCTCTCGTGTCTACTTCCTCTCGGCCGCTCCCTCGACGTTCTCCACTTCCCTCGCAGTCCCAACGTCCTTTCCATCCATTCCAATCTCTGTGCTCGTCTGAGCCCTCGCCTCGCGATCCTGCTCCACATTCTTGACCAACTCGGTCACACCGAACAAGTCGTCCATGCGCTCGAGCGACAGACCCTTCGTTTCGGGAATGAGGAACCAGACGAAGAAGAACATGGAGAAACAGAAGCAGGCGTAGATGAGGAACGCCCTGCATAGAAAACATCATTAGCAATTTGTACTTTACTGAAAAGGGGCAGTGGCGGGTTGACCAAGGAAGAGTTCGGAAACGGAGGAGGGGAAATAAACAGCACATACCCATATCCATACGCCCCCACCGTAGCAAGCATATTCGGCGTCGCCCTCGCCACCACGAAATTGAACAGCCACTGCGTCGCCGCAGCGATGGCCACATTCAGACTCCTCAGCCTCGCCGTCGGGATCTCGGACACGTAGATCCAACACACGGGGCCCCAGCCCCACTGGAAGAATCCCGCAAACAGGAAGATGCAAATCAGCGCCATGTACCCTGCTCCAGGGAGAGGTTCGTTAGGCTTCGGCGGCGAAATGCGGACATAGAGGCCGATGTACAGCATAGCGCAGCCCTGCGCGATCGACGTCCAGAGCAGTGAGCGGCGACGGCCGAGGGAATCGGCGGCGAAGACCAGGAACGCGGCGCAAGTGACCATCTTCACGACCCCGTATATCCCCGTCGCGAACAGCTTGTTCGTATTGCCCTTGATGCCCAGCGCTTCGAAGATCTGCGGCGCGTAGTAGTTGATGGCGTTCGTTCCCGTCATCTGCTGGCAGACCATGAGCCCGATGGATATCAGTATACGCTTGCGGTTCCCGGGGATGGTGAACATTTCCTTCAAGAGGTCCTTTGTCGTCGAGCCCCCGATCAGCATGCGCTCGTGTTCGAGTTGCTCGGAGATGTCGCGCAGCTCGGCTTGTACGTATTCGTGCGTAGCCGGGAGGTGACGCACACGGCACAGCGCCTTGGTAGCGTCTTCCCATCTGTCGACCTTGGCAAGGAAACGGGGTGATTCGTTGTTGAGGAGCATGCAGCAGACGAGGAGGATTGCGGGGAGGGCTTGCAGGGTGAGAGGAACAACGTACACGGCGTTGCCGTGGATGTGCAGGATGGAGCCGTAATTGACCCAGAACGCTAACATGGTTCCCGTGGCGATGAAGAGTTGATAGATTCCTGTTAAACCGCCACGGATGGCGCGAGGAGCGTTTTCAGAGATGTAAAGTGGGACGACCATGGAGGCGCCACCGACGCCGACGCCGGCTACGAAGCTGGATACACTGGTGAGTAGATGGTGGTGGAGGGCTTGGGGGAAAGGATACATACCGGCCAACGTACATGGAAGCAAGGCTTCCCATACTAGCAGACTGAATGATACATCCGATGATGGTGATCAAACCATTGAATATCAAACTTGTCTTCCGGCCCCACCGATCCGCGATCCAGGAAGCAACAAAGCATCCGAGGAAGCATCCGGCCTGCAGGGTCGAGGCAATGTTGGCTGAAAGATCATATTTCTGGAATCTCGTCAAGGTCGACAAGCCGTATTTCCTACCCACCATGACGTCAGGCTCAGAACGATCTCGTTTCAAGTACGGCAGAAAAAGGGGAATCCGTACCGTTCAAATTCAGGCAGAGTCAGGACTCCGCCAATAGTCCCGATATCGAAGCCGAATAGCATGCCACCGAAGCACGCAGAGCATGCGAGTGCGTATGTCCGCCAGCCATAGATCTCGGGGGGATCTTTCCTTGCAGACTCGTTCTTGACAATTTTGTAGACTACTCTGGCTCCTAGGCCTAACTTTCCGGATGGCGTTGGTTCCGCCATGCTGGCTGGTGGGTGTCGTCTGTGACGAATCGAGACGCTCCAGGTGTCGCTATTATGTTCTCAGAGAGCTATGGGGTGGTCAGTTTGAAGTTAGGCTCGAAGCAGAAAGGATCCGAGGGAACTTGAACGACAGTGAACTGCTTCCATATGTATAATTCCCCATGAGATGATAATGCACCGGAGTCCCAAAGATAACAGATCAACCTTGCACAACTCACCACCAAGGAAAAAGAATCACCTCACCTATCTCTTCTTCCAATGGCCACTCTGTGCAACAGCTCACCAGACCGCGACCCTCCCTCCCGGATCCCATCTCTTCTATCTATATAGATAAACCCTCTCGCCATCCTGGCCCAAGCTCCCCTCCGCATCGCTTCCCTCTCCCCCCCCAGCACACAGACGTCTATACCCCGAATCCGGGTCGACAACCATCATGATCACCCACAATCCCCATGCCCCAACACGTTTCTTCCGTCGAATCACCTCCGGCGGCCCATCCCACCCTCCCGTGCCCTCTTCTTCCAGAATGCTGATATAAACCCTCCCATCAGCAGCCCCTGCGCGTTAATTTGTGGAAAATATCCCCTCCCCGGTCGCCCTCCGCCAAGACCCCATAATTCCTCCATCCAGTGCGTCGCGCTCGCGGCACGGTGCGGGTCAAGTCATCAAGATCCATTTCTGGGGGTGGAGGTGCCGGGCCGTTGTGTGGGACTGAGGTTGGGGTAAAACGTGCGGCCACCATGCCGCTATGAGGATGGTGGAGGAGGGAAACGTGTTGCAACTTGCTCTGGGGGAGGGACCGCATCTATGGCGAGCGACGGGGAGCGAGCGAAGCACGCCTCGGGTGATTGCATTTTATCCGTGAATTTGCAGAGCTCCACTGCTCCGAGGATCCAGGCCGGACGCGTGCTGCGCGGTAATCAGCAAATGTGGATACTGTAGCTATGCAGGTGCTTGTGGAGCTTGCGACAGAGCAGAAGCTATACATGTTGGACCGTTGGGGAGGGCGGTGGGAGGGACGTCAAGACTACCGTTCACGCAGACTTGCAATCACCCCTTAGGGAAATCTCGAGCTCATTTCAGCTCACAGGAACAATGACGGCGGCTGCAGCGAACGCGAATCGAGCCTTTCCCCCGCATCCCTTCTCCTCCAACCCCCTCTGTACGCGAGACGACGTCGTTGCTGCCGTAGCATCGTTGCTTGATCCCCTCGCCGCCGGCGACTCTCCGCAACATGCCCTCACGAAGGTGGGCAGCTCCGGCACCCGTTTCGACGAGACGGCCGCACAGGTAGAAGGCTACGCGCGGCCATTGTGGGGTCTAGCTCCCTTGCTCGCTGGAGGAAGCAACTACGCTGGAACCGACCGCTATGTGCAAGGCCTGGTAGCCGGTACCGACCCCGAGAGCGACGAGTTTTGGGGGTACATGGAAGATCAGGATCAGAGGATGGTGGAGGCATGTCCGATTGGATATACGGTGGCCATCGCTCACAAGGAGTTTTGGGATCCGTTGAGCGAGAAGCAGAAGAAGAACATCGAGACATGGCTCGGAAGCATGAATGATAAGGACATGCCGAATACAAACTGGTACAGTGCCACCCTCTTCCTCGATTGTGATCCTGCTTTCGACAGATATTGAGTTGCTGCTTGTAGGCTTTGGTTCCGCGTGTTTGCGAATCTGGGGCTCGCGAAGAACGGAGCGAAATGGTCGAAGGAGAGACTGGAGGCGGATATCAAGCAACTCAACACCTTTTACCGCGGCGATGGCTGGTCCAACGACGGGCCGGAAGGATACCGTCAAATGGACTACTACTCCGGCTCCTTCGCAATCCAATATCTCCAGCTGCTTTACGCGAAACTCGCGGCCGAAACGGACCCGGTTCAAGCAGAAGAGTGCAAGGAGCGAGCGCGCAAGTATGCCCAGGACTTCGTGCACTACTTCGATCCCGAAGGCCGAGCCATCACCTTTGGCCGCTCACTGACCTATCGCTGGGCCATGGTCGCGTTCTGGGGTTCCGTAGCCTTCGCTGACGTCGAACTACCAGCTCCGCTCACCTGGGGCGCCGTACGGGGAATCTGGCTGCGGAACCTCCGCTGGTGGACCACGCAGAAGGACATCTTCCAGCCGAACGGGATGCTCAGCATCGGCTACTCGTACCCCAACTACTACCTGGCGGAAAACTACAACTCGCCCGGCTCGCCGTACTGGTGCATGTTGGCATTTGCCCCTCTCGCGGTGCCGGAGAGCCATCCATTCTGGAGTGCGAAGGAAGAACCCCATCCTTTCGCTGGACAGCGAATCGTCAGGCCGTTGCCCCATCCACGACACATCGTGATCCAAAGCGGCGGCCACACGTTCCTCCTCTCGAGCGGCCAGTCGTGCCACTACCCGCTGAAGGCCACCCAAGCCAAGTACGGGAAATTCGCATACAGCTCCGCCTTCGCGTACTCCGTCTCCACAGGCTCCTACACGCTGGAGCAGTACGTGCCCGAGTCCGCTCTCGCGCTGTCCGACGATGGGGGCGAGATCTGGAAGATGCGGCGCGCGCACAACGGCGACTCGGAGATCGAGAACCGTGATGGCGTCCCCGTGCTGGTGTCCAGCATGAAGCCATGGCATGATGTGGACGTGCTGACGTGCCTCATCCCTCCCGCGGAGGAGACTCCGAATTGGCATCTGAGGATCCACCGGGTCCGGACGGGCAGAGATCTGCAGACGGCGGAAGGCGCCTTCGCTGTCTATGGGTGCAAAGAGGCTGATGGACGCACCTTGGAGGGGCTCAACGAGTCGATTTCTGAGGGCGGGACTGCGGACCACAACAGTGCGTTTGTGGCTTCCAGGTCCGGGGCTGTAGGGATTGCAGAGCTGCACCTTGGGAAGAGAGCCGGGAGCGTGCTTCTCGCGGATGCCAACTCCAACTTGGTGGAAGCCAGGTCCGTTCTCCCGACGATCCACGCGGATCTCAAGGCCGGGGAGACGAAGTGGTTCGCCACGGCCGTGTATGCGCTTCCGTCCAGTGTCGAAGGCTGGAAAGCGCAATGGCGAGCCGGGTGGGAGAAGAGGCCTGTAGTGCCCCAGTGGGTGAAGGACAAGATCTCCGGGCGGTGGGATTGAATAGATGCAGAAGCCAAAGGAGTAGAGACCGTCAATAGGAAATGCAGGTAAA
Source organism: Westerdykella aurantiaca (assembly GCA_030412805.1). NCBI lineage: Eukaryota > Fungi > Ascomycota > Dothideomycetes > Pleosporales > Sporormiaceae > Westerdykella > Westerdykella aurantiaca. Next base: position 5,689,465 of record JASJFJ010000001.1, read on the forward strand.
GAATGAGAACAACCCAAAGGTAAAGATAAAGATAAAATCAGACTTGATACTGCATGTTCCCATATCACGTTACTCATGTATTCCTTCCGACCCAAACACGGCATTCATGATGATCCAAAGCAAACCCAAAAAAATACCCTCGCTCGCACACACGCCAAAGAGGGAAAAACTCCGTACCTACTCCCGAACCAGACTCGCTCGCTCGCCTGTGTATCATGTATCATGCATCGTCGTCCCCCCATCCACCCACTCAATCCTCCTTCAACGGATTCTCGTCCGCGTCCAAAATCCCCTTCCGCACCAGCTCCTCCGGCGGCGGGCGGCTCTGGAGATTCTTCTCCAAGCTATCGGCGCGCATGTGTCGCTCGAGTTCTTTCTGGTGGCCCTGGAGGGCCGGGGCGGCGGTCGAGTCGGGGAGGATGTTGCCTATGAGTGAGGGTGCGGCGTGAGTTATGCATGCTGGACAGGAATTGGGGGGAGCTGGGGGAGGCTTACGCTCAACCAAAGTCTCGCGATCTGGGCGCTGGGAAAGGCCTTTCTTCAAGTTGTTTGTGGCGCGCTGGCGTTCGAGTTCGAGGGCTTTGGCCTGGAGGGAGCTGGGGGTGGAGGTCGTTAGTGAATGTTCGGAGGGGAGCTCGAGGGGGGATCGTGAATTATAGGATACGGGACCACATACGGTGCCGTGTTTGTATCGAGCAGGATGTGCCTGTTCTTCAGGTCTTGAGCATCGGGTCTATGCTGCAAGTGCTTCTCCAAGCTGTTCCTGCGCTCGACTGCCTGGCGGACGGGGGAGATGGGGGTCTCATCAACGCTGACGGGTTCGGTGGCCATGATGGAGCAAGTAAATGAACAGGTGAAGCGCTGGGGAATTCGAATACGGGAGTTTCTTGTAATCTGTGTGGTAGGTTGAGCTTGTTTGCACTGTGAAGGGTCGATGTCAGGCAAGGCCATCACGAGGGAAACAAAGCAGCTGTCTCCGGACCCCTGCACTTGCGCTGCGGCATTAACCCCGAGGGGTTGCGGGGTGACGGATCATTGCTTCAGCCAACCAACGCATGATGGTGGCGAGGTACACAGTACTGTGTATGTAAACATTCTCGTATAAGGGTCAGATGTAGTAAACAGTCAATAAAGTTATAGCTCCATGCGATGAGCTGGACATCTCGCCTTGCGAAGGCTCACAAGTCATTCGAAATCACCTGGGCAACCCACTGGGAGCAAAACACCATGACGTCAGCGCCATCCCATCCCAACTCTCCTCGGACGAAAGTAACAAGACAATTCCTCACCACACTAAACCGCACTCCTCGTCCAACAACCTTACCGGGTTCGGCGATGGCCTAACGATCTTCCCGTTCTCCAATGTAAAAGCCGTCAAGCGATGCGCAGAACTCCTTTCCTTGCATAAACACTCACAATCCTGCCTATCACGCCTCATCAGCACCAAACTGTATCTTGACTGCAGAACCCCATCTCCGCATTTTACCTAAAAGTAGTCCGAACCTTGGTCTTCATCGTCCTCGTCCTCGTACCTTTGAGAACCGTCGTGACCGGCGAACCGACGAATTTGATCTCGGGACGAGGTGTTGTCACAGGAGAGAGGCGAGAAGGGGTGCTCCAGACGGTAGGTTTTAGTAGCGGAGGACGCTACCCTCCGTTCGTAGGAACTGGGGATGTAGTCTGTATGCCCGTGCTCTCGACGGGGGGAAAGCTCTCGACGGAAACGGGGGCCACCCAAGCGTCTGCGCACGCTGTCTCCGTCCTCGTCAGTGTGCCGGGCACTGTAGTGACTGTGCGGCAAGGCTGTGAGGATTCTATCAGTGCCACGGGGCTCTCTAAGTGCATCGAGTGGTGAATGGGACCGATGCGAAAGTGGAAGTTGATAGGAGGGGGTGGGAACAAGATACTTACAATCCCCAATCCCAAGGTCCTGGTCGTCAAAGCACAGTCCCCGCAGCTTGTGTACACCGTGCTCGTTGTCGTGTACGAAGAAAACGTGCAGTCTGTTTCGAATGACGGCGCTCTGAGGAGAGTAAGGGTGCATGTAGGTGCGGGCGCGGGGGCCGTTGAGTTCAGTGATGGCGTGGAATCAGGTATCGTTGTTCTCGGATTGATCGTAATTGTGGTGGTTAAGCTGGCTGGAGATGCCATACTGTGATCGTTAGCCTTGCACGGGAGAGGGCGGGAGCAGAGATTGAAACGTACGCAGTGGCAATCCCCATTGCCAGTATGCCCAAGAAGGTCTCAGACCTCATCTCGCCAATCCGTATATCGATACTTGAACCCCGAATCGATTAATTGTACTGGCTCGTATTTCAATACCGATACGTAGGGATGCCGTTCGTGTCACCAACTTGCGTGGCCACACCACGAACCCGACCCCAATGACATGCATGATATGTTTCCCGCCAGGCACTGGAATGCTCCTTCACCTCCGCACGCCGGAATCCGATTCCAGCAACCACGTAGGGCGCGGGAGGCGTGGTAGGTCATAGTTACCGAAAGGAGCATCGCGAGGAAGGCGAGGCTCCAGGGATCATGCTGGTCCTACGACTCTCTTACTCCAACGTCCCACCCGTCTGGTGCTAGGGATACCGAACGGCCTAGATAAAAGGATCGAGGGCACCGTAGGTTAGTAGTTCAGATGCCAGTGAACAGACAAAGGACTTCGTTACAGATAATCGATTTGTACAGAGGGCCGTGAATTACCTTTCAATCCTAGCCAGCAGTCCCATCAAGGAGCGTTGGACCCAGCACCGACAACAACAACAAGGAAAAAGAAAACAGAGAGGTATCACGTTCCGACCCAAAGCCCACAAAAGCAACAACGCCATTATTAGCAGCCCGCGGTGCTTCCCAAAGTGGATTCCATCCAACCCTTTCCCTTTTCCCTCCTGTTAGCCGCTAGCTCCCTAATACACACCCAACCCCTTCTTCTCCCCGCCCATCACCGCCTCCTGCTCCCCATAATAATCCGCATTCGTCATATACACCTGCTGCTGCTTCTGCTGCTGCTGCTGCTGCCCCCAATAACCCCCCTGATACGGATTCTCCATCCGCGGCATCGGGGGCTGCGGCTGCGGCGGCGGCATCGGGTCATCTCCGCCTAGATCCCTCCAGGCGCGCGTGCGCGGCGTCGTGGGGCTCTTCAGGCCTCCCACCGTGCCGGGCGTCCGGGGCAGTTGCTGCAGCTCCCACATGTGCTGCCACTGCTGCTCGGGGGACATTTCGTGGGCGGGGGAGGCGTCGAGGGCGTACTTCTCCTTCTCGGCGCGCTTCTCTGCGGCGCGGGCTTTCTGGGCGAGGCGGGTGGAGGCGGAGGGGTAGAGGGAGATGAGGGTCAGGATGAGAAAGAAGGCGTAGATGATGCTGGGGGTGGGTTAGGGTGTTGGGTCGGGGGAGGGTGTGGAGGTGGGGACGGGATACGTACAGCATGATGACGCTCACTGCGAAGGCGCTCTTCGCCTGCATGCAGTATGCGCGGATCGTCTTGTCCTGCATGATGTCGCAGCTCTTGGTGATAAACCACGGGGGTCCGTTGTTGATGCGCTTGGGATCGATGGTGTCGGGGGCGGTCTGGATGTGGACGGAGACGGCCCAGAGGGCGAGAAGGACGATGTGGAGGGGGAGGCTGAGGATGGGGTAGAAGATGTGCATGAGGAAGAGGGTGCATTTGACGAGGTAGAAGAACATGCAGAGGACGCCGATGACGAGGTTGTATTGGGTGTTGCTGGGGAGGGTTAGCGATTCATCTTCAGGCTGAGGCACTGTGAACCGTGGGATCCAGCTCTTCACTGTCGCATACGAGCCACAAATCCCTTTCTCCCCTTACGCCTCCGTCAAAAGGATAGAAAAGCACTTACAAACTACTCCACACCACGGGGATCTTGACCGGCCGATAGTTCGCATACGCATATAGCACGGTCTTGGGGTCGCTGTTGAACCCCAACTTGCCGCCCTCGGTCCACAAAATCGTCCTGTAGAGATTCGGCGAGGCGATTCCGAACAGCGCCAGATTCGCTACTGTGAAGGGGAATTCGAGTAATATCAGGGCCCAGAGGACGTTGTGGAAGCGCCATTTGCGCGGAATGACGCAGCCCCACGGCATCTTGGGCGGGGGCTGAGAGGTTGTTGTGGGAACACCGAGCGTAAGTGTCAAGCGAATAGATCCGACTTTATGCGCAAGTTGAAGCGGATGCGATGCGAATAGTCGATGAGGGCTCGGAACTTTCTTCGATGACAATCGTCCGGCGGTCGTCCAGATGGAAGCTCGTCAGCGCTGAGAGCTGAGATGCGGTACCGATAAGTGGACTCGACTCTTCTCAAGGGAAGTGTCTCTGTTATCAATGGTATATCCCAACTCTTCGCGCGCCCTTTGAAAGCAATCTCTCAGAACCTCTTAACAGCAAAGCAAACCAGCTCTGCTTCAATCAAAACGAAAAGCCGCATCTCACAGCGGAAAAACGAACACTTCCAATCTCTCCTCCCCACGAGAGGGCGGACACGCAGCCCATCAAATAATCAGCTCGCTCCCACCCCCCTCCCCTCGCCCTTCCAAGCAAGCCTGCTTGCTCTGCACACCCACCACATGCATCCTGTGCACGGCGGTTGGCCGCAACGTCGCACGCACTCTGCGCATTTTTCGCCGGGGTCCCCCCCCAAGTTCCCAATGCCGTCCTTTCCACTCGCAAGCGGCCCTCTGCCGCCATGCCCGCTCCCATCACACCCGACCCGTGGTGGCGGACGGGACGGCCAATCAGCGCGCCGGGATGCATGTGCCCGCATTGCTTCCCCTGCGCCGCGAGGGACGACGAGGGACGACGAGGGACGACGAGGCACGACTCGATTCGACGGGGCAATATCCACGGCGTCTGGCAATTGGGCCGAGCGCATAGGGCAGCATCAACTCGTCAAGGGAGGACGGGTGTGTGTAGCGTCGCTTCTGCTGCTGTGCTCGTCCATATGACCCCTCGTCTGTGGACAGTGGAGGATGGAAGTCCTTCTTTTTCGAAAGTCGCACGGAACTCGGTAGTCTACATGGTTCTGCTCTCTGGCACTTCTCTGCGAAGTAGACTATGCGACCCTAGGCGATACAGTCAGATGGAGGGGCCCCGTAAGCAGTTCCCTAGACATATCGATAAGCCGATATTACTTCGACGACAAGTGTCGCGAACCCGGTGGAGTGAGCATCGCAAGACAGGACGAGAAGAAGATCCTCTACCTCTCTGGAAATCTTTCTTTGCAAATCGGTGAGACCTGGGCGCGTAAATCCCGTGTGACGAGATAGTCCATGGCAGCAGGAACCCAGTGTTGAGGAATCGTGGGCGTCTCCGTGGCCAGTGGCAAGGAGGTTTCATGGGCTCCTAAGCGCGACGGATCCCGTTCATCACCGTCCACACATGTCCAATCATGTCCAGGTGCACTTCACATATCACGTGCGCGTGAATGCACTGCTCTCCACATGTGCATGTCTTCACCCTTTTTCGTACAACCGCTGCATTTCCTTTGCATGTTTCCCATTGCAGAAATGCCATTCGCTAGATACACATCGGACTCCTCTTCGAATCCAACCAAATTTCGTACTTGCAAGAAGCACACCGGCCAACTCCTACCCGGTCACTTTTCTGATGCCCTTCGTTACCGTATTGCATCGCACCTTCGTCTCGAATCGCGGAATCGTTACTGAGAAAAAGCATCCTCGCCTCATATGATGTCCCTCCAGTCTATGCACCAAACCACCTTTCGAAAATGCATCATGCCTACTCGCGTCTCCTCGAAGAGAATGCACCGGGCCTATACTTTCCATCGCTCGGGGCCTGCGCAGGAGGAGGTCCAGACGACTCCCGCTCATTCTCACGTCCACCACGGCGGCCGGGGGCAACATAGCCACCTGTTGCGGCAGGCGATGTCCGTTCCTTGTCATCCGTGAATCGCGAACGAGGAGCCTCATAGCGCCCGCCAGCAGTGGCAGGAGACTCGCGACGTTCAAGGTTACGGCCGCTTCCCTCACGTTCACGCCATCCCGACGCTGAGGGAGCCGGGCTCGTCTCAGCGCCGCGATTGCGCAAGGCAGGAGGCACGTAGCCGGTCCTCCGGGGAGCCTCTGGCTGAGCTTCCGCAGCCGGTGCAGGTGCAGGTGCAGCACCACCTTGAGCTTCAGCAGCCCTCTTAGCAGCTTCACGTTCACGCCATGTGGGCTTCGCGCCCGCAAGATTGAGTCTCGGGCGTTCACCCTCAGCGGCGGGTGCGGGTGCAGGTGCTGCGCGCTCGGCGGCGACTCCGCCAGATGCCTTCAGGGCCGCACGTCTGGCCTCGGCCTCCTCCTCGCGCTGGCGCTGTTTGGCAGCAATTTCGTCGAGTTTCCTGCAACACGGTTAATATCGTGCAACTTTCTGGAGAGAAATGGTCCACGTACCTCCTCTCCTCTTCGCGCCTGGCCTTCTCTTCGGCGAAACGTGCGCGCTTCTCCTCCTCCGCCTTCTCCCTGGCCTCCCTCTCGGCCCTCTCGCGCTCCTCCTCTTCCCTCTGTTGTCGCTCGGCCTCTTCCCGCTCCTTCCGTTCCTTGGCCCTCTGTGCCTTAATCTCCCGGATGCGTGCAGTCTTCTTGGCCTCCAGTTCCTTCTGAGCCTGCTTACTACGCCGCTCAAACTCGGCCTTGCGCTGCTGCTTGACATCGCTGACGAATTTCTGATACGTCGGTACAAGCTTGGACAGGCGGTGCTTGAGGGCAACATCCTCCTTGTGCTTCTCCTCGGCCTCCGCGAGCGTCTCGGCCTTGGCCTTCTCGTACGCCTCGAGGTCCTCCTTCATTTGCCGCTCGTAGTCCTCCCTCAGATGCTTGATTTCCTCCTTGCGGTAGGCGCGCTCCAGATGATCGATCCTCTTGCCAGTGATGCGCAGCTGTTCGCCGAGCAGGTTCTTCTCCTTCTCAAGAGCAGCCAACTTCATGGCACGGATACGGGATGAGTCCAGCTCGGTGATGTCTTCGGGGATCTCAATGTCCACCTTGGTGCCCTGCTTGAGCTCCTTGAGCTGCTTCTCGATTTCCTCACGCTGCACCCGTTGCTGTTCGGCCTGGATGCGCTGTTGGGTGCGGATGCGCTGCTCCTCTGCGAGACGCTTGGCCTCTTCCTCCCGCAATTGCTGAGCACGGAGCAGCTTCTTGCTCTGTTCCTCGCTCTCCTTTGCCTGTTGCGCCCGGAGGGCAGCCTCCTTCCTCTGGGTGATGATGTCCCGACGGGCCAAAGCCTCCTGGTGCTCCTTCTCGGCACCTTCTTGGGTACGACGGAGGGCAGCTTCCCGCGCCTTGTTACGCTCGTCGTTGAAAGATGGATCAACATATTGGCACGTAACGAACAGGGTCTTGGCAAGACGGGTGAGCGTGGAGCGGACAATTTCGGCTGGGGTGCTCTGGAGACGTTGTACAGAGCGAAGCTCGCCCTCGGCAGAGCCAGCACCGGAGCCAGGATGCATGGCCTTCGCAGAAGAGAACACATCGGAATCGAACGTGAGGACGCCAGTGGCATGGTCGATCCTGATGGCCAGGTCTCCCTTCTTGCATCCATTCATGATGAACTTCTCGATTGTGCTGCTGGAGACTTGGAAGGGGTCGGGGAATTGGGCGAGATCGAGGACGAAGTTGATCTCAACGGAGTCGTAAACCTGGGACAGTTGTTGGAACAGGCGGGTGAGGATAACCTGTTGGAGCGGGCCGACGTATTTCTTGAGCTCTTCATCGGCACCGATTTGGGAAAGGATGGGGGAGATCTTCTTGCAGATGGAAAGGGGGTGGAAGTCGACCTCGAGGATGTTGTAGAGATCACGGATCTCAGGGCGAGCACGCTTAAGGAGACCCTTGCTAAGGGCGTCCTTGAAGAGAATGGCACGGGTGGGAGCCTGCGTCATGCCCAACAAGTTCGTGAGGCGAGAGTTCTTGTTCTTCCGGGCTTCATCGACGTCGACGAGAGCGCCACGGGAGCGAGAGGTGCTGATGACGGGGATGGAGAGGGCGGAGAGGAGGACGAAAGAGGCAGCCTTGGTCATATCGGCCTCGGTGAGGGCGGGGTTATCCTTCTTGGGGCTATGCCCGGAGGCGACGGCGGCGGCCGACTGGCGAAGGAGGTTGTAGTACCTGCTCCAAGCGGCGGCATGGAACAAGTAGTTCTCGCTCACCAAGAAAATCCGGGTGAGCTTCTCGAAGTAGTTGGCCATCATGATGTTCTTCGCAGGGCGCTTGCTGAGGCTGAGAAGGGTGTGGATATCCTCGACGCTCCTGAAAGCTTCCTGCCAGAGCTCCAGCTCGACGGCAACATTCAGCTGCTGGAAGCGGGTATCCAGATGCCTCTGCAGAGTGTCGGGGTCGGACAGGTTGATGGCATGCATCTGAGAGGAGAATTTGGCGGCATTCTGGAGGTGGTTGCGTAGAAGCTCGCAGAGACGGCGGAACTCGGTCTTGCGGGTATACTTGGAGCAGAACTGGAACGCCTGGTGGGCGGTCGTCTGATACATGGTCTCCAGACGAGCATTGTTCTTGAAGATGTCGAGGACTGTCCGGTAGGTCTCCCAGAGGAACTTCAACCAGGGGGTGACGATGGCGCGGTCGGTACGGTCACGGGACTGCTCGCCGGAGACGGTGGACAGGAGGATCGATTCCGGGGTCTCTGAAGCCTCGAGATCGTCGATGTTCTGAGTGGCGGTGGTGGTCTCGAGGGTCGACTGCACTTCGTCGGCCTTGGCCTGAGCTTCCGTGACCTTCTGCTCGGCAAGTTCGATGAACCGCTTGAAGACGGTCTACACTGTGGTCAGCCTTGTCCGTTGCTGTCAGGATGTTCGCCTACCTCGATGGTGCCGACGTTGGTGTTCTGCGCGGTGTTCTTGTACTGGTAGAGGCCATCCTTGGCGAGTTTTCCCTTTCGCAGATCGACGCAAAGTTCGACAAAGAGGATCATCACCGGCTCGAGCGACGCGATGGGACTGTTGCGAGTCCGCTTGGAGATGACATGTTCGTGAAGGATTTGCAGGGCGGCCTGCGGTTGTTGGACACCGATGAGTTCTTGCGCGCGCTTGCTGGGAGAAGGGTTAGCAAGGCAAAGTTCCCAAACGTTCCTGTACGGGACTCGACGAACAGAGTATTCTCAGGCTTGCTGTGCGGCGGAGGCGCCATGTTGGGCAGTCTGTATCTGGGGATTCGACTGCTCGGAGGGTTGTGGCGGGGAGCGCAGCGGGGGGTTGTTTTTGGTGCGGTCGCCTGCCGTTGTGACGAAAATCGCAGAGGGCTCTATCGTGGGCGGTGCTGAGTCAGCGATGGGCGAATCACGAGGCGACACCAGCTGAAGGCGAGCATTGAGCAGTTCCCCATCCCCACATCATCGCAAGAGCTGCATCCCCAACAAGCGGCGGTCCATATTCACTCTACGTTTTTATTATAGCCTGCTGCATGTTCGATTGCTCGTCACTCTGCGACCTCGTCCCGTGACTGCCTCTGCATCCACTCTCAATCTGCCTGCTCGACTCGGCGGTGAGGAGGCACCCTGCAGACCTGGACCTCCCTCATTTCTGGAAGACAACGCTAAGCCGCATCCGTGCGACGCCCAGGGTGGGCCGTCCTCGCAGCCCGAACCCCTTCCCACCAACCTCTCCCTTCGAGCCACCGCGCCCTCCTCATCATCGAGCTCATCGCCAGACGACTTCGGTGCCATAGCTGCCGCCGCAGCCTCGCCTCCGCGTTGAATTGACAGCCCGTCGGCCTTGCTGGGCTCGCCCGCCGCCGTTCCTTTTCCCCCCGTCTCTCCTGTCCCCTCTCCCCAGCGACACTTGCTTGCACCAACAAACCCACACGTCGCGCGCCTCCTACTTGTACTCACCCTCCTTCGCACGTCGTCGCCCCGACTTCTTCACGCATAGCCTTGGTTGATTCGACACATTCACACCCGCAAGACGCCCATCCACATCGCCCACAATGCCCGCCCCCTATGAGCTCCGCCCTGGCGAGTCGGGCAAGAGCAAGAAGCAGAGCATGGCCGAGCTGAAGCTCCGCCGGTTGACCGAGTTGAACCAGCGCCTTCGGGAGGACTTGGAGCGCCGCAGGATACCTGTGTCGGAAGCCGCGTTAGAGTATGCCTCCCCGATGGATGCTTGAGCGACCCCAGAAGAACCCTTGCTGACATGGACCCTGCAGCCTCATTGCATTCACGGATAAGGAGCCCAAGGACTGGATGGTGCCATCACGCTGGGGAACGGTGCGTAATCGAGGGCGCCTTTGTGGCCGTGGGCGAAGCTGACAGGTGACGCAGATTGACAAGCGCGACGACCCGTATGCGCCTCAACAAAGCAACGGGTGCTGCACTGTAATGTGAGCGACGACACGGTGGGGATGAAGGCGGTCATCATGTCAACAAGCAAACGGCGTTCATGCGGAGCCTCTTCACGGCAGAATTTCAGTCAGATACCTTTTTCATTCTCTTCTTGGCGGCAGCGGCAACAGCAAACGGCAACGGCAACGGCAAGAGTAGGAGCAAGAGCAGTTGGCGGGGTTAATACCCATGGTAGTCCTGGGATATGTTGGGGAGATTTATGGACCGGCCATGTACTACTTCTTTTTTTTTCAAGCAATGTGTAAACTAGGGAAAAGCGGGTTTGCCGGCTGACCTGTTTGTTTGCAGCGCGGCGGGCGGGGGGAAGTGTGGATTGTGTCTTTTTGTAGGCGACCCTTTCTTTTTGCCTCTTCAGGCGTTCTTTCTACAGTTTTATGAAGCAATTAAAAAGCCATTTTCCAATGTCCGATTCTGTTGGTCGGGTTTCTTGTTGTTTTGGGTGTGTTGGCTTCAACCGAGGCAAACTCCATGTGGTGGGTAAGGGGCAGTTCAACGGAGCAACAACTCGCGACACCCCGAAGTGGCTTGGATAGACCCTCCGGGCGGCCAGTCAGGCCATGAGTGGAACCGTTTTGACTTCTAGAACCGTCACTAAGCAATATTGGCGGAGCACCGTTGATATCGGAGACCACAGACAGCCTGCGAACCTGCAAACACGCGAACAACGAGAAGAAGATTTCACGATGGCAGCCGAAGAGTCGTGCCAAAATTGAAAAGGCGAAGTGAATGTTCCTTTCGGGACGCCCAGCAAAGGCAAATGCGGAGACCGAGAGAAGCGCGAGAAAGCCAGAACAGCCACGCCACAGGCGGGCGCATTCGATGGAACAGGGAGGGCAGGCTTCGCGAACGAATTGCGCGCCGTCAGCACCGTTTACGGGCTGAATGGCCGGCGCTGAGGCCCCGGGTTTGCATGGTGATTGGGGGTTTTTGACGCGGGGAGACTGCTGCAATTGGGAGAGGGGTGGGATGGAGAGTCACTTGGAGTGGGATGGAAATCATGGGTGGCTGCAATAATGTCTGGGGGTGGCAGGTCCAGAAGAGGGTTTCTATATGTTAGAAGGAGAGGGGACTTTGTTTGAACCCTTCCTCGTACCCAGATCCTCCCTTCGGACTCTGTAACCTATAGTGTGGGAATCTGTGACGCTCTCTCCCTCTCTCACATGAATTTCTCATTCGCCCCCTCCGCTACTGTGTAGAAGGTCTTTAGGACCACCCCCCGCTATTCCGGTGTCTTCCGACGGCCAAAAGTCCAATCTAACATAGCCCGGTGTAAGTCCGCGTTGCGGTCTTGGTGGACCCTTCACCCTCATAGTACAGGATTCCCAGCTGGGACCTGGTCAGCCCATGTTGCGATTGTCGGCGACCCTTTGTAGAAAAAAAAATGTTCCCTCGAGTATTATTGTTGTTGAGTGCCACATTAGAGTATGTCTCAGAAGTAGCTGAACAGGTGACGATCCAGCCTACCCCAACCCAACATCACGGGAATTCACAGGCGGGCTGCTGCAAGCCACACACGATCCGCACCAGTGGGTGGAATACGTTCGTCTTATCAAATCCGTGGGGTTTCGAGCGGCGTCAGGGTCACTACCTAGCATCCGGTGGTCGCGGTGTTGCGGCGGGCCGGGTCTGCGTCTCCAAGTATTTGGCGGCTGCTTCCCCCCACCAACCCCTTCACCTCCCCCGACATTTCGGCACTCCGGTGGACTTTTGCGCGACAAATCCACGCTTCGCATCCTCTCTGCGCGGCGAGGACCACCGTCCTACGCCCTCCGCGCGCCATCTCCGCCTGCCGTCCACCCTCTCTGCGCATTTTTCACCTCCCAGGCCTGCAATGGACGGAAGCGGCGACTCCGCATGGGCCAACACCCACCAGTTCCAGCCTGCCGATCAAGACTTCAACAGTCTGCTCAACCTCGATCTCGACCTCGACTTCCCCAGTCACCAGGGCCAGGACACCAGCCAAAATACCTACGATGACCTCGCCAACTCCTTCGACACCCAGCACTTCTTCAGCCCCCAGGTTTTGCCCGACCAGCACCATGGCGGCCACCAGGGCCAGCAGGGTCACTATCAACTCCAACAGCAGCAACAATCCAATGGTGCCATGACGCAGCCCACAGACATGTTCGGCAATTCAATGCCGCAGTACGAAACCCACATGGGGAACTACAACATGCATGCCGCTATCCCGCCTACACCGAATAGCGCCGAGATGCACGCCAATGCCGCACAGTACCTGCAGCAGAAGCGCGTTCAGATCGCGGAGCAGGGTTTCTACCCCCACAAGGACGATGGCGTAGGTCAATCCCATTCCCTGTTTGCGTCGTTGTCGTTGCGATACTGATCCGCCGCAGTCCTTCACCCCGCTTGTGTCGCCCGCCGTCACCCCGAACGACATGATGCACAGCGGTGCCGACTTCAGCGTAACTCCCGGAGCCTACTTCAGCCCCCTGGTGTCACCCGCCCTCAATGCGCAAAGTCACCCCCATGTCCAGATGCAGTCGGGCCATGGGAATGGTTCTGGCAGCTCCGCAGAGGCCTCTCCTACCGTCACCAACATGAGTTTGAACGGCGACTCGGGCATGGCCCCACCAGAGCAAAATCGGAGGAACGCTCCAAGGAGTAACAAGAGAGGCGCCCCGGGAGGCGCCAACGGCTCGAGTCTGCTAGGGAAGTCTTCGGTCCAGAAATCCACGCGTCGGAAAGTGACCGCGTCCGGGATGTCGACCAAGGGATCGAGCGAGTCGCCCACCAGCTCGCATGGCCAGACGCTAGGTTCCATGCTGGCCAATTCTCAAGCGGCTGGGAACAACGGAACCTCGCATTCCTCCACTTCTCCCGAGTCGACGACCCATCAGATGGGCCCGCCTCCCAGGCCAGGCTCGGTTCTGCACTCCCCCGATCCGTTCGGTCACGGTTTCCACTCTCCTGCTATTCTCTCGCAGTCCGGTGGTATGACGCCCCCGACGCCAGCGGCTGGGTTCCAGCACTCGATGGGCTTCCCCGGGTTTCCTATGCTGGAAGATCTCAGCTTACCAGAGCCTTCTTTGGCAAAGACACCCTTGCCGCGATCGGATACGGCCATTCTGGACAACAGTGGTGGTATGGAGCAGAAGGCGCCGAGATTGTCGGTGAGCACCCCCGGCGGAGTGCTCTCGGGGAGGCCGAGTCCCATGCTCAGCGCTGTGAATTCTCCGACCAGTCCTGCCTTCACCACAGGCGTCAAGAGGCCAGAGTCGAGAATAGCCCGAAATCCGAAGAAGAGAGGCAGCGTCTCCACGGCTCCTAGTCCCGCTATTAGACCCAAGATCTCGCCCAATATCAAGCCATTGATTGCGCAGCAAGGTGGTAAGTGTCTACCTATCCTTTGCCTATATACTACCCTTTCGAAATTGGGTGCACTCGGAAGTCAAGAGAACTAACATTTCGATAGCCACTGCATCTCCCGACGACCACGCCCGTCTCCTGGCCACGCGGTCCAACTACCAGAACATCATTGACGGCACCAACGTCCCGGGTCTCAACTACCCGACCTCCCTCTCCGCGAACCTGACCCAGAAAAAGCAAAGCCACAAGGTGGCGGAGCAACATCGGAGAAATCGTCTCAATGTCGCCCTCGCGCAATTGGACGCGTTGTTGCCTGGTTCGCCGAAGATATTGGCGAAAGACGCCGCGAATGGGAAGAACGGGGTCAAGACCGAGGGGAATGGAAGTGGCAGTGGGGAGGGAGAAGAAGGGGGAAGCGCGGCCGCGGGGAACAGCGCGAGTTCCAAGGCTGAGAAGGTAGAGATGGCGGTGAAGTACATCCAGGAGTTGAGGAGCAAGATTGAAGCTCTGGAGAGGGAGAGGATAAGTAATGGGAAGGAGGTCATGGAGAAGGAGAAGGAGGAGGAGAAGGAGAAGGAGGAGGAGAGGATGGAAGTGGACGAGGTGAATGGGAAGGATGAGCCAGCAGCGTCGCAGGGGGAGGCGGAAGCACGGAGTACAAGCGAGGCTTCGCCGAGTCCGGATTGAAGGGTGTGGGTTACGACTATGAAGATGCGCAATGGCCGTTCCACGTGAGCATTTTACATGATCAGGGAATCAGGGAATGCACTCGGGGTCTGGGGAGGAAGGTTTTGATGTTGGATGGCTGATAGATACCCCGACGATGAGGACGATAATGAGTACATGGGCAGGATCGATAAGTGATACCCTGACGAGGCAACGAGGCTTGAGGCATTGGATAATGCGCATAGGGCGTACAATTCGAGAATACTATAACAGTCTCGCACTTCTATTATTTGCTTCGATTGCCATTGCTTATATGTCGTAGTCTATCTGTAGATCGTGCACCAGCCATAACCCTCCCTGATTGGATAACAAATTGTGGGGAACGCATTTCCGATCGATCTGTGGCGGTGCGGCGCTCTCCACCATCGTCGATCAACAGCCCCCAACCCGTCGTCACGCCATCAACAAATGCACAAACAGATCGTAATGACGACCAGATTAGAGCATCCTATGTGTAACAGACATTGCTCGGAATGGCTACAGGTAATGTCATGTGGCCGAGACTTCCCAGTTTCGCATTGAAGGCTGCGCCCGTTCCAGCATCCTCGCTCAGCCAATGGCGACACGCACGCGGATGCTCGCGGATTCGCAGTGACGTAGGTATATTCCTTCCCCCGCTCCTTCCTAGGGCAACCTATAAGGGAGACTTTCGGGTCTGTAGGCAGCGACTTTTTGTAGTTTACTCTTCTCCTCCTCTCTTCTCTTCTCTCTGTCTTCGTTTTTCGACGACACTGAGAGTTGTATATCATTCCATTCCAACCCAATCCCACTTCAGAGGAGCTCGAGAAAGGAGAATCGTTATCCAAGAAACTCGAATCCAGGCGACTGAGAATCATTCCAACCATGATTGTCGACGCTGCAGAGATGCTGATGAAGACGAGGACGGCTACGCATGTGTTGCCCACACACACTCCTACCCATGTGCCGCCTATCCCGTCGGTGCTTCCAGATGTGCATGAGCAGCTCGTCGGAGCCCGAGGAGAGAGGACTCTCTGGGTTGTGTTTGCCTTGATGGTGATTGCATCGGCGGTATTCGCGGGATGGTCTCTGAGGTTCGCTGTGGTGAGTACTCTCAACCCCATACTGACGTGGCTACGTCCTTCTCCTACTCCCTACTCACACTTCCACAGTCAGCACGCATCTACCATGTCCTCGCAACCCTGACCACCCTCGTCTCGGCCCTGACCTACTTCTTCATGGCCACTGGCCAAGGCTCCCTGATCAAACACATCACCATCCGCCACTCCAACGACCACGTCCCGGACACCTTCACGCAGATCCACCGCCAAATCTTCTGGCCGCGCTACCTCCAATGGATCCTCGCCCTCCCTCTCATCATCCTCAATCTCGGCATCCTGGCCGGCATCAGCGGCGCGCATATCCTCATGGCCGCGGCCGCGGGCGCCGTCATGAACTTCATGGGCCTCTTCGCCGCGTTCGGCAAGGAGGACACGCCGCAGAAGTGGGGGAACTACGTCATCGCGCTGCTGGCTTTCCTCGTCGTGGTCTGGCACTTGGGACTGAATGGCCGGGCTGCCGTCAGGGAGGCCAGCCGCGGCGTGTCAAAGTTTTATACGGCGTTGGCGACGTATACGGGTATCCTGTGGGCGGCGTATGTTATGTAAGTCTCGTCCTTTTTTGTGGTCTCCCCAGTCTATATAGGGGTGCCGTTGAGCTTCGAGAATGCTAACAAGATTCCAGTGCCTGGGGTGTTGGGCTCGGCGGCCACTTCTCCGTCGACAGCGAGATCATCACGTACGCCGTCCTGGATGTCTTGTCGATCGGCATCTTCGGCCTCTGGCTCCTCTTGACGGTCGCCAGGAACGCGGAGACGAACGTCGAAATTAAGGGGTTCTGGTCCCAGGGCGTGAGCCGTGAGGGCTTGCTTCGCCTGGACGACGATGGTGCGTAAGCTTCTGCTGTCGCGATGACGGGAGGAGGAGAGATTTCCGGAGGTTCTAAATTGCATTTATGATATGACATGACATGGAAGAGCGATGGCGCGTGATCAACACGGGAAAGAAAGGGGTGGGAAATGGGAAGCGAGTGGAAGGGAAGAGGGGAGTGGTGCGACGTGCATCTTTGACCTTCGTTGCTCCTGAGCTGAGCTGTAGCATTATCATATCTCGGCGTGAGGCGTAGGGGTTGTCCTTGCTCTTTGCTGAAAGAAAGGGATGTAGCTGTAATGGGCGGAGTAATGCCGAAACGAAGCTCTGCATTCCTCATTTTTTTGCTGTCGAGATATATTAATATGTATATATAACAAGGTTCCAAATCATGGGTCTACCACCAGTGTACGGGTGGTGCTTATGTCGTTGACATGAGGGTGTGTTCCTCGTCAATCGGAGCAGGTATCCCTTTTATGCATAAACCCACCTTCAGGAAGATGCTATAGGTATTCACCACTACATAGCTGCGGCATGTGCAATTGGCATGACGTGATTGGCGCACCAGGGATGGTCGTCGCGACGAGCTCAGCGCAAAAAAATTGGAACCCTTTTCCCTTCGCAGCTTGGCCCATCCATCAGATCATCGCCAGCTCGACTAGAGGCGAATCGCGCCGGCCCTTCCCGCACGTCGGAGCCATTCGTTCGAAACTCCACTCCTCCTCAGTCAGTCGCGGGAAACTTTGAAAGCAACCTTGGAAAAGCTGGCTCCCTTCACACCAGGACCCGCACTCGACCAGCAGCGGGCGCCCTGCTGACACTCGCTCATCTATGTCGCTGCGCAACAATGGCCTGCTCTTTAGCCAGTGCCGACGCGTGCGTTGCGACCGGCCACGTTCACCACTTTGCACGGTCACCCAGATTGCAGCAACAAACGGCTCCGCCCCCGCAACAACGCGGCCTCTCCAGCGCCGCGTGTTGCGCACTTCCACCGCCCCATCGCAGCCATCACGGTCCTCGCCGCCGCCGCCGTCGATCCGCGGCCCCCTGAACTGGTCTTCCACGGTGCACCGCAGCCGAACCCTCTACCCTCACCTCATGGCCACCTCCACACAACAGCACCGCGGCCACGCCGGCCACGGCCACGGCCACCACCACGCCCACGATAACACCTATCTGCTCTCGTCGAACAAGAAGGATGCAGGCGTCCGGATCACGCGCATTGGGCTGTACGTCAATCTCGGCATGGCGCTGTCCAAGGGCCTCGGAGGATACTTTTTCAACAGCCAAGGCGAGTAACCCACCTGCACCGCGGTGTCGCGTGCGACTACTCACTCGCACAATTGTATTTCCTCGACAACGACGAAACAAACAAACAACTGCTGACAACAGTCCCCCGCAGCCCTGGTCGCCGACGCCATTCACTCCCTCACCGACCTCGTCAGCGACATCATGACGCTGGCCACCGTGTCGTGGTCGCTGAAACCCCCCTCTGCGCGCTTCCCCAGCGGCTACGGCAAAGTCGAGAGCTTGGGGTCGCTGGGCGTGAGCGGGATCCTGCTCGGAGGCGGCGTCATGATGGGCTGGGCCGCCCTGATCGCGCTGTGCCAGCAGTTCTTTCCCGAGTTCGCGGAGTGGGCGGCGCATTGGGGGCTTCTGCCCCATAGCCACGGGCATCACCATGGGGTTGGGGAGCTGGGTCCCAGCATGCACGCTGCGTGGTTGGCGGCCGGGTCGATCCTGATCAAGGAGTGGCTGTATCGAGCAAGTATGGCGCTCCCAGTTCCCGTTTTCCGGGTTATCATACATGGAGTAGATGCTAACGGACCCTGCAGCGCTGAAGGTCGCCAAAGAACGCAAGTCCTCGGTCCTCGCGTCCAACGCGTACCACCACCGCGTCGACTCCCTCACCGCCTTCGTCGCGCTCGTCATGATCGCCGGCTCGAACCTGCTGAGCAACGCCCAATGGCTGGACCCTGTCGGCGGCCTGGTCATCTCCATGATGGTCGTCCAGGCGGGCTGGGGCAACACGAAGATGGCGCTGTTCGAGCTGGCGGACGTGGGCATCGAGCAGGAGATGCGGGAGAATGTGCGGCGCGCCACGGCCAAGGCGCTGGCGGACGTCAACGCCGGGTCGGCGGCGCGCGACGTGGAGATCAGGGCGGTGCAGGGGATCAAGTCCGGCCAGAATTACCTGATTGATTTGGAGCTGGCGGCGCCGGGGGGCTGGTCCATTGAGCAGACGAGGGGGGTCGAGGAGCTGGTGAGGGAGAGGGTGGGCGCGAAGGTGCGCGGGGTGAAGCGCGTGAGGGTGCGGTTCGTGGCGAAGGAGTCGTCGGAGCATGACTATTTGGATGAGTTCATTGCTGGGGACGTCAGTGCGAAGTCGACTCCTGAGGCGGAGCACGAGCACGAGCATGAGCACGATCATGAGCATGAACATGAGCATGAGCATGAGCATGAAGAGAGCAAAGACGGCGCTCGCAAGAGGCGGTGATCATGTACGACTACAGCTGTATATAGCGTGAAGCGGGTTTTGGCGTTTTGGCATTGGACCCCGATTCCCAAGGGCCGGTTGGCTACACCTTTTATGGCGACGGGTTCAAGAACCACCAACGAAAAATATTACCATATCAACGTCCTCAGACTCCATTCCGTTTGCGAGAGTTCAACTTGCAAGACATTTACCTATCCTTCACCAACCATTCATACATCTATCCCAATCCGGCAATGCTCGTCTTTAACCGCCGGCCAATCGCGTGCGGCCCACCCCTGGCCAGCGCGACCGGCAAAAGAGCTGACGGGAAATGCACGTCACTCTCCAGCACCGGGACTTAAGGAAGTAAAGATTAGCCCGGCACCACCAGAAGCCTCACGAGAGAAAGCGCTTCTAGGTTATATGTCTTCGCTCGGAGGTTTCCTCCCTCCCCTCTGTATACCGCTCCTCTCCAATCACGGCTTCTTCGACCATGGCTAACCAGTACCTGGGCTTCGACCTGAGCACCCAGCAATTGAAGGGTGCGTCCATCTACATCTACATCTCCTACCCTACCCCACTCCACCTGAACTACCCCACCACCACCATGTTCTCTTTTTTCTGTATACTGTGCATTCCGAGCATATCCTGACAGACCGAATCCCCAGGCATCATCGTCCACTCGAACCTCAAACTCGTCCACGAAGCCAAGGTCGACTTCGACGCCGACCTCGCCAAATATGGCATCACCAAGGGCGTCCTGACCAACCCGTCCGAAGGCGAGGTCTTCGCCCCCGTCGCCATGTTCCTCGAAGCCGTCGATCTCGTCCTCCGCCGCCTGAAGGAGCAGGGCGCCGATTTCTCCAAGGTGCAGGGCATATCGGGCGCGGGCATGCAGCACGGGACTGTGTTTTGGGGTCCCGAGGCGGAGGCGCTGCTCGCGGGGTTGGACGGGGGGAAGACGTTGTTGGAGCAGTTGGAGGGTGGAGCGAAGGGGGAGAGGAAGGGCGCGTTTAGCCATCCGTTCAGTCCGAATTGGCAGGATGCGAGCACGCAGCGGCAGTGTGAAGCGTTTGATCGGGTGATGGGGGATGGGCAGAAGTTGGCGGCCGCGACGGGGAGCAAGGCCCATCACGTATGTGTCCGGCCTTGGTCGAGAATGTTAAAGTTGGCCGGCTGCTGATTTGAACAATAGCGCTTCAGTGGCCCGCAGATCCTACGGTTCCGAGAGAAGTATCCGGAGGCTTACAAGGCGACGTCTCGCATCTCCCTCGTCTCCTCGTTCCTCGCGTCCATCTTCCTGGGCAAAGTCGCCCCCATGGACATCAGCGACGTCTGCGGCGCGAATCTCTGGGACATTGAGAACAACCGCTGGCAGGAGGATCTGTTGGCCCTCGCAGCAGGCAACGAAGGGCTGGAAGATCTCAGATCCAAGCTCGGCGAAGTGCCGCTGGACGGGGGAAAGAGCTTCGGCACCATCTCCCCCTATTTCGTCCAGCGCTATGGCTTCTCTCCATCGGCCCAGATCATAGCATTTACAGGCGACAACCCATCGACCATGCTCGCTCTCCCCCTCCGCAGCTCCGACGCCATCGTCTCCCTAGGCACGTCGACCACCTTCCTCATGTCCACGAAGCAGTACAAGCCCGCTCCCGCATACCACTTCATGAACCACCCGACCACGTCCGGCGAGTACATGTTCATGCTGTGCTACAAGAACGGCGGCCTCGCCCGCGAACACATCCGCGACGCCATCAACCAGCACTCCCCCCCTTCCGGCCCCAAGTCCTGGGACACCTTCAACGAAACCGCAACCAACACCCCGGTCCTCGGCCAGCAATCCCCAGACTCCGACCCCATGCGTCTCGGCCTCTTCTTCCCGCGCCCGGAAATCGTGCCCAACGTCAAGGCAGGCACATGGCGCTTCCTCTACGACCCGCAGACCCACGCGCTCGACCCCGTCCCCGAGCTAGGCAGCGGCGAGTGGCCCGTCCCGCAAGCCGACGCCCGCGCCATCCTCGAGTCGCAGTTCCTCTCGCTGCGTCTGCGCTCGCAGCCGCTCGTCGAGCCCCAGGGCGATCTCCCGCCCCAGCCGCGCCGCATCTACATGGTCGGCGGGGGGGCCGTCAACCCTGCGATCGCGGAGCTGGCAGGCCAGGTGCTCGGCGGCGCCGAGGGCGTCTTCAAGCTCGACATTGGCGGGAATGCGTGCGCGCTGGGGGCCGCGTACAAGGCGGCGTGGGGCGTGGAGCGGGAGGTGGGCGAGAGGTTTGAGGATTTCCTAGAGGGGAGGTGGGATGAGGAGGGGTTTGTGAGGAAGGTGTGTGAGGGGTATAGGAGGGGGGTGTGGGAGAGGTATGGGGAGGCGTTGAGGGGGTTTGAGGGGGTGGAGGCGACGGTGGTGAGGGAGGCGGGGAATGAGAGGAGGGAGTAGGATGGGCGAGGTTTGAGGAGGAGGGATAGTTAAATTTTCCCGCTTAAGGCGGGGGTTATGATCTCCCGGCTTGCGGTGTGTTGGTTATTCAAAGACGATTTGCTGAAGGATAGCATGGGATATATCATGAAATTACAGGCTTGACGGAATCATAGGTATCAAGAGAGAAGGAGACATAGGGAGACATTACCACGGCGTCAAGACAGTGACGCTTGCAGAACAGCCATACGCAAAATCCATGCTTCATAGTTTCGGGCGTCCATCAGTCTGCACGGGATCCACGGACCGCGCCAGAATCCAGTCCACAAAGTCTTTCAAGAACGCCGGCCCATATGGCTCTGGTTCATCATGCACTGTGCAAGGTCAGCAACTAAGATATAAACCCAGTACTGAAATCACCCAACACTTACACCGATGGAAATGCCCCTCGTAGCTCCTAAACTCCTTATCCGTCCCCTCCACGCACGTCTCCGCAAACCGCTTCGAAGCATAGTAATCCGTCAACCCATCCCTATCCCCATGCGCAATCCACACCCTCGTCACACCCCCCTCTCCCGCATCCCCCGTGATCCGAACCTTCCCACTCGCCAACTCCATCGTGCGGTCCAGCATCCCCGCCAGCCCCTCCAACGTCCCCATATCATGACACAGCTCGTCCGCCTCGATGGCCCTGCAGACCTCGGGATCCCTCGACACGAGACTCACGTCCAGGTTGCTCTTCATCTGCCGCCTCGGCAGCAGCTTGCCGACCATGCGGCCGAGTACGACCGTGATGATAGATGGCTTCGACTCCGGGCTGAAGTCCACGAAGGGTGCGATCAGCATGTACCCGCGGATGTGCGCGCGGAGGGCCGCCGGGCCGCGCGACGCGTAGTACAGGACTTCGCCGCCGCCCATGGAGTGGCCGACGAGGAAGAGCGGGATGGGGGACGGGATCACGGTTTTCAGGAAGGAGGTGATGTCCGAGAGGACGAGGGAGGTTGGGCCCGTGAGGCCGCGCTCTGAGGGGTGGGTGACGGAGCGGCCCCATCCTCTGGGGGGGAGGGTTAGCTGGGAAGAGGCGGGGGGGTGTATGTGTGGGGAGGTGGGAAGGGTGATGATTTGGGTGGAGTGCAATGGGGGAATGTGTGCGGAGGGGTGTTTTGTATGGGTGAAATGAAGAAGGATAAGGATGACAGTACCTTTGATCAAACGTGTAGATCTCTATGCCGTGCGAGGCAAGGGCGTCGAAGAACTTGATGTAGGTGTTGCCTGTCACGTGTTTAGTATCATTCCGGGCTCTTTCATTGTCGGCAGCACTGCGAGAGCGTACAGTGGTCGCTGAATCCGTGGATGAAGACGACTCGTGCTTTGGCAGGGCCGTAGGTCTGGTGCCGGATTAGCTGGCGATCTCTACAGGAGTTCGAGTGACGGTTTCCTTACCTTCCATGTCTTTGTGTACAACTTCTGGCCGTCTTCGACCGTATGCCAGCCTTCTTCGGTGGACATGTTGGGCGGAATGGTAAGCTGGTGGGAGAGTGGGGCTTGATGAGTGTGAAAAGGGGCAAGTGAGGGTCGCTACAAGAATTAGGGACAGAGGGTTTATTTGGTTATTTTGGTTATTGGAGAGAGTCAAGAGCTGAATGTATGTTGAAGCTGGGCGTGCTGAGGTGAACATCAGCACTGGCCGAGGCTTGCTGATCGAAAGCGGTATAGCGCGCCATCTGCTATGCATATGACCGTCATCCATGGATAGGCGGGCCGTCATAGGCCGATTCTCAACACCACAACAGCCATCTCACAACATCCCTTGCGCGCCTGGGATGCTTTGGATTGAGTAATGTCATGCAGGTGATTGCAACTAGAACGCATCGTTTAGGGATCTCCTTCTTGTCTCGTCGTATGAGCTGGACAGTGCCGTCAGTCAGAATGAAACACGTCTCGGCGAAAGCATCCCTCAGCCATGAGGAGCGCACAGCTGCGGAGCCGCGCAACAGGGACTTACATCCCGTTGTACTGGATGATATAACGCCCGTGAACGAGCGGATAAAGCTGTTTAAGCTCAGCGCGGTGCATGCAGAGGGAATCAAGGTATACATATTTTTCCCATCCACTCATCACACCCACATGTGTAAAACTAATGTTTCCAGTAAGTTCCTCCCCGGACAATGGCTCGATGTCCATGTTCCCCACATAGAAAAGGCTGGTGGGTTTACCATCACCTCACCTCCCCGGTACGGGGCTCCCGCCACTGGCGAAGGGATGTATCAGCCGTTCGTTGAATTGGCCGTTCAGAAGAGCCCGGATAATCCCCCTGCGGCATGGCTGTGGCAGCCCGGGGAAGATATTCTAGGGACGCAGTTGAATGTTCGTGTTGGCGGGAGCTTCGTCTGGCCGCCGCCGGGGGTGAATGTCGAGAGCGTGCGGAGAGCGGTGTTTGTTGCTGGCGGCGTGGGGATCAAGTAAGTCGAGTGAATCGTCGATGTTCTTTATAGAGGTTGACGGGACTTGTCATAGTCCGTTGATTTCCATGATCACGCATATATGCCAGGACTTGACCAGCAAAGCTCATATACATCTCTCTTACTCGACGAAGATACCCTCTTCGCGCTCGGAACAGGATCACATCCTTTTTCTGGATCGAATCATGCGCCTGTTCTCTGCACGGGGATCGTCGTGTGCTTTGGACCTCCATGTCACGGGTACCTGGGATGGGACGAAGCTTCCTCCAGTCGCCGAGTTAGCCTCGCAGCTCAAGGTAAAGCCAGGCTCCCCAAACAATGGCAATACTTCTGAGTTTCCGGCTACCGCTGTTCATGATACCCGGATTAGCATCGAGTCCTTAGAAGACGTCTTTGGCCCGAAGGAGCAACGAGGTTCGGCTGTTTACTATGTCTGTGGTCCACCGAATATGACGGACGATTTAGTTGCCCAGCTGAAAGGGGCTCCTGGGATTGACCCTCAGAGAGTATACTGCGAGAAGTGGTGGTGAGGAGCGTCGTCGCTGTCACTGCGGTTACAGGCAGTTACCACTCTATTTTGATATTGCCATCTGGTATCACGGCACGATAAACGAATTCCGTCGATGAGACAAATTCCCTCGATTGCAAATTTTCAATGTCTGCTGGACACCCATCCCCTGGATCCGGCTCCATATATCAGAAACATCCATATTCACATTCCAATTCAGGGTTCACTCATATATGGCGCATCGCAGAATTCAGTGCTCAGTAACGCGTGTTAGCATACACAAGGTTGAGGAGTGTTTCGACATCCAGGGTGTTTCCATGCTGATGCTGACACTGCCCAGTAAATATGATTTTCTATTCGTCGCAGTTGCCCTGCCCGTGTTACCGTCCGTTCACGTGAAAGCCCCTCTCTGGCGGTTTCCGAGAGTTTATCGGCATCGGGACTCCAACGCGATGAGATCAGACGGGTATCTATGCTGAGCGAAGCACTACGGGCAATTACTATTCAGGGAACTGCCGTCACCCAAAGCACGACCGTAGGCCGAAGCAAAGGACGTTGGAGCTGGATACAGCCAATCATCGGTCCTTTTCCCCGCTCAAATTGCAGTCTCACAACAGCACAAACGCCAGCGTCAGACAGAATACGACTTGGATAGACATCCAGGCGCGCCGTGCTCCGCTACACGGTGGCATTCTTTCTCCGTGTCAACATGGCTCGAAAATATTTTGTCTTCCACGAGATATGCGTTGCAACTTGCCCCCTCTGTGTGTCGCGCGTTTATTTTCGAGACCCAGAAATAAAACCGCTCAGGGTCTCGTGCGTCACGGAGAATTTGACGGATTGCGACATGATCATCGACAATCAGACCCAACTTCCACCCAGCCAGAAAGCAGCCATGCTGGCGGGCACGAGGGACAACCAGGGTCGAGCGACGATCGCAGCTCGTCATGTCATCGGACAGCTCCAACGGTGCGAACTCGTTGTGCTTCCGTTTGCTTCACGTCTACAAATAATTCAAAGCGACATAGTCGGAAATGAGAGCAACAGTGCGGAGTGGTACCAAGCTTCTTGTCGGAGTCCTATCTGTGCCGCAGACTGCGCTGGCGCATTACGCGGACGTGAGCGAAGCAAAGACGGCTCATCCTGGTGTCAGCCGTGAGCACGCGCAACGCCTGGGCTTGAGCTGGGCGGGACAAGCTCTGGATCGTGAGGCAGCACCGAGTGTTTCCCGCAGGGACAGGCGTGACAGTGTGACAGGACCTGTCCCTGCTACAGGTGGTGGAGAGAGAAAATCGGGTGTCCCCGCTTCGATACAATATCCATCGGGGCGTGCGGGACGGTTGCGGACGAGGCCTCTGTGTGACCATCAGGCGGAAGTGGTGTGGGCGATGTGGAATCCATGGAATGCGATGCGGGCGCAAATGGAGAGACGGGACAGGCTGAAAGGGCCCTGGTCGCCTGCGCCAGATTCTGGACCGTGTCGTCTCTGCGCCAGCCGCCACAGCCTGCGACAGGCATGCACAGCTCCGTGAGGGGAGAGCTGCTGGTGGTTGTGGTGGTGCTGTGCACAACTCGCGAGCTGGGCTACTTCTAGGCTCTGGCCTGACCTGTGCAGCTGATGGAGACGAGTTGCTCCTGCAGATGGAGGGATTCCAAATCCATACATAACACGAGAGCGCAGTCGTGTAGAGTGCGCTCATGTTGTATTGCTGCTCTCTCGCTATCGCTACGTACCCCCTCATACCTCAACACATCCGTATCCACGACTCCAAATACATTCACAACTGAGTCAAGTCTCTGCCCCACCCTCCTGCCAGGGTCTCGGTTTCAAAACAAACGATTCATCTCCCCGCAAGATCGTCCAGAGGACTCCAACTCACCGCCAGGAACGCGCTTACCTCAGAGCGCCCCTGTCTCTCACCGCGAAGGTACCACCAGTACAAAGAAGCGGCAGCAGCCGTTTCTCGTCTGCCACTCCCGTGTGAGCTCCTTGAATCCCTCAAAATCCACCCAAGATTGCGACCCGTCTGGGCTTGCGAACAAAGAGGGTCCCGTCGCGCCACCCCTCCGGTTTCGTGCTAGAGAAGCGGGCCCCGTTCCTCGCCGACTTGGATAACTCGCTCGCGAGTCCGTTTTCGTGTGTCTCGCCAGCAAAAATAACGTTACCACCGCACAGCTCTTGTCGTGCCAATTCCTGCAACTCGCTGGGCCTCGTGCCTACCGCCGTTTTCGACAAAGGTTGCCCAATCTTAAAGGCAAACCCTCAACCTCTCCCGCGCATCACTTGAGACCTCGTCTCTCCCTGCATGCATCCGAATGCGCACAATGTCTGATAGCTCAGACACGCAAACCACAACACCTCCCGAACGCACAATGCCGAGTTCGAGCTCGAGATCTCGAAGCTCGAGGTCGAGCAATTCAGCCAATTCGAACAATCCGCCTACCTACGGTTATCACAACACCTTTCATACCCACGCACAGCTGTCCCCGCCGTTCCCTCCGCCTACCTACGAGACCGCAAACAGCGAAAAGGTCCTCAGACAGCTCAATGAGAAGGCACGAGCCGAGAGGGAGCCCTGCGCGCTTCCTGCATACACCTGCACAGTGGAAGGCAGCGGCGAGTTAGGCATGAAGCCGGAGCTTGCTTCTCCCTTCCAGATTGCCAGCAATCGCGAATGGCAGGAGACGTTTGTCGTGCTGCAGGGCACACAATTGAACATCTACCGGGTCAAATATCCCCATCCCTTCAGCAAGACGAGAACTGTGGGGCCAGGACGTCTGATCAAGAGCTTCTCGCTCCAACATGGCGAAGTTGGCGTTGCGGGCGACTTCAAGAAGACCAGACCCATCCCGAAGTCGCCGTTCGCTCATCTAATCCCTGCATCTGCTCGCCAAAAGCTATTCGAGACCGATCCACATTTATTCGAGCCCGTCCGAGAGCATGTTATTCGCTTGCGGCTAGAAACAGAGCAGTTTCTGCTCTGCGCGCCGTCGCAAGAAGACATGCTGGACTGGGTCGAGAAGTTGTGTGCGGCCGTGGACATCAGCCCACCTCTGGAGGACCGCAGTGAGCCTCGGTATCGAAGCTTACCCAGACGACATCGCCGCCAGCGAATGCTGGACGGCGGACGGCTTGCAGACATTGAGAACCTGCTCAGCCTGGATGGCGGCCGAATGATTATTGCTGAGCAGGAGCGCATCATCCGCCGACTGTATCCCCACCTAGCAGGTACAACATCCAGCGAAAGCGCCAATGAAGCCTCCGGTCCCAACTGCCAAGCAGCTGTAGCCCATACAACCGCCGATCCGGAAACCGACGATCTTGACCCTGAAGATGTGCGCTTCCCCACGGCTCGTCGGACAGCTTCCACCACCAACGAATCCGAAGAGCGCCCCTCCTCCAGTGCCACGACGGATTCGTCGCCTGACCCCAAATCCTCCCCTCCGCACTCCCCCAGCCCCGCGCAGACCTTACGCTATCGGCGGCGCTGTGCTCCCGTCCTCCTGGCCAATTCCCCAAGAGTCAGCGATGTGGTGTTCAGCAACGGCCAGCGTATGCGCATCAACAGCCGCGAGCACACATTGATCGGCCTCGTCCCTCTACCCCCGCGCTACGACGTCCACAACTTCCCCAAGCAAAAAGTCCTTCCCAGAACCGTCGAACAGCCTGCGGCGAACACGGCACCGGCTTCCCTTTCCCTGGAGCGCCCCTCCGCGCCCCTCCGCAGCGTCACTCACGACTCCTTTACCAGCTTCGGCTACGACTTATCCTCTACCTCGTCATCCGAGCACCACGCCTCTAGTAGCGACTCCGACGACATCCGATCGGCGCTTGCGTCGTCCGAGCCCCCGTCGCCTACACTTGCCAGCCGGGCGAAAGCTGACGCCGCCACGACCGCTGGCAGAATGCTGGCATTGAGGAAGGAGAGGACGAGTGAGGAGCGCGCGAGGGACGAGGGGTTGAGTGCTGTTGCGTTGGGTGTGGGGTTGTTGATTTGATTGTCTTGGTCGTCGTCACGAGCGAATCGAGGATCTTGCACTTGTACGTGCACATACGCCTTAGGAAGGGCGTTTAGAGATATGTTTACCGTGAGGCATACCAAGTACCCCCTACCCACGTCCATGGCCATGGGCGCGGGGTTGGCACAGCATACTTGTTTTGGCGTTTTTGGGCGGTCATCCGCTGTCTTTTGGACTTCTTGCTCTCGCTTGGATCGGAAATGAGCGTCTTTGCTTGTTTATATGATACCCATTTTCATTCTCTCTTTTCGCAAAGGAGACACGATACAGAGCGGACATGTATATAGTGGGGATGGGAAAGATAGCTTTGGAAATGAAGGACACACACTGTGAGAGTGTCGATCGAATCCACGATCGTCATCAGATTTCGTCATCAGACAGGCTTTCCAGTACTCTCATCAACCCTGCATTCGAGTGACTCAACTGCCGCCGCCAAGAACTGAAAGCACTGGACCAGTTGACGCGAATCATCCCCTCTTCTCTGTCGCATCTCAACCCAACTTCATTCACAGCCGTTCCGTGTCGCAGAGTCCAAGGTCCCCACAATCGTTGATTCCCATATGCTTAAATCGCCGCTCCCAAGTTTACGAAAACGTGGACCTTTAGAGCCGCCTCAACCCACTGAAACGTCGCGGCCGACATCATAAAAACAGAAGCTCAATTATTCTGGTGGATCTTAACCACCGGCAGCATTTTGGGACAACTGATCAAAGATCTGCTTGACCAAGCGAGTGTTGAGGGAGTTAGACCGAAGAAACTATCGAGCTGCTCAGTAACGCCCACAACCTCGCTGCCGCTGGACCTGTGTTGATCGCGTTCGGCCTAGAATAACCGCCTTGTGCAGCATACGAAAGGCGCGCTGGAAAGGCTTAGAACAGCAATTTTTTTCCATTCTTCATATGGTATCCGTTGCTGACTGCAAAAGTATAACTGATCATCACATCCTATCGCGAGTCGTTGCCTTCCCATAGAGTTCCGGACTCTCCTCTCCTCCGCAATCATCCCCTCGCTTGGGTCCTGGAGCTTCGGATATGCTCAAGAACGATCCCCTTGAACCTTCTGCCATCCAAGTTTCAAATGCAATCAACCAATCTCGGCAGTACTGGCATTCACTGCTATCTCGTTGCAACTCTGAGCATGCACATGGGCTTCCCCTTTCATGCACCAACTTGAATGCACTTCTCCACAGTACGCCAGCGATACCTCATCACTCCGAAATAGAGGATATATTGGAAGGGGGATCATTGTATTTGGAGGGTTTTTCGGTATGGGCTATCGGCTCGACACGGTGTGACATCAATGGTCAGCTGAAAATATCTCGAGCGTCGAAGATTCCGCTTGGGATACGCCAGCCCCTGTACTGTCAAGTCACGAATGATGCAATCTGGCCGGGGTTTGAAGACTATCAGAAGAACTCTACCGGCAACTTCGTCTTTGCGATGGTGTTAGGATGGTGTTATGTCCTATCAGCTCTGCATATCGAGCTACGAGGAGTGTCTGGCACCGATGGCATGTTCTACACTGAAAATCAGGCGCTGTGTGTTGCCGAAGAAGATACTACCAGCGACACTAGCCACGCAATCCCGATTGGCTGTACAGACCCAGCTGAATGTCGATGGTGGACAGCAGTTCTTGCTCCTGGATGCGGATGGCGAGCTGTCATGCTCAGGTCGGGTAATGTATTCCATACCCCATGGTCATGCTATTTGAACGACGACTCGCAATTTAAAATTAGTTGCAGCAACTTTACAAGCGATTGCTTACAAATTTCGCCTCTATCAAGCGCTCAAGCACGACAATATCTGATTGGTTTTGCCGATCGCCATGATGCCTACGACCAACTCCTTGCGGCCTTCGCTGCGTCACTCACTATTCCTCCGCATAGGAGGTTTGGCACAGCAGTGTCTCTTCCGGCACCCGTAATTTCTGCAGGAACTTGCAAGACAAGGACTCTTCTAAACCGGATTCCATCAATGGATCAGCTCCCACATTTCATGGCCTTGGGCTGCATTCCTAATATTCTGACTTCGTCGGTTTTCGGATGTCTCTGGGAACCAGGGGTAGAATGTAATCTTGTAAGTGAATGGCTCGGTCCACTACTACAAGAATGCATTCCATCTCTTCTGAGCACTAATCGGCATGATACCATTGTCCGCATGATGGCCCAGCGCCGACCGAACTCAGCGCCACTTTGGTCGGGCTTGTTGATCACAGGGCTGATGCCACGGATTTTGAATCTAGCTGGAAAGATTATGCCATCGACATCACTTGAGGCTACACACTGGACTGCATATCCTCAGTCGTTCATGGATCCGATACGCTACGACAAGCCTCAAATCATCGAAATGCGCAGTGGTCGAGGCTCTATTCGTCGCGAGGACGAATTTCGGCTCCTGTTTCTTACAGACACCGAATCCTGCTGTTACCCGTCTCCACCATCGTGCCCATGGGCGCCTTTTGGAACAGTAGGCATCGAAACGTGTGCGATAGAGGTTCAGAAGCACATTTAATGTGGCCATCGATTGGTTTATCGACACTGGACTTGGATCGGACGAGATGGCAAACACCGAGATGATTGCGGACTTATGCTCCCACCGGTGACTAAATCAAGACGAACTTTCTGCGGTCTCATCGAAAGATTACTTCATATCTTCAATGGCCGCTTCCCCACCGAGACTAGGCAAGCGCCCAACGAATCCGTTCAGAATCAAGCCCTGTCCAGGCTTGCAACTCGGAACACATTCACTTGGACCTTATCGGACGGAACGAGGCCGGACGATGAAGAGTATTGGGGGCATGAATGGCTTGATGGGCTCTTAGATGGGTTTGAGGACGACGACTTGTAGTGCCATCCGGACCTCCACCGGGGTGGTCCGGACATTCATGACAAAGCCTCCATTGACCGCCAGCTTGGCAGGTCTTCTATTGCTTCCGGCAGTTTTGCGCTTTACAAGTTTCGTAGGTGTGTTCCGTATGTAAGTGACTGCACGCTTGGCAGGGTCCAGTGCGACCGGCAGCAAACGCTTCTATCTTTTCCAGCCATGACGGAAACGACGCTGGGAAATCGAGGCCGTGGAATACATTCCAATCACGTGCGTGATATCACGAAGTCACGCGGCATTCTCTGCCTCTTCAACCTCGACTGCTGTGGGGGTACGGAGTTCAAAACTGATATGTTAAAATCGTTCGCCGTATGCTGGGTGATGTCTGAAGTAAGGCCACTCACACGTTCTCTGCTTCCTTGTATGGTCATGTGTATTGTCTACAAACCCTCAAGCGCCAGGGGTGAAGCAGGGGAAAGCCGGACTATAACGCGACTTGACACAGTGTTACGCAAAATATCCGACACAAACTCAGAAATAACATATCAGTATAGCATCAGTACGTACCCCAAAGCGAGGACGGGCGACGACGAGACTAAGGTATACATCAGGGTTCGTCCGGGGCTTGCTCGACGAGAAGTAAATACTGTCAACATCAATGCCAAACATCACATAACCCTAATGGCATCTTCTGTTTCGCAAATATGCGATCATCTCCCTACGTAGCCACTTATTTCCCTCTCTGCCACGACCATACCACTCGCCTCTCCCCTCTTCGCCCTTTCGCACAACTCCATCAACCTCGGTGCAACCCACTTAAAATCGTCTACCTCCAGATAAATCTGTCCACTAACCCTAACCCACAACTTCCCAGCATGGAACGCAGTCTGCAAATACGCATCAATCTCCATAGCCGCCGTCTTCTTAATCCAAGCCCCAACCCTCCCCGCCTCATCCACATCTAACTCTCCTTTGCTCCCATCCACCTCCTCTTTCCTCTTGAATATCAGTGGCAGCTCAACATTAGCAAACGCACACTGTCTCATCGTCCCACTCTGCGTGGTCATGACACTCGTTCCTAAGGTCTCAGCCATGCACTCTCCCCCTTTCCGAGCGATCTCGTAGCAGTACTCGCGAATCTTGGCTTCCCCCCCACAGATCTGAGTGCGGAATTCGAGGGCGGCCGGGATACAGAGATAGGGCGTGTAGTCCATTGTTGCGACGTAGTCGAAGAGATAGACGAAGGCGCTGCGGCTACCGGTGTTTTCGGGTTGGTTGGCGTATTGGTAGCCGTGTGAGGTGGGGATTGAGGTCCGGATTAGATGTTGGTTGCGGAAGGGGACGTGGAAGATGGCGCAGGAGCGAGGCGTGTAGAGCCATCTGGGATGGTAAGCATGTAATTCCCGGCCAGAGCTCTGAGCAGATTGCGGCACGTAGATTGGGACTTACTTGTGGCAATTACTAACAAAGAAATCCGGACTGACCTTCCCGACGTGTGTCAAATCGATCATCCCTTCACGAATGTCAGTCCGCAGCATTCTTTCTTGAGACCTTTTCCCTCCCACTAGGAGAAAGTCACGCACCAATACCATGCGCCCCATCAACCAAGCTCAAAATATCCAGCTCCCTACAGATCCCCACCATCTCCTCCCACGGAAACCTCGCCCCAGGGAACGTCAACACCGTATCAAACATCGCCACCCTGACCCGTTTCCCCTCCGCCCTCACACTCCTCACTTTCTCCTTGAATCCCTCCAAAATTACCTCGTCCTCAACCGGATACACCAGCTCTACCTTCTCACACCTCACCGGCAAAATCTCACCGATACTAGCCACGGTCTTCTCACACGCCGGATACACCGTCGAGAAAGTCACCACCACGTCACTATCCTCGAATTTAATGTTTCTAAGCACGGTATTGACGCCCGTCGTGGCGTTAGGAACGAAAACGACTTCATCGTGATGCACTCCGAGGAGAGGAGCGATTTGAGAGCGGGATTTGGCAAGGAGTGGGTAGGTGGTGTAGGAGATGAATGTGTCGGGTCTTTGGATGGAGAGGGTTTGGAGGGAGTAGTGCGCGTCGCGTACGGGGGTTGGGTGCGTGCCGAAGGAGCCGTGGTTGAGGGCTTTGTAGGTTGGTGCGAATTGGAAGTGTGTTGAGCGCATCGGGTGCCCGAAGGGTGGATCTGGTGGTTTTATAATGGTCATAGCATCTATATTCATGGTGGCAGCCGAAAAAGGGCTGCGCTGGAGGGAGATAATATTTTAATGTAAGCCCCTTGTGAAGAGTCACAGAGCCGAAAACACAGCACTTGTTTCCCTGCACGTGACCTAGCCACCTAACTAAGGCGACTATGTATGTTTACACGGCCAACAGGGAGGATCACAAAGAAGGATACTACGTGAGAGAAAGCAATTAGATATATGGTTAGATCTATATCACGCGGGTGAAGCGAAGTCCCGCACGGGCCTTGGAGCCTCAGCGCACGGCTTTCCCTCGAGCTCATCCTCCTCACCTCACACGATACATCGGAAGAACACTCCAGCGAGGACCCAAATTTTTGGAATCAACGCAAAATATCGCACGCAAACGTTTTCTCCAGTCGCCAATCGACTAGCCGGCACCCAGGCGCATTGCCCAGTGTGTCTGAGGCGCGATGGCGACACCATGGCCTCAGGAGTCAACATGGCCGACCGCAATCCACGAGCACGCTACACACCTCAGCGCTTACCTTCAGGAAACACTGTAGGACGTGGCGGGGTGCCTAGTGGTTGGAGGCGGGGGCCACTCGCAACTAAACTACCTCATGTACTCCGAATCAAAGTATGCATTAGCACCATAGTGCCGTGTTACAAAACTCCTCCCCGCAATTTCGAAACCCAGAATCCTGATTGAAGGGATGCCTGGACCACTTATCTCTACCGAGCACTATTCCAGGCGTCGAAGCGCGCAGCGTCTCTCCTTTTCCGCGCAAGCGAGCTTCAGCCCTATGTTCTACTGTATCCGTATGAACGCTCCATCGCCACCAACTGATCGTTCCGAACAGCCTGAATTCCAACGATCGACGGCTGGTTACCCTCTGCTGGAACGGGAACACGGCTTTGGACCTGCGCCTGGGGATATCTGGGGCGTTTATGTATGTGGAGTCGCCATGTGGTTCGACGCTGGGGCAGAGTAGGCAGGGCAGAGTAGCAGAATATTGCATGAGCGTGTATGTGTAAGGTGAGGGGATTGGGGGAACCTTGGAATGCTGCAGGGGCGATTGGGCTTTGTGTTCGAAGGATTCGCGACGATTAAAGTATTGTAGGTAGCACGCTAGAATGGGAGGAAGAACGGGGCGCTTGACGCGAGCATAGATAGATAGCAAAGAATACTTCCAGAACTCTGAGCTGTGTCGCCTTTCACGGCGAACGTGGAGAGCGAGAAGCGGGTTCGCCGATGGCGGTGCGGGCGTGCTGTAGATGTGCCGCCGTGTTCTGGAAGGCACACGGCTTTGGATCAGATCGGTCTGGATGCGTGGCGGCTATATGTATTCTCGGTACATCGCTGATGTGGCTGGGACTTGGGAAGTGGAAGATGATCACGGTGTTGCCAAGTCAGCGGAGAGCAGATAGCATATTGAGATTGTGAAAACGGATGATGGAGGGGTAACTGTTTCTTGCTGTATGCTCGAGGTGTTTATTTTGCCGAGTTCTGTTGGGAGTAGTGGAAGAGGGCCTGGAAGTCTAGATCCGGGCAGTGAGCTGAATGTGGAGTACAACTCGAGAGAGATTCGAAGCATAGAGGAGGAGTCGCGATAAGGGTAGATGGGACAGGGGGCAGGATCGTGCATTTAAAATGCAATTCAATCGGTGCGGCACTCCGCGGCACTGAACTAGCCTGAGATTTGTTAGGATAGAGCAACACTTTTTCGTCACTTGAGTGCCCGCCTAGAAGAACGCCTCCAGCTCAAACTCCAGACCTTCCTTAACCTTACCACCACGTCAGCGCTATCCAAAATCGTCTAGAACATCTTTTGGGAGTTGTTCAATTCCTGGGATTCGCAAAGGGACCAAGCACGGCCGTCCGCCGGGGCGGCGACTCCAGCCAGAAGTATTATTGCCTGGGACATGATAAACGCGAGAGCCTGAGCGGTAAAAGTAGTAGTTGACAGCTGATGTGCTCGTATTCGATGAGAACTTGGGGCGAATTGTGTTATCGCATACTTTCATGAAACGGCCCCCAACCACTCAGGGTATAACGTCTTAACGACTTAAACAGGTACGGACCCCGATTCGTTGGGCTCTACAGGGGATGTCAAACCCAAACGGTTGCGATCGTAGGCACGCACCACTCAAATTACAAATTATGCAGCCCCCAAATATGAAAATAGACCCCGAAAGCGCAAATGTAGGTAGATCGAAATGGACTCATGTGCGGCCGGGGGAGAGGTTGCCTTGATATAGGGCTGAGCATCCCCGATTGATGGGTTCATCTTCCTTCGCTTCCTGGTGATCAAACAAGCTTTACGCCCAGCTATGAGCGACGCAGTTCTGCGGTCAGATATTGCTGCGTTCGACGTGTACACAGGTTTCTGGATCAACTGGAGCCATGGAAAAATTGGAGGGTCAACACTCACAGTCGGCAAAGAGACCGGAGGCTTCCTCATAGCATTCCTTGCTCTGTACGTCAGTGCATCAGGCCAGAGTCTCTGGAGGCTGGCATGCTTCTTCATACATCGCAAATTCTCGTCTCCAGAACGGCAGGATGCGCTTTATCACCAAAGACAGGCAATCCTGCGGAATTCAGAGTCAGCACCTAACGGTGCCTTGGCCCTCCTCTGCACTGCGTATAGTTGGAGAAATGTCGCCCAAAGGCCGTGGCGACGCATAGTCCCGCTGCTGTTATTTGCGCTGCTCGTGGCTGCAGGAGTTACAATTGCTGGTAAGCAAGATTCAAAAGCAATTGGCGCTGAAGATATGCTTACAAAATCTGCTTTACAGGCGTTTTCTCTTCCCAAGTCACAACGCAGAATGAGTCAAGTGAAGTTTTGCTGAAGGGTTCAAGATGCGCGGTGGTTCCTGCATACGTTACCGGCAATGCCGCTGATAAATATATCCAAGATCACATTGCGGCCTACCAGAATTACGCGCTTCAGTGCTACTCGAATGACCACGCCTCCTTATCTGACAGCTGTCGCTTCTTTGTCAAGCCCACACTCCCATATACTGTAGATCGCAACGCTTCATGTCCTTTCGCGGAGGAACTCTGTAAACTCAAACAAGGCAACATCGTGATGGACACGGGGCTTCTGGATAGCCATTACGACATGGGACTGAACGCACCGCCGAAGGATCGCTTCAAGATAAGAAATAGGGTTGCCTGTGCGCCACTAGTCACGGAAGGTCACAGCGAGTATTTTCGAAATGAAGAGAACCCCGCACTCTCGACTATGAGATACTTCTATGGAAACGCGACGATCGACGGCCTTTATACGAGAGGAAACGCATCGTTTACCTTTCAAGTCCTTGCAAACTTCTCGACCGATCAGGCGAAAGACTATACACTTTTCCAAGGATCTACACCTGACTACTACGTCGGCTACCAGAGTTGGTCGCCTAAAAGCAGAATCGAGTATTTCACTCCAATTCCCGAGCTTTTTCAAGAAAGGGATGGAAGTCTTCCGGACCGGGATCTGGACCTCTTCTTCCTGAGTGCTCCCGGAGTGACCTACGTCTCTGAGGTCGACGACCCGTGGTTTTCAGCACATGTCCCTTCAAATTTCTCCTCTATTTTCGATACGGACTACAACGGTACTCCACTGTTCACGAGGGACGAACCAGCCGGTGTGGTGGCTTGCACTTCGCAAGTCCAATATTGCAACCCCAATCTGCCAGGCGACCGTGGCTGTGAGCCCATGGCTTCGTATGGGACAAGTTATTACAATACTTCCGAAACCATATTTCCTGATACAAACCACCTATCAATGGGCTGGGCAAAGAATATATCCATAGAGTCGCTCGGCATGCAGATCAGCCTTCCCTTCCAGACTGCCGGCAGCGCGGTGCTGCAGGCACGAGGAGGCTTGCGAGTCGGCATGCAGAATGATCCACCACTGCCTGCCAACCAGTGGCAAATTGAGATGGAGCAACTGTACAGAGCGTCCATTGCATCCTACCAGTTTGTGTTCGTAGAAACAGCGAACGGCCCTTTGACGGATGCAATCTCAGACCAAATTTTGAAACCGATTGACAAGCCGTCAATGTCTATGTGCAAAAATCAGGTAAGGTTCATTGTTTATACTCCGTGACGATCCGAAACTGACCCATACAAGAAAATCGTCAGCTCCCGTTTCTACTCTTTCAACGTCCTCGGCATGGCCCTCATTCTCGCCGTTGGCAGTGTAATCATCGCTCTCGACTATACAATCGAATACATCTTCAACTTCGTCGACAGGCGTTGGCGCAGTCTCCACCACGACAAAACATACGCCCGTCTTGAATGGGCTACGAATTCCACACTCCAGCTCCAGCGGCTGGCACACGAAGAGCTGGGTCTAGGGACGTGGCGCTATTGCGCCGATGCTATCCCTGTTACAGAACCTGGAGAGAAGCTTGGGTTGTTGGATGTCACGGATGAGGATCACCCGATATTGATCAGGCCGGGGAGGTGGAGGCCTGGACAGGCGATGCGGTCAGCGAAGGGTGAATCACAGAGGGGGTTAATACGGGAGGATTCAGAGTTTACGCTAACGGAGGTGTCGAGGACGTCAACCATGGATAAAAAGGGATCTCCAACGGTGAGGACGCTTCCTACATCGCCGCTGAGAGACGGGTAGACTAAGCTGCCGGGCTATTTGGGGAGGAACCCAGTTAGAGAAAATGGGTTGTATCTAGTAGATTTACAAATGTGACGAGTGCTCAGTGCACCATGTCTTGCAGGTTCTTGTCATTCCTAGAAGCCGAATTGAATGCCCCGCAAAGCCCCTTTTGATGCTGCAGCTGCTCGTCTGTCTCGTTCTTTCTGTAGAAGCTCGCGGATCTTGGGATCTTTAATTTCATTCTCGAAATCACAGATAACACCATCCTCTGTGCTGGATAATTTGTAGCGGGATATTTCCACCCTGGGATCTGCTAGTAAACTTTCGACAGCCTCTTTGGAGCCTTCAACAGCCGCTGCATTGAGTGGAGTTCGACCATGAACGTCCGCTTGATTGGGGTTGACATCGGGATATGACAGAATGTGGTCGACCTCTTCTGTCAAATCGAATGCTGCTGCAAGGAACAGAGCTGTTCTTCCACTTCGATCCCGTAGGTTGAAATCAATCCCTGGTTGCTTGCAGAGAAATTTTACCACTTCTATGTTGCATCCCCATACGGCGTGCATTAGAGGCGTCCAATCATCACCGAAAGATGTTGCGTGATGATTGCCGAACAGCTCTTTCCTGAGTCCTGGTAAATTATGGTCCTGGGGAGAGAACGCTAAAGCCGAGTCCGAATATTGTTTATTCAAGCAGTGGTAGCGATCGATGATGTGTTGCATGATATCATAACTTTTGTAACGGCATGCGTAGATTAGATGGGCCTGCTTGTGGTGATTCTCTATTCCGTACCGGCTCTGCTCAACGAGGAATTTGTATACGTCGACCTGATCTTTGCAAAGGGCCACGTACAAAGCTGTACGGCCTTCGGCATCCTTGCTCCAGATATCAATGTCTGAACACTCTAGTAGTATTCTGCAAACCCCCAAATGCCCTGAGGCGGCCGCCAGATGAAGCGAAGTTTGACACCAGTACGTTTGCGAATTGACAAATGAACTTTCCCTAGCCAATAATTCGAGCGCCATCAACACATCTCCGCGTGTAGAGGCAACGTGGAGTTGGGTTCTCCCGAGGATATCTTTTCGTAAGCCAGGATACCTCCGTGATCGGATCAATTTGAAAATCTCTTGAGCATCCTCGGGGCTTGGAGGGTGAGATTTATCATCTAGATAGCGATGTAACCAGGTCCGTCCTAGGCAATCGGGAAATACCGAAAGAAATACCAAAAGATAATATTCGCCTCCAGGGGGGATAGACGGTAGGGTGCCCATTGGAACGAACATCAGATTTTCTTTTACTTCACTAGGTACATCCAATGAATTCATGTAATCACTGTCGCACAACAATCTAGAAATCCAATCTTTGACGTGTTTGAAAAGGAGCAGATAATCGGGCGCATAATCGAGCTCCCAGTCGTTTCGTTCTGCGTGACCCATGGGCTCAATAAGTTCCAGAAATTTCTTGAGCTCATATGGGATCCATGGAAAGCCTAGTGGGGAGCGATCAGCTTGAAGCCCGTTCATAACATAGCTGATCGTATGCGCAATATGTTCAGGCCTTATTTTCCCAGTTCGAATTATGCTGCTTAACTGGCTATCGAGTCCTTCTTGCAAGGATGAAGCAAGATCAGTGAGTACGTCGGTTTTCCGGCTCTGGTAAAACAGGGCGTAACGTCCATAATCGGATAATTTGTTCAGCAGTTCGTCTTCCAGACCTCTTAGTTCGGTTTTAGCCAGCAACACCATTTCACGAAAGCATACCATAACGGCCCTGAGCGTCTGTTTAATACGCTACTCCATGGGATCAATTTTTGGGCTTACCAATCAAGGAGTGGATTATGATCATCGCTCATCTGCTCCGTTCTGTCCAGTTCTTGCGGTTGTCCTGAGCTACTGATGTGCGTCCTTGGAAACGCGAGCGAGCTGGTACCAGTTGCAGCCATCAACGGGCCTGGTAACATATCTCTTTTGCAAGGACTTTCAACATTGCGCACTCGGGTTGCACCGCTCGAAACTTTTCTTTTCTTGCGGCTCTTGACAGTGCCTTCCGAGCACGGGACCTTCATATTCGCACATCTCTCACATCTATCCGGCCAGATTCTGTCGATGGGCAAACACTAGAATGCGGCATCGTATCAGTTTGGAATCTCACAAGGAATGGGGTTTTCCACAGTACCTTCTGCTTGTCTGCCCGGCATCTCTCGCATTTCACGTAATGTAGCTCCCTCTTCTTGTTCCTCCTGGGTTCCATTGTTGATTTCTCGTGCTTCTTTTTGCACAGTAGAAATAATCGTCCTGACTACAGGACCGGTAACACGAATTGCTACTCCAGGACCGATAAGCATGTGCTGAAAACAGAAATGTTATGAAATGCTAAACCAGACAGTGATACTTTCCGAACATGCAGAGGGGCCCATTTAGATGCCTAAGTAATAGCCATGAGATAGCTGCCAGCCCGACTCCAGATGTGACAACGCACGCGGCTCAGCTGACGGGGGCTCAAGGACCCGACGTGGCCAATCTCGCACTTTTCGCAAATCCGTAACCCGAGCTGCCCTGTCACGCACTTTTCGCACATTTTTAATGATATGCATGCCTTTTACCGACTACTTGCACAGCCACCAGTCGCAGGGACCTGGCCAATCACGCATCTTTCGCTCCCCTCGTTCTTGGATTGGATGTAGAGTATTGCAGAGGATTTACGATAGGGTTTGCGAGGTTGACGTCTCGTACACTTCTCGCACACGGAGCGGAAACGGACTGACCAATGAAACACTTTTCGCACGCACGACATGCACCGCTCAACGACATACCTGCAACGGGCACATGGCTGACTTTCCCTGATCGGCTCACGTATGAGATCAATCAAAGAAATGTACGAAAAAGTTTGCGATGTTTTTCAGGATAACTTTTGCGAAGTGCGGGTACGCTGTACGAGTGCGAGATGGGATGTGCGACGTGCGATACGCGATATGTGATGCATGATGTGCGAAGTGCGAGTGCGCAACTAATTCGTAATATAAAAGGTTACCCATATAGCTGCAACAATCATTTGCAACATCTAATTCTTGCTCCACACTGTGCTGTGGGTCCCCAACACCATTACTTTCGTTTCCCGTTCGTTGCATCGCTGTGGTCATCGCAACCCGACATCATGCCCGCTCCATATAATTCTACCCTCTCTGCACCTATCATATCCCAAGTAAACGCTGGTCCAGGCGTCAAAGCAACGGTTATCTTCTGGGTCCTCACCACTCTGATCGGGTTCGTTTCAATGATCTTGAATGGCCTCGGGTTACGAATCGCCTATCACGCCCGTCGCCGTCGAGACGGCACTGAGAAGTATGTATGCGGACATGTTTTCTCGCAGAAGCCCTGGTCGGCATACGGACATGGTCGATGATTGTTTATTTGCTTCTGTTCATTTCTTAAATCCGTTCTTGCGTCTTTTCTGTGGTCTATCCTACCAGTTCCCCACTGCAAACCCCCTTAGTACACTAATGCTCAAAAGCTAATAGATTTATCAACAATGACACTTTCACCGCACATTGAACCCACCCCGGCGCAAATAAATTAATACTTATGTTCTTGGTCTTTGGGTGCATACCTTTCATTTGACGCATGAGTTGCTGGTCGAAAAGAGTGATGGCTGGGCAGTGGGAGGCTGAGATTGTGATTGATAGGCCAACGTACAGCTTCCATCTACACTGAATTAGATATATATAATTGGCTATAAACTCGAATAACATCTGATTTGTTCCTTTCCTGCCCTAGGGATCGGGTAGTTGTGCAGTGTGGTGCCTTGTGATGCAGCCGTGTACGTGCGACCGTCCTACCTCTAAAGCCATTAGTGGAAAGTTCGCGTCGGTTTCAGCGTCTAACTGCATAAATCACGCATGGGATTGGATTAAAAGCATGAAAAAGACCATGCTAATATGCGTACGCACTCGAAGCTGGAGACAAAAACAGATGGATATGGACAGACTCACGTGACTCTTGATTAATAAATCATGTCATGAATTTAATGCGCCGGACAGAATTAAACAAAGTACAGCTGATGGTGAATTATATGCGTTCTCTCTTCCAAAAGCCCACCTCTGGCCGGACTACCGCCGGACACATGAATCCCAACGCTCAATTTCACGTGCAGCTTGATGGACCACTTGAGTCGCGCACGGTCTCATCTGGGAGGGATCCAAGATGAGTGTGTTCTCTCCTTCGTCACATATTCGACTTCACACCCTCCTGCATCATTCGACCATGTCGGAATCATCCGAAGCTCGATTAAGCATAGAGCTGGAGCTTCTGCGGGCAATGTACCCTGAGCAGACTGATTACGACCCTAGAAGTCACGAATTGAAGTTCTTTGAGAATTCATCCCTTCTCCACCTCCGCATCCCAGAACACTATCCAGATTCCGCACTGCCAGATGTATTGTCTGCAAGCGATGGTTCGAAAAATGACCTGCGAGATTGCATGCAGGCTGCTATTCGACGGCTGGAAATAGCAAAAGGCGAGGAAGCTCTCGACGCCATTTTTGAATGCTTCCAGCGCATCATCGCTTCCACTAATGACAACAATGACCTACAGCAGGTTCCAGACGGCTCTGTTACCCGTCAAACGCATATGCAGGATTCGAATAAGACTGTTATCGTCTGGCTGCATCATTTGCTTGCGCTGGGCAAACGTAAACTCGCTGTCTCGCCCACCTCCCGCCTATCAGGCATCACGAAGCCGGGCTATCCGGGAATCTTAGTCTTCACGGGACCTGCTTCCGCGGTGGATGAACATGTGGATACATTGAAAGCGGAGAATTGGCAAGCATTTCAAGTGCGATACGAA
This sequence comes from Westerdykella aurantiaca, assembly GCA_030412805.1. Classification (NCBI taxonomy): domain Eukaryota; kingdom Fungi; phylum Ascomycota; class Dothideomycetes; order Pleosporales; family Sporormiaceae; genus Westerdykella; species Westerdykella aurantiaca. The sequence goes on from JASJFJ010000001.1 coordinate 5,732,119, forward strand.
GAGCCCATAGTGTGGGAATTTGGACATCAAGGAGTCGCAGAGGTTGAGACAATGGCGGAAGTGGTGAAGCTCATTGAAGTTGGCGAGCATGGTTCTCAAAGGAAGCAAGAATTTCTGAGATCTGTGGGCATAAAGTGAGATGAAACAAGGCCATCATGTGTTCATTGTTTCGAGCACAGGGCTTTGCATAGAGGATCTGCATGATGTCTGGAGTCCTAGTCAGAGTCCAACGCACTCGAAGTTTGTTCGAGGGCGCCGAGTCACTCCTGTAGTTGGTTTCTGATATCAATGAGGGCGCTGCTTATAGACGTCTCATTTCATGTTGCTTGAGCTGGGCTTGGGTCTTCAATTTCTCCCAGTCACTGGCGGTAAATGAAATCTATATTGGGGAATCGAACAGATGACGCCCAGGTGAGTTGCGAAACCCCGTCTTTGGCCTGGCCTGCCGCGTATGTTGCCCGTGGGCAGAATCCCGTGCAATGCATCACGTTTGATTCCAGTGGTGTATCGAATGGTTCCCCAGCTACAAAAGGTCGACTGTATCTTAAGAAAAGGGCGGGGTTGATTGTGGGCGGCATTGTTCTGACCGTACGCGACGTCGCGAAGTGAAACTAATTGAATGTCCTATTCGGGCGTAGCGCGTAACTAACGCGATTCACGCGGCGTGAGACCAGCTCCGATGAACTTCCAACCACCTCACATCGCTGCACACCTCACTCAGTTGTGTTACATTGACAATCACCACGTCCACGACCAGCTTCTTCTTGCTGACTGAACGGTTCAAGGAATGTGATCTCTGCTAGAGAAGCTCCCCACTTCATTATAGCCCTATCAGCTTTCAGCGACTGCAAGGACACCCAACTCGTCCGCAACTCACACACCTCCAAAGAGCTTGTATACCTCTTGATCACGCCGCCATAGTCAAATTCTCGTCCGGCTCCGGGAAAAAAAGGTAGCGAGAGCTAGGCAGCAGGATGAAGGCAGCTCCTCTGCTCGTCTCCTGGCACAACGACAATAGCCCTGTTTATTCAGCTCACTTCGAGCAACACGGCAAAGGACGTCTGGCTACGGCAGGAGGAGACAACAATGTCCGGGTAGGAGGATGAATCTCCGTGGTCTGATCCCAAGACAAAGCTAACGAACAGGCAAGCTCTGGAAGATCGAGGCTGTTGGCGAGGAACGGAAGGTCGTCTATCTTTCAACGCTGGTGAAGCATACTCAGGCTGTCAACGTCGTCCGCTGGTGCCCAAGAGGTATTCCATCTGCCTCTCAACCTTAACCCCAAGCTAATGTACACCATTTAGGCGAGACCCTTGCAAGCGCTGGCGACGACGGCAATATTCTCCTTTGGGTTCCTGCGGAGAACCAGACGCACCATAATACCCTCGAAGATGGATTGGAAGACAAAGAGACTTGGAGAGTCAAGCATATGTGTCGCTCCATGGGTTCTGAGATATACGACCTGGCGTGGTCTCCGGACGGCGTCTTTTTCATAACGGGAAGCATGGACAACATTGCACGTATCTACAATGCCCAAACAGGTGCGCAGGTTAACACGAATCCTCAATACATGGGCTGATGTTGATACAGGTGCTTGCGTACGGCAAATTGCCGAACATAATCACTATGTGCAGGGTGTAGCTTGGGATCCCTTAAACGAGTACGTGGCTACGCAGTCTTCGGATCGATCGGTACACATCTACACCCTGAAAACGAAAGATGGTCAGTTCTCCTTGGCTCAGCATGGGAAGGCAACCAAGATGGACCTCCCAGCCCGACGGATATCCTCTCATAGCCCTGCACCACCCGAATTTGGAGCACGAACGTCTTTGGTTTCGCAAGACTCAAGCCTTGCCGTGGGCTCTCCAGCGCCATCTGCCCCAGGCACGCCACAATCATTGGCTCTTCCGATGAATCCTCCGCCGACATCGCACAGCCGTCGTTCGTCCTTCGGATCATCTCGTCGATCGGCGTCGCCGGCTCCTTCCATGCCTCTCCCAGCTGTAATGCCTAATTCTCCCAGCATTAGTAGTCTGGGCACCATCGGTGTCAGGAACGCGTCTCTGTATGCTAACGAAACATTCCCGACGTTCTTCAGGCGACTCACCTTTGCACCCGATGGAAGTCTCTTATTCACACCTGCAGGCCAATATAAGACAGTGCATTCATCGGTCACCGATCCCCACAAAACATCGGAAGAGATTATCAACACTGTTTACATCTACACAAGAGCTGGACTTAACAAACCCCCAGTGGCATACCTTCCGGGTCACAAAAAGCCGTCTGTCGCGGTTGCTTGCTCTCCAGTGTATTGCACTTTACGCCCAACTGCAGGTGCCCTGCCAACGAAACAAATCACGATCGATACGTCATCAACAGAGGGGCCCATTCCAGCATTACCGGAGCCCGCAATACCTTCCAGGGCACCTACTTCACATGCCTCCATGGACCCGCCTCGATTGACGTGTGCTCCATCCCCTTCACCAAGTCTAACGTCTGCGTCTCCTAAGACTTCTGATAGCGACGCACCCACGTCGAATGCACCGCCTCCGGGGCCTCCTTCTACATTCAGCCTTCCATATCGTATGGTGTACGCAGTGGCGACACAAGACGCAGTTCACATCTACGACACGCAGCAACAGAAGCCTCTGTGTATCGTTAGTAATCTACACTATGCTACTTTTACAGACATCACCTGGTATGGCGATATCTTTTCATCATTGTTTTCATCTCCTAACCGGCTTCTAGGTCCAGTGATGGATTAACGCTTATAATAAGCTCGAATGATGGGTTCTGCTCCGCCCTCACATTTGCACCTGGGGAGTTGGGAGAAAAGTATACGGGACCATTGGCTTCCCAGGGGCGACATCATCACACCCCATCCACTATCAACACGGCTGCATCGCAATCCTCGAATCACTCTACCCCTACGCCAACCCCAACAACCTCTAGTTTGCCCGTCTCTTCAACCTCAGCGGTTCCTGCTTTGTTGAAACAACCGTCCGCGGGCTTCCCCGCCTCGCCCTCGTCTTTCGTCCCAGCAAGGCCCGGAAGTCCGGCGAGGAGCAACTCTGTCTCAAGCATCGCGACGGCATCGTCGTTCGCTCCTAATTCGGCTGACCAAGCTCCTATAAATGCGCCTACCCCTGTTATGTCCCAGGTTCCAGGACTGGCCGCAGCGAACTCTGGTCCCGTAGGCTCTATGCCGATGTGGACTCCGCCACATACGCCAGCCCATGGGCATGGAGGCACCCACAGTGCGAGCAGCTCAGTCAGCAATATTCCGGGCGTTGTCACTGCTCGACGAGAGAGCGAGTCCGAAAGAGAGGACACCGCGTCCGTTACGAGGAAAAGAGAGCTACCTGCGGTCCCGGAAGTCGAAGAGCAGCGAGGAGGGAAGCGGAGAAGGATCGCGCCCACTCCAGTCACTGTGGAGAACTCTCAAGACGATGTTGCCGTAGCATCGACCGAGGAGAACACCCCGACGGTTCAGACTCCAGCTCAGCAATAGATAAGCGTTAACCGGGGATAACGATGGCCTGGCTGTGCTGGTAGGGGTCAGTGGATTGCAGATATCTTTATTTTCCTTGTTCCGTATCTTTGGACGGACGTGTGCGGAATCCAGCACAATTCGAAGCATTAGCGAGGCATATCTGGCGTTTAGAGAAAAGGAATGGAGGGAGTGCGGCAGGCGTACTTGGGAACTATCTTGCTTTATCTCATGGTCTATGGTGAGTGGGAAGGTTCAGGATATGGCTATGCTGTTACACAACATCAGTGTACCCCGCTCTTGTCTCGTTATTGCAGATTCAAATCCAATAGTTGGTCTCTAACTAACATGTTATGATAACTGCGGAGATAACCACTCCAACCCCGCAACCGGATCCATCATCCGTGGGTTTCAAGTTCTCACGTTCGTTCGAGTGCGGCCACGTTTTGCAGACTTTTCGCCATCTGTTCTTGTCGCACGGCAGAATCTTGCGACGATACCCTAACTGGGCTGGGAAGTTGGATCTGCTCAGCACTAACCGGTGTGAATCTCCGGGGTTGCCAATGTGGGCCAATCAACAGGTCCGCAGCTTGAGGGATCGCGGGAACTCTGTGGGGAACGATATCGATCAGCGCCCGTTCCAAGGTTCTTGAGAACACCACGTGGGTAGATACTTATCATACATATTGAAGTTCGTGTTGACCCTGTGTAGTTTTTCTTTCACCCTTTTTCTGTCTCTTCGCGGACTCCATAAACCCCTGCGAAAGCATTGAGCATTAGACTTTGGTGAGAGGCGCTCGCACTACTTATCCACCCAGTTCGACCACTCCGCCTAAGCAACCAGAAAACGATCGTTTGCGGTGACTCAAAAAACAGAGATTGCGATCAGAGTTCCGCTTCGACAGTGACCAGGAATCTGTCTCATGCTATCCGAGAGCTCAAGTCACTTTCTAGCACTATCTCCCCACTCCCGTTGGCGCCCATCGCGACCCGCGCCTCCCTGACCTTGCAACATTAGTCTCTCTTTCTGCTCTTCAGACGCCTATCGAGCATGATGGACAGCCAGACAATTGATAAGCATGCCCAAAGCAATGCTGACGTGGAACGTGTCTCCGAGGACTTGGTTGAAGTGGACGATATCTTACAACGCGAGCATACAGATCCCGTGCTGAATGCGAAGATGCATCTGATCAATAATGTCAGTGACCATCAATGAAGCGATCCAAATGCGGCCGAAACTATGGTAACAGCCAGCTCAACACATACTGACCTGAATTTCTAGGCAATAGACGAAATCGGATTCACGACTTACCAATGGAAGTTGTTCGTCTTGAACGGATTTGGGTAATATGCTAAGGGTCTACTGGCAGAGACTGCGCTGACACGACCCTAGCTATGCTGTCGACTCCCTGATCCTGCTCATCCAAAGCATCATCGCAGGCCAAGCAGCCCTTGAATTCAACCCCAACTACAAAGCCGGGCTCACGATTGCGGCCTACGTGGGAATGCTTGTTGGAGCGCTGTTCTGGGGAATGACAGCCGATATCATTGGCCGTAAATTTGCCTTCAACACATCACTGCTAATATGCTCCATATTCGCGATCGTTGCCGGTGCTAGCCCGAACTGGATTGTTCTCGGTCTTTTCGTGTGCTTGAGCTCGTTTGGTGGAGGCGGCAACTTGGTTCTGGATACTGCTGTGTTTCTCGAGTACCTTCCGAGCAGGCGGCAGTGGATGTTAACTTTGATGGCCGCTTGGTGGGGTACGTTGTCAAGGCCGTTTCATCTGTTCGGCGCTGACGTGGTCTGTAGGTGTTGGCCAACTCATAGCAGGAGTCTTTGCCTGGGCTTTCATTCCAAACTTCAGCTGCGAGGATCCGTCTGTCGTCCCTGGCGCTGCACCCTGCACTAAGTCAAACAACCAAGGCTGGAGATATGTGTGGTATGCCTCGGGGTCCCTGGTATTTGTCATGTCCATCCTCCGCATCACCGTCATCCGCCTCAAAGAAACCCCAAAATTCCTCATTGGCGAGGGCAAAGACGCCGAATGCGTAGAAACCCTCCAAAGCATCGCGAGGAAGTACAACCGCACTTGCTCCCTCACCCTGGAGAAACTGGAAGCCTGTGGCACTGTCAACGCCGAAGGTCGGAATTCTGCTGCTCATGCCAAAGCCAAATGGAGCGTGGGCGAAATCGCCGTCCACCTCAGGGGCCTCTTTGCAACAAGAAAAATAGCCCTCAGCACATCGCTTATCTGGTTCTCTTGGACTCTGATCGGCCTCGCCTACCCGCTCTACAACGTCTTCCTCCCCTCCTACCTCGCCTCACGTGGCGCGGATTTTGGCCAAACCTCCGCATACATAACATGGCGCAACTACACGCTCGTCAATTTCTCCGGCATCTGGGGTCCTGTGCTAGCGGGTCTCATGTGCGAGACTCGTCTCGGCAGAAAGTACACCATGGTTGCGGGTGCCTTGGTGACAATGGCGTTTTTCTTCGCGTACACGCAGGTTAGGACCGAGGTACAGAATATTGTGTTCACTTGTGTGGTGAACTTTTGTTTGAATATCTATTATGGGACTTTGTATGTCGATTACATTAACTGAATAGCGGATGATTTACTAATGGTTGTGGCAGGTATGCTTATACTCCAGAGGTTCTGCCCAGCGCGCACCGTGGAACAGGGAATGGGATTGCGATTGGGTGGAATAGGGTTATGGGGATTTTGAGCGCCGTCATTGCGACAGTGGCTGATGTAAGTGTGGACGCATTTTCTTCAATTTCACTGTATCCTTCTGGCGGTGCTCTGAGCGGTGGAGGACGAGCGACGCGTATCCGTCCAACAGTGACTGACAACACCACCAGACATCAACGGCGGTTCCGATATATATTTGCGCAGCACTTTATATCGTTATGGCTGCCGTTGCAGCCATATTTCCATTTGAACCGTACGGGAAGAGGAGCTCCTAAACCCATATGCAGTGTTGGGAACGGGTGGATACAGTGGATTAGATTCGGAGATTTTATCCCACGTGGATATATCTTTTGACCGGTTTAAGGGACTGCAACCCTAGAACAAGGTTACAACGGTCGTAGATATTCGGTGCGCAGCTCTCGGCCCTTCTCATAGTGTTTTCCTTTTGTGAACATTGGTGCCCGGCATGGGTACATCCACAACCTTGTAACGCAGTGCGGTGTTGCTGGTCTCTACCCTTGGATCTATAGAAGCCATTCTAATAAGTTTCATTTACAAACCCCGGATCTGTCTCCAAACCGTTGAGGTCGTCGGCAACCGACGTTCGACCAGCGTCCTGTAACATTTGAAGTGGGCCCTGGACTAGAATCGTCACTTTCCCCGACGCGGACCAAAGGTATAATTTGCGGACCCTCGTGCACCCGTCCCGACATCGCGGTACTGCACAGTCGCCCGACCGGATCTATGCGCCCGACGTCGATGATCGATTTTTTCACGTGGCGAGTGAGAAGATCTGTTTGCACGTGCGGAGATGAAGTGCTTGAATATATTTTGTATGAACAGTTGTGTGAACCGCAATAAGCTGTGTGAAAGGAATGTCCATATTTACATATGCATAGCGAACGAGGTTCCAATGCGCCAAACACTCAATAAACCACCGTGGCCAAGTCAGCCTTACCCCCAAATCTACACAATAACCCCTTACGCAGACTTGCGCACATATGCTACAGGTCCTGCATAGACGTGCCTCCCATGTAAGTAGTAATATACCCAGGAAAAGATAATGGTCGAGCCGAACATGAGAATACTCCAGTTCATGCCCGCAGCATTTGGCTTCGGTCCCATGGGGAAGAAGGAGAAGACGAAGATAAACACCAGGAAGACAATGGACGCGATGTTGAGGGGCAGTCCTGCTTTGCCCAGCTTGAAGCTCGATGGCAGAAGAGGCTCACCCCGGATGCGCTTGAGAGCGATGCAAGAAATGGAAACAATGTACGAGGCGATGATTGCGGCGGTGGAGAGCGATGCAATGTTCATGAGGGCGACCGATGATCCGAGGTTGATCAGGGAGAGAAGGCACGAGACGCCGAACGCGAGACAAATGGCATTGATGGGAACGTCGAACTTGGGGTTGACCTGTGGATGGGTTAGAAAAAACTGCTTGCCAGAGAAATGATGAGACAGTGACTTACGTAGGCGAAGGTCTTGCTGAAGGGAATGCCCTGATCACGGGCGAAGGCGAAGAGCTGGCGAGATGAGGTTGCTGTGATACTCAAGTTACAGAAGATAGCCATCGTAATGACGAGAGCTCCCATGACGGACGCGCCGGGTACGGACTTGGTCACGTTGTAGAAGACGTAGAGGTATGGCTGCTTTGTGGGGGAACCGAGCGCGTCATCGATGCTTCCGATAACGGAGCAGAAGGTGATGAGCATAATCCATCCGGTCGAGCCATTGATCAAGGTAGTCCAGATCATGCTGCGAGGAAGCGTCTTGGAAGCGTCACGGAGCTCCTCGCTCATGTGGACGGCAGCGTCGGCTCCGAGCAGAGGTAGGACAACAGCCACGAGGCCGGAAAGAGTGGCCAGGCCATTGTTGTTCCAGCCACCGTAGTCGTTGAAGGTCGTGAACGTCGCAGCAGCGTCTCCCTTGGGACCCATGACCCAAAGAACGACGAGGACAGCAAAGAAACCGAAGATGTGGATCACCAGGACGATCCCCTCAATCAGTGGCAGCTTCTTCGCCAGGAAAGTGTTGAAGACGACATTGAAGGCCGACACGGCAAAGACAAGCAGGGTGCCATGCCATGCCTCGAAGGTGTAATCCGGCTTATTGAGCGCGATGAGTCCCTGAATCTGGGTTCCCGCAAGGAAGGCAGTGTTGGCGGCGCCAGTCTGCCACCCAAGAACGCAAAGCCATCCGATCATATAACTGAGAAACTTCTGGTGCTGGGGAGGAGCGAACTCGCTGACCCAGTGGTACTGCCCACCACTGGTCGGTGCCCTAGTGGGAGTTAGCCAATGGATTTGGTTTGTTGGAGGAGTTGGTCGCTCACATGGAGCCCATCTCAGCCATGGAGGTGTTGACGCAGATGAATCCGATCCAACAGATCAGGTACATCCAGATCAATCCTGCGGTTCCGCCATCGATTAGGCCAATTGACGTTGTCCTGTCAGAATATGTCAGTGCTTGCTTTTGCGGATTGTCGATCGAAGGCAGCGCCAGGGAGGTCGGGCGATAGACTTGACGGTCTGAAAATCTACTGAGCCGCAAATCCGTCGGGTTGAAGCACTCACCCCAGCATTGTTTCCCAACTGGCCATCAATATCATGGAGAACCCAAAGATCGACACGAAACGGAAATTCCTCTACACAGAGTCAGATCGGCACCTTCCATCTCACGTCTGTTGCAATGTCACATACCCTCATCTCTTGAACCTTTCCCATCCTCCACATTGCCTGCCTATCGGCAGCAGTGCCCTTCTTCTCCGTCACTTCGGGAGCATCGTCGACGGCAGCATCAAGCTCCGCATCGTAGTTGTCTCCTTCAACGACAGGTAACTTTGTTATCTCGGCGGCCATTGTGAGATGTGAGGATGGATGATCCAACGGGGCGGGAGCGTCCAAAGAAATGCATGTATCCCAGGGCCAAGAGAAGCTGCATGTGCACCTAATGCAGACATGTTTGGCGAGGGCTTCGGCGGACCTCGTACCACCCCGTCCACCCTTTTCTTTTTTTTTCTGTCCAGGGTCCCTATCTTCACATGGGATGGGGAAGCGGGACGTGTCGGGCCTGTTCATGGCGTTCAGGCGGACATGGCTGCCGGCAAAAGTGAATGCTAACTGCAAGGGTGGGTTTCGCGAACTTTAGCTCTGATCAATCAGAGCGGACGGAAGGGAGCAAGCGAGCATGGTGCAACCACACTGTTGGAACGCTTTAGTATGGGAAAGTATTACCCTCCGAGAGCGCTGGCACGGTGTCTCGTCCACTTTTTTTCGCCACAAGCCGAACTTTGTGCAACCAGAGCGATTAATTCTGCAGGATGGACGCACGAGGTGGTGGTGTAGCCGCGCTACCCAACATATTGCTGTCATCGCTTGAACAACCCACCGATTTGTTGGGGAGGTCCATCCACTTGCACGAAACAAATGAAAAGTGCTTCCCAAAATATCCACCTACATGTCTTAGACTTCTGGGCACAAAGGTCGCCCACGTTCATTTGTTTAGATGGAGATGTGATACACACACCACACCTTGCTGCCACACGCGCTTCCCCATGCCCCAAAGTACGCAAGGAGGGGACGCCGAGGAATGCACCGAAGGGGATTTTGGTCACTTGGACGTGGGATGAGCGGTCAACTGCCAGCCATCCGAATCAATCACAGCGGGTTCCCTCGTCCCCCTTCGTCGACTTCGTACCCACGGGACTTGGCATACGTGGGCACAGGCGCCATCAAATTTCATGCCATTGCCGTGCGGGAGGGTAACATGCAACGGCTTGCTAGGATAACGCCTGGAGCAGACCCAGCATCCAACTTCAGCATCATTTCCTTTTTCCTCTCCAGGTGGTCGTGCGATAGCACCTATTGGGCCTCAGCTTCACGTCTCACACAACGTCGATGCTAGCCCCCTTAGGTACCATGCGCAGAGTCGAGTTCCCGATAACCATTCCCACGGGACCGGTCGGCACTCATAATTACTGAGGAGTTCGTCCTCTCTCGTGGAGGTGGAGATCGCACTTCTCCTAGTTCAGTATGACTTCGCTGCCGATCGCAGAGGAGCATCGATTTGCTCCCATCACTGACAATGACCACTCCGGCTATCTATGGATCACATCGATCCTCTGTCTGATTTACGCTTCCCTCATCATCATCGTCAGACTACACATAAAATGGAACATGTACGGTGCGGACGACTGGACGGCACTGGTGGCGACGGTATGGCTCCTCCCACGGTCAGCTTTTGGCTGCTCTTTCCTGACAGAGTCCTACTAGGTGTTTCAGTTCGGCCAGGTCGTGCCACTGTTCGTCGCCATGAACAATGGTCTCGGTCATTCCCAAGATCTGCTTGATCCAGCTTCCAGAGACACAGCCAGCACGGTATGTCTTCTATGTTTTCGCTTTGAGAGAGAAGCCCAAGGCTGATATCCGGAAAAGGCGACCTTCATGTCCCAAATCTTCCTCATCCTCTCCCTTTCTTTCGCCAAAGGCTCCGTCGCGGCTCTCATGCTCCGCCTCTTCACCCGTGACATGAAGGCCACTCGGAAATCGTGGATCTTGTGTAACGCCACTGTCGTCCTCATTGGAATCTGGTGTATCGGCTCCATCATCGCCGTTTCCGTCTCGTGCGACCCTAGTGGGTTCCTTCGCGGCTTCGAACAATCCTGCAGCAATCAAGTCGATCGTTGGCGGGTGATCACTGCCTTCAACATCGTCATCGAGCTCCTCTTGATGCTTCTGCCTATCTTCTTTATCTGGCCCATCCAAATGAAGAGGTATATCAAGTTTCAAGTTGTCGTTGCTTTCGGGTTCCGCCTACCGGTTGCAGGCCTCGCTGCTGCGCACTTGCACTATGTCTCCGACTACCAGCGCAGTGCAGACGTCTCAAAAGCAATCATACCCGCGCTGCTCTACTCGCAATTCGAACTCTTCTGGTCTCTCCTCGCGGCAACCATCCCGACCCTGAAGGCGTTCATGCGCTCGTTCAACTCCGGATTTGGCATGGAAATTGATCTGGACGGTTATGGTTCAGGATACGGCTCGGGCCACGGTTCGCGCGGTGGAAGTTATCCACTGCAGTCTCTCCAGAACGCGTCGGCCCCAAACGGCGTGGTCACATCGCGGACCATGACGACGAAATCATCGAGATCTAGGAAGCATGGGCTGGATGATGATCACTCCGCTCTCTCGAGCAGAGCTGCAAAGGATAAGCTGCGGCCCACGGCAAGCGTTACGAGCGATGGGAGCCAGGAGTTGATCATTCAGCGCGAAGTGCAGTGGTCCGTTTACACTGAGGACCTTCACCCAAAGGACTCCACGTCGACTTCATGAGTCTTTCAAGGGACGAAGGAGTCTGCATGTTTCGATAGCTTTGTAGATAGGATGGGAAGTTGAAGGGCCGAAATCATGGGTATGGGCGCAATGCCTTGACAGTATTCCCTTTGGCCTGGTGCCATTATTTCATGAGCTACGACTACCTTTGTATAATAATACTCGGCCAGGTCTGCCTCCAGAGACCACAGTTCTAGACAGTTTGTAGATGGAAATTTAGAGATTCAAAGGCACGCACCAATCGCGCATTCTTTGCTTATTTATCATCTACATCCTTCCAGAACATCAACCCTCCTGGTGCAATCGCCAACGGGTTGCCCTCGCCCATGCCACTCCAGCCATCCTGAACATCGAATCCGCATCTACGGTAGAAATCTTCCTTCCCGTCGCCGCTAATGACACTCACGCATACATGTTCCTTCTCTGCTTGCTCGAATCCCCATCTCGTCAGCGCCTTCCCGTGCCCCTGGCCTTGGAACTCAGGTCTGACGCCCAAGCATTCCAAATACCATGACTCCGCTCGCTTACCCGTCCACATGTGGTCGACGAAGGAATATGAGCGCTCGACAATGTCCTCCCTCTCTGGATGCGCAGCGCGACTCGCATATACCATCTTCTCGATGTTCACACATAATTGGGCAAGTGGTTTTGCTAGTCGCCCTTGTCCACTGTCAAATTCTAGATTCTAAAGTTGGAATAGACGAGTACCCACTTGGATCACCCCACGCGAGTCTCATCACCGAAGAAGCATCCGCGCCAATCCGCGCCCAGAGAGCCACACCAGTGATCACGTCCCGCCCCGACCCGTCTTGGACAACGGAAACGATGTAGCGATGGGTCCAGTCCCACCAGTTAACTCGGGCTCTCCTCAGCCAATACAAGGCATTGTCCTCAGGGTACTCGGCGCGGTACGGGTGGATGATATTTCCAAAGAGTTCGTCGTCCCAGAAGGCCTCGGTGAGCACTGTCGCGATCTCGGGCAGCTCGGAGTATTTCGCCGCGCGAATGGTGAAAGGCTTTTTCAACGAGGCTCCTGCCATGCTTGCGGTGTGATCCATTCTCGAATGTCAGAGTAGTCGCCATGCGCAGGGGCCCCAGGTTCGGCTTTTGAGAAGAACGTGCTCGAGGGGGTTCAGGCGGGCCGGCTCTTCGCACGGGCGTGGGGTGGCCAACGGGTCGTTACCCCGAGACGCCACGCCTGATTCAGACCAACCTCGGCGTGCTTGTTTTGGGCGACGCCTGCATTTAAACGATACTTCAGATTAGCGAAGTGAATGGGGGAGGGGCGGGCCAAGGCGGATGGAAGCTGTGCCGTCGCCGTGCGACGGCGCAAAAGGCCAGGAACAGAAAGCGTAGGATTCGACATATTTTCAGGAACTAGCGATTCTTGCGGCGAAAGCTTCCGTGGCCCAATGACTGTGTGCGGCCTGGTGGTGGATGTCCTGGTCAGAAAAGCCACACATAAACCAACTCATTAAGGGGAAAGTGCACATTGCTTTTCCTCCCGTCAGCATGAAGGCAAATGCAGCCACACGTGGTGGTTGGGAGCTTCTTTGACCAACCACGGCTCCATATAACTATCGCACGTCAGGATATCTTTGATATCTGGTTGATGGTTGATACCAGCCCGACAACGAACCGCGTCCAGAGACGCAGATCCCACTCCTCTCTGGTTGTTGATGCCTGTGACAGGAGTGTCCTTCACTTGTCGCTGCAATCCCACGTTAGCAGTCACGGAGGCATACAGCGTGTGGCGGCCTCGAACGGTGAGGTTGTGCTGAATCTAGGTGGTGGCTCATAGTCAGGCCTCCACCCTGAGTCCTCGGCATCGTCGATGATTTGGCATGTAGAACTGAGCACCAAGTAGCGGCAGACGCGCAAATAAGGGGCAATACGGAGGGGCCGACTCTGTGCTATCTTAGGCGCCTCGGTAAGAAGAAACAGAAAAGTAAAATCTTTGATCCATGTCTCCAAATTTATCACTTTCTGGGACTGCCTGGTTCACTACGTCCAAATGTGAAAGATGGCGGGAGGAGTCCAGCTGAATTCAGCATACATGGCAATGATCTCAAACGGAACAGAAGCAAGGGTTGGAAGAATACCGACCATCTACTCCAAATTAGCTGACCGCGGAACTGGATGCTCAAAGGGTCGGCTCACTCGTATTGGACGTTATTAGGGCATGTAACCCACCATTCACCAGCACATGGTAGAGGAAACCATCCGAAAGCGTCCAGATTTCGAACGAGCCGTGAAGATCATCCATTGCCGTATTTTTTGATCAAGCTCTTCATGATACTAGCAGCCCCAGACCTGTATCCGCCGCCAAAAAGTGCATAATGATTGAGGTGGTGGTACCTATATGTATCAGATTGTGTACATCCCAGAGAAAGTAGGAAGCCCAATGACTTACAGCTCGTATAACTTCACTCTATCTTCATATTCCTCTATTGGCTCGGTCTTGGGACATAGTGCATGATATTCTTTCAGGAAACTGCCGCCAAATCCACCAAACATCTTCATAATGCCCAACTCATACTCGTTGTGAGCGTAACAGGCACTTGGGTCAAATAAAACGTCTTCTGGCTCCCCAGTCTTTGTTCCGATAGTTCCCACACTGGCGTTTCCGCTCCAGAGATCGCCGTGCACGACAACAGGCGTAACGCCCTTTCCGTTGTTGAGGTGTGCTTCTCCAATCAACCTTGGGACTACTTTTGATGCAGTCGTCTCAACAAGACTGTGCAGTTCCTTGTCTGGACCATTGAATTTTTCTGCTCTTCGGAGAATGAACCCGAGCCGGTTTTCTGCGTAAAATTCGGCCCATGACTCTTTATAACTATTATCTTGCGGTGTATCACCACAGCATGTAGTTACTGGAAACCCGAACATCGGCTTATCGTACCCCTCCGGTACAGGTGCGGGCGTCACATGAAGCTTCGCTAGTTTGCAGGCGAGTGAGCGTCCGGATTTGGCTGCCGACCGTGCTCCCAGGTTGAGGAACTCAGTTACGAGGAAGGAGGTGGAGGGCTGGTCAGAAAACTTGCCATGGCCGAACGACATAGGGCATATGGAAGGGACCGCAGTGTGCAACGCATTGAGTGATTCATGTTCTCCTGCAGCGATATTCAACATCTGTCCAATAAGCCCTGGAATAAGGAATACCGACCCTTAAACATGACCTCAGCATCGCCTCCTCTCCCAGTCTTCATAAAAAACAGCTTTTCACTGCCATCTTCGAGCTTTGAAGTGATCTTTGAGGTCGACGCGGAACTGCATCCTCCTCCTCCTGCTGAAGATACTGTTGTTGTATCTGGGTTGAGATTTAGGAGCCTAACGACAGCGGGATCCAGCTTCATGACGATTCGAATGGTCTTCCTACGCAAGGTACTGGACATATACAATGCAGTGACATTGAATTGTCACAACAGGAGGTGGGTGGGGTGGATTTTGCTATGACGTTGGCGGGGAGTCAGTTGGACTTCCCTAGATATGAGGGTTCCGCCGGGACTACATGTACTAAGGATCGGGATGAGATGTACGCGGACTACATTCCATATACGTTTTCGATGGGCAACCACACCATAGCACTAGAACATCACTGGCAATTTCATCACGATATGGAAGTCGATTTAAAACGGAATCCCGTTCGTTCCGTTCAATATTGTTTTCCAAAAGTACTCACGGAATTACGCCGTTTCCAATTTGGATTCTTCATTGCCACGCAGTTCGTCTAGACCATATTCTTTGCAACCCGCCATGCATTGTGTCTCTGCCTCCCCATTAGAATCCTCTGATGTTCCAGGTAAAGTGCAGAAGTTTTAGAGTATAAAACCGTAGGTGAGGTTCCTCAATCAACCTCTTCTTGTAAGCTCACCTAACCCTGCATTTCCCAGCCTTCGTATTCCTCCAAGGCGGTCCCTTTGGATCCTCTGCGTTTGCGGTGAATATCCGGGCGGCGGGGAACCTTGCATGTAGGCCGGAAACTGGCTGAACTGTATAGGGTTACCTGCGAGCATCGTTGACGCGGATCTTGATGGATCTGGCCGTAGAGGTGGTGTAATGCGACCAGGATCGCCGCCGGAGGGAGCAAGTTGGTTGAAGGAATGGTTTTGGGAAGTTGCTGAAGCATTCATCGTGGTCTGAACGCCATTCATACAGTGATCAGAAACACTGATCTTCGTCGGCGAGTTGTCGGAAAGCGCTTGCTCCTCTATATTATAGCACCTCCGTGTATCCGTTGTTGGACTAGGTAAATTTGGTCTAACAGCCACTGTGGGCAGGGATGGGACATCGCTGGAGGATCTGACAGCTCCTCCGGTACGCTCCGGTATAGGGCTGTCTATTGCTGCGACGGAAGACAAAGGATTGGTTCCATCGGGTGAAGTTGAATTCAGTCCGAGGTGAGACATATAATCAGCACATTGTACCTCTTGCGGCTGCGAATTTTGCGAGGTTCCTTCCTGGGTGCCTTGTCCTGTAAATGGTATTGGACGCTCCGGTTGGGTTCTCGCAGACATATCTTCCGATTTCAGGGTAAACTGCAGTTTCGGTGAGCCAGCGGGGAGATGTCTACTCCCATCGGCGTTGTTTCCCGTTGCTCGAAAGGTAATCTCGTCGGCCTGCTGAAGGTGTCTCCCATGCTCAAGGAGGTTGGCCGGTCGGGGCGGAGGTAGTCTGTATTTTCGCCTGGCCATACGCATGAGGTCCCAGTCTTCTTTATCCTCTCCCGAACATCGATCCCAACCGGTAGCACCGTGCTTCATAAACCCGACGGTGTCGGAAACTGATGGCATTGGTCTGAAAGTTGCCGAGGGAGGACAAGCGGAGTTATCTGGGATCAAGGAATCTCGGGGTGCAGTCATCCTAGCTAGAAGGTGTCGCGAGAGTGATCGGGTTTTGTCGTGCTGGCGTTGAGCTTAGTTGAAAGTTTGTTGAAAATGGATTGATTTCTTCTCTCACTTTCTCTTGCAGTCGATCTTGACAAGCGAGAGACCGCGGGTTTATGAGGCGATCACTGACGGTGACTTTCACCCGGTCCGGTTGCAAGAGGCGGCAAGGTTTTCGAGACTCAAGCTGGACTTTTGTTAGTGCGCGTAACTTTCTTGTACTCGAAGTAATTGCGTGCGAGCTGAGCTTTTCTGGTTCACGCATGCAAGGACGCCAACTCGATTTAGCATGAGGTGAAGGTGAACAGCCTTGAGACTAGAGCTTCAGTGCCGCGGGTCCGCGACCGGAAGAGACCTACCATCTCCTCCAAATGACTCTTCTTTTTCTCCCCGTGGAACCGCCCGTAGAAGTTTCACGGTTCTCTTCTGACCTCTTTCTATAACCAGATTACTCAGCGGGGTTGTGGAGTGCGAAAGAAATAGGAAACGTCGACCGGACCAACTGGAAGTAGAAAATATCTGAATGGAGGGCCGAGGCGGATACGTCACATTTTGCGGGGGATAATCTAACTGGTCAGCTTGAATGAACAGATTGCGGTGAAGGAGAGAAACTTTACCTGGACCATTCACCGCCGAGGCGCGCGCAACCAAGATACACCAGGAGCTGGTGCCTAACACACAGTCACTTTGCTGCGCATTACATAGTGCACATTGTGCAGTGCCAAAACTATAAGCCGCATCATATGAAAACTAATCCATTAATATCAGTCGAGAGGTGCCAGAGGGTCTCTAGGCACACCTCATCCTCACCCACCCTCTGTGGACACAACCGCAGTGGCAGTAACAGTCCAGATATTATTGGCAGGAGTGACGGCAGCTTTTATCGAAAGCGGAATTATCATTTCGCTCCATGTTAGAGCCTTGCCGGCCCTTCCCAGAGAATCGATCACACCTAACGTCCAACTTCGTGCCATCGGATTGGGCAGGCATCATGGCCATGAAGATCCCAAAGCAATCCGGAAAAGCTGAGATTACCGACCGAATCCATGTTCATTTGCAGCTTCAGAGGGATGTTCCAGGCGGTTAGTTCGGAGCATCAATCGGTTTCCGTAGGGATACGTCCAGTATTACTCGTTTGTATATTTGTGATGTATTCAGGGGCTTAATATGAAATTTGTTGGTTTCGTCTCCAGAGATCTTTGAGGAGTTAGCGAGTTCGGTACCAGTTGTTCCTATGCTTACTAGATGGGAAGACACATCCGTCTGGGAAGCGCGTCTTCCGCAGTGTATCGAGCCACCTCTCTTGTCTTTGGATCTCATCGTACTGCGCACATAATCTTTCATAGCGGACGTCCTTCTCTTGCTCTGTTGCCGACTCCGGTTGTGCTGGAAAGAGGTCGAAATCTTTTTCACTGACGTGCATATGTGTTTTACGTCCCGGACCACCTTTACATTTCCTATTGCCTTCTTCTTTTCTGATGTGGCTTTCTTCTGCGATATCGAGCAGGCCGCTAGGAGCATGTGATAATTTTGTGTGGTTCTCCATGGGTACTTCCCTTCGGACATTGCATGTCTCTACCTGGTTGGCTGGAAAATCAATCGCCAGGATGGAATAAGGCTTCTCGCCTTTTATAGAGGGCTCTGTGTCATCCTCTGCATCAGAAGTTTCGGGTAGGTCGCATGCCAAAGGTAAAGTCATGACAAAGACGGCGGACCCAAAAGGAAGAACGGCAATACCTGTATCCATACCTACTGATGTTGCAGGCCTTAGAATGGGGAGAGGTGTTCAGAAATATTTTAGAACAGGGAGTGCAATGAAGCTTTCTGAAAGGCAGAGAGGGTTCAAATGTAGATGGGGATAGAGAAGCGGTGAACGAAGTACACCCACCACCCAGCCCGAATGGCGGTCTCTAGTTGCTTGGTACAACCTGACCCCCAGTTGGCTTCCTTTTGAGTTCTTCAAATGCACCACTAGCGCTTTAACTCCATATGTCTCTAGACGGCTCTGTGCCATCCACTCTTAGTTGCCACACTCTACCCTAGGGTACATATATAACCTACATATAGCTTCATTCTTTACACCTCTGAACAACCCTCACAAAAATTTGTTCCATCTATTTTTGAAACCTCACGGGGCATAAACAAAGATATACACTGTCAGTGTCTAAATGTTCGTGTTGCCTGTGCAGTTTCGGAATGATTTCGAGATAACCCTATTCTTAGTAAACATGTACATGTGAGAGCTGCGACTCCCGGTTGGTGAGGTGTGCTCCTTTATCCTGCGTATCTTAAAAAGGGATTGAAGAACTACTCACCCATATGAAGTTCTCTGCTTGACCAGAAGACATCGCAGCTGGACCCCTGGAACCTCAGCCCAGATATGCGCTAGTCTGTATACGGCTAGGTCAACTCCCCGAACACCGAACCCCGAACGTCACCTCAGCTCTCGCGAGTACGTCGTCATCTGTCATTTTCCACAACACACTTAAATGATAACTTTTAGTGGTAGGTAACTAGATGTATCTTTTGTGGGTGTTGGGGTGTTGATGGGTACACGCCCAAAGTTACCTTTTGCGTTCCTCCCTCTTCTTGGCCACATGCAAAACGGGTCCCTTCACTATGCATGCTCGGAGATCTCCCTGTTTGGAGTAAGGATCTTGTGGTGAGTTACCTGTTTCAAACCAGATAGTCAATCAAGCATTCTGCTGGTACTTCTTTCCAGGGGTACTGTATAATCTAATCTCGTATCCATCAAAACCTCAATTCATCTATAGTTAGGATCGCACACGAAAAGGATTCATACATGTACCTAGGTACATACGGAAAACCTTGATTATATGACTTTGACGTCAATGACTGGATGCGAGAAAATGGTATCCCTGGTTCAATCAAGTCGGGGAATATTCCGCATTACGGCGTGGCGCTACCCTAGGGTACCTTGGGTGCTTGGTAGGATTAACACTCTAGGCACCCACCTGACCCTACGCAGGGGCCGTGCATATAAATACCCCCCTTCTTCCTCCCGACCCGTCTCAGAATTCAGATTTCTTTTCCCCTCAACATTCACATTACCGCCACCCATTGCCACAGCATGCCTCAACACGGCTACCATGAGTGTCGCTGCTATCACATCGACTCACAGTCCAAACGTGAATATCTTCGCCAGGTCCAAGTCGATGTGCATACCGAGCTTGTATCTACAGCATCACAAACAACCCTGAAGCAAACATTCGCCAACCCCCTTGACCACAAAGACTTGGAAGAAGTTCGGTAAGTGAGACTTCGGCTCCTAGTCAAATGTAGCGACACCTGCGGTATTTTTCATCAATGCTGACAAGATAGATATGTTTTTCCGCTCTATGACGGCGCGAGTGTTGTTCGATTCGAGTGCCGAATTGGAGAAAGGATCGTATACGGGTTAGTGAAGGAGAAAGAGGATGCAAAGAAGACCTACCAAGATGCAAAGAAGCGAGGCGAACAGGCAGCACTTCTAGAACAATTACCTGAGATGTCCGACGTATTCACAACAACTGTCTCTAACATTCCGGCCGGTGGATCAATGCAGGTTACCCTTACATATGTTCAAGAACTGAAACACGATGGAGAAGTGGACGGCATCCGGCTCACGATCCCCACGCACATAGCACCCCGCTACAGTTCGTCGCCCAACACAGGCTCCGAAATTGGTACTTCCATTGGCTCGGGAGGGATGTCAATCACTGTGGATGTCAGCATGCCAGATGGTGTCCCAGTAAAGAAGGTCATCTCACCTTCGCATCCTATCGAAGTATCGCTTGGAGCGCTTTCAACCAACCACGAGAAAGAGGAATCAAAGTTATCTCAGGCTTCGGCAACACTCGCTTTAGGTACCGCCCAACTGGACAAGGATTTTGTCCTACAAATCGTGGCGAATGACATCGGCATACCCCGGGCAATTCTGGAGACTCATCCCACGTTGCCAAATCAGCGTGCACTCCTGACGACGTTAGTCCCCAAGTTCAAACTGAAAGCTCAAAAGCCAGAAATTATCTTCATTGCAGACCGATCTGGATCCATGCAAGAGGAGATTCCGACATTGATTTCTGCGCTTCAGGTGTTTTTAAAGTCTATTCCCCTTGGGTGCACGTTCAACATATGTTCCTTTGGTTCTTCGTGGGAATTTCTGTGGCCTCAAAGCAAACCCTATGAACAGGACACTCTGGAAGAAGCTATGCAATACATCAAGAAGTTTGATGCAGATTTCGGTGGAACAGAGACACTCCTTGCGGTTAAAGCGGCGATCCAGCGCAGACAACAGGATGTCCCTACGGAGTTGATGCTCTTGACCGACGGTGATGTATGGGATCAGAGGTCGCTGTTTGAGTATATCCGAAAGGAAACTGATGCTGCGGATATCCGAGTATTCTCGATTGGCATCGGTGATAGCATCTCCAGCGCTCTCATTGAAGGCGTGGCTAGGGTAGGTGGAGGCTTTGCTCAGATGGTGGCCAATCACGAGAAGTTAGAAGCGAAGGTTGTCCGTATGTTGAAGGGAGCACTTACGCCTCACATAAAGGACTATCGACTCGAAGTCAAGTATGAGGATGATTCGGTCGAAAGTATTGCTGAGAGCTTTGCACTGCAACTCAAGATCTCTGACGAGAGTCACGAAAACGAAAATGACGGCGAAGGGAATCCAGCTCATCCACAACGCTCGGCGGCAGAGCCAGATATTCCACAAAATCCCATTTCATTGTACGATCCCAACATTGACGATGATGGCCCTCGAGACAACCATCGAGAAGATGAAATCCACCTTCCGGAATTCGACAGGCCAAAGCTATTACAAACACCTCACGAGATCCCGGCACTTTTTCCCTTCAACCGAACAAGCGTTTACCTCCTCATGTCGCCCCAGACATCTCATCTCCGACCCAAGAGTGTCACACTCAAAGCCAATTCTCCACAGGGACCCTTAGAGCTTGAGATCCCGGTGGAACTTCAGACAGAACCCGCGGAAATGATTCATCAGCTTGCGGCGAGGAAAGCGATGCAGGAACTGGAGGACGGCCAAGGTTGGATGATTGGTGCCAAGACAACAAAAGGCGAGCTCCTCAAAACTAAACATCCATTGGAGTTCCGTCTTCTTCTAAAGCGTGAAGCTGTCCGTCTTGGAGTGGAGTTCCAAGTGGGCGGGACGTACTGCTCATTCGTCGCTGTCGAGGGCAATGAAGCCACAATTGCAGCAGCGCGGAGAAAGGCGCTTGGGAATGCTCTCAAACAAAAGACGACGAGTCAAAGAGTGCAGGGAAAGGCTGACGACGAGGTCGAGGATTGGGAGTTTGTAACACACGAGGCGTATCCTCCAGCCCGGGAAAGCGTTGGAGGGGCAAAACGGGCCCGGAAATCTCTGGGCGTTGGAGGTGCCAAGCGGGCGCGGAAATTTTTGGACGTTGAGTCGGCAGATGAGGAAGAGGAAGAAGAAGATGGAGAAGGACAAGAGTTAGGAATTGACTTGGGCATGGATGAAGATACCCTGGTTAATTACGATGAAGACGATGCTTCCACAAGGGTAAAACCTCGACATCGAACATGGTTACGAATGGGAGGAGCTAAAGCAGCGCGTAAAGCCCCAGGCGGTACTTCCGGGGAGGAGGAGGAGGAGGAGGAGGAAGAGGAAGAGGAAGACGAAGATGAAGAGCGTGGTAATCTTGGTAACCCTGAATCGGAATCCTTGCTACAGTTGTTGATCAGGAAGCAGACATTTGAGGGAAGATGGTCTCACGAGGAGTTACCATGGGGAGCCATGGAAATTGAAAAGGCGACGATCGATGGTATCATTGAAAGACTGCAAGGTAGAGATGCGGAGGTAACACATGGTCAACTGGCAGATATGGTTGCTACAGTCTTAGCCATCATGTTTCTCCAACAAAAGATGACCGATGAGGAGGAAACTTGGGAGCTGGTCGTGGAGAAGGCGTATAATTGGCTTCACGGTGTAGCGGACAAGACCTTGATCGAAGGGATCTTCCAAGAATGTGGGAGTCTACTGAGCACCGTTTCGGTACCTGGTGGGTGAAGGATTGGGCAAGGTGAAGTGACCGCAATTCATAGCTTGGTTCTTGCCATGTTCGTAACTCATGAGTGAGAATTGGTGAATACATCTCTCTTCAAATACGACTCTATAAGCGATTGAATATTTGAAGTGACAGAAAAAGTGCAAAAGGTCCCCACAACCCCTTGTGTCAAGTGGAGGCCGAGAACGAATGTAAATACATGAAAAGAAGGAAACATGTACTGAGAAAGGGGAAAGGGGGATCAATGAAATGAAGCGAGTGGCGCTCAACGCTGGGGGGTATAGTCCAAGATTTCAATATAGACAACGAATCGAAAGAAATGGAAGCTTGTCACGGATTCCATCAAGGGGCCAATCGCTTTGACCAAAAAGAAATCCAGCTAAGGTTTGCTGACCAACCAGCTTACCCAGAAGGGAACTTGGCCTTCAAGTTGTCGTACTTGGATGCTGGAAAATCAAGCTGATTCGGGCTTTGCTCAAGAGCGCCGATACCTCCAGCGGCATTCACAAACTATTGCAAAGATGATCAGCAATAGTCCATCAGGACAATGTACTTCGACTTACAGCCGAGATGAGACTCTCGCTTCCCTTTTTATCAGCACTACTTTCCCACCACATCCCGCCACCAAGACCCTGGTTCCTGATGAATTCGGTCTTCTTGCGGATAATATCTGGAGTGTCGTAGGAGACCATGAAACGCTGTCCAGCATCATAGCTGTACGAAGCAGTGATCTGGTTGTCAGTAACTACGGATGAACCAGCCAGTGGCAGGGCCTTGTAATCGTAGACGCCGGCCTCCCAACTACCTTGCCCTACTCCGGAGAAGGCCTTCCCAGGACCATCAGTGTTCGCAAAGCTGCGGCCGTAGAGTGGCATGCCGACGACGATTTTGCTGGCCGCAACCCCATTGGCAGTGTAGTAGGTGATCGCTTGCTTAGTGTTGAATGGGGTACTGCTTGGGTTGCCTGAGGAGGCGTCCCAGTTTGCATTGTGTCCAGCCAAGGAGTCCCAGGAACCAGAGTAATCATAAGCCCTGGCTTGATTAGTGGCCGTGCATGTGGTATAAGGGATAACCCACATTAAATTCCAAAAGTCGAGGTACTTGTCCATGGCTGCAAGCTTGAGCTTCTCGTAGTGAGAGGGCCCTTGTTATGTTAGTTCCAAGTCTCAACCCTACTGGAGGATCTACACACCTGCAGGTGAAGCAACCGTGAGTAAGAAGTGGTACCCGTTAGCATACTGTGCAGAGTATGTGTCGAGCGCCTAAAATCTGATCAGCTACGGCGATATCAGTTTAACGGGAGGCCCTTACCCTCCGCGTTTCAGCGAGGAGTGAAACATAGTCATTCGCTTGTTGCTCATCTAGAATTGGATCAGTGACAGTCCTTAAGGATAATGAGCACGTGACTCACTGTCAGGATATTCCCAGTCCACATCCAAACCTGGGCGAGGTTAGCCTTTGTAAAAGGGGCGGTGCGTTGGCAAGTTCCTTACCATCCAGACCAAGGTTCTTCACCAGCTCGACCGCAGATGAGGCAAACTTGGCTCTTCCAGCAGGAGTAGAAGCCGGCTGTGGGAAGTTGGTTGAGTAGGTCCAGCCGCCAATCGACAGCAATACTTTCAATTTTCGATTCTTTTGCTTCTGAAGGAACAGTTGCTTGATGCAGCCATACACATTGTTGCCAACGTCGTTCCAAGAATCCGTTGGATAGTGCTTGTCTAGCCCAGGTTAATACGGAACTTCAGAACTCACGATCCTTGAGAACGTGCCTGTATCGGACCATGTGTCTGACAGGTAGACTTCGCCCGTCTCAGGTCGCACATTTGCAAAAGAATATAAGACGTGGGTCAACTCCTGTGCGGGAAGGTCTTGGGGGTTGAAGTTCCTCCCATAGATTGCCTATATCAAGTTTCAACATTTTTCAGCGGACGTAACACTTCAGAAAGGGACAAAGCTTACCCAGTTAACGAAATATGCCACGTTCTTATAACCGGAGGCTGCTCTCTCAGTGAGGTCAGTCACTTGGTGAGGTAGTGCAGCGGCATAAGCCGTAGCCGACATGGCAAGAGGGATGGCTTTTGAGAGGCGCATTTTGAAAAGTCGATTCAGTGAAAACCTGAAACTCAATGGGATATGAAGGGCCGATATCACGATACTTATAGCTCGCACATAAAGTAAATGCTACTGTAGGTTTGTAGAAAGCAAAGGAGGTTGATGAGATGACAACGATATGTGGAAGGTAACAGTCCAAAAAATGCAACCCGCTGGAGGACGGGACCTGGCAAAGGTGCAACACTGTCGATGGAGTTTGTAGTCATGTCGGGCTTAGGGGGTTATAGCTCAGGCGCCAAAGAGACCCTGTATTTTGGGTTCTGGATCAAGGGGCAGATGCCATTACCCTGGACAAGCCTTACCCGGGAATGGCATAGATGACCTGGTCTCACGAAATTTCCCCATCTGTTCTATGTTACCTCTCTATCACGGCTCATATGAGCATAGGCCGTTTCACCAATGATATGCGCCTCGATATCAGAAATGCATCCATGCCTTGTGCAAGCTGCCATCTGCGAAGTGTGCAGAAGACAGCAGACCATGGAGCCTGATAGGGGTCTCCGAACCCCGTCGAGAACTCTCGAAGTATGACCGGTTCCTAAGTGTGTGTGCCTGACAGGATGCGTTCGTGTGGTCTCGTCCGCCGTGAAATGTGATCAGCATGAGCGATCGGAGGTTGGCTCCCAAAGCAGGCTGATAACCGACCCAACTGGATCGCAGTGGTAAATAAATTGATCTGGAGACGGGCGGCTAAACTGTCGAGCCGTCGAAATGGCCCACTCCACGGATATACAACTTACCACTCGATCCCAGACTCCTGGTTCATGAATACATGGCAAAGTATCATTTCTCCATCTTAAGGAGCTCTGGCGTTTGTATAGATGGCTACCTTTCTGCCACTGGGGTCATGCCCGGAAGACCTATATCGTCCATTGGGTATCTTCATGACCGTCAATATGCAGTAAACACATTCGAAAATTACCGGTGTTCATGGTTAACTGTGAAGGTACTGTAGAGAGTTTGGTGTTGTAGTGTAGCCATATGAGGCGGTACCTTACACTTGAAGGTAGTACCTAGGGATGTCCACGTCCGTGCATGGATGGAAGGCTTGTTCCCCTAGCCATTGCGGTGATTCGTAGGTTTGCGTTGAACGCGCGCAAGTAGCGTGCATGAGACCACGCGTGCCGCTAAGTAGGATCCATAGCGTCTACATAAGCGCCCAAGATGTAACAAGACAGGCTTGGGAAGTCACCTGAAGCCACGTTAACTTGTGCCAGGGAATATAGATGCCACCTAAGACGGAAGTGAGAATGCAGAGCCGGGCTGCAGGGCCGCAGCTGGGGTTTTAGAATGAACCCAGTGGACACCACCAGTAAACACTGATAGACCGACCCACCTTATCGCTGTAGTCAGGGACGTCAAACCCTGGCCTCTAGTGCATGTGAAGCAGTCATGAATGGGAAGGCAGCGCGCATGATCATATTAACACAACGGACAACTTCCACCAGCCAGCTTGTGACACAACAAAATCAATGACCACGACACATGGGAAGGTAAAGACAACCCCAGGTGGCAGCAAGACGGAGATTCTTGAGAGTGTGCGGAGGCGTGAAAAGGAGCCGGGAGTTTGAATGAGGCGCTAACCGGATTGAGCGAGGAGATTGGATGACCAATGAGGAAGGAGAACAAGAATGCATGTGATTGGACAGAATTGCGAATTGGGAGTGGAAGTCCGTTGACCTTGAGCAAATGAACGCTAAGGCTGTTGTATAGTGTCGGTAAAAGAGGGTGGGAAATGGGAGTGGGGATTAACTTGTAGACCCAGAGAAGAGTCGGTCTGACTTGCGAGGCTTTGTGTGGAAATAACGCCCGAGAGACCACCAGCCAAATTCAAATGACTTTACACTGCTATATTGGGAGGAGTGAGGGCCATCCCAAAAACTAAACGTTGTTATCTTTCGTCCTATCGACATGTTAGTTCTGGCCTATGGAGTTCAGTCACCCCATGGGGCGGAAGGAGGGTTACTTCGAATTCCAGCCCAAGGAGAGTCCACACCAACCTAGGTGACTTTGGCCCGCACGCGTGCTCCAAGTCGCGTGTACTTTGTGTTCGCCTGTCTCTGCCAGCCTGCTCCTGCGGCTAGCCATGGACAAGGGCGCAGAGCCTGCAGAAGGGCATCCCGCGGAGAGTAGGGTAGTATCTGTTGCTGCAGGCGCTGTCGCTTGTACCTAGGGTAGGGTACCTTGCAACCGTTCTGGGGGTTACGTTGCGAGACACAGACTTGCAGCCATACATTCTCTCTTCTTCTTGCACATTCAGTTAGAAAGTGTCTTAGAAGACAACCATTCGTGTCGAGGAGCCCTATAGGGACAGAAGGAAAAGGGAAAATGCTCTTCATCCCTGCGTAAGATGCAGCATCCTTATCTCCGAGGACAAATTTTGTCTGTGCTCTTGAAGCACTTGCGGACCCTGTGCGGGGTCGTGGGAAGGCAAGATGGAACCATACATACATTGGCCGCTAAACGTCTGATTTCACGGGTGACATTGGCTGTAGGGTGGGAAACTTCATCCTTAAAGTCTGTTCCAAGCCCTGGGAACCCGGACCGAGAGCATTCGCTCATGCTGGCCTGTCTTCATTTTCTAGTTTCAAACGATTGGGCTCGTCCCCACAGGTCTGGGCTCATGTCGCGTCACTATTGATTTTACGTTCGAGGCGGACATTGCCATGAGCAACTGTTTGGTTTGATCTTGAGTACGAAATGCCGCTATTCAGAACCAGTTTACAGCAATCGATCATCTGTTACAGATACGTGTGACATCTTCAGTTGCTTCGATGTTGTAGTGATACAGCAACCTCTAACGAGTGAGGTTCAATCGCGCATTCGTTTTCGAGCAAGCGATCCGCCGTGGCTTCCATTCTCACTGCGAGGACGAGGGTGTAGAATTGAATGTCAAATGGGTGCAGTGTCAACTTCTTGGACAACGACTCATAATTACAATAAGCCGGCGTCACTAGTCCATGGATCCAACGTCTAAGGAGCATACTATATTGCCTTGCTCAACATTTCTGCATATCCTAGCTTGCTGGGTACCCCTCCAAGTCTCACCTTTATGTATTCTGAGACGTATCTTCGCTTCGCAGTAAGGAATATTTCCTGAGATCTTCATCTATCCCTTGTCAGAAGTCTGCTCGTATCCCGGAGTAGAGCAGCTATGAAAGATTATATTAGTTGGCGGCCCCGCATTGACTATGTGTTGTCCTACCCCAAGTCGCCCTCGCTCTGCAAATCCTTTGGCATTTGTTATAACTCCCCTAGCGTATTTTGGAGCTACGGATATTGAAAAGGCAATGATATTGACCAAGTAGCCATCTTAATTTTAACATATCTTTACACTAATCACGAACACCTGCCGGTGTTGTCTATCCACTGCAGGATGTATTATGCTTCCTCGCATAATGGTGTATAATAACCAGATACGTAGAGCGGCATGCGATATCGCCACGTCTTGATGGTCCCATGAGAATTGAATTGCCATGATGCATGTTTATCATTTACCCTTTCCCCCTACCTCAATCTTAGGCGATACTTGTCATCTGGCTCTACACAGCGAACCGTTTTCTGAGTTCTCACCGCCACCCAATTGGGGTAAAGCTCTATCTATCCACCCCTCACCCCTCTCACTTCTTTCTCCAATACCACATATCTCTGTCACTTCTCCAATCTCACACCTCTCTGCCTCTTCCTCGGTTCCGAACTTGTTCTGTCCTCCAAACATCGCTCATTCTCCCTCAATTACGACCAAGCCTATTTCACCTCACTTCACAGCTACAGCCCAGTCACAGCGGCTGTGTTCACCCCAAGCACCACCACTCTCTTGCCAAATCTTACCTTCAGGCTTGGCCAACTACGAAGGACCAGGTCGCACTGTGAGCGAAGACCTTGGCCTTCCATCATCCTCTCAAATTCAGCCGTGGGGCGAACTAAAGCGCCAAAATCATGTATTGCCCGGTATGTAGCGCGACCAATATACAAGGAAATGTCGCTGATTAGCTCCAGTCGTACACAAAGCCAATCGAGGCGATCAGCTCGTTTGACGAGTTCAGAGAGCGGGCTAAGAAGGAGAAGTTGGCGCTCTTGCGCCGCAGGAAAGCAACAGAGAACCCGGGCGAATCGAGCGCTGGCTACAATGCATACAAGGAAAAGCCTTATGGGCATCCACTTCATCTCCTTCCAGTGGACAAGATTCAAGACAGGATCTCTGACGCTCTGAAGCTCCTCTCGACGGCAGTAGCAAGTCAAAGGGTCAATACACAAGAAGTCAAAGCGTTCAGGAAGTCCATCAGTCAATGTCAGAAAGGTCCCGAGAGAAGCAGGACGACGTTTGCATTTGTTGGCGAACAAGGGGTGGGAAAGAGCACGATCATCAATGCTTTACTACACCGGTCAGCATTAGCCGACAGTCAAAACGCAAACAAAGCTTGTACGCAGTACCCCACAATTTTTGAACATAGGCCCGGCGCCTCGGACGACACTGATGAGAGCGATGTCACCGTTATCCTTCTAGCTGTGGAGAAGTTGATGCCCATACTAGAAGAGCATATCAGAAACTGGTCGTACGTCCATTGTGCGGTAACAGGAAAAGCCCGATCCTTCGAAGAAACTGATACAGAAGATGACGACATATCATCAGACGGCGAGGTTGACACTAATGGGCCTGACCAGGCGAAGCCCACACGTACAGAAAAGATGAATGCCGCAACGGCTATGGAGCTTTTTCAAAATATATTTCAGTGTAACAAGTACCCCGAGTCACAGAAGGAGCTCAAAGAAATTCTGAACGGTTTCAACATAAACAACGGAGCATTCTTGCACCGATGTCTCCAAAAGATTGAACAACTAAAACACGAGGCCCAGGCCAATGGGAACAAGATTTGTTACAAAAATGTGAAGGATTCAGAGTTCACACAGGTAATGGACCTTGCGAAAAGACTGTCATGTATAACCGATCGTATGATTGTGTCTACTGGGGCAGCCATCCTAAGAGCAGGAGTGGTCCTTGTCGACCTGCCAGGCAAGTCTTCGTGATGTGTTTTTTGGAATGATATATATTGACATGTTCAGGTTTTGGGGACTTAAATCAAATTCGCATGGCTTTTGCGAATACAGTCCGGAGAGAATCGGATTTCGAAATCATTGTCACACGAATAAACCGTGTTCTCACCCGGAAAGAAGTGAACAGGTACATCGAAAACTCACTGAAGGCGCATGGTGCAAGGAATACAATTATCCTCTTCAATAAACTCGATGTAAATCGTACCATCGTAGAAGCAGCTGAAAGTTTAACATGTCATAGCATGAAATTCGGGAGGACATACCCATGGACACACTTATCGGAGAAGTCAAGGACGATCCATTCCCCGAGATTTATAAAATGATCCAAGAAGCAGACGCCAGCAAATCCGAAATTGGCGATGAAGATACACAACTGGAAGCTGTCGATTATATCAGTGACCTTGAACGACAAGGAGGGTGCGCGTATGTTCATTTGCAAGTCGAACTGACAGGGTGGGAGCTGAAAGAAAGGTACACTGACCGTGGGGGCGATGAGATGAGATTGGCCGGCATTACCGCAATTCAGTACATGCTGCATATGAACATAGGCCGAACAAAACCGCCCAAGTTCAGTCCCGAAATGACAGGAGTTCCAAGTTTCAGAAACGTCTTACACAACATTGTTGCCGAGAAGACGTACTGCAATTTGCAAAAATTCATATTCAAAATTCTGCCTCCACTGGTTGATCAAGGACGTCGCGTCATATTGAAGCAGAAAGAGAACGACGGCTTCTATCGCCTGCGGCAGCAATTCGGTGCACTTTTGGAAGCGTTCAAGACTACCATTGAAACAAGTGTTTCAAGTTCCTTAACAATAACTCTCCCACATATGTGGGATTCTGATACTAGGTCACCCGTCATGTTTCAGCTTGAAAGGAAGGTTGCCAGCTGG
Organism: Westerdykella aurantiaca; assembly: GCA_030412805.1. Classification (NCBI taxonomy): domain Eukaryota; kingdom Fungi; phylum Ascomycota; class Dothideomycetes; order Pleosporales; family Sporormiaceae; genus Westerdykella; species Westerdykella aurantiaca. The sequence continues at coordinate 5,762,633 of JASJFJ010000001.1, forward strand.
TCAAAAAGTGTTCCTTTCAACACTTACCGGATGACAATTCGTCATCGAGGTATTCCGAAAGGCAGTAAGGCAAAAGCTTACGTGGGAAGATATATCAATTGGAACCTCGATCTCCTGAGTGCCATGGAGAACATTGTAACGGAGAAAAGGAACAACAAGAGACCAAAAGACAGAGAAACACGGGAGCCATTACTTGAGTGGAAAGATAAAGTAATCGAACTTTCACGCACCATCTCGGCACCGATTGTTTCGCTCATTCGCATCTTCCTCCTTGAAGTACAAGAGGCTATTGAAAAAGGAACTTGTGACGAGAAACTCAAACGTCGCACTAGAGAAGCATGGCAGAAAGTCGCTGCAACTGTTAAAGAGCTAATCGATAGGTTACCCCCGGAAATGGAGCGCAAGATCAACAATGTCTTCCGCACAATCACAACCGAGGAGGACATACGTTGCACAATAGCGTCACTAAATACTCCAGAGTATGAGAAAATAGAGACGCCGCCATGCGGACGGGGAATGTACCATCGCCTTAAAGAGGGAATACACAAGACGTTTCTCGAAATGGACGAAAACAGAAAGACATTCATTGATAGGTATGAAGACAAAGCCACAGACCTAATGCAAGGTGCTCTCAACTGCGTCTTGAATGACTTTCACCAGACAACCACTGCCAGATTTGCAGAGTTCGTCACGATCACTGAGGAGTTCTTGGAAAGTCAGGACCACCGAACCAAGGAATACCGGGCGCTCAGAACCAGGCTGGAAAGACAGATGCCCGTCTTTGAGAAACATCTTCTCGAACTGCAGAGGATGTTTCCTGGCTGCGCAAATCAAGGGGAGATTGAAGTGCGTCGACGTGCGACAAGGATAAAATGTGAAAACGAATGATAGTCTCTAGACTGAGTTTTTGAGGAGTAATGCTACTGCAGGACACATCAGCAACTCGAACATGGTCGATCAGGGCGTGTATCCTTTTTCCTAAATGCTTTCAGGGCTATTCTAAGCTTACAGTGCTTTCTTCTTTTCTGTGCTTTCAAGGCTATTTCATTTGTATATCCTCAATATGTCACATCTGCGCTTCTCTTCTTTTCCCCAGGAATGTATACGGCTTGGAATATCTCTCAACATGGCCCTTTTCTTTCTCTACATTAACGGGTCCCAAGATCCCTCAGGAAAAGCGGGCGGACCCTCCTTGGCGGTGCTAATAGTGGGATATATGGGCTTCTCTCTGCTTGCTTTCCTTGGAAGAAAACAGTTCCAAGTGCTGTATTAGCAATCAATTACATAAACCGACAGGATAACACACAGGAAGACATAGGATGTGTTATAGTGAAACTTAACATAGCTATGTGTTCTCTCAAGCCGGCAATGCCGAAGGTGTAACTGGTCCCCATAATCGCCGAGCCGATGTCCTTCAGTCGGGAATTGAGAAATTGGCGACAACAGAACATTCATCACGGGACAGGAGACATGTGTCTGCAAATCAGCAGGACGGAAAACTAACTCAATCTCCCTGGCCATCTTAGCGTCATTGGAAGGATTATGGGAGATCCCGTGCAAGCCACACGTATATTTGTCGAACAGGTCGCTCTCACTGTCAGGGAGGAACTCCAAACTCTTCATCAAGAGTACCAGAAGCTTGTGACGGACGCCCAGAATATGGTGGCCACCAGCGAAGATACCGTAGGGTAGGACCGCTTGAGAGCGACGTGCCCAAACAAGCGCGAGATATGAATCGGAGAACCCATACTTCCTCTAGAAACGACGGGGTAGGGGACAAAGTCTTTGGGGTCATATTTGAGCTACGGATCATGTTTGAGAATATATTTTTTGACATTATTGGAGTGCCTATGTACTAAGTCCGCAACATCCGGTCCGCATGTCGTTGCCAATAGCTCACCGCTGACGGTAGACATCTAGCATTAGATTGAGATTTACATGGAGTACTACTTTACCAAACCTAGTTGAGCCGAATGACGGAATTTGCATCCCAAAAGACCGTGCAGCGTAACAGGACAAAAGAGTTTGTATAGTCAATATAAAATAAATCACGGTAGCTCAGGGTAGAATGTTGTCATATTCATTGCCTCAAACTAAACTTGAAACGAAATCCGGGTTTGGCCTTGTCTTATGGCCAAGAAAATAGTTAGCAGCTCCTCTCAATCCTACCATGACTAGGAAACTGTATGGTGGCGGGTAGGGATGTTGTAGTATTAGTTTGGCTGCGCTATGCATCAGTGCAGAGCATTTCATTTTCGTCAAGATCATGGTCTATGTAACTTTCCTGTGACCTTGTTGATGAAAGCTCAATGCCGGTGAGCATATGGAAAGCCGAAGCTATAGCACTCACCGCTTGGGCTGAAAGAGCGGTGCAGCGAGGAAGCCGCTCTCACCTTCTCACGTCCTTCCAAATCCCGCCCTACTCTCACATCCATTTGCGCAAATATATTCTGTATCCCACTCCTCCCTGAACCTTTCACCTGATTCCTCAACTTCTCTTTCACCACCTTGGTCTGCAAGCGCAGCTTCGCGCTCACTGAAAGCGCTGAAAACCTGACAAATTCCTAGTGAGAGAGCGTTATCGAATCCTCCACCACACACCTCTCTTCATCCGTATTTCAGACTGGTGACACGGAGCTCCAAGAAGACATTCGCCTTAAAATCAAAGTTTTTCTTTGACTTCGCAATTTCAGTCTCGTCACTCCCACTGAAACTTTTATCATAAGCCTACCATATAAAATTACTCTGACAGAATCTATATCTAATAGCTTACAAGCGGAATGAATACTACCGACGAGATTCTTTCATATGAAGACTGGCGGGGCCAACTAGGCCAAGGGACGCCTACGGAACTTCGTAAACGTCTCAAAGCATCAAAAAAGTTTACTCCATATGATCCAAGTTCGGAGACTCGGCCAGATCACCCGTGGTACAGCTTGAGAAGACGTGAAATCGATGCTGAAATTCGCTCCATCTCACATCTTGTCATCGACCGGACCTTGAATGCGAGACCCGTAGACACAGAGATTCATTCCCTGCGGACTTTTGCGGAAAACATTCAAGAGGTGCCTACGAAAATTGCCCAAGAGATCGTCTTGGTTGGTATGCAAGGAGTAGGAAAGAGTCTCCTCATCAATGCTATTCAAGACCGTAGGACTCTCTCCCAGACATCTGCTGAAGGGGGTGCTTGCACAGCATCTGCCATAAGATACCTCTACAAGCCCGGGGCTGATGAACGTGCGGACATATATGACGCCAAAGTCCAATTTATGGATGACGAACATCTTCGAGAAGTAGCTGATGAACATGCAAGACGATATATGTATTGGCACTTCACCGATTCACTAGAGGACCAGGAAAGGACTTATGAAGATGAAGAGGCTGCCAATACCGCCGCGGAATTCTTTTCACTCGTTTTCGATGAATCGAACAGTCCCGAAAATGCTGAAAAGTTGGAAGAACTTCTTACCGAACAAGGCATTAAGGACGGAAGCCTTGTTGATGAAACCGTAATCATGGCTCATCGACACATTGCAAAGAATGAAGCAGATGAAAGTCGTGCCAAAGCCATTCACGACTTGCCAGGTTCGGATCTTATGGATGCAATTGACGGTCTTATCGCTCCCCATGAGACGCGCCCTTCCCTTTGGCCAATTGTTCTTCACGTCAACATCTTCTTAAACTCTACGCTGACCAAGAATGGCGTTGCAATAATTGACCTTCCTGGTATATTTAGTCTTGTAGAACTGCCAAGTATCGTGCTAATATTTATAGGTCTGGGCGACTTGAATCAAAGTCGAACTGCGGCTACGAATGCAATCCGACGGAAGGCGAACTTTGAGGCAATTGTAGCGAAGTCCGAGAGGGTCACAACGGACGAGGCTATACACAGACAACTCAAGCAATCGATCAGGGCTCATGGTGCAGAGAACAAAATATTGATACTGACCAAGATCGACGTAAGTCTGATGGGAGTGGAACGTGTTAAACACAAATAACACTGCGCAGGAATATTTCCACGATTATCATCAAAATGAAACGACGATAGCCCGCTCCCGAGAGAGTCCGTTTCCAAAGATCAAAAAGTTTCTAGAGGCGGCTGAAGAACTTCAATTTGATGCGGAAGAAGAGGATGAGGACGAGGAAGAACTTCTCAGCTCGTACCAGGAGTACTTGAACGAGCGTGCGAAGATGGCCTTCATTCAAAAGCGTGCCAACAAAGTGGAAGACAAAATGCGACATGCCTTCAAAGATATTGATCCACATCCAATCAAAGTATTTTCTGTTTCGGCCAGTGTTTACGTGGAATGGATGAAAGTGCGACGGAACGGCGTAAAGGCTCCAGCCTGTTCGCCCGAGATGACAGGAATACCCAGTCTGAGACGCTTCCTGCTCAGCATGTCAGCTAACAACAATTGGACTGCCTACAAGGAGCATATGCTTGTTAAGCTTCCCCGTCTGTACGAGAAGATCGCAAGAATCACAGATGGAGAACGCAAGCATGATGCATATGCTGCTATCCGCCCAAGTTTTACGAAGCTCGTCCACGCTTTCGAAGCTCAAATGCATAACCGGTTTGAAGAGTTCACAGCGCAAACCATAGCTGAGTGCTGGGTAGGGAACAGCGTCAAATTGAAGCGGATGGAAAGACTAACCCACGTGGTTCAATTGTGGGCTGAAGGCGTCGCATGAAACACGTACAACAAGGCGCTTCGCCTGAGGGGTATTGTGAAAAAGACCAAGGCTGCTAAGTACAAGGATAAGGGACGCCAGTTTAACTGGAATGAGGAGCTAAGTCAAGAAATACTCCCTGACCTGAAAAAGTGGAAGCAGACGATGTGTAAAAGAGTCTCGGAACTGGCAGAGGAGCTCAGCAAGGCAACTGTGGTAGTGTGCCAAGAGATATCACAGGCCATTCTCACGTCGTGCTTGGTACAAGAGTTGAAAGTTATTGCAAGGGAAGAATGGGAAGGTCAGAAGGCCAGAGTCCTTGAACTTTCTGGTCGCCTTGAAAACATCCTGAAGAACGAAGTAACGAAGACCTTTCAATTCGCAACCACTGAAACGGACACTCGCTGCATGATGGCTAAACTCAATTGGTCATTGTTTGAAGAAATTGAGAACATGGCACGAGGTGATGGTTTCTTCCATCGCCAGCGTGAAGCAATGATGGCTTCTCTGGTGCAGCCCAACTGGGATGGCCGGACTATGCTTGACAAGATATCGGAAACTGTGTGCGCAGCGGCGAAATCTAATCTACAGTGCGCATTTCAAAAGTTCCTGAGTGAGATATCGGACGAGCTCATGCTTTTTGATGAGCACATCTCGGAACGCGTCCCGCCGGACTATGAGATTACATCGGCGGATCTACAGATACGGGCATCGCTTAGAGAGTTGTTGCCGGAGTTGGACGCAAGGATCAAAAAATTGCAGTTGGTCTTTGCGCCTGAAGAAACGGATACCAACCCGGAGCAAGGCGAGCTTTTGGGCGATGAAGGACCTGTGGTTAAAAGGCGAAATACCAAAGACTCGCCCAGCAGGCGGTCGGTGGATGGAATTTGAATTTGGTGTTTCTGAATTCATCATCAAAAGTCTCCATTGACTTTCCATTCGTATCCTCCGGCGCGGCTTCTCGGAGACATGACTCGCCCTAGTCTTTGCGGCCATCACCAGATGCCTATTTCTTACTGGGGCCGATTCTTTGGTCTTAATCAATTCATATATGCAGCAAAATATTGACAGTGCGGTGCAGAGCGGACGTGGTTCAACGCTCGTGGTAGTTATTTCAAAACTAGGTATATCAATCTTACTCCTCCCATATAGTATTATACGCCTGTCTTCCAAGATCCTCGTTATTGAGAACAGCAGAAAAGAATCCCAATTCTCGTCCCGCGGGGTGCTGAAAAGAACATTAAGAAAATGGTGGTTACAGTTGGCTCACGCGCCGTTGTAAACTCTGAATCTTCACTTCCAGGGTATGATTCTCATCCTCCTTGCGGTGCAACTCTTTCTGGAGAGCTTCCTTCTCCGAGCGCAATGCCTGCAATCTTCCGCCCATCTTCTCGCGGTAGCTGGCATGTTCCTCGTGAATAGCTTCCACACGGTGCCACTCCAAGCCTGAACCTGATCCAACACCCGCTCCCGATCCCGTAGCAGTACCTCCATTCTGCAACCGCGCAATCTGGGCATCTTTAGCCTTCATCTTTGCTTCCAAATCCGTGACCGTATCCTTCCAGGCTTTGTGCGCAGTCATGCGATTGAGATCGTCGATATTCGCACCGCCCTTCAGCGTTTCGATTTGCGACAGAAGATCTTGATTTCTCTGCTCGAGCTCCAATGCACGCTGTTCGAGTGCCGCAGCCTTTGCCGCAGCAAATAGGTCCATTGTACCTCTCCGCTCCATGATCACACTTCCAGGGCGACCGCTATGGCCTCGGCTAGGACTCGAGCGTCCAGTCTGTGAGCCCTGCGCCTCTAGCCTGTCCAGCTTTCTCGTCGCCTCTGCAAGCTTCGCCCTTACGGCTTGCAAGTTGACAAGGTCGTCGTCGCGGAGCTTGGTCATGCCTTCCAGCTCGCGACGGGCTTTGGCAAGCATCCCTCGAATTTTGATGTTATTCTCCACGTCTTCATCACGAAGTGCAAAGAGGGCCTCATGCCGTTTCTGCCACGTCTTCTTTTCCTCGCGAAGAGCCTTGAGTTCAGCGACCATCTCGGCATAGTCTTCTGGAGTGACTGATACAACGGGGTTGGCGCGTTCCATGAAGACGAGTTTCGACATGAGGCTGGCGAGCTGTGTCTCTAGGGGGCCGGGAACATGAGGGGGTGGCGGCGGCTCGGAAGTCTCTTCATCCTCTTCATTCTCTTCATCGAGCTTGATTTCGTGCACTTGCTCTCTTCTCTTTGGCAACGACGTTGGCGTCTTCTCCGGGAATTCGAAATCGTGTTCGTCTCCGCCTAGCGTCGAGCTTCGTGAGTGGACATCATCGTCCGGTGAGTTCTCCATAGGTTCTTGTGGATGTCTGTGCTGCGTTCGTAGAGGGGCTGGTGCGATTTCTGTGACTTGCGAGGCGACTCCAAACTTTTGGCTCAGTCTTGAGACAGCAGTTCCGGACTGCTGCCGTCCTGATTGCCACATGGCCGGGACACCGTTGGAGGGAACTGAGGGGAAGCTTGCGATTTCGTCGTCGGCGGCGGTCTCCGAGGAGTGATCCGATTCGTATCCAGTACCTCGTCGTTGCATCGGAGGAGAGCTTATAGAAGGGGAGCGGCTCGATGAATGCATCGAAACCACCGAGTGTACTGAGGTAGTGCGTTGAGATCGGGATGGCGCGCGGTTGGCTGTCCACATTTCCTGCACGTTTCTCGTATGTGGACGAAAGCAATCTGTTTACGGTAAAGGTTGGAACTGGTAGAGCGATTGCGGCTTGAACCAATGAACGGAAAGTGAAAATGGGGAATGAAAGCAATGCAGGAATTCAGATGCTTGAAGTTTGACCGAAATATCAGCGCATCATGGCCTTTTGATCTTGAGATGATGGAGGTCTGAACGTCCGTGGCAAGATCTGAAACGCATCCTGATACCGAGCATTCTCCTTGCTCCGACCTGCGACATTGGCGCTATATATCGCGGTACTCCCCTAACAACCATCTCCTTGAAATCACTGCCAAGCACACCTAGGACTGCGATCATCCCCTTATATTACCCGTCGACATTCACGGCCTCGGGACTATGATACAAATTATCGTCACGTGATCGTGACTGCGGGTTTGGGAGCTCGATTTCGGAAGATCATAATCATCGCACAAATGGAGGTTATTCGTACGTATCGAAACGTTGACCGGAATACAACTGCATGGTAGAAAACAGCATCAACATAGGAGTGGCTTCGTGCCTTCGGGACGTCCGTATGGAGTAGAGATTCGGTTGTTCCTGAAGGTCGGAGTCTCGCAAGTGCGACAGTGCGACCTGAAACGTATCTAGCGTCAGCCTTGCACTTAGCGGCATTCACTGGCGACGTTCTCGAACATAACCTCCACTTCGCGACAATGCACGCTTCAGCCTCATGTTCCCCAATAATCACCGAGATGATCCTGCAGTTGACAGGCCGCGCTTTGACTCCGAGTTCTCCATATTGAAAGGGGTCATAGTGTTGCAAGATTGTGATAGGTACCTAGCCAGGGGCATTATCCAGACTGGGGATTGATAGTAGGTGCTTATAACCTCTTGTAAACATCTAAGGTAGACGATCGATTTAGGAAAAGTCCTATACACCAAGATAGGAAATTCTCACTGACGTCGGTGAAAGTTGTATCACGTGACTGAGCTTCCGCCATCGTCAAGTCCAATGATGAAGTACAGCAAAGAACTATGTTGACTTCAGGAAACTTCTGGGAGCTCTTGATCCCCTCGGTGATGATTCCTGGTTTCCTTCGTTGAAGGAGCTCGAACGCAGGGGAGTCTCTCCCTAGGTCCCACAGAGTGGTCTCGTATGACACCCTACAAGACTCACCCAGCTCTATCCAGGAGGATTTTAAAGACTCTTTTGGAAAGCAAATTCACGCTGCTTCGCCTCCTCGCCCCGCCATGGTCTCAGTCACTCATCACGAATCCATTCCCTTTCACTGGACGCCTGGGGATGAGAGGGTAGAATTCTCGTGCAACCGACTTTGGTGCCTGGTGCCTGGTGCCTAAACTTGGCGTAGGTAGAAAAGATTGGTCACTCTATTATAACCTTACCCAGCGACTTCGCGAAGGTGCAACAGCAACTATGGCCGCAGATACCAAGGGGCGTTTCGAGGCTTTCGACGACATATCTAAAGAGCTAGGTTCTTTTATTAAGAGCAAATCATCGATGTTCGCATGTAGTAAAGAAATCCCCATAGTAAGACCTTCATTTCCGCGTACTTGTGCGCTATCAATGACCAACAACTTCAGGTCCCAACCGAGAAACTTCCCGTCCCCTCGGCGGCTGTGGCCGCGGCGCCCGTTACTCTTCGTTGGGACTCTTCAGAGTCCTTAACGACCGTCTCCAAGATCAGCTTCCCTATCAACGAGAATGATGATACGCAACATGCTAGCCTGGTTCACCTCTTGAAAGATTGCCAGCCCGCCAGTTTTTGGGTATCAAGGCAATGATGTCCACGATGAGTCCTACCGAAAGGCGGCAAATATGGACGCTACTGCCTTCTCCGTCGACTTCTGCCCTTATGCTCTTGAGATCGTGAACACAATTGGCCAACTCCTTCTTCCAAACGGAGGAACCGGGCTGGCCGGTTGTGGAGTAAGGGCTGAACTCTATAAGCTCAATGTAGGCATTTCTCTCTGAACTTCAAACACATCGCATATGAGCATGGCTTACACATATTAGATCTATTCGTCTCCATCTGGGTTCTTCAAGGCACATGTAGACACACCGCGTTTTGACAGTCAGTTTGGATCTCTTGTCGTGTGCCTTCCGTGCCACCACGAGGGTGGCCAGCTGGTTGTTCGCCATGCCGGCCATACTATGACCTTTGACTGGGGAACGTCAGGATCTGGTGGTAGGGCTTCCAAGTCAATTCAGACAGTGACTGTGAGCATGAAGTGCTCGAAGTGACGGAAGGGCACCGCATCACGCTCACTTACAACCCCGCCTCTGCCATGTTCCTGATGTTGGCGATCTGGCGGGAGACAGCCCAGCAATGGATGCCAAATCCCTCCCTCTGTATAGCAAAGTCAAGGATGCGCTCAGTGATCCCTTGTTCATGGCCAAAGGTAATTACACTCTGGGCTTTGAAAGCTCGTCATCGAACGGTCGTCACTGATCATTAATAGGAGGATATCTTGGAGTTTTGTGCCAACACGCATACGCTCATTCTACTCGCGAGGGCATTTGGCGTTTCCCGCTTATTCTCAAGGGGGCAGACACGGCTGTCTATACGGTCTTCCAGGCCCTTGGCCTTCATACCTCTATCCACCCGCTGCTGGACCTGGGTACTTATGACTGGCTAAACCCTCGCTCTGGTAACAGGCAGCGGTTGGCTGAGTGTGATCCGGACACATGGAAGCTTTTTTACAGACAGGACGGGTCGAAGAATAAAGACGGTTTCGTAAAGTACGTAGGGAATGATTTGCGCGAGCTTGTCGTCACTGAGAGTGGCGGAGGAGAATTCTACGAATGGAGGGATGTTCTTCCGAAATTTGCAGGCGACTGGCTGGAGGTGAATTGGCTGATCCGGCCTAGGAAGGGTACTGGTTCTGTTAACTTCGTTCATCTGACGGTACGATACACCACTCTAAGTTAACTGCAATTAAGACTGACATATAACAGTACGGAAACGAGCCTGGCGTCAATTCCGTCTACAGCTATGCAGCAATGCTTGTCAAGATCCCCCCGGCTGGCGAGCGTGTCCCAGCTTAAGTGCTCCGTACATGGCATTCCATGTTTATCCTCCCTACAAACGGCACAGGTAGGAGAGCACGGAGCATGATCCTGTCGACGTGGCATCGGTCATTATAGGGACGATTGCACTTACGGGGGTATACGACGATACAATCATCCATTGGAGGCCTGAATGGAGGTAGATGCGGCAACGTGCAATATTGCAATACAGGTTCCTTACTACTATACTACTTCTATACTCCCCCAGTCCTAAAACTGCTTGAGTCTAATCGCGGTGATCGTGAACGAAAAAGGAATGTATATCCAAGTGACTCTCGTATACACACGACCTTCTCTTCCCAAAGATCATTCCACTGGGTTTCGTAACACCGCTTGCCATGACGTACTTTCATTTGTAAAGGTTTGGCCCTGAATGCGCCAAATTATTCTTCCGGACCGCCTTCTATCACTCCCCGCTCGGCTGACAGGAGATTAGCGGGAACGTGCATGCTGTAACCTTAATACAACAGCTTTACAAAAATATACCTCTAGTTTTTCTAGACAGTAGACAGTAACGGCAAAGGAAGTTTAAGATAGGCGACGCGTTCATTGTGTCAACCTTTCGCACTCCGATATCTGTTCGTCATTCAAATCTCCAACGTGTGCCAGATCATGATCACTTTCCCGTACGGCCCCTGCACAACTTACCGCATTTTTAATAGTGATAGCATGGGCCATGAAGCACTCAACAATCATTTCGCTATGTCGCTCACAAACGAGCCCACGGATAAGGAAGCTTACAGTGGGACCACTCCCACGGTGCCATGTTTCACTTCGGTTTATTCGATTTCATTGACTACGTCAGCTGTCAGCTGGATTTGTGCCGTTAAAAGTATACGGGGTGCACATCGAGATCTCAGAACTACCATCGGGCACGCAAATTCGCCAAAGAAGATATTGTCTTCTGTTGCCCATACGTGTGCAACACGGGACGGGATATCCAGAGATCATGCCAATGAGAGGGACATTCGCGATTCCGCGATCTTCACGAACCAGAAAATCAGTTATCAGTTATCAGTTACCAACTTCAAAGAGCCTTTTTTGGGGGGTTCAGGTTGGGTTTGTTACACATATTCCTGTAGGCCTAGGGCAACACCCAGTCATGAAAAACAGGCGAGAAACTCAACACTGGCCTAGCAAATATTTGGGGAATGCAAGCTATTAGCAAGTTTAAATCGGTTAGGCTCGAATGGAGGCCTCCGAAAGATAGATGGATGTGCCGACATAATCAACAGACGTGGTTGACGCAGGGGCGCGGACGCGTTACCTCTCTTTACCCTCGCGCACCCCCGTCCCCATGCTCCAACACACCACCACCACAACCAAGCCAAGGTCGTTCAAGTCCATCGGAAGACTATGCGAACCCACACATAACCGCATCCAGATGAACCGTTCCGACCTCAGGACAACGCCTGCATCGCGCCGTCTTTGGTCATAACGTTCACTACTAGTCCAGTCTTGCAACTCTGCCTGTCGAAGTATGTCGTCCTCCGCCTTTAGCCCATCTATATCGATTCCTTCACCCTAACATGCACATATACTTATATGGTATTGTCACCAGTCCTCCAGTATGCGCTTCCCAAAATCGCTGCCAAACAATATACAACCTCCTTCGTGCCACCTGTCGTTGTCTCCCGTACCGTATCGAACGTTCCGCTCCTATGTTTTGCAAAGACGCGGAGTGTAAAGTTGCTATAAGCTAGTGCGGCTTTGCGCACCCGAAGAATTGCGTCGATCAGCGTCTCTACTTTGACCCCGATTATCAATGGCCCCGGACAGTGGAAAATTCAACAATTGTCGAAAGATGAGTGTTATGTGATGAACGATGAGAGACCACTACTTTTCATGGACACCCGTGCTGCTACCCATCAAGCTACACATCGGGCAGAGACGACATTGATGGGGTCGATATCGCAGTGGAGGCAGCCCTTAATGATGGAAGGTTCGCCGTCACTGCAGTTGCAGCTCTCTTGAGCATCACGGCAGCATACATCTGGAGTAATTCGAATTGAGAAGGGTAGATCCAGATCACACGACCCAAGGGCAGCGCGGTGGTGTTCAAACTGTCAGCTTTGGCGGCTTCCTCTTCCATTGCATGTCCCATACGTTTTGGACCTTTCTTTGGACCCTTCATTGCACCTCTTTGTACTCTGACGCTGTCTGGGTGGCTCATCCCACTGAAAAGCATCGCAATGGAAGGTATCGGGGATCATGACTACGCATAACACATATTGTACCCCCGGGGGTATATCTTCCAGCTCAGGTCCATTGTACAATGCTGCTCCTGTCGCATTGCGCGACAAACGACATCTTCGAGATGGTTACCTGGCCGACATCGGCCAGTCCATTGCTCTCAGTTGTAGAGAATACTCGGCCATGGTACAATTACGCTACTTCGCAAACTTCGGGGCAGATGGCCGCCAGGATGTGTCGAACATTGGAAGACGAACTATGGACGAGCCCGGCCCAACCACATTAGCAAGTTGACCACCCCGCAATCACCGCCCTAATGCGATGCACGTAATTTTCCCCGGATGCTGGGAGTGCACCTGCATGGTCTGGGTGCTCATGTGGGGCAGACAGAATGTTGGGATGACCTGGATGACTGGGCTGCGGCACAGTCATCCCACATGGACGCAACCTTCGCTATTAGATGTTTCGCACCTTTTTCTGAGGCTGTCATTTCCATCGTTTGATGCCATGCTCTCCTGTCAAAGGGGATCAGCTTGTCCTCTTACTACACATATTCACAAATCTCAGGTGCGGCTTGTTCACTATAAACTTAGGCCGGTGATACCGAGCTTCTTCTGGGAGACAACCCACACCCTCGGGTTCTCCGATGGTCCCTCAGGTTGAGGTCGCCTGGGTTAACAGCTCGCTGACCCATGCCGCCATACTGATGCAATTTTCTTTCAACTTCAGTTCTGCTGCCATATTCAGATGACTCCCTGTCTCGTATTCCGCCTGGCGTGCGGCACAGTTCCATACAGGGTGACTTGTACTGTACACACCACAACGCTCAGCCTGACGGACGGCCTCACCGTTGGAGCCAGCCGTGACTCCTGCATTGGACATGGTAAGACGCCACAAACGCCTTCTTGTCTTGTGAGAGGGTTGCGTTTGATGTGCATTATTCCGCAAACTCATATTGGCCACCGATCTTATCATGCCCGCATCAGCATGCAGCCGGAGACAGGGACTGTTTCTTTTGGCCATTCTCTGTAGCAGTGTTCACGAAAGCTGCGGGTGTGTCACCGCAAGTTGTCCTTCGTTGGTTGATATAAAGTGACGGAATGCCAATGCGTTCTCCACACTTCTGGCAGTGATCGTTGCTACACCTCACTTTGCACAAAACATTATTGCCTTCGACTTGGGAGTCAAACCATGGCTTCCTCATTCTCATTGTTAAGTCTGCCTCCGGAAGTTATAGTCAACATATTGTCTTTCCTTCCGATCCAGTCCCTCCTTCGTTTCTCACAGACAAATCATTATTCAAATTCCCTAGCCGCATCAAGCCTCCAGACACTGTCTTTGGGAATTTACACAACCCGCCTTGCCGGCATCATCAGTTGCTTATCGGCGACCAGGTATCCGGAACCGAAGCTCATCAGTTCATCCTTCTCGTCTAGTATATGTTCTTTCAAAGAGCCTACGAGTACGAGCCAAGAGAGCAAGGAACTTGATATAGACCCCGAAGAGCACCTTGGGAACACTGACCCTTATGGTGTCGCGGTCTCCATCCCGGAAGCCCAATCCTTCGACGCCACCACAATTTTGTTCTTCCACAATGCCCTTATGAAGAACATCATCATTAGACATGGGACGGCTTTGTGCAATCTAGAGTTATCCCTCTGGACTCTAACCGTACCGATAGCAAACGCAATAGCGGCGCTACAAGGCCTCAGAACACTCTCTATTCGTATCGAAGCCTTCCCCCAAGTACGCGGACTGCCTGGCGGTTTAGTTGTCGCCCAACGGGCCGAACAACGTGAAGCTTGGAATATTCTTACCAGGAAGGCCGCGTGGGCACCACGCTTGCACGCTCTTCGGTTAGAAGGGGGAGAGATCTCCTCTTCCCAAGTCTCTACGCTGCTTCGCAAGAGCCGTGGGTGTAGAGAGCTATGGCTCAGCAAATGCACGCTCGTGGACAAAAAGATATGGATATTCCTGGGGGACGAATTGGCAACGGCCAACGCCTCGCTACGCATCCTCGGCATTATGAGATGCGGTGGTCAGCTCGACGAGGAAGTTCTCGAACTCATTGGCAGAATCAAAGGCTTGCAGGTAAGCCACCCCTACCCAGTTCGCTGGGTCGTGATACGATGAAGGTGGCGTGGCTCATCAACCAGTAGTTTCTATCTTTGCAAGGGATGGCGTCTTATACTTTCGACAGCGAGGTTATTGAAAAGCGGAATAAGGAATGTTGGCGTATTCCAGAGTTCATCCCCCCGGTTCCAACAGCTGTACTGGGGACGGTGATTGAGGCCGATCGACTTTACATGTAGGCTAAAGGCCGCATGCTGATCCACGCTAATTCTCAATATGTTCTGGAGGTGAGAGGTAGACAAGTAATTGACGTATTTGAGGTCCATAACTGCTCGGCCATGTGCTCAGGACATGAAAGCCTCGAGGCTTACCTGATTGGCTCATTCTTCTAACTTAGTCACGGTACCGCTTATCTAAGACAGACAATTTATAATAAATGGTATCTCACTCCGAGCATCACTCGACCATCTTCTGTATTTGCAACTTCTGAATCGTCAGGTGCCAATCATGTCCGGTCTAATTGAGTTTATGAAGCGTTGCTACACCGTTTTCTTCCCTCCATCAACTCCCAAGAGTGAGGATGCTCTCCGATTTGGTATCCTCGGCGCAGCGAACATAGCGTACGCATACTTAATGGTTGCTCAAAGACTATGGCTGATTAGTTTTAAGTCCGCACGCACTTATAATTCCAGCGAAGTCCCATCGGGAAGTAATCATAGCAGCAGTTGCCGCGAGGGACCGTCAAAGAGCCGAAGCATTCGCGAAGCGGCACAGCATTCCCATCGTCCATCAGACTTATGACGACCTGATCACAGATCCATCCCTCGATTGCATTTACATTCCTCTCCCCATCGGGCTGCATTATGAATGGGCTACCAAGGCCCTCAAAGCTGGAAAGCATGTTCTCCTCGAAAAGCCATCCGTATCGAATGCGACTGAAGCACGATCACTATTTCGGCATCCGATACTCCAGGCCCCTGACGGTCCTATCCTACTGGAGGCATTCCATTATCGTTTCCACCCTGCTTGGCAGCACTTTATGGGACTCTTCGATGCGGCAGATGTGGAATTCGTCGAAGTGAGAAATAGCCTTGGTGCGGGCATCTTCAGTCTCGACGGCATCCGCTTCAACTATTCATTATCCGGCGGCACGCTGATGGACTTTGGCTGCTATGCGTTGAGCTGTATTCGCGCGGTATTTGGTGAAGAGCCCTCGTCCATCGATTCCGCCTCATACCGCCCTATGCCAGAGGGGTTTGACCAGAAATGTGACGAGGCTGTCTATGCGACATACCGGTTCCCGAATGGTGGGACGGCAAAAATCAGCGCTGATCTGCAGGCCAGAGGCGGATGGCCGTTCCCTGCTCTGACGAAGAACTGGCCAAACTTTGCACATATTCTGGCGACCATAACTGTCCACCTGAAGGAGAGAAAGGGAGTGGGGGATGGGTCTTTGGTTTCCACCCATCGGAAAAAGATCGTATTCTGCAACTACATGGGACCCCACCTGTACCATCGAATTGATATCACCAATGAGACAACCACAGATTATATGTCTTCTTCACAAGGTAGGAAACCTAGGCATTCAAAGAAGACCGAGTATAAGAAGGTGTACAAGTGGGAAGATGCCGATGGCCATGGTCCGGGTTCAGGCGAAGACTGGTGGAGCACCTATCGGTATCAACTGGAGGCTTTCGTAAACAGAGTGAAAAGGAGGCCGGTCTCTGGTGTTTGGGTAGATGGTGAGGAGTCCATCAAGCAGATGGAATTGATTGATGCGACGTATATAAAGATGGGATTACCGTTACGTCCGACGAGTAAGGGCTTGCAATTGGAGATCGAGCCATAGCATCTACTATTATGCACCCCGGCTATTGCCTAATACTTCATCTGTGATGATTCCATCGCTGGATAATTTTACACGAGAATGTCGTGAGTGATTCCCTTCGCCCATTTCGAGCAGAGTAAACAGTGAATTACCACATCACGTGAAGTTGCGGCGGTGCAAGATGTGGCTTGCCCTTCCCGCAAGGCTCGCATTCAAAAATGTGGCGAGTGGTTGGGGCAACTCTGTAATCCCTTAAACAGCAAAATTCCAGGGGCATCTCCTTCAGATAGGATAGAGCCTATGCCTTGACACATTTGACTTAGCTAATTGCGTCCGGTGCTAACGTGTTGCTAGCAAGTCATCTTGTGAGGGGGAAGGGGAAGCGGGAGAGTAGTGCGCCAAGAATGCGACGCATTTTTGAATGCGACGGGTCCTAGCCCAGCCTTATAAGCTTGTCGTGACGTCGGACATTCCATCCCGAGCTCCACTTCACCACAGCACCTGGACACATATTTTCATATGTTCGTGCCCCATTCTTACAGACTTGCATTCTCTATGTGCAACGCGCTGCAGTCGCCTCGATCATGCTCGGCTTCACAGCCTCCCGCACACAGATTGCCGCATATCTGTTTGGTGTAGCTCTCTTCTCAATATCGTTCCTGGTGTTCCTGAACTCCGCGATCAGCTTCGTCATCACTCAACGAATCGGACAGAGCCACAACGTTGGAGATGCGGTTGGGACATTGGGATTTGCAGACGAGCTTGTCGCACTGGTTGCATGCCCTTTGTGGGGTCTGCTGAGTGACCGTGTTGGAGTAAGAACTGTTGCTGTGCTTGGGTACGCCATCGTGGGCGGAAGTTTGTGGGTCTTCGTTCAGGCGGAGAATGTGTATCCGCAGCTTCTTCTGGCGAGATTGTTCTTCAGTCTCGGTGCAACGGCGACGTGAGTTACCCGGAACAACCTTCAACGGTTACAGGACCGCGCTGACACTGCGCAGGGCTACGATGGTGACGGCTATCTTACCCACTATGACTTTCATCAAACCCGTGAATGATGCTCGAACCTCCCGTTGTGCTAATGGAACGTCACACACTATGACACCCTCCATATCCTCCGAACTTACGATCACGCCAGCTCGCTTCCGATCCAATTCACCTTCCTCCGAAGACACTGTAGCGCGCGATACTGGGGCTTCGGCGTCACATCTGGCCGGTTTGGTCGGCATGTTCACAGGGTGCGGCGCTCTCGTAGCACTGCTCATCTTCCTCCCTTTACCTACGCAGTTTCAACGGGCCGGTCGTAGTCCTGGGATAGCAGTCGCCGACGCATTCTATGTTGTCGGAGCTGTTGCTCTCTTGGTTGCCTTGGGAGTATTTTTTGGATTGAAAAGATTGCCTGGGGAAGAGGGAAAGGGACTGAAACATCTCTTCCATCCTCATTCACCAAAAGAGGATACGCATCTTAGCCCTCGCCGGAAGCTTCCGTCCTTGCCCCTTCAATTCTGCGAAAGCATCAAGCTTGGCTTCAAGTCGCGTAACATCGGCTTGGGGTATCTGGGCGGATTTGTCGCGCGCGCTTCCTCCGTGGCCGTGTCGCTCTATATTCCCCTGTTCGTCAATACCTACTTCCTGCGTACCGGAGAGTGTTCGGTTGATCCGGACGATCCCCTTGATATCAAGCACTGCGCGCGCGCATATAAGCTCGCAGCTGCCTTGACCGGAGTTAGCCAGCTTGTTGCACTTATTATGGCACCAGTCTTTGGTTTTCTTTCTGCACGATACCCAAGGTTCAACATTCCGTTGTTGTCGGCGGCGCTCGCCGGTGTAATAGGATATATCGCGTTTGGAGCACTGCCCAGTCCGGACCCTCGGAGTGAGAACGGTTCTGGTGGTGTGTTCTTGATTGTCTCTCTACTTGGATTCAGCCAGATCGGAGCAATTGTGTGTTCTCTAGGACTTCTTGCCCGGGGCATTCACAATGATGGAGCTGGAAATGAGCACTCTGGACCAGTGGACGAGCATGCCTCGGGGGAATATCACGACAACGCTGCTCATATGTCGACAGGGTCGACACCAGTGGCGACGCCGAGCGTGGAAGAGGAGGCGCCGCTGCTTGCAAATCCCCTTCACTCGAGACATAGCTCTTCCGATTCAAAGAGCTTGAATCATTTGAAAGGCAGCATTGCCGGCACCTACAGTCTGTTTGGTGGAGCCGGTATACTCCTTTTAACAAAGGCAGGAGGCTCGCTGTTTGATTCGAGTGGACCTGGTTCTCCGTTCTTTATGATGGCATCCTTCAACGGTCTGCTCCTTGTTGTTTGCATAGCGCTGTGTGTCCAGGAGGCGGTCCAGGGGTGGCGGAGGCAGAGTGTCACGTTGTGAGAGCTCAGAGATGCCATCTGTAACGTATAAAACCCTGTGGGAAGAACATAATTGCAGAACTGATAATGGTCTTGAAAATAAATACATGCCATAGATTACCTCTCACTCGCCTCGGGTGACGCGTACAGTGGCACCTCACCGTGGTGAGAGTGAGTTTCTTCTCAAGTCTTCACCATCCCGAGACTGTGCATTACATGGACGTTTTAGCCAGTCGCATCGTATATGAGATGAGAGAAGCAAGCGCACATTTGTGGGACCATTCAGATTCGCGTTTGCTGTTGGTCCGTATAACGACATCGTAGCGGTGAGTGAAAGGCATGCCTGTCACCATCATCACCACCACCAAACAAGCTCACCATAGCGTCCGGACTCCTATTGTTCTATTGTACTATTGTACTATTATTCACCTCACGCCCCCAGTCATGGCTTCTCCGCCGCACCCCTAAAGTCTCCTCCTCTCTCCAACCTTTTTCGCTTTACGTCTCTTTCACTTCCCCTACGATCTCGTCAGTCTTTCCAGCGCGCAATATCTCGCTCAAATAAGACGCAATAATGGCCAGCAGCGCGGTGTCGCTCCTGGCGCTTCGCCCTGCAGTATCTCGAGACATGGTCAAGGTCATCACGACAGCGCTCCCGGCCGAGTCAGTGAGAAGGATCCTGCTGCTCATGTGCAACGAACTCCTCAATATGGACGCCAAATCCACGCTGTGGAACGCACCGATTCCGAAGCCCTTTACCGTCTCGCTGAACACGCTATACGACCGCCTGCTCGACGGAAAACTTGGTCCCACGCCCTTCAAGCTGCTTCCTCCAGAGCTCCTATCACAACCGTCTTCGCAGACTCCCTCGGTGACGCAGCCGTGGGGAAATGTGCAAACACTCACATCATCTCCAACCCGCACGACCACTCTCACCCCGGAAGAGCGCCCCCTCCAAGACTTCGAAGACCTCTACTACGCGCTCCTTGCCAAAGTCCAGGATCTCCACCATACGCTGTGCCTCCGCGTTAGGAACGGCTTCACGCCCGCCCAGACGCCCATCTTCCCCGCCGGTCCCAGCGTGGTCGAAACCTGCGCCCAACTGCAATACTTCTGGAACGTGCTCAACGACGCCAGTCTCGCCAAAGCCTTGGACGACGCCGTGTGCCGGGCCCGCGTCGACCAGCTGCACGAGGAGATTGTGCAGGAGATGACGAAGGGGCGGATTTCCGAGGGAGCGGCGGGGCAGTGCATGGAGGACTTGTACACTTCGTTGAATGCGGTGAAGGAGGGGGAGGAGCAGATGCCGGGGCTGGCGTGGATTGGGGGGTGGGCGCCTAGCATGATCACGGCGTGGTTGGAGGAGAAGTATATGGCGTTGTTGAGGAGAGAGAGGGAGGCTTGGGAGTGGGAGCAGAGGGAGAAGAGGAAGGGGGTTAGGGAGCAGAGGAGGAAGGAGAGGGTGCAGAAGGAGAGGGAGGAGGCGTGGAAGGATGGGTACGGGGATCCCATTCCCGATTGGGAGGCTGAAATGATGAAGGTAGCATTTGAGCAGGAGGCCTCTCACGTGCAGGAGCATGGGAGATTGCTGAGGCGGGCCGCGGGTGGAAAGTACTCGTGCGATGAGACGAAGTGAGCAGAATACCGGCAGGGAGGAGGAATTGGGTGTGCGGTCCGCTTTCTTCAAGTGTGCTGGATGAAACATTGAGGGGCCGGGGGCGGAGGGCGGGGGGAAGAGTTGTAGTTCAAAGCCAGTCGTTAGGACGGCATCAAGGGGTTAGCTCAGAAAAATTGTTTATTTGTTCACCATCCGCGTAATCCCAATCACTTGTTGAATACCGACAGTGACCAACATCAAGAAAATCCCTAAATCCCGAGCCATCTCTTATGAAAGCAACCGGAATTACACTCAAGTTTTGTGAGCCTAAAACGGTAAGTCAGGTGTTAGAATTGCTTTTTCTGAGTAATCTCATCACTGTATGAGGATTTCACATACTGTTTGAGCTCCTGAAGATCCCCCTATTCACTGTAGCCACCCGGTAGATATATCTTGAGGATTTCTCACCTCTCAGATAGTTCAACAAGTCATATTTTCAGTTACCCACACAAAGATCCGATATGTTTTGACACGGACATCTCTGGTCAGCCGCCGAATCCCTCTAGTACGCGGGTTCCAAGTTCGGAGTTTTTCCAGGGCCCCTACTTCTATCTTCCCATCTTATGAAGTTTATGGGCCATTGATGAGCCCGGACTTTGTTGGTTGGTATACTATTTGATGTTTCGCCATTATTTACGTTCAATGCTCCAGTATCTTCCATGGAAAACAAATAGCCTTATCATTTTTTGAGTGGATGAAGAGAGGTAATAACGATCGTGCGAGTTTGTGTCTATGCCTACAGCCAAGTGTTTGCAGTAATTCGAAGGGGGTTAAGTAGATAATTGTTGGAATAGCAAGAAGTATGATTGCCTACGGCTCTGAATCAGGGATTCGTCTTCAAATCATTGATAGTGATCATGTAAGTAAATGGTTGAAGGCAGCCCCCTTGTCAAGAAGTGGAAAATGGTGGCATCCCTCCTATCACAGTACGGCACTTTCGAAAGCACTTCTCCCTTTCACCTGTATCTGCTAGGCTTGTTAGCATACCCCATTGTCTGGAGCCCGACATGTTTGAATTGGTAGAGTAGTACTGCATGGGTTCCCCGCTTCCAAGTTTTCCACGAACGGTTCGAGGTTCCGAACATCCGTTTCTTTGTTCTTCAGCGCTGAGTCGAGCTCTACGTAACGTCGCGGGGTAGTCGATTCATGATATTCGCAAACACAGAATCGACTATATGTGGCGCTTTTCGCCTAAGCCATTTACCGCGCCAGTCGAACCACCAACCACCAACTACACCGTTAACAAGAACGTACGTGTAGCTAGCTCCAACCTCACCGTGACGGAGACCATCCTTCTCGCGCGAGGTGCTTGAACCCGTTCTTTGAAGCTGAGCTTACTTCTTCTGCGCGAACCAATCAACACCTGGCGACGTTCCGACAGAGGCAGATCACGGTACACAGCATGCTTCGACGCGTCCAATCAAGCACCATTGCAAAGCTTATCTGCATAGTCTCCCAGCGATTCGGAAACGCCTAGTTCTTATTTGTTGCGGAAACTCCAGCGTGCTGTGAAGGCGCAATGCCCCGATCCAGCACTCGACACTGATGACGGGACGATCGCGCTTGGCATGGACTCGGTGAAAGGCTGTCCGCAGTTTTCACTGCTATACACATGAACATGTGGCTTGCGCTCTAGAAGCGCGGTGCGGAGAGCGATGCACTGTTCAATCCCATAAATACTGCCTCGCCGTCACCGTCTTTCCAACTGGTTCCTACCCTACTCCCCAACGCACTCAACCCACACCCACTCTCTTCCTACATTACAACTTTCACCCGTTTGATTCGAACTCCACCCACCTTAGCTCTCACGATGCGTCTCTCCAGCATCACCTCTCTCCTCCTCGCCGGAGCCCTGACTCTCGTCTCCGCCAACGGCAAAAACCACCCCAAGCCGCACTGCAAGGACGGCACGCCCATCACACTGACGCCCGACCAATCCAACTACCTGTACAACCGGACGTACGTCTTCGAGGAGCTGGCGCCGCCGACGCCCCCGGCAGTCAAGTGCTTCAACAAGCAGCCGTACGTGCGCGTCGTCATCCTGTTCAAGCGCAACCCGAACGTGTCCGAGGAGTACTTCCACCTGCACTGGAGCACGTCGCACGCGGACCTCACGATCGCGGCCAGGAATATGGGGATCCAGCTGATTCGGTATAACCAGGTATGCGCCGAGTCCTTCGCGTTCCTTTCCTTCCTTCCTTCCTTTCCTACACGTCCCTGTCACCGTCCCCTTCCCTACACCATAACCACCCCTACTAACCGTATAAACCAGTTCCACCAAACGGCACAGCTCAAGTCGCAACTCGGCTTCCTCTTCACCGCCGGCCTGCAGTCCCCGCCGTACGACGGCATCGCGGAGCTGTTCGCGCGCGACATGGAGCACTTCACGCAGTTCATGACGGGGGTGCTGGCGGACGGGCCGATGCAGTCAGACATTGCGCGGTTCGTCGACACGGCGCAGCCGCTGCAGGTGATGACCGAGTACGACAATCTGGTGTTTGGGAGCGCGGCGCCGGGGATGGGCGGGCGGGATGGGATTCAGCCGGGGGGGTTGCGAAAGCGGAATGGGAAGACGTGGAGGGAGGGAGGGATACAGTGGACTCGACATATCTGCGGATAGGTGAAGTGGATAGCGAGGAATGAAAAATGGATAACGATGGAAGAATAATGCGTGATAAGTGGCTGAATGATGAGGATAGACGGCGAGATTGACGACCAGTGATGTAGATAGAAACGCCTCGAGATGGACGAGTATTCTAAGCAAAAGCAACCTTATTCCCCGCCTTAATGGACAAGCCCAGGAGCACCGCCGTCGACGCCACCCAAACCACGGACCGGAAGTACGAGTACTTTTGTCGAGTGACGTTGATGTACAGCGCGGTGTACACCACGCGGAGGGCCAGATACGCTCCCATGGCCGTGTTCAGTGTCCCTGGGGGGAGAAGTCAGCGTCTTGTCGCTCACAAGGTAGAATCAGTACTCACCACTCCCCAAGCCCGCCCAGTTCCCCACGGCCACGGCGCCAATGACCAAGGGCGCGTTCTCCATGAGGTTCTTGTGTGCGGCCTCGGCGCGCTCATAGCGGGCGAAGACGGCGGCGGGGACGGCGGACTTGTAGGTGTTGTTTGTGTCTGTGCCGCGGGGGTTGGCGTTGTTCCATTTGTTGTTGTTTGCGGACTTGAGGACCTTGACCTGGGCGAGACTTGTAGAGAGCAATGGAAGTGTGGTGAAGGGGAATACATACAGCATACGCGTGGGGAAACAGCGCCAGCACCCAATAGGCCGGGATTGCGTAGAGGGATAGATTCGGCGTCATTGTCGTTCCGCGGTATCAAAGACTCAAGACTCAAAAGCTGGATTCCAAGATGACAAGAAAAAATCCCGAGGAGATTCGAAGGGACTATATAGTTGATAGCATCGACTTCCTAGCCGGAGTCGCCGTAGGCTTGTCGTTGGGTGTCTGATGCAGCTAACGCAGAAGTAGCGAGATGGTGTAGCTGAATGGGGGATAGCGTGGTATGTCGCGTAGAGTGCTTACCACGGCAAGGCATTGAAGGCAAACGGATTACGTTGGATTTCTGGCGAGGTTCCTAGGCTCGCAAGTCGTACTCGAGGGGGAGACTGTTGTCCCGCAAGGACTGCTCTTTGCAGGATGGAACAGGCTTTGCGAATAGGGTGCAGTGTGTGATTGGATGGTCATTTACAGTTTGTGCCTAGACTTGTGCAAGGGCGTGGCACAAGTTGTAGAAGTGGGAAATTTGATGAGTGATCAGAGTGGTATACCGCGGGTAGTCGGCGTCTTGGTCCATACAAGGTTGTCCCGACACGGCATGCTCCGCACGTTACTACTAGCCCGATTCTTTCGTCCGAAGCTCCAAAGTCAAACGCGCAGTGATATACCCAAGCAATGCGACAATGCGAGTGAAGCCAAACTCCCGAACGCCGGCACCTGTGCTCACTAGTCTCTCTCTCTCTCCACCCGCGCCGGAGCCCCGAAGCTGTGAAAAACCGGAGCATGCGTCACGGACGCGCTCTTTCTACAGCAGCTTTCCTTCATGATATCTCTCCGCCTCCTGTCTCCGACGATCGTTCCGTATCCTGCAAACCTTCCGTTTATTCGATCTCAACGCTTGCGCTCAAACCAGGGCGAGTTGGAGAAGACGGCGACGCCCATGTCCATGGACCATTCGCCGACCCAGAGGTAGTTCTCGATGGCTTTTTGGATGGTGGGCTGGTCTTTGAAGGTATCTTCTTTGATACTGGGTCTAGCCGTCCCGCAAGGGGAGCGGGAGAATGTTAGCTTGTAGTTCAGGACCAAACAGATGGGCGACGGTAGCATGGGCGTCTCGAAGATGGGTGCATGGAGGCGGTGGAGTCGGAGAGCACCTACGTAAGGCCTGTGGAGCGGCGGATGCCGGCCAGGAATGCGGAGACTGGGGGCTGTCAGTATCCAGCGCAGAGCAGAGGGCATAGGACGACCTACTTAATACCGCGTCAAAGGCATAGTGGGTGAGTCTGCCGAGCTGTGGGGAGGATGAGCTATGGGGGATGTAGTGAGGCCCTCGGCGTACATACCACCATGGTCGGCGATTCTGTCTAGAGCTGTGGAGGGAGAGTAAGGCAAGTGAATGAGCTTCCTTTGCTTTCAATATCGTGGAGGTTGGGTACTGAGTACCGAATGCGGTTGGCGGTTGGCGGTTGGCGATGGGAAGCCGAGACGGCTGAGTCAGCACGACTCTCGGTGCGTGAGTGGCACGTGAAAGCGACCTGCTGGACCCTCAATGGCATTATTCGCATTATTGGAGCCGCACCGAAGCCGACGCGGGCATATGGCTATCTTCATCCTCGGGCACGGGGAATGTAGGGAGGAAAACTAGATCTACACGGACTTGTATATAGACACGCGCCTCGCCCTTCTGACTTTGCCCTGCCCTCTGCCATTCCCACCTGACCCTGAGCTCTTCTTCTACTACGCACGCTTCCAACGCCGAACACGGAGGCCACCACCGACGTCCTCATCCGCGTACGAGAGACGAAACTCGTTACTCAACCCAGAAAGCCAAACTTCAGAGGAGACCCCCCCCCGGCCGGGAGAGAGTTGAAATTTTCCAAACCAAATGGATAATGGCTTGGGGGCTGCCCGTAGCGGGCGCGTGGGCTTATCTCCAGCGGCGATGGAGTCCATAGCCCATAGTGGGGTGGTGGGCGCAGAAGCAACGAGGGCGCCCAGTGCCGCCCACCACACCCCGTGAATCAAAAGGCTGATACACCTCTTCCTCCCCCGACTCCCATCAATATAATAATAAGTCTGGAACTCGGCTTCACCGCTCTCCTCCAATCGACTCCCGTCTCATCCGCACGCTGCAGGACTTCGCGTTGCGCAGGGAAACGTTCCAAGTGTCCCGCTGTCGGCTGCCCCACGTACACAGTAATCCGATCCAAGCAACGCCCACCTGGCAACCCCCCCAACAAGAACCCAAAAGCTTCTTATTAGCAAACCGCGGGCTCCGCTCTGATTTCTCCTGCCTTTCCCCCGTCTCAACCACAACTTCTTCGGCGGAAACGGACCGCGATTAAGGTGAGTCCTACTAGTCAATGCCCAATTAGCCCCCCGGTTCCCTGAGCCCTCACCAAGCAGGAGCTGATGCCGTTTTAGCCTTCAAAGGAAAGCTCGCCGCAGAATTTCTCCCAGCGCGTCTTTTCACTGCCCCCTCCTCTCATTCATACCACAAGACACCCCCAGAGCCCAATTCTCGTAGCCGCAACAGCACCTACGACAACATGGCCAACGCCCTCACCCATCTCAACGCTGGCCGCACCCGTATCGAGTGGCTCTCCCAGCTCAACACCGAGTACTCCCCCGCCAAGGAGTACCGCCGCACCTCCATCATTGGTACCATTGGGCCCAAGACAAACTCCCCGGAGAAGATCAATGCTCTGCGCCGCGCTGGTCTCAATGTCGTCCGCATGAACTTCTCCCACGGAACCTACGAGTACCACCAGTCCGTCATCGACAATGCGCGCAAGGCAGAGGCTACACAGGCGGGCAGGCCCTTGGCCATTGCCCTGGACACCGTACGCCTTCAATCGCCGCCAGCGAGACCCACACGCTTACACTTTGAGTAGAAAGGCCCCGAGATTCGCACAGGCAACACCGTCGACGATGCCGACATCCCCATCAGCGCCGGCGATATCATAAACATCACCACCGATGAGGCATATGCCACCAAGTGCGACAACAAGAACATGTATGTACCTTCACGGCCAAGACTACGAGGCCTGGGTATTGACTGGAACCGCTTAGGTATGTCGACTACAAGAACATCACCAAGGTGATCCAGCCCGGCCGCACCATCTACGTCGATGACGGTGTCCTTTCCTTCGAGGTCCTCGAAATCGTCGACGACCAGACGTTGAAGTGCAAGTGCAACAACAACGGCAAAATCTCCTCCAAGAAGGGCGTCAACCTTCCCAAGACCGACGTCGACCTGCCTCCCCTGTCCGAGAAGGACAAGGCCGACCTCCGCTTCGGTGTGAAGAACGGCGTCGACATGATCTTTGCCTCCTTCATCCGCCAGGGAAGCGACATCATTGCCATCCGCGAGGTCCTCGGCGAGGACGGCAAGGACATCCAGATCATCGCCAAGATCGAGAACCAGCAGGGCGTCAACAACTTTGACGACATCCTCAAGGAGACGGACGGTGTCATGGTGGCCCGTGGTGATCTCGGTATCGAGATTCCTCCCAGCCAGGTCTTCATTGCACAGAAGATGATGATCACAAAGTGCAACATTGCAGGGAAGCCCGCAATCTGCGCTACCCAGATGTTGGAGTCCATGACCTACAATCCCCGCCCCACCCGTGCAGAAGTCAGCGACGTCGGCAACGCGGTTCTCGATGGCGCCGACTGCGTCATGTTGTCTGGAGAGACGGCAAAGGGCAACTACCCCGTCGAGGCTGTGACCATCATGCATGAGACGTGTTTGCTCGCCGAAGTCGCCATCCCTTACGTCAGCGCATTCGATGAGCTGCGGAGGCTGGCTCCTATCCCGTGCCCTACGACCGAGACCTGCGCCATGGCTGCCGTGAGCGCAAGTCTGGAGCAGAACGCTGGAGCCATTCTTGTCTTGACCACCAGGTAAGCCCTATCATTCCCCAGCTTCTCCCTATTCAAGCTAACCTTGAGAAGTGGAACCACCGCACGTCTCGTTTCCAAGTACAGGCCCGTCTGCCCCATCATCATGGTCACCCGCAACGCGAGGGCTGCCCGCTATTCCCATCTCTACCGCGGCGTGTATCCCTTCTACTTCCCAGAGGCCAAGCCGGACTTCAAGAACGCCCCCTGGCAGGAGGATGTCGACCGTCGCCTGAAGTGGGGCATTATGAATGCCATCAAGCTCGGCGTCCTCAACAAGGGTGACGTCGTCGTCTGTGTCCAAGGCTGGCGGGGCGGCATGGGTCACACCAACACGCTGCGCATTGTGCCTGCCACGGAGGACCTTGGTCTGGATCAAGACTCTTAGGCGGGGTTGCGAGAGCCCAATTCAGTGAAGCCTCTCATCCAGGTAGCCGCTGTGCATGAGAGGATGCCCGTTCCATGGGGCCCCGTATAGAAGGTATATTGGACGCGCGGATCGGACGAGGCAAGGCGTATCAGGTGCAAATTGGGACATGGTTACGACGCATTTGTAGTAGACTAATCAAATGCATCCAATGAATACATGAGACGACTCTTTCACCTTTGATCTTTGAATGTTCTGTGAGTAGGTTCTATATGAGATTACATGGCTCGGCCTACTTTTTGCTTCAATTCCTCATTGGACACCATCGTTAGTCAGCTGCCAAGCCCCTCCAGCACCGCACCTCTCATGAAACTGTACTGTGTAGAATCCCATATCTCATTGACAGACAATAGCTAGCGAGAATTATGGACCTTACTTCCATTCTCGCCGACTCGTCGGTTGTGCAACCGCGGCGCACTTCTTCGAATCCCCCATCGATCGCCGCTGCCAGTCCCGCAACCTCGGTCGCAAAGCTTCCCTCTCCGCCATTGTCCACAAAGCCCACGCGCAAGCGGAAACGACACGATCCGAAGCCCATATGGGCAGTCCTAGAACAGGAACAAGCCGATCTGCCGCTCAACGGGCACACGGAACAGCGTCAACCTGCTCGTCCACCGCAAACACCCGTCGCGCGCCCTCAACCTCCTCCAGTACCCATATACAATAACGGTCCTGCGCCTCACGCCGCGCGACCGTCTGTCGGCGCAACAGCACGAGAGCTCACAGGATGGCAGCGACCGATCACGGATGATCCATTCGTGTACGATGAGATGGTGCGCCGAACGTGTGACTTTATTTGGAATCACATCGTCGAGGACCGGGCACTCCGCACGGCCGTCGAGCAGTCGCCCGGAGCTGAGATTGAGATAGAGGCGCGTTGGGGGCAGATCATTGACCTGAACACCGGTCGGCGACTGGCTTCGGTCAACGAGACGGAATGCGTGATTCGACAAGACGCCGCGGCCGGGACCAAGTTCGAGAGCACCATGTCGCTCGTGCAACACAGAAAGATGAACGAGTTCCTCAATGAGCAAGTCGGCAAATCGAAGAACATGCCTTCGCGCACCGACATCAACTACAAGCACACCAAGGAAGTCGACATGTTCTACGATCTGGACCAGTCAGGCTTCGAGTTATTGGTGCCTGCAATGAGGGAGATCATAGCGCGGCAGCAGCACCGCCAGAGGATACGGGTCACACGCGACATGAAGACCGGCCAGGTCATCCGCAAGATCATAAAAGTCCGGATCGCAAACCTCGAAATCAGCTCCCCACTCACAGAATGGGACTATCGCATCGGCATCAACATCGAAATCGAGTTCCCCGGCCCCGTCGAGCCCTTGATCCCCGTCATCGAAACAGACCGAACCCTCAAAGACATGGAGCGTAAGAAAGACCGCATGTCGTATTCCTGGCTGTCCGCGTACCAGATCGACTTGACGCAGGTCGTCCAGGGCGCCAGCAGGAACCACGAGCTGGAGCTGGAAATCGACGCGAGGACGTTGCTCAAGGCGACGGAGAAGGTGAACACGCAGGACCCGCCGCCGAACGATTACGAGGCGCTTGTCGCAGGGATGCTGAACAATCTGCGGGTGCTGTCGAGGGAAATGACTCCCTAGAAGGGATGCTCCCGTTCAACGCGCTCTGTGGAAGCGGTGAAGCGGAAACGAGTAAAGCTGCGCAAGAAGGTCAGGTTCGTTGGATTATAGGCTGCGTCTGCAACTAAGGTCTGGAGATGCTACGGTGTGTGCTTGGGCTAGCACGGGTTGGGTTTCTCGATTTATCACGACTGGGATGGAAGCATCTCGCGGCATAGGTGCGCTGGAGTTGATGCTTTTTTACGGATGGAACATAGAGATACCCATTCCTTTTGATATTCATTCTGTACGATAGTGAATCATGAGGTTGTTTCTGCTTGGTGTGGAGAGATGGGCGTGCATTGCTTCTTGGCTCACAACGTGTGAAGACAAGTGTATTTTTTTGAGCTCCCCAAGTTTGTTCTTTTTACTTAAAGGCGAGCTTCGAAGCTGATAAATATATGTCTCAAGCGCATTATTGAAGAAATGAAAGCAAGTTTCTGGCCCTCGATAGGCTGAACACTCGACCATGGCAAAGCACAGAGCATGGAGCATGTAAGAGGACGATTGCCTAATCGATGTCATCCCAAATCCAGCGCCAAGCCATGGTCTTGGCGTTTCGGCCTGGGAGCTGCTGCGCGCTGTCATGCTTCCCGCTCCGAAACCACCTGCTCGACAACAGCGCCCCAGCGCCATCTCCATCACCGCAGCATTTTATTCTCTTGCCTTCTCGTCTCTCCTTGAGCCCGGATCCCAGTTCATGCGCATTGCACCCTAATCCATCGACACCCTCCCTACGCCAGCCAGCAAGCCCGCGTGGCCGCCACCCAACAGCTCCGGTCCCTTCCACCACCTTCCCCAGCTCCCCTCTCCACAACCACGCTTTACTGTTCGGAGAACACAGTCTATCACGTCTGCGACAGCTCGCGGCCGAGTTTCCTTGTCAACCATGGTCGGCCTCACATCAGCTGTCGGCCTCATCGGCTTCCTTTCCGAACCGGATCCCGCCGTGCAGTCCTTCGCGCTGCAGCGGTTAAACGAGGAGATTGATCTCCTCTGGCCTGAGGTCGCCGGATCCGTCAGCCAAATGTAAAGGATCCCGCTGGAAACCGCAAGCTTTTCGACGATCAAACGCTAACTTGTTATCAGCGAGGCCCTCTACGAAGATGAGTCGTTCCCCGAACGAGAACTGGCGGCGCTTGTGGCGGCAAAGATCTACTACCAGCTGCAAGAATACAACGAGAGCATGGTCTTTGCATTAGGCGCCGGCAAGCTGTTCGACATCAATAATGACGGGGAGTTCGAGGAGACGATATTGGGTGAGTAAAGACTTGTTTATCCCATTCACCCTTCACTTGGGCGAGACGGGGACTCCGGAAGCTCTATCCACCCTCTGTAGTCTCTGGCTAACGTGCTTGGACAGCGAAATGCCTTGACACCTACATCGCCCTCTCCGCTATGCACAACCCTCCCACGCCCATCAGCAAGGCGAACCAACCGCCTTCGCAACTGCAGACCTCTTTCCCCACGAACACAACCGGCGGTGCCAGCAAATCAGCCGGCCTGGCATCACCCATCACGCCATTCTCACAGTCCGCCTTGCCCTCCAAATCCCTCCTCTCCCGACAGGATTCAGATACGTGGGAGCCTGCCGTGGCGGGTGGCGGCAACGCTGGGGTAGCCGGAGCTCATCCCGCACCGCTGGTTCTGCAGCGGAGCGTGCAGAAGAACCTCCAGGCTATCATACGGCGCATTTTCGAGAGCTGTTACCAGAATGGCGACTTCAAGCAGGTGGTGGGCATTGCCATCGAAGCGCGTAACTTGGATGTGCTGCGCGAGACGTTCTTGCGCGCCAGCCAGACCGATAAGAAGCAGGGAAAGAAGCCTGCAGCTGGCGCAACGACTAGGAGTGAGGAGTTGATGGAATACGTGCTCGATATCTGCATGAACATTGTGCAGGAGCGGGGGTTGAGGAATGAGGTAAGACTCCACGGTGATTGATGAGAAGGACAGGGCTGATGCATACAGATCCTTCGTCTTATTCTCGACCTGCTCAACGACATCCCCAACCCGGACTATTTCTCGATCGCGAAATGCGTCGTGTATCTGGATCAGCATACCATGGCTTCGAATATCATCCGTCACCTCGTGCAGCAAGGAGATGCCAAATCGCTCGCGACTGCCTACCAGATCTCCTTCGACCTCTACGAGAACAGCACCCAGGAGTTCCTGTTCAAGGTTATGGAGGAGCTACCCGATTACGGGGAGAAAACAGAGGGCCAGACTGGAGCTAATGGCGACGCATCGCACAGACCTCTTTCTGAAGAGCCCAAAGAGTCGGACGGATTGCTCTCTGATGTGGACACGAGCAATGAGAGCCGCACCTCCACCGTGGTTTCTCGCACCAAGCAGCCGACTGCAGAGGAGCTCAAGGTGTACGACTCCGTTCGGGACGTTCTGAAGGGCACAAAGAGCATCACGCTCAACCTGGAGTTCTTGTACCGGAACAACCGTGCGGACAAGCAGATTCTCAACAAGATCCGCGATAGCCTGGAGGCGAGGAACAGTATCTTCCATACCGCCGTGACGTTTGCTAATGGGTTTATGAACGCCGGTACGACGAACGACACGTTCTTCCGGGAGAACCTGGATTGGCTCGGCAAGGCCGTGAACTGGTCCAAGTTCACCGCCACCGCGGCGCTGGGTGTGATCCACAAGGGCAATCTCAGTCAGGGGATCAAGTTGCTCAGCCCGTACTTGCCAAAGGATTCCGTTTCTTCCACTTCGCATTACGAGCAAGGCGGTTCGCTTTATGCTCTTGGATTGATCTACTCGAATCGCGGGGCGGGTGTCCTGGATTACCTTCTTCAGCAGTTCCAGGGCGCCTCCGAAGAGGTCATCCAGCATGGCGGTGCTCTTGGTCTGGGTCTTGCGGGCATGGCCACCGGTTCGGACTCGATCTTCGAGGCCTTCAAGAATGTTCTGTACTCCGATTCCGCCATCAATGGTGAGGCTGTCGGACTCTCCATGGGTCTGGTCATGCTTGGCACTGGTAACATCAAGGCCATCCAGGATATGATCCAATATGCGCACGATACGCAGCACGAGAAGATTGTCCGGGGTCTTGCCATGGGCGTTGCCCTCATCATGTACGGCAGGCAAGAAGCGGCCGACGTTCTCATCGACAAGTTGCTCGAGGAGGCCGATCCCACTCTTCGGTACGGAGGTATCATGACCATTGCCCTTGCTTTCTGCGGTACGGGAAGCAACAAGGCAGTGCGCAAGCTGCTGCACGTCGCCGTCAGTGATGTGAGCGACGACGTGCGCCGGGTAGCCGTCATGAGCTTGGGCTTCATTCTCTTCAGGAAACCCGGCAGTGTTCCCCGGATGGTCGAGCTTCTCTCGGAGTCCTATAACCCCCACGTCCGGTATGGCGCGACCATGGCTCTTGGAATTGCCTGCGCAGGCACTGGTCTGCCAGAGGCCATTGACCTGCTCGAGCCGATGATGAAAGATTCGACCGACTTTGTCCGACAGGGTGCGCTCATCTCCCTTGCCATGATCATGGTGCAGCAGAACGAAGCGATGAACCCCAAGGTCGCCAACATTCGGAAAACCTTGACAAAGGTCATTGGTGATCGGCATGAAGATGCCATGGCCAAGTTCGGCTGCGCTCTCGCTCACGGTATCATCGATGCTGGCGGTCGTAACTGCACCATTGGACTTCAGACACAGACGGGCAATCTCAACATGGCGGCCATTGTCGGTATGGCGGTCTTCACACAATACTGGTACTGGTTCCCCTTGACGCATTTCTTGTCGCTCGCCTTCACGCCGACTGCTATCATCGGCGTCGATCAGGATCTCGAGGTGCCTTCCTTCAAGTTCCACAGCAACACAAGGCCAAGCATGTTCGACTATCCTCCGGAACAGGAGGTCAAGGCCGAAGAGGCGCCCGAGAAGGTCAAGACGGCGGTGCTCTCGACGACAGCTCAGGACAAGCGGCGTAAGGCTGTGAAGGCACGGCAACGGCGGAGAGAGAGCATGGAGGTCGATCAGACGCCTACCACGCCGAAGGCCCCTGAAGAGGATAAGATGGAGATTGACGAAGAGACCAAGAAGGGCGAGAAGGCTGAAGGGGAGGAGGGCAAGGAAGGGACGCCGGCAGCCGAGACTTCGAAGAAGAAGGTCGAGAAGGAGAAGGTCGGGTATGACCTGGAGAACATGTCGCGCGTCCTTCCCGCCCAGGTCAAATATATCAGCTTCCCGGAGGAGCGATACGTTCCGATTAAGAAGGTCAGTCTCCGCCTCGAAACCATACCACGTCATCGTCCTAACTTGATTCAGCCAACTGGAGGTGTGATTGTGGTTCTTGATACAAAACCATCGGAGACCAAGAATTTGCTTGAACTGAAAGTGAAGAAGGCGGCGGCGGCGGCGGCGGCGGCACCAGGAGGTGCAGGACCCTCTGGCGAGGAGGCACCGCAGACGCCAGCGGCTGCTGCGGCGGCGAGTGCTCGAGATGAGAATTTTGCGGATGAAGGCACCGAGGAAGCTGCGCTGCCGAATGAGTTCGATTATCAAACGGATAGTGAGGATATCCCTGAGGAGGATTAGTGAGACTCCTGCTGAGGTACCCACTGGATTAGGGGGATTCCGTTTATTGTATCATCACTCTGGCCTGGACTGGCCTATGGAGGAGCAATCAACTTTGCATCGATCCAGGCGCAGAACGAGGTGGGAGGCAAGAGGACGGTTAGACTTGTGAAGCAATGTATCATAACACTTGCAGGGTTGGGTTCTATGTACACCTATTGCTCGTTACTATGGAGTTGAGGCCAGTTGAAGACTTCGAGGTCTTGGGCGTGTGATGTCCAATTCATCCCATCTTATTGGGTATAGCTTGGCTGAACTAGCAGCCGGATGCCGACGGCTTGGCGGACTTCATCCATCGAGCCTGCAAACATCGCCAAAAGTTGCAGCTCACGTCCACCCGCAATGAGCCTGCGACTCCCCATACCACGATCCGTCCCGAGCCAAGATGCGAATACCGTGTGCCTGCGGTGTTGGCGGAGGTTGTCTCGCGCGTCAATGCCGCGCAGGCAGCTGTTCTCTTCGATCCCGTCACCACGACAAGGTGCGGGAGCTGCGGGCAAAGGCCGGACGGCCATTGGAAAGGATTACTTCTGGCCGAACCCGTCGCTGAGGGAGGCTTTTGCTGGGTCAATAGGGGGAGCGCGAAGGGAATTGCAGAGCTCGGTTTCCGGGTCGGAGTCACGGACAGAGACCACGGATGCGGCTTCACGAACGAGCAGTGCTACACCTGCAGACCCGAACGAGGAAGTGCTTCCTCATCGGCGCAGGAAGAAAAGGAAAGAAGAAGCAGCGGCAGCGGCAGCGGCAGCAGCAGCAGCAAACTCGGACGCCTCAGCAAGCTACCCCATCGCCCCCGATGCGTCCGCCCAACTCGCGACGCTCTCTTCGAGCCTCCCCACACGCTCCATCCGCCGGCTCCTAACGACGTACCTCTCCCTCTCCAAACCGCGCCTCACCTTCCTCGTCGTCCTGACCGCCACGGCCGCATACTCCCTCTACCCCGTACCGGGGCTGCTCGCGCCCGCAGCGACCGCGACACCCTCGCTCTCGACCCTCACGCTCATCTTCCTCACCACGGGCACGGCGCTCTGCTCCTCGTCCGCCAACGCGCTGAACATGCTGTTCGAGCCCGCCCACGACGCCAAGATGAGCCGCACGCGCAACAGGCCGCTGGTCCGCAAACTCATCTCCCCGCGCGGCGCCCTCGTCTTCGCACTCCTCTGCGGCGCCGCCGGCACGGGAGCCCTGTACTACGGCGTCAACCCTACGACCGCCTTCCTCGGCGCCGCAAACATCGTCCTGTACGCCGGCGTCTACACGCCGATGAAGCGGCTCTCGGTGCTCAACACGTGGGTCGGGGCCATCGTGGGCGGGATCCCGCCGCTCATGGGGTGGAGCGCGGCGGCGGGGCAGTGCGCGCACGAGGGGTCGTGGCGCGAGCTGCTGTTCGGCGAGGGCACGGCCGGCGGGTGGCTGCTCGCTGCGCTGCTGTTCGCGTGGCAGTTCCCGCACTTCAATTCGCTGTCGTGGTCGATCCGCGAGGAGTACAAGGGCGCCGGGTACCGGATGCTGGCGTGGGTGAACCCCGCGCTGAACGGGCGCGTCGCGTTGCGGTATGCGGTGCTCATGTTTCCTGTGTGCATTGGGCTGAGCTACTGCGGCGTCACGGATTGGGGCTTCGTGGGCACGAGCAGCGTGGTGAATGGGTGGATGGCGTACCGGGCGTGGCAGTTCTGGAGGGAGGTCGGGCAGAAGGGGACGGCGAGGGGCTTGTTTTGGGCGAGCGTGTGGCACTTGCCGATTGTGATGGTGTTGGCGATGGCGCAGAAGAAGGGGTTGAGCGAGAGGGTGTATCGGAGTCTGTTTGGGTATCCGGAGGGGGAGGAGGAGTGGGATGACGATATCGATGAGCTGGAGGAGGATATCAGGGAGGGGACTTTGATCGGGGGGGATGAGTACGATTGAGCGGGTCGTGTAGGATACAATGTACGAATAGTAAGTCTGTCGTTGTTGCTATTGCCATTGCTGCAGGGCATTCGGCGTCCGTGTCTCCGTCACTGATTGC
This sequence comes from Westerdykella aurantiaca, assembly GCA_030412805.1. Lineage (NCBI taxonomy): Eukaryota > Fungi > Ascomycota > Dothideomycetes > Pleosporales > Sporormiaceae > Westerdykella > Westerdykella aurantiaca. Next base: position 5,798,965 of record JASJFJ010000001.1, read on the forward strand.
ATATCTATCCCTATCGTCAAACCTGGTAGTCCATACACAACGGCTAACAACCTCTTCAGTAGATCTACGTCCTGTCCGCATAGACGGTCCTCATGTTTCCTTTGTATCTCGCATATGTCATCATACGCGGTCTGGGCGACCGCATGTACATCTACGTCACTCACGGTCCTCTCATTTAGCGGGCTGCTTGCGCAACTCGAGATTTCGTGGTAGCGATGCCGTGCAGCCGTGGCGAGGGTGTGGGTGTGGTGAGCTTAATGAAGGGCGGTCGTGCGTATCGTGATTCTCTGGTTGGGCACAAGGGACGTGTGCGCTGCGCGGGTAGTGTAACATAAATGAATGGGAGGTCATGCGTAGATGTTGGGTTTGAATCCGCGTGTGCGCTTCGGTGAGGTGATGGTGGTTGTCAACCACGAGAGCAGCGGAGCCCGATGACCGCTGCGTTTCCGTTTCAACAGGTCGATTCCGACGTCTCGAGCAACGTATTCGGTCCTTTCTTCAGCGCTCGAAAGATCGTCACCGTCTTCCACTGCCTCTTCCGAGGAGGCTCGTTTTGACGTGCGAGGTACCGTACCACGCATACGTACTATAAATCCCAGCACACACGTTTCCACCCCCGATAAACCATCCACCAATCATCCCTCCATCCAACCAAGCGCCTTCTTCTACACCTCTCTTTAATTCCGCAATCAGCAATCTATCGAAACGGGACGGCTTTGGCGGCCTTTTATCCGTCGGCATTACTCGCGGGCCCCGTCCCCATCGAAGCATTTCTAGTATCTACGACTGGAAACGAGGAACGGGCTCGGAGCAATGGCCAAGGACGACACGGATCATGGATGGTGGGAGGCGTCTGGGGTGCAGGTGGCTCGCCCATGGGGTATCGTGGATAGATTAATCGTTAGTTTTTTTCGATCCGGCGCGTGCGTGTCGCCATGTACCCAGTCTGTAGTGGACACAGAAGCCCGACAGCAGGTGGGCAAGTGGGCGGGAGTAGTGTCATTAGTGGGAATTCGATATCCAGGTGAGTAATATGACGGGGATGGGGGATGGCGAGGGGTGAATATATATATTGGGCGGACCTCGTCCCAAGATTTGAACTCTTCGTTTGTGTATACCCACCTGCTGTGTAGTATCCATCCCATCGCGAAGATGAAGTTCTTGCTTGCTTCCTCGCTGCTTGCTGCGAGCGCTTCGGCGCATTATACGTTCCCGGCGTTGGTTGCTGGTGGCAAGGCGGTATGTCTGATTCCCTTTTTCCTCGTTCGTCTTCAGTGCCAGGACAAGAGATCCCCCTTCGTCAGAACATCATGAGAAAAAGAAAACCCCCCCTTCTGGGTGCTATCACCAGTGCTTTCTTTCATACCTGGGTCCTAACTCCACCCTCTAGACCGCCCAATGGCAATACGTCCGCAAGACCACAAACTACCAATCCAACGGCCCCGTGACCGACGTCTCCAGCACTCAGATCCGATGCTACGAGCTCAACCCAGGAACCGGTGCGCAAACCTACGAAGTCAATGCCGGTGACTCCGTAGGCTTCACTGCCCAGGCCAGCATCTCTCACCCTGGCCCACTTCAATTCTATCTGGCCAAGGTCCCTGACGGCAAGACGGCGGCGACCTGGGATGGCAGCGGGAATGTGTGGTTTAAGATCTGGGAGGAGAAAGCCAACATTTCGCCGAGCTCGATTAGCTGGAGCAGCTCTGGTGAGTCGTTCTCTCCATGTTTCTTTCCGGATCTTTCAATCTTTCATCATCCCAGAATCCACTTACCGTCCACTAACACTCCCACAGGTAAGACCCAAGTTACCGTGACCCTTCCCAAGTCCCTCCCCTCGGGTGAATACCTCTTCCGTGTCGAGCACATCGCGCTCCACTCTGCGTCCAGCGCCGGCGGCGCTCAGTTCTACATTTCCTGCGGCCAGCTCAAGGTCAATGGTGGTGGTAACGGAAGCCCGGGTCCCCTGGTCAGCTTCCCTGGTGCGTACAAGGCGAACGATCCCGGAATTCAAATCAACATCTACTGGCCTATTCCGCAAAGCTATACTCCTCCGGGACCGAGGCCCTGGACTGGTTAGATGGATACGAAATAGGGGGTGGAGAGGGCTGGTCGAAGGGCCTTTCACTAGGTCCATGAGTATCAAGTAGATCTGGCTGAATGTGAAAGTTTTGTTTGGACCAGATTTGCATTATTTGATTGATATCGAGATGTGAGCCCACATGTGACTACGGCGAGGCAGAGTCCTGTTTACGGTGAGAAGATTCCGTATGTCAACGAACGGGTATACCTGATCACATAGCCGCTGTAGTTCCAAGACCTTAACGCCTCCTTCTAAGCCTGAATCCCGTCTCTTCGGCATCACTATCGTTATCTCTCCTCCCTCTCGCCTTCTTGCTCGGGGGCTGTCCGGCCGCCACCGTGAGAGGCGGCCTTTTCCTCTGCGTCTGTGTCTGCGTCTCTGTGACCTGTGTCTCGGCAATCCCTTGAAACCTATTCCGCAGAGTGGCAGAGCTATCCGGTACACCCTCCCCATCCTCCATTAGACTATCTTCCACATGAATGACGTCAGGCTCCTGTGTCCTCTTCCGCATGGTAAACCCATGCTCAGTCTCCGACTCGCTCTCCTGCATTCTCGCTGTCCTTCTCCGTTCCTCTCTGCCTACTTTCTGCGTGCGCCTCGTCGACGGAGCAGTGCTAGTATCCTCAAGGAAAAATGCATCGCCTGGCCCAAACCCTTTCTTGGGCCTCGCTTCCTCGAGGGCGACAATCGTTCTCTGAGACCTTTCGGGTCCCCTCTCCGCTCCCTTTCTTCGGAATTTCTTGAAATTCTTGCGGCCATTCCACTCATCATTCCAGCGCTCCGTCGGCGCTGAAGAACGTTGAGCCGTGCGCCGTTGGCGCGGTAAAACTTCCATCTCTTCTACTTGCACCAAGCCTCTGATATCAGAGATGTCGACGCCCTGGAGAGCCTCGCGCAGCTTTTCTTCGTCGGCTCTGCGTTTTTCTTCTTCTTGTTGGAGGCGTAGGCGGGTTTGCTCTCGGACGTCGACATCTTTGATTCTTTTCTCTGTCCTTTGCAGATTCTCCAGGATGTCTGCAGCCTTCGTTTTGGGTTTCGTGGGAGTCGGCACTGATGCTTCTGGCTCTACGGAGGCAGAGATGCCGCGGGTAGCTGCTCTCCGTCGTTTAAGTTCGGCAGCTGCTGGAAAGAGCTCATCCTCGTCTATCTCTTCTACAGAATCATTCGCCGGTGATGCAAGGCGACGAGAAATCTGAGCCGATGGTGGGGCTTGGGACGACAGTCGCTGAGAATCCTGGGTGGGCCCTATCTGAGTGGCCATGGACATCTTGACATCTTCCATAGATTCGTCCTGGGTCTTGGGGACCTTCGCAGGAGGCTCGTAATCGTCGAAGCCGGTGAAGCGACTTTGCGTGATTCCGCGACGGACGCGTTTTCGGGGTATGACTTTCGCCGGTTCTTCCGCAGGAGTAGGCGTAGGTTCTTGAGCTTCGGATGGCGCCGCTGATTGAGAGGCCGTCATGCGTCCGCGTGCAAGGTCTTGTTCGGTTGACTCAGGCATGCTGGATCCCACTTCGATCTCAGCGGGCGGTCGCAGTATGGAGGACGTATCGACGGTGAGAACCGCGTCCAGGAACTCGTTCTGCTGGATGGAGCGTTGATTCAACGTTTCGTCCACGCCAACAACGAAATTCATGGCCCACTCTTCCATTCCCTCTGGATAATTGGACAGCCGAATCGTCACTACCGGCAGGCGCTTCAAGTCCCTGCACCTACGTTTTTCTCCCACTACATTCATCACATACCCCACGTATTCGTCTACTGTTGTCTCCCCAAATCGGAGATCATATAACAAGGCTTTACCACCTCCGGCAGCTACAACCTCCTGCAGGGTTTCATACTGGCTTTCATTCAGGAAGACGAAGGTAAGGCCAGAGAACACTTCTGACCGTCGCGGATCTGGCATCAACATCTGTTCCGGTCGCTTTACAGGTTCGAAGCCGCTTGGTGTTATATAATTCCCTTCCTTCGGCCACCACCCATCGAAATCCTCCTCCAGTTTCGAGCCTTGGTAGTGATCTGGATTCGTGTTCTGAGGGGTTGCAGCTGCTATGACGGCATCGATATAATCGGGGGTTACGATATATGTAGCTGCACATAGTCCTAGTAATACCCTCGGGAGGTTGCGCTTCACGGTGATGACGTGCGTCGTCCGGTCGTGGACGACATCTGTGGTGGTCTTAATATCGAGCGCATGGAGCTGTAGAGCCTGCGGCCTCCCGTCTCTTGATGCGAAAGTGAAAACCACGGGTTGCCAGGAGATCCTTCATGCAAGGTCAGTCACCGTTCCTACAAGCATGTCGCTGAATGGCCATCCACATCGCAACTTACTTGAACTCGGGATAATTCAAAGCCAACGTGATTGTATGGTTCGCCCCAGTCAAGACCATAGTATCATACTTCGTAATCGTCCCATCCTCCTTCGTACTCTTCAGGGTTCTCTCTCCATCTACAATTGTCCGCTTGCAGCTCAGATCCGTAATTTCGACGGGAGTCCTGGTATGTAATTTCGTCTGCGCCTGGTCAACACATTTTCCCGTCTCTTGTGGAAAAGAGGAATGGGACATACCCCGTCGCCTGCAGGCACTTCATGCACTTTCAGCATCATATGCTGTCGCGAGACCGACTTATTATCGATACCAATGGTCTTGCCATCCTCGGCCTGTCCGGTTTTTGCAGACGTCCGGCCGAAAAGGTATTGTGAGCCTGGGCGAAGCCATGTTCGCTTGCCTGCAAAGAGGGTCTCATGCTCAAGTAACCACATCGTTCACGACGCGGAGAGGGTGTGGTGACCAATAAATGTGTAATTGACGGAGATGTATAGCGGTCGGGGTGAGAGAGAGTGTCGACCGGAGTGCGTTGGAGGGAGTGGACATCGGGAATCCCTTCTGAGCTCTCTGAGACGAGTTTACGTCCTGTCTTCCTTCCATCAGCAGTTTACCACGTCAACGGACGCGGAGTCCAGGCTGCACTGGCGCTCGGGCCAAGTTGAAATCGCGTTGTCACGTGCAAGATTATGTAATTCAATTCACTCCCAACATGTATACGTATGTACAGGCAAGTATGCCTTCCCTCGGACCCTGTGGAGCTGTGGATATGAGAATTTTCAGAGATATAAAAAATCAGAGAACTTGGAAATTCCATTTCATTTCTTTAAAAGCTTTGCTCATTGCAGCATTATCATTCTGACAACATTCTGGAACGCAATGCATTTCGCTCTACCTGGATGATAGGTAATAATACTGCGCTTAGCGTACTCGAAAACAAACCCGACGTAATCGAACCTGCGTCTAATGTAACAGAGCAAACGCTTCCAAAACGCCCCAGCATTATTCCAAATCCATCATATCACAGTTGTACGCCAACGCCTCCCAGTAAAGGATGCTGACTATCTCGTCCTATCCAACGACAGTCGGCCCCAGGCCCAGCCCTACAGCACTCTCCTGCTCCCTCTCATCATCCCCAAACCCATCACCCAACTCCTCCTCAGCCCCAGCTGCAGCATCCTCCGCTCTCGCCCTCTTCCCCGCCTTTCCGCTCGCACTACTACTCCCTCCGCCATACCTGGCCGACGCCTCGTCCTCGGTCCCCGCAGGAAAATCGTCGGCCACAATCTCATCATCAACAAAAACCCTACTCTGCCTCCTCAACTCGGTCAAAAAGCTGCCTGTGCGCCTATGCCGATGTATATGCGGTTGCGCCGCCTGGGGTCCCTCATCTTCATGGAGGGCTGCAAATTCGTACATGGATGCTGGGCGGTGGTCATGCGAGGCACTCGGAGTTAAGAGGGGAGAGCGATCTCTCGAAGGTCGTGTCAGAGGCTCGCGTGGCGAGAGCGAGGGGAACCAGCCTGAGAGGCGCTTGGATAGGGAGGGGCTGCCGGGGAGAGCGCCATTTCGTACGTTCTGGGTGGCGATATTGGGTGGTTTTCGTTGTTGATAGGCCTCCGAGTCGGAAGAATCAGAACTATAGCTAATAGCCCCCGCTCCATTATCCTGTTTCACGCGTCTCAACAGACCCGCGACATCGTCTTCGGATAAGATGTCCGGCAGGCCCGTATCCCGCGTACTCTTGATGCGGAACTGGCGTCTTCCCTGCTGAATCAAGCGCTCCAGTTTCGCGCGATTGGCAATGAACTTCATCTTCGGGAAGGCGGACTGCTGGCCCACATGGATCATGCGTGCGAGGCGTTGAGGGGTGGGGTCAGACAGTATGTAGTAGAAGTACGAGGGGATGGACTTGGGCCAGATGGTTATCGTACCGCTGAAGCGCTGGAGCCAGATCTCGGACCAATCTTGGTTCATGAAGCGGGGTAGAAGTTCAAGGTGTCGCAGGACTTTGAGCCATTTATTCAGATCGAGCTTGATGTATTGCTCCATGGCAGAGCCGAGGAATCCGCCGCGCCAGCCCCGTCCACGGCGATGTGTGACGGGGCGGCCGACAGATCCGCGGGAGGAGAAGAAAAAGAGGTTGATATGCGGGTTTACTTGGCTGACGATGGAGAAACGGACGTTGAAGTGGAGGTTGAGGGCTTTGAGGGGAATGTCGGTGCGGAGACTGCCGTCTTTCCATTTGTGCCCAAAGGAGTAAGGGGAGATGGTCCCATTTTTGTTTTTCTTCATCAGGACGACGGGGTTGAGGATGCCAGGCACGGCGGCGGAGGCGAGGACAGCCGACCAAATGACACAGTCGGGAGAGGTAAGGTAGTTTGCCAGGATGGTTGGTGAATGAGGGTCTGAAGGTACGCAGGATACATTGAGGATGCGTCCGGTTCGCTCGTAAGCTTCCCGGAACGTCATGCTGCCTCGAGTAAACCATGCGCAGCGTCTCGCCCAGTCGAGACTGTCAAATCGTGCGCCGGTACGCCACCAACGCTTGATCCAGGTCCCTATATCGTCGTGACATGCTGTTATGCGATGCGCGAGAGCGGGTACTAGGAGCTTTTTGAGCTCTTCGTCGGTCCTGGTGCAAAGTAATGCTGCTACTAGGGCACCTCCAGATGTGCCTGTTATGACGTCTGGCAGAAGATTCGCATCGAGAAGTGCCTTTGCGACGCCAAAATGGTAGTAGGCAAAAGTCGCGCCTCCGGAGAGACACAGAGCCGTACGCCCAAACTGGGTGCTGATGTGCTTGAACATTGCCCTTTTGCTATCCGTACCGAGCTGAGAAGTCCTGAGGAGGAAAGAGAGCGAAGCTTCGACCTCGTCCACAAAGCCCTGCACCAGGTCCTTCGTTCCATAGTAGGTCTCGCTGTATAACCGAGGATTTTCGAAGCCGACGAAGTTATTCTTCAGACATGTTTCGACAAGTCCTCTCAGCTCCTCAACCGTCTCCTGATTCGCATTCCCGTTGGACTTGCTTCCTGCAGCTTCAGCAGACTCCGCTTTCTTGCGCAGCTTGGCCATCTGATCGCGCGCCCTCTTTATGGTTTTGCTGTCATAGTATGCATATTCATCCGTTTGCTTCCACGCTTCGTTACCCAGGTACGTATCCAGCTCTTTGGCCGACGTTACCCACTCCTCATATGAAGTTGCCTGCTGCAATTTTGCGCGAAGGTGTTGCCGCCGGCCCCTCCATGTCACCAGATGTTCGTACAGATAAATGTACAGGCGCGTCAGGGCGTAGGCTATGCTCAAGAACAACAGCCAGCCGAAGACCAAGATCAACAATGGCCACTTCAGAATAACGTAGACGACCCCTTCTCGTGTCTCGTCTTTGCCTCTGCGGGGAGGCTTCTTGGTTCCATTTCGTGGGCGAACGCGCTGATGGATCGGTCGCCAGTCATTCAGGGCGGTGATAAAAGTACGCTGGTCGAGCTGCGACTGGGTGAGGTCCTCGGTCGAAGGGGAGTTCTCCGGGGCAAAGAGAGCTCTTTCGAACTCTATGAAATCGTCTTCATTTATGAAGTCGTTGCTGTAGTCGGGGAGCAAGGTGTAGTCGAACGCGGCGGGGAAATATGGCCTAGGGCCATCGGTTTCTTTCTTGATATCAGCCATTATGGGGGTTGCGACGCTGCATGGTCTCTGTTCGATGGCTCAGTGAAGAGATCTGCAATAAGAATGTGCCAAAATGTCGTCGCGGTGGCTCTTGGTTCAATGGGTAGTGTGATCTATCCACGGGAGGTCTGACCACATGCACCAACTAGCCCTGGAGTGATGTCAGAAGGCACGTGCACTGGGTGTTCCTGAGCGTCGCGCCACCGTAGAATGGAACGCGTCTCCTTGGCGGGCGATTTCAATGGAAAACACTTCCCAAGCAGCGGTCTCCTCATTCCAGAGTGCATAATTGGGCAGACGTCCTATAGATCGATGAGGATCCGCTCGGTGGTGTCGATTTTCTCATGTCGTACTCCAATCGCGGCACGGGCACCTCGGCCTTCAAGAACATCATGTCGTGGGCTTCTAACTCTTGCCATCGAGACAAGTTGCGATGATACAGGTAAGAAGCCCTCGTCGATCTAACTGGCTTGCCGACTAATGCGAAGTATAGGCGTCGCAGTTCTCGAGACACGGGAGCGCTCAGATGGACAGACCGGTGCGCTGCTCCATTTCCACAAAAAGGTCACATCGAACAATATCGACTTCAAGGGGGTACATCCCCTCGCAGCGCTCTCTTCCCACCAAGAGAATCTGGCACAACTTGTAGATGAGGCTATTCTGCACCTACCACCCCGAAATCCACCTCATCGCACTTGCGAGAAGGGCGTGCCATCCGTCCTCGATGATGAATCACGTAGCTTCCGATCGAAGAGACTACCCGACTTCATTTCCGTTACACGAGGGCCGGGGATGCGGTCCAGCCTGTTCACAGGAATAGATACTGCCAAGGGCCTTGCAGCAGCATGGCAGGTACATCTCTAGTATCATAGCACGTCATCTGGAGCTGACCTCGCGAAGATTGATCTGGTCGGCGTGCACCATATGCAAGCACATGCCCTTACTCCTCGCCTTGTAGCAGCCCTTCAGAACACGTATCAAGATGGCCATACCTTGGAAACATCAGGGCCCAATGCTCCCGGCACATGTTCTGAATGTCCCTCACTTGTGACGCCTTCAAAAGTCAAGGTCGAGCCCGACTTTCCGTTCCTCTCCGTGCTAGCCTCTGGAGGGCACACTTTATTGATTCAGTCCACATCCTTGACTGAGCATCGAGTCCTGGCAGGCACGGCCGATGTTGCCGTGGGAGAGTGTTTGGATAAAGCTGCTCGTGTTGTTCTTCCATCCGAACTGCTAGAGAGTGCCAAGTCCACCATGTACGGAGCATTATTAGAACAGTTTGCATTCCCCCACAACCAGGTCGCCGAGTCGGGCGAGCCTGCAGGGAAGCCCAAAATAGAAGAGCAGGTCCACGCCAATTTCTTTCTGGAAGACAACACTGCAGAAGAGTATCAGGCAATGTACGCAACACGATATGCGTATACCGTACCTCGGAACCACGAAGAAGCTCTGCGGAAAAATGTCACCAAATGGGGATGGAGCCTCAATCAGCCTCTTGTGAGAGCTGGTGGTGGTGTGAAGAATAAGAGCTTGGAAATGAGTTTCTCTGGCCTGATGACCGCTGCCGAGCGAATAGCGTTATGCCAACAAGACGTGACAACTGGAAAGCCGACAAGATTTGCCAGATTACCTGGTGAACTCACAATGGATGAACGAAAAGATATCGCCAAAGAAGTAATGAGAGCTGCTTTCGAACACATCTCGACACGCGTTGTACTAGGACTGCAGCAGACTCTGACCAGCGCTTCCGACTCGGATAAGATGCCGACCGTTGTGATGTCCGGGGGTGTTGCAGCAAACTCTTTTTTGAGATACATGTACGAGACCCCTCATCACGTCGAACATCGACTCTGCTGCATCTGGCTGCAAATACAGAATGCATTCTGACAAGAGCCTTGCCCATTTCGCACCTCCCCTCTCCTCTTTCGCTCTTTCCTGTCTTGATACCTTACTGACTCCGGGCCTAGACTTGCCAGCACCCTTGTAGCTCATGGCTATTCAAAAACGAGAATTGTATTTCCCCCAGCAAGTCTCTGCACAGACAATGCGGCTATGATTGCTTGGGCTGGAATCGAGATGTACCAGGCCGGATACAAAGACTCGCGTTCAATCAGAGGTATACGGAAGTGGCCGTTAAATCAGCTTCTTTCACCACCAACCGATGACTAGCAACCATTTTGAGGCCTTGCCCCCGGCACATCCCCCACTTGGGCGGTATGTCCAGCCGAATGGCTCTTTTGCGCGATAGCGATTGCCACATTTCGTGTCCGTATTGATGCTGGCGGTCCGAGCAACAGGCAGAATGAAGGTGCCGAGGCGTCTTGGCCCAATAACCTCACTTCTGTGTTACTGGGTTTCAACGGGTGACAAGGAAACATGCATTACTGCGGTTCCTTGCAACTACCCGGACGCGTGGTGACAGATCTGGAGTGCGTCGCTTAAGTCGAGCAAAACCCGGTACTTCGTACATTTCACGTGCATCTTCGAGTGTGTTCTAAATACAGAACCCTGAAAATGTCTATTATCGAACCTGTACGCCGTTGCACATATTTCTCCGCTTTGTGTCGATCGCCAAGTTCGGGGAACACTGTCCTTTGGGGTTGCAGTCTGTGGCACACCTATTGCATAATAGGTGTGCCTTGCGCTCATTTGGCTCCCCTTGGGTGCTTGAATACATCCATTGGTCGTTTGTCGCCGCTGGTTTTTGCCATGAATATCAAAGAAGTTGGAGTGATGTTTGTCATCGTCCCGGTACAGCAAAACGGCATCTTAAGCCCATGATCGTAGTGGCGACGATATGCAAACTCGTCAATCCTTGTTCCGTCGACCGTTTGTGGCTGAATCCGTACAGGAGACCATAGAAGGTTAGCTGGCGAATCTGCTTGCTTCTAGACCAAACCGTGTTCCCAAATGCGAGGTGAAGAGATACGACTGGCGAGTTTATTGAATTTTTTGATGTTGCGGCGTTGCACGGCTTGATTCCCATCCCCTGTTCAACTGCAAGGGCATTCATATAAGCTTCTTTTCCCTGCATCCAATCCAGCGCAGGCTCGGCTCATTGCGGATCTTCGGTGCGACTTCTTCAATCTATGTTTCATATACCCATACTACCTTTCACTTTATCTCTTCGCCTCGTTACCCAGGCTCGCCAATTTTCCTCCAGCACTTTATACCTTATCCTCGCGGTCGCTAATTTTAGCATGCCAATCATGCCAACATACCTTATGGAGCTTGAAGAGGAAGCTTGCAATCCGAGAAATAATGAGAAACAGCGACCTAGAACCTGGATTGGGAGTGACGAACGGCTAGTTGCAGGACATCGAATAACCGACACGTGAGGAACAGTGCTCGATGGAACCCATGATAGTGGAGCCATTTCGTATCTTTCATTTGCACATAGTGCTTTCCGGCTGGGGAAACAGGTGACCGTGGGTTCAGACGTCATAAAACGTCCTACGATTCTCGCAAACTTCACAGGATCGTGGAACCGACAACGCCAACAGACTTCTTCAAATCGATCGGTTGAACAAGGCTCTGAAAGATGGCTCCTTCACATCTCAGTGCCCTGGCACTGCTCGGCCTGATCGCTAGGTACGGCCTCCTCTTGGTCCAAAACACCTATACTGACATTAAAAGTGTACATGCTCTACCAGCCAATCCCTTTCCTACTCCAAGCAACGAAATCAGCTTGGGGGATGGACCATCGTATACAATCTCGTGGGATACTGGAGCTCCGACAGATGACCCCGAAGAGACCTTGACTGCCCCTCAGCCGACCAACGAGATCAGCCTTGGTCCTCCATCCTACTCCATCAGCTGGGACGGCATTGAACCAGCTCCCGAGAAGCCCACTTTGCCGCCTCCACATCCCCCTTCAAGCTCTCGACGAACTCGGCGCCCAACTCCCATCCGTCCAACTCATGTGCGCCCCACTGTTCGCCCCACCGGTCCACCAGGACTTCCCACTCGTTACAGCGTGACTTGGGAGACTGTAGCTCCACAGAATACGGGAGGAGTGAGCTGGGACCTGAATAGACGCCAATTTGAAGAGGATCCCGAGCCAGTTCCCGAGGAACCGATTTCGCCACCTGAGGAGACTGAATTTCCTGAAGTGCCTCCCATTGTCTTGCCAACACCGCCAAACTCAATCGGAATTCAACCCCCTCGAGCCACGATCAGTTGGGGTCGCCGCCAGTATGAGGAGGATCCTGACCCTGTGACAGAACTGCCCGAAGAGTCACAGTTCCCTGAATTGCCTCCCATTGTCTTGCCAACGCCGCCAAACTCAATCGGAATTCAACCCCCTCGATATACCATTTCATGGGGAAAGAGACAATTCGAGCCAGAGCCCACGGGTCAACCTGAGCCCGAGTTCCCAGAGGACCCTGAATTTCCAGAGGACCCCGAATTCCCAGAAGACCCCGAGTTCCCTGGGTTCCCTCCCGTCTTGCCAACGCCTCCGAACTCCATCGGCATCCAGCCCCCTCGATATACCATTTCATGGGGAAAGAGGCAATTCGAGCCAGAACCCACGGGTCAACCTGAGCCCGAGTTCCCAGAGGACCCTGAATTTCCAGAGGACCCCGAATTTCCAGAAGACCCCGAGTTCCCTGGGTTCCCTCCCGTCTTGCCGACTCCTCCCAACTCCATCGGCATCCAGCCCCCTCGATTTACGCTCAGTTGGGGTAAAAGGGACGCATCTCCGCAGACCAACACCTATGTCGAGTTCACCAAGCTCATCCCGACCTTCGTCCCCCCCGTACTCCGGCCAACCTATGAAATATCATGGAACAAAAGACAGGATGAGGCTGAGCCCACCGATGGACCTATCGACCTCCCCTTCCCGACTCTTTTCCCTACGCCTTCCGATGAGGTTACCCTGAGCTCACCAGACGCGTCAATTAGCTGGGGGAAAAGAGAGCCTGTTGCACAGACCAACGACATTTCACTCAGCCCACCGAAAGCCACGGTCACTTTTGATGGAGTAAAGCCGACCAAGCGCCCACGCCCAACGGTAGTGAAGCCCAGCTCTGGATATCTGAGTTGGGGGAAAAGAGAGCCTATGGCACAGACAAACGATATGGATTTGCAGCCACCCACTCAAACGATCATCTGGGGAAAAAGAGAGCCTAGGGCACAGACAAACGATATCGATTTGCAGCCACCCACTCAAACGATCATCTGGGGAAAAAGAGAGCCTAGGGCACAGACAAACGATATCGATTTGCAGCCACCCACTCAAACGATCATCTGGGGAAAAGAAAAGCGCGACGCCGAAGCAGAGCCGCAGGATTTCAGTCTGATCTTCCCCTCCGGGCTCCCTCTACCTACTTGGTGGCTACCGAAGCCTACATCGAGCGCGTACATCTCCTGGGGTAGGCGAGAAGCACCTCATACAACAGCCGCCGCGGTTCTAGAAGAGCGCGCGGAAGCGCCTAAAAGCTGTCTCTTGACGACCACGGTATCTCGCGTCAGGATATGCCCTCAGATCCGGTGTAGGAGCGAATGTCCCCTCTACGAGCCGCTTGACAACGAGTACGAGGTCGAGGACTCATTTGCAGCGGCCGAGCCCAGTGAACATCAGAACTTTGACTGCCCGGCTACCGTTACTGCTTACAAGAAGTGCCCATTCTGCTCCTGCACAAAGCTCCCCACTCCAATCACGACGAAGGTCCCCACACCCACTACAAAGGCACCAAACACTTCGTGCCCGACTGTCACCCACACTATCGTTCCTCCCTGTGTTCCTCCCATGTGCCCGGATGCAAAGGAGACGCCGTGTGATTTTTCCAGGCCGATCCCCAAGATGCGGAAGGTCAAGAGGCAGGTGATCGAAAAGCGAGTCGTGACGATCAAGACTGTCGCTCCTCCTGTGACTCCTCTTCCTCCAGTCGTTGACAAGTGCACTGCGGTCGTTACAAAGACTGTGGTCAAGACTTGTCCGACGTATACGTGCGTTCCATGGCAGAGGTGCGACGCTGCGCAGGTTGTGAGGTAGGAGGGACATTTTTCCTTTCATGTTATATAAGGCGGAAGTGGACGTGAAAATGGAGATACCAGTGTTATGAGCTACGAGAGAAGCGGTTTCTGTCTTTCAACTGTACCAAGTGGAACTATTGGTAGACATGCTGAGTGTGTCGTCTGATCTGTACCTAAATACCTTCGTTGGACTCAATTGAATTTTTCAAGTTATGTAATATTTTGGACATTTCTGAAAAGTCAGATCCATGTCACGGATCAGGAACCACCAATGCCTACCACCACCAAGCTACTAGCGGGTGGCGGCCAGCAGAACATCCCCAGGATTCGATACACCTTATCGAAGTCGAATAAGAGAGCCCGAGACAATGCTCTTCACCAAGGAAAGGTTCAAGTTTCCTACAGTACAAAGTCATCCTGCCACGCCGAAACGTGACGAGCCTCACCCTCGACCACGAAATCGACCTCCAAACAACTAGGGCTGAGTACGTATATGTTGTCGCACCTGGCCCACATCCAAATCTGTTCGCTCTGGCCGCGCGACCCAATGGCCCCTGCCTTATTGATGGGGATCAGATTGCATTACGACAGCTTAGATGGACAGAAAGAGACCGTTTGGCTCGCAAGGCCAAGTGTGCAGGCAGTCAAGTTCGCCAACACGCTATGTGATTTGATTGTCGATGGGTTGCCACTCGAAGAATCCAAGAAGTTACCTCGCAGGGGTTTTTTTCGTCGGAAAGAAGACTACATATACGTAGTCTGATAGCGATAGAGGACAGGGTGGAGACGTGGGGATTGATACGGGGGCGGGTAAGCTTGGGCCCTTGGGCTATACGATTATGGAAGCAATTCTCGTGGAACCTGACGGTGGACTTGTATCGAGTACCCTGGAGGCAGTCGCGGCATAGCAGGCGATTCCACTCGAGCCTAAACTGTCTCTTTACAGGTAGTAGAACAATGGACGCAAGGGTAAAACAAGCTACTCCAAGCGCGTTGTGGACAACGAGATATGGCTAAGGTCGGGCTTCACCGTCGGCGGAGGACTACGGGCTATATTCCCAGTGGAGTGACTTTCCAGTCTGTTAGTATGGGAGCGCAGGACTGACAGTGGATCGAGCAAGTAGACACCAGCAACCAATATGGAAATACCCACATAGCCATGTTCGAGGAGGCAGAATAGATCAGTTGTCCTTGGCACACTAATGCCTTCCAAAAGACACAATGGGGTATTCAGTAGTCGATAATGGTGAAACGTACATGAACCACACCATCATAATCCATTAGAACGTGGAAATCAAGACATGAGGCGTAAGACCATAGTTCCCCAAGATTGAGAGTCTACAATAAAAAGATTTTTCACATAGACCAGCTCCAAAAACCAACCAAATCACGCTGTTGGCAGCCCGTTCTCCGTATTCCACGTCTGCAGCGGCTTCAAACCCATCATCTGATCCATCTGCGCTTCTTCATCCTCGTCCTCTTCCTCTTGCAGCGAAGACAACTTCAACTGATCAAATGGGCCTTCCAGTCTGGGATCCAAGCCGCTCGGGACACATCCCTCGTACACCTGAGCGGGAGGAGGTCCATGGTAAGGATCCGGTGTTTGCACAATGCTCGTTTCGGCGGACTCGTAAAGCAAATCTTCGCCTCTTCGGACCCAAAACTCACCGCCTTGTTGGGCGTTGCGTTCCAAGATCCGGGCCTCGATGTCGTGAGGCTCCATTTCGTGCTCCGCGCGCATGTGGCGGCGAAGATCGTAGTCGCGGAAGAAGGTGTGCTGGCAGCCTTCCTGCAAACATGTTATGGTCCTGCCGCCGTCGAAACCCACACCGGTGAGAAGGCGCAGAGCTGAAGGGGGTGGCGGCGCCTGGGATTTCCTGATCTTTCTCATCTCCTTGCGATTCGGCATCTTGAGATGGTCTCTGCGGACGTGCTGCTCCAGGCTGGATTTGGAGGCGTAGGCTGACCCGCAGGCGTTCTGTCCGTCCCAGGCTTTGAGGTCGGTCTTCTTCGAATCCACAAAAGCACTAGCCTCGCAAACAAATCGTTTCTGCTTTTCGTGGAAGCTCCATATGTGGGTGTTGAGGTTGCTTCGCTTCTTGAAAACGCTCTCACAGTCGGCATATGGGCAATAAAGCTGGGGCTGGGAGTTGGGATCTCCGTGGACGACCTCGATGTGGCTTTCCAAGTTCATCTGGCTGGCGAACTTCCGATTACAAAGCAGGCATTGGGGTGGATGGTGTACCTTCTCGTGATCCATGAGCTCTTCCTTTGATGCGAAAGGAAGTGGTTCCGTCGGCTGGGTCATTATGCCCATTTCCGTCTCGAACGTCTCCATCTGGGCTCCAGGCGCGGGACAATGGATGCAATAGAACACCTCCGTCACCTTTCCATTGTGGCAGGTCTTGGTATGAAGTCGGAGGCTCCCCTCCGTTTGATACCTCTTGGTGCATTGCTCGCCAGTCTCAGGGTCGACGAAGGTGCAAGCCCACGGGTTTATTTTCAGATGCTTTTGCGCGATGTGCGAGTCCAGTGTCTTTTGTTTGCGAAAAGCCTCATTGCAAGGCGGGTATCCCGTACAGTAAAAGAGTCGTTCGTGAGACTTGATGTGCTCATTGAGATGTTGCTTCGTACCAAAACTCTTCTTACATCCTTCCCATGTACAAGCATGCGGTCGAGGGGCGTCCTCGCCGTGTAGGTTCTTGACATGCTGAGTGAGTTTGTCTTTCCGTGTAAAGCTCCTATCACAGTTTCCGTAGGTACAGACAAAGGGTCGCTCTCCCGTGTGAACTCGGACGTGATTCTGGATCTTCGCAAGTCGGTCGCAGCGATATTCGCAGCCGGCATAGGTGCAAAGCCATTGTGATCGACCGTCGGCTTCATTACACCCTTCCCTGATGAACAGATCGGGACCAGCGGGCCTTTCGTTCGCAAAAGGGTCGTCATCGCGTCCACCATCATGTTGATCGTCAATAGCTGAGGAATAGCTGCGTTAGCATGTTTGACGATATTGCAGTAAGCAAGCGAAGACTCACCTCGGCGGAACCTCTTCGTCGCCCCGCCCTCGTCCCCATCGGTCTCCTTGCGTTTCATTGCCATCGCGGAGAGACAGCGAAGCACGTCTACAGCGTGTAGCACCGTCTAACCACCGAGCAGCGGGCGGTGAGAGCTCAAGGAACTCTAGATTTGGGCAAAATTGTTAGGCGAATGCCAAGATTTCGGGTGGTTCGTGCGGCCCTTGTCCCTTGCACGTGATCCATCGCGGAGTTCGACGCCCCAGTTTTTTGTTCAAGCTTCCCGCCGCCTTTCAAGGCTTTCGCGCAACACACGCCAGACGATTCGCCAGCTGTCCAACCCATTCGCCGCAGTTATCACGCTTCTCTCCATCGTCGCGGCCATTCTTACCTCCCAAATTTTGCATCATGTCTGACTACGGAGGCGGCGACGACGATGCAGGCTTCGATGATGTTGGAGGATATGGGTATGTGGACTCTTGTGCAGTCGCTGCTGCACCCCTCTATTGTCATATCTTGGGTTTCCCGAATACGTAACTAACGTCGATGTTCCACAGAGAGGATTACGACTTTGAGGAGCCCGAGCCCGAACTCTACGAGGATGAGGAACAGGATCAGAATGCCGCCCCCGAAGACGCGGAGCGCGAACAGCAGGGCCAGGAGGACAACGTCGTGATCGGGGGAGACGCCAGCCATGCCGCGGCTGCAAAGGCTCAGGAGAAGAACACAGTCGCGAGCATGCGGGACAAGAAGGTGCCAGACGACAAGCGCACGACCACGCCTTACATGACCAAGTACGAGAAGGCGCGCGTTCTCGGCACAAGGGCTCTGCAGATTAGGTGGGTTTTGTGAGGTCTTCTGAGGAAAGCAGGCGGCTGACCCTGAAATAGCGGCAATGCGCCCGTTCTGATCGATGTGGAGGGCATGACGGATCCTCTCCAGATTGCCATCAAAGAACTTCGCGAGAAGAAGATTCCGCTGGTTGTGCGGCGGTTCCTGCCAGACGGATGGCAAGTCTACCTTACCGTCTCAACTGTGGATGCGCCAAGCTAACGTTCCTGCAGGTACGAGGACTGGACTTGCGAAGAGCTTCTATGAGGGACAGGGAGAATCGTGTCTGCATTGAAATGGAGTTTTGGGATGGCATACATGGTGGTGGTTGGCGATAAGGAGTCTTTAACAAGTCGTTTTCCATGGAGATATTCCCCGAATCAAAACCGAAGGATCGCTTTCATCCTCCCGCCCATTGCAAAGTGAGAAAGCGGATCCGACAACTCATGCAGTGACTGCCGGAATCTTTATCTCGTTTTAGGCATAGTGGGGCGGAGGACAGGAGAGGGGCAACGAGGCGCCCCGCATACAAATACAGGATAACGTCGTCATAGCTATAAACATTCGAGCTCTCCGATTTCCTTTATCTTTTTCCCCATCTCTGTGTCTTTTCATCATCTCGTTTCCAATTGCCCATTGATTCCACTTCCATGGCTTTCGAGACAACTGCGAAGATCGCCTCGTTTGGAGGCAAGCTCCTCAAGTTGAAGCACAAGTCGTCAAGCACGAATACCGACATGGCGCTCAATCTCTACTTGCCTCCACAAGCTTTCAAATCCAATGCAAAGGTTCCGGTTCTTTTCTACCTTTCTGGGTTGACCTGCACGGGAGACAATTGCTCGGAGAAGGGTTTCTTCCAGCATGGCGCAAGCCAGAAGGGAATAGCAGTTGTATACCCTGATACCAGCCCTCGTATGCATTCCACCATAACTTCGAATGAATCCTTCTGATGATTCTTAGGTGGTCTGCAAATACAAGGAGAGGACGACGCTTACGACTTTGGCTCCGGCGCCGGCTTTTATGTTGACGCTACGAAGGAGCCATGGACGAAGGGATACAACATGTACTCATACATCACCAAGGAGCTCCCGGAGGCCCTGTTTTCGTCCTTCAAGGAGCTGGACTCCAGCAGGGTCAGCATAACAGGACACAGTATGGGCGGACATGGAGCCTTGACACTGGTTCGTAGCTCCGGAATCGAGAGGTTGGACAGAGCTAACGATAGCATCGCAGTTCTTGAAAAATCCCGGAAAGTACAAGTCCGTTTCCGCATTCGCGCCCATCGCCAACCCTATCAATTGCCCCTGGGGCCAGAAAGCTTTCAAGGGATACTTTGGAGACGACCAGCAGGAGAAGTGGAAGGAGCACGATGCAACTGAGCTTGTGAAGCAGTGGAAGGGTCCTTTGGAGATGCTCATCGATGTGGTGAGTATCGTGTCGCTTTTAGCAATACTGATCCTCATCACTGACCTTGTCGTAGGGCACCGGAGACAACTTCTACAAGCAGAAGCAACTCCTTCCGGAGAACTTCATCGAAGCAGCGAAGCAGGCTGGAAATGACAAGGGGATCAACCTCCGCTTCCAGCCCGACTACGACCACAGCTATTACTTTATGGCGACGTTCGCAGACGAGCACATAGCATACCATGCGAAGTACTTGGGTGTATAGTAAGTGACTGGTATCACCATTGAGGTTGGTGTGCTCACTGCCTCAGAAGCAACGCGGAGTCGAAGGAGAAGCTGTAGACCAGTTTTTGGAGTAAGCTCCAGAGGTATGGCAGAAGACGCCTTCTGGTAGTCTTCTGGTCAAGGAATACCACATACATGACTGCGGATTCACTTGCTCCGCATTGTACATCTAATATATGGAATATCAGTCCGACCACGGCGCGATTTCAATACATCGGGTCCCTGAGAGACTTGGGTTCTTTTTTCTTCTTTTTTGCGATCCATTGCATTGGGAGATAGATGACTTGCATCGAGAGAGCTGTGGTCTACAACTCCAAGTGAAGAGAGAAAAATCAAAGAAAATGCAAATCCCAATAGAAGTGCTCAAACTCGGACCATAAGTCGTACAGGATTGAATTCACAAACCGGTGATATTCGGGTGAGCACGTGCCATGCGGTGAAATTACGCTGTGGTGGAGGCCCAAAACTGCCCACCTGCCCACCAGACCACCCGCCACCTTTTGCATCCCACCTTCGGCACGCTACCGCCAAGACCTGTGACAATTCGTCCCTCTGTTTCCTCGACCACAACACACGACAAAGCCCGCCCACAAACTCAACCTCCCCCTCATATCCAGTCCCCATCGCCGCAGATCCCTCCGGACCCTGCTGCTTTCGCCGAACCCAACGTCATTCCCGTGCAAATCTACGTCGGTCGTGACAACCTGCGGCCCCGCTTTCCCTTTCACCGCTCTCCACCTTTCACAATGCGAGCTGTCTTTCAGATGTCCCGGTAGCATCGTTACAACTTGAGGTTTTCTTGAGCATCCTGGGTGGTCCTGCTCATTGACCCTGCTGATCCGGGGTTCCTTCAATTCTCCCACTGAGTTCCCACCCGCTCTGAGTCAAAAACCATGGAGGCTCAGGTATGCGATTACACTGAATAACCTCCCGGCTTCCTCGGAGCCCTATACTGACTGCAGTAGCTCGAAAATGCAATCGACATTGCCTCCAGCCCTACCTCCAGCCAGGAGCTCCGCGGTCAAGCGCTCGAGTTCTTGCACCAACTGCGCGCCGATGGCTCTGCCTGGCAGGCATCCTTGAATCTCTTCACCCGCGATCCCCCTCCCGCCGAAATCGTACGCCATTCGTCTTTAGACCTCGTCAACAGT
Organism: Westerdykella aurantiaca; assembly: GCA_030412805.1. NCBI lineage: Eukaryota > Fungi > Ascomycota > Dothideomycetes > Pleosporales > Sporormiaceae > Westerdykella > Westerdykella aurantiaca. The sequence goes on from JASJFJ010000001.1 coordinate 5,819,708, forward strand.
GCGGTACATGTGCACCGGTTAGACCCGCAAAGCCTGGCCTATATCAAAGACACCTTAATGAACTATGTCCAACAAAAATATGCTTCCGGAAACACTGCTACGGACTCAAATCCTATCCAAAATAAACTTATGCAGACCATCACATATCTCTTTGTTACACTATATCCAACCACCTGGCAATCATTCTTCGACGATTTTCGCGCACTCGCGGGAGACCAGGCAGCTATCGGCAACGTAAACAGGACAGGAACCATACTCTACCTCCGCATGTTGACCCAGGTCCATGACGAGATTGCCGATGTGCTTCTGGAGAGGCCTGACGAAGAGAAGAAGCGGAACGCCGAGCTGAAAGATCTGATTCGGCATCGTGATGCCCAGAAGATTTCATTATCATGGCAAGAGATACTCGCAAAGTGGCGAGAGACCGATTTGGGTCTTATAGAAATGTGTCTCAGGACAGTAGGGCGATGGGTGAGCTGGATTGACATCTCCCTTGTGGTGAATCAGGCCATGATAAGCACGTTCCTCGAGATGGCCGGTCAACAGGGCATATCCGATCCAGACAGTCCACGGGGCCGTGTCCGCGACGCCGCTATTGATACCTTCTCTGAGATTGTGGGAAAGAAGATGCAGCCTCCAGAGAAAGTGCAATTGATCACGTTCCTCAACCTTCCAGAGGTGGTGGGCCAGCTAATCGCCAGCCCTGCGCTCTCTGACTTGAGAAATACCCCAGACTACGATAATGATCTTGCTGAAACCGTGGCGAAGCTGGTCAACAATATCGTATTTGATATTGTGAAGATCCTGGAGAATGAGTCTGTAGACGAGCAGACCCGTCAGCGCGCAAACGAACTCATTCAAGTCTTCGCCCCTTACCTTCTACGATTCTTCGCCGACCAGTACGACGAAGTCTGCTCCACCGTAATACCTTCCCTGACCGACCTTCTCACGTTCTTCCGCAAGTTACAAAAGAAGAGTGGGGTTTTGCCAGAGCAGTACGGGAACATACTCCCCGCCGTGTTGGAGGCCATCATCAGCAAGATGAAGTACGATGAGACGGCATCTTGGGGAGAGGAAGACGAACAGACCGACGAGGCCGAGTTCCAAGATCTCCGGAAGCGACTCCATGTCTTACAACAGACAGTAGCCGCGATCGATGAGCCGTTCTACATCGAGACGCTCAGCCGGTTGGTTGAGGATACGTTCAGGCGGCGAGCATCCAACGACCAGTCCCTGAACTGGCGCGACCTTGACCTGGCTCTCTACGAAATGTACCTTTTCGGAGAACTAGCCATTAAGAACCAAGGTTTGTATGCGAAACGCGAACCATCGTCAGTAGCAGCTCAGCGGCTAGTGGGGATGATGACAAGCATGGCCGAGTCTGGTAGGTATCCACATCTCTTAGACAGACCGCATATCTGACACTCTTAGACCTGGCCGACTACCCACATCCCGCGATACAGCTACAGTACATGGAGATCTGTGTGCGCTACCACCAGTTCTTCGAACAGAATTCACACTTTGTCCCCAAAGTGCTCCAGAATTTCGTTCGACTCACCCATCATACTCACGTCAAGGTGCGCTCCAGGTCCTGGTACCTGTTCCACCGTTTCGTGAAGCCTCTTCGTGCACAGCTCGGGAATGTGTCCCATGATATCATCCAAGCAGTTGCCGACCTCCTCCCCATCAAAGCGGAGCTTCCGGATGATTCGGGAGATGACATGTCCTCCGACGAGGACGACCAGTCCGCCGACGCCCTTTTCCAATCCCAGCTGTACCTCTTCGAAGCGGTTGGATGTATCGCCTCGTCTCCCACGGTCTCAACAGAAAACAAGAAACTCTATGCGCAGACGATCATGAACCCTCTGTTCGCGGACCTGGAGCGGACGCTTCCACAAGCACAAGGCGGCGATGAGCGTGCCGTGCTCCAGGTGCACCACATTATCATGGCCACTGGAACGCTTGCTCGTGGATACTCGGACTGGGTGCCGTCTAGCAGCCATTCTCTTCCGCAGACAGAAGTTGCCGAAGAGTTCTCCAGGGCATCAGAAGCCATTCTGGTTGCCCTGGATGCGCTGAATCAGTCAATGCAGATTCGCAACGCCGCGCGCTTTGCATTCTCTAGACTGATCGCAGTCCTTGGATCTCGTATCCTCCAGCAACTCCCGTCTTGGATCGAAGGGCTTCTATCTATGAGCTCCACCACGGATGAGATCAGCACATTCCTCAAAGTCCTCGGCCAGGTCATGTTTACGTTCCAGGCCGAGGTCGCCAATGTACTGGATACGCTTCTGGGGTCACTCCTGCAACGCATCTACTCTGCACTTGCTGTGGCGCCTGCCGGTACCGACGACGAGATCCAGCTCGCCGAGCTCCGTCGCGAATACCTCAACTTCATCGTGGCTCTGCTCAACAACGGCCTCGGAGAAGTGCTCATCAGCGAAACCAACCAATCCACCTTCGAGACCGTGATCACTTCCCTCGATAGCTTTGCCCGCGACACCAAAGACTACCCTACCGCACGGTTAGCCATCAGCGTCCTCGTCAAAATGGTCCAGTACTGGGGCGGTCCCAACAAGATCTCCTCCGCAACAGACAACACCCCCAGCACCTTCAACCCCAAGCCCATCCCCGGCTTCGACACCTACATCGTCGAGCGCTTCTCCCCTCTCATCTGGTCCGTCCCCGCCTCCCCGGGCTTCAGCACCAAGGACGCCCAGGCCAAGCAAGTGCTTCAAGAGCTCGCCATCCTGCAGGCGCAGATTGTGGTCAAAGCGGGGGATCCGTACGTTGAGCGGCTGAAGTCGGAACTCGGCGGGATGGGCTCGACCGAGGAGATGGTGAATGAGTATCTGGGGAAGTTGGCGGGGTCGTTCGAGGGAGGGAAGAAGGAGAGAGAGTGGAGGATGTTCTTCGCGGGCTTTATTGAGCGGTTGCTTGCAGCGCGGGGATAGATAGGTATCTAATGGAAGGTCGGGGGCAGTAGGGTGGGCATTTCTCAAGGGGATGCATTGGGGGCGTTTGTGGAGGCTTTTCTCATCGGCGGGTTTGGTGAATGGGTGGATAGTGCATATTTGCTTTTGCCTGCGACCACTAGCAAGGGATATAGGGAGATGGATGGTCTAGTAGTGAATAGGAGGATGCATGTTTAAAGGAAGCGGATAGATTCATGAGGTGTGTCTGATCTATACTCGAAATATCCGTCCCCATGTTCATCTTTTCATACTGAACTTGCGTGGTGTTGTCGTCCACGTCGAAGTTGAATTGCTATCAAAGTCTCTAGTTGCAAAACGCTAAAGTTGGAGTACGAATCCGAAATGGCCAGCGTCGAAGAAGCTTTCGCTAGATTCAATGATGGTGATGGCGTCGTCATCTACCAGTTTGCCATATTCCCACAATGGTGGTCTGAGAAGAGAAAACCAAGGAGCCTCTGTGGCCGTACTTGCAGACCCAAGTGCCGCTTGGCCGATATCAAACCCAAAGAAAACGCCATGCTAATGCACCCATTGGAAAAGAAAACCCTCATGTCTCATGATTTCAACCCTCGCAAACCCCTCTCAACTCCTTCTCCAGCGCCAACGTCGTGCTGCTTCTTCTCTTCTCCTTTGCGTCTCCGTCTTTCTGGAACCGCATCCCTTCCCCACTCCCAAACTAACCCTGACGCATACCCCCTTTCTTCCTACCCACAAGAACCTCAAGTTTCCTCCCAGGTACTTGCATCAACTCCTCTCTGCACGCTCCACACACCACTAAGAGGCACCAGCTACATGTCGCTCTGACGGTACCAGGCGTGCTCATACCGCAAACCATGCAACTCGGGGGTTGGGACCGGGGTGTCGAGATCGCAAAGTGTGCGTGGGCGGTGTAGCAGTTGTAGTGGGAGGGGAGTAGGGGTGCTGGGGGTTGAGTGAGAGGTTGGACGGTGAGCGGGACGAAGGTGGAAGGGGACGGGGCGGCGAGGGGGAAACGGATTGTGGTCGGGGAGGTGGAGCTGGGACGGGGAAGAGGCGGTTGAGCGGAAGTCGCGGGCTGTTGCGAAGGTAGTGGTTGGGGTGGTTGGAAGGAGGGTTGTGCCTCTTTAGGCTGTTGTGGTTGCTGAGTCTGTTGTAGGGTCTGTTGTTGGGGTGGTTGTTGGATCTCTTGCTGAGCCTGCTGTTGGACCTGTTGGCCCCATCCTGGACCCGACTGCGGTTGAGGCTGTACCTGCGGCACGATTTTCTGCTCATAGCTGAACGGTCTTTGCGCAAGATCATCGTAGTCGGAAAGTGGTGAAACGGGAGATTCTGGCTCCTTAAGCGCGGCGGCTATGGTACTCGCCAGGGTCCGTGTGGGAGGCGGTTGTTGAAGCAAGCTCTTTTCACCTGGCTGCGGTACTGACGACTCGTTCATCGGTGGCGGTGGAGGAGGCTGCGCGATTTCTGCTTCCGCGACTCGTGTTGAGGACTTTGACGACCGGGTAGATGCGGTTGGCATGTTCGTTGAATCCTCTTGCTGCAGCACTATCTGCGCCTCTTGCTTCAAACTCTCCCTCTCCTTCAACTGCGGCGTGGGCACGGGCGTTATCACCATTGGTCTCGGCAGTGCAACCGGTGCGCTGACTTCGGGTTCAGACGGCTAAATGATCACAATCAGCATATTCCTTACCTCATTTTCCAGCTTCGAGGTCTCTGCGCGCACTCAGATATGCGGGAGAGCCTGAGAAGCGCAGGTGGAGGGAACACAAGACGTACCTTGACGACACCAAAGCCCCCGTCACTCTTCCCCTGGGAATTCCTCATCGGCGCCGGGGCCTCCTGCGTTTGTGTTTTGCTGCGTCGGGGGTTAGAGGGGAGACCTGGGTAGATTCTACGTGGAGGACCGGGGAGACCGATTTTCTTGGTATTGTCTACGGGAGCAGGCAGATCGTCGGGTGTGGGCGGGAGTTGGTCGCGACGCGTAGTCGACATGGCTTGCGATGGGTTTTCTCGCTCAGGCGCGGAACGTTGTGAGGCCTTGCTCACTCGCTCAACCGTGGAGAGCTGCGAGGACTTGCTGACGCGTTCGAAGGCACTCGTGGGTTGCTCGCTAGAGACGCTCGTGTTACGTGAACTATCCAGATCGGCATCAGGATTGCTTCCTATGGCTCTCGAAGCTGCCGCCGCGGCTGCTGCGAGTTTTCCTCTGGGACCGTTCTTCAGGTCAGCGAGGCTGGCGAATCTCTTGGGAAAGGTGGTTGCGGGTACGGGCTTTCGAGCGATTTTGGGCGTACGGTCCTCGGAGCTCACTTCCTTCTGCTTGGGAGTTCCTTGTAAATCATCTGGCCCTTTGGAATCTTTTCGAGAGGTCTTCGATTGGGGCTGGCCCATTGTGGATCCAGAGTCTCTCCGGACCGACTTGCGGAGTTCGGACTTCTCAGGAGGAGGCGGTGGAAGTGGCCTATCCTGTAGCGATTGTGATCTTGGTGGGAACGAAGGCTGATCTTTCGGCGGAGCTTGCGGTGCCTGCAGTGCTTGCGATGCTGGCGGCGCGGGAGAGGTCGGGACCAAGGCTGTTGAACCGTTGCTAGCGATCAGTTTCAGCGATGGCGGTTTGGACTGTCGTGTCATGGACCGAGATATTATTTTCGAGGGACTCTCGAGCGAGTTTTTACGTCGGACGTCGTATGAATCAGGTTCATCCACTGCATAATTGTTAGCCTGCCCTGGACGAGAAAGAGAAGACACGAGGGCGGATGAGCAAGCTATGTAGAGACTGGGTGGATCGCCAAAGCCACAGTGAAGGTGGGTTGTGGGCGCAAGAGGGGTCGTGAAGTGAGCTTTGGTCGTTTGTCTCTTTTACTGTTCACCCAGTGGAGCTATACTTGCGCCACCGTCGAAGCATGCTCACCGCTCCGTTTGCACCACAAACGCCTCATATTGCCACGCAACTGAAATAATAACATCTTGTGTGAGAAGAGTAGTAAAAGGATTCCTACCTCTCAGCTGAAAGCGCATAGGCATGGCTGGCGGTAGCGGCTTCTCTTGACTTTCTGGCGGAGGCGGCGGGAGTTCCTTCGACGTCGGCAGCGGCGACCATGCCGGTTCGGTCTGCCCAAAAGAGGTTCCATATTCGTTCAATAAAGCGCTGATGACGTCCTGTCGTGAGGAGGGGACGTTGAGTCCAAAGCTCGGCGGGTTCATGACTTGGGTCATTACAGTTAGGTAGGAATGCTGTTATCGATATACGTTCATCTGCGCTGCCCCGAGGTGGAGAGTGCGGCAAAAAGAACGACGCAAGGGGTAATGAGGGTAATGATAATGACGTAGAATATGTTAAAAGAGTGGAAAGTCGAACGAGCACGTCGTCGACAGAATTACATAGTAAGAAGCGAGAGGCTGAGTACGGCGAAGGAAGGAGAGTTCGTGTCCAAGTTCGGATGAAAGAGTGGCTGTCCCCACTGACAAGTAACCCATCCCCCAATCCGCAGGCTGACCAGTGGCGGGCGGTGCCATCAAACACGTTGGTGTTTGGGCATGCAGACAAGCTTTTCCCGTCGTCGCAGGTTCAACTAGGTTGCTCCCCCAGCCCGGGCGATCCCATGCAAGGAGGAGCTGTCTGCTGGGAAAATGACAGGATGTCGCGCCCCACAGTGCGTCTCTTTTCCCATATCGCACCTATCTCGGTATTGCGATGAACGGAAATATATAGCTCAAGCATACAATAACTGGAGTAGCGAGATGTTGACCGGCGTGTGGCAGACAAAAAAGGGCATTGAGCTTGGTCGCAGCACACGAGCAATGTCTGACATTTGATGATGTTCAGGGGTCGCTTCATTGAGGGAGGTGCACGTCAGCACGTGACGACGATACCACCACATGTTTCAGAAATTATCAGTGACCGAATCGTTGGCCAGGCGCGGGTCGGACTCTGATCATATCGTGGTACGCCACCCTCGGCATTGCGACGCTCGTACGAATACGTATATGCTATGGGGACTGAGCGGTATATCAATTATACGAAAAGAGACGGAGGGGGTAAAAATACTTTTTTGATTGAAGCACTCATTAACGTATCGAGAGTTGCAAGCCGTTGTTCTATGCAAAGCGGCACATTGATTAAGTCTTGTATATCGAGATCGAGATCCCAGGAGCAGGCCAGTCGTTTGCACATGGATCTTCCCCGGTACAAAATAAGATATCCCTCAGCCATGGCCCGTCTCCCGCAATCCCTGGCCAAGAGAATTGTTTCTCGAATCTCACGAGCCTCTTGACCAAGATGTGATAATGTTTGAAAGCCTACCCAAACGCCCTCCGGCTAAACAGCCGGACAATTCTCACGTCGTTCTTCCAAAAATGCCGTGACCTGTGGGTATCCGCTCCCAGCCAACAAAAGAAAACAAACAACAATCCAGAGCGCCGTCGCTAATGATTCGACATGGTTGAATAAAGACAATATAGACAGTGGTAAATCGAAAACCGTAGATCCGAGTGGGGCCGAGGAAGTGAAATGGACATGAAGGCATCATCCTCATAGGAAGACGCCTAACAGAAGCATCAATAACAGGGTAATCGCCGGTGTCATCGAAACTGCTGGAGTCGAGGCTGCTGCTTTTAGGGGTGTCGCGGTCTGATTCACGAATCCCGCCCCGCAAGCTATTCCAATCTGTTGAGCGGCTCCGTTATAAGTTTTGCTGATCGGTTGTGTCGCATTGGCGGCGAATGCCGAGAAAATAGCCATCACGTCTTGAAGACAAGAATTGCAGGTCGCTCGGGTGCCGCCCGGTAATGGTACGCCGAGGGGCAGGTAATAGGGATAGGGATCGGTGATGGCGGTTCGGTTGGTCACAGCATTTGCGTAGCCTGTGGCACTTGTCAGTGAAAAACCGCGAAAGCCAATGCGAGACACATACAATAACTTCCTGCCCGGTCCTTGAGGCAGCTTGCCCGATATAGCGGCTCATAAGCTATCAAGCCGTTGTAAGCTTGTATCACCTGAGGATTGTCGTTCGCGTAATCCACGGCACAATTGCTATCTCCTATCAAGTCCCGCGCCAGGTGGTTCATGGTGCTAGTGCACTTTGTCATATCCACCCGGCAAGTCGCTTCCAGCGTCTGTGTTATTCGCACGAAGGATTTGGACGCATCGAACAAGCCACTGGACGTCTGCCCATCAGTTAGTCGGGCTCGCCAGGACATGCACCGCCAAACATACCTGCAACATCAGGGAAAACGGATGGCAATCGTTGAAGTCCTTGTTGGTAAGAAATGACCGGAAGAACGCAGCGCAGGATGCTGTGTAGTTGTTTGACAAAGCCGTGTCGAAAGGCGTCGGGATCGTGAAGTCGGAAGGTGTGGCCTTCGGATCCGTTGCTAGAGAGGATTTGGGAGGCGCAGCAGATGCTGTGGATGATGCTTTGGCGTCATTCTGTCTGCGATAAAGATGCATGAATGGAGCGACTGGCGGCGGACGGGTGTCCACTATGAGAAGCGACGGTTCTTTCTGCGTTTCCCAAAGTAAATCTGCTGATCGTCGCTGATCTTCGAATCCATCAAAAGCAGAGGCAGCGCCAATCAGCGAAGTGCAGCACACGAGCAGGACCACAAAGGACAAGACGGCGGAAAGACGCTTTATGGTTGGAAACGATGGCGAGGGAGAAGACTGAAGAATAGAGTGGGCGCGCTCAAGAACTTCGCGGTGTTCCGACGCCGAGGTCACGCAGCCTGAATCGTTGCGAGTATTATGGTGCGACAATGCTTCCGCCGTCTGTGTGATACGGGGCGAGGCGCCAGCTCCCATGTTTCTCTGAGAGCATGGATAGAAGCGATCGGCCTTCATGTTGCACTCCAGTTTTCCTCTTTCCTATGAATGCAGCATCGGCCAGCACACCATGTCCAAAGCCTGCAACCGTGATACAGCTGAACGGAGGATTGGTGCTCGATGAAGCCTGGATATGATAGGGTAGGCGATCTGGTACCTTGCAGCACGTTCTAGCGGTCCGAATCGAAGGTACCACTGCGGGGATGCGGCGGGAGACACCGGAGAAGCGGTTCGACTGGCGTTAACGAGTAATGAGCGACGACAGTTGGAGTAGTTGGAGGTGTCGATCGGCGTCAGGTACGGTTCGTAAAGTGTGATGAAAGCGCAGCGACGGATGGTCTTATGCGGTCCAAGGCGTGTGCCACATCGGGGGGTGGGCGCCGTCTATTTCATTGTCCGTTGCGCCATCTCACAGAGCTTCGAAACCAGCAACAGGCGAGCTCCATATCCGGCTGACAAGGAGACATGGCGAGTCGGGTAAACGCCGCGGGGGTGGGCAGGCTTCATGGGGGATGGTTGTGGCCCAGTCAGGGTGCGGTTGGTCGGGGAAGGTTTGGTGTGTACGAATCAATATCGCCATGCAGCTGGCAAGCCGTTATGGGGAGTGTTCTAGGTCCCATCGAACTGCCAATTTGATCTTGGCCCACTGATTCCAGGGAGGCCCGTTCATAAGGGCGCACGGCAATGTCACCGAAAAAGTCGCAGACTCATCGAATTTTGGGCACCGAACCGTGTGGCGCATGCACGACAGCAACGAATGCAAGCCTCCTTAAGCCTCCTAAAACGCAGTCGCACCGCGCAAGAACCGTCCCGCGAGCTCCTGATCACTGGAGCCCTTTCTCCCAGCTTTGGCAGCACTGGGTAGCTGCGCCCACCTCTTGACCCATACGGTCGAATTATGCCATTGTTATTATTGGCGGTGTCCTTTTTTCTGTAATTTCCCCAGTTGTATGCGAACAACGTCGACCCCACGGGTTACCCTTGGTTATCTGCCAAGCCAATAAAGCCACCTCGAACCAGCCCTTCCTATCGGAGTTTTTCCAGGAAATGCAAGGTCAGCTCCTCTTTTGACAATTCCTTCAACAATTCTCCAACACCAGCAAATCGATGCCTCACTTCAACACGTCTCATTCGCCCTAGATTAAGGCAACAACCCATTCGCGCGGATGATGTGCCTGCGTCAACTTGTTGGGTGTTGCCATCCCTAGCTCTGGGAGGGAGCAGAATGGACAGTAGTTTGGGCGTCCCAACCCTCGATTGCAATACTTCAACGAATACGACGCAGGCTGATTGTTGGTGCTGCGTTCACAATTCCCAATCGACGGCAATGATGATATCGGCTGACGCTTGTGGTTCTCGCTTCGACAAGTACAATCTCTACCCCTTAATCCAGGCGTATGGAAACGTCACCCAATCTTCTTCCTCCTCATATCCGTCGATATGATCATGGAGTCTGTGATACCTCACTACGAAGGGCCTGAGAATGACATTCGAGGTGCAACCTTGTTGAATCGTATAGGTGTTTCGCGAACCCCTGGATTACAACGTATGAATAAGACGATGACATATGAACATGTGGTCTGAGCCAGGTCGGCAAACCGCTCCGCAGCAACATAATAGCTCTGATATAGACTTGGCCAGAAATTGTTGGCTCCGAAGCCGATTGTAACCACAGGTCTCGAGCTGCATTGTGCACTCCCAGCAGGAAACCATGAGCGTAATAAAAGAGATAGGATGTACATGGTTGGAGCCGTTGTTGAGTAGGGGCACACGGAAGGTGGTCTCTTGACGTTGAATCAAGGTTGTTTCGAGCTCTTGGCATGACCTACAACAGGAAGGCACGCTGCGGCTCACTGGAAGCACCTGGCACTGCACCGCCCTTGTTTTCTCTGAGCATAGAGTATCAAGTTGGATTACTGTGTAAAATGTGTAATCAACCGAGAGACCTAGGCCCTCGTTCTTCTCTCTTCTTACAGACCCGCGCCGCCACACCAGAGCACAGTATACCCGCAAACTCGCTTCATTTGCTCATGGGATCGCATCGGGAAGCCCAGATGGTTCCTTGTGTATCCTACGCTTCAAGTCAGCACTTGAAACTCGTACGAGATGGCAACGCACATGACAAACAATGGATCCCAGACAGTGACCGCCCTTTGTGACACCCGACCGTTTGCGAGCATCGGCGGCTCCAAGAAGAACTGCTTGTCTGCAGAGCATTCAACAACCTTTCCGAATAAAGTATCATCCTCCAGAAACCGCCCATATGCAGCCACGATGGTCGATTGAGGAGTGAGACACTCAGGCGACACTGCATCAATCATGGCCTGAGGAATGATTGCCGTGGGCACTATACCGGGGCACACGGCGTTGATCGAGATGTTCTCTTTCTGTCCCGTGTCAGTATCTAGAGAGGTCTAGGCCTTTCCTGTCTCACATTCTTCAGTACTCGTGCCGTTGCGCGAACGAAGTTGACCACCTTGTTTTGGTCAGTACAATCCAATGAGTTCATCGCTCTTCCTTACCGCCGCTTTGGCGCCGTCATATTCCGGATACGACTCATGCGGTACAATTCCAGCTACACTGGCAGTGGCAATGATCTTTCCTCCTGGCTTCTTATTCTTCCTCATGAAGTGTATGGCTAGTTGCGTGCCGTACACTACTCCTTTGTAGTCGACATCGGTAGTGGACAGATCAGGCTTCGGAGGAATCCTGACCAGGTCAGCGCCAGCAGACTTGAGATATTGTCTTCTCACCTGTCCGAGCCTCGATGCTCGAAAATGTATATGGAGCTAATCGAAGTTAACGCGATCCCGATATGGGCCCAGGAGACAACCTTCTATCAACAATACCAGCGTTTGCACACAGCGCATCGATTCGTCCGTACTTTTCCCAAACCTGCTGGAACATATTCGCTTGACTAAGAAGAATTTCAGCACTTTTTTAAATCTACCAGGGTCATTCAATCACACCTATCATAGTCGGCAACATTACACTGATGAAAACTGGCCCGCTCTCCCAGCTCTTCCGCGAACTGCTTGTTTTCTTTCACATCGGCCACCGCCACGTTCCATCCACGTCCAACCAAGTCACGTACAAGTGACATACCCATCCCACCATTGCCTCCAGTTATGATGGCGACCTGTGTTTCCGAAGCCATATTCGAGGGAACGTTTCCTCACTGCTTCGATACCTGCGAACGGGAGAATCTCAATTGCGGACAAGATTCGCGATCCACGAAAGACGGAGTTTGATATTTATATAAGGCAATCGATCACCGCATATCCAGAGTTACGAGGTCATCCCATGCTGCGAATATAACATAAGTCCATTCGGGCCTAGTGCGCCGCTGAACGCACATTGCAGACTCGCTTTGAGCGAGTGTCTGCTACATCCAAACGCTATAGGTCAGCCCCAAGACTTTTATACTGCCTGTGTTACAGTCTCAAACGTAGTGTCACCTCTTTGCTGCGAATTTGATTCGACGATAGGGGTCTAGAAGCGATTGTTGGAGGGGTGTGAACCAAACCCCACCTCAACGTCATTGTCCCATGGATAACTTTTCCCGCCTTGGGACGCCTTTCAACAACACTGTAAGCAAACGTTAATCGGCGCAAATGCCACATATTGCGCAAAAATGAGCCGAGCATATAATATGGAGGTTTCGGCCGTGTGGAGTTCCCGTTTTGCGATTACTGGATGCGCCGGCGTTTGTTCGAATTACAACACGGTAGACGTCAGAAACATGATAAGCAAGAAATTGCTCCTCGGAAGGTACCCCAACAGAGGTTATATCTTCACGAAGCGTGCAGCAGCAAAATAATTTCCCCCCTGCTTAGCATTTTAGTACACCACAATGACAAGAGGGTTGAGCAAGACGCCCAAGTCTCGTTCCAACAGTCCGAGCGGGTAAACAAATCCACCAACATCCAATCAGCAACAAAGACCAAAACACTTCGGACTCGCTCTCATCGAATTTGGGGAACTTAGGGTGTAGTGACCACCAATAGTGGGGAAAATGGGGCAGATCGTGGGGTACGTTCTCCAATTCCGAGCGGAAGCGCCCCGAAACGGACTACGAAAGGGGCATTGTAGGCTCATGACAGGCATCAATACTTCCGTTGAGCCTCCCATCAGAAGACTAGCATATAGTAGCTTTGGCAGAACGTATTGACGACTTTTAACATTTACATCACGTTCACTCACTTCCAACACATTGTTTTGCCTTTTGACGCTCAGGTATTTCCGACTTCATCAAGATGGCTGACGACTTCTACCTATTCGCGAACTGCAATTTCGTTCCCGATAGATACAACGATGTAAGAAAACACTCTGCAGAGCGCTTTAGACAAAGGAGCCCGCATTCAGGTCAGCATTCGGTCTCGTTACTAACAATGAGCAGTGGCAAGCCGCCTACGATGACCTAGCGAAATATGTTTGGGAACAAGAACCCTCCACCAAGTCATACTACTTCGGCATCCCTCTCGATTATTCCCACAACTTCTCGAAAACGACCAGCATGTTCGCCTTCGAAGTCTACGGGAAGCGTGAAGTAAGCCGTCCCCGTTGCCGCACCACCCAACATTCACAGTTCCATGCAAAGACAGAACATGGAGAGACCAGGCATACTGACAGAAATCTTTCAGGACCTCTACACCACCCACCTCAACTCCCCCGCAATGACCAAATTCCTCCAACTCATCCCCGCCGCCTCCACCACCGGCCTCGACCTCAACCACTACCGCCACGTCGCCGGCTTCCTCGACCTCCCCGGCGACAAAACGGAGGCGGGGATCATGCAAGACGTGCGCATCACCTGCGTCTCTCCCCCCGCCCGCGAGGCCCTCCTTAAATCCCTCTCTGAGCTCGTAAACGGTATCGAGAAGCAGGAACGCGAGAACGGGGGCAAATCGGGGGTGTTGACGTATATGGCGTTTGCGAACTTGGATGATGAGGTGGGGGCGAGGATATATGGGAGGTGGAGGACAAGGGAGGACATGGAGGCGTTTATCAGGAGGGAGGATGTTAATGGATTTTGGATGGCGAACAAAGACCATGTCAGGGCGATGGAGCAGAGGGGATATTTGCCGAATGGGAAGGGCTGGCTGCATAGGGGGAGTGGGTATGCAGGGGAGCAGAAATAAACACCGCAAGGAGGATCACGTAGACAGATTCCATGCGGATTAAAATTAGAAAATAGACAAATCTGGTGTCACGGGGACGTCCGCCCGCCACTGAATACATACACGTAGAACAGAAGGAATAGGCATGAGCTCAGCCTTAAACTGGGGACGCAACACCACTCTCACAGGCCCCGGATTTCGTCCCACACCTTACTCCCAACCGATCACTCGCCTCCCCAATCCAGACCGCATACTCGCCCTGCGTATCGGGAACCACCCAGTTCTGCCTCACAACGTCCCAAATGCTGACGTCCTTCCTCGTCAACCTCAACTCCAGCGTCTGGCTCTCCCCAGGCTGCAAAGTCTTCGACTTCGCAAAATCCCTCAACTGAATCACAGGCGTGTCCCACGCGATCCCCTGAGGGAACTGGAGGTACAGCTGCGCAACAGCCTTCCCGGGCCTGCTGCCCGTGTTGGTTACCGTGACGGAAACACGGTATGCGATATCCCAGAGCGCGGGATTCCCACCTTCAGCTCCACCCGAGGCGGGGCCCGGTTTCTGGACGTTGGAGTAGCCGGCCGGATAGGGGTATTTAGAGCTCGAGTTTGCAGCGGCGGCGGCGGCATCGGCGTCACGCTTGTCGAGCCAGGAGTACATGTAGCGCCAGATGCGGTCGAATTTGGCGGGCCAGTAGGCTTCCGAGGGAGGGGGGATGGTGGTTGGATAGGAGGGGGTTTCGCCTTTTGCTGGGCGCGTGGGTGGAAGAGTGGTCAGAGGGGTGACGGGTGTGATTGTTGCGTTGGCGAAAGAAAAGGTGGTGTAGCTGAGCCCATGGCCAAAAGCGTAGCGGGGCTTTTTGCCTACTTTATTGAAGTGGCGGTAATCGATATAGAGACCTTCAGTGAAAGTATCCTGGGGCTGACCGAGCTGGTAGCCTATGAGGTCGAGACTGTCCGGGTAGTCGTCTTCGGATTTCGCGATGGTGTAAGGGAGATGTCCGGATGGGGAGACGTCGCCAAACAGGACTTGCATGAGGGAGTCACCTGCTTCTTGACCTGGAAGGTGGGCGAAGACAATGGCCTTGACAGAGGGGAGATCGTGCCATTCTTCGAGAAGGATGGGACCCACCGTGTGGACGATGACGATTACATTGGAGTACTTCGCTGCGACGTCTTTGACTAGCTTGTCTCCGTTGTGCCAGGCACGCAGGCCTGCCCAAGTGCGGTCACCGGGGTTGCCTTCCACTGTAATGTAATTTTCGCCGGAGTCAGCGCTGATGAAGACCAATGCCGTATCTCCAGGGGCGGGGTTGGAGTTCGATGGGAAAGAGTCGGTATTGAAGAACTTGTAGTTGGCGCCGCGGGCCTTGAGACCATCAATAGGAGAGTCCATATAAGGATAGCGTGCTGAACCACTACCCCAGCCCATCCCAAGAGTGCCCTTGTTGCAGCCCTGATCGGTGCAGGAATTGATGCCGTCCGGGTTTTTCTCAGCGTCCGTACCAAAGACCTTGAGGGTGGCGTTCCGGGACAGGGGCAGACTTCCATTGACGTTCTTAAGGAGAGTGATAGCATCGCGGGCTACGGCTCTGGCGATTTCGGCATGGTTCCCCTGAACGTCGACAAACTGGTTAACAACTCCTCGTGGCGAGAAGAGAGCACCGGGATAAAGAGGGCCCTCGGCATCCTGGGTGTTGGAGTCAAAGTTTGGCTTGGGGTAATCAGGCGAATCCTACCAAATGTTAGTCGGAGTTACAGAACAGTTTCGATTTGAAGACAGTTCCTGTCATAAGAACGCTGTCTGGGGTTTACACTCACCTGCCCCATCTTGAACCATGCAGCGAGAATTCGTGTGACGGCGTCGTTCAAGCGGTCGACTGGAATGGACCCATTCAATACCGATCGCGAATACTCATACATCCAGTACGAGTTGCCAAGGAGAGGGATGGTGTGCACGTCGCCCGGCATGCTCATGTCAAGGCCAGCCAATGCTGACGCTACTCCAGAGATTTGCGCCAGCCAATCTGACATGACAAAGCCCTGGAAACCTAGCTCATCTTTGAGGATGCCATTGATGAGGTAGCTGTTCTGGGAGCAAGCCGATCCGTTAACCTGTCATATGTCAGTTTAAGGGTATCTTATTCAACTTTGCTGCCCATACCGCGTTGTAGGCAATCATGACAGAGCCGACACCAGACCTGACGCCTTCGGCAAAAGGCCACAAATACAGCTCATGCAACGTGCGGTCGTCAAGGTTTGAGCTAATCCCAGCCTTGAAGACGTTGTACATTCGGTACATGTCTTGCTCATTGGCAATCAGGTGTTTGATGGTCGCAATGACACCGACGCTCTGTATGCCTTCGATGGACAATGCTCCACCATACGCCTGTAGAACAGGATCGGAGCCGAAGCCTAAAACATGTCAGCAAAACATTTTTTTTCTTAGGCGTTTTCAAACAAGACACACCCTCCCAATTACGTCCACCTCGCGGTCTTCGTCCCAATGGTCCTACACTCGGCCCAAGGTGGACATTGACGCCTTTTCCTCTGAATTCTTCGCCTATGGCAACCCCTCGCTCGTACATGAGGTCTTTGTCCCAGGTTGCACCCACGGTGATTCCCGCTGGAAAGGCTGTATTATGATCCGAGTTCCGAACACCCAGAGGGCCATCCTGCAGGCACCTAGAATGCCGTCAGAACCGTCTCGGGTACATACTTACAGAATTGCACGTACAGTTGCGGAATCCCGGCGCGAAGCGCGCTTCCCGTATTCCCAACACATCTTCCCATGAAGATTCCAGTGCCAGCCGTGATGTTCGTCTTCTCCGCCAGTGTCAAATTGGGGACAATCAGTGAGGCCTTTCTGTAAGCCTCTGCCCAATCCGACACCCAGCCGCCATGCGGAGCAGGATAGTATGGAGGAGCAACATATCCTGCAGGTACTGGTATGCGCTTCTCAATGGCAGCACCGAGTACGCATGAGGAGAAGGTCAACGCTGCGAGCGGGAGCGCGGCGAAGGGGTCGAGCATAATGATAACGAGTGACTGAACGGAGAGCGCGACGAATCTCGCTGGAGTCTACATGTCGTGGCACTCGAGTTTATAAACAAATATCTATGCAAGTAACCGTCCCTAAACCGCGCAAGCCGCTAAAGCGGGAAGCACACGTTCTGGTGCATATCCCCGGACTCGCTACCTGAACTCGTATAAACTTCGGCATGATGATGTATGCCAGGGGCACTTTTGTGAGCGCATGGCACTCTGTCACACCCGAAAGAGCAGCTGAGGGATCTTGGTCCATTGGCAGCTGCCGGTTAAAATAGGTGACTGGGGACTGGTGCTTACTGCGAACTTCCCCTCTTCAAAAGGATGGAAAAGAACACCGAACTTCAGAGGTTTGCATCCGAATCCTCCCAACGTTCTCTAGGGCTTTTCCGGACTCTCGTGGGGAAGTACAAACGACGCGTCCACGTCCACATGTTACCGAACGGCTGATCAGAAAGGAATGGCAGGCCTCCGCTTGTCGCTATGTACCCCTATGCTCGGACGTATGTACGCATATTAAAGCCAAGGTCACACTCTTGACATTTCCAGGATTCCCACGCGACTAGTTTCCTGGCGGATGCATATCCCACACGGCGATCTAGTGAATAGGATACTTTGGGGGATACCTCCGATGTGTATGCTAGTTATTCCGTCAATGGGCTGCTGTCTGGCTTGCATCGGCAACCTGTACCATTTGGAATCTTTTCTGTAATTGCTCGTTTTTTACAGACTAGAAAGGTCTTGGGGAGAAGTGGTGGTGGTGTTGGACCTCAAGTTGAGGTTCGAAGAAGCACACGGCAAGACCTCGGATCGTTCATAGATGCACTAGTACGGAAAGGACAGCCCCTGACAATCCTTTGCTCATCCTTCACGCGAGCATCCTACTAAACCCACTATCCCACCAATTGTTTGATTATGCGAATGCGATTGCGATCCCCATCCCACATCATATCTGTACTGGCGACAGCTGACGGAAGCTACTATGTTCGCAGGCCGGGTTTTATAGCTGACTTCCTATAGCTAGATGGAAGATGTAAACGCCACAGAAACTTCACTCGGCACACAGAACCGGTTGTGTGACCATAGCTAACCTCAGTGTTGGATCAATGGATTATAACCATGCAGTCTCTCTTTATCCTTACGAGCAGCAGCATCCTGCTGTACGCGCGCTAGTCGACTTGGGTATGACGATCTGTTGATCATCATCCTTCGCATGCTGATATTCGTTGAACAACATGTCAGAATACGCACGCAAGGTCTGGATATACGACTCGGATCTTAGTGATGGATTTTGGGGCATGTTCTCTAAATTGTGGGGAATGCGAGCGACAGCATTCCGGTCGCGCGAAAGAGATGGCGGGGATTCGTATAAAGAGTTATCATCCCTCACATTTGATGAAGTTCTGTTCACGCCATAAAAGCGCAGTGTATCAGTATTGTGGGTTTTCTCTCGTTCTGATATGGCTCCCAAACATTTCCTCCTTTCATTCTCTTTCCTCTTCCCCTCTTTAATCCACAATGTTGCTGCAGATACCTGTGGAGCTGTTGGAAACCGGAGTGACGTTCTGATCAGACGCTCCCCGTCCCTCGAATACACCACAGAGCAGACGAATTACTGGTCGACAGGATGCGGTGACATGAAGCCTTCATGCATTCTGTATCCATCCACCACCGAGGAGGTTGCAGCGATCGTCCAGGTTTTGAACGACAATGAGGACCCTTTCGTGATCAAGTCCGGCGGTCACAGCCCTAATAGAGGATTTGCCAGTATTGCCGGTGGTCCCCTCATCTCTACCAAGTACCTGAATGAAGTCACCTTTGACCCCAACTCGATGACTGTTCGTATCGGGCCGGGCAACGACTGGCAAGATGTGCAGGCAGTATTGCAGAAGGTTGGGGTTACCGCCGTTGGCGGTAGGATTGGCGAAGTTGGAGTGGGTGGCTACATGCTCGGCGGCGGACTCAGCTTTCTGTCCACCGAATATGGCTGGGCTGCCAACAACGTTGTCGAGTTCGAGGTTGTGCTTGCGAATGCTAGCATAGTCACGGCGTCGAAAGACGCGCACCCTGATCTGTTCAAGGCTTTGAAGGGAGGCGGCAACAATTACGGCATCGTAACGGCTTACACCATGCTTGCACATCCTCAAGGCCAGGTATATGGTGTCCTCCACTTATGCAGAACAGTGAGGTTGACTTCATGTAGATTTGGGGCGGAAACCTCATGTTCACTGCCAAACAGACGCCAGAGCTTCTTGTGGCCATACGTGAGTTCACAGAACACTACCCAGACGAGAAGGCTGCGATCATCATGACCACTCAACTTTCCGCGGTTGGCGTCATTGACCAGTGGATTATGTTGTAAGTTGCACTTCCCAGACGATTCCGATCTCGTACTAAGGGTTTGAAGCCTGTTCTACGATGGACCCACACCTCCTCCGGGTACATTCGACGTGTTTACCAACATCGGACCCACCCTCAACAACTGCAAGACGCGCGACTATGACGAACTCCTTACCTACAACAATTTCGGTAACCTCAAGGGGTCCGTCTACACAATCACGACCGAAACCACGCCGTTGCCTGCCGAAGAGCATGGGGCAGAAGTCCTTGGAGCCTATTACGACAACTGGCGGAATGCCACCGAAAGCGTTTTGGCTGTCCCTGGGTTACTCGGCGTCATGGCGCTCCAACCGGTCCCGAAGATGCTAGCACGGAAAGCGAGAGAAATGGGCGGAGATCTGATCGATTTGGACGACGACGTAGATCGCCTCATCATCGAGTTCAACTACTCTTATTTGTCCACCCTCGACGACGAGAAGATCGACGGGGCCCTGCAGCAGATCTACAAAGGCACGAACGCTCTCATCAGCAAGTTCCAGGACAGCGGCAAGCTGCCCCGAGCATACCTGCCTCTCTTTGCGAACGATGGCTATTACAAGCAAGACTATTTCGGGCGCCTGAGGACTGCGGACTTTGCCCGCAGCGTGCGTGACCGTTACGATCCGGAAGGGTTCTTTGCGACCAGGACGGGAGGGTTCAAGTTGTGAGATGTTTGTCATCACACGGTTCCGGTCGCTGGGTCTATCGATTGTGCACTCGGGTGCCGACATCGAGGCTGCGAATGGGGCTATGCACGCTGGCTGGCTGCATGGTGACAAACGAATGGATGGCTGTGAGGCGGGGGACACGAGGGGTCTTATGCGACGGGAAATCGATCTACACCTGCACGACTGGGAACGTGGACACAGTAATACAAAGGGAGATACCCGGGGCTTAGAATAGCGTAGGCGCGTGCCATACCTGCACGCGATAATACATTGTCTAATTTCACAACCACTTTATGGGGGCAATCGACAAAGCATTGAGGTTATTCTTGCAAGAAGGGCCTTGGCTCCTCGGTCTGTCGATTCAGACATGCTCCGATGCGCTGCTGAGGCAGTGGCAGTAACAGCATCGACCTCGACGTCTTGTTACGGCACAGTTCCGGAGCGTGATGGAGAGTGAGGGGCGTGGGCGCTTGTGGGACAACCTTGGAGCCTGGGAGTTGATGCTGGCTGCCCTGCACGTGCCAACACTCCCATGTTTCGAAACATTCACCCAACGATGAACGACCTTGGAATAAACATCGTCCTGATATCGACCTCCCTGCGCTAAACCGCCAAAACCTGGACGCTCGGTGGTTAGCAGCGTCTGTCTCAACTCACATCCCACGTTCCCAAGGACCCGTTCGCCGCGTGGTCTTTTTCTCCACGACTCCGTCCCGCTTTGCAGGCTGACTGTGTGCACCTATTGCTGACATGAACCCCCCTCCCCATTCACCACTACGCTGCCCCTCTGCTGGAGACACACACATCTGCAGGCCCAGAAGGCAGTAGTTGCTCAGCCCTGCCAAGGTGATGACTACACCGTACCACAGCGTTTGCGGCGTTGATTACCCCGGCCTGGGGGGTCTTAATTTGTCGGCCTACCAGATAACTCAATCGCGCGGTTAGCCGCCCGCAGTCGTCCCACCACCACCACCGCTTTCTGCAGGACAGGCCTATTCTTAAACATACAGCCGCATCGAGAGGTCAAGGGAGTGCCCTCAAACAGGCGCTTCAGTCCCAACTCGTCCCCCTTGTTGCCGGGGAGAACGGCACCCGCTTCGTCGACCACTCATGCCGGCCTGATGGTGCGCCGCCGTGTCTTTTCGAAGAAGCGCCCAGTGTGGGTGACCGCATAGTCAGCCTCCCGTTCGCCTACTTCAGGACGCTTCTACTTTGAGTGAGGCGCGAGCGTCTGCAGAAACAGGACATGGTTTCATGGGAAATTCTCCGGCGGCCATAATTGGAGCCACCGTTTGGCTGGCCTGAGGTTTGTACCTGGCTGCGGTTCGTGCTGCTATAAAGGAGAAGGGCGGCGGCCTCAACTGCGGTTCTTTAGAATGGCCCTCTGAACGTAACCCCATATTCCTTCGTTTCTCTGTCGATCTATCTCCTCCCTTTCTTTCCTACCCGTCATAGTAATCGACACTCTCGTTCCTCTCCGTCTCTCGTCTTAATCATAATACCCACCCAGTGGACACAATACATCACTATCTCTATACTCTCTCTCATCAAAGCCAGAGTCTCTGAACCAACATACTGCCTATCGTTACCATATACCTTATTCGCCATCCCTGATGATCAGTATGCCGAAGGTCGACAAAACTGGTCAGCACGCCCAGCGACACTCCATCTCGACGGCTTCCGCAGCAGGCAATGGTGCGAGAAGCTCAACCTGGACTTCGCAGGATGACGACACCCTGATCAAGGCACGAGCTTCTGGCCTGAACTGGAACCAGATCGCGCCCAGGCACTTCCCTAGCAAGACGCCCAATGCCTGCCGCAAAAGGCACGAGCGATTGATGGAGCGGCAGAATGCGGAGCAGTGGGATGGCGTCAAGCTGGATGTTCTGGCTCAGGCGTACATGGAGGTCCGGCGAGAAATGTGGAGTATCCTCGCCGCCAGAGTGGGTGAGAAATGGCAGATTGTCGAGACCAAGGTTTGTACAGCTCGAGACTTTGACGCGGGACCGGAGGAGCTGACACGATGCACAGTGCATGGAGAAGGGACTGAAAAACCTCAATCAGGCGGCCCGTTCCGCCCAAAAGAAACAGGGTACTTATGACGATGACCACGGTGACAGTGGAATTGGGCATTGTTCTGACCTGGACGAAGAACACGAGGAGCGTATGCCCTCTTCGACGCTTTCGGACGTCTCCGGGCCGGCCTTCACGTACCAACAAACCTACACTGCCCATCCCCACCATCATCAGAGGATGCCCAGCATCCAGAACATGCTCCAGTTCACGGGGCCATCGCATCCGCTTCCACACCATTGAGCGCATTTCTTTCCGTGCTCGTCCTCTTTTTCTTCTTCGTTTCTTTTCTGGGCTTCGGCTCGCTTTCGCGTTTTGTATCTCTCTTCTTTCATCCTTCTCGAAGGTTAACGGCCTCTCTTTGTTTGTTTTATCAAGCCCTCAGACTTGTATCATCAGCACATCACGGCTGACCCACTACAACTATACCATCCTAGAGCTGGGCTAGGTTCAGTCCTTTCGGCGTTTCCCATCACATGACGTTTCACAGAGCGGGAGCATAGCGAGCGGCGTTGGAGTGAAGTGAGTCTTGTAATGCGGGTATATAGAATGGACATTCGCTTCTCACGATTGGGACGACAGGAAGAGGGTGGGTCTATGGGGAAGTTCTTTCTACATCCAACATGGGAAGGCGTCGAAGACACTCCTTCGCAGGACCGTGCTGCATTTTCGACGGGATCTGGAGGATTGATAGATCTCCTTTACAAGCCATTACGCTTCTTCTCGTATAAACTGCCGAATGTATTCATTCTTTTTCTTTTCATATCCTCCTGTTGGCAATTCATGCTGATCACGTTGGCGTCCCCTGCACCCGAACTGGCGTTCGAGATAGGGTAGACGGTCTCGTGTTGATGGCCACCAGCCGAAACAGCCACCAACGCAACAACAACAAGTTCTCGGCCTTGTACGAGCCGTGGTCGGTAGTCTCCGCTCGACAACCTTCCGAGATCTCCTCCCACTCTTTGTTTCAGAACGGATCTTTGACCGCAGCATTCCACCCATCGAACCCTAGGTAGACCTATGACGCTGTGCAGCCCCAACAACGTGCTCAGCCTCCAGTTTTCCCATGTCCCGACGAATGCAGCTTCTATTCTCCAACAACGCCAATCTCACTCCACTGCGAACATTTCGATTGACGAGGATGAGTGCAGGTGCAAGCGGGTCTAAGAATAGAGCTGCACCATGCGCAGCCCCGCGTTCACGCTAGACCATATCTGGATAGTTTGTTGCGCTAAACCGCAATGAGCATCGATGACCTAACGATTGGAGATGTTGACAATGTCGAAGCTGGCACAACACACCTTGCACACTCCTCTCCTGCACTCCGCCTCCCCCCCAGCGTCGTTGGACCCCGATCGCTTGACCATGACCTGCTCCTAGGAACTCCACATCGTCTCCGTACTGCAAAGAGCAAGAACGAATTGAAGGAAAAGAGCAAGAAAGACATACACAATGCTCCGATTGCCTTCCATCCCACCTCGCTCCCGACGACATCACCAATCATGACCACCACCACCCGCCCCCTCCTCCGAATCCCCTACACCTCTCCCCTCCCGCCAGGCCGCATTATCCCCTCCAGCGCCTCCACACTGCCCGGCGCCATCACCGCGCTCGCGGAGTTCCTCTCCGCCTCCTGGCCCTCCTCCCCGAACTACACGCCCTTCTCCCCGCTCCCCTCCTCCCCCGGCCCCAATGCCCAGTCCGCCCTCTCCCCAGACCTTCTCGCCCGCAAATCCCGCACCCTGCTCCTCACGGGCGCCGGGTTGAGCGTCTCGTCGGGCCTCTCCGACTACAGAGGGACCCGGGGCACGTACACGCTGAACCGCAGCTACCGGCCCATCTACTACCACGAGTTCTGCGCGAGCCACGAGGCGCGCAAGCGGTACTGGGCGCGGAGCTTCCTGGGGTGGCCGGTCATGGAGCGGGCGCGGGCGAATCGGGGGCACGAGGCGGTGGGGCGGTTGGGGGAGATGGGGGTGCTCGGGGGTGTGGTGACGCAGAGTATGTGTTGGATCTTTTCTATCGTTTACTGTATCCTGTATATCCCTTGTATTCCACCTATATATTTCCCCCAAATCTGTCATCTGTCCCTTCCCCGCCTTCTCTCCTCCGCACTGTGTGCTTTCTCCTTTCCTCTTCACCAACACCCTCTACCATCATATATGATCAACCCACTAACCCCCCCAAGACGTAGACTCCCTCCACCCGCCCTCCCCCTCCACCCCCCTAATCAACCTCCACGGCACCCTCAGCACCCTCACCTGCCTCACCTGCCGCTCCCTCTACCCCCGCACGACCTTCCAATCGGACCTCGCATCCCTCAATCCCGCCTGGTCCTCCCTCCTCACCTCCCTCCTCTCCTCCGGCGCCCTCTCCCCCTCCCCACCAACAGACCACTCCCCCTCCTCCCCACCCCTACCCCTCAAAACAAACCCAGACGGCGACATCGACATCCCCGGCCTAGCCTACACCACATTCAAATACCCCGCCTGCCCAACCTGCCTCGCGGACCCCGGAACCGAAACCCACGCCCACTCCGACGGCACCCTCCTCCCCACATCCCCAGCCGGCATCCTCAAACCGTCCGTCATCATGTTCGGAGAGAGCATCCCCGCGGAGGTGAAAGCCGCGGCGGACCGCGCCGTCGACGCCGCGGCGCGCATCCTGGTCGTCGGGTCCAGCCTCGCGACGTACAGCGCGTTTCGGCTCGTGCGGCGGGCGAGGGAGCAGGGGATGAGGGTCGGGGTGGTGAATGTGGGTGGGGTGAGGGGGGAGGGGGAGCTGTTTTCGTTGTCGGTGGAGGGGAGCGGCGGGGACGGGGAGGAGGTGTTGGAGAGGGGGCGCGGGAGGGAGGGCGTCAGGATCGATCTTGAGGCCGAGGATGTGTTGGGTGGGGTTGTCGAGTTGCTTGGAGGGGGCGAGATGGAGATGTAGAGGAGATGAGTGTCGATGTACATCATGTATCATGTTATACGATGGAGCTGCATAAACGGTTCAGCATGGACGGGTTCCATCTCAACCCTGCGAATCGAGCGTCTGCGTGCGAGGACATTGCATTTTCTAGACAGATAGCCCGAAACGGACCATCTACCACCATCCAAGAATATATAGACTCTACGATGAGATGAGACGACGGGAAAAGTACATTCATTACATGTGTCATGGGGCCTCTAGCAACGCTTCATCGCGAAACCGAAACCCGTCCATGCGTAGCCATCCATTCATCATGGAAAGAAATGGCAACAACGATCGCGAGAAACTCGAAAACAACCATCAGATCTCGCAACCATCAGATCTCGCTCCGCCCGTGCATTCGCTTAGATCAGCAACAACAACTACAACAACAACATCAACAGCAACAGATCAAACCATTCAAATCTACCACCCACCCTCTTCCCAACACGCAAAAGACGGGAACCCCCAACCGCCCCCACGCTTTTGTAACCAGAAACAAAGACGAAAGAAAGAAAGAAAGAGAAAAAGAAGAGTCGTACTCGTCCACGGCCGTTTAGGCACGCGGCAAATCAAGACATCCCGTCAGCTGGAGCGCCCCAGAAATGCATTACACTCGGTACAATGCCTCTAACGCACCAGGTACTAGCCGTACTAGCCGCTGCAGAGCGAGCTCGGAGACTCCAACGGGGAACCGTCCCCGAGGGGCCCGCGCATGGGAAGGAAACCGAAAGGGAGCTTTTTGAGGTGCCCGGGACCCAAGGATATGCGAGGAAAATGGAGAGCGAGCGCAGAACAGGGATACCATCCGCCAGTGAGACGCCCGAAGGCGGTCGGAAGCGCTCGAGAAATGGTTGGAAGGAGAATAGTACAGTGGGAGCTTTCGTTGCTTCCGTTACGTCGTGTATCAAACAAAGAAAAGCCATATCCTAGGAAAGGTGCGCGAAGTAGCGGGCCCTCAAGGGACCCAAATCCAGGCGTGAACTTTCGCCCGAGTGTGCGGTTGTGGACCACAACCTGCCAGAAGACTTCACTCATAACTGTTTACCGACACGCCCGGATCACTGGTGGGAGGCGTCCGTAGATGGGAGGAACTTCCAAACGAAGACAATTGCTTCTCGTGCTCCTCGCTGTTTCTCGGTTTCCACTTGAAAAACGTCTTGAGCTTTCCGGTGGTGCTGCTCCTGCCCGGACTGGTGCTGGTGGGGGATGTCGAATGAGACGGTGCATTCACCATGCCGGGGTCGAGCATGAGCTCCCTCGGTTGGCCGCCGCTGGCGCCGTTCCTGTACTCCTTGTGGCGTCGACGCGAACCCAAGCGCCACCAATCGCTTCGCCGGGTGGATTCGCGGGAGGTGTCTGACATGGTGACGCTGCTGTCCGGGCAATCCTTGACCGAGTCCCATTGAGAATTGCGGTTGTGAGCGGAACCATTGGATCCGTGCCTATGCCTACGGCCAACGTCCGACTCTGCTTGCGTGCCGTGGTGCGGCAACGGAATGTCCGAATCAAAGTCGGGCCCACCAGCAGAAGGACGTAGGGCGCCGTAAGAACAGGACTTGTGCGGGCTTGGGCTCTTGCCCATACTACGCCTTGACGGGGCTGTCACCGGCCTGGCGCCCCGTCCAACCTCGTCCGATCCGGCGCGGTACCCTCTCTGCGGCGACTGCCTGGTCAAGGTATCCTTCCGCTTCGACGGGGAGCGAGACCGAGCGGCAGGTGTCGGTCTCGCGTTGGCCGCCCTCTCTTCGGATACGCCAGGGCTCTCTGTGACGATGATGGCCGTTATGCTCGGATCTGCACTGCCTCGCCTCGATTGGTTCTGGTTCTCTGGGGAAGCAGGTGACCGTATCCCTGGGACGGAAGAGCTCTTGTCGAGGCCCAGAGATGCCCTCCGCTCTGTGAGCTCTTCCTCGAGGGTACGCGACGCTCGTCGATCCGTACCTTCCGGGCTATGCGACGCGGTAGGCTCATGAACCGGTACGGACAAAGGGCTTGGATTCGGGTCGGCGGCGAATGCGCAAGAGAGTAGGCCAAGGTGGGGGGGAGGGCTCTTCGTGTTCGACTGCCTCACCTCTTCCATCTTCGCGTCCCATGTCGCCTTATTGATCGCCATCTCGTCGACAGCAAAGCGCATGCCTGGCAGGATGTCGGCGACGCCTTCGAACAGGGGCCGTGCGAAGATGTTGATGAAGCCGATCTGGGACTCGCCCAGCTTGATGAGATCATCACGCACCGGCGGACCGCCAAAGAGACAGGAGGGGATCTCGAGCTCTTGCTCCATGACTCCTTGGTTGCTGAACTCGTCGGTCAGGACGTTGGCCCATTTCACAGCCACGTCAAACTTTCGAGCCTGCTAGCATGTTAGAGGGCCACCTAGAATAGATTGTTGGGCCGGAACGGAGCGCACTTACCACATTGCTGATATCAGCACACTTGATCAGGAGACCACAGGCCAGGTCCTTGTGCTCCTCCCGCACTTTGGCGTTCCACTCGTCGACAATGCTGATATCGTGGCCTACCTTTTCCTGCAGGTTGCCGAGATCGGCCATGTACTTGAAATGCAGGCCCATGTCTGTGGCCAATATGCTGTTGATCATCAACTTCCTCATGGTGGTGTCGGCGAAGGCCTTTGGCCAATAACGGCGCAGGATCTGCGAGTAGGCGGCGCAGTGGAAAGACTCCAGCACCGAACGGTCGTTGTAGAGCTGGGCGAGGGGCGCGTTGAGTGCGACGAGGAAGGCGTTGTTGACTCCAGGATGGCCGACGTCGTGCCCGATGGCGGCTATGAGGAGGGTGAGAGCGTCAAAGGGACCCAGGATGTGGGCGATGGGTGAGCGGCACGACGGATCCACGGGTGGGCTTCCAGAGGGATACGGCGGGAGCGAGCCTATCTGGACGAGGAAGAAGAATAAGGCTTGGAGGACGTCGGAAACGTGTCGGAAGTTATGGTACAAGACAAACTCATTGTAGGCAGTACGGCTCGCAAGCAGGAAGACAATCAACTCATCTGCAGAAGAAAGGTTAGGTGGGTGGATGGACAAGGGTGATGGGAGCGCGCCTTACCATCAGTCATACGCCACTGCTCCACCTCGGGCATCTCGAGAGCGTGCTTCACCATGAGGAGTGCGCCGTAGAGCAGCTCATCGTCGGTGAAGTCGTGAGCCGAGAAGCTCCAGGACCCGATGGCGGCGGCGATCCGCTCGCGGCCGTCTTCGCTCACGTAGAGATCCTTGGGATCCAACGTGTCTCCGGCGGTCTCGGGGTTGCATATTCGGCTCATGAGGCTGGAGACCATGGCTTCGCGAAGGTAGGCATACGGCTTGGTGTCGTTGACACCGACCCACGACAGCTTCCGACTTCGCTTGGTGGTGAGGAAGGCGGCTTCGGCTCGCGAGACCTCCTTGTGGATGCGGTAGGCGTGGACGGCCATGCCCTGGACATTGTCTGGAGAAAGGGGGCTTGACAAGACATCGACGGCTCCCGCATCCAGGTAACGAACCAGACGCACGGGATCGGTGAGGACCTGGGGGGCCTCGTGACCTGAGGCGGGGAAGGTACTGGGTGTCATGCTCCCGCGATCGATGCCGCTCAAGAGCACGATGGGGATGACGAGCTTGGAGAAGTTGTGGGACTGGATCTCGGAGGAGAGGTGGGTGAGCAGATGGATGCCATAGATGTCGTCGGGCTCGGCTGTGTCTGTTCTTCTTGTCCTCATTGCGGTGGGGGAGGGTGTACGGGGCTCGCGGGAGAGGCGCTTGAGGCGTTGTTCTTCGTCGTAGGGGATGTCTATGAGGACAATGGTGGGGACGTTGGCGGCGGCGGATTCGAGCAATTCGGCGATCTTGGATAGGCAGGACTGGCCGGAAGCGCATACATGGACTAGAAGCGGTGGATCAGCGGGGGTTGGCTCGGTTCCAGTTGGGCTGTGCAGCCTTACCTTGATTGAAGGTGGAGAGTAACAGCTCGACATTGTCGTGGATCTCTCTGGGGTGTGCCTTGCCCGAGGAGAAGTAGCCGTGAGGAACGGTGGCCGTGGCCGCGCCAGCGGTGGAGCTGGACTGGGCGACGAGGGAGCTGGCGAGGGTTTCCCTCCTGATATGCTCATCGTGTGCGCGGCGGTTGGTGTATATGACATTACACGCGCCATGTTCCATCGTCTCCACGTGGGCCAGCAAGCCTAGCAGGCTGCTCTATGGCGCGCGGAGGAAGGAGAAACGGCGAACTGCAGGAGAGTGGAGGTGGACTCTGGGGGATTGGGGTGAAACGGCGACGGGGGGAGCAATACGAGGGGGAGGACGGGGGGCGAGAATAGGAGACGAGACGAGACGAGATGGGAGGACGACGGTGACGCAATGAGGGTTATCGGAGATGGGTCGGGGGACTAGGGAGAGAGTTGTGTTGGCGTTGCTGCGGGAGGGAGATGGGAGGGAAAGGCGGATTGGTGACGATAGGGCCAGGAGCGGTCGCGCAGCCGTTCTTGGCCGTCGCGAGGTCTTTGAGATGGAAGAGGGGGCGGACAGGAGGCGCGGTCAAAGACGACGAAGGATGGAAGAGGTCGAGGCACCCGGTGGGTGGATCGGGGCGGCGCAGAGGAAAGGATCGAGGGAAAGAGGGTGCAGTTGCGGATGCGAAGGAAGCGTGGTATGGGGACGGGACGGGAGCAGCAGTGTCAGTGTGGCAGGCGGCGCACACGCAGAATGAGAGGCGCGGCGAGCAGCATCGGGGTCGCGACGGCGGATGGTGGGAGGATTGGCCGCGGGTATGGCGATGGCGGCGGGATGGAGTGGGTTTGGATTGAGGATGGGTGGTGGTGGGTAAGAGAGGTGGGATGGTAGTAGTAAGGTAGTAGGTCGTCTCTCTCTCACTCTGTCTCTCCTAGGGCGTGTGCCAAAGGGCAGGGCAAGAACGAGGACGAGGGACGAGGGAGCGAAAGCGAGGGAAAGAGGCAGGGGGCAGGGAGGGACAGGGCTAGCAGGGATACAGGACGGGGTATGATTGGGCGAGAACTCGACAAAGTGCCCGATCTGGACTAGGGCTCGGCTAGGAGCAGAGAAGCGGGTCCGTGCACAGCCCAGGTGCGGCTTTCCAGAATGGCGGTAGATCCCGTGCCCTTCTTGGGTCTTCTTGGGCGCTTGCCAAGACTTCGCTCCTTCCTTCCCTTCCCCAGTGTTGGGGCTGCGCCTGCCGATTCGGTCCAGAGAGAAAACAGAGCCAGCACGTAAACAGCACTGTCTTCCGTAGAGCATTACTAATATCCACCAGTACCTAGGTACATCTGCAAGACTTCAACCACAATTCACCTTTCGCCATTTATTCACTTCGATCCTCTTCTCCTTCCTCTCTCTTCCCCCGCGTGCAGCCCTGTGAACCCGCGACTTGGCTGCAGGCCGGGGCGTGTGAACCGGGAAGTAAGACACATCGAAAGCCGGCCACTTCTGAAACGCGCGACCCATGGGCATCCTTTTTAGCCCATGATCCATCGTAATAATTACCCACTCCCGCTCACGTCAATCGCCAATCGCCAATCGCCAATCGCCAATCGCCAATCGCCAATCACCAATCCTCCTGTTCATGAGTCCTCCAGAGACATGTCTGTCACTCGGCTGTCGCTCGCCAGTGTCACCGCCAGATGTCGCCACCAGTGACCATGACCACGGTGGCAGTGGCACGGCAAGTGGCAACGTCATCCAGCGCGCGGGACTCGGGAGAAGCCTTCTAGAAGGACACTTGCGGTGAGACACACTGCCCAGGTGTCCGTGCAGCCCCGCTTTCTCTCTGCCCTACCCTCTTATTAGGTCCACCCGTTCGCTGACGCGATGGGACTGTCGCATGCAGCACTGCATTCTGTCCGTACTCGATGATGGTCATTCCACTGTTTTATCGCCGTGTTGCATGTTTCGAGCTCCCAAATTGAAAAGCCACCGACATCGGGACCCGCCACCCCTCACAGGTTTCTGAGATGATAGATTCCACCATCCCAACTGGGGCCTCTCCGCAAAACCTCCGACCCTATGAATAGCCCGCCCCTAAGTGCCAGAACGGCAGGTCCCATCCTCGCCTATTCGCTATACGCTCTGTTGGATATTTGATGATACATACATACACTCTACACAGTGCTATAGTCTGATACCCAGCTATAAGACCTCCGCTCCTCTAGGATCTACCGATCGCCGTCCACGGTCACCTGCGCCTCTGGGGGAGGGGTCGCCCATCCAGACAACCCGAGATTTACCCAGCCAATCCCATCCCGCCATTCCCCCTCTCCGCCAATCAGGAGCCACGGGCCTTTTCACTCCTCTACCACGCCTACCACGCCCTACCATGCACGACTGGCCACGCCATTCCGATCAATATGCCTTTATATTGCTCCCGCATCGGCGCTGCCTGGACTTCTCTACACATGGTGTGAGCCATAGAGCACCTTCTCCTCCCTATTCGACCGGCCTCTAGCTACTCCTTGAGCTACTACATATCCTCCATTTCCAACCGTCACCTGGACGTCCACAGGAAGGGGTGCTCCTGGAACCATAACCGCCCATGCTATATCTTTCGTGTTTTGTCACCGTAGCCTCATATGCATAGGGCCATGCTATACCCCCGATTCCGGGAGCCCACCCCCGGACCCAAGTTGCTACGCATCCTCCGTACTGTGACTGAACACAGGACGGACACACCTGGACACGCTCACGGCTTCCTCTTTCAGTCGTCTTCCATCCATCATGTCCATCTTCCCTCTTTACCTCCTTCCGACATCTTCCGACCCCTCGCATAAGCCTGGTAGCCTCCCCTCCACGCCGCCAAGCATCTTAAAAATGCTTATATACTCTTAATACCCTTACTACACGTGTGTGTGGGAACTATACCCAGCCCCCGTTATCCATCATAGCTCGCATATTAACAATGGACTGACACGTGTGCAGTTCCCCTAGCCTGTATACGAACGCCTTCAAGGGCAGTCTTCGTGTGAGCGGCGCTGGAATGATGGCGTGCACAATGCTCCGCTCCACCAGCAGAAAGAATACAATCCACAGAGCCATCCAGAAGACAATGTGACATTGCATGCCCGCTTGCTTCCTTTGCAACAGCTCTTATGACGATCCACTCCGCGCCAACCTATTCCCACCACCTCTTCCAAATACACAATCGTCAACCAGGCAACCCAAACACCGCAGCCACACCTCATTCATGCGGATCCTTGGACACCCCGGACCCCATATCCCCCTCGTTATCGAAGTAATCCAAGGACCATCCCGTTTCAGCAATGCAGCTCTCCAAGCAAGCACCTCCCCCCTCCATCCTTAACCACGACGACGACGAGGATGAAGAAGAACAAATCGGCCTTCTACACCAACACCACCCCTCCTCCTCCACTTCCACCCTGAGCACCGCTTCCGCCCCCGAGAAACACCACCCCCAGCCCCCAGACATCGTCCACGTCCAAGTCTCCTGGCTCAGGAAAATCGTCGTCGTCCTGCTACTCGCCTGGACAATCGCCTTCATCCTCCACTCCTTCCTCGCGCCCCGCACGTATCCCGACGCCTTGTCGTCCACTGCGGCAACGCAGACCCAGGCATCGCTGGAGACGGGCGTGCAGAGCTCGGAGTGGGTGGATGTGGTGGATTCGGCGGCCAACAGGGAGGGGAACGGGGAGGGAGATAGCTGGGCTCCTCGTGCGCGCGCCGTGCGTGCGGGCCGTGGGGAATGGAGCAGAGGAATAGAAGGGTGCTGAATCCGTTGCGATGTCGTGTATTGCGTGCTCTGTATATAGCAATCCACTAGACGTAGAACAGAACAGAAAGAACAGGTTTGCATCGTGATCGTCCCCACCCGAGAAAAGTTGCGTTGTTGGACGGCGGGTGGTGATGGCGAAACCGAACCGAAGCACGGCAGCGTATGATACCAGCCCAGTAAATCATCATTCCTACCCTGTATTCCTCGCATGGCTGAGTTGCAGTGGATCCAAGCAAGGTGCTGGAAAAACCCCCACGAAACGGCGTTTTTATTTTGAAGAGCCCCTCAGGGGATACATGGGTGTTCTTCTTCGATTGTACAGGTCCAGGCGGAGTTGCTGGGTAGCCACACCCACACCCACCGCACTCCTCATCCACCCATCCAGCATCGAAGCCGAGCGTATTCATCGGATAGAGAGCGGATGCGTTGCGGTACTTTCAACATCGTTTTTGGCTCCATGAGTACCATAGGGTAGTCAAATACCTATCTTTCAACCCCTCTCCTGAGGTCGAATATACCAAAACTCCATACCAATCGATCGATCCCCAGCGCCCGATACAAAAACGGACCCCAGCCAAAGCACCCACCCACCCACACACGCCCTCGAACCCGAAAACGCCGCACCCCCCCAAAAAGAAAAAAAAGCAAACAAAAAAGAAGAAAGAGAAACACCCCCCCTTCCCCACTCAAAGCCCCTCATAAACCCCCTCCCTCCCAATCACCCCCTCCCCCCTCTCCCTCACCCGCCTAGCGCACTCCTCCCTCCCGCCCTCCCTCTCCGCCACGCACCGCGCCCACCCGTCCAGCAGTCTGCATCGCTCCCCGCCATCCCGCATCTCGCACACCGCGCGCCGGAACGCGCGGCGCTCCTGGGTTCGGGCGTGGGAGCGGTGGTCCGCGACGACGAGGGCGGTGCTGGTGGTGAGGAGGAGGAGGGTGAGTGTTAGGAGGGCGAGGAGGAGGTGGTGGGTGCGGGGGCGGTTTCGGTTTTGGAGGCGGGCACGGGGATGGGGGAAGGGGTGGGAGAGGAAGGTGGATGTGTCGTCGATGGTGAAGGAGGAGAGGGAGGCGCGGGGGGAGGAGTTCGGGCTCTGGAAGTGGTGGTCCGCGGAGGGGGATTCGTCGGGCGTGGTGTCCGTGTAGCGGGTCGTCCCCGTCGTCTGGTCGGGAGCATGGTCGAGGGGGTCTGCCTCGTCGGCGTAGTGCGCGTACGAAAGCGGCGGGCTCGTTGTCTTGCCATTGCCATTACTCCTGGTTTCGGAGGATCGAGAGGACGACGACGACGGAGGACACTGAGATGCTGAGCCTGAGGCATTCCTGCTCTCGTTCTGCTGAGCCTGGCGTAGGGGAACACATCAGTTACGACGCCAGAGCCAGACTCAGAGCCAGAGAGCCGGGCGGTCGGACTTACCATCGTCGTCTTCGTACCCGTCTCTTCCGCCGTGGAACGACGGGGGATCCTCAGTGATGCCTCTCGGCCGTTCAGGCAAGCAGCAACGTGCTAGTCTTGCAGGTACGGGGTATACCTATCGTATGAAAAAAGGAAAGACAGAAAGAAAAGGCAGAAAGATAGAAATGCAAACGAATCCGTGACCACAGACCCCAACCAACCAACCACCCACCCCTTCCAAAGTCCTGCGTAGACTTCGACGTAAGCTGGGTACACGCAGCTCTACTAGTCTTCTAGCGCCTGTCTATACTACAGACCATCAGACCATCACACATACGCCAAGATCAACGATTCAAGGATTCAAGGATCAAGAACAAAACGGAAAAGAGAACTGGCAACACGGCAATCCGTAGATAACGCAGAAACAAACAAACCAGAAAGAAAAAATCCCACTCCGAGCAGATGCGACGTAAGCCAGCCTTATTTGCTTCGCTCGCCCCACACGGCACCTTTAGTAAGTTAGCTAGTCGCCGTCACACTTAGGAGCACTTACGTCCGTACCTCAGCCTCCTCTCTTTTCCGGGGGGGGACGCAGGAGGCCTTAGGCCAGGGGGATCAAACCGAAGACACCAAGGGCCAGATTCGCCAATTCGCCGGTACTTTACTCCTGGCCCACGGGCGTTGCTGTACGATTGACCACTGTGACACTCCGGCTCGACAGGAATCGAAAAGCAAGAAGCAAGTCTCCCTCCATGCTGAGTGCTCAGCCTCCATCGAGCGTGCCGACGAATCCGATCCTAGGGTCAAGGGGGAAGATGGGCTACCTACCACACGTCAGCCTGTCAGCACCATGCTCCACTCCCTAAAGCCCGGGAGCCCATGAAACAAAATGCACAGACACCAAGGACCAATGGGAAGTGGCTTCTCTGGGGGGAAGAGAACATCATACAGAGGACATGTTCTGATATATTTTTTTGTGTGTTTGTTCAGACCGGGGGTGTTTTTTGGTTTCCATCTATATGATATCCCATCCATCCACCTTGCCAAACGCCGCCCACCCGCCGCCGGCCCCGCTGTCGAGACAAGTCATTCTGCCATCGCCAACGTGCTGGAGCTTAGTCGGTCGGCCCACTAGCAAGCCACTCTCCCACTTCTCTCCTGCCGTCAAATGTGCTGGGGAAACCCCCCAAGAAAGGGGGTATGTGTAGGGAAAGAAAGAAAAACAAATCAGAAGAAGGGTATCTTCGACCACAGAGAAAAACTGGTGGAAAGCTTGCACAAACACTTCGGCCATTGAGCCTAATGTCCACACCCACACAGCCTGGTTATCAATTTCGGCCCTCTTCACCACGCCGGCCCCTCCGCTCTTCCTGCAGATAACACAAGACACGACCCGTATTAGTGAGAAAATGTAGGTGTGCTTGCGCTGAATGAGGATGATACACCATTATCAGGTTCGACCTCGACCCCGACGAAAAGGCCGTGAGTGACAATCGATTTTGGGGTAATTCGAGAGAGGATGACAAAGGAAACTCGCTGAGGAAACAGGAAAAGGCAGAAACTTCTTTGGTATTGGTAGTAGATAAACACGAACGCTTGCAATGCCGAGATGGAACACGGTTATGACGCTCATATACGGTAGTTTTGGTACAAGAAAGGTGGAGAAACTTCAGCGAAGAGTTGGGCACATCCCGATCTTCACTGAAGGGAGACGCCGGGAGATCGGCGACGCCGGGTCCTTCAGATATGCTGAGGGTGCAGGTAGGTGGCGTGGTAGTATTGCGTGGGATGCTGGACGTTGGGAACTTGGCCAGCGGTGGGAGTGGAAGGATACCCGTGGGCGGGAGGTGGTTGAGGTTTCGCCTGTTGGGCATTGTTGTACGGCTCGCCATCCGGAGTGATGGGAGGCGTGAGGCATCCGTGCTGCATGACAGATCCGTAAGGAGTCTTCTGAGGCGTCTGGGGTGCGAGGTATGCGTTGGGGGCCGGCTTGGGCTCCTCGAGGGTCATGCTCGCAGGAGGCGTGGGAGGAGCAGCAGCTCGCCTGGCGATCTGGGCTTGGCGCATGAGGAACTCGTCGACCGTTGCAGACACGCTGGAGAGATGGACGGAGCCATACTTGCGGGACAGGACTTGCGAGGGCTGGTACAGGTGGTTGGACAGGCTCATGACGGTGTTGGGGTCATAGGCACCGGCCCATTCGGAGCTGCTTGCCTGGTCGCGGGAGAGGATGCACCTTGCCAGAGCAAGGGCCGAGCGGGCAAGGACGGAAGGCTTGGTCGAGACGAACTCCTTGTGGAACAGGGCGATTTCGGCAATGTACAGCGTCATGTTCTCCACCTCGGCATCGTACTCGACGTCCGAGAGGGCCAACTGGAGGAAGGCGTCGACGGTGGGGTGTCCGATCATCCAGTTGAGGGTCTGGAGCACATGCCACTCCATCTGGGTGAACATCTCATCGTCATACAGCGAGCAGCACATGGACTTCAACTCCCGCACGGTGGGCACGCGATCTTTCTTGTCACCATACTTGGCAGCGATGAGAAGGGCGGCACAGCCAACCAACTGGTAGTGGCGCTTGTACACGACACGACGGGAGCAGTAGCGATCGAGGAGGTTGACGGCGAGGAACAGGGTCTCGGGAAGCAGTTGGAAAGCAGCGTGAGCTTCGACGAGGAAGTCGAGGAGGTAAGGGCGCATGAACCACTGGATCTCTGTCTGGATGTCGATGGAGTTCACGTCTGGGAGCGTGATGGACTGGACTCAAGTCAGCGAGGAACCCCATGTCAAGATCGGGCTGCGGCCTACCTCCATGTACTCCATGTGATCCATGATGTCGTCTTGATATTCATCCGCAGTGGCCCTCGAGAGATCCTCCGCCATGGCCCGCTGCTGCATGCGTGCGATGGCTCTGGCACGTTCCCTGACCTCGGCGCGGGCGGCGTAGATGCCATCCTGATCCGACTCTACAAAGTAGCTATCGCAATGCCCGTAGCGGGGATGAGATTGCTGATGATAGGCCATGATGTACTGTGTTGTTTTGAGTGTTCGTCGAAAGAGTGGACGTCAATTCTCCGGGATAGACTGAATGGTGGGGATGGAAGGGAGTGGCAGGTTCGACGGAGGAACCGATTAAGAGAATGGCAGTCGCGGACGCGACGGGGGAAAGATTGTAATTAGTTGGATAACGGGAAAGAAGGTCTCTGGGCCAGCTCGAAGGAGGAGAGGCCGCAAATTGATATAGCAGAGCCTGGAACGTCCCTTGATTAGCCACGAACCCGACGGGCAGAAAGCAAGGCTGGATTTCGATGACATACCTTGGCGATTAAAATATTAAGCTAAAGAGAGCGCGTAGATACGGAGGAAATGGAAGGAAAAGAGGTAAAAGTCGAAAAGATCGAGCCCCTTGCTAGTTGCATTCAGGAGCAGGCGAGGAATGTGAACCGCTCGGATCGTCGTGGTTGGCGAAGGGAGAACTCTTCGGGGGGCAGAACACGAGTTAACGAGTCCGCCTGATGGCCTAGGGGCGAGTAGGTGCCAAGAGGAGCTTGGGGAATGTGGAGAAATTGGATCTGAGCAGTCGCGCACCTAAGCAAGGATGAGGTCAGTAAGATTGGGACTTCTCAGGACGTGTGAATGTGCTCACACAGAACGCAGCCCTCGGAGAGATTGAAGGTGCTTAGAGCCAGAGGTGGACCTTGAGACTTGTTTGAGACGTCAGCAAATGCAACGGGGTTGTATAACACGGCGGCGGTAGGTGCAAGACAACAAGGCCGCGGGATGGGTGGAGCAGAAGCAGGCCGAGGAGAAGCGGGAGCTCGTGCCAAAGTGGAGCAACTGGGAGGAATGAAGCCGCGGATGGCAAGATAGGGAGCCGCAATCAAGTTGGCCAATGGAGCTGGACCGGTATGCAAAGCTACTGTAACCTTACCGAAGGCGGAAAGCGAACGTGTGAAGGAAAAGATCTTCGTCGAGAAGCCAGAGGTGGTTGCAAGTTGCGAAGAGAGAGAAGGAGGTTGCGGGCTCCGAGAGGGTGAGAGAGAGTGCAGCAAGAGTGACTGATTGAAAAGGTTTCGTGCAGCCAGGACTCGAGCCTCGCTTGGCTGTGGCTGTGGCTGGAGGTGGCCGTGAGCTCGGTGTGCAGGCGTGTCCGTTTGGCGAAGTGGTGGTGAAAGTCGAAGTGAGCTTGGGCCATCCTGGCTCCAGGGCGCGGCAAGACACGTCGTGGGGAGAGTAGAATCCAGTGAAGGTGTGGTATGCAATTTTCCGAACTGGCCGCCAAAGACCCAATCTCCCTTCAAGGGGGTGGTATCCCTTTCGGCAATGGCCATCGACCAGCCCTGTTCTCCCCTCTCCTATTCCCATGCCTGACGCCATCCACAATGTATCCCATTGGCAATATATCCGGGTCGTATGGTCTCGAAGGGGGTCGATGGTGGTGGTCGTGTGCGGGGGTGCGGCTCCAGGTGCAAACCCTGACGGGGGGGAACCAAGTGAGAGGGAACGGGAAAGGAAGACGGGCGAAGTGAGCAAGAGAAGAATCCGTCACCTACCTGATTGACCTCAGCACACGATTTGTACAGTGATGTACAAATAGCGGTACACGAGGCTGGTCGGAGAGCGGGGGTCAGCCAGGCTGAGAGACGGACGGGTAGAGCAGCGAGCGAAGTCGACTCGGGATGGTAGCCGTCGGGGGAGGCGGAGAGGAGTTCAGCGGGATGAGGGATGAGAGGGGATGAAGGGTGAATGGGCGTGAAGGTGCAGATTGCTCTTGCACACTTGGAACGACCGATTCGGGGGAGGGAGGGAGGGTAGGAGGAGAGACGGCCGGTTTGGAGAGACCGAGGAGCAGGAGGGGGCTTGGAGTTATAAGGGCTGGGGGTGCCGAAACAAGGGGAATCAGCACTCGTCAGGCCTACGACTCAAATGCTCCGACCGTTGGTGAGGAGAGATGAAATGGAGGAGGGGAGGGGGGGTGGAGGAAGAGGAGTGGGTGAGAGCAGAGGGGAGGATGGACGGGGGAGGAGAGGAACTAGGAGCGGTCGAAGTTCAGGACGGAGCCAAGAGTCAGGAAACGACGGGCCAGCAATGGAAGGCGCGCGCGCGGGTGGAGCACGGATGGAGCAACGACACCAAACCGCATCGACGCCTGAACCGGCTTCAGCAGCCTGTGGCCCTGTGGCCCTGTGAAGCGCAAAGCTGCCAGAGAAGCCAAAGCCAAAGCCAAAAAGAGAGCAGGGCCTTGCAAGTCGCGAGCAGGGCAGCGCGGGCAGCATGGTGAACACGGGCAGTACAGAGACGGACTGGCCAGGGACCCGCAGCCAATCCACGGCCTAATCAGCCATGATTCCATCAGCAAGCCAGACAAGCCAGACAAGCCAGACGAGACCAGGAACAAGCCAGGAACACGCTCCCCATTCATCGCGACGCATCGCCTCTTCTCACGCGTCTCTTTCGCTCATCTGGTCAGCCATCAGCAGCAACAGAGGCAGATGCGGGCGTCGATCCCATCCCTCCCCCTGCGCGCCGCAGCAGAAGACAACCAAAAAGCATCCTGTAGCAAATGTAGCAGCAGTCGCCTTGTGTCGCCTCTACAGCCGCTGTACGACTTTCTGTTCGATCCTTCACATCCACGGTTGTTGTTGTTCACAGCATAGATTGGCACAAGCACACAGATCGCGAGACCACCTGCTCCACTCTCCACAGTGCACACCCACCTGGGCTCGGCCGGTGCTGGAGCAGCACAAAGAAAGGAAACATGGACCTGCTGGGACCTGCTCCTCCGCGCCAGCAGGGGCGATGCCTGGGCGGGCGAGAGGACGGCTGAACGAGGCCGATGAATGCCTCTCCCCACCACTCACTCTCACTCTCCACGCCTCACCTCCGCCCGCCGGTCAACCTGAAGGCTGAGAGAAGCCAAC
Source organism: Westerdykella aurantiaca (assembly GCA_030412805.1). Classification (NCBI taxonomy): domain Eukaryota; kingdom Fungi; phylum Ascomycota; class Dothideomycetes; order Pleosporales; family Sporormiaceae; genus Westerdykella; species Westerdykella aurantiaca. The sequence goes on from JASJFJ010000001.1 coordinate 5,859,765, forward strand.
GCATGCAGCGTTGCATGGCGACCCCATCCACTGACAGTCTCATCATCCAAAGTGTTCCCCCCTCGCCTGGTCGAAACAAGTCGTCCACTTCCTGCTTTTTCGACACGCCGAGCCCGTCTTGGGGGCGCACCGCGTCCGCCGCAACAGGGGAGACGGGCCACCCACAGGCTCGCCTCCCACCAACCTGAACAACGGCCTCCCCCGGTCTTGCCTCTTGCCAGGTGCATGCAGCATGATGCATCCGTCATGGGTGCACCGTCGTTCCTCATGGGCTCCTGAATATCGTCATATTGTCCGGAGAACCGCCTCTTAAGCGCGTCCATGCCGCTCTCCCCTTTTAGCACCTGCAATTAAGACTCGCTCTCCCATGTGCCACCGAGCCCGCACACACTGCCTCACCATTATCCACTGACTCCCCCTATCGCCTTCTTCTAGATAGCTTCTACTCACAGTATATGGTAGCATCACTTCTGTACAAGGCAAACTCCGACGAAACGGCATTTCGCGTCCACCCTCACGTTGCTGCTGCATGGTGATTCACTATAACGGAAACCTGTGACGCTGTGCCCGCCCAGATCACGCCGCGTCGCTACCAGCCCTCTTCAACCGGAGTAATACAAATGCCTCCACCAACCTCGCCCTTGCAGCTGCCCATCCCAAACCTCCTCTCAAGCTTCACACTCTTGGAGAAACCCCATCTCGTGCCATCCGCCGCCGTGTCTCGTGGGATCCCGCTATCCCTGTGTACTGGCACTACTGTATCTACACAGTATGCTGTTTCGTACTGAACTCACCATGCCCTATATCTGGACCACGGTTATGCCCCCCCGTGGCAGTGGGAATGGATGGGGCGTCCCAAACACCACCACCAATCTCACGTCAACTCCTGCTCGCCTCCAACAGACGCGTCCTCTCCGCCATCCTCTCCTTCTAGAAATTGCCAATCTTCGCCGCACGCAGCGGAGTAGCCTGTACCGGTAGCTAGGCGCCTCATGGGACGCTTGGGAGGCGAGCAATGAGCATCCCGGTATCATACCCCGTATTGTCAATTGTCACCCTGCAAGCGGGACACTCTACCACCAGAGCATCCTCGTCCAGTAGTCCATTGGCAGCCTGTGAGCCTGTGAGCCCACTTCCCCTTGCTGTAGACATTCTCGTTTCGCAGTTCGGCGTCGTCCTATCCATCCACCCTTTTCTCATTCGAATCCTCCCCGTGTATCGAGTTCCCGCTTCCGCTGCTGCATGCACACCTCATACAGGAACAGTTGACTGCAGCTCGATGTGACAAACGCATGGACGGCGTCGTAAGAGAGCCTCCTTCCTTCTGCCCAGTGACGCGGACGCACCACCGCTTTTAGCACTAGGCCCTACCGCTCTCATACCCTTTATGCTCGCCTCCTTGGTAGCCGAGCCGTGATAATAATAATACTTGGAAATGCGGTGTCCAAGTCCAGATACCGGTAATGACCACCTGGCAAATGCTCCTCCAACTTCCAAGTGCAAGTAGGTAATCACAACATCGAGATTACCGGAGAAGACCCTTTCTTTCAGACCCCGCTTGACCAGATCTGCATCTGCATTATCCCTCATTTTCCCTTTTCCGAGCTGCTTCCTTTGTTACGCCTCCAGATAGCCTTTCCGTGCGTGCAGCAAACAGGTTCATAATCGCCGAGGGAACCACCACAACGACTTCCATTCCTCTCTCCAAGACAACTCCCGCTCCTCACCTCTCCGCCTCTTATAAAGCCCAACTAACAGTAGCGCGCGCCGGCCTAACCCAACACCAACAACAATCGTCACCGACATCCCAGATTCCTTTCACAATCCTTTCCCTTCTCCGCATTTTTCTTAGGGTCGCCGCTCCGTTGGGACTTCCCTGATTTCCACCCGATGATCCATCCACCCCATGTCCCCGCCTCGCCTTCGCCTTTCCCCCCAAGAGCGTCACGTCTGTCAAGAATCAAGATTCAAGATTCAAGAACCCTCTCAAGTTCTGCAGCTAGTCCAGCCGTGCATCCGTCCATCCACCATCCTTATGATCATTGATGCAGTGATGATGACGACCCCCGACTCCCCCCATAGCCATAGTCATAATAATAAAAAGATAAAGTTGGTCCCTCCCCAGCCCAGCCACCAGCACCCCCCACCAGGGCAGGCCCGCCGACCACGCCGCCAGCGCCAACCTACCCTACCTAGGCTCTGAACGAACCCGCCCGCCGGCGCCCCGAAATTGAAATTGAGAAAATCGAGAAGAGAAAGAACCCAGGTCCACTACTACTACTACTTGTCCACAGACCAGAACACGCTTCGCGCGGCGGGCGCATCTCACACGCGTCCGTGACGGAAAATGATGACGCTCGTCCTTTTTGCGGCGCGTGATTTTTGTTTTTTTTTTCTGGCGTGCGTGTCGAGCGTATGTGCACAGTGCACACGCGACGACTTTATTATTTAAGTTATTAAGTTAATCTTTTGTAGGCGACGTGACGTTTCTAAATCCGTCGCGCGTCCGCTACGCCCGAGGCTTCATCTGCCTGGTCAGTCAGTCAGTCACGACTCACTTGTGCCGGGCTGACGCGGGGGCTGCGTAGGTATTGCTAATGATGACGAGGATGATGATGATGATGAGGATTAGGGGATCCGGCGTGAGGCTCATCAGACTCCATCTGATCCATGATCCATCTTCATCTCGGGGTGTCTCGGTGGTCGCTGGTGTCGTGTGCAATCATCAATGTGCATGCATGTGTGGTGCCCGGGGCCTGCGTGACCCAGGCAACGGTGGAGAGAGAGCGAAAAAAAAAGCGGCCAAAACCGTCTCTAGAGTCTAACCTTACATATGAAAAACTCTTCCCCCGTCGCGGTGGAGAGATGCAGATTTTTTTTTCCCTCTCTTCTTCTTCTCTGCTGCCCTTCTGACTACGTGGGATCCACGGCAATAATCCTCGCACCTAGCAACCCGACATGACATGGACAGGCAGGGCAGGGCAACGAATCTGCACTGTCACCATGGATACAGCCGTGACACCCTCTCCAACCCGGTCCAGACGGATGCCGTCGAGCAACTAGCAACCCAGACTCTAGCTTGTCTCTGCCTTCGGTTTCGCTTAGGTGTCTATTCCATTCCCCGAGGCCGTTGCGCGACCGTTACCGTTACGCTGTGGTGTCACGGCTCCCACCTGGGCTGTTCGATGTTGCTAGCTAGCCAGCGGAGCTAATAGGAACGCATGGGGGAGAGGATGATAAAGATAAATAGCGTGCACGACGCAGTGGGCTGAAAAAGGGTCGCAAAGCAAACTCTCTTCCTGCTGCTCCTGTAGAACGCCGGGTTTGCACTGGATCCAATCATTCCGCAGCGCGGAGATGTCGGATGTGTACCTTGCAGCGCGCGAAGATGGCAATATGCATATACGATGATGCCCCCGAGCTTGCCCTTTCTGGGGGGACGAAGGGGATGGAAATTTCGAGACGAGTTTTTTTTCTCTTCTTCTCCTTTTCGTTTTCGTGCCCTTCGCTGCGGTTTTTGCATTGGGATATTTAACGATTATGAGCATGGGGTGATATAGTAGGGAGAAGGGCGGATTCACGATAGGGGGTTGGATGAGCAATAATTGGGGGACTCATGAAGGTGGAGGGAATTGCTACCCCTCTCAGAGGGGGCCGTGTGTCAATTGCTTTTCCCCGGCTGTAGAGATGTGGCATCTCCCGTGTCTAAGGCACATGTTGTCTCTGAGGTCGCAGGAACTTGCATCTGGACAGCTAGAAGCCAACCATAGGATGCTTCCATCCCTAGGACGAGAAACCTGTCCTGGTCTGCATTCCCGCTGGGCATCGAGCCATTGCCTTCTATTCCAACAACTAAGTATGCCATCCACCATTTCTCCTTTGTGTTTATCCAGGAGATGTCGCGGATTTCTACCATCGGGGCGGCAGAATCGAATATACCGAATCGAAGTCTTCGATGAGCTCTGGTCGGCTTGAAGCTCAAGATTCCCCGACTAAAAGGTCAGAAAAGGCCAGATTAAACCTTTGAAGGTTGCGTCGGCCTCGATTCCATCTCCCAATGAAGATGAGATGAAAACGAGCCCGATGGGTCGATGAAATCGACGTGGGATGACGAAGCGACGTCGTCTCAGGAGAGTTGCTCGAAGAGGGGTCGTCATATTTATTTACGGATACCGGCTGAACGTTCTTCCGCGACCCCCGTCGGAGTTTAGCTCCCGCCGACGAAATTTCGGCCTTGGCTTTCGACCAGGGCCAACAAAAAAGTTCGAGAGGCTCACATACACCACGGGTTGTCGATGCAGTCGCAAATGTCCATGTCTTCCACCACATAATTTGTTTTGGATTTTTTCGTTCACGGTCTCCACGGTTGCTAGTTCCAGGCCCTCCGTCTCCGGCCTACAAAGTGCGCTCCGTTTCGTTTCCGCCGCCGACGCACGGCTCCCTTCTCTACACAAGACCTTGGGTCCATCATGGACATTCACCGCTCACGCTTCGTGCCCTACCCGCCCTCGGCGATCAACGCGCTCGCCTTCTCACACGCGCAGCCCGACAATGACATCGCAGACCCCGCGAGCCTGCGTCTAGCGCTCGGCCGCGCAAACGGCAACATCGAGATCTGGAATCCCGCCAACGGCACATGGGTGCAGGAGAAGGTCTTCCCCGGCGGCAAGGAAAGAAGTGTGGAGGGGCTGGTCTGGACACAAGAACCGGATGAGTGGACCGAGAGCGGGAAGCTGGTGGAGGGCAGGTTGAGGCTGTTCAGCATCGGCTACTCGAATAGCGTGACCGAGTGGGATCTGGTTTCTGGACTGCCGGCGCGCCAGAGCAGCGGGAATAGCAGCGAGGTGTGGTGTTTTGCGGCGCAGCCCCGACGGTCGATAAGAGGGGGCTCGAAGAAGAAGGGCGAGGAGGTCAGGGAGCATCAGCAGCTCGCTGCGGGGTGTGCGGATGGCACCGTGGTGCTGCTTTCGACTGCGGATGACGACGTCAGGTTCGAGAGGTTCTTGTCCCGGTCGACGACGAAGAAGGCGAGGGTGCTGAGCGTCGCGTACAAAGACCGGACTACGGTGCTTGCGGGATACGCGGATAGCACGATTCGAGTGCTGGATACCCGGAACGCGAATGTTCTAAGGACGATCTCCCTTGGGAGCGGACCCATCGGTGGACCCAAGGATATCCTGGTGTGGAAGGTGAAGTGCTTCCCGAATGGGGACTTTGTCTCTGGAGATTCTACCGGCGAGATCCGCATCTACGATGGGAAGAATTACAGCCAGAAGCAGCGTATCGCGGGACACGAGGCAGATATCCTGGATCTTGCGGTGTCGCAGGATGGCACCATGATTTTCAGCGGTGGCATGGACAGGAGAACCTGCTCCTACACCTGCAGCAAGAAGAAGGGCAAGATGGGACAGTGGGCCAAGGTCTCACATCAACGACACCATGAGCATGATGTGAAGGCCCTGGCCACATACGAAGGCCACCAGCTTAACGTTCTGATTTCCGGAGGTGAGCAGAAGTACCCGCCTCCACTGTATAATCATGCTGACATTCGCAAGGCATTGATACCAAGCCCATCGTGTTACCTCTACGTCAGTTCGGAAAAGAATACAGCCGCAGCCTTCCCTTCCTGCCTCACACGCCTCCTTTGGCCAGTGCGCCCGAAGCAAGATTGCTGGTCAGCTGGTGGAATGCCGAAGTACGGATATGGCGCGTCAAGAGCAAGCAGGAAGGATCAGAAAAGCCAAAGGTGGTTGCACGCATAGCACTACAAGGACCAGAGAACATCACCTCCGCTTCCATCTCCCGGGACGGCAGTCTGCTGGCGGTATCTACGGCGGCCGAGGTCAAGCTCTTCCACGTCGCCCCTTCGACCTCATCTGGTGGACCTGGCCTGCGTATTCGTAAGCTGGAGATGTCTACGACGACCGGTGCCAAGCTCGTACGCATAGCACCCAACGGCAAGTGGATAGGTGTGGTCACCGTGGCGGACGAGATCCAGTTTGTACGTGTCATCCCAGAGGAGGACGGATCTGAGAGGCCGCGCGTACTCCGCGAACCATTACACGTCCACCGGCTTCGGCGAGAAACCGACTCACGGGACCCTCTGAATGGGCCCGGGGGTCAGTACGATCGATCCATCACCCACGCGGAGTTCTCCAGCACTAGCAATTTCTTCGCGGTCACCGACCTTGCTGGATACGTCGACACCTTCGTCGTGGAAGGCCACGAGGACCCCACGGCGCCGGAACTGGACATTGCCAAACCCTCATCGACGCCTTCAACAGACGGTGAAGAGTCAGATGACGAGGACGAAGAGCCCGCCGCGAGGGTCACAAGTCTCGGTCAACGATGGATACGTAATCCCTCCGGTCATCTCCTCCCCCAGCTGGACTCGAGTCCCCTCATCCTGTCCTTCAAGCCCATTCCCGGAGACGCTGCTCGCCCCGAGCCCAACGGAAACCCAGCTGTCCACCCCACGAGAAACAATCCTCACCCGCGCCCGAGATACACCCCTGAGACGGAGGAGACGCTGCTCGTCGTCTCCGCGAAGCACGAGCTCTACGAGTTCGACGCCTTGGCGGGCCGTCTGTCAGACTGGTGCAGGAGGAATCCTCCCCCGAGCTATCCTGTGCAGTTCCAGCGCATCAAGGAGCCTATCAAGGGCTGCATCTGGGACGTCAGCGACGACAACAACCGCCTGTGGCTCTACGGAGAGAACTGCCTGTTCATGTTCGACCTCTCCCAAGACTTTCCTCTCAACCTGGAGGCAGCTACCAACGGGACTGCGGACGCTACACCGAGCGCCAAAAAGCGCAAACGCGACGCCGTTGCAGAGGCAACTCACCAGACGCCGCGCAGAGGGCAGGCCGGGGCCGGCGACGCGGTGCGTCCTAGCCAGGCACCTGTGTCGAAGTTCCGCAAGTTCGAGAACGCCGGTGGCAAGGGGGATGGATCGGCGGGGGCGGGGAGATCGGCATGGATCGACGTCGGGGCCCTGGACAGGATGGCCGGGTCCGACGAGGACGAGGAGGACGAGGACGAGGATGACCGGGAGGCGAGGCGGCAAGCTTTGGCCCATTTGCGGCGGGAGCAGAGTACGGTGGAGGAGAATGGCGAGGAGGAGGATGAGGAGGAGGGGAGGAAGAGAGAGAAGGACGCGTGGTGGCATACGTTGAAGTACCGGCCTATCCTGGGGATTGTGCCAGTGGGGAGGGATGACGAACCGCTGGAGGTGGTGCTCGTGGAGCGGCCGTCGTGGGAGCTGGATCTACCGCCTAGATTTGTTGGTAGTCATGAGTAATACCTAGGTAGCAATTGGAATCATGAAGGGAGTTCTTTGCCTTGTCATACGGGTTCGACGTTCGATGGTGGTATTTTTGGTGCCTGCCGTGGACACTGTGTCCGTCGTGCAAGCATGGGCGTGTCGCCTTCCATTGTCTTCGTAGTTCCATGACCTCTTGATGTAGTGGGAGGGTAGTATTCGGATCACGTGGACTGGTTGTATAACGTGTAACGAATACTCCGCCGTTGCTAACGTAACCGGGGCTAAGCCATCTCCGCCAAACTCGCCTAGCCCAACGCGGAGCTTGTAAGGGCTTCGACCAATAGCCAAGACGCAGCTGTCATCAAACCGATTCCATTGGCCACATTGCATGACCAAGACCCTTGGCACGTTTAGTCACTGTCTCGTCCGCGCCAGTCGAAGTCCGCGGCGGGGCGCGGAGGCGAGCGACGAGGAGTCTTGGGGGAGTCGTAAGCTTTTGTGTCGTGCGACGCGTGGAGCAATTTTGAGGAAAAGTCTTGTCAGGAACATGATCATTGCAGGGACGACTTCGCACGAACAGGTGGCACGCTGGGCAGAGGTTGAAGGAGGCCACGACCTGATGAAAGAACAAGCGGCGAATCGAGCGGCAAGGCCAACAATGTCGTAAGCCCGCAGTGCGAATCCGACCCGCAGAGCCTCGTCAGAACGAATCCCAAGGGATCGAATTGGGCAAGGCGGGCGTTCCCTCACGTAACACACCACAACACTCGAACACTAAAAAGACAGCGATGCCGATGGATCATGGTGCAGTCATGAGGGCTGCAGGGGTCTACGTGTGTGCACTGTCCGTCTGTGTGCGTGCAACGCGAGGACACGCGGCCCATGGGATTTCGCCGCGAGCAGCATCTGCCATGATCCATCCGCTTCGTCAACAGCTGGCGGGCTACTATCATATCAGATGTTTGATTTGCTTGCGCGTGTAGGATCTGATAGATAGATGGAGAGGGAGAGGGGGGTTATTTATCAAGCGATGCCCGCGTTGCTGGAATGCGGTTGATTGTTTAAATTATTCGTGCAGCTGGACAGCAATTTCCACGACGCGCCCATCTGCCGTGGGAGAGACTGGGAGTCCCTGTTGAGCTGAGAGGAGGGCATACAGCAGTACCATACTGGGAACAGTACACGGCTGGACCTCGAGGAAAGGGTTCTCTCCCACCAGCAGAAGAATCCAGACGGAACAAAGACATCTCACCACCATTATTCTTCTGGACTCGTACATCTCGACGTTGGTCTGCAGGCTTTGTCTCTGGCAGGAGGAACGAGAAACGCCACGCCGGTGGGAGCTTGAGAAAAGTGTTCGGCATCTGGCCAGGGGATTACGCGGCCGCTGCGTACACACTTCTTCCGCCAAGCCGCGCCCCCGTCCTCTCCGCGGCAGACCACAGACACAGACCGATCCCACCTGGGCCACCCTCCACCCAGCCCTGGCCCTCACCACGCTCATCATCACCACCACGTCTTCTTCCCTGAAGTTCCCTCCGCGCTTATCTCTCGCGCTTCCCTTACTTCTCCCTTCCTTGCGCTCGCCGCCTGCTGCGAATATCGTGAGGGTTCCGTTCCCGCCGAAGCCTCGTTGCTGCGCCATCCTCCCTCCCAGGTCAAGCCGCCCCAGCGTCGTGGGCTGTGCACAATCAGATCGCAGCAGCCTGGTTTCAGTCACCCATCGACCTACCTCACCTCTCCCCCGTCCGACCTCCTCGACACTCCCACTCCTCTCAATCCATCGCAATCATCCCCTTCACTGACATCGACGTCCATTCACCCTCATGGAGCGGTCGCGCGTGCCGGCTGGCCAGCGGCCCCAGCCTCCAGAAGGGTCCCCTTCCGATCCTGCGCAGTTCGCAAAGGACATGACGACACAGTTCCGCCAACGCTTGAGCACACGGCGGATGAACCACCTCAGCTCCATCGCTCAATCGCGAACCTCCTCTCCCGCCCGGCCCATCGTGGGCACCCCGCAATCCCCAACCATCACCGACGCTCCGCCCTCCTACTCCTCGCTCCGCAACATCCCTCTGGTCCCCCAAGCCCCCCATCCATCCGATCTCCGTTCCTTGCGCTTCAGGAATCAGCTGCATATGCTCTCCGAGACCCCGACCAACTGGGAGAACCCGGGCCTTCTCGACGACGCATTACGGGCCGTCCCCACCGAGCAGATCTACGCGGCCGCCGAGGAGCAAAGCCAACTCTACAGAGCACAGGCCGAGAGTCTGGGGAAGGCCCCCAAGTGGACCTATGCCGACTGCGTCATCCGCGCCCTCATGACCTGGTTCCATGACAGCTTCTTCGAGTGGGTCAACAACCCGCGCTGTTCGCGCTGCTATGCTCCGACCGTGGGTTTGGGCAGGACGCCGCCTCTACCGGAGGAACAGGCCCGCAGCGCCGGGACGGTCGAGCTGTACCAGTGCTCGAATGCGCAGTGCCAAGGACTCGAACGATTCCCTCGATACAAGGACGCCTTTGTGCTGCTGGAAGAGCGCAAGGGACGTTGCGGCGAGTGGGTCAACTGCTTCGGCATGCTTTGCCGTGCCATCGGGGCTCGTGTCCGTTGGATCTGGAACCCGGAGGACTACGTATGGCTGGAGGTGTGGTCCGAATATCAGAAGAGATGGGTCCACTGCGATGTGACGGAAAACACATGGGATCAGCCCCTGATGTATACGGAGGGTATGTATAATCTTTGGCACCTATTGATGGAATGGGCGCTGACAGGATGCAGGCTGGAAGAAGCAAATGTCCTACATCATCGCTTTCTCCTCCGAGGGCGCATACGATGTGACCCGCAGATACGTCCGCGACCAGAAGTACGCCAAACCTCGGAACAAGTGCCCGGAATCCGTCCTCCTCCATGTGCTGGCGGAGATCCGTGCCAAGCGCCGCGCACGCATGACCAAGGACGAGAAGTTCCGCCTCCAGGGCGAAGACATGCGCGAAGAGAGGGCGCTCTGTGCCTGCACCATCCAGGCGATCATATCTGGAATCAACAACCTCGACATCAACGACTTGCTCGGCGGAGGCAACACCACCCCTGCGCGGTCCGATCCGGATGCACAGAAGGCGGCTGAAAGGGCGGCCGAGAACGCGCAAAGTCAACGGGTCCACAGGTCTGGCGAGAGTCGCCATGGCAGTCCGCGCAACCAGCAGAACCCCCAGGACCCACCACGATGAGAGGAAGAGATTCGATTGGATTTCTACCTCTCTTTGAGCCTTGGAGACTGTAAGATGGCGGACACTCGCTAGATCACCGACATGTCCTTCACTTCAGGGTACCTCGACTCGACATGCGATAGTCTCGACCGCAGAACAGGACTTCATGGCAACACCTGCCTGGCGCATAGCCCACAGGACGTCTGTTTGCATCGCCGACAATGCACTTTGGACTACGCGACCAGACCAAGGCACGTCTGCATCGCATCTGCGTGCAGCACGCATGTGCAGCCAGCTCACCGGCGAACGAGTACCCAGTTTGCAGCTCGACCCTTTGCCGTTCTGTGCAAAGGTTTCCTATCCCTTCCGAATATACCCCCTCTATACCTCGCCATCTCACGACCCGAGATGTTAGTTGATAACGTCTAATGTCCGCCTACGCCACGTCATGGGACCATGCTGCGTTCCGCTCCCGATCCATGGGAAGCACGCTGGGGAATACCCCCGTTCTGATGCGAATCCGGAATGTGGAATCCGGATTTGGTTTCCTTTGTCGCTTTTCCCATTTGTGTGTGTTTTCGATCTTTTGTTGAAAAGGCTTCGGCACATGGGGGGGATCTCCTTTTTTTTTCTCCGCGTGCATGGTTATACCCCCGTTTCTGGGAAGCATGTTTGGGTGACTGTTTTTCGCTCGGGTCGTTGGCAAATGTTCCTTTGCGACGCTGGCTGCGCGTCTTTTTTTCTTTTGTTTTTTGGTTGGTTGGTTGGTTGGCTGCATGGTGCTGGACTGGATCACCTGGGGGATGAGGGCAAAGTTGCATCTGCAGCGTGCAGCGAGCGATGGTTCTTGTTCATTCTCAGTTTTGGTATTGCGATGTTGCTTTGAGAGCGAAATGTGTGCTGAAGAATAGACTTCTCTGCAGAGAGCGTTTGGCCATGTTCTGTGTCAGTGTTCAGTGTTCAGTGATCATGATTTCCCCCTGTTGGAAAAGTGATGCTAGAATGGAAGCCTGAAGGCTACATGTAAGGCTCGTTATTTGGAGCCTCCTACTATGTACTATGATCCCCGACTTCTCTCTAAACACGTCGGTGTCCTGACTTGTGTCCTACAGTATACTCTAGAGTTATTACTTCCACCTCCACCTCCACATCTACACAGTAAAAGACGACCTCATCCCCCGGCAACTGGCCTTCCCGATGCCGGCCACTTGGGACATGCGGCTCCTCGCTGCTGCACCTCACGACCCAGGCATCCGAAACTCGCAATCGCTGACTTGCAGACCTCTTGGCAGATGCTCTCTCGAGGCTCAGTGCCCGCGCAGACGGTGAGGGGATGTATTTTTAGCCCACCGCCTGGCTGCGGAAAGCTTAATAAACTCTTGGCGGAGGGGACAGGGAGAGGCGGGGAGGAAGAGAGGAGAGAGAGGGGATTGGTGGCGTTGGCGAGATGAGGGTTTCTTTGCTTGGCTCATCCGCCTGGGGGCTTGTTGGTGATGCCATGCCATGCCATTCCCGAAATGCGCAGTGTGGAGGTGCGAAACCGGACCGTGGAGGGCATGAGTACCTAGGTAGGTTTGAGAGTTGGAAGTCTCCTTTTGCGAGGGGAAGAAGGAGATGGTTCATCTTCGTCGAAACAACACGTTGGAGACGTCTCAATTTCCCATCCTATTCCGATCAACAGACCTGCATCCGTCCAGCGACCATCACTGATCAACACCCCCACTCAACCGGCGGCCGCTGCCAACAAAACCGCTGACGACTCCCCCACAGCCCTGCGCTGCACCGCCTCAGGGACCCTCTCGACCCTCTTCACATCCCCTAACCCCATCCGAGCATACAATTACTCCCTCTGGTTTAGCCCCTGTGGCTAGTGCAGCCGCATTCTAACCCCTCCCGGCTAGCGCGGCGGCGCAGGGCCAGGCCTGAAATTCAGCTCTCCCCCGCACGGACCTGAGCTGGCACCAAGGGAAGGGGGCTGAGACGGCGCGGTCGTTGTACAAAAGGTTCGTGTGGGAAGAGACTTTGCTTGGATATCGTTTCTTCTGTCGCTTGCGGTTTGCATACATACACCTTTTCTACATCTACAGTTTGTGTGTTTGTCATTGGGTTGGGTAATTCGCCGATTTCGACTTGTTTACTTTTCGACCATCCAACTGTTTACGGCGGACTCAGCTCGATTTCACGGATCGAACACAAGGACGACGAGGACCCCGATCACGAGCTGGTTGAGGATACGTCACTGTAACGACACGGGCTTTTCGAATCCAGAGGAATCTACAGCGGAGACGCGGACAGCCACACACATTCATCCATATACATCTATAAGAGATGGGCAAGCTCGGCAGATTCGCGTGTATAATCGCGCCTCTCCTCTTGACGCTCGCGTCGCTGCTATGTCAGGTCCTCGTGTTCACGGGGCAGTTGAACAAGAACAATAGCGTCCAGAGCGGGTTGTACTTCTTCAAGGTACGCATCCACCGCGGCGCCCCTTCGCAATCAATTGGGAAAAGAACACCCAGCTAACATCTACCTCAGGCAAACACCAAAGACTTCAACCCAACGCCCCTCTCCAACGTCGCCGACGTCCCCCACACCGACGCTGACAACAAACTCATCGCCGCCCTCCAAGGCGTCCAGACCTCCGCCTCCCTCAAGGACTTCTACCAAGTCGGCCTCTGGAACTACTGCTCCGGCGACATCGACGCCAAGGGCAAGGAGACCATCACCTACTGCTCCCCCCGCAGGTCCTCCTACTGGTTCAACCCCATCGACGTCTGGGAATTCAAGGACGTCACCCCGGACCAGATCTACAACGACGAGATGAAGAAGGGCATCGAGGCGTACAGCAAGGTCGCGCGCTTCGCCTTCGCCGCCTGGGTCATCGCCGCCATCCTGACGGCCGTCGAGTTCGTCGTCGGCATCTTCGCCGTCCTGTCGCGCTGGGGCAGCCTCGTCACCACCATCGTCTCCGCCGCCTCCACCATCTTCGTCGTCGCCGCCGCGGGCTCCTCCACCGCCGTCTACCTCGCCCTCGCCGGCGTCTTCCGCAGCGTCCTGGCGCCCTACAACATCAAGGCCTCGCTCGGCAGCAGCATGTTCTCCGTCGTCTGGCTGGCCGTCGCGTTCAGCGTTGCGAGCGGCTTCTTCTGGATGGTCAGCATTTGCTGCTGCTCCGGCAAGAGCCCCCACAAGAAGGTGGTGGTCGAGAAGGCCCCGTATACGTACGAGCGCGTCGCGAGCCCGTACCTGGGCGCCCAGCAGAGCGGGGTGGAGAGCCATGCCATGGCGCCTGTGGGCGGGCATGGAGCGCACGGCGCGTACGAGCCGTATAGGGAGCAGAGGGTGTAGAGACGATGGGAGCATCGGGGAGTGAGGTACTCAGACAGCTCGGCGAGGCTGTTGGGTGGGAGTGGATGCATGTTGCGGAACGCGTGGGCACGACACGCCGAAGCGTCTTGGACGCTAATGCCTTGTTTTCTTCTTTTCGTAAGATATTCTATACCACGATCTGGTTTGGCGTTGGTGGAGCTCATGGCTCTTTTTTCTGGTTTCGGATCGGGTTGGGTGGGAGAAGGGAAAGGGGGTAGATGATGCCGGGATCGAACAGTTGGGAATGATAACATGAATGATCCTGTTACGCGTGTCTGTTTTTGGCTGCTGTGAATAACTTGGGACTCTATTGACTTGCTGAGCGTCGTCTGCGAAATGCACATATTCCGGGCCGTCTATTCGTTTCGTCTATTTCTATATCTAGTCTATCCCAGTCATCTACCTGTCGTCAATCTCCTCTATATCCAAACCCGATCCTCCCCATTCGGTCTATCACATTCACTACCCCCTCCCCTCACCACCAATCCATCCCCTCTCATCACAACCCCAACACCCCCCCAACCAACCCGGCAATCTCCTCCGCCCGCTCAATCGCAACCTCATGCCCCGCCCCCTCCATCACATGCACCCTACACACTCCCTCCCCCAACGCCTCCCTCGCATCCCGCTCCATCTCCTCCGCCACAATAATCGGATCCGTCTCCCCCAGCACAACATGCACCTCCCTCAACAACCCCTCCCCCCGCCCAGCCTCCAAGTTCCCACGCACCACCTCCCCGATCCGGCGCCACCTGTCTTGCTGCCCGTGAATCGGCGCATGCATGATCGACGAGATGAAGGCGCGCACAAAGCCCGCGTGCGCCGCGATCTGCCAGTCCACGACGTTGCCGACGGTGCTGAGCGGGTTGGAGGGCAGCAGGACGGCGGCGCTGGACGTGTAGACTGCGCGGCCGCGGAGGCCCTTTTCCTCCTCGTTGGTTTTGATTTTGAGCGGTGTTGTTGGACCTCGGGTGGTGGCTGTTGAGGAGCCGGAGGGCGTGCTGGGGAGGTGGATGGATCCGTCTCCTCCTCCTTCCTGACGTTCCCCGTCCTTAGTGCCGTGCGAAACGGACTCCTTGACCTCGACGTCCTTTGCCTCCGGCTCCACGGCCGTGTGGCCCGTCCATAGCCTCCTGCCGACGATCCGCTCGCGGACGCGCTCGGCCCATGCCCCGCCCCAGCTCCAGGAGCGGGAATACAGCACGCGGCTCTTGCGGCTGATGTGCGCTTCCCTGATCAGTCCTCCGGGAGCGATGAGGAAGAGGTGGGATACCAGGTGCGGGAGGTAGGAGGTGAAGTCTGCGGCTAGGGCGCCGCCTAGGGAGTATCCAATTAGAGTCACGGGGTGCGTGGGGGACGGGGAGGTGGAAGAGATGAGGACCAGGAGGAGTTGGGTGAGGTAGAGGGCGGAGTTGTAGGGTGTGGTGGTGGGGCAGGGCCCGGAGGAGTAGCCGCGTGAGAAGAGGTCTGGGTGTGCGTCAGTGAGTGCCCAGGTGCTGCGTGCGGATGAGAGGGGAGAGTTGGGAGGTTAGTCATGGTATAGGGGGTTCGAATGCTGCAGTGACTGATGATGCCAAGACATATAACAGATAGAAACAGTGGACTACGCACCGAACAACATCACCCTGCAGCCCTTCTCGGCCAGCCTATGTGCAAGTCCTCCAAGTGCAATACACGGGGTGCTAATCCCGTGGACGAGCAGTACCCTTGGGCCGTCCTCTGGACCCCACTCGTACACACGGGTGGTCCCATAGGGACTGTCTACATCTCTTGCTCCGGGAAGCGCATCCGGGGGATAGGGTAACCTATTTTTCTCTTCCTCTGACAACGACAGCAACACCGTTTCCCTTGGAGACGGTATTATCCTTTCTTCATCCGCGCTCCAATTCCCCCTCAGAAGTCTCAATGTGCCGAGGGAAGCAGCCCCGGCGATAAGGCACAACGCCAGGCGAGAGGCCAAAGGTGATGATGCTACGGCATCTGGTAGACGCGGCATGGCAAACACACCATGAATTTTTTTTTTCTCTCCGTGGTCGAACAACGTCACCCGACCAATGGCACCTGGGGCGTTGCACGAAAATAGACGGATGGTGGACAAGAATATCTGCTGTGCCACATCGACGACCGAGCGATCTGCGCCACAGCGGGACCGGCGATGGACCACGATTGGCGGTCTGGGCAGACGACTACCCCGGCCACGAAACACACCAGTGGAGAACCACGCGTACTGTGTAGTCAGCCTTTGAAGCGCCTCAGCCACTGCCCTGACGACTTGCTGCGACCAGCTCGGTTCCCTCCCTCTCTTTCTCTCTTTTACACTGCCCTGAGGAGCCCGCGGCTGAATGGAAACGCTGCCGCTCGACCATTTTCTACCTGCCTCCTGTACCATCGTTCGTTGTTTCCCCCCTCGTCCTCCCGTTGCGCGTCTCTCCGCGAGAGCTCGCCTGTTTCTGAATCCCCTAAGACACCAGCGAACATTCACTGCTTGCGACTCCTCCCCCTTCTTTGCGCATAAACCCTAGCTGTAATTGCCGCGCCCCCAGCGCAACCTAATCCACCATGGACTGGTCGTCGAGCAAGCTGCCGGACCGGCTCCCCGAACGACTTCCCTTCTCCAAAAAGCGACTCCCTAAGCGGGTCATTTTCTCGTACGTGGTGTGACCGCACCTGTTTTCCAGGGCGAAGACTGACACCCGAGCAGATACATACTTGACTATGTCATTATAGCGTAGGCGCCTCCCAGCACACGACCACCTTCCTTCCGTAGACGGACTGAAAACTAACGGTGCCGCAGAGGCCTCATAGTCGCCTTCACCATCGTCGATAAGATCGAACCCTTCCACCAACCCTTCTCGATGGAGAACTACACCCTGCACTACCCCTTCGCCACGAAAGAGCGGATACCCGTGTTCGAGCTCTGCCTCTACGTCGTCGCTGCCCCCGCCGCCATCATCGCAATCTACACCTTGGTCATTGACGGCCTCTTCTCCCACCAGACGCCCATGCCGGCCGAGAACAAGGGATTGCGCCGGCTCTCGGGCAGGTATAGGCTGAAGGACAGGTTGTGGGAGCTCAATTGCGGCATTCTGGGCCTGGGCCTCAGCGTGATGCTTGCGTTCACGATCACGGGTATGTTGGGAACGGGAGGGAGAAAAGGGACAGTGCTGACGGTGGTGCAGGAGCTTTGAAGAACGCTATCGGCAAGCCGCGACCCGATCTGATTGACAGGTAAGAAAAAATTGTTGGTGTAACAACGTCCTGGTGGATGCTGACAATCTCCAGGTGCAAGGTCAGGGAGGACTGGGAAAACACCAAAATTGCTGGAGATCCGAGATGGCCGCTGCGCACGATCGAGATCTGCACCCAGACAGATAATGCCATCCTTCAAGACGGTTTCAAGAGTTTCCCCTCGGGTCACAGCAGCAGTACGTGCTTGAGTTTCCCCTTGACCAGGCTGGAGTACTAATATCATGTAGCTGCTTTTGCCGGCCTGTTCTACCTCTCACTCTACCTAGCAGCAAAACTACACATCTTGGACTCCAAGGGTGAGGTTTGGAAGGCCTTCGTCGTCATGATTCCCACCTTGGGTGCTTGCCTCGTGGCTGGTTCACGAATCATGGATGCCCGCCATCACCCCTTCGACGTGATCTCAGGCGGCCTTGTGGGAATCATCGTTGCCTGGCTGTCCTATCGTCAATACTTCCCTCCTATATCCGAGACCTGGCGGAAAGGACGTGCGTATCCCATTAGGAGCTGGGGCCGCCAACCGCAGCCGCCGCAGTATCCAAGGATTCAGATCGACGACGATACCGAACCCTTGCGCCCCGTTCGCCAGCCGTCCGACGTCGAGGCGCAAGCTGCCTCTTCCGGCTTCACATCACAGACGGCACTCGCAGGTGCGGGGGCGGGAGTAGGTACTAATGTTTTCCGGCAGCAGATCTCCCAGTCCCAACGACGGAGGCAGGAAGAGGCGCAGGCGTACGGCCTGCAACACAGCGACACCTTGGATTCGACATTGTCCGGGAAAGTCACAGGATACCAGAACCAGATGCCCTCGCAAAACCCGTACTTGGGCGCCCCGAGACGCCACGACACGTACGACTACTCGTCTTCAGACGAGGACGATACCTACGAGCTGCAACAGACGTATAATCTATCCCATCCGCAACGCGATCCTGTATACAACCCCGTCTCTGGCACTCTGCAAGACACGGGATATCACCGTTCGACGGGCGTGAGCCCGACTCCGACACCCCCACCGCCAGCAAATGTTGGTGGACCTCGTCCCTTCCCCACGACTGGCGATATCGCGGAGTCTAGGAATCAGCCACAGCGTGCTCCAGGGGCGGCAATATAGGGGGGCCGACGTGGTGTGGCGAAGGGACGCGCGTCTTCAAAGGGATGGTGTGTTTAGTTTGGTTAGAGCCAACGTTTCACCGTTTTGGGGATGTTTCAGAGGTGGAATCCAGGACGGGGCATTCATTCATCGAGCGATGTCATTCTGCGAGGCGGCGCGCATTTTCGAGGTTCGGCTTCCAGTTGTCATAGGACAAGAGGGCGATATCACTGCAAGTTTTGTTGGGTTTGGATGTCATGTCTGTGGCGTTTACGGCGCGTGAATATACCTATTCGAGGCTGTGTTTGAAGATTGATTACATGTAGCTGTGTCTTTATTTTACGGTGTATACTCTGCATATGATGGATGTGAATTTGAAATATTCTAGCCATACCTATATGTCGACGGGATGAACGGGTTGCCAAGCGTGGCCACCAGTGGTGCACAGATGCGGCGTGACGTCGGAGAGGTCTAGTCCCGATCAGGCTATACATCAAAGCTCCCCCAGATCCGCGTTGCGCGGCTCGACCACATTTATTCTCCGCGTCGACGTCTCTTCCACGCCCTCGCTCCGTGCGCGTCGATCCTCTTGGAGTTCCTCTTGGCCGCACGAACAACAGGCCTCCGCCTACCTTACCCTTTGAACATGTTACGAGCAAGTTAAACAACAGTATTGTATTGCATACACCACTTGGCCAGAGCATGTCCGGGCCCTCCAGCGATGGCCGCCCTTCGCTTTCCACGAACCCGTCCGCGCATTCGTCACCCACGCTGCATTCACGCTGGTCAGGCCCGCTACGAGATCATGGGGAGGGCACCAGCTCTTCGCAGAGACCTACCCTTGCTGGTTCAACACACAGCAGTAGACTAGGGAACGGGCTCGCGTACCCGATGTCCTCCGGAGACTCCAGCAGCGCTCTGGAGGCGGAATCAATAGATGAGCAGGACTTTGCTCAGAGGAGACATAATCATACACAGTCTGGAGGGTTTCTGCTGGGCGGGACGTTTCCTGAGGGCCACAGGGTTAGACAACGGAGTGGGAGGGATGCGGAGAGGTCGAGGAAGGAGAAGCCGAGATCTGGGCGGGGCGACATGTATGAGGATAGGAGAGCCGAGCGTACGCGGCGTGCGGAGCGGGAGTCTACGAGCAGCTCACCGCTGTCAAGGGAAGTCTCCATGGAAGAGCAAGATGCCGTGGACGAAGCTACGAGCAGCGGCTCCGCGAACCGGTACGAACTCAACGAGCAGCTCCGTGTACGGAAGACTAGACGCGAGCCGATCCCCCAAGGACCGAGCGACGAAGCCTCCCGGCCGGCAATCAACCCAACCCAGATCGTGCAACTGGCTCTTAGCTTGAGCGAGAGCAGAAGAAGGAACCTGAGCGGGGGACAGCTCATTGCGCCCCAGCAAGGAAGTTCGTCACGGGTGGCGTCAATCGCGAGACAGAAAGATAAGATCTTCCGGGATCAAGACCCCGGCGGGAGTCTACGGAGGTATCTGAACGAACAACGACAGGCGTCTCGGAACATCTCCCCGTTGCGTGGCCGAACGGGCGGTTTTCTGAAAGAGCCTAGTGAGGATACTTGGGAAAGGGTAGCGAAAGCGCGGGCGGCGATCGAGTTGAGGTTGGAATATCTGCGGCTGTTGGATTACCTGCCGCCTCTTAAGTCGGATGTCTTTGCTCCGGGAAATTATACGGTGACCTCGACTAATGTTCCAGGGAGCCCCTATCCGTTGGTGACACGAATACCCTCCTATACCGGCAAGAAGCATGAACTGGGCCGCCCTTATAACCCATTACAATATCTACGGAATAGGAGGACAAGAGCCCGGGAGAGAATGAACCTGCACCACATGCCCGAGGACTTTTCAGAGGTGGAGAAGGTCAGAGCCTGGGTGGACCGGGTGCAAAGGGAATCTGTAAGTCCCGATTATCGCCGCGAGGACGGCGTCTCTTTACCTGAATTCCACGAGGATCACGAGAGAGATGCTGTTCCCAGCAAGCCGACGAAACATCGCATGGGGTGGAACTTCACCACTGAGGAGCTTCTCGCTGATGTTCTCTGGCTCGAGGAAGATGGCAATAAGGCGCTGATTGAGGATCGGAATGGCCGGAAGATCTTTCCGCAGCTCTCGGAACCCCCGAGGAGGCCAGACTCTCTTGAGCCGCGCCCGAGCAAGGAATACGCAGACAAGCGAAAGGCAAGTTGGGTCGAGAGTCTGCCTGGCGTTGCTGAGCCTACCACGGGCGATGAAAGTGAGCCCACGAGCGAAAGACGCAAGCGAAGGCTATTACCACCCTTTAGACCCGAGAGTCCGAAGCCCAGAGCGCTCCCACATGTAAACACGTGGAAGAGCAAGGAGGCACGTCGCGGCACTGATTCCGAGGTTTCGTCCGATTCCGAGCTTGACATCTCAAAGACGAAGTCGCAGGGTGTTCGTAACATTGTGGAACCGTCCATGAATACGGGTGCGCTCAGTCTACATCTGGAGAAGTTGCTAGCGAAGGAGGCCGAAGAGGCTCAGGGGAGGTCGCCAGCTATTGTCTCGCCCGACACGCCGGACAAG
Source organism: Westerdykella aurantiaca (assembly GCA_030412805.1). Taxonomy (NCBI): domain Eukaryota; kingdom Fungi; phylum Ascomycota; class Dothideomycetes; order Pleosporales; family Sporormiaceae; genus Westerdykella; species Westerdykella aurantiaca. The sequence goes on from JASJFJ010000001.1 coordinate 5,880,509, forward strand.
TGGGGGACCGGGTTCGGGGGCCTTTCGAAAGTTACCACAGGCCGAGACTCGTTGGAGTCGGCAGGATATACGAGCGGATCGGTGAGAGGGGATTCGCGAATGGCACTGAAAGCTCCACCTACGAATCGACTACTGCGAGAGGAGCTCTCCAGAGAACAGGGGCCGTCCTTCGAGTATAGCAGCGCGCCGGGTACACCGCAGCATGCGCCGTATTTGTCCCAAGCAGAGAGTGAGCCTTCTCCTCCGCCGAGCCGTGGCCGCGATGCAAACAAGCCCAAGAAAGGGAGACTGGATTTCTTCCGCGCGGACGAAAGCGCTAGGAGCAGTCGGAAGTTCGACATGGCAAGACACGAACCTAGTTCAGCCGACGCTGAGAAGAGTCGGAGCAGACGCACGACGAATGAGTTCCCTGAATCTGCCGGACTAGGTCACGCAGTCAAGTCTTTGCTGTCGCATAAGAAGGAAGAGAGTATTAGCACTCTAGCTAGTCCCGGTCAGCGGAAGGAGTCCAAGGAGCCAAAGGAGCCGTCCTCTGCCGTCACGCGTTTCCTGAAGGGGGTCAAGAACGAAGGCACCAAGATGGGAGAGTTCATCTTCAAGAGAGACCGTCCTGCTTCGGACTCGGAGTCGGACATCGACTTTGACGATGCGTTGGAGGAGGATCTGGATGCTGGAGAGGAGTCGAGTAAGGCGAAGGATGCAGGCCTTGGCCGCAGTTCTACTACCGCTAGTACCGGGTCCAAGGCAGCCCCTAAGTATCACGTTGAGTTGCCTACATTCCGATCTCAGCATGAAGCAGAAGCTGGCAAAACTCTGGTACCGGAGATCGAAGTCGAGGACCATGTCACCCAGCAAGCTCGCGCCAGAGCCAACAGCCGCTCACCGCGCTTCGACCGTCTGGCACCTCCACGAATGGACCTAGGCTCCATATCTGCCAAATCCTCTCCCGCTCCATCGCGCTCTCCCTCGCCCCGTCGCGACCGCGACCTTGGAAGAATCCACAGCGACACCATCTACTCCCGCCGGCCCAGCCGAGCAAGCATCTCCGGAGCCTCCACCTACGACTTCTACTCCGACGCTTCCAGCCATCGTGGCCGAAGCCCCTCGCGCTCCCGTTTCGCAAGCCGGCATTGGAGCATCACTGACGACGACCCCAACAATCCGCGCCGCTTCACGGCAGCTCACATCGCGACTCCGTCGGACATTGCGCGGATCCGCGCCCTGTTCCTCTGCTCCGGCATCAAAGCGCGCGAAATCGCGCGCCGCTCGCAGCTCAAGAGGACGCAGCCCCCGGCCTTCCTGGCCGATGCCGCCAAAGCCGCAAACGCCGAGCTCATCCCCATCCCGAGGAAAGAGGAGCACGCCCTCGCCGCGAGGATCCTGGTCAGGAACCTGGAGGCCTCGACCGCGGCGTTGCAGCATTCGGCGGAGGTGTACCGGTCGAAGACCATCACGGAGTTGAATCATGCGATCGCGAACATCAGGGCGCGCGTGGAGGCGGAGCTGATTCCGAGCGTGAGGAAGGGGGCGGACGAGGCGCAGAGGATTAGCGGTGAGATTGGGGCGAGGGCGCCGCTTGAGGTCAAGCAGGTGGGGGATGCCGTGGAGAAGATGCGCCGGGCGAGGAGGAGGAGGATGAGGTGGGTTAGTCGGGTGTTGTGGGGGACGCTGGAGTGGATGCTGTTGGCGATCATGTGGGGTGTTTGGGGGGTGGTGATGATGCTGGTGGTGATTAAGACGGTGATTGGGTTGCTGTTTTGGATCGTCAAGTGGTTGCTTTGTATTAGATGAGGCGTGTTTGAGAGGGTGGGACAGTTGGATCGAGAAGTGCGTGGAGGGTGACAGTGAACGGACTAGCTGGATCATCGCGATTGCGCTAGAGATGGGCGTATCTTGACGGGTTTGGGAAGCACGAGGTATGCAGGTGGACGATGTTATTGATACCAAGAGACTCGGAGTCTCTAGATTGGACGAGCATTACTGCCCCTTATCATAATAATGAATGACCCTTAATATTTTGCCACTGAACCAGCGAAGATGCGGCATTCTATCCTCATAATGCTTTGCAGCAAGGTTTCCTTCGCTTCCTCAACCGGACTCTGCGAAAGGTTCGTCACCATCTAAGCCTTCTTACCACAACAGCGGCGCTCAAATACACGCTCTAGACAACTCGTCAGTACCTCATCAAGCATACCCTAACGGCCCTAAAGCAGCGAGCCACTTACAGCAGAAACAAAATACGGCAACCCCAACCCCGCTCCTCCGATCTTGATCCCTTGTACCCAAAGGGCAGTCATGAGCGGTACACCGACGAGCGAACCCATCGTTTTCACGAGCATCAGAATGCTGAAATCCTGGCTATCGGAGTGGGAGTTCGGGAGCGCGATGATGGGGGACTTGATGAGGGACATGACGAATATGGGGAGGGCGGAGCCGAGAGCGTAGACGAGGAGGGCTGGGGGTATGTTCGTTAGCGGGAGTACCTTTCTTGTCTCTATGGTCTCGATGTGTCGAGTATATATCCGGAAAGGGGTGCAGGAGCGCAAGAGATATCACGCCCAAACGTACCAGCCAGGAGCACCCAAAACCTGAAAGCGAGGCCCACGCACAGCACGCCGATCACGGAGATCGCGATGCTGGCTTCGGCCGCGAGGTAATTGGTGCGGACTTCGGAATCGGAGCCGCCTTCTTGACGGCCCTTGGTGGAAGCTGAGTGCTGGATTATGCGTGGGACGATGATGGCGAGGAGCGCAATGTTGATGAGGGCTTTGGCGGAGAGGAGGTAGCCTGCCTGGAAGCGAGTTAGTGACGTATAGGTATCGAACGGGCATGGCGAGAATGGTGCGGTACCTGTGCGAATGTCCATGCGTATCGCTTGGAGATATATTGGACCAGGAGTTTGGTGTCGGAGCTGGCTATCGCGGTGAGGAAGGCGGAGAAGAGGATGATCTGAAAGTTGCGCCGGGATGTGACCAGGCGGATGATGGTGCGCGTGGCGTGCAATGTGCTTTGCAGGATACCGGATTTGCTGGTGGTGTCGAAGGCAGTGGTGTATCTGTCTGGGCTGGGTGACCTAGGACGAAGAAGAGGTCTAGATATTACTGCGTCTTGTTCTTCTCCGCTTTCCGTTATATCTGATATGGGAGGATGAACGGGAAATTTCTTTGGGTCGGGGAGAAGACCGATTATGGGTACAGCAGCTAGGAGCAGTATGATGTTAATCCAGAAGGGTAGCCACAAGCTCTTGCTCATCGTGTACGAAGCTAATGATGGACCAACAAAAAGGACGACGTAGGATACAGAGCTGATGTAGGAGAAGAAGGATGTTCTAGTCTTGAGTCAATGATAACTGCCAGTAAGGTTCACTTCAGGTGGGGACATCGCTCGCCTTTGTACATAATCACTCGTCAGGGCCGAAGTCAGTGTGAGTACTGTGGAGTTGAAGACGCATTCCCCTCCAAGTATGGAGAGAAAGGGGCCGGCAAGGATGGCTTTCGTCGGGAGGATGTGATCTAGTGTTCCTGAATGGACGGGTTGAGCATGGAGAGGTTTAAGGGCCTGCATGCAGGATGGCTCAGGGCAGACGACTTACCTGCGGCTATTGCCATGATTGACAGAGTAATCCGCGGAATCACATTGCACCACAGCACAATACGAACACCATATTTCTCAGCAATAAAACTAAAGGGAATGGTAACGATTCCGTCTGGCGGTTTCGCGTTAGCTGGAGCACCTTTTCGCCCGAATTGCTATATGTATGATCAGACGTACCACAGACCACCAATGTGGTATCCATAATCCCCTGGATCCACGCAAGCCGCTTCTGAACGGGATCAATCTTGCAGAGTTCTTCTGGTATAGTCCCATCTGGTCGCGTGACGCTTGGGTCTTGGAGGTAATGTTCTTGACATAGCCGTCTCTCGATGACGCGGTTTAGAGGGAGGGAGTAGAGGCTTGTGGTAAGATTGACGAGGACCAGAAGGACAAGTAGAGGCTTTAGGGCTTGTAGAGCTCGGTTTGGTTGGCGGAAACGAATTGGGGAGGGAGTTCCGCGCGACATCTTGATGGAGAATGGGGTCGGGGGGCTCTGGCTAGAGAGAACCGCATAGGGATCAATAGCGTCAAAGTCTAAAGAGCCTATATGCAGTGCGGCCAGCTTTTCTCTTCAATAACTCTTCAAGTTTTGCCCGATGGAGCAACTGGACGTTTATCGGATAAATATCTCATAAGTCAAGAGGTACCTCGGGAGCCTCCATGGGTACCCTCAGCACACCTGGGGCACACAATGTGGTTATGGCGATAGGAAGCAGTACACAAATTTGCAGCAACTCCCGTAATACATTCAACGGAAAGGTTCCAAGATGGAGACGCGATCCCTTTCACAGGTCGTCAGTCGCGATATCACCCCTTCCTGGAATAGCGTATCTTCGGAGTTAGCGGGGTAGTTCCGCCTCACGCACCTTCGGAACCCCCGGCCGGTGACTTAAGCGGGATAGCTGTCGCAACTACCGACTCCTCTCCATGAGCAGAATGCGCTCTTCGGCCTCCCATCGACACGGATTTGCGCACTCAAATGCGTCAGGATGAGTACACATCAGACGCCCGGGGGAGATTCTCCTCAGCACGACATTGACGAAGCCATCGCCTGGTTCGATCAAATGGATGACGATGACGACATCGATGGTCAGGAGGAGGGAGAACAGGAGGAGGATGAAAGCGGCGGGAGCTTCCATGGTATATTTGAGACACCGTCCATCGATCCTTTGGTCAAGAGTTGACCGGTTTCAACAGATGCCGCAGAGAATCTCAGCGGATTAGAACTCGAAATCGACTTCGGCGGACTCGACGAAGATGAAGAAGAGGAAGACGAAGAGGAGGGACAAGGAGAGAACGACCAGGAAGGGACCGATGACACGCATGGCAATCGTCCGGTGTTCCTTACTCGTGAGCAAATCTTACAGCTCCTTGGCCATGCCGGACTTGGACGGTTATTCGCCCAGGACTTCTCCAGCAGAGGTTCTCGGCGCCGCAACACTCGACGCTATTTTGATGAAGATGAGGTTAGACCTGCGGGATCAAGGAAGAGACTACGTGGTCCAGCCGCATTTGAGAAAGTCCCAAGCGAGGAGGGAAAGACCTTGATGAATACTGGTACATTTGGATCGAATCCACGCCCGGAGGATACGGTAAGAAGGAAGAAACGTCTCCAACACAAGATTATGCGGCGGGAACTAGGCTTGGGTAGCGACGGAAGGCAGAGAAATGCCAACAGTCTGATAAAACAGGATTTGATACCGGGGACCCAAGCCGATCTGATCATACACTACAACGCGCGATGTTATTCAGGACAATTCAGCGATGACGGTAACTTCTTCTTCTCCTGCGCACAAGATTTTCGTGTCCGCATGTACGATACCTCGAACCCCTACGACTGGAAGTACTATAAGGTCTGCGATAAGCTCCTCTTCCCACTTCAAAGCCTGCGCTGACTCATCGCAGACTGTTGAATATCCATATGGGCAATGGACGATAACAGATGCCTCATTGAGTCCAGATAACCGGTTTTTAGCCTACAGCTCCATACGAAGTGTCGTGTGCCTAGCACCTACGGATCCCCAAGATAAATCCGAACCTCGTTTGCTGGACTTTGCTGACTCCACGTTCAATCTTGGATACCCATCTTATTTTGGCGTAAGTCAAAAACCATAAACGCATGGGTCGGTCATTAAATATGGGCAGATTTGGTCAATACGGTTCTCTGGTGATGGTAGAGAAATCGTAGCAGGTGCTGGAGATAACGGCGTATATGTCTATGACATCGACGTCGGGAAGACAACGCTCCGCATCGAAGCGCATGATAACGATGTCAATGCCGTATGCTTTGGAGACGCGAACTCTCCCCATATTTTGTACTCCGGATCCGACGATACCACACTGAAGGTGTGGGACCGGAGAAGTATGGGAGATGGCCGGCCAGCTGGCGTATTCTTAGGACATACTGAAGGCCTAACATACGTGGACAGCAAAGGAGACGGTCGCTACGTCCTCAGTAACGCTAAAGATCAAACGGCCAAGCTCTGGGATTTGCGCAAGATGATGACCGCTGACAAGGCCGAACGGATAGACATTTCGAGGTACTCTCTGAACTTCGAATATCGTAGTAATTTTTACCCGCAAGAGGAGTACATCCCCAACCCACACGACTGCTCTCTTGTCACCTTCCGTGGCCACAAGGTTCTCAAGACTCTCATCCGCTGCCATTTCTCGCCTCCGGGAAGCTCGGACTCAAGATACGTGTACTCCGGGAGCTATGACGGTTCAGTCTACATCTGGAATTTGGATGCGACGCTCGCAGGTAAAGTAGATGTTCTACAGGCTACGAGGAACTCTCGGCCGCGGGATCCACGCTTACAACATGATGCTTGGGATTATCTCGGTAACAGTCATAGCCATTGGAGTACCTGCGTTCGCGATGCCTCCTGGCATCCCAATGCACCCATTATAGCTGGTCAGTAACGCCCGCCTTCCTTCTCTGAAATAGCATGTATGCTTACAGATCCACAGCAACGTCTTGGAACGGATGGGGCATCTCGCAAGGAACGTGTACTGTACATACCTGGAATGATGGTCTTGACGAGGACGAGGCGGAGCCAAGGGTTGGACGACGCGTCAATGCTAGATTGGCGCATGATGAAAGACTCTACAGGCCCCCCGGTACCTCAGGCCGGAATACCGCATGGCATCATAGCCACTGGCTTGATGAGGAAGAGGAGTCAGAGGAAGAGGAAGGGTCGGAATATCAGGATCATATTGAGGAAGGTGAGACGACGGAGACTACGGATGGCGACGATGAGTAGATATCCCTACCGCTGAGCGTTGCTGGAGCTTGTTATGGTTTCGTTTGGTCTTGGGTACAGGTTCACACATTAAGGGTATCATGGTTGATGGGGTTCAAGTGCTTTTTGGGTATCCGAATGAACATGAATTGGCTCATGAAGTGTATATATGAATGGATGATCAAACTCCCGCGCCCCAATGCCTCATGTTGTACAGTCCCAACCTTTGGCCAGGTACTCCCTACGTCTTCTCTCCTCAGACATGGTATCGATCCGGTTCCTCGTTCCGGAATGTTTTTCCTGAGAACTCCGGCTGTCTCCTATTGCTTGAATATCTTGTCCTCCCGCGCCCCTTCTGCTTCCCTTTACGTCCCGTCCTCACGAGCCGCCGACCAAGATGTTGTTTACGGGGATATGCACTGAGAGTATTAGCTCCTGCCAAATCCAAGGCATATTCACCAGGTATTTCAGGAACACATACCAAGCTTGACGATGTATCCGATCACACCCATGACTATGAATCCAACACCCACTGCCTGGCAGATCTCTTATAGATGTTAGAAGAGTACCTGTTGACATTGCAAAGCCAACGTACTGAGGAATTCCCTCTTATCAGGCTTGGTGCACCGATTGATGAACAGCATTCCGTCCTTGATGAACTCCTGGGGCACACTGCAGCGTAATTAGCTATCGAGTCCTCTTCCGTGACCTGAACTCCATACTCGGCCATCTCCTTGATTTGCTCCATTGCGATAGCTGTGCGCTTGTCTGAGAGAAATGAAGTCGTTGAACTTGTTCTCTGGTCGTTTGGGAGGGTATCCGCAGTCGCACTCGAGTCGTCAAGGCTGATGGATGAGGAACGGTCGTGTGGTCCAGAAATTATGGGGGTTGATGCTGCCCCCCGGCTCTGGACACATTGCGGCATCACGAAGGGAGCGCTAACTGCTAGCGCGTGCCAAGGCGATTCTTGGCGCGCTAATCCTTCCCCGACCGTCCAAGCTCCTGGACCCCAGAAACACGGCGACTCCTTCACGCATCACTCTCGCAAACTCACCTGTCCAACACGCCCTCGCCATCTCTCGACAGGTTGGTCCACAGTCTGAACTGACTTACCGCATCTGTGTAGGACCGTCGGCGAGACCCGATTGTACCGGCGCCCCTCGTCGGTAGACCTTACTCCTTCGGAAGGCAAAGGGTGGATTCAACTTTTGAAACCGCTTCAAGCATACTTCTGTATCTCCTCTCATTATTTCATCGGACGTATTTGCGCCATATATCTGTCGCTAGGGGCTTGGTCACACGGCACTGGCACTACGAACAGCCGTACTGGGTCTGGTTCGCGAGGCTTGAACACGCACGAGGCAAAGCAAACGCAGGAAGCTGCCCAACTTTCACATCCTGTACCTCCTCTATCTCCGCATCCGCCAGAGAGGCGATCGGAATTTTCCACACCATCTTGATCTCAACCTTCTTTTCTGGGCTTCATTTTCCAGCCTCCCGAGAGGAATTGTACGTATTTCCTCAGGCCCGCCTTCTTATTCTCGGTGGCACTGCGCGCTCCTTGGTATTGGCGACCCTCTTCTTTCCCAGTTATCCTGTCCTATAGTTTGCTGATGAACGTCCGCATACAGAATTGAATGTACTCTGCCCCTTAGCCTTGGCGAATCAAGTATCTACGAGCTAATAAAGATACCTGACACACCAATTTCACCTCAGCTTGCAATTTGAACTTCACAGGCAAAAATGGCGGACGACGATAACTTCGACATCGACATCTACGGGGATGACGCCTCTGCAGACTATCAAGACAACATCCAAAGCGATGTGAAACAAGAAGACACAAGCGCGAACGCCGTCGAGGAACATGTAGAAGCTCCTGCAGACACGATGGATCATACACAGACTAACCCGCATGGGGAAGCTCAGGGGCAGGAGCCTACAAATGGGGTAGGAAATGGTGATTCACATCAAGAGAACGGTACACAGCAGATATCATCTACCGGAGGATCAACAAACAATCAGGCACCACTCCACAAACAGGCCCCTCAACAACAAGGCGTCAAGCGCAAACAAGGCGAAGACGATGACCGACCCGTTGACCCCGGCGCGACCGCCGCCCTCATGATCAATGAACTGAACTGGTGGATTAGTGAAGAAGATATTCGAGGATGGGCTAATCAGAGCGGATGCGAGGACGAGCTGATTGAGGTCACCTTCAATGAACACAAGGTCAATGGTAAAAGCAAAGGGTAGGTTGGGTGGTGTTAACAATCCAAGGTTTCCATACTGATTCGTCGGTAGGCAAGTCTATGTACATCTAGAAAGCCCTCAGGCGGCATCCGCCCTCAAGCACCAAGTCGAGACCATATATAAGGATCAAGCGCACGCCAAAAAACCAACGGCCATCTTCGACCGACCCCATCATAACCCTTTCAAGACGCTGCCGAAAGATGTTCCTGCGCGGGACAAAGGTCGTGGAGATCGAGCATCCTCGGGAACCTTTGGCGGCCAAGGCGGTGCCGGTGGCGGACAGTTCAATCGCTTCAACAACCCTAGAGGTGGTTTTGGCGGCCGGGGAGGTCAGACCAACGCGGGCTTTAACCGCAATTTCTCTGGCCCTATGGGCGGTAACATGGGCGGCGGAATGGGCGGTTTCAACGGGCCTATGCCAATGACCAACTTTGGAGGCCCCATGGGTGGTATGAACACGTTCAACGCGGGCTTTAACCGCGGCGGAATGATGGGTGGGATGCGTGGCGGCATGGGCGCCCGCGGTGGTAGAGGAGGTAACATGGGCATGAATCCTATGGGCGGTGGAATGAACATGCCCATGGGTGGTAATATGGGCATGATGGGTGGCGGGATGATGGGAATGGGCGGAAACATGGGCATGATGGGCGGCATGGGTACGGCGACCCGTTTTCATTGTCGTCACAACCCCGATGGGAGCATTTCCCTCGTTCGCTGTTTTGATGCTAATTCTTCTGTCACAGGTGGTCCCGGTGGCTTTGGTGGCGGTCAAGGCCACTTCAATCCCGCCTTCTTCAACCAAACCCCGAATATGGGTGGCAATGATGGGAACTGGAATCCTCATGGCGCAAAACGCCCTCGGCCGGAGTAGGACCCCGTGCATCGGAGACCTCCATCCTTTCAATGAACACGGCTTACCAGAAAGACCAGAGTTCTCCAAAAACACCGGATGACAACGAACCCGCTTTACCAAAGAGACCCCGCTTGTGAGGGAGTGGTGAGTTGCCCGACGACGTATGATGGCCATATCACTGGACGACGACATGGCTAGGGTTTCGCAAGCAATTCGGGTAATAACAACATGTACGTGCGATTTACAGGAACGCCGGCTTTCCCTCCCCCTATTCGACGGGACAACTCTTGGTACAGTCGTCTGGGTGGTACCTCAACCGCAATAACGCCGTAAAACTTACGTCTACTTGTTTGCGAAACAACAAAAGCCTAATCCTCTTGAGGTTGTGAAACTCGCCATCAGATCTTAGAACCGCAGCCGCCACTTCCGCCCGCGCAACACCAGACCTATCTCGGAACCACCAGCATCTGCAGACGCCGCCTTAACTCTACTGGACCTGCGATGCTTTACTTCTCTGAATTTGATTCCATGGTCATATTTTTTCTTCTTTTTTTTTCAAGGTGGACTGCTGGTTTGGAGTCAATGGTGTACAGGTTTTATCAATACCATCTTCATCGAATATGAATTATTGATTTCTATCCTCTCAAGTCTATTTGTATCTCTTTCCTTTCACCCATCAGAACATTTTGTCGCCTGTCTTATTACCTGACTTCTTGATGTGCATACATGAGGACGTCAAACGCCCTGATACGGTCAGGGTACTATTGTTTACTGTGAGGACAGATGGAGGCGGTTGTTGAAGCTAGCAGAACATTCTCGTTGGCTTCCTCACTATTAATGCTCATAGATGGCACGGATGTACTGATATATTACGTTGAATTCTGAGGCGTCGCCTGGATCTCAAATGATGGAGAGCATCCGCCGTTCAGTCATCTAGACGATAGAGGTAGATTTGAAAAGGATTCTTCGATTGCGGGAAGGCATAACTGTCGCCTATGCGATGTAAACCGCGAACATTGGGCTCGAGAGCTTACACACCACTGTATCATTACCCACGATTCGGCGTACATCGGCACTCACCCCATCCTTCAGTCCGCCTCATCTATAACGTTCGAACCAAGCATCCCGATACTTGGCGGAAAAACTCCAGAATGTCAAACCGGTTGCGAATTCATCTGGATATGAGGCCCGCGCGGACCTACATATGAATATATCCGGGGTAATTATATTGCAGCCACCGAGGCTCCATGCTGCCACCAATCACCAAAGACATAAGAGCTCCGACTAATCGCGGGACCGTAAACTACCTCACAAGAAAGGATGCTCTAGGAAAGGCGACCGTGAGACGGAGTGAGATCTCCTACTACGTCGATGATTATGCGATTTCTAGAGCGGAACCAATATGTGACATGCATGACACTAGGTAAATGATATTTCGAAGCCTGGAAATACGGCTCCCCGAATTTGGGAGCCGAACGGGAGCATATTGCAGTGTAGGGACGCCGTGATATATTCCTGGGACCGCCCACGTCTTGAGAATTGGGTTCGCACATGCACACCTCGGCCAGTCAACAGTGGATCACCATGGCTCCGCGGCACAGGAAAAGACTCCTTTTTGGGGCTGCAGCTACGGCTCTCCGAGGCGTAGTATCGGCCTCACCTACACCCAGTGCCGGCGTACAATGTTCGGGAAGCTTCAACCCCATATCCGCCTCCACGTTCGTGGCGAACATGAACCCAGGCTGGAATTTGGGCAACACCCTCGACGCTGTCCAAGACGAAGGCGACTGGAACAACCCTAAGGTCGTCCCCACAACCTTCGACGACGCGAAAGCCGCTGGCTTCAAGGGAATCCGACTCCCAGTAACATGGGCATACCACTTCAAGACCCAGGCTCCAGATTGGGCAGTCGACCCTGCATGGTTGCAGCGGGTTTCCGATGTCGTTGACATGATCACTCAGCGCGGCTTTCATAGCATTGTCAATGTCCACCACGACAGTTGGTCCTGGGCCGATGTCACAGTCGCAGGCGTCAACATTACCGACATCGAGGATAGATTCTACAAGTTATGGTATCAAATTGGCGTCAAATTGGCCTGCAAGCCATCCACTGTCGCCTTCGAGCCCATCAACGAACCACCCGGGACGACGCCCGAACATGGTGCACAGCAGAACAGGATGAATGAGATCTTCCTGAAGGCAATTAATGATGCCGGGGGCTGGAATGGACAGAGAGTGGTTACGCTTGCCGGGAGTGGAATGGATAGCGTCAAAACCAGTTTGTGGTTCAAGCTGCCTGCGGATCTAGGAAAGAAGTGGAAAAATCCATGGGCGCTGCAGTTCCATTATTATTCACCCTGTATGTTGAAGTTTCGCCCTTCCTCGCGTCATAGACCCCCCATCCTCTCTTTCGCCTCTGAGTTGAGAGAAGTTTGGCATGACCAGTTCGCTAACATGGACACCTGCAGACGATTTCATCTTCTCCGCCTGGGGCAAGACGATCTGGGGTTCGCAGGCCGACAAAGACTCCCTAGTCACAGACCTCACCCTAATCCGCAACAACTTCACCTCCGTCCCCTTGATAATCGGAGAATGGGCGGCCAGTCCCGTCGCGACCGAAACCGCCGCCCGCTGGACCTACTTCGACTTCTTCCTCCGCACCGCCAAGTCCTTGAACATGTCCACCGTCCTCTGGGACAACGGCGCCGACTTCCTTAACCGCGCCACGCACGACTGGAGAGACTCCGTCGCGCTCGATATCCTACGAAAGGCCGTCAAAGGGGAGAAGAGCGCCCTCCCAGTCGCAACCACCGACGCCTCGGCCACCACGCAATCCAGCTCCGCATACCTGTACCATCGCCGCAGCGACGGCAACGGCGTGGGTCCCGTGACGCTACCTTTCCGATTCAACGGCAACACCCTTGTGTCCGCCACGTATCAAGACTTCACCCTCATCAAGGGCAACGATTACAACGTCAACCAAGCCGCCGAGACGGTAACCTTCGAGAACGTATTCCTCAGCTCCTTCTTCTGGAACAACCCCATCGGCACGCTGGGCAATGTGACGCTGCACTTCTCCTCGGGCGCGGATCTCAAGGTGAATCTCGTGGCGTGGGATACACCCACCTTGCTCCTTCCCGGGAACAGCACGACCGTCACTCTGTCCAAATCGGGGGACCTGTCGGACTTGCATATTCCAATCAAGTGGGCCGGCCAGAATCGTCCCGCCACCGTCAAGGCCACGCGCTCGGATGGGAAGTACTTGGTGGACGATTGGACGCAGTGGCTGGGCCCGTTGCAGCAGGGTCGGATGACGTACGGCAATCAGTGGGATTGGGACGGCGAGGGAGTGATACTCAAGAAGGCTGCGTTGGATGAGGTGAAAAAGGCAGGAGTTGCGACCAAGTTTAGGATTGAGTTTTATCCGCGCGTGGAGGGGAACTGGGTGGAGGTTAGTGTGGTGCCGTAGATAAGGGATGCGGATGGCAAGGGGACGCGGGGAGGTACTGTGTTGTATATACTGGGGGAATAGCTTTCTTTGGTTTTGTGGATTGAAAGGCTGCATAGCTTCGTCGTATATATTTGGTACTACATACCTTTCTGGATATATTCCATTCGACAACTTCAGGTACCCACCATCAGACTTGTCAAGGAAACGTAGATTGAATTCAACACAGGCCAAGTACACATTTTGCACATCAAGACACTATATTCATCTTTCCTAACTTCCAAGCCGCCCCACGCCACGCAGCATAGGGGTATTTACGCGAACAATGGTCCACCGAAGAAATGACTTCCAGTTACAGAAAGGGACCCAAGATTATCGGCCTCTGACTCTCTCTACTCTTCAAGGTAAGAAAGCTTGCGCATCTCACCCAACCGAGTCCGAGCTGCAGAGAGCGCATTCTCAAGTTGCAGAATTTCGACCTAGACGAGGCTGTTAACGTCTGAACGGGACCGCGAGTACGGGGGACACATACCTGCTGCTCCATCTGCCGCACCTTGAACTCGTGGTCACTGAGCTTCGTGTAATCGATGGCCTCATTCTCGCCCGCGTTCTTCTGAGCAATGATCTCCTGGACCTGCCTGACGAGCGATCGGCAGGCACTGGTCACAGCCTTCGATGCCGTCTCCAGTCTATCCTGGGTCTTGCTCATGAAGCTGGCCTTGACTCTGCTAGCTGCCACCAGCTGTGCAGTGGAGGCCGCGACATCGTTGGAAGCAACAATGAGCTGTTCCGGAGAGTTCCGGCCCGAAATGACACCGTCCGCGGTCTCGATAAGAGTGTTGGTCGAATTCGCGACAGCCTTGGCGGCGCTGATAAGACCTTCCGTCCATCGGTTGTGCTTCTTGTAGAAGGCGGTTCGTGTCATGGTACCACGGCCCTCGCGCACGATTTCTTGCTGAGAGGCAGTAGCCGCCTTGATCAACTGAGCAATAGCGTTTGTGACAGCAATTGCAGCCTGCAGGATGGAGTCGTGAACACTGAGCTCGTAGGTAGAGTAGTGATCCCTAGGCTTCTTCATCAATTTGTTGAGTCGCTCAGTGGCAGCCTCAATGGCGTTGGCGGCCTTGGTCAATTCGTTATCAACCAACTCGCCGAGATCGCCTTGGGCGCTGGTGATCTTGCTCTTGGGGGCGAATGCATCGGCCAATTTGGAGAGATTCTGGAGGTTGCGTAGGACCTCAGCGTTGTGGTTGACGACCACGTTGATCTTCGATTCTTGGTCAAGGTCATATATCCGCACAGATTGGACGTTGCGGAAGAACTTGACTGTGGCCATCGCAGAAGCTCTCGCTGCATTGATGAGCTGGTCTGCCTTGTTGTCGTCCGAGGCAAAACGTGTAAGACCCTTGGTATTGCTAAGAACATCTGCGATGGAACCAGCGAAGGCGTTCACAGTCTTGATGATTTCTGAGTGCGTCGCGTTAGGGCCATCGGCGACAAAGGCATTGAACGCGGTCGCGAAGTCCATTGTGCAGGTCTGGGCCTTTTCGATTTGAGAAAGCACATATGCACCGGATGCGTTCTGGTTACCGGCCTGCATGGACGAATCGAGCTCGTACAAAGCGTCATCCACACGCTGGACTCCGCTCTGCAACACAGAGTCGATGATGCTGTTGATCTTCTCAAGATTTTCTTGTATGAAGGAGTCCAAGTGACCGTCAATCGCGCTGTCGTTGGCGCTCTGGTTGAGCTTCAGCTCGTTCAACTCGAGCAGGGTCTGGTCCATGCCAGCTCTGAAGATCTCCAACTCCTCTTCCTTCTCACGCAGCTGGCGCTCGAGATCCGAATCGCCCTCCCTGTATTTCATCTGCATTTCATCAAGGGCGCGAGTCTTGTTGCGGAGAGCCTCCTCGAGATCGGCGATTTCCCGGTTATGCCGCGCGAGCATGGCTGAGAGTTCTGAACCTTTACCCTTCTCCGCATTTTCCGCCTTCTCCAGGGCAAAGCGAAGTTCACGTTTGAGCTTCTCTAGCTCTTCACGGTGGCCGCCTGTTGACCGATCTTTCTCAAGAAGAGCACGGTCGCGCTCGCGGATCATGTCTGCCAACTCTAGGTTCTTGGTCTTCAGCTCCCGCTGCAATCTGTCCCTAGCATCAATAGCTTCTTGTGCTGATGCGGCCTTGTGCTGGACATTCTTGAACTTCTGCAAAAGCTGCAGATGCTCATGTCGCAGCTGCGAGTACAACTTTGCCAGTGACTCGTATTTCGATCTCCAGGTATTGAGTTGTTCTTGGAGGGCCTTGATCTGATCGTCTCGCGAGGTCATTTGCTGTTGGTAGTTGGCGTTCATTTGCGCTATCTCAGTCTCCAAAGCCTTCATCCTCTGATCATACTGCTGCAGCATGAGCTGGTCGCGCTCGTACTGCGCTCGTGCATTGAGGTTTTCCCGCTCCAGTTCCGCAAGACGGCCCTGCGTCTGTTGCTGATATTGATCTCGAAGCAGCTGTTCCTGGGCCAGGCGGGCTTGCTCAGCTTGGAGTCTTTGCTGTTCTTCGAATTGCCTCTGGGCGTCCAAGGCGGCCTGCTGCTGCTGGCGTTGGGCTGCTTCCCACTGTTCTTGTAGCCTTCGTTGTTCCGCTTCGTACTCTTCCTGCTGCCGCCTCTGATCGTTCTTCCAGAACTCGTTGATTGGCTCGGGATCTACGGAGGGGGCACGCGGTGCGGGCGCTGGTGTCGTTGCTGGTTCCTCATTCTTTGGCCTGGCGGGCAACGCCGGCCGACTTTCGTCGTCTTCGGAGAGCAGATTGGGTGGATCTTGAGGCAGCTTCGGGACTGTAATTAGGCTGGTTAAGTAGCGTAGATTAGAGCATTCGTAGTAGAACTTGACCAAACGATAGTGCTGCGCATCGTATCGGCCTCGCAATGGCGAGAGAGCTTCATCATCGCCGAGTGCTACAACTGTCAACTAAGCGTTAATATTCGAGTGAGCGGTCCACGTACTGGTATGCATGGCACGTAACATGCTTGTGATGAACTTGTAGATCCCGTAGCTCTCCTGAACGAGCGGTACCAATGCAGATATCCGGCATTCGTTGTTCGCGCCGCTTCGGAAATGCGAGAAGATAAGCTTTTGGAATGCGTCTATCTGGTCTTGCAGGACCATCAAGTCCGTAATCGTCTCATAACTGCAAATGGTCAACAATGCGCCAATAATTGCCAGGGAGCGCATACCCCTCATTCGGATCATTGATGGACTTCAAACTGATGTATTCCTCATATTCGAATGTCCCTAGCCGCATTAGCCTCTCACATCGACCAGTCTGTGGCAGTGGATGTACCGTTGAATTCCGGATGTTGACGGTGGAAAGCCAACTTCGCGAGCAAGAAGCGGATATATTCGCTGATTAGGGGGGCATAGCCTATGGTTCGTGGTGAGTGATCAAGGCCGTCTTCGGAGTTATTGTACCTGTCCATACCTCTGATACCTTCGCCCCCAGGAACGCCGCGGCTCAAACTGTCGAGCCATGATGTATGCGCCTGCGCCTCCTTTAGGACGATGGGATGCCCTTCTTGCAAGACTTTATGGACCGTGATGAGCGCTTTGAACGTCTGGACTTCGTCGGCGAGGATCGGCTGCCTGGAGAGCCTGTGTTATTTTCTGGTCGTATCCAACTCCACTGGTCACCTTACACTTTCATGCCCGACCAGAAGGACTGTGAACTCTTATGGTCCCAGGTGTATACGATGCAGCTGCGGACATGTTTCCCTAGACCGATGAGCGGGAGAAATACAGGATGGAGGGGGACCCGTACGTTTCGGTGCCGTCTCGTCTGTAACATGTGGTTAGCAAGGTGGGTCAGGGGGACTTGAGAGAATAGCCTCACCGATGCTCGTCGCCTTGCGAATGTTAATCCCAAGTTCCTGCTCCTGCCTGTCCCTGTTAATCATCTTTCGGATACGACCCCAATGGTCACGTTGGGGAAGTTCCGCCATCCTGCGTTTCAAGTGAAATGGAGCGACTGCAATGATATGAATGTAGGGAGAGGTATATGAAGCCTGTGAAGAGGAAGACCGCCTTGTCGGCAGCCCCCTAGACCTCTAGACCTCTGGGGGATAGTCATTGATCTAGAAAATTGAGAACTTACTTTCCCATATCCACGTTTCTGGAGCTTCCGTAGAGAGCCATGGTCGCTGCCTCCGCGGGGGGAGAAAGGTTCCACGCGCGGGGAGGTGCGGTTCAGGGGTAGAGATGGAAGAGGAGGAGACGAGCTAGCAGATATTCTGCAGTGGGAGGAAGTGCCCAAGTGGACTGAGGTGGTCCTGAGATGCGCGGAAGGGAGAAGGGAAAGCTGGAAGTTGGGATGGCTTAGTGGATGCAGTTGCGCCGGGGAAGCTCGACGGTCGGTCTTGGCGCACCCGCGGCGAGATGACGACGCTCCGCGCCACTCAGCGGTCTTTTCGCACGAGCGGTCTGGCGCTGTCTGCAAGCTGGTGTTGTCTGGCGTTGCCCGGGACGGCCTCCTCTTCGAAGGCTTTTACAGCGCATACGCGCAGCTGCAGGGCATGAACATGTTGCCCTCGTATGAGTTGGCCACCGTCATGGGGTACGCTCCCCCGCGAACAGCTTGCAATGGGTGAGCCAAGGCTACCCGTTCAGTCACCGATCATGCAGGACAACACATCAAGATCATCAGGAACTCTATGTCATATTCGCTTTGCATGTTGTGAACCCTCCATATGCAGTCCGGGGAATCCTTGATCCCAGTCCAACGCCAACGCAATGCTAAAATAATCAAGAAAAGCATATACACAATAGTCCCCCCACGCGTGTCGTATCCAACCATGCCCACACAACGCTACCGAACTGCCTCGTTTTTATTTAGGTATGCGGCCATTGGATCGTTGGCCATGGTCCGTTTCCGTCTGTACTCCTCCATCTCCTCCTCCGTGACACCACTGGTCATCTCTTCTCGCGTGCGCTTCCGTGCGGCGGCATCTTGATTCGTCTTCTCTTCGCTGTCGACACCATTGGGCACGTGCTCCTGACGAGCCTCCTCCTCTTTCCATGCCACTGCTTTTGGTACTTCTACCAGGTCGGCCCCCATGCGCAGCCGGTCCGCTTGCTCAAATGCTGCTTTGCCTGCCTCGCCGGTACAATATGAGTTCTTGACCGTCGAGTGACAGCATGCATAACCCCACTGAAAGTTTGACCACCAACTACCCCAGACTGACGTGTGATTGTTGATGAATACGTCTTCGGGATACTTTGACTTTGCCTTGACTTTCGGTGCACCCTTGATCCTGCCCCGTTCGTCGTACTCCACGTAGCGCTCGGATTCTGTGGTTGCCACCGCCTTCTTGACCTTCTCATCATGGAACTGCTCCTGTTCGCCATACTTATCGAGCAAGGCCTTTCGCTGAGCAGCCTTCCTTTCTTCAGCCTCTTGGAGCTCCTTCTTCCGGAAATATTCACCCGACGTCGGATTTGCTTGAAGATGGATCTTATTCTTGTCCCCACGTTCCTGCGTCTCCCACGCATAACGTTGCGCCTTCTCAAATTCTGCCGCATCCCCAGATGCTCTCATGAAGCCCTCCTCCGCAACCAGGGCGGCCGCGCTGTCGGCAGTGGCGCCGCTGTCCACCATGGAACGTGTCTTCGGGTCGTATTTCGCGGACTCGAGGTCAAGATTGAGCAGATATTTAGCCGTGTCTTCTCGTAACCGTAGATTCCTCGTCGACGTTGCCTGCTTTCTCCCCATGTCTGTTTCTGCATCATATTTGTCGCCCTCGTCCCCCTCTCCGTCCTTTTCCCCATCGATCTCCCCCTCCTCCTCCCTTTTCTTCTTCTTAAGCACCTCCAACTGGTTGTACTCCTCGATCACCGCGTTGTAGTCCTCGGCATCGTAACCATTCCACCGGTCACGCTTCGCGTCCCACCCTAGATTTACATCCTGCACGACCTCATCTGCCTCAATATTCTTCCCTGTCCATTTTGCACCGGCTTTGCGTGGTCTACTGAGACAGTCCTTCTTTTTGTGCGTCATGGCGCCGCAGTTCTCGCATGCGCCTTTCCGGTACTTGGTCGCTGCAGGCGCCGCCTTCTTCCCGCGATCGTACCATTTCGAGTCTTCCTGTTCTTTCACTAAACGCTGATGCTCGAGGTAGTCATTGTCTGACCCGGTATCGTCGACGGCGTAGAAAGGTTTCTTGGAGATGAAGGCGGGAATGTACTCGTTGCGCTCTTTCGCCGCCGCCGAAACGTCTGGCTTCTTGGGTTGTGCTGGCGGCATTCTGGATATTTGGTCTGAGACTAGGGAGGAGTATGGAAGGAAAGTGACACTGCTACAATTAGCATGGAGCGGAGGCAAGCATGCGCTTGTGGATGTGGAGGTCCATCGAGTTGTGGTGCTTGGGGATTACACTAGCCACCGCGCCACAGGCTTGGCATGCATGTATCCCGTGATCACGCGTTTCCCCGCGACCGTTGTTCGACGTCAGACGTGAATTCCTCTTCCGTCGCGCATCCCCGGCGTTCACCTTTACACACCCACATGACGCGTGAAGGGAGGCGGCACTATTTGACCCGCTCCCTTCTGCGGTTCCCGCCATCGCCATGGAATGGTCCTTAATAGCATCAACCTGCATCGTCTAATCAACATCATTCCAATGGAGACGTTCCGTTTCCGTCTGAACTGTATCGACCATTACCAAGGCACCCCTACCGATCTCGACCCTGTTCTTCGTCGACGTGCAGGCCATACTCAGCGTCAAGATGCGCCCGCAGTTCCTGTTATTCGGGCGTTTGGTGCGACCGAGACGGGACAGAAGGTATGCGCACACATCCACGGAGCGTTACCATATCTCTACCTGGAGTACAACGGGAGTCTAGAACCGGAAGCGGGTAGGCCGAGCACTTTCCGCGTTTCTGCGAATGAGTCTCTGACATCATGTAGTCAAACTGTATATCGCCAACCTTCGAACATCGATCGACCATGCACTCGCCGCAACCTACCGCAGAAATGCGTACGATGGCAAGGCGGTCTACGTTGGACATATCACGTTGGTGAAAGGCGTACCTTTCTATGGATATAATGTTGGATATAGGGTCTTCTTGAAGGTCTATATGCTCAACCCACTGCATATGACCCGTTTCGCAGACCTCCTTTGCCAAGGCGCGATTCTGAATCGCATATTCCAGCCTTATGAGAGCCATCTTCAATATTTGCTTCAATGGATGTGCGACTACAACTTGTACGGATGCGCCTACATGAACTGTGCGAAGGTACAATTCCGCTCTCCTGTTCCGAACAGCGACGACATGGACACCAACGTGCATCGATGGCATTCCGGATCCATCCCCGCTGGTTTTGTCTCTGATTCAGACCAGTACCCGAGGCTTAGTCACTGCACACTCGAGATAGACGTGTGCGTGCAAGATATTCTAAATCGACATGAAGTGCAGGCCCGGCCAATTCACCAGGATTTCCTTGAACGCTTTAACCTCTCTGGCCCAGATGAGAAGTTCGTCCCTTCGATGGCTGGACTATGGAGGGATGAGACCCGCCGTCGTAGGCTGCGGATGGGAATTAAAGACCCATCCAGTAGCCCCTTTCCTCGCGATGTACTAGTGTCCATGTCAGCCGATCCAAGGAATGCCGGTAAAGGTGGTTGGATACACGAGGAAGAGCACAGAGAACTTGTAGAAGAATTGGTTCGCGAAGAAAGGGGTGATCATCCTCCTGCTTCATTTGAAGGTTTCGTGAAGCACGTTGAAGGAGAAGAGCGTATCAAGACCGCCATGGAAAGCGTGGAGGATTTGTACCCTGCAAACCTGCAGACACAAACTGAAGAGGAAGAGAATATGGCTGTGGATGAAGGCGTGGTGGATGAATCTCTTTTGCGGGAGATTACTGATGAACTTCCCCCCGACGAAGGTATCATAGGAGAGCTTGGCGATGCCGATGCCGAGAATGCGGACGGCGACTATCAAACTGAAGAGCTGGAGCAACCTCTCGATCCGTTGAGTGTCTCAGAAGCCACTCTTAGAGAAGGCGAGGGCACGGGTCAGTCGTCGAACGAACTCGCTGAGTTGGGCGAAAGGGATGGCCGAAGTGACTCTGAAAACAATACTTCAAGTAAACGTAAGGCCGTTCAGGATGATCAACATCCAACGAAGAGACAGAGAGTGCTTGCATTTGCAAGTCAGGATACTCCCCTGCGGCCTTCGGCCCCGGAAGGAACTGCGAAGGCTGCACAGCAACAAACAGTGGATGGGACCTTGCCATCCGGTAGTCAGTTATCGCAGGCGAGTATCAAAGCTCACGGGACAACAGGTCCCTCGCCGCTTGCCTTTCCCGTCGTAAAGAACCCGCATGCTCCGGAAACTGTATTGCGCCTTAGTCAGTCGGCATACTCTAATTCTCAAGAAGGGCCTAAGACGCCCACGACCAAGGGGAAACTGTCTCACTCATTGAAGAACACCCTGAGCACTCCCTGGACGCATCAGAAAACATCTCCAGCAGCGCACAGTAGCAGCAGCCCTAAAGCCCACAGCGAAGTAGTGGCGCTCGTCAAGCATCTTGAAGGCACATTTCCGCATCCTGCTCAGACGTTGTATTATGGCTCCTTGCCGCCCTCGGCCGATCTGGTGGAAAACACCATCCTGGAAATTGGGTTGCCTTGTGTCATTTACCAAGACGCTTACTACAGCAATGAAGAGGACGTACCAGATCGGCCGAGAGAGTATGCTGGGCGTGAGTTTAGACTGCAAAGCACCACGTTGCCTTACCTTCCTCCTTTTGATCCTACCGGAGCATCCTTGTCGAGCTATGGGGAGAATGCGCCCATCTTGGTGGATAAGAGGAAACAGGAAGCGATGGATCAGATAAGATCACAGAAGTGCAGTTTGCGGAACTGGGAATTCTCAAGCCTACCCCCTTCTTATCAAGAAGTTTCCGACTGGCTTCGTAGGGAGTCTAGAGAGAACAAGGTTAAGATGTTCCAAGGCAAGCCTCTTCAGGAACCGCAACCACCACCGAAACACCTCTCACAGATCGATGGGCCTACCCAGAAGAACAAGCACGGCTTCAAGTATTCTCAGAAGAAACAATCCACGAGCGTCAAGCGCGAAACGCAATACATGAGCATCTTGAGCGTTGAGGTACATGTCAACTCACGCGGCTCGCTAGTACCTGATCCTGCCGAGGACGAGATCCAGGCAGTGTTCTGGTGTATAGAAGGACAGGAAGATGAGGAGGAAGGTTCTAAACGTGTTGGAATACTGTGTCTCTCTGACGAGGATGGCATCGTCCAGCGCATCGCCAAACAGGTCTCTGTGGAGGTCGAACACGAGGAGGACGAATTGGATCTCATTAACCGCATGGTGGATATCGTGCGGCAATTTGACCCAGATATATTGACGGGCTACGAAGTCCATAATGGCTCGTGGGGCTATCTTATAGAGCGTGCCCGTATGAAATACGAGTATGACCTCTGCGATGAAATCTCTCGCATGAAGGCTCAGTCACATGGGAGATTTGGAAAGGATGCCGACCGTTGGGGCTTTACGCACACGTCAACTATTCGAGTCACTGGGCGCCACATGATCAATATCTGGAGAGCGATGCGAGGGGAGCTGAACCTTCTACAGTACACGATGGAGAATGTTGTTTTCCATCTCCTCCACGAGCGCATCCCACATTACTCTTACTCCGATTTAACGGACTGGTATAGAAGCCCGAAACCGCGAGATTTGGCCAAGGTTCTCAACTACTTTCTGTTGAGAGTCAAACTCAACTTGGATATTCTGGAGGCCAACGAGATCGTCCCGCGGACCAGTGAGCAAGCGCGTCTCTTGGGCGTAGACTTCTTCTCTGTCATCTCGCGAGGGTCCCAATTCAAAGTGGAATCGACGATGTTTCGTATCGCCAAACCTGAGAACTTCATTCTTGTTTCTCCAAGCCGGAAGCAGGTCGGTCAGCAGAACGCACTGGAGTGTCTTCCTCTGGTGATGGAGCCGCAGAGCGCATTTTACACCAGTCCAGTACTCGTTCTCGATTTCCAGTCTCTATACCCGAGCGTCATGATTGCTTATAATTATTGCTATTCCACATGCCTAGGACGAGTCGTGAGTTGGCGGGGGCGCAACAAGATGGGTTTTATGGACTTCAAGAGAGAGCCTCAGCTATTGGAGCTAGTCAAAGATTATATCAACGTCGCACCTAACGGCATGATGTACGTCAAACCCGAAATGCGCAAGTCGTTGCTTGCCAAGATGTTGAGTGAGCTCCTGGAGACTCGTGTCATGGTCAAGAGTGGTATGAAGATGGATAAAGATGATAAAGCTTTGCAACAACTTCTCAACAACAGGCAATTGGCGCTGAAGTTGCTCGCCAACGTTACTTACGGATATACTTCTGCATCCTTCTCCGGACGCATGCCTTGTTCTGAGATTGCGGACAGTATCGTCCAGACTGGGCGAGAGACGCTGGAGAAAGCCATTGCCATGATTCATTCTGTCGAGAAGTGGGGTGCAGAGGTTGTCTACGGCGATACCGATTCCCTGTTCATCCATCTGAAAGGTCGAACACGTGACCAAGCCTTCACTATTGGTGAGGAGATTGCAGAAGCTATCACGAAGGCAAATCCCCGACCCATCAAGCTCAAATTCGAAAAGGTCTACCACCCATGCGTCCTTCTCGCCAAAAAGCGCTACGTAGGTTTCAAATACGAATCACGATCTCAAGCGGAACCAGACTTCGACGCCAAAGGCATTGAGACGGTACGCCGGGACGGCACGCCCGCGGAACAGAAGATCGAAGAAAAGGCTTTGAAGATCCTTTTCAGAACAAGCGACCTTTCGCAAGTAAAAGCATACTTCCAAGCGCAATGCAAGAAGATTATGACCGGCCGCATCAGCATCCAGGACTTCCTCTTCGCCAAGGAAGTAAAGCTAGGAAACTATTCTGATCGTGGGCTGCCCCCTCCGGGAGCCCTCATCGCAACGAAGCGTATGCTTGCAGATCCCCGTGCTGAACCTCAATACGGGGAACGCATTCCATATGTTGTAGTCACAGGTGCACCAGGCGCAAGGCTCATCGACCGCTGTGTTTCCCCCGAAACCCTCCTCCAGAATGACCATCTCGAGTTAGACGCGGAGTACTACATCTCAAAGAACCTAATCCCACCTCTTGAACGCATATTCAACCTCGTAGGCGCAAACATAAGGCAATGGTACGATGAAATGCCCAAGGTCCAACGGGTCCGCAACATCTCCGCCCCCCTCGCCAAAGCCGATGTTGGAAATGGAAATGCTCTGCTGGCAGGAGGTGGAGACGCCGGAAACAACACCACGTCCAAGAAAGCCACTCTAGAGAGCTACATGAAGTCATCATCGTGCCTCATCTGCCGCTCCAAACTCCCTCCCCTCCCCTCCATCCCCAATATTCCTATCGACTCCCTTGCCGCACTCCCTCTCTGTTCAACCTGCGTTTTGCGGCCGGCCCGAGCTCTGCTGGCGCTGAAAGATCGTATATGGCACGCAGAACAGCGAGCCAAGCAGATTGATATGGTTTGCAGGACTTGTGCGAGCTTGGCCTGGGGCGAGGAGGTGAAGTGTGATAGTCGGGATTGTCCGGTGTTTTATAGTAGGATCAGGAAAAGGGCGAAATTGACAGGGTTGAGGGAGGGGGTGGAGAGGGTGGTTGGGGTGTTGGAGGAGGCGGGTAAAATGGAGGAGGACGACTTGGATTGGTAGGGGAATGCTGAAAACTCTGTGGATTTGATCTATGGCGTGTCTTGGATGTGAACTAGGTTTTCATCTTATACATGCCTTGAGGTTCACCCTTGGCCTTTTGATTAACGAGAAACGACGGATAGATTTTATGCACAATGATCACGAAAATCAGTTTCTGTATTCTTTTGCCGTGAAATATTCCATAGAAATGGATGATCTGCTTGCTATGTTAATACGTCCGTGTCTGTATGGACATCTCGGCTTGATTTTAAGGCGGCGTGTGTTTAATAATAGGTAAATCATGGTTTGACTGCTGGTACATTGCTGGGTAGCCGCTGGCTTCTCAAGTTTTGGCAAGGTAAAGCTTCCGAGGCCGACCCCGCTAGTGCACCACCCCACATTAACAGCTTCCAGCGTGCCAGGCACAAGACACCAACAACACATCATCTCCACGTCTGAACGGCGTCCACTTCCTTCCACGATGCCCCAACAAGAGTCGAAGATCGCCGACCCAGACGCAGCCGCAGCCGCCGCCACCGAGGTCGCCGCCGAGTCGAGCAAAGACGCGGAACACGTCGAGTCCGGCGAATCCAGCGACGAAGAAGCCACGGCAGAGACCGTGGAAGGCGGCGAACAAGCAGCGGAAAAGAAAAAGAAGAGCCGGAAGCGCAAGCTCAAGGATGCGCTGAAGGGCAAGGGCAAAGCGCCCGAGATCTCGGACGTGAATGCTCCCGTTGGCCAGCATTTGAGCAAGGACCAGATGAATATGCTGCTCGAGGCGAACCCGGCGCTGAAGAATGAGCTCGCTTCCAAAGCTAAGGGCAAGGAGGACATTGAGCAGCTCATCCGGAAGCTCAATGTCAGCGAATTGTTGACTGGTCTGGCGCCGCAGGCCAAGAACGTCAAGGACATGGGGAGCCATGCGTTCTGGAAGACACAGCCTGTGCCGAGCTTTGAGGAGTTGGCGAGCCCGAAGGAGAAGATTGTGGATGGACCGATTAAGGAGATTGAGATCGAGAAGGTGCCCAAGGAGCCGAGTCAGATGTACCCTGGGTTCGAGTGGGTGACGATGGATCTGGAAGATGAGAAGCAGTTGGAGGAGGTCTATGACTTGTTGACGAATCATTATGTGGAAGATCAGGAGGCGATGTTTAGGTTCAGATATTCGCCATCTTTCCTGAACTGGTAGGTTGAGTGAGTCTTTACGAGGAAGACCATGCTAATGATGGATCTAGGGCACTCAAAGCCCCCGGATGGAGAAAGGAATGGCATGTCGGCGTCCGGGCATCTGCCTCTGGAAAGCTTGTCGCGTTCATCTCCGGAATTCCTATCCAACTACGGGTCCGCGAAAAGGTCCTCAACTGCTCCGAAATCAATTTCCTCTGCGTACACAAGAAGCTTCGCTCAAAACGCCTTACTCCAGTCCTCATCAAAGAAATCACCCGCCGCTGCTACGTAGAAGGAGTCTTCCAGGCCGTCTACACCGTCGGCTCCCTTCTGCCCACGCCCGTTTCCACGTGTCGTTACTTCCACCGCGCTCTCAACTGGGAGAAACTCTACGACGTCGGCTTCTCCCCCCTTCCTCCCAACAGCACCAAGCAGCGACAGATCCTGCGCTACAAGCTCCCCGAAAAGACATCCACCCCTGGCCTCCGTCTCATGGAACCAAAGGACGTAGACGTTGTGCTAAACCTCCTACAGCGGTATCTGAAGCGCATGGACATGGCGCAAGAGTTTTCTAAGACAGACTTCGAACACTGGATGATCCCGAACAAGGAGTCGAAGGAGCAAGTCGTGTGGAGTTACGTTATTGAGGATCCGTCCACCAAGAAAATCACCGATTTCGTATCTTTCTACAACCTTGAGAGCTCTGTTCTCGGGCATAAGAAGCACACTGTCATTAAGGCCGCTTATCTGTTCTACTACGCTACTGAGACGGCTTTCGACAAGGATAAGAGTCTGTTGAAGCCACGTCTCAATGCCCTGATAAAGGATGCTTTGATCCTGGCAAAGAAAGTAAGTCATCTCACTCCTCATTCCCAGTTCTCCCTTTGCTAATGTCTCTGTGAACAGGAGAACTTCGATGTTTTCAATGCACTGACGCTGCTGGATAACCCTCTCTTCCTAGAAGACCAACGCTTCGGTGCTGGCGATGGTTCGCTGCATTATTATCTCTATAATTACAGGGCAGCGCCTCTGCCGGGAGGAATTGACGCGAGGAACCAGTCTAGTGATAAGCATATGGGAGGTGTCGGGCTGGTGATGTTGTAGTGGGAGGAGTGTCCCGGTGAATTGTGCTTCGCAGGTGGAAGTGTGGGAGAATGCTGATGTATATCATGAGGAGGAATTGGTATCCGAAAATCATAGAAATATCAACGCCCAGTGGTGTCATCCCATGTGGGCTTCCGGATATCTCTTGTTGTGATATCTAATATTAGTGCCATCTTGAGCTCTTGTCGTTCTGAGCCTTTGATCTCTGCAGATATTGAGAATTCTGAACCCTAGACATCTGGTTCCACATTTGAACTGTTAACATACCTAGGCAATTTTCCGATTATCACATTCAGGACTTGGAGAAACCTTGGAAAAATGAAGGTCACGTGCACGAATCACCCGCCAAGACCGGCTGCATGGTTACGTGACGACGGCCCCACTAACCCTATAGCGGTTAACTCAAAACATCGCGTCTCTCATTGTTTGTGCGACTCTCAAGCTTCAAGAAAACCTCGAGCATCTTATAATGTATAATCTACCCCTATAGCGAAACCGACCGATTACCGCGTGCGGCCGTCCCTCATTCCATCGATGGCCTCGAAAAAAGACACGGCTCGCGCCCGCATAGAAGACGTCAAAAGAGACCTTCGATCCATCTCAACATGTACGACCACGACTATTGCAGAGTTGCAGGAGCTCCTATCAGTGGATGTGGAAGATACAGTTGAAAAGGAGAATATAACTGGAAGGCGAGCGCAATCGATCGCAAAACAGCCTGCAAATGCGCGGAAAACCACATCTGCGACAGCTCGGACAGCTGCAGGCACTACCGCGAAGCCTGCGGGACTATCAACGCCTAGAGAAAGATACATACTAGCTACAGAAGTTGCGAACAGAACCCTAAAGTCACTATCTGACGCCCTGAAATGTCAACAACCGTCCAAAACCGCCAGATCAAAGCCATCTCCACCCAACGATTCACCGCCCTCGACAACGCCGCGCCGAATGTTCGAACGAAGCTCTTCACTTACTCAGACTCCCCTACAAGAACGCTCTGTATCGCAGGTCACAAACTCCTCCCAGAAGTCGTCAACACTTCGCCGCTCGTTGTCACATTCGGCGTGCCTAATAACGGGGCCGGAACCCGGGCTGGTCGCTACGGCAGAATGTGCGCGGGTTGCGTTCGCATACTTGAGGACGCCGGAGGCGGCAAAAACTGCAGGGAAGGATACACCGGCGCTGCAAATGGAGAGCGGAATACTGGCGCTTATCGGAAAACTTGTGGCCCACGGGCTGGATAGTGTCGCGGTCAAGGAGGTGCGGATGCTGAAGAAACGGCTGGACCAGTTTCTACTGGCTAGCAATGGCCGGGTAGTTAAGAAAGGAACCACAGCTGCAAAGACGATGACTACGCAAGAGAAGGAAAGTCTAGCCTCGTTACTGGAGTTTAAAGATGTTGATTTGGCATCCCCGGCCCTACCACTTATAACTAGCCTCCAGAGCTATACCTTACGTCTGATTGCGAGATTACGACGCGCACGACTCGTGGAAGAAGCGTGGACGTACTTGAGATCATCGAACCCATCTTCTCCGGCAAATCTCATGTGGCACATGGCGAAGTCAAATACCGATCCAAAGACACTCAGGCAACTCGAAACTCTGTCTCAAAACGTGTTAGCTCTTTGTCCCAGTATCTCTCGCACGGAAGATGCGGCCCCTGATCAACAGCATCTTCAACCGCCCCCCGACGTTGTCCTTTCGTTGCACCATCTGGCATTCAAGATCAGACAGAGATGGTGGAAGCTGGCCAAACACGAGACGAATGAGGAAAAGGAACTTTTGGAGCCTTTTGCAAAATGCATGATTGCATTTGCTCGGAGATCGGAGTTGTCAGCAGGCAAGAAGTACAAGGTTGCCGAAATGCTGTTCACGGACCTTGTGGGAACCCCAGAGCATCTGTCCACACTCCAGAAGCGAGGGAAGTCCAGTGCAGCCATCTTAGCAGCGAAGACGCTGAGCTCGCTTGCACAGTCTGCAAACCTTCCGGCTGAAGCTTTGCGATGGCTTGGATCATCAGGGTCTTCAGAGTTGGGGAAGGAGTCGGCTGCTGGCGCTGCCGCAAGACTTGTGCAAACCGCCGCTCTTTCTCTGGACGTCTATCTCAAGGATACCAAAAAGGAAGACCCAGATCAGGCGATTTCGTCTGCTCTGAATGCTGTCTCTGGTAATCTCGGCGGATCTTCTTCTGAGCTGGATTCTCTTTTCATGCAGATGAATGCTTTACGCCGCATTGCCGCCAAAGCGCTATCCAAAGACAACTTGAAATCTACATCGGGATCGCACCTGCAGCCCGTGGCTTTGAGGTGTATATCCGCGGCTGTTCGATTCACCGCGCGATATCTAGGTACCAACGCTGCTTCTGATTTGGACCCCCAGCAGCAGACTCGTCACGAACAACGCACTCAACTTGTTGCGAACTATGCCAAAAGTATTTTGGATTCGGCTTGTATGTGTTCCAAACTCCCTGTTGGATCGGGTCGGGAATCTCATTGGATTATCGTGGACACCCTTCTGCACGATTGCATCTCCATCTTGAGACATTTTGAGGATGTAGAAGATGACGATCTGCATGACTTGCAACAGGGGTATGCAAAAGTCTCCAATGCGTATTGGGCGCTTCATCTACACCTCAAGGGACCCAATGGTCCTGACAAAACCTCGATCCGGGCCATGCGGAAGTCAGCCGATATTCTACGGTCAAGACCTCTATCTGAGCAGCATGCAGGCCTTCTCATCATGAAACTGGAACGTCTTGCAGAGGCTTTGGAGTCTCTAGGCAATGGATTGGGATCTCGGAAAGTCATTGGCCAATGCATAGAAACCCTTACGAGCTTTGGTGTTCTTCATAACGCAGCCGCCTTGGCTCAGACACTTCCCATACAGCGCGTTTTCGAAGCCGATAAGCATACGCAGAGCCTTGGAAGAATGATCAAGTGGTACCAGCGCTCCTTTCTCAAGTTCGGTGTCACAAATCCGACGGATTTGGCACTCTATGACAAACCTGACGTGGGTCCCGCCGAACGAGGGCTGCTTTTGGAATATCAGCTGCACTTATATGTAAAGGCATTTTCGAAGCACCAGGCGTTAGATCCCAACTTGAGTGTTTCGGTCCAAGCGCTTGCCCAACGCTTACGCGAGATATACGTACCGCAACATTTTCCAATTAGACGTCAGAGAGCTCTGCTGATGCTCCATCAGCTATCGCAGGAGCATCCTGGTGGACTACCGCACCATGAACTTGAGATTTTGGAAGATGCCATGGAAGTGGATGTGGGAGGCACTGAAGATGGAGGCTTGGAAGAGTTTGGTACCCATTTGAGAACCCTTTGGAAACTCAGGTGCTGCATGCAGGATTCCACACCATCTACTTCTGGGTTGAAAGACTGCCTTTCCATTTGGCAAGCAATCCTTGACTCAGCTACCAGTTGGAAAGATCTCGCCGAGAGAGTAGATGATCTTGAGTTATGGCTAGCGGACTTGCAGACCATGACTGATTATCTAACTGTCAGGGGGGAGGAATATTTTGCCGTTCAACTGCAGTATCTTGTCTCGCGGATCCTAGAACTCCAGCATTCCGCAGATCGCTCGCGTCTTGTCACGAACGCATCCAATCTAGCCTTGCAGCTTCTGCGCCTCGGATATACCGGAAAAGCTGGTCTGTTATTCGCAAAGACGGAGAAGATTGCATCGAGTGAGACAACGTCGACGGAGGCGAGGCTGCAGTGGCATCTAGGCTACGCTGAGTACCTGCTTCAACTTGGGAATGCGGTCAAATGGTAAGTGCATTCTTTAGCTGACATGGTGTTCTCACTAATGGTAACTAGTGAATCCTCTCTATCTACAGCAGAAACAGTTGCCCGAGAAGATTCCGAATTCATGAGCTTAGCGAAGCCCTCCGCTACATTGACAGGACGGACTCGTTTCAATAGGATCCTCGCAGACGCTTGCTACGTTCATTCTCTTCTGGCTTTCCATATGGGGCACCATCAGGATGCAGCAAGACGCGTGAGACAATGTGTTGCACTGAACCGAAGAATATGGGCTGCCTTGGAGAATAAGATAACTTCAGCCACCACATTCACTGCTTCGGGAAGCGAAGGAGCGGGAGATGGCACGGGCGCAGTTCCCTTTGATCCCCTAAGCTCGATGCGAAACGATAAAGGAGTCCCATTGGTCATGTCCCTGACCCATGGCTCGTTGGATGGGCCCAATTTTTGGGCCCTAGTACCTCGACTTTACCACGGGCTCATGCTCCAATCGCATATCTACGCTCACCAAGGATTATTACAGGAGGCTGTTTACGTAGCTGAACAGGCAGAAAAAGTAGCGTCTGCGGTCAACGCACGATCTCTCATCGTAGACAACGCTAGCCGAGTAGCTGATTACTGGGTGCGAGGAGGACGCACAGATAAAGCGCAGCATGCTCTGGCGACCGCACAGAAGCTTTTGCCAGAAAGGCATATCTTCATGGCTGCCTATCATTCGTCCAGGGCACGGATCTGCCATGCTAATCAAGAGTTCGAGGAGGAGCTTTCCGCATATGATAAGATGGATGGGCTGTTGGCTGAGCTTGGCTCGCCTTCTTTCATGGAGGAGTTGCTGACCGTCACGCCGAGCATAGACGGTCTGACCAAGCAGATGGCGACGGTGTCTCTCGAAGCTTCTGAACCCTCGAAGAAACCCGCCGCGAGAGCAACCAGAGGACGAAAGGCAGCTGCCCCGACTGTCCGCAAGGCCGCCGCAAGAGTCCCACGCAAAGGTCCTTCGAAGAGTGCCCCGGCCACTGTCACTCCGCCGTCGAGCGTTGGGGATGAGTGCTTATCCTTATGTCGCCTGCAAGCTGACGTTGCGCGTCGGAGAGCGCTGATTAAACTTATCCAAGAGGACGTTTCCAAGGCGCTTGAGCTACTCGGTCAAGCTCAATTGCTCGAAAAGGGTGCGGAGAAGAGCGTGTCTCATGTTTGGCTTAGCTTCAAGGCCAGCTTGACCAAGAGCATGCAACAGCTTGCGACTGACCTGACCTTCAACACGCTGCCAGAGTCCACCATAGCATTCCCTGCTGTACGAACGAGAGATCAGAAGTCCCCTGGAGTCGTATCGACAAAGAAAGCAGCCACAGCAACAACGGCGAGAGGCAGCAAGGGCAAGAAGTTGGCCAAGGAAGACTTCATTGCATCCCTCCGTGAAGCTCGGGAACGTCTGATAGAATCACACAATCTATGTGCTCAGATTGGATCGACTTCTAGTTTCCAACAGACTTCTTTTGCTCTGGCGTCGGTCACTGTGCTGTTGTCGGCGGTTTCTAGCGAGGAGTCGCAAGGGTCGCTGCATCCGCTGTATGCAGCTTATATGAGTGGTGAGTTCAGATTTGCTGCAGCACAGCTGTCCAGGAGCTAATACATGCCAGAAATCCCGAGGACTAGATCTCTGAAGCAGGCTCAGGAAATCGTCCAGGTTGAACAGGAAAAGCTGTCACGCGATGACTATCTCGCATGGCCCGCACTCGCCGCGGCCGAACGAGAGGGTTTGTCAACAGCGGCCGATTTCCAGAAGGAGTATGTTGATATACTACCGCCTTCCTGGACTGCGATCTCCCTCTCGCTCAACGAGGACCACGACGAACTGTACATAACTCGCTATGAAGCAGGACAGTCACCATTTGTGCTGCGGCTGCCGATGGCGCGTCATGCATCTCGCGACTTGGATGAGGAAGAGTTCACCTTCGACGATGGCAAAAAGGATTTCGAAGAGATTATCGAGCTCAGCGATTTTTCGACCCGGACGGCCAAAGATATGACCACGAAGGAGAAGAGGCTCCAGTGGTGGACAGAGCGAGAAGCACTGGATACGAAGCTCCGTGAGCTCCTCCTCAATATTGAAAATATATGGCTTGGTGGCTTCAAAGGAGTGTTCTCACAGCATCCCCGCGAGCCAGCATTGATGGCCCGCTTCCGAAAGTCGTTCGAGGCTACTCTCAACAAACACTTGCCGTCACGACAAGGCAGAGGAGCTCAACCAAAGCCCGCTTTGGATCCACGGGTCCTAGATCTCTTCATTGGACTTGGTGATGCGACCGACGAGAACAACGATTTGGACGAAGCCCTTATGGATCTCATATATTTCGTCGTGGACATCTTGCAGTTCAACGGAGAGCGTAATGCGTACGACGAGATCGACTTCGATTCCATGGTCATCGAGACGCTGGATGCTTTGCGTGCTTATCACGGAGCGTGCCGAGGTGCGCGTCGGGACAAAACGCACACGATCCTCATCCTAGACAAGAACCTACACATGTTCCCATGGGAATCCCTACCTTGTCTACAAACTCTCGCCATCTCTCGTCTGCCCTCGCTCCAAGCCCTCCGCGACCGCCTCCTCGCAGCAAGATCACCCACCATCATCGAGGACGCAGAAGCAGGGCACTATATCCCGAAGGAAGCTGGCGGAACCAGCATTCTCAACCCTTCCGGCGATCTCACACACACCCTCAAGACGCTCAAACCCCGCCTCGACAACCTCTCCGGGCCTTGGACGCACATCACAAATCGCCCACCATCTGAACCCGAATTCGAAACGGCCCTGGGAGCCAGCGATCTTGTTCTCTACTTCGGCCACGGCAGCGGCGCCCAATTCGTGAAATCGAAAGTTGTTCGTCGCTTGTATCCCGGCCCGGACGCTCAAGAACCCGGATGCGCAACTGCTCTACTGTTCGGATGTTCCTCGGTGCATTTGACAACGAATGGAGTATATGAGCCTAGCGGTATGTTGGCAAGCTACTTGACAGCAGGCGCGCCGGCGGTGCTGGGAATGCTGTGGGATGTTACGGATAAGGATTGTGATCGGTTGGCCGTGAGGGCAGGGGCGCTGTGGGGCCTGTGGGATGAAATTAAGGAGGAAGAAACGCCAAAGACGGCGAAGAAGGGAAAGGGAAAAGCAAAGGTGATGGAAGTGGTAGAGGAGGATGAAGTGGAGGCCCCGAGGACAACTTCTATGAAGGCGAGGTCTCGGTCAAGATGTGAGAGGGCAAAAAGTGATGAAGCACGCGATGGGAGTGAGGACGGGGATGCGAGGAAGAGGAGGGGCGTGGGATTAGATGAGGCGGTCAGGCAGGCAAGAGAGACATGCGTGATGAGGTATTTGAATGGGGCGGCGGCTGTGGTATATGGGATTCCCGTGTTTTTGGAATAAGACGCTGAAGTACATAAGGGTTTGGGAGAGGAATAGAGAGATGACTATTGATATTTTGACTCGTCTTGTATAAGCTGATGAACAAGTGGAGCGGGGATAATACCGATCCGTCGTATCTATTAACACAACATATTTTATGTCTTCCGCTAGCTGCCATCACCACCGCGCGGCTTAGTTTCTCGTACCAGCCAGCATACTGTATCTATTTATAGCTCACTTAAAGCTCCCGAGAATTGCGAGGCATAGGGGTTGGCCCAATTTCATGGGTAATAAGCTGTGCTTCGCACGGGAGGCCAAAATTCTTGGAACAATTCGCTCCACATGTTGCTTCCCACTTTCACATTTTGCTCTAGGCAGCAGTATTGAAGGAATATGGCTGCATCGGCAGTTTTCCCTATTTCACTCAAGTGCTCTTGTTGTAGTCGCTGTCTTTAGCCTATAACTGCTGACCGGTCGCTGGATACGCTCGACTATTACGTACGTAGCTATAGCTCGGTTCGCGCGGCTCATGTAATGATGCTATTGAACTGATGTGGAATTTTGAAGTTTGAACAGAATCGTTGCAAGAAACACTCTCAGTGCTTGCGGAACCTTCGAACAATGTTTCCTAAGAAAGATGCTCCATGTGCCCCACAAGCCTCACACGTCCAGCCTCCTTTTCTGACTCAGCCAGCCTGAAGCTTAATCCATCTTCACGTCGTTCCCGCCCCCATAAACACACGTCTCACCACAGATTCCAAGGTTTTGATTGATGCTGCAAGCCCCCCATCACACCACGCCCCCTGCAAATCCCATCCTTCAGCCTTGCCTAGCCCTGCCTCGTTTCGGGCATCACCATCTTCCACTCGCACCCATTGGTTGCAAATCGGCGTCCTAAGGAACCACCCGCAGTCGCGATCCTTCGACACCGCCTATTTCGGACCTGCACTGCCTTTCGTGTGTGACTCGACGTCAGGATCGCTTCCGAGGTTGTGGAATAATGCTAGGCTGCCTGGTGCCTGGGCGGCTGTGTGATGCTGGAACCCGCTGGGGGAAGGTGAGGGAGGCACAGCACGAGGCGAATCGCCGGCGCCGCTTGCGGCCTTATAGACGCCTACGCCGTTTGTTCCTTTGCTTTGTTGATTTTCTTTCCGTCGTCTCTTTTCCCTCTGCGATTCCTCAGGGCTAGCTCGGATATTGCATCACGTGATTGATATTACATTCACCCTTCCACGCCTTCTTCATCAATCACAAGGGAGAGTGTTCAAACAATCGATTCAACAGATCCATTACTATTTGAAGGGTCTCGCATCCTTTCAATCTCTACAACTTCGTAATACCGCGTTCCTAAACCCTCCCCAAACCCAGGATGGCCAACCCGATCGTTAACTTCGGCCTCCGCGGCGCGCAACTCCTCTTCGCAATTGTGGTCCTCGGGCTCTCGGTTGATCTCATTCGCGGCCACCATGTTAGCAGCCTTCCCGCAACTCTGGGCTTCGCTGCCGTTGTTGGCGGCGTGTCTATCCTTGGCGCTTTGATCGGTTTGGCTGCTACGTGGGTGGAGTTCCTTGACAGCATTGTTGGAGTGGGAATTGATGTGATTGTTGCATTGATTAACCTAGCTGGCGGTGTGGTGAGTACATGAACTCTCTTTCCCCTTGCCGATTGAGCGTACCTCCGATCTCCGAGCTTTTTCTCCGGCCTGGTGAAGAAAGCCCCCCATTGATTCCCTCCTTTCCCATGTGCAAGGCAAAATGTTGTTCTGTCGCATGACATATGACTAACGGCCCTGACAGCTTATTGCCATCAAACTCGGAGGCGCGAACTGCTCCAACACCTCCGATCGAAACCGTTTCGAGCTCAACAAAATCAACATTATCAACGGCGGCTGCGAGAAAGGGTACTGCTGGTACGCTACGCTCAATCAGCTTGGAAAGCTCAACGAGAGGTGTCGTCAGAATACGGCCGACTCGGCGTTCATGTTTCTGTTGGTGATCACGCTGTTGGCCAGTGCGACGGTTACTTTCTTGAATAAGAGAAAGTATTGATAAGAAGGGAGTGTATTGGGGAATCACACTATCTTGGGTTTTGGAAAGCGTGCGGCGATGCGTCGATACGGCGAGTAATGGGACAGTGGAGAAATGGGGATTGCGGCAAGTGAAAAGACGCTATGCAGTTATGGACATTCCTTTTGCGGATACCCTTTGGCTATGACTGGATTTCTTATGAGGAGGAGACACGTGGTGGTCAAATCTCTTGACGTTATGCTTACTGTGGAGTAAAATATCATGTCTTATACCAATCTTATCCATGTGTTCTCGACGTTCGTCAAGGGTGTGACTTGTTACACGCATGCAGTGCGCAGAACCTATCAGGATGTGCATCATGTGCGACCGGTATTCTGACTGAAGTTATCGTATCAAGTGCCCATAAGAATAAAATTTGCCATTTGCTTGCTATTGACATGAATTATGTATGACCATGTGGCTCATAGACTGACTCAGGATAGGCCAACTGCAGACTAACTTCCCACCACGGAACTATTTATAATCTACGCGATTTACTTTTCACAACCTATTCTCTTCAAACATCTAGAGCATTTTCTATCGGCAACCCTCAACGCATCATGTTTCGACCACCCTTTCTCAAAGCCATCCTCCACACAGTCTTCTTTCTTAGCACTACCTCCCACACCTGGACCCTACTTCCATTCAACGGCACCTTCCAATCATGCGAGATATGGGGGTGGCACACGACAGTCTTTGGCGACTACAAAGGCCCTCTTTTCTGCGCCCACCGAGTCGATAACAACGCCCTAGTTTATGCAATAAAAACATACAGCACCGACGTCAAAGATTCTATAATAAAGCTCTATTTCACAGACCAGACGTACATGCAAGTTGGCGACATTGCATTTGCCCACAACTCATCCGCTCTTATCGAGAAGACTCTGTACATGAGACCGCACAATACATCGCTTGACATGTTCATTGCCTGGACAACGGCGAACTCGACAGCCCCTAGGGGAACGTATGTCCTCAATGGATTTAACATGAGTTTGTCAAATGGCGAGTCGTTGACAGCCGGGCGAGTGGCGACGTATGCTGG
This sequence comes from Westerdykella aurantiaca, assembly GCA_030412805.1. Classification (NCBI taxonomy): domain Eukaryota; kingdom Fungi; phylum Ascomycota; class Dothideomycetes; order Pleosporales; family Sporormiaceae; genus Westerdykella; species Westerdykella aurantiaca. The sequence goes on from JASJFJ010000001.1 coordinate 5,918,179, forward strand.
GCGGTATCCATTACAGACGCCGGTGAGAGTAGCAGGGTTGAGCGGGACGGTTTGCGACTCCGGGGATGTGATGTGTACGTTGAGGGTGCATCTTATGACGGTCCTGAAGATGCCGGAGGAGCAGCATTTTGAGATTCCTTAGGAGTTGGGGTAGAGGCTGTTTTTTGGTCAGGTGTTGGAGTGCAGTTTTGCCTATGGTTTCGAAGGTTGCTCGTTTTCAGGACCTATGATTCGTTGAACATGGAGTGTAATACCATTTTGAACGATATTTTCTTGGCAGAGAATAATGCAGCGAGAATTGCTTTCGAGACATATGGATCAATCACTGAAGGCGCGGGCTACCTTAAGCAGCGAGAAGAGGACATTGTTGAGTGCAAATTACACACCCCATTATTGCGCATAACTGAAAGAAATTGTCTCCTTCCTTTTCAGGACACGACATGTGCTGGAGAGAGCGGCCTTGAAGGGAAATAAGATGAGATATTCGAAGTGCAATAGGACAACTGTATTAACTATAATCGGGTATGAGAATTGGGGATGCAACAGCTGCATCCAACACAACATGCATGTTATCGAATATACGGACGATGCAGCTTTGCTAAAAGTTACCTTTGATGTCACGATGTCGCTAGGGTTGCACCAATGTCTACGAGGAGACATGTCGATACGAGCGCGGCAATTTGGCAGATTAGCTCGAGCCAGGCCACAACAAACCCCCGATTCGACGCTTTTACAAGCGATTATAGTAGCGTGTTTGAATGATGTCATGCAATATGCGGAAAACGATTCCTGATTGTTTACATTCCATTTCTGGCTTGCAAGCACTCTCGGGAACAAGATACAGCGGAATGATATTGGTTCTTCGTCCCTACGAGACTCAATGCCTGCCTTGAAGGAGACGCCAGAGCTTCAGATCATGCCAATGCTCAGCAATTTTAGAGATATCTCGTATCCGTCGGCGGGGAACCCAGTTTCCTCGAACCTCTGGCATCATCCTCTCTCCGAGCATTCCAAAAGATATAAATACCAAGGTCGTGTCCGCTTCGATAGAGATCAGTACCGTAACAGTGCCAGCTTTGAATATACAGACGACCCACAGAGCACCATGTAAGCCGCCCATCAAACCTGCATATCAATAAACTAAAAACGACTAGCACTATAAACATCACAATACAATGAAGTTCATTATCCTTAGCGCCCTCTTCTCAGTTGCGCTCGCCACTGCCATCCCCGCTGCCGATCCATACCCAGCTCCTTGCGGACGCTCTGATCCATCTGGTATTTGTACCACGAAGCCAACGTGCTATAGGAAAGGAGGATTTTGGGTCCAGAGGGACTGCACCTTTTACGATGTCTTGGACATTGGTTGCTGCTATGACATTCCGAAGAAGGAATAGATGCATGCCGACGTTTATCTAAGCCTCTACGGCAGCAAACTGTTGGATGAGATAATTTGACAGAATAAATGTGAATTCTTCACTCTCAATTTGCGTACATGGTTCCTAACTCATCTGAGACAGTATGTGGGCTGTTATTTGTGATGTTCGTTAGTTAACGCGTAACAACCGGTGAAGTTGTGTGATATTGGCTGCAGCGCTTTTGACATTGGATGGAACATGTATGAAGATTTGATCGACATTATATTACGGTAGTTTCAAGATGCGAGGCGGGCTCATAAGACTTTGTTCAAATTGTTTAAATTGATGTGCAGTAATGTAAGATAATGAATGTTCCTAACAATCTTGAACGGAGACTTCAAGACTTCAATTAAATTCGCTCCCCTGATACCTTCAAGTTTGTTTCAAACCATTACTGCCGCCTGACTCCTGGGACGCGTGCACACAACGATCCCATGCACCTCCTATCTAGTCGAAACCTCTTTTGTCAGTTCAACATTTGGAATTACTTTCACGCCTGCGCGGCGATACTTAATCACTGATATGCATAAATATACCGTATAACTGAGTGACATTAGTGAAGCCCAAGGACATGGCGGGATTGCGTGCAACTTACACTTTGAGAAGGAAGGCTGTCAGAAGCGTACTGGTTACCATCAAACCAAGAGATGCACCTTCCCAGAGGTGGAATCGCAAAGAGTCCAGATATACGGTATAGCAAAAGTCTACCGCAGCGTCGCCCCAGAAGTTACAGTTGCACCAAAATGCCAGCGTGACGGACCACAAAACAAGCTGTATGCTAGTCATAATAACTGGATACAGTAGCGTTATTCTCCCGAGACGGTAAAGTGGAAGATTCATGGAAGCGAGGAGCAATGTGATGACGGGGGTGAGGCTGTACAATGGAACCGTGCCCCTAGAACGATTTAGCGGCCCATTATACTGATAGGAGCTGGGAAGTGTACCTTTTGATGGGGAGTGTGTTTTTCCATCGATGAAAAGATTCCTGTATCGGTGGGCGCCACAGCACAATTATCAATCCAATGTTGATCCCGAAAAGCGCTAGAGTGAGGCCTAGTATGATGGACTCTATAATAACACGTCGGCGGTGATCGTACATCTTGCCAGCTATCGACCCCAGTGAGGGGAAGAAAACGGTAAAGTTGTCCTTTGCAGCGGGTCGGTTAAAGGTGGTAAAAGCGGACCTCCATAAGTATGTTCTCAGAACTTGACAGATAGCACTGAACTGGACTTCCAGACTTGCCGAATTTGCGACCATTTTATTCATTGAGCAGTTCCGGCTACTTAGCCTTGACAAGGCGCAGGCAGGGGGCTTAGCGCGGCGAGGTCAGTTTCACTCCTATGGACGAGTGGCACAGTCTTCTCATGGAGAGGCACGACCCAAACGTCAGTCCACGCTCTCGGACAAACTCGAAACGGCTATTGAGGATACATTCCTGAACGAGAGGATTCGGCTGGTGAATAGCTATGCCACAGTTATTTTAACAATAAACATTGTCTCTCCGGCTAGCCGCGATGATCGGAGTCCGACATAGGATCCGCAACTTCGCTCTCTCGCCGCATGTGTGCTCCGCCCTTAGACGTGATGTAAAAATAGGTTTCCAATTCTACTGACTCAGTATCAGGGAATCAGCTGACAAACATGTGCAAATATGACATAGGATTGAGCATATTGAGTACATTGGAATTGATTCAGGATTTCAGGGTGGAAGAGCCGTGACACTTAATGAAGATGATCAATGTTATGCTATCAGGATTGGCGCGAGAAGACAGCTGGAAGCCACGGAGCTGTACATAGAATTTGGATCGTGATTGATGCAGATCATGACGGGTACTCACAACATTTGCCTTTAGAGAGTCCCTGTGGAGTTCTCATAGCTTTGGCAGATAATCGAATCCCTTTGGAAAATCGGGCTCGACCGTGATTGAGAATATCGGGATTGTTTGGATTTACCTATAGCGTAGTAGATATGGCTCCATGCGCACATATGAGCATGGTTTCCCTGAAAGTGCGATGAAACCAGCAGTTCCGTTCACGTCATCTCTGTGATGGATTGATGGAATACCTGATGTGCCATTTCATTCTCCTCAAACGATCCTTACCGATGGGATGCGAAGGCTTTGAAGCTGTGCCGCCGCAATGCTCGAGCTTGAACCAACCGAGAAGAGATGCACGGTGTCCCACCACCGTGTCATCAACTTGAGCGTGAACACTCATATAAATAGGCGTAACTAGCCTATGATGTATGCAATTCCACCTAATACATTGATTATTATATTTCCTTGAGCCAGAATGTTACTCCTCTGTTTCGTTGTTATGATGGCCGTAGCTCTACGGGGATGGTGCTATCCCCGTCCCGATTTGCCTGGGGGAGGCGGCGCCGCTGGTCCAATTAACCCTTTCAACGTGGAAGAGATCTTTGGAAATCTTGTGGAGAAGATGGAGCAGCGTAAAGCGGAAATTCCCCCGAGACCTGAAGGCGTGGATCCAGCTACCTTCCACGGGAGCCAGTTCGAGAAATTCGACGAAATAGCAGAGAAATACGGGTTCGATGACTTGAATCCTGCCGTAGTACACGCCCCAATTTTTCTGTTTGCCAGGGCCTACTCCACTACGGTATGTATGGTGAGACAGTACACATACAATGACATCATCTCAGAATAAATATAGGACCCATGTTATCCAGAAGGCGCTCTGAACCTTACCGGGGATGGGCCCAATCCCGGCACTAAGACAAGCGCGTCACCTAACCCAGGCGCCGATTGTAGAAATCCAGGACCTTATACGGGAGGTAAAATCGTCAGACTCCATCAGACTGAATGTTTTCTAACTGGCTCTTGCAGCTTACTCCAAAGGGGATAGCTTTCCGGTCTATGTCAGCGCAGCCTATTGCCCAGACAAACAAGGTCGTCAATCTGAAGGCGAATGGCGCATCAACTACGATGTCTATTACGTACATGATGGGAATTCGCTCTTGGGCCAGAAGCACGACTGGGAAGGCGTGACTCTCGTCTTCAAAACTGATCGGAATCATCCGCAAGTTCTCCCATCCGAGGCGGTCTAATTGAGCACGCTAACATCCCGATAAGGAACGAAAATTGGTACATGGCATCAGCTGTGATATTTCACCGCTACGATAAGTTCGATCGATATAAATGGAAAGAAGTCGAGACAGCTTCCGGGGAGGAGGATGTTAAAAAGGCAGGGTACCGTGCTCTGAAAAAGCATCCAAAGGTCTACGTAGGGGTTTACTCCCACTCGGCCTTTCACGATAAGTGCGATGCATCGGTGGGATGTCCAAGGATCAATGAGCAGAAGGGTAAGTTGGAATATCGGCTGGGAAATGCCCTATTTGCTGACTGGAACGCTCAGGAATGAGTGATATGGAATATCGGTCAGATGACTGGTACAGGATTGTTAACAGTACGGACCTTTATATTTACAAGACTGTGCATGGTGATTGGAATTATGGTAAAGCTACCTCGACTCCATGGTTCAATCATAACAACATGTGCAGTTTTGGATAGGGTTGATCAAAGTTGGGGAAGGGCGATGGCGTCGACAAGCTGAGCTATGTCAAATTATTCGAATAGCACAGAGGATGTAGGCTGTATTTCATTCCGCTGCCCCATTTCGCATCTGAAAAACGCAGCACGGCTGGGTCTTTAGGGTAAAGCGCTGGGCTTATGAGGAGATTTATTGATGGAACATGTCAACTTTCGTTTATGAAACCATCATGTGTTCCATTACCGGGGATCCTGCCAAATTAATATAGCAGAGAACTTCTGTCGAGATTCAAAACAAACCCTTCCCATTCTGAACTTCCGTACCTAACTCTCATTACATCGCATACTACTCCCTCTTTATTTCCTAAACCTTTAGTAACTGGCACCGGGTGCCTGTCACACCGGGTGCCTGTCACATAACCCCTTTACTCTTTCTCCTTAAGCACATCCTCTGGAACCAATACTTCCGCCGTTGAAACAAGTGTATTGAAATGAAAGACCAACATTTCTATTCCGTACGTCCCTGTCTTAGCTCTGATACCCGCGAGGACTGTCCGCGGAAAATCCGGAAACGTTCCGAAAGTCGCCCCCCGGTGTTCGTCAAATTTTCCTACTGTGAAAGTGGTCGTTTCATTCCTGGCCGTTCCTCTGGCTCCTGACACTGCGATCCTAAAACCCTTGAGCAACTGGTCACTGTAGTCGCCGGAGAACTGGTTACTCTCCACCTTCACTATTGATGTATTTCCGGGCCGCAGAGGCAAGTAGGTTTCCTGAACGCCGGTATGACTCTTGTTACCGACACTCATAAGGGCGTTATTTGTAAAGTGTACATCCATTGCCCAGATCTCGGTATCAGTCGCCCAAAATTTTAACCAGTCTATCACTGCGCGGTGTCGCAATTGTTGTGCACAAAAGGGGGCACCAGATGATTGGCCGCAAGAGAATGATGCCCAGCCTTTGGATTCGCAATTCTCCCAGGGGAGGTAATCGATGAGTACGCCGGTGTTTTTGAAGATGGTGGCAAGAGCGGGTGCAAGAAGGGTGGAGACAGTGAAGGCAGAATGAATTGCATTGCGGAAAATCATTCTGAGGAGCAGATGCTGATATCAGGAAAACCTGAAGTGATGGAATTCTGATTGCGATAATATGGCATATATATTGAAAGATAGACAAAGCTGTCGAAAAGGCGACATTCTGGGCTGCGTGGAGGATTTTATATAGGGTGATGCCCTTGACTGACTCCTTTCTTGTAGTATATTTGTTCGTTTCAGATGGTCTCACTTACGATTAAGCTGGACTGTGGCGTTCGGCGGCGCAAAGTCGTCACGCCTTCCCCTTGCAGCTTCGCCGTCCGCGCCGTATATCGCCACTTCCCTCCACTCCCTTCACTCCGGAACATGAAACGGCGGGCTTTCGGGATTTTGGTATGAATCACACCGCGTTCATCCACGACCAACCATGATGTTGGTCTTGCGGATCAGTTTACAGGTGTCCTCTACCGTCGACGCCACGCACACTTGACGGAATGTGGCATCAACACGAGGGGAGGAATTATGGCAGGCCAGAGCTATATAAAGGAAGGACCAGACCTTCTGATAGTACCGAGATAGTTTCCAAGGTTGTATGGTACCTCTATACGATTGCAGTCAATTTACAGCTTTGTCCCTCTCCTCCCTTCGAACCAGACATAAAAGCGCAACACGTCGAAAACACGAAAACAATGCTGCCTACGCTCTCACTTCCTATCAAAGTGGGCTTTGCCATTCTACTACATTCTGCAACGGCTACCTTCTCAGTGTCGACCCCATATCAGAATACCACGAAATGCGAACGCGAATTGAGCGCATTTTACCCTAGAAGGTTCGTGAAGAATGTAACAGAACCAACCAACTACTGCGCAAAAGGACTGGACGACGACGTAGCCACCCGCATCGAGGCGTGGTATGATGATGCACATGTTTGGGGTTTCCAGGTCTACTTCCCTCACAACATTACCATGCTGGTGGGCTCCCCAACCACCTATTGGAATACAAGCGCACTCCAACATGCAAACATAAACATCCGCCGGGACGACACAATACGGCTTGTCGCCGCTGGCGCTGCTCCTAATAATGACGGCATTCGAGGGATCAGCATCGAGTTCGCCAGTGGCCAACAGCTCCATGCAGGCAACATGACGAGCACCATAGTTCCCATTGATGGCTTGCCGGAATACGAGGGTTTGGTTGGAATTAATGGGCATTATGGTGTGAATGGCATTGACCAGATCAACCTTTTCCTGCTCGCTCCCGCGGCGAACAAAACAGCAACCGTCAGGTAAGACCCACGCAGAGTGTGCGCCGGTAGCATTGGGACATCAATTAACAGGTCATAGCAAGGTTCGGGCTCGCGCAATCCGGCACAAGCTCTGAGTTCACCAGCATCATATAGGAACGGTTGCGCGGGCTAGCCTGGGTCGTCGCCTTTGTTCAACGACATCACTCGATTCATTTACAATCTTTGCTATGGCCATGAAAATGGCTAGAGTATTTGCTCACCATTTAAGGTTCATGTGCTGGTCATTTTCTGGTTCATAGAAGTTTTGCATCCTCAGAGTCATGGTCGGTGTCATCTCTGACGTGGAAGGAATTCAGAAGAATGTATATATATTTCCGCATCCTATATACAAGGGTATCACGGTTTAGCACTGCGCCGCGGGTTACGTCGATGAGCCTTCGAATGGACTACCAATTCAAGTGACCTTTGCAGGTATTAGGTGGCTTTCTCTAGAATAGCAATAGAGGAGCGGGAAACTTACGCAACTGAACTTGAAGTAAGTGCGGAGTGTTCGAATCCGCCTGTCCGCTCCGCACCGTGTCGGTAAGACTCCGACATCTGTGCCTCCGCTTTTCGCTGTGCCAATGCTAGAAAATAAAGCAAAAAAAATAGTCCGAAATTCAAGCCCATTTTCCTAGAAGTGCCATGAGACCTGTTTCATATTAGCTACCATCGATGTGAACGCATGCATAGTACACACCTGCACCCAAACACATGAGCAAGAAAGCGCTCAATAACCGACTGACTGGCCCCTTCTGCATGTATGGACTGAACATGAATTCATGCGCCATAAGCTCAACCAGACCAGTGTAGATCAAAATGCCTGCACTGATTGAATCAAAGATCCCATTGACTATCAGCGTGGTCTGCGACTCAGGAGGATAGGTTTTGCGAACGCCAAGACCGACGGCAATGGCGATAGGTGTGGAGACTCCATAACCCAGCGCAAGAAGGTAAGGAGTCCACCTCTTGGACTTGGGCCATGGTAGAGTGGCCAGCCGAGAGCCGAGACCGAGCCCTTCAAAGGTTTGGTGGAAGACTAAGATGACATAGAGCGTGACGAACTCGTCGCCTGCAACAGCAAGCGTGAGTCCAATGAAGATGGAGTGGAAGATGACTCCGAATTCGAGAATGAAAATACCGGTCATCTGAGCGGCATAGGATTCAGGGACTATGCCACGCTCTTCCCAGTCAGGAGTCATTTCGTTATCTTTGTGATCGCGGGAGTGTCCGAGATGATCGTCTCCTGGTACGTGGTGGTGTGAATCTTGGTAGAGATCTGGTGAATCCGTATACTTTGTCTTGTCACCCAGACTGATGGCATCGCCATCCGCTACACCTGGTGCGGCGGTCAATGAGGAACCGTGAGTGGCATTGTTCCGTTCCTGATTTTGGTTGTGATGGTGGTCTTCGCGACGACGCTCCTCCAGCTCGGATTGGGTATGCTCGTGAGGATGCCCCTCAGCGTGCTCATGGGAATGGGAATGGCCTCCAAAGACCCCAAACCGCATGGTCATAATTTCCAGGAAGAACATCAGAAAAACGGTCATCAGAGCGATGCCCTCCACCCAAGAATATTCTGTGATGGGTCCTTGCAAGCATTCATTGCTCAGCGCCTCATTGGCAGGAGCGAGTAACTGAAACAAATGTCAGCGAACATTGATAAATGGTAGAGGACTTCTCCACATACATGAATGAATGCGGTAGCAATGATAACGCCCTGGTATTGACAGTTTAGTTGGCGAGCTTTCACAGGTCCGGATCGGGAATAGCTTACGGATCCAAAGTATTTGGCAATGAAAAATGCCCAGTCTGGAACTCCAAGGCCCCTATGCCGTCTCGCGTAGACTGGAAAGACGGCTCCTGTCTTTTGTCAGTCATCCATGTCTGTGCAGCTGTGCGATGCTTGCCTTACCCAAGGTGGAGCCGAAGAGGATGACGAAGATGGAGGAGATACGAAGGCCCATTCGGCCGTCATAGTCGTTAGAGGTGCTGCATGTCGTCGTAGCAGCTGCTTCTTCAGCCTGCCGAGTAAGCAGATGCACCCACTCCATTCCGAGGGATGAATTGCGGGGGACCCAATCGATAGTGTGTGGCCTGAAAGCCGTGCACGCCTTATCGCAGGTAACGTTGCAGGTGGTGGACTTGCGCTAAGGAAGAACGACACGCGTGGTGTGAGCAAGAACAACCCGCGACTCTGGACCAGATCCGCGCATGCACACGTTGACAGCAGGAGATCTTCGTTCAATATATCTTGCAGTTCATAAGCATCAATATAAAAGCTTGAGGAAGACAAGAAAACCACTCAAGAGTTGGCGTCACGAATTGTGGGGACATTGGTCAGCTATGAAGCGGTTTTACGAGTACCCTGATGGTTAGGCTTGTGAGTACTGTGATGGTCGCGCTACCGCCCACGCTTGCACCTAAGCAGCCACGACAGCCACAGAGCACCAGCATCATGATTCCCTATTTTCCGCCCTATACGAGCTCTCTGCTATTCATTATTACACGTTCAAGTTGCTGTGACTCGTAGCGCTGTGAGCAAATACGTAGGGTTGCACGCTGTGCACAGTCGTTGGCTTTGCGCAGTGTAGCGTTTGCATGTACAACAACGGAGCCCTGCAGTCCTTATGGATATCGCCATAATCATCAACGGAAAAAAAGCAATGAATAAGCTGAGGGGTTGTCTTAACACGACTCTATTGTCATTAGCTCAAGCTTTCCCAAAGAAACCACCCCCTTTTGGCTTCGCAATCTTAGATTGGAGGATAGAGGATGCAGAGCCTTCAGTGCGTGGGGGTGCTTCCGTCCCATCCGCGATTCCGGTTTCCGGTCTAGGCTAACCCATTTAGGTAAGCGTATCTTCCATGTCCGTCCACGGATTGATGACCCTGATGGACTGCGCATGCCACGACTACCAACTTGAAGAAAAGGTAATAATTAATTTCGAACTCTACAAATACCATCAACAATTCGATTGCTGCATTTGTGTTGGATAAAGACATATATGATGTTTTTCAACATGCCTGAAATGGGCAGCTTCCGAATCCCTGCATATGAATCTGGCTTCGAAGTCGTGCTACCACGGACGTCTGGTGAAGGGAGCGATTATTTGCGTCTGTTATTTCCGTAGTAAGGCTTCTGAAGGCTACTAGTACCCTGTTGGACACAGAATGAGCTGTTAACATGGCTTATGAGATTGCTACATGACACTGTCTGCCGCGTCAGCCGCACTGGCTCGGTCTGGCTGACATGGAAGTCAGCATAGGTTCCCTGCGCATTTGCAGTAACTCTGGTACTCCGCCTAACCACTTTCAATAAGCTCGCTCTCGACCATTCTAATGAAGATGTTGCACCAAAAACAGCTGCAGACGCATACACATCGTCCGATACTCGAATGACTCAGGGGTTTCATTAGTTCTTCAAATGTTTTCTGCCCCTCGAATGACTTCTCGGAGGAAGACGGTCCTCATAACTGGGTGGGCCTATCGCTTCATCTTGCATGTTAGTCAGTGGACTGATACAACTTTCCTCCACAGCTGCACGCCTGGAGGGATAGGCTTCGCCCTAGCACAAGAATTTCAAGCAAGAAATTTTCACGTCATTGCAACGGCCCGAAATGACTCTACCGTACATGACTTACGAGAAAAGGGCATGAGCGCGGTGCAGCTCGATGTCACAGACGCTACAAGCATCGCGACATGTCGAGAGGAGGTCGGAAAGCTAGTCGACGGGAAGTTGGATATTCTGGTGAATAATGCGTACGCCACTCCTGCTATTTTACTGCTTGCCTGAGACCTTGATACTGCGACTTATTTGCGGAGATCCGGAATGGTTGACCATAAAGACAGTGGCCGAGGCCTCGTCACTCCCGCAACAGACATATCCCTACCGTCCGCCCGCGCGGTCTACGAAACCAACCTTTTCGGAGTCATGGCCATGGTCTCATCCTTCATTGATCTCCTCATCCCAGCCCGTGGCCTCATCGTAAACTTGGCCTCGGCGTCTGCGTCGATTCCCTATGTCTTCGGCTCCGTTTACGCCAGCAGCAAAGCAGCACTGGCCTCGTACTCACGGACCCTCCGCGCGGAGCTCCAGCCGTTCGGTGTGCGCGTTCAAGTAGTCATGGCAGGAGCAGTTAAATCGAATATGGGGAATTCGGCAAAAGGGGAACTACCGGAGACGAGCTTGTATCAGCGTGTGCGGCACTTGTTTGAGGCGCGATTGGGGTATTCGCAGAGCAAGCAAGCCAGGCCAATGGACACTGACACATTCGCGAGGAAAATGGTCGAAAATATTGTGAAAAATGAGTTTTCAGGGTTTTGGCGAACATGGGTTGGAAGGCTGGATTGGTTTTATTGTGGGGGCTGGGCCAGGGAAATTTATTGGGGGAGTTGGGTCGGGGAGTGGGCACTTGATTGGGTCATGTCACGGCGGTTTAGGCTCTATGAGTTAGAAGAGGTCCTGAAGAGGGAAGAGGTAGTGAAGGCGAGGAAGGTAGAATGAAACCAGCGAGAAATCCTCGTTTTAGTGCCCTAGACATCAAAATCTATGGGTTGAACCCGCCCATCGAGTGTATCATATTTGATAATACACTGGCATTAGCCGATTCCAGGAGGTTAGATTTTCCCAAAATGGTTTGCAAGCACAAGGACTAGAAGAATGTCGAAATATCATTAAGCCCGGCGGCTGGTGGGTAGAAGCGCCCCTTTGGAGGAGAAGTCATCGTGCAAGTAGTGAAATCTGCATTTTTATGCGATAGGGGCGAAAACTTTCAAAAATAAGGAGATCTGCTCTCGTGCTGCCATTCACGACCCCGCATCACCTCCACTTACGTTGGTTTTTGAAGACCCAACGCATTGATCCTGTCCACCAACTCCAATAGATCCTCGCGTTCCTTGCCACCCACCAACATGGAACAAGCTGAATACTCGAACTTGCCCTCCTTTCCAGTTTTGCCTCTACTCCACCCAACAATGATCATCCTTCCATCGAGCAGCTCCTTCTCGAACTTTGCTTCAAAATCGTCTCGATTACCACGAACCACCAAAGGCGTAATCAGATAACAGTATCGGAACCCGCGTCTCTCGTAGTAGTGCCCACGTAGTGGACCCATCATATAATCACCTGTGATGCGACAGTTCAGATCGACGATGTACTGCGCGCCACTTGCATCGGTCATGATGTCCGCACCGCAAGGCCCGTAGAAGCCCTGCTTGAAAACATGCGCAGCTACTTTGTCGATGGTGGACCGGTATTTTGCCTCCAACTCCTCTTGACGTTCGTAGTCCAGGATACTCGCTCTGTAGATGCCCTCGGCGTCGAGGAACTGCTCTGCGCAGCTGATGAATTCGGCACGGCCGGTCTTAGTTACAAAGAGGGACAGGTTCTTTGTGTCGCCGTCAACCAGGTCTTGGAGCAGGAGGCTCACGGGCTTTAGGTGCGCGTTTGCAGTGTTGAGTTTGCGGATAATCTTGGGTACCTCGACTTCTAGGAGGGGGAAGAGTGCGCTTTTGGCGGCTTCATCGCGGACGACGAAAACGCCCTGACCGGCGAGCGACTGGGGAAATTTCAGAACAAAAGGTATGGCGTGGTCGCGAGCCCCTTGAATGATGCGGCTGGATTCTGCTGCAACACGTTCTTCGACCAAAACGTCAGTCGGCGAAAGATGACCCTCGATGACGGTAGTACGAGGCGTGGGAAGCCCGGAGAGTGCGAGGTCGCGCTTTGAAAGGAGGCCGTAGTGGGCATCCTGGCTGACCAAGCAGTCGTGTCCGTCGAGGAAATCGAGAGGAGGATATGGCGAGACTTGGACACCCTCGTCGAGCTTGAAGCTATTGGGATTGGAAACGAAGGACAGCTTGGGGCGTTGGGAAGGCACCAAAATGTCGAAAACGCGTTGCGCATCGGTGCGCGCGATAGCATTCGACGCCGCCTTCCCATTGGGTTCGTGCGCATCAATATCGAAAAGATAAAGCGGAATAGCTCCACAGACGAAGCCATGATTCTGCGAACCGTTCCCGAGCGTCATGCGAGCCCAGATATCCTTCGGGAGCTTCGGCGCCGCTGGGGTTTGGACAACATATTTCGTGTTCTCGGGTAAAGAAGAGGATATAGCACCAGCTGGATGGGGTGACAAGGAAATGATGTGTGCAACCTCACTGGGGTTGCCACCGTCCAGTGAATAAAGGTCGTAGAGGGTTCGGTCAAGCTCGACTAGTGGGGTTTCCGACTTATGCGGCATGTTGATAAGAGGATGGGTAGTATAGACTTGTAAATTGGGTCCAGTAAAAATGACGGGTTTCTCTGGATGGATTTTCCCACACGTGAAGGCCCTGCGTTGATCGTTGAACTCGGCGTGCGTGGCGGGTTGGATATTTTAATCACAAACTGTGATATGTCAGAAAACCACATTACGATCCCAAGAAAATGATCACCTATTGCATTTTGGGAAATTGGAAAATCCTATGCGCGCAGGCTGACGGCGATAAAATTCAGAATGGCTGTTTATTCTCATCCATTGCGCGACAGTCATCAGCGGCTCACAGAGTCACAGTCAGCCATTGGCTGACAGGTTCGAATCACCATCTAGTTTGAATTTAACGTTAGTCTAACGGGATGTAATAATTGTTGCGACTGGGAATAGAGGCTGATACAGTTTTCACGGCAGCGGAATGATAAGGAAAATGTACTGCTATCCTTCACACAGTGCTGACTAGCTATGATTCCCCTTTCCCCCTACTGCGACAAAAGGACAAAACTACGAATACAACTTTTCTTGGTCTGTTGCTAATGTGATAAAAAAACGTTGTATCAGTTATGATGGAAATCGAACTCCCTGTAATCATGCTGGTAGATAAGAGCGGATAGTAGTAGAACGAGGGTAACAAGGCGTGATCCCCCTATTGCACATACAGTAATCGATATAGCTGTCGATATCTAACTACTGAACTGGACATAACACAGTCGTGGATGGGCGGGGCGTGCGCTTGCAGGATGATATCTGAATTTATAAATCAATTTGAACAATGTCCATTTGAGTTTCGATCATTCTCAGTGCGTTCGCATTTCTTCGCTATCACCAAAATTACAAATCCCTGATGATACTCTCCCTCCCGAATGCTGCTTCCCACAACACCCACGAACTAAGGGGATTTCGATGCAAGCGTCCACGTCTACTATGCGTAGGACTTGGGCTCCTCTTGCTCATTGTCCAATCCATTGCATCCCCTCTCCTCCACGCGGGTCCGAAATAATCTTCGCTGGTGTTGACGCTTCCATCCCAGCCATCAAACACAAAACTGCCAAAGTCAAGTTCGAGACTAGTACTGGGCAATGACAGATCAATGGCCGGCGCCCTGTTCTCTGCATCCGCTCGGCCCTTTGCGTCTTCGATTACGCGCGTTGTGATCCCCACCCTCTCGCACATTTGTCTGAAGATTCCCCCATACATATTGAACAGCTCAAGTGGCGTACCGACTTCAGCAATCTTTCCCGCATCCATGACAACAACCCTATCATACCACAGCACAGTGCGCAGCCGATGAGCAATACAGATGACAGTCTTATTGCGAAACGCATGTCGCATAATGCCTTGGATATGCTCATCGGTCTTGCCATCTAGTGCTGCGCTCGCCTCATCGCACACGACAATTTGGCTGTCTTTGCGGGTAAGCACTCGGGCTAGAGCAAGAAGCTGTTTTTGTCCCAGACTCAGATTAGAACCCTGGTCATGCAAAATATCGCTGGGGTGCAGGACCCCGTCAAGCCCAGCACTCTTAAGGGCATCCCATATCAAGTCATCAGTAAGCTCCTCGAACGGGTCGAGATTCGTGCGCACTGTGCCCGAGAAGAGCGCAGGGTCTTGCGGGATAATAGACAGTGCGTTACCACTGCGTAAAAGCTCCAATGGGACGTTTGCGATATCTTTTCCGTCGATAGAGATGGAACCGGACGAGAGGTCGGTGAGTCTGAAAAGCGCATTCACAATTGAGGATTTTCCTGCCCCCGTGCGACCGACGATCGCGACGTGCTCCCCTCCTTTAATGAACAGATTTACTCCGGACAGCGCATCGGAAAGCTCGGGGCGGTACCGCATCCTCGTGTGCGAGAAGTCAACGGCGCCGGACTGCGGCCAATGGGCGGGTGGGGATGTGTTGTTATCAACTTCTTGAGGAAGAGTCGTCGCGTATGCATGCAGACGCTCCGTAGAATTCATGGCGGCTTCCACGTCAGCCCATTCGCGAACCACTACCTGGATAACCTGAACAGCGGAGAGCATGAGACTCAGTACCAGGCCAGAGATGGCTGGATTTTGGCTTCTACGCTCAACTATGACGAGGATACCCATGATGGCGACAAGAATGATGGTGGCTGCATCTTGGCGAAGACTTAGCCAGCGTTGGACCGCGATGGTTGTGAAAGAGGCACTGTTCATATCATCGACCGCATCGCACAGTTGGCGGTAGAATGCGGAGTCCATCCCGTAAGTACGAAGTGTCGAGACACCGGACAGTCCTTCGACAAATCTCGAAAAGACGACGGAGCGGAGGATGGATTCGTGGCGTTTGACCTCGCGTGCGGTCGAGCGGTAATAGATTGCAAGGAAAACAAGAACGACCAGTAAAGTAACCACAGCAATTGCAAACTACGGAGTGTGAGCAGTCTGAAGAACACATGGATGGGAGGGTTTGGCTTACCCAGTGGAAATATGCAATGATAAGGGAAAATATAGCTGCCAGACCGCAGATGGAGATAGAAAACATCCGCATGGCTTCCGGAAGATGATAGTCCATGGCCTCTACGTCAGTCGAGAATCTGTTCATATGTCGGCCCAAGGGTGTTGTATCGAAGAATGAGACAGGAGCACGTAGTACTCTCAGCACAGCCCTGTTCAGCATGACTTGACTGGACTTCGTACAGCAAGCCCCGAGAAATAGGCCAAAGATGTACAGAAAGAAGACCTGACCGAGCGCTAACGCAACGTAGATAACGATGTAAATGTTTCTCTTTAGGTGATAACGGTCGGAGCTCCACCATGCAAGCCACAGCTGGGTTAATACCATGCTTCCTGAGCCTAGGATAAGCATAGGAACGCATGAAACCGCGAGCGTAATGCTGCCAGAAGAGACAAAAAGAGATCGATATACGGCCCAAGATACCGACTTGGTTTCTCGCTCTTCCTTCTCGATTAGTTCATTTTCGGCCTCGGGCTGTCTTCTCGCCCCAGTTCTTGTTTCCTGAATTTGTTTTTTCTCAAGTATCTTCGACTTGCGCTTCTCGCTGCTATCGTTTCCTTCTGGTTGCTTAATCAGATTGGCAAAAGCCAAGTCCTGCCGCACGAGGTTTTCGAAAGTGTCCAAGGCGCGTATCCGACCGTTGTCCATCCATAAAATACGATCGCATCGATGCAATAGCGTAGTATCAGAAGTGCAAAGCACGCGGGTCTTGCCGTCCAATTGTCCGCAGATAGCACCATCTACAATGGCGCGGCCTACGTTGGCGTCAACCGCGCTTAGGGGGTCATCCAGCAGCAGAACATCTTTCTCTGAGTACATCGCTCGCGCCAAACTGATACGTTGCTTCTGACCGCCCGAAAGAACGACACCACGCTCCCCAACGATCGTTTGGTCGCCATTTTGAAGCAAGTCAAGGTCTCGTCCGAGTGAACATGCCTCCGTGACCGTGCGGTACCACTTCGGATCAAATCCGCGATCAGATCCAAAAATGATATTATCGCGCACCGTAGCATTCATCATCCAAGCTTTTTGTGTGCAAAGTGCATGTGTGGCACCCCAAATTACCTCTCCTGATACTTTTGTCATGTCACCGTTGAGGGCTGAGAGAAGGGACGTTTTGCCCGACCCAACACTCCCAATGACCGCCAAAAGCTCACCACGATGAATCTTGAGGTTCATATCATTCAGTCGAAACCCCGACCTGGGGACACTATCAACCGGTAGAGGGACGACTTCGGATCCACGACCCACATCCATGCTTTGGGCATCGTGGAGCTCGTCCCAGACAAACGCACCCTGGCGGATCTCTACGGCGGCTTCCATCTCGGGCAGTTTTAGGTACTCGTCAAACTCTTCCATCGACAAGTATTTTTGGATGCGTAGTAAGGATGCCGCGCTGTCGATGCATCCCTGAATACAGATGGGAAGATAGATCAACGGCATTCGCAAACTGGTAAACAAAGCGGTAGACGAGAAGACAATCGCTGGCGACAACCCGGAATGTGTCAGTGCGTATGTTATGAAAGATATCATGGCCGTCAAAACAGGAAGGCCCTGGGAGACGGCACCGACGGCATTCTTAACCGCCATGTAGTGTTGCAGCTTGTGTGTCTCTTGGCTTCTCAAGCTTCGAATAGTGCGCGCGAAGCCCTCCTGCCACCCATAGCATTTGACCTCGCGAATGGCATCCAAAACTTCTCGCGTCAAGGAGACCCGGGATTCAGCGATTTTGTCAATATTTTTCCGTTTTTGGAAAAGGATGCCGACGATGACGATGAGTATTATGAAACCGAGTACAAGAAGTCCCAAACCAGCGAGAGCACTCACTTGTAAGTTGACGATGACTATGGAATGTCAGCAAAGACCTGAGTTGGGAAAAATAGTACATACGCAAAGCTATCGCGATCGATAGAGATAGTGGGGCGGTCCATAGTATGTGTATGCCGCTTGCGGCCTGAGCAATGCGGGCACAGTCAACAGAAAGAAGTGTTGTTAACTGGCCGGTAGACCAATCTTCCTGCTTTTCCTTCATTACCGGCTTCTTACGTCCCTTTTTCCTCTTCTCCTTCTTTTCCGCGACATGAGTTCCGGGGTCTCCATCGTCTTCTCTGACGTCCTCATCAGGACGTCGCACCTTCCCACGTCCCACGACTTTCATTGATTTGTCAAAAATGGCCGAAGTCAAGACAGCGCGAGCCTGACCACCAATTACGCCCATGAGGAACATATAATGGTTATGACAAAACGTCTGAATGGCAAGCATAGCCACTATACCAGCAAGGTAGGCAATTCCATGCCATATTGGTGGTCCTGCCGAATGGCTACGGCTGGCTATATATGAGTCCATTGCGAACTGGATCAGGTACCGCAGAGTGTAGGGGATGAGGATGAGAAGTACATCAGCTACACCTCTGCATACCCCTCCGACCCAAAACTGCTTTTTGAATACCTGGTGAAGGGCCAGGAACAGTGCGAATTTCTGTTTGCACCTTATTCTCTTCCTGAAAACTTCTTGGACAGCCCGGGCAATATTCCTGGACTGTCGATCGGGATGGATGAGGGGAATGTTGGTGGATTGAAGTGGTCGACGATATCCGTTCTACAACATGGCATCAGTGAGGAAGCGAGTCCAAAAAATGCGACGATAAAGCGCAACTTACCCATAAAACTCCGGATATCCAGTTGAATGTCAATCTGCTGAGCCAATTTGCATTGCACTCTGCGGAAGGTTCTCTTCGATCCGACGACTCCGATTTCGGACGAAGGATGATCGTACTGTCGCTATCCGACCAGTCTATGCCTTCTCTTATTGGACTCACGGGTAATGGACTGTTTGGTGGGCTCGATATTGGACTTGGAGTATTTGACATGTAGGCTGGGGGGCTCGACATGGTCATCGGCGACTGTATATTGAGTGGATATTCGGCCATCTCTATGCCTTGTTGATTCTCGTCTGTCGCATTGTATCCAAATCCTAACCCGAGTGTAGGAGAGTCAAGCTTGGTGTCAACAGTCATCGTATTTAGTTGACTCTTTCTACGTGGTCGTGTCCCGAAAGATGGTAAGATAATACAACAATGAGAAGCTAAGCTTTCCCATAGATTTTGGGTTCGCAAAGGAATCGACAACAACAACGGAGACGGCCAGTACCAGGTTCAGGAAGCGTGTATGCGCCTTGAGCGAATTCCAAGGACTTTCGCCAACACCCACCGCGCATCAATACCAGAAGTGGCCGAGGTGTCAGCCGCCGCACGTGGCAATGCTTTAGATCTCACCGTCAGCCATGAACATATTGCTAAAAACCCTGGCTTCACCTGTATTATCAGAGAAAAGGTTCCAGTGTGAGCCACTGTCATACATTATCGCGCTAGGGAAACAGCTGAGAGTTGATCGTAACCTATATGCAGTCAGCGATATCCAGTTGAACCACTTCCACTACAGCTCAAGAAGACCTATTTGACGTCAATCATCGCATACCCATACTTGTTGCGCAGCGTGCCCAAATCTACGCAGAGTGAAATTTTCCCCTCAATCTCGAAGGGATTGCGAAGTCTTCCGCCTTGTTGCCATCCTTCAACCGGAAGAAGGCCACCAGCTCCCGGCGAAAATGGCTCCACAAATCGAACTCCGGACCACACTCGCTGATCTTTACTCTCTAGACGGAGGAAGCAGTAAGGACATCGCGCTCGTCTATGCCATCCCCAACCCAACCCAGCTCGCCGCCTCTCTGCCTGAGTCGACCAAGTATCGATACCAAGGCCCGCGGATCATCAAGTTGACTCAATATACGATCGCACGTGTGTGCTTAGGGTGCATGTCGCAATACTTCGGGTTTATCGCGGGCGCCATGGACCTGTACCTCTTCGACCTTGACAAGACCAGGCTGGAAATGGCATATGATGCTGTCAGTTTCAGAAAGACCACTCCCACACACC
Organism: Westerdykella aurantiaca; assembly: GCA_030412805.1. NCBI lineage: Eukaryota > Fungi > Ascomycota > Dothideomycetes > Pleosporales > Sporormiaceae > Westerdykella > Westerdykella aurantiaca. Next base: position 5,938,093 of record JASJFJ010000001.1, read on the forward strand.
GTGTCGACGCAGAACGAGTATACAACATAATCCACGATTCGCAGCGGCCTCGGCTCCACTTTGTGGAGGACGCAAGCAAAGTCGCTGTTATTGACAAGAAAAAGGCGGTTATCACGCCAATGGACTTTCTTGATGGTCACAACCCGCTTGTTGATCAGGAAGTGCACTGGGACCTGTTAAGCAAGCGTACGCTTGCCTTGTCGGAGCTCCCGACCCCTCGTACAGAAGTAATCGATACCATTTTAGGAGGCGAGCAGATTGGCAATGCAACCGTGCTGGAGAGAGAGATTGACCGGATGCTTGGGCCCATCGAATCGCGTTCCCTGCCGTTTGTCGCCAAACTGCCGCAGGCAATGGCTGGGCACGGTGTGTATATGGTAAAGACCGAAGAGGACCGTATGGATACCCTCGCAAATCTACGCTCAGAGCTGCCTTCCATGTTCCAGCAGATGGCGATGAATGTCGACGGACAAACCCCAGTCAGCTTGTTGATACAGGATGTTGTTGACGGCGCCTCGGATGGTGTCTCCGTTTTCGTCACAAAAGCTGGTCGTCCAGTATACATCAGCACATCCGAGCAGATCTTAGATGCGCGGGCGCAATGGGTTGGTGGCTTCATGGATTATACACGTCAGCAGGCAAAGGAAGAAGAGTATCGAGAACTGATGCAGAAGGTGGCGGACTACGTCTACAAACGTGGCTATTACGGGCCTCTGGGCGTCGACGTCATGACTGATATGCACGGTCAACAGCTGATTGTTGATATGAATATCCGTCAGACGGGAAGCTACACGCTGGGCTTGATGGATGAACATTTCTGGAAGAAGCGTCAACTGCCCATAGGCGGCTTGGTCTGCCCGTTGGCTGTGATGGGAGACCGCGAGAGATTCGAAAGGAGATTCGCCAACGAGATCGAGGACGGATCCATGGTCATCACGGCGTGGTGTCGAGCGAAGGGAGGGCCAGGGGGGCTGTTTGTGTGGAGTGCGTGTGGGCTGCTGCTGGGCGCAAAGAACAGGGAAGAGATGGAGCTTTTGATGCAGAGATTGGATGCGGTTGCGATCAAGAAGTAGGCTTGCAGCTTTACTTGAAAGTTGATGGGGATGAATATGGTGTTATGTTGATGGAAATATCATATAGCCAAGACCTTTCACTCAACCTTGAAACTTGTGTTAATTCACGGCTGGGCTCATGCACGCACCACTCCACACATGTCGTCACGTGATATCTCTTCTCGCTTTCCAACCCTAAACTAGTCGTAGCCAAAATTCATCAACGCTTTTAATTCTTTTCAGAAGATGCTATATTGTTGCAAATCAAGAATAGACTGCTTGACGGCATCTTAGAACGAACACATGTGATATGTTTTGCGTGAATGGTATTAGTGGCCCACCCCCCGTCTCCAGTTCTCCTTCTGACGCTTCTTCCAATCTCATCCACCTCCATCTCAGGTTCTCGAGGATCACTTCAACAATGACCATTCAAATGTTAGTGTATTTCTTAAGGTTGACATAGCGCAACCGATGGCGACTACGACACAGTCCCTGCCTATGTACCAAAGACGAGCACGATGACACGCCAAGGAACCGCAGAAAGAGTCGACACAGCTCTAAACCGGCCTAAGCCGTCATCAGTGTAATACATAGAGCTGGCTCATATGTGGCTCATGTCTTGTCTGCAAGGCTGGGATGAGGAGGATCAAAGTTTTCTCCTTGTCAGCCAGACCAAACTGGCTTATTGGCTGATGGTCTGGATGACATCTTGGTTACCTTGAAATACCAAATATATTCACCCTCCAGCCACAATACGATCCAATACTTACCTAACCATGTTGCTCCAATCCCGGCTTACACTTATACCTGTCGCCCTTGCCATCCTAATCGCAGCCTACCGATGGTTACGAAAATGGCTCTCAAACCGTGCGTTCGCGGCGTCGCAAGGCTGCCAGCCCCCACCACGCCTATCTCGATTGTCCAATCTGAGAGCGCAGGTGAAAGCAATCAAATCCCACAGCTGGCTGGATATGTTTTGGCAGCGATATTGTGAAATTGGACATACTTTTGAGAGCGCAACAACGAGCATAGATCCCATTATTTTCACATGTGATGTCGAGAATATCAAGACGATGCTCTTGACCGATTTCACGAAATTCGATCTCGGCTCCAGACGGAAGGCTATCATGTCCCCTTACATGGGCCCCGGTATATTCTCAAATGACGGAGCCGCATGGAAACACTCAAGAGTCTGTCCCAAGCCCGAAATACGACGAATTCAAGTCTGTGCTGACGGTTGCTGTTACAGAGGATGCTTCGCCCCAACTTCAGCAAGAAGCACTTTTCCGACCTATCACTTTTCGAATCGCACTTTCAAGCTTTTCTGACCGCGCTGCCACGGGCAGATCCGCGATCAGGACTTGTCGAGGTTGACCTCCAACCGCTGTTCTTCCGCATGCAGTTGGATTCGGCGAGCGAACTGCTGTTGGGCCCTCGCATGGCGTTCCATTCCCAGACGGATCCTCCAGGATCAGACTCGCTGCGGTTCATGGATGCGTTTGACTATGCGCAGAACAAGATTCTGAGACGAAGTGCGTTGGATCGTGGGTGGACAAAGCCACTCGCCATGATGTACTTCCTCGCGAAGGGAAAGAAAAAGGACGACTTTGAGGAAGCCTGCGAGACGATGCATTGCATCATGGATGACATGATTGCGGAATTTCTGAAAAAAGTAGAGGAGCGAGAACGGTTTGGCGACCAAGAGAAGGCGGAAGAGGGCGAGCGGTATGTGTTTCTCGAAGAAATGATCAAGACCACTCGGGATCCTTTAGAACTCCGTCACGAGATTCTCAACATAATGTTCGCAGGTCGGGACACGACATCTTCCCTATTGGCTAACACGTTCTTCCTGCTCGCGCGACACCCAGAAGTCTATTCTCGCGTCCGTGCTGAAGTGGTGGATGCATTCCAAGGCGCGTTGCCTGATTACGCTACCCTTCGCGACATGAAGCAGGTCAAGAATTTGTTGAGCGAAGTTCTCCGTCTTTATCCTCCACTTCCTTTCAACATCCGTGTTGCAAATACAGACACCACGTTACCACGGGGCGGCGGACCTAACGGCGAAGCTCCCATTTTCCTAAAGCAGGGTACACAGATCAACTTCCACATCTGGGCCTTACATAGGTCCTCCGAGACATTTGGACCAGACGCAGAGGAATTCCGTCCTGACAGATGGGAAAACCCAGAACTTCAGCCAGGCTGGGGCTACATACCGTCAGTGAAGTCCTCTCCTCACATGAGTATTGACTTGGCTGATGATACGAATGCAGCTTTAATGGAGGCCCTCGTGTTTGCCTCGGCCAGCAATTAGCTCTAACTGAGGCATCTTATGTCCTCGTAAGGATGATGCAATTATTTCCGCACATTGAAAATCGTGATGCTACACCTCAATGGACAGAGCAGGTGGCATTGGTCACCAAAAATCGACTGGGGACAAAAGTCGCCTTGAGCCCGGCGCTAGATTTGTGCTAAAATAGGCTGGATGTTCTGTTTATGTAGACACAATTGATTTATCAATATTTCAAAAGGACTGCAGTGAGCTCCCAGTGGTTCTGATTTGAACAAGTTCTGATTAGATTGTGTTGGCTCTTTTCGCGCGCGCCTATGTTACGGCAAACTATAATTTCCCTTCGGTTTGTTATGTGACTGAATGGGCAGCAGTGCCATGGTTCTGGCTCGTCTGGCTTTCTTGCGCTGGAATTGGTCTTCTCGCCTGTGACATTTTTACCTCGATGGCCATAGTTTGCGGTTTCGCTTGAACAACGCACACTTAAGTACTCGTATGTTCGTAGCCAGAAAGAGCTTAGCCGGGAAGTATTCATGTTCGAGAACGCGCTACCTTCGAATTGATCAGGGAATATGGTGATATTTGAAATCTCTAATGATCGAGCCCGGACCTGGGCACTTATATTCATGCGCACGCGGACACTGGTTCCTTTCGATCTGCCACCCTATACACAAGCTTCTGCCCGCTGACCTTCCCTTTCCTCAACAACTGAACGCCATCCAACAGGCCCTCAAACCCGCCTGGCTCTTCGCGAATGGGGTGCGACTTGATCAATCCCGACTGAAACATTGTAGTGAGGTAAGGCCCCACGCGATACTTGAACTCTTTACATTCCGGTTTACCCGGAGTGCCGAACGGCTCAGGCCAGCTAATAGGGTTTCCTCGCAGCCATGTCGCGAGAACCCAGTCCGGTTTCACTGTGCGGCGCGTTGCTGTAGTTTCGGGATATGGCTCTAGCCCACAATCTGCATTGTATTAGGGTTCAAGATCCATGCGAGACTGCTAATGAATGTGTGAGAGCGGACGTACATTTTCCCCCACATCGACCCAGTGCTTGATAGCAGATTTTCATGGTGCTTTCCTCCGTGATGCAATCCAGTGCATACTCTAGGGCATTATTGGTGAATGCGCGGATGTCTGCGCCACAAGTAGGCGAGTTATAATCGAAACAAACGTCCGCACCATACTCTTTTACGAGATCGAAGTTTCGAGGCGAGCAAGTTGTGATAACCCGCGCACCACATTTCTTGAGCAACTGAATTGCACACGTTCCCGTTGACGTAGCGCCTCCGTATACTAGAGCATCGAATGGTATTTCCGCCGGCTTGTCGAGCAGCTCCAGCGGCACACCCAAGGAATGGAAAATAGCCATTACCGAGGTTGTGATGCGCAGAGGGTAACCTGCACCAGTTGGAAAGCTCATATTATCGGGCATATTGAGCGCTATTGTTCCGTCGACAGAAACGTATTCTGCAAATGCACCTGAGAGGGGACGAAGCGCTTCCATGCCGTCTGCTGCGCCGCAGACACGGTCGCCGAGCTTGATGCGCCCTTCTTTCGCAACATCGGCTCCGATGGCTACAATAACTCCGGAGCAGTCAATCTTGAGCCACGTTCAGCGAGACGGCTCCGACAATATGAGAGGTTGATGCCATATCACTTACACCGTAGATGGCGCCCTCTCCCACAAACGGTCCCACCATTTTTGTGTCCACGGGATTCAGTGCAACATATTCAGTCTTTATGATTACACAGTCGTCTGAAAGCGGGGGGAGTGGTACGTCGTCTCGAATACAGTAATCGAGTTGTGGATTGGCGACAATGGCGCGCTGGGTTTTGGGTAGTCCGGAAATTGAGACAGACATGTTGAACTATCATGAAGGATTTGCCTGATAATTGCGGCTCGGTTGGAAGGGGGGATAGAGAGATATTTGGAGTTAGATTCCATTCATTGTCAGTAGAGATTATAAACCCTCCACTTTCTCAGGGTACATCTAGGATATAGGTCAGAGTCAGATCAGAAGCTTAAGGCAAGCCAAAGATTACAACATCTCAGGATGTATCCGGCCAAGCACTTGCACCAGACGTCTATGTACGCTTAAACTGTCAATAAGGTCGTAAGCCATGGCTGACAATCACTCACTACCACCAACATCACAACGTAAAGCTTTTGACTCGTCAGCCACCATCCTCAACCCTTGTTCAATCTGAAACGCAATGAGGCAATTTATAAGACATGCATACGGTGGGTCCCTATGCACCACCAAGGCTCAGCTAGTGCTGACACTCATATGGGCCGCCGATCGTCACTGCGCCACACAACGTCTCTTCGAACATCAAGATCATCGCCAGCTCAACGCCTCCACATTGCAAGAGAACTGATTATTTCTTGCTTTATATTGTGCTCACAGATTCATCCAGAACCCCTTAACTATCATCCACCATGGGCAGAGGCGACTCTATTATTCGCTTCCGCGACGGGATCGCCATCGCCCAAATCATCGTCTTCTCGTTTGCCTTTCTTTATGCTCTGAATTTCCGCCGCACTCGTCGAATGGGCTGGTTTTGTATTGGCGGATTCTCGATACTTCGCCTAGTGGGCGCTGGCTGTATGCTCGGCACCGTGAAAAAGGATAGTGAGGGGTTGTGGGCTGGCGTATTCGTTTGCGAGTCACTGGGTATATTGTTGCTCATATTTTTGTTGCTTGAAATGTTGAGCAAAGTGTACGTATCCCTCAAAGTGTTGCGCGACAGAAGGCACGCAATAAGGCAAGAAAACCTATTGTATGCTAACTAGCTCTCTTCGCAGAAACACGTCCTTGAAGGCGGTAGAAAAGTGGCTGTTCTACGTTCCGCAGGTCTTGACCTGGATCGACATTGGCGTATCCATTGGCGGCTTCGTGACAGTTTCGAGAAAAGAGGATGGCCAGCTTCTCCCGACACCGTACAGCCGCGCGGGAATCGCAATCCTAGCGCTCATTTACTTCTTCACCGTTGGACTATTTCTCATGTTCTGGGTCCAAAGACACCGGTCATCTCGTGAGGACTACTGGTTGATAACATGCGTCGGCTTATGCTGCCCAGTTCTCTTGATCCGTCTTCTCTATTCCGTCATTTTTGTCATTACGGCGGACATGACATGGAATGCGGTCAAAGGAAATGCAGCTGCGTACTTATGCATGACCTTTTTACCTGAGGTTGTCATTATCGCGGTTTGTACTTATGTGGTGGACAACATAATTCCGAAAGATGAAGAACCAGTGGATAGCAAGGACCGTACCGCTAGACATCAACAAGATGTGGTGGGGTGGGGACAGAACCCCCATTGGACATTTCACGGAATTAACCTGAGAAGATTTTAGGATAGGGATGGAGTGGTTGAGATATCCTAGGCGCCGGCGTCGAACATGGGTGAATTCATATTAAGTCCTTCCTTGCGATAGAGCTCACTGCACTCAGTTTTGTGCATTTCAAGGCTAGTGTGACTAGGGTGGATCTTAAAAGGGCCTTGGTCTGCCACAATCACTAAGACCGATTACTCGTAGCATCCATGTAATCATACAATTGACGTTCCTCCCCGAAGTAAGCTCGCACCGTAAAGCTCCCAGTGTAGGTGTTTTAGCGCTCACGGGGACGTTATACTACAGTGGCTTGTAAAATGTGGAACGTCCCAAATAATACTTGGAGTCCTAGGAGGATTGTGTTTGAGATCCTACTCGGAGTCTTTAGGTCCCTGATGTCAGATCTCCGTCATCAGGGATGTCTCAAGTCTAGCGTAGCGATTCTAACTGCAATACCCTTGTCTTTTGTAATGAGATGCTCCAAGGGATGACATTTAGGGCCTCTATTGTGATTATATACAATAATATGTTCTATATTCTGCACGTAGTAATGAACAATGTACAATTACCCTTTTTACTGCGTCCTCCTTCCATCAATCAAGAGCGCGAGGACAGCCTGACTCACACGATCGCAATATAGACTCTGTGGTCCTGCAAGTTCTGTAAGAATTGCCCACAGAAATGGTGCTTCATCTTGTACCGCAGCCTCCACTTCTTCGGCCAGAGGAAGAGTAGCAAGACGGGCTAGCAGACGGCTTTCGTCATCCGAATCGACCGCCATAGCTGATGAAGTCGAAGTTGAAGATGAGGGCGATTGTTCCAGGTTAGAGTTAGGCGATTCGGACGAGGACGATGGTGCAATCTCGGAATGTCGTGCAATCTTCTCCATTTCTTCGGCGCACACTTTCTTCGCAAATTCCATAGCGCTATCCCTGAAACCCTTGGCCTCCCATCTTGGCCAGCTGACACTACTTTCGTGCACCTCCTTTAGTAACTTTGCAAGTCGACGGCCACGACTGGCCCGCTGTGACATGTCTGGTATACTGGACTTCTCAAAATTCGCAGTATAATATGCCGCCACCATGCGGTCGAAGTCTGTGAATCCAGCAGCGCGCACAGATGCAAGAATTGAGTTGAAGCGTTCAGTGTCGCTCAGACATTTGGGAGGGGACCCAGTGGTCCTGCTGAAAGTTGTGCTGTTACTAAAATTGCTGTCGTGAGAGCAGGCTGACGATCCGGAAGAGGATTTCGTGCTCGAATCCATGTCCGCTGATGCGGCCGCTGCGTTCACAGATGAGGGAGATCCAGAGACATTCTTCTGGACCGGAGTGGGTCGCTTCGACATACCGCTATTGCTCCGATGACGAGAAAATCCACGTTGAGGTTCAATGAATGCTGGTGACTGGTTAAGGTCCGTGGACGAGACAGATTGTGGGTGGCGAAGTGTTTGCGCCTGTATCCGACTTGAATGCGCTGGCGGTGGATTGGTCGAACTAAGTATCCTTGGTGTACTGATGTCGTCGAACAGAGAATTAGAAAGGCCGAGATTGCTTTCGAAGGAACTCATGGGCTTAGGACTTTTTGAATAAGGAGGGTTGGGTCTGGGAAAGGCTCCGATGGCGCTATTAATGATTTGCAAGCGCATCTCTTCAAGGTGTCTTGTACATGGGCCAGTAATGCTGTTGCATGTACAAGAATGATCTGGAGGAGGAAACATGAAGTGGTTCGTCTCGATCTCCGGTAACGAACAGGGAGGCATCACTTGATCAAGTGGCGGCCACGTAGCGCTCCCCCTCTCAGACATATCATCCATCATCATATTATCCAGGCCACGCATGGGGGACAAGGCCAAGAACGACTGTACTTCTGAAGCCGTCGATCTCGAGGGCTGCGCAGAAGGAAGTGTAGACATTTCCTGGGCGTCGGGAGGCTCGCTGCTGGCTTCCTTGGAGGAAGAACGGCGCGACTGCTCCTTGAGTCTTTGTCTGTGGTTGCGTTGTGCAATTCGATTTTGGATCCTTTGACTGTTAGTGCAATTCGAGCACCAAAACCACGGACACGGGTGTTCCAACTCACCTTCGCCTTTCCTTGGCCCTTGGGCTTTGCGACCTCTGATACTTTTTTGGTTGAGAGTCGGAAGTTGGCCCCTGTTGTTCTGTTGATCCGTTGTTTGATGAGCCCATTACTCTTGCTTCATCGCATTACACTGAGACGAGTTTACCATGCGGTAGCTTACCGGAGTAGTGTGAGGCGAAGACTGGTTTTATAAAATTGCCGAGTCGGAAGATCATTGCTGTCAATTATAGAGTTCATTCTATGGGGGGTGCACGGTGTATGTTGTGGTCATCTAGGATTTGTCTCAGGGTACGATGGCATTGCCAGCGAATGCCCCGCTGCGCAGTGCTTTTCGCCGCAGCCGCTGAGAAGCTGAAGAGGTTCAAGGAGAGGGCCATCCGTACATCTTGGCATCTGACAATGTTAGGGAGACTGGTAATGTGTAATCTGGGTTGAGAAAGCCTGACGCATATCTCTGCTTCTCCTCAACCCTACCTCACTGCTCGATGCTGTATGATGCCTGAGATCGACACCGCAACCCTTGAGAACATTGCTACACCGATTGGCTCACGGGAGAGGGACCAAAGAAGTCAACTGTGTAACATTCGATCTGCCGGGCCTCATTCTGTTAGTAGTGGAGATGTCCAAAATCCGGGTCGCAGATCCTTCTTGTTTCACGCAAGATCTCAAAGGCAAGGCGTAATCCGGACCTCCTAAGTATCCCGTCCTCGGGTTCTTGCGCCCGACTCCCTAACGATTAGCTACGTCCGCATTAAATGGCGTACGTGGGTTCGACATGTTTTGGCCTCGGGAGGCTGATAATCTGTAACGGTGGGGGGTTCGGGGTTGCGCTACGAAACGTTGGGGTCCAACCCGCTATTTGTCAGGTCAGATGAAGGGATCCTCGGCGCGCCATGCAAAGTTTACGTGAGCCCCAAACTATATGTCTGTTGGATTGTCTTGGCTTTCGTCCTTGCGCGGAAGCATCGGTGACGGAGTATTAGGCGGACATTGTTCGATGACGCCAGCCTCTACGATCTATTTCCATCTGGAGATCAAACGCTTCATCATACCGCTGATCTGAACAGCTTCTTGATGTTGCCAAATCCTGCGCCTCAGTAGGATCTGGCTAAAACCTAATAGGCTCATTTCGAAGGATCTCGTACCCTAGGGTATGCGACACGATCGATGGGGCTGTATCGTGCGCATGGAGCGCCGCGAGGGCTTCGTCCCATGGCACGGCAAGCGGCCAGAACCATTGTCTCTGCAGTTCATAGTCTTGGAAAATTTATATGAATTCTCTGGATTATGTTAAGTTAGAAACTGAATTCCACTGCTTCCGAAACGCTGCCTTCCCATGAACGCCACACGCAACGATGGTGCGGAGAGGCGACGCGAATCACCGGTGCACGAATACTGTGGTCACCATGGTTGAAATTCGGTTAATTTAGGTTGAATCCGGAGGCTGACGTCAGTATGTGATTTGGAAGCGTACTGAGTTGTATAGCCTCACTAGTATCCAGATGGAGCGTTGGTTGTGATTTTCCGTTTTGGGTGGACGACATCTTTAGAAATTTACAGGTTTTCTATTACAGACAGTGTGGGTTCCTTTTTTATATCGATTATCAAAGCTTCTATTACGTGATTGTGATTAGGGACTCCCGTCATTAGCTACTTCACAGTCTCGCCCACCACGTATCCCTTATAACATTATTATCCTGGCGCAATGGGTTGGATTTGTAAAAGAAATCTTTGATGGGCCAAATCCTTATAACGGGGAGCGGTGTATTGTGGTCTACCTGAATTATTACCAGGGAGAGCAAAGATCTTGAATCATGTCTAAAAAGCGCATTGTCTTATATCCCCGCTCGACAGAGATCGTGACACTCCGAGGGGAACTCTCATAGGTGGTACTGATCCCTCACGGCTCCGATTACCGCTAGAGCAGAGCTTGATTAACACACATATTCTCTAGGATAACTGATGCGAGAGTTGCAACTGGCAATTACCTGTCATGCGCTGGTGCGGCGAAGATAGCAGAGTACGTCAAAGTTCACAAATAGGGGGTACATGGGGACTAAAGCAGCTGAATTGGAAGGATCGACTCTATCGCGCAGAAACAAAAATCGAAAGAAAGGTACAAAGCTCTGAAGCCAAAAACCCCCAGGGCACTTTCACACGGCCCGATCACTCATCATGACAACTCCCCAGCTGATCGATGACCAAGCTGCAAGGCGAATGCCGAGTTTTACTGCTCGATGCAAGGAGAGAACTTGCTCATATCGTTGGGGTCGCTATGCTGATAAGTTCCGCAGTAGGTATAGTCCCAGTCATCATCGTCCTTTGTCTCCACGGTGAAATATACCTAAGAATGATCAATCGAAGCTCCAATCCAGAATACCTTGAGATTCACGAGCACTTACCCTATAGGGACCGGGGTTATTCTTCCCGACACTGGAATCGGACCACTTGGTAGGCTTGCCATTACGAACCGTAAGCGGCAGACCGTAGATGGTCTTGCCGGCACAGTCGTTCTGCCAGACGAAGGCACCAGCCCCAGGGGAGCCGCTCTGCCAGATCTCAGGGTATTTTCCTTTGGCCCTGTTTACTTGTTAACATCATTATGGGATAGAGAGAAGCAACGACTGACTTGGGATTAACCGGGATGAAGTCCTCGATGCTCTCCTTCAAGAAATTCTCCTTGAAGAACATGCCACCCTCTGCATAGATTGTGAGTTTTCTTCAAGTTCGTTGAGATATGCGTGGTATAGTGTTCTACTCACGCTCGCTACACTCAACACCGTCGTCCGGGAATTTCTTGCCATCCTTGCCACGCTTGGCGAGCTCCACGGGAGAAGCGCTGAGAACACCAGCAAAAAGGGCGACGATGAAGAAGTTCTTTGCGTACATTTTGCCGAACTTAGAAGAATTGGGGCTATAGATATTGTGCTGATTGGAACGATGTCTGAATGGAGGGATGGATGATTGTTGTATGGTTGGAGTGATGCTTGCTGAATGTTTTTCAGAATTGAACCGGTTGCATCATCTTATATACAAGAACGAGATTCGATGTCCAGAGAAGAATTTTGGGTTGGCTTACCGTTCGCCGGATCATTCCCTCCCTCTGAGTCGAGCAGGTCGACATACATCACCAAGTCCTACCAGGCCTGCATCCTGAGAAGGTAAGCCATATTCACGTATACGCAACATTGGGATTCTCAGTCACTCGGATGCGCAAGTCGCATGATGGCTGCCGCGACTCAGGTAACCTAGCCAAATGCTGCTGTGGCAAAAATCTGCCGAAACAGTGATCGGAGGAAACGCATGAGTCCAAGGCTATGTTCCCGATCGATGTTTCAAAACAAACCCACTGCTTCGGTTTCCGAGTTCTGGTGGCAGTGTTCCATGGCTGACAGCTGCCTAACCTCGACTGTCGGACCATGCAGCATCAGTGACCGACTATTCTGTCAGACACCGTGATCACACTAAAAGGGAACCGTCATCGTAAGTCTGATGCTGAAAAGACGTGATCAACGGGTTGATTGGAGGTGCACACATGGGTGAGGCGAAATGCCATGTCATGTCAATGATTGGCTGACATTGGCTGACAACACGTGACCTCGGGTCTTGTGAAACACTCTCAGGCGGCTGCGGTTACCGATCGCCAGTGGCTTAGTTCACCTGCCTTAACCAGCAGAGGAGGCTTTGAAGGTCTCTCTTGTGCAAATACGCAGCTGCTGCGGATTCTCCGCCGTGGCAGCTCGTTCCCCACTACTATACTTTTTGACTATACGTCACATCAGGCAACAGACCATTTTGTCGCCTATTTAAAGGCCAGTACTCAGCCACAGCCAGTCGATAACAAATCCCACAACGGAAGAGAGTTCGCGATTTCAGTCCTTATCGTCAATTTTCAACTTCTCAATATGGACAGCCCGCAATCCCCTCTTGAGATATTCCAGTCCCATTTCCATGTTTGGCAAGCCAGCCAAAATTCACAGTCAACTTTACAAGCCGCTTCAAACTCTCTGACATCTTTTATAACTTCGTCGCCCGACCCCGCCGAGGCCATTTATGAAGCGTGTGATGCCACACAGGCGTTTGGACTCCACACGCCTCACGGCGTCGATTTCGCATTGCAGACTTACGCCAGCTCGGCTGCGATACTGCCGGATGACGTACAGAATGCGTACGGCAAGGGAAAAGCGGCTGCCATTGGCCAATTGAGATGGTGGCTCATCGAGACGTGCAACTTCCTCCAGGGAGGAAGCAAGCCAGCTAACATTGGCCATGAGTTGCTGTTAGAAGCAGATCTCGGACCGGAGTGGGACCAGGCATCGCTCCGATTCAGTGCCGCAGAGGTGAAAGAGAGATTACCCGATGTCCTGGCCCGTGTGGAAAGCTTTAAAGAAGAGAGAAATGGCCATATCATTGCTCTGACAATGTTGGGACGAGCGCACGCGATGGGTATCGTGAGGATCAATCGTGGCGAGTTTGTGGGCGATCATATCTCAACGCTGGTGGATGCAGCATTGTGCATTGATCGAACGACGAGTCCTACGTGGAGGAAGATCGACTTCATTGCCGAGTGTGTGCTTTTGAGGTCTTGCGCAAAGAGCCTAGCCGAATCCATGCCAAATGATGTGAAGAAGAAAAAGTTCCGGCACTGGAATGAAGGATTTTCCCAGTTTTTAGACCAAGATGCAGAGCTGGGTAGCACTGTTTCGCCCCAGAGATACGGTGATTTTGAGGTCATGGTGCATGCAGCTGTACGCTATCCCTTTCTGTCATTTGATTGTTGTGGAAACTGACTAGATACAGAAAGTTTTGGAAAACATCACCGCTACACCTACGGATGAGTCAAGTGAAACTCTGTTCACTTGGAAAGATTGGGTATTCTAACAGTCTGGACATGACTCGATCATCAGCATATCTTTTCCAGCGCGCAAAAAGCAGTAGATAGAGGGTTCTCGTCAGAGTATTATATGACAGCGCTAGGTAACCGGGAGCTCTGCCTGTTGGCATTTCCAATAAATGATCATATTATATCTTAAACATACACAAATGGTACATGAGCTTTAAGTAAGAGTATCTCTTCCATATTATCGTTGAATGTATCGAAACTATTAATTTGAAGTTCACTTGCTTTGGGCGTCGGATGATTGGACCTTCAATTCGTCCTGTCGGTGCGCTCCTACGTTTCTCTTCTCTGGTGATCCATGATTGGGTCGTAAAGGACTTCCGTAAATCGAAATAGAATAATTCGGAGACCTCTGCAACACCGCTGTAACATTTGGGCATCGATTACCAGCATCTTTATACTTTCATTCCCCTTGATTCGCACTCGATCACGCAGTAACCATACTACGACTTCACTTACCTAGAGCACCGACCGGCCACAATGAGAGTTGTCATGAGAACGAAATTTTGGGGGGATCTTGCATTTTATTGAGAACTAGGAAATAACATCTATCGGAAAAGCCAACAAAGGAAACAAAAAGCAAGGGGGGATGTAACGACTATCCTCATCGTCCATAAGTTAATAGAAAAGCATGAATCCATGAACTCCAGCCATATACAAACAGAACCGTAACGCCTGCAATGCATTGCCGACCACCCACCCCCGTCAGTATCTACTCCAAGGCACCACTCGGCTGTGGTCCCGCACTCCTTGAGCTTTCGATCTTCGTCGCCATAGCCCCTAACGTGCTTGATCCGAATAGATCAATCAATGCCAAATTGACTTCAAAAGCCGCATTCACACGCATCTGTAGTTGCACCAGCAACAACGAGTTCCCACCTAGCTCAAAGAAACTCGTGTGGCTCGATATCTGAACGGCGTCGACGACTTCGCTGTTGCTAGTCGCAGATACCTCTTTCCAGATACTCGCTAGCCTTTTCTCGGCATCAGTCATGCTCTCGCCACAACGTCCAACTCCAGACCGCTCCTGCGCTGGGGGAAGGGGAAGACGCTGAATCGCTGCACGATCCGTCTTCCCGTGTCCGTTGACCGGGAATTCAGTGAGCGGTACAAAAATGGCTGGAATCATGTAGAGAGGAAGAGGGAGAAGGAAGCGCAAGGAACGAAGAAAAGCAAGTTGCTGGTTCTCTTCCTCATACGTGTCAGGTGCGAATTGCACATGGGCCACGAGCAAATCTCCAGTTCGAACGCCAACTACCGCCTTGCAGATTGTACCCTGGGCCGCAGCGATGATACAAGACTCAATGTCGGCAAGATCGATGCGCATGCCACGAATCTTGACCTGCGTGTCGCCGGACATGCGGCCGCAGAACATGAGAGCGCCATCTGCACGGATGTAGCCAATATCACCGGTGCGGTATACGATATCGGTAGTGGCGTTGTTGCGGGACCAAGGGTTGCTAATGAACTTGCTCCCAGAGAGTTTCTCGTTGTTGAAGTAGCCGACCGCCACGCTGGGACCTCCAATGAGAATTTCACCCTTCACACCCTGTGGTACGAGATCGAGGTTGCGGTCTGCAATGTAGATGGAGTAATTTGGCAGGGGAAAACCGGCTGGGATATCCAACTCTTCGTCCTCTTCGGCTTCGAGGTCGTATGAGACCGGGAATTTAGTGCACGTGATGCTTTCGGCCGGACCATAAGAATTATACAGATTCAGGCTAGGTAAAGCGAGACTGGCGATGCTTTGGCGCATAGAGTGGGCCATCGCCTCGCCGCCTCCCCATGCGAATTTCCAGTTCGACGCATTCATGAGGGTATCAGCTCCGTACGTGATCCAGCTAGTGTACTCAGACGGTGTAGCTCGCGTGTACGTAATGCTCTCTTCGACCATGATTTTACAAATGGCAACAGGATCGGCTCGGTGCTCTTTGGAGACCACAACAACGGACCCACCGTTCGCGAGGGCAACGAGAATCTGATCAAGGGAGAAATCGAAAGTGAAAGCGCTCTGCTGAAGGACTTTCTCGGCTCCAATGCCGTACTGATAAATCAGACCTTCAAAAGTGTTTCGCAGGGCAGAGTGACGGAGGATAACGCCCTTGGGCGTTCCGGTGGAGCCAGAAGTAAATAGGATGGTGGCCGGAGAGGTCGCCTTGGCCTGGGACTTGGTGATGGAAGATTGGACATCAAGCAAGGATATATCGATTGTTGCTCCTGTAGGCTTAAGCTCCACAACGTCGGCCTCTGTATCAGCATGGTACAATATAGCGGCGGGCTTAGCCGTTGCGGTGATGGTGGCCAACCGCGGGAGGGAACTCTTGGGATCCATCGGGAGGTAGACACCGCCGGCATGCCATATAGCCAGCATCGAGCAAATCCAGTCTGCGCTGGGCTGCTGGAAGACTCCTACGCGGGATCCTTGTTTGACGCCAGCCTCGACTAATCGCTTGCTGATTCCCTGAACTCGCTGCTGAAGCTGAAGATAGGTATATATTTTCCCGTTACTGTCCTTGACCGCTTTCTTGTACGGATTTTCAGTTGCAACGTCGGCGATTCGCTGGGAAACCGTCTCGGGCCATTCCGGTTGAAGCTGCGGCCCTTGACCTACTGTCATGGCCGCCTCAATCGCTTTTGCATCCCACAAAGGAGCCGAATCGACGGCTAAGTTGAAGTTACCAGCGAAAGACTTGACTAGTCTCATGTAGCTTTCAAATAGCATGTTGGTAGCAGCGGCCGAGTACAAATATTTCTGGGTACGGAAAGAGACGCGAATGTCTGTACCGTTCATCTCGTTGACATCAAGAGTGAGATCGTAGCCGGTGCGACCCACGGTTTGATGGCCGTCAGCCTCACCACCAAACATCGTAGGCATGTAGTCTGGTCGGAACGGTCGATAGTCCATCCAAACCTGGAAGAGAGGGCTGTGAGTCGTCGAGCGAGGTATTTCAAGCTTCTCCAAGAGAGCATCGAACGGGAGCTTAGAGTGGGCAAGTGCATTATAGGCGGTGTTCCGAGCTTCTGCGACGACATCCTTGAAGAGCTTGTTCCTGTCCCCATTTTCACTCTTGAAGCGGAGTGGAAGCAGGTTGAGCATAAAACCCATGGTGGTGTCCAGAGCATTGTCAACCCGGTTAGCATCCGCAATACCAATGACCAGATCTTCGATATCGAGTTGCCGGAAAAGAAATGTGCGGAGGACACCGAGGAAGAAATGGAAGGTTGTGATCTTATGCCGACGGCATTGGGCTTTGATCTGGCGGACAGTTCTAGCATCTAGAACCAGCTGCGACTCTTCGAATTCATAATTATCGAGGCTCTTCCGGGAGCTCTGTGCGACGCTGAAGAGCGGGAGAGGTTCAGGGAAGTCGGGCTTCCTCTCGCCGGAAGGAAGCTTGACGCTAAAAGTATCCTTCCAAAATTGAAGCTCCTTTTCAAGGGATCCATCTGCCACTTGCAGCCGTTGTCGAGTGGCAAAGTCGCTAAATTGCATGCTGACCGGATCCAGTGGCTGACGGTCATAGAGCTTGTTAATTTCGGAGACGAGCACGTTGAAGCTAAAGCCATCCATGGCGATATGGTGGAACCCAAACAGCACATGGTGGGTTTCGTCGTCGAGTGAAATCATCTTCACTCGAATCGTCTCGCCTTGCTCTAATTTGAATTCGTAGTTCAACAGCTCGTCCATCTCCGCATCAACATCGGCTTGCGAGGTTCCGGTACGACGCTCCAACCGAAGAGGTGTTTCCTTCAGTATGCCCATAGTAGGTTCGTTCATGCGGTCGGGGTCGGCAAAGAAGGCAGTGCGAAAGATTTCATGTCGGTTCCCAAGTTCTACGACGCAACGGTCAGCATCGTTGTAGCTAATGCGGCCTGTGCATCTTATGTGGCAGAGCAGGTTGAATGTGGTGGGATCTTGAAGATATTGCATCAAAAACCAAAACCGCGAGGTGCCGTACGACATCCTCACCCTCTTGATAAACTCCGGTTGTTGGGTGACATGGTCAGATAGACGAGAGAAGAGCCGAGCGGTTGCTGGATGCTGCTCCTCTGACTCCCCCACACTAAACCCATGGACTTGCTCATGCTTACCGTCAGAATCGTCGACTGCTGTTTCACTCTCAGATTCAGACGTGATCGGAGTCCCAGGAATGTCATTTGAATCGCCAAATGAGGCCGAACCATCGTCAGAGTCATGGTCGGAGAAGGGTGGTACTTGGCTTGGGGCATCCGCGTCCTCCGAAGCGTTGTCAAAAGAGGGGAGTTCGATCGGCACGATAACGGCCGGCTCTTCCTGTGCGTCCTCTGGAACCTGGTAATCCGGAATGGATGGCGTGGTAGAAAGATCCTCCTTGACCTCGTCCACGGCATGATTTTCATCCTCGGCTGGCTGCTCTGCAGCTGAAGTTTGGACTACTAGATTTTCGCCCCCTTGAGTGAGACTGGGTATCAACTTTCGGTCTATACGCCTGGTCGCATCTTCGACAAGTTCCTGTATTGTGGCACCGCCGAGGATCTTGAGAACAGGCATATCGAGGTCAAGCTCTTTAGTGAACCATGATCGCATATCAACGGCAAGGAGGGAGTCGACGCCGAGTTCGACGATGGCAGTGTCAGGCGTAATGCCGCGCTGAGAGGGATCCATATTCAAGCGCGCACACAAAGTACCAATAAGTGCCTCCACAAGTATCTTCAGGACATCGTCCTCGTTCTTCGCCTCGGCTAACCTGCTGCGAACAGAGGACCCGTCCTCGCCATTGTCTCTGGAGGATCCGGTGGAAGCAGCCACCTTCACAAGGGTGTGGAAACGTGGGTTCTTGAACCAGTGGGGGATATTTTCGAGTCCTTCGATATTGCTTCGCTGCAGCCCCGCCGTGATTTCCGGGTGCATCTCTGAATCGGGACGTCCGGCAACAATAGCCTCCGCCATGAATTGGTAGAGCTCCCATTCGTTGATGTTGACATAGCCAACCCTCTTGAGCCTTTCGAGCTTCCGGGGGTCACGGTTTAGATAACCAAGACCTACAATACCAGGCATATTCAGAGCGCTTCCCGCAAGGCCACGCATGCGCCGACCAGCTATTAAGCTGCACATGAATGCATTGGCAGCCGCGTAAGCACTCTGGCCGATGTTACCCGACACGGAAGCGAGGGATGAAAGGACGATGAAGAAGTCGAGCGTGTCGGTGCTGAAAATCTCATCTAAGAAGACGGTGCCATCCACCTTCGGACGGAGAGTCATGTCGAACTCGGCGTGTGTCTTATTGGCGAACAAAGAATCAATGAGGATCATGGCTCCATTTATGACTCCGGCGATTGGAGGCATTTCTGCAGATATCTTCTTGTGAGCGGCGCGGACGGAGGCTCTGTTCGTCACATCCATAGCGTATAGGCTGATGACGGCGCCCTGCGATTGCACAAACTCGAGCCATTCCGAGTGTACTTTCGGGTTCCTGGAAGACAGAGCAAAGTATTTGGCACCACGAAGTATCATCCACTTGATCATTTGTAGTCCCAGCTCCCCAGCAAGTCCAACCAAAAAGTAGGTGCGGTCATCCCGAAAGCGTGTGGCCTCATCTGCTGGAGTCATGGCGACCGGGAGGGATTTGTCTGCTTCCCAGTCGATAAATTCCAGCATTTCACCCCTGATTCCTTGGGAAAGGATGGATGACACTGGTGTGGCGCAGAGATATTCGGTTGGTGCATCTTGGGAGGCAAGAGCACGTCGGACTGCAGAGCTTAAAACTGCCGTTTGGATAGAACCGGTGGTGAATGCTTTCGAGCTATACAGCTGCGCAGCCGTCTTTATCGTGCATCCAATAGGAGAACTCTTTTGAAACCGAATCCCAATGGTATCTGCCCCAGGGGTGGACAAGTCAACGAGGGTGGTGGCATCTTTGGGGAATATACGCGCTAGCTCGCGATCAGGTGAAGAAGCATGGATGGACCTGATAGAGCTTGCTGTGGTGCGAGTAGAGGTCATAACGAGCGTATGGCCTGTCTCGGTCGCAAGGTTGAGCAGACTGTTCGCGAGTGCAGGTGAGGGTTCGTGGACGACTATCGATCCTTCAGTGCTATCGAGGATGTACGCAGCAAGAAGTTGTGTCGCAACCGAAAGCAACAAGGTGGTGCCATTGACGTTCGCGTCCTCAATCTCGTAGACGTATGATCGAGGGACAGACAGGATGGATCCATTCCTCTCAGACAAGGCGAGGGCCTTCTTCCCGGTAGCTGTGTTGCCAACGACGACATGTAGGCATCCTGCACTACCGATACGGATCGCGTTAAGGAGCGCCTTGCTGACAGTAATATTGACTGCATCAACTTCATCACTAAATTGTGAATGCTTGACCAGTTTGAAGCCAGTAGACATTGGCTGGAGAGTGACACCTGTTTTGGCATGGTCAACTTCTTCCGTGATCAGACGTCTACCCGAGTTGAGGCGAGCATTAATAGAAGTCTGGGGCAAGTATCGCGGAAGCAGAAGAAAGCCATTCTGGATGGTGAGTTCTCGCTCGACAGTGAAGAGAGGCTCGCCAGCCTTGTTAGTTTTGGTGGAGAAATTCGATGTCAGATGTAGTCGAAGCAGATGGTGGGCCAATACATCAGCTGTAGGCCTCTCCATGCCATCGAAGTTGAGGAACTGCGTCATAAGTTGGGGCATCTCCCCTTCCAAGCAGCGTGCCACGCCAACCATCATGTTCATGTATGGATCCTCGCCACGGCTGCCCGCCGTAACCCAGAGGACGGTCTTTAGGCTGTCGCACAGCTTGACGACGGCTTTGAATTTCGCTTCCGTAAACGGTCGGAAAATTGGCTCGTCGAGCTCGGTCAAACTGATGGTGGTAGGTTGATCAGCGAGAAGCTCCTCGTCCACTTCAGTGACTGTCTCGACGTGCGAGATCTCCTCGAAAAAGGGCCTCAGGACCTTCTTCAGGCTGCGAACAAGGTGGCTGGTCCGTAGCGTCTGACCACCGATGATGAGCAGATTTGTATCGAAGTGCTGCTCCCCTGCAAATGCCAGTGGTTCACGGATCAATGAGATTTGTCGATCGACAGCCATGGAGCACATGACCGAGAATGGTACGACGAAGGTGCGTTCTTCCGGGGTGGCTGTATCAATGCCGGAGAATCCGGCTTCTCTGAGCATGCTGTCCCAAATCTTCTGGGAAATAAACGCCGAGAACTCGCGGTCTTGTTCGATGCCCGCGAACCAGGTTGGGTGAACACATCCTGCAAGAGCGACGGCGAGCGATTTACTAGTAGTAGGTTCGAGGAGAGCGAGGAAGCCACCGGGACGGAGTAAAGAGCGGACATGTTTCAGTGCTTGATGGAGATCAGCACTATTGTGAAGAGCGTTGCTGGCCACAATGAGATCGAAAGACGCGGCACTGAATCCCTGTTCCAGAGGGTTCTGTTCAAGATCGAGAATCTTGCATGTCATCCGGTCTGCCTGTGCTTCAGGGCAGCGCGAGCGCAAGCTTTCAAAATGGTCTGCGGAGAGGTCTGTGCAGGTGTACGAGGTGAAGTTGTCGCCCAGGACCTCCAGAAGTTTGTGGGTGGTTGCTCCCTTTCCCACGCCGACTTCGAGTACCCTAAGATTGCGGTATCTGAAGCTGATCTGTTCGATTAGATCACCAAGTCGCTCGTTATATGTCTTGAAGTACGGAATGGTGGTGTACAGCTCGTCAACGGGACGGCTACTTTCCAGGTCCTCGATGCTCAACTCGTTGCCCACATAGCGTGCAAGGCGCTCTTTGGCCCAGAGGCAGAGACGAACCTGAGTATTTGTCCTCGCCAGCCGCTTAGCAGGTGCCTTGAGCACTTCCCAGGTGTCGGCGAGCCAGGCCTTCGGACACGTAGGATGCTTGCCTGCCCGCGTTTTTTGGATGACATCTTGGGCCCAATGCAATATGGCGCGCTGGTGCTCGGTACCGTTCTTCTCTACCTCGTCGGCGGATATGTTGTCACACAAGTCACGAAGGATGAAGAGTGACAGCCGCTCTGCGAACTTGGCCAATGTGACTTCGTCATCGGTAATGGCACACTCAGTCCAATTCGTGCTGAGATCAGGCGAAGCTGGTGCCCATTCAATAGCGGCAAAGGTATCTCTATCGTCGGTAGCAGTAGGCTTGCTCAACGGAGTGACATTCAGGCCTTGAATTTGAACAATAGCATGTTTGCCATCTTCATCAAAGATATCGACATCGCCAGCAATGCCTTCGTCAATTGCATTGACCAAGCATGCATCGAACGGAAGTGGAGTCTCGACGCCTGAAGAGATTGAACAAACGCTAGGATTGACGGTAATGCTGTTGATCAAAGTAGGAATATGCAGGGTCCAGAGACGGCCGTCACCAGGGGCTCCTACAGCTGCAAACATGCCTTGGAAGGCAACATCCAGAGTGGCTGGGTGTATGATCCAGTCCTGGGGAACGGATTCCTCGTCTTGCGGAACAGTGATGATTCCCCTCGACGCACCATTTGTTCGCTGCATCTGGGTGACTGCCTGGAACATGCCAGTATACCCATAGCCGAGGTCCGCCAGGGAGTCGTAGAAGAACGTTGTGTTGGTGTCAATCCAATTGTTAGGCAGCCGTGATCTCTGTGGGAGAGCGTCGGAAGAAGGCTCGCCAAGAGTGACCTTGACCATTCCTCCAGCCATTGACGAGAACTCGCCGACGTCTTTGTTGAGGCAGGCGTAGCAGGTGAACCTAGCCAGGATGAGACCGTTCTGTTCCTTGATATCGGAAAGGGCAAAGATGGTCTCGACATTCGCATTCTCATCAATGAATGAAAGCGCCCTGTGGATGCTAAACTCCTGCAACTCCATCAGCCGGATGGTCTCAAATGGTGCCAGCTTTCTGGCAGCTTCAAGCGCCATAGCCGCAAATCCGGCCGCCGGGAAGACCATTTGGCCTTGGATTTGATGGCCCCTCAACCAGGGCATCTCCTTGGGTTTGAGGTAGTTCCGCCAGCGGAGCTCACCCTCGGTCTCCTCGGGCGATCTTATGCCCAGAAGTTCGTGTTTAGGGCTAGAGCGGAGGCGATGGGCTCTAGAAATCCGAGTCTCATTCCAAACTAGCTTGTCATGGTCCCAAGGATAGGATGGCAACGCCTTTGAAATGGTGAAGGTGGCGTCTTTGATAAATGCTCGTTGGAATCCCTGCATATCAATGCCTGAGGCTCCAAGGACCGTCCAAACAGAGCCCAGAGCGGCGGCCATGGCGAGGGCGTCATTCTGTCCTCGAGTGATCGTGCCGAAATAGGGGACGGGAGAGCCAGCCGCATCCTCGATGGTCATGCTGGCAGGACCTTTGAGAGCCGGGTGCGGCCCAACTTCAATGGCAAGCCCTGGCGCGCCACGCGCTGTGATTGCTGCCTTCACTGCTTGTGAGAACAGGACGGGGTGAAGCATGTTGTCACACCAGTAAGTGCTTTTCAAGGCGGACGCCATGCTCATGGTCACCTTCTCGTTGGTCTCAGTAACGGAAGAGTACCACGGGCACGCATCTGCTGCCGGCTCGCGAACTTCAATCCCACACTTCTCAAGTGACTCCACGTATGGGTCACTGCAGACGCGCATGTGGAAGCTATGGTATGCGGTATCGACCTTCAGTTTCCGGCTGAATTTGGACTCGTCCTGCATGACCATTTCCACTAGGTCAATGGCATCGGCGTCTCCGGAAATGGTGACACTGGCCGAAGAGTTGCTAGCGGCAAGCTGAGCCTTGCCCCTAAGCTTGGGCAAGCTGCAGAGATCGATAGCGTCCTGCATATCCGTGCCAGCAGCGATCATCGCGCCTCCCCTGGCAAGGGGTGTGTATTTCCCACGGTAGAAAGCCACGCGGATGGCGTCCCGTGCCGAAAGGAACCCTGAGACATAGGCGCAAGCGATCTCGCCGGAGGAGTGGCCGACAACTGCGCCAAAACGAACGCCAGCCTGTCGCAGCAGCTCCACGATCATGATCTGGACGGCAGTGCAGAGAGGCTGTGATATGACACCTTCCGAGATGCGCGAATTCTCCTTGGGGGCCAGCATCTCCGCCTTGAGTGACCAGTCAGGGCCGTCCGGTAGTTCAGATAAAGATTGCTCAAGCTGATCGATGATGGTTTCAGCGAACTGCGAAGCGAGGATGAGCTCCCGTCCCATGGTGGCCCACTGAGCGCCTTGGCCTGTAAAGACGCCCAAGATCTCTCGTGGGGCCTTAGGATTGGCGCGAACGCCCAAGGGTTGCTTTTTTGTCTCCACATTCTCGAGGGCAGCCTCAATCTGAGAGAAGAGTGATCGAGTCGAGTTCGCAGCAAAGGAGACCCGGAAATTGAAGGAGGTTCGTCGGAACAGGGACCATGAGAGGGTATCGAGCGGAAAGCCCGGATTCTGGTCGAGAAAAGTGAGGTACGATTTCAGAAGTGCAACAAGTGACTTTTCGGACGCCGCTGAGAATAGGAAAGTGTATGGAGTCGAGATTGGGCGAGGTTCAGGGACTTTGCATGGTGCGAAGTGTCCTGGATCGTAGCTTTCAATTATGGCGTGCGCATTTGCACCGCCAAAACCGAATGAGTTCACCGAAGCTCTCCGTGGAACACCGGCGGGGAGTTGAGGCCACTCGCGGACTTGCACCGGTACCTTGAGATTGCCGTAATAAGGCTCAAGCGCTGGATTAAGTTTGGTGAAGAGCATGTTTGGCGGAATGGTCCTGTTCTGTATTGCGAGCGATGCCTTCATCAGTCCAGCGATTCCAGCAGTGCCTTCGGTGTGGCCGATGATGGTCTTGATCGATCCAACGTAGAGGATGTCCTCGTCTTCAAACCCTTCTTCGGCAGACGTGTCTGCCGTCTTTCCGGCGAAGAAGGCTCTGTAAATAGCGCCAGCCTCCTGAGGGTCGCCAGCAGGGGTACCGGTACCGTGAGCCTCGAAATACTGGCATCGCTCACTTCGCTTGTGCAAGTCCAAGCCAGCTCGTGCATACGTATCCCGGATTAGAGCTGCCTGGGCATCCGGGCTAGCTGTTGAACTTGTTAGCATGCAACCTTGAACTACTTGTGGGGGATCGCAACTTACGCATGGTGATTCCTGGCGTCTTCCCATCCTGATTGATCCCCGTCTCACGAATGATATACTCGATGTGGTCACCGTCGCGCAAGGCAGCGGAGAGAGTTTTCAGAACTAGAGAACCAACACCCTCCCCACGAGCATAGCCATTGGCGCCAGCATCCCACATGCGAGACCGACCGTCCTTGGAAAGCATATTCAAGTTGCTTTCCGCAACGAACATAGTCGGGCCAAATATAAGATTTGTTCCAGCCGCAACAGCAACTGGGGCCTCGCCGCTCCTCAAGACTTGAACTGCCTGATGCACCGCAACCAGACTGCTCGAGCACGCGGTATCAATGGTCATGGAAGGACCATGCCAGTTGAAGAAGTAGGAGACGCGGTTAGAGAGTATGCTGCGGGCCGATCCAGTCGCTGCATACGTTGGCACATTCTCGGAGTCGCCATAGACTTGGGGGAGAGAGTTAGCAGGACGAACCAAGACGCGGTTCCGGGCGATGTACGTACCAATTTGCGAGAAGTCGTCGCACATGACGCCGACAAAGACAGCAGTGTTGGAGCCAGACAGCGAGCCCACACTGATGCCCGCAGTCTCTAGCGACTCGTACACGGTTTCCATGAGGAGCCGTTGCTGTGGATCGATAGCTTCGGCCTCGCTCATCGGGATGTTGAAAAACTGAGCATCGAAGAGCCGAGTGTCCTCAGAGAGAAGGTAGGCGGACAGGACGTTGCTGGCGCCGTGGTAATGCCCGTCTTCGTTGTAGAAATTCTCGGCGTTGAAGCGATCGATCTTGCTCTGGACGTCATGGGGCTCCTTGAGCAGATCCCAGAGTTTCGACGGACTCGACGAACCGCCAGGAAAGCGGCACCCGCTTCCTACGACAGCAATGGGCTCATTTACGTAAGGCATTGTGTGGACTGGTGTGATGTTGTGGAGTCGAAGGATGGAGGGTATAATGGAAGAGTATGAATAAGGTAAGGAGAGAACACAATTGATACTATGGTGTCTGGATGTGACAGAAGAGAAAGCTGTACAACGGTGAATCTGCAAGATCCCCGAAATGCGATAAACCGTTGGCAGCAAGGTGGTGTGGTAACAAAGAATGGAGGTCAGACATTATATAGTATGAACGAGAAAGCTGCATATCCCCAGTTGGAATGCTACATGATATACTGCCCAATGAAATTAACAGGAAGGAGGAAAGCTGACCTCGAAGGGGTGTGTTTCGTATCAACTCCCCGTCGCTGATGCTGGACATGATGAGATTAGGTAGTCAGTTAGTGTGTTTGATCTGATGCTATCCCGCCGTCTAAAGGTGAGATGCCAAGCGTCACGCAGTAATTCTATAGGATCGGACCGTCAGACGGATTCGTGTTGGATGCGGCGGCGGAGTGTTGAGACGAAAGTGAACGTTCACGCGTTCGCGAGAGGTCCCCTGGCGTTGCCTTGGCGGGCACGTGAGGCTTACTAAGCTTTGATCTACTACGACTTCCAACAAAAGTCCACCGACCTGCAACTTACGAATTGTCGGTGCAGTCATAGAGCATTATCATCCCGAAGAGGGTAAGGCAAAGGTTGTCAGCCGCTTTAAGGAAGTCAACGGGGGCGGTCACCACGCCGTCATACTCCCCTAAGCCTGTCATCCCCGTCCACCATGTTCCGATGACTGTCAGCACTGGCTTACACGAGTATCCGAGCGACCTACTGTGTGATCGACGGCTGTGCATTCTCCTAATCACCCCTACGGAGCCACCCAGCCTAGTCTACGCCCGTCGACGTCATACTCAGCCATGTCCGTCCCCGTACGGAATTGTATCAGCCAAGCCTGTCCCTAGACGGATTTGTAAGGTAACGATCAATGCCAGCGAAATGGACAACTATATCAACAAGGAGCATTTCAATTTCAACTTCAGTCAATACCCCATTTCAAGTTTCCCTTTCATTTCAAGTTTCCCTTTCCCATTTCTTAGACTTGTCCCAGGGCGGAACTCCCGCAATTGCCCACTATGCTCCGCAACGTCAGACCACCCAAGCCCAAAAAGCCCGTGATAGCAATGCTCCACGGCTCCGGCAGCTCCTCCACCATCTTCAGCATCCAGACGCACCTCCTCGCCAAGGAACTCTCCAAAAAGTATGACCTCGTCTTCCTCGACGGGCCCATCCCCAGCGCCCCAGGACCCGGCGTGCTCCCCCTCTTCGCGGACATGCCCGGGTACTACAGATGGGCAGCGCCTGGCCTGCCTCCGTCCCTGCGTCTCGCCGAGTTGCTGGAGGTGGAGAGGTATATCCGGGAACAACTCGATGAGCGAAACATCCAGCCTAGCGAGGTAGTGGCGTTCCTGGGTTTCAGCCAGGGCGCACTGATAGCATTGGCCATGCACGCGCTGAAGCTGGTGGACGGGTCCGTTTGGGAGGGCCTCCGCTTCTCCGTCGCCATTGCCGCCAGCACGACGGGGAACTCGGTGCAGATCGACGAGATGGAGAAGATCATGGGTATGCTGTCGAGGGCGTTGGGCCGGGAGGACGGGAAGTTCCCCGGATACACCGTCCACGCTTCTGGGATCAGAGATCTGTGGTACAAGGACGGGCGACGCGTCGCGAGTATGTGCGAGAGGGACAGGACGAAGACGATGGATTTTCGGGACGGCCATGTGGTTCCGCGGCAGAAGGCGGAGGTGATGAAGCTTGTGCAGTTGATCCATGGGACGGATGAGGCGAGTCAAGCTGCTGCGCCGACCGCTTCGTCGATAGCGCCGCTCAGCGAGCTGCTGCCTTCTATGCTTGCGAGTGGGGACTTCAAAAAGAGGTTTGCTGGAGCGCCCGCGCATACGATCAGCGCACGCCTTTGAAGCGAGTTGCGTCTGTATTTTTTCTGGAGCATCAGCGCAGGCAATTAGCGCACGCCTTTGAACCGAGTTGCCTTGTTGTACATTTTCAAACATCTTTTCCATCATGAATCAATGAATCAATGATATAAAAAGCAAAGATGAAGCTCCCTTCCTTTCCCTTCACCCTCCCCTTTCACCGCCTCCCTCTCCCTCTCCCTCTCCGGTTCCGTGACTTCACCTCACCGCACCACCAAAAAAGCAAAACAAACATCTCACATCCAGGATCGAACCCGCGCAAAAATCTAACCTTGTCGCCCAGTCCCACCGCGTATACAGCATACACAGACGTGAGACCCCACTGGTAGCAACCCGATTGGGACGGGTTACACGACAAGCCCACTAGACCACGGCGGGTCTAGACATACCAGCGGCTCCACTTGCTCTGATAGATTTGGGTGTTTGGGTGCTTATAAAGGGGGGGTTGGGTTTTGGAAGATAGACGCGTGGGTGGCGTTGTGGGGAGTGCGAGCTGCAGTCACCAGTGGGACGTTGAGTGAAGTGATCGATTCGACTGTGGAAGCGGAGAACGCGCCCCATTGTACGGCGAATGGGCCGGTGCACTGGTTGTTACCTAACAGTGATGAATAATGCCGGATTGTCGGATGGTGAGGGTGGGCGTGCTGGTCGCTCGTACAAAGAAACGACGATTCGACTTCCACGACGCAAGCCATGAACTGCTCTATCCGTTTATGCACTTATCAGAAGGACGTTTATTGCTTTATGCCCTGGAACTGGAGAGTAGACCCTCACTATGCATTCTTCATGGCATTGGGCTTTGCCTATATTCCCCTGCCTGCCACCCTGATGCGGCGTCATTCCTTTTTCACATACACAGCTGCGAGTCACGAGGTTATGAAATTGCCATTCACTATAGCCACGATATTCATATCCGCCTTGGCCGAGTCCTCTCCCACTCACGTCCACCGACCCCGCTGTCCGTGCCACTCCCTAATAAATGGACATCGCATCCAGTCCACATAATCCACGAATATCCACCAGAAACTACCCCACGAAGAACCCAGCAACCCCCTCCCCATGCACCCCCGTCCTCATATCCTCACCCCCGCCCTCCGCACCAGCCCCAGCACCAGAACTCGACACCACGAGATCCGCATCCTTCTCCGGCGTCGCCATCGCCACGGCAAGCACCTCATTCGCAACACTGACGCCATTGATAGGGTTGACGGGACTCCAGCCCAGCGAGTACGGCAGACGCTCCTGCTCTGTTTGCCGTGTCAGCGAAATACATGTATATACCCACGTATCGTAGCGAAAAGGACATAGCTAAAAGAAAGGATCTCATACCGAACAACATCCTGATCCAGTCCAACCGGCTCGTCCGCCCGACCGCGTCGTCCGGGTCGCGGAACAGCAGCAGGAGGGTCGAGAGCTCGGCGTACGAGTTGAAGCGGTTGGGGGGGGAGTAGGTGAAGTTCTGGTTTCGGGCTTTGGAGCACTGGATGCGGGACCTGGGGGTCGTTAGGGAACCCTGGCGGTCGGTGGATGTGGATGGGCTGGATGATGTCGAGATGGGGAGGGAGCATGGGTTGAAAGTAAAATCCGTGAAAGGCGGCAGAAGATAGAAAAAGAAGTCCAAAACAGAAAGGAAATCCAACTCACCACCTCCCCCTCGCGGCCATCGCAACACTGACCCTCCCCTCCCTCTCCTCCCCCGCGAACCCCATCCCCCTCACAAACTCCCCAAACACCTGCGCATCAAAGGCCACGTTATCCCCCCGCCCATCCCCTCCTAGATCCCTCCGCGACAAACTCCCATCATGCTCAATCGCATTGTGCCTCGCCAGATCGATCAGCGAGAACGCGCCCGTCTCGGGGGCGGACGAGAGGCGCTGGCCCGCGGCGCCGAGCGCGGTGGCGAGCTCGGTCGAGACCTTGAGGGAGGTGGTGAGGGCTGTGATGATGGCGGGGAGGGTGATGTTGGTTCCGGTTGAGGGCAGGAGGGCGTGGTTGGCGAGGGCGTTGAGGACGGGGCAGGGGCCGCGGGTGGGGGATTGGGCGAGGGAGAGGGTGGGGAGGGGGGCTATGGCGAGGAGGTGGAGGAGTGTGGGGTTCATTTTCGGTTGGGGCGTGCTGGTCAGTGGGTGGAAGGAAGTTTGTATGTTGCTGGTGAGTGGGTAGAAGGGAGTAGGGTAGGCTGGGAAGGATTCAATGGTCGATAGTGGGTTAACGTGAGAAACTTGGATGTTGCTATCGAAGAAGAAAGAAAGAAGTGAGGACGGTCGAGGAAGAAGGGAGGTGAAGTGAAGTGAAGTGAAGTGGATAGTGGCATGGCACTCTGTGATCAAAGAGCAGAACAGGACGCTGAGGGGACTGTTCGCCTTCCCGGAAACCGTACCACGGAGCCTGTAGAAGGCTCCACCAACAGCTCACGGACGCATATTCCGGCCTCTCGCCTGTTCTGCTTTCCCAAACTACCTCTCCTCGAGTTCCCTCCCCATTCACGAGTGGTTCACGTGCAGCTCAGGGCCCTCTGAGCTTCTGAGCTTGGGCCGGGGCACCCAGCAGTCTCCGCTAATAGCAGCACAATCCAGTTCTTCTTTCCCACAAGATTGAAAAGTCCAGATCCACTGCTGCCAAGGTCTGTGTCAGAGCAGTTCTCGAATCCTCCGTCCGCCTTGAGCCGGTGCAGCAGGAACGAATAACCCTTGGGAAAACAGCCGGTTGGAAAAAGACGGGCGAAACTCATCATTCATGTCCAGATGCTCATCTATCCGCTGTCCTGTGAAGATCATTACAATCATCGTACAAGCTCAAGACTCGCTCCCCAGATCCAGATCATGCCAGTTACGTAGGCATCCCACGGGGTGGCTTCATCTCCGATGATTGGATTCTGATTCATCCTCATTGGGCTCGAAGTTCAACTGCAAAGAGCAAAAGATTAGCAAGGTGTCCCCCGTGGATGTTCCTCCGTCCTGCCTCGAAGCCGAAGAAGATGAGATCCCACACAAACAGGAGAAAACTCACCTGATTCCCATTATAAAACTCCCTCGCCCTCCCCTCCCCGCTCTCCTGGTCCGCCAACGTCCTCACCCGCATCCCACCCGCATTCCCACCGGGAGACCTGGCCCTCGCCCTCGCCCTCGCCTCGCTCCCCGTCTCCCCTCCCTCACCACCCCCTCCCGTCCCCGTCCCCCCATTCCCACCCACCACAGCACCAACCACACTCCCAACAACACCCACCACACTCCCCACCACCCCAACCACCCCCCCAACAATCCCCCTAACCCCCCCGACAACACCACCAACCACTCCCCCCGCAGCACCCCCCGCATACGCCTCCGCGTACCCCCTCACAGGCACAAGCACCAACGTCGCACTAGGCGCGAACTCGACGTCCCCCAGCGCCTCGCCCTCCTCGCCAGCGGAGATCTCCCTGCTCGGCGACGGCGCGAGGATCTGCTTGAAGAAGTACGGCGGGTGCCTCGCACCATTCCCGGCGGATTCCTCAGCGGCGTTGGCGAACTGCGCATCGATCCAGGGGCGCACGTCAGACGCTAGGGTCGCGGTGCGGGGGAACGTGGAGCGCACGGTGCGGCCGTCGAAGAGGCGGACGTTGAGGTGGATGTGTTTGGCGTGTGAGGTGGTGCTGTTGTTCTTCGACGTGTGCGCTGGTGTTGTCGATGGTGCTGTGGAGGTCGAGGACGGGGCGTGCGGGTTCGTGGCGGCGAGTCTTTCCCTCTCACGCTCTGCTCTGCGGGCTTCGGCTTGGGCTTTGCGCTCCGCTTTGTCGGCTTCGATGCGCGCTTGGATGCGGGCGAGTTCTTCCTTCTCCTCTTGCTTCTTTTTGCGCAGGGCGTCGCGGGCGGCGAGGGCGGCGGGGGGGACGACGGTGGCGGCGGGGGTGGGGTCTGGGGGAGCGGCTTTTTGCTTGCCTTTGGATTTGGAGGAGGGGGAGATGGGGGTGTGGGCGTTTGGTGTTGAGGTGGTGGTGGTGGAGGAGGAGGAATCGGGTGTAGTCGCCGGTGGTGCTGTACTCGCTGGCGGACTCCGAGCCGTCACCACACTCGATCCCTCCATCTCATCCTGCGCCATAGGCTTCGGCGAGGGGGAAACGCCAGGAATCGGGTTCGCGCCGAGGGCCTTCCGTATCGAATTGATGAAGTCGTCTCTGCCGATGCCGCCGACGAGCTGTTCCTGCAGCTGGCCGTTCCTAATGTCCCATGTCAGTCGCGTTGCCAGAGAGGTCGTTACTGCGAGGGGAGCGGGACGTACTCGATCAGCACGAGCGTGGGCGTCATTTCCATCGGGCAGAAGGCGGCGAGGAAGCCCTGCTCGTGCGACCCGGCTTGGATGCGGAGCAGGACTGCCTTCTGCTCGAGGAGGCTGGATACCTGTGCGGGTCAGGGGAGGGGTGCGCGGTCGTATAGGTAGGTTCGGTGCGTACCCATCCGTTCTGGAGCCATTCCTTCTCCCAGGTCGCGCTCTCGGTGCTGTCGTCTAGACACGGTGGTCAGCTTCTCCGTCCTCTCAATGCCAGTGCAATGGAATGGCCTACCGCAAACAAAGCATACAACCACCTTCTGCTCCTGTATCGCGCGGGCTATGCCGCTCTGCAGGTCGCCGGTGTGGAACATGGTGGGCGACGGATGGTGGTGGTGCTAGGGCGGCGCGGTTCCTGCGAACGGTGGGTGGGACTCGAGCTCCGCTTTGGCATCTGACGGTGCTGGTGCGAAAGGGAGCTCTCAGCTGCACATCCCTGTCTTGCGGGGAAGGTCGATGGAGCTCGGGCGGATTCTTGGCTATAAATATAGGAGCTTCAACCATCACATTACCTGCCAACATCACTCGACGCACGCACTAGAAGGGACGGGAGATGGAAACGTGATGCCACCATGCCTTGCTACTAAAAGAGAGCGCCAGCCAGACCCGCCTCCCACGTCCCTTGCACCTCATTATCTACACCTTGTAAATTCGTAAAACCATCATCATGCATGGAGGTGCCTGGCCGACGGAGAGCGTGGAAGAAGGAGAGAAAGAAAAAAAAGGAGCAGCAGAAGCAAAACCGAGATCCTTCCTGTAAGCCCGAGAAGAGAAAATGCTTTCGATGCGCCCGGTCCTGCAATGCGCGCTGTGATGCTAGGCCCAGAACGGTCCCGAATGTGTGGAAGCAAGGGCATTGCCTCCGTGATTGGATGTCCTGGGCTGGGTATAGGGCCATCGCAGTGATGGCCAGATGCTCTTCAAGCCACGTGTATGTGCGCCTTCATCGACAACCCCACGAAGCCGTATCCGACTACCCCTCCTCAGAGGATCAGGCACTTCTTCGGCGGCTTCTTGTTCTGCACTGGACGAGGGCTGAGGACGGCGCTGCAATGAGGTTAGTAGGACGTGAGGAGTTGCAGAGGGGTAGGACTTGCCGAATGGCCTCGTCGAAGACGCTCTTGAGGTTCCGCTGGGTCAGGGCGGAGCACTCGAGGTACTTCTGCGCCTTGATCTCCTTGGCGACCTGGACGGCCTGCTCGTACTGAATGGGGGCCATCTTCTTCTGCCTCAGGCTCTCCTTGGTGGCCTCGTCATCGCGGAGATCCAGCTTGGTGCCGACGAGGATGATGGGGACGCCGGGGGCGTGGTGCTCGATCTCGGGGTACCACTGTTGCGGGTGTTAAGCATCGGGGAAACGGGGAAACGGGGAGAGATGGCAGCACGAAACGGCAGAAGAAACAGAATGTAGTCCTACCTTGGCCTTGACGTTGTCGAACGAGGGGGGGCTGACGATGGAGAAGCAGATGAGGAAGACGTCGGTCTGGGGGTAGGAGAGGGGGCGCAAGCGATCGTAGTCCTCCTGGCCTGCGGTATCCCAAAGTCCCAGGCTGATGGGCTTGCCATCGACCATGACATTTGCGGAGTAATTGTCGAAGCTGCGACTCCAGTCAGCGGGGGCTTCGCAGGGGGATCGCGGGAGCTGGTCGCGGGTCGAGACTTACACGGTCGGGATGTATTCACCGGGGAAGGCATTGGTGGTGTAGGAGATGAGGAGACATGTCTAGCAGCAGGTTCATCAGCGGGCAGGCCGCAGTGGGCGGAGGCAGCGATTCTTACCTTGCCGACAGCACCGTCACCGGTCACGACACACTACCCAGGGATTATTAGCCATATGTCCGATGGATCGCGAGGACCAAAGTATGGGCATTGTTCGCACCTTGAGCGACTGGGTTGCGGGCGCAGCCATTATTGTGGGCGGCGCGTATTTTTAGAGAATAGGCGGTGGAGCTCGGGGAGGGCAGCTTTGAGAAGCGGAGGCGAGTGCGGCGTCGGGGAGCGAGCGCGGGCTGCGAACGACGGGGACAGAGGCCACCAGAGGGGGGACGGGAGAGCTGGGAGTAGGATGAGCGGATGCCGCAGCAGCGATGCAGGAGATGAGGGGAGGATTGTTTGGAGCAGAGAAGGAGGAGGCAGCAGCAGGAGGTACGTACCGAAAGGACGAAGGTTGAAGGGGAAAGCTAGCACGGAAGAGTAAGTGCGGCAAGTTGGGGAATGGTTGCAGCGTTGCAGCGGTGCAGCGGTGCAGTGGTGCAGCGATTCAGGCGTTTTATCGCTTTGGCCAGTGAGGCGGGTGGCCGAAGCAGTGACCACCAGAACCTGTGGCGGGGGGGTTGGCGGTGGGCAGGGCACGGCAGGGCAGGGCACGGTGAGGGCCAACTGGGGAGCGAGGCGGGTCCGAGCAACCAGTAGTGAACGGGTCGGTTTTGCTGGTGTTGATGGTGTGTCGATGGTGTTGAGGTGATGGGGATGATGAGGGTGATGTTGTTGATGTTGATGTTGTTGTTGTTGTTGTTGTTGCTGACTTTAGGGAAGGAGGGGGGGGATCGAGTTCGGAGAAGGGGGGACAGAAGGGTGAGACGGGCGACGAAGATGATTATCGATTAGCAAAGCAAGCTCACGGAGGCCGGAAGGACTTTTCTTTTCTGGCAGAAACCGTGAGAGGGGGAAAAAAAGACGGGCCAGGCACTCAAGGGAAAAGTTGAGATGCTGTTGAAACGCTCCTGAAGCACAACTGGTCGCCAAGGCCTCTGCAGCCACTCACCGCCCGCCGCCCACCGCCGCCCACCGCCGCCAGCTACTTACCGCCGCTGATAGGGCAGCCCATTTACCAATATTCCATGGTGCTTCATCCATTAGAAGACGAGAATCAGCACATTCTCACCTTCACCACTCCATCCTGAAGCGCTTCTGCTGCGCTTGGGGGTGAGGTGTGGGTTGCTATGGCTCACAGCTGCCAGCTCCCAGCTATCAGCATCGAGGCGCCGAGGCAGGCCCCATAAGAGGAAGCCCTCCCACGTCCAGAAGCAGCACAAGTGACCAACCCCCATTATCGCCATATCACCCAGCGATATGGCGTCTTTTTTCCATTTTTATTTTTATTTTTATATTATTTTTCTCCCTCATCCTGATTTTCCCCCCTGCCCGCCGCCCCTCATTCGCTGCCTCCTCTGCATTTTTCCCTCCCCCTGCTCTGTGAACTGCAGTCTGCACGTGTGAGGAGGGGACCGATCATGCTGTTACATATGTACATGTTCCCCCGAGCCCAATCCGGCAATCTGCAGTTCCTGCGAGCCATGATCCGTCCACTGCTGAGACTCCCACCGAGTCCCACGCTCCCAAAGGGGTGGAGGGGTCCGGTCGTTCGTTGTGCATGCATGCCGCCATGCAGCGTACATACAGTAGTTCCCAACCAGCGACGGACTATGCCTGGGCTATACGGACTTGGTGCGGACTCATTCGAAGCTTAAAATAAAGGTAGACGAGTGATTCGTGCGCTTGGCCATACACAGTAGGGGATAGAGTCCGATAGACAGCGACGGACTGACTCTGGTCTTCCCCCTTGGAAATCTTGATACACACCAAAGGCCCGACTATATGCCCTTCCCCGCAGTTCGTCTCCAGAGCCTAGAAGATTCTACATGCCCTTCCAAGTCTCACTACCGATGTATTCGGTCCTCTGATCTTTCATCTGGCTTCGCTCCCTTCTCCGCGTGCTCCTCCCCACCATGCCATGCTTGCTGCACATGTCAGATCGCCTATCCATGGTCCATGGATCCTCCGTGGAGAAGCCGACCACCCCTGCCCTTGCCCGTGCCCGCTAGTCCAAATTAGTCAGGACCCTGCCGCACTGTAAGACATGGCATCCTTGCATAGATTGGAATTCCACCTGCGCAATGATATGCTGAGTGCCTCCATCTCTAGGAGTTCTCCGTACGTGGGTATCATTTCTCTTTCCCAATGGATGTTTCTACACTACTTCGCAGACTGGTTCTCTTCTCCTTCTCTTAGAAGAACAGGAATAGCCCACTCCCACCCTGCTTGTCCTCCCCCACAAACTCCCTGCGCAGCAACAACTTCACCAGAGGCTCATGCAGCTCCTTCATATCCAGAATCCCCCGCTTCTTCTGGTCGATATACGACACATCAATCACCACTCGCTTCAGGTTCTCCGTCGACAGCGCCTTCTCGTCCAGCAGCGCGCAAAGCCGCTCAGGCGTCCCCACGCCAAAATCGATCCTGTCTCCCCTTAGTACAACATCCAACCTCATCTGCCTTCTCGACCTACTTGTGCTTCTTCAGATGCGCCACCTGCTCGGCCAGCTTCATGTGCTTGGCAAACAGCTTCGCCACATTGAACGCCTTGACTCCCTCCTTCGGCAGCCCCGACTTCAGTGCTCGATACGTGTCCGCCGCCCGGATCCCAGATGAGGTAACAACCAGAGTGTGCGGTGCACCGGTAGGATTCTTCGGCGTAGGCTTCAGATCCTTGCTCTGTGATTTGAGGAAGGCCGCAAGCTGGTCCAGAGTCCGTGGTTCGCTCCAGCTCGTGGTATCCTTTATCGTGTGCCCTGTTCCGAATCAGATCGTGCTTCTCCCACCTATACGCAACTGCATACCAGGCAAAAACTTCTCTTCCAGCTCGACTGTGCTCAGATCCTTCCCATAGTGCCTCGTCCTCGCGTTGATGTAGTCCGCCAGCAGCTGCCCATCCATCCGCTCAAACGCATGGTTCACCCCGAGCTCTTGATCCAAATCATCTTCATTGATCGCCTTGCCCTTGGCCTTCTTCTTCTCCTTCCTCTTGGCCTTCTTGTTCGCCTTCTTCGCCTCCTTGCTCAACTCCGGCTCGTCCTCCACCTCCTCCCTCTTCCGCTTCTTCGACTGCGCCCCAAGATCGAACTCGGGCTCAAGAAGCGGGACGCCGCCTTCTTCGGTATCGGACATTCTGTTGCTCGGTGCGGACGTACAGCGAACTAGTTGGTGTGGAGGACGATAGCAACGCTGGATGTCTGCGATTATCGAGGTCAAGAATTATCTCGAAATTATTCTTATCGATAAGCGTGCGGACTTCCGGCGCTAAACCCACTCGGGCCTATACACGACGACGCGTCAAGGTCACAACCACACGTCCCTCGCCTACACCCCACCATTGCTCAACTACCACCTCATTGTCACTTGGCTACCATGTCCGAGTCCGCGAGAAAGAAACGGCGCGTCAGTCCCAGCAGTTCAGACCGCGACGACCCCACACTGCGCTCAGACGTACGTTTCCCATTCCCATTCCCAATTTCCATCATCTACACTCCATCTACACGAGACTTACCACCACCTCCCAGCTCCGCCACCTCTCCAACCTCATCCCTAAACCAGCGACCCCCTTCCGTCGCGCTGCGACCGTCGACTCAACACCAGGAAGCAATCGCCGCACCCCCAACAACATTCCCATCCGCACCCGCGGCACCGCAGCCCGCACGCCCAGAGGCGCAACATCCATAAGAGCAGGAGGACCGGGACGCCGCGCAGCGCCCACGACACCGCACGCGATCCGCGCGCTCCGGGAGCGCGCAAATGCAGCCAGGACACCCGGCAGGAGGAGGAGCGGGCGAGCGCAGCGCGAGACGCCGCGGGACATCCTTCGAGCCCTGAGCAGGAGTACGCTCCCTCCACCCCCCTTCCCAATTCCCCTCCACTAACGCAACACCTTCCGCAGCCCTAGCCAAAGACACCGTGCCCACGCAACCCTCCCCCGCCCCCAGCGCCCGCCGCCCCCGCAAATCCGTCCTGGATCTCGCCGACGTCCTCGACGACGAGCCCGACCCCATCCGCCCCCGCCTCTCCATGCCGCTAGACGACCTGTATGAAGACGACGACGACGACGATAGCATCCACGGGCCTCCGCCGCGGCCATCGCTGCTGCCGGATCTGCCCGACGACGTCGACGAGGGCACGCTGCAGTCGCTGGAGTTTGGGCGGCGCGCGTACAGCGAGGATCCGCGGGGCTTGTTCACCGCGCGGCTGAGCGAGCGGTTCGGGGAGCTGAACGAGCTGGGGCTGGTGGACGGTGGGGAGGAGTTCGAGGTCGATGGCGCGTTTGTGAATAGGCGGCGGACGACGTTCGATCCGGATCGGCTCCTGGAGCAGGTGATCGGGGAGGGGTTGGAGGGCGAGGGTGAGGAGGAGGAAGGCGAAGATGTCACTAGGTTGGGGGGATCGGGGGCGGCGGACGAGATGGACGAGCCGACGTTCCGGTTTACGATTCCGGCGACGATGAGGAGGGTCGAGAGGGAGGAGGCTCTGCATGCCGACGGAGATGTAGCCGGGGAAGAAGGACAAGGACCTTACTACGACGAGGATGACGACGACGAAGAAGGCGCCGATATAAACATCGTCGTACCCAACGACCACGAACCCCCCAACGAACCACCCCCCAGCCCCCCCTGGGACTCCGACCTCGACGCCGAAGGCGAAGACGACTCCCTCCGCGCCTACCGCGAAGAACCCTCCGCCATCGACCGCAGCCTGCAAACCCACTCCCACTCCCCGACCCCCCATCCCCCCACCACCACCCCGAAAAAAGCTCGCGCTCGCACGGCCAAAACCATCCACATCTCCCGCTCCGGCCACGAGTACCCCTCCTTCCCCGCCGCCGTCGTCAAGCGCATCGCCACCGGCATGGTCGCGAGGTCCGCCGGCAGCACGGGGCGCGGGAAGCCGAAGATCAGTAACGACACGCTCGCCGCGCTCGTGCAGACGACGGACTGGTTCTTCGAGCAGGTCGGCGAGGATCTGAGCGCGTACGCGAGGCACGCGGGGCGCAAGGTCGTGGAGGAGGCGGATGTGGTTTGTTTGATGGAGAGGTATGTTGTGAAAGCTTTTCTGTTTTCTATTTTCTGTTTTCCGTTTTCATTCTCGTTGTGCGCGTCTGCGCTCTGTTTTTTGCTATCTATCTACGGAGGGTTTATCGTACAGGGATCTTTGGCATACGAATGGCTCTACAGATTTACGGATGGGTTGGGTACACCGGATGTCTTGCTGACTGAGGGGATTGATGACAGACAACGACAAATCTCGGCACATCGGACGGCGTTTTCGCTCGCGCAGAAGATGCTGCCGAGGGAGCTGCTGCGGGAGCTGCGCATGCAGCCTGTTAGCGGCAAGGGGGGGAGGCAGAAGCGGAAGAGGATGGAAGTGATCCGGGAAGAAGAAGAGGAGGATGAGGATGGCTGAGGTTGAAATGTGGGTGAGGTCTGTCCCAGTCCAGAGTGACGGGAGGAAGGTTTTGATCATGGCCTACGACCATTCGTGGCTGCGGCGTACGCGCGACTGGATGCCTGATATGGGCTTCTTGACCACCATATAGAACATGACAGCCGTGGCTAAGCTGAGAGCGTACCTAGGGGGTCGTGTCAGCGCTTGGAGTAACATGGCAGGATAGGTGCAGGGCTTACCATGTGAAGATATACTGGGTATGATTATTCTTGAGGTTGACGGTCGGCGGTCTCCCAATCGGAATGCCCTTGGGCTCCCTCTCATAGTTGACGAGCAAATCCGGCGCTGTCCATAGCATTAGATACCCCCATTCTCAACCACCATTCAACAGACAACTCACTCATCGTCTCCTCAACCCACACCTCCTGACTCCCCGTCCACCTCGCCATCTCCGCCACATCCGGGAAAAACCACTCCCCCGTCTCCGGCCGATTCACCGGCGTAAACATGTTCCCCTTCGGCGGCACCCGCAGCAACCCCTCGACCACCACCTCCCCCTCCGGCAGCGCCCCCGCCCCCTTCCGGAACCACTGCGCCTTCGTATCCGCCCGGATCCACCCCCTACAGCACAGGATCTTCGACTTGTTCCCCCGCTCATCCGTCCGCTCCAGCGGCGTCACAACAATGTACCCGTTCTCCCCCTCCATCATGCGCGGCCCGATCAGCATCTCCTGGTCGTGCCTCAGCACGCCCCTGGCGTACACCTTGCGGTAGTCGAAGTCGGCGATGGCGGCCGGGTCGATGCGCACGGGCAGCTCGAGCGGCGGGAACGTCAGGCGGTCCTCGAAGCGCGCGATCAGGTCCGTCTTCCAGCCTAGGCGCTGCACTTGCCAGCACCCGAGCGCGAAGGCGGTCACGGGGATGAGGGCGAGGAGGAGGAGGCCGCCGCGGTGGTGCTGCTTGCCGACGCGGGCCATCTTGGCGGGCGCGTCGAGGATGGAGACGAAGTTCGGGTCGAGGCCGTTGGGGGAGGAGGAGGAGGAGTTGGAGGCGTGGCGGCGGGGTTGGAGTTGGGGTTGGGAGTGCAGGCGTTGATGTGGGCGTTCGCGGAGACATTGTGGGCGGGTGGCGGGGGAGAGATGGGAGAGGGAGGAGAATTGGCGCGTGTAGTGGCGGCGGAAAAGGTTGAGGAAGGGGTTGGGTCGCGACATGGTCGCTGGTTTCGCCCGAGTGGGTGTGTAGGAGGGGTGGTGGAGGTTGATGTCGGTGGTGGATGATTTGGATAGATATTTTCCTGATCGGGTTTAGTGGTGTTCTGGGGAACGGAGAAGCGCCTGCGCCACAGCTGTTGTCGTCTTGCTTTCCATTCCCCGTCAACGACATCTCGTTCATCGAAATCTGGATTTGAGAAAATGGCCGAAGTCGAGAATCCGACTAGTTTGGTGGGCGAGGATACGCAATCGGAGAGAAAGGAGTTGTTGTTGAGGCTGGATGAGCTGTTAGAGGAGTACCTGAATATGCTGGACAGGTATCAGAAAGCGCAGCAACAGCTTTCTGCCTTGTTTTCCGACGTAAGGATTCCAATACTAACCGTCTCCTACATTGTGACTAATTGGATAAATAGGGCTTCCTATCTCTTGCTCAAGCCAATTTCAGTAACCATTCCCGAACGCGTTATGGGCAGGACTACTATGATGAGCGCATGCGGGCGCTAAGGAAGATGTAAGATTATCATCCTCTTCATGTTCACCCTTTTTGAAGTCGGTATTGGCCATCTCTGACGAAATTCTGACCAACTGCAGAGATGTTACTGACCATCCCTCGGTCTCATTCACGCCTTTAAGCAGCAAGCCTAGTGTTTCCAAGTCGGATCCTATCTCGGCAGAATCAATAGCCACAGTGGACGAGCTACTAGAATCCTGGACAGAGTCATCCCATCCATCATCGAACGGGAAAGAAACCCCTAGCAACTCTGACTCTAGCCCTTCACATACTCCCGCAGAGCCAAAAGAAGCAGAAGAAAATTCCACAGTGGATGAGAACCCATCCTCGGATCCTATCCGCTGGTTTGGCATTCTCGTCCCCTCAGCATTGCGCTCCTCTCAATCCTCGTTCGTTTCCGCTGTCGAAGGACCCATACCCGAAATCGCCACCCTGATCAATGATATCAGGAAGAAAGAGATAGAGATAGGGAGATTAAGAAAGCAGATACGAAAGATTTAGCATCGCCTGCTCGTGTTGTATTGCTCATCACTTTTCTCCGTCGTCGAGATGTCTCATATCGCACAGTGTCGCAGCACCCCAACATGGGTACGCAGAATCGGCAAAATATCGAAAGGCCTACTTTCGCCCACGGCTATGTTCTCCACGATTCCAGGTCTTTAGCTTGTTTGTATTAGCAATAGCAAAATAATCCTGTTCTGCAGCAAATGTACAATATTACGGCCTTTTGCAGTTCCAAGCCCCATTTTGCGGCGTAGCATGAATGCACAGATGACGTTACCTTGGTGCGCAGTCCATTCTATCTGTCGCTCTGCTAACCTGGCCCCCATGTTTCACCTGTCGCCCGCTTTTGAGGGAATCGATCTGACTGGTCAAGGTTGGGTCAAACGACGATCGAATATGCAATTTATCCACTGTACCATCGCGGCGCAGCATGTCATTGTTAATTGCTGGCTGCACCTGTTTCAAAGGGACGCCCAAGACAGTCTGCTCAGGTTTTGGCGTCGCGAAGGCTCTATTCACTCCGGCTTTGCGATCCACCTCTTTTCTGGGAGATATGGGTTGCACCTAAGTTATCATGGCCATAGAGCGGTTGAGAATGCCTTTCTTATCGAAGCTGAATGGGGACCGCCAGGGCTCAAACGACATTGTCCACAGCCATCCTGAACCCGAACACCTTCACAACCCTCTTCACCAATCCCACTCCACACACGACTCTAAATCTCAGGCAAGATACTCGCAGATCGTCCCCGAAGACGACGAAACTCAGACGCAGAAAGTAAACGAGACACTCACATCCACCGAGTCCACGACGGACGAAATCCCCTGTTACAAGAACGATGACTCTGGGCCCGCACAACCACGCCGTATATTACGGCACCGCATCCGCATCTCCTGGTTGGACTCATGGACACGCGAAGCCCTGAGCTCCGTGCTGGCCGTTGCCTCACTCGCGTCTCTTATAGCTGTGCTTGCGGTATACCGAAACAAACCAATCCAGGATATACCATCTCTAATATCAATCAATACGCTCGTTTCCGTCATCTCTTCCATCATGAAGGCTGCCTTGATCATGCCCGTTGCCGAAGGCAAGTAAACCCGCGACCCTATATGTATATACTTCGCTAACTCCCTTTAAGCAATTAGCCAATCGAAATGGCTGCACTTTAGGACCAGCAGGCCCTTGGTGGATTTTGACAGCGTAGATCAAGCAAGTCGGGGGCCATGGGGTTCCTTGCTCATGGTATGGCGCATGAAAAGCAAGTACGTCTTTCCTTATTTTTTTTTCTGGAAAACTGTCTACCAGAGCTCGTACTAACGCACATGTAACAGATATCTCGTCACGTTCGGTGCTTGGATTACCATCGCAGCACTGGCCATTGACCCATTTTCTCAGCAGGTCATCAATTATCATCCTTGCGAAATAGACTCGAACGACGCCGCATTCATCGCACAAACCAACAACTTCACCGTCCCTCGTGATGACAACTTGACATTGTTCAACAATGATCTTGTATTATCACTCCATGGTGCACTGATGAACACAGAACAGCGACCATCGGTCTCGTTCTGGTGTCCTACGGGTAACTGCACATTCAATACTGATGAAAAGGATGTAGCGTTTTTTGAAACACTGGCTGTTCAGGCTTCGTGCAAGGACGTAACGGATTTGGCGATCCTCGATGAGGTTGGGAGGGATGACCAAAAATCCAGATATGAGTGGTTCCTACCCGAATTCCGCGGCAAGAACAAATCTATAGGGTACGACTCAGTCGCACAGTCCGACATATCCTTGCGTATTCTGCCCAGCAACGGGTCTCCTCGGAACCAGTCAGCCAGCGATGAGATGTCTGTACCCAAACTCACCATTCTCATGCTCCGACGGAGTGAAAGTGCTCAGCGGAAGCCAGAGTTCAAGGAGTGGCGCCAATACGGCCGATTTTTGCAAGACGTAGAACCGCTGGCTGTCGAGTGTCGGTTCCAGGGGGCAGTACAGAGTCTCAATTCGGAAGTTCGACAAAACGTTCTCTCCGAAAGGATCGTTAGCTCGATGGTCATTGACGAAAATGCGGATGTCACCCCTCTCAAGCCTTTCCATGGACACATAGCGAGGACATGGAGAAGATATGGGGGACAACACCAGTGCTCGGTCCCGACGGGGACGGAAGGATGGGCAACAGACTACGTAGTGCACATTGTCAATGGTAGCATTGTTGACCCATCCAAGCCGCAGAACGC
Source organism: Westerdykella aurantiaca (assembly GCA_030412805.1). Lineage (NCBI taxonomy): Eukaryota > Fungi > Ascomycota > Dothideomycetes > Pleosporales > Sporormiaceae > Westerdykella > Westerdykella aurantiaca. Next base: position 5,981,648 of record JASJFJ010000001.1, read on the forward strand.
TATGGGCGGAACGTGGTATAGAAGAGGCTGCCTGTGGCCAAACTCGAGGCTACCTTGGCTTCAAGACTACCTGAACGATATCTTCGGCGAACAAGCCCTTCGGAGCGGGTACCTCGCAGCAGAACTGGACGCCAACCTGGTGGACAAATGGATGAGCAAGCTGCATTCCGATGGGAACGCGAATTTCACCACTGCCGAAATATGGGCGAAGACCGTGGCCACGTCTCTCACCACGACAATCAGGAATTGGGCCTCTATCCCCAACGGCGATGTCCACAATATGGGTGGAGGATATAGTCAAAGAGTGGTGACATGTGTGGGGGTGCAATGGGCCTGGGGGATTCTACCCGCCAGCCTGGTCCCGCTCGCAATTCTCTTCCTTACGCTCACGATACGGAGTGCGCCGGACCTCAAGGCGCGAGGGGGACCTTGGAAGTCATCTAGTCTGGCTGTGCTCTTCCATGGCCTAGATGAAGAGGCAAGGGAGCAGTGTGGGGAAGTGCGTAGTATGAGCGGGATGACCGCAAAAGCGGAAACAATGCAGGTGAAGCTGGCCGATCAGAAGACGGGGTGGCGGTTGACTACTGCTCCGCGTCAGAACTCGGGGTACGTTGTCTGATGCTGTAGGCATTCCAGATGGAACATTGAACTCACCCCGGACTTCTGTGGGTACGCCAGAGTCACCTTGCTGTATAAACTAAAAGTATCGTTGTTGATTTAATGAATAGCCGAGCAATTTGTGTAGTGTTACCATGGCCCCCTTTGCTCGGTTGTGAAACACATGAAGGATCTTTCTTGGGAAGGTGATTTCCGTAAAAGTCTACGTCGGGACACTAATGGCAATAAATTCTGGATACAAACTGTGATGTTAGACGTGTCACTTTTCCTTCCCTCAAATGATCAAATCAAAATCCTGTACCGTCTCTATGGTTCCCCTAAACCCCACTTATAATGTCCCGGTGTCTTCGTGTATCGCTTCCTGTAGTTCAACATCGGCCTTGCAATTGATACACAATCATCCGAACCCGTGAGTGATAACAAAGAGTGATCATGAGACGCACTAAGAAGTTAAGTGGGGGTGTTGCGGCTCAGCAAACTCGATGTCAGTAGCTAGCTTGCTATGCTAGCTAGCTCGCTATGCACCTACGTTATTATCGCTTTTGTTCCAATTATAATATTTTCCCAGGCTGTTAGCGCTCGCTACATAGCCGTTTCTTAAACACGATAGCCGCTCTACTCCTAAAGTTTCTCCCTTTACTTGCAATTATTTCCTCCCTTGCATTAGCAATACCGCACTGGAGAAAGAACAACCTTGCAGCTAGCAATAGGAAAGCCATTAATTTCATTACCAACGATGCTGCAAACCGTCGTCACTGTAGCTATTAGACAAGATGGCAAGCCCTCTGTAGACAACGTTACTGAAACTAGTAGTAAAGGCTCGTTTGCTGTCGGCGCTGAGATGTAAATTGCAACTCTTGGTACTCTAGTTAGCTAGTTCGCGCTAACTGTTGTAGGCAATATAAGTTTTAACATCGCTATTTCTCTCTATTTGGTCTACAGCTAACAATAAAGTAGAATGTCTTCGCAGCGAATTCCGGCTCAAACACAGTCTTTATGTTGGCAATCTCCTAGTTGGACCTAACATGCCTAACTACAGTTGGCTAGCTAGCTAATATTACTAGCAAATTTTCTAACACTCTTGCTGCCTATATAAAGAACAATATAGTCTACTTTAGTACTACAGGTGCTAAAGCTAGTATTTTGCGTGCATCTTTCTCTTCTAAAGGCATTAGCAAGATAGACGTGCTCTGCAAGTTTGACATCAGCTAAACTACGCTACCTATTAGTCCGACCAACATTATGTTTAAACCCTCTTCTCTGCTAACAAGTCTGCGCTCTTTACTACTGTGAAGGGTAACACAGCTGTTAATAACATTAGCTTCCTGTCCGTATTCCCTATTAAGGCATCTGGCAAAGGCAGTACAAGCTTGTTAACGCAGGAAACGCGAAGCTTGCCAGACGTAACAGCCATTATGTTTAGATCATCTATTAATCCCAGCTAGGGAGATAGCCTCTTTGTAACCAACGCTTCTTTTAGTGCCGCAGTCCTTTCCCTTAACAACAAGGCCTAGGCCTCTGTTATAGCAAGGGCGCTGTTAACAGCTAAAAGGCTACATGCTAGGTGACTGTATTAAAGGCAACGAAGTCAGCTTCGTTACAGACGTAGGCGTGAACGACATAATCAAGATGAGCCTGAAGGATGCCAACGTCGTGTCAATGCTCGACGTTTCTGCGAACGATGACCCAGGACTTATTGATCTAAATGAGGGCGAGCAACGTGGTGTATGCGCTGTCTCCTGGTAACGGCACGACTAATGCTGTAGTTACGATTTTGAATGTTTCCGGGGAGCACGGATCCATGAAGCACGCGCAGCGCTTTGAACTAGATGGTGTTGCTTTGGGAGGCTTGCTAGGGCCCCTGGAGCCTTAGGGGCCGCGCGATTTATTTAACTTATATGATACTTGGCAACATTTTCTTTCGCGTTAGGAATCGATTCTTTTCCATATCTTTCCATGGCTTTTCCTCTGCATCCTTCCTTTAGCAGAGGTTCCCCCATATAGTTATACCGGATAATCATAAATGAGAAGGCCTTCTGCATTATTTACCACGCTGGCCTTTTCGGCCAATCGTTTACCGCATGCGAATAGACATGAAGCTCTGCCCGATTAGGAAATTATGATTCCAAACCTTCTTATCTGCCCAAATTGAGTCGCTTGATGAGTCAACCAGTAAAGATCAATGACTAGAGTTCAAATGGAAGATTGAAAGCTTCACAGGCTTGCTGTCACTACCCATCATTCTAAAAAGCTTGTGCTTAGCCGGCAAGAGTTCATGAGGATAATAAAATTCCTCCCATACAAATTAGATAATATATTTGATAGAATGATTTACGTAGTTACTCCGTCTTCGCTGAAAATCTCAAGTTCCTTGGACAAATCCTCCATGGATGGGCGGAGTATATAAGTCATAAGTTTTCCAACACTCTAGTAGCACAAACTCGTGAACAGCTCGAACACTATTACTGAACTGTTGGCCACTTACGCGCTTTCTATATATTCGCAATGTGGTTTCTTACGATCTTCGCCTTCTTACTCGCTGCGCGCGCTCTCGCGCAAAACCAAACAACCGGAAAGCTCGGTGATGCCATGGCAGTTATGAATAACCCCCCAATGGCATCTTATGTTGCCACGTTCCCACGGAAAGGCATGAGCACAGTCAAAGGGAAAGTCACCGCAACGTCGGGAAAAGATGGCTACGGGGTTAAATTTGGTCTGATGCTCCGTGGTCTTCCTGATGAGGGAGGTCCATTCAGTGAGTTTCTGCAGCCAAGAAGCTGAGCTGAACACTCAATTTTCTAACCATACTTCCTCTATCCAGGTTTTCATATTCATGATCAGCCGGTTCCTATGGACGGAAACTGCACTGGCACTAAGGCCCACCTTGACCCCTACCAACGAGGACAGACTCCTGCCTGCGACATGACTATGCCTCAGACTTGCGAAGTGGGTGATCTTTCCGGGAAGCATGGGAAGATTGAGGGAACCAGCGTTTCTAAGAAGTACGTTCAGCTCAACTTAGCCTGTGTACCTATCAAGTGGCTAATCTAACATCCGTGGCAGTTTCATGGACATATACGCAGCCCTTGTTCCAGGTATTGGAGCATTCTTCGGCAACCGAAGCATCGTTATCCATTATGCCAACTCAACCCGTCTGGCTTGCGCCAACTTTACTAGAGATATGATGGATTAGTGTTAGGGGGACAGGGATATCTCCCATGTTAGTGTAGCACAACGTTGGCTATTCTTGATGTAACGTCTGACCGTGCGTCATGGAAAACACAACGTGTCGGGAATATGATCACTGCTGCATTGTTAATCTATAGAGAGGCCCTATAAATGTTGAAATCTCCCTCTAGCGCACAGTCGGTATGGAAGAGCACTGTCAGGTCAATGAACGCCGTGGACTCGCTACGTCCACCTCGAACCCGTGCTATTTGCTAGCACGGCGCACCTCGATGACGGACATAAACCTGCAGCAATCGCAAATGAACCTACCGCACCACTTCCCTTGTCTGAGACCCAGCCTCCATCACCCTGCCAACGCAATGGTTCCCTACGAAGGACCTAGGATAGCTAGAATGGTATAAAGAGGTAGAGCGAGAAATTTAGAGAAGAATGTTTTAAAGATCTTAAAGAGAATCCATACAAGAACCCTGCACGAAGATGTGAATGGGAAAAGCTGATGCAAGAGCTCCTTCCGGAAAGCCACTCTTCAAAACAACAGCAAGAGCGCTCATCTTGTTCCTATTCAACAGACAAGTTCCCTCGTTTATTCCTCGCCTGTCTTGCCCGTTACAGACTAGAGAATAACTTTAAGAATAACTTTACACCGAAGCTGCGAGATTTGATGCATTGATACGACGAATTCAAATGCAAAGAGCCTAGCGATACTGTATACGCGCTCTATAACCTACTTGGAGAGCATGGATAATTCCTTGAAGTTAACTATACTCAAACCCCCGCGAGTCAGTGCATCTCAGTCCTGGAATTCCTTCGGGACTACGAGGGTATGACGGGATCGGAGACTATAGGATATGCCAACTTCCTCTACAATCGTTTTTGTCGAGGGGTGAAACAGCAGAGCATGCACAACGCAGAACTAAAAGAGCTGAGCACTAAATCTTCATTTCACGACTATTCTCTTTGATATCTGCCCGGCGAAAAAGAGCAAGGATACGAGGCGCATTCTCAAACTTCGGGCGCGGACTCCACCTTTAAGAGCACTGCCTAAGCGCTTGATACAGAGGAATCATTCTTGGTGGACAGCCCAGCCATGCGCTGATCAGCCAAAAGAAGATGCCATTCCAGAGGCAGATATTGTAAATCCAGATGATTTGGTATGCTTCAGTGTTTACTGCAACGGGCCAATTAGTGGGTTATCGACCTGTTTAATCAAGGATGGAGATCGTATTTGGCATCCCGAAACGATAAATATGGCATTCGTCATGCGGCCAAAGCCTTCCTTAGACGGACCGCTGTTTGGAATGGCAGGAATCTATCCTAAAACTGACTGTACGGAAAGTAGATGGGAACTCGATATTGCGGAGGAGACCGCGGCTAGATTTTGGTCCGAGAGTCGTCAGGGAATAAGACCGTGCGTGCAAGAAGTTCTTCTCAAGCCCGATAAACTTCTCGATGTAGCATTCTGGGCCGATAGCATTGGGCCAGAAAACAACCCTTCCAATGGTTAGTTCGGACGAATATAGAGCCGTCAAAACATGCAAAACCAGAGGAATCTCACCGCAGTGCTCAAGAAAGCTCACATTCCGCAGTAAACCATCGGTTGACGTCTGTTGAGATGTTGTTAAAGACATCTCCTCTCCTGTTTCAATAGCAGTGCCGAGTGACTAGCCAAAAATAAGAATTCCTGACGGCGGGATTCTTGCAACTTGAAAAGCCTATTTAACAACAACCGTTCAGAATGGGGGCGGAGGAAAGCTACCTTAGGGTAACACAGGATGCCGAACAGTAAGGCTCGGGACACGGTACAGTTCCACATGTGCATTCTCAAGGAGGAGGGTAAACCGATGATGCTGGCGTCATCTGAGGATGCTGGCGTCATGGGACTCTAAGGATGCTGGTGTCAGCCGAACGTGCAAACTTACGGTGCGAGGCGGCGTAGCGCGTTGGACCACTGCGTCGGTAGTCTACACGTCGATGCGAGCGGGTGAAAGTAGTAAGAGTAATGTCTAGGTAGAGAAATAAGTGGAGAAAAAACAATAGTTGGAGTAGGGGTTGGCTGAAAGGCTGGTAGCTGATGCAAGGCTTGACCAGAAATAGGCAAGAGGTTAAGCGACATTAAATTAATGTAACCACCTAGACGATGATTAATGATTATACATACATCTGATGCTAGTTTCTCTATGCAATGGGTATCGAGCATTATGTGATTCAATTAAGAAGTAGTCGAGTCCAGATATAAATACTCCGACCCTTTTCTTCCTCTCTACTACTCACCACAACCCCACCAGAACACACCAAAAGACAATCCTCTAAGTCAAGCCATGCACGCCTCCGCCATTGCTTCGTCCCTTATCCTGGGCCTCCTGGTCCAGAGCACTACTGCGGCCATCTCCTACGGGAAATCGAGCGCCAACGAACCCAGTGAGTCTTCTCTAGCTCCTTAGAATGCATCCCGGACTGATAACAATCTCAGTTGCCTGGATCGAGGGCCAGTCTGAATGCCAGTACACGCGTATTGCCGGCTCGGGTGCCAATCCATGCGGAACCCGTTTCAAGCTCTCCAACGGCTTCACCTACTTCTTTCAGGGTTGCGGCGGTGCGGGCCTCACGCTCTTCAACAATGATGGGTCGTTCAATGCCAACTGCTCCCCCTCTACGAAGAACCTAGCCTGTGGCGTCAGGCAGGAATGGAGGTGCTAGAAAGCCACAGGATCCCGATACAAAAGCGTAGACAGAGGCGAAACACCACAGTCTTTACCAAGTTCTTCACCATTTTCTTCATGTAACCGACAGGGGATGTGAGGTACACTACGCTTTCGGATTTGTCAGCCTCTGAGGCCTACGCACTTTGAAGTCAGGTTTCAGGGAGGCGGGTGTGCGTGTCACGGTACATAGAAACTTGGCTTACACAATAAACAAGAGTACACTCGTTTTTTCAGCCCAGTATATACTATGTCTCACGCAGCAAACGTTCCCTGCACTCGCATATTAGCAAGACAACATACTAGATCCTAATGCTATGCCCTTCGTACCTTAAGCCCTAATACCAAGCCGACAAAGGACTATTACAGAGTTTTATCCGATTTGCATTCTCGACCCGCTTTTAGGCTGTACATATACCTGTGCAACGTCCTAGAAAGATTTTCTAATAAACTTGTTTAGCACTATATAGAAAGATTTTGTTAATAGCGTTTATAGAAAGAAAGTCTGTTGCAGACTAATGCACAAATTTAAAGTAGCCTGTGTCCTCTCGCAAAGTAAGGAACGATCTGCAGAGGCAAAGAATCGCTTGCATAGACTTCAAGTTGTCAATGCTCTTAAGCTGCTTAACGAGTGCGACTAGTTTAGCAATTGTTACGGCACGTTTAATAAACCCTAATTATTAAAAGAAGTATGAACAATTTATATATATAAAAAAGATTCCTAAAAATAAATATAACAAAGCGACTACAATGTCATGTGACGGGCGATTGGTCTAGTGGTATGATTTTCCCTTAGCATGGGAAAGGTCCTGGGTTCAATTCCCAGATCGTCCAATTTTTCCTTTTTTCTCAATTTATTCTAACTTGCATTCCTTTTGCAAGAACTTTTCGGAGACCCCCAAGATCCCCCACTTAGGCGTACGCAGTCGTGACCTAGAGTACTACCAGGATGCAAACTACGGCTGTGACCAAATATACTCAGTCCCCCATCCAAGCGCAGCTCTACGCATCCTAAATCCGAGAGATTGGCGTGTAGGGCGAGTTAAGTAAAAATAGAAAGTGGATGGGGTCGTAGGGAGGGAGCCTGAAGTTGCCTAATTTCTTTCCCGCTGTCCCTTTTCTGTGTTCGCCTGCAGCAACGTGGTTCCACTTCGGGCTACGGCAAAAGTTCAAATAAATATTGACTGACAGACCAGCTCGCCTGCTAAGGGAACCTCCCCAAAGACATTCTACCCCTCCATCTTCTCAGCCTGAGTCCACGGCCTGCAGAAATGGATGTTGAGCTATGCATTGAGCTCCACAACGAAATTCTCCGGCATGGATGGATTGGCCACGGCAACGATCCCGCACAGTTTGAAGGCAGCTGCCCCACCTGGACAGAATACTATGGTCATGACGCCGAAGGAATCCGCCCTGATATCAGCGCGGAGCTGTACGCGTTTTTGTCCGGTGCTCGTGATATCGATATGGACAAGCTTTACTTTTTCTACTGGGTTTCTGAGTTGAGTTGGCCGGCGGCCTTGTTTCAAAGGGAATACATAGTTGGCGCCTTGCATATGGACATTGAGGATCCGGGTCCAAACCGCTACCTTCTTCTCTATTGGATGAGACACGATGTCAGCCATCGCCTAGGACTGATGTAGGCTGAAATATCCGTCCGAAAGAACGAATAGATCGCTAACCGCTCTCAATCTCGTGCGATAGTTTCGACCAGAAGACAAGCCTAGCCATCCTCTGTCCGTCTTTTGAGGAGACAGGTATTATACTTAACGGCCGTATGCCGTGGTATCCGTTGGACAGAGTCCTGCAGGCTTGGTTGGATATGATCCGCAGCGGCAGTGTGCAGGCCGTACCGGAAGACCAAATGGGTGACGATGATGGCAGCCTCCCGTGGATTATCCACCCATGCAGCGAAATCATGATTCAGCGTACAGTTGATGCTTTTGACGGACTGGTCCACTCTATAGAGGCTCGCCTCCCAGATGCCAGTGATTCCAGGGGCAGTAGCAAAATTGCTCGTGGTCTGCTGGACGAAGATGCCCTCCGGCTTGCCGTGGAGAATCGGATCGTTGATGGACGCGGCTTCGCATTCGAGTTCCTCCGGCGCGTGCGACGACCTAGCTTTTCAAAGATAGCACCTGGCCTGGAAGTCCCCACTGCATCCAACTTGACCGCACCCCTTTTCGCGAACTCGTCTAACATCCCACCCCTGCTGTTGTTTCGTTCGAGTTCGATAGTGGAAGAAACGATAATGGAAACAGGGACTTTCCGAGTTTCGGGGCCATATGACCACCGTCGATCTGGCTGGGGTCCAAGGTACAACGCAGGGTTGTACTTGTTCCCCAACCGGTTCGAGGATGAGTTCCAGTTCATTCTCCCCTTTCCTATCGGCGCCAATGGCTATGCTCGAATGAGTGACGGTTCACGGTTTTGCGAAGACACAGAAGAACCAGACCCTAAGAAAGCACTGAGGGGAATAGATACGTGGGCAGACCTGTATCGACCTGGTTATCAGCCGTTCGAGGATACGAGGGAGCATAGGCTAGTTACCTTGTTGGAGAATTGGCGTGAGAGAATCGAAAACGGAGATTGGGAAATCGGCGAAGATGGGGTCGAGGGGACTATGGATGTGTTCCGGGAGGCTGATACGGAGCATGGATGGCAGAAATATGTGTTGCCGGTTGGCTAGACAGCAGTGTATGAGTAGAAAGGGTGATTCTTCAGTAATCTTCAGCCCTTTCTTTTGAAATACTTTCAGGGAAATCACCATGGGCAGACAACGTTGGGACGCACACTTCCGCTCATCCCAATTTCCAATTGTTCGATTTCATGGACCTGAATGATTCCATTATTTCATGTGGTGTGCTATACCTGCCTTATTTGTTGGCTCCAAGTTCCAAATCTTCGTGGTACATTTTGGGTAACAAATCTAGTACAGCACATCAAAATCGCGATAACGTACTAGTTTGAAAGAGCCTGTTGTAAACCTAACTTGCGGTATATTTGATACGGCTGTACTATAAGATCTCTCAAAAAGTACCAAATTCATGGTGTGGCAGTGAAGAACCGAGAACACTATCAGTGTAGCCGGCCTGCTTAAAAGTGCGTATGGCGGGACTCCCTTGTGATCTTGCGGGAAAGTCAAGAGTGGAATACCAATATAAGATGCCACTTCAGCAACACAGGTGATTTATGGAGTGGCCTAGAAATTTTAACGGCATGGAATATAGGTTGATCCTGCCGCCTTTACATTCCAGGATGCATGGAGTTGGCTAAATGTCCTAACTAAGTCCTGCAGTAATGCCATATCTAGTTAAAGTTTGATACCGGGCGAGCTAGCATCTGTTGCAAGTCCCGGAAAAGACCCATGAAACTGCTGCCACCGCGTCTCTCTGCGGCGTGTACACTGCATGATACGCTGTTTTACCGGTTAAGGCAGGAGCACATGGTGAATTGAAACCCCTTTCCGTCCACTATAACGGTTGAGAAGGCGGGGGAATAACGTTGAAGGACTTTAATAGAAGTTTGCCCTACTAGAGTGAAAGAAGCTGGCAGAAAACGGTTCACGAAATCAGATATGTGCCCATACGACGATGGCGTTGGAGGGAAGGGCGGCCTGTTGCGGAAGCCTTAGGTGAGTCGACCCTGAGCGACATGCAGCGGGGTGAGCTATATGAACGACTGGTGGGTGGGTACGAAGAAGAGGAAGATGACCTGGGACCAGAAGGTCGGAAGCGTAGGGAAGCGATAATACAGATGATGATTGAAGCGACGCGATATCAAGATGAGCAAGAAGTACGACAAACGACCGGGGTGGAAGAAGCCCGGAAAGACCCGCACGATGACCGCCAGCGCCGCCTCGAACGACGTGAACAACGACGCCGCTTGGATCAGATAGCACACCTCTATGTAGAACATGCGCAACAGTACAAAGCACCCAGGGAGCGAGCCTCTCAGAGGTTCGGACGACGAAGTCGGAAGGCCTCATGACGAAGAGGAAGGCGATCCGCACCATTCAGCAGAGAATGATGGGGGAAAGCGTCGTAAGCTGAACTCGGACCATCCAGAGCAGACGGTGTTTGCAGCCCGTACGAAAACGAATCCTATCGTGCTTGACGGAAAACACTTTGAAGACGTCTGGAAATGTGATGTATGCGACGAAGAATACGACGTAGAAAAGTTCCCGACGATAAGCGCATGCACACACGAGCCTGATGCCTGCCCAAGTTGCCTCGAAAATTCAATCAATGCACAGTTGGACGACAGAGGTTGGGATAATATTGGTTGTCCAAGTCAGCACTGCGATGTTATTCTCCAGTACGAAGATCTCCACCGCTTGGCAACACAGGAAACATGCCTTAGGTGAGCTAGCTAAATTTTTGTCGATCATTTGCACTTACCAAAAAACTAGATATGATGAGGCTGCTCTGCAGAGCGCCCTTGCTGCAGATCCCGACTTTCGCTATTGCCAACGCCCGGACTGCGGCGCTGGCCAGATCGATGAGAACGGCGCGGAGGAGCCCATCTTCCGCTGCATGGAATGCGGGTTTCGCCATTGTGTCATCCGCAATATTCCATGGCACGAGGGTGTGACCTGCCCGGATTTCGACAAGCAAGGTGAGGAGGGTCGGACCCGGATTGCAGAGCACCAGCGTCAAGAGGAAGCAAGCTTGGCTTGGATCAGCAGTTCGACAAAAAAGTGCCCTGGATGTGGGTGTAACATCCAGAAGATCGGTGGCTGCGACCATATGACCTGTAGGTCTGCTCCTCGGCCCGAAAATTCCACTTTCTACAGGTAGACGATGCAAACACGAGTTTTGTTGGATATGTCTGGCGCCTTACAGGCCGATCCTTACGAATGATAACCGCAGGCATAATGAGGGTTGTCCTCACCATGCTTAGGTTAATTGGTAGAAGAAGCAGGAGGCCATGGGGGAGATACTTGAAGGGGATGTGGACCACAAAGTCAGAGCCGAGACGAAGACCCGGGTGACGGGGAAACTGGCCGTCTGACTGAGGAATCTTTGCTCTCTTTATTGCAAGTATCTAAGGGAATTATAAGCGTATACTCATAAGATTGCTGTACTGAACGTAGTGATAGAGCGAGGCTCTATTGAAGTGTCGTACCTACACCATGGCTTTATAGGTCTAGAATTATGCCTAAGCTACTCGTGGGAAAAGAGCGAGATTTAATCTGCCTCATGGCGATGAGGGCCTAGAGGTCATGAACCTCTCTACTCGGTTCATGGGTGAAGTTTACAAAATTGGCAGAACCATGTTGGTGAGTGGTCGTTGGATTATGGTTTGCTTGGCATGATGAAGCCGTTCCATTGGCTGCAGAAGTCAGGAACGCAAATGCAACTTTTTCCTTTCCGAAATGAGTGTCAACAAACATATCTCCACACCCCCGTCCAGCTCTTGGAGCGTCAATTGACCGGTTGCAGACGTCTGCATGTCCACATGGTCTTGCTGTGAGGTTTTTGGCTTCTTCTTCCCCTTAAGTTAACTTCTCTTCGTCCTAAAACAGTCCGCCTTCGATTCCGGCGCGGCTGCGGAATTCCTCCCGCCCAGAGACGAGAACCCCCCTATTCGGTTGGAAGACGCTTCACCAGAGAACACAGCAACCATGTCGGAGCGAGTGACCAGATCGCAGACGGGCAAGACCCCGAGGTGAGCGCCGCCCTTGCTGGACCATTGGGACCTCAAACATGTTGCTAATGCCCAGTAGGAAACCAATCAACCCTGGTTTCGTCGAGACTCCCGGCCGTCGCAAGTCGTCGCGCAAGTCTGTCTTGATGGATCGCGAAGACTCGGAGACGCCTGAGCCATTCCCGTCGTTTACGGGAGCGAAGGAGAATGGGCATAATGGTGCTGCGGTCAACGGAAGTGCGCGGAGCACGGGTGTCGCGAACGGGAATGCGAATGGACATGCCAACGGCAGCGCGAATGGACATGGGAACGGCAGCGCGAAAGCCTCCTCTTCCGTCGAACAGGACAAGATCAAGACTCTGGACAATCCAGCCATCGACACCTCCGAGAAGCGCGAATTCGGCGGTTCCCTTGGCATGACCGCCATGATGATCGGGTTCCCCGCGCTCATGTACTATATGTGGGCCGGGACTGTCATCTATGATGGCAAGATTCCTCGTCCAGTGGAAGGAGAGACTTGGGGCGATTTCTTCTGGCATCTGGTTTACTTGGTCAAGACCCAGGCCTACCCGACACGCCAGGCATGGACAATATACTGGGGCTTTGGACTTGTGCAGATGGCATTTTACATGCTTCTCCCCGGTGTATACCGCAAGGGCAAGCCTCTCCCACATTTGGGCGGGAAGCAGTTGACCTACTACTGCTCCGCCATGTGGTCCTTTTACACGTCCATCGTCATTGCGCTGACTGTGCATTTCACTGGTATCTTCAAGATTTACACCGTGGTTGACGAATTTGGCCCGATAATGTCGGTCGCCATCATCTCCGGCTTCATCGCTTCGTTCGTTGCATACTTCTCTGCCTTGGCGAGGGGAGCCACTCTTCGCATGACCGGCTATCCTATTGTGGACTTCTTCATGGGCGCCGAGCTGAACCCCCGTCTTTTCGGCCTTTTGGACTTCAAGATGTTCCTTGAAGTACGGATTCCGTGGTTTATTCTATTCTTCTGCGCCCTGGGTGCCTGCTTGAAGCAGTACGAGCTGTACGGGTATGTCAGCGGAGAGGCGTTCTTCCTGCTCCTTGCGCAATACCTGTATGCCGGCGCATGCTCCAAGGGCGAGCACCTCATCATCACGACGTGGGACATGTACTACGAGAAGCTCGGCTTCATGCTCATCTTCTGGAACATGGCGGGTGTGCCTTTCTCCTACTGTCACAGCATCATGTACATCGCCAAGCACCACCCCTCGGAATATCGCCATTCGCCCATCTTCCTCACCTTCCTGATTGTTTCGTATCTGGGTGTTTATTACGTCTGGGACACGACCAACAGCCAAAAGAACCAGTTCCGTCAGGAGGAATCCGGTGAGGTGTTCGAGCGCACGACGTTCCCTTACTTCAAGTACGGCAAGATCCACAATCCCAAGTTCATCCAGACGAAGCACGGAAACAAGATCCTCGTCGATGGGTGGTGTAAGTCCCTCACTCTACTTCTAGAACATGCACAAATCCTAACAAATCACTAGATGGCAAAGCCCGCAAGATCCACTACACATGCGACCTCTTCTTCGCTCTGTGCTGGGGTCTCATCACGGGTTTCCATTCCGTCTTCCCCTGGTTCTACTCCGTTTTCTTCTTCGGCATGATTCTGCATCGTGCGAACCGCGATATCAAGCGCTGTCGCGAGACGTATGGGGAGGCGTGGGAAGAGTACACGAGGAGGGTGCCATACCTGTTCATTCCGGGAGTAATTTAGTTTAATCCGAGGAGGTTTCTCGAGACCTATATAAGCGGTAAGAGTGAGATTAAGATTGGAGGATATATTGTCTAATTTTGAATATTCGTTTGTAAGTTTTCTACTCGTTCTCGAGTTTGTTTCTCTTTACGATTGTGTATTGTTATCCTCCTTCTCTTTGCTTTCGAGAGGGAAGGGTTGGTATTAGTAGGTGGGCGTTCAGTACGCAGCACACGAGGAGATGCGATAAGTATTCATAATGCAAAGTGATGAGGAATGTTCATTGAAAATACCAGAGACGGGAAATTTGACGACATCAAATCGTGTTGTCGAATGTGGTAGTATGTAACATTTTGTTTCGGCAATTCGCGTTTCCGCAAATGTGCCCAGTCCAACCTTAAATATGTTGCTTGCTCTTAACGCTTCGACGCATCGTGGGCACCTCCATCTCTCACCCAATTATGAACTTCATGGACCCCCATGGCTGGGCATCCATAGCATACATATGCGACTCAACCATTCCCCCTCCTAGATCAGCACCCCAGGCCCCGCTATAGTACACATATAATACATCTCTTCCATCTAATCCTTCCGCTGTTCTCTGGGGAATCGATACTGTGCAGGCAACACCACCGGTCTCCTCTGAGCCTTCGCGAACGCCTGCGCCGCCATCGCCGAGCTGTCCGTCCGAATCGTGGTACCGATGGCCATGAAGAACCTATGAAGCGCGCAAGTTAGCGTCGTCCTCGTGGATGTGATGCGGCCGAGACATATGCCCTCGACGCAGGAAAGTAGAAGGCATACCCAAAAGTCGCCGCGGAACCCAGCATGTACTGTCCCAGTGTGCGCATCATGCCGTTAGGCCCGGGGCCGTAGCGTAATATATTCGTGAAGCCTGATTTCAACTTGTCAGCCGGCACATTCCCACGGGTATGAATTGCGACAATCGAGGATGGAGAACCGTGGAGGAGAGAAGGGCAGGGTACCCACCAAATATGAAGCCAATGATCAAGCCCACAGCTATCCCATGTCAGTATATAGCATACGGAGCTCCGGATCAATCGCGGACGTACAGCCTCCCATCATCCCACCCATCTTCACTGCTCGGCGTTAGCTATTCCGGCCCTAACGTCCATGACAACGGGTAGGTACGCTACGTTTGTCGAAGGTTGAGGGGCCATGTTGGCCGCCGGGGATGCTTCCTACGGGTACGGGCATGGCGACGGGAGATTTGATGAGAATTGAGGGGTGGAGAGCGACGGAGAAGTCCTGGAAGTTCCGATGGGTTCCAAAGCTTGGGATGCGGTGCTCGGCAGCGAAATGCCAAGATATGGAACCATGCGTGAGAGCCCGGTCACGTGAAAGCTTGGAAAACCCGTGGAAGCGGAACAGCGTCGATGCAGTGGAATGTGCTCCTATTTACGTGAGGACGTGCCAGAATTTGCAGTGGGACATTCCATAGTGAAAATATACTGTCCTCGTTGTCGAATCCCGTGCGCGTCTCCGCTTACATCTCCAGGGCTCCACTGCGGCCAAGCGATTGACAGCGGACGTCCAGCCAGTCAGAGCGAGCAACGCTGGGGAGGAGGACAAGGCCAGACGAGACAACCACCCGTTGACCCTCTCCGCTCTCACGCAGATCAGATTCCCTACGCCCTCCATCTCTCGCGCTCACGACCCTCATCGCCCTCCCCGCCGCAGTAGTACCGTCTCCCGGATCCTGCTTCGCTCCAGTCCGACTTGAAGCCGCAGAGGCACCGCGCCCGCTGCGCCCCAGACTGCTCCCTGCCCCTTCACGGCCAGCACACGACAGTCGATCTGCCCCCGACCCTGCGCCTCTTCTGCGTGTCTGATCAACTGAGAACTCCTCTGCGGCGCATGCGAGCGTACCCGGCGCCGTTTTCGCTCTGCCGTCGTCGTCGTCGTTGTCCGTTGCAGCAGTCCAGATCCCGGAGCCGAAGGTCACGTTGTTGGGGCGTTCATAAGCGCTCTGACATAACATAAAAAGTGACGCCAGAAGTACACCCTCCGCAAGACATCATCCTCCTACCCCCTCCGCTCCCGGAAGCTGCCGCCCTGTCGCTCACTCGCTCCTCCGTGTCAATGACGGCCGTCGCTCCTCCCCCGAATTTCCAGAACATATCGCGCCAGGGATGGAGCGGGTCTAACGGCGTTGGAGCTGCCGCCGCCGGCCCCAACGGTGTGACTCCTATGAGCAGTGACGACTACCGCCAGATGTTCATGCCACGCAAGAGTATCCAACGCTCAAACTCCTCCTCATCACTTAACTCCAACGCCTCTTCGAGTACTGCCATACCCACCTCGTCAGCGCAGACAAACGGTGTCGGCCCGGCACCTGCAGGCGACGCGTCAACGTGGGCTGCGCGGAAAAAGTCCTCCAGAGGGCTGTGGCCAGCGTCAAAAACAGAACCGATATCTGGCTTATCTACTGCACGGGCCCCGTCCATCGCATCTGCTAGTTCAGGTCCGTCCGCCGCATCGGCAATGACAGCCTTGCATACGCCTGCGCCCATGGTGCCGTCGCAACAGAATGGAGCGGTGCAGAGTGCGCAGAATGGGCCCGGAAGAGCGCAGGCACAGGAGAGCAGTGCCATCTTGCACCTGACGCCTATGAATGGCACGTTCGACCGCAAGACTATTACCGTGCCCTTCTTCCCCGACGTGCTACGAATCGGTCGCCAAACGAACAATAAGACGATTCCCACGCCCATAAACGGGTTCTTCGACTCGAAGGTTCTGTCAAGACAGCACGCTGAGATATGGGCCGATCGCACTGGCAAGATATGGATAAGAGATGTCAAGTCATCGAATGGTACCTTTGTGAACGGCCAGCGTCTGTCACCCGAGAATCGAGACTCCGATCCGCACGAACTGAAGAAGGGCGACATGTTGGAACTCGGAATCGACATCGTTAGTGAGGATCAGAAGACGATAGTTCATCATAAAGTTGCTGCACATGTGGAGCATGCCGGTATTTACGCCAATACTGGAGGCAACTTGATGGACCTCAACTTCGGTGATATGGATAATGTGCAGATGCAGAATCTTGTCGGCGCAGGAGGGCAGCAGCAGTTGCCGAGTATGCGAGGCAGGAATCTGAGTCAGGGTTCCATGAACGCGGCGAGAATGCAAGCTGGCGGAGGGCAAATGGTGAATAGCGCGGCTGCTATGCAGCTGCCCAGACACTGGTTACAGCCTATCACTATGGAGCAGGTTGTCAAGAAGCTCAATGTAAGTTGCATTACATCGGTTGATATACTCTCTACTCACGATGTTCAAGGCCGAGATCAAAGCCGCCAGGCAGCAATCTCAGGATCTCCAACAAACTCAACACTACATAAGCGCCATGCTCTCCGCCGAACCTAAGAAGGAGAACAGCAAACAATCTGTCAAGTTCTCCCCGGTCAAAGACATTAAGAATAGATTCTCTGAACCCCCTGCGCCTCCTCCGCAGCAACCGCTTCCAGAGAAGCCAGATGGCCCCTCCCTCCGTAGGTCAGACACGGAGCGGCCGATCGGCAGTAGTTCACCTTCCAGAACGAACTCTAGGATTTCATCGTTAGCTGAGGAGCTGAGCTCTGCCAGGAAGGAGATCGAGGCACAAAGCTTGAGAGTACGGGATCTGGAGGCCTTGTTGAGCGAAGAAAGGCGGGCCAGAGAAGATGCAGAGGAGAGAGCGAATCGTCTTGAACGCGAGTCACACAAGGATAGTCAAGCGGCTGACAAGAAGCCCGACGAAGACCTCACCGCAAGTACTTCCACCTTGGTGCCAGAGGGTGTCGAAACATCAAAAGACGACGCAACATCACCCAACATCGTCGATCTTGCTACCTCTCGTCTCCAGCATCGCCTTGAAACCATGATGGCCGAAATGAACGAGATGAAGCAGCAGATGGAGATTTACAAGAAACGAGCCGAGGATGCCGAAGCTGACAGCGCTGTGCACCGCAAGTCCCTCGCGGAAATGATAGAAAAGATCCGGCAGGAAGATGCGAAGAATGTGGCCAGAGTCGCCCAGCACAAGGCCCGCAGTGAAGCAGATGCTGTATCGACGTCCTCGACACTGGCGGAGGATGAGGTTCAGGAGTATGAGGATACGGAAGAAGGCGAGATCCCCATCATGAATGGAAAAGACTTCGAGCTCGAGTCCCCTGGTGGCTTGCTCCACCGAGTCGGCTTGCAACACGGTCGTCCTGAAAAACAGGATGCAACCCAGACGCTCACCAGGGGCGCAAACCCCTTAGCAACGCGTCAGTCCAGCCAAAATGGCCTGGTACTGATGCATGGGGCGCCAGCGGTTTCGATCTTGACGGTTGTGGCACTAGGGGTGGCGGTCATGGCTTGGTTGAATTCTTATCCCAAGGTCGAGCGCTGAAGCAGTTCGCAGTGAATTATCGCACGACTGTAAGATCTATATACCCCTGCCGTTGTGATGGGGATTCAAGCACGTTGGAGACATGCAGCTTCGTGCTGACCCTGCCTGATTTGTAAGGGGCATACCCTCGGAGACAAGGCCTCGATATCCAAGGAGCTATTTGCCACGAGATTACGCGACAAGACCTCACTCTTCACCTCCTTTCACCGTTTAGGCTTGGCATACTCTTGACCTGAGAAAACCCCTGGTCGGAACGGAAAAGCTCTCCATGAACAAAAGCAGCCTTCAGCGGCATACGCCATGCAGAAGCTACTCTGCCCACAACAACGGACACATTTTTTCTTTATTATTCAGACTGCGGTCGTTAGCATTGCTCATTGCTGACTCACTTTTCTTTGCGCATTCTGGAGCGCGCGGCGTTAATTATGGCGATGATTGCTTTGGTGGGATGGAATTGGCGGGTATATCTGGGCTGGATGGGGGTCTTTCACTGGGACTATCACTGGGGTTACACTCTTCGGGACTTGTTGAACCCTATCCTGCCGTGTTATACAGGCCTGGGAGATTGAAATTGTCTTTCTCTCGGTTTCCATTCCTTTATCGATCCCCTTAACTTCTTCTTTCCTTTTTGGAGGCTTTCTCTGTACGAACTGAACAGCGTGTTCTGCTTTCCTTTGTCAATGTGCGTCGGAGCGTCGGAGCGTCGGAGCGTCGGAGCATATGGAATGAACAAGTTACGACGGAAGGGTGCCGTCGGGGAGCGGAAAGTAAGGGGTCTGGGGAGGCAAAGGTAAATGCAAGGGAAGTAAGGTGAAGGGGCTGGTAGCGATGGTCTTCTTCGGTACATGAATTCATTTGGCCCAAGAGGTTCTATGTGACACCCACACGTCCATCGTCCGTTCGCATGCTGTTATGAAGCTGATGTGTGTGCCGTGAATGTCTTTCCTCTTTTAGACACGATGAGGGGTATCTCTGGTTTCTCTCCTTCTATCTAGGGAATACTGGAGGCGTGCGGCCTACAACTCTGGCCATGTCACACCGACCAGATAGACACGGTTATGGTGCTTAAGGTACGTATCCGTGTCTCCGGCACGTCGTCTGGCGGTATAACAGCCTGGCGCGACTTCCTGGTCTTCTCCGCTTGACCCTTCTCCCTCCCCCCGGCCTCTCCCTGCTCACCCTCCGCTCCCTCATTCTCATCCCCAGCGACATCGCTCATGTCCACATCGCCCTCTTCGACCATGTCTCCCCCCTTCGCAGGAAGCACCTCGATATCATCAATAGCCTTCACATTCCCCATGTGAACCCTGACCCCGCAATCACTCTGGCCCTGAAAGTACACCCCGATTTCCAGTGCGCGGGGTATCGCGCGGCCGGTCGCCTTGACGTAGACGCACTCCTTCTCCTTTCCTACCGCCGTCCGAGCACCAGCAGATGTGAAATCCGCGATCGCGTCTTCGACGTCCCGCTCCGTGAGTGTGCCGTCGGCGACGAGCGGCATCGCTCCCGCACCTCCTCTTCCGCCCCTTGGCCCAGCGCCTGCTCTAGCCGTATGAATTCTCCCTTTTCCTCTGCCCCCGTATGCATTTCGCGCCCGGCCCAGGACAGCGGCGGTTGCTTGTTCCTCGCGCTTCTTGATCTCGGATAAGAGCCCGCGGATGCGTTTTACGGCGGAAATGAATTGAGAGGTGGCGGTAATGTAGACTGTTTTGGGGGAGGAGGCGGAGGAGAAGGGGCTGGGTATGGCAGGGCGGTGGAGGCGTCGGGGGGTTAGGGCGGTGTCTATAGTGATGGTTAGCTTTTGGGTGATGGCTAGCAAAGGTGGGAGGGAGGTGGGATGGGGAATGAGATTGGGGAATGGGGTTGGGGAATGGGGGAAACGTACTTGGTGGCAGGCGAGGGAGCTTCTGTATCTTCTTCTTCTTCTGTGTGGTGGAGGTTGGGATGGATTGAGTGGTGATGGGTCGCGGAGGTGGTGGCATTTGAGCTTTTTGTGTTATATCGCTTTTCCGTGATTTATCGTGCATACTCTCGGAGCTCGTAAGCTTGCTAGGGGCTGTACTCGAGCTGTCGCCAGAGTTCCCAGGTTGCGGTGGTGTTGTTGTGGATGGTGTCTGCTCCTGCGCCTCTGCCTCTATGTTGGATTGTTGGGGCTTCTCTTTCCCGCTGCGCGTTCGCTTTTTACCCTGTTTTGTCTTCTGGGCTGGTGTCATTGTGAAAGGAGGCAACTGAATATAGCACGCGTCGGTTTCGTACTTTTGCACATATACCTGGACACTCGGGGAAGACGTGTGACGTTCCAAATTTCCTCCGCAGCCCTGCAGTTCCGCAGTTCGTTATCGATAAGCGTGTGCAGGGGTCCAGGAGCGATCATACCCCGAGCTATATATTATTATATTGAGACATGATGCAATATCTACTACCCATCACCTCCGTCTACGCCGCAAATACCATGTTTCGATAGTAAAGCTACAGGAATTTACGCCCTGATCAGCTCTCTTCGTCTCCTCCCAGCCCGATGCGGCCCCTCACCCTCACACATCTCCACTTCCGCTCCCCAATTCCTTACCACACGGCGTCCCGCCTCCAGGAACACCTCGTGTCGCGCTTCCTCTCCCACAAAAGGTCCCCCGATGAGTTCCCGGCTCCACCTCCCTACATCATAACCGCCGAATTCAACCCCGTCTATACCTGCGGTCGCAGAGAAATTGGCACCGTCTCCTCCTCTCAGCAGGACTTCCTCCGCGCCGATGGCCGCGCCGAATTCGTAGAAGCGCTAAGAGGAGGGCAGACGACGTTCCACGGCCCAGGTCAACTGGTCGCGTATCCAATTATCGATTTGCGCACGCATAAACTCACTCCTCGGAGCTATGTCTGCCTTCTGGAAAAGTCCCTCATAGCGACATGTGCGCGCTACGGCATCAAAGCTATGACGACGGAGAATACTGGCGTCTGGACGACTCCCGATGACAAGATCGCCGCGATAGGCGTGCATATGAGACGGAATGTGACGAGTCATGGGATAGGGTTGAATGTGAATACGGATCTGTGGTGGTTTAATCGGATTGTGGCGTGCGGGCTTGAGGGGAAGAGAACGACGAGCTTCGAGAAAGAGGGAGTGAGAGGAAAGACAGTTGAGGAGGTGGGTAAGACTTTTGTGGAAGAGATGGTGGCCAGGTTAGAAGGAGTAGGGCGAACGGAGACGAGGGACGCGGACAGTTTCATGGAGGAGGTGGGGGAGGAATGAATGCCGCGATGGTGGAAATTCATGATCTCGTGTTTAATGCTGGGAATGGGGACATCAAAATGTCACCGGACAAGGCCGATGGCTATAAGGCCCAGGTACGTTTGTAGTGGCTCTGGATGCTTCACTTATCTAATGGGGACCCAGTTCACTGCACGATGTATTGCACATATCACATAAGAAGCCTGGACAATTGGCAACTTAGATTTGCCAGCACAGAACCTCAATCGATGCTGGCGCCACCTTGTGGCTAATTAACAATCACATTCGGGTTCGACTACTGAACTATCTGATCTGCGAGGCCCATATGCTTACAATCACACCCGGCTCTACTATATCCTGAACAGCATGCGAATTGGTCTAAAATACCAGTTTCTACAGACTTATACTAGGTTTAAGGATTATGAAGCTACGCCTGTGTCGATTTAGAAGTCTCGTCCTATTTCCGCATACCACCAGTTATCACGTCTTCGCTATACATGGTTCAGTTTAGTCAGTTCATACCACAATCCTATCGTCCATTTCCGTCCGTTCTATCTCTTTGACGATCTTTCCAAGAAATCCAGTCACTCCTTTGGGATCCACTTTCTGCCCTTATACCGAAGCCCAGGCTCTCGTTTACCATGTCAACTCCTACTCGACGATCGCGACTCGAAACACCACCAACAACACATGTCCGCAACACAAGGCCATTGCGATCCACACAGGGTTCCCGAGCAGCCACATTTCCTTTGCGATCATGAATTCAGGTTCCCAGAGCTACCCCGCAGTGGGCCAAAGGGCCCCGCAACAATGCCCTTTCAGGGGGTGTATAAGATGTGTGCGAGGCGACTCAGTTATGGATCCGGAAAATAGGACGTGCCTTATTTGATCCGAGGGAGGACTTATAGAGTCGTTGCGCCTTGCTGTGCTTGCTCTTGAGCTTTTGTACTTCTTTCCTTCGTCGTCTCACTCCAGCATACCCACTACCATCATGACGGCGCCAGAGACGAACGGAAGCGTGGAGATTCCCCAGACCTGCAAGGCCGGCGTGGTGGTCAATGAAGGACCAGACTTCCATCTTGCGGTCGAGGACGTTCCTGTCCCTGAGCCCGGTAAGGAGTCCCTCTCATTCCATCTATCAGTTGCAATATTACAACACCGATTCCCTATTTCCCACCGTAAAAATGTACAAATCTAACCCCCTTCCCAGGACCCAACGACGTCCTGATCAAACTCAACGCAACCGGCATCTGCTACTCGGACCTGCACTACATGCTCAACGACCTGGGCATCCCCAAGATGTCCGAATTCGGCGTGCGCTCCCCGGGCCACGAGGGCGCAGGCGTCGTCGTGAAGATCGGGTCCAACGTGACCAACTGGAAAGTGGGAGACAGGGCGGGCATCAAGCCGGCGTACGACGTGTGCTTCAACTGCGAGCTGTGCTGGTCCGGCAAGGAGACGTATTGCGAGGAGAGTCCGCAGATTGGGCTGCAGTTCCCTGGGTCGTATCAACAGTGAGTTGGTTCTTTTCATCGTGGTTCTTCTCCCTCGCACATGTGGTTCTCTCGGCCTCACATCAAGCTCCCTCTACTACTCCCTACGAGACATTCCCTCTCTAATACTTCCCAGATACGTCGTCAGCCCCGCGCGCTACACCTCCCGCATCCCGGACGGCGTCGACGACTTCACCGCCGGCCCCATCATGTGCTCCGGCAGCACCATCTACTGCTCGCTGCGCGAATCCGGCCTGCAGCCCGGCGACTGGGCCGTCTTCCCCGGCGCGGGCGGCGGCGTCGGCCACATGGGCGTGCAGCTCGCGAAGGCCATGGGGCTGCGCGTCGTGGGCGTCGACGGCGGGGCCGACAAGCGCGAGCTCTGCATGAAGCTGGGGTGCGAGGCGTTTGTGGATTTCACGCAGACAGAGGATGTAGCGGGGGAGGTGGTGAGGATTTGCGACGGGAAGGGCGCGCATGGGGTGTTCGTGACGGCGACGAGCGCGGCGGCGTATGCGGTGGCGCCGTTGATGACGAGGATCGGGGGGAAGGTGATGTGCGTGGGGTTGCGTACGTCCAGTTTTTTTTTACCCCGTTTCCTTTATCGAGGACGTGGAAAGCTGACTCCCTCACAGCGCCCGCCGGCACCGCCGTCGCTGGCGCGGACCCGCTGCTCTTCGTCGGCAAGAATCTGCACGTCATTGGGACCAAGGTGGGCTCGTTGCTGGATACGGAGAAGGCGTTGCAGTTTGCTGCGAGGGTATGTTGAGTCTTCCCTTTTTTCCTCCCCGTCCCCTACGCAAGATGACACCGATACTGACGGGTGTACCTCTTTCAGGGCCTGCTCAAACCCATCTACGAGGTGTTTCCCCTGGCCAGGATGCCGGAAGCTGTGGAGAAGCTGCGGAAGGGGCAGGTGGCGGGGCGGTTGGTTGTGGATTTCAATTCTTGAGGGCACTCGAAAGCTTCGTGTTGGAAGCTTGAGATAGGGTATGGTGGGTGGGAATATGGATCAGGGGGGTTTCAGAGGGAGGGGAGGGGGAAAGCGTTGGGGTATGGCGATAGGGAGGACAGCGAGAGGCGTAACGATACGAATATCAACGGTGCTGTTATTATTCATAGCGTGATGAAGCTTGAATGATATGCTGGCTATTGGGATACCCGGTACCAGGACAGGTAAACCGATTGGATGATTGTTCAACAGTAGGCGACCGGATTTAGAGGAATTGGGAATGGTGCTCTTCCTCTGTCGACAAATGAGCCTGAGAGTTGGACTGCAAGTTAGCTCTCACTCGCTGATGTTGCCATAACCACTGGGCCACTGGGACTCCACGAGACATAGCGATTGGTGCAAACCCCGTGGGCCACGGTATTTCTACATATCGCAAAACCGAACAAGCTAAATCCGAAAAAGGGGAACCCGTAGAATTACTGATTGCAGCAGCAGCAGAAAGAAGAAGACAGATGAATGACAAAACATGATGGTATATTATGAAAAAATCAAGCAGTCGCCAAGTGAAGTCCGATCCGTTTCCCTTCCCTTCCCTTCCCTTCCCTTCCCTCCCCTTCGGCCCACTCCATGAACAAAAAAAGCCAGTCGACAGTGGCATGCCGAGGTTGCTCTCGTCCCCCATCCCTTCTTTCCTTCAGAAACAGTGATAATGATGATGACAGCAGTTGGGGAATCTCGATTTGGACCGGTTGGTAAGGAAATGGCAATAGAAGTGATGACGGTGGTGGTGGAAAAACAGCGAGCAGGTCGTGAAGCGGGAGATGAGGTAGTGTCGATGTCCGCGCGAAAGAGGACCTCCGGGTATGTAGAGATCCAGTTCATGGCCATGGCTGGCGTCGACAATGCCGACATAATGCCTGTGAGCAAGACTCGCGATTGCAGAATGGAAATCAGAAGGCGGATGTCGCCCTTCGTCCCCATCGCAATCATGCGTGACCGCGTCCGCCCGTCTTGGAAAGTCCCGAAAAAGTCACGAAAAAGTCCCTGGAAGAAGTCCCGTTGTGAGTTGTGTGTGGATCCCGCTCCAAAGAGCCCCGAAAAGCAAAAAACATGGTTAATCTTCATCGTCGTTCCATCGCATCTACGCCTCGACCTTCTTCTCGCTCAGGCCCTTGACTCTGAAGACGGCGTCCTGGCCACTCATCCGCCTTCCCAGCGCGCGCTCCAGCTTCGCGCCCAGGGCCAGCTTGTTCATGTCGTCGTTCTTCTCGGAGCTGAGCTGGTAGCGCTGGGAGGCGAGGCGCTTGTCCTCGAGGCGCTCGAAGCCGGCGTTCCAGGACTTGATTTCTTGGGCCTTGGGATCGCCGGCTGTGGAGGAGGCGCCGGAGACGTGGGAGGGGGCGATGGAAGGGGTGAGGGTGGGCGCGGCGCTGTAGGTTGAGAGGCGGGTGGATGCGCGGTTGCCGGCGGTCTGTTTGGGGTGGTTTAGCGGGGGTTGTTGTTGCTGTGATTGGGACATGGTGAGGGGGATGGAGATGGGAGAGGTGGTGTTGAACGAAGAAACGGGGTAGGGAGAGGGCGATAGGATATGTAGAGGATGAGAAAGGAGAGGAGAGAGAGTAGAGTAGGTCAAGGATCCGTGGACATGGGGAATAGGGAGACGAAATAAGACACATGGGCAGGCTGCGAAACGACGGCTCACGCGAGCGGAAAGGAACAACTTACGTTGGCAAGAATGGGCCGCGAGGACTCCACCGAGTTCGTCATGATGCTTGAAAGGAGAGCGGTTGGGGACCTGATCGGCGGGCGAGGGCGGGTAGATTTGAAGGAGGCGAAATGTTCGACTATGAGGGCCTTCTGTTTTCAGCCACGGGGGGAGGGTGGGATTGAGCGCAAAATGAGGTCGGGGGAGGTGGAAACGGAGAAATCGCAAGGAAGGCCGAGCGACGGGTTCAAAAGGAGGGATGAGAGGTGAGGGAGGCAGACGTGGTGCGGAAAAGCGCTGTGCACCGCGGGGCTCTGGCGTGTTTCACAGGGGAGCGAAGGGTGCGGGATCAGCAAGGGGGCGCTGGACCCGGATCTGATTCTGGGAGAAAGAGCTGGGGCCGCGATGGGCGCCTGGCGCGGTGAGACGACGACGGCGACGTCAACGAGACGGGGTGGGTGACACGGCAGATTCGAGAGCGTGGGTGGAACACGTGTGCTCGGAGATGCGTGGTGGTTGAGAAGGGTGATAGTGGTGATGGAGTTCTGCAAACGGTCGGAACTGGTGGTACAACGCATACACTGTATGTACTCCGTACAACCAGGCGGCCTCCGCGCCTTTAACTTATCACCCAGGATGTCCTTCCAAGCGCATTGCTGAAACGGCTCAAACTCCCGCAGAGAGCTCGATATGGCCCGCTCTCACGACCGGAGTCCTCGTCCGACAGACATTATTTTCCCATCCCTCCGTAACTCGCCCAGCGGCAGCTCCGAGCCAGCCACTCCACAAGCTCCCACCCATCTGAACCTATCACCACCTGTATGTCCTCCAAGGCCCACCTGCTGCCACGTTTTCCTCGCCGGCGCCCATGGGCTTGGCCATCTCGGTGTGTGTCCTGGATCTCGTGTCTCGCGATTCCAGACACAGATGGGCTTGCGGGGCTGCATGCGCCCTGATGTAGGGTCGTTCAGAAGAAAACTCCCTTGCCGCTGTGCTCTGTTGGAGTGATGAACATGCCCAATCACTCACTTCATTGGGAGCTTGAGAGATAGGTACTGTGTACAGCGTACACAGTATGTTCGGGGGTCAGACAGGTGTGCGTGCAACCTGCAAACCACACACCTGCACCACCCCAACCACGCCATCCCTACAAAGTAGGCCTCTGCTGTGTACACAGTATGCCCCGTTCCAGATATACGTATGCCACTGTACAGCAACGCCCTCAAATCGCAGTCCGACCCTCTCCGCTACAGTCCAACGCCGCCAGAAGACATTGCCTTGTAGTTCCCATTCATTCGTCCGCCGCTGCATCGCTGCCCACCCTCCCGCACGCAACCGGAATCCTCCAGTCGCACTTCCGCAGCAGTGCCCATCAACCTGGCACAGCAGCAGTGCCACCTGCAGCTCTGCCTTGATTGATTGATGGCTTTTGATTGATTGACTCAACATCCCGGAACCTCTCCCAACGGACTCCAGCGCTCCGCGTGCTCCGTGCGTCCGGCCACGAGGTCGCCACGTGGTGAATGTGGGCGCCCTGCATATTCGGCCCGCTTGGACCAGGTGGATGTGATGAATGATGACGGAAGTTGAGGACTGCCCCCAAGAATCCTGGCGAGGCAAATGGTGATTGAGATTAGGGATATATCATGTTCGTATTCGAACGCATGCCCCTGGGTCGCGCAGCACGCTGGTTCTCTCTCACGCCTCAACATCCAGCCCTGCGTGCGGGAGGCACTACAATACTGTCGATGTGTACACATACACCATGACTCTTTTTCTCGGACCCTCCCAACCGGAGCCTAACATTGCTTGTTCGCGAATAGCGCATCCCGACGACCGAGATATCGTGCGATGGTCACGCTGGAGAATCTTCTGTGGGGTACGACTAACGGGCTGATCCAGCCTTACTAACGGCAACAAGCCTCAGTCGTCGGTCGTAGGGCGGACCAGATCTCGGTCGTTTACGTAGATTTGCTGGTTCTAGAAAATGGGGAACGTTCGATCCAACTCTGCGCTCAGCAGTCCCGATTACCACCCCCGTTCCCGCTCCTAGATATCCATTATGCACGTCAAATATCCAACGACCCAAAGCCGAACCCATCGCTCCCCCCCAAACAAAACCCACAATCCATTCCGCCAATCCACACCCATCCTCAATAAACCGTCAAAACGCTCACCGCCCCATTCTTCAACACCTCAAACACCAGCCCGGGAAACCCAAACAAATCCACATTCCCCACCTCCCCCTCCCCCTCCCCATTCATCAACGTCGACCCCGCCCGACTCAACGCCTTCCTCTGCCCCTTCTTCATCCCCAACGCGCTATCCCACTGCGTAAGCAACTCCATGCTACTGCTCGGGCTGTCTCCCCACCCCCGATTCAGCGCCATGCCCCGCTGCTGCAGTTGCTCCTCCTCGGCGTTCTCGTAGAAGGAGTGGAATCCGTGTTTCAGGCGCGGCGCGAGGTCGTCGAAGGTCATCTCGGAGGTGAGTGCGTTGTCGGAGGAGAACCCCGCAGAGCGCAGTTCGATGCTCCATCGACTCCTGCGGTGCCGGTTGAATTGGTAGGATCCGGGCACATTGCCGTGGAAGATGATCTTCGTGGCGGTCAGGTGGCCGAGCGGTATGGCACTGGGCTTGCCTTCTTCGTGGGTATCGGTTTCCGAAGTGGAGAGGTCGCAGGTTCGCTGCGTGGGCTGCGAAACCAGAATGTCGAAGCCGTGGCCGTAGTAGTTGTAGAAGTGATCCGCCGCTTCTGCTTCGCGCTCGTGCGCGGCGTGGGGGACCGCGTCGTCGTCTTCCCAGTCGTCGTCATCGTCTTCGGCACCGAAGCCGGAGCCATCTCCAGAATGATCCGTGTCGTCTCGTGGGAACCCCGCTGAAGAGTCCTCGGACACATCGCTGGATCGCCGATCCTTTTGGTGGATCGACAGCCTGTGATCGCTTTTCCTGTATATGGAGTCCGGCGCTCCGAGTTCCATGATGAGATCCTGAGGCGTCGTTTCGTTGAGCACCAGCCAGAACGGAGGGCTCGATCTCCGTATGAATTCGATCTTGCCGTCGTCGTGTATTCTTGCGAGTTCGATTTCCTCGGGCACGTCCTCTCGACCCTTAGTCAATAATGAAGACGCCCGTGGATAGAGGGGAGGCGCGGTGAAGAGCGTTCCTCTCGCCTTTTGCCAGGACTCCCCGCTGAAGACAGCCATCGAGGTTGCTGGACCAGTCACCGATGAGGAGAGCAGTGCTATTACGTTCTTATCTGGGGAGTACGAGTCCTGCCTTACGGGGAAATTGAACGCGATGCCCGGATATGACAGGTTATATGTGCCTTTCATTCCTGGGTCCCCTCTACGCGGTGGTATGTATTCGCCCCCATACGTCGGTCCCAAGACTTTGTCGTAGATATGCCTGAATGTAGGACCTGAGGGCCCAGGTTTTACGGCATCTTGCCCTACCGTCGGCTTATAGATCTCCACGTCCTTGTATACCAGCCTGACTTTGCTGAAGTCCAACACCTCAATCAGTCGTAACCGCTGATCCGGCCCATCGAACTGCAGGCGGAGCCCATTATCCGGGAGACCGACGTATATGGGGGAGTCTATGGGCCGTTCGTCGTCGTGCGTAAGCTGGATTCTGGGGAAGCTTTTGACGTCTGCTTTGATGGTGGTCAACACTTCGTGAAGGGAGCTGCCGAGCGTCATGAAGCCGACCGAGCGGCCGGGTTGGACGAGCATCGTGTTGTCCTCCATGATTTCTGGCAATATGCTATGGATGTATAGAAGTTGCGAGGGCGTGATGCGTGCGACCGGGGCACCCGTGCTGTGTCCACGGGACCTGGCACTGTGACCAGCATTCAACGGGGCAGTGAACGCTCGACCAAGTATCTATAATGGTGTGACGGCTTGTATGAACGGACGGCGCGGAAATTCCTAACGTGTAGTTTCCGCTCGCTGGAGCCGAGAGACAACAGGAGTGGTGATCGCGACTGGAACGATGGGGGCGCGGGGAACGGAACCGGATGAGAGGACGACTTGGGGAGCGCAATGTCTTCAAAATACTGGATGAAAGGCGTTATTTTCAGCTGATATGAGTTCCTCACACTGTGAATGTGGAAATATTAGAAAGAGTTGGAGCAAATATGCGGATTGAAGCATAAGAGCTGCCTTCCCCGCCATGTCAATCCGAGCACCCTGAGCTGTCCCACTTGCTGCCAAAAGCGACAAGGATACCGGGGTTCACGTCTCAGGCACGTGATAATGGACCAGGATCTGGCAAACCACAGCCTTGGCATTGTTTACCCTTCCTGGTCCCATGTTTACAACATCACCACCACTTCCACACCATCGCTATCTAACGTCACGGCTTTTGATAATATATCCCCTACTTGCCATGTCTGGAGTTCCCCGCCCGGGGCTCGCGACTGGCCGGAGGGCGCAAATGAGTCGCCCCTCGACGATGCGACCTCCACCACCTCCGGGAACACGCGGTCGCTCCGCAACACCTGCGTATAGTGGGCGCGCATCCCCTACAGGATCCGTCGCTTCTGCCAGAGTTAGGCCCTCACCGCAGGCCGGGATCAAACGGAAAGAGCGCGAATTCGATCCAAGCGAAGAAACGAATATAAATGTTGTTGTCCGCTGCCGCGCCCGCAGCGACAGAGAGGTCAAGGAGAACAGCGGCGTCGTAGTTTCGACCAACGGTATCAAAGGGACGACGGTAGAGCTCTCCATGGGCCCGAATGCCTTGAGCAATAAAACATACCAGTTCGACAAGGTCTTCTCACAGGCCGCGGATCAGGCGATTATCTTCGACGAAGTGGTGGCCCCTATAATGGGAGAGGTACGTCAAGATGGGAGCGCATCCATGCGGCCGTGCTAATGGGATGGAAAGGTCATGAATGGCTTCAATTGCACCATCTTCGCATATGGACAGACCGGTACTGGCAAAACTTATACCATGTCCGGCGACATATCCGACGTTCTTCCCCTGCCAGACCACGCCGGTATCGTCCCTCGTGTACTCTATTACCTGTTCAACAAACTCGAGGTGGAGGAGATTGAGAATTCCGTCAAGTGTTCCTTCATTGAGCTCTATAATGAGGAACTGCGCGATCTCATTTCCGAGGACGACAACGCCAAGTTGAAGATCTATGAAGAGAACAACAAGAAAGGCGGTAGCGCAACCATGGTCCAGGGAATGGAGGAGCGTTATTTGAAAAGTGCAAGAGATGGTATCAAGGTCCTTCGCGCCGGGAGTGACAAGCGTCAGGTGGCAGCGACGAAGTGCAACGACCTGAGCTCGCGCAGTCATACCGTCTTCACGATAACCGTCTATATGAAGCGGACCGCAGAAGACGGCCAAGAATTCCTCTGCGCAGGAAAACTCAACCTGGTCGATCTGGCAGGCAGTGAAAATATCCAGCGCAGCGGTGCTGAGAACAAGCGAGCCGCCGAGGCAGGCCTCATCAACAAGAGTTTGCTCACGCTGGGTCGTGTCATCAATGCGCTTGTTGATCGCAGCCCGCACATCCCCTATCGAGAATCGAAGTTGACGCGGTTGTTGCAAGATTCTTTGGGTGGTCGGACGAAAACATGCATCATCGCAACCTTGTCGCCTGCTAAGAGCAACCTCGAGGAGACGATATCAACGCTGGATTATGCGTTCCGAGCGAAGAACATCCGCAATAAGCCGCAAGTCAATCCACTCATGTCCAAAAAGACACTACTGAGAGAGTATACCACCGAAATCGAAAAGCTCAAGAGTGAACTTCAGGCAACGAGATCACGGAATGGTGTTTACCTAACGCAAGAAAGCTACGATGAGCTCACTACTCAAAGCGAGTCACGGAGAATACTCAGTGAAGAGCAACGCGACAAGATCGAGACCATGGAGATCAACCTGCGAAACAAGGTCCAAGAATTGTTCACGTTGACCACAACTTTCAGTACTCTAAAGAAAGACCACGAGCATACGAAGCTGGCTTTGGAAGGGACGAAGGGTATACTTGAGAAGACTGAGGTAGTATTGGAGCATACGAGGCAGAATCTCGCCGACGAGACCACTCTCAGAAAAGCCCACCAGAAGACCGAGGAGGAGCTCGCGCATATTGGACAAGACATGATTTCCACCCTGGGAAAGACGACCTCCGACCTCGATGGTCTTCGGTCGAAAATTCGCCGCAAGTCAGATCTTCAATCGTTGAATAGACATAACTGGGCCTCGACACAGTCGCGCGTTATCGATACGACGCAGCTGGTCGAAGACCGGATCGCATCCTTCCAGAGCCAGCAAGAGAGCTTGATGGAGGGTCTTGGCACAAGGATGCAGGCGTACGTGAAGGACGAACTGCAGCAGCTGGGTGCCTCTCAAGCATTCCTGAAAGAAAATCTACAAGCCTTCGAGCAGTCAGAAGAGGAGGTGAAAACTCAAACGACCAAAGCTCATGAAGATTCAAACGAGGTGTTGGAGGAGATCAAGACGCTGAGGGAGGAAGTGAAGCAGAAAGTGGGAGCGGGATTGAAGGAGCTTGCGGCTGCTGCTGAGAACATTTCAGCCAATATCATTACTGAACTGGAGGCCTTTCACACACAGGTAAAGAACCTATCCATAGCTGCGTCTCTTGAGAAACTAATAGCGATAGTTGCACGTCTCGTATGCGGCTTTGGGGAGAGAGTTCAAGAACACGTTTGATGATCTCATTAAAAGCTTGAACGAGCAGGAGGCGGAGAATGAGCGACTTCGACAACAGATATGCGAGGCGAACTCTGCCCTGGTTGCGTCGAATAAGACAACTCAATGCAGACTGGTAGAGGTCGTGGAAGAGGAGAAGGAGAAATCTGCCACCGAACGACAGCAGCTTCTGGCTCAGATCACCTCACTGATTACAGCTAATGCTGAGGCCCAAGAGAAGAGGCTGCGCGAGCAGATGGCCCTCGTTTCTGAAAGCATCGGTGCGGCTAATGCCAAGCACCACGTGCAACAAAGCGTCTACAACGAAGGCATGGATGCTTGGGCAAGTAAATCAAAAGATATCCAGAACGGGGTATTGAAATCGAGAGACAATGTCAAAGCCCAAATCAAAGCGGACTTCGCGGTTAGTAGCTCTCAAGTGCTGCCAGCTTCCAACACTAACGCCTCACAGGCTGCGACGCAGCAATCCAGCTCCATCAAGGAGACCACGACGTCTGTCCATGCCCGAACGGTCAAGACAGTGGAAGCACAAATGGCACATATGGACACGCAGCTTCACTCTCTCGATGATATTGTGTCCCGAATTCGTGCTCAAAACGACATCCACCACGCAGCTCACACATCCTCACTCAACACTCTGTCATCGACCGTCCAAACATCCTACACCAGTATTGGGGATCATCTCTCAACGTCTTTCGATCGTGTACAATCACTGGATGTCGATATGTCTACCCAAGTCACTGGGCTAAAGGAAACTCTTCGTGGTCTTTCCGAAGAGTCCGCCATTCGGGAACCCTTGCGAAATCTGCGGGACGAGATCGCAGACCAGCACCTTGCGGAATACGAACCCACGGGCGAGACGCCTCAACGCACCGTCTACAGGATACCCTCCGGTTTGCCACGTACTGAGAGCCACGATGCACTCCTGGCCCGCCTCCGAAGTGGTTCGATGTCCTCAGAAGGGAATCGCAGTCCTTCCAAGGCGCCGGTATTCATCGATGCCACCAACTCTATTTCGAACTCGGAAGACCTCGTCACTATAATTTCTTCTAAGCCCCCATTTTCGCGTTACTCGGGCACTGGGCCAATCACGGGCGCAGGCATTACTGTCCCCTCTCTCCGCGAGTTAGATGTTAATGTCATCTCGCAGGAAAGCAATCTCCCTCTCGGCTGCCAGTCCGACGATACCGACGCAGCGGGAGCACCTCCCCTCAAAAAGCAGAACAGGGGCGTAGATGGCGATAGCGGGAATACCAAGGCGCCGACGAAGAAGATGGCGAGGAAGACTGTCGGTGGTATTGCGGCGAGTCGAGGTATCGATGATAGGGAGAACTTGACCATCAATAGCTTCTCTTCGAGTATCGGGCCTGGTCAGGCAGGGGGGAGGAGACTGAGGAGTCATGGGAGTGGGTAGATGGTGCCTGTAGGGCGCGAGGACAAGGTGTATAAAGGGCGTGAAATAGGGTTGCTGTCGCGAATTGTGTATAAGAGATTTCTTCTGTTGATATTGCTTCTAGAGACGGGGGGGAGTTGCGCACATGCGCGTGGCGTTCTGGTGGGCTTGGGAGCGGATTTCTCGTTTTCGGTTTGCTTTGGTTGAGGCTACTCGGCGACTACGCACTGGATGCGCTAATTCTACATTTTGTGCTCTGAAGAGTAATAGAGAGCAGTGAATAATTTTGACAAAATAGCAAATTTTCTATGTCTATTTTTTTGGTCAAATGCCCTCCTAGTTCTTGGGAGACCCCGTCGCTTCCCTCCTCGCTGTGCCGCAACAAGCCCGCACGCTACGCGCCGATGTCAGCGCCTAGGTACCTAAAACCGAGTTTTGGATCGCGCGCGTTTACTGTGGCGCAGTAAATCGATATATCGCCTAAACTACTCCGAGATGTGGCAATGGGCTTGGAAAAGACGAGAAAGGTGGGCGAGACGCCATAGTTCACACTGTGCATGCAAGCTCTTGACAACCTATGAATCCTGGATATCGAGGTCACTGTCAAACTAACGGTTATTCTCACCACGTTGTGGGATTCTATTCTGAAACCTAACGGTCTCAGAAAAGGAATTACCATAGAGTCAGGAAACATAGATAAGGGCTGTTCTGGCGCTCTTACATCGGTATCGAACTCAAGCCTCCAACATTCCTCTCAACAACAAAATTTCAAACTTCGCGAAGTGTTTTTACGCCTCTTGATCTGGTTTTACGTCTTTCCTTCTTCCTTCGCGAATAGCCAACAGGGCCTCACAGCCGATAATCTTAATTGTTGTGGCCGTCAGCAAAACTCCATGTCTCTCGATCTTCAATACCCTCTGGCAAATATGGCAAAGGCTTCAGGCTCCGCAGCAACCAATTCAGTGAGCCGCCTGAACAAACTTGCGTCTATGGCACCAACTAACTCCTCTTGCCAGTACTACGGTCTCCCCACCATCAAAGCCGATATCTTCAAGCTTGCAGGAAATCCTCCAGAAGCTGCTGTTAGAACCATCTGGCTTGCTATTCTTGCATACACCTTCCGCGTCACTTCAGCGTACTCCCATTCTTACGAGAATGACGCTACGGGCGGGGTTCTTGTGGTGAAGCACAGACAGCAGAAGCTTCTGGTCGTCAAGTGCAAGTCTGCCCAGTACGGTACGCAGCCTGAGAAGTGGACGGCAGCTGCCGAACAGTTGCCGCAAAATTTAAGGGGCAGTAGCAAGGTCTATGGTGCTGTTGCTATTGGGAAAAAGGTTCGATTCTACGAGTACGATGGTCGGAAGGAGAGCTTTGTAGGGTTGAAAGGCCATGAGAAGGAGTATGATCTTGCAACTGGATGTGAGGTCGTTCAGCGGGTGTTGGATGGCATGAAGCATTGCGATAGGTGAGCCATGCGAAGACGGGAGGACAGTAATGTCCAAGATCTACGTTGATGGGTAGCATGTGACTTGTACTGCAGATATCATTTGGTCTAGATCTATGGAAGACTGTAGCGGTCTACTAGCTAGCTTTATGTTCTGATTTTAACTCTGTGATTATGTACTTTTATATTTTGCTTACGTCTTTCTCCATAATCTGGGCTGAATTTGAACATTGTTCACAATACGTCTTTACAAATATGTGCGTGCTAAGCCATTTTACAGCCATTTTACAGCGTTTCTCCACTAGGATTGTCCTGAGGGCGCTGAGTTGTGGTTTCCTGCATATATGTCACTAATGGCTGATAGGAACGGCAATGGCAGCCACCCGATCACCTTGCAACAGCTCGTTTGTGATGAAATGCACTCGGAATTCGAACCAATGCTGCCAATTCGCCATCGTGAGCCAGGTCCTACATTGAAGCCGATTGCGTTCCAACTTCACAGACGTGTGCACCCTAGTCAAAGACAACCGAGATATTGCCGAACCTCGGCCGCGCCATCGTCGAAGTTCGACCGCGACCGTCCAGCAACATGAAATCTTTGAGACTGCACAACTTCTTCGGCCACCCATGATGCGACTATGCTAACCCCGACGCGAATTCTACGCGCATCATGGTCGAGCACGCTCCGACTCCCAAAGTCTGGCTTCCCCGCGCGCCCTCTACCCGCCGCCAACGCCGAATACCTTCGACGAAGCACCGCTGAATTGTACGCATGGCAGCAAAACAACCGTTCGAAGCCGGGCGCCAATGGGCAGGAAATATCTACTTTTACACTGCATGATGGGCCGCCGTATGCGAATGGGCCGCTACACATTGGCCATGCGCTGAACAAGATTACAAAAGACGTTATATGTCGGTATGAGCTTGGACAGGGCAAAAAAGTCAACTACATCCCAGGATGGGACTGTCACGGTCTACCTATCGAGATCAAGGCCCTCCAGGCTCAGAAGAAGGATGTAGATGCGCATACAGACCCGGTCAGCGTGCGGCAGGCCGCAAGGGAATTGGCGGCCACGACAGTGGAGGAACAGAAGAAAGGCTTCAAGGAATGGGCAGTTATGGGCGACTGGGACCACGCATACACGACTATGGACCCGAGCTTCGAGATCCGGCAGTTGCAGATTTTCAAGGAAATGTTCGACAGAGGTCAGTCAGGGCGACGAAAAGAGCAAAGATTTCGAAGCTCAGTATATTGACTGTCTTCAGGCTGACTTACTGGATTATGCAGGTCTCATCTATCGACAGCTGAAGCCTGTATATTGGTCTCCATCTTCTCGCACTGCCCTCGCTGAGGGCGAGCTAGAATACGACGAAAACTACAAGTCGCTGGCAGCTTTCGTGCGGTTTCCAGTTGTCTTGCCGGATAAACTCACGACAGGTGCCCTTTCTGAAATCAATGATCCTCTGAGTATTGTAATCTGGACTACTACGCCCTGGACTTTGCCTGGAAATAAAGCCGTCGCCGTGCATAACGATATGGAGTATGCCATATTGCAAGATCCAGAGCATGACAATGAGCTCGTCATAGTCGCTGCCTCGCGCATCGCCCACTATCAAGAGATGATTGGCCACGAAGTCAATGTCCTTCCGAGAACACTGCGTGGTTCCGATTTGGCAGGTCACCTCCAGTACGAGAATCCTTTCCAAAAGGCGAATGGACTGCAACCTGTACTTCACGCGGATTTTGTGTCACCCTCTTCGGGAACAGGGCTTGTTCATCTGGCACCAGGCCATGGAATGGACGACTATCATGTCTGCAGCACCCTCAACATTCCTGCATTTGCACCTGTGGATGATGCGGGCGCATTCACAGAGGACGCTTTCCCTGAACATCCTGAACTTTTGCGAGGTCTCCTAGTTTCTGATGTGAAAAGGACGGGATCGAGGGCTGTACTTGAGTACCTTGAAAAGCATAACATGGTTCGTGCCAATCACAACTTCAAGCACAAATATCCGATCGACTGGAGGACCAAGCAACCTGTGATTGTCCGTGCAACGGAACAATGGTTTGCCAACGTTGATGGAATCAAAACCGCATCTATGAAAGCGATCGAGTGTGTAAAATTCCTGCCTGAGACCGGACGATCAAGACTGGAGAGTTTCATTCAGGGTCGGAGCCAGTGGTGCATCTCGCGACAACGTGCCTGGGGCGTGCCTATTCCCGCTTTATATAAGCAATTGGAGGGCAAGCTTGAAGCAGTAATGGATACCGAAACTATACAGCATCTCATCGATGTTATTAAAACTCGCGGCATCGACGCATGGTGGACGGATTCACCAGACGACCCTGCGTGGACACCGGCCCATCTGTCCGGTGCTTACGTACGAGGCAGAGACACAATGGATGTTTGGTTTGACAGCGGAACCAGCTGGACGTTGCTTCCCCGAAATGGGAACCACCCTGTGGCCGACGTCTATCTCGAGGGGACTGATCAACACCGCGGGTGGTTCCAGTCTTCGCTTTTGACGCATGTAGCCACCCAGAACTGTGACGTTGATCATGTCAAAGCGCCTTACAAAATGCTTATCACCCATGGCTTCACGCTCGACTCTGATGGCCGGAAGATGAGCAAGAGTCTGGGGAATGTAATCTCTCCTGGTCAGATCATGTCTGGCGAGTTACTCCCTCCACTGAAGCGTAAGAAGCAGAAGGGAGCCAACAAGGAGCAGCCCAAGGATGCAGCCCCTCAGTTTGACTCGATGGGCGCGGATGCATTACGACTGTGGGCGGCCGGCAGCGATTATACTCGAGACGTCACGATCGGACAACCTGTGTTACTTTCAGTAAACCAGGCGCTGCACAAGTATCGGGTAACGTTCAAGTGGCTGCTTGGTATATTCTCTCTGCCAACATGCACCCCGCCTTTCGCATCCTTCAACGCCATCCGATCCGAACTAAGCTCAGAATCCAACTCGCTGACCCTCCTCTCGGACAAACTTGCAAGGCATCGTCTAGCTCAAGTGAGCCAAGAAGTCCATGGGCACTACGCCAAATACGAGTTTTTCAAAGGCATAAATACGATCAACAAATACGTCTCCAACGATCTCTCAGCCTTCTATTTCGAGACTCTCAAGGATCGTATCTACACCGGATCCAAGCAAGACTGCCAAACATTACAAAAAGTCCTCGGACTCATCTTCTACGAACTGCTGCAAATGCTTGCCCCCATCTGTCCCATCCTCGTCGAAGAGGTCTGGGACTACCTTCCGGAGACGCTGAAACAAAACTCTGTTCACCCTGCTAGAGCCACGTGGAAGCCTCTCGTTCTTACTTCTTCCGAAGGGGAGGCCCCATCTGTGGAGGAGTCGCCCCACCAGCTAGACAAATACCTCGAATATATTCAGAGTGTCGGCACAGCTATCAATACTGCTCAAGAGCGACTCCGAGCCGCCAAGAAGATGGGCTCTTCCCTCGAATGCGACGTCGTCATCAGCATGGATTCGCAGGCGGCCGATTCGGCCTTCAGCAACTTCGTCGATGGCTCCAAGCGAGGTAGCGAAGAACTCGCCGGCTTGTTCGTTGTCAGTCGACTCGATGTGCGCCCCGTGGAGATATTGGCCGAGCTGAAAGCCGAGTTGGAGAAGGAAGGAATCTGGTGTGATGTTGAGAGCTTCAAGATTGGAGAGACAGAGAGCAAGGTGTTGGTTCATAAAGCTAATGGGTGCAAGTGTCCAAGATGTTGGAGATACGTTGCTAAGGAGCCCGAGAGCTTGTGCGTAAGGTGTGATGAGGTGGTCAAGGACGAGGCTGTGTAATCTGAGCTGTATATTATCGTATTGATTATCTCATAGACTGTAAGATATAGAAGCTGGCGCTGTTGCAATCAGCACTGTAAGATATCCATTGACATCAACACTAGCATTTGCTCAAAATCGGAACAACCATTTTAGCTTGGAATAGTATGCATTCGCTTTGTTGACTCAAAATGGTCCTATTCCAAACCATCGTAAACCGCCTTCTCGACCCCCACCCAAGTCCCTACAACTTTGGGATCACCAAACGGCAACACCTGGCTGGCAATCATTCCGGCAACCCCCTTTTCCCTATCAACCCACCAGAACAGATTCGCCAGTCCGGCCCACCATGCTGTATTGGCGGCACGTCCCGTCGCTCCAGGGGCAATCGTGAGGAAGAACGACAGACCCCATCCTTGTGGCGGGTCGCCTTCTTGAGGATAGAATTCTTTGGTGTGGTTGGCGAGAAGAGGGTTTGCTGGTGGCGGTGAGTTGCGGGCGAAATTTGGGCTGAGAAGGGGTTAGTATACATGCGTGAGATGCAAGGGAAAGAAGATTGGAAAGAGATGAACGAAGACATACTGCTCTGGAATTTGGTTTTCGAACATTGCATTCACGGTGTCGGCGGAGAGGATTTTGGCGCCTGTTGTCGGGCAGGTACCGTTATTTGCCAAGGCGGTGAGAACCTCTGTGGTGGATTATTAGCACATATTGATTCCCCGTTCACATGTGCAAGATTAACGTACTGATATACTCCTTCGGCTTCGCAAACAGCCCGGCGCCACCGGAGTGAAGGAACTTCTGCTGTTCCTCCTTCGATGTCGCATTGAATGCTCGTCGATAAATATGATCACGCTCGTTCAGGTCACCGCTGGGGTCCCGCTGGTGCATGTACGCCAGGTTGCTGCGCATTTCCTCTGTGGGGAACATGGTCACGTTATTGATACCCAGGGGCTTGAAAATGTGCTCTTGGAAGTAGTCGTTCAGTTTTTGGCCCGTGGCTCGTTCGAGGATGATACCGGCCCAATCGATGTTTGTCTGTCAGTTGTGTTAGACTTTTGTCCGAGCCGTCTCATGCTGTGCAATTTCATGGAATAACTGGAAACATACACCATACTCCCACACGGTTCCTGGTTGATTGAATAACGGCGCATCCAAAATCTCCTTTTCGTCCCCAGTAAACTCATCTATCCCAATGGGTCTACTCCAGATAGTCGGTCTCGGATCCAAAAACGTGTACGCGAATCCAGCCGTATGCGCCAACAACATCCTCAGTGTAACCGGTCTTTGCTGCTCGGCTGGGGTAACACCATCCGCGTACACTTTCTTCTGTCCGATTTCAGGGGCATATTTCTTCACGGTCTCCGGGTCGTCGAGGGAGAGTTTACCTTGCTCAACTAGTTGCATGCAGGCGATGGCTGTGACGGCCTTGGTGCATGAGGCGATCCAGAATGTGGTGTCCATGTCCATGGGTTGTTCGGAGTTGACGCTTCGGTTTCCTGAGGCGTGCTCTACGAGCGTCTTTCCATTCTTGTCGACCGCGATGAAGACAAGACCTGAGGTGCCCGACTTACCCTCCGATGTGGCGCCATCGAGGATAGATTTCACAGACTGTACCGCTTGTGTGGAGATAGGCATGATGATTGTGGTACCAGTGGAGAGGAATAATGGTAATTAGTGTCTAAATAGGCAATGCCCACCGCAAGATAAGAACGAACACAACACAAACAAGGAACTGGAACCACAACCCAAGGATCGGGCATCGGTATTTATGCCATCGGCGGACCCGGACTATGATGGATCATCGGAAGGTCCGCTATGTTTGGACCCTCCAAAGAGGTGCGGTGTCACTCTCCGTGGCCAATGGCAAAGCCAGGCCGAGAGGATCGTGGAACCATTCTCCACAACGAGAATGGGCCATGGCGTGAGCCTAGTGGCAGTCAGAGAGTCTGTTTACTCGAGTCGGAAAACATCACGGATGAGTGGAGGTGACCTTTTCAAGTCTGATAGTATGCAGGATGGTCCCACGATGGAACTGTGAGGCCAGCCAGGGAGGCATCTAGCCATGTGGACAATCATTCTCTGAACATATTTATTGTACCACGGATATGCTCACTGGGATGAGAGTACCCCTGATATTGAGATCCCATCCCGCGGCGCGGGGATGTTCCCTAGCTCCTGTATGTACCTAGGTACCCCGCGTGGACGCTTCGTGCGGGGTTTGGGGATTCCCCACTTAGAGTTGACCGACTCACTCCGAAGTAAGACCTGTTTACTCCGGAGTATATTTCCCCATCATCCACGGCCGTGATGCATATCACGGAAACCTCATAACTCTTTGCCTCATGGTTCATGATCGCCTTCTCGAGCATACTCTTTCCCCTGCGGGAGCCCAGTGTTCCAAAGCTCTGCCGCAGTTTGATGGGCACATTTTCACATCAGTCCCACTTAACTCACGCCCTTTTCCTCGTCTTGAGTGAGCTTATAATACCTTGGAGTTCCTTCAGACCGGCCATTACTAGCGGTACGGCAATGGGGCCCAGGAGAGGTAGGTATACTGCGACTTTGTGCTCATCAGGGAAGTAGACTTGGCCAACCATGGATCGTTCAAAGAATGCTTTCTCAGCCTCTCCTTCGGCAATTCTTGCATGCTCTAGAGCGATTTGGAAACGCCCATTTCGAAGGTTGTCACACGCCTGCTGGAGGTGCGCAGTAGTCATGCCCACGGATTTGGCAACTTTATCTGGGATAGGGATAGACGGAAGTGCATTGTACAGTCGTGCCAAGGCCCCCAAAGTCGAGGATGCAGAGAAAAGGAGCGATGCAGCGCGAGCGCGCACGAGTGTTGAAAGCCGGAGGGGTAGGGAAGCCGGAGCACGTGGCAATCCAAGGAGTGACATCAACTGGTCAGAGAAAGTATGCATAGCAGGTGTTAGGTCTTGCTTGGTAAGGACAGGACCAAATTTGACGTCCGCGGGTGGGTTGAGAATCATAACGCCACCCCATTGTGGAATAAGCCAGCTGTTTGCCCCGCTACCTTGTACCAACAAGGGAGATTCGGTCTGGTCCGGAACATAGAGCACGAAATTCACGGTAGGACCGGCTCCAATGCTTGGACTGAGTGGCCATTCAGCAGCGTTGATGAACCCACTAAGATCTTCTTTTCGAAGGACCCAGGCCTTTTGATTCTCATCATAGACTGGCTTCTGAATGCTGGGAGAGTAGGCGGAGTACAATTGGACTTGGCTATCGATTGTAAAATTGCTGATGGATGCGAAAGTCTCCAGAAAGGGTGATATGTATTGCCTGAGAGCAGACTCAATCTCCCAGTCGGATGGAACGGAACTTGGAGTAAACAGGGAGAATGTTAAGTGGTAAGTAGGCGCGTATTTGAAGGCTATGGTCGACTGGCGCTCAAGTTCCGCAGCAGTTTCTGGCGAAAGGGACTTTACTTTGGCGGTATGAGTTCCCGATTTGGTAGATAGCAAGTAGGCAAGAAGGGCCTGCTCTTCATCGAACAGTTTATGGAGCTCTTGTGCCATGAACGTTGCCAGGGTTGAACCAGTGGACGATGGGGATGGCAACTGATTTGCGGCATAATAGATGTCCAAAGTCGGAGAGTAAGTTTGCAGTATCGACCTGGGTGTATTTCCTGTTTCCACCTGGATCAGCCGGATCAGAAGCGCAACATCCTCGTCGTGCCTCGCGTCAACTGTTGTACCATCGTTCACGACCTGCTGGGATGTGTTGGCAGCTGAAGGAGGGTCGGCCAGCATGAGGCGAAGATGGTGGGCAGAGAACTCGTTCAAATCGTCGAGAGCATGTTGCGTGGTGCGGATGAGGTGCTGTCCTTCGGCAGGGGGGATTGGGACGTCGACAGCGATGCGGAGCGGGAAGACTGGCTTGCAGACCTGATGCCGTTAACGAAAACGCCACATGTAGCTTTTGTCGCACAAACCTTTCCATCAGCCCAGTCCGTCATGGTCTGTAAAGGGAGTTCTGCTCGGTAAATGGCCGTCGTCCTCCACCATACTGGTACACCCAACAGGACTGCGACCAGCCAAAAGGAGAGGATGACGGAGCGCCTCAGCCACACGCTTTCCTTGGTCTCGGGTGGGGGATTGGGTTTCGAAGATACCACGCGGGGTGCTGAAGAATCCGACTGAGAGACATTGTGCCCTGACTCTCCAGGGACAGAAGTGTCCGCCCCCTCCGTGGAAGTCATCTCGGGATGATGTCTTCGTGTTTGTTGCGGTTGCTTTTAGGTAGCCGGGCGCTAAGCTAAGAAAGGTTTAGTACAACGCTTAATCGGAGACAACCTTCGTGCAACCTCTACTCGTTACAGCATCGTCATACACACTCTGTCATTTCCAAAACCACCCCTTTCTGCTTTCTTTCTCTTTCTGCACATGCCGCAATGAAGCCGTGGTGGTCGCGAGCCCTTGCACTTCCTAAAGCGCGATTCGCCGCAACGAATGTGGTGCCACCAACCGATTTGGAGATGAAGAGAGGTGCACCTCTGCGAAGGGCAGTCCATACCTACGAACGAAAGTGCCAGAGTATATTCACAAGCTAGTTAGCTTGTCCATGAGTGAGAAATCTACTGTCACATGTATTAACAGGCATGTTGTGATACTGTAACGGCTACCCGAAGAACGTGGTTCCCGATGTTGTGCTCCAAAGCCATGTTCAACAGTGACCAGGATGCTCGCTACGCAATTGGATCTTCATCCATGGGGGCAGGAGCGGCTTCCGGATTGTCCTGGGTCATTTCGAGATCCCAGTATCGGGTTTCTATGCGCATGCAATCTCAAGCTATGTCGACTGGAAAGACGGTACTCTCGCCTGGCTCATGTCATATCAAGCTTTTCTCAACCCAAGCTACATCGTATGTGCCCGCATGCAATGTGAAGGTCCATATTTGGATGTTGTCTAGGCATCGGAGCGTCCGCCTCTACATCCAAACAGGGCCCCACATGATGTGGGGATGGATGCGGTCGGAAACTACCCATTTGTCAGTCTGCAATCTAGGTTCTTCCCGCAGCGGATGTGATATCAGAGCCACGTTCTTCCTTCTATTTTGAGTTCAAATTATATGCTGGGCCTAATAAAACAGGGACGGAACATTCAGTGCAACATGCACGACCAAACCTTTGGCACGCTAGCCATCGTTTCGGTCTGTTCAATATCAGCTCTCCTCATCAGTCGCTTTCGGATTTGCTTGATCCAGGATTTTTGTTGTTGTTCAGCATGGTATGCTCTTAGCCTGGCATGTGGTTATCACCCGGCTATTTATTCCAACATCAATTACTGTTCCATCTAAACATATGCCTTCACTATACGGGTAAATTCATCCACCTCTCACAACACATTGGATCTGTATTATGCTCGCAGAACTGGGTTTCCAGAAACGTCGTTTCCAACGGGGAAATACCCAATTTTGAATCAACCCCAAGAATGACGAAGGCGAATGGGTCGTACGCAATCAAAACACTCGTCGTAGCATAGGGGCATACTTCCATTTGTGTTCCAGCCGCATAGCCTCCTGCTGAACCGGGTTGCATGCTGTAGTCACGCGAGTTCATGGGCCTGACCTGGAACTTTTTAGTTTATCGTGCACCTCGCCTTGCCTATCGTAACTTGCTCCTGCCGACCCAGGATGACAGATTGTTCCTTGGCAGCCACAGCTATACTAATAAGTTTATCTTGCCGCTGCCCCCAGAAACCGACGGTAACACGATTGCTCTCACAAACTTCAAGCCGTGATATACCACCTCTGACTCTCCGTCGCCGATTGATTACCTGTTCGGCTTAGACTCGACTCGAAGAGGTATTACGTCCAAG
Source organism: Westerdykella aurantiaca (assembly GCA_030412805.1). NCBI lineage: Eukaryota > Fungi > Ascomycota > Dothideomycetes > Pleosporales > Sporormiaceae > Westerdykella > Westerdykella aurantiaca. The sequence goes on from JASJFJ010000001.1 coordinate 6,026,476, forward strand.
ATGCATCTTACATCTTCCCTTGTGTGGGCAAGCGCTCTGGTTGGCTCTGGTATGCAGGCCTACATGTCTCCTAAGAGATCATCTACTAACTTTGATCTTCAGCCTTTGGCAGGCCGGGGGCCCCGATGGCCGCCCAGAATGCCGCGACCGTGTTCGACTCCGAGACCGGGTTCACGTTCTCTGAATTCAAGGTCGCGTACTCACTGACGGCCAATATCGCATTCCGCGTCGCTGTTCCGGCCACTGCTCAGCCTAACCAGCCGTACGATGTCGTTTACCAGGTCATAGTTCCCAACCAAGTTGGCTGGGCGGGCATTGCCTTTGGGGGTAGCATGACCTACAACCCTCTCCTCGTGGGCTGGGCAAACGGACAGCAGACCCAAACTTCCACGAGATGGGCAACGTAAGTCGGGCAATCGGAGATTTTGAAATCCGCTCATTCGATATTGCAGCTCCCACTCCCAGCCTGCGCTTTACAACCAGGCCACTCTCCAGAAGCTTTCCGCTGGTAATCGCGTTAACAGCACCCACTGGCAGTTTACCGGCAAGTGCACTGGCTGCACCTCCTGGGCCGGCCGCAGCGGAGGCTCTACCACTCTTAACCCCAAGGGCACCAACCGCCTCGCGCTCGTCATTTCCAACAGCAAGCCGTCGCAGCCGTCTAACCCCAACTCTAACCTGGTCATGCATGAGAACCCCATCTACTGGAGCCAAAGCTTCACCGAGGGCTCGAACGCCAACTTTGCTGATCTAGTGAGGAGGAACGGCGGGACTACGGCTGAGACACAGTAGGGTGCGATTTCGGACAAAAGCGCAGGTAGAAGAGGGATGGACGGGGGCGAAGTTTGATCGCTATATACATGTTTTCCCTAGTGTACGGTCTAGCATTAGAATCATGTCAAGTGTTATGGCATTCATTCAGGCTTCTGGATTTATCTTCCGCACTGCTTCACTATGAACACGGTCAAATGTACAAACAAAAACTAACGTCGACCCATTTCCTATTCGCTCTTCACAAAAGAGACATTAACATGAGACGAGAGGAACTTCGGGCCACGTCTGTAGATGAGTACATCTGCTAAACACCACAATATCCGGAGGAAAGGAACAGGCACCGCAAGCTGCCGTCGTCACTGTCACAGAGCGTCAAGGTATCCACGTGGGCGCCAGGATGATCACCCGCCTTCCGGGATGGCAATATGGGTTTTCACACTTCCCTCGCGGCAAAATTAACAACTCGAATGTCTTCGGGCACAAGGGGCTCAAAGGTTTGATCTCACAATATACATAAGCTTAACCAACAGTAGGAAACATCAAAGCAATATGCCAGTGCATTAGCGAGGGGTTAAGAGAAACGAAACCACACAGCAAATCTACACGCCGCCTGCCGAACCCACAAAGAGCATAAACACTACTATAATAGCGCAAGCACTTGAAGACGAGCGAGACAAGCATGACTTTGTGGCGGGTTTTCTATCATGCGGTGGATCTCTATGCCTTGATGGCCATGGAGCCGACGGGCATCTCCTTGAGCCCTGGTATTTGTTGTCAGTCTCTGTTCGCTCATCACGCAAAAGATATCACTTACATCCGTCAACATCCTCAACGGCCTGCTGCTTCTTCTTGCAAGCGTTGTACTGAGCAGGCTGTTGGGTCGTGAGGCCAGCCTTGGGGCAAGCGTTGTTAAGGTTGCAGCCGTTGTCCATAGCCTTCTGGAGCGAGTCGCCCTCCCAACCGAAAACGTAGTCACCATGGGCTGCAGATCCGCTGTTATATGCATTAGGAACCGCAATAAATAAACATTGTGAGGCTGTATCAACTTACCCGATGTTCATGCTGTAGACGAAAGGCTTGGAGCCATCAGTAGGCCACATGTTCTTGTCGGCGAAATTTGTGACGTTCCACATAAGCTCGTACATAATCTGAGGAAGCTTGACGGGATGAGTCGACGGGCAAGAGCCGCCACCGTTGGCGCCGCTGCCCTGGCCGTACGCGACGTGGGACTGGTGGTCAGGAGAGTCGAGGTTCTTGCCATCCCAGCATCTGTCACTGAATCAGTATCGTCTCGACCAGATCGTTACACCAAACTTACGTGGGGAAAATGATGGTCTGGCGGATCATCTTGCACTTAGGATCCGAGGGGATATCGACAGTGTCGGAGTTGTCGCAGGGAGCTCCACCGACGAACCTGTCCTCGCTGGTGCTGGTCCAGCAGCGGTGGCAGATACGCGACTTGACAACCTTGCTGGGGTCGGTGTTACTGGCGGTGCCGGCAAGCATACGGAATCCCTGTGTCTTATTAGTTATCTTTCTTTATTGATTTTCCAAAACGTAGGTTCTCACCTTCTTGAATGCCGTCACCTTGCCGCTGGGGATGTAGTAGATATCGAGACCACCATCGTTGATGAGTTTGCCCTGGGGTCCACCGTTGCCAACCTGAGGAACGCGGATGTAGCTGCCATTCTTGTGCTTGAAGAACATAACGGCAGTCCAGTAGTTGGACTTGTCTTGCACGAAACTGCAGGATGTGCATTTGGAGAGCTTAGCGGGGTCCTGGGACGGGTCCATGGTGACGTTGAAAGAATCACCGCCGACGATCTGGTGAAGATGGGGAGTGAACTTCATGCCGGGGTTGACGAGGGGATCCGTTCGCTCAACGACCAACTGCGAGCATGCAAAACGAAGCATGTTCTGAGCAGCGGCGTGCTCGGCAAGAAGCGCCGTCACGGCAGCAAGAGTAGCCCACTGCATGATGGAATATCGTCAGCCGGCGTATGTTCTTTTTTCGAATTTCCTTGTAATGGATAACGAGGGTCGATTTCGAACTCTCTCAAAGAACGGAGACAGCAGGTCTGAAAAGCCACGGCGAGAAGAAAAGGCTGCACTCCAAGTATCGCCTGGTCCTTATATCGCTGTGCCTCCCAGGCCCCATATCCCCACACCGCATGGTCCAAGTGCCGGCTGTGCAGATTCTTGTTCGACGGTGTTCTGAAATATGGGGTTAATCTATTCTATATGGGCCTTGGGCAGGTATACCTCGTAGCGCCTTTGGTTGCGGATATTAACCAGCATTACCCTTTGCGGAAATTATCGCCCCTCCAAATTCTGGATCGTTTACAATCCTGCAACATGACTGGAGGTTCAGAGTCTGAGAACCATTTTGTCGCGTTTTTCATCCATGACAAGTTCCGGCTCCCCGGGTGCAGGCTCTCGAGGGCTAGAAGGGCTCGTTTTGACACGCAATTGCTGAACGCCCAGTGAGATCCTGTATACAGACACTTGGCAGCAATGCGGTGGCGGACTTCTCCACATCTTAGCACTGATGTTTTGATATCCTGTCGGCGTGGAACGGGACGATCAGGAGCAGCGTAGTGTAGTTGAGCGCGACTGTGGAAGGTGAGTCCCATGGAACTGCATCGAAGGTATGCATCCATATGGAACGTTCGAAGCACAACTACGTCACAAACAACGATGATGAAGGTGATAGGAAAACTCTCCTGCCAGCTGTGGGGTACTATATTGCACGGAATGGCCCGACGCACGTGTCTTCTCCATGGAATCTCTGAGATATAGTGCAACGTGCGTGTCTAGCGGGTAGCTGTTGATAATTTGTTCATCAGATTTCTAGTAGAGAATTCTGACTATCATACAATCCAACGCTTCCCGTACCACGGCGAACGAAATTTGTTGAAATGCGTCGGGATCTTTAAATGATCGCGATCACAAAAATGAAGAGACACCGCTACAAACCTCATCCAACCCACACAAACTTCATCCTCTCTCCAAGGAGGGAGAGACACGAACTAGCGTGGCGCCTGCAGCCGTTAAACGACCACGACAGGCGAAGGCCACGAGGATCGGAGACTTCTAGTTGCATTCCATTGCATGTGGATCTCATCTGGTCCGTAGGCTAACATCCCGCGTGGCCATTATCCATTAGAGTACTGCCATGCGACTTTAATTCACCTTCATTCCTTTTTCAGAAGGCAGGAGGCTCAAGGTCCGCGTGGAATATGGTGTGGTGCGGTGGGATGAGGATCATTTGATTGAAGTGTAGTAGGCGATGGAGTATGCACGACGCTAGCGAGGCTTAGAGTCTTAGAGTATCCCCGCGCCGTTGCACTAGGAATGCCGTTTTCTGATTGAATCCATCGAGACGATTATTTGAGTTGGCACCCTTTTTTGGGTCCTTTTGACTTTGGACTGGCATTCTTGAAACTTCTCGCACCCTCACCAACAAAACTCCATAAGTTTGAATCGTTCTACTGCGTAAAGCACTCGCGTTCGCGTTTATCGCTCCTTCTCCAAGCATTATCCAAGGCCTTGCATTCGCCGAACAAATGACTCTCGCACCCTCCCCTCGCCAAAGCCTCCCATTCGCTTTCGCCCCAAAGGAGAAACACAACATATGCAACTCTCATAACTGTGAGATTATTCCACCAACCACTTCATATTTTCTGTTTCACAAAGGGACCGCTGATCATATTGATGATCTCCTTTAGGAACATAGCCACCCCTGTCCAGCTACGCTGGATGCATATTAGCCGGAATATAGATGAAAACCGTAGACATGGGGTATGGGGGACGTCCGTCATATTCAAATGCCGAGCGCTATCCTGAATATGGATTAAGTTGAAAGCCTCGGGGTAGCATTGCTGCGGCTGAGAAAACGTTGTTGTGTGCCGAGCCGAGTGGTGCTCCAGACCCGTAATCTCACAAATACATCGCTGAGGAGCGTAGGTTCAAAGTAATTGTTTGAAAGGATCTTCATTCTCCTTGCAATACCTTTACTAGAACGTTCGCAACCGTGCTTGACGTCGGTCTGCTCATGCCGAGCGATAGGGGAACATGATCATGTCGCCCAAAATACGAGGAAGTTGACTGCAATGACGAAAGGGCCCGAATGCAATTCAACCCTTTGCGACGAGTATATTCCGGCAGTTGAAGTACTTCTTGTTATCTCAGCCGTCTTCAATGACTGTGTTATCTGGGGCAGCTGAAGAGTCTTGGCGAAGGTGCTTGACGGCATCAAGGCTGTTGATATCGATGGTGAGAGAGAGGATACACAGTGGGGTAAAGAGACAGCGGAGCTTAAAACAGCAATATCCACGAAAGAAGTGAGCAAAGGACCAGCGATGGATCAATAACCCAGAGTGCTTTGAACCGTTGTTCCCACGAACGTCTCGCTGGCTCAACTGCAAGACATGGATTAGAGGTACACTCACTAGAGATAAGGAGTATCTTGTCAGAGAGGGACTAACCAGCTGCCTGGTTGCAACTTCTATCGCCCCCAGACCACCATTAGCTCCACCTTAAACGACACTCTTCCACTCCAAATTCCAGCGTCCCTCCTGCAAGCCCTTTGGCAAACCGCATCTTAACCCGTCCAAGATCAATCAGCAAATCGCCCGGGTCTACTGTCTTCACCTGCGCAACTTCAGAGGTACTCCTCCACACGCGATGCGTTGGTAACACCTGCACAATGCAATCCGTGTCTATTCCTGCAGTGGAAAGCGGATTGGTCTTCTGTCCTACTAATCTAGCACTGTTATTTAGCGAATGTTTATTACTAGGATTTGGCACGTATACTTACTGCGAGTGGTACGCTTCACGAGGATTCAGTTGGATAGGCAAATGAACCTGCATGCTGTTCTACAGGGAACCTATTCAAGATAAGTGCACCTAGCTGTATTAGCAAAAGTGGCTTTATAGAATTAGCAATCCTAGTATAATTTTAGACATGCCGAGCTTATACCATGCAGTCTGCTGTCGGTTGTCGGAATCCGTCCCAGCTAATACGACTCTCTTGATCCGGAAAGCAACTTGACAGCGTAAGAACTCTACTCTTAACTGCCGCTTTCATGCCAGCCAGTTCTTTTTCTTTTGGTCGAAAACCTGCGCTAACAGTGATATTAAGTGACAACAAAGCTCTAATATCAGTCAGGGAGACACTTCGATTCAGTGTTCTTGAATGCGAACTTGGCAGAGTATAGTGTGATGCACATACAATTTTTCGCACATTTACGCTCCGTCAAAGAGACTTCTAGCGTACTTCAGAGTACTTTACCGAATTAGCTGCGTCGAAATGGCGGCAATTCACAACCAATATTCCACTGACTGTTGACTGGATCGAATACATTCAGTAGCTGGGTATTCACAAAAGAACAAGTCGAATTCATTTCCTAGTCAGCGTAGACGCGCGAAACTCCTTCAAAAACAGCTTCATATAAAAAGGGCAGTCAAATAACGGTGCACCCAGCACTGGCACTACAGTGGTGCTGCCGCCCCTCGCACTGAGACCACAAGCGGTCACGACGATGGATCTACGGTCTGAGCGGCAGCATGTTGTTTGGGGGTCGCATATATTTCGGTATGCCCCAAGCGTGGCTATAGGGCTCCGATATCTCATATAGCAACATATAGCCATGTGTTGGTGGTAGCTGAGGATATCCTGAACCCGCATGGTCCGTGCACATTCACCGGATGTTTACGGCCGAGCGAGTCGACGTGCAGCAAGTTCAACCAGACCGTCTTTTTTTCTGACGATGTGAACCGTACTTCTTGTGGAAAGTACACGAGGCTGTTCTCCTTAGCAGAAGATAGCTACATATCCCAAGTGCGTCATAAACGCAAATGCTACGCTTGAGACGGAAACACGCGACCAGCGGCTAACCCAGACGCTCAAAGCTGAATATCACAGTTGGAAAGTATAGAAGTAGATATTTTTGATATTTGAGACATTTATTCATAAATTCGTTCCTATACCTTACACATCCGAGCAAGATAATCCATTCAAATCAAGCTGGGAGAAGACGCACGCGTGCGTCCAAATTGCAATAAACGCCAAACTATGACGCCTATGCTGCGCCCAAGTCATATGCTTAGACATCAATAGCGTCAACAGTGACACCCTTGACCCAGGAGTACTGCATGACCCGAGCAACTTCGAGAGCTGACTCGTGCGAAACCAAAGAGCCCACTAGATAGAGGGAGGCATCCAGACCAGCCGTGACGCCTCCGGTGGTGATGACACGCATACCGCCCAGGGGCAGTTCGGCACGCCGGGCAATGGACTCCCGGCGGCGGGATTCCTTCCAGGCGTTGCTTCCTTTGCGAGCAATCGACTTCCTTCGAGCTTGCTGTGTGTTCGCGCCTGCTGGCACGAGCTCGCCGTCGCGAGTCTTTTTGATGATGTAGGGGTTCTCGTCGGGATTTTCACCCAAGTCGAACCGCGCGTTGTTCACCACGTAGCGTTCCTCCATGACATCGGTACGCAGTGAGGTGTCGCGGATGGATGCCTCTTGACAGATTGTCTCGAGACGGGTATAGTAGTCGGGATGTGTGGTAGCGGCAAGGCCTTGGAGCAAGCCCTGCTGAGCAAGCAGAAGAGCGGCCGTATCGATGGCGAGGATGGTACGTTCTTTAGCAGGGTTCTTCTCCTGCATCTGAACGTATTTGGAGAGCAGATGGAGCGGCTCGGTCTTGTCCTTGAGGACGTCGAAGACACCGTCGCCACCAGGAACAATGATGACATCGTAGTCCTCAAGCTCGTCGCTAGCATCGTCGTAGTCCATGTCGGCCTTGATGGTCAATCCTTGGACGGACTTCATGGCCGCGGCAGTGCCGACGAACTGGCAATCGAAGCCCTTGGTGTCTGGTCACGTTAGCTAAGATGAAAATGAAAGAACGACATGCTGCTAAAGGTGAAGAAAGACCAACTTACTCTTGTCCTTTGGATCATGGAGAGCTCGGCTGAGGACTTCGAGCGGCCCGGCGACGTCCAAGGTGTTGTAGTTGTTGTAGAGCACAAACAACACCTTGACGACCTCAATGGGGCCGTCGGTATCAGCAATTGCACTCATCTTGAAAGATTGATATGGTTGATGTGTAAAGTTGGGAATGAAGAAGGTGAGAGTGTCTCGGAGGGAGAAACGTGTTGTCTTTGAGGATGTCGCAGGAAAAGAGGGGGTGGTGGTGTGGTGGTGGTCAGATGAGAGAGGGGTGGGTCCCATAGACCAGTTGACCCGCCCCCGCACCCGCAGGCGGCCGCTAAGAGCTTTCCCCAGGACACACGGACCACATAGCGGCGCCCTCCCGTCCATCACCTAATGATCGACTCAGGTACTTCCCAGGTTACGTCACTCCACCTTCGAGTCAAGCTACTTTGAGACGAGTTGCACGTGACCACCGAATGCCTGGGAATTGAAGATATCCTACAACGGATTGATCCGAAAGCATGTGTGAGCATGAATGTTGTTACTGCTGTGTGGGAGAGAGATGTATGGAGCAATAACTTTATCCTGTGTTAGTAAGCAAATACGAGGGGAGAACGCTTGGCAAAGTTCTGACTTTGCAATTGCCCATATGAAAACTCTTTGTACTATTACCACCATCAAATACGAGATGAAAAACACTCGACACTCAAACCGCTTATGATCGTGTCGATCCCTATAGTTTACCATATATCCAGGTTGACAAGCAGGTATAATGCAGACCGGTGCATTTTCCATCACGGGCCCCCCTCCTAGACGCCCAGTTCGACGTGGTGCCATTGCATGTTTACAATGTCGCTCAAGAAAGGTATGTGGTGAAATGTCTAATGGAGATAGGGGTTTAAATCATTTGAGGCCTCCATAATCATGATGGAACTGACTATGCCCGTGAAGGTGAAATGCGACTCCAATCAACCGTCTTGCACACGCTGTCAGACCGACGAGAAGCAGTGCGAGTATAGAAAATCCCGAAGAGGAGGCCGTCCACGGCAGACACCTATTGCAAATAACACTGAGCAATCTCAAACTCTGCCCTTCTCAATTAGCCGCTCCGACACGTTACCTACAGACACAAGCAGCAGTCGGTCAGAGAATGCGCCTCCACAAAGCCTATCAGACACCCAACCGCTTCCAACAAGCCTGGACACCGCTAGAATCGACATACCAGGTGTAAACAGCATACAGGCCGATCAACTATTGAGCCAGTACTACCACCATTTCCATGAGGCGCACCCGTTTGTGCTTCCTAGGCCGTATCTCCTCAAGCATCTGTCCATCTACCCGGACGAGATGAGAGTACTTCTAATCACATTACTTTATGTCGGTTCGATCTACACATCATCTATATCTTCTGAACCCCTGGCTGAAGCCTCGTTGCGGGCAATTGATTCAACTCGAGCTTCGGTGCCACTAAACCCTTACTACCTCCAGGCACTGATTCTATACGCCGTTGCCGTCTATTGGAACGATGAGTCAAAGCGAGGGCGTGAGATCCTTGATGATGCGATTAACGTTGCATATACCCTAGGCATGCATCAGAGCGGTTTCCCTGAGCAGTACGGTAAAGGCGACCCAGTCCTAGAGGAGAGCTGGCGAAGAACTTGGTGGCAGCTCTATGTCATTGATGCGTGCATTGCTGGCAGTTATCACATCTATCCGCCCAAAACCTGTGTATTTCCAAGCACTACAGAGCTTCCCTGTGAGGAGGACTTATACCAGTCTGGTGTAAGACAACCGCGTTTCTCTTGGTCACATGGCTCACGGATTTTTCACAGGCTATCCCTCGGGGTTCACGGTCTACTTTGAAGAGCTATGATATGCGAGAGTTCTCCGATGCCGAGTTTTCCTCATTCGCACATCTTGTGGGCTTCACCCACGCCATCAACCGAGTGATCGAAACAAGAGCTGTGGGAGATCCCGTCAAAGCAAAACAAATTTGCAACGATGTCGACACGATTGTAACAGCGTGGTGCTCATTGCTCCCAACGTCAAAGCGTCGAATCCTTCGAGACGATGGCACTGTCGATCAGCTGATCTTCACTGCGAATATCCTCATGAACACGTAAGAGAACATGTTCTTCAGAGGATCAAATCCCTGATTTCATGAACAGATATATCGTTGACCTTCACCGTGAGCTGTCCAACCTGGAGTATTCCGAAATCGAATCTACGTCGAAATGTGCCCCTCCTCCACCTCCGAAAGCAAACCATATGATCAAGGAAGACGCCCATATCCACACCTCCAAAGTACTCTTTGCACTGGAGAAACTGAACAGTCTGCTTACGTTGCCAACACGCCTTGCTACCCATACGCCTTTCATGATCTGCATGATCTCTAACATGACGATCGCCCACCTCGCCGCCTGCCGTTTTCACTTTAGAGAACCTGCGCTTCAGACTCAAAGAGACAGAATACGTCTAACTATGGGAGTCCTGAAGATGTTTGGTGAATACTGGAAGGCTGGCAAACGAGAGTATCGTGATGTTGGTACCATCGCAAGAGTGATTTTGGACGTGCGGGACGAGCATATTGAAGTTCCAAGGGAGGCCCCGATTCTCCCGATGGATGCGTTAGATTTCAACTTTGAATTCGATGCGAATTGGGGATATGATTGTTTTGCCAGTGGGGCCGCGGTATTACCCATGGACTCCTTCCTGTCTTGCTGAGAGAGAAGACTTAAACGCCAATGTCCCAAAGTTTGAGATATCCTGCGGTAGGTATTAGGGCTCTATTTCATCTCAAGTTTCGCGCGTATGATCTCACGATGTACTTATATCCTTAACGAAGGGGATGAACAGCCGCTGTATAATGCCAAGAATCACGTGCATTCACTCAGGGAAGTCATTACCATTATATACCCAATACTAGCCTTTAAAAAATATTCCATACAAAGCATTCGTATCTACGTAATGCTGAATCTTCAAGGTCAATGAATTTGTGAGGCGGTGGCAGTGGAGCGGTTGCATCCCAGGTTTCCTGGTTTGTGGTGGCACTAAAACGGGAGTGACGTATGAGACTCCTTAATGTCTCCACACCATCAATCAGTACTTATTCAGACGCTTCCTCATAGTGGATCTGCTTATACATAACGAATCATTTATATTAAGCGATAATCATTAACTCGAATCTCTATAGCCCACGTGTACAGGAAAATCGCAGTACCCTAGGGTAACGAAGAAGGTTACCAGGAGGCAAGATGTCTGCGCTTGACGAGATCAAGAAGCAGAATGCTGCTCTTCAGGGTAAGTATTATTCTTATCGATTTCCGATTCATACTTGAGAATCAGCTTCCTAATCTCTACTCAGAGAACATAGGAAATATCAGCAAGGTCGCCGAGGGCGTCAAGAAACCCAGTACAGACGCTGCCTCCAAAGCGGCACCTGTAAAGAAGACTACCCCCGCTGGCACCAAGGCCTCAACAGAGACGAAGACGGGGACGCCCGTGAAGAAAACTCCAGCCAAACTCAGCAGTACTCCAACGTCGGCATCCAAAGTGGGCCCAAGAGAAGCAACTCCGGGACGGACGCCTATTGGGTCCAAGAAAGCTCTCCCCTCCAATGGAAACAAAGTTCCGGTGGCACCGTCCACGCCAGCTGGTGAAACCGCTACGAAAAAGACCACTCCAACGGTAAAGAAGGCCCCTGTGCCTCTAAAGCCAGCAACTCGTACACCCTTGGGGACTCAAAAGCCGCTGCCGAAGACCGTTTCAAAAGCAACAGCTGAAAAGAAAGATGTTGCTAGCACAGCATCTCGAGCCCCAGCACAAGCTTCGAAACTTAAAACAGTGCCGCCAAAGAAACACGACTCCCCTATTTCTTCAGATGCGGAACCGACTGGAGAGAAAGATACGACGGCCATGCCCGTCAAGAAAGCGCCTCGCAAGCTGGCGAGTCGGCCGAAGACAACGGAAGTCACCAAATCCGCAGCGCCCCAGGAAACAAGCGCAGCCCCAGCCCAAACTCAGAAAATGCCCACCTCTGCGACGACCACCAAGAAACCCGGTGCGATCAGCAAAGGCGCCGGAGCCGTTGCCGGTGCAACGAACAAGACGGTTGGCCTCACAACCGGGACCCTCAATAAAGTTACCGATTCGGGTACGACAGCGCTGAACTCCACAGTCAACGGAGCCACCGGCATAGTCGGTAAGGGGCTTGATAAAATACCAGCGGGGGTAGGCAAGCCAGTGAAGCACGTTACTGATAGCGTTGGCAAGACGGCGACGGGAGCGACGGATAATTTGTATTACACGACTGGGGCGACGACGAAAGGGGTGCAGGGCACCGTGTCGAAGACCACAAATGCGTTGAGCAAAGGAGATGTTAAGGGGACCGCGGGTGGATTGAGTAGGTGAATTTCAATCATGCTTCTAGGAATATTGCTAACGTCGGTGCAGCTAGTGGCGTGGGAAATACGGTGTCCGGTACCGGGAAGGCCCTCGGAAAAACGGTCAACGATGGAGTTGGTGGTGTCGGCTCGACCGTTGGCGGACCACTAGGTGATATAGTGGGAGGAGTTGGCAAGGTATAGACTTAGAAATGTTTTCTGTTCAAAGCAAACGCTGACAATATGGCAGGGTGCGGGTGACGCCGTAGGTGGGATAACCGGCGGTCTAGGCGAAGGTGTCTCCAAACTCGGAAAAGGCGACCCACTGGGAGGTTTGACGAGCACCGTAGGAGGAGTTCAGAAAGGCGTAGGTGGCTTGCTTGGAGGGGTTCTGGGAGGAGTTCAGGGGAAGGATGAAGAATGACTACATGATTGGCTCATGAATGTAAAGAGGCGTGACTCGTTGTCTGAGTGGAGCTTACTTTCAGCGACGAGTTAAGATTGGGGGGGGGGGGGGGGGGTGGGGTTGGGCACATGAGAGATTGGAACCGAGTTCGGGTTGGGCATGGGATTGAACTGAAATTGAACTTGGGGCTGGTTGCGATGTCAGGTAATGAGTGGACTGTAGATGGCTTAAGCACTTGTCTTTCCCAATATCATCTTGTAATTTCTAATAAAATACCCTTTCTGTTTGACTCACGGTCCTCAATCAGGATCAAATGTTCGTTGCCTTGCCCCCGCCGACCTATGTCCCAGTCACCTCCAACTCGCATCCCCATTCGGCTTAGTATGCCAAGAAACAAAACAACCTCGCTCCTCCAGCCTTGCTGTGCCTCTCAACTGCATCCCATCCCGTCACAGATAAAGCACACCACCTCTCATCAATGTCGTTGTTAGCCGCCGTTGTGGGACCTGCGGTTCGGATTGGGGACGTCCCCGCCACTGCTTTTGAGACGTGCTGGAGCCTGAGACTTGGTCGCCGACCTCGGGGACTCGAACAGTCTTGACTTTCTGTGTTAAAGAAGGTTGACCGTGTTTACAGCAGTGCGATCCTTATTTTCCCCCGCCCTCAGATCTTTAGCTTCGCCCCCTCCTTTTACATGCAGATGCGCAGCCGCAAAACTAGAGAATTCGACAAGCATCAGATGGATGTCTTCCATGATACAGCCCCTGTTTCGCTTGCTGGGGGACGTTTGTAAGGTTTTGTCCAAAGGTCTGTAAAATTAATGCATGTAGGCCTCACAGTGAATCTACTGAGATTATTTCTGCGACGCAATAAGCTCGTAGGTTTAACGACGCCGTGACATACAGAAATGTCACCGCCATTCAAAGATCAGCTCGGATGCAAAATGTTCCAAACCTCCATATATTCGGCGCTTTAATAAAACCCGTTGCCTATTAGAAATCGTGCTGCTGCGCAGAGGCCTGTGGCACAGGCTCAGATGTTTCCACGCCGCATTCGCTGTTCATTTTCAAGGATGTAGCCTTGCGTTACCTAACCATCATCGACGTCTAGCACGGCCTCGCAGCTTATCGGATTTCTATTATCGACTCGTGGATGGATTAAGCGAGGGCAGCGCGCTTGCTTCCTTCGTCCTATTCGTATTTAGTTGTCCACGGTCTTCCTGCAGTCCCAAACACACATGTACACCAGTCCATATTGCGGGTCATCTTCACTTGCCAAGGTGCATGCAACGCTGCTGCGCCGCCTTCTGCATATCCCCGTCATCCACCCGTGTTTCCTTGTGGATGATCCAGGGTCTGTCCCGGACATGCCTCCTGGGCCCATGTGGCGAAGCTATTGAACTTTCCTGTACTCTCTGTTTTCTCTTCAGCTTCGCGCCTCATCCGACAACCTTTTTCACCTCCACAATAATTGTGCTCCTGAAAACCATGTTTGTCCTACTGTTTATTGCGCTTTCCGCTTTGTTTCTTGGGGGAGTGGGCAATCCCATTGACCCAACTATCACGCCTCCTCCCATTCTCCCGCGACAACTAATGGCCGGACCACTTGATCCCTTGGCATGGGTCTTGGTAACCTCGGGATCAAATACAGAGGTAGAGGCTTGGAACCTCTGTGACGGCACAGATGGCTTGGTTGTGTCAAGCTCATATGCCCGGTGCTGTGACCCTACCGATGTCCAACGATGTTTGAACGGGTACGTGGCGACCGCCTGCAACAAAGATACGCTTATCTTGATGTCAAGCATGACGGCCACCTGGTAAGTTTGCCGCGGGCTACAGTGAATCGAGGATCGTAATGTGACGGTGTGTATGCAGTACTACGGGCGAATTATGCATGACAGACACTTTATATTGGGACAGCACTTCGAATGCGGACTCCCTTCTCAAATTTATAGGGTGCACCACGGGAACGCCGTCGCAGGTTTTCTATCTAGAATTGCCGACTTCTGTGCGGACTTCATCTACCTCCTTTTCGGCAACGTCATCACGATCAACATCACAATCACCTTCGGCAACGTCACCGTCAGGCGCCCCTTCAGAAACGGCAGTCGAAAGTCCCACTTCCGTTACTAGCATGTCCACTCCAGTGTTCAAAAAGGAGTCAAGCAAGGCTTGGATCGCCGGTGTCGTCGTCGGAACAGTCGCTCTGTTGGCGATAGCGGGCATGGCATTTTGGTTACTCCGCAGAAGGAAACGGGATCAGCGACAATCTTATTCGAAAGCACCACAGACAACCCAAGTTTACCCCGAGGGAAATATTCCTGGCGACTATAACACTCCGGAGCTTAATCGATCATCACTTTCACCACATCAGGACGCAGGAAGAATGAGCCAGTCAACTTCTGACCAACGGACTTCGCAAGTCTGGAGTGAAGATTCTCGCGGGAAGTCTACCTATCAGCACAATCTATCTCCTGGACCACAAACTGCAGCTCCGCCTGTCGCCAGCACGGCCCTGAGCGAGCTTCCGGAACTAGTGAACTCGCCTTCGAGACGATAAGAGCAATAGGATGGATAACATCAAATGGAAACACTGGTCGTTTGAGCATTGAACGGATAGCAGGGCGCTGGTAATCATTGTGACGATTTTGGGAGACCCACTCAGGCTGCTCCTTGATCTGGTGCTAGACCTGTTGGGCCTTATTTCCATTCCGGTCGGAATTGCAAGACTTAAGATCTCCCCACGGTACTCCGAAATCACATTTTTCTTATTAATTGGGAGGCACTTCTGCATACCGCGCTGTTTATGAAGTTTTTCCCTGTATTCACTCGCAAGCTCTGCAAGACTGACGACATGGAGTGATGGGACCAACTTGCACAAGACATCTAATGAACAAACTGGCAGCACTTCAATTGATGAGGTCAGAATACCATATAACTCGAGAGCTGTGGTATTTTAAGAAGTTAGCAACACGGAACTACAGTCTGCTGCATGCATTAGGTACCAGGTACAATCAAGGCATTCGTTCTTGTTATAGGAGAATTCCTTCACAGTCCACAGTGTTAAATAACGCCCCCAAAGCCCCTTGTCGCCAGAGAGCCTATCATTATAACATGTAAGAGAGAATCAATGTAAGGCTGAAACTGCACTGTGTGATACGTGGCAACTGCCCCCGCCGGTGAGGAACGGAGCTGGGGCTCGGTTTGGCGAGTGCGGCTGAGCTCACCTGCGCATCTTCAAGGACTCGCAATAGACCAGTCCACCGCACAATTACTGTCCGAACGTTGATTTCCATAATCCTTTGCCCCTTTCTTCGTATTTGAAGCCCTTCTTCGGCTCTCTCGAAGACATAATATACGTGTACAGCCGAACTGGATGGTGCAGGAGTCGACGCAGTGAGAAGAGTAAACTCTTATTTTCAACATCAAAGGTCTGGTCGCAAACATGCTCAGCTTCTTTTTACTCTTGTTTAAAACGCCATTGGGTCAATCTTTAGTGACTTTCTGAATAGGTCCTTGCGCCAACAATCTGCTCTCTCAGCATGAGTTTTCCAAAGGGCAAGGGTAAAAATGACGTGATATGGTACTGTTGTTACTGTCTAAGTACAGAGAACAGCTGCCGTTTTGACATCCATTGCTCGGGCCCCTCGTGCCTCCATCAAAGATGTCGCCATTGCCGTGTAGTAAAAACGTTCTCAACCTATCAAATCGAAGACAGCGGAACAAACCATAGTTCTATCAATCATACCGGGGATAGTCACAAACGAGGAATAAATGACGACAGCCCTGGAAGTTCTAGGTTGCGCACGCAGGAAAGTCCACTTCTAATGCCCATATTGCCCCCGTCGACAGGAAGGGATAAAAGACAGACATCTGAAGATATGTTCGGACCTTCTGGATCCATCACAGACTGGCAATCGATAGCAGCAGAGACGTTCAAGGCCAATCCGCTGCTAGCCCAGGTACACGCCATACGGCAACAACTACAGGACAGCCAGAACACGGTCTCGCCAGCTCATGCTGATAATGACCTCGGTGCGTCCAGGCGAACTGGAAACACACACTCACGGGAGGGCGGAAAGCTTCAAGATCGATGGGGTTTGTGGGACTTGGGAGTTTATATGTCGAACGCACCCACAATAAAATATGGGGTCGATGAATCGATGAACGGGAATACCGGTACTTCATCCGCTGCAACAGGAGTATTGACGGCCGCTACAAATGCTGAAGTCATAGAACAAGCAAGCTCGGCACTACGTTCCTTTCCAGACGAACCGAAATTGGAAGTAACGAAGGACGATCAGGGTGCAATCCAATTAGACTGCACCGCTGAACCCGCTCTACTAGATCAACACAACGAAACAGGGTCCATATTTTCCTCCTACGCCGACTCGATCTTCCCCGTTCAGTCTCTGGAGACTTCGGCCACTGAACTTTCCAAATCGAGCAGTTATTCTACGACGCAAATAGCGACGGCAACTCGGGAACTTGTGCTGATATTTCATACCGATCCAATGCTTGTACCACTATATTTCAACGCCTTGGATAACCCAAGGATTGGAAAGGAGAGACTGGAAAGAAACCTACGACGCCTCTTCAAATCCTATGCTAGATCCCTGGAAGAAGAAGCAAGTGATATGCTGGAACACCTTGCGTCTAAACTTGTGGCCGCAAAGTCGCGATATCTTGCGCGTTCCATCCTGGAGAAATTCGGAAAACACGAGACTTTGCCCCAGAGAAGTCTGACAGAGATTGAGAGCTCCGATGACGATGGCGATGATGAAACATCGAGTAGACCTATCAATGAGGATGCTTTCGAGGACCTTGCGGTATTTCGAGACTTTATTACCGAAAGTCAAGCTTTTCATACGCTCCGACATCAGATTGCAAGCTTTGTTCGACCAAGTACGAGCGTCGCTCAAAACCGTGAAACAGATCTGCATAACGGCGATGAAACGTTGATTCAGGTTGCGGAGCCTACCAACCCCTTATCTCAAATACGGATGTCTGTAGGCACTGTTATATCCCAGGTGCGTGGACGAGACTTTGGGAGGATCATCGTTCCACCTCGTGTTCAGACCATTTTTAGAACGGGGAACCAACATATAGAAACTTTGGCCGCAGGAGCTAAAATGTTAGTGCGGGACGTGTATATTGCAACAGGCCGGCTCGAACGTCCCCAACAGCCAGGAAAAAAGCGTTTACGGTGGACTTGTGTAAGAATTGACTCCGAAGTTGCAAGCTAGATCAGAGAGCTGACATTGACTTAGAGATGTGGAGAGAAGCTCTTCGGTGATGTGACTGTACTCGAACCAGGAGGCCTAGAACTCCTAAAATCACAGATGGAATATTCCTCGGGTGCAAGGTTTGAGTCCGATGGCGTTCGAAGTATCAATTCGGGACAGCGCCACATGTCTTGGGTGCAGAGAGATATTGAAAAATTCTCTGGGAGTATGCGGCAGTCATCGCAACAAACGCTTCCCACCAGCTCGGCATGCCCGTCAATAGCAACCCAAGGACTTCATTGCTCTACTGTGAGCAACCAGATACTGTACATGATGGCATGCATGGACCAAGGGCGAAGAGGGAAAAACCTACGCCAGGAGAGGATTGAGTCCGTGTCAACCGATCGCCAGTTGTTCAAATTCCTAAAGAATCAGTATGCCAGACATAAGGGCAAGTTGAAGACAGTGTTGACATTCATGGGGGTCGAAAAAATCTTCTTTGTCAAGGTCAATGACATCCTCTCTTCCCGGGGTTTGTGGCTCCCCCTGCTAACTTGAATCAGTTCCGTCTTCCAGTAGGTAGAAGCGTAGAAATTCGCCTTCACGACATATGCTGCAGAGAGTCCGCGTGCGAGTGCCTCCCCCCGGAATCAATGGTCGAGCCAGCTCCTCAAGCGGAATATCGCTGTCGCCCAATTCCACCTCGAACTTCCCCTCCCGTTTTACCAGAGTATCTGGGCCATCTCTTCGCTTCACCGGAATGCATCAATGAGCATGATACCTGGATTCTGGACCAACTTCCTAAACGGAACTGCGGGCGACTGCTCGGGAAATTGGGCGAACCTGCGGAAGGATGGGGCATATACTATGGAGAGGGGTGGGACAGGGGTAAGATCACTTCGATCTGCTTTGTTGTATTCCTCCTAGGAAGCATGGCGTTTGCTGTTCTGTGATCGATATATAAGATGGATGTGCAAGGCGCGTTCGGCGTGGCTGCGTACATGGTAACCTTCTGTGCGCTTCTGCTGCATTTGTTAGCCATTCGTTAGCACAAGGGGAAGCAGGTAGCATCTCATGCGGATACAGGCTTTGCTCTAACTGGGAAACTGGGCTTGCTGAAACCCTACTCCCTAGACAAGTTGCAGTACAAAGAACGTCCCAAGCCGTCCTGTCATCATCGCCTACCGGAACCCCATTAAGGCTGATCATCGATGTACTCAATGATGACACGTCCCTGACTCGAACAATATGACGTGTCCTTACCCCTTTCTGGTCTATATAACCTCAACCCAACGCCCGCTCCCTTTCCCCACCTCATGCACTCTTTCCCCTCGACCAATCCCCACCCAGACCCAGCCCGAGCCCGACCCAGAAGTCTCAGAAAATTCCCGCAAGGGACCAAAAAAGAAAGCCCAATGCGGGGGTCGAACCCGCAACCTTGAGATTTAATCAATCGCGTCCTGTGGAGGGCGTGAATACTAAGAGTCTCACGCTCTACCGATTGAGCTAACCGGGCTGTTGTGTTGTTCTTTGATGGGAGAATTTCCAGAGGGAATCATTATAAACCAACCCACGAAAGTCTTCAAAGGCGCGCGCCGGGAACGAAGAGGAGAAAAGTTTTTGCAGATTTTGATGTCGAGATGGGGCCGGGAGTAGTTAGCGTGGGAGAAACTTCGGGGGATGTTGGGTTAAGGTTATGCCAAGCTTTTTTGGGAGTTACAGGTAGGTAAGGAAGGAGTGTTGAATATCACAGTGCGTAGAAACAGGAGTCTGTTTACTGGTTTCCTTTTTAGGAACCAAATAGGATGGTCACTACTCTTACAAATGTGCTGTCAATTGCGGACGTACCGTGGTTGACAAGACCAAGTCGGAAAACCTGCCAAGGCGGCATGCATCAATGCATATAGTAGCTGTATTCTTCTTAAGCAGGGCATTGCGAGTAGAAAAAAATCCTTTCGTCTCGTCTTAAGACTTGTTGGATCGCGGCAGGGGCGGGGGTTCCGCATACATATGTAAATGTAGCATCGAATGGCATCGAATGACAGTATAGTTATACTCTAGACAAAATTATGTTACGGAGCGTAGAGGGGGTATGTACAACATGCATCGTGATGCATCCTCTTTACTTCTATAGTCACGGTCCTTCCCTCCAAGGCAAAGCATAATCATATCGACTTCTCGACCGATGTCGTTGACGCTGGGACTTGCTGTTGCTGTTGAGGCTGCACCGGCGTATGCGCCTCCTTAAAACCATACTTTTTCCCAATGGGCAGCCCATCCACTAATCGCACGTTAGGTCTCCGTTCGTCCTAGATTTGTAAATCCAAAGTACAAATGAGGTACACTTACGCCGTCGCCAAAGCTCATAACTCATAACCAACAGTATGGGGATGCCGACAATCAGCGCCGTCACTCTGCGCGCCGCAGGCTTATATTTCTTGGGCAGCGAGCCGTCATAGTCGACGATTGGGCGGGGCTTTACGGTCTGGCGGACGCCCGGGGGAGGGGGTGGGGCTTCGGGGAAGGCAATGGAGGGTTTATAGGGGTTTGCGGATGCTGTGGTTGTAGACTGGGCATTGGAGGTGGATGTGGTAGGTTGAGGACGCAAAGAGGGAGGAGCGCGGTAAACGGGTTTTGTGGGTTTGCTGGCTGCTGGAGGCGCTTGTGAGGAGTGTATGACTGGTGAGACCGGTGCGACGGGTTTCTGGGGGAGAGGTATCGTTGTGGCTTGTGGTGGCTGTCGGGAAGCGGCTGATTGAACGGCCTGTGGGCTTTCGGTATTTGTAGGTGGTGTAGAGGGCTTCGGCGGTGCGATCGTCGGCGAGGGCGCTTCTGCTGGGGCCTCGGGCTCCGTCGCAGGTTCGGTCGCGGACTTCGTTATAGTTTCTGCTTGGACGACCTCCTTCGCAGCCTTCAAGGTCCCTTTCGCCGCGACCTCGCTTAATATCTTGCTCGTAGAGACTAACGGTGCTACAACTTTTCCTTTTGTGGACTTGGGTGTTGCTTTCTTCGGAGTCGTCGTGGTCGCCTTGCTCGCCTTCGCCGCTTTCTTCACCACCTCTTCCTCTACCGCCTTCGAGGCTTTCGGCGCCGTCTTCGTCGATGCTTTACGCGTAGTCGTCTTCGGAACCTCTTCCACCGTCTCTTCTACAACTTTTCTAGGGCGGCCGCGCCCGCGTTTTGGTACCGCTACCGTTTCGGTCGTAGACATCGTGAAGAGGCAGTAGGGTCGGAATTAAGGATAATAAGGATACGCATAGAACAATTGATATGAAGAGAAGGACAGAAAGTGTCTGACGCGACAAAGGAGGGGATAAACGCGTCGACGGGTGGAGTGGTGATCAGTCGGGGTTTTTTTGGATTGGCGTCATTTGGGCGAGTAGGGCTTGCAGGGATCATAGGTTATCGATAAAGGGGGAAGTGTGGAGGGGAGGGACGATGAGCTTGAGCACCACGCGGTTGACAGAACATGGGTATTGCATATTGACTTCTAATGAAGTGTATATATCACGATAGGAGATCAATTAGTCCGCTCTCAGCTAAAGAATGGCACAGTTGATGGGTCTGAAAGTATACACTCGTAACCATGTCTGCGAAAGTCCATGGACAGGTGCAACCCTGCTACGGTCGATCAGAAACATAGCCAGGGGCAATTTTAATTTAGCAGTCATAGTGGACCAGGTGACACATCGTATTCATTTCATTGCAAGCTCATTTGCAAGCGTGAGTAGAGTTGTATAGGAATGCATTCTGAATGTGAGCCGCTCGCCTAATTTATACAAGAACCAGCATAATAAGGCCTGAATCAACCCAGCTTTTGTACAAGTGATATCGTAATCTACAACTTCATGCCCAGCACCTTGTGTACCCTCAAGGCCTGCCTGATGGAGAGGTCCAACATGATCTCCTCGCTGCCACCGGGGATAGCATATGCCCTGACGTCTCTGTACAGACGCTCGACCTTGGCACCCTGTCCGCCCCTGCTGTAAGAAAGACCACCGAAGATCTGGCTGGCCTCGCGGGCGCAGAACTCAAAGGTGACCGTGGACTGCGCCTTCAAGCTGGCAATGGCACCGCCGAGCTTCATCATGGCCTCGAACTCGCTCATCCTCTCGCACTGATAGATGAGGTTCTCGAGCCAGTTGTATGAAGCTTCGATCTGGCGCGCCATATGCGCGAGCTTGAGGCGAATGACGGGGTGGTCGATGAGGCGCTTGCCGAAAGTCTTGCGCTTGTGCGCATACTTCACCGACTCCTCGTAGCAGACGCGCGAGAAGCGGAGACACTGGATGATGATACCAATGCGCTCGTGGTTGAAGTTGGTCATGATGACCTTGAAACCCTGGTTCTCCTTGCCGATCAGGTTCTCAACGGGAACCTTGACATCTTCGAAGGTGATGTAGGTGGTACCGCTGCTCCATACACCCTGGCAGTCCATCTTGCGAGTGGAAACGCCGCCGGCACTGCGCTCGATGAGAAGCAGGGAGACACCGTTCATGCCCGGACCGCCGGTACGGACAGCAGTGGTGAAGTAGTCGGCCCATACACCATTGGTAATCCACTTCTTCTCGCCGTTGACGATGTAGTGCTTGCCATCCTCGGAGAGCTTGGCCTCGCAGGTCAGGTTGGCAACGTCGCTACCCGCATCTGGAAAGGATTAGCCAACGTCTCCACGCCACAAGAATCAGCTTACCAGGCTCGGTAATGGCGAGACAGATGCGCTTGTCGCCGTTGAGAATCTCTGGCATGATGCGCTTGACAAGCTCCGGCTTGCCAAACTTGACCAGCGGCGGGGCACCGATGCCATAACCACCGATCAAGTTCCATACGAGACCTCCGCTGCCAGCGCGAGAGAGCTCGTCGGTAAGAAGCATCTCGTGGAAGAGATCCCACTTCTCAGGGGGAACGCTCTGTACACGCTTGTCCGTCAAGTGCTTGGGGTAGTGCACGCCCAAAAGTCCAGCAAGATATCCGCGCTCTCCCATTTGTTTGTAGATCGAGTCGGGGACCTTCTTCGCCTCGTCCCACTCGGTGACGTTGGGCATGATCTCCTCTTCGACCCATTGTCGCACTTCGGCGCGGAGGGCAGCATGGGTCTCGTTGAAGTAAGGCGAATGATACTGCACTATGTTAGCCTTCCGGAAGCTCTATCTGGATGCATCGCACTAACAGATTGATACCAGGACGGGTCAGCATAAGGAATGAGATCGCCATAGGGATCCAATGCCTCGGCCTCCTCCTTTGCCTGCTCAGTCGGCTTGGGGACGACAACACCAGGCGCAGCCGATGGCTTGACGGCCTCCTTCTTCGGTGCGGGCGCGGGCGGTGCAGCCTTGGAGTCTAGAGACCCGATCTGGAGTTGCTTCTGGTACTTCTTGAGGATGCCCTCGTTGTGGTATTTCCAGAACTGCTTGGAGGCGTCTTTGCCAGCGACACGCTGGAGGACTATGTAGCCGTCAGCTTCGCAGCCTTCACGAGCCGGCTTATCGGCGCTCACTCTTCTTTCCGCCAGGATGCTCATCCTGGAACTTGGTCAGGTCGTAGACATCCTCGTCGACAATGATCCAGAGGTTGTCGGCCTTGTTGTGGGAGGCCACGTCGGCAGTGGAGAATCGCTTAGACATGATGATAGGTATGATGATAATGGAGACAAAAGGAAAAACGGAGAAGAGAGGGAGAACAAGTAGCAATAAAACAATGACCGCACATGCCGCGGCGAAGGGTTTAGGTCTTTCACATGCGAGCAGCAGGCGCCAAGGGCCCAGGGTTTCCACCTGGAATCGACACGCCTATGACGCTCGTGACGGGCTGGAGCCGCAAATGGATGTGGGGTGCCGCGTGGGATCTCGTGAGGGAATCGGCCATTCTGCAATTGGTTCTGACGGCCGAAAGCTGACGCTCTGGGATGAACGTTGTGCCACCTTTCCAAATACGGACATGCCTCGGCTTCATGCGCCCCGACCAGGGTCTGAACAGGACACACCTCTCAAGAGCATCCTGGTGACCCGGCGTGTCCGGATGAGTAATGGAGACCCATTACGGACGCGACAACAAGGACTGTCGTTGCTTCAATAGTATATCCAGAGAAGGACACAATGTACACAATATTGAGTCTATGGGGTAGCTCAGCAGCGCTACGGATACTGTTAAGGACCCCTACAGCGGAGAAACGAATCTCTGACTGGCGTTCGTTATATGATCAAGGGTGCTCACTTTCACAAGCTTTCATCCCCCATGTCCCACTCGGCCTGCGCTTCCTTGAAACCGACTCCACGCAAGTATGGGGACACGCGGGGTACTTGTGGAGTACTAATGCGGGTGCGATTGTCAGAATGCATCGGAAATTACATTCCCAAAGCGGCAATTTGATCTCCTTCCTGGACACTCCGCAGTTGAAGTCCCATATGGTAATGGACGTTAATATGGCGAGTCTCTGCTCGACCGCTCGACCGAGTAGCAGGTTTTACTGGAGATGGCTAACGTTATGGAGAGGGCTTTAGGGGTTTCTCCAGCAAGCGCAATATGTCTACGATGTGTATACTGGAACACAGCACACGACCAACTGCACCTAGCGCTTCTAATCCAAATCTTCATATAAAAATGACCACCGCCAAACCCGTCCATGCACTTTGGAACAGCATAACAGATGAAATACTGGTTTGTCATTTGCGAGTGCTGCACGGATGGCACTCGGACGAGATGATATTTATGCAATCTTACACCAGTAAGAAGTCCTCTTTCGGCCTTTGATCCACGATTTCTCCGTCCATGATACCGTCACAGTAGCATTCCCCTATGAATCTGAAGGAACGTCCCTCAATCGGACGGACAACATATGGGATCGTTGCCCCGCAGAACACCACGACAAGATCACCAGGAGACATATAGGAAGGACCCAGACCTACGTATCCGTCCTTTGTTATGAAGGGCCGCTTGCCGATCATCCTATCCATGCACAATCGGTACAGGCCGCTCGTGTCCCGCGATTCGGACTGTTGATATGCCGCATGCTTCACTTTGAATTCCTCCTGGGTATAGGCCTTCCACTGCTCGAAATGCTCCAGGTTTCCCAGACACGTCTCGTAATAGGCCGCGAAAGCCGGCGTCGCCCGCCTCGATCCTTCAAAAAGCTTTTCCCCAATGTCGCCTATGGGAATACGCCAAACTGCCTCCTTTCGTCTTGCGAGCGACGGATAGATTGGCTTGTTCTGGATCTCTGAGAGCCGACAAAGGAGTCTGATTTGCGCCAAATACGTTATTCGTGTTTCGTGGTCTGCACCCGCCGCCTCTGATACGCCTGATATGCCGGCAACATCGTCGACGATGTCCACACGAAAGCCTTTCAAGCCAAGGACCCTTTCGTCTTCGGTATCCGTCAGCTCTGGTGGCATACCTTTGCAAGCGGAATAGAACTTCACGAGATCAAACGATGGCTGCCATGCGAAGGACCTCTGTATGGGAGAGGTCCAGTCGGGCACCCACGATGGTAGAATGTACCCCAGCTGCTTTCGATGCTGAGATAATGCGAGGATGTCGATGTCGCCGTTTTGGATGATGGCTTTGGTGGTGCGTGTAAACAAGAGTTCTGGCCGATCCTTTAGAGAGTAATCCGGCTCGATGCCCATTCTCTTGAGCTCCTCGGCGTCATTGGCGATCCCCAGGACTCCGTAGATGGTGTCGCAAGGAACCGTCGCGGACATACTGCTGTCGACGAAAAGCTTCTGAAGAAGTTGGTACAACGAATCCCCCGGACCGGTGCCAGCATCCCGGGCCTTTCTTCGTTGACGGGCCGCGAAGAAAGTCTGGACTGGATCGTGGAATTGTAGCAGCGCCATGACTTTCTCTTTGTCTTTCTCCCAATCCGGAAACTTTTCCAGGTAATGGCTTACACATTGCGGCAGCACCTGGGCGGCAAGAAGTGCTTGGTCACCAGTGACCTTTCTGTCGCCACAAATGAAGGTTGGCGCCGCCGCCAGGCCATATTCCTGGAGGACCCATACTCGTGTGAACCAGGCTCGCTTGTACCAGGCATTCATTCCCCGCAGGACGGACAATGTAAGCAACGGCGTGCTTTCCTTCGCAATCTCATGGAACTCCTTCGTTGCTGCGTCCTCCGGATCGGCTCGGGCCATGATTCTTTGGAGAATAGGCAACCTCTCACGCGTGTAATAACTCATCATGCCCCAGTCTTCGGCGCGTCTCCCCATCTTCTTCCACACATCCATGAATTCGTCGGAGTTGTCTGCAGCAGGACCGAGCCAGACCAGTACTTCTTCCGCTTTCCGATAGATTCGCCCCATCTCCCTGACTTGCTCCGTCTTTTCTTTCTCGTTGCTTTGGTCGATGCAGACTTGGTCAGCCCACAGAGTAAGCCTCTCGGATGGATCTCGGACATGCAAGAGCGCAGCCTCCAATGTCTCTGTTATGAGCAGTTTCTTGCCATTGACCATGATTGGTTTTGTGAAGGCACCTTGGCTCCATGCATAGGACAGAGCCTTAAAAGGCTTTGCCGTATTCAGTGGATGCCATGAGATCCGGCAGGTAAGCGGATCGACTGTGTGATCCGTGGGCGATTCCTTGTTCCAGAGGAGGTGCTTGTATTTGCACTCTTTACGCGTCAACCCCTGAGGAGAGGGGTCCAGTTCTATCAAGCGGATGCGAATCTCCTCTGGCGACTCCGCGGAGAGCCAAGGACATTCTTTTGAATAATTGAAGCCGTCATCCATGGGCGACGATGTCTCCGGCGTTGACATTCTCGACACTGCAGTAAGAAATCCACTTTTTGGCACGTATTATATGAATGCGAGGAGAAAGCAAAACGCTCTTGCCGGAGGAGAATATTATACTCCAGCCTTGTGAATGCGCAGCACTGCATGTTTGGACCATGCTGGCAATCCGAAATCCGTCTTGGTTAGCGCCACTTTCCAAGTTCAGGAGACGGGCTAGCCGGTTGAAGAACGCTTCGTTCAGGCAACCCTTGGAGAATGTCGATCAGATGGCTTTCGTATCGCGAGGTGTCTAGGTACGTACTCACAGATTTACTGCGAGTCTAACAGATGCATGCTCCATGGAGCTCGAGACCTTAATTCCGAGGACTACAGTATAGATAAACGACCAGGATATACTCCGTACTTCCCACTAGTTCACTGGTAGTTTCGCGGACTGACTGCAGGGTTGTTACATCGGGAGACTGAGAAGATCAGTTCGTCATAGCCCAGAAATTCGGATCCCCATGGCTTTCTCATAGGTGTATCTGAGCTGTGTCCTAAGGCTCAGCCTTGTTCTGGACTGTCTATGCAAATGGCGGTGGTGTTTTGCCAGGGACACCGAACTGCGTACATATCAGCACGATCACCAGCCGCAGCCCAGCCACGCTTGTGTCACAGCCTACTATATATAGGCGTACTGTGCCACATATATACGTTGATTTACGTATGACACTTTCTTCCGAAGATACTAGCGGCTTCCACTTATTGTGTATTGCCTGCGGTTACTCCTCTTGATGGCGCTGTAAAATCAAGGTTCTGGCTTTGCTTTCTTAGGCAGACGAGTTCATTCATCATGCCCCGATGGCTTGGACTTGGGCTTCGTCAGGCCGACGACAGGCGAGAAGGAGAGAGAAACAGATGGTCACGAAGAGCACAAGGTCTGCGAAGAAGAAGGGATTTGTGGTGGAAAGCGAGAGAAGGGGGACTTGGAATGGGCATCTATCCAAACGCCTGGGACAGCTGTCGTCAACATGATCTGACATTGGATGTCGAGCCTGAGGGAGAACATCTTGAGATACTCCGCTCAGGACTAGGCAAGAGCTGGGCAGCTGGTTGGTTCCGTTTCATCGTTTTGGAATAGCGATGCCCTATCTACTGTGTACGCCCCGATCGGCTTATTTCAAGGCGTTCGCTCTG
Organism: Westerdykella aurantiaca; assembly: GCA_030412805.1. Lineage (NCBI taxonomy): Eukaryota > Fungi > Ascomycota > Dothideomycetes > Pleosporales > Sporormiaceae > Westerdykella > Westerdykella aurantiaca. Next base: position 6,054,108 of record JASJFJ010000001.1, read on the forward strand.
CCCCACCATCTGCACATTCAGGCGTCCTTTCTCACCACAATCCGCCTGCACCTAGAAGACCAGCGGGGATGAGGCGCAGAGAAAGGCGTCGAAAGCTCCAGTTCAGTGGTCGAAGGATGGTGCAGGTGATGTGTGCCGCAAGCATGGATCGTGGTCTGCAGTGGGATGAGGAGGTTAGGAAGGTCGCAGATGGTTCCCAGCCATCGTGGCTGACGCAATTGGCCGGACGCGTCCACAGGTGGCCAAGGGCATGGGAGAACCAAAAGAGCTGGAGTGAATTGCTGCAATGGGGGATAGGCTTGGGGACAAAGAGCCCACGGAACGGCCGCCACCACACCATCCTCCTTTCTCGCTTTTGCTATTGAGAGTCCCAACCAGCGCATCGAGCGACCAGCAGTTACACGATACACAATATTGAGAGAAAACGTGCTCAAGGAAGCATGCTGTGCTAGCGCCTTTTGTGTTTCTTCTCCAAGAGGCCTTTGTCACACTGCGATCCGCGCCACCCCCGCCAGGCTCAAGTTCCCCGTCCTCGTCACCTTTCGGCAACGCCCCAGAAACTCCCAGACATCTGGCCAGGCCTCCAGAGTCCAGAAGCTGCACGCCTCTTGGCCCGCGAAAGCGCTTTTGTCCCAAACAACACCAGCGCCTGGGCTGACTGGCACGCTCCCGCCTCCGAAGCTTGCGGGAAAGGCGGTGTCTAGAGAACCTTGGAATGGCCCCGACATGCTGCCCTGCACCTAGCTGGCTTTAGATCACAATCGATACGGCGGTACAAGTAGATAAAACATATCTTCCTCGAGCTTCCACTTCACTACTCCGTCCCTCGTCTCTCACCACTCCTATACCTTCGAGCTCGCCCTCTTCAGCTTCATTCCTGTGAGAGCCTAGTTTGGGCCGTGTGGGCTTTCCTCCAGCCCACTCCCCGTCTTTACGCAGCTCTCCTTCCCCGCGAACGCCTCTACATGGCTTCCTCCGGGGAAGTAGTACGGACAGTCACACAGGTTATCACCAAAGCTGCTGCGTCTGCAACTCCCACATCCTCAGGCAATGTAGTCCCTCCCCAAGCCGGCGTGCTCGAGGGAGTCAATCCAGTCCATTATGACCCCAAGAACCCCATTATCCTCTTCATTGTCCAGGTAAGCAGCCGCTTCACTATTTCCACAGAGCCCCCAAATCCGCCAGTAGAACTCTTCCCCTAACACTTCCCCCAGGCCGGTGTTATCATCATCTTCTGTCGCCTCCTGCAATGGCCCCTCAGCAAGATCCGCCAACCTCGCGTCATCGCCGAAGTCATCGGCGGCATCCTCCTGGGTCCATCAGTCATGGGCCGCATCCCCGGCTTCCAGCAAGCAATCTTCCCCGCCGTGGGCATGGACAACCTCAACCTCGTCGCAAACATCGGCCTCACCCTGTTCCTCTTCATCGTCGGCCTCGAAGTCGACTTGAGGATCGCGCTGCATAATTGGAAGGTTGCGCTTAATGTCGGCATCCTGGGCATGGCGCTGCCGTTTGGCATGGGCGCGGCCATTGCGGTCGGGTTGTATAACCAGTTCAAGGATGAACCGGGGACGGAGAAGATTGGCTTTGGCATTTTCATGCTCTTCATCGGTGTTGCTATGGCCATTACTGTAGGTTTGATGGGGGCACATTGGCATCGGATTGCTTGGACTGACGGAAGCAGGCTTTCCCTGTGCTGTGTCGTATTCTCACCGAGTTGAAGTTGCTTGACACGCCCGTGGGCATGATTGTGCTTTCAGCGGGAGTGGGTAATGACGTTGTCGGTATGCCTATCCAATCTCGCAGTCTCCAAAATCCAACCACTGACCGAGAACAGGATGGATCCTACTCGCCCTCTGCGTCGCCCTCGTCAATGCAGGATCCGGTCTAACAGCCCTGTGGGTGCTGTTAACCTGCGTAGGCTACACCTTATTCCTCGTCTACGCCGTGCGCCCCGTCTTCGTCTGGTGCCTTCGAAGAACACGCGCCATCCAGGACGGACCCAGCCAGGGAGTCATCGCATTTACCCTCCTCCTCTGTCTTGCTTCTGCCTTCTTCACGGGCATCATCGGCGTGCACGCCATTTTCGGCGCCTTCATGGCCGGCATGATCTGTCCCAAGGAGAACAGCTTCAATATCAAGGTCGTCGAGAAGATTGAAGATTTGATCGGTGCTTTGTTCCTGCCTCTTTATTTCACTCTCTCAGGTCTCAATACCAATATTGGTCTTTTGGATAGCGGCATAATCTGGGCTTATGTCATTGGGGTGTGCGCCGTGGCTTTTTGCGCCAAGTTCATCGGAGCTGCGGCGGCCGCGAGGTTTACCGGCATGCTTTGGAGGGAGTGTTTTGCCATTGGGTCTTTGATGAGTTGTAAGGGTCTGGTGGAGTTGATTGTGTTGGTGAGTACTCTTGATGAAGGGAAGCTGTTTTACGAAAGCTAATCGTAGAACCAGAACATTGGTCTCCAGGCTAGGATCCTGAGTACGCGAACTTTCACGATCTTCGTCGTCATGGCGCTCGTGACTACTTTTGCTACTTCGCCTCTCACCATCTATTTCTACCCTCTCTGGTACCAAAAGAAGGTGGAGGCGTTCAGACGCGGCGAGATTGACTGGGATGGCAACCCCCTGGACGGCTCAGACAGTGTGTCTGATACCGCACAGTACGAGAAGATCGAAGCAGACAAGGTCAAGCGATTCACCGTCTACCTACGGTTGGATAGCATGCCGAATCTCCTTGCTTTTGCCTCCCTCTTCGGCGGCGGAGCACAAAAACAAGTCGCCAAAACGCATCCTTCTCTCCAAGTAGAAACCCCCGCCCCTCAGGAGACACCATCAGAAGAGCCGTCCGAGACCCATAGACGCCCCGTCGAAGCCCACGGTCTCCGCCTCCTCAACCTCACCGATCGTGGCTCCTCCGTCATGCAGGTCTACGAAACAGAATCCTACACCGCGCATGATCCTATTGTCAATACGTTCCGCACGTTTGGTCGCTTGCACAACCTAGCTGTCAGTGGGGAGACTGTCGTCGTGCCCGAGTCCTCCTTCGCAGATACCCTTACCACACGCGCCTCGGATTCCGATCTCCTCCTCCTCCCCTGGAGCGAAACGGGCGGAATGTCGGAACAGGCCATCATTGAAGATAAAGGTACGAAGAACAAACTGGCCGCATCTTCCTACCTCTCCTTTGTCAATGCGACACTCGACCGTACGACCGTCACCGCCGCCGTGCTCATTAATAAGAACTTCGGCGGGCCCAAGAACAAGCAAGTGCAGAAGAAGGAGCGGTCTAAATTGATCAGGACGTACAGTAACGTCTCCTTGTCGAGCCATGGCGACGCTCCTGTTACGGCACCTGTGACTGATAAGAGCCATCACATCTTCTTCGCCTTCTTTGGAGGGGAAGATGATCGCGCCGCCCTCAGGCTAGCCCTGCAACTTGCCGAGAGCCCAGAAGTGACGGCCACGCTGGTGCATTTCGATGTTCCCGAGAAGTTCTTCGCAAACGACGCCCTGGCTCCAACGCCATCGGCGTCTGGAGAAGCTTCAAGCTCCTCGGCGCCCGTGAAAGCTACCGACGCGGCCGTAACGACAACGAACTTTCAGCACAGCAGAGAGCAGGATGCCACGTTCTTCACCAGCCTACATGCCTCTCTCCCCGCCGAGCTCGCCTCCCGCGTCGTTTTCGAAACCGTCACCTCGGACTCCCCGGCCCAGGACGTGATTGCGAGGGCTAGCATCGAGGTGGGCCAGAACCCCAAGAATGGAGGCGATCTGGTGGTTGTCGGGCGGAACATTGGTTTCAAGGGATTCGGACAGAGCGAGGGGGATGCAGCGGATACCCTGGGCGTCCTGGCGGACAGGGTGTGGGGCGCGAAGTTGGGAGCTAGTGTCTTGGTCGTGCAGGCGGGCCATCGTTGATGGAATGGAGAAAGGGAGGATGGGGTAGAGGTCTGCGGCTTTGGCGTGGTTTGGTCTTGTAGGAGACAGGCGTATCGGGGGTCTGGAGCTCTGGAGCGTGGACTCTCTTCTTCGAGCACATGAGCTTACGAAATTTTGGGTTTGGGTTTAGGTGTTGAGATCACTACGTCTTTCCGCTTTGGGATTGGATAAGGCCTTCCGAACATATGTACACTTGGATAGGGTGAATGCACGATCAATGCAATTAGAAAATTTACTAATTGTAACACCATTTTATTTTATCTTTTCATTTACACTTTCGTAATGCGCATTTCCTTCCTGGACAAAGTTCCATGTGGACATGGCGTTGAAGTTTATAGTAGAATTCCAGCATCCGCTAGAGAGGAGTAGTACCAATGGGCTATGGACTGTGTATAGCCTTATCAGTCCGAATCATTGAAAGGACGAGAGTGCTGTAGTATATTCTTGGAGTCTACTCATCATCGACTCCAAATGGAGGTTCTAGAATCTACCAGCCACACCGCGTACCTAAGGTATCAGGTACGAAGTGTAACGCCACATTGACGTATTCGGTCGCGGCGTGGAAGACGACTCCTCGGAGCCCCCCACGACCCTCACGCCGACAGAGATTTGCTTTCGAGGTTGTAGAATTCTCCGAAAGTCTGGACAACGGATCTGACAAACGGTGGGAGAAAATAGTGTATCAAAGATATATCCCCTTTTATGTGTAAATCGTTTCCTGGTTTGCCACAACAGCATGACCTTCTGCCAGTCGGGGGTGGGCTGACGATGAAGCCGGATCGACAGGGCGTTTTCCAAGGTTTCCACAGTTTCCGTCAGGGTCTTCCGGTCTTCCCATTAAGCATATGTGCCAAGCCGACCTTGTCCTATTAGAGTCATCCACCTTTCCTCATCTGTACTAGTTTCCCGAGCTACGTCAACGCTGAGGACGCTGAGTCCAGATCACGACCCTGTCAACCGTTCCCCCGCCGTACCTCACCCTTCCAAGAACGTCAACTGGGCGCGCAAATCAAGGCGCAAATCAAGCTTCGGCGATGCGAAGCAGATGTCACCCGGCCTCGTATGGGGTCTTCGGACCTCTGCAGTGGCGAACCCACGGCGCCGAGGCGAGTGGCCTTGATCTTGCTGTCCGGTCAGAGGTGTTTTTCTCGCAACTTCGTCAGGCCTCACTTCGTCCGAGCTGTCCGAGCCACCTACAACAGGCTGCGCGCCACAGTTACCCGCTCGCATCTTGAATACGGCCTCACTTTTCATGAATATATAAGCAGGAATGTCTTCGTTTCCGGCTCCCCCATTGACGAGACCTGCTTTGCTCCAGGAGCGCTTTCGCAGCTATCATCCGTCATCGTCTCATCACCCAGCTTCTTACAGCAACAACACCACCAAGTCGAGTTTGGCTGGATTCCCATCACAGGCACGCAGAACCCCCATGCCAACACACTCCGAAGTCACCCGCTTCATCTCGTCTCTCCTGCCTCCAAAGACCAACGACGTCCCTCTCCTCTACCACGTCCCCCACAACGGCACCTACAACTTCGACACCGCCCAATGCGAACAAGTCGTCCTCTCCGTCACCCCGACGACAGGTGTCTACGACGCCCTAGGCGCCGACACCTCCAAGGCAGGCAATTCGGAGTCTAGACAAGGAAGCGAGGAACCCCGACCGCCGCACACCATCGCATTCATCCACCGCCCCTTCGACCTCGACAGGAGGAGGATACGCGACAACCTGCTCGTCCTCGCGAGCCACAACTCCTTCGACGAGAACCTGACGGTGGGCTGGAACCCGCACCTCGCGTCGCGGCTCGGCGTCAAGGTCTCCGGCGACGCCTTCGTGCCCGTCCTGGGCTACAAGTCCGACCCGGAGCGGCGGATCGGCGCCATCGCGAGGGTCTGCATGATCCTGGGCCCGCTGCTGCACGCCATTGAGAAGGAGTTCGGCGCCATCGAGTGCGCGCAGGAGGGCCTCAGCGAGGAGGTGCACGTCCTGGCGATGATGAACGCGTTTGGTCCCGACGAGGTCAATCGCGTGCTGGACATGGCGCTGGAGAAGGGGTGGGTGCAGAGCGAGAAGCAGTTGGGACGCCATGTTGTGTACTTGACGGGGCAGGCGAGGAAGGGCGGGTTGGAGGAGGCGAGGAGGAGGGGCTTGACGGTTGTGTGCGTCGGGCATCGCGTTGCGGAGCAGTGGGGCATTGGGTTCATGGCTGGGGCATTGAGGAGGGAGTGGGAGGGGTTGAAGGTCAAGGAGGTGTATGAGGATGAGTTGGTTGGAAATGGACATGCGTGAATGAGAGGGAGAGAGTAAGGGTTGATTGTTTCGAGGAGGAGGAAGAGGTGGCGCAGAGCATCCGAGAAGAGCTGCATGCGTTTTTTGGACCGAGTCAGAGTGTAAGAGTTGGGCGGGGAAAGAGGGTGGAACTCTGCTGGCTGAGAACGAGGCAAGTCGCACAGTCCCAAGGAGTAGGAAAACCACGACCTAGGACTCGAGGAAGGATGCCGTGACGACGATGAACGATGACGCTGTAACGATTTACGAATGAGGACCGAACCTGCGAGTGTAGGTACATGCATGAGCGAAGCGGAAGACCTGGGAGGTGCACGGCGATTTAAGCGCAGGCGTTGCATGGATGATGGATTATTTGTTTATCCTATAAGACCCCCACTTCTTCTTTCTTTTCCTTTGCGGTTAGCATATGGTCGTATACGTATACCCTTTTCGTGCATTGTATTAATAGACATTGCCCTCCTATCATATGATGTCCTTTGCGTGCGTTCACAGGCGGGAATCTGTTGAGTGTTGATCGATCGGAGGCTAAGACGGATCACCCCTCGATATCTCGGACAAGTCGGAGTGGGATTTTTCGAAGCAACGGATTGTTTGAGGGAATCGGAGTCAAGATTTGCATACATAGTCTCCAGAGCGAGTGTCCCACCCAAGTACATTGCCCGTTCTCGTTCGACTTCCAACGGCCAAATGCCGAACCGACAAACTATCAACAAGAAGCGAGTGGTGATTATATACAAGAAAATGAAGAGAAGGGGAATTCCCTTTGACAGAAACCTGTTAAAAGCGCAGTGCACCTCAACAGTCTGACTGGGAAGCCGGAGATCCTGGCGAAATATCAACAAGAAACGAAAAGTGTAGCATGAAGAGAGTAAGATAGTGAGGTTCCACCCCCGCAGGTGAAACGAAACCGACAAGCAAATATCAACAAGAAGGTTGAACAATGTGGAAAGAAGCGAGTGGTCGGTATAGAATAAGCCCGACAGCAAATCTCAGCCAATACACAAAATACCCAGAAGAAGTAAAAGCAGCAGGCAACAGAAAGCGAGTGACCGGTATCCAGAAGTACCCACACAACAAAAACGGTGGTGCGCCCCATTCAGGGCGAATTGGGCCCCGCAAATGGTGGTCTAAACGCTGTAGACCTTGACCGAATTGACGAGCCAGTAACTCTGCATCCCCGTCAGTATGCACCTCTCACACGGAAAAGGGGGGTTGTAAAACCACTCACCTCGCCAAATGACTGTGGCTGACCCGCGACATAGGCCTTGCAGTCGGAGTTCACCTGGGCGCAGCTCGACTGGCCCCAAACAGACCCAGCCCAGTCGCCGCAGAAGGTGATATCGAAGACCTGAAATCATCGCATTAGCGCAAGTCGTCCAATTCCTCGCTGCTCCAAGGAAACGTGGAACTGAAATAAAGGTACTCACGATCCGCATATCCCTAAACTTGGCCGCGAAATCGCAGCCACCGAAATTCGCCTGCGGCACGCCCCAAGAATTTGGGTCCGGATTGCCGTTCTTGACGTTCGCTGGGACGTCCCTTGTGGCCCAGTACCACACCTTGATCCCTTGGTTGGTCCAAAGCGCGGCATAGACACCTCCGCCGTTGGCGTTGAAAGGGGTCCCGTACGTGGTCGGCTGATTGACGGCCTCGACACCGCAGCCGACGAACCCGCCTCCGGCACCGCAATCCGCGTTGCCGATGCTTTTGCCCGACTGCCCACCCGGGCCTACATTGACGTTGCAACCGGGGGACGTGTGGAGGGTGACGGCGTTGTGGTTGTTGAGGTTGACGCCCTCGATGATGTCGAGCTCGCCCTGTCCAGGCCAGTTGGGCCCAACCATCCAGAAGGCGGGCCAGGAGCCGCAGGCTGTACCCGGGATGTGCGCGAAGTCGGCAATGACGAGGCCTGTGGTGTAGCCGCGTTTGGACTGGATCCGGACGCTGTTGCGGCCAACGCCGTTGGGGTCGAGATGGGTCTGTGTGAGGTGTTAGAACGGGGGTGAGCGAGCCGGTGGGTGAACAAGACGGTAGTGAATGACGCGGGAATTGGAGTTGAGTGAATTTTGATGGTGTATGAGGGACAGTAATTACAAACTCACCCAGTAGTCGACACCCATGTACACTTGGTTGCCTTGGTTGCGGATCAAACCCGAGTTTTGGGCTGTCCCTGAGTCCACATAGTTGACGAATCCATCTATAAAAGATCAGGTTTTCCCATCAAGGTGATAGCAATTTTATGTCATTGCTTACTGGTCGGGTCACGGATCTGTAGACTATTAGTAGACACCTTCACACGCTTAAAATTTACTCACAGCCTGGACATCGAACTTGCTCAGCCAGTTGGTAGAATCGTATTGCTCAATCAAGCCATATCCCTGAACGAACATTTCGCCATCGGAACTGTTCACGGGAGGAGACTGATAGCCAGGGGGGAAGTATCCAGGCCCAGCTGGCGTAGCAGACACGCCGTGCCACAGCAGAGGGAGTAATACGAGAAGACGTGAACCGGGAGACATGGTGACGGCAGAAACACGGGGGACAAAGGAGAGACAGTGCGGTTCCACAACACCTTATAGACACTGGTTGCATAACGCCCGTCCCTTACCTATATACTTATACATCCACGCGCCTGGATGCCGAAGCAGCTTCCAGACCACGAGGTCCACCACGGGTGTGCTGGTCGAGTTCCCAAGGTGCATTGAATCCCGGGCGGACAGAAAACGTGGTTGTGCCCCACGCCGGGCGTATGCCGTCGGCGGCAGCGTCATTGGCTGTTTTGCTGAAATTGATATATCAACGTCCGGTATAGTTACATTGGACATCGAGAAAAGCGGCGTTGGGGATAAATCGCGCCAAGCGGGAGCGGGAGATCAGCCCTGCTAGGAAGTTGGGAAGAGGCTTGAGTTGACACCCCGGTACGTGTGAGCATTCCACATGACAGGACAGCAGAGGCTAGTCACGTAATTTGTGAAGAATCGGCCTGGTGGGGAGCGTGGATTCTGGACCGCATGGCATAATGGCCGCGAGATGATAGGAGATGAGAAGGGGTTGTGGCAAAGAGATGGGATTTTGAAAGTCGCGACATGAGTGGAACGAACCCCTGGTGACCTTCATCAAACTGCCAACTCTTCCCAGGTTCCGCGGCGCTCCACGCCTCCAACGCGAAAAAAAGAAAAACAATGGAAACAAATTAGTCTTGGCTTGGGAAGAACTCATATACCTTGCTAATGGACCCCGAAAGACGCAGAAAATCCTGAAGAGGAAAATCAAAGAACAGGAGAGGATGAAGGTGTGCTACAGAAGGAGCGCTGGGAAACCCTACTTCATCAGTCCACGGGTCTCACCTCAACACTAGGTGAATGCTCATATGATCTTTCGCATTGCTCTCACCGCTGGATAAGCCGCATCCCTCTATCACAGGTGCGCAATTCCAACGTCTACCGATGCGAAGCGAACACTGGTTTATCTCCGCCGGCGCGGACGGTGCGTCCGGTTCAGACTGTTCCCTGGGTGAAGGGCCTGGTGACATTTGCGCTCCAACCATTTGCAACCGGGTCCCTGGAGAGTCGTCCACGGATACTGAAAGCCCATACACCAAGTCCGGGAGGTGGTTGCAACTGCGTCGCCGGTGTCACAAGCCATGTACAGGTGCCTTGGGCTCCGCATCGTGCTAGACGCGCAGCGGTGTAGAGGGGTGAATGCTCGGGCGACGTCTCGGTGCAACCTCAGAGGGGGATGGCAATGTGCTGAGAGTGCATCGCTTGCAACTCCACGCGGGGAGCAGGATTGATATAGAAGAGTTTCTACCGCAGCTGGCATGTGAATATGCATGCAGGTTGACGGGTGGTTGTGTGGAGAACAAGGCTGGATGCCCGTATCAATTACCCCCGCATCAGTTGGTATGCCAAGTGGGCTAGACCAAATTTGTCAGGTGCAACGACCCCTTTCCTTCACCTAGGATGCAGGTCAAACTACATAGCAACATATCTGAACTCTGATCTCAATATACATTATAGGCATTTCTAGAATTAAAGATAGCTATGTAACACCCTCAGGCATTACCCCTTCTACTCCGTCAGAACCTCATCCTCCTCATCCCCGACTTTCCTCGGCACAAGAATCGTCCTCAAAATGCACTTATTCCCGTTATCGGGGCAAACGTTCGACCTCCCAAGCTGCTTATCCCTCGGACCCGTAGGACCGCTACCAAATTTGGCCTGCCCGAACAACTTCACTTGTCGCTTGTCGCTTGTAGGATACTCCTGATCCCCCCACCGACCACCGAACTCCAGCCATTCCGTTGGCGATGAGTTATCATAAGCCTGGAAACTCCCCGCGTTCTTGTCACCGTTTTTATCGAATGAATACTGGTAGAAGTACGCGGACCGGATCGGATCCCATAGGCTACCTGCATCCGTGTCGTCTTCGAGTGCTCCGCCAGGCAGATTGAAATTAGGAATTGTGTGGTCGTGTGTTCCGGGGATAGCGTAGTTTGCATGGGACCCCTTCGCGCTGTAAGCCAAAGGACGGAGACCTTGTTTACGGACGGTGCCGTAGGAGAAAGCTTGTCCGTTGGCATGCTGCGAGTACCACACGTACTCCGGAACTGAGTTGCGGAAGCGGACCATGACGTGTTCCCAGTCACCTACGTGATTGCCTTGTAATATGTTAGTGGTGGATACATAGATAGACAGCGGACGAAGAAAAACATACCAAAGTTCAACTGCTTAATGCGCAACACGTTTCCGCCGTAGTTGTACGCATAGAAGAACATGTAGAACGCATCCACGACACCATCTCCTTTATCTGCAACGATTACGGCTGCCGGGACCGCACCCTGCGTTTTTCCACTGGAATCCGGCTTGATACCCTTCAGCCAAGCAGCAGCCGGATTGGCGGTGATCTCGTCTTTGGAAGTGAGGTAGGTGTCAGACGGTAGTTGGTTCACATTGGTGAGGGTAACTGGAGAAGGGGCATTTGGAGTGGCCTGGAAGGAGGGGTTCTTTGGCAAAGTGTTGGCGAGAAAGGTGCTAAGGTCGGTTGGGAAGTATTCCTCTGAGGAGTGGAGGTATACCAAGGGTGCTGGTCTCAGATGTTAGCAGGTGGATCAAATATTTAGTCTTTCACTCTGTAATCGTTCCTTCGACGATGCACGAGAGATCCAAAAGAAAAGAGGTTGTAAGTACCATATTTCAGAACATAATCGGGCACACCGGCTGGTGCTTGTCTCTTCGCCGGCGCTGCGTTGCCAACAGCTGCCAGCGCAACGAAAGATAGGAATAGGGTATCAAATAACATCTCGAAAAGGCTCGCAAAAGGTCACAAATGGTTTTGTCCGATAAAAAAAAGCAGAGGAAAGAATGAACAGCCGCAACACAGCGACCAGATAATAACAGGAAGCAAGTCAGTGCTCGTCCGTCGTAGTTGCCCACACGCGGTCGCAGTCCTACGATTCACGCAGCACACACCTGCACAGCAGAGCCTTATTATACTCACCCGACCCCTCCTTCAGCCCACATATCCAATCTACACCACCTCCTGGTCTCTCCTGTTCTCCTCCAACCCGTCACCCGCCCAGCTCTGCAGACCCAGCAAACACTCCTGCTTCTCTCTGGTTGTCCTCGCTCATTCGCCGCGTGCTCCGGTTCGCATATCGCCTTCCGCAAACGGGTCAGGCACAAGACATGGCAGCGCAGGAAGAAGTGGCCAATAGAGGTAGTGCGTTGGGACACGAATCTCAGGGGTGGCGGATGAGGCGCGGAGAGAAAGAGAAAAGGACATGGATGCGAGAATCTGTCTCGTTGCGGGGCTGCCGAAGTGTAAGGTTTTCTGAGTGGTCATTGGTTGGGTTTTGGAAATTCGGAAGTAATGTGATTGGCCCGCTGTCATGGGCTGAGGATAGGGGGAATAGTGGCATAGATTTTAGTAACAGTTAGAAGTGCAGAGTTGCTCAGGTAAATATTAAGATTGGTGTTGTGCACGAGCTGAAAAAGAGGCCAGAACCAACCTTGGAACGACACGTTGGCGAAGTGGGCATTGGACTTGGATATAGGGCGCTCACGCATGCCCCAGCGTGTGGTTTTATATATTTCATTCCCATCAGTATGTTCTCAGGAAAGCGAGGCCAAACTCGACATCTGCCCGTCTTTCCTCTTCGCTCGAAATTGCGCGTTTGCAGCAGAATTCTTCGTTATAGTTTCCGTATTCTTTCTCGCTAGACGCCATATGTATGACGGATGCGACAAACTTCTCCCAATATTAAGCTCGCGAGATATAGAAGCTTACTATGAGACACATAGATAATAAACCAAACGATCTCATCCCGCGGGCTCTATGCGACTCAACAAAGTAAATAAATAATTACAGCAATGACTATCGCCGCTCACTTGCAGGTCGGTGTAAGTGCATTGCGTGAACAACGTCCTGCCTAAATTGGCTAGCGCCGGAAAAAGAGCTATTTCTTCCAGCCTCTCCCCTCGTCTTGCGCAACGCTGCGTCAACCACGAAGCGGATGCCGTCACTTTCACTTCCTCAATTGATAAGCTTCGCCGAGGTTTTTATGATGCTTGTTTTATATATGAAGGATGCCCAACCCTTCTGCTCAAACGCCCTACATAATTCTAAAAGAACCGGTGCCGAGCTTTTCCGAGAACTTCTGCCAACTTCAATGTTTGATCCATTACAGCTAGCTTTATATCGATGGACTACTTCAGCTACGGTCATAAACCACCTGTCCGCTCTTATTCTCGTGCCAATCGCCGCGATCTACAGGTCAAGCCGTTTGAACCATGGTCCAGATCTTAACCCGCTCTTCGCCACGGGAATGCTTGCCCCCAGCTTAACGAGCTGCCTTTTTGGGACACCCGGGACCGACTTTTCATGGTCATTAATCTGGTGATATCAGGAACGAGCAGCTCATTTGCTGGCTCTCCTGCTCGATCCCTCCGACATCGTACTTTGATCCTTGGATGAGGAATCCATCTGCACGTCTGCAAGATGAAATGCGGTTAAGACTGCAGATAGTGGGTCAACGGCACGGCATACTGCAATATGTAGAAGGATATGCATGTTAAACTACGTCCGCTGCACAGCCGTTTCCCGGCCTGTACGAGATCGGTCGACAGATAAATCATCATGTTCCCCCTTCCGCGATGGCCTGTGGTGCTCTATTCTCCAGGCCACCATGTCGATCTCCAGAATCGCGGTTGTAGTTTGCTTGGCTTCAATTGTTTCCGCGACTCCTTTCCAGCGCAATGCTTTTCTCAACGAATCCACACCTTGCGCGCAAGTAAGCGCATCGGTAGCAGCGCAAAAACCGGCGGCGACACCTACAGTCCCAGCGCAATTGGCCTATGATTGTATTACGAGCGTCCCTCTGAACAAAACTGCAGCTGTAGATCTCATTGATTCCATCACGCCTTACATTCGCTGGCAGTCAAACACCGTCTGGCTGAAAGACCCTCCTACAGAATACGCTGAGAAAGTCCAGCCTGCGGTGGATGTTTGGGGAGGGCTTGCGGAGATACGATCGAAAGTAGAGTCAAGTTCATTCGCCAACGAGTTTGAGGTAAGCCGGGAGTTTCGTTCTCGCGATTCAATCCATGTCCTGCACCTTACGACCGGTCACTTGCGGCTAAATCGACGATTTCTAACGCTATGCAGTTCGGTTGGGCAATCTACAGGTTTGTCCCCGCCCCGATGGGAGCATCCGGAAAACGCCTTACTGATCAAATTTGGCAAGATTACTTCAGACTACGCATGACGGACACTTTGTGTTCGTTCCGGACGTGATCGGCGGTGTCTTCAATTGGGCGCGCCCCATCCCTCTGGTATCCGTTTCAGAAGATGGCAAGGCGCTACCCAAACCCTACGTGTACCCCGACATCCTTGCAGCGTCTGTAGGAACCGCTGCATTTACACCATCCGCCATCACCGCCATTAATGGGCAAAATGCATCGGAGTACCTCGAAAATTGGGCCCAATTTGGATCGCTGCAAGATCGTGACGCATTGTATAACAATGTATTCTACAATCTCGCCGCGGTATCTATCGGATCCGTTAGTACGAGCATAGGAACTTTCGCTGGGAGCGGTAGAGGGCGATGGGCAAGTAGTCTCTGCTGCAGACAATGACATGTACTAACTGATCATGTAGGTGTATCCTGGCCCAGAGACCAAGATCGATTTCGAAAATGGTACGAGCGTAACCTACACCAACTTTGCTCGAGTACTTGTCGATTTTGATGGAGTTGCCGACGGAGAGAGTCTTTATAAGAAATACTTCTACAGCCCAAAGCCCAGCGAGACGGACGAACCTCCCTCTAACACTACAGTGCCAAGTCCATCCAGCTCTACCGTGCCGACTTCGTCTGCTGCAACACCGAGACCAGCGCCTGGATATCCGCCACCGGTTCTTCGTGAAGCTCAGAATAATATTGGTGGATATTATTTGGGAGACGAATACTCTGACATCGCAGTGCTCTCCGTACCGTCTTTTGTGTCCGATGAAGATTCGGAGATCCCATTCCAGGAAACCGGTGAGAACTTCCTCGCGGCAGCGAGAGCTGCAGGAAAGAAGCGACTCATCATCGATGTCTCTGCGAATGGCGGTGGCACCATCCTGCAAGGCTACGATCTCTACAAGCAACTCTTTCCCAACGGTATTGGACACGCCGCAGGCGACCGCTTCCGGGCTTTCGAGAGCACTGACATAATCGGCCAAAAGTTCTCTGAAAAGGCGCAGGGTCTTCCCCGAGAACTTGTTTCCGAGAAAGACAATAAGACACTTTACGCCCTCCAGTACGACGTCGTCTCCTCCATCTTCAATTATGGCACCGATCTCGACAAGGACAGCAAAAACTTCGAAAGCTGGCAGGATAAGTTTGGCCCCGTCACTATCGCGGGTGACAATTTCACCAACCTCATCCGCTGGAATCTCTCCGATGGTCTCACGCCGTTGAATTCCGGCGGCATTTGGATTCATGGTTATCGCAATCTGACGAACTTCACGCAGCCCTTCGCCGTTGAGGACATCGTTGTCGTCACAGACGGCTACTGCGCCTCTACTTGTACAATTTTCTCTGAACTTATGCGTCAGCGGGAGGGAGTGCGATACGTTTCTCTAGGCGGGCGTTCACGTCCAGGCATCACGCAAGCTGTTGGCGGCGTGAAGGGGACCAACGTAAGATGCGTCCCACACGCGTTTGTACCAGTCGCTAATATTAGATACAGAATTTCCCATGGGGGTACATCCAGAGCCTGGCACAATATACGGTTAACAACGCTTCATCTTCTCCCGAAGAAGAGGCACAGCTCAATAAGACGCAACTAGGGGAGTACTGGAGTAATGTGCCGTTTGATAGACAGGCACCTGGTACGGCACTCAACGTCAACTTCCGCGATGGTTGGCGCGATGACGCTCACTACGGATTCCCATTGCAGTTTTTGTACGAGGCGGCGGATTGTAGAATCCTGTATACCAAGGAGATGACGTATGACGTTACTGCTATCTGGAAGGCGGTTGCGGACTCAGCCTGGGGCGGGAAGAGTTGGTGCGTGGCCGGTGGACTGGGCGACAAGAGCCACAAAGCTCATGGGAAGGAAAGAGCCGTAAGAACGCTGGATGGGGGATTGAGAGCAGAGGATAGGGAATTAGCGAAGAGGATGAGGGAATGGAAGAGAGCGTTGAGGGTGGAGGATTATCCGATGGATTTGTTCACGGACTTGAGGGGTTTGAAACTGGTGAAGAGCGGATTTATGTACCCATGAGCGGTCGAAAGATACAAGTCGGAAGCGATTGAACACTGTACTTATGAGATAGGAAAATTGAGTGACACCTGAGCATATTCTTTGCGCGGGCTTCCGCATATTTTCAAGAGTCCAGAATGACACGACCTTGCTGTAAACCTGTGCGACGGCAACCTTAGAATGCCTATTTTCGTGGGTAAACATGCCGTCATCAACTTTTCAGTCTTTCTCGAAGTAATATATACATTATAAAACGTAATAGAACCTCGAATTCTTGCCCTGGGTGATCTACCCATTCTTAAAAGATCTTTGTTATTGTTTCGGATAATTCCTAGTTAAGTGTAATGCAAACCACAATGCCCACCACGTGGGAATACGCGAGTACAATTACCACCTCAACATTCCTGTCTTACGGCGTTGTACGTTCTGTGTCTATTCTTATGTTGGGTGGGGTGCGGAAGGACACCATCTGAGGCCAGAGCGTGTTAACGGCCCGAAGAGCAAGTGCATGTCAAGAGGGGTCTATGACATCAACTACCCTTGCGTATGACCTGATCTCTCCCCACATCCATTAATTCAGCAATAGCGGTTCCGCATCTCCACAACGCTATATTTTCGATCATCGCAGGTATATCGGCTCAGGTAATTCTTGGAAACTGTGTTGTGAAGGTCATTCAGTATCTTTTGCAACATCTTCAACCCGGGTTCTTTGCTCAATTGATCTTACGGAATTGCGCCATCACGGTTCACCACAGCGTCATGAATGAGCAGCCGACCTCACAAGATCCGCAAACTTCACAAAAACACTCCCAACATATCAAGTTCGCTTCATCGCCCCCGCAAACGCAAGAGTCACAGCCCTTAGCGCCTGCACACGAAGAAGAGGCGCGGGCCAATGAGCCGAACCAGGATCAGACGTTGAGAAAGAATAGCGGGGGTATGATTGATGACAGCGAGTTCCATTACGAACGCATGGAATTCCATTTCAATGATTTTGAAGACGAACAAATGGAGCTGGGTGGTGCTGCAGCTGGAACGCAAGCGGGAGAAGGAAAGAAGTAAATCTCAGCCGTGAATACCCTTTGGGGTAATGTCTAGAGGTGGGACGAACGAATTGGTGAGAGGGTCATGCGAGCGGAAGACACCCGAACGCTTCCATCTGTTGCCGTACTGTTTTCTTTTTTTACATGAATGCCGTCTTTGGTTAAGATACAGAAGCAAACGGAAGTTTATAGGTCGGACCGACCCCGGAGTGGCGAGAGAAATGTCATAAGTTGTTCTTTCCACCACCCGTCATACGGTCGGGACTTTGGATCACGGGGTTAGGTACATCATTGCTTACAAGCCTTTTCGAAGATGAGGAGATATATAGCACTGACCAGTGGCATCACTGACACTGATCAATCCCCGCAACGAGTATTGCGTCGCTCTGATTGAATCTCTACCACATAAACCTGAAGCTTTGTACTCCACATACAACCCGGAGCCTAACACTGCGCTTCCCAGCGTTCTTAAAGCAGCGATTCTTTCAAAATGGTGCATAAAGACAAGAACTGTCCTTCGGAGGATCCCAACGCAGAGCGCAACCTCTACAAAACCGCCTCCATCTCGTCACCCCTCTCCAGCACTGCGGACGCAGCCTTGCCGTTCCATGAGCACTATCTCCCAGAGGAACTAAGCCTTGCAGACGAGGGCCAACTCGGAAGCCACGAGGAGATAGAGCGATACAGGAGCTACAGCATGTCTGAACAGGGTGAAATGCCAGCATCTCAAAAGGAGGAGCATATGAAGTTGCAAGAGGAGCACATAGTGCTAAAGGAGGAGAAAGAAGAGATTTATGGAGTCAAGTTTCCTAGGGCATCCAGATCCGGAAGAGCATGATCAAAAAGGGTTGCATCCGGTTTTGAGATTCGGTCTCTCCATGGCAAAGAAATCACGGAGGTTCGGTGAGGATGTAGCATAACCAGGAATTGTTTCAGTTACCCCAAAAAATGGACAATGAGTGCAAATGCACCGTAACTCTTGCAATGCTTCAAAATCTGGTCATTGTAGCCCAACTGAAAGCACTCTTCCGATTCTTGTTAGGGTGTTCCCTGGGTACAGGTGCGACAATGGACCGGAGACCGGAGAACAGTCTGAAGACTCATGGAGAACACTGAAACAACTGCTAGGCCATGAGATGAAAATATCAATGTCGCTTTTACGTTGGAGCCCAAATCCAGCACGTTTGTGTTCAATAGGTGCCAGACTCATTACATCATACCCTGGTATCATGTGAATTCGAGAACAGCGAACGGTCGGCGAGAGTATAACATCACGAAAAGCTGTCCAAGCACTCTTACAACCCTTTTTCACGAATCTATCATCAAGCATTGACGGTCGACTTCAAAGATACGACCTGTCCAATTTTCGCCATGTCAAGCCCCAAAGACAGAATCATCCATCTCCTCGAGCGCACCGGGCCCGCCTCAGAAGGGTGGCACGAGTCCGTCAATCACTTTATTGCCGAGAGCAATCCCTTGTCGACAGAGGGTGAAATGAATGAGCCCAAGAAGAGTGACCAGGGTACCCAGAGTGCAAATGATGACGACGGGGAGGAAGGAGTGCATGAGATGTCTGAGATTAGCAAAATCCTGGACAAGAAGAATAGATGAGGGGCAGTTCGTCTATGCCAACAACAGAACAATGCAGTATCTGGACCATATTTATAGCACGGTCGCTCTCTAAATATCAGCCTTGTATACATGTGTCTTGATGAAATATTGATTCAAAGTAGAGAGAGGAATCATGCACCAAGAAGGCAAGGTAGATTGAAGAGATGGGATATCGTTCATTGAGCAGCATCTTGGGTAAGGAATCGTTTCCACCTAATTTTTCCGTATTATATGCTGAGCTCAGTGCAAGCAAATGGTTAAATGAAAGCATCACTGGCCTGCGGTTACAACGAGTTAGAAGGCGACGCATCACGTGACAACAGTATTCACCGTCCGCCGCCTGATACGATGGATCATGGCTGCCAGATTTGAAAACAATCTCCGGTAAATATTACGTGTTTCAGCCTCACCTTTATGTTGGGTTACCAACAGAACCGGGTTTGTAGGCACGCACGCACGTTATTGGGACCGTTGCCAACGTTCCTCATCTCGTGGAACATCCCCGGCTTTAGGTGTACAATTTAGGAACATGCTGAAGCAAATATTAGCTGTCAGTTTAGCGAGACTGGGCACACAAATGCTAAATAAGGGCCCCCACGCTATCTGAATAGAAAGCTCCACAATTTCCATTCTCTGCCTGTCATAGGCCCCGGCATTCTTCCCCGGGCGAATGTTTAGGCCTCCCGCGGCGAAGGAGTAAGAGTACCACAACAGCCGTTAGTTGATCTATAATCCCTGATCTTATAGGTCATAGATCTTGAAGCGGGAGGAACCACTGCATACACGACCATCCGGGTAGATGACCCCGTCTCACACTCTCCGTCACCGCGGAATGGCTTATTGACAGAAGACCCGGTGAGACGGGTGCGACATGCAATCACGCACGTGAGCCAGCCTCGACACTTTCTTTCACCAATATCTAGCACTTCTAGACTCCTCTCTACCTAAACTCCCCGCCCGCATCATTTAGTTACACAACCAGTCCTGTTCTCGTTAAAACGAAACCCCAACCCGACCACTTCCAAAATGGAGGAGATACCAGATTCCTAAGCAAGAAGAAAAAAAATATCGCGTGAAGGTTGGAATGGGTTGCAAAACGTAGAAGAGAAACAAAGTATCATTTAAATTGCCGGTGCTGGCAGTCTTCAGACTTCTCGCCGTTGAACACCCTTGAAACCGCTCCATCGAGTGTTGCCGATTGTGTCGAGCCAGGCATCGTGCCCCAAAATACTCCATATAGGTCTGCGATGGGAGCCATATTCGAAGGCTGATTAAAGTTCCAGGTGTTCGAGGCCCTACTGGTTGTATGAAGGCGGAATGCGGTGGCTAGGCCCAGCTCCAGGCGTTTTTATGTTCTCTCCCCCTTTTGTCGGGCGCTCGACATCTGGGAAGCCAGGCAATTTGCCTTCCAGCATTTTGAGCGTATCGCCGTAGAACTTGGATGGTACAGCGTCCGGATTGACTTGGAGTGAGCCGACGTCGATCGAAAGAGTTTCAGGTATTATGTCATTGGGCATTGGCTTGACAAAAGTCTCCTCCCCCTTTACGTGAATTGTATTGACGTCTTGCTGGACTTTGGGATCTGCAAATCTTTCCGCGAGGATTTTTCGGAGTACGCGTTCCACCTGTTCGTCAGAAGGGGTACTTTGCTGTTCTTCCAGATGGAGGATGCGTTGGTGCATTGCTCGGAAAGCTTGCTCTGTTCTTTGCATGAAGTCGCGGTAGTAGAGCGCGAGCCTTTCAAAAGACGCATTGATATTCCCAAGAGCGTAGTTGAACGACATGCTGGCAACAGCAGCGGGTGCGATTTGGCGGTGGAGTCAAGGGAGTTGGATTCGGTGAGCCAGAAATGTCGAAATTGGAGGGAAATAAAAGAATCAATTGGGGAAACACTGTGGTGATAACCGTGAGGCAGGGCTTACTGTACAACACGTACTCTGCGAGCACGGTCAGACACCCCTCAGAAGGTGGTCCTTTGGATTACTCGGCCATTGTATACCCTCCTTTCAGCCCAGCCTTTCAAAAAGGTATTCGTGAGCGACAGTTACCCGGAAAATGACCTGACCTGTGCGTCTGAAACAGCAAGGCCGAGCTTTGCTGCTGCTCATCATCGACGATGTGGTCGGGGTGGCTGTCCAACAATACGTGCCCATGGGACTCGACCGTGGCAATGCGAGTCTTAAATGCAGGGATATATACCAACACCCCGGGAGGAAGCTGACACGCTCCTCAGAACCCATAACCAAGCTGCCCTCTCACAGCTCGGTGGCACTTCGATATGTTGGACGGACAGCTGGCACACTCGTCAGGGAAGGCTTTTGGCATTCCTGGCGGATATTCGGCAAGAGCTTGAAGGTACACAAAGCGGCACAGCCAAGCCCGATTTCATTTGAGAAGGCTTGAGGCAAGGAAGAGGAGTCAACTGGTTATTGAGTCATCGAGCGGAAAAGATATCATGCCACGATAGCCGACCAGACGGAACGGGGAGAGGCAAGGGTTAGGTCACGCAGCAGCATGCCACGGAAACGGATCGTTCTCCCCGGTATCTGTGCAAGCCGCATGCAAGGTGAACAACTGGGGATGAATGCCATGCCTTGTTTCAGTGAACGAAGGAATGCATGCAGTACGAACAGAGGCAAGGATCTTAATCGAACGGAAAGTGTAGCCGGGATTTTCATTAACTTCCCTGTCCCCAACCGCGCCCCGTCCACCCCATTGGGAACCGCATGCATGCATTGGCATCCACAGCGGACCTCCAGAACTTCTTCAACATTCGATCTCCCTGGCTGTTGGAAAATTCGCATCTTTCACATATCACAAATTTGATTTAGCAATTCAGGCGCCGTTGTAATCATCTCCCTTCACATGGACAGCGTCTGTCGGGGTTCGACTCCTTTTCCCCGTGCACGACAAGGCTATCTGATCGGTGAGAGATATGCAGTGCACGAGCACCGGCAACACTTGTAATGGACTGAATCCTGCCCTTGGCAAATGTGGATCGGACCTGGTACCGAATGGTTATGTTACGCAGCGTGGCAGCGAGCGCACGTAGGTACTATTGGTCACAAGCGCCATATCTGTTGCGTCTGCGAAGGACCCGTACCCCTCTCGCTGCCGATGCAGGGACTGCGAGAATCATCACGATAGTGGTGTATTCCAAGGACCTTAAGTATGGTCCGGGTCTAGCCATAAGTGCCCTGGGCTACCCGCTCTGATCTACTCCGTAACATCCCCATGAATACATAAGAGGATGGCGCGGGTCGCAACATCTACCACTCATGAGACGACACATGACCCTGGAACCCTGGGAAAGCTGCGGACGGGAATAGTTATGGTAAAGATCAAACGCTTTCCACCTACTGTGTACAGCGTCACCCACATTATTTCACTCAGGCACAGATTGCCGTTGGCCAAAGTTCATCACCCTGGCCGGCAATGAACCGCTCCTGTCCAAATGTTGTGAGGAAACGAAGCCACACACCCTACTAAGGGAATATGCACTCTTCAAAGGCTCCGCGGCCACTATAGTGAGTGTCTGAAGGAGAGTAAAGCTAGGAGATTCGCATCCCCAACAACAACACTGCAGTGTTATTTCAGCATGTTTCATTACTATTCGAACCCACTCCCATCATCGGCCATAGTACTCGCTCAATAGGGCATATCGTCTCATCTGATACTCTCTTCCATCGAGGGATTGTCTAGGCCTTGCTCACATGCCTGTGATCGCCTATCCCGCGTTGCATGTCCGACGATCTTCCAATGCCAGAGCTGAAAACTGCGTCTGGACCAAATAGGCATTCAGTGGAATCGCCCAATGTCGAAAATGGCTTATTGGAACAAGCCTGCACTTCTCGCTTAACGGTTAGAGAAGACTTCGGGAAGACAGACGTACTTCCGCCCCAGAGATAGCGGAACCAGGCCAGCCTTCCGAGCCCACTTGTCTTGCTTATTCCCGAAACTTGCGTCTTCTAAGAGTACAGGGTGGAAGTAGTGCAACCAGCCATACACAGTTTGTCGTATTGCGAAATGAATGCCACCCGAATTCTGGTAAAGGAAAGCCCATTGTGACATTATTGTATTGAGCGCACGAATTCGTGATTCCTCTGATCCGAACACTTGTGCTGACCACTCGAGGGCCGTCCCAGCCTTATGCTCCTCACCGATCGAACTTGTCGCCCGTCGCTCGGCCCCCTTCGGCGCTTGCTCGAGTCCGCCTGCTCTTATCTCCATCGCTTTCCCCAGGCTGGCACGTGCGAACGTGGTTCGTCCACGAAGCGAGCGAGATTAAGCAGCCCACAGCCACCGATGATGCAAGCATGGCAGAAAGATGCGAAGATGAACGTACGGACGAAACGGCTATGGTAAGGATCTACTCCCGGCTGGAGGTGCGGGGCTACCACTGGAGAGGCGATGGCGTGGTGCTTGCTTGGGGAGGACCAGATCTTGGAAAGGACTGATAATAAGGGCAAATCGGGGTAAGGTAAGCGATGCAGAAGAGAAGTGATCAGGAATGGAGACACCACGAATCCATTGCTCAGGGTGTGAGCAACTCAGTAATAAACTGGTCGCAGCATTTCCGTTCGATTGATGGCTCCATTGAAACGCTAGTCCCTCGACTAAGCAGACGGCATACTTCTTCAACTTGTGCTCTCAATCCTCACAACCGGGACAATTGTTCTGGTACAGTGGACTCACTTCAATCTCGCGACACCAGAGATTCCAAGGTCTCTCTACGGTGCCTCGCATAGATTCCCAAGCATCATGGGCCTCGTTGTCCCTCAGAAACTTGATATCCCTTTCAGTCTTGACTTTCGCGGACTTGATCTTTCCACCGCCTTCGACGTCCACCTTCCCCTCAATCACACGTCCAAAATGCGCATTATGTATCGTCAGCGCAGTAGTCTGCGTCTTTGCTGCGTCTTTGGTGTAAATTGCTTGATACACCGACTCTTCAATGCCATGTCCGGCAGTCGTAAATCCATGGCCCCGCATGAGCACAACAGCATGATCTGGTTCATTGGCGGGGTCTGGAGGCGCGCCCCCAATTTGTGCAGGCAGTGCTGAGCGGACTTTGGAATACAGGAAGCTTGCTGAGGTGGCTGGCTTGAAGGCGGCGGAGAGAGACGCCCCTAGCTTGGTATCGCTGACGAGGAGATCGTGCTTGGAGCCGCTGGAGTAATGGGACGAGGCGTCCCAGACGGGTACATTGCTCCCTTAAAGGACGACAAGTTAGTCAAGAGATGCCTTTCCAAAAGCTGAGGCATACCCAAAAACCCGGCCATGTGTATTCCCGCCTTCAATGGCACCCCACTGATGGTATATGGGAGCACCTCTGCACAATGGCTATGCACCACGCTATTGATACCTGGAAAACGCTTGTATATCTCGCTGTGGATATATCTCTCCAAGTACCCCGGTTTCGCGCAAGCCTTCTCTACCGGTTCACCATCCTCGACGTTGTATTCGACAAGGTCGTCCTCGGAACTGAGCAGCGCGGGCGCCATGTTACTGGACATGTAGAAGGTATCATGATTATCTGGGCTCCGGACGGAGATGTGACCGTATGCGTCGAAGATGCCATTGTGGTGGAGGATGTGCGAGGCCGTTATGAGGTTTTTGAAGAGATCTTCAAGGCCAACCTTGCTGCGTTTGGGAAAGTAACCGGCGGACATTGCGAATGAAGAATTTCTGAGGGAGCGAATACTGCGCCATGGTTTGGGGTGCTGTGGTTGAGGAAGACCTACTGGTCGGCTGTCCGATGACGTCCAGGATGGCCAACGGGCGCGGGACGGAGCTATGTTCTCCCGCGCTTAAGAGTCCCCTCCCCGGAGGGCGGCAAGTCATCTACCTTACATTTAACAGATTACTACTCGTTAATACTCACAGAATACTAGGAGACATTATGTGCTCTTCCGCCAAATCCATCATGATGTTGGCTGACCAACACGACTGGGGCCCCTTTTAGTCCCAGCTTCAGGTGGTACGTCGACCGATGCAACTGGAACCGACAAGCTTCACTGCTCCGAAAGCGACAACTATCTGCATCCATGGACCGTTTTTCTGAAAGATATTATTGAATACCGCGGCGATGAAAGGCGTTATTAAGCAATTGAAGGAAGTTTGTCGTGCAGCTTCGACGATCCTGTCTTAACCCCGACTCATCGCTGCTTCAGTCGCCACGACCACTTCCTGTCCATTATGAATTAACGTCCCGTCCGTCTACCTGCAACTTGAGATATTGCAAGACCATCCGAACCTTCAAGCAAGGGCAGGTGACTTTTGCAACCTTGGAACATTGAAAGAGAGAGAGTTTCACGTGACTTTCATGCACGGACCGCCAATGAGTTCCATGGGCAGTGTTGAGCCCGCAAACAGGTTTTTCGGCCTGTGCAACCCAAGGCTAAGGGATCAAAGGCTGAGGCGCGATTTGTTGACGTGAGCTTGATGGCGTCAATCACTTCACAGGTATGCGCGTCGCATCCCTTCTTGTGATGTGCGTCTCCCTACCAGAACTTAACTGGAAGAATAGCTCGCCTTCATGATCATTGGCAGGACCTGACCAACTTTTGAAGACAAACAGATCCAGTCAGATCCAGTCAGCTCAACGCCCTGATTTTAGACTCTGGTCTTGACACCAATGACCTCATACTCGTCCAGCAAGCAAACGTGGCTATCCAAACAGGACTGATCACATGTGTCACAAAGAGGCTGGAAAGGCCAATAGTACGGAGGCTTTCGCGTGGCAGCTGTCAGGTCATGCCACAAAAGTCCAGTCACGATATACATATATATGATATTACGTGGCTGCCGACTTGAACTTCACTTGAATGAAAACTGCCCTCGTCTCTCCGCTTTGTTTACCTCTCAAAGCATCGCCGTTTGCAGTTGAACCTTCATCTCATTTACATTCCACATCTCCCCTCGAACAGACGCTCATCCAAACGTCCACACTACCAGAACCCACACGAGAGCCCAAGGCCTATATCCTCCTTGAATCATGATTGTCTCGCGCGTAGTGTCGCTTTTCCTCCGCTTCGGCGAGTTCGTTTCTGCCGCCATCGTGCTGGGCCTTGTGGCATGGTTCCTTCATTATCACGAGAAATGGGGTGTCGGCCCTCTGGCACGAGAGATCTACACCATTGTGATTGCATCGCTTTCGGTCATCTTCTCGCTCATTTGGATGATTCCGACAACGCATAGCATGCTCCACTATCCCTTCGACCTCCTCGCGTCCGCTGCATGGTTTGCCGCTTTCGGTGAGTTCTTTCGACATCACCATTGTTGATCCGAATCGTTGACAAGAATAGGCATTCTGGTGGACTATCTCGGGGACGCTGGATGTGGCAGTGCTTGGGCCTGGAATAATTTTGACATTCGCATCAATTCCTCCTGGTGCGGCAAGTGGAGGGTAATGCAGTACCTTTTCCTATTGAAATGCGCCTGCTAATGTTTTAAGGCTGCCGAGGCTTTCTCCTTCATCTCAGCCATTTTCTGGCTCGTCAGTTTTCTCCTGGTAAGTTGTCTCGCTCGATGGCGCTAGGGCTTGGGAATTGACGTAGTACAGGGTATATACGTATACCACAAGGTATCCCGCCCCGTGGCTACCGATGGGACTACCCGGTAAGGCAAACTCCCCACCGATTAATACTAGCTGCTGACACAGTTAGACGCCGCTGGGGTCGCTCTCGCGTCTAGACGCTCATAGTACCGCTGGATGTGCTTGTATCAAGGACTTCCTCGGCTGAACCTGAAGGGATGATGATTCTGAACTTTTTTGGGCGCTGGTGTTCTCAAATTGATACCCTGGGTGGATCAAGTTTTCCTTTGGACACGGGCAGCAGGTTTTTGGCTTTTGATTTCTTCCTGACAGGTATTTAATGGTGGGCTCTAGGATACTTTCGAATTGCAAATCCAGTTTCCTCACATTTTCAACGTCTTATCTATATATCCCGATTCCAGCACTGCTTCGTACATGTCGCCATCACCACCTCGATATATGTCAGTTGGCCTAACCCGATCTGGTATAGGGCACATCCCCGCGCCAACAACATTGAAGTCCCCCGCGAAGGCCCCTCTATCTATTTAACGAGATCGTGCGTGTATTTGAAAAAAAACCCTTTCTTCCTCTATACCAATGGCATCCCCACGGGCAACAGTGGGCATCTTGTCCATAGGGCAAATGGGCGCCGGAATCGCTGAACTGCTCCTCGCCCATGATTATCGCGTTTTCACTAACGTCACTGATCGATCTTCGGCGACCCAAACCCGAGCTAAGGACGCGGGAATTGAGCCGCTCACTTCGGATAGAGACCTTGTCGCTCAATGTGACTACATCTTTTCCATCGTGCCACCAAAAGACGCGGTAGCGACAGCTTCACGAATCAGCCTGGCACTTAACAGTTCGCCAGCTCCACGACAGGCATCCGCTGCTCCGCTATACTTTCTGGAGCTAAACGCCATCTCCCCGCAAACCTCTAAAAGTATCGCAGAAAAGCTCATACAAGAAGTACCTGATCTGCGTGTCATTGATGGCGGCATCATAGGCGGGCCACCGAATTTGAGCAAAGCTTCCACCCAATGGACCAAACCTGGAATCCCCCTTTCGGGCCCCTATCCGCTTCAGGAGGCACCCGTCAGCGGGGCACATCTTGCAGAAACCCTGAACACGAAATATCTCGGTGCAGAGATTGGCTCCGCTTCAGGCTTGAAGTGCTGCTTCGCTGCTCTTGCTAAAGGACTTACTGCATTAGCGTTACAGTCCTTTAGCACCGCCGCCTCTCTGAACGTTCTACCCGCGTTGGAACACTACCTTGATGAGTACAACCCTCACGTTGGCAGGCGAGCACGTGGAGGCATTGTTGGCTGTCCGAGTAAGGCGTACAGATGGGTAGAAGAGATGCATCAAATTGGCCAGTGTTTCTCTGAGAATGGAGGCTGGGAGGGTCAGGCGAACGTTTTTCGAGAAATTGCGGGTGTGTATGAGGAGTTGGCGAAAGTGGTGGAGAAAAAGGGAACGCAGCAACTGGGAAGCGTTGATGGTGTAGTTGAGGCACTGTTGACGAGGGTGGAGAGGCAGAGGGAGAGAAGGAGGTCTTGGGAGGAATTGGAGGTAGATGAAGGGTAGATTTCCTGCAGGAGAATAAACCTTGATTCGTTTTGATTGTTGGTCGATTCATGATAGATATGTTCCCCCATTTCATTCCAGTTCATACTTCGAAGCTGAAGGATCTTGCACAACCAGAAATCTTTAGTCCAGGTATACCAGCTCTTCTGACCCAAGTCAATTTTACATCAATTCTTTATGGATTTTCCTCCTCCTGACCTCGCCGTTAGATCCATGGATGGGTGGAATAAGCTTAACCGCATCCGGTGAGCGGACCATTAGTCGAGTGAATTGACATCAGGTACACCGTTCGGCTCCTAGGACGGTATAATAGACGTCACAAACACATGCATCACGAAATGGGAACCACGCTGCCAAAGGTCCGACCAATGTCATCGCAGCCTTTATCGGAAGGTGCGCCCAACGCTTCCTTCTTTTCTGTCAGAAGGATCGATAAAACGAAAACTCATTGCACCCACCCGCTGGACCTCGCATCTCCCAATTGTACCAGAAGTTCCGCTTCTACGATCATTCATGGTGATATTATTACCCCTATCGCTAGTTGCGTCATGAGGATGTTCGCACCTTCGACACTCGTAATCCTAGCAGCATTCGCTTCTGTCTGGGCCCGCGGCGCCAGTGCGTCCAGCTGGGAGACGATCCCTGAGGTTGAGAGCTATGGAAAGCATTTCTTTTACAGTAATAATGGATCCCAGTTGTAAGTGATCCCGAGGCCCCGAGAAGGATAGCAGAGATTGACATACCGCAGCCACATCAAGGGAGTCGCCTATCAGCAGAACTGGGCCCCGCACGGCAGGATGGGCAAGCAGGCAAAACTCACGGATCCTTTGGCCGATGGAAAAGGATGCCGCCGCGACAGTACGTACACATATTGTATATTATGTCAGCATGCGAGGAACCAGATATCTGCCCGTGGCCAAAGCTCGGATGCCGTATACCCTTATGGCGCGCTGATATTGCCTTCGCAATGAGTGCGATGCTGACTTTCGCCTCATTAGTTCCTTATATCAAGGCCCTCGGGATGAATGTCATTCGCGTCAGCGTAATCGATCCGAAAGCGAACCACGATGACTGCATGGAGCAGTTGGCCAACAATCACATCTACGTCTTCGCAGACTTAGGGATACCCGGGACTACCATAGAAAGCAAGGAACCAAAATGGGATGTGGCCCTGTATCGGCGGTATACCTCAGTCGTAGATGCGATGAGCAAGTACAAAAATGTCATTGGATTCTTCGCCGGCAACGAAAATTTCTGGAAGACAACCGAGACGACTACAGCCGCGTACTTGAAAGCCGCAGTGAGAGACATGAAAGGGTACATCAAAGGAATGAAATACAGGACCTCTCTTGGGGTAGGCTATGCCGGCTCGAACGATCGTACCACGAAGGATTCTGCGAACTACTTCGCCTGTGACGCTGATAAAGCGAACAGTACTATCGACTTCTGGGGCTACAACCTCTACACTTGGTGCGGAAAGGGTAAGAAGGGACGATACCACGATTCGGGCTACGAGGCGGCCTATAACTTCTTCAAAGACTATCCCGTCCCCGTCTTCTTTGCCGAACATGGCTGCATCGACGCAGAAGATGGATCTAGCTTGGCCCGACACCGCCCATTCAGCGAAGTCGAAGCTATATACGGCAACATGTCGGATGTATTCTCGGGTGGAGTCGTTTTTGAGTACTTTAAGGATGGCTCTAAGTACGGCCTGGTTCAACTTAGGGGCAACAAAGTTAAACCCTATCCCGATTATACCTCTCTCAGCAGGCAACTTGCCAGTGTAGCTCCGGCAACCACCATGAAGGGCGACTACATTCCCACCAACACCCAGCCGCCGTGCCCGGGCAAGATTGACACCTGGAAAGCCGCAGCCTCCCCTTTACCGCCGCACCCGAATCCCCAGCTCTGCGCCTGCGTGGCCGACAGCCTTAACTGCGACATTGTGACCAACAACACTCGTGTATACGGACAGCATTTCGACTACATCTGTGGTGTGAACCACGCTTATTGCGCCGCAATTGATCGGGATCCTGTACTCGGCATCTACGGCGCCATGTCCCACTGCGACCCCAAAGACCAGCTTGGCTGGGTTGCTAATCAGTACTACAAGAGTTCGGGGTTCAAGAACCAGGCGTGTGACTTCAAGGGGGCAGCAAATTCGAAGAAGGCTCATATCCATGCGCAATGCGAAGATTTTGTAAAAAGCATAGCGAGGGTAGGTACTGGGTACGTGCCGAGTCCCACGGGAAAAGGGGATGCCGAAGTGACGAGAACGAGTGTTGTTTCGGGTGGGAATTTTCCAGGGCCGATATACTATGAACTTGGGATGCCACTCTTTGTGGTCTATGTTTGTATTTTGGTGATGAGTTTGGGGGCAGTCGTTTTCCTGTAAACGGACTTTGGGTTGTTTTGAGGAATATTATGTTCGTCCAAGGAGCCTTTGTATCGCATCACCAATTAAGGTCACAAAAGGGAGTACGGCTTACAGGGTATCTGCAGATAGCCACCACTTTGGGGACTGCTGTGTCCGGCAACACCCCACAACTTTGCAGTAGAAGACTATCTTCTTTTAGGGGGTAGCCGCGATCTCCGTATAAAGGACTCTACTAACATGGGTTCATACTCAATAAACAACAATTCTTTCTACCAATTTTAGCGCTGCTGTTGAAGAGTGCCTCTGTCGCTCGGGATTCTAGGTTCTCCGTGCTATGAACATGTATTCAGCACAACTAGTCAAAATTGAAGACCAGCGGAGATTCTGATTATAGTTACGCAACAGGGGAAGCCTGAACAGACGCGTGGCGTGATGCAAATACCGAAACCGTGTTCGGTGCCCGGCAATATTGAAAATCGGGAGCGAGCTGCTCCTCAGCTGCATGAGGAGTCCGGATGCTCGTATTTCCATCTCGTGTATGTACGCATCATGAGATTCTATCCACGCCATCGGGAAAGAGGGGCTCCCAAATGTGGAAGGTGTCGGAAGGCTGGAAGGCTAGAATATTATAAACACCGAGGCTGCACTTGTGTGGCGGTGGCTTGTTATGAGAGGGGCAGCTGATAGACTATTGTTTGAGGGAAAGGGAATGCCTAGTCGAGAAGATGAATGTGGGATACTCCTGGGTTAATGGAACGAAGAGATGGCATTCATTCGTGGATATATGTTTCGATGGATATTTCTCTGAGGAAGCCGGTGCAGTCTAAGGGGAGCCAACAGGTCTACTCGGCTGAATCAGAGGATAGAATAGGAAAACAATGGATGATGACCTCTACGTCCTTGCGTGAAAGCTTGTTGTGTTAAGTTGCTGTTTCGTTAACGACTCACAATACTTTCGAGAAACACTATTCGTACTTGCAAGATAGTAAGAAATTAGTGATTAAAGCCCTTTGATCCATCTCTGCTCTTGCGCTACACCGCCTTGCACAGCCAGAGATCTGAGGAAAAATCAGAGAGAAAAAAAAGAAAAGAAAAGAAAAAGCAAACACTACGCAGCACTCAGCTCTCTTGGTTATTTGGCCCAACCATGACTTGTGATCCATCCCATCCTCTCAGCCAACACCTAAACTCCTGGCACCGCAAACCCACCACTCTCTGGCCAATTGCCCAAGCCTGCTGGATCCCCGCCGATCCTCACCCAAACAGCTTTACTCGGCACGC
Organism: Westerdykella aurantiaca; assembly: GCA_030412805.1. NCBI lineage: Eukaryota > Fungi > Ascomycota > Dothideomycetes > Pleosporales > Sporormiaceae > Westerdykella > Westerdykella aurantiaca. The sequence continues at coordinate 6,085,525 of JASJFJ010000001.1, forward strand.
CCGCTTCCGTCAAACCAAATAACTGGAACCAACCTGGCGGACATGCATGCGCGTTCGGTGGCGCCGTAACGGTGCACGTGGTACCGCCACACGATACAGCAGGAAATATGGTTCTCTGGCCAATAGAATTTCCATGGGTGGAAGATCCAGCTCCGAGAAGTGACATCCTCACGATTGGCAGGGATGCTGTGATTGTGACTGTCTGGCCGTAAGCCCAGTCTATATTTGGCACGGTAAGGATCGGTTGTTCCGGATCGCCCATCAAGTACGGTGGAATGAAGACTTCGACGCGGTACTCCTGCGCGTGAATGTTATCCTCCGGGTCAGACCCCGAGACGAGGACGCGTCCATCATCAAGGAGGATAGCTTCGGAGTGGTACAACCGGTCGACGGTGGTATTGGCCATGACACTGAAGCGGCTGTGGAGGGGTTTGGAGGGGTCGTATAGCACGGCGTTGTGATTTGGGAAGTTGGCGAGACCGAAGCCGGCGAAACCTTGGTATGCACCATTGAGGATGATGTAAGTTCCATCTGGAAGCGCGGTCATGCAGGTGAGAACACGTTTTGAGGGCTAGAATCGTTGTTAGCATAAATGGACAGTTGGCGGGTGGCTCACATACCATGCGTTCTATAGTCCACTCCGCGTTCGGGTCCTCCGGGTTGATGGTGACACAGTTGTCCAACGCGACGCCCTCTATGGGCGCGGAGCCACCGCATATCATTATCTTGAGCTCGTTGTAAGGAGGGTACTGAGGAAGAAGAACTGCAGTACCTTCCATTGGATATGTTCGGCCAGCGAGAAAGTTGTTAACAGCGCCAGGCATGTTGGGTAGCTGTCGCTTTACTTCGAAAGTATTCTCATCGAGGATAATGGCTTCGTTGTAGTAGGCCACGAAAATATCGCCTCCTGGGAGAGCAGCAAGAAACGGATACAGGTTGTTGGGATCAGTGCGTCTGAGCCAGTCGCAGTCCACCACAGGCCCGACCTTTGGGAGTATTTCCAGCGTAGGAACAGGTTTGCCATTCGAGCCGTCCTGTCCCCCGACAACCAGAATAGATCCATTGGGCATGATCATGGCAGTTGGATACCATCTGCCATTCTGCAGCCTCATCCCGTTGTAATTCTCATGCCAGTCATTCTTCCCCCAGACTCCTGGAGATCCATCAGGCCAATAGAGACGGACTCCATATGTGGATTCCAGAGCCCAGCCGCCAACATTGAGTTGCCGCCCGACCTTATCGGGTAATGTCAGGGAAGCAGAGCAGAAGATATCCGACTTGACGTGCATTGGCCTCCACGCAGCAGTAAAATTACTCAGCTGTGCGAGATCCAACTCATAAGCTCCTGTGGTGTTTGGGGCTCCAGTCCCCGATTTCTCCAAGAATGTGACTTTCCCGTTCCGAGCGGCCTGCGTAATGAGGCCAATGACAACGCCTCCGATCAAGAAGCGATACTCGCCAGCAGCATTCCCTGTGGGATAATCGAACTGTGCAAGCGGAAGGCCATCCCACGTGTAGTACGTGAGGCGGCGAGAACCTCCACAAAGAAAACCAGGTTCACCACTACATCCGTAATTGCACTCCGATTCGGGAACAATCGTAGCACCGACGGCGATTGCGTCGCGAGTATCACCGCACCAGCATTCGATTCCTGGTGGAAGTCAGCGTCACATTGGCTCAACTGGACTGGAGTGTAATCTAGTCGCATACCATATTCCATGCCCCCTGCATTATACCCGAATCTGGCACATTGTGAGATACAATTGTTTGCCGAATTGTTGCTATTCAGGATGATCTGATACGGGAGGGCTCGCTCGGAGGCGTCGTCTCGAAGGCAACCCACATACTTCCAACTACCGCTTAAGTTGGCTGTCTGGGGTGCTGGCACAGGAAAAACCTCGAGTTCAGTGTTATTCGAGTAGACAGAGTGTCGATTACCTCCCCCACATTTCTGCTGAGCATTTCCCGCGCAATTTGAGTTGCATTGCGAATCACTTGAAGCAAGCGCCCCACCATTCCTGACGAAATTATCGCAGAAACACTGATAACTCCACTGCATACCCGCTACAGAGTAGCCTAAATTGCTACACTTCTGTATGCAAGTTTGGACTGTGAGTTGCTGGTCGTCCGGTTGTTGGAAGTTCAAAATGCGGCCATTCACGTTGTCAACCCAACAGCCTATATGGAAAGTTGGCCTTGCATAGTTCCTATACAGTAGTCCATCACGTACCTTTATAGGCCCAGTTATCTGGAAGATTGGTTGGTCCCGTGGAGACTGTAGTTGTACTTGGAGCCGCTGTGGACGTCGTCGATGAACTTGGGGTACTGCCATCGCCAAATTGATACATTGTCAAGCGGTTGGGTCCACCACAAATTTCCTAAAATGTCAGGCGAACGACTTTCTGCTCGGAAACTGCGTACCTGCGGATTTCCATTACATGCCATGTTACATTGCGCATTGCCATCTGGAGCAGGTCCGCCTCCGTTTCCGAGAGCGTTACCGCAGTAGCATTCGCCACCATACTGAAAGAACAATTAGCCAAGGCGCTATTATGAAACGAATAAAGCAAACCTCGGTGCCCGCGAAGACATATGCTCCCGCTCTGCATGCAGAGAGGCACGAAGTTGTAGTTAAGCTGCCAGGTGGAAAGACTTGAACGGGCAATGTTCGCTGGGCGACACTATCCGTGTAACAACCTTCCAGTGTCAGCGGAATTCGTCACACGAATTTCTGACCTTACCCAACAGATTCCAACCTTCTGGTGCCTGCCGAGTAGTATACTGTATTCAGTCAGCATAGAAAACGCCGAAGCTCACCACCTATGTGAACCACGTACGATGTTCAACTTATCAGTTCCTCCGCAGTATTCTGTGCTGTTGCCATTGCAGACCTAAATATATCAATAACCGAATCTCGTATACGTAGAGTGGAGGCTTGGCCTACCGTATTACATGAGGATGCATCTTGTATCGCAGCACTGTCGGTGATTGAGTTCCCACAAACTAAGAACAAAAATAAGCGCGCACTCTTCCACGACATCATGAAGATCAATCGATATAACACATGCGCATGAAAGAGTAGAGGGTGTACTTGCAGCATTGACTAGAATTTCTGAATCACATTAGTGCGAGAAACGTCCTGGCTTCGGTGCTACTCACTCCACACCGGCATATGCAAAGACTCCGTTAAGGCAAGCTGACGTGCATGATGCCACCGACATCCCCTGTGGGCCAGAATCTGTGACCATCTCTGTCGATAATGTCCGGGCGCCCACGTTATCGCTACAATTGGATCAGCACTTCTTGGGTGTATTAAACCATGGTAGAATTCATGCAGGCCAAGAGAAGAAGGAGATGAAGTCGGCAACTATTCTCCTTCTACTACTTCAAGAACACCCATGAAGGAAGGTACACATGAGGACGCGGTGCTCAGAAAGAGCGTTCTCAGAATCGGAACAAGTCCCGGAGCTGGGCACTCGTGCAAGAGATGCTGTACGAGAGGGCGATGTGGATCAAGATTGCCCGCAGCGTGCACGACAGGGGTTTCAAATCATGTACCACATACCTGTAGCAACCCAGGCTATGGTATCCATTGACACCTGGATTGACAATAGAGCCGGGAGGATTGGGATTAAAGAGTGAGCTGAAGAGTGTTAGACGATTAGGCCCGCCGCATGCTTCGGTTGCATTCCCTTCTGACCGTCAAAAATGTCCTCACAGTTGAAAAGCGAACTCACCCGCACATGGCATGTTGCAGTCAACATCGTTAGCAAGGCTTCCACCGTTCTGCAAGACGTTCCCGCAATAACACTCTTGGCTGTACCTAATAGAATTGAGCAATCAGTCCAATTCTGATTAAATTCTCAAATAGAGCTTACTCTGTGCCAGCGTATCGAAAATTCCGGTCTGAACAGTATTCGACACATTGTAGGTTAGTTACTGGAGCACCGAGGAAGCCGTTCAGCTCCAAGGTACGCGCGGCAACGCTGTCAGTGTAACACCCATCGTATGTCCAATTAATACGAGGAGAAGATGGTATGACGAGGCTCTGGCGGCTCTGCAGGTGTCCTGCGTACGACAGGCGTATCTACCTCCCTGCTCAGCAAGTGATGGCGCACCCAATGCAGAATGATGGCTTACTGCAAGTGATCCTAGAAGGAGCCCGACGAAACTTTGGTGTAAGTAGGCGAAGAACATTCTTTCACGCTGCCGATGATTGTAAATCTAGGGGGTTATCCAATTTCTCACCAGATGAAGAATGAAGCGAGCGTGGTCAGATTATGTGGAAGGGTTCTCCTCGCAGAAGCGAAGATGACTGTCCACTGATCTCGCGACGACACCATGTGAGAAACACAAATATTGAACTGGCTTGAGCTGAACCATGCTGAGAAGAGGCTGGCCAGCCACTCGGCGATGTCTCTCTATTGGCTATTTGAGTGCCAATACCATGCGGAGACCGTAGTGTGCAGATACGATGGCATTAGAGGGCAAGGGGAAGAAGATCAGGCGAGACACGTAAAGGAGACGGCATTCTGAGGGCAACGCGATATCGCGGCACGGCATGTCTGAGTGATTGCTGTATGGTGAGCGATAGACGGCTTGATGGAATGGATGAGGAGGATAGGTGTCCGTGTCTGCAGAGGACGTGCAGGTAAGCATGGGCCCAAGCGCCAGCGTTGACAGGGATTCCTTGCCGAGGATGATCCGACCCGCGTTCGTTTCCTGTTTGAGTGGTGTCCGCATCACCGTTCCTCTCACCACCATATGCATACCATTTCCCGACATGGCAAAGAACTTTTGGAAGCAAAACCAGAAACACCGTAAACTTGATTAGATATCTAGGTTACGCTGGATTGTCTTTCCAAGGATCCATACCTCCACTCAGACGACTTGGTTTCAGCCTTCGGATATGCCTCCCCGATCACGCATCCATATCCCCTTCTCTCCACGGCTATTGCGTTGCCTTGCGACACATCGGTGGCGCTGCGGGCGCCATCTGATATTTGATTCTTCAGCTACATGCACCTTCTTGCCACATCTTGACACTTCGAACCGTAAGGCCACGTTTATTGCCTTCACCCCACGTCGGATACCACGAAGACTGGCCATCCCAAAACTCCTTCATCGCCGTGGGACTCTTATCTCCCCACGGCTTATTTCCGACGCCATCTGGGAAGAACCCATTGGTCCCGCCAACTGCAACATTAAGAATCAAGAAGAAAGGCGCATCAAATGGCGTGTTAGCCTTGCCCGTCTGGGACCAAGGGTCAAAGAGCGCTGAGTTGTTGACAATGGCTCGGCCAAAGCCTCCCCGCTCCCACATGTTTTTGTGTCCCTTGTTGAACTTGATGAAGAAGACCTGCAGGAGCCTAGAATCTATATACTACAGGGTTGAGTATCTCAGTCAGAAATACAGTCAGCTGCACCTGGGGAGCACTTACAGTGAAGAGGTAATTCTCGCTCCACTAGGAACTCTTAGCCAAGGCTGTGGAATTGGGGGGATTCAGTTACCTCAACTCCAAAAGTGTGGAATGCCTCAGAATAATCCGTTCGACGGACGCGGTTCTGACCCGACGTCTTGTAGAATGCATCAACTTCAGGTATAGGGCCCCAGTGGAGCGCTCCGATTATAGAGTCTCGACCGCCACTTGTATAGTCGTCTCCATGATTGCCCCGACTCTCGGCGATATCGATTTCTCCACTCTTGGGCCATGTACCGTATCTGGCTTCCTCTGGCATCATCCCTGAAATCATCAGTATTATATAGCTCGGACCAATGGCCCTATCAGATGAGCGCGGCGAGGAGGAAGAACGTACAGATTGCAGGCCAAAGCCAATTTCCTTGAGGCATCTTGGCAACTACTTCTACCTTCCCGTATTTAATGGACTTCTTCCCCTTGGTCGACAACCGAGCGCTGCGGACCGGATTGATGATTGTGCCAGCCGTCTTGTTGCTGCGGATCGAGCAATTATCTACGCCGTCTGTGGTGCACTGCCCGGATGTCGTCAGGTTCAACACATAGTTGTCCAGTAGTTGATCTTTCGTTATATCTGTAGTTTCTGTTGTCAACGTTGGGACAATGTGAAGTCCCTCGCCATCGGTATAAGCATTCTCGGGGGCATCAGTCGTCCATTCGAAACTCCCAGTTCCAAATCCACCTCTTTGGAGTTCAAAATTCCAATTGTTTCTGTCAATACTGTGGAAGTTGTCTTCAAATATCAGGCAGTACTTCGGGACTCTGTCAGCGACAACAAGAGGATAACGAAACGGATATTTACAGAATGATTTGTTACAGAGGCGTATGCCTGGTAACAGATTAACGCCCCAATGGCCACTCCAATCCCAATCGACCCGTAAAAGATTCCCCTCTCCCACTTCAACTTGGGGTGTTTCACAGCCCATGGTTTATCGGCGTACCTCAAGGCACGTTGTCAGCCGGAGAGCATAGACTTGTCACCATTACGTACTCTCCATCGGCAAGGCGAGCGCTTTTAAACTTCCTTCGTCTTGGCTGGGGTACTTTTTCCTCGATCAGCATACAAATCGAATTGACGCAGGGCAAAGCCCATACCATTTGGAGGTACACTGGGAAACCATGACGCAACTCTTCCGCTGCCACTTCGGTCGTCGACGGAAGGAGGACGGCTCAGTCGCTGAGGTGTAGCGAAGGGGTTGGTGCCCAATTGCGGTTGCACCGGGGGTGTATGGATTGAACTAGAACTTGACATACTCTCAATGGATCGATCGCCGGTGTTTCACTTCGAAAAAAATACTTGCTCGCCGAAAGACAGATTTCCGAATGGTAGGATGATGCGACTTACTATACTTAGCGAAAGGCAGTTTCGTCGTACAAACTTCCAATTTGGTATTCCGTCTCTGTGTTGGCCCCTGCAGGAGAATGCAGGGTATATTCCAAGCAAAGATGGACGATAAGTGAAGGCTCTATGGACGAAAGCACATGGTCAGCCTATGCAAGACGCCTCTCGGTATCTAACGATAATGTTGATTTTCAGCCGTACATGTAGCTATCAATTCTCATGAGAATTCTTCGCTTTAACGGACGCAATGCTCCCAACCAGCTTATCGTGGAGGGATTGGCTACTGCATTCTGGACAAGGATACAGAAGCTTGGATGCTCCAGGGGGTTTCAACGTTTATCCAGTCTCACCGAACTCATACTCTAAATCACTGCATGCCCACGCGGGATACATGCGCCAAGGTCCTTCAATCCAAGGTTCTGGTACCTTTCGGAACAGAGTTAGCCACCTCGTACTGCGCACTGCAAACAACAAATCAACTACAATCCTATATTGCACCTTCTTATCGAGATAAGTTGTTCAGCGCAACGCCTCGTTAGGCAAGAAGAGAATATTATTCAGTAATGGCTTTGGAAGATATTCATGGCTTGTTGTTAAAACCTCACGCTAGAAAACCGATGGAAGCGCCATCATCAGCCACAGGCATCATGCCCGCTCTTAGCCGTGACAGGGTATTAGATCATAGGCTCCCAATTTCAACGTCGTACATGCAGGATTTTATCGAATCCGATATTCTCACCAACAACCCGGATCGCATACACTTTGCAGCTCCAATATTGCCTCGAGCCGTCGGCCCCTCCGCAGCGGCTCAGCTTTTAGGCGCCGAATTGAAACAATGCGGTCCCTCTTTCACATCGAAATGGGGGGCCATCGTTGGAGAGGATAAACTAGGAAACGGACCGTAGTCATCACCGTGAACCAGTCGACAATTGTATGGTGGCACTGTCTAAATGGGCATCGCCGATTCTGTACGTCAAAGCGAGAATAGTACATAATGGCATAGCCACGCTCCAATACGAACAGAACAATTCCGAGGTTCGTATGTGATGCTTCCATCATTGTATGACGACTACAAACGCAATACTAAACACATGCTCGATGCGGACGGTCCGGACTCCCATAGTTCTCACTCCTGTTGACAACGTGTGGACCTGCCAGTGCACAACTGGGCGGCGAAAACCGGGACTCCTGCAGCTGCCATTGTCTTGCATACGTGGTGACGCCTACACGTACATCCGGTCTGGGCCGCGTGCTATGGATGTGTATCAGGCATTTGACAGTCGGCGTCGTGCCTCCTCTGCACCATGCTTCGCGAGTCGTACCACATTTTTTACACAGTATCGTGCCTCACCGGCACAGAGCAGGCGCCAGCTCGACATGTGGCTGGCGGAACTTCGCCAGCGGAACCTGATGGTGAAGATACACCGGGTTATCGTGTGGCACCGAGGGCTGGATGCTGGAGACCTGAAGCAATATTTGGAAAATATTGCATACTGATGCCGAATGAGTGGACCTGGTACTTGCTCTATATCGGCGATGGCCCAGAGGTCGGTGACATCGAAGACCTAGCTGCCGGTCTTATCTGCAAGACGAGGGTGATATAACCGGGAAGCGATCGTCCGTCTTCTGCAATCCTTCCGAGGCAACTCGTCTTTGTTTCGAAAACAATAATTCCTGGGTCCAGAGATCTGTTGCAAAGCTCCTCTACCTCCATTGATTGCAATTGATGGGAATCCTTACTCGCATATAGGAGCTCAGTGTGCAGGGTCATTGAGGCTCTTCGCTGACTGAGGCCCAACGCCCATCAACCTGGAACATCGGTGTTGCCGGGCCTGCATCTTTTGCACTGTTACTTTCAACAACCATGAGCTTGTCTCAGGGCCACGTTAGTAGTCAAGATGGAGAGCGAAGCAGACAAGTCCGTCCAAGTCTGCCAGTCAGGAATAGTGGCGCCTCCAGTATCGGGTCGAATCGTACAAATGGATCAGACAAGCACGATGTGGTATGCTTGGGCCTTTTCAATGAGACGTTCAAAAAACTGACGGTAACAGATGGTTAAATTCCTGTATCGAAGATGCTCGCAGGCAAGATGGTTGGAACCTCCCGAGGATGAATACGGGGTTGTTGAAGGCGGTACCGCCAACCGAGGTGTACTCCTTCGACGAACGGATGGGATCTATACGGCAGAGCCATTATTCCTAAATCATGACCTTGTGCAGGCGGTGGAGAAGCTCGGGGTTGCCGTTGCCTTCACCATGTCCTCTGAGATCACACATGCTCTTCTCCAACAGATTGCGCCTTTCCAAACCGAAATCTCTCTTGACCCTCGCGGGTTTGTCCTGCCCATTATCAACTCTGTGAAAGACATCGCCACAGAGCAAGCTTCGGTCTCTCGCACCTCATATGTCTGTCTGTGCAGGCGGGAACAAATGGTGCTCTGTTGGGGAGACACAGTGCCCGGAATCTTAGCACACGGTACTGATGTCGAGACCAAACTCTTGGGGCTTGTATGGGGATCACACATCCCAGCATATCAGTCGATCGCCCCTTTCCAGCAGGCTCCACCTATGCAGTCGCATGAGCCAAGCTCCCACGGCCGCACACGATCTTCGATGTTTCCCATTTCGGCCCCCTTGACCGGTCCTCTACCATCGGAGATGAGCGAGAAGATTGGCGCAATAGATCGCGCCATCGAAGTCGAAGAGCTGGGTGACAAAGCATTCGATCCTGAGAAAGAGGCCGAACTTCCCGAGCGAAAGTTCCTTCTGGTGCACGCTGTTACTATCGGCATCGCCATGGTAGGTTATCTCAGATTCTTGCGCAGTTGCTCTGACTGACTTCCGACAGATCCTGGTAATCGTAGTCGAGATGGCTTGTCTGGCCAAGCTAATAACAGAGTACCGGCTTGACGGGAAGATGTTGCGCTTTGCGTTGGTACGTTCGAACCTCCCACAAAGGAATTTGCACGAAAAGGACGGGAGCTGACGTTGAAATAACCTTACCTAGGTCGCCACCATCCCACTCTTTGCTTCGTTCTCGTTGGTACGTGTCCCGCCAATCTTATCTGCTTTGGGTCCTTGGTGTGGTGCGCCGTTTTATGTGGCTGGCTCAGCTGCACCACACAGACTCACGGCAATTCGCTTTCCCTGGTGTTTGCCCAGAGACGCGTTAAAAGGACGCAAACATTCCTCTGGGTTGGATACTTTTCGCTCCCGCTCTGTTGCGCTCGTTGGACGATGTGCAAATATTTCCGATTTTTATCTGCTCTTCGAATAGGATGTTTGACTCCAGCTGACCGATCTATAGTTTTACTTCATTGTCATAGGTACCAAAGCGACGATATACACAACAACAAAGGGTAAATCTAACCTTACGCGATAGGTGGCTCCCTTGGCCAACTTTTCGGGCCTCTTTCAGCGCTCCAAGATAATAGTATATATTACTCAGGTGGGGTTTTATATTACGAAATTCAACAACTCTGCTCACCATTGAACAGGCAAGGCTCCGAAGCGTGGTAGACATCCAAATTATGAGTTGCCCCACGTCACGATTCAAATGCCCGTATACAAAGAGGGACTTAAAGGCGTCATCATCCCAACGACTACGTCTCTCCTTGCGGCCGTGAAGCATTATGAGGAGCAAGGAGGCACTGCATCCATTTTTGTGAATGATGACGGCATGCAATGCGTCTCACCGGAGCTTCAAGAGGCCCGAAAGGCCTTCTACGAGCTCAACAATATCGGCTGGGTTGCACGCCCAAAGCACAATGAGCCTAAGAAGAAAAGGGGAGGCCTCTTCTCCCGAAAGAAGGGCAATGACGCCGAGCAGGGTGAGCCAGAAGATACCAACTACTTCATTCGTGCCGGTCACTTCAAGAAGGCATCAAATATGAACTATTGCCTCGATTTCTCTCTGCGCGTGGAAGACGAGCTCTTGCGTCTCATAGACGAGACATGTCGAGCGCGCGGCTGTCCTCAAGATGATCTGACGATCGAAGAAGAAGACGAGCTATACGAACAAGCACGGAACACTATACTTGAGAAAGACGAAGGGCGTACCTGGGCGGCGGGAAATGTACGACTGGGAGAGATCATCCTGATCGTCGACTCCGACACCAGAGTCCCTGAGGACTGCTTGTTATACGGCGCCTTGGAGATGTACGAGAGCCCTGAAGTAGCACTTCTCCAACATGCCTCTGGAATCATGCAAGTCGTGAACAACGTCTTCGAGAACGGCATTACGTACTTCACTGATCTTGTATACACATCCATCCAATACGCCGTCGGCAGCGGTGACTGTGCCCCGTTCGTCGGCCACAACACTTTCATTCGCTGGAAAGCCATCCAAAGCATCGCCTTCGAGGAAGACGGCAAAACGAAATTCTGGTCCGAGTCCCATGTCTCCGAGGACTTTGATGTTAGTCTGCGACTCCAGATCAACAACTTCGTTGTTCGCCTCGCCGCGTACCATAATGGTGGTTTCAAAGAAGGCGTTTCCTTGACTGTATACGATGAACTAGCCCGCTGGGAGAAGTACGCCTACGGTTGCAACGAGCTTGTCTTCAACCCTTTCATCAAGTGGTTCACCAAGGGTCCCATCACTCCACTGTTCAGAAAGTTTCTCTTCAGCCCCATCAAGGTAACCTCCAAAATGACCATTCTTGCCTACATTGGAACGTATTACGCTATCGCATCCGCGATACCGTTGACTCTGGTGAATTACATAGTGGTGGGATTATGGAACGAAACCGTTGACCAGTTTTATATCACGAGTTGGAAGATCTTCGTTGGGATGGCTGTGGTGTTCAACATACTATCGCCACTAGCATATGCTATGTTGCGCCATCGGCTGGGTCAAAAGACTTTCTTTTGGTCGCTTATGGAGACGTTCAAGTGGATGCCGTAAGTGCATTTGGTGTCTCCACTGAATTGAATTTAGGATTTGGCGAGCTGACCTCTCGCATCTAGCTTCTTCCTCCTCTTCTTTGGCGGCATTTCCTTCCATCTCCTCAAAGCTATTTTCTGCCACTTCTTCAGCATACGCATGGAATGGGCTGCAACAGCCAAGGAGCTCACGGAATCTGGCTTCCGGGTCGGTCTCGACCGGATCGTGCGCGACTTCAAGTGGATGTACCTCTTTCTTGTCCCTGTGACGGCGGGCATGATTTACTTTGCGTGCTTTGCGCCGAGGGGATTTTTGATTACGGATTTTGCAGCGATTGTTCCGTTGGCGAACCAGGTGGGGTGCCATGCACTGTTGCCAGTAAGTTCAGAGCTTTCTTTCTTGATCCGATGTGCTAAAGTGTGAACAGTTCGCGTTGGGCTTGTTCTAGGCTTCGTTTGATGCAAACAGTTTCAGTCAGCGGTCAAGGATGATCAGTAGGGAAAGAGACGGGCGATAATGGTTGGACCATGCATGTCATATAGAGATCTGCATTTCGGCTCATCAGCCCTTGGGGCCCGAGTCTTCATGGGACAGGGAGTAGGTGAAACGCAGGACGAACATATTGCCGGATAGCTTCCAGTTCCTTGTCTGTAGAATTCCGAGTTGTCCTAAATTCTCCTCCATACGTTCACCAGCGTCCACACCCCTCTTCCACAAACAAGAAACCCCAATGGTGAAGCCTAAAAGTCGAGTGGTGACCTTCCAGCACCATGGAAGTATGAAAGGACAAAGGGGAGAGCAGACTGACGCAGCTACTATGCGTCAGCATGAAATAAGCCGCCGATTGTATGTGCTGTACCTTTCTTTACGTTTCTTCGAAAGACTCGCAAGACTGAGGTTTTCTCCAATTCAAGGCAGCACATTGCAGATCTTTGTACGCAACGGAGCTACATAAGTTCACAACTGTACCAACCAAAATCTCCTTTTTCCCCTCAGCTCTTCTTCCCTGTCCTCCTGTTCGCCTTGCCACTCCCACCCATCCCTTTAACGTCCCATATCACGACTCCCAAGATCCCCGCATTCACCAGGAAGAACGCCAAACTCGCTACCCAAAGACCAGGAACAAACGTCGAGCGGCCCAGAAACTCGAGTTGGTAGCCCTGTTCAAGCCAGAAGAACTGGCCGAGGACCCAGTTGATGAGGGCAGTGGTGCCGATACGACGGGAGTGGAGGAGGGTGGAATTGGGAAGGTAGAAGGGGAGGAAGATCAGATACCAGAGGAAATACTGAGGAAGGTGTTAGTGAATGGGAACCATTTATTAGGGGAACGTGTGGAATTTCTTTAGACAGTATAGTGACTTACCTGACTTGTGCACACCTTATTGAACGTAACGAAAGCAAAGGTTTGGGCCAGCATTGTAGATGGTAGGTCCTTCTTACCCAGCGCGACTGGGATCAAAACGACGCTGAGGAGAAGCTGAGGAAGGAAAGCAAGCCGCTCGAGTTCGAATGACGGGGAGGTAGTCGTGGGGGAGGAGTTGAGGTAGAGGAGTGTATTGTAAGGGGAGAAGTTGTGGCGGTGGTCGATCCGGATGAGGTGGTAGAAGTAGCTATGCTCGAGGAAAGGGTTACCGTAGCTATACCTGGGTCAGAATACATGTGAAAAGTGTGAATAAAACAGCTTACGCTATGTACATAATCACATTGAGGGCGGCGAATGTGACCATGCTGACAATGGCTAGCCGTAGCCTTTCGCGAGTGATGAAGCTTGTGATGTGGGAGATGATGGATCGATTCGCTGCGACTCGACTTCTCTTCGTCTTTCCAGAGACGTGCTCTTCGTCGAGCCACCAGACAATAGATGCAGCATATATGAATGGATAGATCTTGAAGTGCACGGCGAATCCCAACAGAAAACCAGCAAAAATGATGCGTCTTGCCAAAACCGCCCATAATAAGGCAATTACAATAACTCCAAGCAAACCTTCAGAACTCCCCCTCGTACTGATCGTGGCGACCATTGGATTTAGCAGCCATATGCTAGCAAACTTCAGTCCTCTCTCTTGGGGCATATTTTGATATGAGCACAGAATGCGGAACATCATCCACCCAGCAATAATATCCCCGACAGCAAATAGTATTTTGCCAAAGGAAAACCACAGTTGGCCAGGCCAAGTGGTGGGATAAATCATCCATGCTAAAAGGGGTGTGTAGCGGTAGGTGTCCCGGGTGTACGGAGATTTGCCCAGCGAAATGAAGCGTGCTGCGTCAGTGAAGACAAAATAGTCTATATCAGTGTATTTCATAGGAGAGTATGCATCTTGGAGCAGTCCATATACGAGGAATACCACGCGTAAGAGAACGGCTGCAGAGAAGACTGCACGTGGAGATTTAAAAAAGGAAGATGTGAGAGCCATGGAGGGCATGAGGAAGCGACAGGAGAAAAATTACATTCAAGCGGGGAACCTGAGATGGAGAAATTCGTGTTCGAAGAGAGTCGTAAAGTAACTTGAGATGGGTAGGATGTCAAAAGGTGCCCGTGTTCTTGAGTACGTTCGCCAAGGCCATGCTAAGACATTTACGATTAGAGCGGATCTCTTATCACGTGCTTAGATAAAATTACCATTTCCAACGCACCTGTGCAAAGCGCCCATCAAGTGGTAAATATGCATACTACCTTTCTAACACCAGATAACTGTGCGAAATCGTCATTTGGTGATATCCTGGGTACCAGGACCAATCATATCGCCAAATGATCACATGATAAGCCCACGCCAAGCTTTCAACTGCATGGAACCTCAGCTCTTCAAGGCTCGACACAGCCACCACAGCCTCAGGTTCTCTGTTGAGTAATTTTCCAGGAGTAAGCCCAAACGCCCCTATTCCACCGTTACCGAAGGAGTCGTAGCCACAACACGATAAGAGCTCTCTGGACACAGGATGTAGAGCTTCAATGGCGCGTATTGCCATCCTCCCTGGGTCTGTGCTTATGTATTCATACGAGTCGGAAAGATGTTTATCTAGCGGTAAAGTCGTGGGGCTCAGAACATTAAGGTGGTATAGGGTAACAGCCGGGTGATATTACTGCCTCACGTACGGCTGAGCACCCCTTGCGTTTCCCAGCTCCATTGGCCGGCATCCAATTATACGACCAAAACCTGCAGATTGAGGCGTAATATACCTGGAAAGAGGCGCATTCAAGCCAATGTCCAGGCCTGTTGCCTCCGTGCAACCCCTCGTCGTTCAGCGAGACGTCGGAGGGAGGCGGTATTTAACGCGAGGGGCAGCCTTCTCTGCTTGCGGAATACCAACCCCTCTGCCCTTCGGACGAAAGTGATCTGGAAAGCTAACAATGGGGACGCTTGTGGACCCTGTCGGATTAACAGTACTAAGCAACAACTCTCAGGACGCAGTTGTCGAGTAAGCTCCGCTAAAAGACTCGACCCACTTCGATCTGGGATAGACTAACTAAACTAGCGTCGTTTTTGTCCATGGACTTCAGGGTCATCCACGCAACACCTGGACTTCAGACGCGGCACCCGCTCAGAAGAAGTCAAAGGATCAACTTCCTGTGTCGCCCGATGCGCATAAGAAAGGCAAACTACGAGTCCCCAGTCCTCTTCGCTTTCTAAGCCACAAACGCAAAGGTTCGGATAATGCTGAGGAAGGCCGCGACAAGGCTGCGCAGGACGAAGGGGTCTTTTGGCCAGAGGACCTCTTGAAGGCAGACTGTCCAAAGGCCAGGATCATGACCTTCGGCTACAATACACATGTCACTCAGGGCTTTCAAGCAGTAAATCAAAACAGCATCTTTGCGCACGCGCGAGACCTGTTATATGCATTGGAAGGAAAGAGACGGCAGTCACCCAATCGTGCCTTGATCTTTCTCGCACATTCGCTCGGTGGCATACTAGTCAAGGAAGTCCTTCGGCGCTCCGAAGTGGATCCAGACGAGAAAATAAAGGCTATCTACACGTCCACTACAGGCGTGTTCTTTTTTGGCACTCCCCACAGGGGTAGCAAGGACTGGACCTCCTTCGGAGAAGGTGTTGCTACGGTTGCAAGTCGTATCCTAGGTGTGGATGTGAATCGTCAAGTCATCCACGCCCTCTTACCTACAGGACCCGAGCTCGAGCTTTGTCGAGAATCCTTCACAAATCAGTGGGTCAAACGTGGGAAAGCACTGACGGTCAGAACGTTCCAGGAGTCAAAAGCCCTTACCGGCGTTCGATTAGGCGGATTCAACCAGCTCGTATGTATTGTCTCATTTCGAGTATCATAGTGAGCTAAGGTATTCCTAGGTTGTCCCCACTGACTCATCCATTCTTGACCATCCTAACCAGCGACCAAGAACGATAGATGCAGACCACATTCAAATGGTCAAGTTCAATGGAAGAAACGACAGAGGGTATCAGATGGTGAAGGACGATATCGAGGAACTCATCACAGAAGCAGAACAAGCAGCACTCAACCCCCCCTTGAGTACGTTGATTGGGTCCGCTTTATAGAGGATATCATTCTGATTTGAATCTGTCGCAGATACTGCACCAGTAGCGGAGCCCGAACAGAATGTGGAAGATCAGTCACCCAAGGGGAAAGCGAAGGAGGGGACGGCGGACAACTCGTCCAACGCTGCACCTGCCATATTCCACATGGTAATGAATGGAAATACAGAAGCCATCAAACTACTTCTGGATTACGATCCGAGCCAACTCGACGCCGTTTTTATGCCCCTAAAGTACGGGTCCCGGCCCATACACATCGCTGCGCAAATAGGAAACGCCGAAATCGTACGCATGTTGCTTCAACGTGGGGCTGATCCCGCAGTTCTAACGGTCGAAGGCTGCACTGCGTTGCATTATGCGGTCAATGGTGGTTTTGCTGACGCTGTAGCCGAGATACTTGATCGCGATGAGAATGGCCAGTTAAGGTATCCGCTTGGCGACGCTATCAACCTCACCACTTCGTATAATTTGGCGCCTCCATTGGTATTTGCGGCCCAGGAAGGACACACAAGGATCGTGCGGATGTTACTTGAAGCTGGGGCAGACCCGAATGTCCACGGAATCAACGGGGCGACTCCGTTACACGCGGCTGGCGGGCGCAAGTTCGATGAAATTGTCGCCGCTCTGCTGCAAGCTGGCGCCGACCCGAACAAGGCCAATCCCGAAGGCATCATCCCTATCCACGTTGTGAATAGCGCCGGCGCGGCCGAAATGCTCATTGCGGCTGGCAGCAATCTGTCAGCTAGAATAAGCAGGAAGAACCCGTACGGCTTCACTGTCGGAGCTACACCACTAAGAGTCTGTGTGGATTCTGGGAATACAAGGGTTGTTGAGGTGATAGCAAAACACATCACCTTAGAACAACTCAACATCAAGGCTCTTGACGGGAAAACCGCGATCGAAGCCGCTATTGATCCATACAAGCCGACAATTGCAGATATACTCTTTACTGCCTTACGGAATCTTTCATCGAGTATTAATGGTAGCTAAGGGGCCTAGTGGGAAGTGTATTCAAATGCGAGCGATCATAACTAAAGCGCTCTTGAATTTTCAGCTTTTGATCTTGGTAAAGGCTTGTTAATACCCATGTATTTTCTGTAATGTAGCTGAAGTACAAAGAGACTCGGAGATTCATTAAGACGCCCAAGTTTGCGGCGATCGCGTAGTGCTCCTATCGTGCACGCTTCTAACTAGACCGCCTGTAAGGATGCTTTCAGACAATGCTAAGGCGACGAGAATATTCAAGATGAAGAAGGGCTAATTCATCTATAATACGACATCGCGTATAATAAGCGGGGATTTGAATAGTGCAAGGGCTGTGGGTGCTCTAATTCCTCAAACTATGTGTAAAATCGTCTCTATAATTAGCCAACCGATCTAGAAAATGTAGATCCAAAGAAAAACCATGTATTAGCAAGCAAAATGGATAGGAAACAGCAATCGTTCCGCCCTAATATCATGAATGATGAAGGTGCGTAGTGCCAAGAGCTCCCTGCCACCACGATCCCAGCAAACACGCTAGTTCCGCGTTTGTCAACCTTGAAAGCACTCTTCACCGCACAACTTTCCCATCACTTTCTCAACTTTATAATGAAGCGCGCACACGACCAGGAAATGGCTGAGAGCAAAAGACCGAAACAAAAGCACGACGGAGGGATGGCTGAACACAAGCACGAACAGCCGACGTCACCATATATGGCAATGTTCGAAGACTTCCGGAAAGAATTGGATGAACATCACGACCGCCGAGAAAGGATCGTTAAGGCTTCTCGTGACATCACCGCTGCTAGTAAGAAAATGTGCGGGTACGTTCAATTTTTTGATCGCATAGTCACTAACTTGCAAACAGAATCTTCACTTTACAAAGGTACAGACCACCCCTTCCTAGCATGTTGATTTTCTCCTTACCGTGAATAGAGTTCGAAAATTAGGAGTGCCTGTGCCTCCATATGTCAACAAGAGCAACGAGGAATACTGGAAAACAATCGAGGCACGCTTCCGCGAAATTGCGCCCGATGTTCAAAACATCAACGCTTACCGTTATCCCCAACTCACATGGGGGAATCAAGAGTTCATGGAAGCCCTCAGCTTCCAGCACTACCTGGAAACCCAGAGTCTCATTTCATATGGAGAATCGAAATCACGTGTCGCTGCTCTCTGTGGTGATGGCCCCGCAGTGCCGCTCACAGTTGAAGATTACGTATTGGGCATTTACGACATGATTGGGGAGTTGATGAGGTTCTCCATCACGGCGATGGCTTACAATGGCAAGGTGCCTGCAGGAGAGCCACGCAAAACCCCGGCCAGTGAAGACTCCCCTATGGCCAATGGTGAGGAGACTGCAGCAGAGGAACCGAGGGATGTTCTCACGGACATGAGACAAATCGAACAGGAGCTCGAGTTCTTCCGCCCCGGCCCTGGAACTCCATTCGCCAAGGATGTGGACAGTAAGGCGAAAGTTATGCATCAATGTATTGGAAAGGTAGAGCTGGCGAACTATAGTTTGACAGTGAGGGGGAAGGAGAGGCCGAAGGGATGGCGGCCGGATGTGACAGAGAGACCGAAGGGAGAGGACAGCCGGGCAGAGGTTGAGAGCTACTGAGAAAGGGCGGCGGCGGGGAATGAACATACCCAACATATTCATGACTGTATGACGTGTATAACTCTAATCAAAAATTGGGCATACTTGGGTTTGAATCGAAAGGTCAGAATAGTAGCTGCAGCAACTAATGGCGTGGATGACGGTGAGGGGTGTTACTGGGCGCCACACTTTTGTGGCGCAGTGGCCGAAGCAACTCCGTCACTACTGGTGACTGGCTTCGCGCAGACCCGAATGCTTTCACTGTTCACACAGCGTGCCCCATCATTAAGCCATGCTGCGCGCAAACCCAAGCACAATCCCGCTCGCTCCGCTTCTGCGACTCCCCATCGCACAAGCCGTTTCCACCCCTTGAGCCCCGCCAACGTCGACGGCTCGATCCAAAGGGCGCCCACCGGTTCGCCTCGTGCACCGCCGTCTTAAGCCCATTTCTACCCCGATCTATTTTAAAAACCTCCGATACACACACCACCTCTACGGTCGTTCCTTGAGCAGCGGCTCATCACGCACGCCATGCGCCGTGGCAACTTTTCGGCGCGCTCAAGGCCCCGCAGTGGGCATGGGCACTCTTCCCAAGCGCCCTCGGCCACTCGCAAGATCTTCAACTGTATCGTGGATGAGACGGCCTTGATTGCAGGTGTGAAGTCAAGCACCCGTGATGGTATTCGCAAATGGGTCTCCCAGGGCGCCATACGCCTCTTCGTCCCGCTCTACAGTAGGCGCCACTCGTGTTTACCCGTCATGGCTTTTCTGACTGTCTTCTAGCCATTGCGCAACTGAACGTCCTTAAGAAAGGAAACGATCGCACCGGCTCCGATGCCCAGGAAGCGGTCATATGGCTCGACGAAGTCACCTCCGACCCCACTATCGACGGCCGTGTTCAGCTGGAAGGTGTGGACGAGAAGTTTGGGAACTGGGCCAAAGTCGAGCAGTTTCTGCTCCCGGAGACGCTTCTCTCGATGGATGATAGCGAGACTGAGGAGTCTGAATATGGCGAGGATCTCGAGAGCTCGTTCGCCAACCTTGACGTTTCCGACCGCTCCTCCATGAGCTCGCAGAGCGTCAAGGGACATGCCAAGAGCTTGAATGGCGTGGATACTGATGGCGAAGGCAAGGAGGCCAATGGCTTCCAGAGGAAATCGGATGTAGCGCCTTTTGCCTCTCCTCCTCGTCCCACACGCAACAACGCCACCAGCAATGGAGCGAGGAAGCAGAGGAAGACTGTCCCTGAGTCTCTTCGCCCCCTCTTCGACCATATCCTCTGGAGAATCCACCAAGAGTCCAATCCGGATGCAGCCTTGGAGTCGTTCATCCTTCTCACCAACGACTCGCAGAAGCAAGAAATCGCCCAGAAGTTCGGCATCCGTGCGAAGCGCCTGGAGAATCTTCGTACGGCGGTTGCGCGCGAAGACCTTGAGTACCGCAACCACCAGATTTTCGATAAGATCGAGAAAGGTGAAGTCAGGTCTCATAACTCCAAGGAGGATCTTTGCAAGGAAGATACAGATGCGGTCCAACCCAAGGCTATCAACGGACATGAGACCGACTCCGGGGATGAAGATGAGGTCGTGTTCAAGCCTGCTTTGCGTGCGCCGCAAGCCGAAATTGCCGATGGACAGCGCGTTCTGGATCCAGAAGATTTTGGAAGGTCGGTGCCTCAGCGCGGCGGCTATGGCGGCCGCGGTGGTCGCGGTGGTCGCGGACGAGGTGCCTTTCCCGCGTTCAATCCTCCACGTGGACCAGGTGGCAGCCTCCGTGGACGCGGCGGCTTTGGAGCTCGTGGTGGTGCGGTCTTCCCAAACCCCCCGCGGATGTCCCTG
This sequence comes from Westerdykella aurantiaca, assembly GCA_030412805.1. Taxonomy (NCBI): domain Eukaryota; kingdom Fungi; phylum Ascomycota; class Dothideomycetes; order Pleosporales; family Sporormiaceae; genus Westerdykella; species Westerdykella aurantiaca. Next base: position 6,106,152 of record JASJFJ010000001.1, read on the forward strand.
GTGTCGCGGCTTGCACCTCGTCCTGCTCCGGATGCGAACACGATCCTTGACCCGGATGCATATGATCGCCCTGCTCCACGTATGACCAACGGTCGCGGTGGAAGGAGGAAGCTTTGGGAGCCGAACTAGTCAACCAGGGGCGCATCGGGAACGATGCATACTTGACATCCGGCTTTTACACTTTTCCTCTGACGCACGCGGACAATATGTACAACAGCACCCCACTCGCTTGCGATGGGCGATATCTCCAGCTTGTGACGCAACGACCGATGACAATGGCTGGGCTCCCCTGGAAGGATCACATGGTTCTATTGCCCGGCATCAGCTCACTACCATTGCGATTTCACAGCCGTCGATGCTTACTCTGTACGCCCTGAAACTGTCCTGAACGTTGTCAGTCATCTTTTCTCTGCAACCAGGTACACCGTTTCTACCGACCATTGAAGTTCTCTTAATGCCCTCGCCACAATGCGCAAAAGGGCAATAATGCTGAGAGACTGCGAATTCGCGTAAAATGTCTGCGGAGGAATACTTGGGACTCCATTCATGGAGCTCCTGGGGGATCTGCCATCTCTTTCCCAGTTTCTTTTTCTCACTCTCCCTTTCTTTTTCAGCACTTGCTTCTCAAAATTGGCCCTTCTGCTTTTCTTTCCCGGTGCGTCTGGACAGGCTCTGCTCTCATTCCGATGGGGCTATGGGTTAGCTGATGCGGACGGGCGGCTTGCTGATCATAATGCTTTTCTCTTCGAGGCTCGTCTGGCTGAGCGTAATATAAAAAGTATGACTATGTTTGGTGCAGGCCTCTGCATTCAGTGATGTTGTGACGTGTTTATTTGTGAGTGATGTCTTCGTGCTGTAGTCTTGTCTCAGAAAACAACAGTCTTGTCCAACCTGATGCTGAGATATCCAGCAATTCACGGGAATTGCACTGGGCAGCCTATAATGTTTCTGAGAAGATATATATGCCTTGGTTGGTGCACATATAGCGTGGATGCCGGCCGAACATATACCATTCCCCATGTGGTAAGGCGAGGGGTTGGGAATTTCATTCCCAGCTGATGGACCCTGAGATCTTCCACCCACGCTTCATCATGCAAACATCACCAATGCATCCGCGACGGCAGATCTGACGTTCGCCGGATGCGTTGAGACGCTTGAAAACATATTCATTTGTAGGTAGGCATGGAACCGCTGCAAGGGTGCATTGGCTGTGCTGCAACCCATAGGATGCCCTCTTCCCAATGCCAGGAAATGTCATGCTTCAGCCAGGTGCAAAACGTTCCCCAAGAGTAGGTGCTCTTTCCAGTAACGGGATGACAAATGTTGGCTTTCTTCTGTTGGCGATCGCTTTTCTTAGCGCTTCCTCTGTCATTTTGTCCATTCTCCAGCCTTGTTGAAGATTTGCTTGTCCCCTTTTGTGGTATCCCTCAGAAATTGCCTAAGGGCATATTATGTGCGTCGTCTACTCTCCAGAGCAGTATTTGCTCCTTCCCAAAGCCCATGGCATGGGTGACAGAGGCAGTGGCGATGCTGTTGGTGACGGCTGGCGCTTCGCGGGTCCGCGCTCCAAGTGAAGCTCTTCGGCTCCTCCTGCTCTTCTTCTCTATCACCACCATCCCCAGAGTATCCGCAGCACCATCACGGCCGTCGGCGCTGGATGCTGAAGTTTGTCTCAATATTTTTGTCTTTATCTTGATTCCCGCTCTGCGTCCTTATTATCGTCTTTCTGCCCTTTGAGCCTCTTCCCCCGCCGCCGATGACCCGCATCCCACGCCGGCCGAAGCCGCATGATCAGAACAACGGCGCACCCCAACAGCGGTGCATGCACTCTCAAATACCTCAGCCTTCCTTTCTCGCAGGGAATGATCGCCACACGCTCGCTCTCGGAGAGCTGCTGTTGGGATTAACGACGTAGGCGCTGGAGGGGACGCACGCCGCTCCTTGCTCGCGGGGGTCCGCAGAACACCCTCCCACATCAGCACACCAAAGACCCCCAGGCACTCTCATAGCCAAAGTCCAATATCGGCGACAGAACTCTCTCCGAAAAAGGTAACGCAGTCCTCTCCATCCGCCATGCTGCGCGCTGACTCTCCACAATAGCAACAGAGCAGGGGTGGGCAATCCAGCCTCCCTCATAGCAAAGCGCCCCCACTGGCAACTGCTCGACACCAGAGAATGGATAATATGGCAGACCAGGGTACGGCCAGAGCTGCATGAGATGCGATGACGAATACTCCTTCGATACGCCAGACAAACTGTTCGAGCGCCTCCTCCATTAGACGGACCGAGACTCCAGAGGACCAAGCAACGTCGAAAGGTACGCTCCCGGAGAGATCTCGCCATCGCTTTCGGTCGCTGTCGCATATACGCCCTGTTTGCCTTCCTTAAGCTCTGTCGGATACCTTCGGAGAGTGCAGCTCGTGTTGTCCGGAATTTTCAGCAACACAACCTCCGCTTCTTTGGTGACGGCATATGATGCAGATGCCAGCAGGCCTTCAACAAAACAACAATGCAGACCTTCTCCTAACGTGGGCGTTCGCCAGTCGGTGTGGCTTCCAGGGAGACAGAATTCGATAATGCCTGCAGCCTCCGCAGCTGTTGCAAACCTTCCGCTTGCGTTTGAGTACTCCGCCCCCATGATGGAAGCAAAAATTGAATGGACCATCCTGGTCCTGATGGTATGGCAAGGCGACGTATACGAGAAAACATGGGAACCCCGAGCCGGTACTGCATAGTCTTCCGGCGCCTACTCCGTTTCGTGGTGTCGTGGCGGGCACGGCCACCATCCATCGCAGCAGGGAGCCTGGGCCTTATGCGATTGTCTTTGCCGCGTATATCGCTCCTCAGACTGACCGGATCCCCACAACGAACACTCCATCCCAGGCGATCCCTCTCTCTTACTACGCCGATGCAAAATATAAGACATCCATCCCCGTAGCAAATCCCGCACTGTGCGCTCGCAATTCAAACTCACTGTGAAGCATTACATCTGTTTCCATGAGGATAAGCGGGGACTGGATGCTGCGGCGAGATGAAAAGCCTTATGCGCCCCAGCGCAATTAGACTCAGAAGTCGGTCTTCAACAAAGAGTCCGCCATTGACCGGTGAGAGCCGATAATGGTTGGATATGTCGGCGGTAAAATGCCAGAACGCATGGGTACAACGTATTGCTTATAATGGTGCCTGCTCATCCGGGACTGGCGCCCGAGCAATACCGCCAGGGCAAAGACGCTCTCTTACCATCTGGGAATGTTCTTCGGTGTATTACGCGCGTATTTGACAGCCGCTCAGTCGGCGTTGGAAAGGTGATTTTGAAGAGCTAGCTGCGGTAAAAGATGGCAGAATGGATTATGCGCTTTGGAAATCAATATTTCTGGGCCTGGACTCCCTTGGACCCGGATTTCCTCGGACCTGGACGCTCTTGGACCTGGATTACCTGGACTTCCTGGATTTGGATACCCGGACGGCAACTCTCCTGCATATGGGATTCTTTGGCTATTGATTTCGGCGGCGAACATGTCCACTTGGGCTCTTCCACACCAGTGTGGGGTTTCCTTAAAGGCTTTGCAGTACCTAGGGGACCTTGGCTATAAGCTCTCCATGGAAGGCGAGCGAGAACATAACTTCCATGCTTCGGAGGCCGTATCAAAAGTGGTTATGTCTTACGGCATGTTCGCCAAGTCGTCCTAGGCTACGTGACCGCCAGACGGACTATCAGCTGCCACCTCGATCATGAACTGTCCTATTGCCCTGCAGCAGATCAGCGTCCTCAGCATGAGCCGATGGTTGGCATTCGCGGCCCCGTTCAGCGACGCCCATATCAGCATTGGTCTTCCATCCCGATGATGTACATGTCCTCTTAAGGTTTATATGTCTGCCTGACCAACCTCGCTGAGATTGCGATATACTGCCGATACTCGGTGGCCAAGCTTTGCTTCATCTTTATTCTTCCCAAGATCCTATGCTATCTCTTGACGTACTCGGCTCTCACACGTATAGTGCTAGCCTGGGAGTTGCTGTGTTCCGGCTCGAGGGTCGCGGGAAGTAGAAGCTCGCAACTCTTGTCAACATCGGCACTCGGCCGTTCGTTGCCCAATACTTTTCTGTTTGGGTTCGAAGCCAAAGGTCGTCGACGTACTGGCGGCTAATTCCACTGCGGGGCTTATGTCAACGAGTACAAGTCTTTCTTTGAAGGGAAAGGCATACCTGGCTGTTTCGCACATTTCGCAAACCCCTCATCACCATTCTGGGGACTGTACAATGGATGAGCGCATCTACGAGGAGCTCTTCGTCTTTCATGCGCGCCAGTCTCAACGTTTGAATCCTACTGCATTGTGCCGCAGGTGCAGGATCCCGACCGAGCTCAAGAAAAAACCTGCCAGCTCCTCTGTCGGGCTCTGAGAGCTGTTCGAATGCGCTAGCCAACCTGCAAAGCGCCGATCCGAGCTGTCTGTAGTGTCGGCATTTAATCCCAGAGGAGCTTGGTTTTATGGCCGTTGTCGTCTGTCGTGCCCGGGGGCATCGGCGTAGTCATGGAGTCGCTTGTTGTGCCGGTCGGAGCAAGTTGAGCTTGAAGGGGCGCGCGGTGCCATGGTCTCTCGTGATGCCACACCTGCAGGTATACTCGATCCCACTTCCGCCTCATGAAGAAGCGCCCAGTTATCCTTTCTTAAGCATTGCTGCAGAGCGTTGTGGTGGAAGTGGTGGGGTGTCGGGGGTGTTGGTGGTGTTGCGTCGGTGGGCCGCAGAGGACCGCGAGGTCCAACGCCTTCACCACCAAGGCCTGGTAACCCTGCCTGCCATATGCTCCAACAACGGAAAGGATCGAGGACTTCGAGGGACACTTTCGGTTTCCACAGGTCTCTGTCTTCACTTTGCCTTCAGGAGCTGTACAATTACAATGGCCGCTTGGCCGAGCTTCCTGCAAAGAAGAAAGACATTGTACGAGCTCAGTAGCCCTAGCCCGGGACTGCAGCGCAAAAACCTTCCTGTAAAAGCGCTATTGCCCGCAACGGACGAGGAAGGGGAAAATATTGTCCTGCCTTGCATAGCAAGCTATGCCTTGGAAGCATCCATAAGTGTTGAGGGTGAAGAGAAACTCCTCTCGGTCCGATACCCAAATCAGAGACCGTGATGAACTGTATGCTGTACTTTTCAGCTACTCCTTGTTGGCAATGTCATGAAAGCCGTCCGCGGAGAGCCTCTGCCTGCGGCCATTCACCGCGTGATCTTTCCTGGGCGGCTGGGCCTGCCCCCGCCGTTGCCTTAGTCTCGTCTCCGGCGCTCGAGCCTCCCCCCACAGGCCCGTTGGTTGGGCGTCCCTTCTTTTTCGCCTATATAATCCTTTTGTTCGGCAATTATGGTAACAATCTCTGAGGAGCAGCCGTAATGGCTTAGTGGTTATCACCACGACGTTTCCAAACTGGTAAGTACCTTTTCCTTTCTTTCATCCCTCCATGCCACTACTTGACCTGCGGGAGTCAAAGCACATACAAACATATTTTTTTGCTTGTGTCGGAGGGGCCCTGGTTCGAATCAGGGAGGCGTCATTGTGTTGGGGCTGCTTTTTGGTTCTTTTTGGGCCCCTCCACCGCCTCTATGGTTGGCCCTCCCACGTTTCTTTGCCGCACAGCATTGTTTACAACCTGGCAGGCCACAAGGGAACTCCACACGCTGCGCCATAAATCTGGAGGGATCAAGCCCCGTTTAAGGCAACGAAAATCTACTAGGATGCAACCTGCTACCTGAGCATACGCTGGCCCCGCCGACCATGGAGACAGGGGCCGCTGTGGGCAGCTTCCCATTTGCAGCCTTTGAGGTAAAAACACGAATGCCCAGGTTGGCGGCAACTCATTTGAGGACAGAAACTTGGTGTGAGCTTCAATCAGAGCTTCCTTTGACGGTCATCGCACGGGTTCAGAAGTGCCGGCTATCCCTTGACCGAAAAATGCAAATCTCACGCGACTATCTGGGAACGATTCCTCGAAGACAGACCCACAAGCGACAAGTTCCAATACCAGGAATCTGGAAACGAGACTCGCCAGCATCCTCCTCGCTTTCTGATCTACCTCCCTCCATAAATCATGCGAATTTATCCGTCTCTACCACGATATATCCTTTCCCCATCTGTCTACAAACCTCCCACTCCAACCGTCACTCGCCGACTCTATCGTACGCACTATATCCGGAATGGCTTCCCTCACCGTCACCGCCCCCTCCTCTCTCCACCCAAATAGCCCGGTCTCTACACGTCCAGGATGCAGCAGCAGAAAAAGGGCGTCTGGCACGTCGATGGCGAAGCTTTTGACTAGCGCGTTCAGGGCGGCTTTGCTGGCGCGGTAGGCGTACCCTCCACCGGTACGGTTTTCGGAGATGGAGCCCATTCGGGAAGACATAAGAATGACTTTAGGTTTGGAGGAACTGGATATAGGGTGCGAATGCGGTTCTGCTGCAGAGCCTGACGCCTGTTCCGAGCCTGGCGCTCTTGTTGATCCAGCCGCAACAACACTAGCGCGACCACCCTGCCATGCGAAAGATGACATTTCATCCTTCGCCTCCATCGGAGTCTGCACCTCACTTGGCGTCTCGCTCGCGGTCGTCCCTATCGAGCCCGCGCGTCTCAGGAACGGGAGGAAGGACTTGACAACATTGAAGGCACCCCACGTGTTCACCTCCATCGTCTTCATGAACGTCCCCCGATCCATCACCTCCCACATCTCACTTGCAGCTACATCCCGCGTCTCCTCCGCAATCGGCATAACCAGACCGCGTATACCGGCGCAATGGAGCACGAGATCGATTGTCGTGCCTTGGGTTTCCAGGTTGGAGGAGACGCGGAAGAGGGCGGTGGGGGAGGATATGTCGGCCAGGTAGAAAGAGATGTTTGAGAGGTGAGAAGAAGCAGGTGGGGTCTGGAGAGAGGTGGGAAGAGGTGACACGTCAATGGCGATGATATGCGTCTGGGAGCCCTGGGTGGCGTAGTGGGTTAGTAGGGCGAGGCCGAGGCCGGAGGAGGCGCCTGTTATAAGGATGGTGGTGGGCATTGGGGGGCAATGAAACATTAAACGTATGTATAGATGGTAGGCGAGAGAAAGTTATATATAGTGTGTAGTCAGAACGCGAACGAAAGGTATAGCATGATATCACCACTCACGGGACGGGATCGACTATTTTAGTTAAAGCACTTGCACTAGTTCCCGTCTCTCTCGCTTCTCTATATGGATGCTCCCGCCTTCCCCCTCAACAATTGTGGGGTAGCTAGCCTCCAAGCTTAGGCTTCTTCTGGTGACGGACGCGGACCTCGGGAATGGTAAGCAGGGAGAGACTTGAGATGGCGGATGGGGTGCCATATGGATCCACACAAGGTATAGCGCTGGTATCGAATAAGGACCCATCATCCCCTGAGTAAGTCATAGATTTGGGGACTCGAGAGTAAAAATCCGAAATGGCCTATGAAATTGGCAAAAATAGGTTATGGATTGCTTTGTTCTCGTGTCTATGTGCGATACGTTCTGTCGTCCATGGAGGATTCGCAGTATTTGTTTTATTTCGAGGCTCGATAAGACGATGAACTCATCTTCTATAGGGTATGAGAAACCCGTTCTACTGGCAAGCAGCCCAGAACGCGTGGTTGCGTCCTCACCCGGAGCACGAGACGGAAGGTGTGTAGTAGAAATAGTGACAATATTTTGCAAATATGCTACACGGCGAGAAAAAGTAGTCTTGTCTATACCACAAAATATATATATGTGTCCCAACCCTTGGCCAACCGCGATGCGATCTCCCCTCTCAACCAGGACTAACATCGCCTACCATCTCCTTCTGCTTCCCCTGCTCTTTGCTCTCAGCGTCCAGTTCAGCAGTGCCCTGCTCATCTGTCACATCGCGTCCCATGATCTTCGCAGTGACTTCCAGCCCCACCTCGACGTCCTGCAACAGCCCATCGATCGCCCCGAACACATCCCCCTGCGACTTCTCCATCGCGTCCTTCAGTTTCGCCTCGCCGGGCTCGCCCTTCGCCTTCCCCTTTATCTTGGCGGGAATCTCCACCCCGTTGATCCTCAACATGTACGCGTGATCCGCCGACTCCTGGTCGAACGACGGCGCGGGCCGTACATCCGCATTCGTGACCTGCCACTCTGACGAGCAGGACTGCGCGTCCACGACCGAGTGTCCATCCGCCGCAATATCGACGATGAGGTAGCGTTCCTTGACGCCCGGTATTGGCGGCGGGAGCGGCGACTCCGCTGGATGGTCCGAGTCGTGCTCCGGGCTCCCTTCCTCGTGGTGTAACCGCTCTTCGTCCCGCTCGGTCGGATTCTGAGGGAGGAATTGTGCGTCGTCGAGGCCCATGCTGCGCATCGCCGCCGCGGTGACAATGACGGGGTCGTCGTCGGCGAAGACATAGTGCACGTACGGGTGGTAGTGTTCGCCTGAGGTCGCATCTTCTATTATGTTGAAGAAGGGGTTGAAGTTCGGTGGAGGGAGGAGCGTATGTTCGGAGCTGGGCTCGGGGTAGGGATGGTCGTCTTCGTCGTCAGGTCCCGCATCCTCGATGTTCGGGGGTTCTGGCGGAGGATCGGCTTGCGGCGGGTCGTCGAAGTGGGGGAGCGGCGGCGAACGCGGCGATCTGGCGGACTGTGGGGACTCCGGAGACTTTGGATGTGATCTGCTGGACGGTCTACTTGAAGACATGGCGATATGTGTGGTTGTGGTGGGTGGTGCTGCCTCGTGCTGTGTCGACCTCACGGGTACTGTAGCTCTAGCCGGAAGCTGTAGGTCGCTTATCGATAACGAAGATGGTCTGTGCGCCTTTGATGGTGAAGCGTGAGAAAATCCCCCGACGATGAAAGACCAGGTCCAAGGTGCCACTGAGCGAACTTATAGTTCAAACAGCTTATCATTGTCCTAAATCATTATGCCGTATCAACCATGTATGATGGGTGCGCACAGTGTCAAGGGTATCTGCCAAACGCCTCTTCCAAAGATAACGCCATTGCGCCAATGCCGAAGCTCCAAAACCAACGAGGACTCGATCGCATGGGAGAGGGTAGCAAATTGAAAAAGCCTGAAGGGTGGCTCAAGCGGTAGTCGCGGCGTCGTTCTCTGCTTGAACCTGTGCGTCGGCAGCGATGGCGTCCTGGCTTTTGCTCTTGAAAGCTACAGAGGCGAGTTAGCAGCAGCTTGATAGCATGACGGAAAGATGCATACGTTGCCGACACATGGGACACTTCTCCTGCGAGCTTTCTTGTCGGAGCCAGGAGAAAATGCAATGCTAGAGACGTGTGAGCGCCGACGAGATTCTGGCACCGGGATCGCGCCACGTACCATGTGGAACGAATGATTGCATTCGCCGAGCACTATGGTCCATAAGTATCACATCCGGAATCTTCTTGGTATGCTAGACTTACACAGAGGGCACTCGTCGCCGGGGAACTTGCACTTTGAGCATGTACTGTCGTAGGGGTTGCGACAGATGCCACAAACGTCGTCGTCGGGCATATCCCACCGCCATGCCGCGACGGCATTCCACTCCTTGATTGTGACCTTCATGGTGCCGGGGCGTGAGAGCGGGAAGCCGTTGTGCTGTCGCAGAGAGCGAGAAGGGTTTGTTGGCAGGATGCAATTGAAAACAAACAGCACGTGCCGGGGGAGACCCTGGGCAACAAGCAACGAACCCCTCCCTGTGCCAATGACGCACAGGGCTAAACACGGCTTAGGCTATCAATTACTATCTCCACCTTCAAGACGACCACATCCCAAGCTTTCAAGCTAGAGGAGGCTGTTCAGGTCGACCCACCACATCCGAGGCTCCTCTCGTCCAGCCTCCAAAAATGCTCCTCCCACTCCGCCGCTGCTCTCTGCGTCCCCTCCGCTCATATACCCTGCTGTCCTTTGCAGGGAGACGGAACATGTCGTCTTACTACACACTGGACACCTTTCTGGTCACGCCGGCAGAGCTCGACAAAGCTCTGCAAAAGAACCTCTATTCGAAGCTCTCCACCTCCCCGAAAGTCATCCCCCTCTGCGCGTCATGGTTCCTGCCGAACGACGGTCGAGACGGCTACGAAACCTTCGTTGCGGGCCGCATCCCCCATGCCCGGTTCTTCCCTCTCGATGAGGTGAAAGATCCCCATTCCCCGTACCCCCATATGCTCCCGTCTCGAGAAGACTTCGCCCTCGCCATGGGGCGGCTCGGGATCCAGCGTGACGACAGCGTGGTGGTCTACGACACGAAAGAGCTTGGTATCTTCAGCGCACCCCGCGTCGCGTGGACCCTGCAAGCCTTCGGCCACCCGAACGTCCACGTCTTGAACAATTTCCGGAAATGGTGCGAGGAGGGCTTCCCGCTGGAGAGCGGGGAGCCCAAGCCCGTCGACCCCGTGTACTATCCCGTCCCGCAGCTGGACAAGAGCAAGGTCGTGGAGTTTGAGGAGGTCAGGGACATCGCGAGGGAGCTGGGGAAGGAAGGCGCGGATGAGGTGCAGATATTGGATGCGAGAAGTACCGGGCGATGGAAGGGGATCGACCCTGAGCCTAGAGAAGGTCGGTGATTCTTTGATTCGGCCCATCCATATATGCACTGCTTGTGCCACCAGCGCTAACCTCTACAGGCCTTGAGTCTGGCCACATCCCTTACTCCATCTCGGTGCCCGTGTCTGACCTGCTCGACCCCAAGGACAAGACTCTGCTCCCGGCCGACAAGCTCAAGGAGCTGTTCAAGTCCAAGGGCGTGGATCCCTCCAAGCCGATCATCAGTAGCTGCGGGACTGGCGTCACCGCGGCCGTGATCGATGCTGCACTCACCGAAGCTGGGTTCCCTGCTGAGAGCAGGCGATTGTATGACGGCAGTTGGACGGAGTGGGCGCAACGAGTGAAGCCCAACGAGGGTCTCATCCGTAAGGTGGATCAGTAGATCCGGCCCGTTTCTCAATTGTTCTCTCTACTCTCTTCCAGCAGTTTCTCCACTCTTCTCATCCTATCATTCAAAAGATACCCTTTCTCCTTCTACTCCTTACCATGCAGCAGTCTCGGCATCTGGTCTTTGAGCAATGTAGCATATGCAAGTGGGTATACCAATGTGGGACCACCTAGCACTTCCTAGCTCTTCCTCACGTAGGTGTTCATAGCGGGTTCCATAATGGGTAGTGTCGCTTCTCCAGAGTACTCAGAGTTCCATTTTCACGCCATCATGATCTTCCAAAGTGATTGATCCAGTCCACCGACTCGCAGCAACACACATGCTAACACGAACACCGCCGGTTCCACCCAACACCTCACAAGTGACATAAATCAGCACTCATGCATATACTCTTTCGGCTCGCTTTCATCACAGTTCGACCACACAAACAGCACATTGCAAAGCGACCATCACAAGAACCTTATATATACATACATCATTAATCCATTCCATTGATTTTTGACTCGCCGAAGCGAAAAAGAAAAAGAAGATGCTGTGCCCCTGTATCCCGAGGCTATGTATGCAAGAGGAAAAGAATAGCACTAGGGATATCCGCGCCATAGTAGAAGCCGAAGCCATACCCGTACCCGTGCCCGTGGCAGAATCCCGAAAACTCCCAGCCAAGTTCCCATTGAGAGTCCCGATCCAATCCAAAAAAAGACCCCGCGCCAGATGCAAATGCCAAGATGCTTGAGTGGTATCATTGAGTGAAGAGTGTCGTGGACGAAGAAGAAGACGAAGACGAGGAAACCGTAGCGGAAGCCGAAGCGGAAGCCGAAGCGGAAGTCGAAGTCGAAGTCAAAGAAGAGGAAGAAGGCGAACGCAACCCCCATCTACCCCAACCTCGCCAACTGCATCTCCAAATCCTTCCCCATCCCCGGGTCCAGCCCCGAACTGTCCTCGCTCCACCTCCCCACGGGCGTCCGCGGCCGAAGCTTCCTCGCCTCCTTCTCCATCTCCTCGACGTCCTCGGGCGCCGCCGGCTCGCTGTGCACATACGTCGTCGTCACCATCTTGATGTCGCGGTCGCCCATCTCGATCTGGCCGGGGGTCCCGCACAAGTCGTCCGCGCTGTCGTTCTTGCTGGACAGCGAGATGAGGCCGCGGCCGGAGCGCCAGTGGTGGGAGCGGCCTGCTCGGGGGTGCGGTGGCGCCGAGGCCCTGGCGACGGGCGCGCCGCCGGCTTCGATCTTGCAGGCGGCGCCGAAGCGCTTGCCGTCTGCGGACCAGAAGGCGGAGAAGGTGTCGATGCCGTTGTCGTCGGCGGGGGGCTCGTCGCTGAAGATCATGATGCGGCGCGTGAGCGTGTACAGGAGGACGTCGAGCCAGCCGTTGGAGGTGATCATGGCGCCGCAGAGGCAGAGGCGGGAGAGGGAAGGGGGGTTGTTGGACATGGCGGCCATGCGGGCGGAGGCGAGGGGCAGGGTGCAGACGACGTAGACGACGGGGTAGACGACCATGAGGTTGGAGATTGATTTTGCGTGTTTGGCTTCCGAGGGGGTGTAGTAGCCGCTGCGGATGCGCTGGATGAGGATGGCGTAGATGATGGCGTAGACGATCACGTTGCCGAATTCGCTGTGGAGCACTGTTAGACCGAAGGAAGGGAAAGGGAAAGGGAAAGAGGCAAGGCTTACAAGATGAAGATCCAGACATAGTGAGTCCACAGGCGCAGATCTTTCAGATCGTGATGGATCCAACACCATACTCCGCTTCTCACGTAGCTCTTCTCCTCAAACATGCCTATCGGAATAACACTAACCCCATAAATGAACACCCACATCGCCACGATTACAACATAGAAGGTCCTGGGCTTTAACCGGTAATCCAGAATGACGCTCGCGAATGTATGCAAGCCGATGAGAAAGCACCACACGCCGCTGGCCAAATCGCCGGTGCTCACGAGCCATCCCTGCGCAAAGCAGATTGGGTTTTCGACGACGACGGAGTCGAGCCGAAGCCATTCGACGTTGAGGAGGAAGGCGAGCGATTGCTGGATGTCGGCCCAGAGGAGGTTGAAGATGAGGATGACGAATTGGTTGCTGCGCTTGGATTTGATGCGCCATTGGATGAGGCGGTAGGCCAGGAGGACGAGGAGGGTGACGGAGGCGATGAAGGAGAGGAAACCCAGGGCGACGACGGCGCGGAGCCATGGGTGGATGTGGGCTGGGATCCGCGGGAGAGTGGAGGATACATCGTCCATGGGCGGAGCGGCAACCATTTTGGAAGTGAGCGGGCGTGCTGCTGTTGAACAGATGCACGTGCTGGAGTTGGGATGGCTGGGTCGAGTGAGGTTACGCACCAGGTCGACCGGGGAGGGCGATTCGCGATATCATGTCGACATTGGAGAGAGGGGAGATGACGTGCTAGAGAGAAAGACAAATCGAGGAATTTTGGTGCGAGGGGCAAGACGCGTTCGTTTGTCTCACCGCTGGAGCTGATGAGTTGACGATGGTGGGGTGGTGAAAGTGAACTCGGCGGCGAAAGGCGAAACCCAATTCCGACGTTGACCTAGTTGTCTCTTAACGGCGAGCGAGCAATGAAGGGGATTGGCTCATAAAGTATAAAGTGCGGATGGACTAGGCGGGGGGAAAGGGACAAGACCAGTGCTGAGTCCTTTTGATATTAGCATCAAACATGTCCCCTCCGGCCAGGAGGAGTTGTAATCAACAGGAGCAGGGCCGGCCCTCAGCGCTCACAGGATCCCCGTCCTATAGCTACCGGGAGGCAGGGCTGCAGGGAAGCAGGTATGGTGCCGGTGCTTATTAGGACCGAGCGAGCGTGGCATGAGGAGCGTGCTCGAGGCATGCATGACAGAGGAAGAGATGGGACGATGCGTCGAAGCGTCGAAGCGTCGATGCGAGGGCACAGGGCGAATCGCCCCCTTGCGGATTGGTGTGGCCGAAGACGGGCCGCACAGTGCTGAGTGGCAGGATGGCTGCATGCGAAGCCTGAAGGAAGAAAAGGCTTTTGCTAGAAGGGCTACTAGAAGGAGGGTAGAAGACGCAGCCAAGCTGGCAGTGCAACGAAGCACTCTAACAGCCCGGTAACGAAGGCCGAGGGACGGCGGACGCCCACCAAAGATTGGCTGACGTCCTTGTCATCTGATGGACACAGAACACACCTCCCGGGGTGACAAGGTCTCGAACCACCCTTGCCGGTGCACGCCCGGTGGGCTTGCAGTGCTTGGTTATTTTGGGGATGGAAGCCCATGGCCGCACTCGGTGGCGTCCATTCTGGACCACGGGGCGTCGGAGCAGCGTTCGCTTCGGATAATGAGAGCGTGTTGGTGAACAACAGTGGATTGTGGAGGTTGAACCCGAACAAGCTTTCTTCTCTTTCAAGACAATTGTACATCATGTACGCGTGCGTGTGTTTGTCTTGCCCAAAAGCCCCCCACCCCTCAACGTGGACGGACGGTGGACGGCAGACGACGGACGACTCGACGTTCGATTAGGGACGCAAATCTGGGGTCGGACCCTAGATCGACCTCCTTCCATCTATTCCCTGTAGGTTCCTCGGCATTTGGTTGGCGCCGGGAATTTGGATTTCTTGGATTTGCGAAGGGAAGAGGGACGGCCTAGCACAACAAGTCTTGACCCCAATCCGCAGGCAATATGGGTTGCTAGGCAAAGAGTTCGCCGCACTGTACGAGAAATCCCATCCTGTGTCATCTATCAGTGACGTTCTTTTAATCTATTCACCAATCAAATCCCGGTTCCACGCGCGGCAGTCCCAGGAATTGATTGTAGTCTATATATCCACTGCCGGCATCCAGAATCCACTTTGCACTATAGCAAGCATATAGAAGCGGTTGTAAAGCAGTACTAGCAATCCCGCCCGCGTGGTAACATATAGGATGGCTTCCACCATCGCCTGCGGTATTCGTCCTCCCTCCTCCAAGACTTCAACATGACACAAAAGATACGGCATAACGAACCGTCCTCCCCAGCAAAAAGCCGTTGCCTTTATCCAGCCACTCGCGCTGCGAGGAGGCCCCAATAGGGCTACCCGCGATCTCGTCTCTGTCTCATCGGACGGGACTATCCTTCACTTGTCAATCATCTCCTTTTTCAGCCCACCGTTGCTTTTTTCGAAGCACGCCAGAAGCGCGGGAAAAAGCTGCTAACAAACGTTTCGCCTGCGAATGATCCCCGAATGACCCGTGAAAATGTTGAACAATGCTCCCTAAGCGATGTCCCTCTCATCTTAAAAAATCGTTACAGTATGTGAATCTGGCTTGTGCTTGGCGTACGATTCAGATTCAGGTGGCCCCTTCCCCTTGCAAAGCATTTGCGAAGCAACGAAGAAACGGCGCTAGATCATGTCGTAGGGTAAATGCTGTTTGCTGACAAACAATTGTCCGAACTCCCATGTCTGTCCCTCCTCTGTCGATCCGACATCTCCCGGATTCGCGTTCCAACGTTCCCCAATCTGATAATGGGATCACACGGTCCCTGTGCCTAACAGTAGTCCCATCTTCACCCTATCTTTTCGCCCTCGTCGGATGGGAGCAACACAAATCATGACAAAAGCGTAGACCCACCCGCTTTACCTCCGCCGCACCTCAAAGCCCGAAAACGCGCCCAGCAATTCGTACACGAATTCCTCGACGCAACGCATTCCTGTTGGGGCATGGCGTTCTCGGCTGAGCTGCGCGTGAGATGCTGACACGAGGGGCTACGCCGCCGGTATACATAACATACATAGGTACATGGAGCACGGTCTGTGATGCCATGTATCCGGGACTGTCTCATTGGGGCTTGGACCACCCTGAGAGAGTCCTCGGTGGTGGGGCATCTTGGGTCCTTTGCAGTGAAAAGGCAGCACGTGTGTGCGGCTGGACATGTTTGATCGTACCCATCGCTCGATTTTGGCCGTCACTGTCGTTGCTGGTAACAAGGCTACGGCTTGCCGGAGCCCGATTACGGGGTCACCTGGCGTGAGGCTTCACATGTCCGTCCTCGCCTTTGAGCTGCGGCGGTGCGTGCTACCGTGATCCCAAGCCGAGATACACAGTATATCCTCCGGATCAGTTGACATGAGTGCGGTGTGTAGTACCATCCTTTTGATTATGTACCTACCCTAAGGTAGATAAGCAACGTAACATAGTCGACTCGGCCCCGCGGCATAGATGGTCAAACTATCATCACAGTGTTATGTACACAGGCTGTAGGCAATGAACTTCACATTCCCCTCCCCTTTCTTTCCTCTAGGTCTCGACGGAAACGCAGACTCGGAACTCCAGTCCACTGGATGCCCCTCTCAACACCCTGTGCATCACCCCCCTTGGAAACCCATTTTCCCTTCGTACCAAATCCCAAACGACCGGGCGTCGCCCCAACAGCCTCCCCGAGCCTCGAGGGTCATCATGTCATGTACCATGTACCACATGAAGTACGATAATGCACCCAGCCTCATGAACAGGCCCAGCCCCAGTCCCAGTCCCAGTCCCGCAACCCGAGAACTGGACATTGCTATGATTCCCAGTAAAAGCTGCAAAGGCAACTACCCAAAGGAGGGTACTGCCGTATCCCGACTAACCGCACATGCGGATATATCACAGTATTTACTGTACTATCGTAGGGCATCAATAACACGATCCTTATATAGCTGCCCCCACCCGTCCTCCGGTACCCCCTCGCTAGCAAGATGTTATTTTTGCGAATTTCGAAATCTCCGGATACTTGTACCTGAGGTTCGAGACACTGGAAAGCGGGAATGATGCTGTTTCCAGCAGGACAGTAGTGACTCGGTGAGCAAGTTTCCTCAGTCCCGCGAGGCGAACCGACTACTGTGGGTACTGTACAGTGTACTTGGGCATGATGCATGAGGCGAGACGGGCATTGAGGCTGGAGCTGCTGCTGAATGAACCTGTGTATCAGACGATTCGGAATTTCAGACCAGGCATGTGCATAGATACACACATCGTACCCGTCTAGTAAGCATTCAAATCACGATGGCACAGCAGTCAGCAGCGGACGGTCCCGGCAGGACTTTCGCGTACACTAGTATAGGTAGGTGGAATCTGGATAGGTGGGCGTTACGGCGGCGCAAGTCAGAGCTGAACGTCCGTCAGCATGAGCCCCACGCTTGCTTGCGTGCATGATCCTTCCGATATCCAGGCTGCCCATCTCGATTCTTTGTAGGTAAGAAGTATGACTGCATATCGACCCGTGAGGCTGGGAATCGACGATCATCCCATCCTGGAGGATGGTGTTGAAGAGAGACGGGGAGTCGGTGCATCAGTCGCTCATCACAAATATCATCACTATCTCTGCTGGATCACACCCACATACTAAACACACGTCGTTCAGAGAAATCCATTCGAATTAGACGCAATCCCATATTCCATTTCCCTATCGGGTACCCATTCCCCTCCCGCTCATATACACCCCGTCTTGGACGGTTCAAACATTCAAGGAGGCAGCGCACCCCTCGAAATGGATAGACACACTGTGTACAGGAAGCAGTGCACAATAGACCCACCATGCCCGCAGGTCCGGATGTGATCGTAGTAGTAGCATTGCCGCAGGAAATTTCCTCCTCATCCGCGGTCACCCCCATATGCCGCCCGAACGCCGGAGAAAAGTGCTCAAAGTGAAAAAAAGACAAGGGAATCAATCATGCAATCTCAATGCGGAAAAAGCAAAAAGGCAAAAGGCAGAAAGACAAATGGTGCAAAACCCATGCTCTAGAAAAAGTCGGGGTATTGTCTCCGGCAAGCTATGCCTCGCGCACGAAAAGGAAGAAGGAATAATCGACGCGCCTCTCAAGTGTCAAAGCTCGAGGGGCCTCTTACACACAGAATCCCACTCTATGGGCGCTCCCCATGCCGTTCTGACCAGTACTGTGTATCCGGCATCTGCGTGTCCGTCGGCTGCTGACTATCCAGTCCATACTGATGGGTTCCGCCTTGCATCTCCTGGCTCGGTTTCAGGATCCGCTGGATATCGTTGATGTCTTCGATAATGGCGTTGAACGTCTCCAGGACGTGGTGCATCACCACGTCACGGTTGTACTCCTTGCGCTGCGCCCATATGGTATCCATGAGCGCCGCATTGATCTGCTCGAGCTGTTCGACCGAACAACCAGAAGTGCTCTTGACGAGCATCTCTTGGAACTCTTGGAGTCTGGCCTCGTTCAATATGACCTTTGGCACGTCCTCCGTGTTGTTAAGCAAGGATGCGATATTGGTGGCATGCCGAGGCGGAGCAGGTGCCGGCATGGAGTTCGGTTGCTGCGACTGTTGCGACAGCTGAGAATTGGACAGCTGACTGCTGACGTAGTGTTGCTCTGGCACAGGAGACAAGTTAGCCGTGAACTTGGGGAAACGGCGACGATGACGGGGATAAGAAAATTTCCGCGAACCTTGTGTGTCGGGCAGCTGAGAGCCACCGGGCCGCGACATCATTTCGACTAAGTCAGGAACACCGGGAGGCGCTACGCCGTTGGTGCTTTGGGTATTGAATCGAGCACCAGATGAGCGGTCAGAAGTCTTTTGACCAGAGGTGGTAGTGGAGGCACTGTTGTGGTAATCTCCAGGATGGGAGTCGGGAGCCATGAAGGTGCGCCCAGATACTTGCGATTTCTGGGTTTGACTATAAGGCTGCGTCTGAGTCCCTTGCTGTATTGGTGTTTGAAATTGGTGATTGTTGTTGAAGTTGAGGTCTTGACTGTCCGGCATATGAGTATCCTCCTCATGCGCCGAGGGTACGGTAGATCCATTGTGGTGGATGGCACTAGAATCACCAGTGTTCGTACCATTGGAGAGTGACAGTCCGGGCCGCAAAGGTGTGACAGGAGGTACGTCTATCTGGCCCGGAGGGATAGGCTCGCCAAGCGTAATTGGTCCCGCTGCATCTCCGGTGGTGTTGGATTGCTGGAGATTTTCTTTGGCAGCATCCAGGGCCGCTTGTCCCTCGGCTCTAGCCTTTTCCAGCTTCTCCTTTGCTTTGCGATCCCGTTCCTGCTCCCGGTAATATACAGCCTCACACTCCCCAACAAGAGCTGGGTTCGTCTGGCAGATCATTTCGACGTCAACCTCGACATTGGCAACCATCTCGTTGCCCTTCAGGGTACGCTCGGGATCACCCAATGTCCTGGCATCTTTGGCAAGAGTCTTGACATCGAAGAGGAAGTCCTTCGGACGCTTGTAGTAGCCATTGGAGAGTCGCTTCTCGATGACCGTGATGTCCAGATTGTAGTAGCGGTTGCCACTTGGAACGTGGAGAAGAACATCGACACCTTTGTTATCCTTTGAGCGCTCGAACGGACGATACACGCCTTGCTCTTGCTGTTGCTCCGGTGGTAGGTCGCTTGTAAACGTATTCGGATCTTCATCCGTGAGGAGATAGGCAAAATCGGCTTCATCAATGATGGGCTTCGCGAATCTACGGTAGCTCTTCTTCAATTGATCCATGATAGGCTGAATCATGACCTTGAGCTTGTTCAAAGTCAATCGGTCTTGCTTCCTCTGTTGCCTCTCCCTTGCTGCAATCTCGGCCGGATCGATGACAGGGGCCACGACCGGTGCCGGCTCCAGTTCTGGCAATTCTCTCTTTTTGCGGTTCTCCGGGTCCGGAAAGTCGGCGGGCGACATGCGGATATAATGGCTGATATTATTGAAGAACTCATTACGAGCGGGTTGGTCGGGTCTCTGGAGATGATAAATGTTGTTCTTGGTGAAGGAGAAGAGATCCGCCATCATTTGCGGGTCTGGTTTATCTTTCTCATTCAACAATTCCATGATGCCCAAAAGCATGATAGGCTCATTGGCGCCAATGGTACGGAGGAGTAGCCTGAATGTCTTGATGGCAGCCGGTGGGAGGGTCTGGTACCAGACATCGACATAAGGGATGTAGATGACGCTAGGTTTGTGACGCCTAACCTCCGTAAATAGCTGGGTGATGGCGGCTTCTGGCGTTCGTGCAGGATCTTCAAGGATCGTGGGAAGATCAAAAGACTGCACATGTAGACCCTCAATCTTGCTGAGCAGAGCAGCACCCAGATACTGCTGTCCCATGCCCTCAAGACCACTGATCAACAATCGTGGGCGGAAGACTCTGCTCCTCTCGAACATTCGAAGCGTGGCCTCGCGCTCAAACCCTTTATCGTCATCGCGATCGTCGTATTCTGCTTCCTCCAGGGCGGTAAGTTTCTTCCTACGAGGAATGAACTCGTCGATAAGTTTCATGACGTCCTGCAGAGGCTTCCGCAACAGTGGCTCAATGTGTTTGGCCAAGGGGGACGCGGTAGAAGATATTGTCCGTTGGGATGAAGGAACCATTCGGTCAATGGATATCATAAAGTCTTTCGCTAGCACCTTGATGTTGGCAGGGTCGATGAGAAGCTTGCGTTCCGTTCGGTAGATCTGAGGATATGTCCCTTGTATGGCGTTCAATGCGGCCTCCGTGCAAAGGGCTCGGAGGTCAGCACCACCGTAGCCCTTCGTCATCTCGGCTAGTTGATCCTTGAATTCCGGTTTCAGCGGTGGTTCCCAGTTCTTGGTATGAATATCAATGATCGCACGTCTGCCCACAAGGTTAGGCAGCGGGAAGTAAAACTCTCTATCAAATCTTCCCGGTCGGCGGAGAGCGGGATCGACCGAATCAGGACGATTCGTAGCTCCAATAACGATGACCTGACCGCGGCCGTCCATGCCATCCATGAGAGCCAACAACGTCGCAACGATCGAGGCATGGATCTGCTCCTGCTTGCTGGACCTGACAGGCGCCAGCCCATCGATTTCATCGAAGAAGATGATGCTGGGCTGATTCTTGCGCGCTTCTTCAAAGAGAAGTCGCAGTTGTTTCTCTGCTTCACCGACCCACTTGCTCAGTGCATCCGCACCTTTGCGCATATAGAACGTGACCTTTTGGCCATTATTGCTCACGGTAGAGGCGAGAGCGCGCGCAAGAAGTGTTTTACCGGTACCCGGTGGGCCATGGAACAACACTCCGCGTGGTGGCGTAATCTTGAACGGCTTGAAGGCTTCGGGATAGAGAAGGGGGAGCATGACCATCTCTTTCAGCTTGCCGATATGGTCATCCAAGCCGCCAACGCTGTCGTAATTGACGTTCACGTCCACTCCAAGAGGGTCCGCGTCGGCAAGCAGTTTTCTGTCCTTGATCTTTCCCAAGTTCGCCGGCCCACCCCCAGTGGCCTGTAGTGCATCTGTATTGTGCGTCTGGGGCAAGCCGAACCCGGGAGCGGTTGCTGTGGTGGGTGTCATTCCAAAGGCGCCGCCAACTTTAGGGGCCTTTTGACCCTCATCATCGCTACTGTCGGAGTCAATACCGCCAACCGCTCCGGCACCTCCCTCCACACCGCCGCCAAATGGACCCTGATGGCTGAAAAGACTCCGATATGTTGAACGTCCGCCTCTCGAACGAGACTTATCGACAGCAGGAGCTGTATCGTCGTCATCGAACAACTGATTCTGTTCGGGGCGTATGAGACGATAGTCGACCGTGTTCCGGGCACGATTTCGCAGCTTCGGTGCGGTGTCGTATGTGAGATCATTATCAGGGTTACGCCGACTCAAGCGACGGCGCTTATTTGTGTTGAGTTCCTCTGCCTCTTCTGCGAGCTCATCAGCATCCAAGAAAGACTCATGTCCAGAGGAATCACTCTGACGCCTGCCACGCTGCGCTCTACGGGCTCGAAGCCGGGTGGATCGCCGGCCTGAGCCTGACCCCGTCTCTTCTGATGTGGACCTCCGATTTTTTGTCTTTCCATCGTCCGTCATTTCTTCGTCCTCTTTATCATCGTCAGCGACAGGCTCAAAGTCACTGCTTTCATCTGCACCTCGTTTGCGCTTCGCCGATTTGCCCCGTGACTGTTGATGTTAGCATTTGCTTCGAGAAGAAGACGACAGGCGGGCTTACTCTGAGATTCCTCCCACCCCTAGTGACAGGACCCTCGTCATCGGTGTCTTCCGCGCCCCCCTCCTGTTGAGATTCCTGGATAACTCCATCCATGGCGTCCTCGTCGGCTTCTTCCTCCTTTGTGACTTGCGCCTCTGGTTCTTCAGACGCTTCGTCGGTCCCTTTGACCTGCGTCTCGCTTCCTCCGAGTAACTCATCGAGCGGACCAGGGCTGTCCTCATGCTCCACCATCGAGGCTTCTTGAGACGCTTCCATGATAGCGCTATGCTGTTGCATCATCAAGCCTTTCCCGCCGCGGGTTGCGCGAGCGATGACAGGTTCTGGGCTGCGCGTGCCTTGACGGACAATATTGACGTGCTTGCCCGAATCCGAGAGCGCGACGATGGGCGACTCCACATCGTGAGAGAGGCGGCTACTACGGCGCGTCCCCACAACTTCCGGCGTCTTTCCTCGCATGACGCCTTTACTTGCTTGGCGCGTACGTGTATTACCTCTAGTAAGAGCGTCCGGGCGCACCTTGAGCTTCACTATCAGCGACGGCCTTGAAGATTCCGCACGTTCTTGGCGGCCGCGGCGCCCACGGTTCTGCACGGGAGCTTCGTCCTCGTCTTCGGAAGGTGTATCTTCGATGGCGTCCTCGTCGCTTTCTTCGTACTTGATGGGCTTCTTTGCCGCGCGTCGAACGCTCCGCCCGGTGGCAGGGTTGATTTCGATGTCTTCGCTAGAAGAGCGCTCTGTGAAGGAATCGTCGGATACGATCTCTTCGTCGTCGTCGACGTCCGACCCGCCGTAGTCGTCGCGGCGCTGCCTCTTGTTGCTCTTGGGCTTGCTGCTTGTTTTGGATCGGTTGCGTCCGCGGTTCCGTTTCTGTGGGGTGGCGCGAGCCTCACGGATGTCGAAGTCTAGGTCGTCGGGGTCCGACGCGTTGGGGTCGAATGCGTCAAGCTTCCTCTTCGAGCGACTAGACATTGATGCGATTACAGTGAAGGAAGTCTATAGCCACAGTAACCAGTCAGTGGATGTCCCGACGGACCAAGCGGGAAGGTAGAGTCTCGGCTTACATCGCTGAAGTAAAGATATCAGAGTCAGAAGCTCATGGGCAAAAGGTAATCGCGCAATGCATTCAGCAGGGCGACCGTGAAGAGTGTGGTGGTGATGCGAACTGAGAGCAGGGTGACGCTGGAGGCGCGCGGGCCGTTGTTGTGATGGGAAGGTCGAGCAATGACTGGCAGTCGGGCTGCTTCACCACAGCACAACAGCGATGCCGTGATAGCACTGTGAGTACCGGGAAAGAATAGCAGACCAACAGGAGTGATGTTGGGCCGAATGTTGCTGTGGTGGGCGATGGCGGTTTTGTTGGGTCCGGGCGTTGCCAAGGCGTGCCACGCTAATTTGGCCCGGGCCCAATGTTGCCTTGCCTTGTCCCACACATTGACATCCGTTGGGATGCACCAAAACCAGGGACGCTTAAAACATCATTGTTAACAAGCGCAAACTGCACTTCTGTATTTCTCCTTCCATACGTCTCCGATGCATGTCCAAAAAAGCTAGAAATCTGAACTCCACGGCTGCCGGCCATTTTTTGTCCAATTCTAGACACCCCAACCCCTTCCTCCGGCCCAGCCCAAACGATCCAAAAGCTGTCTCCATGGTCATCGTCCTGCCGTAGATCGTCTGCAGGAACAAGATGCGGCTTAAAAGCTTAACGCCTTTTAGGGTCCTCGCTGCCGCAAAGTGTGGGGAAGGCCGCCCGGCACGTGCTCTGCCCTACACGTGCGTGGACCCCTTCGCCGCTCGCCCCCGCATGTCTTCGCCCCTGGATTCCTCGACACAAAAGGTGACGTATGCGTCGTTTCTGCGTACATATTTGGTTTCGGTTTCTCGTTTCTGGTTTCTTCCATTGTGTGTTCTTCAATTTGGACGCATGGCTCCATTCCGTCACAAGCGTGTACCATGCCTAGCAAGGACGTGTATATTTCTTTTTGTGAGGAGGAATATGATTGGTAAATTTGAAGGCTCATTTGACGCTGTGGCTAGTGCTGGTATTTGCTGATGTCGTTGGGCGAGCCATGCCTCTGGCTTGGCAAATTGGGATAGGAGCCACGGAGGTGGATGTGTAGTGTCGCTAAAAGCCATGGGCAATTTGATAGGTCACCTTGTGAGCAAAACAACTCAACATGCGAATTAATCATCTTCCGTCTGGATATTGCCGCGTTAAGCAGTGTTCATGATATTTTATGTATAGTGGTACCGTCTTCCTCTACCATGTTGGTCCTTATGGGATCTATCCACATGAGAGATGCTTGTGCTCAATCTGCACCATGATTCAAGTCCCTGAAGGGGGAAGCAGCTATAGTGTCGAACTCAGTCCAGCGAATCATACAACCAAGTCTAGTGGTTCATTTCTACATGTTGTACAGCTGAGTTCTGGCAATGCTTGCCAATATCGTACACCCCGCGACCTAGCCAGGCCGTCGCCTCCCAATGGACATGACTGCAAAGGCCTTTTACGATTCGATGATCTTTCCTTGATATTCCGCCAAGGTGCGTTGATAACAGTATATAATACAAATCCATGTTCCATGCATGCCAATGCGACCCATTCCACACCCAGTTATTGAAGCGGCGGCCCATCGGTGTTCTATGAGGCCTTTATTCCACCCTGATCAGACGGTCAAGTGCTACTCCATGATTAGAAAACGCTGCAGGACTTTCAGTGAATGGTCCACATACCTTTACCATCCTCACGCAGGTACGCAGAGCAATCAACCTTCCACTTGTCGCCCTGGACCTCAATAGGAGTGTAACGGAATCTCAGAACCGCAAACTTGAATCTGAGAAAGAACGACGTCCAACTCTTCTCCACAAAACGAGTGGCGATCTCGAACCCCTGGTTGAGGAAGAAGCTGGACTCAAGGCCCCCCGTAATCCTCTGTGCCCTGTACCTATCGGCCGCAATCAACTCCGCCACCTTCGGGCTCGTCTTCTCTTGTATGCTGACCTCGCCCACGTTCGCAAGAATCACCTTGTCCGAGAGGAACGGGTAGCTCCGGCCGCGTATGCGGAACTGCACAGCGGCACCGGGGACCGTGCTGGGGATCAGCTCAATGGAGGTGCACCGCGCGACCGGGAAGGTAAATATCCACGTGCCAATGGCGAAGAGGCAGAATCCCACAAAGACATAGGTCCAATGCTCGAAGCCAACGAGGCCCTTCCTCTCGCTGACGAATTTGGAGAATTTCAGCGAATAGAGGCCCGCCGCGATGGTTGCGCCCGCTAGTATGTAGACTTTCGTGACATATTTGAACGTAGGGGCTCCCTCGTAAAGAAGAACAGGCTTCTTTGTCAACAACACTGTCCGCACGGCTGGATCTGCCTCCAGTTGTGAGCGATAGGTTGGCCTGGCCAATGCCTGGAGTATCCTTGATGGTCTGATATAGTGGCGTAGGAGGGGAGGGGAGGGATTTTTGCAAGCGCGGCGCGCATTGAAAAATTGCGTTCGACTCGAAAAGAGGGCGACCCGTATCGAGGATGGAAGGCGGAGGGACTGTTGGGACAGGAAGGTGTAGAACCCCCGGGAGAAGGAGGACATGCTTGTTGATGGTCAATGATACAATTGCGGTCACAATTTAAGAGTCACATACTTGCAAGATTGGCCACCCAAACCTCCGCGCAATTGCAGAGATTCCGAAGTCGCTGAGCTTAACGGAGGTGAGGTTCACGAAATGTGCTGAGGTGAGGATCCTCCGCCGTGCACGGACCGCCGAGTTGCGAAAGCTTGCTCCAACATCTTTCAACATGCGGGCTTTGCTCTCATCGATCATCGAAGCTGGGCAGCGCTCTCGATCCCGACAATTGACTCCCATGGCTTCCCTTGCCACGGCCTGCAGGATTTCTGCGCGAGCTACAGCGCAGCAGGTGTGTCATCATGGCGCAAGGAGAGGTGAGCTGCCCGACCATCCCAGACGTGTCTTCACAACTAATAGCATTCAGCATTCCGCACTGCGCCGTCTGCGTGGGCAGCGCAGAATTTCAATATGCCCGCGCTTTCCCCGACGATGACTGAAGGCAATATTGCGACGTGGCGAGTGAAGGAGGGTACGACACAATGCCTGATGCGGCGGGCGACGAGAATACTGATCAATTTTAGGAGATCCATTCTCCGCGGGAGACGTCCTACTCGAGATCGAGACGGATAAGGCACAGATGGACGTTGAGGCACAAGATGATGGCGTGCTAGCCAAAATTATAGTACGCACTGTCCCAGGTGCTCTGGCTTCAGCCGCTGACAACCGCCGCAGCAAGGGGATGGTTCAAAGGGCGTCCAGGTCGGAACGAGGATAGCCATCACTGCTGAGCCCGGCGACGACCTCGGCTCGCTCGAACTCCCTCCCGAAGACAGTGCTGCGCCGAAGGAAACCCCCGCCGCGAACGGGACCCCCAAGGAATCTTCGCCCATACCCAAGGAAGAACGAACTTCCGCAGAAAGCCCCAGATCACCCTCGGAACCGGCCAAACAGGGGGGAGGTGCAAAGGCCCAGAAGCAAGCATACCCGTTGTATCCGTCTGTTGAACATCTTCTGAAGGAGAATGGCTTGGGCAAGGAAGAGGCGGACAAGATCCCCGCTACCGGTCCCAATGGACGCCTCCTGAAAGGAGATGTCCTGGCTTATCTTGGCCGCATAGATCAGTTGTACGCCGCCGAACAGTCTGAGCGGATCAAGAAGCTTGCTCATCTTGACTTGTCGAATATCAAGCTGGCCGCCCCCAAGCCAGCCCCGGCCAAGGAAACCAAAGCGGCGCCAAAGATCCCGGCTGTAGTCGAGGAGCCTCCCGTCGCGATTTCACTTCCAGTGTCTTTGGAGGCTGTGCTGGAATGCCAGAAGCGTGTCCATGATTCCATCGGCGTCTACCTGCCTGTCTCGACGTTTATTGCCCGTGCCACGGAGCTTGCCAATGAGGATTTGCCCAGGTCGAAGACAGCTAAACCAACAGCCGATGAACTGTTTAATGCCGTGCTGGGGCTGGACAAGGTGACAGGGAGGAAGTATACTCGAGGACACTTCACACCTCAATTGGCCGGCTCGGGCTTCACCTCGTTTGGGTCGACCAGAACTCCTCCGGCTCCCAAGTCAGATATCCTCGATATTCTAAGTGGAAAGAAGACCAGGCCCAGCGCGAGGAAGGCTTCCGCACCCGTCTTTCACGCCCCAAGTGCTGCGGAATCCACGAACATTTTCAGTGTTACAGTTCCCAAGGGCGATGAGCGACAGGGCCAAGTCTTCCTTCAACGTTTTAAGGCTATCCTGGAAGTGGAGCCGGGACGGTTGGTTGTTTAGCGGGATATCCTCTCTGCTATTCGGCGTGCATTGTTGCGCGGAGGAGCTAGTTCGCAAGGCGCACCGGAGTCTAGACTGTAATTGATAAGTACATCACATCTGTTTCTACATACCATTCGAGTATCACGAGCTCCTTGAAATCTCCCCACGATTTCTTTTGATTTTCTGTGTAGAAGTTCAAATGAATTCTGGCAAAGGATCTAGAGACAGGAGCAACGAGCGCCTTCCCTCTTTCACTCTAGCGCCCTTCTCCGCAACCTCGGTTTCTCCCCACCCAGGCGCATTCGATGACACTGGCAAATAGCACGTCAACCGACACGACATGGACAACATGCCGTTGGTGCCGTCGTTTGTGGGATTATTGCCGGATATAATAAGGCATCCTGAGGCCCGCAATGCAGTTCTTTTCCTTCCCCGATTACAAATGACCCCCTCCTTTTCAGCAACCCATTACTTGTGTCGCAGGGTTACTCCTTCCCATCCTGTTGTTTCCAAAAGGGATATGTCCCACCGGCATCTGGATATATAGAAGCTGAATATTGGATTGAGATATCTATGGCCATCACTCCGCGGACCGAACTGTAATCATTCGTTACCGCAACGTCGACCTTTTTTCAGTCCTTTATGGCTGGAATATACGAGTAATAGTAGAAACTCAAGATACCAGTCAACCACAGATCCAGCGGCGGTAGATGTCGTCAACCTTAGTCAACCAGGAGAAGAAGGTGTACGAGGATGCCACCGTTGAGCAGGAGGATCAGCGTCTTTCGTCCCAAGAACTGTCCGCACACGAGAGCGCGTCGACGTATGAGGGAGAACCTGTTGCCGCCACGCAAAGTCCGTTCCCCAAAGCCCCGGATGGCGGGTTCCACGCCTGGCTCAAAGTCTTTGGAGGCTTTATGATATATATTAATATCTGGTCCGTCTATGCCTTCTTGCTGTCAGTTGCTTCTGAGGTCAAAAGACTAAACACTACATCTAGGGGTTTCACGCTCTCCTACGGCGCGTTCCAAGCCTACTACAAGATGCACCTGTTGTCTTCGTCTAGCCATACTGCGATATCCTGGATAGGCACTGTACAAGGATGGCTTTTGATTCTCGTCGGTGTGCTCTCAGGACCACTCTTCGACTTGGGGTACTTCCGCTCTATGCTCTTCGTCGGGAATTTCCTCGTTGTTTTTGGGATTATGATGCTCAGTCTTTCCACGGAGTATTGGCAAGTATTTCTGTCACAAGCAGTGTGTATGGGCCTCGGAGCTGGTCTCTTGTACGTGCCGAGTCTGGCACTCATTGGGATTTGGTTCGACAGGAGAAGGGCACTGGCTCTCGGTATTGTTATGAGCGGTATTGCAGTCGGTCAGTCCCCGGCCCATCTCACACAACATACGATGATGAGACTTCCTGCTGACAACTGTAGGCGGTGTGAGCTATATCCTTATGTTCAATCGACTCCTACCGTCCGTTGGCTTCCCCTGGGTAATTCCGTCCCTTTTTTGGTTCCCACCAAAACCAACTACTAACACTTGCAACAGACTATCCGCGCCATCGGCTTCGTCTCCCTCACCGCGGCCGCCCTCTCTATCCCCACCCTCCTCAGTGGCTCCAGCCTCATCGCCCGGCCCCGAAAAGCCCGCAAACTCTTCGACAAATCCGCCCTCAAAGACCGCCTCTTCATCATTTTCACCTGCTGCAGCTTCTTTACTTTCCTCGGATACATCGTCCCTTACTTCTACATACCTACGTATGCGAAAGATCGCCTTGGCATGTCAGAGAGTATGGCCCTGTATACGCTTGTGATGAGTGTGGGTGCAAGTTTCTTTGGGAGATTGGCTGGTGGCATACTGGGACATTATCTAGGCAGCATCTTTTCCTGGATGTTGTGTGCTCTGGCAAGCGGGGCTCTGAGTCTCAGTTGGATCAGTATTAGAACGCAGGGCACGTTTATTGCTTTCAGCATACTGTGGGGTATGTAACACACACGCTATCTTGAGCAGTTGAAGAGGCCAATACTAACCAAACACTGAAGGTTTCTGCTCCGCCGGCCTAGTCACCCTCCCCTCCGCTGCCTTCGCCAGTATCTGTCCCGATCTATCGCGCCTCGGAACTCGTCTGGGCATGTCGATGAGCGTATCCAGCGTAGCTACTCTGATTGGGGCT
This sequence comes from Westerdykella aurantiaca, assembly GCA_030412805.1. Taxonomy (NCBI): domain Eukaryota; kingdom Fungi; phylum Ascomycota; class Dothideomycetes; order Pleosporales; family Sporormiaceae; genus Westerdykella; species Westerdykella aurantiaca. Next base: position 6,135,494 of record JASJFJ010000001.1, read on the forward strand.
CCTATCGCAGGTGCGCTTGTATCAACAAGGCGTGATGGGACCACGAATTATCTCGGTGTGCAACTTTGGAGCGGCATTTTCTTGCTATTTGGAGCGACGTGGCTGGGCGTGCTTTGGGTGACGACGTGGAAGTTTATGAAAAAAGGGTGGCGTGTGTAAGCTTCTCTGGTGAGATTGAGAAGGCGGGTGGGGTTTTCTACATTCATAGGCGTCATCCCGGGTCTGGGGCTTTCACGGTTGGACAACTTGCGCATGGCAAACGATAGCATTGCATTTTATTTGCATTCACGGCGTCGGAAGATGCAAAAATATAAGGAAACCATCAAATCGTAGGGTACATGGCATACGCGGTAGTTGTGATAACTCACATCAACTCCTTTCACTGCATTCACAAACCAGATAGACACGCATCCCGGTGCATAGACACTATCGTTAAATCGCCATACAGAATTTCAATATACCCTCCCCAAGGCCACAAATACCTTTCCCTCTCCCCCCTCCTCTCCCCAATCCGGTACTCTAACCATCTACGTTCGGCTTCATCCAGCCCTACATATCGACATGGAAGGAGCGGAGCGCCCCGCTCAAGCACTTTTCCTTCCCTTCTAACTTCAACACACCCAAGAACGTGGTACACTAGACGTCCACGCAACCCAAACTTAACTTCCCTGACCCCTGTCTCGCGGGAGCTAGTATAACCTTAAATAACTTTATTGTGTCGCCACAACGACTGGATAGATTTGTAGAATTAGAGATCAGGCAAAGAATGGAACGGCCATGGTGCGTTGGGTTATGTCGACGGCGTTATGAGTGGAGTGGACTGGGCTTTGATAGGATCTTGCTTTAATTTCACCTCGCATCGAGATTGCAGGGCGTGTGGTTGAGGGACTTGAGCTCGGGTCCATTTAACATTGACAGGTCAGTTAGGAGTCATTCTGAGGGTTTGATGCATTTGCAATGACGTACAGGAAGAAAAGTGCAACTGGAGTTGCAATCCACTGTCCCACACTGTAACCCGGCGACTCTTTGGTGCACATAACTACAAGCGCCTGTCCATTGGCAGCTAGGAAGGATGGCTCCTCGAAGAAGTGGCCTTCCGATGTGTTCTTCTCTGAGCAACACAGGTACGAGCGAGAATGAATGTCAAACATCTCAGGATGGTGAAAAGAGATCTTCCAACCATAGTGGAAGACACTTCGGGCTGTACGCCAAAGAGTCAGGAAGTACCCTAAGAGCCGGGAAGCACCCCAAAACAGTGTCCAATAGTGACTATTTCCGCCTTCTCGCCTCTAAATGGAAACACGCTCACAATATCTCCTAGCTGACTCTCCCAAGCCCAGAAACATTGCCGACATATCCCTCTCGATGCCCACAACCAGTTGTGGCTTGTCTCCAGCATCCAATCGTGGTCTGCAAATCCAATAGTTTCTACATGTACGCGCGTGCACCCATGTCGTACTCCGTGAGGCTTGAGCGCCCAATCTCGGTTTTTAGTCTCCTCAACGTTCTCAGATGCATCCACGATGCACAGAGGCTAATGTTTCACTGTCGATGGCATCGGGAGATAGTCAATGGCACTTCGCATCACGAGGTGTGCGAACTGACCCACTGTCCTGGGTTCAGAGGACGGATTGAGTCAAGGGAGGTTACGTGTATGTGTTCATTGGGTGGAAACAACTCCGTTTTATGCGCCGGGCTTTCTTGTAGAGGCCATGGGTAGTGGGTGGATAAGTGGAGCTTTGCGCGTTATTTGTCTGCTTCGGGCCCGCGTCCCGGCTGGGTGGATATGTACAAGATGGGTTTATTCCGGTCGTTACACAGCGAGTCTGGTCCCACATTCTAGACTGTTGCATGTGAATGAGTCGAGAGCAGGCTGAAAGACTCAGGAGGTTGAGTTCGGTGAATCCGAACGCAAGAGTGTGAACCTTCAGCCTTCAGCCTTCAGCCTTCAGTCCATTGAAGTGAAATTTCAAGTTTAACATCGCCGGGCACGCCTTTCTCAACCAAAACATTTCCAACCATTTTTACAACCGAATAACTCCGATCTCCAAGAGTATACATGCTCCAGCCTGCCCAATTGGATTCTTTCCCCGCCCACTCGTCTGCCTCGGTCGCATTCCGACGGACCATACTTAGCGGCGCCTGCATAATCAGATCATTTTAGCTGAGTTGCTCACGATGGTGGCGCTCCCTCCCCTGCAAATCTATCAGAACAGTGGCGCATCGAGCCCCCCCTGTTATGGCGGTGCATGTTCCGCGTGGTTGGGTCGAGAGCGGGTCGGCCTGTGCCTCTGTTTCACACTTGTGCGATGACGCGCGTGATTCTACGGGGATGAGGGGTTGGGATGTCCCGTCTTCCACGAGGACGCCTTTGTGTGCCATGTGCGTGTTTGTGGAGGAGGGGCGTAAGGCTGCGGGAGCTGAAGGGTCAGGAGAAACGGTTTGTAATGGCTTGCAATTGCGCAGGCGTCTGGACCGTAACATGTATTTCATCTGTATTTGCAGCTCCGAGTGCTTTCCTCTGCGCGTGCAATATGCCAACATCAGCTGTCGAGTGGATACTACGGTCTACCTGAGCTGGAATTCGGTAGTGCGTGCATGCAGGATCTCATCGGTGAAGACTGCCGAGTTAAAATCCCTAATAAGCGATTGCCTCAATAGTGGGCATCGCTAAGTAGTACAACTTGGCACTATCGAATAGAAAACTAGGGCTTACTAGTAGAACTTGGAAGCTACGAAGAGGAACCCAGATGAAAGTCTGTATATATATACAAGATTATTATTTATATGGCTATCCAAGAAGTCGTAGAGGGTAAGTCTGCCAAAGCAGTTCTCGGTTCAAAAGAAAGTTCAGAAAAGAGCATCTAAGCAGGGATATACGCAAACCCGAAACCGAGGGAAGAAAAAGAAAAACAAAAAAAAGCAATTATTAGTGCCGGTACCAGCCACATGTTGCACTGCCCGACCGTCGACGGAAGGGGCCGGCAGGGGGCCAGCATGCGGGTACGACTAATGTTCGTGATTCGTCATATGCATGGCCTCACAGTTGGTACTCCGTTCACCTCGCCGACTTACAGAGCACCGCCTCGCTACGGCCGTCAGCAAGAGCGAGAGTATTGCACATAATTATCTAACTCACTCTGGGAGTGGAGCCATTCACAACCAAGGGCTCTGAATGATTGGGCTTTACAATCGTCTTCTCTTTATCGAGTCGGACAGTGAGACGCTTGCTCATATGCGTGGTGCCGTCGAGTTTCTGGATCGCAGCATGGGCTTCCTGTGGGGTATTGAACGTTACGATCGCGTGTCCTTTGCATTTTCCATTGTCATCTCGAGATAGGTTGCATTCCACAGGCCTGTATGGGAGCGTGCTGAGCAAAGCCTGTAAATTTTCTGGCTTCGTCTTGTAATTGAGACCCTTGATGAAAATCCCACGAGATTCCGTAAGTGCAGTGCCACTCGTCACGTTCACTGGAACACCGCTCCGGTTTTCAGAGTATAGTGGCACAGGTGCTGTCGGTGTTGGAGTAGCATATGCACCATAATGGGCACTGGTTGTGCCGGACTGATGATAGCCTGCAGGGTAGGCTACTGTCGCCGTTCTGCTATAATCGTACGATGGAGTTTGAGCGTAACCCTGGGCAGAAATCTGGGCGTATGGATAACTATACCCATAAGTAGTAGTCTGGACATAACCCTGCTGAGGTACTTGGGCGTATGTAATCGGAGGTGGGCGCCGAGGATGGAGCAATGCCACAGGGACAGCGGACGATGTGGGACGGTCGGACCCGGTACTGCCGCGAGCTTCTAAGCCGGATTTTTGGGAGTTGTGTCCCTTATCAACGAAGTGTTTATTGCAATTGCATGCCAGCAATTGGTAGGTGTGATCAACTTTTGAGGTGTGAAACAAGTGGGCGAGGATTGAGCTTGAACTTTCGAAATATTCTGAGCTACATCAATATAGGTCATAACTTTTCCAGGAATTCCAGAGGACATACTATACGCTTTCATTGCGTCACTCTCTCGCTCAAAACGGCACCAGGCAGAGCTCTGGTCCTCCACTGGTTTAGGTTCTACTTGAGCCCAGCCAGGCTGTCCATCGATATGAGATCGGATCGCATCTTTGAAGGAATGCCAACCTTTCAGATGGCAATGGTCGACAGGGCCCGCTGCAATGAGCAGGTAGTTACCATCTATAGAACCGGTGATGGGCATGTTAATGAAGTGTGGACAGAAAAGCCAAGGAAGGATGCAGATTTGAAATACTGACGAGTGTAGAATCTGAGATGGTGTAGTGACTGAAGACAGAGTTGGTAAGAGACGGGAGCCGTTGCCTAGCCAATATATATACTTGGCCAGAGTACGCATTTACAGTGTCACAGTGAGCGAAGCCATAGGAAGCTCGGTGACTAAAGGGCAACTCGACTACAAACGAATGAGTCGGTAGAGGTGTAGTGGCAAACATACCCGCGGTCTGAGGCGATACTCCCGCTTCCCCGGGCCTAGACTTTCCGCAGAGGCATCTCAATGTCTAAAAGTTGGCCTTAGTTTCTCAATTAATCCAGGGTGTGCGCCAATGGTGAATTCTCCTGGAAGACGCACTTCTCATGTGGAGCCAAGAGAACAGTTTATCCCCTTTGTGCATGATAGAACGGGCACCTGCTTACAGTCCCACGGAGGTGGCCCTGTTTTCAGCGGCTGTGTGGATACAGTAATATCACCGAGCCTTTACACGCTGGGAATGCCGTCACGACTATCCAGATACCGGGCAGCCGGATTTTCCTTTTCCTTGGGGGTTGCCAGATTGGGATGTGTGGTGCTGAAGATCGATATCGTATTTATTCTTTTGGTGGGGTATCTCAGCCACTGGTAGCGTGGTATGCATCTCTGGTGCTTGACGAGATGTGAAAGTACCTGCAGTGTTCGTAATTCACCCATGTAGCTGGACCAGCCGCGCTGCACACAGGTGACGCAGAAAGATGACAGGACGTCCTGGCCCCTGGGTATGCCCTCCTCAAAGGCCTTCCTTGAAGTGATTGGGCAGATGCCACAGGCCTATATCTCCCACCGACGGTGCCCAGAACGCTTGACTTGTGGGTGCATCGTCTCACGAAAATCAACCGTCTCAACGCATGGGCTCACATCATGATACAGGTTAATCATGGGTGACGGCAGGGTTCTTTCACACCCACCACGTACCCAGCCCGTGGCGACGATCAGCCGCCCCTGCCCTCGCGTATCGTGCCGTTATAGTATTAGTTTTTCTTAATTCAACCACGAACCAAATATTCAGCTGGGCGTGGGGTCGGTGAGCCCGACCATGAGGCTGTTACCGACCCTCCGGGTCCCAGTAATAATTTGCGCCAATTCTATCGAGTAGAGTTGCTCAATGTGTCTATTTTGACAATTAATGATGACTCCGAAAGTGGGACTATGCAGTCCGCCAGAGAATTAGCTTCTGGTCAAAACCCCCGCTAATTAGGCATTCAAACTCGTTATTGGGGTCATTTCCGCCGCCTCCTTGGAGATAACCGGCCCAGAGACAGCGAACTTTGGACCCTGTCTCATGCTTGTCGAGACTGACTATCAGCTTTCCAGTGCATGCCTCGAATCCACGCACAACTCCATCATCGGCTGTTACGTAGATTCCAGATCCATCAGGGCGCCATGCAAGCCTGGGTGTGGAGTACGCTGTTTGGGGAGCCATAGTGTTGATGCTGAGCAGTATAGCTGCTTCCTCACGATCTTGGAGCCGAAGCTCTGCTCGAGCCTGTGCCGCTTGGGTTGCAGGAATCTCGGTATCATTCGTTGGCACCATGGTGCCGGCTCCTGCTTGCCGGCTTGGGGGTACAAGAAGACGAACGATCAGCAGCTTCATGTGTGGGGTCGACGAGGTGGCAATCGCAGCAATTGAGGGATCCGTTGGAGAGATTTGAACATCGGAAGGACAGAAGACGATCCAAGCATTTGAATGTGGAGCTAAGTTTTGCTTCCCTAATAGAGTCATCTCGTTCGAATTCGAGTTTGATGCAGGAACTTCGTAGTAGAAAAGACAAGTAGAGTCCCTTCGGGCCACCAGTAGGACTGGTGAGGATGCACCAGGCCCTTGTATGAACGAGATAGTTTCCGGAATTGTCGGCAATGTCAACGTCATCAAGGGTCCATCAAGTCGTGCGTTCTCGCAAGCGTCGACTGAGAGTTCGTAGACGTTTATTTTAGCATCCCATCCAGCACTTGCTACGAGAAGAGAGTCCGGCGTCTTCCATGTGGCAAGTTTGACCACGTATTTGGCGTGATCTTTACGCTCGCTGAGGACTCGGTCCGCGACTGTATCGTAGAGGATAACCTTTCCAGACATGGAGCCAGCCACTAACAACTTGTCATTGATCACAAGAAGATCCAGGAGAGGAGAATCTAAGAAATGTTCAAAGGACTTCATCAGAGGGTAAGATGGTGTAAGAGGGTCAATCAAATTCAGCCGTCTATCCGCGGTCGTCGCCGCAATATATTGTTGTGGTGCGGGCAATGTTGGCAATCTCAAATCCAGCATAAACGCTGAAATGATGTTGGACTTGGTTGGCAATGCGCTCAGCACGGTAGGAATAGTCGGTGCTAAGCCAAAATTAGCATTATTGTTCTGTTGTAGGATGTAGCGAACGAATACTGACCCGGCTTCCGCCACGATGCCTGGTCAGCATGGGTTTCCAGCTTCTCAAAGCTCAAACTGAGGTCAAATGCCTGCTTTTCTCGAAGAAGATGCTCAAGAGAGATGACATTAGACGATCCAACATCTTTGTCTAGTCCGGCCTCGTCAATGAATTTCTCTAACGTCTAGTTGATATATCAGACTTGACGTCAGTGAATGAGCTCATGGCTCGCATGCAACAGACCTCATTATACCCGTTTGCTCTAAGGTAGCTCGCAACTAGTTCGGCCGCCGAGGGCAACATGCTGGCGATATAGCCGTGAAAGATGGCACCTGGTGAACGTTACTACAACGAGATGAAGCAGGGTGGGTGCCACAGAGATCTTTCAGATCTGGAGATATTGGGTGCACGGGCCACTTTGCCGCCGAACTCCACGACGACCAGGTGCAACCAGAAAATTTCTCCAGTGGTAGTTACCATCGACACCCACTTAAGAGTTGGACGGCACTTGATGGCTGTAGGTGCTTACACGAGGAGCGAATGCCCATGCTGACTTTCAATAGCCCTCAAAAAATGTACCCCAAGTGACTACCACGTGGCGAGAAAGGCTCGCCGACCTTCAAGGGCTACAAGATTGTGTTATAGATAGACCGTATAGCATCGTCCAACGGCTCAGACTTTCACTAGCGTACCGGAACTTGGGATATCCAGATTTAGCCCTCGGTGACGCTTACAAAGCCTTACTTCTTGCAGACGAGGTTGCTGAAGAGGGTGAATTTCACGAACAGGCACTTGGTGCAGCTAAAGAAGATATTGCCTCGGACTTGGACAGCCGGCTGGCTTCTGAATTGCTCCAGGCGATTCCAGGTGTGGACCATTCACGATGCGATTGCACAGCGAAGTCGAAGGACTCAGACGAGGGGGGTGAGGGTCATGCAACTGCCATGGCAAGGGACTGCTGGTCCAAGACAGCGTATGCATTATCTCCCCTGTTGACTAGATACGTCCTTCTATCGATGGGACCTTGGTTGATAAAAGCTAAATTTGGCTAGGCACGCCATCGTCGTGCAGTGCCTCATAGACTGCGGCTGTCTTAGGAGCGCCTTCGACTACGACACACGAGCGCTGCAGGCATTCCCATCCGAGAATCATTTCAAAGAACTTCGAGAGGATATACTGCAAAAGCTGCGAGATTATTTCAAGTCTAAGGGTGACGATCTTGATGCAGCTGATGTCGAGGACTACCCAGACAAGGGCCTTGTTCGACGTGAGAAATATCCCTGGAATAATTACGAACCGAATAGGTTCTCCGAAGAGTCACTTAGGGTCATGAACGATGAAATGGCTCTTGTTGCACCAAAATTGGAAATCAGGAAAACCAGTCTACTCATTCTCTCGCCCGAAACTGCAACATCAAGGTACGATTTCTCGACTAACCCACTCTACTATGTACATTCTGGAGAATGACTAAACTTTTTGTCAGTAAATCGTCAACCCAGGAGACTCATCGTTACGTGGACCAGTTGGGAATTTTTGCCAAAGAAGATATCGCTCCAGGCGAGACGATTCTGAAGGAGAAATCTCTTCTGACAGCCGTGGCGAGGCTGCGTGATACGTTCTGCGATGCTTGCAGTATTCCCCTATCTAAAGTAGCGGATCCGGATGAAAACATCATAGCTTGCGATGAGTGCGAAGACGTATACTTTTGCAGCTCTGAGTGTCATGAGCTTGCTCAAGGTAGTTACCACGCGGCTCTTTGTGGTGTAAACATCGATCAGAAAGTATCGGCGAGTGAATCGTCCGACTTCCTATATTCTCTTCTCCTTATCCGAGCACTCGCTCTGGCGGAAGCACAAGATATTCATCCACTAGAACTGAAAGAAGTCCGGTTCATCTGGGGCGACTACCATGGGCTGGATGTTGAGGAAGAGTGGAAGACTAAGCGCGACAAAAGCGTCAATAACCCATTCCGGGGTGTACCGCGGACTCTGCCATTCTCTTTCAAGGACAATATCTTGACTCCTCTCAACGTCTTGGAGAGAATGGATATCAACATCTACGAACACGAGGACCGTTATGACACGTGGGTATTCAATACTCTTTACGCGAAGTTCCGAGGTGAGCCCTCTGCTCCACATATCAACGTGTCGTATCCGAGTCTAGATCACTGCTAACATTGTCCCTCAGGTACCGCTTCTGCTCGACAAGGTCTCGACCGGAGGCCAGAAGTGTCAGCTGTGCATCCCATGTGGTGTATGGGAAATCACAGTTGTGACCCTAATGTTGCGTGGGAGTGGGAAGGCAGTATCAGATTCTGGACCCGTGAGCAGCTGGTTGACTGGGAGGGTCGAGATCCAAATGAGAAGCCTGGACTCCGCAAAGGGGAGGAACTGAGGAGTCATTACTGCGATGTCAGTCTTCCTGTCAAGGAAAGGCGCGAGTGGGCAGTTGGTGCTTTGGGCGGCGATTGTATGTGCCCGAGATGCATGTGGGAGGAAGCCAGAGACGAGGCGCGGGTTTAAAAACTCCCTTGGAGGTATATGAAAACTGCTACATCCCCATAATCGCACTCTGATGGCAATGGCATTCCCTATGGAACTTCGAGCACCGCTGACTGTTCGAGACCCCCATGGGTATTTCGTTTGGGTTAGCGACTCTCACCCACATATACAGTTATGACCCCTAAATTCTCTCTTTTCGAAATCGTTTTTTTTTAGTCGCAACTCAATATCCAGCATAGCCTATTCCCTGTCACAGGCACCCCATGCGTCAACCCTACTTACAGATGTCATCGTGCCCAAGCGCGTTTGGGCGGATTCATGCGCATAAGACTTCAGTCCAAGGTTGCCCAAACCTGTGGATTGATGTAGGAGCTGCATGCTCGTAACGCCTTTATCGATGGTTCGAGCTGCCCTCCCGTTCCCTCCCGTTCTCTCTCCTTTATGTCAACTGCATATCTATATCACAGCACATGTATCCCCCACCATCACGACTAGAATCTTGTTGTTGCACCAATCACAACTAAGCACCCGTCAAACCCTCACCTGGGGTCTCCGCACATGTTGCAGTGGCCCCATGTTCAGACAGCAACCGTCGCAACCTACACACCCACCACAACCCAGCCCGTCGTCCCAGTGCCCAACGTTTGCTGCCCGGCAGCCACTCTACACACCGATTTTCTGATCGGTGAGCCGCAAACGGCGAATCGCCATTCTTCCTGGCCATTTCAATAGGCGCACGGCAAGACGCCATTCACTCAAGTGGCTGCTGTGGCTGGCTGGTGTACCCTAGGGTAGCTCTGGCTATGTTTACTCGGCTCCTCAATCCGCTTTTCTCACAGTATCGGACCTCCTCTATCTAATGCTTTTATCCAGACCCTTCCATCGATGCCTTGTATGCACTCCCTTTTAGCCACGTCTCTCCGGTCCCTCACCCCTCACCCGCCCCTTGCCATGACACGCCAATCACTCCACAACGATCCTCAGCATCATCAACCTGTGCCCAGAGAGTTCGAAGATCGCCAGTCGCCGACTGGAAAGTTTCGGGCCCGCAGGACGGGAATCCAGGGCAGGGAGTCAGGCAGTTCCCGTCCGTCCCACCGAGCACTCAGCAGGCATCACCCTGGGCCATGCAGCCCACGAGAACTGGCTTGCAATGCATGTAGGCTTGTGAGAGGGGAATCAAGAGAAGGTAAGAGACGGGAAGACGGCGAGTGCCGCCGAAGTATAATGTCTCGAAAGAGCGGATTGGCCTTGTGTGTGTGTGTGACAAGGTAAACATGCGAACGGTTCATATGACGCGTTGCTTTTTCGGCTGTCCAGAGGCGAACGGGAAGGCTTCCTATTAAACGATTTGATGAAGCGAACTCGGATTCGCAACAGGCTGACCACTTGCTGCTGTCGATTTCGACGGTGGCTTGGGATTACTATTCGAGGGTGGTGGGACAACGTGGGAGTCTTCAACATCTTACGTTGCAGAAGGGGAGTCTGCAGAAACGCAGAAACGCACAAGTGTCGGAGTTGCAGAGCTCGCATACGGTGTAAAAGGTCATAATGAACATGCTTATCCTTGGAGATTCGAGCAAGGCCTCCGAACCATGAAGATTGGGGTATTCAATTGCGGTAAAAGCGACGATCTATATGGTAACAACATCTAGAAGACAAACTTCCTCGAATACTTCTTATCCATCTCCTCATACTCCTCGCGGAGTACCCTGCTTCTCAGTTTGTTCAGCCGCAAAGTGACACCTTCTTCCTCATCTTCTAGATCTTCAACCCTTTTGTCCAGCTGAGCTGTGCCCTTTAATTTCCAGAGCAGGTTCGTGATTCCCCCCGACTTCGCCGCGTCACGCTCCTCCCGCGCTTCAGCAGCAAGATAAGTCATAATCTTGCCCCAAGACTCGAGGCCCACTTCTTCGCAGGTTTCGCATTTCTTCTTCCGCCTACGATCTTTTTGTATCACGTCGAGACTTTGAGCGATCTTGGCTGTAGAAACACCATCGCGCACCCAGTCAAGACCCTGCTTTTGTTGTGAAGAAGAGGACCCCGCTGTCGCAAAGAGTATTTCTCCGATGTAGTTCTTCAGTGCAGCTTCCTCACAACGGTCTTCCTCCTTGCGACGCAGCGGCTCGTCGCCTGTCGGCGGAACCGGCGGATAAGATGGCTCTTTGAGTAAGCTGAGAACGGTTCCAATGAAACTGGAGTCCTGTTGTGGCTCAGGCAGGGATACTGGTCCAGGTTCGGCAGCAAGGCGCGCCCGTAGAACGGAGATGAGAATAGGCAGGGCAGAGGTAATTCTCCCTGTTGAGGCATAAAATGTTGCCATGTTGGTGGCTGCGTACACAAGATTAGAGGTAATAGCATCCTTGGGAGCTGAGGCAGAGAGTACTGCAGTCTCTGGGTTGATGACTGATTTCGTATCGGGAGTGGGAAGACCTGAGATTGCAATATCAAGGGCCCACCTGTACATCTCCTCAGCAGAATCGTTGAGCTTCTTGAAGCTTAACCAATCTGCATATCCTAGAGCTGCTGATACGCGCTGGTGTGTTGTAAACCCTTTAGAAGTTAGAACACGGAGATAGAATGATTCTGGTGGATCGGCGATGGCGATCTGATCTTCTTTCGCAGGTGCTGGTGGCATCCCAGGGGGAGTGGCTCTTGGTCTAGGATTCGATGGTGATTCAATGAACTCTGGAGACCAGGCATTCCACTTCCACTTGTCGGAAACCCACCCCTCTAAACGTTCAGAAGCCCGCGCCATGCCCATCAACACCTCATAATATCCTTGTCTCCACTCCTCGCTTTTTTCGGTCAGGTCGAAACCCGCTTTGCCCAGGCCTGGTATGGATTCCCCTTCCTGCTCGATGATGCCTTTGCCATCCTTATTCGGATCCTCCAGGCGCCGCAGTGCGTGCTGATACTCTGCGTAAAGGCGCGCCCAGTTCGGGAATCCTTCGTCCTCATTGTTCTCTGGTACCTCCCACCACTTTCCTCTTCTATAGCGGAAGCGCGTATATAGGCTCCATTCATGCGGTGATGGGAACGCCCGCTCCTGTCGCTCACTCAAGAAGCCTAAGCTTGCGATGCTGAAAAGTGTGGTAATCACCCATATGTAGAACGTATATTTGACCGTGAGCTTTGCAGTTTCCTTCACCCATTTCTTATCATTGGAAGTTATTGAGAACAATCGTAATATCGGCTGGCCATTGTAGAAAGTCTGGCCCGAAGGATGCAGGAAAGGGAGCTGTGGACGGAGGACGGTGCGGTTGGAGGTGAGAAGAAGCCGAGGAGGTTTGTGGGAGAATTGGCGCGGAAGTAGTGGATATAGGGGACTAAAACTTGGCGGTCGTAGAGTCCGTCTGGCGAGATGTATCCGATGAGCTGTTTGAGTTATTTGCGGCATCGTTTTGACTGTACAAAACTTCAATCGAACATCGAGGTTGGTTGAAGTCCCATTTTGGGACCGCCAAGGAGGATCGCCCCTCACCGCCTACAACAGCGGCAGAAAAAGTTAAGTCGCGTCGCTAAAACTTTGGGAACTCTCACACAGCTCCGTCACCCATTCAGCAATTATATACTCTCGAAAATGTCGAAGTCGGAAAAGTCCAAGAAAAAGTCTGCGAAGCCCGAGGCTGACGCTCCAGCTGCCAACGGCACAGCAAGCCCCGCTCTACTGGATAAGCCTTCGAAATCGGAAAAGAAGCGGAAACGAAATGATGATGGGACCGGAGGGGAAGCGAAACCAAAAAAGTCCAAGAAGCAGAAGTCCGAGTCCAAGTCTACCAGTAAGAATGCTGCTACGGAGGAAGCGTCCAGCAGCAAGGACAAGGAGTCGACACCCATGGGCGTAGACACGGAGGTTGTCGCGTCGGCTGTGCCGAAAGAAGCTGCTAAGGAGAAGAAGAAGAAATCCAAAAAGGAGCGGAAGTCGAAAAGTGCAGATCATGAAGGTGCGCAAGAGTCTGTATCCGCAGACGATCAACAAGAGAAGGTTGCTGAGGATACAACGGAGGCTGGTGAGAAGGACAAGGAAGCGAAGAAGAGCAAGAAGAAGTCCAAGAAGAATAAAGAGGCAGCTTCAAGTCAGGCACCCATACAAAGTGATGCTGAAGATGGTGTTCTCGGTGACTCGAGCAATGGCACGACAGAAGCAGCGCCTTCCGGAAAGAAGAATCGTTTCACAGTTTTTGTCGGTACGTATAGAGAGGTACGAGAGATTTTCAGCGAGGCTAACTGCTCCCAGGTAACCTTCCTTTTTCCGCCACCAAGGAACAGCTTCAAGCCCACTTCGAGAAGCTTGCTCCGAAGGACATACGCATTATGACGGACAAGCAAACCAAGAAACCAAAGGGTTTTGCCTTCATAGATTTCGAAAATTTCGATCGTATGGAGACATGCCTGAAGAAGTTCAACCACTCCGTCTTCCCAGATGGCAAGAACGGGAGGAAGATTAACGTGGAATTGACGTAAGTTCACTGGCCCTTCTACCCAATACGGCCTTGGTTTGGAGTGCTCACACATTTATAGTGCTGGTGGTGGAGGCAATTCCGAATACCGTAAAGAGAAGTTGCAGTCGAAGAATGCAAAACTTCAGGAGGAGCGTCAGCGGGAGCGGGAGAAGCGTGAGGAGATAGAAGCCAAGCAAGAAGAGCGCAAGAAGAAGAAAGAGAGCAGGCAGAAGAAGGGCAAGAAGGGAGATGCGGGAGGCGAAAAGGCGGCGGCAAAGGACACCGCTGAACCCGCCAAGCAGTCCGATGAGCATGGTGGTATTCACCCCAGCCGACTAGCAATGATGCAGGCACCTGCACCGCCAAGATCCCAGTCACACAGACAGAGGTTCTAATGTCTTGTCTCTGACGGGTTCCGGTTGGCCCCTTGGGTAGAGAATGAGTTTCGCATTTTCCAGGCGTTTGGGTATGAGGATGATATGGTTGATCAACGATAGATCCAGCATTCTACCTACCGGGCTCTCACGTGCAACGAGTTGCTTCAACTGGAGGCAATTATCTATGGCGTGGACATTGCAAATACACCTGCTCCTGTCAATCCTGTTTTTGTGCCATTCTCGGATCGGGCCGAAGCGGGGCCAGCTGATTGTCGCTTAGTCACGGTTGTTCAATTGCGGTCTCTTCCCCGTTACACTTCCATAGCTCTCGATCGCAATAAAATCTTTCGAATTTTACGGGTAGGAATTCCAGCTCTCCTTTCAATCTTTCTGCTTGTGCTTCTGTCAAGATTGTGCTCGATGTACGTCGCGGACGGTCAGTAAGGAATTGGACCTACGTCGTTGCTCAGTGCCTGTCAAGTCTCAAAAGAGTAGCTACTTTCACTTTTGATTACTTCATCTTACTTGCTGAACGTCACTTCATTATTTATATCCGCCATGCCGCTTTCGAAATTGCGGCCACCAATACCCCCCTCATTTTCACCTAGGTCCTTCTGTCGAGTTTCATACGTCATCACATAAAAGACCACGACTAAGTCCCCTCAGGACTTACACCAACCCACTGATCCACACAAAATCTACTGGAGTTGGACGCATCTCACTGGAACAACAATTTCTCCAAGTCACGGCAGCACTCCGATCCTATCTTCCCCAGACCCTGGAATCATGTCAACAACGGAAGCCTCCACCTATAGCCCGGACATCCCCTCGGAACCCATCGCTCGCACAACCTCAACGATCCATGTAGAATTAACTCCCCACAGCCTGGACCCGTCACACGCCACCAAGTTCGTGCGCTCTCCCAGCGCAGGCGCCACCGTCCTCTTCATCGGCACCACGCGCGACTCCTTCAACAACCTCCCGGTCTCCTCCTTGGCATACACCTCGTACACGCCCCTGGCGATGTCCACCCTCTACTCCATTGCCGAGCAAGTGTTGCAAAAGCACGGCCTGGTTAAGATCGCCATAGTGCATAAGTTGGGCGAGTGCCCGATTGGGGAGGAGAGTATTGTGATCGCGGTTAGCGCGCCGCATCGGCAGGCGGCATGGCGAGCAGGGGAAGAGGCGCTTGAGGAGACGAAGAAGAGGGCGGAGATTTGGAAGCTAGAGAGGTTCGTGGGAGGCGAGGGAGTGTGGAGGGCGAACAGGGATGGCCTGATGGGGACGAAGATCGAGGAGGGGAAGGGAAAGGGTGAGGGTGAGAAGAGGGGTGAGAAGACTGCATGACGATGTTCATGGGACATGTTTCATGACTTTGAGCCTGTTTCATAACTTCATGGCAGTGTAATAAGAAGGCACTAAGGGAAGTACCTTGCCCCTCCCATGTGTAATGGCCTACCGTTAAAGGGTTTGTTGAATATAGGTAGATGTAACAGCAAGTCTGTCACATACGACCATAGCACAGGGACAAGTTGGGCCTCTCGTCCGATCGACCATACACAAGCCCTGTAGCGCCCGTTAAGTAGTAGCGTAGGTGACTAGCTGCGAATAGCGTGGTGTTGTATGTTTTTGTTTTCGAGCACAACTCCCTTTCTTTTTATACAATTGGTCGACATATTTTGTACGTTAACTTATGTACAAATCTATGTATTTCGGCTAGGTTTGGATGAAGGTATACCCGTTCGTCACCCACAGAGGGACTGCGTTCGTGTCCTGTGACATAGTGGAGCATCATCTGGCTTCGGACGTCAGTACAGCATGGCGAGAATATAAAGCGAGAATACTATTGCGGCTTGTCCGAAGATGAAATGTTGCACTGATCCAAGGGCTGATTCGAGCATTGGGCTCCCATGCAGAGTGAATTTGGTTTGATGCTGCGGACTGGGCTGGTGGATCCGAATAGAGAGCGCTTGAACCTAGAAAATGTCTACTAGACTGTAACTTCCACGTTACGCTGCAGGCGAATCTGGTAAGAATCGTACGTGGAATCGCTGAGCGCGTATAGGTCATGAATCCGGAATCCAGCGGTGACACAAAGTGGGAAATTGACAAACGGTATAAGGGTATGGCCAATTATGTGTATATTTGCATGGAGTGCTCGTTCTGAATTGCGTATCGTCTCGGTGCGTTATCTTCCATGGTGGCCTAATCATCCACCTAATATGTACAGTATAGTTACAGTCCCTTATATCATACAAGTCGCATTGTTACTACCGCTTTTTCTTCGCTTCCTCTTCTCTTTTTCGTATTATTGAATCCTCAAGGGTCTCGGTCTTTTCGGACTGGGTCTCTTCGCTCATGTTATAAATGGTATCGTAATCCAGGTGACTTCGTAGAGATGCCCGCATCTCCTCCAACCCAGACATATCGACCGCCCACAAAATCCCTCCAGCGCCCATTATTCCTACACTGACACAATTCATAGTTGCTAGGTTCAAGGCCATCAAGGCATCGTGGAAAGGACTGAAGTGCTCGTGCGGGTTGGTATTCGGCTCGAAGAGTTTTGGCGCCAATCTCAGTTTTCGCCGATATATTGCTCGTCGTGTTATCGTCGTAGATGCCAGAAAACATGCAGCACCAAAGAAGAATATCGATAATTGTCTCAGGGATCGAGCGGAGGTAATGGATGCGCTCTCGTATGTCGTGGGCGAGGTGGATGGTGGGGTTGCACTGCCGTGTGATTCAGAAGAGCGCGTCATGGCTGCCGTGGACGTATCCCGCTGGAGACTTTCATGCGCGAGCTCGCACGTTACCGGTGAACGTCCGACGATGGGATCAATAGCTGGGAAGGCTGATCGAGTGGAGGACGAATTCCCCGCAGTTGTGACCAGACTGGGATTCAGAACCGTTGCACAATAAAATGCCGCGCAGGGAGCCCGAAAACGTTCGCGAAAATGAAACCGAAGGAGTGGAAGTCTAGAAGAAAGCTGTCGGGAACTCAGCTGGAGCGACCCATTCACGAAAAGTTCGTCGGACCGGAATAACTATTCTCCGCGACCACGCTTCCAACCCCGACCTCATTGGTTCCTCTGAGCTTTCATTGACACCGGGATGTTAGCAAATGGCAGATTGGACTTATGTCACCTTACCAGTAAACCGCATAAATCTTCATGACGCTGCATTGGCCTCGTTCTTGAACCCCACGAGCAATGTTAGCTCCTTAAGCCCCTCCCTTGTCCTACTAATCCTAAGGAAATCGATCCAATGAATGCTTTCCTAGTACTGGTCTGCCTGGAAGCCATCAATCAGGAACATTCCCAGGTGTCCTCCTAGTGGCCCTCTGCCAGCGGGCATACATTCTCTAGCATCGAGGAACCACACGCGGCAGATGCCGGTGTCCATGGACTGACTCAACTTGAACCCCTACATTGGCAGGTGGAGCATGCTCATCATGCGATAATCGGTGAC
This sequence comes from Westerdykella aurantiaca, assembly GCA_030412805.1. Taxonomy (NCBI): domain Eukaryota; kingdom Fungi; phylum Ascomycota; class Dothideomycetes; order Pleosporales; family Sporormiaceae; genus Westerdykella; species Westerdykella aurantiaca. The sequence goes on from JASJFJ010000001.1 coordinate 6,152,932, forward strand.
TCTGCACGAAGACATGCGATCATCTCCTCGGCAATCTCGTGGGAGGTGCTATAGGTCACTGCTGTACTGAACAGTACCATGGTCTGTTCCTCCCGGAGGCACTAACTTGTCAAGTTTGCTCGAACAAATCGTCACATTCCCAACTGGCCGTTGAATTCAACAGAAGATGTTGGACGATGGCCGTAGTCTCCATTGTCTAGAAAAACGACGGATTTACTTGGTATCATCTCGCTCAGCCTGCCCCGAGGGCTGGAGAATACCTTCGGTCAAGGATTCTCGATGAATATGCACAAGCTATTTGATGGTACGACGGCACCTTGATCGTCCGAGATAATGTGAGCGGCCTTGCACATGTCTCATGGGAAATCCAAAAAGTCGGTATGATACGAATGGAGAACCATCATTCACTGAGGTCAATTCGGTTCACACTACTCCTGGTCGGTCGATCCCCGGCCTACCTTGTAGGAGAACAACCTGGCCCGAATGCAACATATTTTCTAGAGCCGTGGCGAAAACCTATCCTGATCATCCAGGAAACCACACGAGGGACCGGCCGCTGGGGGTCTTTCCAGATGATATAAAGCTGAGGCATCTTCTCTCATCACGAGAAGCATCAACAGCATCAGCATCTCAACGCAGCCTGTTTTGCACATCGCTCGCTTTTGAAACTATCGCTACGCACTACTCAAAATGCTCCTCATCACTCTACTTCTCGCTTCCATCTCCCTTAGTGCGGCCTTCCCTGGCTTCCCCGGCGGCACCTATTACCCTACGCCGGGCCCGGAGCCTCCCTGTGAAACCACCTGCTCTGCTGGTACATCACCTTTGGACCCAAACAACATAATATAACACAATCTCATGCCCAAGCAGTGTGCACTACGGTCACCGCGACCGGTGAAACGGAGTCCACGTACGAAATCACCAAGACCACGTACATCCCCGTCACAACAGTCATCGACGGCACTCCTACGACAAGCGTCCGACCGGTCCCCGTCACGACTACTGGAGTCACGTCTTCGGTAATCCCCAGCGCCCTCTCTTCCTCAGTCGCCTTTTCCCTGCCTCTTTCTGTATTCCTTTGCGTCCTAGTGAGAAGAAAAGCTGATCCATGTAGACAACATACGTGGAGATTCCCACCACGACCTACATCACTTATCCCGTCACGACCATCAGCTACGTTACCGAGTGTCAGACCCTTACCCTCACGTCCTCTTCTGTCTGTGAAGTTCCCTACACGTAAGTCCCCCGATCCACAACCGTGCCTCTCCTATCTCGCAGACCACCAATAACCATCCGAAAGTTCGGTCTGGACCTCCTACGAGACGACCGTCAGCTCCAATCCCTACACCACCGTCACCGACATCCCGACTACCACGGTCTGCTACGAGACGACCACGGTGCCGTGGACGTCCACGACCGTGGAGACCACCACACAGTGCGCGACCCTCACCAAGACCTATGGGCACGGCTGGTGAGGTTGTGGTTGGGGAGTAGTGCAGGACTTGGGAGGATGGGGAAGCGGGGATCTAATGAGCACTGTTTCTTAATTCCAAGTCGGTCTTTTTCATCCGGTCGACGTATAAGAGGGTCAGGAGGGAGAGTGCGGCACACAGGGGCTATCGCTGTTCCTAATCACTGACAAATACAACGCTCTTCAGCGCAATTTTCTCGCTGCAGGACCGTGACGCTGTCGTAACATCGTCATTGAATGAGGCGTGAATTTCGAATGTGGGTTTTGAGATATTGGGTATTACGATAAACTTGCCATAAACAGAGCGGACGTCACGCTGGACAAAGATACACAGCTCCGTCCACCAACTCCCTACAACTTCACCACACCCCCGGAAATCCTCTCCAAATCCCTCGGAGTGAACTTCTCATACGTCCCATCTCTCAACCAATAGAGTATATCCCCGTGCCTCTCCACGCTCTGCACATCGATCCCATCCTTCTGAAATAGATGTTTCTGCTGCTTATTCGTCCCCGTGGTATGCATCGCCCTCGTCACCCTAATAAACAGCGGGACCGCGAACGCCGGCAAGTTCCTCGTCAGGTGCTCCGCCAGACTCTTCAACGTGTGTCCAGACGGCGGCACGGTCTCCCCCGCCTTGAGCACGACGGCAGCGCAGCCCGCGCGCCCGTCATGCCGCGGCACCAGCACGCCGTAGACATTCGCCTCCTCGACGGCAGGGTGCCTGCCGACGATGTCGGCGACTTCGGCGGTGGACACGTTCTCGGCCTTCCAGCGGAACGTGTCGCCGATGCGGTCCACGAAGTACCATCTCCCTTCCTTGTCCCAGCGCATCAGGTCGCCGGTGCGGAAGTAGGCATCGCCCTTGGCCTTGACGTTGCGGATGATCTTGGAGTTCGTGGCCTTGTCGTTGCCGAAGTAGCCTTGGAACTTGAGCGAGATGTTCTCTGGGTCGAGCTGGTAGAGGAGTTCGCCTGGCTCGTTCCAGCCTGCGATCTGGCAGAGCCCCGTTGCGGGGTCCCGCAGGGGCTCTGGGGGTTCGGATTCCGGGTCCATTTTTACGACGGTGAGGGAGGAGCCCATGAGGAGGTGGGCGAGGGTGCCGTTGCGGCCGATGGCGCCGGCGCTGAAGGAGTTGGTGCTGCGGTTCCACATCCCGGAGGGGGATTCCGTGGCGGCGTAGAATTCTAGGATGGTGGAGATGTTGAAACGGTCTTTGAAGGGCTGCCAGACATCTGGGCGCAAGCCGTTGCCGAAGGCGGAGTGGACACTGTGGTTTTTGTCTTGGTCTGATGGGGGAGCTGAGAGGAGATATCGGCAAGTCTCGCCTACGTAATGGATGATGGATGCGTTTGATGACCTGACCTCTGGCCAGAATGTCTTGTGGCTGAACTTCTTGCTCAAGCAGATGGTTGCGCCGGCATTCAGGACTGCACATACCCCAAGGACGGAGGCCGAGGAATGATAGAGCGGCATGGAAGTGTACATGACATCCGTTGTCTTGATGGGGATCCAGCCCGCGATGAACTTGCTGCCCAGAGCCGCCTTGCCCCAAGCCATGACTGCTGGTTTGGGAAGGCCAGTTGTTCCTTAAGAAGATGTCAGTGTAAATGCCATCTGCCAGTCTCTCATTATGACCTACCTGACGTGTAAATCAACATGGCCATATCGTTCTTTAGCTGATTCCCGCGCTCGGAATTGGGCTCCCGCACAGGCTTTGTGTCCAAGATGGACGCCTCCAATGCCTTGTCGAAGAAAATGAATTCCAGGTTTCGTCGCTGTGGTTGCGCAGAGTCCACGGATTGCACCTTGCTATGTTTTGAGACGGAGGCAGAGGTATCGCCCGCTTCAAGGTCGAAATGATAGTTCGTGGGTTGGCCGGACGCAGCTCCTTCCGATGAGGTGGCAGTGAAACCATGCTCTGCCATGACGTCTCCCGAGAACTTCTCCCTACTCTCCTCTCCAACGAGGACGAGTCTTGCGGTCGACGTGCGGATTGTGTGCAGCAATGGCTTGCCCGTCAGGTTATAGTTGATGAAGGCAGGCTTCGCGCCAATGCCCCACAGGCCGAACCAGACCCATATGAACAGCTCCGAGTTCATGAAGTCCATGGCTACAATCTCGTTCTTCTGCACGCCCTTGCTCTTGAACCATGTGCCATATTTGAGGACAATCTCATATGCCTGCTTATAGGTATACGTCTTGCCCTGGAAGATGATCCAGACATGGTCCGCATTTGCGGATTTCGCGTGGTTCTCAAGGACGTAGAAGAGGTTTATGTCGTCGTTTCGTTCGTGTCGTTTCGCAGCAATGACCTGGGTGGCCACAAATGCGCGGAGAAGCTTCACGTCATAGCGGATTGCATGGCGGCCATCAAGGTACGCAAGAGCAGCGGCTGCAGCGGGGATGGCATATGGTAGAGCTAACGCTGTTAGTAGATTGATACCAAGCTGGACGTGGGAGCACACCTTGCATGTTGTTGTAGTCCCAGATTCACTCGTTAGGAGGAATGGACATGCTGGCAAATCCGGGGTACGGTAATTATAGAAGAGAAGAGCCAACATCCTGGGGAATGCATGGTGACAACTAGCGCTCTTGGTGGACGCATCTGAAAGCTGGTGGAACCGAGGCCTGTTGTCCGAAAGCGAGGGGATGGTCCGTGCATAGCTACAGGCCCTCAGAATGATTGTCCAAGAGAGGCAACTCTCGCGATGTGGCATGTCGCCACGGTCAGACCAAGTTAGTGTATAGCTTATATTTGTATTGACTTCATGGCATTCAATGGCACGCGTTATGCAAAGGGAAAGATGGTAGAGGTGGTGAAGTTGGTTGTATTTGGTTTAGATGTGGTTTATGATGTGATGATGTACATGTTTTGTATGTGTGTGATGAGAAGGTGGTTGTTTGAAGTTGTTTGGTTGTTTGTGGAAGTCGTTCCTGAAGGAAAAGCGACAGAATTTGTTGATGCACCAACGAGATGCCCAGTACGAAGACTGTCAACCCATCCGACTCGTTGTTGTGCAGTTGTTTGTGTGTGGAAGCCATGCCCAAAAAGCGAACACGGTAGGATTTGCGGAGATACCAACGAGATGCCCAGTACGAAGACTGACAACCCATCCAACTCGTTGCAGTGAGGCGACGATGAGGCAAGCGCGGAAGCTTGAAGCCCACCTTTTCAGAAGGGGATTTATAGTCCCAGTTCTGGCACTGTGTCTCAGGAAAATCCAGTTGTGTTGCTTATCCCAAGACCCAATTCGCCGTTGCAGGTTCTCGATCGGCTCGAAGCTGCGGATGCTGCAATCACTCAGCTTGTACTCCGGATCCATGATGTGACTCGCGCCTCGGGCCCGCAGCAGACACCTCTGGGTGCCGCCCAGAAGACACCTCGTGGTGTCTTCTGTCCGTCGCCAGTTCGGTCGGTTCGGTCGAAGCTCTGCATGCCGCCCATGCAAGCTTGTACTGTTCCCTGATGCGCAAATTACCAAAGGCTCGAAGGCACTGTTGCCAGAGGCCGAATGGCGCTCAACAACTGCCCGGGAGTCCGCTCCCTCCGGCGCCTGTTTGAAGTGTTGAGGTGAGAGTGAAGGTGAGAGTGAGAGTGAAGGTGAGAGTGAGAGTGAGAGTGAAAATTTTGCAGCGAAAATTTTCGAGGTGAAGCGAGGTGAGAGTAGAGAGTGTCGCGACGCCTCGAGAGTATTGTGATAAGGTGAGAATAGAGTGTTGTGCTGAGGTGAGACTGGTCTTCAAGAGCGTCAGCGAAAAAGACCAGCCACGCGACGCGACTCTCCACTTACCGAAGGCTTCGAGCAGACCGAAAGGATTTTCAGCTCTGAAGGAGAGGCATGTTGTGAGAGCAGAGATAGAAGCAGGAGGTGAGAGCAGAGCGTTGTGCTGAGGTGAGAATGTTCTTGGGGAGCGTCAGCCAAAACAACCAGTGACGCGTTCGTGTACGCACTGGAGCTCCCAAACAAACCAGCTGTGCTTTCAGCCAAGAGGTAAGGCCATGATTGAAAGAGGTGATAAGCACGATGTATAATCGCTGCAATAATAAGAAAGAGCTAAAGAGAAAGCCATGCTTGAGTTTCAAAGAGGTGGAGTAGGAAGTAAGGCGCTCAAGCAGCTCTTGAGGGTGGAGTTGTTGTTGTGGTTGTGAGCTTGAGTGGAGTGTGTGGGGGAAGCTCCAGAAGGCGGGGGCGGGGAAATTTCAATGTGCGAAGCTCTGACCATAATGCCAAGATTCTTGGCGGAGGCTGGAAGGTCACCTGACCGGCTCCCCGCTTCCAGGGTTCAATGTTCTGACCAGCCGTCATCCAAGGTTCAATGTCCAATTCTCCTACCCGGCAGAGTGCCGACGAACATCCCCTCAGGGGTCGAGTCAGCATCACTCAGCCGCGGTTCGCCAGTTGCTGTTCCTTTCCCGTGTGCATGTTTTTAATCTCTGATGCTTTCGCGTGTATTTCATTGATTTCCGTCTCTTCCTTCTTCAGCGCGGTTACTTAGCCCTGTATAGTTGTTGAACTCCTTTGAGATTCAGAGCAGGTCATTTTTCGGAATTCTGTAAGGCCCATCTTTTGAACTTGTCCATTCTCCCAACTACATCCCGTTCTCATTTCAATATGTCTTTTCCCCAAGGCTTTGTTTCGGTTGTCCTATCTCCCCTCCACACGTCCAATTCCTTATACCCTCCATAAAGCCGAACAAGTCACATAGCCGAATGTAATCCGCAATGACACCAAAGTCTATACATCACGCATCCTCCACCCTTGGACTAACCCCATCCCCCCAGATACCCTCTCACAGACCTCCAAAATGGCGCCCGCTCCCCTCACCACCCCCCTCACCACGCTCCTGGGCATCAAGCACCCCATCATGCTGGCCGGCATGGACCAGGTCGCCGGTCCGCAGCTCGCCGCCGCAGTGTGCAACGCCGGAGGGTTCGGCACGCTGGGAGGAGCGCGGTACACGCCCAAGATGCTGCGGGAGATGATCGCGGAGCTGAAGGAGGAGCTGGTGGACAAGAACGCGCCGTTCGGGGTGGACTTGCTGTTGCCGCAGGTCGGAGGGAGTGCGAGGAAGACGAACGTACGTGGATGGTTTCCTCGATCCGGATCCGTGGGACGCGAGGGGATGAGGACTGCTTTGGGAATCATGTGCTGATGGGACCCAGTACGACTATACCAAAGGTAACCTTGGCGAACTGCTGGACATCGTCATCGAGAGCGGCGCGAAGCTGTTCGTTTCCGCCGTGGGCGTCGCGCCCACGTGGGCCATCGAGAAGCTGCATAAAGCCGGTGTTCTATAGTACGTGCTTGTCCTCCCCTCCCCCTCTCCTATCGATCTTACTAATACCCTCCACAGTATGGTCCGTCCTTTTCCCTCCCCGTTCTCCCCTCCTCCATCTGTACTAACTAACCCCCCTCAAGAACATGATCGGCCACCCCAAGCACGCGCACAAAGCCTGCCAGGCCGGCGCCGACCTCATCTGCGCCCAAGGCGGCGAAGCGGGCGGCCACACCGGCAACATCCCGACGTCCATCCTGATCCCCGCCTGCGCCGACATCGTCCGCAACTACACCTCCCCTTTGACCGGCAAACCCGTGACGCTCGTCGCAGCCGGCGGCGTCAACGACGGCCGCAGCGTCGCGTCGGCGCTGATGCTGGGCGCGGCGGGCGTGTGGGTGGGCACGCGGTTCATCCCGAGCGCGGAGAGCAAGGCGCCCGAGGAGATGAAGCGGCAGGTCGTTGACGCAGGCTACGATTCGTGGGTCGTGTCGACCATCTGGTCGGGCCGGCCGCTGCGCGCGCTGAGGAACCCGTACGTGAATGACTGGGAGGACAACAGGCAGGCGGAGATCAAGGAGTTGACGAGCCGGGGCAAGGTGCCGTTGGAGTATGAGCTGGATCGGCTGCACAGGGAGGGCAAGTTGACGGACAAGATTATGGACCAGGCGGCGCTGAGGCCGGTTGGGATTGTGGCGGGGAGCGTGAACAAGCCGGGTCAGACGGCGGCGGAGATTGTCAGGGAGATGGTGGACGAGGCGGTCGTGGCGCTGAACTCGGCGCAGAATTTCGTGAATGCGGCGGCGAAGTTGTAGAGGTGTGCCGGGATAGACGTAGCAATATCCCTTGGGACGGATAATGTATGTCCTATGTGCATTGGCGGTTGGAGATGAGAAATACGGATCCAGTGATTCGGGACGTGAGCATCGCTACTTGTATTTCGATATGGAGGTGCCTATAGATCTAGAATGTTGAAATATAAGACAATATCATACATATTCACAGCACATTACAATGATTGACGGATTCCGAAAAGTATAATTCCGACTAGAATGCGACGAACTCTCGTGCACTCCACGCACGACTTGCTTGGTATATATCATAACATCATGAACCCCAACCCCAATCCCCAACGCCCAAGAGCCCATTCCACGCATTCCCGCACCCACCACTCCACACCCATCCATGCATTTAGACCAAACAATCACCCCGTCAAGCTCTCACAATACCCCCTCCTATCGCCCTCCACATCCTCCCTCAACTCCGGATACTCCCCCGCAAAGTCCTCCCCTTCTATACTCCAACACCGCAAATCCCCATGGTACCGCTCGAACAGCGGGCTCGGCACGTACGCGCCCCTCCCCTCGTCGAAGAAGAAGGCGTCCTCGTACGCGAAGGGCCACGAGAAACGCAGGTTGTGGGAGTACATAATGCTGAGGGCGGTGTTGGTGAAGAGGGAGGGGTGCGTGTGGAGTAGGCGGGAGCGGAGCGTCGGCCAGGGGAAGAAGTCGAGGGCTATGGGGTGGGAGAGGTGGGATTGGGCGGTGCTGGGGGAGGGGGTTAGTTGGTTGGTTGGTTGGGGGTGGTGAGGTGAGGGGGTTGGTGGTGGGTTACGGTGCCTTACCTCGGGCGAAGCCATGCAGGCAGTGCTTCGAGCGTTGTCTTATTGGCGTTAAGATAGTACTGCGGATGTGTGTGAGTGAGGGCGCTCGGCCGAACAAGGGGGAGGGTGGACTAACTCTTAATAGCTTGTAACTTTTGCTGCAAGGGGGGAAGGCATGTTAGCACTGTTCGGTTCAGGTAGCACTTGTGAGGGGTTGAGGGGGATGCATGTACGCTGGCATCGAAGGACCGGCACACATCACGAGGGAGAGGAGGTGCAAAAGAGATGATGGAGATCAACGTACTACGCCGTAGCCAACCTCTCCATTCTTGGGAGGTGGCAGAAGAGGAACTGGTCGATCTCTTTTAGGATCTTGAGGGCGGGACTCTGCATCCACTCGTTAAACGTGTCCCAGCCCTGTTTGATGCCAACGTACAGCAGACCGGCTTCGATCTCTGCGTTGCGCATGGTGGTGGTGGCCATACCTGGTCGATAGGAGAAGACTTTCCCGAAGAGCTCGTTGCTCTTCTTCCAGATGGGACAGAGGGCTGTGGCGCCCGAAGTGGAGGAGGGAGGTGCGGTCGAGGTGCGAGGCGCATTGTCAATATGTAGGACGACGGGGGAAGGGCATCGCCAGGAGGGGCCGAAGATTTCTGTCATGAAAGGGGCGAAGGCAGCGGTGGTGGGGGAGTCAGGGCAAGCAACATCGTCGCTGTTGTCGGGGGAGTCGAGCAGAGGGCCGTGATGCTCCTCTGGGATCTCGAAGACGGGGTCGAGGTCCATGTTGAGTCCTAGATCGTGGCTCGTGGGGTGAGGGAGGCTGCTCATCGTCATGCCATCCAGATCCACATTGGCGGATGTGGTTGGCATGTGGTGGCCGAAGTTGATGGACTGAAAGTGGCTGGGGATGGGATCATTGACTACGGAGGTAGGGGTCGGTAGAGGAGGCTTTACATCCGTTGTTGTTGAGATGGAATTTGTGCGTTGCCTCGGAGAGCTCGATTGTTGGCCTATTGATTCCACGTAAGCCACGGCTCCTGTGCATGCTGATCGCGTCAAAGACTTCCTCACCTTCGCCGTGGGCATCTGGAGAACCGCCGTCTGATCTCGAAGCATTGGTATGGGCAGCATTACTGCTACTGGCATTGGCATTGCTTCTCCCAAAGATCTCGCAGCCCACAACACTCTTAACACTATCGATGACATCCCGCAACCTCTCGTTCTCCGCCCTCAGCGTGTCAATCTCGGACAGCAGACTCGCGGTCGCTCCATTCCGGTCCTGATCGCGCAGGATCTGGATCGTCTTCTCGAGCTCGGCGATGTGCGTCTTTGTCTTCTCTCTCAGGGAACGCTGGGCCTCACGGTCAATAGCTCTCTTCCGCTCCCGCCTCTCCTGCTCTCCCAAGCAGGACGCACGTCTCTTGCGCTTGACGACAGGCGCAATGGCCGCTGGAGGGGGAGCAGCATCACTGGCACGGCGGGTGACCATGATGGCTGACGGAGATGGATATGTAAAAATAGAAATCGCAAAAGTTTCGAAGGGGTGACGGGACGATCTGATCGTCTCGTGTAGAATAGAACGAGTAGGAGTTCACTGTTTCCTCATGCAGGGTGAGCAGCTGTGCAGCAATGGGGATAATCGCTCAACAAAGTCGAGTCAAGGTGAGGAAGAGGATGAAGCTCTTGGGTATGCACTTTCTAATAACCTCTTGCTTTCCCAAAGAAGGCTGCGACCGAGGGATCAGTTAACGTGGCGTCGCCTTCCCCCGGATATCAAAATGCGGGGGAGCGGGGTCTGAACTTTGGGGAAGCGAGATGTTCCTAACTGCATTTTGGTAGCTTGAACTGGGATGGTTAACGGTATTGGGACTCCGCTGGAGACAAGGTGGATCGGTGGCTGGGAAGTTGACTCGGGCAGTGGAGGGAGGATACGCGTTTGTTGGTGGTGGGGAGAGTCGTGGGCCGGCGATTCCTGGCATTTCTCGGAACTTCACCCACAGGGCGCGACGCCGGACCCTGGGGAAGGGATGGCCAAGCACTGTTAGCGGAATAACCGTTCGAGAAGGGTCCCGCAGAGTGTGGGGGATTGGGGATTGGGAATGGTGCGGAATGGCATTTTATTTCCGATTCATCCAGTCGATTTTGGGGCCCGGGGGAGCCTAGAGGAGGGGTGGCATTGACAGTATGCATGCCCAAGTGGATTTGTAAGAGATCTAGTCCCCCAGATCGGAGTAGTCTAATGCGGAATATACAGGTGAATCTACAGCTTGGAAGGCTTCCAGTTGGGCTTCCGCTTCTCCGCAAAAGCCATGAGCCCCTCCAATGCATTCTCCCCACTCTGGAGCGCTTCATTGTACCGTTCCAAGGTCAGCTGCGTGGCCCTCTCCACACTGCCATGCTCCAGCGAATCCTTGAGCGACGCCCTCGTCACAATGGCCGCGTCCGGGGAGATGTTGGCGATTCCACCTGCTAGCTTCAGGGCCTCCTCGAGCAACGTCTCCTGAGAGGAAGAAATGCGGTTGATGATGTTGAGCTCCTTGGCCCTCTGTGCGGTTATGGGCACGCCAGTCAATGCAATCTCACTTGCAACGGGCAGGCCTACGATGCGGACGAGTCTCGCCGGACCACCTGCGCCGGCGAAGATGCCGCGGAGGGCCTCTGGGAGCCCGAAAGTTGCGTTGGGCGACGCCACAACCATGTCGCTGTTGGCATCCGTTAGTGTCAAGTGGTTCCACAGCACCTCCATAATAGAGACAGAATAGCGAAACCGACGTCACCGACCCCATCACGGAAAGGTGGGGTCTGTGGAAATACGGGAATTCGGAGATCCGCGGGGGCAAAGGGGCATATATTCCTCAACAGGGGTCAGGGGGAGGTAGGGAGAAGGGGGGAGGGGAAGCGAGAGAAAGATAGATCCAATAGATCCGTAGAAAAACCAAAAGGACCGAACTCCAAAAGGAACCAAAAACAGATGACATGACGATGGGCGGAACAACGTACCAGCCAAGCACAATCTCGAATCCACCACCCAGGGCAAAGCCGTTGACGGCAGCAATAATGGGCTTCTTGCCCGCTCTCCTGCTGACGCCGCCAAATCCGCTCAGGGGGTGCCGCATCAAGGCCGAGCTCATCTTTACCTTGCCAGCCCTGATCTTGCCCAACTCAATGAGATCCTGACCCGCGCAGAAGGCCTTCTTTCCGGCGCCCGTGATGATGGCCACGCGCAGGTTGGGCTCGCGGTCGAACCAGTCAAAGACCTCGCCCATCTCGGTGTGGCCAGCGAAGGGGATGCTGTTCATCTGGCGCTCCCGGTTGATGGTGACCAGCAGAACGAAGGGAGCTGGGTAGCTGAGGATGACATGCTCCGTGGGCGGAGGAGTCGTCTGCGTCTTGAAACCGGACATGTCGTTGACGGTGAATTTGGACAAACGCTGCTGGGAGCTTAGGGCAAGGACGGTGAGCTCGGAAATGGGATGCGTATCTACTGAGATGCCTCTGCTTGGAGCGTTACTTACATGGCGTCTTCCTCGCCCGGGCTCAGTTCCCGCGAGTCTCCAGCGAGGACATGAGCCGAGGTAGGTTCCTGAATTCCTGGGAGAGCTCTCCTGCCCCGGATTTCCTGCTCCCAATCCGTGCGGGGGTTGCAGAGGCGGGATGCGGGGCAGGCACGCCAGGGCCGGACCTGGGTTAGCGTGCGTAGGGGGATGGCTCGGGCCGACTAGTCCTATTCCGTTCCCTTGGGATTGAGACGACAGAGACTCAGAGAGGCCTCCAGACTTGTAGTGTGTTGGAAAGGACGAGAGGGTGAGAGATGCTGGTGAAGCGCAACAGTCCATAACGCAACAAGGGGCCCATTTGGAATCGGCATATAGAAGTCTCAGAGACATGTCTTCGAGATATAGTCCGTATTATATATCTGCCTTAGATCTTCGCCCTCAACTTGGTACTATCCATCCTCTTCCCCTCATCATCCTGCTCCTCAACCCGCAAATCCGGAAACCTCGCCGGCATGATCCTCCTCGGCTCCGTCCCAGGCACTACACTGTACTTGCCAAACTCCTTCACCCCAACCGTCCTCAAGAAATCCTCATCCAGCTCCAGTTCCCCATTCACCATCTCCGTCGGCGCCGCCAACATCGCCAAGATGGCGTCCGAGAAGATCGTCGCCTTCCTCAAATCCTTCAGGTCGTCCTTGCTGAGCCTCTCCGTCGCCGCGGACTGAATCGCCGTCGCGGGCCAGATGCTCGTAATCGCCATGTCCCTCCTTCCCTCGCGCTGCCAGTCCATCGCCAACCCCTTCGTGAGCACGCTCATGCCGACTTTCCCCATCGCGTAGGCCGTCTTGCCTCGGAAGAAACGGCTATAGATGGGCGGACTGACGACAATGACCCTTCCCTTCCAATCCTGCTTCGCGAATTGCGGCAGCGCGGCTTGGATGGTAGCGTATAGCCCCTCCACATTGACGCGCTGCATCAGCTGGAAGCGCTTGAGCGGCGTCTTTTCCACGGATGCCCACCATATCGCTCCGGAGTTGTAGATGAGGACGTCGAGACGGCCGTAGCTGGAGACGGTTTGGGAGATCAGACGCTGGATGCTGTCCGGGTCGCGCGTGTCTACGGGGATGGCGGTGGCCTCGCCGCCGGCCTCGAGGATTTCGCGGCAGACGGTGCTGATGGTGGACTGGGGCGAGTTGGGGTCGGGAGGGAAGGGGTGGACGGCGGAGGCGTCAGATGTGCTTTTTGCGGAGACCACGACTGCATGGTCGTTAGACTGATTTGAGAATGAAGAGAATGGGGAGGAAATGGAAGTACCTGCGTAGCCGTTGTTTGCAAGATCAATGGCGACTTGCCGTCCAATGCCTCGTGACGCTCCTACAATAAGAGCTACTCGCTTCGTTGAAGGCGCCATGGTCTCGCGTCAGTGCTGCTTTGCGAAGATTGAACTCCCGAGATTGCCGTTATCCGCAAGATATGCGAAGTATACGAAGAAGCGGGGCTGTCAACTTCGTACGACCCTCGGACACTCTCATCATTGCAGAAAATCCGGAATTGTGAGGCAATGTGAAGCAGCGGAGGGCGTGGAGCGACGAAGCTGATTACTGATATGGATATTGCGGGCAGGTGAGCTTCCCCCAGAACCGTGAACCTCGGCTGCCAAGTCCGCTCATATGCACCCCGGATTCCCCCAACCTCTCCTCTATATATGTTTCGACAGGAGGAGCTAGTTTTTGTAATCATTGCGTGCTCGGAGAATTGCATTTGCTGACCGTCAAGATGGCGGGCAAGATTACTGCCTACATGGACTGCGGTGCGTGAACAGCCTATCCCCATCATCCACTCCAGGTGAGAGGGGACTGCTATCATTGGTCCAGGTAGCTAACGCCCCGTTTTCAGTGTCCCTATACTCGTGGTTTGCACTTCTCTCCCTCGAGAGGAATCGCCAGAAACTCGCGTCCCACAATGTGGAGCTGGAGTACGTCTAGTATCCTCCCTCGCACGAGCCCCTTTCCGACCATCCCATTCACCGTCCCATACCGCATGCTGCAACCATCCGCACGTGTCGTGCACGCTGCACCCTGCAATTCTAGCCACCTGCTCCTCACGCACGCCTTCCGCTTCCGCACGACGGCACTGACATGAAATAGTATAGTTCCCGTCTTCCTCGGCGGAATCAACGTTGGCAGCGGTACGACAGCTTCCATCCCCCGCCCCACAAGCCTGCTCCTAGAAGCAGAAACCTAACCATGGAGATTGTCAGGTAACAAGCCCCCGTGGACCTTGCCGGCCAAGGCCAAATACGGGAGGTACGAAGTGAAACGAGCCATGAAGCACTTCGGCACGCCCAAATTGAAGGTCCCGAAGAATTTCCCCATTCTCACCCTCCTGCCGCTGAGGGCGTTGATCTTTATCAAGGCGAACCGTCCCGATTCATATATCCCCACCTTCTTGGACTTGTTCAGCGCCATATGGGAGGAGAATCTGGATATCAGCAAGCCGGATCAACTCGCCCAGGTCCTGTCAAAGAGATATAGCGAAGCGGACGTTCGCGAGATCCTTGAGAAGGCAAACAGCGCCGAATTCAAGCAAGCGTTGAACGACAACACGAAAGAAGCCTTGGACAAGGGCGCTTTTGGGAATCCGTGGTTCATCGTCAAGAACTCCAAAGGCGAAGAGGAACCATTCTTCGGCAGCGACAGGTGAGTTGGTTTCCTCTGCGACAGGGCCGAGTGGGGTGAAGGTTGGAGATTGGTGGTGGGGGATGAAGGCCGTCAAACGGTTGCCTTCCCATGAAACATGAAGGACCTTGCTAACCAATCATGCGTCACAGGTTCCACCACATCTGGGACTTCTTGGAATTGCCGTGGAAGAACTTCGAGTTACTCCCCGGGCAGGCGAGACTGTGGAATTCGAAACTCTGAGTCGTCGAGTTGCGCGAAGTGCGCGAAGTGCGGGATCACATGTTGCAACTTGTACATAGACCGAATCATGAAGAGCTCTGTGGGATACCCCTCAGTTCCTGGCGATTCTCCTCACTTCTTTCTATCAAGCATCCAGCCCAGCAAATGACCACTCATCAGCCAGACAAGCGCCTATCAGATCTGAGGTCGATCGAAGAAGGCAAGCAGCGGCAATCACCGAAATGTCATGCATCTGGAGGAGGTTAACGCATGCACGCCCGCCGTTTCGTGATACGTTCGACGAGGTTGGCGACTCGTGGAACCGGCGGCACGGGAGCCGACGTCCCCATACTGGAAAGGCGCTGTCAGACCACATCCATCCGCCGCGGACCTCCTGGCGCCGTCGTCTAGGGTACTGAAGTCGGTGTGGTGCTTCTCCAACTGAGGCGGTGATGGCATGTCTCTCAAAGCAGATCTCTTTCGATGTAGTGCGGAAGTGATACGCCAGAGCCCGAAAATCGGGGACGTGTCCGCGGACAGCCACCCTTTTTGACTGGACAGAAGAATCCACGTGCCGGAACCCCATGAACAACATCTAGGCTCCAAATGGACATCTGACAGCATCGGCTGTATGCAAGCTGCCTAAAATTGACCGTGACGATTCCTGTCCATTCTGACACATGAAAGAAGGGGAAAGAGACCAGGGACAGAGCAGCCCACCGTGTGGGGTGTGCTCCTATACGATACGTGCAACGCGGTCGACAGCATAGAGGCCGGTAGGGCTGTCCCTCAACGCCTGGGACCCTTGTGAAGATCTTCTTTTTTTTCTCCGGCAGCGCTGCTAAGTCTGGTTTGGGCGCTGACATCTGATTGGCACGTCGAAAGAGCGGGAGTGGGCGTCTCTACGGTTTGCCATGCAGTTACCCGTTCGCATCTGCACGTCAGGCCAGAAAGAGAGCAAGCCCTGGAGCCCATGCCACTCGCATGCTCCATTCAGGTACGAAGGAAGAATCTTTCTTGATTTCGGGGGCTCACTCGCGAACAACGATAGGTCGATTCGCTGGGCGTGCAGCCATGCATCCCCGGGAAGTGGACCAGGACGCATACCACATCTCCGGCCTAGCCACGTTCGAGATCACGACTGTCACTGGGCTGCTGTACTGGCAGGCCATCATGTATGCCGCCAAATTAGTGTGGAATGTTGTGGGGTAGTGAGAATATGTCCATGCGCTGTGCCAGCCTCCCGTCCATCCAGCCTCCCAGGGCATGTACATGTAATGTATCATTGGAGAGATTTCGAATCTGGTACGGAAGGCTCGCATGCCTTCCGTAGCCGTTGTGGAGAGACATGAAGCCTCGAAATAGAAGGCTTTGCGTGTGGGGAGCGGCATCAGGCTGCACGATATAAGGACCATGTTCCGGGCGCTAGGCGTGCGAGGCGCACATTATTATGATGCTGTAAAGGCCAGGACGTCCATTGGACATCTGCACTTCTGCGGACTTGTACGTATTATTGCTGGATTCGTACCACGAGGCGCTTCGCTGATGGCCGCGTAGTATGTTTGCGCCTGTCCAGGCGACCCATTCCAGTCATTAGGCTTCCTAGCTTCTTCGATCTCATCGTGGCTTATCCGCAGGGTAAGAAGTCACTGAAGGCCGTGGGAAACTTGGGTACTGACAATGCATCTGGGAGAAGCAGCTAGTCCTGCTCGTCCTATAAGTCGGCTTCCACGCCCGCACCGCGGAAGTTGCCGAATATCCATTTATATCGACGCCCGATTCCGACATCTTCACAAGGAGACTTACCTAACGTCCTTCGAAAGTCGAATCAAAGTCGACGATAACTGCGGGAGTGGGCGTACAGCCAGGTCGGGGACAGTGGACGTCACTGGCGGGTGGCGGTGAATGGTCGACAACTATTGTCTTGTCCTATTATCGACCCATCGGCCCCACAATAGCCATTCGCCGACATTGAATAAGGAATCCGGCCGCCCTTCCAAGGCAGGGGTAATCGTAGGTGAAGTAAAGTCAGGCGGGGTCGTCCCTTGATAGGTCTTAAGCCCGCATGCCGCAGCGACACCGCCAAAACAACACGCGCCAACAGCCATTGCAATGGCCGAAATCGCCCAACACGACGCGGGGATTCTCCTACAAAGCGGAGATGGTTTCCAGGAAGTTCAGTTCCTCTTCGACAATTCCTCTTCGCTCCCACAACAGTACGACACGATCCATGTAGCTGCAGTCGCGACCGCCGATTCCTCTTCCCTGGTAAGTCACGCGGCGTGCAACCAAACGGCGTGCGCTGACCATATTGCAGAAAGCACCTACAGCTGAGAGCGTAGTGTACAGCCATAATAGCTACGACTGGAAGTCCCTGGTTGAGAACCAAACGCCTCTTCTGGTCCAACCCGCGGGCTATCATCCGCTCATTGTTGACAACAGCGACATCTCCAGTTGGGAAGGTGGACACGCAATCTCCTCAATGGCTTCCTCTCACCCAGAGCATCACGGTGTTGATCTCGGTGGCCTCCGCTATGGCTATAATCCCGGCAAAGACACCATGAGTGGTCCTCTCTGGCCGTCCCAGGTGGTGTCGTCACGTACGCTCTATCCACCGCCGCCTCCAGCGGATATCGAGCCCGATCTCACCTCTGGCTCACCAGCGAGCACTACGAGTTTCGATCCAGAGCCCGAGCAGCACCACCAGTATGCGAACACCAACTTCGGAAACTTCGTCACGAACAACGCCTGGTCCGCTGGGCAGCAGTATGTGACCTCGTCCCCGGCGTGCGGTGTTGCAGGGTTCGGTCTGGGATTCGCTCAGCCCTACCAGACAACCGCCGGCCTTGGGAATAACGTCAATGGCCTTCCTCTCTGGCACTACGGCGCAGGGTCCTCGTCCGCTGTCCAGGGCTTCAACCACTTGCACGTCGAAATGTCCCATCAAGTGCGCGATCGCAGCACGCATGACATGCACATGCCACTGCGTTCTCAGGCCATACTTCCGTATACGCAACATGTCACACATTCGGAGACTACTTGGGAGGAGTCCTCGAACAACGGCAGTGACAGCGGTGAAGAAGCGAGGAGCTCCAGCGCCGAGCAAGACGACCAACACACCGTACGGAAGCCATCAGCCTCACTTGCGGCATCTCTACAAAGGAAACGAGAAGACGAGATTCTTCTGGAGGGGAAACGTCTTGGCCTTACCTACAAGCAGATTCGAAAGCGGATGGGTACCAACGTGGCGGAGTCGACGCTGAGGGGACGGTACCGGGCGCTGATCAAGCCCCGGAGAGCGCGAGTTCGCAAGCCTGTATGGACCGACGTCGATGTAAGTGCCCTGACCCTTATAGCTCTTGTCGTTGACACTAATGTGTACAGATCATTCTACTCAAGCAAGTTGTGACCACGGAGCTCGAGCGAGACACCCGCGCATCGGTCACCAAAGAGCAGCGACTCGCGCGCATCTCCTGGAAGCGAGTTGCTGAGTACATTATTAATAACGGCGGCTCCTACCAGTTCGGCAATTCCACCTGCAAGAAGAAGTGGCTTGAGCTGGACGGTGAGGGGCTTGCCTGACGCAGACGAAGCTGCCGTGCCTTGGTTCGACGGTCGAGAGACTTGATTATGCCCTTGAACCGACCGCTTTGACCGATCTCGTCTCCACGACTCTGGTTCACACTGGTATTGATACGGGCCGGCCTGGGTTGTTCATGGATGTTTGCTTTCTACAGGTCTGGTTCTGGTCAACCTTGATCCCCGGCAGGTCCGACTTTGCGATTCAGCCTCTCACCCCGTTGGTCGTCTTCTGGATTTGCTGCCGAGCGAAGCCACGGTCATTTCCCAAAGGCCTCAACACTGCTTCCCCTGGTTATTCACTTTCCTTTTCAACACGAGGTCGATCTATCTTTGGGCTCGGATGTTTTGTACCATATTTTTGTACCATATACTCTGGTGGCATTTGAAGGGCCTTCATTATCTCTCTCAACATCGGGGGGGCGGGGGGGGGCAGCTTTTCTTTCCTTTCTTCTTCCGGCGTCCAAGAGGTGGCTAGACACAGCAATTGCAAGCCGCAAGGCACAGGTTGCTTCAGGGTGCATGACGAGGTTGCTCCAGGTTCAGATTCATGTTTCAGGTCAATGATTCCTTCCATTCCTTCTCGTCGCTGCAGGGGTGTCTGTGAAGGAGGTGAACGTGTGGTGGTGGAGAATGGACTTGTGCAGCGATTTGCATCACATAGTTATGAATAACATTATTGCTTGACCTGATTTCGAGTAACAACAGATATGCATTTGATCGATCGAATCGCCTTGAAATAACAGCGATGGAGAAGAACGAGGTAATGGAGTTAGAGATGGCTTCAGATGGGACCCGAGATCGACCTGTGGCTCAATATTGAACAGGAACAAGGTTACGAATGTGGTCCGTGCACCCCAAAATCTGGGGTTGAGAAACAACCACCAACCACCAACCATCCCGTCTACCAATCCACCAATCTCAAAATCGCCATCTCATGAGAAGAATGCTCCTCGAGCTCTCCAAATCTCTCCCGGCTTTGGTCGAGGCCAAGTTCAACGCCGCAAAGGCGAACTCGTCAATACTCTTCTCCCCTACCGAAGTAACAACGATTCGCACTTCCAGTGGCATCCCTGTAAGAATCCACGTGAATCCCTTCCGAAATACATAAGACAAGTTCCTCCATAACTAAACAACAGAGCACCATAGTTCCAGCTCCGATACTGTCCTTCCCTCGCCAAAAAGCCCACAGCCTCCAACCCGGCGCAAAAGACGGGCGGGGCACCGCAGAAGCGCGACCCCTTTGAGAATCCTCCTCCCGAATTACTCATTACGGAACTTCCCTCAGGGGCAACTGATGCTGCCAATGCCAAAGGAAACACGCACATCCTCGTGCTCAACAAATTCCCCATCATCCCCCTCCACTTCATCCTCGCCACCAAGGCCAACAAACCGCAGACGCATGCCCTGGAGCAGGACGATCTAGAAGTTGCGTATGCATGCCTGAAGGCTTGGGAGGAGGAGGGTTCGTCTTCATCATCCAGGAGACTGTTCGCCTTCTTCAACTCCGGCGAGCACAGCGGAGCCAGCCAACCGCATCGGCATCTGCAATTCCTGCCGGTCGAGAGCGTCCGGGCCGACGAGACGGCGCCGGGATGGGATCTACTACTCGATTCGATACTGGATAAGGGAGAACCCGTGGAGGGAGGTACGTACATGAACTTTCCAATATCAACCCATCTTATCCATTCACTTGCAATTGCAAGATCATGTGACTAACACTCCCTCCAAGTCCCTCCACCCCCGGAAAATGCACTAGAACTCATCCACCACCCCTCCCTCCCCTTCACGCACTTCGCACACCGCTTCCCCTCCTCTTCCTCCTCCCCCCACCCAACAGGCCCCTACCTCCTCCAAACCTACACCACCCTCCTCAAAACCGCCCAGATTGCCGTCCACGCCTTCACCACTTCCCACCCCACGTCCCTAACCCTCCACGACACCAGCAACGGCTCCCTACCCATCAGCTACAACCTCGCCCTGACGACCGCAGGCATGGCGATCCTCCCCCGCCGCGCCGAGGGCCAGACGCTGCTCCACGACGACGGGTCTGAGGCGGGCTTCGTGGCGCTGAACGGGACGGCGCTGGGGGGAACGCTGATGGTGAAGGGGCAGGCGGAGTGGGATGTGCTGAGGCGGCGGCCGGAGCGGTTGGATGGGATCTTGGAGGCGATTGGGATTCCCAGGGGCCTGGGGGAGGAGGGAGGCGAGAGCGAGAAGCCGAGGATTTGAGACGGCAGTGGCGTTGCGAGATCGATCGGTGGGCGGGATTGGGCGGGATACCCAGGGTCTGTTGCATACGAGCATGATAGGTGGTATGTACAGCATGTTGTATTGATTCCTCTCCGAGATCCTGATCGACAAACGGCACGCAATCCATACTTGGTGTCTTCCCATGGACCATGGTGCCTGGTGGCGATGCCGTCCACAGCCCTGCACAGAACCCTCCAATCGCACATCGAACCATCGAACACCCATAGATGTCCAAACAACCCTTCCTCCCTTCCTCCCGCCCGCAACACCCATCCGACCAAATTCGAACCTTACCACCAGACCATCACTCGAACACGTGACCCGACAATTCACCACCCGGCACCACATGCAGCCGCGCCCAAGTGCCAGCCAGCAACGACGAGACCACAACGACAGGCAGACAAATATACCGTGTACCCAGCCATGTCAGCCCTACCTTACGTACAGCACACAACGCAGCTGTCAACGCATCCCGCAATCCGTGTAACGCACAAACCCAGCATCGAGCGACCGCAGAGATCTCCAGGGCTGGCGCTTGTAACAGTGACCAGGTTTGGTCGCCGTCCACCCTCAGTAACCGCCTAGTCACCTGTCAACCAGGCGAATCTGCAAGGTACTCGACCTAGGCCGGACCCGCTCACAGCATGGATGCCTTTCAATCCTGCATCCCCATGTATTGGGCTCCATGGGTCACAATGTCACGCCCCACGCAGAATCTCCCATATCGAATTCATTAGGTGCATTAGACTACCTCATCCGCGTATAGACGCGATACATACTCCGCCTCCCATCCAACGCATGAGTGTGCATATCATCATATCCCGACATGCATCCAGCCATGCCCCATCTTTCTGACGTGATGAAGGCAAGGTCGTACAAATACATGAGAAAAGCGGAACCAAAAGACATCAGGTACCCAACATAAGGATCTCCCTACGTCCATGCCGCCGGGTATCTTCAAGGAAAAGAAGTAGAAGGGTTCACATCCTCACAGGCCTAAATTCTCCGCAAGCAGTGAGGAGAAAATAAAATAGACCAGATGCAGGAGAAATCGTGAATGGAAATTGGATAGGGGCGATCTGCGAAGGCTGCAAGGAGGCGAGACTACGGTCACCCCCTCGCACCCCGCATGAGCGCCCACGTTGCACACAGGATGCAGAGAAATATATGAACAGAGAGCAAAATTGGCCAGTATTTCCGGAACCGTCTCAAGACCGCAGCCCGTACGCCAGGCCCGTGCCCGTTACCTGTAATCCATGTGGTGAGGTGCATTGGCAAGATTCGTTATAGACTCCTCGCTTCGCTGCTGTTCGCGGCCCTGCTTGAGACCTTCGCGCAGCGGGATCTCGTCAATAGCGTCGAATTCCTGTGTGTCATTACCCGACCCTGTCAGGGTACGATCGCTGTCCTGGCGCCCCTGCATCTCGGCTCGTGCTCTGCAGTTCTTGCCCCCGGTTATAGGGCAATAGAGGCTCCGCCAGGCACGTTTGCATTCGGGCCACGTCGTGGACATGTAGACCATTGCGTTCCAGAAGCCTTGGAGAGGAAGGACGAGAGCCCCCATCAAATTGAGAGAAAACCGTGGGTGGCCCGGCTGGACGAACTGCTGAATGCGGTTGACGGTGGAAGGAACCCATACGACGAAGAGGGCGCTGAACATGAGGAAGGCAACCTTGAAGTAGGACCATGCAGCGTGGTTCTGTTCCATGGCGAGGTTACGATGGTGATTAGGATTGTGCGTGGCATTCTTCACTCCAGTAACGGCGGCCTTGTAGTGGGGGTTTGCGTCTAAATGACGATCGTTCGACAAGCCTGCGGCCGCAGAGGGCGATCGGTTCGAGATTTCCGCCTGAGGATGGGATGTGACGCGCTGCGCGGCGGCGGTTGTGGGGGGTGACTGTTGGATGCTGGAGAGGTTGCGTGTGCTGGAGAAGGAACTTCGCGAATCACTGCTACCCTTCTGATCTACGACGGTGGAAGCTGTTTCCGCCGAATCCGCCGTGTATTTTACGGAGATCTCTGTAGTGCGTTCGATAGCATTCATGGCAGTGAAAGGGTTCTCGATGGTGGTGGTCGTGTGGGGTCGAGCGGACGCGACACGTTTCCCACGGGTGAAGATATGGTAACCTGTGTAAATGTAGACAGCTATGGTGACGCTGAGGCAGCACCTGTGCCACGTTAGTTATGAAGTGATGTGGGCAAGCTTTTCACTTACCAGACAGGCACGTAGAAGAACGCAAGGCGCATCCACTCGACTCTCGGATGAATCCAGCACCACAGCTGGAAGTACAGGTCAGCGATGCCAATACAGAGTCGGGAGAGGGGCGTACCGTGGCAGGACCGAAGATAGGCTTATGCGTCGCCCTCTCGACGATGAGGTAGAGAAGGATGGGGAGGAAAGGGACGCCGTAGGCGAAACACAGATACCACTTCTCGAGCCTCCGAAGGTCGCGAGAGTTGAAATGGTGAAAGAAAACCAGCATGACGTTGGCAGCCATGCACAGGACCTGATGAGGTGAGCTTAGGACCAAAGTGCGGATAGACATTGAGCTTGACGTACCCAAAGCGAGTCCGCCAACATGAACCTAGGGGACGATCAGCTTGGCTCTGGTGCCCTCCAGGAGGGGGGTGATGTTGAGCTTACCATTGAATCACGATGGCCTGGAAAGTACACAAGGAAGGTCGACTCTCGGTGGCCGGTCGGACGGCGGCAGTAGCAATCAAGGTGCCAACGTTGGCGAGGACATTGCCGAAGGAAGCGTAAAAGACCAGCCTGTTGATGGGTTTGCGGAAGTAATGCCATTTGAGAAAGGTGACCATGATGAAGAGAGAGCCGATTATGGAGAGGACCGACATGGCTCGCTCGGAGATGGTGATGGCGTGCAATTGCTGCTCTGTCATTTTGCCAGGCATGGTGGGCGAGATGGAGGGGACTAGTCCTCTCTTGTATCGAGTTCCAGATAGGAGATTGGCAGGTGGAAATCCAAAGATGGGTATGGGTATTGGTATTGGGAGAGCTCGTGCTGCAACAAGGCCCGTATAGGTAGGAGAGTGGTACTAGTAGTACCTTAGCAGCACGGACCCTGGTAGGGCGGCTCTGGCAAAGCGAGAGGTGGCGGCTCCGGGTCGAAGACCAACGTGCTGCAGGCTTTGGATGTCGAGGAGGCACGATTTCTGCTCCTTGGGAGAGCAGCGGGCGAGGAATGCGTAGCGAGACGTGTGTTGGTTTGCCGCGCGTGGCACAAGATGGTGGACGGTTGCACGACGTGGTACAGACGGGACAGACCCAGAAGGGCAAGGGAACGGGCGGCGATGCAGCAAGCTCGGGCAAGGAGCCGTGGCGTGTTACGGTCGTCGTGTCTGTCGTGGGTCGGGGGACGGGTGCAACAGAGATGTGACAGGAGGTGTGGAGATGAAGCGGGTGGAGAAAGTGAAGACGACGAGTGAAGTGAAGAGTGAAGGGAATTAACCTTGGAGGTTGAGGCTCGCTTACGTATGCGACTGATGGAGGGAAGGAGCGGTGGGTGAGCGGGTGGGAGAGGGTGGGAGGTAAACAGAAGGTGCGACCGCCTACCACAGCAGTGCATCAATGGAGACAACAGCAGGGTTTACATATAGGTACGGCGGGGAGAGAAGGGATAGGTCCCAAGTCTAGACAGATATCACAGGATAAGGATGACCCGGGACCACTACTCAGGTATCGAACCCGGGCAGCCCTGGGGAGAGTCCATACTGGGTGGACGAACGAGCGACGCGCGCGAGTGATCGGGAGGGGGCAATTTCTGGCATGCTCGGCGGACGCTGGCCATGGATCTGGCTGGGGTTTAGGCTGGAACTGGGGCGGTTTGGCTGAGTTGCGCCGAGTGTTGCGTCGTTCTGGTCAGTAGTAGTTGAATACTAGTGCTCGTCTGAGGTCGCCGTCGACATGTCCCTACGGGAGGCGGGTCCGTGCACCACATACCCCGGTCCCTTCTAGATGTCCCTTTCAGGGATCCCCCAGTCACCTTCTTCTGTGCGATCTCTCTCTCTTCTCTCCCGCCTCCCTCCTCTCCAACCACCAAATCGAAGCCGACACCTTGTCCGCGCCTTAACACCGCCCACCCAGCGCCTCAATCACCTTGGTACTAGATTTGAGAGATTACAACCACCGCGGGTGCTCACATGTGGCTGAATTTACATACCGAGTACTGACTCTCCTCTTCTCGTCTGCGTTCCAATATGGTCGGTCCGATCGTGCTGTCTCCTATCATCCCTAGAAACCAGACAATTCCTCCCCATCGACGCTACCTAGGTATCAATTCGAGAAGTCGCCCCAGTCCAGAATCTGGAATTCTCCCGGCCCCAGGCCACACGCACTCCCAACACGTGCCCCCATTCCTCGAGTGACATCCAAGAGTGAGTCCCTCTCACCCATTTTGTCACGACTCAGAAGGAAATAATATAATGCAGCTCTGTGTGCCATCTCCACACAGACACTTGTGGTCTATGCAAGTCCGTTACTGCATCTGTTGCGACTGGCTACCCCCTTGCATCGTTTCACATGCCCCAGGCCCCAGCACTCTCTGAACCTCGAGGCGCTCTTTGCCCCACCCGGATCCTGCATCCTCGTGGCATCTCGTCATGTTGGCTCCGCTTCCATCATGGTAACGGTCGTCATTTGTTCACCTGTGCTGACAAAACGGCGTGATAAGGGTCCTCGTCCTGGGTGACGGTCCCTCAGCCCTCAGCTGGCTCTTGTCCAAACGCCCCTGTATCCACACCCACTGCACGCCGTGATCCCTGTCTCTCCCTCGTGGCTGTCCTGTCGATCCCCTATCGCTGGTAACTGGTTCCAGGACTGAGTACTGTCCCCTCTCCCGAACCGGCATCCCGCGGTCAAGGTGTCTGCCTGGGGCACCGCCAACTGAATAGGGCCTTTTCTCAATTGCGTCTTCTTTGCCTTCATACGCTCACCAGACCGATGAAGATGAGCTTGATTTATTTGCTCCTGAGCTGAGGCGTCCCGTACCTGGAACTTGGAAGTGGCATCATCTCGTTCGCGGGGTACATTAGCCATTCAGCTTAGGCGCGACTTGGCCCCAAACCTAGAGGTATTTAGCGCAGTGTCCCCGCTTCTTGGGGAAAAGCTACGGACACTTTTTTCTCCGCATCCGCTTGCCAGAAGTCTGGAATCCAAGTCCTGGGATCATCCCACACACGGTCCAGCGAGGCAGCTCGACCGGGAAATCGGTCCTAACCTCATAACCTCATCCTCCATAACCCCTCGACGCCTTTGCTGTGTGTACGCGTCCAGCAACATGCTATCGATAACGAGTCAACGAAACCACGTGGGCGTCTCGGCGCCATCCGCAGTGATCGTTACAACTCTGTCTGGCTGTCCGCACCGGCCTGCTGACTCGCTGGCAATTGCCGACTACCGAGCACTCCACCCTTCACACCTCAGTTCGCAGTGCGCACATGGAAAGGGCAGGATTCCCGAGTGCAGCTGTTCAGGCTCGATAATAGCCTCCTCCCTGCCGCGTTGCCATGGTTCCAGAAAACTCAATTGAACTCGAGGTCCAGGACCCCAGGGGGAGAAACAGTACACTGGATGCCAGAGCTCATCTTCTCCTGAATCCTCACTTACTCTGCTGTATAGGAGGACAATGTCAAATGATCCCAAGGTCCTCCTTTGTTTGCACGACCAATTTCGAACCAGGATCGAATCAGATTCTCAGCAATCAATGCAACTAACAAATTGCCAGAAACTGCAGGCTGCTGGATATGGGCATGGCGAAGTGGTGTTGCCATCCATTATTGCAATTGGTCGGAGCTGGGTCCATGGATTTCAGGTCAAGTCACGTGCAGATTCACATCGGCGTCAATCCATGGATCCCTGTTACCAGCCTAAGCGAAAGGACGGAGCCGAATCGCGTGGTCGAAAGTGGATCCCTGGTGGATCCCTGGTGGATCCCCGTGGAGCCCCAGGATCGCCAGGAGATCCCAGCGTTCCAACGTCTCCGGGGTTTGCACTGTCCAGCTCGCCTCCAAACCTTCGATTCCTCGGCACTCGGCAGCGTCGCAGGTGCCAGCATGCCAGATGGCAGCGCAAATCCCAGCTCCAGCAGGACTGGTGTGCGGGAGATCATCCCCTCCCAGCCATTCTTCGTTCCCCATACATAGGACCTCGCTGCTCTTCTGGTCCCTCTGAACACATCTTCTGCCCGGACCGATACTGCACTTGAGCCTGAGTCTGAGCCTGGAGCGGAATCCAGGTACAGCACCGTTCGAGAACGATCATGGACCGAACTCACACATGCAGCATTTATCCAGCTCCCACGGTTGAATCCCGACCTCAGGCCCCGATCCTGTTGCAGGTTGCAGGTTCTCGACCAGGCTCGAAGAAGGTTCGTTCGGTATGCCTTCTGGGCTCGGCATGATATTGAGTCCCGACTAGTCGTTGTGGCTTCACGGCCTTGAACCGATTCCCCACAGTCATTCGCCATTCATTGAGTGCCGCCACGTGCATGAGATGCATCTCGGAGCTCACTTGATGAGGTAGGAACGCCGGCGCTTGCTGCCTCATTCCACTTCGGACGTGCCATGGGCTCCCTTCCCTGAGATTCTAGCCGGTTATCATATCGATTCGGTTATGCGCTATCAGATTGCAACGTCGACCAAATGCGCCATCCAATACTTTTCTCTCCGAGCACACGGAGAGCCACCGACAGTGCTCAAGAAGGATCCCTTGATGTGCCCGTTTGTCGCGACGGATGGTGGATGCGGTAGCATCCAGCTCGGTTGACACCGTTTTTCCATGTGACGGTTACTCAGTCTTGCTGCAGATACTCGGTCGTCATCACAGACACCAGCCCTAGGAGATAGCGAGACCGAGGATTCGTCCATGAGGAACCCCTTTTCGTTCCCGTCGAGTCTAGATAGTCCCTCTTCGGCAATTCGAACGGGCCCTGGGACACCTCGATAGCTCTTGCGACATCCCTTCTTCTTCTTCTTCTTCTTGCACGATGACATGCAAGTGTAGCTGCATTCTCCGTGCAATCCAAGTCCGTGAACTGCATAAGGGTCCATGGGGTAGAGGCCTCGAGGAAGGGGGTGCATCACTGACCAGAACTCCACAAGACATCGACTCCTAGATCCAATCAGTCGTGCTTATGGCCACAGTGAGCATCATAGATAGTCACTCCAACGTCTGTCGCATCATAGTCGGAATGGGACGAAGAACTAGGGTCAAGTGTACGGTGGAATCACAACGACACCCTATGATTAACGAATTAGCAGTGCTATATCATCGACGTAAAGAGGTAGAACCCATTCCCCTTTCGAAACAGACACGTTGTACGGCAACAATGCGATACCACTCAAATCCGATCTGGTAGGAAGAGATCGTGAGACCCAGAGATCCAACTCTGCATAGAATCCAACCGGCGCCATGATCCTCTTCATGCTGCCTCCCTTCGTTGCTTCCCGCTGATCAAATACACATTCGCCCTCACCTCCAGCAGCGGATCCGCACTCGGTTCCACCCCGTCCACTCTTGGAACCGGATCGAAAATCGCCCTCTTCTGCCCCTTCAAGCTCTCCTCCTCTTCCACGGCCTTCTCGATCTTGATCCGTCCCAGCTCCACAATCGTCCTCTCCTCCGGCCATACCACCGTGGCATTATCAATCACATCCCCCTCCTCTGCAACCTGCGCCTGCAGGATCAACTCCACCGGCCCAATTGTCTCCAATCGGCTCGGCAGCTCCGCAAACAGGTAGTCCTTGTCCTTCTGCTTCAAGTCCTCCTCGGAAAGATGCTTCAGCTCCCCCGACGCAGGGAGGACGCGATACCTCACGGCAGTCTTCTTTCCCGCGGAATCAACCAGGTAGAAGGCATTGACGCCAAAGTACTTCTCCGTCACGAAGCTCGCGGGACTGGGTTTCGGCGCCTGCAGGAACCGGACGGTCTCCGGGTGGGCGCCTAGGAACGCATCGACGGCGGCCTTGTCGCCGCTGGTCACGGCCTTCAGGAAGTCGAGGAACTCGGCGCCCGTGCGAGTCGGGAAGGACGGCGTCGAGTGCAGGATGATGTCGGTGTGGTGGCGGTGGCCATTGGGGAGGTTGGGCAGGTGGAAGCGCAGGGCGAGGCCGCGAGGGTTGGCGGTGGGCTCGGTGTCTGGGATGGTCGGGATTCCCGTCGAGGAGGAGAAGCGCAGCGTGATCGGGGTCGAGGGCGCGGTGAAGTGCGGGGCTTTGGAGAGCGACGAGGCGGACGGCGTGGGCGTGAAGGTACCGGTGTAGAGACGGCCGCGGGCATGCGCTGTATTTTGTGTGGTCAGTACAATAGGGATGTAGGGAGCTGAGACGTCATCGGGTGAAGGGACGCTAAGGCGGTACAGGGTCGGTTCGGAGGAAAGGAAAGGAAAACAGCACCTTGATAAGGGTCGCCGGAGAACAATCAATTCTCGGTTATGCAGCCTTAAAGAGAATGATGGGAAAGATGCGTCTGGGAAGTCGAAATGGATCGGAATTCAACACTTACCAGGACGGAACTGCGATGGTCCGCCAGCGGCACCCTGAAGCGCGCCGACGAGGCCCTTGCTGGTCTCCAGCACCTGAACGTCTTCGGACAGAGGCATGGTGGTTCAATTGCCGGAGTTAAATTCGGTCTGGTGTTCAAGGAGCTGGAGAATAGGTCCAGGTATGTCCCGATTGCTTCGTGGAGAGCTGATGTTGCGGCGACGTTGAATCGGATGGTGAGTTGTAACGAAAAGATGAGACCCAACTACCCGGTAGCAACCACGCCCATATATACCTCCAGCGACCATTACCTTATAATCCCATTGCTTCCAGCCCGTTCAGCCTCCAAACTATTACTAAACACAGCGTTTCTTTATCGCAATGCATGCACCCCTTCTGTGTGGAATTCGGACCCCACAGCACGCAAGGCTATACGCAAGGCCGCCAGGGCTCTGGACTGGGATCTATCCTCAGATCCTAGAGCTCCGGGCTCCCAACCAGAGGGCATCCTGCAGGGATCAAGCTTCTTGCTAATGCTGCCTGCGTGGGTGTACAAAGCAATGGTTGCACAGGACCCCGCCGTTCCGCGCTGAGAGGTACGGATGCGGATGCGGTGTGCTTACTCACCGTACCCTTTTTGCCGTGATCTGTCTATGGGCCCGGGGACAAAGCCGGGTGGTCCCAATTGCAATCCCGCCGGGCCTGGCAAGAGAGATTCCAGCGCTTCTTCATGGATTGCAAGTTCTTCTGTGTCTATGAGAGCTGCCCCAGTCTTTGCAAGACTAATCGAACCCTTCTCGGAACACCATTCGATCGATGAAGTAACGTCATACATATTATGATGATGATTTGGAATTCCCCCAATTCCAAATGCAGGGACTCTGGACTACCGGCGGGTACAGTACTAGACGCGCTTCGCTAGCACGTCATAGATACCCAAACCCCGCCGTTCTGATTGGTCCAGCGGAGTACCTTGATGGGCGTGGTGGGGTGTGTAGTGCTTACATACCTGCTGCGCGACGGGTCTGACGGGCGATTAGTCAGGTGGTGGTGGGATGGGGTAAGCTTGCGTGATGGTTGCGATCGATAGCTAGATACTTGGTCTCAAGTTTGGGGGGTAAGTAGGCGAGGGAAGGTGTGGAGATGGGGTCTAGGGCGATTGTGTGGGAGATCTATGGATTAGGGTTGTGAGTGTGCGTGGTCTGGGAGTCCGAGTTGGGAAGGAGAGGGTGTCAGCGATCTGCTGGTGTGGGTACGGAGCTACGGATAAGTGTGGAAGTTGGAAATAGGAGGTGTATGCGGTGGGAATATGAAATTATTTTCATGATTTTAGTTATGGAAGATGGGGTTCAAGTGAACGGCAAGGCCGCCTTTGCAAGGTAGACAAAGCACGAATTGACTTGAAGAGGGAAAATCGCGGCGAGGGATCCGACGTTTCCTTGGGAAATCCAAGTCGGATATATAGAAAACTACTCAGATATGATGTATATCTGCTTCGACAGTCTCTCTCTCTACATGCCCTCAAGGTTGACGAAGTCCGACATATCGAATTCACCATCAGCATCATCGCCAACCCGCTCCAGGTTGACAATAACGCCCATTTTCCTCCCGCTCGTCTCGGAATTGTGGTGCATCAGTTCGGGCAAAACGAACTCCCCAAATAACTCGGTAGAGTTGAGGTCAAGGTTTTCACTCATTGTCCAATCCAAATCCCATTCCGGAAGATTTTGTCCCGCATCCCCGCCGACCGCATCGATTCCAAGGACAGGAGTGTCCAGGTTTTCGTTGGCCGTATCGGTATCGAGTGCAGAAGTGTCCGGGTTTTCCAGAATGAATCCCACACTCCCGGCTCCGAGGCTGGAATATTCGAGTTCCGATTCCTGCGACGTAGTGACTCCCGTAGTTCCATCCACTGCTGAAGCATCTCGCATTTCCCGCTGATTCTGGGGCGCGCCGCCCACCAGATCGATGACGTGAATACGGGCGTCATGGGTCCCAAGGTTCGCCAAAGATACGCCGGTGTTACCTCGATCGACGGGGAGACATTGCGATCCGTGCCAGCTGCAGATGGATTGCGCGATATCGTTGTTCACAGTCAGCGCCAAATTTCCAGGTAGAGACGCATCGTGGTACCAGTTAGGTAGGTTCTGTGCCGGTTCAGCGCTGTCCGGGTTGGTACCGTGCATGGGCGCGGTTAGGTTTGCCCAAGAGTGGAGTGTGGACTGATTAGTATCGCCTGGTGCGGGCCAGGGGCTGAGTGCACTCCAGTGGACGCCAGGAACGTCGAGTACATTCGTTGCTGTATCCAAGCTGGTCATGGGCATGTAACAGCTCAGAGCAGGCCCACTGTGATGTGTAGACCAATCAATCTCGGAAATTGAAGGAAGCTCTGTTGCTGGAGGCGGAATGCCGGAGGGTTCAACGGTGCCCACCAACGTTGGTTGGGTCAGATGCGTTGCTGGGAGAGCGGTGATGCGAGATGGCTCCTCTACACTTTCAGTGATGCTTGTGTGTTCCGATAAGAGGGTATTTCTGAAGGGAGTATTGTGCGAATCTCTGTCATAGTTGGCGGTTTCATTTGGTAGAGCACTGCTGCCGTTGTGAATATCCGTTTCTCTGTACTCCATGCCACCGAATGCGTCGTAGAAACCTTGAGTTGGCCCATTGTTGAGCGAAGCATCACGAATAGCCGTTCTATCCATATCTCTTCCTCCCTCATCCAGAGAGCTATTGAAGGAGCCAGGCATTTCTATCTTCGTAACATCTATTAAACCTGTTAATCCGATACTCTTCTCGAATATGTCGTCCAGAGTGGCAAAATCGACAGTGAGTGCACTCCCGATGGTCTCGCGTCCAAGGTCTCGCGCCCAAGGCTTCGCTCAAGGTCCATTGCCGTTGCATCTTGAAGTGCATCGTCTGCATCTGTGACCTCTGGGACGGCACTGAAAATTCCAATGGGTTTTAAGAAGTCCTGCTCCCATTCCGTCAAGTCAAGGTTTCAAGAATCCGAGTGAAAAGGCCTCTGGACACATGTAATATCCAATATACTGGATGACGATCATCGCCAGAACGGAGCCAAGGACTGAACCATTTGGATCCTCGAGTATGCCTCAGATATGTGGTCCTAGAATCCGGGATATTTGCTTCGGTACCGGAATGCTATCTGGCGTCGGCCTCTCGTACTCGAAACTCGCTTCCCTCGCTGCGGTTCGTGTTTTCCTGGCTCTGGAAGGCCTTCAAAGATGTGGAGAAGGGATGGATCTCTGGGGTAAAAAGTCCAAAGTATTGTAGAATCCCATCAGAGGCTTTCGTCAAAAGAAAGAAATCGAGTGCACATGTTTGCAACATGTTGCGTTCTTACGAGGTCATGCTTTTAACGCTGCCCCACTGATAGGAAACACGCAACAAAGCAAACATCCGGTCCTCAAACTGCCAAAGCGAAGACTGAACCTTCGGGATCATCCATATGTTCCCGACGCTAGGCGACCCCATCCATACTTTTACAACGCTTTCATCCGGATAGCGACGGATCGATGACTTTGATGTCGGTAATGAGTGTGATGTGCAAACCGAACAAAAAAGAAAGAGCATCCAGTTGAGTAAAGGTCCTGCGCGATGCTTCTTGCTCTTGATTAGTAACAGGAGGTCCTGTGAGATCGATTTCACGTTTACATTCCATGTTGGAAGTCACGGCAAGTCATCTGCAGACGTCAAGCACACCCAGAGTAACCGCACGATGTTTCTGTCATATCTCGAAGTTAATGGGCCTCAGTAAATCGTCAAGCAACGGAAATATATCGTTTGTTGCGTCATATCCGATGTGCAGAGGTTCTCCTTTCTAGGGTTCAAGGTGCAAAACGCCCTGTTCGTCAGACGAAGTAGTGGACCTTTCCTTTCTGACAACCTGGGTTGAATCAGTGAGAATAATGACGTCCTCATGTGTATTCGACAAGCTGTATGTAGAGTGATGTTCCGAAGATAATGAAGTCCTGGTGTGTATTTAGTTGTATTCGAAAAGCTGTATGAAGAGTTAATATTCCGAGGATAATGACGTCCTAGTGTGTATTTAGTTGTAACCCAAAAGCTGTTAGCTGTATAATGAGCAATGTTCCAAGGATAATACCGCCCTGGTGTGTATTTGGTTGTATTTGGAAAGCTGTATGAAGAGTAATATTCCGAGGATAACGAAGTCCTGGTGTCTATTTGGTTGTATTCCAAAAGTTGTATAAGGAATGTAATTTTCCGTACCTGGGAGCTGATTACGATTGGAAAAAGTATATCTTATGCACTCCATCCACTGCAGCGCCCGTGTCCCCGCAGCTGCATTAGCAGCCTCGAAGCAAGCCTTACAGGGATGGCCACCAGAGCACTTTTACAAGACATTAGTACACGATATAGATTCTACACATGGTTTATCACAGCTCACAGCGACTTTGCGAATCCTGCACCGTAGGCAGGCACCTTGCTTTCTAATCTCGGCCACTTCGCGCTTCCTGGCTTCCGAGAAAGCAGCGCGTCTGCGAGGCTTCACTTCTTCGCCGTTCAGAGTGAAACACATGTATCCGGGGAGTTGTGTCGTCGGTAATTTTGGGTTGAGCTGGGCGCGGCGTTTCTTAGAACAGCCGCCATGTCGGGCTCTCACAACGATAGCTTGTGAACCGACGAAGTGTTGGGGCATTTGAGGTAGAGGGGATGGAAACTTTCACTCTTGGAAGGAATGAACTGCAGAAAGAGATGTATTCGGAGAGGGATAAAACACAGGTATTTGTATGCTGAATGACGCCGGGAAGCTGCACTTCTGATTGGCGTCTCCACAGGCTGAAGGCTGAGCTCTACCGCACCCCGATTTGGCTACCGCGTGTCACCGAAAGAGATACCGCACCTGCCAGCATGGAGAGATGGTCCTTCAGCCGCATTAATATAAGCCACAGACAGCGCTCATCCTCTGTACGATGTAATCGAACGCAACGCTTTCGTGCGTTCTCCCTTGCTACCCCCTCCCGGGTCCCACCGAACCAGCAAGCAGTAAGCAGATTCTTTGATAACCCGACTGTCTCAGCTGCGCTAGGAAACACAGGTAATAGTTCCTGGCAATCATAAAGCAAGGTATAATACCCAAATTCCATAGATAATCGACCAATCCTTTCCCCCTTATCTTCTCTGGTCTGTTCCTGTTCAACGGGCTTCACTCATGGTCTGCTGTTGCAAGGAAGAAAGGACCTGGTCCCAACATACATACCAGGGCAGCATACGGAAGGAGATGAAGCTGGTGGGATTAGAGACAAAACTGCCCAATTGGAATTAATTTCACGGTCGGGAGAATCACCCCAACCAACCTGCCTTCGGAGTACATATTCCTGTTCAAAACACGCTAAATTGTCCTGTTCTACCATTAAGCACTGCAAATAGCTAGGAATTCAAGAACTCCCGCCACGGCGCTCCACAAATGCAGCTGCTACATCCTCGTATCGAATCTCCCTTCACACGTTGTCACTGCATTCAGTCCATCCAGCTCAGTGTCCCTTCACAAGCATCAGCCACTCACAACCATCCCGCCGAACATCAATACCGGAAGAGACCCGAAATCGTACGCACATGTGTAGATAATGACAGAATCCTATAACGGTCGAGAACATCCTGGAATAACACGGTACCAGTATTACCATTCCAGCCCACAAGAACTACTACAAGACCCAAGAACCCACAGCCTAGCCCAGCACATTGATGATTCAAGCCCGGAAAACCCAACCAAGTCCCCCATTCTCCCTCCCAAGACCCCCTTCCCAGCCAGCCCTTAGCCTCCCAATCCCCCTCCAGCCGTCCCATCCGGCCAAGAACCCAGGGACGGACCCTGCTGCTGAGTGAAATAGCCCCAGTGATCCCACTCGAAATTCACCAATTCCGGGTCCATCTCCATCTGTAAGATCTGCTGCGCCAAATCATGTCCCGAGGAAATCTGCAGGATCGGAGAGTGTTGGAGAAAAGCCAGCTGAGAAGAGTCCAGCGGGAAGGAACTCGGTTGAGAGGGGAGAAGCGGTTGCGAGAGTTCACGCTGAGGATCGTCCTGCTAAGAAGAGTACACTTGCAAGAACTCCAGCTGAGAAGCCGACGAGGAAACCGGTCCTCCATATGCCTGATCTACGGTCTGGTCTGAAGGCATGAACGATGGGACTGGCGCGTTCAAAATCGGGACCACGTTCACTCCTCCGTTGAAAAGTCCCTGCGCCTTCTCCTGATCTTTGCTCGTCACGGGATAGCCTCGTTGGTCCTGTGGATGCTGCCACGGATTTTGCAGCATCGGCTCTTGCATCCCCCATGGCGAAGGCCGGAAAAGACCATCTGGACCTAAATGGCCGAAAACTGGCGGTTGAGCGAGGGGCCCATGGCTTACGAGATACCCGGGCTGATGGCCAAGGGGCATATTCCCATATGAATTGTTCGCATACTGATGAACCTGCGGAAGAGCAGGACCTGAATCATGGCAAGTGTGTTCGATTATCGCCTGGCTCCCAGCGAGGTGCTGTTCAAGGCCGTTTTGAGACATTGGTGGGGGGACCTGTTGTATTGCCTGGTATTGCTGTGCAAATGGATTGCCGACGCCCTGCTCTTCACCTTGCAGTTGCAATGTCTGCGGCCCTGTACGCGAAACTAGGCTGCAATCCGTGTGCAGCGGTTGCTGCTGCTTAGGTATCTGCTGTTGCCCTATCTGTAAACCCAAATGCCCAATATCCTGGCTCAGATATGCCTGCAACGGCTGATGTAGCAGCCATGGTCCCGTTTGGTCCGTCCCCAAATCCAGATTATTCCCTACCCCCTCCTGCACCTGCGCAAACCCACCAGAAGCGCGACTGGCGATATATCCATTCTGTATCGCAGCCCCCTGCGAAACTTGCGGAGCATCCTAATACCCCTGGGGCACTTGTCCATGTCCGTACACCCCCATCGGTTGCTGCTGACCCATCCCGACGGGCGGCATACCCATCTGCTCACCCCTGGCAGCCGCCATTGCCCTCTTCTGCGCCTGGTCTTGCTGGAAAAGCGGAAGGTCATGGAACCAGGCATGTTCCAGGGCCTGCTGAGCCGTTATACGATGCTCGGGACGAAGCTGCAGCATCCGTGCTAATAGATCGTGGCCGGTTGCGTCGATCTGCGGGAGGATGAGACGAAGGTCCTGGGTAGAATACACCGTGAAGTTGGGTTTGTATTCGGGGAATTGGGAAATGCCCGGCCACGAGCGCTCGGAGGGGGTACCCATGAGGCGGAAGATCTTCTGGAGCTGATCTTCGTTGGTGTTGCCCGCGAAGAGAGGTCGGCCCGTGAACATCTCTGCCATGATGCAGCCCGCGGACCATATATCGATGCTGGTGTTGTAGGTGCGGCTTCCGAGGAGGACGTCGGGGGCGCGGTACCACAAGGTGACGACTTCGTTGGAGAAGGTGTTGACGGGGATGCCGAAGGCGCGGGCGAGGCCGAAATCGGCGAGTTTCAACTGTCCACGGGTATTGATGAGGAGGTTCTGGGGTTTCAGATCGCGATGTAGGACGCGGTTTTCGTGGCAGAAGGCAATGCCACGAAGAAGTTGGTACATGAAGGATTTGATGGTGGGCGGGTCGAGGGCGGAGTGGTCGCCGTGGGCGTCCATGTAGCGTTTGAGGTCCTTGTCCATGTATTCAAAGACGAGCATGAGTTTGTTCTCTGTGTGGATGACGTCGTGGAGGAGGACGATGTTTTCGTGCTTGAGTTCCTTCATAAGGGAAATCTCGCGAATGGCTGTTGAAGGTGTCCCTTCTTCGCTGTCGAGGTGGATCTCTTTCAGGGCGACGAGCTCCTTGGTCTCTCGGTTTACGCCTTTGTACACCTGGCAGGGAAAAGCAGGGTCAGCACTTGAGGGATTTGGAGAGGAATCGACTGCTCGGGCTCATCCTTACCGTCGCGTAGGTACCCTCGCCCAACTTCTCCAGCTGCTTGAAGGAGCTGGGATGCCGCCGTGAATCCATGGTAGGCACGACGGGTATGATCTGGTTCTGTGTTTCGCTGAGGTTGCGGACGCTGATGGAGGAGTCGGTGCGATTCGCCACGGACAGCGTACCGGCGTGGGTGGGGTGTAGCCTGGTTGGCGGGGGGCGTGTGGTGTAACGTTGGTCCCAAAGGATATCACCGGCAGTGGTGAGCTGGCTGGCGATTTCGAGCTGTGAGGGCAGTGCAGTTGGCAGATGGAGAGGCGGCGTCGCGGAGCGAGAGTGCTCGGCGGGGAGAGTAAGTGGTTGGGCCGTTTTGGGCGATGGGAGTGAGGGGTCTAGGGAACGTCTTCCCTGATGATTGCGCGGGAGGGTCGGCCCTTATGTAGGTGGGTGGGAAGTAGTGGCTGTGGGTAGAAATGGAAAAAAAAATTGTACTGTGTACAGGCGCCTGTAGTCGGAGTAACGAGAGAGTGCGTGTGGCTCAAGCGCAATGTGTGTGGTGGGGAGAAAGCTCGGAGAGCGCTGGAGAGGTGGAGGAGGTCAACTGGTCAGGGTCAAGGATGTTGGCGCCTGACTTCGCGCCTCGCACGCTCCACCTGGGGAAGAGTCTCCGTTCTGGATAACGGTAAGCAGGCGCCCGCGGCGTGTTCTATTTCGGGGAGGCGCTGTCTGATGTCTGTTGCTTTGTGGTTTGCGTATGCGGAACTGGCAGTGATGGCTACTGAAAGATGAGTGGCTCCCTACTGTGTACTTATGCTCATAGGTATGGCCGGGGTGCAAAAGTGTGAATGAAAGTGCTGGCCACATCAAACATATCTATCAGTATGTCGAATATTTTCCCAATGCATAAAAACAAATCCAGAATATGTAATTATACAGATTGAGTGCTTCGATGCTTCAAATGTACATGGACTGTGAGTACCAAACGGTTCTCACGTGACTCGTACCCAGCGGGCCGAGGCGCAGGGATCAATCGTCGTCCGAAGTTCAGCCGAGACGGCGGCTTGGTGGCCGGGGTGGCTTCGTCACAGCTAGAAGCTCCCGCGATCACCACACCTACACTCTCCTCTGACACCACTCTCTCCACGTCTACACTCCACTGCTCGACGCTCCCTGAGCTCAGAAATGCGAACCAGCTCCCGGCACCCTACTCCGCATCTTCCGAACCAGCCTGACTGAGCTTGAATTGCCACTTGCAGTCCCCCCCCGGCTGCTCCGCATCCGGTGGCACTGGACCATACGCCTCCTCCATAGCTGCTGTTGCGCTTCGAAGCTTGTAGGAGCCCACCACTACCATTTCTAACTGTTCCCTTCCATACTCACCACTACGATCATGAGCTCTAAAATCCAGAACACCGTCTATGACCGCCTTGTCAAGCGAGAGATCGGTGACCCCACCAGGTATGCCTCGATTCCCGGCATATATGGCGACCGGAGATGGATCCGAGATATGGACATTGTCAACGAGCTCGGAGGCCACCACGGCTGTGTCAATGCTCTCTGGTGAGTGCTTCCCCCTACCCTAAGCAAACCTTCATGCCCATGTCCAGTAGCTGACCCCGCCTGCAGTTGGTCGAAATCTGGCCGTTTGCTTGCCTCAGGCTCTGATGACCATAGGATCAACATACACGCCTACAATCCAGACTCCACCACCGATCAGTTCAGTCTGACTGCCTCCATCCTGACCGGCCACCGAACAAACATCTTTTCCGTAAAGTTCATGCCCTACTCCAACGACAGGACCATCGTATCCGCCACCGATGATGTGCGCATCTTCGATATCGAACGCACCGGTACTTCGCTTTACACCGGTTTGGATACCCCAGCCCAGTCTACCTGGCGGAATGGGGGTGGCCAGGCCATGTTGGATGGGCTTACCTTGACCGAAGGGGATACCAATGCGAAGGCATTCCGATGCCACACCGATACCGTCAAGCGCATAGTGACCGAAGACAACCCTTTCTACTTCCTCACGTGTTCCGAGGATGGCGACGTGCGGCAATGGGATGTCCGACAGCCGTCCAAAACCTACCCGCCAGCCAGGACTGCGGATTTGCCGCGATGGGCGACCGATGCCGATGCAGCGGACCAAGTCCCACCTCCTCTTATCTCGTACAGCCGTTATAACCTCGACCTCAACACGATTTCATGTTCCCCTTCACAGCCCCACTACATCGCCCTTGGTGGCGCGCATCTTCACTGCTTCCTTCACGACCGACGCATGATTGGACGAGACAAGCTTCGAGAGCGTGGCGGCAAACTACCCAGCCTGGCCAACTGGACTGGCCCCGACGATGTCGCCCTTGGCGAAGCGACCCAATGTGTGAAGAAGTTTGCGCCCAATGGTAAGAAACGTATGACCGGCAAGGACAACGGCCATATCACGGCATGCAAGATTAGCGATGCTAATCCAAACGAGTTGATCGTCAGCTGGTCGGGAGATTGGATTTACGGTTTCGATATCCTGCGCAGCCCGGATGCCGCCGAGCAGATTCCCTCATCCAAGGTCTCAGAAGGCAATGAGGGCTCCCGAGTAAAAGATAGGAGTCGAAAACGCAAGCGAGCCAGATCGGGCGTATCTTCCGCCGATAGAACCGCTTCTCGGCAGCGCACCCGCAGCCCTGACCCTTCGGCTTCAGGTTCGCATGACGAGTTGGCGCTCAGAGTCAATTACTCCAACGGGCAAAGCGAAGAATTCCGCATTGAGCCTCCACGGAGACGCATGTCAGAAGCTGAAGTAGCTGCCCTCCGTGAGACTGACCATTATCGCATCGCTCAAACCACCATCAATATCCAGGAGCAGATGTTCTGCCTCCCTGGCGACGTATCTGCTGGTGCCAGGGACTTGCCCGACACTTATACACCACAATTCACCTCCGCACTCAGCTACGCAGCCTCCATTCTCCCAGACATCGATGAAGTTGCCAGGACATGGGGTTACCCAATGGATCCCAGTCAGGTCGATGTAGCACTGCAAAATCACCTTCGGGACCTTCGCGCGGCTACCCGTCGATTCGTCCAAGCAGCTGGCATCCTGGCCCGGGTCCTTGGAGGCCAGCTCCGAACCGGAAGCGGCTCCGACACCGTCATATCCCGTTACTTTGCAGTCATCCAACCTGCACCAAATGAACGACCGTTACCCCGACATGAGCAGTTTGCATACGACTTCCTCAAAGCAATACTGCTTTGGCTTGATAGTGGCTTGGGAGCCATCGTAGAAGGCTTCTCCAGCGCGGGTGGCGGTCGCCGCTTCCCCATTCCACCCCTCTCGGATACTGATTGCATTGACGACTTCCTTATCCCTTATCTGCTCGAACTGGCAAGCGACGATCCTATTGTAGACGTCGATGCATCAAAGTTCGAGACCGACGCGACGCGTATTCTTCACAGTACCGAAAAAGGCGCGGTCATCACGTTCGCCAGGGCCCTCAAAGCACCTTTTGCTGATTTGACTGGTGCTGTCGTGCCTGCTTCTGGATCCTCCCCGTCCAACCACGCGGTCCAGGATCGTAAGGCGGCAATCAAAACTTGGGCATTCAAGGTTGCACGAGGTGTCTTGTGGAATGCTGCTCGAGATATCCGTTTCGCGGCCGTCGACCGCGCCTTTGGTGGCATGGGCCGTGCCGATGCGGACGTTAAGGAGAAGGAACGGATGATCAGGAGCAGGCAAGAAGACGTTGATCCGAATGAGGATGACGACGTGATAGTGGAGGCTCAGATGATTGACCGCTCTCGCAACCATCCAGCAGCCCTCCAGTCCGACGCCTCCGCTTCGGAAGGGAATGCCGAATACGCCACAGCGCAGCAGTCTAGTGACTCCGCAGGACAACCTGAAACTCCCCTTTCGTCAGCCCCTCCTGAGGACGAGGAAGAAGAGACGGATGAAGATAGGGAAACCGACACCGACGACGAAGATGAAGAGGACGAGGACGAGGAGGGCGATTCCGACGGCGATGAGGACATCATCGTGGACGATGAAGACGAAGAGGAGGTTGGCGAAGGGCTGACTCGTACACGAAGCGGCCATATCCGCTGGCGTGACTATGACAGGAGTCGCATCCGGGCGAACGTTGGCCGAGGTGTGCCTTGCGCGCCCCATACGAAGGTGTACCAAGGCCATTGCAATGTGAGGACTGTCAAAGATGTTAATTACTTTGGCCTCGAGGACGAATATGTCGTGAGCGGCAGCGATTCTGGCCATGTCTTCATATGGGACCGTAAAACTTCACAGCTTCTTAATATTCTTCAAGGGGATGGGGAAGTGGTCAATGTCGTACAAGGCCATCCATACGAGCCGACCATGGCAGTGTCGGGAATCGATCACTCCATCAAGATCTTTTCCCCCGACGCCGAAGCACAACGAAGGGCCCGTAAAGGAATTGGCATTCACCCTCCGGACAGAGGAGCCTCCAGCCTTGGATTCGGGTTTGGATCTGGCCATAGGCCAAGGCGAAATCACCAGGCCACCTCGGAACCTGCCATCTCCGAAGAAATCTCCCGACGCGCAGCTGAGGACAGTGACCAGGACGATAAGGTCGAAAATAACGGCCTGGAAAGTTGCAAGCGAATGCATCAGGAATACGAGATCATCTCCCAGAACGATCTGAACCGTCAAGACGGAAGGGATGATGCTTATATCACGGTTAGTACCATTCCCCTGTGGATGACGTGCTCCAAACTAACAACCTCGCAGAGAGCCCTCCTTGCACAGCTCGCACAACGTATGCATATGATACAGCCCTCGGAATTGACAGAAGGTGGAGGAGGAACCATCGTCTTGAATGGTAACGAGGACTGTCGGGTCATGTGAGGGGTGTATCGGTAGAGGAAAGACAGTTCATTGGCGCACTTCATCGAGTTGCGGCATAATTTGTACATTATGTAGTCTACTGTACATGCCTGCATTCACTTTCTTCACAGAAAGCATGAAGGTAAACGGATTCGGAGAGCAGTAATACTATTATAACAGCGCTATAGTGTTCGATCGCTTTAGTGTTCTGAATCCACTCAAAACTCCTGATTTCATGTTCCACTCTGAAGGTATTGGCCTCCCCTGAAGTGAACTCCGAAGAAAATGCGTGACGGAAAGTGACATCGTGTACGTGGCCCTTTCCTTCAAGTGGCCTTCTTCTGCTTGGCCTTGAGAGCCTTCTTCCTATTACTTCGTATCATGACAACGGAGAGGAAGCTGCCGACGACAGTGGTCCCAAGTATAATGAGGATGACAGGGAGGCGGATGGCCCAGACGCGCGGAGGGAAGAGGGAGTGCAGAGGGTGGTCTTCGTCGACGAAGGGCTGGTGTAGTTTAGTTTCTGCGTATGCAAGAAGAGTTGGCAGAGGATGATGCTTGAACTCGAATGGTGAAATGGGGACTCGTACCATGAACAAAGTCCAGATCGTGTAGTACAGGAAGATGGCGGTGGCTGCGATGAGCATGCTGAGGCCTACGAGACGGTCGAGCTGGGGAAGTTAGCATGGGAATGGATCTCTTCTAATCAGAATACCACTTACCATTGTGAATGAAGACTTGAATATGCCTGCTTCAATTGAATCTCTTTTGTCTGTAGCTCTCACTCAAGCTCCCACTTCGGAGTAGTAGCTACGTAGAACCCTCGGGAATGCCAAGCCCCCCGGCCAAACAATTGGCCGCGCTCCCCCGTCCTAGCTTCAACTTTCTCGTGCTAGTAGGCATCTCCGCCGCCGTTGCCATCCACACCGAGACTTCGAGCATATCTTCAGCGCGTACGAGGTCTCATTTTCCGCGATGGAGGTCGCCTCAGCTGTCCGCATTCCGTCGCCGGAACCGGAGCTCCCAGAGCCACCTCGCAAACGCGATCGCTCGCCATTCGAAGCCGGACCGTCGAAGCGCTCCCGCAGAGCTGACCGCGACGAAGATGACGATCACCCTCACGAGAGAAGGAGAGAACGAGACAGAGATAGGAGACGCGACGATGAGCGGCGCGGTGGTGAGAACGGCCGCCGCCGCGACGACGAGAGGAACGGGGATGCCCGTCCCAAGGACGATCTTCCCGCAGACGACGACCGCCTGAAACTCTTCCAGAATGCCTTCAGCGCAACGCGGAAACTCCCCGTCGATGACTCCAAGACGAGGGCCGGTGGCGCGTACATCCCTCCTGCTCGTCTACGCGCTATGCAAGCCGCCATTACCGACAAGAGTAGTCCCGAGTTCCAGCGCATGGCGTGGGAGGCGTTGAAGAAGTCGATACAAGGCATGATCAACAAGTGCAATGTCGCCAACATCAAGATGATTGTCCCGGAGTTGTTCTCGGAGAACCTGATCAGGGGCCGTGGCCTGTTCTGCCGATCCATCATGAAGGCGCAAGCGGCGAGTTTGCCGTTCACGAACATCTACGCTTGCATGGTGGCGATCGTGAATACGAAGTTGCCGCAAGTCGGGGACCTGCTGGTGCGGAGGTTGATTGTGCAGTTCCGGAAGGCTTTTCGAAGGAACGACAAGGCGGTTGCGGTGTCCAGCTCCATGTTCCTGTCACATTTGGTCAACACGCAGGTCGTGCATGAGATATTGATTGCGGAGATCTTGCTGCTTCTGTTGAACAAACCTACGGATGACAGCGTGGAGATTGCCGTGGGGATAATGAAGGAGTGTGGACAGTTTTTGGAGGAGATGAATAAGGCGATTGCGAACGCGATCTTTGATCAGTTTCGGTCGATTCTCCACGAGTCCGATATCGATAAGAGGACGCAGTATATGATTGAGGTCGTGTTCCAGGTGAGGAAAGAAGGGTACAAGAATAACCCGGCGATCAAGGAGGAGCTGGATCTGGTGGAGGAGGAGGACCAGCATACCCACCGCCATACGCTGGAGGACGAAATCAAAACCGAGGATGGGTTGAATATTTTCAAGTTCGATCCGGAGTATGAGGAGCATGAGGCGCAGTATCAGAAGATTAAAGCGGAGATTTTGGGAGAAGAAGAAGGGAGCGAGGCGGAGTACACGGATGCCTCGTCCGAGGACGAAGAAGACGAGGAAGAGAAAGCCATGGAGATCAAGGACCAGACCAACGCCGATCTTGTCAGCTTGCGGCGTACCATCTACCTTACGATCAAGAGTAGCGGCGGTTTCGAAGAAGCTTGCCACAAGCTTATGCGTATCAACCTCCCTCAAGGCCTGGAGAAGGAGTTGACTTCGATGATTGTGGAGTGCGCCAGTCAGGAGCGGACGTACGAGAGGTTCTACGGTATGATCGGCGAACGGTTCTGCAAACTGAATCGTATGTGGTGCGATCTCTTCGAAGAAGGTTTCGTGCACTACTACGAGACTATCCACCGCTTGGAGACCAACCGTCTACGCATTATTGCGCAGTTCTTCGCACACCTACTCGCCACCGACGCCATTGGTTGGCACGTCCTCTCCGCCATCAAGCTGAACGAGGAGGACACGACATCCAGCTCTCGCATCTTCATTAAGATTCTCTTCGAGGAACTCATGGCTTCACTAGGGCAGAAGAAATTGGTTGAACGCCTTAAAGACCCCATTCTACAAGAGTACCTCACCGGAGTGTTCCCGACGGATGCAGACGACCAGAAC
Source organism: Westerdykella aurantiaca (assembly GCA_030412805.1). Classification (NCBI taxonomy): domain Eukaryota; kingdom Fungi; phylum Ascomycota; class Dothideomycetes; order Pleosporales; family Sporormiaceae; genus Westerdykella; species Westerdykella aurantiaca. The sequence continues at coordinate 6,197,545 of JASJFJ010000001.1, forward strand.
AAGACGCGCTTCTCCATCAACTTCTTCACCGCTATCGGCATGGGTGTTCTCACGGAGGGAATGCGCGAGTGGCTCAAGAATGCGGCGCCAAAGCCCCCAGCGTTACCAGAACCGGAGAGCGAGTCGGAGGCGGAAAGCGTCTCCTCCTACTCCTCCTACTCTTCTCGCTCACGTTCTCGCTCAAGGTCGCCTGTGCGCCGAAGGCGGGACTCGCGATCCAGCTCACGGGCTCGCTCGTACAGCAGGAGCAGGTCTCCTCCTCCACATCGCCGTAGATATTCGAGCAGCCCATCTCGGTCCCGCTCTCCCGCTCCTCGTTCCCGTCGTGGCCGCAGCCCGTCGAGCTCCGTGTCGCGGTCCCCTTCCCCTCCACTGCGTCGTCGCAGATACTCGAGCAGTCTGTCTAGGTCGCGTTCGCCCGCTCCTCGACGCAGGCGGGAATCTAGCAGTCCTCCACCAAGAAGGAGGAGGGATTCAAGTAGTCCGCCGCCTCGTCGTAGGGACCCTAGTGGCCCGCCACCTCGTCGTAGAGACGCAAGCAGCCCACCGCCTCGTCGCAGAGATTCCAGCCGCCCACCACCGAGGAGGAGGAGGGATTCCAGCAGTCCACCACCTCGTCGTAGAGACTCTAGCAGCCCGCCGCCGCGGAGAAGGAGGCACTCTAGTTCGGAGCGGTCGCGGTCTCCGCCGCCAAGGAGGTAACGGATGGGTACATGGAAGTCGAGGTAAGGGAACTGGTGGAGCGCGGTTAATGGTCTGTAGAAGTTTGTTTGTGCATTTTTAAATTCTAGCGTCTGGGGTTTGGGGAGCCCAATGTATTGGCTTAGTGTGTAGTATACTGGAAATTCTACGAGTTCTCGGCATCTTGCATGGACCGCTTCTCCTTCGTTGATGTCCAAGTTAGTGTACGAGGAACAGTGATTCCACCACATGATGTTATTCTATTATTTCCTCGCTCTGTTGTCTTTGCTGCTTGCTGACCACTCCAACGGCTCTTCCCGTCCTCTCATCGCTATGCTACCAAATTGTCGAGGGACATCATCCTTAAATGGGTCATAATTGGAATAATTCCTAATTTTTATTCCACCCTTCTGTCGAAATTGTTGTTCGCGAAAACCGACCCAGTGCCCGTCGTTTTGCCTTTCCTTGCCTGCCGTTGCAGAGATGACGAGCGTTTGGAACCATGAATCTGCATTATTGTGAGATATCATGGTCAATTGAGACTTTAAGTCATTCATATTGTCATATCTTCCTTCTATTCATGGTTGTGCGTCCGTTAATACTGCCCTAGGTCCTGTTATTGTTCACTTCACCCCTGCATCGTCCGGCGCCTCGCATACTACCTGACTGCGAGTCTTCCATTGTTTGACAAACATCGTCAATTGATTTCTCCAGTAATCACTAATGCTATTCCGCATTTATATACTTATTCCTGCTTGCTCACGGGGCGCCATCCCCCACTATGCGGCAGTTCCCCCAGCCATTGCCAGTGAAAGCCCCCGTTTCCGCCTTTCACCGACACACCAACCCTCCAGCACGCAATCTCCGCCCCCGCTTCTAGAACTGTTTCACAATCAATTATGACGTTATTCTCTCTCCTATTTTGACTCAATATCAGCGGTGTGCACAATAGTTTCGCCACTGGAGGCTGGGCGCAGTGCCAGGGGGTCGGGCCCACGTATATAGAGACTCCTTCTGCTGCCGTTGCACCCTCTCTTCTTCTCTCCTCTCATACCAACCTCGACAACCTTCGCTCGTGACAGGTATACTTGCGAACTCTCTGCTCTCGTCTTGAGACCTCCTGCGACAACGCCTACGGTACTACTCAAGAGACCACTGAACTTCGCGAGCCCAGCTCTTCCTCTTTCTTTCCTCTCCGTCTTCGCGGTCTGCCACCTGCAGCTCCGACTTCTCTCCCCTCTCGCCACTTCAACCCTCTCTAACTCTCTAGACTTCATCCACACCCGCCAAGAAGCTTCCTCAGGTACGTAAGCTGCAACTATCTCCTTCCCCAGGCCCTCAGGCGTAGCTAGTAGCTGCGACTTTGACGGAACCTGTTTCCCCCTATCTCAGCCGCTATTCTGCAGTTCTTTCGCGTCTTCTCTTCGATACCGAGATAGAAGCGGCCACCTCCCATCCTCTCCATTACCCGCCCAAAAGCGTAATCTTGTCAACTGATCACTAACTATCCTGCAGCCACTTCACCATGAAGGTGCTCGCGGCCATCTGCGGATGGCTGTGCGCCTCGAAGTTGGGCACCAACAAGCTCGGCGGCAAGGACCTCTCCTCTTCTCTCCGCACCATCGAAAAGATCGTCGAGGTGCACATCCACAGTGTCACCACTACCGCCACAGTTACCGCTACGGTTACTGAAACCGTCGGTATCATTGCCAGACCTGTGGTTCACTTCTCGGCTCCGATCTCCTCTCCCGCCCCCTTCCAGGACTACGCCTCTTTCGACGACATCTCCAGCGACGATTACTCCAGCGATGGAGTCTTTGCTTCTCCTCCTCCTTCCCCGTCTTCTTTCTTCTCCGGTCTTGGTTTCTTCTCCGCCGACGAACTGGCCTCTACCCTCTTCTTCCTGGGACAAATTCTGTCCGACCCTCTCCTCGTGGTCCAGGTCTCCATAATCGGAATTCTCGAGTGGCTCTTCTGCTCCGTCTTCTTCGTTTCATTCTGCTTCTTCTACCGACACAGCGAATACCGTGAAAGGGTTCAAGAAATCCTGGGCGACCTCCTCCAAGCCTTCTGCCACGGTTCACTCGCAGTATGGGTTCTCTTCTTCGGCTTCTTGCACTGTTTCGCCGGCGATGACGCACGTTACCATCCCCTTGACATCCTGCTCGCCGAACCTTTGAGTGCGGAGACCTTGGGGTGGATATACGCTGCTCTAACTAACGAGCTCGATACCGGCGTCGATATGAAACGACTTTGCAGGAACCTGTGGGAGGCCCATAGGCCCGTCCTCGTGGAGGCAGTGGAGTGGTATTGGCTACATTTTCAGGAGGCCGTATCTTCCGTCCATCTGATCTGCAAGTTCACCGTCACTCTCTTCCCCAAGGCTATCTGGGTCGTCAAGCAGATTCTCCGGCTCCTCATCGTCGCCATGGAACGCATCTCCAGGCCCTTCCGCTTTGGTCTCGAACTCATCGGTAAAAAGGGCTTCCTCGTCCTCGTCGTCTTCTGGCCCTCCAGCTGTTTCAATTGGCTCCATTTATGGGTACACAAGTGGATCATTCGAAACGAGACCTACTACTTCCGTGTCAACGAGGCCAGCATCAGGAACATGTCCCTGGACGACCGAATCAGACTTGTCGAAGAAAACCGTCGCCTGCACATACTCATCGCCGAGTTCATCGGCCAGGACGGTTTCGTCGGTCAACTCGCCGCCCGTCCCATTGACTACCGCACCACGATCTTCGCCCTCATCCGCGAGGCCAACTACCTTCGCCATATCCTGGACATGTGGGCCACAATCGGGTATGACAGGCTGCATCATATCAATCGTAGCGTGCACATCATGGGCCTGGCATTCAACTCCGCGCAGCTCAAGTTCCGCGACGACAAGGGTCCTGATGGCCTGTATTTCACGATCGAGAAAGAGGACGCGCACGTGAACAGGTGGGCCAACTACACGCAACGCCAGCGCAGGGAGCACGGCATCGGGATGAAGAAGCTGGAGCTGCGCGAGGAGTGGCAGAAACGGAACCTCCTCTACTACCAGGAGCCGCTCTTCAGCACCCACCAGGTTAAGCCCTGGGGCCTGGTGGCCGCCATGCCCGGCTTTAGGTTCCCCGACTACGATACTTTTGGGGCTGGCGATGCCGCTGGGCTCGGGACGAGCTTGGAGCAGCGCAAGGAGGTCCAGTTCGACTCTGACAGTGACAAGATTGAGGATCTGGCCTACATGGGCAAGGCGATGCAGACGTGGGAGACGATGGAGCGCGAGGCGGAGCGCAACTGGAAGTCCTCGTTTCCCGGCAAGCTGCGCGGCTCGGGTGGAGAGTCCCGCGTCCCAGAGGAGGAGGCCCTCCGCTTGAGTCAGCGGCTGGAGCATGACAGAATGCAGTGAATGGGACAAGGGAAAATGGGAACGGGATTCGAAAGGGGCGTTGGCAGAGGTGTCGGCTTATGATTTGGGATGGATTTGACTTTTGTCTTTTTCTTTTCTCTGTTTCTTTCTGTTTTTCTTTTCTGTTTTTCTTTTCTGTTTTTCTTTTCTGTTTTTCTTTTCTGTTTTTCTTTTCTGTTTTTCTTTTCTGTTTTTCTTTTCTGTTTTTCTTTTGGGATGGATTCGAACTGTCACGGCTGGGAGGAACAGGAATTGCCTCAGCGTTCAGTGCATATATCGATGGGATGTTCAAGTGTACTATACTGTGTATCTCTGCGAGGTCGACTTGTACATGTAGCGATGTTTACTAGATGGAATACCAACGCCCCTTCCCCAATCTTTTTGACTTTCACGTCACTTTAAGTATTTGTATTGCCTTTAAATCGCCTATAACTTGATGGCTATTTCAAACACGAAAGTTGGCCGACATAGGCATTTCAGACAAACTGTGGTGGTTGTGTAGTGTTCAGTGCGGTGATTGGCTGGACGTGCGTACTCATCAATCATATAAGTTTAAAGCAACACGTGACGGTCAATCAACGGCGACGTTAGGCACTCGACTTCTACGACGACCCACAAAATATATTATTTGCAGCGAGACCATTAGATCGAATCCGTGTAAGGAAGCGGTGAGCTTGACCGCATCCAGCTGCACGACCTATAGCCATTCCCCACAACCTTGTCTGATCATGATCAGTCAGCCGCAACACAATCGCAATACCCTTACACTCCCTAATCTGACCCCAGACACCCGACCAGACGGAACACAACCTCTCTAATACCATCACCCCACCGCCTCCATCGTCACCATCGGATCCCAAACGCGTCCCTCCGCTTCAGCGCCGAGTGTCCATGGGGACTGCGGTCGACTCAGGGCAGTCCCTGCTGCTCCAACGCGACGACAGCGGAGGCGTCTACTCCACCCTCCCCATCACGCTGGCGAAGGGCCGCCCACCCAAAGAAGCCCTCCAGAACCAGAAGACCATCCGATTCGAAGTCCGCTCACTCGAAGAATTCGAAACCGCCCTGCGCGAACATCTCGAGAGCAATCCTGAACACCCGGAACATATACTCGCGAGGTTCAATTTTTGGACGGGTGCCAGCTTCCTCGTCAGCCCACCGCAGGATATCACCCTACGACAACAGCAGCATCTTGGGAATGCTCCGCTTCCTACACCTCCGCTCGAGGGCCAGGCCCAACAACCTCAGCAGCAGCAGCATCATCAAAATGCACCACCAGGTTACCAACCCGCGACGGCTTTCGGGGCGCCTCAGTACGGCGGCACCCAGATGAACACTCCGCAGGGCTATCACTCCGTCGCTCCCACCGCTCCACCGTCCGACAGTCCCCCCAATCCGCCCCAACAACAACCTAGCGACAAGACCAACATGACTATCGACTCCGTCCTAATCCCCACCCTCGTGCGCGACGACCGCCCCACCAAGAACCGCCAGCTCGTCTTCGCCAAAGCCCTCATCGCCGCCGTCCAACGGGCCGACGGCTTCCGGTACTCCTTCCACAACAGCTGGTACAGCGGACGTGACCACCGCGCCTTCGGCTTCTCGTATTACTGCAACGACTCATTCCTCAATAAGGATAGAGCTGCCAATGGGAAGGGAACGAAGGTAGGAAAGAGAGCGACGAAGCCGGTTTTCCCTTGTGGTGGGCTGGTTAGGGTTCTTTTCTCGGCGGTGGAGAAGACGCTGGTGTTGGAGTATAGACATAATCCGTGCCATAAGACGTATGCGGAGCGAGCGCCGCCTGCGAGGCCGAATTCGAAGCGGAGGAGAGTGGGAGAAGGCGAGACTGGGGCCGCGGGAGCGGATGGGAACGCCGGGAGCAGTACCAATGATGGTGCAGTGCACCCACGGCCGCCTAAGAAGAAGAAGAGAAAGGAGAATGGACCCCTGGTTTCGGTGGAGAGCGAACTGCTAGCGCAATCCAGGGAGTCGATGTTGGGCCTTATTCTCACGGATCCTTTGCCGGGGATGGAGACTATGCGCTCTCATGACAGTGTTCACAGCGGCCAGGCCAATGGCGGTGGCAATGGTATGGCGGGAAGTGAGAACGGGAATGGCACTGTGCCTGGGCAAGAACAGGCACCGACACGACTGAAGCCGCCGAAGAAGGCGAGGAAGAGCTGTGACATGTGCCATACTAAGAGGGCGAAGGTACGTCTCCAGCTGTTTCACATAGGTACCCTCAAGACGCAATTCACATCTGCTAACACCTCCCCAGTGCGACGCTGTCCGCCCCACCTGCTCGACCTGCCGTGAAAAAGGCCGTCGATGTATCTATCCCCCCGACGACGGCCAACAAGCCGGAGCTGAGCAAGAGCAATCCGAAGATTCGGCGGCTGTGATAGCGGAATTGCGCAGAAAGCTCGCGGACATGGAAGAGAAGTTTGCAGAGGCGCAAGCGCAGATTCGGGAGTTACAGGCTAAGGAGAGGGAGAGGGAGAGGACGAATAGTTCGAGTATGGGTCCACCGGTGCAAGCAGTAGCGGCCGTGCAGACGCAACCGCAACCGCAAACCCAAACGCGCATGCAACCGCAAATGCAGCCTCCGAGGAGACAGTCGCATGGGCGTCCTACCCATGTTCATTACCAGCCGCAAACCCAGTCCCCTCTACAGGCCCAGCCTCCATCTCTACAGGAACAGCTCCAGTCGCATTTGCAGCAGGACCAGTCGCAGTCCCATGCACAGAGCCAGGCTCCGTCGTATATACAACAACCTCAGGCATATTCACAGAGCCAACCTCAGACTCAGTACCAAAGTCAGCCTCCATCCCAATATCAAGGCCAGCCTCCGTCTCATTATCCCGTCCAGCAGGCGCATTCCTTGCCTGCGGCGCCTTATCGACACGCACATCCACAACAGGCTCAACAAACGCAGCCTTCGCCATGGGTTTTCTATCAATAGGGAAGGTAGCTCCAACTTCTGCATGGAAATGACCCAGCTCGCATGGTCAAAAGAAGGGCAGAGCAAATTCAGCCTTTCCCTTTTCATCTCTTCTTCACTTCCACTTTGGCGGCTTCTTGGAGTTTGACAGGGAGCCAGGCAGGCGCCAATTATTGACTTCGAAGCGATACGATCGATGTGCGATATACGATATGAATAGCTAGCGTATACCCCCTTTAGTTGTATTCTTGGATAGTATGTTTACCGCTATGCGTTTATGGATCTTGGGACAGTATGGGATATATCTAGGTTAGACGGTTGATAAAGTTGTTGGAAAGGGGATATGGTCAACAGTTTGAAGGCTTCTTTATGCTTACTCGATCTAAAAGGATGTATGAGTGCCTCATGGTTATGCGTGGAAAGGATATGGTTAGAGTAAATCGTGAGACTTTGGGGTCGCCAAAAGAGAACGCAATGTCATCCAACCACCGCTACAAGATCCAAGAATACTTGCTCGCTTGATAGAACAACCAGCGTAAAAGAAGCCGAATGAACATCGTCTTTACCGTCCATGCACCATGACCCTCCGCAAGGCTTTCGTTTCTCCTCCTCCAATTCCGTGATTCTCTCGCCCACCTGCTCTCTTCAAACCTCCCCCTTCGCAGTCCCCGAAGCCCAGCAGCAACCCACCACGGTGCCACCACCAAAGGAGGCGTAGACAATTGCAACAAGCCCACCACATTTCGGCCTTCGCCGGACACCCGCAATTTCGACGCCTCGTCACCCACCCCTTCCCCAGAACATCCTCTTCCTCCTCACCACATCAACAACATTGGACGGTATCTACAACCCCTGCGCCCGCCCTGCCTCTCCAATCCCAGTCCCGCGCGCCCCGAATTCGAAAGCAATCCACACCACACCTCTCCCCCCCATCCAAGGTCCATCCCACCTCAAAGACCGCGCCGCATCCTCGCAGTCCGGCGGTGTCGTCCCAGGCCCAAACCCCGGAGAGCAAAGCCCGCAAAGCCCGGAACGTCCATGAACGTATACGTATGACTTCCATTCATGTACACATTAAACATGTACAGCCCCGTTGCCGCCAAGCGCATTTTCGTGCAACGACGGCCAATCGAATCCACATCCCTGCCGCATTTCCCTGAGAACTCCGCGCGTGGACCAATGACGGGGGCCGGGGGTCCCAGAGATATGGATGGATCATGGAAATGGAATCCGGAAATGCCTGCGCCCCTCTCTCTATGTACGCTTTTGAGGACAATGGGAGGGGTGTTTCGTTTCTTTCTCTGGTTTGCGGTGGCCCGACCGAGGTGATGGGATGGGATGGGATGTGTGGATTGTGCCTCGCGGGCGCAGCAGCTGCGGCATGGTTAGAGGTCGGGTTGCATCCAAGGGAATGAATGGGGGTGGGTGGGGATACATATACTGGTTTCCCTCATCATCTCTGCTTCCACTCACCTCGGTCTTGTCTTTTCCACATACACCCACCCACAACACCACCAATAAGAGCTCCTCTTCAAGAAGAACTCCCTTCCACCGACGCCAATGGCAAGCACATGTCAAAGCCTCACTAAGACGACAACAATAGTCGAAAACACTGCTCCAGGATAAAACAATAAGTGTTAAAAACTACCTGATATGAATACGCTCCTACGCGATCCGCTCAGTCCAGTTCCCCACACACGAGTCGAGATTCCCAAAGGTCCAAGAGGAAACGACCGACCAAGGAGCCTCGAGCTTGCCAGCGCAAACGCGGCCAGCACGAAGAACCGCTATTGATATTTCCCGACCCCGCCTTTCTAGATATATCCCTTTGGCCATTTGTCATACACATTAGCCGAACCCAGAAGACCGAAGACCGAAGACTGAAGACCAAATTTTCCTGCCCGAGAAAAGTCATGACGGCGGTGACGGCGCAGCATGTGTTTCAAGCGAGGACGCTGGCCCAAGACAACAAATTTCCTCCCAAAGAAATGGTATCAAAAAGGGAAATGAGCCGGGGAGGATGGAAAAAGAAAAGAAAAAAGAAAAAGAAGCCAAGAAAAAAGAAACGAAGAGAGGGGGTGAAGAAAAAAAAATCGCTCAACGGGCAAGCCAGAAGGAAAAAGAAAAGAACAGAATAGTCACGCCAGCAGAGCCGCATGCCATGAAGGGGGTAAAAGTACAACAATAGTCGTTGTCGCGTTTCAGTGTGCTCCCAGCCAAGCCGGGGCACTTTTTAAGGGGGGTATCAAAGACTTCCAGGCATGAACTCCTCCGCCTCGCTCGGCCCGACAGTGTCGATAACGTTGTCCGGTACCCAAGGCCCACGTTCATCAGGCGTCGTTCCATGGATGGCTTCAGCCCTCTTGAGGGTTTGCACATCCAAGTCCGTGATGTACGACTTGCCGTCGGGGAGCTTCATGCGCACCTCGAACTCCTGGTCGAGCATCATGTCGTCCTTCCACAGGCGTCGCGGCCCATCGAAGACGCAGAGGACGCGCTTCTTCATCTTCATCTTGTCCGTCGGACAGCCCCAGGACACAGGGTAGTTCTTGCGCCTCTTGCGCCCTGACCCTGTTATCGCCACGCCGCCCTTGGAAAAGGTCAGCCCGGCCCGAGGACCCCTCCCACCAGAGGTCTTCGTCACTTTAGATGGGTTGCCACTCCCGGCGTGCGATGCGACACCCCGGGAGTGTGTTGATTGTCAATGGTTCTTGGTGGACTTGAGGGATCCCTTGCCGGAACGGGACCGACGGACGCCGTAGGTATCGTCGTTCTGGTCGTCGACGTCGATGTCCTCTTCCTCTTCCTCTTCCTCCTCCTCCTCGTCATAGTTTGGGACGGTGTACTCGACGCTGTTGGACAATCCATTCCTGTCCAGCGTGTTGGCGACCTCCTTGTCCTCGGCGACGGAAGTGAGAAGCCTTTGGTTGATGGCCTCGCTGGGGTCGGTTTGCTGAACGACTCGGAGAACGCAGTCATCCAGATGCTCGTAGAACTCCTGCGCATTGGCGAACGTGACGGAGCAGGTGGAGCAAGTGCCTGCCAGATTCTGCTGGCCAGCGTAGGCCTTCTTGCCCGTAGGCGACTTCTTGCGGCTGTTGGGAGGGTTCTGCTCAACACCATGTACTGAAGTGAGATGGCGCTTGAACACATCGGCTCGGTTGAACGACTTCTCCGCCGCCGAGCCAGATCCAGGGCAGAAGCCACAGACCATGGTTCCCTTGTAGTGGGTCAATGTGTGGCGGTTCTTGTCGTACTTCCTGGCGAATCCCTTGATGTGGTACTCGCAGGTAGCGATGGGGCACTTTTCCGGTCGCTCATTCTGGTGGGTGAGCATGTGAGCGCGAAGGTCCTTGAAGACGCGGCCACACTCGGGGAGAGGGCACAGGCCCTTCTCGCGAGTCTCCTCGTCGATCTCGTGGCTGCCGCTCTTCCGGCTGGCCCCCGATTGTTGCGAGTGGAGGGAAGCGTCGGATCGCCGCCGTTGGCCCAATGCATACGGTTGGAACTGTTGGGTGTGGAGGTAAGGCGACTGCGATCCCCTCTTAAACTGCCTGGATCCGGGCCGTTGGCTGTGCGACGACACGTGCGAGAGCGCAGGCGAGGGAGGATGCTCGATCGGGAAGTAGGGTGAAGGGGTCGTGCGGATTTCGGGGTAGGGCGACTGAGGGAAGCTCATGAAGGGTTGCACGAGGTTGGGATCTGCTTGGGGAGTTGGTTAGCCAATGACCCCGTCGAACGAGGAGGCGTTATGAGAGAACTGAGAAGGGAAGGAAACCGACAAGATGAGAGACGACTATTCGAGAAGCTAGGAGAGGAAGTGACTGAAGTTGCGGAATAAGAAGCTGGAGATCCATGCTCAACGACATCGTTTGGAAGCACCTCCTGGGATAGAATGGAATTCCTCCTCCCTGCTGACCGATGCTTGGTCCTGGTCGATGATGCAGGAGTGGTAGGTGATTTAAATACATTGCTTGACGGCGCGTCGCGCTGAGACAATGGTTGCATGGAAACGTTCGGAGAAGAAGTGGTAGGAGATGTTCTGAGTTGCGAAGAGACTCTTGTTGACTCACCAACGCAGCCGGCAACCTTGTCGGCAACGAGTCCTTCAAACTCGAAGCCGGGCGTGCTCTGAAGGATCGGAAGGCCCAAGCCGTTGGACATTGGGTTCCATGGGTCGGCGTATTGGGGGTTGAGCGAGGGCGAGGGCATGTTGGAAGAAGAGACAGATGCACCCGATTCAGACGAGGCAGAGAGGACTGGGGGCTGTTCGAAAGTATGCGAGGGCGAGCTTGGTGACCCTTGGGGTGTGTACTGGTAGCCGGGCTTGACGCCCTGCGCAATACCGTCGTAGTGATATTGCAGTTCTTGAGGCCTTAAGGGCTCGGCCATAGCTGCCATGCCGACAGGCTCATATGGAGTGCTGAAGGAGGGGTCGACATGGTAGTTGGAAGGAATGAAGGCCTGGCTCGTGGGAACGAACTCGAACTGCTGCTCTTGGGGCGTGTAGAGGTCGAAATCGTGAGACATGTTGGCGGGATACGCGTGGTAGTCCACCATGGTGAGGGTCGTCAACCGCAGAGGGGAGTAGTGACTAGGAACCAAGGAACTGTGGAGTCAGGGCGGCGGGCTTTAATACGAGTTGCAGTCAGCGTCAACAGTCATGGAAGGCGGGCCAAGAGTGGGTGGTTGCGCAATATGGAAGTGGAGGTGTAGGGACCTTGGGGAGGGCAAGGAAGGAACGTCGAATCTGCCAGGCGGGAGCTTACATGTAGTTGTAGGATTACCGCGTGGGCGCTTGGAGGCTGGAACGGGGAACCGTGACACGGGTCGGCGAGGTGAAATGATGGGCCCAAATCCGCGAATGTCTATCTATGATGTGTCGATGGTCTCCCTGTGCAGTGATAGCGCATGTGCTCCCCGAAATGGCGATGGGCACGGAAGGCCGAGGGTTCGGTAGCGAAAGGGACAGGGCGGGCGTGGTCCGGTTAGTCGCACAAGGCAATGAAGGCGAAAGGTGGATGTGCCGGGGAGGAGCTCCGTCGGCGGAATCTTTGGTTTGGAGGCGTCTGGAGAAGTTGTTGCTGATCAGGAGGCCTGGACTACTTGACGGAGTGGATTTGGGGGGGCGAAGATTGGTATATGTAGAAAGGCAAGCTCTCGGTGTGGTGATGGCCCCCAGCGCAAAAGCCACTGTTGCGCCGGGGCTCTTTGACCCTTGCTGCGTTTGCTGGCGGGTCCTGGGGGCGCTTGGCCAGAGCATGCGGTGGCAGAGTGGCAGACCGGTGCAATGCCGCTAGGAAAATAAAAGCAAGACGGTGGGGAGTCTCGCACTGTCTCCAGGCTGTGGGCCAGCAGGAGGGCAGCAGGAGGCCCTCCGCCTCGATCGCGCGCCCCGAGCGCTCGACGGTAAGATGGGCGGCCAGGAGGTGCGGTGAGGTGCCAGGGGCCCTTGCGAATGCCTGCAAATGCCTGCTGCGGCACGGCCTGAGCGAAAGCAACACGTCTGCAAGCCACCTTGCTGGAAGCGACGAGGACAGGCGGGAAGAGCCAGTGAGGACGGGCAGCGGGACACGGCGTGGGGAGGCTCGTCATCCTAATCGGGCGAAGAGAAGCGGGCGGTGGGGAGAATGCAGACAATGTGCAACCCACGACACCGCTTCGGCGAGCATTGTTGTGCTGCCACGGAAGCCCCTGGCGCCCGCCTTTCATCCATGGGCATTGGGCCCCGATATTGCATGCCAGACAAAACGCGTCGCGTCGGTGGTTTGCTCTTGCGGCGACGACGACGACAGGAAGAGATCGAAGAGACGGCCATGGATAGGACAAAGAGGAGAGCAGGTGCGGTATCTGGGCGGGCCCTGGCGAGGTCGACGCCTCTGAGAGTCGTGAGAGGGTGAGAGACCTGGCGTGGCTTTGCCGGCGTGTGGCGGTGCGGGCTCCTTTAGTCGATCCTTGGTATAGCACGATATAGGTCGTCGTCCACCGAGTTCCTAGTCGTCGATTAGCGGCACCTCCTGGCTCTCATTGGGTAATGGGCGTCCTTGGCGTATACTAAGAATACAACCATTTGCCCAATCCAGAGGAGCAGTGAATACGAGAAGAGGTGCACCAGCCACAGCCGGGGGGAACATGGGCGTGAGGCCGAGAGCGCTAGCCACCACCATGGACTTGACAAGCTTCTTACCACACCGCGATTCCTCGGACCCTGGCGAGCACACCCTGGAACTTGTCCCTGCTAGTCACTTTTTCCTTCATGTCCCATCTCTTTCATCCCATCGACTACTCGTCTGGAGTAGTCCCGAGTATGACGCCGTTCATCGCCAACCTTGGTTGGAGACCAAGCAAACCCATCCGCCCGTGGTTTGGCGGTGCACTGCACTCTCCACTGCGTCATGTGTGCGGCCTCACCGCTGGCACAAGGCTGCACCGCTGTGGAGCCTGGGACTGGGAGGAGGGGCGGTCGAACGCAACATGACCGTCGCCAGCCTCGTCCACATGCCATCTGCATCATGCCACACTGGCGAGGGGGTGAAGGAACTTCGGCTATCACTATCAGGAGACTGTCCCTTTCACCCGTCCATAATAAAGTCGAGACAGAATCGTGCTCCTCGCTCTTCCCCCATCTGACGTTGCAGACTGGTCCGTTTCATCGTCGTGACTGGCACCCGTACCTATGCAGGGTGGGGGAATGAAAATTGTTGGCCCCAATACATCATCTCCTAGACTAGGGAATAGCCGATACGGTTGCGCAAAATCCCTGTCTTTCACAGCCTCTTAGTGGAAACTGTCACGTTCCAACGTAAATTGGCCGACCGAACCACTGTTGCCATCTTGGTCTCCGGTCGTCATCCTGGAGCCTTTTCGTCCCGTTTCTCCCACGCCGCCCGCCGGGCCCGGGTAAGCAGCTTGTCTCGCCCTCACTCATGGTCCTTGCCCTCCTCAGGCCCACGGCAGTGGATAAAGTTGGTGGGAGGCGTGCTCCTCGCCCCGACAACGGTTCCCAGATAGAGTGCCGTACCCTATCGTCGCCCTTCTTCCCCTTAACTCCTGCGCTCGGGGTGGTGGTGCAACAGGCCTTGCTTCCATGCATCATTATTGTCAGTGGTACTGTATCACCGGCCCTCTCCTCCTCCATGGGACAATGCAACACTTCCGTCCAACCCGCTGCATTCCTCAACCCCCAGGTCAGATCTCACGGTAATCGTTTGCGTGCCCTTCCTGCTCGTCTGGAAACAGGCCACGCTTCTCCGTCGTGCATGTACATCGCCATGCGCCGCGGTTGAACCATCTGCTGTCGGGTCTCGTCTTTTCGGAATGGCCAGGTACAAGCTCAAGTTGCGAGTTGCTATTTTGAGACGTCGTGCCAGCCAAGAGAATGAACGCACCCTCCCAATGACTATGAAAACAACACGACATTCGTACGGCACTGTGTAGGAGTGGCTCTCCCCAAGCGGATCTCCCCTACCGCGCCTTGCTGTTCGGATCGAATATCCCTCCTACTGCTTCACACGGAATGTGAATGAATGCACCTATTTTTAAAGGAAACTCGTATAAGAGAGACAATTGGCCGCGGGGTCCCAAGGGCAGCGGAGTTTTCCATCCACGCGATTCTTGCTCGTGAAAGGATGCATTCGGGCTACGCTTGCTGTCTTGGAAGGTGCTAATATTATTGAAACAGCAGTTTACCTGCCTCCAGAGAGAAGGTGAAGAATGAAGGGTCCATTCGATATACGAGGAGATGTGGCTGCTGCACCGCCACACATCCGTACTGTGGTATGGCTCTATATATAGAGTCGGCCTTCGGCGAATCAGTGGTCGGTGGCTTAAGTTCTCCAGAACGTGCGTCATGTGCTGCGAACGGGGTGTATACGATAGGATAGGCGTTTGCACCGCCACACCTTCAATAAGACATGCCCAGACTCGTGGTTGCCAGCATCGTCCTTGTTCACTTGTCCCTCGACTCGTGTTTCCGAGCCCAAGTCAGCATCTCTTGGAGCCCGGCCGCGCCCGGATTCGCGCCTCGATCCCCGACGACTGCTTGTCGTCTTGACCGGAATTCCAAGGGGCGCGCAGGGCTCGTCGCGTCCTGTGTTTGATTTTGTCCATGTTTTGGGTTTTCATTGGTAAAACGCCCATCAAATGTTTCTATTAAGGGATGGCGTCGGCAATGATTTGCTGTGGAATCGGTCGCTGTGAGGGCCAATCTTAAGGGTAAGCATCGGGTGAACGTGAGCCCGCTCTTACAACCACACGACACCCCACTGAAACGATCTGGCCCCTCGAGCCACCCGGGCCCACAGTGTGATTAGGAGTGCTTTTGAGACATCTTTCACCTCTCAATCCATGATGCATTGGATCCTGACATGCCACGCATCTCCATGTGAAGGGCAGCAAAAGGGGTCGGCGGGAATGATTGTGTCGGTGGTACGGCTTTGTTGGAGGTAACATTTGACGGACTCGCTTGCCCTTGCTCGCACTTGTTGGACTCGCGATAAATTCAATTCTCGTAAGGAAATCCATCGCGCGTTGGATGTGGATGCACAAAAAAAATTCACGGCATTTTTCGGTCGAGTTGACGCGGGCCCTGGCGGTCCGCTTCGAGAAGAGTACACAGAACGAGGGGAACGAAACCACATGGGGCGTGCAGGCAGCATGGAGTGCCCAATGCCGCAGCAACGGGTGATCCGCAAAGCATGATCGCCCGTCATGGTACCAATAATGTGGTCGGAGCAAGAACCTGCCAATGAGATGTCGCAAGTGCATTCACGAACAATGCACGGTTCTGGTGTTGGTCCCATATGAATGGTCGTGGGAACAGAGATGCGACCTTGGGATGCAAAGAATTGTAATCGGACAAGCCCAACCGATTGATGGGTGCGACCGGCTTGGTGCTGGTGTTGCGAGGGTGCGCCAAATTTGGAGACTGAGGAATGACAAAAACCTCTCAATCTCTGGTACGAAAGAGGCCGAGATTCTGCAAGGGGCTCGACGAACCTGTTCGCCAAAACCGGCGTTTCCAAATGTGACTTTGGGAACAACGGTCGTGGAGTCGTTGAGTGGTTGAGTCGTAAAGTGCTGGCGTCGCGCCAGACAGCAGACGAGAAGGCCGCCGTTGTTCGGCGTGTCCGCTGAGGGCTTGAGGGCGCAAGGAGAGATGCGGTGGTGTGGAGCCAATTGCTGGCGCCGGCCCCGCCTACAAGCCAACAGGGGAGAGCGGCTCGCCCTTTTGGGAGGAGTCAACTCCGGCCGGGTGGGTGGGCGCCGTCCCAGCAGAGATCCTTCCCGCAAGCCATAAATGGCCTATGCCTGTCTGGGTGGGTGATAGTCCAGGTTCAGTGGAATCGACGGGGGTCCGCTCCATCGCCCTGTCGCGGCGTCGCCTCGCACGCCTTCACACTCACAATTTGCGATGTGTCCATGCAGGGTGAATCTTGGTCGCGGTCTGATTTGTCGTGCAGAGCCTCATGTCCCGTCTCTTCCAGGAGAACACAGGCTCTAGCTATGTGGTGGTATTCGCCGGGACTCCTGCCTGGCTGTCGACGGCAAGGATTCTCAGGAATAAATCAGGCGACGGACAAGCATTCTTTGCTTTATCGCGGAGGATTTGAAGCGTGACAGGATATTCCGGCAGATGATTGCCTGAGGCCAGCCAGCCTTGCCAGCCTCCTCGTGGTCGAGACCGTCGCTTGTGCGGAGTGTATTGTGTACCGTGTACACATGGAACTAACACTGGCTGCTCCAGGGGATCATGAGGCTCGCACATGAGATAGCTTCCGACGGAAGGCGACAGCAGACGGGGAGCGTGACTAATAATCGCTGTGCAATGAATGCAGTAGCTTTCAGGATGCGAGTTCGACATCTCCGATTCTCCGTGATGTCCCTGATTCTCTGCCATGCATTTGCAATTGTCGAGTACATACTTGACCTCAGTCCCATGGTAGCGGAGATTGCCGTGAGGGGTATACAAACATGGGCGTATCGCCTGGGCCAAAGCCATTCCTGAAGTCGGCCCCTAGATCTGGCGATGGTGTTGTCGAAGAAGCAAATGCAAACTCTGTTTGACAGCCTTGCATCGGCGTCAGGCTGTCTGGGCGAGGCGGGTGGTGGGCCAGGTGATTCGCGAGGAGAGCCATCAAATCCTCGTCCTATTTTCTCTGTAGATACTGCAGTCCCTAGGACACAGTCTCGAGGACTAGTGTGGGTCACACGCCTGTCGCAATTGGCCCGCCTTGGATATGGAAATCCTCTCCTCGCAAAAGCTGCTCCAAATGAAGGCTCGCTAACCCCGGACATCCATATCGAAAAACCGTGGACGAGAATCGCTGGGCAGGTTCGAGTGGAATGATGCGGGCATAGAAGACGGGACGCCCCCAGTTGAGCCGGACACATGCATATGGGAGCGGGGAGCCGGAAGAGGAGTCGGGATTGGGACTGCGAGGGCTACGTCTTGCCATCCTCCAAAGCGCATTTCGTCTTTGTGTCCATTTGGGGGGCTTACGATAGTCGGAACGGATGCAACGGATGTTCATTGCTTGACTAAGTGCTGCTTGTGTCAGTGTGAGGCTTGCAGGAGGTGCGGGGAATGCTCCATGCGGACAACGGATCTGCCCAGGTGGGCACTTACCACTGGCACTCTCTTTTCTCATGATGCGAAAGCGAAAGCTCGTGACACAAAATGCATCCACATCACGCAATGTGCATCCCGCCGAGCAGCGTCGAGACCGCTGCGGGATGGTCGGTGGCAAGGAGAAGGTGTGGGCTCGGGGGATGGAGGCGTCTTTTAGGACTTGTGCGGGTGGGTGCCCAGGTCCGGGTGGTTCCTTCCCTTTGAAGCTGCCTTCTGCATCCGGTCAACCACTGCCTTCAGCTTTCCCGATTTGGAAATATCAAAACTCGAGCTATCCATGAATCCGCGTGTCGTACTCGTGAATGGATCCATATCATTGGCATTTTCATCCACGAATAGCGCTTCAAATTTCGAGGATGAGATGCAGAGTCTCCAGAGAGGCGCAGTTAGTTGTACATGGATGATTGGAAAGATTCGAGGCGAGTACTTGTGCAGAGTGAATTTCAATGTGTATTAGACCTTAAAACGCTATCGAAAATGCATGATCCATACGGCCATTGAGTCCAGAGTTGACCTCGATCCCCCTGCCATGAACGCCGGCAAACGCCAATACCGTGTCCGTTACATATGCACACCCTCATCCCCATGTGCCCCTGAATGCGCTGCAGAGCCCTTTAGAGCACGCCATATCCCCCTTCACCAGGAGTAAAGGGACCTCCTTCCTTCGTCTTGTCCGGCTTGATGCTCATACCCGCGTTCAGTAGATTGAGCCGCGTCAACCGCAGTTGCAGAGTATGTTCATATTTCTCCGCCATTGCCAGCGCTTCCGAATGAACATTGTGACGAATGTTGGTGGGCGGTGATATGAGGAGCCCATCGACGAGATCGATGCGAGCATTCAGCAAGCCAGTCGAGATCATCTTCGCTAGCTCGTCCTCGATGCGGGGATTCTCCTCACTGGTACCGAACTTGGACGCCATCTCGTCCAAAGTCACACAGCTGAACGGAACGAAGTACTGCACAATGCTCTTGGTGCGTATCTTGCCGTAGATTGACGACAGGCATTCAGACAGGTACATGTCCAGCAGATAGTCGTTGCGATACCCCTCCAGGACCTCAAGACAGGCACTGTACTTGGAATTGCAAAAGAGAGCAATGGCGCGACGAATGTGCGGCTCCAGCTCCAGGAAGTTGCGGAAGCTCGAGTTTCCAAGAACGTGTGTCTGTAACTCATTGCGATCCATGGATGCGAGGGCACAGAGGCCACCGTATACGGCGATGTCGTTGGCGGATATGACCTCCCGCTGCCACTGCACACCGCCCACCGGCTCCATGGTCATGAAGGAAGGTGAAGTGTTGATGAAGCTGTTGGCGGCTTCAAGATAGTTGTTCGTGCACATGTAGGAGAGGCCGTAACACGCGGATATGACAGGCTCCAGTTTGCTCTTCTCTTCCGTCTTCAGTGCGGTTGCCTCCAGCTTCGTCAGTGAGTTCTGCACCGCCATCCATGCCGATTGTGCAATGTAGTTCATCAGGAGCCGCAGACCCATGTCCGCGATCTGTTTCGAGGACGTGCAGTGGTCGCGCATGCGGGAGAAAGCCCTCACTGCCTCGGCATGGTCACCACAGGCAGCGTAGTAATGGCCCAAGTCTTCGTTACCCATCTGTGAAACTTATCAGCATTCTGGTGGAGCGTGGATCGAGCGGTCTGCGTACTCTTATACTTTCCTGAATCAGGTTGTTCTTGTACGCCTTCAGTTCATGATTCAGCCGTTCGCCTTCATGCTTGACCTCTTGGGTTTTCTTGTCCACCCATACATTATCCCTTGTCGCCAAAAGGTCATCCGGTGCGATCTGGCTGAATTGGTCCACAAGTTCAGTGTAGAGTTGGACGTTCTTTCCCTCTTTTGCCTGGGTTATTGCCATTCGGTAGGCGTCCTTCGCAAGGTATGGGGAGTGGGAACCAATGTGGTGGAGTCGAAGAATGCGAGTGAGTCCCTCATAATTAGATATGTATGATTCGAGGTCGAACTTGGGAAGATCTAGACTGTGTGAGCAATAGCAAGTGGGGAGAAACGGTAGGACTACCTCTGACGACGATTCCTCCTTGTGCCTTGCGGTCCTTGAAGAACTGCGACTGTTCTGGGTCACCCGCCATGATTGTAGCCTTCGATCTCGTACGGCAGTCCGGTCAGTACACAACCTCGTTCTGATGTTAAGGTACTGATGCCTGCCGCGGGGTCAAAAGCAACGTCACAGCTTCAAAAGGCCGGGCGCTTTCGGATTTCTCTGGCCCTTTTGAGGGAATGGGGACTGCAGGATCAGATAAAAACGGTCTTGAGCTCAAAGGGCGGATATAGTGGGAAGTGACATCAACATAACAAATCAAACCGACTGAGACCTCAATCGCCGCGTGGTGAGCTATATGCCAAGCCTACTAGTGCCCGTGATTTCGCGCTAGGCCCGAACACGCAATGCCGGGGGTCGCGTCGCCCCGCGATCGAACGCGACGCGCTCTGCATTCGCTCCAGGTTGCTGGTACCGTCACCCTTCTTCCATTCTCATGGCATCTCTTGGGACTTGATTATCGATTGGAAACCCATTGCTATCTTTAGAACCTGCCAGTCTATGCTAAGGATAGCATGTCTAAGCAGGAAAAGGGCGTGCAACCTGGCCCACTCAATTCCGGTTCACAACCCCATTCCCATGGGGTAGCGAACCAGAGTTATCACGGGTGTGAGGAGGATACTAGAGCACTGTCAAGTGCGGTGAAGCATGCTGATTTGCGAGCAGATAATTCCCATCACCCGTCGTATTCGGAACCTTCAGGAAGATGGGCTCAATGGCAACATCATCCAACCTACCAGCCGGCCGCCCCTTCTTGGGATCAGTTTGCTCCATATTCTCCCTATTCCTACGCCACTGTAGCTTATACGCCGGGCTCTAATGTCCAAAATTACTATCGGGCCGCTGAACCCGTTGTCCAACGATATAACAACGCCTGGCATGCCCCTGTTCAAGAAGGGTATACCCAAGGCCATGCCGTGAGTACGTCATCTCAGACAAGGACGTATGAATCGGTGCCTCCTGTTTCCGTAGTTTCCCACACACCGGCAAGAGGCAATGAGAGACTCCTACCGAGACTGGTCACACGCACACCCTCAGCAAAGGGTACACCAGGACAATTCCCCCCTTATGCCCATGTCGCCGCAGAAGTAGCCAGTGTTGGACCAGCAGCCGGCCTGTCAACAGCATATATAAACCATGCGGGTTCCTACACGCTCGCTGCAGAGAATCAGGGGTTTCCACCCCCACTCCCGGTTATACGTACGCCCTCGGCCAACAACAACGTAGAAAAGCATACGCCTGCTTCTAACGCCCGTATTCCAGCCGAAGGAATTATTGCAGGGAATCAAGTTCCGAAAACGGAAACTAAAAGCAACAAGCGTCAGAAAGTCTCCAAGAATGGAGAAACTCATAGGAGGAAAAGGCCTAGAGTGGATGGTCAACAATCTCAAAACGATTGGGAATCTGGACAGAATACTCCTCGGCTGCATCAGATAAATTCCGTTGACCCACCTCGTTTTTCTCAAGGTACTCAAGGTAATCCAGTTATTTTGGATATCAGTTCTCCTCCGCAAGTGGTATCAAAACGCGCGAAAGCTGTCCCTGAATGGGAACCCCTAAGATCGTCACAACAATGGAAAGAAGCGACGCCTATGAAGATGCGTGAACTTCAACTGGACCACCGGCATCCGGGCCAATGGGATCGCAGCCTCGAAGCATACCCTTTGCCGCCACCATCGACCGCCAAGTCTTCAAAGACCAGGCATACTGCCGCCGATTTGGTACATGCCCAAAACCAGGTTCCTGTAACCAGTCACCCGCCTGGCCCAACACAACCTCTGCCCTCACAGGCGGCTCCAACATCTGTGGCCAAACCAACGCAGCAGCGGCCCAGCATAGAAACATCCGCAGAGGAGCCACCACTGTGCAAGGAGCAGGCAGATCTGGTTGATCTAATTATGAGTGGGCGGAATGTATTCTACACGGGATCCGCAGGATGTGGCAAATCGACGGTCCTTAAAGCATTCGTGAAGCGATTCAAGGCCAGAGGAAAGATGGTGAACATCCTTGCCCCTACTGGACGAGCAGCGCTGGCCATCAATGGCACAACCACTTGGAATTACATGGGTTGGGTGCCTGGCCATCATAAGAAGACTCTTAAGGAGCTTCTGGAGGGTGCTCATGGTAAACACGTATATAAACGCCTCAATGAAACCAAGGTCTTGGTCATTGACGAGATAAGTATGGTCGAGAACCTGCATTTTGAGCGGATCAACAAGGTAATGCAAGAGGCGAGAGAAAATGGGAGGGCATTCGGCGGTGTCCAGCTCATTGTCACAGGGGATTTCTGTCAGTTACCACCGGTGAAACCATTCCAACACTGCATTCACTGTGGTAAAGAGCTCAAGAAGAAAGGCTCCCATGAGTACCATTGTAGTGAACATGGTGTCTACTATGACAAAAACAAGTGGGCTTTCAGGAGTGCGGCTTGGAAGGAATGCAACTTCGTGCATGTTAACCTCACCAACATCCACCGGCAGAGTGACAAGGTGTTCATCGACCTGCTCCAGAAACTACGAATAGGGCAGCCATTTTCTAGTGCGGAGACGAACCTCCTGCTCAACCACCCAACCAAAGGCGTGAATGCCAACGCTGTCAAGCTGTTCGGCTCCAGAGCGGAGGTCGATAAACTCAATTACGAGCGCTTCAGCAAGCTGCTGTCGAGGGCACGCACCTACAAATGTGTGGATGAATTTCTATGGAATGAGCAACATCGCAATCTGGAAAGAATGGGTCGCGTCAACCAGGACGGAGCCCTCATGGACCTGGTAAGTCTGCCGTTCACCTGCAGCACTTCCCCTACTAAGGAGTTTCTAGGAAGAGAAAGAGCATCGATACGGTTCCAAAGTCCATCTCAAGAAAGGCATGGCCGTTGTGCTCCTCGCCAATCTCGACATCAACGCCGGTCTTGTCAACGGCGCTCAAGGAACCATCCAGGATTTCGTACCCTATGACGAGGCAGACATGCCGAGGGCGACCGGCCCCGAAGACAAGAAGGTTGCATTGGGATTCAGATCACCCGTGACTCTGACGGGCCAGTATGCCGAATACCGGGAAGCCCAGATCCAGAAATTTATCAATCAAGCCGAATGCAAGGAGTGGCCCAAAGTACGCTTCAGCAATGGTCAGCTTCGCACCATCTTTGCGGATTGTACAGTCAATGAGTATGGAGACTTCAAGCCGTATACTCTTGTGACGAGGACTCAAATCCCGCTTATGGCTGGGTATGCGATTACCACGCATAAGAGCCAGGTAAGCAGATTATTTACCCTGGTTGAATCTGATAACCTAACGATGAATAGGGTATGACACTAGACAAAGTCGAAGTAGACCTCTCTCGAACCTTTGAAGCAGGCCAAGCATATGTCGCGCTCAGCCGAGCCCGCTCACTTGAAGGTCTAAGGGTAGTTTCGTTCCCGCCGAGTGCGCAGCGTGGTGCCGATCCCCAGGTTCAGGAGTTTCTAAGAGAAAATTTCCCTGAGTCTTTCAGTGGTTTTGATGTCATGTGACATACTGGTTATCTGTGCGGTATGGTTTGTTGTTTGCAGGTGTTCGGTGTGGGTTGTGCATAGTTGGATTGAACACTACTGAGATACCCAGAGGCTACATGAATGTCGAATGCCATAGTGTGCATATACTGTGTAGTTATCATACCAGTTTTTCTTGCCTTCATGAGAAGCTTGACTTTCACCAGCACCTTAGCTGACAAGAATGTTCAAAATCAATAATTGACGTGCAATACTGGTAAGACGCGAGTTCGGCAATTTCGATGCAACGCAGGCATCAAGACTTCATTGGGTGGCAATAAGGAGGGTGAATGAATACCATCAAAATGCTAGTTCTTCTGTCAGATTATGAAAGTTGAGTCCGATGAGTGATCTGATTTCCATAAGAGCTCGCTTCCACCGATTTCTTGGATCAAACAATAAAAGCAAGGATCGTTCCATCTCAGCAATGGCATCTAGAAGAAAAAACCATTCATGGACCATAATCTCATCAGTTCAGAATTTGCCTCTTTGTTCCAAGCTTTCGCCATAGTGGACGACCAGTATTGATCAGCCCCCGTTTAATTCCAATGGTGCCATCTCCAGTTCCAACGGAAAGGTCCGGGCCTATTCGTTGGTGCTGGGCGGGGGGCAGAAGGCTGCTCCTTACCATCAGCATCGTCGTTTTCCTCGTGTTCATTATCTCCCTGATTGTCCTGGTCGTCTCTATTCCCTGTGTCTTCGCCTTCATCATCATATTGTGGCCCTGACTCCGCTCCAGTGGGAGTAGGGCTAGGCCGCGTTGGAACCGTAGATGCAGATGTCGAAGGCGCAGGCTGTCCTTGTGTAGGCGACCCAGCGCCCTGCCCTGGGCACGCACCCCCAAGGGCATTCAACCCCTGATCCTCCGACTTGATCAAAGTGGAGAGCTTTACTCCAGCCGGGGAGTCGCACTTGTTCCCTCCATACTCAATGTTGAAAACTGCCTTGTTCTGATCGGTAAATGGCTTGTATTTCGCACATTCCCCTTGATACTCGTGGCACTGCTCATTGACGGCGAAGTCGACGTCACTAACAACATCGGGTATCATATCGATGGCGTTCTTGAGACCGATGGCCAGGTTGTTCTCTTTAGCGACCTGCGCCATAAATTTGACGTACTCGACGTATTTGGACTTGGGATGATTGAAGCCAGTCTCGTTGTCCTGAAAAATTGTTGTCAATGTTGAGACCGAGATCCATGAGGTTGGAAAATCTAGACTTACGAATCCATCAATGTTGTCTGGGTCCACTGCATCGCAACCGGATTGCGCGGCCAGCTCAATGCGCGCTTTCATGATGCTCCTCACATTCGAAGACGTGACATCCAACCACAACTCATCAGGCCAGTCCCCGTTAGGTCCTCCTGATACGGCGCTGCCAATATCCGCATCTTGGAACTTGCCCGCATCTTTTCGCCAGCCTTCTCTGGTGCCGGCAGAGAAGTAGCAGATGACTCTCTTGGATGTTTTTAGATCGGCAATGGTCTCCTTGCTCGTGTCAAACAAGTCGATGTCGATGACTTGAAAGTTATCATCGGCAGCAGAAGCCACGCTGCTCGTATCACCGCCGTTGGTAAGGAGAATATCCCATGTACTACCGGCCGCGAAGGTTACAGTGCCTGCACGGGGAGAGATCCGAGCGGGATGGGCGGCTACGCTGCCGATGGAGCTGGCTAGAGTGAGGATGGAGAGAAGAGACATGATTGAAGAAGTAAAATTCGATAAATGAGAGCTCGTGAAGTGAAATGGTTAATTCAGTGCCAGGAAAGGATCTGGTTCTACCAGTGTGAATTGAAAGGACGACAAAGGAGTGGATGCAACTGCTAGAGTGTGCGATGGAGAACCCACATTGGGGCGCCTGGCTGTATATATATGGATATTTGAACGGGTGTACGTGATTGTGGACTATCTTTGGGCCATGACGGAATAAGGGGGATGACTCGGTAATTAGAAGGCATTCCCCTACGTTTTCCGCTGCAGGATGCTAATCTTGAACTATGCCACACAGCTCATTTACCGATATGCGGAATCAAGGCGGGTGTCCTTGACTCCTTTTCTCGCCTTGCCACGCATCTGCCGTCATTTTCTGCAGAACAAATGGCTTTGTTCTGCACTCTGCTATGTTTGAAACATTGGTAAATTGCCAACATGCTTGTAATCAGAGGCTGACAAGAGCAAACAGACTCAAAATACCCTGGACTTGAACTGATGCGGGAGTTCAATGTGTATATCTTCTGCAACTTGGACATTGATAGCACCGCTTGAACCGGCCTTACTCCTCGTATGTGTAAAGAATCTCAACCGTCACCAGTCGGTCGAACTGTTGAAGGAAGTTTTACATTCGTCTGGGAATCTTATTAATAATGATTGTTTGGCCCCTGGGGCAAAGGATTATTAGCCTTGTCAACTGCCGAGCGAACAATAAGCGCCGCCTACTTTACATGAAATCGGGAATTTATTTAGAACCGCCAAGCTCAGCAGCTTACATGTAGTACAGAAATCGTACATGAAATGCGTATAGCCGCGTACATGTAGGGGACATCTTTCTATAGCAGGTTGTTGTGATGTTGCCCAACGAGGACGACACCCCCAACCCCCAGAGCCTGCCATCGTGATTCAAAATTCTATTAGAAATGACTAGGCATTTGGGTTCATGTTACGTATTCTATTACATCTCTGAATGAAAGCATATGCAAGATAACTTTGTGTTTTGTGCTGGCACACCCGGGGAGGTGGCGGCATATTGACTGGGCAGTATTTCATGTGCATCCATTTACAAGGCACGAAGCGTGGCCCCACTGCCTCAATCCCAATCCAACTCCTAAAATCTAGATACGGCGGCATCAACCAGAATCATGGGCTATCGGTATATCAATACCATCATAATACCCCTATTCTCCTCACTCCTTCAGTCGTCTCCGGTAGAACTAGCCTTTCTTTCGATACGATCCAAGGGCAACCTAAGCCCACACGAGACTAAATGCTCTCTAAATTGCCCATTCTCAAAGATATAGCGCCGGATGAGTGGTTGCACGCACTAGAGTACTTGTCCTTATCTTCCCTCATGGCGGAAGCGATACCGCACACAAGTCCATTGTCTTCGTAGTAAATCTACGAATCCATAAATGTCACCAGCCGGTGTCGCGCTGGTTTGAGCCGTCGAGCATTGTGCCCAGCATCGCGGTGTTTTCTACCAAGCCTTGAGTGACATCCTATTCGGTTCCTAAGCCCAACCCTGAGATTGGCTAACAAGCTGGGCCAGGCATAAATGAATGTAGCTGTGGGCACATTTGATGCGCTGCAAGTCATGGGATTGGTCATTTACGTGACCGATATGAGGCAGGAAACCAATGATCCAGGCCCCGACGCCTTGGCGCCAGGAGTCTACGTGCACTCCAAGTGCCATGATCAGGTTGCAGTCAAGGATGCGGCCACCCATGCTCAACGTTAACGTATAGTTATGCAGGATGTGAACGCCTCGAGAGTTTTCTGAGGTACCGTCGCTCATTGGGCCTTGATATGTCTGAGCGAGACTGGGGCGTTATGGAGAGATTTGTGACAGGCACAGTGTGTGTCATCTGTGGGAAAACTCTAGTCTTCTATCAATCTGATTGCCGTGTAGACGTCTTCGAGCCATTTCCACCAGCTGATGTGCTTCTATAGCCCATGACCACAGTTGTAACATTTCAACCAGACTTGTTTCTGTATCTCTTCGGCCTCTTCAGCCGTCACATCTTTTCTCCCAAAGCTCAACAAGTCTGCGCCGAACAGGTCGTGGGAATGGTACGAGTCAGCATGCATCAATTAAGCTGGAAAATCAAGCGATCTAGTTCCATAGTGGTCCACCCCGATCAACGCTGGCAAACTGTTCCCAGTTTCTACTCCGTACAGCTCAGACCCCAATCCATTTGAGGTTACCATACCCGAGTATCACCATGAGCTCACGCGATATGTGCCAGGGAGGCAGCAACGATCTGCCCTGGGTTAAGAAGGCGCAATTGCGGGGAAAGGGGTCGAGGAGAATTCAATTGCGGGGCGCATGGTTTGACGCTAGCACCGTATGCGAAAGTTAAAATCCATCAACATTGGACCCCGAGAGGGCACAATCTGCAAGTGGAGACTCAACGCCACCCTGGGGTACGCGTTCAAACTTCAGCATGACTGGAAACTTCCTGCGCCACAACCATTGGTCTCCGAGACGGCTGGACCAGAAACTTACCTAGGCAGTGCCAGCCAGTGAAGGCTGACAATGATACAGGTGCACACCACATCGCGTTGGGGAATTAAATATCCTTCTTAGCTTTTTTCACTGAACAGTGAAAAACAAGCCAAAACGACGGCCTTCAACTGATTAACTGAAGAATAGAGTCTCTGCTTTCAGTGCATTGTCAAATCGTCTCTAGGCCCCTACGCCGTGGATCTGAGACGGATTTTGACGCACAAACCGATCGTTCCTCCGCGGCCCCGCAGTGCCTGCTTACCACTTTCTTTCACCTCCGATGAAAGCCCAGGGGTCATAAGGTAGCAAGGATCGGAAATGCAAGCAAATGTCCCAGGGTGCCGGTGATTAGCTGTATACGGCTAAGAAACCGTCTTCAAGCCACATTCACAGACGCTCATCTCAAGGAACGTTACTTGAAAGGTTAGTGCGGATCTCATAGGTAGACAATCCTTACTTATCATAGTATTAGTGGCCCACTCTTCATCGGACGCCGGAAAAGGCGGTTGTAGGAGCAAATCATGGCGTCCTATTTCCTCAAGGTTCTTTTAGCTGGGCACACTGGACATGGCGGTCCAGGGGAACCAGGAGGGAGAACGCCCCGAACTCTAATACGTAAAGAAGTGCAGTAAATCACTGCATGGTGGACTTTGAATCAAGACATTTTGCCGTGATATATGCGCGGACTCCATGATACCTAGAGATTTTAGTTCCACTCCCTCACTCACACATTCACACCCTCGAGTACCATGGCTTCACGGTCTGATATACAGATCGCTGCTTTGGCCGCTGGTTTCACTTTAGGATATGGGCTTCTCACTGTTTGGGAGGCCATCAAACAGACTCGTCAGAATCGCAATCCCCTACGAAGTGCTTACATTTACATGATATGGGGCGAGGTCATTGCGAACCTTGCCATCGGGGTTGTGGGATGGGTATTCCTCGATGGACATATTGGTCCAACGTAAGTGAACTGCTGAATTTTTTGCGAGATATGGCCGGATTCTGACTGCACATAGCGTTCCTGTCCTTTTCTTTATTCTCTTGCTTTGGGTCTTTGAGATACAGCTATTAATGTGAGTACACTCGACCGTGAGAATGCGCCTTTGTTGATACTCACACTTACCGACAGGCAAATCATCATCAACCGTATTGCTTTGATTGCCGAGAACAAGCGCACCATCACAAACATGAAGTGGGGGACCGTCGCAGTGATCAGCGCTATCAATGTCGCAGTATTTTGCATATGGATTCCTGCGCACACAGTTCCTCCAGCTAGCCAGTTGTAAGTAGCTTTCCCAGCGTCCTCCAATTGTCTCTGTGCAAGGACTCATTTTCCCAGATATGTCAACATCAACGCGATATGGGATCGCATGTCCAAAGTGCTCATCATGCTTGTGGATGCACTCCTGAATTGGTACTTTTTGCGCACCGTCAAAAAGCGCCTGGTTCAACAGCACGGACTCCTCAAGTACCAGCCTCTCGTGAGGTTCAACGCGAAACTCATGATTGTCTCCATTAGCATGGACGTGAGTCCGGTCTAGCCCCCTATTCATAAAACCCATACACTGATTGCATATAAGGCCATGTTAATTGGGCTTATGTCCCTGCCCAACCAGGTTGTCTACATCCAATTCCACCCCGTCGCATACATGGTAAAACTTAATGTTGAGATGTCCATGGCCTCCCTCATCGCCCGCCTCGCTCAAGGTCGAGCTGAGAACGACGTTTTCGCGCCGCATTCCTCCACCGACCCACGTTCCCGTCACCGCTCTGGCCTGCAAGGCACTCAACGGCACAATGAGCGCTTCGAACTACGATCCTATGAGGGTGACGCGAATGGACATGAAAGGGAAAACGACAACCGGAACTTCCCTGGCATACATCGCCGCACTGACGTTCAGGTCGTGGTAGAAGATGCGGAAGGAGATGGAATATACAAGACCAGCGAAAGTGCTAGTTCCACCGATTTGAAGAGCCTACCCCAGGTGAAGGAGGATATGTATGACGACGATATACCACTTCATACCAAGCATATTCTAGAGTCGACGGGAAAGAGCGTCTAGCCACGGATGGGTTTTCATTTGTAACTGATTAGCGTTTGGACTTTGCCTGATACATTTCGTACCTGTTTAGCTATATATACCACTTGTTTGACTACCCCTGCTTTGGGAATGTGAAGAAAGAGGGGAAAAAAAGCCAAGGAAAGAATGGAGAAATGCGGGGAGACTGGCAGATGTATAGCTTTAGTTAACGTACCTGTTCATTGACTTCTATCTTGTACCTTTTCAGGAGTATTTCATATAGTTGTTTTCGTCTGTAATATACCTTTAACGCTTTTATTGTGTCACAAACTGCAGTTTAGGAGACTCCTCGCGACAGGCATTTCCTGCATTGAGAATGGCTCCACTTCATACTTCAAATGTCAACAGCGATTCATAATCCTGCGCATTACCTGACCATGCTCACCAGGCCGACTCAGGGAATTAAAAAACCTGGACTTGTGATGTGGGTTCTCATCATAAAGGCGATGACTGACATGTTCTTCGTGTTTGACTGC
Source organism: Westerdykella aurantiaca (assembly GCA_030412805.1). Classification (NCBI taxonomy): domain Eukaryota; kingdom Fungi; phylum Ascomycota; class Dothideomycetes; order Pleosporales; family Sporormiaceae; genus Westerdykella; species Westerdykella aurantiaca. The sequence goes on from JASJFJ010000001.1 coordinate 6,227,563, forward strand.
CTTTTCCAGGAAAGTAAAACCATCAATATTATGTTTGTCGCTTACGCTGAATAAGATCAGGATGGACGGACGTGACTGACCGGTCACTTGACGATCCTTTATAATTCATATACTGCTCTGCAGAGTACAATAAACATACTTCCGTGAGACTTGGCGCCAACCTATCCAGCAGCCTTCAAAATGGTGCACCCAAACTCAACAGCGACTCAAGTCTGTGTTGCGGCGGCCGCTCCGTTCTCCCCTGAAGCTCCTCCTCCGGTTATATTAGCCACGAACTCTTGATACCGGAAGACCTCGCCGCGATTGATGCCTTTGCCGCCTTTGCTAAATGCTCTTCTTCCGCTGAAACCCTCCACAACCATGTCGATCTCCCTTTCAGTCAATTTCCTCTCGCCTGGCTCTGGTGCAGTGTGAAGTAGAGCATCCTTCAACTCTGATAAATCAATCTGTCCGTCATCACCGTCATCAAAGGCTTCAAATGCAGCATTCAGCTCGCTGGGATGTGAGAGTCCAGAAAGTAGATCTGAAAGGGTGTTAAGATAGGTTGCCAGATTGATCGATTGTGCGCCGTTGAAGTAGGATGCGAGAGTGGCCGGCGTGGCGCTGAGTCCCAACTGTGATAACATGTCCGCTACATCTGAGGCATCTACGTTGCCGTTGTTGTCTCTGTCCAGAACACTGAACGACTCGCGCATGCTGTGAAGCAGAGGAGCGGGTATCTTCGAGAGCGCATCGCTTGATCCGGCCCGAGGCGCAGGTGCAGGCCTCACTGCCAGTTTATCGACGGACGGTGTATTTGCAGGACTTGGAGTGTCGAACCGCGATGCGATAGTTGCCGTGTTCAAAGGCCGTACCGTGTGCTGCGTTGAGGACGAAACTTGGCGTGTAGGCGAGCGCGGAGTGTCTACAGTTGCCAGGGTCCCACGGGTATTCAGCCATGGTGGAGGTTTACTTGAAGCATCGCTAGTTGCGGCTTCTCGTGCGGGGGTGTGAGAAGGGGTTGGGGTTGATACAACAGGCTTGAGCGGCGAGCTTGTAGGAGTGGTGGCTACTACGGGCTTCAAATGGGAACGGCTGGGTGTTGTGTCTGCAGGCTTCAACGGCGAACTAGTAGGTGTCGTGGGGCGGACCGCCGACGGTGATTGTGCAGACGAGTTCTGGCGTCGAAAGGGCGATGTGCGAGGGCTATTGAATGAAAGCGGCGAGGGCTTATAAGGGGTTGGTGTGGTCGACTATGCAGCTGTTAGCAGTAACCTACGTTGCAAAACTTGGACGTGTTCATACCATTCTGACTGATGACTTTCAAAGAGATGCGTGCTGGCGTTGAAGCGATGACGCGCCCATCATGGTGTTGATGTTTGTCTTGGCTGCTCGTTCACCCCGGCAACCTGGCCCAAGCCCAAATGCAAACCGTGCAAACAAGCTTTACCCCTGTCCCAATCTAGTGTACGCTAACGCCGATAACAGCAAGCGCGCGACCCTGAGATTCAACCCCTGACGGAAAGCACACCTCAGCGGTCGATGTTCACAGCCCTCTGATCCCCATTGATCCCCCAGAACCGCGATGGTGTGTCTCTCTCGCTCTTCTGAGCTCTGAAAGGTGGTCTGCGAGGCCTATCACAACCGGTTTTGGAACTCTATATCCGGTTCGCGCTTCACGGAACTCATCCAGCCGGTCCCCGCCCCCGCATAATCTAGCCCTCATAATATGATCGAGATAATTGCATGGGGTTGCGATGACTGAGGTAGCCGCGCAAAGGACCAACGGCGCTGGTCAAGCGCCTCCTCTGTTGCAACGGCAACAATCGTTCTCCTCGTTCCCACCCTCCAGGTCTGCCTCATCCATATCCCTTCGGAACGACGCCAGAAAGGGCCGGTCCCCGCAGCCGCCCATGGTCCGCGAAGACAGTACATCGGCCGGTTCCTCTCGTCCTCCCTCTCTGTCTCCTAGGAAATTAAAGCCTACGACAAGACTACGTTCGCAGTATCCTGCAGACTCGATCGAGAACCATGTCGAATACATACTCGTTGCCTCGTTCGACATTGATCGCGGGTCGGTCATGGAGCACCAATACCCTGCGCCTATCTCGGGTGACGAGACTATGTTGGCCGAATTGATGCTGCCCGATCAAGCTCACGTTCGAAGTCAAGACTGGACCATATTCTTTCTACACAAGGACACAAGCGCAGAGGATGAAGAGAGGGAAGCGCGAAGAGAAAGGCGGAGGAAGCGTAGACGGAAGGAACAAGGATTGAGTGAAGAGGACGACACCACAGCTGGAGCTTCGGAGGATGGACCTGAGGACGACTACGATGATGATGAGACGGATGAGGACAGTGATGATGGCCCCGACCCCGATGGGCCGCCTCTAGTGTATGTTCTGAACCTAGTAAATACGAAGCAGGACAACACGGTCAAGAGGTACAATTGCCAACCTTGTAGATTGTTCGGTGCTGACTCTAAGCAGAGGTGCGATCGTCAAGGCTATGGCTATATGTACGCGCCACTCGTTCCTCCATATCTACAAGCCTCTTTTGCTTCTCGCATTAGAGGAATACTTCCGCGCCCCGGTGCTTGAAACACTCGCGTCTCTGTACAATGCGCTCAACGCGATGGACTTGTCATTAATGCCGAAGCTGTCTCCGTTGGAGAACTTCGTGCTCCAGGCCAGCGATGCAAAGGACATGTTCATCGAGAAGTTCGAACACATGATCCAGCAACGGAAGGCTGCGGATGCCGAAAGAAACTCACTACCATCGACATCATCCTCAGAATCCAGACCGAAGACTTATGCGTTGCCACGCGACACGCATGAGTTCGAATCGAAAGTATACTATAACGGCATTCCTGTTCCCATCAAGGTACCGACTGCGTTAAGCCCGGAGACGGTTGGCGATTTCTCCCTCATCAAGCTCATACAAACCTTCTCTACGCCTCATACTACACAACCTCAACCTTTCGCCCTCCATCCGCATCTTACGACTAGTGGTGCATATACGCACCCAATCATTGTACTCATCAACGCCCTCCTCACACAAAAGCGCATAATCTTCCTTGGCCACAATCGACCATCAGGCGAGGTGGCGGAAGCAGTGCTTGCGGCTTGCGCTTTAGCCTCGGGAGGTATGCTGCGAGGCTTCGTTCGTTACGCCTTCCCCTATACTGATCTAACAAAAATCGATGATCTCCTCAAAGTCCCAGGCTTTATCGCAGGAGTAACGAACCCGGTATTTGCCCATACTCCCGAGTGGTGGGATTTGCTATGCGATCTGCCTACTGGCCGCATGAAGATTAGTCCAAAGATCGAGAGTGCACCCGTCACAGATGGTCTCCTCTTTTTCCAGCAGCAGGGAATTCCTGTTGCATTGGCTGGAGGAACACAGCCAGGTGCAGATGTAAAAACTGGCGTCGACCCGACTGGTGATAATCAGTTCATGGAATCGTTGCTTCAAAGCATCGCCAACAGACATGGCGAAAATGCTATTCGTGCCAAATGGCGCTCTTGGATCTTGAAATTCACACGCATCGCAGCTGCTTTCGAGGAAACCGTCTACGGTGCATCTGCGCTTTATATCGGATCGCATGAGACTGACGTGGGTATGTATGGCGTTACAGGACACGGCTATGTCTGGCCCGACGAAGGGAGCCGCCTGCGAGAACTCGCTGCCAATGTACACCGAATCGAAGGCTGGCGAAACACCAGGTCCTATTTCACGTTCATACAGGATCTTGCTCGCCGTTGGGAGAAACGGCCCGTTAAGGGCATCGACCTCGCGCATCAGCATGATCGACTGAGATGTCTGCGTCTTACCCACGAGCAGAGCGCTGCCATCTATCTTGCCTTCGCACGCGCAGTCGAGGAAGCAGGATCAGGCAACTCTGGTGCCTCCGAAGACGACCTGCCATCTACATTATCTCAATCTCTGACCTTAACCTCGAATCGTAAGACGCGTGAGGAATGCCAATATGACACTATTTTACAACTCTTAAGCGTCATTCCAGAGAGCAATGCTGGCTTGTTCTACCTGGCATTGGGGTTGTTTCACCCTAGGCAAGATGTTCGTCTTGCAGTGGTGAGGTTGTTGGAGAGAATCATGGATCATGCTGCGGGTCGGCATCTATGGGCTACGTTGGGCCGATTTGCGAAGTTGGCTTTCTACAGGGTCAAACGAGAAGAAGACCATGGCAAGTGATGAGCAGAGTTGGGGTTGCGAAAGGGAAGGCGATCATACTGCACATTCATCGAACGTATGAGGGATGGCCAACTTTGGATTTTCCATTCATCCGATTCCAAGCAGATGTGAGATTGTGATACATTATTGCATATAATACCAATAGCATGTTCTTGTTTCCGGCACCCGCCTCCACATTTCCCCATGTCACCACCTGAGACTATATGACATGCCATGGGAGTCTACATGCATTGCCAGGTTCCACATATGCCATACCTCTATTGCACCACAGGCTCTTCCGCAGTCCAAATGTGACAAGGCCGCCGGACTTGGGGCCTACCTCTCAACATAGATTTGCACCTATGCAACTATGTCAATAGTAGCCCGGTACTAGTTCTTCCAGTCCAGACCTTCCTCGGCTTCTCTTGTTGTGTCTTCTGCTCGATCACATCTCTCTTTTTTCGGGTCCAAACCTAATGACGCCACGACTTGCCCCTCGCAGATACGACTCATCTACTCTTTGCCAGCATCACTCCCTCGGCGTTTTCACCTCCCTCCCGGATGCTGTCCCGTCACTGGCATTCCCGCGTCCATCTCCACAACACCGGGCCTAGCGAAATGGTACTCCTGTTCCAACTCCACCACCCCAGGCCCCGGCTCTTTCGCATATCCGCCGTAGTGCCCTTGCGCCTGTGCCTGTCCTTGCGGTTGCATATAGATCGGTGGCGGCGACATTTGCTGCTGCGGCGGCGCTTGATATCCCTGTATATAACCTTGTGGCCCTGGCGCATAAACTGGTTGTTGCTGGTGCTGCTGTTGAGACATATCCTGCAGTGGACCCTGGGGAGCGAAACCAGATGCCTGAATATTCTTCTTTCCTTTGCGCTTCCCAGCGCACCACAGGAAAACACCGATACCGACGAGTAGGCCTATAGCCAAGGGGACGCCAACGCCGATGCCGATTTTCGCGCCGGTGGAAAGACCGCTGCTGTTCCCGTTCCCGTTCCCGTTCCCGTTTCCATTGCCATCGCCATTGGTGTTGAGGTTATTCAGCGCCGTACCCTTACCCGTTGCCGTCGCGGCGTCACCACCACCCAAACCCGTCTTCCCCGTTGCCGTCGGTGCAGCACCAAACCCGGTCTTCCCCGGCGTAGTCGCGGTCGCCAAAAACTGGTTGAAGTCCGCCGGCAAACTGTATGAGGGGTACAGGGTTGCGAATTCGGATAGCAGCGAGGAATAAGCGGAGTTGTAGTCGTAAGAGTATGCGGAGTAGAGTGCTGGGTTGTAGAGGGAGGAGATTATCGCGTAGATGGAGGAGAGGTCGTAGGGATCGTAGGAGTTGTATCTTTGGCGGGCCAGGAGGAGGGGAGGAAGGGAAGGGGGCGATGTTATTGTCGGTGGTGAGGGGGATTCTTGTTGTGCTTGGGGAGGCATAGCGAGAAGGCCGATATGCTGTGGTGGTGGGCGCGGGTCGAGCTGTAGTTATTTGTGGGGGTGATATATGCAGAGTCCGCAAATGATGTCAATAGTGATTTAGTGTTATGATCCTAGTTGCAATTGCTGTTCGACGTTTTCCATCGGGAGGTTGTGGTGATGTCAAGTCTCACAGCTTCAGTAGGCAAAAGGAGTCCCACTGTCGAAAAGACGGGTCGGCACAGCTGAACCTGAAATCAATAGTCGCGACCTCGCATGCTCCCCAATTTGGACAGAAGCATGAAGCGCGTTGAAGCCATCGCGGCGTTGATTGGTGTACGATGCTGCACTGCACCAATTGCAGTGGTGGCTTCGCGCGTGGCGCTCGTATTCGAGACAAGGATGTTGGGCGCCGCAGCGGTGGGTAGGAGGATGGGTGGCCGAGGTCAACCCCCAGGTGCAGATAGAAGGAGAATGCGAAATAGGTAAAATGTGGCTTCAAACTAGGACTTCACAGTTGTCGAAGCGCTACAGCGACTTGGCGCTTGGTAATACTAAACGTGGGTATTACGCGGGTCCTTTTCCACATGTAGTTATGCCGAGACTATCAATTGTAAAAGGACACACTGTAATAATGAATGACGGTCCTCTTTTGCAGATTGCGCATTCTGACATATAACGATGTTGTCACGGCCTACTCGCTAATTCACCTACGCTGCGGGTCATTCATTTGACATAATCGATATGAACAGCACCGGATGCTTCTGCTGCTTCCAAATACTGCACATTAAAGGATGACATCAAGACGGGCAAGTCGTTGGAGATTCCCCTGTGTTCCTGCCGGTCAAGCCAAAGTGACAACGTGAAACAAGACGTGAGGTAGAACGGCAGCAAACCTTCTCTAATCATACCTCTAAACTTTAGATTGAACTTGAATGATGCGATCCCCGAGGTCTACGGTCGTTGATACTGCAATTCAATTTATTTGTCGGAGCTCAACACTAGTGTTCCGAGTGAACGTCTGTCAACCAACCCCGATCAGAAAAGTCGAAAACAGGAAATAGCGTTGGAGTTTCGAACATGAAATGTTTAGAATTTTGCCAGTGACTATCTAGGAGAAGCTCTTGATTAAGGTACCAGGCGTCACAACCTAGGTGGGCCTTACTATCGTCGATTCGCGTCTAGTATATTATATATATTAGCTATTCTGTTTCAGGGGCGTGTACTCGGAACTGCTATAGCTCTTTACTATAGTACTATTTCTTTTGTAGCTTTGCATAGATACAAAAATTTGTTCTCTGCCCTTCAATTAGGCGCAAGACAGAGTAGAAAGATAGGATTAAAAACATCCGGCATGTCCTAAGCACGTTATGGCCTTTTTCTACAGCACGTAGACATATTTCTCTGGACGTATTGTACATGGGCGACTTTTCCATACATTAAGTGCATGGAAGGCGCGCTTTTGGGTCCCTTTGCTCCTTTCGACCTTCGATCGGTATGACTCTGGGGGGCCTTGGTTGCAGTTGTACCTTGAGAGGCTCTAGCAGGGTCACTGCAGCATTTTCACTATCCCCTACTCATCTGATAGGGGATCTGGACTCCAAGCTCGGGACCAACTCCCGGGTCCCCATATATGGAGCCAAGTCTCTTCCAATGCCCACAATATCCACGAGGATGCGCAGGGGTATATCACCGCCTTCCCGCGCGCCCTCAATCCCAATCACTATCATCGCCATCCACATTCGTCTTCCCCTGCCTAATCTTGCTGTGTCCCGCCTCCTCTTCATCCTCCTTGTTCCGCTTCAACCTCGGATCCCCAAGCTTCACCGCTCCAACATCAACCATCACCCTCTCGATATCTGCACCACAGTCAGCCACAAGAACACAACCCCAAAGGAAAGCTCTATTGAACCTACCAGCAGCCTTACACCTCACGCCCCCGACCTCCCTCAGCGTCACCAGCTGCTTCCTGATATCCCCATCCCTATACACCAACACCGTCGGCGTATTCTTCTCCGGGTACCCCTCAATGCACAAATCCGCGCGGATCTGGCAGAACTTGACGTCGCCAAACTTCCCGGCCAACTCGCGCCATATCTCGATCGCGACGCGCGACTCCGTGTTGATGCCCTGCGAGGACGTGAGCAGGACGAAGACGAACGCGCTCTTCGATGCGTCGGTGACGTCCTTCTGGTACTCGGGCTTCTGCAGGTGGTACACTTGGTTGAAGACGGACGTGTTCGTTATCGAGGCGAGCTCCTGCATGCGTTTTTTCCGGTACGTTTCTAGGAAGTCCTCGTCCTCTTCGTCCTCGAGCTCCGCCAATTCCTCGAGATCCTTGCCTTCGAGGCGGTTCTCGTGCGCGAGTCTTCTTGCTTCTACGAGCGCCTCTTCGATCATGGGGGTCGGGGAAGGCGGCTTCTCGGGGATGATGCCGTGTTTGCGGAGGATGTCGTTCCATTCTGTGTCTGCATTGGGGTCGTCGACGGGGACGTTGACGGGGACGTCCGGCATTTGCATTGTTGCGGTCGTAGGTGGTCGGGGTCTGGGTGAGAGCGGGGTTCGAAATAATCTTGGTAGGTGGAGGGAGGGACAATTCAATGCCAGAAGATGTACAGTTATGGAAATCCCAGAAGACGTACAGTTAAGGAAGCCTGAAAGCTGCGGATATACCCCGCGGCGATTCTCGGCTGCCTTCGACTGACGTTGGGGCCAAGCTTTTCCTATGCTAGGGTACCCCGCCTCACCCCACGTGGGAGATGCAAGCGTAAGGTTCCGTCTGAAGTCAGACAGAATGGTTGTAGGGATGTGGCAGAATAGTGCGAAGCTTATGCATTCACGTTGCTTGATATTGCGTTGTGGTGGGGAATATTAATGATTGGAACCCTTTATGCATCCTCCTCTCGTACCATTGGACATTAACGTTACCACATTACGAATATATGTATACTTCGTCCCTTCTTGACCGTCTCCTCCTCACTCGTCAACCCACCATCATGTACAATCTGAATCATCCACGCGCCTTTTCATCGATAATGCCTACAGCTCGCCATTTTCCTCCTCTTCTCCGACAATAGAATGTCCTTCCGGCCCCTAGAAGAATCTCCCATACTTCTTCGCGGAGTCCGTCTCTTCCAACACTCTCACTTGCTCCAGGTCTTCATCCGTTTCACGCTCCTCAACATAGCTCGTGGTAGGTACAGGCTTGTCTAAGGCTGTGAACCGATGGCCTCGGAAGCGTGAGAGGAGGTAAAACGTAGCAATCCTCAATCCGCATGCCCCGAAGCCCCAGAGGAGGCCTCCAACCGGAGCGGCTACGAAGGCGCCTAATAACAGTCAGTGGCTGTGGCTCAAGACGTACGTGCATGTAGGGCTTACCGAAAGCGGCCCAATCATTTGCATATAACCCGTTTTCCAGCAAGATCAACCTCCCCGCCAACGTGGCATCGCCATCGTAATACACCAGTCCAAAGAGGAAGACAGTGAAGATGCCTCCCAGTCCGCCAACCACAAAGTCGAACCCGCGCCACCAGTAGAACTTCTCCGAGAGTCCAAGAACGAGACAAGGAACCACAGAAGCGCTGACGAGGTCGCTGATCAAGAAGATCTGCAGGATATCCGGACTCTTCAACGCTACTACCACGACTGGGATGATGAGGACAACTACCAGGCCACGGATGATCCAGAGATTCAGTTTGTTGCGGAACAAGTCGTTGCTTCCGGTGGAGATCATGGCGCTTTGGAAGCTATCGAAAGCCGCCGTTGAGAGGGAGACCACCATGACCAGAACGACGCCTACAACCCAGGCTGGAAGTTGGTTGAGCAAGAGGAAGAAGGACAAATACCCATTCTCTGCATCATTGAGGGGCCATGCGTGAGACCAGGCAGCGAGCAGTCCACCGACGCCGACGAGAGTGAGGATGATGCAGACCGCAACGCTGGCAATACTGACACCGATCCAAAGGTCTTTGTCGGATCTCGAGGCGAAGGTGCGCATCCAGAATCCGGAGAGGAAGAAGTCGTTGGTGAGGATGGCTACAGGGAGGATGTAGATCAATTGCCAGCCAAGGAGAGATGCCTTTAGATACCCGGACTCTTCGATTAGGCTACGGTCAATCTTGGTTTCCACGCCGACGGATATGACTCCGAGGATGATGAGGCCGCAAACCATGGCGCCCTGGATATTGTCCGTGACGAAAGACACCTTGAAGCCGCCGGCAGCTGGTTGGTGTCAGCCAGAGTTATGCATTGAGCGCTCAGTGGTACTCACAGGTGTAGATGGTGGTAACGGCGCATTGCACGATAACCACGGGAAGTCCATTCAGGCCAGTCAAGACGTTGACGATCTGTTGGAGAGCAGAAAGCTCAGCAACCATGTATAGGAAGATCGTAATGAGACTGGGACAAAATCAGCATATGCGGGGTTGAGTGTAATGGCATCCAACACCTACGTGCAGATGCTCAGGAAGATCCCAGCGACTGTCCCATATCTCTGTCTGGTCCATTCTGTAAGGACAAAGCCTTCAGGGCACTTGCGGCGGATGACGGGCCCCAAGAAGCCAAAGATCAGAAGAGGTAGAGAGGATGCTAGAGCGTAGACTACCAAGCCCTGTACACCGGCTATGGTGGCGATCTGAGGGTAGGTAAATAGGATACCAGATCCCAAGGCTGTAAGTAAGTAACCCTGAGTCAGCTTGCACACAGAATGGGGAAAGGAGGGGGGAGGAGGGTTTAGGGGAAAGGGAAAGGGAAAGTAGCGGCAGCACGTTCCTCACGCAAGTATTATCTTGATCGAGTTCTGACGGTAAACTTCTCAGCTTCGTCGAAGCCGCATGGAAGGTCTCTTCGGGCTCCCCTCAGAGAGTATTCCATGGCAACTTGACTAGGCGCCCGCAGTGTAGCCGCGCAGGTCGTTCTCACCCATGCTCGCCTCACGTGGTTCAAGACCGCAGACGAGGCGAGATGGGTGAGAACTCCTGCGAGAGATCTCAAATACGAACCTGGTAGAATCTCACGACTCTCGAATCTCGATGCGTAGCCGAAGTCCGCACTGCATTGATGCGTTCTCGTTCATACTGCCGTGCGCCGATGCTGCCGCTGCCCTTTCAAATGATCAGGGGTGCATCAACGCACTCACCCGATGCGATGAAGTTCAGGGCAAGTGGTATGCCTAGAGGAGCGGTTAGTACTATTCACGGACACATAGGAAATGGCAAACGTGGGCCGCCGTGAGGTTGATGTCGTCATCGTAAAGGCCCAAGTGGGACGAAATGCGTGGTTTTCCTGACCCTTCTGTGTCCTGTTGCCCGAAAGCCATTCTGTTTTCGACTGGTGTCGCAGCCGCCATGCGATGTAGCACCCGCTGACTCTGTGCGACTTTGAGCTTGGGTTAATATAAAGTAAGCTTCGCTTGACGTACAGGAATGCCCCATAGGTAAGGTAGATGAGGGCGTTAGACGCCTGCGTAGACGGTGTACCCATTCTTTCTCGTCGCACGTAAGAATAGGAGGTAGTAAGAGGTGAGGAGAGGAAGAAAATTGCGTGAAGAGTCGCGACGAGAGAAATACGTGCAGTGGGCTGAACCTGGTGATTGCCCTTTTTTCTTTTTCGGTCTTGGCTCGAGCTTACTATGGGATGACCCATCTCCGGACCACACTAGCGTCATTGCGAGGCGGGATCCCCGCACGCGCTTTCCAAGGTACCACTGGAGGTCCATCTTGTACATGTCGGGACCTGAATGTCAATAGGAATAATAGGTGTAAAATATTCTTTGGGATCCCCTAAAGCTCGGTTCAAACACCATAACAGGTTTCCATCTAGCCAATCACATTCCGAAGGCAGCGTGCGGTAGTCTGCTCTTCATAAATTCACGAAAAGGGACATGCCGAATTCATTGACACCGAATTACTCCCGTGCTGACAGGAATGAGTAAAGGAGAGGTATAAGATATCAAACAGTGAAGAGTCGAAATGGGGGCCCAGGTATATGGTAGAGCCTACACCTGCTCCCTTCCGCTGAAGAATGCCGCTAAAAACAAATACAGATGCTTTGATCGGACCCTCCCCGTTCGCCAGTCGCTACTCATGAAATCATGTATATCGTGTGGTGTGTCCTTTGATGAAGGGGTTGATCCGAGCGTACAGAATTGGTACAAGAAGTAAAGGTAGACGGTGCGAGAAGAAGAGTGGTTTACCACGCGTGACGGTCCCAGTTTGGATCTGTTAGAAAATTGTCAGCCCCTATCCGTGATTCCTTCACTATGAACAGCGGGCGCAACTGACCTTGCACAAACGCCGCCAGCACCTTGCTTCCCGTCTGCAGCAGCGGATGTCCAACCACAATCTGCAAGAACCGCTGTAGCCCCTCCCTTCTGTGCTCAATCACATCGTCCGAGAAGCGGTTCGTCAGGACCTTGCCGGGCAGCGGCGGAATCGTCACGCGCGCCGACTCGCGCTCAAGAATATCTCGGAAGGCTTCGAACTCGCTATATCTGCGGCGCACCGAGGACGACTTCAGCTTGAAGGCCGGAATGTTGGTGCGCATAACAATCTCGTAGGTGGTGTACATGCCCCGGCCGACGCCATGGGTCATGGGATTCTTAACCTATGCAAGGTCTTGTAAGATTCGATGCTGCATGCGGGGGGTTTCGGGGGAGGGAGGTAGACCAACCTCTATCTCGAGGAAGTTCTCGGGGGGCCCATACAGCTCCTCGAAGGACTGCTGGCGCGCATCGGGTAATGACTGCATCTTGGTGTCAAGAAATGGTCGCGCGATCAGGCCGGACGGAGTGGTCGGCGGACGTCTGACGTTGCGGGGGATTTAAATGACTACCAGCGGGGAAAGCAATTCAGTCCCGCTCGGACGACACAAAGTGAGGCACGTGAATATGGTTGATTATGTAATAAAGCTTATCTGTATCTCTCCGCTGGATCCTTCCACCCCACAAAGATTCCTCCACGATGAAGAACATAATAATCATCTGGTTGTTCGCTTCCTCACGGCGCGTCCGTTCCTTCGCTTCTCACCCCTTCGCATGTGTGCATATCTGATTCTCCTAGGCTTCCGCCTTCCCCCTTTCCCGAGCCGTGACGCAAATTCCTCATCGACCAATACTGGCGTGGAGACTAGCTGACCAGCACTGGATCTTACAAGGCGGAAAATGTTGCTGACCTAAAAGGTATAGAACAGATGGTCATCTCCCTCATTCAGCTTTCTTCGCCAGCTCTGCCTGTTCTCGCAGATTAGGCGCCGTAGTGCTCTTCTGCTCCATATCAGCAGCCCAGAGAGCAGCGCCGACTGTGTTTGTAAACGAGAAAAAAATTCCGAGAACAGGGACAAGCTCAAGAAGGACCGCTGGCACACCGAAGCTGTTGCACATTAGCGATTTGCGCTGAAGCAGCGTCTCTGCTGGTGGGCGTTTGCTTACCTTGTATACGCAGCCTTCCGCTTGGCGATGAACTCTTCCTTCTGCTTCCTATCCATCTTCTTCAACTGGAAGTATCGGGCGTGTGCGGTGGGACCGAACTTGCGACCTTGCAGGATGACAAACATGGCCGTTCCGACAACAGGGATGAAGTTCAGCGGGAGATAGATGAAGTACCGAATGATGGCTTTAGGCGTGAAGCGCGCAAAAGGTTTCCTCATGACCTTGCCTAGCTTGGCAACGGGATCGCTACCTGACTTAACCTGACGTTCGGTCGCGACGAGGGAAGTAAGATTGCGAGACAACAACGTCTGCGCTGTGGTCAGTCGAGTTGAGGCAGAAAACCTAAGAGTACCTACGCCATCGAAAGTATCGAGAAGGGCCTCATCGATGAGGAAGTTCTTGCTCAGAACCGAGAAGATGGTGGAGCTCTCGCTCACTGCATAGCAGCCGTTAGCCCGCCGTTGCTAAGGCGGTATTCGAATCTCTGGGTCTACGTACAAACGAGCAGGACGGTTGTCAAAATGGCCAGCGGTCCATTGAACACCGTGAGGATCGCCGCCTGGGGGACATAGGTGACAGCAAACATAAAGATGGTCACTCCGAGCCCAAGGGATACCGTAGGGAGTAGCTTGTCGAGCAGCGGCTTCCATAGACTGCGGTGGCTGATGAAGTACAGGATTCCCTAAGCACGACTGTCGTCAGCATCGAATGTTTCCTCGACCGATTGGAAATTCGCACCCTGAGGGGATAGAGATACGCGCCCGACTGCACTGCATCTCTTGTGAGGATCTTTGCCTGCTGGAACTCCTCCACTGCGACTTCTTTGACTCGTTCGGACATGGCGGAATAATCGACGAATGGACTAGTGGTGCTGTGGACGTGGTTGGCAGTATGGCAAATCTCGAAACACGCATGCGCCGGATGATGGAAGATCGATTGCTTCTGTTTGCGTCTGTACCGGAGCAACAACGCGTTGGAGGGGAGGATCGCCTGACGTCACAGCCCCATCACCCCGCGTCCTGGAATTCGGATTGGTGGCCCAAGCTCGCCGCCCTAACGCCCCGTGGCCCCTCATGATGCCCCTTCACCCTTCACCATTCATGGACGGAACTCTTCCCGAACAAAATAGCGCAGGGTTCGAAATGCTGAAAACAGGGTAATTCAGGGCCTGGGACGCAATCAAGCCCCAAGTAGGGTCCAGAATGACGCACACCGTCCAGTCGCTGCCAGTCGCTGCCAGGCACTAGCCCCGCTAGCCTTCCCGCACCTTAATTGGCCTGGGCGGTGCTTGTGGCGTAAACCAAAGATCTTCAAACGGTGCATCCAGGAATCTCCCCGGAATAGCCACAAAGAATGGGATTTCCCATATCGCTTCCAGTCACCGCCCTGTCTCACGGTCCCGCTTCCCAACGGCCAGGTCCAAATGACGAAATGGGTTGCAGGGCTGGTGCCATGCTTGCGTGGCTGATGACATCCAATGGCCAAGGCGTGAAGGAGTAATTGGCAGCTCTGAGGCAGTTTCACGGCATATGCCTTCTTCTGGGATCCTAAGTCGTGCTCCTCAGCTGACGGGGGCAATGACGTCGTGGGAAATGCGGGCGGTGTCTCCTCTAATATATAAAGAAGCCATCCGTAGAAGGACCCTTTCCCTTCTTCATCACAGAACACCCACAAAACACCAATCTCAGAGATATCCACTCAGCTTCCAAACACTCCAACACCTCATTCAATCACACCCACCAACCACATCAGCAATAATGGAAAAGATCAAGAACAAGGTTGAGCAGGTCCTCCACAAGGACAAGGACACCACTCACACCGGAACCACCCATACCGGAACCACTCATACCGGCACTACTCACACCGGAGGAGACCCCTCAGGGCCCCATCATTCGCATGCCGCAAATGTTGCTGATCCTCGTGTCGTGAGTCATGACAGAATTTGAGTGCTGCAAGACATAGGAGTTTGTTGACATATATAGGACTCTGACCGCCCTGGAGGTTATGGCAACACCGTCAGCGCTGGAGGTGCCACCCACACTGGCCTCGGTTCTGGTACCACGGGAACCACGGGATATGGCTCCACCACCGGCACCGGCCATTCTACCAATGCGGGCCCGCATAGGTGAGCAAATTGCTCTACTACTTTGAATCTTTATGCTAACTACGCCAGTTCGAATATCGCCAACAAACTCGATCCGAGGGTAGATAGCGATAGAGACGGCAGTGCAACTGCCCCTGGCTATGGCAGCACGACGGGCACTCACGCTGGAACTGGGTTGACAGGCCACACCGGCACTCACGCTTCATCTGGCCTGACAGGCCACACGGGCACGCACACTTCATCCGGCTTGACCGGCACCACCGGTCACTCCACCAATGCCGGTCCTCACAGGTAAGAAAGCTTCTCCCACACTCTAAATTGAAATCATGCTAATCCTCATCACCTAGCACCAATCTCGGAAATAAAGTGGACCCACGTTACGATTCTGATCTCGACGGCCGTGCTCAAGGCTATGGCACCACTGCCGGCACTGGTTTGACTGGAACCCACGGCACTCACACCGGCACCCACACTGGCACGGACTTGACCGGTGCTACGGGAACCCACACCGGTACCGGCCACAACACCGCTGGTCCCCACAGGTAAGACATCTCCCTCCCAACCCACCATCCAACTTTGGCTGATTTTGAGTTTGACAGCAATGATCTGGCCAACAAGCTAGACCCTCGTGTAGATAGCGACCTTGACGGCTCCAAGACCATCGGAAACAACCGTACCTACTAAATTGGACATCTCCCGAGCTCAATACGACCTCCTGAGAAGATCCTGGCACGATTCAACTCCCAATATGATTCCGCCCTTTGCTGCTTACCTAAGAGCATGCAATCACGATCATGACGGATTTCCTATGTTTGAACTTAATCGACACTGTCTTATGAACCCACATAGTATGGGGATACCTGAGTCTGTACTATTATAGTCTTGAGGAATGCAATGGTTTTTTTGTAAAGAAATGTCTTGGTGGAGACGCGATTGTGATGTCTGTTGTGTTGGAAGGAACCGAGCCCAGCACTGTGTGCGGCTCCTTTCTCAATCGTGCAAATCCATCGTGCAGAACCACGCCATGAATTTTCATTAAACTCAATCATTCATCATTCTTCTCGCTCTGCTTTTCACAGCACGCACCAACGTAAGATATTTAGCTAGTCCAAAGTGCCACGCCAACTTGCCTGGAGAACAAACGTGCTGCCTGCATCCCCCAGCACTCCTAACCTGTCATCTATTTAATGCTCACTACTTGCATGATAATTCAAACAACCAACCCCCTTACGCTACGCTGCCCACAATCAGCGCGGCAACGCCCTCCTCCTCACTCCTTGCTTCGATCTTCATTGTCACGCCCGTCTTCGCACTGTACGCCATGCGCACCGTTGCTGCTACCTTGCCACCGGTGATGGTCTTGCCGTACAATTTGAGCGTGTGCGTCGATGTGGAGAGTGCAACGTCAGTTCCGTCAAGCGGCTGCAATGACAGCGTCTTCGTGAGTTGCTCAGTCGCGTCTGAGAGACAAGTATTAGCTTCATGTTCCATTCCAAGGACGGGCGGGCACTTACCAGCTATACTCTTGATATTGCTCAACTGCAGCGTCTCCACCGCAGAATCGCCATTTGCCTGCTCCCACACATTATCGAAGCTACCAGCATAAGCCGGCACCACGTAGTCCGCGCCATTGAGGTCAAGATCCTCCACTTGATACTCGTCTTCATATCCTTCGCCCTCTTCAGGTTCATTCGTGCTGGGATCAATCTCCTTGCTGGTGAATTTAAGCACGTTCGTGAAGGATGTGGCGATGTACTGTGATTCTGTCTCCAGCCGCTTGAAGGAGACATAGACGGTGCCGGGTTCGTTGGTGTTCAGCTGAGGAGCAGGGATGACGAATTCTTCCTCTAGCTGAACGTCACCGTCGTCTTCGGGGGTAACCACCATCTGCACGTCCAGTAGAACTGTATCCGGTAGGGTATTCTTGATGTCATACTGGAGGACGATATGGTCCTTGAAGATGTGCTTGACGGCTGAAACAACGTATTCGGTCTCAGATTCAGTGAGCTCAACAACAGCACTCGACTTGAGCACACCGCCATATGCTGCGAGTTCAGGAATCTTCTGAAGTTCTGCTGCATATTTCTGAGCTGCTGCGGTCGCAGAAGCTGCTGCGTCGGCACCTGTTTTCGATGGCTTGGGTCCAGCACTTGGAGCTTTGATCGTAGGCGTCGTGGAGGCTGTCTTCTTGGTGAGATCTTCCGCGTCGGCTTGCTCTCTTGAAACAGTCGGGATCTTGGAGATATCGAACGGCTGTTCGAAGGTGTCTCTCGAATCCGAACTGACGTACAGGGCAAGCTGGTGTTCCAGGACAGGCAAGGAGAACATGGAATCTGCATATCCTATCAGTACTGGTGATAATTCAAAAATAAGATGCGTGACTCTCACCATTGCGAATGAACTTAGCAGCCAATTCGTCATCCTGGTCCATCAACCGCAGATTCAAAGCCGCACGATCCCGAACCTCGTCGTCCACATCATCAAGACAACGCGTAAGGAGGACATGCACGGACTTCTTGATTTCCGGATCCTTTTGTCTGCAAGACGTTAGCATATGGTTCGTTCAATCGCACACTGCCAACTTACCCAACACCGAACTTGGCCAAGGCAGAAGTAGCCGCAGCTCTAACAATGGCGTTCTCCAGTACAACCCGGTTGTAGATATACCTGATGTATTTTGTCGGGTGAGGGGTGGATGGCCCCTCCCTTCCGAGGACGAACAGAATCCGGACCGCCAGCTTGGTGAACTCGCAATCTTCAATGAATTCGCAAAGAGTGGCCAACGCATCCTCCTTAGCCTCGGGTACGAATCTGATGAGGTCCATGATTGCTTCCACCACGGCTCGCTTGAACTCGTAACCGCCCTCGTCTCGCAGGATGCCGCTCAAGAAAGCAAGGAAACCCGATTGCTTGGACTTGAACTTCAGAGCAAGCGTGCGAACCGCTTCCACGATGGTCACCTTGAACTCGTCTGTGATCTCGGCCATGAAACCGGTAATCTGCTTCATGAGCCTGTCAACCGACGATTCGTTTCCGGTCTTCAGCAAGGTGGTGATGGCAAACGTAGCGATGCTGCGGTTCGAGTTGGTGATGAGAGCCTCAATATCCTGGTTGCACGGCCGGACGGCATCAGGCTTGAACGAGGCCATTGTAGACAGAATCCTGAGGGCAGCGAACTTGGTAACGGCGCGTGGAGAAGTCAGGAACAGCTGAAGTGTGTGGACCGCCTGGACCAGTTCACCATCTGTCACATCGCGCATATCGCAAATAGCCTTTGCTGCTTCGAAGTTGACCATCTCGGATTTGTGGCGCAGCCAGCCGTCCAAGAGTTGCATCATGGGCTTCCGCAGGTTGGGATCCTCCTCAGCGAGCTTGGCGGCCAACCGCACGAGAAGAACAGTGGCGGCCGGGCTCTTCACCACACCGGCTGCGGAGTACTGTTGCACCATCTTGACCAAGCTCATCCTGTCGCCAGCACGCATCTGATAGAGCAGTCCAATGGCATGGTACTGCGTCATGTAGTTGGTGCCCGCCTGAAGAGTGGAGTGAGAGCTGCCACCGAAACCACCCAAGAATCCACCACCTCCCTTGCTGCTTGAAGCTGCTTCAGCAGCCTCCGATTGCCATCTCCTGACAACATCCTTCGCAACCGGGAGAAGGTGGTATGAAGATACTAATGCGGCGGAGGCGACCGAGGGGTTCTTATCGACAATGCAGGTTTTGACCAGGCGTTCGATCGCTTGTACGGTGGAAGCATCGATAACACGGCAGAGAGCGCGGATGGCATTGGGCCGGTAAACGACGTCGCTTCCAACGGAGGTATCCTTCATTATGGACGAGGTAACCATAATCACATCGTCTGCGGAGCTCGCGAGCTCCTTGATAACCAGATAGACCATCTGGCGGAGGGACGCATCTTTGTTCTGGAAAAGCTTTGAAACTGGTACAATTAGCATCTGCATGTCCGCAAAAAAGAACTGGTGCCGTACTTCCAAAGAACAAAGTCGTGGCCTCCGGCCTCGCCCAGCTTTCCCCTGTAAACAGCAACAATGCAAGCTTGGTCAATATCTTTGGGTTGTTTAGCTCAGTATACAATGCAATGTGCGCTCTCGACGTACCACTCTGCATTTCCGGGGTGAGATCGGGCTCTGATTGAAGATTCGCGCTGGAACACTGCTGTCAGCGGTCTGTTCATAGAGCTACCTGTCCAACGCTTTCCAGCTCAAGGGTTCAGCTGTACCTTCTTGGAACACCGTAGTCTTGTCAATTTGCGCCACCATGGCAACATCCTCATGCTTCTTGTCCATATTGCTCTAAGATCCGGCCGCAGCCTCGAGCTTCAAGTGTGTCTGTACAATATCTCCTTCCTCTGGTGCGCCAAACGTGTCCTTTCCACCGACAGGTGAATTGCGCTCGTGGGAGGTCTCGGGGAATTGATTCGAGACTGTGGAGTGCCTCCGGCCGGGGAAGGATGAAGCTGCTAAGAGGGAACCGGAGGACGTAAGGGCGATTTGGCGTACGTTGTAGTTGCCCGCCATGGACGTACAGGGATGCATGAAGTGTGGGTTGCGCCAAGCCCCTGACTAAGCCGAATTGATGAAGTGCGGCTATTCGAGGACGGAGTATGAGCCAAACTTTGAAATCGCTACAGAACACGCTTCTTTTTACTATTCACCGTGATGGCGGCCTCGATACCTCGCTCACGATGTCTCCTGGCGTCGTCTTCTTGCCGTTCTGCCCAGCGGACTGTTAGAACCTCTCCTCATTCCCTGCGACAATTTGCCTCTACCGTTGATGCGCCATCTACAACATCCCCTCAACCTACACGGCCACGCACTTCTTTTCAGGATAAACTGAATGCCGGACCTTCATTTGCCGATTTCGTTTCGCCGGACGCCCCTCTCCCCCCTTCCGAAGCATACGAGATCCGCACTGCCAAAGTTGGCAAGAAAACCATCACCAGATTACCTTCCTGGCTGAAAACGCCCATACCAAATAACAACAACTACAAGAAGATCAAGAATGACCTGCGCGGTCTGAATCTGCACACCGTGTGTGAGGAGGCGCGCTGTCCCAACATTGCCGATTGCTGGGGCGGAAGTTCAAAGAGTGCCGCGACGGCGACGATCATGCTCATGGGCGACACATGTACCCGGGGATGTCGGTTTTGCTCAGTGAAGACGTCAAAGACACCACCTCCGCTGGATCCTCACGAGCCAGAGAATACAGCCGAAGCACTGCGCAGGTGGGGCTTGGGTTATGTGGTTCTTACGTCGGTGGACCGCGACGACCTGGCAGACGGAGGAGCACGGCATTTTGCAGAGACCATTATGAAGATCAAGCAGAAGGCGCCAACGATGCTTGTCGAGGCCTTGACCGGAGATTATGCCGGTGATAAAGAGATGGTCAAGCTTGTCGCAATGAGCGGGCTGGACGTTTATGCACACAACATCGAGACAGTGGAGGAGCTTACTCCGTTTGTTCGCGATCGCAGGGCCAAGTTCCGACAGAGTTTGGAGGTCTTGCGTACAGCGAAGGAGGCGAAACCCTCGCTGATCACAAAGACAAGCATTATGTTGGGTCTTGGGGAGACCGAGGATCAGATATGGCATGCGTTGAAGGGTAAGTACTGCCCAACGCAGAGTCAGATATCTTGGGCGCTGACTGCTTTCAGAACTGAGGAAGAACGACGTCGACGTCGTAACATTTGGACAGTATATGCGGCCTACGAAGCGCCACATGCCAGTACATTCGTACGTTACGCCCGACCAATTCGAGCTGTGGAGGCAGCGGGCTCTCGACCTGGGGTTCCTCTACTGCGCCTCAGGACCCTTGGTCCGGTCAAGTTATAAGGCGGGAGAAGCGTTCATAGAGAATGTTCTGAAGAAGAGAGCGGCGCAGCAGAAAGAGGTTGTGGGAGAGCAGCCTGTAGGAGCGCAGCCCGTGAAAGATGCCGAAATTACCGCGTAAGAAGCAGAAAGGGAATTTATAAATATGTATGATACCGCTCGCGGAACCGGGGTATACAGGTCGGCTCGAGGATATAAACGACTAATGCTTCACCACAAGGGTACTTCCTCAACGGACACCCAACTCTTATCCCCAAGAAACCTATTTACTAGCCTCCATGCACCTTTCGTATATACCGTGCGTGGTTCATTCAGCTTCTGACCACTTCACAAAGCACAGGCACCACAGCTGGCTGTGCCTCCCATCCGTAGTGCTGGCCTAGAGTCTCTCGCTGTCGGCACCCTCCCCACATCCCTTCTGCCTCCGTCTCTTCTGGGCCTGAACATTTGTCCCTGGTAGCTATCTGGCGCTGGAGGTGGGTGTGCCGGTCGGAAGTAGGTGTTGGAGCCCGGCGCTCTAAAGGAAGAGCCCCTTGCAGCGTCCCACGTGTCCATGCTGAAGAGGGTGGTGAAATAGAGAGCTACGAAGGTGAAGACGGTGTCCGTCGCCGACTGGATGATGGATTTACTGCTGTTTCGTTAGTCCGTGCCGTGAACAAGAACCGTGATCATACGTACTTCTCAGACGCCATTTTGGAGGCACTGGAGTGTAGTTGAACAGGTTGCGAGAACGCCGCGCCGCTTTTCTCATGGTCAGACTGCGCCGTGCGGAGAAGGATCGCGGAGGTGCCTGGGATCTTGGCGCGGCGACGACACGCTAAATTATTTTTAGGAGCAGCTTTCCGACCACCTACGGGTACCAGCGCGTTGAGACAGTAGCCTGCCCGCTTTCAGCACAATGGCAAAGTCGAGTGCCAAAGCACATGATAAGGATAAGAAGAGCAAGGTACGCTTGAGCATTGGCTCCTCGACCTTTATTATTAACTAACAATTGGCGAACAGAAGCGCAAGCTCTCGTCTGTGGAGCAAGAGAAGGAGGAGGACTCAAGCATATACGATATTGAAGTTGAGAAAGACTCGAGTCCAGCACCTCCGGCACATCCACATCCCTTCAAGCGGACGCGTCAAAATGCTGGGGAATTGGACACCTCGAAGCCTTCTGCAGTGTTTCAACCGAAACGGGGGCGGCAGTGGACGTTGAGCATTGCTCTGCCAGGGAGCTTCATTGCTAAGTAAGTTATCTTCCGTCGTCTCTGAATTTTTGCCGACGCTCGTCTCATGACGCCTTGGACGCTCCCTGGGAAAGTCATTTGATATTCATCGAAGTCACGTGCCTAGTACCAGACAGTCTCCAGGGGCTTACCTAACTGACAGTTACAACAGCACCAAAGCCATTGACCAAAAGTGCGAGCTCGCAGGCCGCATCGCCCGCGCCGCAGCCGTCTTCTGCGTCGACGAAATCGTCATCTTCGACGACGCGCCCGACAAAATCCCCCCGCAGCTCGCCCACATGCAAGGCAAAGGCAAGAAACCCAAGAGCAAGGCACAGATCCTGAGCGAACTGCCCGAAGTCCAGGAGCCGTGGGACAACCCGGACCAGTTCCTGTACCACATGCTCACGTTCCTGGAGACGCCGGGCCACCTGCGAACGCCCCTGTTCCGTGCCCATCCCAATCTGAAGGGGGTGGGCAAACTGCCCACGTTAGATATGCCGCACCACATGCGGCAAGACGAGTGGCTCCAGTATCGCGAGGGCGTCGCATTGGCGCCGCCGGGACGGAAGACGCGAGACTCCGGAGGGGCCGGGCCCGAAGAGGAGACGCTCATCGACTGCGGCTTCAAGCATCCCGTCAGAGTCGCCTGTGCGATCCCCGCAGGCAGCAGAGTGACGCTCAAGTTCGCGGACGAGGACCCGCCGAAGGGGTGGCCGCATCTGACGGAGCAGCAAATTGCGGCGCTGGACGTGGAGCCGACGTCGCCCGGCGCGCCCCGCGAGGAGGCGGGCTATTATTGGGGCTTCAGCGTGCGGAAGGCAGACTGCTTGTCGTCTGTCTATGTCGAATCGCCCTTCCAGGAGGGCTACGACTTCACTCTCGGCACCAGCGAGCGCGGCGTCCCGCTCTCGTCCATCATGCCGGGTGCGGCCGCTCCGAGGAGGAAGTCCGGATCCTCTGGCGAGATCGAGAAGCTGCCCGATACATTTCACCACCTCCTGCTTGTCTTTGGGGGCGTCACGGGTCTCGAGCCTGCCGTGGCCTCCGATCCCGTCCTGGGTAAGGCCAAGGGACTGACCAAGGAGACGGCGCACGAGGCGTTTGATCTCTGGGTGAATCTGGTTCCTGGGCAGGGAAGCAGAACGATCAGGACCGAGGAGGCGGTCTGGCTGGGTCTGATGGGGACGAGGGATTACATCAACTCCCAGCCGTGAGGAGGGGAACGGATTGTTGGAATGCGGGCTTTGGTACGAGCTTGTACTGCTGTATGTACACTAGCATTTGCTGTTTGGTACCATTTGGGGAAAGGAGCCCTGAATACTGTAGTAGGGGTTATGAAGGAATATCCTCTGGATCGTGTCCTCCGGACAGACCGATCTTGACATTTAATCGAATCTAAGTTAAGGGCCCGCAAAGATGTGCTATCATAAGCGTAAATTGTGTGTCCGAGAATATCGCCCAACAACCCTCGTCACTGAACCCAGCCTGGCAGAAGGCACTCCTGTTGCATGAAGGTGAATATATGGAAGCTATGAATATACAACAGCACAGACCAGCGACCCAGCCATTGAACTGATTCATTTACCCCGGTCTCACTCCCGAAATACCTACTTCCTAGGCTTTTCTTCCCTTTCATTCACTTCATCCCCTTCATCCTCCTCCCGGCCCCTTATCGGATGCTAGACAAGTCGAAAGACCAAGTACGCAGAATCCCTCGCTAGGGAAGCTGACGAGTGTGCTGAAGCGATGTAGGACGCAAGCACCATTGCAAGACGAGGCACGACATCCCAAAAAGCTCTCCCATGCTCATGAACGAGTCCATTCAAACAAGCTAATCCCACCTATCCACTTCTCTCCACCCCCTACCCCATGACAGTAAACCACCCCTTCTCAACCATAACATCAATCCAAAACACCTCCTCCTTCCCCTCCCCCTCCACCCCACCATCCACCCCCCACGCGTCCAACCGCCCCCACACCTCCCTAACAAGCTGCACCATCCGCTCCACCGGCTTCCCAGGCAACCGCCGCCTATACAGGCCCATCCGCTCGAGGAAGAACCGGCGCGCGCTCAGCACCCGCCCATCGTTGGCGTACACGTCGAAGTAATCCACGCTGCTCACGAAGCGCAGCTCCGACGCCGCGGCGACGAACAGGATGGGCTGCAGACAGCAGGTGCCGGATGTCGGGGGGATGGACTCGAGGAGCGAGAGGATGTGCAGGGCCAGCGCGTTGAGGAAGAGGAGGGTGTCTGTCGTTTCGTGCGGGGTGTTGAAGCGCGGCGGGGGGGCGAAGGCGTAGGGGGAGTCCGGGGAGAGGGAGGAGTCGGGTTGGAGGAGCGGGGAGGGGGTCCAGCAGGGGAGGTTGGTGCACGGGGATGGGGCGGAGTCCGGGTCGTCGGTCTCGGACGCGCTGGCGCCCAGGCGCCGGCGGAGGAGGGCGGGGAAGACGCGGTAGAGTTCCAGTAGGCCGGCGCAGCGGTAGGTTTCTGCTAGGACGACGAAGTCGCGCTTGGAGGTCCGCGAGTCGCCTGGGTCGGCGAGGTCGTTGATCTCGGGGTGGGAGATGGCTAGGAGATCCTCTTCGAGGTAGGACGCTTGGAGGAGGTTGTCTTGCCTCTGCGCGTCGTCGGGCGAGGTGCCGGCATTGTGTAGCAAGCGTTCGTGGCGGATCAGTCTGCCCACCTCCGCAAAAAGCATCTGGACCGTTGCGCTGATGCCCGTCCAAGGGTGAGGTACGATCTTGCCATCTTTATCTCTTGCCGCGGGGGTCGTTCTCCTCCTGACCCTCCGCCTCTGCGCTGCTGTCCTCTTCCGCTTTTCTCCCCGAGGCATGCCTTCCTGCGTGACGAACCCCATCAGCATCTCCCAATAAATGAGCGACTGCTCAAAGAACTGCGTCTCCCGTCTGGTCTCTTCCCTCTCAGACCCACTGTTGAGCAGCTTCGGCAGTATCAGGCTCCGGGCCAACGCCAGATACTCCTCACCCAGGGCGCCGCTTTCATGCCAACACGTCGTCATGCCAAGCATCATGATGCTGAGGAAGACGGTTGAGCTGCTCAGCGAACCGTTCTGTACCAACGGTAATTCCACCTGAAGGTTATCCCACGCCTTTCTCTGAAGCTCCTTGCCCACTTGCGTCATATCAGGGGATGTGTTGGCAAGGTGGGCGGCAGCCATGGACTGGATGGCGTAGTAGATGGAGGAGGACTGCTGAAATATGCGGCCAATGGTCGTCCTGAAGGGATTCAACAGCGAATCGAAACCAGAGAAGAGCGCGCACACGTCGCGGAAGTAGTGCTGGATCAGTGCGGATTCGATGTCGTCCGCTACACACGTGGACGCCGGACTGGCCACACGGTAGTAGTCGAGCAGCAGCGAGCGAGGGGATTCCGGGTCCAGGGAGGGGCTGACTATGGTTTCTTCCACGTCCCTACCGGCATCTGCGAGCATTCCGATGTCAAAGTCCTCTAGCATGGCCAAGGCGGAGTAGTCCAGTCCGTCGGAGAGTGGAAGATCCTGGGGCTGCATGAGGTCGAACGTTGAGTCCAGAAGATCGGGCGGGGAGGCAATATCCAATACATCTAGCGGATCTGGTAGGTATGCATGGCCGTCAGGAGGCGATACACTTTCCTCTGGAGACGAGGCACCATCGGGTGCAATGGCTTGTGCTGGAGGAGTTCTTTCTTCACTGTCATCCCGTCCATGGCCGGTTTGGGGTTGATCGGAGTCGGACTTTTCCTTCTTGGTGTTGAGCGCAGCAGCCAGTGCTTCAAACCCGTTCACCACGTCCGGGGGAAGTTGGACGTCTTGCACATGGGGTGTTTCCGCCGCGAAGGCTCCGGTGCAGGCCTGCTCAAACCGCACGGGCTGGAACACCTCATACTTGGTCGACCACTTGAGCGTCTTCTCGTACCCCGGGCAGGGTACATTCCTCTTTTTGCACTGTAGACAAAACGGTGCCGTTTCGTCACATTTCAACTGGCACACGCGTTAACGGGAGAGTGACTCAGCGAGGAGTGAAGCGTTGCCAAGAGAAAGGGACAATAAACAAGCATAACTTAACAAATTACCTACCCTCTTGACTTTGCACCTCTGACACCCGTTCCTGGACTTGGTTTTCTTCCTGCTAGCGAGCTTCTCCTGCAGCGCTTTATCATCTGCTAGGCACCTCATCGCTTACTACGAGACAAGTAAAAGAAAGCACGGCGGGCGAAGCGACGTGGAAAACGATTGCGGTTGCCGAGTCCGAGAGCAAGCAGTCACCGTAGTCCTTAAAGAGGAGTCAAACGAGAGATGGGGGGGGGGGGGAAGGGATGGAGTAGTCTATGTGCATTGGGTCTCGCTATGGCGGACAAAAAGGCTCCCACGCCCGATTGCAGCCGTCCGGGTGTCCGACGGCTAGAGCCATGTCTGGTGACTATCTGGCATTCGACGCGTAGTACGCTGATAGGTGATTTGGCCTAGGATTTTGGTGGTCATTATCGATTGTCGTGGGGAGCTTGCTGGAGGCGCTGCGAGCCCTGGAAGGCCTGGGAGCCCTGGGAGAGGTCCACGAGGGGTCCAGCGGGTGGCCGGGGTTCGGCGAATCTGCGGCGGTTGGACATTCCTCTATCAGTAACCTTTAAGCTAGCTTAGTAACCCTTTTGACTATCCCCAACAGCGCCTTCCAAGGTTTGTGGAAGCAAAAACGCGGGGTAGACCAAAAGTATGACGGGATATAAGCCTCCCAAGACCATTTATTCCATGCAAGATGGACGCACAGTATGTCATGGAAATCCAGTAGAGGAGGTGGGCGTTCAACGGCTTCTAAACCTGTAGCTAGACCTCGATACCAAGCCTCCTATCACCACGACTGGGAACTAGGCTGGAAACGGTAAACTTTTCCCGACTACAACTCCATAACGACTACAACACTCCGTTATCGGAAGGAGCATTATCTATTCAACCCGACACCAGGTCTAGATTCACTCGTCTACTCCACATCTATCTATATCCCGTCACTCTACACAGAGATCGTACTATAGAGAGGGAATAAAAACGCCAAGCCAAAACAGAAAGTACGCCAAAGTTCGTCACGGTCATTATGCAAACCAAAAACTGCCCGAGAGGTAATGCAGGCATGCAACCTCGATCGGGGGTATCATAATCATGCGAGGTCGAGGTCGTGGCGATCCCATCAGAACTTCTCCATCAAGTTCTTCCTCACCGTCCACATGCGCGCCCTCTTCCCATAAATATACATGGGGATCGAAAAGAGCATGCACCCCAACTGTATGCCGCCGATGGCCAGGAAGGTGTCCTTGGATCCGCTAGACTCGAGCCAGCGTGGGAAGAACAACGAGAAGATGAACCCATGAAGAATATCTGCTTGCAATCAGCTTCTGTTTTCTGGAGGCGAAAGAAACCCACTTACTCTTGCAGAAATTGAGTGTGACCAGCGCTTCGCCGGCATAGATGCGGTACGAGTCAACCACAAACGTGACCGCTGTCGTGGATGCCAGCGAGCACCCAAAGCTGATGACGCCGAAGAAGACCGTCGGCACGATCCAGTTGTCCCGCTCTTCAGCACTCCAACCGAATCCCATAAGTCCAATGGTCGTGCTGAGAGCTATGGGAATGGCCATCACGAGCCGGAACTCGGGCTCGTACACTCCGTCGTTCTTCCTCGCCATGAATCGGACCACAATGTCCGAGATCTTGCCTGCGACCGCCGTGCCCAGTATGCCTCCAACAAACGGCGAGATGTACACGAGTCCGACCTGGAGCGAAGTAAAGCTGTAGGCATCGGAATCCTGGTAGATGTGGGCTAAAGATTCCGACAGCACAATCAGCCAACCGACCGCAAGCGCGTAGACCATGCTCGACCACAGAACAGCCGGATACGCAAACAGAATAAAAGGTCGAATGGCGACGTGTATCCACCTGTCTTTGGCTAGACGCCCATTCCACGGCCTCAGCGACTGGACATAGGACTTGGGCGGCGCTTCCCGGTAGTAGTCTGTGTAATGTATCGAAAGCTGGTCAAGTGACGCTTTCTCGGGATCGATCTCCTGCGACGCACCGGATCCCGGGCGGTGATCGCTGGGAGAAGATGGCAGCTGCTTCTCCGGATCGGCTTGCGCGCCCCCGGCCTGGGATGTAGGAGCTGTGGGAGAGGCTGGATGACCGTTGCTCTCTGATACCTCTTGGTCTCTGGAATGGGTGTTTGGGCCGAAATAATCGTGGATAGATGTTGCCGACATTGGGGTTCCGATTCCAGCAGGGGAGGCAGCGGGTCGCACGGGTGCGGACCCGTCCGACTCCGGTTCAACAAACCCTACTCTGGCTGTGCGATGAGGACGGGCGGCCGTGTCTACCTCGACTTCGGGTGAAAGAGGTGCGGATGTGATCCCCTGGTTCTCGTCCTCTGCGGTCTGAAGTGCGGTCTCCGACTTCTTGAAAGATGGCAAATGGTATCGGTGATGGTGCTTTCCAGGACTCTTGCTCCGCGTCCGCGCTCGGCTTCTATCCCTTGGCCTAGGCGTGCGATCCCAGAAGGTCTCCGGAACACAAAAGAAGATGAGGAAGAAGCAGAACCCAACGACGATGGCCACAATCCTATACATGGTCAATGGGACGCCGTTTCGCTGGGGGAAAATTGCCTTACCAAAACACCCATCGCCATCCTAGGCTGTTGATAATGGCGGCACTAACCAAAGGGACGAGGTTCTTGCCTCCGAGTAGAAGCAGGGTATATATGCCAAGTCTATAAGCTCTTTCGTGGAGGAAGAAGATTTCGGCAATCGAGGCCGACGGAAGGCACTCCACAGGGGAAACAGCCAGGCCCTGGACAATGCGAGCTACGACCAGGGATGCATCTATTCGGATGTTAGCGGGACTGAAGAACCTATTCCGCCCGTTCGAACTCACAGTTTGGAGAAAGCGCACACCAAACCGAAGACAGCGCGAAGAGTATAATGGCGACCAGATAGACGGGCCTCTTTCCCCACAATATAGCGGTGGGAGAGGCGACCACGGAACCCAAGCCGAGCCCGAGCATGTACAAGCCGGTGGTAAGCGCCACTCTGGGAACCGACACATTATATGTGTTCGCGACGTCATGGAAGCCAGCAGCCAGAATAGGGGTCATGCCGCCGCCGACCATGCAGTAGAATCCAAGCGACACCAAAGCCAGATCTCTGCGTATTTTCGGCCAGTTCAAAGGATCGTTGGCGGAGTCGTCAGGCTGTGGCTCCAATATGAATTTGCCATCCTTTGTCTTCTTCTTCTCAGGCACCCGCGAGCGGAAAGAGGTGTGAGACCCTCGCGAGGTACTGCGTGGCCGCGGAAGAGGAGAGGGCAAGGAGGAGGCAGAGTGACGTGCTTGCGCATGTTGGAGTCCGAGCGGCTCGTTGCGCTTCGTCTCCTTGGAGAGCAAGATGACAGAGCCTGGCATGGAGTTTAGTTCCACCTCGGCGAACACAGAGGTCTATACATACCAGGTACTTCGTCGGTATAGGGGTCACTCAAGATGCCCAAGTGCCATCTTCTCAACTTCCCCGTCTCGCCCTCGTCGACCGAAGTGCTCCCGGAATGGTTGCGGGTTTCTTCTGGCTTTTGAGGTTTGCGCCCTGGGAACGATGGCATGCTGGGCCTCCTGAATGTTGCAGGAGGATAGAAGGTGAGTGTGTAGCTGCTACAGTGTGAGGGTGGAGGAGTAGAAGAGAGCAAAGGTCGTGGAACCGTGAACGTGGTCAATAAGACGGGCGGTGAGCCTGCGCCTTGTGCTAGTTCCGCATCGGTCCTACAGCTACGTCGGAAGCCAAGCAGCTAGCAAGGAACTCCAAGCAGGTGACATTGCCAGTACGGGCTATGGTCGACGGTGAAACAGCGCGTACAAAGGATAAGCTGGGACTAGAGAGTGGTCATCCGACGCGCTGCAGTGTTGTCGTGCTGGGCGAGCACCGTGATGGCGTGGGGGTGTTGACCACCGAGGAAGCATGAGCGACTGTGGCAGCTGGCTTCGTGACATCACCCCGCATCTTGGCGGCCAGGACGTTGGCAGATGTATGCGGCTACGGCGTCAGCCCCAAGCGTGGCCGTGGCCTTTTGCTGTGCACAGCACAAACACCGGTGGAAACGCATAGGGGAAAAGAGATCAGACATGGCGTTTAACGCAGAGATGCTGTTGTTAATAATTGCGCCAGGCGGGAGAGGGGGAACGCCAAGATGGCATGCCTCCCGCGAAACCCTGGCCCTGGCAACGGCGTGGAAGACGGGCCGAGATGTCACGTGATTGTCAGCTGGTCCACTCCAGGGCTGCCAGCTATCGATAAACGATAATGTGTGCGATGACCGATCGTCGAGATGATCTTTTCCCACACGGTTTTGTCGACAAGCATTGGGGAAGTCTTGTCTGCACGTCACCCGCCGGAGCGCCCGCGCGGGGTTGTGAGGCTCATCTAAGCGGGTCAAATATCTTGATCAGTGAATGTTACGGAAGTGGAGCGGAAGGTCGTGGCCCCTTCTGTCACTCGACTTGCTTCGCCGCCTCCTTTTCTCCCTCGATACTATGTAACCTCGCCAAGCCCAACTGGAGATGTTATTACGGTAGTTCAGGCCGGTGTCCATATCATTACTGTGTATGTACCTTGAGAGACGAGACTGGGCGAACAATCTCGAAAGCAACTGCGCCGCAAGTCTGCAGACTCCCCTTTATAAAAGCCCGCGCCTACGAAATTGCGAAGCTGGGTACAGTAGTAGCACTAACAGCCGCGGCCAAATTGCCCTATGTATACCAGTGTGCTACAGTCCCATGTGTTGGACCATGTAACACGCCCCTCGGTTGAAGATTGCCAGCCATCCCGCCCGCGGTTATCCATGGCCAGGTGCTTATTCACCAGGCACGTGTCGGCTGTGGCCGAAATAGGCATCTCAGGAACCTTGGAATGCGAGCTTCCCAATGAACCAATGGTTCACAAATTGTAGGTGGAGACCCCTGCCAAGGCAATAGCGCTTGCAACTTTGGTGACAGCGCGCCATCCTTCAACACCATGACCAAAATCTCACGATACGCCACCTGAGAAGTCAGCCCTGCCGCGGCGGACTTAAAAAACGATGCGCCGCTTCTCCTCAAAGACGTTGCCGAGGCCACATCTGCACGCCTGGTGTCGACAGTTAGCCACGCCCGCAAAAAAGCAATCCTCTCCTTAAGCTTATCCCTGGATTCCCAACGCCCATCTGTCCCCTATTGTTGACTCACTTTCCACGCAGGAGCTGGGCCCCGCGAGTTCTGCGACGTTCGAAGAAGCAGCACGCACGGCCGACTTCCCAACCCGTTGACCGGTCGTATACTGTTCAGCCCTAGCTATTAATTCGGTCTAGAATGGCTGCTTAGCTTGCCATCCGCGCCCAACATCCTGGAAAACTGCAAGCGAGATTGTCCCTATCCATGCCAACACGCCGTGTGCCGGCCAGTAAAAAAAGAACCATCGTAAAGATGCTTGTCAATTTCTACAAGGCAGCCGCCGCCCTAAGCTCGATGCGACACCCTCCGTTCGAGACATCCCAACTCATTTGACGCCGCAGAATCCTTCACACAAACCCCCATCCTCCCTGTTACTGTGCCACCCAATTGCATGCCCTACCGGCCCGCCATTCCTGTTCCTGTCACTTCTCTGGCCCACTATGGGAACTCCGCGGCACTGGGTGCCGTTTATGGTGCCGTTGGTGGTCCCCTTTAGCAGCGTGATGGCTTCATGCTAAGCAGTACGTGCATGATCTGAATGGGATTCCCATGCAGGTACACGAGATGGCAGCCTGCGGCATGCTGGTAGAAAACTTGGGGGCGCCCCATCCTCTGCGTCCGACTTTTGGCACTCTCAGTCCTTCCCCAAGTCGCTCTCCTGGGCTTTGTTCCCATCTTGCAAGTCTTTGCTTGCGTTCTCTCTTTCAGAGGCCCTTCACGATCTTTACTGGCCCCCAGGCCGTCCAATCTTTATAAGTAGTAATATCTTCAAGTCACTAATAATGCCCTCCATCTCTCGTGCTGCCACTCTGGCGGCCGCCCTTTTGGCCACCGCCGCTTCAGCAGCCTTCAATGCCGCTTCCTCTCGAAATGTGGTCGTATACTGGGGTCAAGGTGCCTACCAGATCCCTCTGTCCGATGTGTGCAATGACGAGAACGTCGACATCGTCAACCTCGCCTTCGTCAACCAGTTCCCCAAGAACAGAGGAGAGTATCCCGCCACCAACTTCGGTACGTCTCATGCCATCCATCACCAGAGTATTCATCACTGACCAATTGACAGCCAACGCCTGCGGAGAGGAGTTCTACGCCTACCCCAACGGAACCTTGAGCGGGCTACGGTCTTCTTGCCCCGGCATCGGTCCCGGCATCAAGGCTTGTCAGGCGAAAGGCAAGAAGGTGCTGCTAAGCGTTGGCGGCGGTTGGCCGACCAACTACTACCTCCAGACCAAGGATATCGCCGAGTACTTTGCAGAGTTCCTTTGGGGCGCCTTTGGCCCTCAAACCGCCAAATGGGTCGCCGACGGAAAGCCTAGGCCTTTTGGCGATGCCTCCGTGGACGGCTTCGACTTGGATCTTGAAGCCTTCATGGATCCCGCCCCCTTCAACGGCTACTTGGACGCCAACTACGGCCACTTCGTCAAGCATCTGAGGACCAAGCTCTTCCCTACCGGCCCCTCAACCTACTACATTTCAGGTGCCCCTCAATGTGAGGTGCCTGACGCCCGCCTGGCTTCTGCCATCTCCGAGGCCAGCTTTGACTTCGTCTTCGTTCAGTTCTACAACACTCCTCATTGCTCCAGCCGAGCAGGTTATAACGGTGTCAAGGCCGGCGGTTCGAAGACCGACTTCACCTTCGACCAGTGGGTTACATGGCTCAAGCAGAAGTCCGCGAACAAGAAGGCTAAGCTCTATCTGGGTCTTGTAAGTGGTAGCCGCGCGCGAAGACTGTAACATCGCTAATAGCTCCTCTAGCCCGCGTCTGAAGCCGGTGTGGAGAAGGACAAGGCATCCTATCTCACCCCTGCCGAGGCCAACACGCTCGTCAAGTTCTACGCCCAGAGGTACCCTGATATGTTCGGTGGCATCATGCTGTGGGAGGCTACGCTCGCCGCCAAGAATCTGATCTGCGACAAGAACTACAACTCCTGGATGAAGGACATTCTGCTCAACAAGTACTCCACGTCGCCCTGCGATCCCAAGCCGTCGTCCTCGACCCGTTCCTCCACCGTTTCGTCGACTCGTAGCTCCACCGTCTCGTCCACCGTCTCGTCTACCCGTAGCTCCACTGCTTCGTCTACGGCTAGCTCGACTGCTTCGTCCACGCGCAGCTCCACTGCTTCGTCCACGGCTAGCTCGACTGCTGCGTCTTCGAGCAGCAGCTCTGCTGTCTCTTCGAGCACATACTCGGCTTCCGCTACCAGCTCTGCCACTAGCTCTGCTACCAGCTCTTCCTCGTCTTCGACCGATGCATATGCCACTAGCTCTGCTACCAGCTCTGCCGCGTCTTCTACTGATGCATATGCTACTAGCTCTGCTACCAGCTCTGCCGCGTCTTCTACCGATGCATATGCGACCAGCTCCGCCGCGACGAGCTCTGACTCGTCATCGGCCGTCTCGTCTGCAGCATCTTCTACTGATGCATATGCCACTAGCTCTGCGGCGACAAGCTCTGCTCAGTCGTCCGTCGTCTCTTCCGCGACGTCTTCTTCGCAGTCTGAAGCTTACGGCACCAGCTCTGCCACTTCTTCGTCTGCCGTCGCATCTGCTTCGTCTTCCACTTCTTCTGATGTATATGCCACCAGCTCCGTTGCCACCAGCTCCGCCCAGTCATCAACCGTCGCTTCCTCTACTGAGTCAGGGGTGTATGTGACGAGCTCCGCCGCCACTTCGTCTGCGGCCCCCTCCGACTCGTCTTCTACTTCTTCTGATGTCTATGGAACGAGCTCTGCCGCCCCGACTTCAGCCGACTCCAGCGTATATGCCCCAAGCTCCACTCCATGCACTTCCTCTACTCTCTACCCGAGTGGTCAAGAATCATCTACTTATTCTGATGTCTATGGCACGAGCTCCGCCGCCCCGTCGTCTGCGGTCCCGTCTGAGTCGTCTTCTGATGTGTACGGCACGAGCTCCGCGGCCCCGACTTCGGTCGAGTCCAGTGTGTATGAGACGAGCTCTACCCCATGCACTTCCTCTACTCTCTACCCCAATGGTCAGGAGACAACTTCTTCAGGTGCCCAGCCGACTGAATCGTCATCCCCCAGCGGAGCCTATTCCTCCCTGCCCTACCCAACCGCTGGCGACCACACTTCGGGCAGCATTTACCCATCGGAATCCCACAACACTTCGACGCCTTGCACCTCGAGCACCCTTTCCGCGACCAACCTCTACCCGGGTGCGCCTTCCTCTACCCCTACCAGCTCTGCACAAGGACCCTCGATTTACCCTGTGCCTAGCTCCAAGGGACCTGTCGTCACGACAACCCTCACAAGTAAGTGGCAGCGAGAGAAAGTCCCTTCCTGGATTTCCGCTAACAACATGTAGCTTCTTATGTCGACGTCTGCTCGACGGGCCTGACCACCATCACTACGACGATCACCAAGACGGTGTGCCCCAAGTGCGAAGCCTCCCCGACCGATGTTCCTGAGGGCTGGTACACTACCGTGACGGTCTGCGGACACTGCGGCCCCAAGCCCACCACCGTCACGCTCACCAAGCCGATTCCTCATGAGACGGAAGGATACTATACTCCCCACCCCACGGGCGAGAGCTACGTTCCGGGCAAGCCTGAAGGCCATGCGTACGTGCCCGAGACGCCCGAGGAGGAAACTGTCCACGTCACGGGTACGGTCTACCAGGTCATCACGTTCACCAAGGTCCCCGTCCCGTACACTCCGTCTCCCGCTCCCTACCCCTCCGCCAACAGCACGCGTGTGTATGTCCCCGTCCCCGTAGGCACTGCGAGCAGCTCCGGCTCCGGCTCATACCCAACTGCGGTTCCGCCGCCGTTCGAGGGCGCCGCGAGCCGCTTGGGCATGGGAATGACCACCCTTCTTGTGTTTGTCGCAGGTGTGTTTCTTTTGTAGGAAATTGGTTGCGTGTTAAGTAAGGGGTTTGTTGGCTTGTAGTTCGCATGGCGGCTTTTTGATGGAATGTGTTCTACGACCCACGGACGATCAAAGTAGGAATTCACTTCTGTTCATGAGCGTTCATGAGTTTTAGCTTCTTGGTGTCGGCGGATTGTTGTTAGCTTTGGAGATAGCGAATGTACCT
This sequence comes from Westerdykella aurantiaca, assembly GCA_030412805.1. Taxonomy (NCBI): domain Eukaryota; kingdom Fungi; phylum Ascomycota; class Dothideomycetes; order Pleosporales; family Sporormiaceae; genus Westerdykella; species Westerdykella aurantiaca. The sequence goes on from JASJFJ010000001.1 coordinate 6,263,023, forward strand.
ACCACGGTGGAGGCACATGACGGATACCCCTGAATACCCCTGAGTTACCCCTGAATACAGGTGTAAAGGGACTCACGTGATAGTGTAATCGCTCCGCGCTCTGATTGGACGAAGGCAGTACTCTAGGCGCTCCCGGTGCTAACAAAGGAATCCGTGCTTGGTGGTGGATGGACGACGTCCGTTTGACTACACCGTACACAGGAGGACTAGTTGTAGCCTGCTGTGCTACCATTCTTCCCGTCTGGAAATCATACACGTCTCTTTCTTCTCCACGATTTACCCTGCAGGCATGCGCCGCCTCGCAATTTTTGCGCGGTGCCCGGACAGGCCCTCAGCATATTGGCGCGGGCTAGTCCTGCAGGTGTGAGCTGGCATGCACCAACCGCCGCAGGATCAGAGAGACCATCAACGCCCGCCGACTCCACACATGGGCAGAGCAGACTCGATCGCCTGCAGCGCCTCCTGTCTCGCCCTGTCTTGTCGCACTGCCCGGGAATTCGAGCACCGTCGTGCCGTAACGCTCTTCTCGTCCCAAGCTCGAGCAGACGGGGAGCGACGTCGCACACGGCCAGCATCACTTCAAACGCCCAACGCAGTTTGCCGTTCGTCTGCACGAGCATGTCCTGCGATTATCAATTGCACCTTTCCCGCGCTCACCATTGCCTTCTCTCCTTTTTTCTGCACTCCTCAGAAGCCAGCACAGGGGCGCCCTGGGCGTGGCGGCGAGGAAAAAGGTGACGTCCTGCCAGCTTGCGACGACAGCACAGAAAGTTGGTCGCCGCCGTCTCTGAGCCCTCCCATCCGGATCGCGGAACATCCAGAGTGCGCCCACGCGGTCGCCCTGGTTTTCGCTTTCGGTTCCAGTGGAGCTCGGAGTGAGGCATGAGTGGTGTCCTCGGAGGAGAGTGCCCGTTTGTCGTGAGTCTCGTCACCTTCGTCGTCCCCAGCCTCCCGAGATTTGTAGCTCCGCCAGCCTCTCCCCAACCACCCCAATGCACCACCAGCTCCATCACTGGGAGCCCTCCTGGCAACGTTCCCCCTGTTCTCCTCCGTAACTAACTGTTGAAGACAGCAGACGTCGTTGCATTCCTCTTCTCGAGGCATTGCCGCTAGTCTCACTGCTGCGCGCCCGCCAGCTATCGCTGTTGGCTTGTTGTCGTTACGCCAACGACAACCACCTGCACAGCTCGCTCCCCATCCCGCGACCCTCTCCTTCTCCCGGGCAGACTCAATTGCGTGGGTAGCCACCGCAATTCACGTCGGCGGCAGCTTTCACCTTGACGACGTTGGGAGCATTGGAGCTCTCCAACCTGCGTCCCGCCAGCTCCCCCGCATCCGCTAACGAGACCCACGACGACAACCCCAACCCCAACGCATCTCACGAACCTCCATATCTTACTTCGCTCCAGCAGCGCCAGCAGCAGGCTGCCGAATACTATCGGGCTCAGCACATCCACTCGCGAGTATCGAGCTCATCCGGAAGCCCGACCCACAGCTTACGGCGCACGCCCAACTTCGAACGCACAAGCTCACGTCCAAGATCGGCCTCTGTCGACTCTTCGGCGCAAGCTCAAGCTCAAGCCCAAGCTCAACCACCGCGCGTCCGTTTCCAGACCCCTTCCCGATATACCACAACCGCAAGCTCTCAGGCAGCGCACGAGCTCAACCTTCTCGGCCCCCACCCTGCTTTGCGCATCTCGCGCCGCACCGCATCTGCCATCCGCTTCGTCCTCGAAGAAGCCCTCCGCACGCCTTACCCCTTCACGCCCGACCTTGCCGAGGAGAACGCTTCCATGTCCGATCTGATGGGAGCTGGGGGCGGTCGCGCTGCCAATGGCGGCGCGCGAACCACCGCCGGCCCTGTCCCCGTCTCGCAGGCAGATCGTTCCAACATTCGCACGCCGCAGATGATCATGAATCAGCGACGCGAACGCGAGGCGCGACGACAACAGACGGAGGCGGATGCTCGTGCTGCGGAAGAGCAACGGAAGGCCGAGGAGGAGCGTCGGAAAAGCGCAGAGCGCAGAGCCTTGGCTGCTGGCGTTGCTGGAGCACCCACTACTACCGCGCCGGGGACGCAGCGGTATGCCGCTCAGTCGGCACCTTTGAGATCAGGCGACGGCCATCACGGCCACAGTGCGTCTGTAGGAGGAGGAGGAATCCTCAGGGAGGTGCAGAGAGCGGCGGCTGCTTCAGCTTCAGGCGGGCCTGTACACCCACCGGCTTCCACTCACGTGCAAGATGCTCCGGCCGGAACTCAGTACGGGAGGCCGCGGGCCAGCTCTCTAGCACAACAGTCGCAGCCTCGTCCCGTCCCGGCACCTGGATATGAGGGCCCAGCTGCCTCTGGAAGTGACTCAAGGCGACCGCCGCCTATGCAACATTCACGACGGCCGTCTGCTCCGGCTGGAACTGCGCCGGCTGGAGCCTCCTCGGCGGGTCCACAAGCAACAGCAGGTGCGACGGCAGGACAATCCGGTAGTCAGGCTCGCCAGTCTACCACGTCGACCTTCCCCCACGCATTCGAGCGTTGGGAGCAGCTTTCATCTCACTGGGAAGGCCTCACCTCGTATTGGATCCGACACCTTGAACAAAACAGTGAAGAGATGAAGCGCCAGCCTCTTGTGCAGCAGATGTCTCGCCAGATCACGGATTTGTCCGCAGCGGGTGCCAATTTATTCCACGCTGTGGTAGAGTTACAGCGGCTGCGCGCCTCGTCCGAACGTAAGTTCCAGCGATGGTTCTACGAACACCGTCAAGAGCAGGAGCGGGCGCAAGAGCGCGAGGCCCAGTTCGACAACATGATTCGAGTGGAGCGCGAGGCTCGCGCTGAAGCTGTTGCGAACATGGAACGCATGGCAAAGGAGAAGCAGAATGCCGAGAGGATGGTAGCCGAGATGAAACGTGAGCTGCAGATCTCGAAAGAGGAGGCCCGCAGAGCGTGGGAAGAGCTGGGAAGACGCGAACAGGAAGAACGCGATCGCACCCTGTCTCTCCGCGAGGGCCAGGAGATTGTCGTGGGCGGCATCCATGTGGTTCCCAGGGCCGTGGCTCAGGGGATTGGTGGTATTTCGCAACATACCAGTGCTGGCGACGACGTCTACGGTGCAGGGGCGGGCACTGGACAGGGGATTGAGCAGCATTACAGCTACGAGCAAGGACAATCACCGACTGACACTGATCCCTTCCGTCACGGTACCCCCCTCCGCCATGACCCAGAAGTGCCTTCGCTCGCTCAAGGCACCTACGTACCCAGCGGCGCATCCGCCGCACCCCAACCATCCTCCCGTCCCACCACCCACACGCAGTCTCCGGATGAGGCCCAAATGCCCGCTCCCCTACACCCGCACCACGCAACCACCACCGCAGCCCAACAATCAGCTTCTCAAACGGCCACTTCCCGCCCCGAAGCCTTCTACCAGCAGCCCGAAGCCTACCTGCACCGCGACACAGCCACGAGCATCCCCGAAGACGAGCGCTCCTACGTGACCTCCACCCAAGCCGACGACTCCGACGAAGAAGAATACGTCATCGACGAGAACGGCAACTACTTCCTGGACGAGCAAGGCCACCGCGTCCCCTACCGCTCCCTGCACACCCACGACTCAGACGAATTCGACGTCCAGGAGGAGCGCCGCCGCGAGCTCGAGCACCTGCAGCGCTACGGCAGCGCGCCCCAGGGCGAGGGCAGCAGTTACGCCACCACGACGTCGGCGAGTGGGCAGGGGTACGGGCAGGGGTACGTGAGTAGTAGTATCCCGGATTACAGCGGTGCTGGGTATGGCAGTGAGTGGGCGGGGATGCGGCATCACCATCCGACACGGCTCAGCGATGTGCTGGAGGAGGATGAGAGGAGTAGGACGAGTCCCAGTCGAGCGAGCCAGGCGAGTCGGGGGAGGTACTGAGCTATCGACATCTCTTGCGTACAGGGAACAGGAAGAGTTCTCAGTTCGACGTATCACCAGTACGGGCAGCTTTCGCTGTATGATATCTTTTTATCGCATTGCGGTGTGTGCATTGCGGGTGCACTTTACCACAGCATCAGTCAGTTTCCTTCCCGTCATTTTCTCTCTTTCTTTTTTTCTTCCTCCTCATTTGCATATTTCGATCTTCGGACATGGTCGGTTCCAATGGACGAGGGCCTACTCTCTTTTTCCATTTCGATTCGACGATCTAGATGCCTAGATGTATTAGTACCGTCGCGTTTGTGGCGAACGAGCGCGGTGTTTTGCGGTGTCCATTTTTCCCCCTTCATTTCTTCTTTTCTTCGTCTTCGCAGGGGATAATGATGATCAGGGCGCATTTATGGTGATGAGGACGTTTAGTTACTTTTTTTCTTCTCTTGAATGGAGGAGAGTGAAGGGGCTAGCGGGTTGAGGATCGGGATGAAGAAAAAGCTTGGAAGGGAGGCCGTTTGTAATAAATGATGGGTTAGTTGTAGGGTACTAATGGACGATGTCACCACCTGGGCTGTGTCGAAACTACTGATCGTGTTAACTATGCATAGCAGGCAGCAGGCAGAAATTCACTTGTCAATAACGACAGCTAAGAGCGAGAAGAGCTTGCTCCCCGGGGGTTGTTACTATCTGCTCAATAGCTTTAGCCTCTACTGATTCCCCTTGAGCCTCTTGCTAACTTGGGTAGCTTGGCAGTGAATACCATACTCACGTGTTATCTGTTCTAATCTGGTTAGTCCCCGCTCGCCGGTCAGGTCAGGGGGCGGGGCGGGCTTTCCCCGGTCGCGCCGCGCCGCCGATCCCTTACGCTTCCTCTATCCCTCTTTGGTTGGGAGGGAAACCGAGCCCGAGGCCGACAAAACAGCTGTGTCTCTCGAGATGTCCACTCCACCTCTCTTCTGCTCTGCCCACCATCGGGCCTACTTCCAGCGTCTAGTTGCGTGGAAGAGGTCGGGATTCAGAACGCACGTGTCGAATGGTTTTTCGTCTGAGACGATACTGATGATGGACTGCAGATCTAGATCTAACGTGTGGGGAGATACGCGTGGTCGTCGTGAGTAGTCTACACCAGGATGGGGAATAGCTGGGACTCCTTGCTACTGCGCAGTGAGAGATGAAGAGCTGATCCTAGCACTAACTCCATGGACGAACGCGACCAATGGCTACGGCTTTGCCTTTCGCGATCTGTACACCGCGCCGTGGAAGGCGCTGGGGCCTTTATATGGGATGAACGACGGATCTCATTGTAGTAGAGATGTCTGATTGTAGTAGAAATGGAGGACTAGTCATTGCACTAACCAATTAGGCTTCACGAATTTCATCGGAGAGATATTGATTCTCTGGTTGAATTTGGTTTTCTTTTCGCTCGATTGGCACTTCAGAGACATGAAGGACGGACCGTCACGACCAATCAACTGCCATGGCGAAGGTCATCAATGGTTTCCAGAGAAATATCGCCATGTTGGATTCAAATCTCTTCTTCCCAAGCAACACTTTTACATGAGATGGAATTGGTCGAATTGCGATGTTGTTACCCCAGTGCGGCTCAGCATCACACACCCCCTGGCCCCCCCAGCGCTTACAGCCCCTGCTCAGCGTCTCGCCCTTCAAACGATTCGCCCTCAACCACGGATGCAGCAATCCACGTTCCAGATAGCCGCACGCTGTGGATCCTCATCCAAAAGCAAGCCCAATTTGGCAAATCAGCTTGCTACGCCGCAATGCCCTCTGCAGCACGCACGCCAGGTAAAAGCAACGATGCGGCACTGCGAGAACCACTCATCCTACTTTCGCCTTTCGATACCACCGTGACAGCAGTCTTGAGTTGATGGCGCTCCCCTGAACTACGTGTCGCTCGCACTACGGATTGGACTTTGCAAAGCCGAGTCAACCATGAAGAATTGGAAACACGTCAATTGGAATCCTTTGGCGAGGAGTCGTCTGAATGGCGAGGGCGGACTGGATACGTCACACTTGTCGAATTCAGGAGCAGAGAGGGAGGAGCTAAGAGCACAAGCTAATGCAGTACCGTCACGAGGAACGAAGCTGGAGTCCACATGGAGTTCGAGCGTCACGAGTGTGCCGAGCTGGCCGGAAGAGGCAAGGCCGCTGAAGCAGTATACCTGGATTTCGTACCTGTATCTGATTGGGGATCTGATATTGGCATTACTGCCGGTTTACTTCGTTCGTAAGTCCGCTTTCGGATATTTGGAGGAATCTGAACTGACGATTGGCCTGATAGTGCTGGCAATTGCTGCCATCATACTGAATGGGAAGCCGACGAAAGACAACGACTTTGGGAAGAAGGTCGAGGTTGCGACTGACTTAGGCCCGACCATATTTCCTATTGTATTCGCAGCTATTAGCGGGCGTAGTATGAAGATGATAGCTCGGTATTTGGCAGAAAGGGGCGCTAAGCTTAGTGCAAGTCCCCCCGTAGCGATGTATTGCCTGGAGCTCGATGCTGACTTTGAGATGATAGACACTCGAACTCCTGATGGCCAGCCAGTCCGTATGGGGCACGGTCGAAAGCCAACTGTTGATGCGAAGACTCACCCTGGTTGGCGTCAATCTTCTCTTCCTTTGGGCAATGTCTCCCCTAGGTGGTCAAGCTTCGCTCCGCCTCCTCGATAAGTCCTTCAAGGCTACTGACCGGCCCGTTAAATTACGCTATCAGTCAACAGGACCTGGGGCTCTAGCATTCGCAATGCAAGGTAGTTACGTTGGGACTGAGGAGCTTGGCCGAGTTAGCTCCATCTATACTGCTGCAATTTTGGCACCTAATCAGGTCAAAGATAGCCCAGAAGATGCTTGGGGTAATATCAAAATCCCGCGTTTTGAAAGTCTCAACGCCTCTATGAAAGACCCGAACGGATGGATCAGGATTGCTCGAGGGAGTGTATCGGCGGAAAGCTACACAAGCCTGGTAGGCATTCCAGTCATTGGGCGGCCGTACGACCACGATGCAGGATTCGCATTGGAGACAACTTACCTGACCGTCGACTGTGATCCGTTCCGCCAGACGAGCGTTGAGAAGGATAACTTTACGGAAATCGAGCGACTCGTTCCGGGCGATCCCACAGATGCGGATCAGTGGTTCAATCTCTCCAGTACCAACAACCCTTGGAAAGATTCAACTTTCTTTATTCGGTCTGTTCTGCCCGCAAGGCCATCTTTCTCTGAGAACGACCCTAGGCAAGACGCGCTTTTTGGGTATTTCAACGAATCAGACCCCAACAAAACGTTTCAAAGACGCGTGATTACCTTTGCGTCTTCATATTGGAAATCTAACTCATTCGCCTTGAACACTGCAAACTGCTCGGTTGGGCAGATGCATGTGGAAGCAACGGTTCAATGCTCGAAGGAAAACTGTTTCGTTAACAGCGTCCGGCCGTCACAAATCGATCAAGGTCCGAAAGAAGTGACTGCTCTTGATAGCCCAATGATTCGATCTATCCTCCTGGAATCGTTCCGGAAAGCATTTGGTCCGCTTTCGAAAGGGTCGACACCAACGGAGCAATTCTTGTTCAACACATCCTCTTTCCCAAATATATCACCTATGGCAGAGTACTACGACAACCCAGGCTGGGTGGATCTCTCTAAGCTACCACCGAAAGACTTTTCGCGACGCTTCGCTCTTGCGCTGAACACGTTCTATCAGCTGAGCTTGGCTCCAGATGCGTATGCCGGCACACTCCCTTCGAACAATTTCAGCATGTATGGCCGTGAGGCGCCGGTTGGAAGAGAACTGGATGTGTATCTGCCATCGAATATGTCGGCACGGAATACTACGATGAATGAGTGGTATCAGCCCTTTGGCCAAAGTGTGACTGCCGAAGAGATCATGTTCATTGGGGCTGCAACCAATGCGACCATCATACAAAGGCAGGAGATTTATGCCTGCAATTATGCTTGGACGGCATTGCTGACGACCGCGGCTGGGATCCTTCTGCTTATTGGAGCGACATCACTTGTGCTAAAGCACAAAACACTCGGCCCTGAGATGTTTGGCTTTGTAGCGAGCATGACGTACGAGAATCCGCACGTCAACATTCCCCGAGGGGGGACCATGTTGGACGCCATGGAAAGAGCAAGGCTATTGAAAGACGTGACAGTGCGCATTGGCGATGTGAAAGGCGACGGCGAAGTTGGGCACATTGCATTGGCCGCCGGAGTGCCGCTACGAAAGTTGGAGAGGAGTCGAACATACACCTGATCCCTTTGCTTGCAAAGGGACGGGGAACGATAGTTGGGACAATATAGCAAGAAAACAAAGGAACATGTGAGAAGATGGGCCGTTTGATTGGGAGGGGCCGACGGATTGGGAATCAGGCTGCGTTTCGACAAACCACGACTCCACTGCAACCGTCATATGGAGATTGTTTCGAATTGCATAAGAGCCAGGGTTGATTTTAGGAGAATGGGGAAGGCAAAAGAGCGTCAGCGTTACGGTCCCATTGCAGTGGGTCCGCTTCGAAACATGTCTCCGGATCATCAGGGGAAACACACGGCAATGGGGACCGAGTGGAGAGGCTTTGGTCACCCGCCAGTCGAAGGGCTTAGGGAACCTTGCAACGGAAAAGCGACCGCGCTCTTGAGCGGCCAGTCGTCGGTCAAAGATGAAGAATTGAAAGGAAAACAAGTCGCAGGCGAAAAGACGTGTGGGTGATGGAGGACTGTTTCACAGCCAAGGGTGCGCCGGTGTGGGCCAATCATATGGCCAAGACCGGGGTGGAAAGACCGAAGCTGCGACGCTGGCCGATCACCACCAAGGGCCCTCGCGACCACACACTGGCCACCACCGCGCAAGCACGCCAAGTCGAAACGACTTTCAGGTACCTCCACCTTTTCGTTTCGGTCCTATGCTCTCTGGACGAGTCCGCCACCGCCGCCCCGCCTAGGCCCGCATTAAAGCTGATGTCCCTGCATTGGACGTTGACCTTTGACTCCTTCTCGTTGGCTGCCGGCCTCTAGGAGTCGGTCCATCCCGGCGGCTCGCCTTGAACAAGCCCAGTCACCATGGCTGTCTTTGGTGTTCGGCCTTACTGCTTCGAAACTTCAAAGGAGATTAGGGATCGGCGAGAAAGTTCGGGCAAAGGTTGGGGCGGCAGGATGGTTCTTGAAGGGTATAAAAAGGTCTCTTCAACTCGCTGTTTTGGAATCAGCAAACTCGTTCTTTGTACATTTTACAACACTCTCTTCCTGCAATTGCAGATTCCATTCTCTAGCTGGGCTAGTAGACTTTGTTTGAATTTTTCCAAACACTCCTTCATTCAGTTGTCGTTGTACGACCGATCTCTATCACCATGACTTTCCGCAATACTCTTCTGGCCGCCGTCGCCATCGCCTCTTCCGCGAGCGCTCATATCATCATGGAGTCACCCGTGCCTTACAGCGTCGACTCCATTGACAGCGCCCCTATCAGCGCCTCTCAATTCCCTTGCAAGAATCAGCTCGGCTACAAGGTCAGCCAGGTGAACAAGATGGCTGTTGGCCAACAACAGCCGCTCAAGTTCAAGGGTACCGCCGTCCACAACGGTGGTCTTTGCCAGCTCTCTGTCGCCTTGACACGCGAGCCTACCAAGGACACCCCTTTCAAGGTCATCAAGACCATTGAAGGCGGATGCCCCGGCCTGGATTCAAAGGCCTCCGAATTCTCCTTTGCACTTCCCGCGGAGATTCCGGATGGTGATCACACCTTTGCCTGGACCTGGATGCCAGTCTCCAGCGGTGGTCCCGAGTACTACATGAACTGCGCTCCCATCGAGGTCACCGGTGGAGCCAGCGATGACTCCAAGTTCAACCAGCTGCCCGACATGCTGATCGCCAACCTGAAGCCCTTGACCGACTGCGAGCAGCAGGCAAACACCATCCTTCAAGCACCCAATCCAGGAAACAACGTCGAGAAGGCGGACAATACTGGCCGCGAGGTCGCTCCTCCCAAGGGCAACTGCGGTGCTCCGAGTGGCGGTGGCTCTCCCGCTCCTCCCGTGGAGCGTCGTTCGTCTGCGTCCATTCCCGTCTCCTCTCCTACTCAGGCCCCCGCCCCTGCAAACCCCGGCGGTATCTTCGCTCCTGGTGCCTCCAGCGCTTCAGCCGACGCTCCTCAGTCAACTGAGACGACCCTGGTCACCGTCACTGCCTCTTCTGCCGCTCCCACGGGCACTGGCGCTCCCGTCGCCTCTCCTGTCGTCCCTACCGGCACTGCTGCTCCTGTCGCCCCTCCTGCCGTTCCCACTGGCACTGGTGGCGCTCCCGCCCAGCCCCAGCCCGCACCTACTGGTGCTCCCAGCAACGGCGGCGCCTCCTGCAGCCCTGATGGAGCCATCGTCTGCAACGGCGAGACCCAGTTTGGCCTCTGCAACCACGGCTCCGTTGTCTGGCAGGACGTCGCTGCTGGCACCACCTGCAAGAACGGCGCCATCCAGAAGCGCGAATACAACGGCAGGATCGTCCGCAGGTCTGTCTAGACGGCCGATGGCCTTCACATCCTATGTGAGACTGCAGAGTATCTCTTAATACAGATGCTTTTGCACCTCATCCATGGACTCCCTCATTCTGGTCAACAGCCCAGTTCTTTTTGCACTTTTGCATTGTTCTATACACACTCGCTTCGCGATTCACTTCTTAGGGGACGAGAGGTCGTGGACTGTGTCTAGGGCCCCGGCTTGACGATCTTTTCTGGATTTTTTTCTTCTCTTCTCTTCTCTTCCTTCTTCCTTCTTCCTTCTGTTTGATACGGAGGAGTTTCTTGTTTCTTGTACAAAGGACGCTCGCTACGCAAGCCCGCGCCATATGACTGGCATGATAGAACGAAACAACACATACCCCACACCGGCGTTTATACTCTCTTTTGGCGAGGGGAGTTCGCCTCTTGTACATATCAAGGAGTGTACATACTTGGACAAAATTGGTCTCATGGGTGGGAGGGAACTGCATGTAGAAAATGCATCTGTGAACAAATCATTTCTTCACGATCATTGTTGGGTGACGCTTGTGATGTTGCGGATCAAATAACATATTTTGTATCACAATCTCAAAAAGCTGTCATTCAAGGCTCCCCCAAAATGGGTACCTCACAAGATGGTACTGCATAACACTCAGCAAGCAGCGGCACCCCTAACACCCCCAAAAAACACAATCACATTTGACAAGACAGACACTGGAGTCAGCTTACTCGTCCCCCCTTCCACCTCAGCTCTACCTTTCTCATTCGCCGCACTCCGCCTCAACATTTCCGCCATCCCCATTCCCACGCCCAAGTCCCAAGACAAAGGCCCAGAGAAATCGTCTTTCTCCCAAGTCTCTCGAGCATCAAAGTACCCACTCCATCTCGCCGAAATTCGACCATTTCTCGCCTTCCCATTGGCCCCCATTACTTAAGAATTTCCTCCTCGGCGCCGTAGACCAACCACTCACATCGCCTCTTTGTCTATCATTTTCCTGCCGGCGCCGCTCGCCATCCAGTCACGTCGCATATTCCCCTAGACTAGCAGCCGTACGGTGCAGCGAAACCGACACCAAAGATGCCCGTTTCACCGCCAAGCCCCCGACGTCCGACCTCCTGAGCTAAATGCGATCTGCAACTGCCCGGCGTGGCTAAACTTGAACGGGCAAAATCTCCTTTACACTGGACCGGGGTGTGGTTTCAGACGATGGGGAGATCTGGTTGGTTGGTTGGCTGATTCCGCGCGTTTCAACGTCCATCTCTCCTCCGTGATGTTCTACTCGAAACAAGTGCCCCATATGATTATGCGGTTGCATTGCTTTGACTTTGTATGCAGAGAATAGGGGTAGTAGCAGTTCTCGAGGGGTTTCTTTCGAATAAGGCTGCGATTGACACCTTTTTGGCAGGGGCGGATCCATAGGGGTGGATTCAAAAGATGCTGGAATCCCCATCGTACCATGGCAGTACATGTAACTCATCGCACATCGACGCTCCCTTTCACGGCGATAATTCCGCGAGCGAGGAGTACGTCCCATTGCCATCGCCCCTGCCGTCCTTGTAGCTACAGAAAAGAAGGACGGTGATAGGGAACGGCAAAAGACCAGGATATGCGAACCACCGGGCGCACACGGCGAGAACCCGTCCGACAGTGGAAGCAGAGGATCGTGATCGATGCGCACGCGCAACGCCAACGGCGCGGGAGGTACACCCGCGAGTGCAACGTGGGAAGCAGAAGCCGTCGACGAGCGGCGCCGTTTTCCACGGTCTGATGGAACTGCGTGTTGGCCCTTCTCAGAGCGGCTCTTGGTTCTGGGTTTGCTGGCAGGGACGTCCACGAGGACAATGGTGGGAAAGGGAATCGGTTCGTCAGCGGCGCTGTGCCTACGGTCCGATAGAAGACTGGGACCCTTTTTGTGCGGTCCGATAGAAGTTCCCCAGACTTCCGAACGAACGCAGGGTTGGGGTTGTTGCAGTCTTCGGTCCGTCGTCGGCGTCGACGGGAGAGAGGTGCAAAGGAAACTGTGCAACTGCTTTGTGTCTGAGTGCAGGATAGGGATTAACGCAGTGTGGATCCGTGGAGTTGGTGGCCATTTGCTGCGAGGGCACTGTTGCTTTGTGGCATCCGGTTACCATGTACTGTTGACTACGTGACAGTCCGTGGTTATGGTGACGAAACAAATGACCGAATAACCTGACTTACTTGTATGAATTCATCAATATTATTGCTTCTTCCAATGCATATACTAGATCGTGGGATAGTGCAATAGTTGCATTGCTCACATACATAATTTTACAATATAGCGACTCGTCCTTCCAAGGGTATCATCGTAAACGTCATGCTGAATCCAAGCTTCCAGACAGAACAGCTGCCCTACATCAACGGCATGGGCGGCGTCGCTATCAGGCCACTTCCTTTACCTTCGGAAGCCCTCCCTTCCACTACGCTCTCCTCGCCCTCTTCCTCTCCACCACCTCTCCCATGGCCACATCCGCCCCCGCTACGCCCACCACAGGCGTCCCCTCCCCGCTTCCTCTCCCACTCACGACCCCACTCCCCGCCATACCTTCCACAGCCCCCTCTTTAGGTAGCCTAAACGCCAGGAAGGTCTCCTCAGCTCGCTTACACTTGTCAAACACTTCTTCCATATACTTGACGACTACGTCCTGCGGTCTCACCGCTCTGGGCAAAGACTGGAGAATCTCGTAATGAGTGGCCTGCACGATCATGGTGACGGGGTAGTAGAATTCAATGTCCGCGATGTCGTTGCGTTCGTCAAAGTCTTCGATGCGGACTTGTTGTTGTTGCTGCTGAGGTATTTGCGGTTGCTGTTGCGGTGGAGGCGGCTGTAAGGGAGCCTGTTCTTGCCCTTGTGATTGAGGCTGTCCCTGACCCGAGGCGACGGGCGGTTGGCCTTGTGCAGGTGTATTCTGGTTGGCGTGATTGGAGTTGGAGACCGGAGTTGCGGGCATTGCTGGGGTTTCAGTCACTGGTGCGGTTGCGGTAGGGTTAGAGGTCCCATTAGTTACCTCCTTGCCAGTGTTCGATGATGCACTGGGTTCATTCGTCGCTGGTGCAGACTGCACTGTTTCTTTCTTGACTTCTTCTTTAGGCTTATGTTTCATCTTGGTAAGGAGGAAGGAAAATTTTGCGCCTTGGTTATTTGGAAGCCACTCCATGATACTGTACGAAGGGAAGTAAAACTTATCCTGGTTTCCTTCTTCAGCAAAGTCGAAGATCAGCGGTCGATAGCTCGTCCTGGGAGCTTGTACGGCTGGGCTGTACGGAGCCATATGTTGGTGGTGGTGTTGGTTGTATGTGTACTGGTTCGGATGGGGAGTGTGACGAGGTTGCGGCGGGATATGTGGCGGAGGTGCATGCTGCTGTGGGGCTTGAGGCATATGCGGCTGATATGGCCTCGGAGGATATGGTTGATGGTGTTGCTGCGGTTGTTGAGGAGGGTGACCTGCACTCTGTGGAGTCTGAGGAGGTTGTGGAGTCTGTGGAGTCTGAGGAGGTTGTGGAGTCTGTGGAGTCTGTGAAGTCGGTGGCGGCTGATAAGGCGCAGGAGGAGGCCGATACGGGGCTTGAGGAGCCGGTGCGGGTGAAGGTGTAGGTTGAACTTTTGCTACTCTCGCCGCCTTTGCTGCTTCAGCCTTTTGTTTCTCGACTATTAAGTTAAACTCGTTGATGTGTTTCTGGAATAGCTCGAGTTCCTCCTTTGTGGCCCGACCTTCGGCAACAACCTTCATGGTTTGCTTCAGCACAGGGTCAACTCCTGCTCTTTGCGCAAGCATATGAATGACGGGATCCGGAGCTGCAGTCGCCGGTGGTGGATTGGGCGGCGGAGGCTTCTCTTGCGGTTTTGGCTGCGGCGGTCGCGGAGGAGGAGGCGTAGGTTTTACGTAGGGTGTAGCGGGGCTATAGGATGGACGATTTTGCTGAGACATATGCTGTGTATGGTGCATTTGTGGTGTTTGGGGCGGATGATGCGGATGCTGCTGCGGGTGGTGATAGTATGGAGCTTGATTGTGGTTTGGCCACTGGCCATATTGTGGCACAGGCGCAGGCCTCTTCTGTACATGACGAGTCGTCTCGCGAGGGCCATACAGCCTGATACTGAAGGTATGTGGCTCGATGGTCAACTGAGCTGTGACACCGTTGCCTCCTAGCTGAGGAAAGTTCTTCTGTATGTCCTTCTGTCGCGCTATCGCTGCCTTGTCTTCATCCGTGCGGTCTGCGACTTTCTTCGGCCCAATAAAGTGCTTGTGAAATAGCCTGAAATTGCTTCCGGACGTCCATACTGCCCGAGACCGCTGGAGGGAAGCGCTGAGAACGCCACTAGTGAAGATGTCAGTCTATAACAAGATACCTTCAAGTGAGGTTACGCACCTCTCACGGACATCTTGGTATTCACTTGATGGTAGGTCCAGCGGTTGAGGTTCTGGTAACGTAGGCAGTGGTTCGCCTTCGATTACTTTGATGGGCAAAACTCGTTTGGGGGGTTCCTGTGGAGTCTCGGGCGTCGCGTTCGCGGGGGTAGTGTCCTTGACGATTTCGGCACGTTTGCGCTTCAAGGTGGACTTTGGAGCTCTCCTGCTTGGCGTATCCGATGGTTTCTCTGTAGCTTCGGGTGCAGCTGGAGTAGCTGCAGCCTCGGCTTCCTCTCGAGCGCGAGCTCGCGTGGACCGACGCGGTTCTGTCATGGCGGCGAGATGGACGCGGTGAGGTTCACCTCCGCGAACTCCGCCGATGGAGGTTGTTCAGCGTCCGTGCTTCAGCACATTTACGCTAATCTATTTGAAGCTAGCGTCTACCCGTTTCTCTTCAACGTCATCCCTTCATGATGGACCCTCGCATTACAGAAAAGCATCGCGTCAGAGGTAAGTTTCCGTCAAAAAAGAAGTTGTATCACGGGTTAGGCTGTTGCAAAAATTGGTCACTTGAAAGGACCATAAACATCGTCAGTGGGGCAGAATAAGGAGACATTCGATTTCCTTTTACCATAAACCTATAACTACCCATATACAACCAGGAGAAATGAAACAAGAAATACCCACAGACCTTCCATCTCGAAGCCTCCCAAGGATATCTCCACGTCTCAATCATGTATTCCAATCACTCAACATCCAGACCCACCTTTCCCACCCTTTTCCGCCCCTCCCATGCCCTCCTCACGACCAAACTTACCTGCGGAAAGCTGACCACCTGATTATGACCCCCATATCTCACAACTTCAAGTTCCACCACTCTCCTCCCCTCCCCATCCTCAACCTTCCGATATGCAAACGCGCCCCTCCTCACCCGATCTCCTCCTTGGATTGTCCTCCTCTCCTGCACAGACTGCGCGTTCTCTTCCTCTAGCAGAATTCTCTCTAACCCAGAGTACACCATCTCGCTAAGTCGGAAATCGATGTCCTGGTCGTTGCGGGCGTGCAGGAGGGTAATATGCACAGAAGGGGACGATTTTGCTGTCTTGGAGGCGGAAATCAGATACTGCAACCTCAAAAGCGTGGGCCAGTGATCCACGACCTTGGTGGAGAGATAGGTGGCAATCTTGGGGTAGCCGTTCAGCGGGCTGAGTATGGGAACGAGCCCGGAGATTTTGTAGCTTTTCAGGAGGACGGGAATGTCCGGAAAGCCAGCTACCAAGATGATGTCTGCGAAGGATTCCGCGGCCTTGGGGACTGGTGAGGGATGCGTTATACTGTCTGGGAGATGGTGAGTTGCAGGGTCAGTGAAGTACAATGCGGTTGCTGCCGTCACGGCGGTGCCAAGACTTTGGCCTAGGAGGACGGTTCGGTCTGCTGGGTGCTTGAGGGTGTGCAGGATGTAGGAGACAAGGCTTATGCCATCGGTGATAACACCAGATTCTGTGGGAATATGGGGGGCGTTCTTGAGCGTGGAATGTCCGAAGCCCCGATAGTCGCATGTTAGGAGGTGAGTATGGGGGATGCCGGAGATGGAGCGGTAGGTTGAAGGACGGTAGCCCTGGGCTACGTGGCCGGCGTTCTGAGGGGGGTTAGAATAATTGGGCGGCCTGGTGACGCTTGAAATCTCTAAGGGCTACAGGTCCTATAAATGGAATACTGGAGGAAGTGCTTACCCCATGAAAATTCACAACCACCCTTCCATCCGGATCCCTCTTCAACAACTTGTATCCCACCGTCTCTTTCAGATTCCCTGAGACCCCACCAGCTTTCTGCACAATCTCGTTTTCGTTCTCCAAATAGACATCCAGGGGAAGCACGTGCCAACAAAACAACGTCTCTCCGTCTGTCGTATTCAGATAGAATGGTTGAACCTGACCCTCTGTGCATGGTTACATATTGTCCAGTCTTCTCCTTCATTAGGTATGAACCTACTGGCAAAGCCGAAAGCCTCCGGACTAGAGATATCGTCCCAGAACCTGCCGGTATGCAATTTATGGGCATAGAGAACGCTGCGAACACTGGTTAGACATATGGCTCAGCGAAAAGGGCTGTCTTTTCACACTTACTGCCGCTGAAACGTCGCGTTTGTCAAGCATAATACAAAGACAGCCCATATTCCGCCTAAGCCGGCGAGGAACCAGTACGACTTCTTGAGGATGGGGTGGAAGATCGGCATTCTCTATCTTTTTTAGATGGAAGTCACAATCCCATAATTCAGATCAGAGAGCCGGGTTTGAGGATTGAGCGACTGTCGGGGTTGGACTGGAATAACTATACGTTATGGCATGTGACCGAGCGAGTGAAGTAAACTGCAGATCGCAGATGCAGCCCGAGGTGTTGAAGATAGGACGTACGACGCTAGTCTCGATGAGGAAGCTGGATATAAATCTTGGCGTGTTCTGTTCAGAGGTGGAAAGATCATTGAAGTCTATGAGAGGAATGTCTATTCCATCCTATTTTCCGTATCTTCCAAGTACAATAGTATACATACATACATCCCAAGCACCCAGAGCTCCAGAGGACCCAAAATATCTATCCTCTATAGCCAAGTCGTCCCTAGCCCTCAGAGGGGTATATAAACACAAAGAACCAGGTATATTACACCCATGCATACACGTTTTTCCCGATCCGAAATGGATTCATGCACACATAGCTTACGCGTTTCTATCCTTCTGCTCCTTCTCGTACTTAGCAATCAACTCCTTCTGCAGCTGAGGCGGCGCAGGGCTGTAGTGGCTGAATTCCATGCTGAATTCACCCTTGCCCTGTGTGCTTGCACGGAGCTGAGAAGAAAACCCAAACATGCTGTTCAAGCTGCAGTCGGCGTAAACGGTGAAGTCCTCGGGGCCAATCTCAGTGTCGTTGATGACGGCATTGCGCTTATTCAATAGGCCGACGACATTACCCTGGAACTCGTTCGGTGCGGTAACGGTGGTCTTCATGAGCGGCTCCAGAACCTGAGGGGCGCCTTGGATGAACGCCTTGCGGAAAGCTTGCTGCGTGGCGTTCTTGAAAGCCATTTCGCTGGAGTCGACAGCGTGGGTGGCACCATCATTGATAACCATGGAAGTACCCAAGACCTTGTGTCCGAGGAGGGGACCCTTCTGGCAGGATGCATTGAAACCTTTCTCGCATGCAAACAAGAACTTCTCCGAGATGGTACCTCCGGAAATCTGCTGCTCGAACTTGTTCTCACCGAGGCTCTCGCTGGGCTCCATCCAACCAACGACGCGGGCGAAATCACCGGATCCACCTGTCTGCTTCTTGAGGGTGTGATCGAAGTTAACACGCTTTGTGATGGTCTCGCGGTAGGCGACCTGGGGCTGACCAGTTTCGCAGTCCACACGGTACTCGCGGCGCATGCGCTCGACGTAGATTTCCAGATGCAACTCGCCCATACCAGAGATAACAGTCTCCTGCGATTCTGGGTCCACGTGGACGCGGAAAGTAGGATCCTCGCGTTGGAACCTGTTCATGGCTTTTGAGAAGTTGGGTGTATCCTTGGTGTGCTTGGGTTTGATAGACAGGGAAATGACGGGTTCGGGGACGAACATAGATGACTGCGCATGTCAGTAAGCAGGAAAGGGAATGCGTGGAGCGAGTCACCCACCATGGTGTATCCAAGAGAACCATCGGTGAAGGTATCTCCGGATGCGCAGTCAACGCCAAACACAGCACAAATTTCTCCAGCGTTGATCTCCTGAACCTCCTCCATCTCGTTTGAGTGCATGCGAACAATCTTGGGAATCTTAACCTTCTTGTCAGACCGCGCGTTGAAGACATTCATGCCCTTCCTCAGACAGCCCTGGTACACTCGGATGTAGGTCAACTGTCCAAAGTTGCTCTCTTCCAACTTGAAGGCCAAACCCACAAAGGGGAGCGAGTTGTAAGAAACCAGCTTGACCGGCGCCTCCTTTCTCTTCTTGTCCAAAGCCATATTCTCCACTTCGGCGGGGTTGGGCAAATAATCGCAAACGGCATCGAGCATAGGCTGGACGGACTTGTCGGCCAGGGCAGAGCCCATCATCACTGGCGTGAACTTCAGAGCAATGGTTGCCCGGCGGATGGCAGCCTTAATCTGTTCCGGTGTGGGTGTCTGCTCTTCCAAGAAGATCTCCGCGATCTCGTCGTCAACATCGGCGAGAGCTTCGATAAGCACTTGCCTCTTCTCGTTCGCGAAGTCGACAAGGTCCGCTGGAATTTCATCCTTCACGACCACAACTTCTCCCTTTGCACCTTCATTGTAGATAGCCTTCATGTGAACGAGGTCGACGACACCCTGGAAATTGTCCTCCCGTCCAATGGGCACCTGGATAGCCGCAGCAGGTATCCTCAGCTTCTGGTTGATATGCTCAACAGCCTTCCATGGATTGGCTCCCATACGGTCCATCTTGTTAACAAACGATATCCTAGGGACGTTATATCTCCTCATCTGCCTGTCGACGGTAATGGTTTGAGACTGAACGCCGCTGACAGCGCACAGGATCATAACCGCGCCATCCAAAACTCGCAAAGCCCTCTCCACCTCGATGGTGAAGTCGATATGGCCGGGGGTGTCGATCAAGTTGATATGGTACTTCTCATCCTTTCCGTTCTCATTCTTCGTCCAGTCACAGAAGGTAGCAGCAGACTGGATAGTAATACCCTTCTCACGTTCCAGGTCCATAGAGTCCATCTTCGCACCGACAGCATCCTTGCCACGGACTTCGTGGATAGCGTTGATACGACCGGTGTAGAAGAGGACGCGCTCGGAGACGGTGGTCTTGCCGGAGTCAATGTGTGCGGCGATACCGATGTTGCGGACCTTGGACAGGCGTGCAGCTTCGACGGGATCGAGATTCTCGACAATGGTTTCCTGTGATAGTGTGGAAGGGTCCTCTTGCGCCTTTTCCAGCCTGCAAAGAGAAAGTCACTTAGCAACATGCCCTGTAATGGCACCATGGCGAACTTGGATGATAGAACTCACACTGCAGCAGCTGTAGATTGCCATCTCCTCTGAGCAATTGATGTCTGCTCAGTCATCCACGAGCTGAAAACCGACCCGTTGCTCCTTGCCATGCGTGAAAACGTCGCGCTCGACGGAACGCATCGCGAAGGGTTCCTGGACGCTGCCCGTGCTCCATTGCGGAGGCAGCTCTCTGCGAGCGACTGGGCCCGAGCCAAAGACTGCACTCTCATTATGAACAAAACTCCTTTCCGCGATAAGAAGACGAGAAAAGAATGGAAAAGGAACGAGGGTGCACCTGTTGTCGCTGTCCGCACTCGTCTCCACGCACCAGAAAAGTTTCGCCAGGGATGTTCGGGGATGCGGGTCTTTGCCCACGGAGACGGGCAGCACGTGACTGGAGCACTCACACCACCCAGACATTTGTACAGAGCAAGAGGAGTAAAATTTATTACAATGCATAAAGTAGTGTTCCGCTTCCATTCTACAATATAATATTTACTCAAAGCTTACACAGGTAATATTCAAATGTACATTCGGCTGCTATTCGCATCAGACATGCCAGGCGCTTCAAACGAGCAATTCAATGCAACACCCCGGCTAATGCTGAATGACGCTCTGCAAAACGCTATGCCCCTGTAAATGCTGATGACAAGAAGTTATACAAACAGTGGGAGGAC
The DNA here is from genome assembly GCA_030412805.1 of Westerdykella aurantiaca. NCBI lineage: Eukaryota > Fungi > Ascomycota > Dothideomycetes > Pleosporales > Sporormiaceae > Westerdykella > Westerdykella aurantiaca. Next base: position 6,283,483 of record JASJFJ010000001.1, read on the forward strand.
CACAAGTCGCCATGGAAGTTGAACGGGCTGGCCATGCTTGGTATTTGGAATTCCCCGAAGACTTGACATACGCGACTCAATTGACCGAAAGAGTCTCTTGATTGTCGGCGGCTGAAATCTCTCCCAGCGCAGCAGGCGGCGCACCAGGTACAGTCTCAACAGATTGGCTCTTCTCCTCGGAATGTTCTTTGATGGCTTCGTTGGCAGGGGTTTCATCCGCCTGGCCCTCCTTGGATTCCTCGTCCTTCCCGTTTGTGACAGCCTCTTTCGTCTTGGACGCGAGTTCACCGGCCTTGCTCTTGGCCTTCGCAGCAAGCGATGGCTGGCCAATCTTAGACTTCAATGGGGCCTTGACAGATACGTTCCTGCGAGGCGGAGAGGCCGCTTTTTCGTGCACCTTGCTCGCACTCGCCGCGGTGGGTCGCATCATCCTCGCCAAAAAGCTATCGTCGGCAGCCCCAACCGTCGACGCACGAGACTCTGGTCGCTTGCCAGTTGAGGGAGCTAGTGATGCACATGCGGGTGCTTTCTTGGGAGGAGGAGCAGCTTTCGTGCTTGTGGGATGAGGGCCAGGGATAGGTCTGGTACCCGCCTTGGAATCAGGCAGCCTGGAGTCGTGCTTCGCAGCGAACGCTGCGGTAGGTGCAGTCAAGTGAGCTGGCAAACGGGCTGGTTTAGTTGGAGACTTCGGCCTTGGCTTCTTGAAACCTCCCGGTGAGGTAGAAGAGCTTGCTTTAGCAGTAGGGGGAGCAGACGGCGGTTTTGGAGTAGTCTTCTTGGCTTCCGCAACTGGTGCTTTGGCCTTAGCAGCAGCGCTGGCCGTGGTAGAGGCCTTAGATTTCAGTGAAGATTGGCTGGTTTTTGAGACAGGTGCCTTGTTTGATGACTTCTGCACCGTGGGTTTGGGCTGGTCCTTGGCCGGGGTCGCAGTTTTGGTTGCTGGCTTGCTGGAAGCCGGTCTGGGCGTCGTGGGTGTCTTGGGTAGTTTGGCAACGCCGGGGGATTTGGGCAATGGACTTTTGGATGCAGTCCCCTTTGCGGCGGAAGCTTTTGCAATGGATATCGGAGCGGGCTTGCCACCGGAAGGAGCAATGGCTGGAGTCCCCGTGGATCTGGCCTTATCGTGACTTTGTGCGGCAGGTTCTGGGGCCTTGGGCGGAGTAAGAGTGCTGTTGGTCGAAGGCAGGGCATCCGTTGGGGGTTGAAGCGCGGCCCCTCCAGATATTGCGGTCTCGTCTTTGGGGTCTGCGGGCTTCAATGCCACCTCCTCCTGTGCTCCAGTCACAGCCTTGTCAGGGTTCTCCGGAGGTAGGTCACTAAGAGAAAGCGCGGCGAGCTTGTCCTCGATGTTCTCAGTCTTCGTAGGCGGCGATGACTTGGTCTGGGCGGGGGCATTCTGCTTGGCCTGCTCGGGCACCTTCTCTTGAACCTTCTCCTGTAATTTCACTTCAGACTTCTGCTGTCCCGGACTCTCCGACTCCGGGAAGTCGGACCCCTTCAGTATTCTCCCCAGGTTGGGCATGGCTTCTTCGGGCGCTTTGATGGAGGGAGGAGTAAGGGATGCGTCCCGTGATTCGATGGCTTCCTCGGGAACTGCCTCCTCAATAGCGGTGTTGCTTTCTCGAGCCTCCTTCTCTTGACTGACCACCTTTTTCAGTTCCCCCACTGCGTCCTCGCCCAAATCCTTGCTGATACTAAAGCTCTCCCTGCGCTGGGCTTCTGGGCTATTTAGGCCGTCAACGGTGCCTTTCGTAGTTCCCAAAGCTTGCGGAATGGAAGCGCCCGGTTCGACGGAGACGAAGGAGGCCTTGACTTTGGATGTGGGACGATTTGTCTCGGCGTTGATTCTGCGAGATGGAGAACGACCGCGGGGTTCAGGAGACGATGCAGCACTTTGGCTCTCAAACATAGCCCTCAGGTTCCGAACTCCGCTGCTTGCGCGATTTTCTGTCATGACTGCGACTCCGATCCAGATACGTCAGTGAATGCACGATTGACGCGTGGTGATGTGGAGTTGTGTGGTGACAGGGCAGGTGTTGTTGGGAGCAACGTGGGAGTTGTGGCCGAAATTATGGCGGGAATAGCTGAAACGCGTCTCGGGTAGGGAACAGGTGTTTACAAGCAGGGACAATCTATGCGGGGTTTCAGGGATAAAAGGGCTTTTTGCAACTCACAATGAGGGGGAACTCAGTGCAATGCAGGGCTTCGCAGAGGAGCATGGCGAAAAAGCGGAGAAGCTGTCCCCTGGCAACAGAGCGCGGACAACAACAAATCGACCCATGCCAAGGCGGGAAGGGAGCCATTGATCACGTGCACGCGACATCGCCTTCAACTTTTGGGGCCCGGACTTCTGTCGTTGTGGGAAGCCAGGTTTTGGCGATGATCTTGTTACAGACGTGCTCGATGATGCTTCTAAAACCGGCCCGGATAACTCTTAAGTCAACCTTCCCCACTCTGCCTTCAACTCAATGTGCCCATCATCACGCAGCACCTTTCCCCGATCCCACTCTCGCCCTTCACCTTTCGCTGCCCATCGCACATCCTCTTCTGTTTTCTCACCTCCCTTCTCCCACTTACCGATCTGTTCATTCGAGAATCCTGCAGCTCTCAATCGCTCCGCGCCTTGCTGCTTCCATTTCTCACGATCTCTCAACGCTTCCAGAGCATCCTCCCAATCGTCTTCTGCGTCCGACTGCAAATGCACATCGGCGGTCGGGTCGTATGTCGAAGAGAAGCGAGCATCCATGGCCATAGAACTCGCCTTGTGAGCGCCTCGACCGCGCGACCGTACTGGCTCTTCTGGAAGAGGAGGGAGGGGTCCAACAATGGATTCAAGCGGATCCGAGTCGCTGTCGGCTTGAGGAAGCGTGCTCCTCCTCCTCCCTACGTGGTCTCTGTCTTCTCGTCTGGAACGTTTCTCGCGATGTCTCGACCGAGATCTGTGTCGGCGTCCCGAAGAATCGTGACGCTTTCTAGGCCGTGGAGAAACGGATCGCGACGGTGACCTTGGCGGCGACCGATGTCTCCTTCGAGCCGGATGCTCGCCTTCCTTATGGCATTTTCGATACTTTGAACTGTCTTCTGTACCCTTGTCTCGCCGTTTGCGATCTCGGTCATGTGAAGATCGTCTGGTGTTCCTCATGTCCTTCTCCTCGTCACTCTCCGCATGTCTGTCATGATGCCTTTGTGGACGAGACTCCTGGTCAGTATCTCTCCGTCTACGTTCGTCCCTCGCATCGCGGTCCCTACGATTTCTGCTCTCATCCCCTGGATTTCCGATGTCGTCATGTCGATGTGACCGAGCAGCTTTGCGTCGCGCAATCTTCCGCTCTGCGGTGTCGGGCGGTGTTAGCCTACCCTTCTCTCTTCTACTTTCTCTTTTTCTTTTACCAAGCTCCCTCAAGCGCGCGCGGGACTCTTCTGCCTCCTTAGCTAGCAAAGCTGTATTGTGACTGTCGGTCTCGCGAATAATGTGGCGAAGGAATCGCATGTTAGGTTTGGGCGCTCTAGACTGCGATCTTTTACGGAGTCAGTACATGTATGATCACAGTCAGATGTAGTTATACCTGCCGATCCTCACGGAGGGGTGTGAATGTAATCTTGGAGGCGAAGGACATACCTTTGGGGAAGAAAGGCGTCCAGGCCGCCCATTTCGTAGTTTTTCGCGGATTGCCGGGCGTCCTCTTTCAGCAAGTTGGCGACATACTCGTCGTCTTCTAGACTGTCTGCAGTCATGGTGGAATAGGGGGCTTAGATGTAGATGGTGGAGGGCTATTCCCAACGATGAGAAGATGCGGAGCAGCGATGATGATGCGCGGCCTCTAGTGGATCTGAAACTAGTCTATAAAGGGTAAGGCGCGGGTGCTTTCAGCCCTATAGCTTGGCGGACCCGGACCAAAACAAACACACCCCGCAAATCTATGGCAGATGGGAAATGGGTTCTAAAATGAATATTTCGCCTACAGAGGCTTTTCAACAGCTGAAGGGGGTGGAGCAGCTTGAGATTCTCGCGTTAGCGGAGACGCTATCACCCAAGGATTTGCCAAAACCAGACCGCAAACGAAACTCTGCTGTGTCCGACGACAGTGAGCAGAATGGCGACACCCATCCCGCTGCGTTGGAGGCAGACTTAGTGCACTACAAGGTTTTTGAAAATTTACCAGAGAGTGATGTCGACAAGGGCTAACATATCCAATAGGAACTCTTTAGCAAATTGCGTTTTAGCTATGTCGAACAAGTCACGAAGGAGAAGTTTCTGCGAAGTATCACGGACAATCCGCCCCACTTCGTTGAAGCCGTCGAGAATGAGACGAAGGAACAGGAGATCTTGGCCCTGAAAGCCGGGTTGAAAGAGAAGAAGCTTGAAATCGCAGATATATTAAAACAACTGGAAGAGAAGGGGCGAGCTCTTGCACAGCGATATGAAGGTGTACAGCTACGCACTGCCCAACTCGAAACGCTGCCTAGCGAAATCGAGAACCTGGAGGCTACGATTGAGAAGCTAAAGACGGACCATACTCCTTCGTCCGATAATCCTGAACTGGCGTTGTCGCTCGCCGAGACAACGGAATTGCTACAGACGCGAGAGGCAGAACTCACGGCGTTAAGTGCGCAGATTGCGAAGCTTCAGTCGGCCTTGCCGAACAGGACGCGCGAACTTGAGAAACTGGAACGGGAGCTCAAGCCGTTGGAAACGCAGAAGCAAGGGACAGTTGCAGCTGCCAAGGAGGCACGACGGCGACGGGAGGAGGGCGGGGGTACGGGCGACAAGTTGGAAGAGCGTGGAAGGTGGCTGAGAGCGTCTGAGCAAGCATTAAAGGAAATGCTAGAGGCGGAGAATTGAGTTCGGATGGTAAGCCTTTTGCGGGTCTGTTTGGCGTTTTGGAAGAAGGGTCTGGTTCGCGATACCACTGGTCACAGGCATTTGGTTGTTTACCGTTTGCAACGATAAATTTGCTCACTTCCCACCCGCACATTATTTTTTGCGTTATTTGAGCCTCGTATATCTCATATCCATCTCAGCTGAGGCATTGTGGCGGTGCCAACGCCACATCTTTATCGATTGTGGTTGCCCCGTCAGGCGGATAAACACAACTCCAAGCTGGGAAGGTTGCAGCTCCCCCCACCCAACTTCCCGGGCACCCACCTCGACTTCTTCATTCTTGTTCACAAGTGAGCACATCTTCCCGCGTTCCACCTCTCACCGCAAAAGTCGTCCTGTTGCGCTTCGGAGGAGACTGAGGTTGTTTTCGTTAACCTGTGCGCCCCACTGGGGGGCATCGACCGCTGCCAACTCACTCGAGCCTGAACAGCGGGTCCGCCTCACCTTCGTTACACCTGCCACGACGTTACGATTCTGTTTCCTTGCTTTGTTCGAGTTTTGCATTGTTATTTCGCGATACCCCAGCGACTCAACCACCTGCGAGTTACCACATTCATTCTAGCTGAAGCGCGCTGTTCCCCTCACCGCCTCGCCAGTGTTGATCCAACATCTGTACGAAACGACCTTCGCACCACAATGTCTACGGAAAACCTATCTCCCCCGGGGAGCGGCTCGTATACATCAGGTACAATGCACGTGGGCGATGGCACATGGGACTCACAGAGGAATGTGTTTCTGTTGCCCAACTTGCAGGGCTACAATCTTGCAACGACACAATACAATGGTATGACGGATGGGAAAGACCAGTGTTGAGGTTCCATATCTGACCCAACTCAGGAATGGGAAATCGATTCAAAGGACTCTCGGGCTATCGCTCCATGATCATGGGACATGGAATCCTGGCCGGAATAACATTCCTATTGATTGTCCCAGCCGCCATTTTATTAGCCCGCTTCTACCACAGGAACCCGCGAATGGCCTTGCGGTACCACATTTGGCTGCAGATATTGACGGTGCTATTATCAACGGCGTTATTCGTTCTGGGTTTCCAGGCTGTTGGATCTGAACGGTCCTTGTCGAATCCCCACCATGGTATTGGCGTCGCAATCTACACTCTCGTCATGACGCAAGCGTTTGCTGGCTGCGTTATCCATAGGCGAGAGAAGGGCAAAGAGCGATTCAAGGTTCCTCTCAAACTGATGGTACGCTCTCTTGCGTGACGATTGATTTTTCTTGCTAACAAATATTAGCTTCATCAGTGGATGGGGAGAGCTATTGCCATTCTCGGCATCGTACAGGTCGCGCTCGGCTTGACATTATATGGATCTCCGAAAGTTCTTTTTATCCTTTACGCGGTGTGGTGCTTTGCATTGCTTCTGGTTTATTTCGTCCTCAGTTACAAGAACCAGCCTGAAATGGCCTTTGATGATCGAGGGACGTATATCACCGAACGTACCGAGAGTTCTCGTGGGCATAGGGGTCCCGGGTTAGGAAAATTGGCAGCAGCGGGGGCAGCAGGCGCCGGGCTCGCAGCTTTGGCACGAAAACGCTCTCGAAGTCGCAGCCACAGTCGCAGTCACGGGGGGAGGCACGGGGTTCTCAGCTCGCGCCATAGCTCTCGCCATTCCGACTCGTATGCGGCGGACGAGAAATATACCGAGGACGGCCGTCGGGGTGGAACATGGAAGGAGCGCCTTTTTGGAGCTGCCGCCGTAGGAGGTGGCATTTTCGCGTTGCGGTCCCTCTTCAATCGTAACAAGAAGCGCGCCACGACCGAGTCCGGCAGTGAAGTGAGTTATTCGCGACCCATAGGCCCATCGGAGGTCACGCAGACGGACCTCAGCAGACTGGAGGAAGGAAGGGCTCCTACGTCTCCTGCCAACGATAGGTGGCGCAGAGTCGAGGAAAGAGAGGCAGCGCAAGCAGCAGCCGTAACGGGGAGCCCACTGCGTCAAGGACATCGGCCTACGCGAAGCGGAGGTTCCATTAGCTCCTTCGACAGCAGAACCAGCTTTGACGATGACCATAGTAGGCCACCGAAGGAGTCCCACACCCTTCGAAATGGGATCGCCGCGCTTGGCCTGGCCGGGTACCTGAAGCATCAGTGGAACAAGAGAAGGAACCGTAAGGAGGACGCCCATGTCGAGGCCATGAGAAGGCAAGATATCGAGGAGGAACGCATGGCTCGTGCGAATAGTCAACGGCGGAGGTATACTGGGGACGGGATTGGTCCTCCGCGAAGGAACCGCCCTCCATCGACCATCATGTCTGAGACGGATGTGACGGCTACCACGCGACCGCCTCCTAGCAACATTCCGCCTCCGCCGAAACATATGACCGGCGCTGGGGCGGGGCCAGGTCCGTCCAATGCGGCTCCGCCGGGTGGTGTTCTGAGCGACTCTGGCTCCGAAGGATACACTTCGCCCGGGGGAGGCCACCATCGTCGGCATCATTTGGCGGCCCCTGGTCCTGGCGGTCCACCACGAGACAGCAGCCGACATAGTGGGGAGGGCAGTGTTACCTCTCCTCCCGTGTCTGTCAAGGTCAAGATGCACAATGACGGTAGGCACGTCACTCTGCGCAGACTCAACGAGGAGGAGGCGGCCGCGGAACGCGATGCGAGGAGGAAGGAGAGGCAACGAAGGAACCGAAACGGTAGTGTGAGCTCTCTGAGCAATTTCGACAACGACCGTTGGCGCAGAACTGAAGCGTTGGAAGCACAGCAAGCTCTGGAGATGCAGCAGTCGCAACCTGCGGCGGCACCTGCAGCGGCACCTTCTGGTGCACCTTCTGCGGCACCAACGGCACCCATTCCGATGCCAGAGCCCGTTATACCGGGCCCACCACCAGGGCCTCCTCCAGTACCTGCTCAGCAGACGCCATTTCCTCCACCTCCTCCGATTCCAGGAGCGGGAGGAAGTATATTGAGCAGTCCTCCCGGCACGCAAATCTATGGGACGGACACGGACGTGAGCGCCTACGACTCGAATAGGAGGCGACGTAGAGCGGAGAGGGCTCAGGCGAAGCAGGCACGGCAAAGTGGCAGTCGAGTGGAGTTTTCATGAGGAAAGGCAGTCGAAGAAGGCTTGTGGTCCAGGGTATGCGTTCTCCTAGTTGTTCTCGAGGTCGACTTTAGGACTCTGGCTAGGTCAGCACGGAGCTTTTGAGTTGTGGAAAGGTACAGCCGTTGCGATGTACATAGGAGGATCCTGTAATACTAAACATTGAGTGGTTGAGAAAACATATAAATGCATTCTTCAATACTGGCGGCGATTCGTCTATTGACAGATTCTGGGGCATCTGATATGCATAATATGCATGACCTGCAGCTGCATGGCTCGCATGGCTCGGCATGGCATGCACGGACCAAGGACCGTCCAAGGGGGCCATGTGGGCATCCATGGGATATCGATGTGGGCGTGTTTGTGTGTTAGGAGTAGGTATGTTTCCTCCCACATTCCTCTCACATATATCCGGATTAAGAGCTTGCAAGGACAGATCGATGTCTTCGCGCACGCCCTGAGTGGATAATGCCTGTTTGACGGGAGAATCTCTCCGGCTCGGCCGTCCTTGAAGGTCGTTCCACGGTCTAACGTGCGCCTTGAGCAAAGAGGACATGCACACAGCATCTCTACGGGCCTGCATTCGGTATTGGCAACCGATCCGGGCGGCTTCATCTCGGGCGGAGGAAGCTTACAGTCCCGCAGACGGGCCTTTGTGCCCTGATATAAAGGCAAAGAAGCGGTCCTGCTGGAATTGCGAGTCTGTTGGACACTTAAATGGCAGCAATCCCGTTTCTGTTGGGGTTGGAACCGTTGAGCTCTTGTTGTTCTCCTTGGGGGCCGTTTCCTCGACTTCCACCATCGTTTCTTCGCCGCCGGGATATACCATAGTCTGTCTTTACGAAATCCCATCTTTCCTGTTTCCTGCATCAGGCGCTTGTGACGTTGTCACGCCGCCGGATACTCTTCCGTTGCAACCGGTCTGGTCATTCATCCCAACACCAACCTGTCTTCCGAAAGCGAGTCACTCATCCGACATCCCTTGGTCTTCGACGTTCGAAAGGCATCGAGGAGTACTCCAACCGCCGACTCAAACACTGCATCGCCGACCTTGTAGGGAACATGAAGAGCTTTTTCCCGCCGTCTACCGTTCCATGGGAGCCAATTGCAACCCGTATGCCGGTCCATCGTCCCACGGCGTCGTGGTCAACAAAGAAATGTCCCGCCTCGGCATCTCAACACCATGTCCAATGAACGACGGGAACCCGCTCAACGCCTCAACACATGACCGTCCGCTCATGCGGGTCAACAAGCCACGGGATGGCTGTGCCTCTTTTGCTCGGCATTGAACGCCTCAGATCCGTGGAGGGCTCGACGCCTCGACCTCGACGCCTCATTCCAGGGTCTCCGTCTGCAAGGAGGTTAGGCGTCGGTGCTTGTTCGGAGGCTTTATTTCTCGGCTAGGAAGACCGGACGGATGCATTCCATCATTCCATGCCATCATGGGGACGCCGGAAGCGCTTCTGGATAAGCTCCCCCCTTCATGCCCCTCCAACAATCCTCCGGCGGGCAACCCCCCATCTCATATCATGTGCAAAAACATGATGTGCGTCCGCTCCCGCCCCAACCTCAGATCCATGTCCTCGACGTCGGGATTCCGATCTACGGACCCAAGGGTATCTTGTGGGAGCCTCTCCGCCCCGTCTCATTGGCGCACTCACCCCTCTCAGAGGTGCCAGAGGCTCAGCGACGGACATTAGCACCCCTCTACTATGGCTGGAACAGGAAGAGCTTCCTGGGTTGCTCTCAACCACCCGTGGAGCGTAGACTTCCCCTCTACGTCCCCCAGCTGCGCTGCTGCTGCTGCAGAGAACGGGGACCGGGGGTTACGTGGGAGGGGGTGGAGTGGAGGGGGGCAAAAAGTCTTGTCTGCATGCAGCATATGCAGGTCGTCTGGCATCCCCTTTTGAGGCTGTCGTTATTTTCCCCAAGCCTGGCACTAACGCAAGCAGCGGGTAGTAATAACTCCTTTTCCCTCTCATCACTCTCGCTCTCTCTCTTCTCCTACCGTCAACTGACTCTTCTCCGACTCTCAGCAGACATGTCTGCTTGCTGAAAGAAAACTCCGACATGGAACTCGCCGTCCTGGTGCTTGGCGCGAACGATTGCTCTATCGAGGCTCTAACCATCTAGTCCACCTGCCCGCAAACCAATCACCTCGAACGCATGATGAAAAGTGGGCCGTGCAGGTGAACGCTGGTGTGTCGCAGTCGCAATTCACGGGTAGTGCCTCCTAGTAGTAGGTAGTCCACTGTCATTCTCTGGAGGGGTCAACTGGTGTGGAGTGGGCCGTCACGTTCGCCCATCCCCCCCATCGCGCCTACCACCTGCACCGAACCATCGAACACACATCGAACCCGCCGCCATCATCCATGACACAAACCCCCCAACCCTACCCAGCCCCAGATTCCAGAACCCCGACCTGCTCCAGCTGCTGCCACCTGCACATCAATACGACCCATTCCGCATGATATACCTCCCGGTATCCCCATCGCCCCGTCTGCGGCCCGTCCGTCCCACCTGAGTAGCTTCGTAGCTTCACCTCTCCCGCATCGTCCCTCTGCTCCAAGCTCACCGCCGCCACTTCGGCACTATGTCCACCACCAGCTCAGGCGCAAAGAGGGCCTGCGACAGGTATGTGAATGGCCCTGACCAACCTCTGCCTCGACTGTTCCCCGTACTTACCCACAATTCCCACAGCTGCCACCGTCGCAAGATAAAATGCTTGAGCGAAGGCTCAGCTGGTGGTGCATGCCGCAACTGCCGCCAGGCGGGCCTCGCATGCACCTACAACTCCATTCCCCAGAAGAAAGGACCAAAGGGAAGCCGAGCAAAAGTCATCAACGAGCTGCGTGAAGCTCAGTCTCAGCACAACCTCCTCCCCCCCGTCTCCTTCGACGTCCATGGCCGCCCCGCTCGCGCCCCGGGAGTCTTCACCCACGCCCTCATGCAAAGCTGCCTCAACTTCCTGGAAAAGTACCACTATCTCTATCCCTTTCTGGCCCTGCAGGACATCCGCGGTCTCGCCGACAAGGTCGGCAGCTCCCTCGAGGCCTACTGCACCCTGACTGCCCTGTGCGCCAACCTCTTTATCCAGTCGGGCTTGCGGCTGGACCCAAGTCTCATCGAGAGGCAAGAATTGATGCATGTAAACTCGTTGCAGTACGGTGATGTGCTGCTGAAGGAGTCGATGCGGATGCGGGAAGGCCTCTTCAACTGGCGCGAACAGCCCAGTTACTCCACCATCCTCACTTCCTGGTTCTACTACGGGTGCTTCTACGGCCTGGGCAAAGAGAGCTCCGGTTGGTTGTTCCTTCAAGAGGCCATTTCGCAAGCGTGGCTGCTGGGCTTCCAGAACGACGACGCCTTCGAGAGGATTGGGACCGAGTGGACCTGGCGCGTTTTCCCGCGGCGCACTTTCTTCTGGACATTATTCGTGCAGGAAAGGTGAGTATCCGCCGTTGCTTCATCGCCAGTCCTTCGTGCAGTACTCATATTCGACAGGGCGCACGGTCTACACAAACATCGACCCATCAGTCTGTCTCCCTCGATTCGTTTACCGGCCGTAGACAACCAGATAGACTTGACGGAGCCGGAGCGACGGGCGCTCAACTTGCTCCTCGAACTCTACAAGCCCTTCGACGAGCAGTTCTTCAAGTGGTGGAACAAGGTCGAGCAACCAGATCTAGAAACCATCAAGAACATGCAGCAACAGCTGGGTCGGATGGTACCCGCCCCCGAGTATCTCGGTTGCCCAGAAGCCATGTCGGCAAACTTGAGAATCACACAGCTCTGGCTACACATCATCTTGTGGCAGTTGTGCGTGGACCACCGGTGGTTGACGAGCATGGCGGAAGAGAATTTCATGCAGTTCAGCTATCCGATCGAGGTTTCAACCAAGGTGTTTACGGTGCTGGAACAGGTGTCCACGCCTTCGTTGGAGCTGCTTGGTGCTGAACTGGTAAGTTACTCAGTGGATTTGCGTTTCGGGGCCGAAGAGTGGCTTGGGACCCTAAAACACGCTCCTCAGCACCCCCAGCACCGCGAAGCTAACAGACGCAGATGGAGAAAATCTTCGACATCGCCTACTGTCTCACAGACGTAATTGCCGGCTACGCCGCCTACCGCGAACACGTCCACTACGTTTCCCGTTTCTGCAACCTCTTCGCAGACCTCCACGGCGGCAACACAAAATACAACCGGCTCCTCAGCACAAAGGTCCACGACCACTGGCCGGACCTCGCCATCGGGCAACAAGCTGGCGTAGGAACCCATCCCATGCATCCGGGTGTTATTCCCGCCCCCGTCCTCCCTGGCCAATCCATCGTACCTTCCAACGCTGCGCAGGACGTCTATGGGACGTTCCCGCCGGCTCCATCTACCTACAGCCTCTCGGACTTGAACCGCCAGATAAACATCCCAAGTATGCCGCAACAGTTCTCCCCAGAGACCGCTCACCCGGCGTTTGTCCCCAGCCAGCCGAGCATGTACGACCAACCCTCCCTCCACGGTGCAGGGGCTGGCTACGGTGCTCCTCCATCCGCCCCGGGAAGTCAGGCTGCCACCCCTGGAGGGGGCTACGAGCATTCTCCGGGGCATACACCGACAGACTTGCACCATCCCGCGCCGCACGAGACGCACCAGCCGAGCATCCACCATCCGTCGTCGTACGATGCGCGGTTCCCGACCATAAATTATGAGCTACCAATGATGGGCGCGCCCGGGGCGATGACCGGATTCAATGGTGGACCGGGAGGAGCTGCTGCTGGGGGCGTGTTCTCGCCAACAGCGGGGAGGGGAGCACCCGCGGGGGCGATTAGGAGAGGGAGTGCGCAGGGTGGTGCTGGCGGAGGGTACGTTGGATGATTGTGCTGGACTTCATGTTTCCTGTGAAGTTCAGTTCAGTTTTTCCAGTCATATCTTTGCCCTCTACCCTGCCCTCTGATCCTTCTCCCCCTCTTTCAGAAGCTTCTAAGCCTGGCTGTTGATTCTGGCCTGCAGGGAGCCTACGCCGTCGACTAGGTATTTCTAATCACAGGAATATCGACAGTCCCCCGATCGACTGGATTCCCATCTGCCTCCGACAGGGGAAGGGAATGGAGTGGTGGAACACGATTCGGATTGATGAATTAGAAAGTGCGCCGTGCATGAACGAGAACAAAACCGCCCCTTGATTTTGTGAGTCGGGTCATCTGGCCATACATTCGCTTTGCGACATTATTTGGTTTAGAGTTAAGGGTAATAGACGCCGGTTATGCGTCTGGGTCCGTCCCTCACTGACGAGGACAAGAATGACAAAAATGACGAGGAATGATGAATGGCGAACGGGAATGGATGGATGGATCTATAGAATTACACGCGCCCACGCGCACCGCGGCCTTCGCTGGCCCTTGCACTTGCACTTGCAAGTCTACTTGTCCCGTCTCCTTCCCTGCTTGATGCAGGCAAGACCGAATGGACGGGCGGACGGATACTTGTATTGGTACCTAGTTAATGTCAAATTCATGATGGTAGTGATGGCACTACTGTACTGGAGCCGGAGCGGAGACTGGGCGTGCGTGAAGAGCAGAGTACGGTCCCCTCTCTTCCACATGCACTGGACTGCTCTGCTCTGCTCTGCACTTGAGTGATGTGATGTGGTGACGATGACGATGGCTCGTGAGACTTTGTAAAGTAGGAGGGGTCTGCTAGAGGGGTCTAGCTGGCTGGCTAGATGGGTTAGCAGGCTAGTCGCGAGGCTGTCTGGATGGTGCCTACCCTAGTGTTGGGCGGTGCCGGGCGTGTTCGGTGAGTTTGGTTGAGGGGGTGTTGCGATGGGGCGTGTGGTATAGACATGTGATTTCTCTCGAGGAGCTTAGCTACTGTGGGTCGAGGATGGTGAGAGATGGCGAGGGATGATGAGGGAATGGATCGGCACGCGAGTGGTCCGCGGAGGGGGTGGGTTTATGGATGGGGGTGGAAGTTGGGGGAGATATGGGAAGGTTGGGTTATTGAGGGGGGTGATGATGCATTGGACGAGTTTTTAAAGTTGTGAATGGGAGATTGAAGTTTGGACTTGGAGCGCCGGGATGTGTGTGCTCTTCTGCATGTACTGGTATGGTGGATGGATCGCCGAGTTCTCTGATGTTGAGAAGGATGAACGTGATGGATGGGCGCTGCTGCGAGGAGCGGGAGACAGAAGAGGAACGCAAGTGGCGCCAGTTACTGTTACGGAACTGTGCTTCACAGAGATTGCAAGCTATCTGTCTCACAGGAAAACATGCTACCAAGACCACAAACATATGATGTTTCTCAAGCGAGGTAACTCATTGCGCCCTGCGATGTATCTGTCCCCCCAACCCCAGCGCCTCGTGCCTGCTGGTAACCGTCAGTCTCACCTCCAAGAAATCAGCTTCCCATCCAGACTCCCTCATCCGCTTCTAGAACACTGACCTCATCTCTCCCACCTTTCCCTTCGTCATCACCATCACCACCAGTGTGACCACCCCTACCTTCCCTCGCGGACTCGGTAGTCGAGCTCGCACTCGGATGGGCCATGCTCTCCCGCCGTTCCGACGCCCTGGACACGGAGAAGAAGTAGTCCTCGCCGCCTTCCTCGTCGTCCCCGTTGTAGTCGCTGCCGTGGCCGCGGAGGAACTGCTCGAAGAGGATTTCGCTTTTGCGGCGAGGCGGCATTGTATGAACTGTGGGCAATCTTGGGGACTGGGAAGATTGTGTAGAGGAGCGGAAATGTTCCTACTTTGGAAAAGGCCTAGGCGAATGATGTCTATCTTTCTTGGTGTCCCATACTAGATGATGGAGCGCTCAAGAATCTAGGTAAGCGAGGCTTTCGGTATTCACAATGGAGGATGCGTGGATCGTGTTCAGCATGCGTTTTTCGAGTGGCCTTGAGTGGAGAGGAGTAGTGGGGGAGGCGGCTAGCTCTTTCTCGATATGATATCATAGCTGCTTTAGTACATGCTCCATGAGGCTATGTCAACAACACGGGACTAATATGGGCAATAGATCAAAATTAACTCCATCAGTTCCCATCAATTCTTAGATTTCGGCACCTCGACTAAATATTCCTGTTGATGAGATGCTTCAACGAAGGTTACAGCATCGCAATACTCGATGACCATCTCTCCATTCAACCTGCTTCACTCTCTTCTCGTAACCACCCCCCTCCACATCGCATTTCCTGCATTTACCATCCCAAGTATGTATTCAATCGCGCGCCATCGACATAAGACCATGATATTATTACCTTGATTCCAGTTCTTGTTCACATCAACAGATCCGCCACTAGTAGCATAATCGCCACTTAAACGCTTGTCTCCATCCCCTGGCTTGACCAGGCCGTTGCTCTCGTCATTTTGGCAATGAAACCGCATGTCGAGGATTTGCTTGCTGATCTAAGACAAAGGGAAGCGGTATCCCTTTTCAAGTGTCCCGCCTTTTCAAGCACCTGATAGAGGTTCCGGCCTCTTCATAAGGAAGAACAACTGCGGCAAAAATACTTGAGTCGGGATTCTGAATGTAAATGGGGGTTGATTTGTTGTGAAAATTGTGGCTGCTGGGTAGATGGGGTGGCATCCACCAATTTGAACACTCTCATGGCCCCTTATGCTGGGTGGCACACACTATATTTCCTAGATAGGAGTCCTAATGGACGCAGGCCATTGACAAAAACGAGGCATTTCTCTGACCGCATTCCCTGATACTATAGCATCAGGCTGTTTAATCCCACATCGAGGGTTAGTTTCTTTTATTCACTTGTTCCTTTGGGGCACTTTACTACAAAGCCCCCGCTCCACATGGTTATCACCAGCACTGTGCGCTCTCATCGCCACTGGTTGTCCACGCAAGTGAGACTTTTATAACAGTGCCGGGTTCTTTAAGATTCGGTTTCTACGGCTCGGATGGACCTCCTCAAGTAACCTTTGTTCCGAGTAGAAGCGCTCGGCCCTCACCATCAAAACATCAAAATTTCAGGCCAAACTTCCGCCATCAGACGTAACTTTGTCTCAGGTAAATGGATTTGAATGGTCGCAAACAGGCCTCCGGTTTGTCGAGCCGTCACATGCCCAAGTGAGACGTTTTGTACAACATTCAACATTGTTTTCTGCAGTGGACGCAAGTAGGACATATGTAACTAAATAACTCATCGTTCGGAGTGCTTTGACACGCGAACACAATGGGCTAAGCACGTACGTGTGGATGTGCGTGGTTCCATAGCTTGGTCGTCCCCCCAAGCTCGTTGGAACCTTGAAAAGATCAGCAGCCTCTGTCTCCCCTTGCATTTACTCAAGCTTCCAGCGATATGGTGCTTAATTGCTCTATGGAAAGATTCCAGCAAGATAAATCGTATAACCGTAGATCTACGCGAAGAAAGGTGCGCAAATTTTGAGGTTGGCCGCCCATGTCTTTCACAAGTCTATACTGCGTGCTTTCACAACTCCATACGTACTGAGTGTACAATGGCAGCCTGGGACACAGACCACTTGGCGTACGCGTTCTTGCGTGAATATATATCATAATATTTCTTGACTTCCTTTCTTTTTCCCCACCAAACCTCTCATCTGGCCACGGCGAGACAACTCTCCAGTCAGGTGATAGTCACACTGTCCTCTGGCGCTTGTAGCCCCGAATAGCCTTGATATTCACCGTCAGTTTCCTTTTACACATCTCGTATAGAGCGCCTCCTACTCTTCATATCAACACTACCCCGAGAACCAAGGTCACACACGCAACTCCAATCGGCGGCCTAGTAAGTTGGACGGGATCCTAGCATATCACGAGCCTCTCACTAAGAACTGCAACTAGGTACATCCTCACGATGGTCAACATACTCGAGCTGAGTGCGGAGGTCTTGCACAAGATCTGCGCGTACCTCGACAGTCCCGATCTTCACAGCCTCGCCTTGACAAGCCGGAAGCTCCAACTTTGTGCTGAAGTCAGACTCTACAAGTCACTGACTGCTACTACTGAGCAAGCCCCCGTTCTGCTAAATCTTTTCCACAATTCTCCTTTGTTGGCAGACCGGGTGGAGTCAGTGACCCTCAAAGCCCCTCCGCGCAATGGTAGAACGGCAGCTCCGATGCGTCGAGAAACAATCCTTAGTCTACCTTCGGCAGATTGGGTGAGGCAAATGTTGCACACCTCTTGGGGGCGTAATTACCCTACCTTCCTTCTGCATGAGCTACATCCTGTCGCGGTAAACGCGGCGTTCGTTGAACTGCTCCCCCTGTTGACAAAGAAGGTATCACAGCTCACGATATTGCCGAGCCCTGTCTTCCGACGATTCGTTGACCACCACACTCCCCTCTGGATTGGAATACTTGATCGACTGACCACACTGGAATTCGACTTCGCACCCAGGCGTGGGGGCAAGAAGGAGCTACTTCAAGTATTGACAGCTCCCAGTTTGAAGACTCTAACGTTGCATATCTCACACCCATACCTACTGTCCCAAGATGCTACGCCGGGGGAGCTTGAGTACCCTGAAGGCTCCTCTGGCATCGAGGAGCTGAACATCATGTGGAATCGACCCTGGTACGGAGCCCAAATTGACCCAATAAGTGACCTGGTCAAGTTCCTGGTGCACGGGTGTCGGGGACTGAAACGCTTCAAGTTGCGCAAGGAACCCGAACCGGATGCGTTCACTGATATCGACCAACTGCTCTCCGCATTACGGGCATGCGAAGACTTGGAGCAGTTGGAAATTTGGATTAGCGTATGTGAGGACATCTGGAACATACGGCTAGAACGCGTCGACTTGGAAGATTTTCCGCTGTTGCGGCGCGTGATTATTCCTACGGATTGTATGGAAAGAGAGTTTCTCAACGAAGTATTAGGTGAATTGGAACCCTTGGAAGAAGAAGAACTGGTGGAATTAGAACGAACAGATTACGGTTTCGAGCTTTCCCGGTTCTGGACCTTCTAGTATTGCTCTTCGGTTAGCAAGGCGGACAACACTGGAGTGGGTCATCCCCAACTATGGTAACAGAGAAGGCCACATCGACTTCTTCTCTGGCCCGTGGCGGCATTGCATAATTGGAATTGGCTATCTGCGCATTGGAAAGCGGGCGTTATGGTATTTCTAGACTGATTGGATGGAGTTCATTATCAAGTTTGCTTATGGTTGGTTGTCCTGCTGCTGTGGAGTAGGATAGTCGCCAATCAGTGACTTTCATTTCGAAATGGAGCAATGCCACAGATAGGCCGTTCGTGTGGTGTTATTAGTCGTATATGATGTATTTTTCTCATTACTTGATAGAAAATCAAGCATACAATTTGAAGTAGGTGCATCAACCTTCGTCAATCAATCATGTGAAACCTGAGTTGTTGTTTCGTACCGCATGATTCAATCTTTGCACTTAATGGACTAGATAACCTCGAGGATCTCAACAATGTTAGAAAGCAACCTCTGTTAATCTACAATTCGCGATAGACCTCGCCCTCAGCATCCTTGATATGAGTCCATCTAACGATAGGCCAGATCACACAAGCCAACATTTCTAGAAGAGACTGAAGAGTGTCCCAGGTGCAACCCCTCTTGGGACTGGACGCAAGGCCAAGGCCCCAGCAGAACTGGATTTCAAACCTGCTGTCCATCCACCGCGAATTCGCCTGTTTCGATATTTGCCACGATCTCCGGGGCAACCTTCGCAGCAGGGGTGAACTTTCCTGTCTTCTCGAGCGTGGCTAGGTCACCTTCGGTGCCCTCGATCTTCTTAGTCAAGAGCGGTTTGTGCTTCTGCTTCTCTATTAAAGTAGGAGAGATTAAGTTGTGAGCGAGGACGCACTGCACCGCGTATCTACACTTGGGGTTGTTGTGTCGTATGACCTCGAGTCTCATCGTATCAGCCAAGGCGCGTTGAGCGCACTTTGCCGCTGTCATGAAAGTTAGATACAGTCTTGTTGTTTGTAAGCGGAGGCGTTACTATTATTCTACCTGCGATGTCTAGTAGAACGGATAATAAAAACTTGCGAATTCTAGCGGCTACTAAGCCCCGTCAAGCGATTGTCTGTAACTAAGGAAACAACGATGCTAGAGAAAAAAGGATACGAGTTTGGTCCTGCCAATTAAGGTATCTTCTAAGTAAGCGCTGTTCGAAGCACCGTTGTCGTCTGTAGCACCGCTATAGACATATTGTAATAATTTGAACCCTACAACTCCAACCCTCTAACGATAAGAAACGTCCAATTTTGGTCTGCGACCTAGCAAGTGTGCCCCAAGGCCCATTCTGTTCTCGGAGGATTTCTTGTTTCTGAATACTTAATCGGTCGGGGTGGGGTCTAACAGCTTCTTATCCCGTGTTTTGTCTTTGACCGCGTTCCTGATCTGTTGACGTATCGAGCTTGCTTTCTCTTTAGTACCTTTTTTTAATTCCCAAGCTTGTTCAACGGATAGATACCACAGGGCTGGCCAGTAATCCACCTGATAACGGTCAGTATCTCTCCTCTCCTGTGGCTGGGATGGATGGAAATTGAATGCGGCCCTTGGACTGCGATGTGCGTAAAGGGTTGAATGATACGGAAACTTACTTGACACCGATAGTGTGCCTTTTTATCCCCAAGCAGCTTGTTCACGTCTCCTTTTTTCCCTACAGTGCGGATTATGGGCGTCTGAAAATAGGTAGGGTCCGGGGCTGTTACCTCCCCGGCGAGAGGCCGATCCTGCCCGTCTAGCTTGCCTTTATCAACAACGTTGAACAGACCCCATTTCACCTGCGCGAATAGATTTTTAACTTCTTCGCCCTTGACTTGGAACATGTGCATCAACAGCCATCTAGTCGCCTCCACCGATGCGCCCGTTGACGAATGATCCACGAGCATGATACGGTCGATGCGGTAGAACTCGCGATCCCCCGTCTGGTCGTTCACAAATGTGATCTTGGGCTCTATGATTTCGTCATAATACTTTATGAGATCATCGGCCTCATTTCGCAGACGCCCTTTACCATCTGGGTCATCCTCAGGGTTCGGAAGCATATAGTACCTTCGGGCGTTGCTTATAGGGATTGGTTTGAATCGCGGATTGTTGAAGCAGTAAGCGAGATAACTACATTGGTGATCAGTCGATGTGCTTGCAGTTTTCTGTACATGCCTTACCCCCCACTATTCCCAACAAAGAACCAATAGTCATATTTTTTGTACTGTCGCGTAATGTCTTTACAGAGTCTATAGATCCAACCCAGTTCCGTTTTACTGAAGAGTGTCCGACCCGAGGCGCGGCTCTCCAGTACCACAGGTGGGTTTTTATGTTCCTCGGCCTGTATTGCTGCATCATGCGCGTTTGGACTAGGAATTGCGTGCCCCAATACAATG
Source organism: Westerdykella aurantiaca (assembly GCA_030412805.1). Classification (NCBI taxonomy): domain Eukaryota; kingdom Fungi; phylum Ascomycota; class Dothideomycetes; order Pleosporales; family Sporormiaceae; genus Westerdykella; species Westerdykella aurantiaca. The sequence continues at coordinate 6,303,739 of JASJFJ010000001.1, forward strand.
GCAGCACCAGCAAAAAGAAAGACAAATGTGCGAAGAAGCTTGGAGTGGGCAAACATGATGTAGGCTTGTCTCTTGGAGATGGCGGATGCTGTTTAGATAAAGCACAGTCGTATGGGTTGCAAGTAGGTTTCCTTGTTCCCCTTTATACATGCTATGAAACTGCTTCAAGGCATGCATGCAGGGTTCTCGTGAGGATTATGACCACGCATGGAAATCTGTCAACTTTGCCAAAGGATGGTGCATTGAGAATCCAACAACACCGTATGCACGTCTCATGAAGTCTCGCTCACAATGCGGCACGGTCTTCTCAGGCAGCCTCTCGTAGGACTATGTGGCATTTCCGGCGTTGTTGCCAGTTGTCATCATGATTTCCAGGAGATTTTTCACGAGTTGCCATGGCGTTACTGAGTGGGACGAGAAAACACTCGACGTGGAAATATTCTGATAGATTATGTCTCACTAACGTTATCTTGAGTGGAAAATTGATAGAGAATTGTACTCATGAATGGTCGCCATTGCGTACCCAGTCTTTGATAAACGCTCTCGAAGCATATTTGAAATCCATGGCTTGACGGCCCAGTGCCAAATGCCGATCGTTGTCCGCCAGACCTTGCTCAGCGGACCAATGTTCAAGTTCAGCAATGTCTGTTGAACAAGCAATCAAGTCCGGACTTCCAGCTAGGCCCAGGTTAATACCTGTTGGCTCGACGCCCTGCTTTACTGCTTCGTACAAAGTGGTTACACCAGCCATCTCGATATCCATCTGCGTACGATTTCTGGTCGTCAATGCTCTTCCAGTTAATTCACTGTGCATCTCTTTGACAGCTTCCGATCGCCACGCTGTCGCGATAAAGGTTGGTCCCTCTCGCAATACCAGCCACTGGATCCACTGCTCTTCTTCCTCCTCATCAAGTAAAACTGCTTTGGGATCTGCAAACCTGCGTGTCAGGAAAAGGACCTGCACGCAGAAATTCAGCGCGTAATACAAGGACTTGCGGTGCGCCTTGGTCAGATTTTCGACGAAAAGGAGTTGCTTGCGCAGTATTCTCTTTTCCAAATTTTCAAGTTGAGGATAGTCAATGGTGATGTCGCTCATGTATCCCTCTGCATGCACTGCGTCATATCCAAAGTCGAGGCACATTTTTTGAGTAGCACAGTCATGGAGACGCCACATGATGCCGAGTCCCATTACGATATACTCCCACATGGACATGATGTCGTGTGTTGTGGACTCCTCGTGGAACCGATTACGACGACGCGATATGTTTTCGGCGGCTAGCAGGCGGACCGCAGCCATCCACCTCGCCTCCTGAATCCTGCCATCTGTAACGAAGAGTGCCGCGAGATGGTTCTTTTCGCGCCACAGTACGTCAAAACAGTCAACCAGGTCTTGAGTATAGTCTCTAGCCAGAGCCTTGGCACGGATTGATTTGCCGTATGCCTGGATCAGGGCGTTGAAATTGTGGCACACGAGGCGGAGCTGCTTCAACGTGGCAACGTCGCTCTCGAAGACGATACAAAGAAGTATGGAGTCTGGGAGTTGCTTGAGCGGCATGATGGGGAGGCAGAGTCGAGTTGATGCAAACACGGGGGGCGGGGTACCCCTCTAAATCTATGTGCCGCCCACGCCGCAATCCGTCGGGGTTGTGGCGGCGTGGGACGGCCGCGCCACGCCACGCCACGATGGTGACCACCCCATCTGCAGCTGTTATCCCAACTTTAACGGCAGTGGACAGTTTTCAGCCTCGTACTGGAGACCATCACGGCCGTCTCTAACCAAAGCGGACACGAAATGTGTCCCCAAGGGGATCACTTCACGAGACATCCAATGAGGCGCATTTTGATTGGCCATTTGCCAATGCAAAACTCTGAGGTATGCATGCCTCAAGGATACTTCCTAGTTGCATAGGTGATGCTATGAAACGCGACTGTCCGAGACCAGATGCAAGGAGAGTGGCAAAGGAGGAGTGGTCCTCCTTAAGGATGAAGCCGAAATTGCACTCGGACTGCAATGAGGTGATTCCAAGTCCGATGACATCAAACCAACACATTAACATCAAGAGATGAAATTGGCACATGGCACACAGGTTGATAACACGTTGGTTTTTCAAAGGAGTCTTGTTCAATTGTGGAAGATGGCACCTATAAATGAGATCTATATCTCCCTCAAAAGCCAAATCAAGCTGACAACCACAGCCTTCATTCCATATTTTTCGTATCCTGTCCATCACACTCTTGCCATTCGCCGAATTCAATCACAATCATGAAGCTCCTCACTCTTCTCACCATTGCCATGGCTTTTGCTGCTACCGATGCACTTCCGAAAGGCGACAAACCCAAAACTACCATGGCAGCTACTCCTACCAAGGCTACGACCAAGTCTCCGAATCCACCAAGGACTACTAGCAAGGCGGTACCTACAACCAAACCTACACTCAAGACTACGCCGGCGCAGACTACTACGAAACGGACGATTGTAAGTCCCACGAAAACGCCATCTCCGAGCAAGTCTTCCACAAAAGCGCCGAGTCCGACCAAATCTTTAACGCCTTCCAAATCCACAAAATCGCTATCGATGCAAAGCTCCAGGTCTACCAAAACTACGGCCAAGCCCACCCCCACCGATATGGACACTCCCACAACTGAGGAAGAGCCCACCCCTACTGATACGGACACTCCAACTACAGACGAGCCCACCCCCACCGATACGGACACTCCCACAACTGAGGAAGAGCCCACCCCTACTGATACGGACACTCCAACTACGGACGAGCCCACCCCCACCGATACGGACACTCCCACAACTACAGACGAAGACGAGTCCAGTGATGACCCGACCGCTAGCGACAATATGCCTGTACCCACGGAAGATCCAGACGACACAGCGCCGCTACGAACCACTGCCAGGACCGTCGCGGTGGGACCCAGCCTTAGTAATGGTGAAGAGATTCCAACGCCGACCACATGGGACAAAGATCCCGCAATCACGGGTCCCTGATGGGAGCGTTGACTCACGCAACGGATCTTAGAAGGACACTGGATTTAGATTCATGCTTTTGGAGTATTCCTTTTGATTCAAGTCGCTCCTTTTGTCAAGACTGCAACTTTGCAGCGTTCCTTCATTTCGTGGTTTTGTGAATCGTTCGTCAATCGTTTGTCAATGGAAAGAGCTGGTCTTTGCGTACTTTCTTCAATTCCCAGGAAGAAGCAATTGGGATAATTTTTCTATAGAGAATCTGAATGAAACATCTTACGGTTGGATGCACTGGCTCTTTCCTACTCCTAAACGTGAGATTTGGCGAACTTGGAACCCTCAAGTTGGGTACCTTTGCTCTTGAGAGACTGCAAGTACTATTCTCTATGTCTCTTATTGTTTTCCCTAAAGGTTTTTGTTTGGAAATTATTTGTTTCGACTTTGTAAAGAAGTGGTTTGCTGTAAACTGTTCGGCTACTGTTGCCGTGGGGCGTTGGCTTACAGCTTCGTTAGGCCATCTCTTTCCTCTCCCTAGCCTTCCTATCCCTCCAGTATTTGACCCATCTTAGTAGCAAGATTATGTTCCGTACTTAATACGAGCAGAAATACCGTTCATGTCGCGCTAGCTAGGGTCCGCGACACTACCTAGTACCTCGATTGTTTAATTAAAGACTGCGGAGGAGTTGCCAACTGGAGGGAGTTCGGATAGGGAATAATTTTGGGTATGAATGGCATATAACTGAGGGGCACAGCACCTCATCACCAACCCTTGGGAAGGTCTAGGCGTGGGATAGTCGCAAACACGAACGATGATTCTCCGCGATAAGATGCAGAGACTACATGATAATTCATAGCATAATACAGGGGCATGAACGATACATATATATTCGTCTCTGGAGGGCCCTCGGATTGCAGATCCAGAACATGCTCGGTCACGTTTACAAACAAACCTCGGCAAAGTCAAAAGATCGCAGAAAAGCATTGGGACCACACAGACGTAGCATTCCAAGAAACCTAGAATCATGTTCAAGACATTGTATAATATAGATGTCCCGATTTGCGCAGGGGCGGTTGTTTGGGAGAACTTCCACTGCGGGGCATTGGAGTGCAGCCCGAGATATTCAAACGGCCTTTTCGATTGCTACTATTTTTCTGCCTAGGGTCCACGCATGGTATTGCAGTAACTATCCTGAAGGGGGAGCCCCTACTACTCGTCGCGTTGTCTAATTGTACCGTAATACAGCCTAGTGTGATAGTGCTCCAGTTCCAGATCTACCCTAGGTTAGCTAGGCAGACCCACAGCCCACAACACCAACAAAAAGAGACGAAAACATACAACACCACGCTATTCGCAGCTGGTCACCCACGCTACTACTCAACGGGCGCTACAGGGCTTGTGTACAGTCGATCGAACGAGAGGCTCAATTTTCCCTGTGCTATGGTCGTATGTGGTAGAAGCAGAATACAAATACTTTATATTGTCGATACTTCCTCTATAACTTCGTGAATGTACCTTTATGCCAAATGTCTTTTTTTGGTGATCCTGCAAGATCTGCACATCAGGTTTAGGTTGCAATTGAGTGCTCTAGCAGCAAAATACAGGCACCAGCTACGGGGGGAAAACCCTCGTATGTCCACACTCTTGAGTATCTGGGTTGAAGGCGGTAGTACCAGGACAACATAAACGTGGATCTTTGAGGAAGATGACGAAACGGTCAGCCACATTCGGTATTCTTGCATAAAGCGTCCTCTTCCATTCCTATCATCTAAGTTATTTGCAGCAGTTTAGAACAGGCAACTAGGGAACTCTTGCGGGCCGGCTGCACACTGTGGTTACCAATGCAAACACCTCTGAATCCTGAAAACCAGGTTGAATATTGCTAGTTTATGATTCATATAATGGGTCATTACGATGCACTCAACGACATGCAGCAGCATCCTTGGTGATCTTCAAGTCAGTGCTCGAGCTGGGAAGCGGTGACCAAGGCTGTGCTATAATATTCCCTCTTAGGTTAGCACATCCAGTTCCTCAATGGATACCCGATTTCTAGCCTGATTTCGGAGGGCATTGGGCGCACTTTCAGCTTCCTAGCTCAATAAAAGGGCTGATTGTACTGCAGGACATTATGATGTCTGTCCAACGCAGTTCCCAAAGTTTTGTACACATTCGGACATTTTTAAATCCTCCCTACGATATGAGTTGGGGGCCCGGAAAGGATTGCATAGGTGCGCAAGGCCGGGTATCATATTTCCAACTGCATTTAAGAGTCACTACTAGTTGTCACGACTCAACTCGATACCAGGAAGCCTGTGAGGTTATATACCTACTTCTCTCTCTTTAGAAAACCAACGCTACTTCCACGGTAGAACAACTCCCTTCAAGTATGTATACACGTACGGTGACAAAGGTTGCGAGTATCGTTGTTCACGCAGGCTATTTAGCCTACCGAGACGCCGGAAAGGAAGACTGGTGGGTTATTCACATCGCAATTCAAAGAAAATAAAACTTTAACATTAACAGTACGGATGACGTGTTGTGTAATCAAATGCATTCGTTAGGCGTCATTCTTAATGTCCATGTTCGTAGAGACGCTTCACTGCTTCTTTGAAGATTGCGGCTGGCCCTGAGGACCCATACCAGCAGTGCCCTGATGGCTCATACCCACCCTCTCTTCCCTCGCGTTGATGTCCATTTTGGTTTCTTCTCCCATTGCGCGTAGTTGATCTTCAGTGAACTCGTATTGTCCAAAATGCTTGCCCCATTGCTCTCCCATCTGTTCCTCTCCTTGACCGGCTTTTCCGGAAGGCATACTCTCGGTACCAGTTGGATTGGAGGAACCCTTGTTCATGTTGCTTTCGGGGTTCATGGTGGAAGATATTGAGTATCAAATGAGATGGTTTTGCTTTTGTGAATAAGAGGGTTGATCGATTGCGACTTGATTGAATGGTCAGTAAGGATCAAATGGAAGGTGAGTACTATATGTCTGGACTGGAATAGAGACCGTCATGAGATATGACGTTTGAGCAAGGGTAACAAACAGCTGTGTATGTCATGACCCCTCACCCGCTTTCCAGAATTGGTATAGTGGCGCGTGATGTCACACCACACGAGGGAGTTCTGGATTCTCTGCCAGACACAAGTACGCAGTACAAGTAGGGTTTAAATTTAGTGGTCACCTGGGATGTTGTGTTGTAGGTACTAGTACGGAATTAGAAGACTGCCCAGGTTTTCTGGCCAGGTTGGTGTGTGACGAGCTTGGAGCTCCTGCACTACCTACATATGTAGCTACCATCTCTTCGCATAAGCTTGAGTCTGAATCCGCATCCTCAGATCCAGGCCGTAGGGATGTGTAAGTCGTATTAGAGGCTGTATTCTGCCTAGATTTACCTAAAAATTATGACATTTTCTCGAAAGTGTATACTTCAATTTCCGAAATTCTATATGATAATGCCTGTAAAGAGAGCATCATCTCCCAAACGGAACACACTTTTCCTTTTGGCCTGGTACGACCTGAAGTGTAGCTATGCGGACAGTCAGCACTGACAGTCATCGGGACTACTGAGGCGCGCACACGATGAATGGTTTCCTGGGAACGTGACTCCGACTTCCATACACTCAACTCGCGCATCGACGAGCAGGATATCTTGCAGAAGATATTAACGGGACGTGATGCTACTGGAACATTGAAGAAGGATTTCGCTACAGAACCATTTCGTACGGTATTTTGATCATCCGAAAAAGGGCATCTCTCGCCCCTACCTTTTCGGCTGAGATTCGTGTCGTCCATCTGGAGGGGAACAGTATCTCGGCCTGATATGACTGGGATTTCGCGGGACTTTCGTTGGTCTTCCACCTACCGTTTTGCGGTTCGAGAATCGACTCTGCTGTCAATCTGCGGACCAGAACTTTGTTCATATCGTCGGAGCGGGGAAGAGATCTGAATTCCCGTCGTGGTGGGGTTTTCGTACACTATTGGCAATCACGGGAACTATACTCTAGGGTAGGAACATTTGGTAGAATAAGAAGTCACAGAGCATTTTGACGCCATCATGACGGGCGAATGAGCAGTGAATAGTGCGATCTAGAGAGACGGTTTTGGTTGAGGATGGAAAGCGCAGCAAATCATGTCCGTTACGCATCTGGCCGGATTCACCAGCCTAATAAGTGACACCTGGCGAGGTCTCATCAGATGGTTAGATAGGAAATTCAGTGCGTACAAGTCTTCATACTATCCACTCGTGATGTGAGCTCCCCGATGCTGCATGGATTTTGATGCCGAAGAACGGTTGATAACCCAAGTTGAATGGTAGTGGGGTCTGTTACCTAAACTAACCTGATGTCTTCAGCATCACCGCACTCTGATCTCAACGGACTGAGCCGCCAATAGTCTGTGCCCTTCTCGTCAACTGCGGCCATTTCTCGCGAGACCTTTCCGCCCTCCACAACCCTCTTCATGGCCAAGATTCCTTCCGTACCTGCTGCCCACTCCACCCTTCCATTCTTCACTACAAGTACCTCTTTCTCCTCGACAGTCCCTGGTACTGCCAAGAAGTGCTCCGTGACCACTGCTGGCTCGCGCTTAAGCACCGCACCCAACGTCACCTCCCTCCGTTCCTCCACCGCTTCAGGGGCCGCACTGCCACTCAAAAACGACTCCAGCCCAAATTGATACCCATGTAGCACCTTGGCCGCGGCAAACGAATGCGGAATATGGAACTGCACCCTCAGATTCCCTTCCCTGGCCCTCACCCTGGGATCCTGAAAACCAACCAGCGTCTTCACCATCGCGTTTGTAATCTCCGCAGCCCTCCCCGGTTTAGCCGCCATGGACTCCATCTTCGCATCCCAGAGTACTCTGACGTGCCACTGCGCTGCTGTCGCTATCCAAGGGTACCTCTTCACCAATTTCTGCAGAGAAGCAGTCATCTTCTCGTCCCAGTGCTTCTGGGAGAACCAACCCACATGCCCTTTGAAGACGACCGAGATTCGGATTTGAGTGGCGCGAGCCATGAGCCAGCTGTAGTACTCCTTAGCTTCTAGGAACCCGTACTTCTGGAGAGCGAGTAGAGATGGATTTCCAGTGTGGACGGGACAGATGACGACTTTTGTCTGGCTGTAGTTGTATGTCTTGGTGGTGAATGGGAGGCTGGTGGTTGTGGCTTGGTTGTCAGATAAAGAGGCATAGGCGTATATTTCGTTGCGGATTTCGGGAGGGAGGTTGGGGAAGAGGTGACGGGGATTTTGGGTGTGAGTAGACATAATTTCCGGTGGATTGGGTATCGCTGTCGGATGGGTATATAACAGAACCGAGCGTGGATTTAGCAGAAGGTGTAATGAGTGAAGCGGAGTTTGGATGGAGTAGTCCGAAGAGTTGGAAGGGGAATCCGGAGGTTAAATATGAGAGACGATAGCGGTAGTCGGATTGGAAGGCAGTAATGACAATAAGAGGCTATCCTATTGTCTCCACCAATCAATAGGAGTGAGGTAGTGAATGTCAATCACGTGAGTGGTTATTGTTGAAGGTTGCACCGTCTTCACCGACGTACAGTCGCGGAGTGGTATTTTGTAGCCTTAAAGATATGAGGATACTAGGAGGCGAATATATAGAAGTGCAGTCAATACGTACCTGTTGCAGGGGCAATTTCTCCTGCAGCAAATTTTCGAACAGGTGCGACCCACCTCGGTAAGTCTAGATTGGGCACCCTACATGAACTTGGGCTGCTAGCGATGGACCGAAGGAAGATAGACGTGTCTTTTACTATTGCGATTGCGGGATTGGATGCTGTTTCTACATTTTTCCTGGGTATATATGGTCAGCTCTACCAATGGTCAGCTCTACCAATGGCCACCTGTTAAGCAATCTGTGCCTGTACTGTGGGGATGCGTACCACGAAAGGGGACGATCATTAGAGGAGATCCATACTCCTATTTACCCTTATTATTTCATGGCAGACGCGATGTCGGCTGTCCGTCGCTGCCAACTGCTGTTGTTGTTGATGGTTTTCTAAATTTTCAGATGCGAAGGGGCAACCAACATTCCCGCAATCGGGTGGCGAAAACTAAAAACTGTCAAGTCCTGATCTGCATATCGTGATCTGGGATTCCATTGGCAGTATTCGTGGACAAAATGAACAGTTGACATGACAGCAGGACTCTTTTGCTTTCTTTTTATACCATGTCTGACTTCACTGCTCGGCAGTGCAATGGATTGACTCATCGGTCCCTGCATAAGGAGAAGGGACTGCGCCACAATGCTGGATGTCGTCCGCCTGGTCCAAGCTCGACATATTTAACACAACAGCAGCGTTCACATAGAGATATGAAAACGGATCTGCGGTATGGTCTGAACCAACTGCATGATGCTTGTCATGTTCCAACGCTCTATATTTTTAGTACATGATTGCAATAAGGTATCGTACCCAGCCGTGACACCGAAACGCCATGACCCTGTTTTCCATCATCACGACAATGCATTCGCCGCAGCTTGAGCTTTCTCGATCCTGCGACGCTTCCTGCGCAAAGCCTCGGCTTCCTTGTCACGCTTCTCTTCACCGTATTCGATGCGCTTCAGAAGCTTCCTCTTACGCCTTGGCAACATTATCTTCTGCCGTTCCTTCTCCTCTGCCTCCTGTTGTCTCTTCTTTTCGGCCTTTTTCCTGATCTCTGCATTCTTTGACTTCGCTGTGACCACAGTTGGTTCCAACGTCTTCCCAGTCGCCTCAGCTTCCAGTTCACGTTGGTGTTGTCGACGGGCCGCTTCTCCGTCGGAGATGTCGGACTCGGCCTCTGACTCGATTCCGTCCCAGTCTTCTGCGTCTCCATTTTCCTCCTCTTCATCCTCGTCCGAGTCAGAATCTCCGCTCGCAATATCCATTCCCTCTCCGGCTTCGACGGACCCTTCGCGATCCAGGATGGCCTTCATGCCATTGGCGGTATCAGTTGTAACCATTTCTACATCAGACTCATCTTCGCCTTCCTCTTCGTCCTCTTCGTCCTCGAACCCTTCCTCTTCCTCGAAAGCTTCTGCTTCCCCTTCCAACTCCTGCGCTTCCAGCGGAAGGTTAGGGTCGTATTCTCCCTTCTTTGGTTTGACCCAAGGGCTCAGGTGAGGGGGTAGCTCTGCGCCAGGGGCGTAAAGGTCCGGACGTAACAGCTTTCCCTGGTTGATGCAATCCCAAACCCATTGGGGCTGGACATAGGTGCGGCCGGGCATGGTTGAGCGTGGCCACTGGGCCTTAGGGGCAGTTCCATCGACCTTGCCCTCTGGGGCGGAAGGAACCTGGGGCAGGGATTCGGCCGGGAGTGCTGGTCGATCAACGATCTGATGAGTGATAGCCGGATCAGATTCATCCGTGGTGAATGCGCCGTCACCGAGAATACCGTCCCAACCCACTCGCTTACATCCGAATGCTTTGAGGATGAACTCAAGCGGCTGCCTGGGGGTCTCTCGGGATAAGAAAAAGGTGAACGGAGCAAAAAGAGTCGCGATCTCTTCGTTGCTGGCCTGGGGCTGGGGTAGGATATCCGCATCTTGAGCTACTGCCTCGAAAGTATCGATCTTATCAGTATTCTCATCGTCCTCGGCGGTGACAACGGCGCCTGATGCATCGTCCTCCTGAGGCTCTGAGGCAGCAAGGGCAGCCACTTTCTCGACTTCGGCTTGCGCTTCAGCAGATGTAATAGTCTTCTGCTCCCCGCCATTGACTGTTGTCTCTCCATTTGTGCCCAAACCTTTGCCCTCCAGCTGGAAGGCTCCCAACTCTCCTCCCATCTCATCGCTCTTCGCATTGAACTTGGGAGGGTACACCAAGCCCATGGAAGTGTACAGCCGGAAATTGACGAACCCCAGCAGCGTAGTGTAGAATTCGACGAATGTTCCCATGATACGGAAATCAATGTCAGCGCCGGTCCTCTGCACGAACCTGTACGGAACGAGCCACAGGATGTCCTGCCCTTGGATAGTTGCTTGGTAGTATATGCCCTTGATTGACAGGAAGGACTTCCGCAAAGAATGCGAGGCAATCACATAGTGTTCAAACTCGAGACAGAGGCGTTGACACAGCGCAATAGTTTTCGCAGGTACATGTGGAGTGGACGGGAGGTTTGCGAACAAGAAGAGCATCGACAATGCATCGTCGAGGTCGCGAAGCGCGTCAACAAACGTTGGGTATCGTTCTTTTATAATGTGGTCGAGCTTGATCTTGGGGATGTGTGTCTTCTCCAAGCGAGCGGCGTCTCCAAACTCTCCGCGGCCCAACGCTCGTCCGATCTTCTTCGCAACGGCCTTGTGCTCACGAAACTTGTTGAGAAGCGGTTCATGAAGGAGGTATTGGATGTCTTTCGTGTAATAGTATGTAGTGGCGGCAGTCGACCCCTTGTGGACCTTCTTCTTGTTCCGCGGCTCACGAGGGTAGATACCTGGAAACTGTGTTACTGGCGAACTTCATTATAGGCATGAGCGGCGGGTACCTTTGAAGATACATAATCTTCGAAAGTCTGGCAATGAAATCTGGAGTTTCTTAACGGCCCGGGTGCGAGTGATATAGTTTTTGGCTGCGCCGGACGTTCCTTGGACTGTTAGCGAAATCTAAAGGTGATGGGACCACATGCATACCCTTCTTTTTCATGCGTGCCATGGTTAAACAAGAGTACAGCAAAAACGCTGTTCCTGGGAATCAAATTGTTCACGCTGCTGGGCAAAAAAAGTTCGAGATCTAGGGACCCACCCAGATTTAGGCGTTAAGATACTCCGACCTCCGGCTTGGCATACAGGGGTGGTCAACATAGCAACAGGATGCCTCAGCATATGCTACAACTCAGAATGGGTCTAATTCGATAGTCGGCGTACGCAAGATGTCAATTGACCGGCAGAAGGCACTCCTATTTGGAGCAGCCGCTGCAGTGCGGTTACTCCTTTTCACGGTCTTTCCATCCCTTCCGAACCTCCTTGCTGGACGTGTCGAAGTATCGACGCCAGTGACAAGCTTCAAGCGGTTGCAAGAAGGCCTCTTCCTTTATACTCACAATGTCTCCCCTTATGATGGCGGCATATACCACCAAGTAAAGTGATGGTCTGCTCGCGAGCTAGCATCTGTTAACCGTGCACAGGCTCCGCTACTACTCCCGCTATTCTCCCTCCTCCCCGACCCCTCCTACTCCCCGTTCGCGACGAATGTCCTCTATACGGCGATAGATCTGCTGGGTGCATATGCTTTAGTCCAAATTGCTGAGAGTGGGCAATCGGTTACCCCCAGGCTGTTTAAATCTTCTCGGAAACATCTGAGATGGAGTAGCGCTGCTGTCGCTGCAGGGTATGTCCAGCCCAAGCGAATACATATAAATGGCCTGACGATAGACAGGTTTTTGTTCAATCCTTTTACCGTGGCTACGTGCATCTCCCGCTCAACGGCAGCTCTGAGTAATATGTTCATTCTAACTGCGTTGGCCAAGGCCTCGCAAGGCGCGAGCATTACCTTCGTGTTTGCTTTAGCAGTTGCATCATACCTCTCCCTGCACCCCGTTCTTCTCTTCCCGCCCTTGTTACTCCTTTGCTACGATGCTCGAGCATCGCGTTCAACGCTGGTACCCAAACTCGCATCTTATGCCGTTACGCTCACGGCGGCCTTTGGAGGTGCAGGTGGACTTCTCCTCTACCTGTCCGAATTGCTTACCGGCTCCTGGGAATATCTGAGCTCGACTTACGGCGTTCGTCTGCTGCTCCCCGACCTAACGCCCAATGTTGGTCTTTGGTGGTATTTCTTCATCGAAATGTTCGACTCCTTCCGCGAGTTCTTCCTCGGAGTATTCTGGCTCCACGTGGCTTCGTATATGCCTGGATTCACGATACGTCTACGGAAACAGCCCCTATTTGTGGCAACGACGCTGACTGGCATATTCGCGATCTTCACCCCTTACCCTAGCATTGCAGATGCCGCTTTGTATTTGTCTCTATTGCCCTTATTCCGGCACTTGTTCCCCTGTAAGTGGACCGAGGAATCCCTTTAGAGGGCTCTGTTGACATAATGCAGTAATGCGGTATTCATTCCTTGCGTCTGCCGCTCTTCTATATGCCTCTTTCCTAGGACCTGCATTCTACTACTTGTGGATTTATGCAGGATCTGGAAATGCCAACTTCTTCTATGCAATCACATTGGTCTGGAGCTTGGGCTTGTCAATTATTGTCGGAGATTCGCTCTATGCTGCATTAAGGGACGAGCTGGATGTGGAGAGACCCGAATTGCGTGGCAAGGAAGTCAAACGCATATGAGACGACGTTTGTACAGAGAAATAGATGTTAGGGACAAACCCCATTGCACATTTGTGAAAGAAGCACTGTTAATGTCGCTCCCACGGTGGGTCGTGATTGCTGAAACCCGAAGTGGACATCAGGTACTATGACGCGAGTCATCGACTACATATGCCAAACGGCCGAACCATCCCTAGGCCGAGTGAGAACGACTCTCCTGAGAGCATGCAGCATCCGCAAGAGACGAAAGAAGCAAGGCCCAATCCTCTACCCAACCTTTCACTTCCCTATCACCGAATCCATTGCAAAACCTACAATGAGGTAGGATGTCCAACCTACAAGTGGCCCGCCATCAGCATGTCCTCAAACTCCTTCTTCACGTTCTCGGCTTCGCTGTTCTTGATAGTGATGTCCGCGAATTCGTCGTCGTCGTCATCGCTGTTCATGGCCGACTTCTTGCCCTTGGCCTTGGCCTTAGTCGACTTCGGCGTACGTGGTTTCTTGGTAGGAGATTCGTCGCCGTTGAGCTCGTCGGGACCATCGAGGCCGCCGCGCTTCTTGGACTTCGGCGTCGATGTACTAGCAGAAGGTCTCTTCTTAGGTGTGGAGGGGACTGAGACCGTGACATCAGCTTCAGCGGCTTGCTCCCTCAGCTTTCGGCGCAGGGTTCCCATCATTGTCTTTGCGGAGCCCTCGGTGAGGCCGGCAAGCTGGGACAACTTCTTGTAGTCGATCTGGTGAGGCGTGTTAGTGATGTGCTTCGAGCTGCGGACATGCACAGTACCTTGGGCTCGCTGTCCATGCACTGCCATGCCAGAGACATGAGCTGCTGGTCCCGAGCGCTGAACTTGGACGGAGCGTTGGACATCTTGTCGATGTATTGTTGGAGAAGTAGAGTGTAGCCGAAGGAGTTGAAGAGTCGACGGAGAATCTAGCTCGTTGAGCGACTTGGAGAAGGAGTGTGGAGGAAGAGGAAAGAAGGAAAAGAGTGAGCGAGAGGATTTTATATCTGAGGCTGGGCGGGCTAGTAAACAGGCAAAACACAGTGAAGCTCAATTTCGCGTACTCTCCCAAGGTGAGTGAACGCACGCAGGAGAGGAAAATTTCTTCAACGGGCTCACTTTCACTTGCCCTCCGGTGAACCCACCCTCTCACACCGGAGCAGCTTGAAGTCAACTCTGGGCTAACTCGAGCCTCTCCGAAAGGGAGGTAGGGTGATTTGGAGTCGATGTACGCGGACACGACCTTCGCCGTTATTATGTAGTCTTGAAAACTAGGGCCTCGAGCAAAGCACCTGTGACGTCGACATTCGATTGGTATATGGCGTTCATAAACACCATTCCGATCTAGGACAACTGCTACCCGCAGCTCATCAGTACTAGAAAACGGGACGTGGATGAGAACGTGTCTGTCGTGGACGAATGCACTGACTGCGTCTTTGATATCAACGGTAAAACACAGGTGATCATATATGTCAAAATGCGCATTATCGACCCTACCAATTGCTTGCGGTCCCTAAGGTATATGGTATATATGCCTTGTCCCTTTTTTAAAACACGAAGGAAGCGAATTTGATGCATCTTGCAACGTCGCAGGAAATGCTAAAGATACAACGCGCCAGGTATATCTGCAATATTTCACCATGCCGGTCGCTCAGAACGCCGAAAAACACAGCATCCACAGGATAAACACAACGCCTACGCCTTGCCATCCCCCTCCCCACTGCACCACCCTCTCTTATTACAACCCCTCAATCGCCCTCAACAGGACATCCAACGCCCGCTCACCCACTCCCTCTAAACCCTCCCTTAGCACCCACGCAACGTCACTCTGCATCCCAAGCGGGACATAGACCTGCCCTTCCTCCCTGCGAATCTCCATCCTCTCCCCCAGTCGACTCGTATGCTCCCATTTCTCGGCCGCGACCTCCGCATTCCGAACCACCTTCTCGGGAATGCCGCACATGGCCGCGCAATGCATTCCGAAACTCCCATCTGCGACGCCGTCCTCGAGCCGGTAAAGGAATGTAATGGACTTGGATGCATCGTCGACATGGATCGCCATGCGCTTGTTGCGGACTTCGGGATGGGATTCGAACTCCTTGGCTAGACTCCGGTAATGCGTAGCGAAGAATCCAACGCAGCCAACTCTCGTGGCGACGTCGTGCAGCACGGCCTGCGCCACAGCGACACCATCGTATGAGGAAGTTCCACGGCCCAGTTCGTCGAGGATGACCAGCGAGCGAGGGGTGGCTTCGGAGAGGATCTTCTGGGTTTCGGACAGCTCGACGAAGAAAGTGGATTGGGCGGCGAAGATGTTGTCGTTGGCGCCCAGGCGGGACATGATACGGTCGATGGGCGTGAGGGTGGCGGAGACGCAGGGCAGGTAGCAGCCAACTTGGGCAAGGATGACAGCGATGCAGGTCTGTCAAGTTCGTTAATGAAAGTCCCGGGACTGTAGGAGGACGAACAGAACATACCATGCGTAAGATCGTCGACTTGCCGGCCGCGTTGGCGCCAGTCAGGAGGTCAATATTAGCAGTGTCGCCTCCCAGTTTGATGTTGTTGGGGATGAAATCCTCAACACTGTTAAGCATGCAAGGATGGCGGAGTTCCTCGAACTCAATAACGGTCCGCTTGGAGTCAGAGAAGATGGGTCTGCAGCTGGGTTGACCCAACGAAGACGAAGCTTTCGCCAGACTGATCAGGCAGTCCAGTTGAGCAATGATCTTAATAGCGGCGAGCCAGTCCTTGTAGTTCTCCGAGAAGCGTCTGTAGAAGCGCCCTTCGACCTCACGCACAATTTGGCCGTGCGTCTCCTGAGCTTCTTGGAAAGCTCGAATAAGCTTACGGAGTTCAGGAGTGTAGTATCGAGTGACCTTCGCTGTGGCAGACATCTGGTCCCAGTTTGAGGGGACCTTGACCTTCTTGGGGACCTCCAGTTGGTAAATCTCCTTGCCGTTGTCACGGAATTCAATAGCGTTGGTACCCAGTTCCTTTCGAGCCTTTTTCAGAAGCTTTTCGAGTTCAGCAAGACAGCCGTCGATCGTCTCTTTGCTGTCGTCAAAATCTTCCTCAACACCGGGAGCAGGCACAAGAATCCCCTCATCCTTAGCCAAATCACGGTTGAAGGCGTCCTTCCAATCCTCCAAGATACCCTTCAGGTCAGGCATTGCGGCAACTAGTTGTCCGATGACACCCTCGCCTTCTCGATGCTCCTTGAGCAAATCCATAGTATACTCTATCTGCTCGAAGCCCACGAGAACCTTAAGGAAATCTCTAGCTTTGCAGCGACCTGCATGAACGCGTGAAATCAGTCGCTCCAGATCGGGCAGTTTTGACAGCGAAGAAGTGAACTTGTCAGTGATGCTGGGGTCGGCGTTTAGCGCATCCACAGCATCCAGACGAGCATTGATCTTGTCCGCATCCGCCAATGGATGGCACACCCATTGCCTAAGCATTCGCTTCCCAAAGGGCGTGACGCATCGGTTGAGCATAGCGAACAGGGTACCTTGAGTGGTTCCGTCAAAATTATTGGCAAATATCTCCAGGTTGATCAAGCTCTGCCCGTCCAATACAAGGCTGGTCGCCTTGCGGATCGGATCGTACCACTCGAAGTTACCAAGAGTGACAAGCTCGCGTTCAATCTTCAGGTTGCGGAGGTGGTACAACAGGGCGCCGAATGCAGACATGACAAGCTCTTGCCCACGAGCTTCGCGCAAGACCGGCGGCCATGCCTCGATGTTGTCTTCCGTCTCCGATCCAAAGTATTTTCCGGCGTCGACCTCGCGAACAGCCATATCGGCAGCCAAAAACTCCTTGTTCGGTTTCAGAATCTCCCATCTTGTCGTTGGGGATGTACTATTTTTCAGGATGCGCATGGCCTTTGCCGAGATGCAAGACTTCTCCAGCAAAAGCTCGCCGGGGCGCATCTGAGCGATGAGCGTCTCGAACTTTGTCAGATCGATGTCATCGGTGAACTCGCAAAGCTGGAACTGCGCCGTCGCACAGTCCACAAACGCGACACCGAATTCCGGTAGGTTGTCCCTGTCGATCTCCTTGATGGCCATACAATACGTCGACATCTCGTTCTGAAGCATGCCCGGGTCAACCAAAGTAGCGGCGGTCAAGACGGCGGCCAATTCTCGCCGGATGACCTTGTCTTCTTTCGACTTCTTTGCGGGGGCGGCGCCACCTCTTTCGCGCATCTCCTTTGCAAGAGCCGATTCCATTTGATCAACACGGGCGACCTTGTAGCCTTTGGCAACAAACTGGCTCGCCCACATCTCGAGCGATGCCTCGGGCACTCCAACCATCCGCATGTTGACACGATCAGTCAGCTTGAGATCGAAGAGTTGGTGACCTATTGTAGCATCATTTTCATACAGCTCGTAGAACTTGCCCTTTTTGAAGAAGACGATGCTATCCCAGAAGTTCTTCTTGATATCCCAGTACTGCTTCTCGAAAGCAGAAAACTTCTCCCATGCCAATGGAGGGATATAAATTGTGCTGGGGTTGTAATCAGGGTGGCCTGGAGAGTGTCGATCCGCGTCTTGAAGATTAGCCAACCAAGGGTACCGATTTTCCGGTTCCGAAGCCGAGGGTCTCTCCTTCGTGGTTTTGCTCGAGCTCTTCTTCGTGGGTTTCGTGACAGGCCGTGGATTCAGCGGTTCTAGGTTGTCAGGATCGTAGGTCCACTGTTGTGCCGTGGAAGTGCCAGTCATGACCACGTCTTCCTCAAGCTCCTCTTCGTATTTGAGAGGCGGCGGCGAGGATCTTGGCGATGCTGCCTTCTTACTCGATTGGTTCAATTGTTGCCTCTTCCGTTTTTGGGGGACTTTGGCCTCCTCGTCCGAGTCGTCAGGTACGATGAAATCGTCCATATCTATCCAGGTGTTAATATAATTTGGCGTGGAAGATTTCCATACGCACCATCATCGAGCATAGCTGCCTGCGTGGCCTCATCCAGCCCAAACTCATCATCCGAGTCCTCCAGGCTGACCCTTCTCCTTTTAACAGTGCGGCCCTTCCTGGAATTATTCCTGATCGGTCCAAACTCCTCGTCGTCTTCGTCGTCGTCGGATTCGGCATAGTTGACAGCCTTCTTAGCCTTTCTATCTGTCAGCATCCACATCTCATGCTTCAATTGAGAAACGGACCTTCCGTGAAGGACTGCTCATTGCCCCTGGGACCTCTGACTCGCCACGGTTAGCCATTATTCCCTGCGGCGTATCGACCGGAGAGAGCAGACCATTCTCCTTGTTATTGTTCCCAGCACTCCTCTCCTCTGCCTTGGCCAAAGGGCTGGATGGCTCAGGGGCATCGCTGCTCGGCTGCGGAGTCAGAGTTGCCGGCAACTTTGGTTTCGAAAACGAGCTCTTCGAGAGCGCGGGGGTCGGTGTCTTCTTCGCCGGCGTAGGAGCCGAAGGTGCGGGAGTAGGGGAATTCGTCGACGTCTTCTTGAAGAAGCCCATAATGGAGCTCTGCATCTTGCCCTGGGACCCTGAGACGGGCTGTTTCTTCTGCGAGGTGGACCGTGGGGTCGACATGTTTCTTTTCTCTTGACCGCCTGCCATTGTGGGATAGGAATTGTTAGCACAATGACAGAGAATCGAGACAGAAAGGGATGTCGAAGTCAAATGTTGAAGATGAGACGATGCACGGTCGTCGCGAGCTTTGGTAAGAAGACGCGCGACGCGTCTGGGCCGTGCTTTCCTTCTCCCGCTGCACGCGTTTCGCGATAGAGGGACTCTTGGCTTTGGATGACGTAACCGTGTTCATGTCCACTGTTTCGATGGCTTTAAGAAAAATTTGGGAACTTGATAAAGGGGAACCATTCTGGACTATAAAACTTCTACGACGACTAGTTGTGTGGGATGTCGTCGCTTTTCCACCTTATTGAACGATAACAGGGCTAGCGTAGGAATCAGGCGGAGCGTTACTCTTGAATATTCAATCCTACCATTTCCTACCAACTCGCTATCAGGACGCGAACATACACAGCAACATTGTCATTCTTCCGAGGGGATCTCTTGCAATTGTTTGAATTGCGGGATTCTGGTGCAGTCACGTGACATGGTCCTCAACAAAAATCACCTACCTAGGTATTGAGTTGAGGTGAACGATGTTCCAGACTAAAGGTAGCCCCCTGTATGATTAGCTCTCCCAACAATCCGCAAACCCGGTCAATTCGGCGATCCTACGGACGATCCTGATATGTGTACCCGTCCAGATGAAACAAAGAAAAAGGAGAAAAAGCACCCATGAATGGGCGTGCGGAGGGAGACACCTGATCAAAATGTGACATTGAGATTACACGGAAGTAGTTTTTGATCTTTTCGCGCATAGATCGAGGGGAAAGAAGAAAAGAAACTCGTCCGAGTATAGATGCGACACCCCCCTATCCAGAACGCAACGAGGAACGCCTCTAACAATGCTTCACCGGTAGCCATATCTGGGACCTAGTAGAAAATGCCCTCCCACTGCGCCAACAATCCCCGTGATAAAACACCCAGCGCAGAACAAATCGGAGGGGGAGAAAATGCTATGACATCGTTTTTGCGAAGGGGGATAACCCAAGAACAGATCCCGGCGTACTGTACACAAAAGGGGATTTCCAAGGCAAGTAACCCCATGATGGGGGAAAGGATGAATGAACGAATCCAAGGCGGCAAAGACGCCACCAAAAGAGAAGAGATCAAACGAGAAGCTCACTGTGAGCCCTCGGGTCGCCACTTCTCCTTGTGCCCCTTCTTCCCCCAGAATTCTTCAAACCATTGTTCACATTTTCCGCCGACCCAACAGCCCGCGAAGTGGACAAGCAGATCGCCATCACGGTAGCCCATGTTGTCACCACCTTGTACGTAGGCGTTGAACTTGCGCTGGGGATAGATGCCAACGTGATTCCGTACGAGCTGATGCTCGAGCATGAGGTGCTTGAGGGCATCCTGTTCGGCGCCTGGGTGCTCCTTGCCCATCAGCATCTTGTAGTCGGTCATGATCTCCAAGATGTAGCGGGTGAAGGCTGTCCGGCGGAAGAAGGTGCTGCCAGTGTTGACGCTCTGGTGGTCCTGCGTAATGAGAATGTCGATGTCCTCGACGCGGAATTCGGTCGGGGTAGAGATATTGGTGGGGTTTTTCTTAAGCTGCCCGTCGAGGATCGGGGTGCCGCGCATGAGGCCCCGCTTGATCGCTTCGGGGGAGAGGATCTGGTCCACGAGGTCATAGTCGGGAGTCATAATGATGATGTCGGTATCGATGAGCCAGACCCATTCGGCCTCGGGGTACAGGTAGAATGCTTCGGCGACGGCGGGAATCTTGGACCAGGTCTGGAGAGGAAACGGGTCAGTCAGTGGTTTCAACGGGGAGAAACATCCAGTGGAATGTCAACGTACCCGGTGTGCCTCGCCAATGTCGTAACGGCTGGTGTTTAGCCAGAGATTTGTGTATCCGTGTTTGTCGCAGTACTTCTGACGATCGTCGAGCACCCGCTGTAGCACGTTCGGAATGGCACTGTTGTGACCTCCGCCGTCGCTGGCCGTGAGGACCACTACGTCGTGGTTCCGCGGGCTCTTTGCATATCCTTCCCATCCCCTCGCCCGGGGAGGCACCTTCCAGTCCCACTCGGGCTGGGCTTTGAAGTATCCGGGTTGGGGCGTATCATTCTGGACCTTGACGTCTGGCAAGGCGCCCTCGGCAGGGCTGAGGTTGCGATAGTACTCGGCGGGGACGTCGCCGTACAACCTAAACAGGACCACGAAGAATGCAAGAAGAGTAATGCCGAGCAATATCGACCTATGACGGTGGAGAGTTAGCAAGCGCATGGCTGGGGCGCGCAGGCGCATATAGTGGAACCCAGGGTGTGGAGGAAGGGAACCATGGGCAAACGTACCTTCGGGGGAGTAACTGAAAGGCCTGCATGTTTAACGGCCGGAGGGAGGCGCTCGAGAGGAGGTCAGAATCCCAACATGAAGGAGCGGAAGCGGCGACACGTCGAGAGTCAGCGGAAAGCGTGATTGAAGTGTGGAAATGAGCAAAAGGAGCAAGGGGGTAAGCCGCTCCTTGCGTATCGCGGCTCGGGGGCACAGCGCAGCGGATGCGGACAGCCAGGGAGCGCTTCTGCGATAAAACGCCGCATTCTGGGTTGAGGCGGGCCCCCGCCATCGCCCAAAGGGGTAAAGATTGGGAAAAGGAGCTGGGCGATCCAATAAACGAGCTTGGATACGGTGTGTAGTCGGTGAATTGGGTTTATTACGCTCAATGGGGGCCAAGATATATAGTTGGACCAATGATAAACCGTTTAAATATTTTGTATTGTGCTGATAGGAGACCGTACACGATCCTTATTGGCTCCGCCCCGTTCCTTACCCAGCCCCTACCCGCATGCGAGCATTTCAGCTGCCCATACCCCAACCTCCATCGTACCACCGCCCGCTGTCAACGGTCTGCTTTTCAGCTTCCCTCTCCGATCCAAGCGCCCCATCGAGGCCGTTCTAGACACGGATGACAGATGCATCACCTTTCCCCCTCGGGACGATGCGAAATATCGATTTCGCCACACCTTGCCAGCGCATTGTTTGGAGCTTTCGAAAAGCACCGTCGTTGCCTGTTGGCAACTTCGGGGGTCGATGATCTCTCCTCCGTTACATCCGCTGAATAACTCGTCGTGAGGTGCATAAACCGCCTTCAATCCTTCGCAGAAACATGCAACCTGGGACCGTTGTTCGTGCCCGTATTGTATTGTGTAACGATCAGGCATCCCGCTGCCTGGAGAAAACTGCTGATTCGGTGACCTGATGAGGGAATGGTTCCATCTAAGGTTGTCTATTTTTGGCGAGCCCACTCAAAGCTTGACGGGCATCTCGAACCGGTCGACGAGACACCAAGAGTCCAAGACCCACTTCGTCATCGAGGCCCTCTTGGAGAACATTTTTATTGGAAGCATGCTGACGATATCTGATGGGAGAAACATCAGAGTGTGTCTTGGACTCTTGGTTCTTCAAGGATAGGGCTGAGCTCGTGAGGCTAATTGCGGCCTGAGCGTTGAAGGGGAATCGGGACCGGAGCCCAATTGCTGGATACGGAGAGGTACGAGATAAGAGCACCCATCTCAGGCAAATATAGCCAGGCCCCAATGCACATATATGCGTATGTGGGAATTGATATGCGGAGCACAATTCACATCAAAGTACGGAGTACACCATCGAAATAAAGAGACGTCGAGTATACCCGACTAACCTGGCCGCTTTATGCCGAATCCTTTGTCGTTAGAGAACAATGGCCTTGTCGCGAACGCAGAAGAGCTCAATCAGCAAATCTCTAGTCTTTCAACGAATAAGTAAACGCCTCGCCTGCGCATCAAGAAAGGGTGATCATACCCCTTGTGTGGCAAGTTCGACAGAGCTGGCGATGTTTCTTTGGATTAGCGTAAACCCCAAATCTACTACCCCACAGCGGTCTAGGAATCGTACAATATGTATGTACCGGTAGTCTTGGCTTACGCACTAGGATCCGAGAAACTGATCTACCTACACTCCTTACCGTTCAAAAATTCCCGTAGTTTAGCTTCCGCGTTCCAAGGCTATCCGGCGCTATGAAACGGGGGTGGCTTCATATGTGCACGTGGTGGACGTCATCTACGGGTTTCGAAGTTGTAAGGCATAAACAGACCTTGAAACTTCCTTACGTTGTCCGTTTTGCCAACTATCCCTAGACATGGGAGGACGCGTAGGAGCATGAATACGATGGCGTGAGACTACTGTCGAAACGCAGGCACCGCATCGTCATCACTGCACACACATTCACCTAACCACACAACCCGAGAATGTCTCTCCAAGTGCAGGTCCATTACCTCGATGCAAGTGACAGAAAACATGCCTAACGTTATCTACAATTCATACATATAAATCTCCAATTTTTTATCTACAGCTCCATACCATTTCAACCTCTACAGCCCATTGGGATCTTCCGGCAGCAAGCTAACCGTCCGCGTAACGGTCTGCGTAACCGTAACCCCACCGCTTGTAACCGTGGTCGTGAGCGTCGTCGTCGTGGCGCCAGGTCCGCTACCAATAAGACACGAGCAAGCGGACGAGATGCCGGAAGGCGGGAGCCCGATCGTGATGTTGATCTGGCGAGCCTTGAGCACGGGCAGCTCCTTGGGGCAAGACGCGTCGTAGAAGGTGTATGGGGACATGGGGTTGAGGTTTGTGTTGTCGGCGCTGAACATCCGTGTGAGTAATTAAGGTCTGGGAAGGGAGGGACGGAGGGAGGAGATCTTACGCAAAGACGTCGAAGAGCATGCAGTTGGCCTCTCCGTAGCCGAAGCTCTTGCATTTGCTGTCGGCCTTGCAAGCAGCGGAGCAGGCCGCAAAGGTGTTCTTCGTGCCGCTGGAGTCGAAGTAATACGCGGCGGTGCTCTTGGTGTAGCCGACGATGCCACAGCCGGCGGTGCTGTTGGGGTCAGAACTTGACAATGCTTTTCGGAAGAAATCTCAACATACGGAGAGGGTGAGGGTGATGAAGTAGACGAAGGCCTCACAGAGGACGATCTAGACGATGAGCGAACAGTCGTGGAAGGCTTTTGTCTGTGTTAGCCCTGGTCAAAACACTGATGGAGGCGATTCTCACTCTAGGGGAAGAGGTGGGAGGCTTGATAGTCGTCGTTGGGGCCGGCGATGAGGGAGGGTACAGGGTGGTGATCACGGTAATCCTCGTGGTGGTGGTGGGTCGTGATGTGTAGGTCGTGGTAACAGTAGCAGTTCCGCCCCGTCCCTTGAGTACACTGCTACAGAACAGTGAGGCCTCAGAGGTGTGCCCGGCGAACGAATCGAGGCCACAGTCCTCCACTAAACACATCATTAGCTGTATATCCTCCATGGGTGATATGGCTCACAGGGGTCCGTCGGTTTAGGGTCATTGGGGAAGAATGTGAAAGACTGCGTCGGTCTCCCGAGCGAAAACTGGGGTTGCCGGGCTTGTATAGGGGCTGCATTACCGTCTCCTCCGCTGTATCGAGTGGAAGTCCTTCGTTGTCTTGCCTCAATGGCTGCACCGTTTACGCTGGCTGCAAGAGCCGCTGCTAATAGCAAGGAGGCCTTCATGTTGCCGGCGGGGTGAGCCTTGCAATTGTGACGAGGTATTTGGGAAATTCGAAAAAACCTGCCAGGCGGAGTGGTAGTACGGGAAACTGCCTCCTTATATTTGCCGGCTACAATACATGACAATGCTCGCTAGAAGGAGCTTCGGGAAGTCGCCTCGTGATGTAGCATATTTCATTTCGGATTAGATGACAATTCGATACTTCCGCGTATCCATTGTCTTGGTCCTTTGTCGTTCGGGCTAGACCAAGGCATGCTCTTGTAGTAGCAATCCATATTAAACGGGCTTCGCCCTGTTGCTTGCATCGATAGTGCGATTTTTGCGGCGTCCAGAGTCTTCTTTCACTCCGAAAAGCGAGGTTGCAACAATACTGACGGTGCAATTGGCGGCACCGATGCCTTGGTTACCGACTGGGATTTCGTATTTGCCGTCGTAGGTTGGGCCAAAGAGATTATATGGAGACGTATAGACCATATATCCAGAGTGAAAATAAATGAAGCTTTTTGCCTGGAAGCTTGAGCATCCTGGCGCCCACCCCGGCCAATTCGCGTGTTCGATCGATATTGCAATCTGCAGATCTAAAAATACGGCCGTCCTTCCGCTGTCAAAGAGAACTTGGCTTCATACAAAGAGACATGTTCTGATCAGTTTGGCCGTCTCTTGCAGGAGGCCGACACGATCATTCCGGGTCGGAATGGGCTTCTAGATTCAGCTCCGACAGCGAAGCGCTGATCGTCCCAAGATTCAGTGGAGCCGCGCAGGTACGGATCGCGCATGTGGGAGACAGTCCGGTACCTGTCAATGAACCGAATCAACCGATCCCGGGCTTAAAGAGCTTACGTCTGCGTTTCTGCATGCACTCCACACATCAGACCAGCACATTCAGCATTGCTCTCTGCAGAGTGGCTGTAACTTTCAGTTCTGAAGGGGCAACGTGAAGTTGACGACGAAAATTGCAACGTTGTATATTTTTCTACTCTCTCCTGATGGTAAACCATATGCGTCTGACGTCGCTTGAGTGAAACTTGAGTAGGCCTTTGAATTCCTCCAGCTTGGCATCGACGGTAAATGAAACGCCAATGTCGTCCCCAATGTCTTTCCACATTTTCTTGAGGCTTTCTATGTTGTGTTGGAACATCCTCTGGCTGGGGTTCGTGATATGATCTGGTTCACCGGCTGAGAGGGATCCGACCTGCCGACCAAGGATCATGGAGCCCTTCTGTGGACGCAACAAGGCCGCGACGAGCTTGCATACTTTGACCTGGTCATCGTAACCCCACAGATGAAAGAAGGACCCTGCAAAGATTATGTCAAAGTGGCCACGCAGCTCAGTGAGAGCCGAGGTCTCATCGAAGATGCTGGCAGTCAGAAAGTTCGCCTTGAGCGTCTGTTCATCGCCGAAAAGCTTGTAGCCGAGTTCAATATATTCTTTTCTCAGGTCGCAGCCGTATATGTTCTCAGCCGGGGCCCCGTCTTGAACCAGCTGGCGGATCTCCTGCCCAAAACAGCAACCCATGTCCAATAGTCGCTGTCCTTCTTGTAGGCGCTTCAGGACCTCTGGGTAGATGTCAAATTTCTTGAGCGTCAACTCCAGGAATCTGAACTGCCCAATACACGGATACGGGAATATCTCCCAGGCTTCATTGTGGATAGCGACGACATGATCTTCGACCCTGTCGGTTGGTATATTTCTGTATCCCTCCAGCAGCTTGCGAGCGTCCGGCGTGAGTTGCGTCTCATCCGGTCGTTCGTTGTACCATGCAACGTTCTTATCCCTCGTGAGACCCTCCATGGTACGATCTCGTCTTACGCAGGCAGTCAAATGCGGGGAAGTTGGACCTTCGAGAGAGAGAAGGAACAGGTATCACAGCCGGTGGCCGATTTCGGTATTCCCGACCAAGAATATACTATCACGACTGGAGGTTGCCGTTGATGGAGAAGTTGCTCCGTGACACAGCCGTCGGTATTGCATCTGCTTTGGGATTCAAATGTCACGGCGGATATCCGACCGTTTATTTGTGAAGAAGACTTTCCAGGCTGCAGTGTTAGTGTTCCTGAGTATGACTGTTCTTCCCTCCTTCCCCGCTTACCGTGCCACATCATTGACTATTGGTTTCGGAAGGATTCATGCCGAAGCCGCGATAAATCTGGCTAATTGCGACCCGAGATGACGTCATCTACAATTTCTCGATTAGAAATATACGTTTGCGTTTCTTTAAAGACCAACAGTCCGCGATACTGGAAGTCCTCTCAGGTTTGATGAATAATCAAGTCGTCCACTGTGCATGGGTCTTGCACAAGAGATGAAACCGAAAGTAGGGCGAAGGCCTGCAACTAGTATCCTATGTACGCGCTAAGGTTCACAGCCGACAGCGAATATCATGGTAGAAACTGGCACAGGCCCGAAATGTCAGTCGTCTAGCCTTTTTCTGAAATCGGATGTTCTGTTCTGTATCACGGCCACTTGAGAGAGATTGTGGAGACTTGGGTGCAACTTCATGTCGCAAAATAATTTGTACTCCAAGGATTGGGCCAGCCGCTGGGACAGCGCGCCAAAATGATCACCCATCTTTCCAGCCCAAGAGAACAGTGTTCGAATAGAGAACTCATCACGTGTTGCTTGACCGAAAATAGGTGAGCTCAAGGTGGGCAAATCAGCTGGCTCCCTCATTTCCCGTTGTACCACGCCCCCTTAAATATCAGGGTGCTTGGGCACAGTCCGTTAACCCTAACAAGAAACTCGGATGGATCGCTGAAGGCCACTGCCCAGGATACACTGGAAAAGACTCTTCTCCAGTTAAGGGTGGATGAATGTCTATGGGCGTACTAAAGCTCGATCCACCATTGCCAACATGCGCCACCATCCACACCTATTTCAGTGAGAGTGCATCATTCCTTCGACTTGATTGCTTCAATCTTTGACCGTCAACCGGGCACAATTGCCATTTCCAATCTCTTCAGGATTTTTCACTGTGCGAGACCACATGGAGCTCAGCGTCATCGAGGTCCGCGAGCTTGACCAGTTTGTGGTTCACAAGCAGCTGCGTGTCACATCGCGGAACTTGTCGAAGTTCCGTGCATGTGAAAGACACAACAGTATCCGGCGCAAAACCTGGAAGTTCCTCTGCCCAGAGGATCTCGGTCACACACCAAACCCAGGTGTCGACTGCGAGCACGAGATAATGGATACGCGCGTTCACCTCACTCGACACCCGGGACACTCACGGAGTCGCGCCTTCAGCGTCCCGGTAGCACTTTGAAAGATCATTCAACAGGAAAGAAGTCCAAGCCCCGCACAGTTTCCCTTCCATTTCCAAGCTTGGGGTTTTTCCTCTCTATGTATGGAAGGCATGAGTTTAGAGTAAAGTCATTGACGTCGCACATTTCCGCGGGTGTACCTAATCCTCAGACGCACACGAGGTGTCGACATACTGATGTCAGTTCATCAAGGCGAGCCACCTCCGCTGTTGGTCCTGATTCCAATGTAGACGTCTTCTCTTTCATTGGTTTCCCCGACAAGGCCCACTGTGGAAACCGTGTTATTGATTCCTCTGAGTGTGCACGGCTTCCGCTATCGAGCGGTACACAATCGACGCCCCACTTGATATCTTGACTTCTCCATAACTCATTTGCTCCCGAAATTGCGACTGGCTGCCCAATGTCCCAAACTTGTCAAGTAATAGTTCCGGCGGATGATGCAGGCTTCCTCCCGTTCCGCATCGAAGAGCCAGTCACTGGCACAATTACATCATAACCAGATAGCCAGGTGTCCAACCTCCGGGGGGACATTACCTTAGTCAACACGAGAGATTATTGCTGAAAAACACATAAAGTCTGGACAGACGTTGAAATCAGTGCGATATTTCGCGTCGTCAATCTGCTATTTCTTCTCCTCACCACAATGTCAGACAACGTTAAAGCCAAACCTGAACATGAGCCGTTGGACAGTGCTACGGAAACCGAAGTTCTCAAAGTCCACCCACACGCGGAAGGCAAAGCCGAAGCGTGGCTCACACTGGGGGGCTCCTTTCTCGTCAACTATTCCACTTTTGGGTTGATCAATAGTTTCGGTTTCTTTCAAGCCTACTATCAGAGCTATGCCTTCTCCAATATACCACCGTTTACCATAGCCTTCATTGGAACACTCCAAATAATGCTCATGAACATAATAGGAGCAATATCTGGAGCTCTGTGCGACTCTTACGATGTCAAGGTAGTAGCATCCCTGTGGCGGGTAGCGGCGCTCAGCTAATATCACTGGACAGTATCTTTACGCTGGATCAGGTATTGGACTTGTATGTTCATTGCTAGTCCTCTCATACATCAGCCGCGGGCCTATTTGGCAGGTTTTTCTTGTCCAAGGATTACTCATGGGCCTCTCCATTGCGTTCGGAGCGCAACCAGCTCTGGCTCTTGCGGGCCAGCATTTTAAAAGACGCCTTGCGTTGGCTATGGCCATTGTCACGGGAGGCTGTGCGTTAGGAGGGGTGTGTTTTCCATTAATGTTCTCACAACTGGTTCCAAGGATAGGGTTTTCCTGGACACTACGACTTGCCTCGGTCAAAGTCGCGTAGGCTTCCCCCGTCGACTTGGGATTATTCACAGCGATTAATTTTTCTAGTGTCTGCTATTGCACCGCCATAGCTGTCTCGAGGAGCAAGCACGTCAGGAGGCCCCTTCGCGACATTTTTCAGCTCCTCGTTGACTACGGAGGATTTAAAGATCGAAGATACTTGGTCCTCTGCATAGGAGTCTGGTTTGCGAATGTAGGCATTTGGATTCCGAACTACTACATCGGTTGGTTATATGCAGCCCTTGTCTGTCTAGCTTCCAATCACTCATGAAACTAGAGACCTACTGCATGATAATCGATCCAACGACACCACTCAAGGGGTATTTCCTGCCTCTCATCAACGGTACCAGCATTTTGGGCATGGTCGTGTAAGTTGCATTCGTCATGCCAGGCCAACTCGCTGACCACTATAGCGGAGGGTTCACGGGTGACCAAATCGGCCGCTTGAACACCTTGTACCCCGTCACTCTTATTTTAGGGGTACTCTGCACATTGTGGGCTTTGGCAACTAACGTTGCCATGCTTGCCGCGTTCGCGATATTGTTCGGGTTTTTCTCTGGAACATACGTGGCGCTTGTTCCATCGGTAGTCAGTCAGCTATCACCGGACGAGAAGCTTGGAGCCAGGATCGGAGCCTTCTTTAGTCTTATCTCCATCTCCAGTCTCATAGGAACACCTGTTGGAGGGCTGTTGATAACGGATTATACAGTGAAAGGCTACCAGGGGGTAATACTCTATGCCGTAAGTAGGATCTTACGACTCCAGAGAAACGCCCACTGATCCATGAATAGGGAGCTACTTTGAGCTCGGGTGGTATTATTATGGTGGCAAGCAGGCTATTGCACGACAACCATCTCCGTGCTAGGTGGTGACGCCCTGTGAGAAGCAACCACGGGGGTGGGAAGTCTTACGCGGTCTTGGAATAACAATATATCACCGTTATAGGATTTCTGCACACTAGGAAAGTCACCTATATACATTCTGAAGTACATATACGAGTAATTTACGGAACTACATATCAGTGTCTGTATGAAGGAGGCAGACGCAAGCATCCCTCGTACGACATCTTTTGTTTGAAGTAATAAAGTTCTACGTTTGCGTTGAACCCAGCAATCTTCAGCAATTGCCCGTTGATTGTGCGCACATGTTTACGTGCCCTCAGAACAAGTCAAGTGTACAAGAAAGCTAGTGACAACACAAACACTACTGCTCGTAAATCATTAAGAACTATGTCCTAAAAATTGGATAACTCTCAAGACCGCGTGCTCGAAAGAGAAATCAATAACTCTTAACAAATGTGCTCCTATGCTGGTGGACCATTGCCCTTGTGGGAATCCGCAAAGCACCGCATGGATGCGAATTCTGGAACACCTGATCCAAGCCCAGGATATCTCAAGGAAGAGATAAGCGTCCCTGTGCAGTCTGGCTTGCTATACAAGATACAAGTTCCGTACTCGTCGGGTCCGATGGATTGGGGTCTCTGATTACCACCTCCGGGAATGCGGCATCTGCTAGAGGGCTCATTCCAACCACAATGGCCCGTAAAGTTGGGACCAGTGCATACGTAAACCGCGCCGGGGAGACCGCGTTTGGGTAGGATTTGCCAGGGGTCGGAGGGAAGTGGAGTAGCGGTTGTCAGGGTGTGCAGGAGGATGAGAGAGACCATGATCCAAACAATGTTGGTTGTTCCTTGCATTTTCCCTGTGCAGATTATTGTCTCGCTGATGTTGATAATAGAACAATAGAAGACTGCTTTTCGGAGAGCCCAGGGTTGAGTGGCTTATATGTAGAGTGCGGATATATGTTTTTCTTCAGTCTCAAAGTCATGGGGCCAGCGAAGGGGAACAAACGCTACATGTCTACATGTGGAATCCCTTGTGCTACATGACAAAGAAGAGCTTGGGAACAAAGGGGATAAGAGGCCGCTAGGATCGCGGGACTTTGTTACACTATGTGGCAGCATCAGTGGGTGTGGGCCAGCATGCGCATGTGCGAAGACAGAGAACGCGTGACTGGTGGGCACAAGCAGCGAGCAATCAGCAATCAGGCATCATCACAGAGTGGGACAAGTGTTGGGAATGGGACCACCAGGTCTGGGAAGCTGCGATTTTTCAAGATGTTGCATCTGAGTATGTACCATTAAGGGCTGTTTGGCAGGTGATGGTGTATGTAACTGCACCTTTAACGTGAAGCTGCTCAAACCTGCTGAAACGCGTATCGCGGGGAATCTTTGGTGTTGCTGGTCCGTGCGCTTGCGTCATTGGCCGGAGTAAGATCGTTCGAAAAATCTCCCCGACGCCATCCTCAAACCCTCATGTTGTTGTACCTGCCGCGGGGACGCTATAGGAACCTCCAACTCTTCAATTACTGTCGCATTTACTGTACTTCAGCCTCTGCGACCATGGCGAAGCGGGATTATGCCGTATGTAGGCCCACTGTTGGATACGCTCAAGCCTGACACCTGCAGGCCGCCGTTGAGGCGTTGAACACTCTACAGTCGAATTTTTCGATTGTGGATGCCATACGCAAATCTGGAAAGGGCATGAACAAGCAAGCTATACCTGAGATGATTGAGTGGTGTCGGAAAATTGGATACGAGGTGTGCGACTGACTCCCTTGTTTGAAGCAAGCGCCCCAATGCTGACCATTTGGGGACAGCCCTCTGAGTTCGACCGGATAAGACCCATACATATTGCTGGGACGAAAGGGAAAGGATCCACTAGCGCCTTCATCTCATCGATTCTTGCGCAATATCTCCCTGCCACCGCTTCCTCCCGCAATGGGCCCAGCAAGATCGGACTGTACACCTCCCCGCATCTTCGCAGCGTACGAGAAAGGATACAGATTAACAATGAGCCCATATCGGAGGAGAAGTTCGCACAGTACTTCTTTGAGGTTTGGG
Source organism: Westerdykella aurantiaca (assembly GCA_030412805.1). Lineage (NCBI taxonomy): Eukaryota > Fungi > Ascomycota > Dothideomycetes > Pleosporales > Sporormiaceae > Westerdykella > Westerdykella aurantiaca. Next base: position 6,335,534 of record JASJFJ010000001.1, read on the forward strand.
ATCGACTGGAAACTGCGGCAAAGCCCTCGGACGCTCCGGAGGGTGTACCGACAAAGCCTGTCTACTTCCGCTACCTGACACTCATGGCCCTACATGCGTATGTCGAGGAAGGTGTCGATACGGCTGTAATTGAGTGTGGTATTGGCGGAGAATACGACAGCACGAACATTCTCGCACACCCCACTGTGGCAGCGGTAACAAGCCTGGGGATCGATCACACCGCGATGCTTGGTTCCACGCTTCCGGAAATAGCGTGGCACAAAGCCGGAATATTCAAACCTGGGAGCGTTGCACTCACAGCCCCACAAAAGGATGAGGCACTTACTGTCCTCCAGAAACGAGCTGTAGAGAAGGGCAGCACACTACATGTTGTTGAGATCCACCCGGCGCTGGCAAGCGGCGAGGTAAAGCTTGGCCTCTCCGCTTCCTTCCAGAAGGTCAATGCTTCGGTGGCCATTGCAGCAGCTGCAGCCCATCTCCGTTGTCTAGGGCATACCTCCATTCCCGATCCGTTGACCTCAACCCCAATTGAACTTCCCCCTGAGTTTGTACGTGGCTTGGAGCAAGTGAAGTGGCCAGGAAGATGCGAGATCCGACGAGAAAGTGGCGTTGCTTGGTTCCTCGACGGCGGTCACACGCTCGAAAGCATCGAGGAAACGGGACGATGGTTCGCGGAACAGATTTCCTCCCCCTCGGAATCGCGGAGATCCCCCCATCGCATCCTGATCTTCAACCAACAGACTAGGGACGCCAACGCTTTGGTCAAAGCATTGAATGATGCTCTCATCGCTGGAAGCAAATCAGGCTCTGATACGATTGATACAGCGCGCATCTTCGCCCACGTGATCTTCTGCACAAACAAAACTTATACTACGGGATACAAGCCGGATCTTGTATCCATCAATACAAATCAAGCGGAGGTTGATGAACTGTCGGTCCAGAAAGCTCTGGGGAAGGCATGGAGCGAGATTGATCCGCGCGCAACTGTCAGTATTAAGAATTCAATAGAAGGTGCTATCCAGGAAGCACGGAAGCAGGCGAGAGAATGGGCCTCAGAGGGCCAGTCAAAAGAATTGGAAGTCCCCGTACTCATCACAGGAAGTTTGCATTTGGTTGGCGGCGCTATTGATGTTTTGGAGAATTGATCTTGTAAAGGAGGGGCAGTATAAAGCATTTTAAAGGGGCTTTGTACGTCTAAATGTGCAATCATTTCACCATGTATGGTAGGTATGATACGGTAGCGGTAGGATACTTGATACCCGAATGAATAGCATTCAACATGTGCCAGAACACTCGCATCCTCCTTCTACGCTCTTGCGGAGTGTTGACAAGTAAGTGCCCTTATATTATAGTTCATGATGTCCCGCTTTCGATTTCTGGATCATTTGACATGCTTATTGCATTCAGGGATCCAGGACGTAAGCCCCATAAGACCTAGCGAAAGCACTACATTATTCAGTGCGAATAAAGCCCCAAGGTACATATATGTCTTGGTCAAAGACTGTGAGCTCTAAGAAATGCGCCGTCGACCTTCCAGTCGATATGCCAGACATTATAACACAACATTGAGAAAGCCCACAAATAATTAGTTACTAGTTTTACAATTTTGGGAACTGAAGTGTTGAAAAGAATATGTATGCATTGGTTTACTGTTCCAAATTGGGTAAGGAATAAGTAGAAACTAATGGACAGACAACTCAACATACTGGCGATTGCCCTCTCCGATAATGTCAGCCATGGTTGAGGATCAATCTACGACAAGTAGCAACGGACATAATTTCAAGTGTTACTCGATAGATGGGTTGAGTAGCCTGAGCGGGATCAAGCGAGAAGTATTTCATGATGTCTACTTGCGCTTTATGAAAATCGTTTTGCCACAATTCGATGGACTACTACTTGCGCTTGGCCTACTCGTTACTTACTCGAAAGTACTCTTGCCGCGCGGCATCATATGCGACCAAGGCCGCGAATAAACGAGTCACTCGACCTTCATGTCGAACTGCTTCCTGCTCATGTTGCTCTCGCAGTTGCTGGTAGTTCGTCAAGTTTTGATTTACGACCTCTTGCGCTGATTCAATCTCAGTAGAGTCGGTAGGAGTGGTTCGAAGGACTAGGTCAACCGTTTCCCTAGAGACTCTCAAGATGTCGCGTCCACGCTGGACTTGGGCGGCGGCTTCGCGCAATATGTCTCGGCCACGATCTACCTCGTCCGTTGCGCGATCGTATTCTTCAGCAGCTGCCTTCCAAGTGTTTGCGGCCCGTTCCATGTCCTCGGAAAGTCCAGAAGGTCGGCCGACGGTATCCGAGTTGATCTTCGCTGCAACGATCCGACTGGCATGATCCCATCCACTTCCTCGCACAGTATCTGGCTCCCGTCTACATAGTTGATTGCGACAGGTAGGGCAGGTATAATTGTCATGTATGCGAAGCCAAGTTAAGAGGCATTTTGCGTGAAAGACATGCGGACGAATGCATGACTTGGTTGCCACGATAAGTTCGGACTTGTCGTCATCGTAGGGAACCTGGCAAAGAGAGCATTCCGCCTCATCTCCCGGAGGCGTGACATGATTTGTCACACCATCTCGGAAGAGGTGACTAACGTTGCGCGAGATAGGTAGGGTTGAAGTGCTCATATTGTCGATAGTTGTGCTGCTTATGAGTGCCGATCTGTAAATATGTAGATCTTCGGATGTTAGCGTTGCTCAAGGTATTCCGATCAGATGTACAACTCTTGAGTTGGGGTGAAGTGGTATGAGAGGGTTTGTAAGTGCTAAAGGCGCAGATATAAAGCGCAGCCGGGCATCGCCGCTGTTCTTGTACACTTCCATCCATGTACTGTTGATGTACTAAGAGTTGAATGCACAATGGCTGCTTTCATAAAGATCATCCGATTTCACACTGTTTCGTCAGGTGTGAAGGAATACTCTCCAAAATGCGTACGCATATTATGCCCCAGGGTAGTCGAACGTACTCTAGCACACTTATTCGACAGGTTCACCATCTGTGCCGTCCTTCGAGATTGAATTATCTTACTCATATAACTTGTCATAACCACCACGCTTTGCCGCCGCATTCTCGATTGGATCTAGGATGACCAGGCTCTATCACACCTCGCACGTTGTTTGCAGTGAGTCAAGCTCAAGGATTACGAAACCAAAAATTACATATACAGGTTATATATTGGAAGACTGGTTTATATGCACAATATCAAATCTCTGAATAGACACCAGAAAGTTAGACAGCCAGGCAAACGGTCGTGACTTAAAAGAATCTCTTCGTAGAGTTATATGCATAACCCTGTTTTCTCTAGAGGCAAAATCCAAGCTAGAGTCTTGATATAGTTTTGAAGTTTTGTAAGGTGGTATAGACATCATTGATTGGAACAATAAACGGAAAAGACAACTTGAACTCCGATGGCTGTTTCTATGGTCAATCCATATTTTACGTTCGACCAACAACTCTCGACAAGTCAGTGTATCTCACGTGTCTCGTAAAGGCTTCTCTTTTTGAAATGACATTATGGTTGTTGGTTACCTTGTTTGTATTTATTCTGCTACTTTGTCTTTCACGCTTGAACCAAATGTCTTTATACTGTACCTACACGTCCAAAACTTCAACACCACTCATTTATGAGACAGTAGATACCACACGGCTCCTTTTGTCTTAATTCTTGTAATCCGTGTTGTGAAACGGTTCACCGATGTCTCTCTGTGGATAAGAAAATACTAAGCAGTTATCCCCTCAGATTGGCATATCATTTTCCATCATTTTGGATTCCCTGCTTACCCATAATCGTATCACCTTTCATGCTCCGCGTCCCTGATAAGGTGCAACTGAAAGAAAATTGTGAACCATGGACAACGACATCAACCGCGAGTGATGATATGGATCATGTTCTTGGACAATGTGTATTGGGTCTTTGAACGAACGGCTCGCGCTTTGACGCGGTAGAAGCATTGTGAAGCTCGGTTCCCAAAAGGTATTCACCGTCTCATTATAGCGTGGTACACTATATCAAGGGTAAAATAAACGTTATATAGCAACGGACACAATGTCAGTTTAACCGATCTGTACATATTCGGGTGCGTTATGCTCCACACGTAGAGTTGCGATCGAACTTTACTCATTCCGAAATTTCTAATATTAATACGATTTACCTACAAACCAGCAAACATGGATGCTCCAGCATATCGAGACCTTGAACACTTCATCAAAGAGGGCATGACCAATCACCTTACTCCTCCTGGAGAAGAAACTACTTGCCCGACATGTCAAGAGGACTACGTCTCTGACGTGTCCGAACTAATCGTGGCTACGAAGTCGTGTGTGAAGCCACATGCATTCCATGCAAAGTGCCTCTTGACATGGTTGCGTGTTCATGCTAACAACACATGCCCAAGCTGCCGCAACCAACTTTACGGTCGGGCAGCTGGAGGGGCTGACTCTTATCCGCTCTCTCCTATGGTCGGAATAGTGATCAATGATTACATGCGGCGTGTTGGCGTTCGCCCGGCCACTCCACACGCTGGAGCTCAACGCCTACAAACCACCCGGGCCAGCTTTAGAAGAGCTGCTGAAGCATTCGATCGCCTATATGAAGAGCATATTCGGCTCAGGGACGCAATGACGGAAGCTTCGGCCGATGTGGAAAATGCTCGCGCTGCGTTGGTCATCGCTAAGGAGAAGGTCACGTCGATCCGCATCCGGACCCCCGATGCAGTGGATCAGGTGCGAGCTGCGGAGGAGGAACTTCAAATGTACCGGGATATTCACCAAAAGTTTCTAGCTGACTATGAGCAAGCGGCAGACCGGACGGACCGTGCCCTAGTAGAGCTATATGCGGCTCGTCAGCGTTATGAAGATGCGCGAAATTTCTTCCTTCCTCAAGCCGATCATTGAGTTCTCAAGGGAAACAACATTACTGGTCCAAAACTTCAGCGCCAGTGTACCCTCAATCAAGAATCTGACGACCACCGCAGCAGATATGGACCCGGAGGACTCGCGAAGCTCTTTCTACTTGCATCTAATGCTGGAGCTCTCAGCATTGGAAGACTGCTTTATTTAATATTAGTAAGTATTGAACGTATGGACTCTTCATGAAAAAGCCACTTGTGTAGAGGTTGGGCAATGTGGTCTGTTCTAAAGAAATCTGGGAACTTTTGATAATATTCTAGTGGATTCACAACCTAGACATTAATGAAAATGTGTCTTATGTCCGTATTTCAGTCAAAAAAAAATGTGAAATTGCCGCTCTTTAGGTGTAGTGAAGCGTATGTGGTACAGGAATGGATGCAGTATATTGCGGAAACAGTTGGTGCAAGGATAGGGTATATTTCATCGAGCCCATAATAGCATATCATGAAGACAGACCCAAACATGGTGCACGGGAGGGTGGCCAAGACCGGTAGACAGAGGGGGAACCGCATACGCATAAGGCGATACGGCGGATACTCTCGAACAATGAATTTTGCATCTCGGTCCTATGTCCCCAATGGCTCTTTCATCGGTAAGATAAACAATGGCACCACACACATTGGCGTACGCAATTGCCAGGCCATCAGTATTATGTACAACGGACCGAACCGTGCCTGTACCGCCACGCATGCACTTCTCTACGTTTGGCTGCGCGTATGACATGGCGTATCCCAACCATTCGTGGATAAAGTGCGCGCCGACGGTCGTGCATGAGTTCTCTTGTAGAGATTATGTTATGATATGCTTTGAAAAGAACATATTTGAGGCACCTGGAAGTATATCTATGGTGATCTAATGATTTATCTTTTTGATGCCACCAATTTTCGCTGCGGCGTTGTCCCTGGGTTTATTGCGATATGACGGTCTATTAGGCGACGGAACTCTGTTATAAAGCTCAAATGAAGCAGCAAGGCTAACCTGGTCGTGTTGCAGAAAGAGGAGGAAAAAACGGCTGTCAGTAGATACCATGCTCTGGTCTTGAAGCCGGTCAAGTTGGCCAAATTCGACTTAGAAGTAACTGGGAAGGTTGATCTCTTCTCAATCCATAGTTTTGCAGTTTTCATACTTCATTCCATCAGTCAGCTTCCAGATGTCGGATGTTCTGATACGCGACATTCTGTTTGCACATAACTTAGTACGTTCTCGTGAGTTTCCGTGGACATAGCCGAAGTCTGACAACAAGGTGGGTGCAGTCATGTAGCTAAAGGCTAATTTTCCCGTATGCTCAGGATTTGGGCTGCTCAAAGTTGGCCCTCGTCCTTGCTTACTTTTTTCTGGTCCAGGAGTCTTCACTCTCTTGGATCCCGAGTTTTTTATCCAAGTCATTCAAAGTTGGATAGTACGTGCCTACACTGCAGTCGCGATCCATTGAAGTGAGCTTCTCTTAAGCCGTTACAGTGAGGAGAGATCACTTGCGCAGATGGTGGAAATCTTATGGTTTAACTGTACTTGCCGTGACGTTGCATTTTGTCCGGCGGGGATCATCAGCGTTTCCAACAGTAAGTGACTGCTCCTAATAGTAAGCTTAACAATCAGTTACTGATAAAAGGTAAATAGTCACTTACTAATAAACCTATCTGCTAAGGTTGCGTAGGAGAAGAGAGACGCTAGAAGACCTTAATTTTCTATAGAGAATCTGAGATTTTTTAGATTAGGTAGCACAGCATGTAGCACAGCAGGTAGCACGGCAGGTAGCACGGCAGGCGCTACACGCACGAAACCCCAAAACAACGCAACTTAGATCTCTCCCTTCGCGATCTACATATACAATACTAAACAGGCTGTTAGTAGAGAGACCTACTAGTAACTAGGCAGCTTTAAAATCCTACTTACTAGGAACCTACTATTAAGCCTCTTATTAGTCACTTACTGCTTATATAATTAGTAGTATGCAACAGTTACTAACAGTAGTCCTGACTGTTGGAAACGCTGGCCCGGATCGTCTAGAATTTCACTTTGCTTGAGCCATTGAATGGCAAAAGTCCAAGAATGGAAGGTGGGGTCAATGACAGATTTGAGTGAAGGTGAAGAAGTGTTGCTAGAGGAGCGGTAAGGATGCTTTTCACTCTCGCGGGCAGCACTTCCGCGTACCGTGATTTCCCCGCAAAGAAAATTTACATCGACTTCACAACCCAATCGTGCGCAGCCAAAACTAACCTTGATACCTCTATTTACTATTACCGTCGGTCATCGGCGCCCCCGCACGTAATGATCTGATCCAGCGCAACTTCACGTCTTCCACCTCCAACTGGACCAGCCGTCCAGCGAGTATGAACATGCTCAACTCCAACTGCCCGAGCTCAGGCCATTGCATGAGCGGACCAGAAGCGGCTTATATCGCGCGTCTTGCTCTTGCGCATGGAGAGACAAACATACCGACCGGCCAAACGGCACAAACCAGTCCGCAGCCAGCACTCACTGCTGTGAACCACCCTACCAGGCCGATTCCATCAAATGCTGATGGAGTAGCTCACTTACGAAAGGCCACAATCATGAGACAGGGCGTGAGCTCGACAGTGGAGGTTGCAAAAGCTAGAGAAAATGGGCACCACCACACCCTTCCGGTACAATCACAGCTTTCCCCTCGCAATGAACCCCGTCCTCCGAAAATTCCTCCCTCCTCCGCAAACCAAAGTTTTCTAGGGCTTACCACACTGCAGAACATGGTCGCTTCCGCATCCGTATCTCAGCCACCCTCCACGTTCCGGTACATCGACAACCACCTTCCCCAAGGTCGCGACATGCATGATAAGCCGCCAAAGCACGTGTATACCTGTCCCATCTGCAACCATCGCTGGGACATGGTACCAATAGAAACGACATATCTCCCTCTTTCTCCCTGCGGCCACTGGGTGCACTACCGCTGCCTCATCTGGCGTGCAGCGCGCAACCACTCCGACCGAGCCAGCTGCCCAACCTGCGGCATCCTCCTCTTCGATTGGGAAGCAATAGCCATACTCACTCTAGCTGCACGAACCGGACTCCTCCCGATCGCGAACTCCTCACTCCAACAGACATACTTCGACGGAGACGCGAACGCCATCGTGACGTCGGATCAGGAAGCCTACGACGCGGACTGCGCCGTCATCGAGAAGGTAATCTACACCTGCTTCAACGAGGAATACGTCCGCATCGTTGCCAGGAAGGAAGCGGAGAACGCCAACGAGCTCAATCCGCTGGCCCGGATGCGTGTGACCGAGTTTGGTCCTTTGCCGACCGCTCTGCAAGTTCAAGCCGGATCTGTGGCAAACGCGAGCTCGGAGCCTGTGCCTGCAGACAATTCGCCAGATTTATCGCGGGTTTTAAGAGATGTGCTGGTCGAATTGCGCAGGCTGGAGAGGCCGAAGGGGAACTGGCTGAAGTATCATAGTGAGGAGGGTCTGTTGCTGTGGCAGATGCTAGTGGGTATCAAGTTGAAGCGGTTTGTTGAGGAAAACTGTGGTTGGGTGGTTGGGAGCGACGGGTGGAAGACATTTGAGGAGGGAAGCAAGAATATGATGATGAAGTTCCAAGAGACGGTTCACGGCGAGAAGACCTCAAGTTCATAGAGTGACTTGGCTGGTCTTGGGGGTTGGATCATCACACGGCTTGAGCGGAGGGGCGTAGAGAAGCAGCATGGGTTGGAGGTGACGGACTGCGAAATTGATAAAAACTTCACGGAAGCCAATTGTATCATGTGACTTGCGAATTGCGCCAATCGTATTAGACAAGACAATGAAAATTTCTCTGCAATGCCTCTCGTTGAAATCACCAGAGTGCTAATGTTGTTGTGCAAAATCCGATAGTTCCTGGCTAAGAGGAAGCACTCGTCAGTCTGTAACGGGATCTCGAAGAACAGAAAAGCCTCAAGAGAGCCAGGCCAAAGGAAAAGAGATACTTGGATATCAGGATCATAGTTTATGCCTAAAAAGATATAGGTGCCCCAGGGAGTATATCTCTGAAAGCGCAGGACTGTATGTGCGTATAGAATGAAATGTCTCAAGGATCTGTCTTACAACTGGGGTCTCGGAAAGAACCGCACCTTTCAGAAACTCAAGTGCGATATACATATACCTTTTTCGCCTGATTCTGTTTCTGTTTCGAACTTCATTATAAGGTGCGTAGTTCGCATAGAGGCATCGTCATCGTAGTCCCTTTTCTAAAAGGTGTCGGGAACTACTTCTTCATGTCGCCCAACCCTATCACTACCCCACATAGGTATGGGATTCACAATTGTGAGACTAACTCAGCTCATATATGCAATTTGCCAACTCCGTCTTACTCGCACTGAACGCCCCCGAAAACCTCGCGCGACTGGAAAACCTGGAGGACGAATCCCGCGGTCGGTTTCTCATGAGACTCAAAACATCACAGATGGGGAGTAAAGCACAGTAGTGTGAGAAGCGCCTCAAATGCTTTGGTAGAATGGTAAGTTGAAAAATGAAGTCCACGTACTGACGCTCTCAAACTATTTGAGCCGCTTAGTGCCAAGTGGACACGGCGGGGTGGAGATCATATGGAAGGCTTTTGAGTATATGGAGCATAGGGAGCAAGTCGATCGCATGGACTTCATCTAGGCTACATAGGCACTAGTCATACCCTTACTCCTATGGATTGATCTTTGATGGTTCTCCTCATCTCTCTGTTTCCATGCAACAAGGAAGACGAGGAACACGTTTGATGAAATCCCTGTCATTGGATATGATCGATCACGTAGAGAGTTAGAGAGGTTGGAAACAAACCGACCTCTTTGAGCTAAAGTAACACCTGGAACGAAAGCTTCTGCAATACAGAGCCATCATGCCGCCAAGAACCCCCCTAAGATGAGGAAATACCGTAATGTACATCCATTTGAGCGTGGTGGAGAATGCTCGATCATGGTAAAGAAAAGCTTCTCCACACAGCTTACGCCGTTCAGCCGTAGCATTGTGTGCCCCTTTTTCTCAATCTCCTCCTTCTCAATCTCCTCTATCACAATCTCCTCTATCACAATCTCCTCCATCACAATCGCCCCGTGGCTCGAACCTGCATTCGAGCAATCTGTTCGTAATCCAAGGGAGCATTGGCCTCCCAGACGGTCGGTAGCAAGTCCACCGGCAAAGCGCCCATCCGGATCTCCTCCAAAAGCCAATGGGGATTGAGTTTGCGCGGTTCCTCCTCGAAATCCGGATCCTCGTCGACGGCCTCGCGGATCTGCGCTTCACAGTACGGAATCCGATGGCGCCACGAGGGCTCCGAGTCCTGGTAGCCACGGCGTCGAGCGTATCCCAGCAGTGTCAATAGTCCCGCAAAGGTGACAGTGCTATCGTGTTTGTTCCGGGGGAACAGAAGCTTCGGGATGGCGTCTTCGATGCGTGCGTCAAGGCACTCCTCCAACCAGTCGTGCTTGGTCAGATGTTCTGCCCTGTTCACGACGTGATCGTAGTCTTGCGCAATCACTTTGAAGGCCTTGTTGTTGTAGTACACCCAAGTGCGACTGAACGTGCAACATCCTCTCGCTTCGGGTTCTACGCTGCCGTTTTCTATGTGCATCCGGTAGGCGGGGAACATCTCCCCGAGCTCAACAGAGGCTTCCTTATCTTCCATGAGGTCCACAATGTCTCCTCGATAGTCGATACCGCGCTCGATCATCGATCGAAGGACGTTGCTGTAGAAGACGTGTTCGTGAAGGAACATCGGAACACCATGCCTCATCAAGTCGTAGAACCAAGCGCGGATGTCCGCCTCGGTGTGTGGCCTTGCCATTACCATGTTGTACCTGGGGATGAAAGAGGGGATGTTCAGAAGGTGGATCCATTCCAGCTTCTGGCGCAGAGACTTTTTGGGCTCGGAGGCGGTGTCCAGGGGCGGGATCTTGATGACGAGGTTATCGTATTCTGTGTGGAAGTTAGAGGTCACGGATCGTTCGATGGAGTGAGAACGTGCTCAAATATAACCCCAAATCTTTGAAGATGTCGAGAATATCCGGACATTCTTCATCCATTGCATCCTCCATTTGGCGCTCCTCATCACTTTCTTGATCCATTTGACGCTCTTCATCCATTTCGTCCTCCATTCAGCCGATTCTGGCGAGAGTTGTAAACTTCCGCTTTTCTGTTGTGGCACAAGAAAAGTTGTCTAAGCAGCGGAGAAGCGGAGCAAGAAGTTAAGAAGCAGAACAGACGAACAAATATTATCGCCTGACAAGTAGGCTAGGCACAAACGAGGGGGCTGCCTTGGAGTGGCGAGTAGTCGGTGAAAGGGTAGATATGCGGGCACGTGCGGCCCCCCGTTTCTCTGACCCAATGTTTGGGCCGAAGACGCAGTTGCAGAGGTGTGAAAGAGGAGACTGACGGCTGTTATGAAAGCGACAGAAGTTCTCGCTGGTTTGAAATTGAGGGACGGTAGGCGGGCTTGTTGACAAAGAAGAGCTGAACTAACTTCCCATGGCTGGGCCAAAGCTGTGCATAGGGGAAAGGGGGAAGAACTTTCGAGAGAGTAGAGCAAAGCTTATGTGGAACTATGACGTAGGATAACGGTGAAAATGTGAGCTGGGAAGGATGACATAAAGTACAAGTTAAAGGGAGTTGTGAAAGAGGAAGTCAACCTCGACATGTCGCCAGCATACTGGCCAGAGGGAGAGGATATGTTTCTCTGTACAGGTAGTACCAATAGTGACTCCAATCAGGGCCTGTGTGTTACAATCAAAAAGAGGCTTGTCCTCTCAGTCGTGGTCAGTTGGCTACTCTTTGCCAACGGTTCGAGTTTGGCGCTGTATGATGGAAGAAGGAAGCCGCAGAGAAGCTCGGTGGACTGCACTTGTTGCGGCAAGAGATACAAGGGCACGATGGATGGTCTGCATGGCCGAAAGATGACTTATGTTGGACCTAGGCCATGAGCCTAGATGAGGGAGGAAGGGGCAAGCACTTATTGTAGGTGCTTGATAGAACTGCTTGATAGAACTGCTTGCTCCATGGATTGGACATGAGATGGAGGCTGCTAGATAGAGAAAACCGCAACCCACCCTTGGAGTTTTCATAGAGATGTCCTCTTCAGGGACCACCACCAACGCGACCCCTTGTCGATCTTCCATATGAGGTTTTTGATGACATGGAAAATAGTGATTCCTGTCCATTCTTCCCTAACGATTATTATGGAGCTTACATCGAACCAGTTCAGTAGGACCGGCACACAGCCATCGTTGCGGCCCTCTGCTGACACTCTGATCAACCGGGGAAATCCATAGGAAGTTGGGTAGTGCCCGATGGTACTGTCTTGCATTTCTTGCATAACGATCTATCGGATACCGCCCTGCGGTGCTGTCTGCATATCGATCGGATAACGCCCGGAGCCCCAAATCCCATGCTCCCAGCTGCCTCCAACGCATCGGTGCCGACCTTCGCCGCCACCCAGGGGTAGATAGCCAACCTCGTGCGAACCACGTGCGAAAGACGTACGAAAAATGAGCACTTTCTCACCTGAGATTCAAATGCTATAGTGAAACTCAGCTGTTGAATGCGCGTTGGTGTTTACCATACCAAAGGTCGCCACCAAGACAACGTGGTGTTCTCCATACGGGGCGTATTCTCACCTCCCCTCCCCTGCCAACCCCTGGACCCCATCGCCCGACCCGACCATCAGCAGTCTATATGCAAGACAGATTCCCGTCATCCAGGTCCTCCGTCAGCGCAACAAATCAGGCATATCTTAAGATAGGGCACATCCGTCGGCAGGGTCATTACGTCAGATCCGACCTCACCTCACCCACCACGCAGCAAGGATGAGAAACGAGACTGTCAAACATCACGCACTCACAGAGAACATCAACAAACACGGGCAAGTAAAAAAGCTCAGGCGAGACCTCCATAGGAGAGCACGCCCAAATCGTGAATTGCAGCGACCATCACTACCAGTATAGCCGCGACACAGGCGCGCGGGGCCCAGGGCGCGAAGAAGCGAAGAATGTGAACCCATCGGGCTCCGAAGTGAATCAAGGACCCGTACGAAAAGAAGCGAAAACGTGATGATGGAGACGTGAAGAATCTCTCTCGATTGGCCGGTCAAGGCTAGATAAAAAGTCTCCAAGCAAGTTTCTGTAAATAAACATCCCCGTTGATTCTGTTCTGCGGCTTCGGACAGAACTCTCCGTTGCTCTGCAACCGCGTCATTCCTCCTCCCCGGCTTGCGCTGCACGACGCGCCTAGTAGCCGAGATCGCAAGCCCAGATGCCGCCAGACTGGGCGCAACCGATGGTCTTGTACTTGTCGTCGGTGAGGATGTCGGCGTGGCCGGTGCTGGTGTAGTACCAACCCTGGGAAGCCTCGGCGCAGACGCCGTCGAGGCCGGGCAGGTTGGGGCGCTCGCACAGCCAGCCGCCGACGAAGACGTGGTAGAACTCGTCGGGGGCGCCGGGGGCGAGGACCTGGCCCATGGTGCCCGGGTTGAGCTGGTGGACCATCTGGCCGTTGCCGTCGACACAGGTCTTGAGGGCGTTGGCCTCGAGCTGGGAGTCGACGGTCAGCTGGGGGAGGCCAAGCTTGCCGCGCCATTCGGAGACGATGCCCATGTAGCCAGAGTCTGCGGGTGGCTGCTGGGGAGCGGGAGCGGGGGAAGGCTCAGGCTGCTTCTGCTGGGGGGTCTGGGTGACGACGACGACGTTGGAGGAGGGGGGAGGAGGCGGGGCCTGGTAGGCGATGGTGGTGGTCGGCTGGGGCTTCTCCTCGGTGGGCTGGACGGGAGCAGCAGTGGGCTGGCCGGGATAGACGGTGACATATTCGGTGTGGACGACGGTATGCCATACGACCTTCTTGACGGGGCGGCCTGGAGCGGGAGCGGCGATGGCGGCGCTGGCGAGGCCGAGCAAAGAGAGACTCTTGAAGGAAACCATTGTGATTGTTGTGTGTGTTGTTCTGGAGGGCTTCGACAGGGGGAGCGACTGTGGGGGGAGAGGTGTTTTGTTGATCTGGAGGGTCGTGGGTTGTAGAGAGTGCTGTAAAAGAATGTACAGTCCCGAAGGAACTCAAAGGAGCGTAATGTTCGAGGTGAACGAGTGGTTGTCGAAGTCGCAGACTTGTGACAGCCCGAGACGGGGGGGGCTTTGAGGCGCTTTTATAAGGAGCTGTGCATCATCTCCGCAGTAGTGGCTCGCCGAGATGTCGTCCGTTTACGGCGACCCACTCCTTTCATTTGCACACGAGGCCTGCCGCCTCCGTGAGACACCCCGGCCATGGCACAGCGTCGAGATTCGTCGAGATCCGCAGAGAGTGGAGAAAGAAAGAAAGGAACAAGGGGAAGAGGGGAGCACAGGGCCAGGGGCGATCAGGGAACTCCCGGCAGTGATCCAGGGGCAGACACGGCCAAAGGAAGGGTTAAGCCTCAAGCGAACGACTTGGAATTTCCTAAAAATTGAACGCTTGCGGGCCGTGAATGGGACAGTCAGGGGAATCGAGCTCAGTTGGCCAATTAAGTTGAATTAATCGCATGGGCCAAGCAGTGGCGGCTGGCTGCACGATGCCGTTTCACTATCTCCCGTAGCGCGCCAACCAGCGTTCGGTGCCTGACCGGGCTGACAGCTGTCGACCCCCCAGTCCATCATCCAGACTCTTTCACTCTCTTCTCCACTTCATGCTGTCATGTTGAGGTGTCGCCGTGTTTGCGCGTTTGCATGTTTGCATTTGCCGCCGTTTCACCCATCTCTTGAGCCCGCCACCGCCGGCACTTGAGGAATTTCAATCGAGCGCATCCACGGACACGTTCGGCCAGCTGGGTACGCGTCCGGGGCTTCTTCGTAGCGGCTGATGAAAGGAGGTCGCACTGCGACAGGGCTCCGTCCACGAATAGACAATGAGCGTAAGATGAACAAGAGCCTTGGAGAGGTGACAAGACCGTAGGCGCCAAGCCGATGGCAGATCATGTGGACCTTTGGTGACCATCTCGCAAAAACGATGGGCGCTTCCCCAGACGGGCTCTGAAAGCTGCCCTCATCGATCAACGTCGGATCGCCTGTCGTCTATCGTTCATCACCTGGTTCTGTTGTGGGAGCTTCTCCCAAGGACCAGGCCCATGTTCAACGACTCCCAAAACTCCCCAGGGTGTCATCATCACGAAGCCTAACGTTTAAGCTCAGACCATCGGAGATGACTTCCGCCCCGCACGGAACCCTGAATTCAACCACGAAACAATGAGGCAGGTGGGTGTGAAGATGGAAGGTTGCTCCAGGCCCTTTCGATGCTGGACTGTGCCGTTGCCCTCTCATTATTCGCGAAGCAGCCAGCGTCGCGGAAACACATCTTTGACGGCTTTGTCCGCTGGAATAATTGTCGACGTACCCACGATGCTGTGAAACAAAATAGCTCACCGGCGGCGGGAAGGACTGGCAGATGGAACATGATTGGCGACAATCACACAACGTGACTAGTCGTTGCGTAACTTGCGTTGTGAAGCGACATCAAGGCAGCACAAAGACCTCGACTGCGGAGTGTCAGTGCGCGAAAAGGGCTGAGTCGCTGCCATGTCGCGGGCAGTGCGGCGTCGCTGGATCTGCCACGAGTGCATCATGGCATTCCCGTCGGCGAGGATGGATTTCGTGAATCGTGACGGGCGATGCGTTGTCGTGGGATGAATGGCTGGCGACAACTCGGGATGATGTTTCGCGATGGAAATGTCTTGGCAAGGCTGATGTCACGAGGCCAGCTCACCTCCAGCGTCAACTCAAGCCGCACGTCTTGGAGTTCAGCCAGGGGACGACACACAAATCGAAGCACCTACGTGTATCACCTCGTATGTGCTTTGGGCAAGGTCCCTTTGTCAATGCCATGGACAGAGCAACGTCACCGTCACGTGACGTAGATCTTTCACTACCTACCTAGGTAGATACATATATCTACAAGTGTTCAGGAACCACATCAGAGCACGAAGTCAAAATAAGCTTTTTGGTCCATGGTCCTGGAACGGTGTCACAGAGAACCACGTCGGTTCAATCCGATGGTTTCGCTTCTGCTCCCTTGCTTTCAACCTGCAACACCATGCGATTCCTCAAAAGGGAAGAAGGTGAATGTACGAGAGGTCGTGAATTTACGGAAATATTCAGCTTCACAGGCCTCCAGATCATTTAGTGCTTCTGCTATTCACATGGCCGACAGGAGCCCTCCAAAGGTTCACCAACATTTGCGAATATCTGACTGCGGACCGTGGACCGTGGCCGTGAAGCTCTACCAAACCATGAATAACTTCAAACCCGCAACATTCACAGGCACCGTGAATATTTCATACAGAAACGATCACCTCCGTTTGCCAGTGCCTTCTCATTACCACTCAAATGTGCAGCACACTCCTCCCCTACGGCCCCGGGGCCACCGTACGTCCAACCTCCGCAAACCCGAACATCATGCCCACCGAGCGAGAAATCCAAGACTACCTCCGCCACCTCAACCGTCTCTTCTCCTCCGACCTGCCCGCCACCGACCGCAGCTGCCCCATCTGCTTCGAGCCCTACGCGCAACACCTCGTCTACCGTCCGCACCACGGCCTACAGGGCTGGAGCCCACCGTGGGCCACTGCCAGTGGGACTACTACGGTCAATCTAGGCGGTGCCGCCGAATACCCCGTCTCGGTGCGCAGCAAGCATCCAAGAAGTCGATGCAGACATGTCTTCGGCCGACACTGCATCGAGATGCATTTTCGCAGCGGAGGCCCATGGTGTACCAAGTGTCCGACCTGCAGGGAGGAGTGGTTCGACCATGAAGAAGGAGTTGCGGACGTGGATACTGGGGCCGATATAGAGTTTGCCACTGCACATGCATCTCCTACCATGGGAACGACAGAGGGAGTTGACTTTGTTAGAATCGAACGACCGCAGGAGGTCAGAGTGGCAGTGAGGGACATTGACACTGCCGGTGACGTTCAACCACAACGTTCACGAGAGATCTTCAACTACGTGCCCGAACTGCCGCAAACTTTTGTATACTCTGTCCATGAAGCGCCTCCCATGCGGACAGCGGTGCAGCAACCGACAGAGTTCTTGCGGTTGACTTCCCCGGAAGCGACGCCTCAAGTGCAGGGCGGAGGAGACGTCACCGCCGAGACCACTGAGGAAGAGCTACCAAGAAGAACGGACCGATTCCCAGGTCCGCAGCAAGAACGCCTTGATAATCGAGGGAAGCTCAACAGGGCGGTCGCGTTTCTCGAGCGGATGCTGTTAACTGCAGACATTGATGAAGCCAGTGATGGAAGCTCTGTCCGAGTGACCGAAGTTGAACGCGCCGTCGAGAATTTATGGAATCAACTTTGTGGAAGACCGGAGGGAGCAGAGGTAGGAACAGCCCTTGTGTGGTAGTCCCTTCAGCATCATGGTTTGTTTATGCACGACGCGGACGAGTTGGGCAGATGTAAGAAGGTGCATCTGACGATGGCGCTTCTTTTAAAGAGAGGTTTCCTTCGTTTTGTGATCTTTTCCCCAAAACATCCATTGCTGTACGCCACGACTCATCGTTATATTACTTTCATATCAACTCAACATCGAAATCAGACTTGCAAGCTTGCCTCAACGGCTTTCGCGCTCGGCACTCACTCACTACTTGCAATATCTCACAGCCCAAGATCTTATAACGCACCGCCTTGCTCCGATCAGCCATGCCCGAACGATACCTTGTTATCCTCACGGCCCGTGTCGTCAAGGACACAATCCCAGAAGCCTACCGGCAATGCTCAAAATGCTCCACACCTTACACCTGGAGTGAATATAAGCCCACGCCCAGAATGCCACTACGCCTCATGCTTGCTGTCACCGAGGAGTTCGCAGCTACGAGGCTCTGCCAACACATTTTATGTTTCGCTTGCGTAATGAAGAACTCGGACAATCTTCATGAATTCGTAGACAACAAAGCACTTCTTTGGTGCTGCGACGCCATTTCTCCGGAGGCTCTGGCCGACGCGCGTGCGCCGGATGGACCCGCGGTGGGTATGTTTACGAACGTCCTGGGGGCCGACGGGAGGGAACTGGACCGCAGGTCTGAGGAGGACATGCGCAAAACGGGCAAAAATTACTCCGTGCACCCTGTTTACTCTGAGTATTCCACAGTGGAAGAATTTCAGTGCCATTTGCTGGAAATGGAATGGGACCTTCTCATCCAAGACACCAGAACTTCGCTTCCGCCGGATTTCACTGTGGAGGATGTGCAGAAGCTTGTGAGCGGGTATCGTCTACCGCCATCGCCTTCGAAGTGAATGTTCTTTTCTCTATTGTAGGGTAGTCGGGTCAGCATAATCAGAGCTATCGTCAAGATATGTGATAAACTGGTTGGTGACTAGCTGGTGATGATGCCACATGTGCATGCAAGGACGAGATTGAATGGGGTCTCCGTTAGGCTACGTCTCATGGAAGACAGTGACATCCCTTCTGACTATAAAAGGGCTTTCCACTTTTTCTTCTCCGTCGTCAAGATACCCGTAATCCATAATATTCCTTCCCATAATCAGTCTTCTTTCAATCAACAATTATTGCGTCTGACAACTTCACCCATGTCAAACGCAATCCCTGAATCCACCATCCAAAACTTCCTCTCCCGCAACACCGAGCCAGTCCCCCTCGCATCCCTCCCCGAAGACGAAGACACCTGCCCAATATGCGTGCAGCCCTATACTTACAGCGAGCGATGCCCGCACCCCTACATCGGTCCCGACGACCCAGAATACCCCGTCCGCGTCGTCCGCTGCGGACCCTGTCAGCACGTCTTCGGCCGCCACTGCATCGAACGCGCGATCCGCGGGAACCACCCGTGGAGCCACGCGTGTCCCCTGTGCCGGCAGCGGTGGCTGGTTCCGCCGCACGCGGGACGCAGCGAGCTGTTGGCGGATGTGCGGAGGAGTCTGCAGCTGTTGGCCGGGATGGAGAGGAGCGAGGGGACGAGGGCGGGGTTCGAGGAGATGGAGAGGTTGATGGTGAGGTCCGAGGAGAGGTTGTTGATGAGGAGGTGGTTGTAGGTATGGTGTAGGCGGGGGACATGGGTGGATGCCCTGGCGATGTAGATATCCATAGCGGGTGGCGGTGAGGGTGACGGGAAGGATTCTCTGGGTTCTCTTCCGCGCCATGGGTGGTGGATAAGTTGTTGGCGGCCCTAGGGTTGTCGCTTCTGCATGTCTCCTTCAGCGGCTGCACGCCATAAAGGAGTTCGGCCTAGAGTGTCTTGGTTATCTGGAGGAAGGCCCCGTCCAGTGAGTTCCAGAACGGGTTTCGCATTTATATTGTTTGTAACATCGCAAAGACGTGCAATATCACCCAATCGTTTGCAATGATGCTAGCCTCGGCCCATTGGTCGAAAAGACGGAGAGTGTTTCCTTAGCCGCTAGTAGCTGCTGAACTGAATAACTGCATCGGTAATGTCCATAGATATAATATGACGCGGATATTCGATAGCTCTTCCACCGTCTGCATTGCCTGCACCTGCAACCACCACTTCGTGCGTGATTTGGACCTCGTCTCGGCACATGGCGAGCTTTGAGACTATTGGCCTTTGTCACGGGGTCGTCCCGCGAATTCGAGTGTCATTATACGGTGGACTTTAAACTTTCAGCTACTGGGCTTTGACTAGTGATCGGACGGGACTGCAATAGAGCATTATAACGTCGTATTATCACTGGAGAAGTGAATCTTCTTCTCAACAATCCGGTGGACGGGGACGTAAGAGACACGTCCGATAGATCGCATATCAACTCGGTCCATTCGATCTGTGGTGGATACACGAAGGCTTCCACGAATGTATGCTGCTTATGTATCGCAGCCGTCCATATCCGGAGCTCCGCCTAGATCTTTTCTCACTTCTCAATGCCTCACCTATCTAATTTGCGGCCAATGTTGTGTTTACTTCGGCATCGAATACCTCCTTAGGGAGCAATAAGACTATAGGAATTTAAGGCGTACATTTATAAGCTTCACAAAGACACTCTATTACTAGGAACACTATAGCAGCCCTTCACAACAAGGAACAAATAAGAAGGATGGCGTAAGTGCATCCGCGGAACAGCCGGCCAAAAAGTCTGCCTTTATGATAATAGTCCTGGGGTACCCGCTCTTAACTTTCTGACTTGATATAAACGTGTGGAACCCTATAGCGTCTATGCGTGGATAACTCCAGTCTTGGGGTCTACGCAAGGGCTGATAGTTTTGAAGTCTTTCTTTTCTTCGGTCGGCTTCAGAGTGTGATAGAGACACGCGCCGACCGCCGTCGCGCTGCCGTCCGTACCCTAGGGTACGGACAGAGCACCACGCGAATAGCTCACCGCCAGTTTTCCCGTCCTGCGCGATGGTCTGCTTCCCAAACGCTTCACAGTTTCCCACGGCCGCGTTGACGACGCGCTCGATGTCCCTGATGGTGCACGCGTCTGAGTTCTTGGTGTCGCCTGCCTGGATCTTGTTGGTGATGTAGAAGCTGACGATGTTGGTGACGATGCCCATGTTGCACTGCACGATGCCTCCCTTGAGGATTTGTTTAGTCTTGGGGTAGTTGTCGCGTGTCAGGTAGTCGCGGAGCGCGCGAGCCTCAGCGGCGATTTGGAGAGAGGTGATGGTGACCTGTCGACGACTGGGTCCAGGCAGCCAACAACCCCCAAGCAGAACCAGTCTCTGAGGGCGTCACCGTGCACCAGCTCCTCGAGAGCCCAGTCTTGCGGTGTTTCATAGCTCCCGCGGAGGGATACGGCGTCGGCGGCCTTTTTGCTGCCGACGGCGTGCTTTCGTAGATGGCGACAGAGAATTCCTCCTTCTCCCCCTTCTCGTTGACGATGCTGTAGTGCCAGTGAATGTCTCCCCATTCTCTAGAAGATGAGTTGATGACTATCAGAAAATCAGCGTAATCCCGCTCAGATACCAGCGCATCTGATAGATGTTGGGCTGTATATCACTCGCTACATGATTCAACCATCTATCCTACGCACGTTCCCGAAATTAAGCGAATCTGTTTCTGTAGCGTGGTTCAATTGTTGGATTTATTCTACCGTCTACGTGATTGCAATTGATCCTGTTTTGTTTGATTACGCGCCGAAGCGAGAGGTTGAAACATTTTGGCTGCGCATTTATGTGCAAGGAGGTGGCGTAGTGGAGGGGCATCACGACAGCTCCCACCCCAAGAAATCTACATAGATTCTTGCAATCATTCTACTCTTCGACTCTAACTTGATAGAATATCTCAACCTTAGTTTTGTATATGAACCGACATTTCCAGAATGGACGCAAGCACCAGAAAGGCGTCAATGAACCATCTCGGAGTCTCTAGCGATGATCAAACTGTTCTCCTGGTAAGTCTCCCCACATCGTGGAGAGAACCTTAGGTGAATCGATGCGTCAGATCAAAGCCGAAAGTCCCATTCGATCCATTGACCGAAAGCGCAAATTAAGTTTATCGCACGTGGCAGCAGCACTTATATTCGTCGTCATGTTTGTTACAAAATTCTGTTCGTTCACGCCTGCAAGCACAACACGCAAACCGTCGTCTGGCTCCGAAACGGCCATGAAAGATATGCGAAAACTCACAGAGTACGAAAAATGCCCTTCCAGCAGCGTATCAACCACCATCCAATATGAGTTTAATCTTACCACGGAAGATATCATGTCTCAAGTTTGGCGTTTCGTTAACTTATTCCCACCTGCCCCGCAAAGGAGCTTTCGCGGAGAGGTTAACGTCGAACGCGGTGTTCCCTCTCAATCTTCCGATATTGAAGTCATAATTGTTGGCACATCTAACCACGAGGAAGGTCTCGAGAATATACTCTTCTACACAACTGAGTTATTGTTCCGCTTGGACTATCTAGGTACGGAGAAGGCTGAGATTTGCACTGATGTTCAAGTTTTTATTTACCTCCGACCGTGGCCGAAACGTCTTTTACACACTCTAGATGTTCTATCTACTGCCATGGATATCAACTTCAAAGATAAACTAAGCTGGAATATTGATAACCTTGTCATCCACAACTTGCATGGCAATGCCAACTACAACTCTAGTAACTTGATCGACCCGCTGGTGGTACAAAATACTACGATTACCTCGCTTACTGGATCCATTACGGGAACCTTTGTTGCCCATGGAAACCTTAACTTGCGAAATGTGGATGGCTGGATCGGATGTATATTATCATCCTCATATGGTGATAGCCCTTTCCACCCGGAAAGTATTTCCATCTCTACCGTGACGGGGAATATCCACGTTGTCGGCACGGAGCCATATACGAATTGGCCTAAGCAGCCGTATACCCATGTTACGAACGTTCACTCGCGGCGTGGCGAGGTATGGGCATACCTACCACATGGATCCATCACCAACATATCGAGTGCCGAAACTCTTATGGGAATTCGTCTTCAGCCGTTTGGTACCACTAGTCCTACCGATCGGAGCGAAATCTACACCTATGGGGCTGGTGATCAGTGGATACAGGTGCTTGACGCTGCACTCGATTCATTAGATGGTCTCTACAATCCGCTAAAGAACACGATAAGCAAACACGACCTTGGGCTGTTTGGGCTGAAGGTGCAGTACCCGTACAGCTGGTACGGCAGAATGGAAGCGCACATTGGAAAAGGCCCAATAAAGTTTGACTCGAGTTCATTGGAGGACTATGAGAGGGGTGAAGGATATGTAAAGGCTAGAAGAGGGAAGGATGGAGAGAGCCAGCTCGAGATAAATGTTGGGGATGGGAGTCTGGACATTGAACTAGGGGTATCTGAGTTCTAAACCTTGAAGCTCTCATACAGGCTTTCAGTGGCACGTTCAACATGACCATCAGAAAGCTCCGAATTGTGCTTTCATCGACGAAGATGCGACTCAATGAATTGGCTAGAAGGTATGTGCCAGCCCGGTCAGTTGTTCAAGACATGTGACATGGCATGTGAAATACTTGCACATGTGAGGAATATGAAATCACCAAACTCAACCTACGCTTTCCACCTTTCGTGAAGCACAGGCCAACTTAGACAGGCATCACTTCGAACCCGAATTGGTCAAAAGGACATTCAATACCAACTGTGTCCATCCAGGCGATGTCGATGAGTTCTCGCCAAAAGTCAACCCACAGAATAGCGAATATCAGTTGGAGCAGTGACCGCTAGGTGCGGATGATGCAGACTCATGCTGTCTTGAGTATTTTGCGACAGGTAATTGTCAGCGTACCAATGGTGGGACGGCTAGTCAATGCGTGGGAGCAGCTCTGAAATCGGGAGTTGCCAGGGATGCTACATTGTTCGAAGTTAATTCCTTTTGGGTCTGTGGCTGTCCTGGACCTCGGACTGGCAGTACTCGATTTACGTAAAGCCCGGTCAATTGCGTGTTTCTCTCGACACCTTTGGTGAACCATCTACCCCTGCTTGCCGCGTTACTTTTCGTAGTTGATAGATTAGGAAGAGGCGAAAACACTTCTCCATGCCATCCTTATCGAGGCTGTCCTCACCATTCGATTTCATTCATTTCGGAATTGAAAGCTGTCCCAGCAGAGATGGTAAAAATGGACATACTGTGTGCGACTTTTTAGCGGCGGTGGTGGGTGCGTTGTTGATCTCGCCCTTTGATGTGGTGGGCGCGTGGACTGCAGCCGGTTTTATTAGAGGTACATATACTTGAAATCCATATTCCAAAGCCATTTGTAATCAGAAAGGCACTGTGCCTTGGGTGGAGCATTGAGACAAGTTCATGGCACACACGTCGATAACCGCGAAATGATCACCAGCACTTTAATGCCCATCGCTCGCTACACCTCCGGGTACCTTAATCTTCATTTCCGCAGTTCCTTTCTTCTCCTTTGCTCTACCGATCATGTTCACTCTTCAGCCCGCTCTTTTACCACCTCCTCCACCCACTTTTCCTCTTCCAGACCGCCATGTACATCCAAAAGGGCGCACGTCTTCCATGTCTCTTCGAAAGGCACCCGGTGCCTTTTCCAGACCCACATCGTCTTCAGATCCTGCCTCGACCCCGGGCCAGCAGGCCATACGTGGCCCTCTGGCGTCACGTACTCCACGTCGCGTTGCACAACAGTCACCTTGCGGTCTTGATGGGACTCTTCGTCCAGAATCAAGTAGAACTGCGTGTGGATCTTGTCATCGACGGGGCTAGAAAGGTTTCGAAAACAGTCCTTGATTTTGAGCCATGGGGTGGACTTGAAAGACGTGGTAATGGGTTTCGCGAGAGAAGTGGTGGGGGACGTGACATCTTCCTGGGACGGAGTGTGGACGAGGACGTATGGAATAATGGGCTTCTCATCCGGACTCTGAGGGGGAACGGCAGTGGCATTGGTGAAGGCGGACCATTGCTAGGGATACGATATGCAGTGAGTACAGCCGTGTTGTGGAGGCCGAGGTGCTTCAAGGAGAAATGCGTGCTCACATACCTCTGGCGTGATATCAGATGCTGTAAAGACGCAGATGTTCATTGCAATTTGCACTTTAGGAATTCCCTTCTGGGAGTTAATCGGGGTTACCTAGACGTTCATATAGGCGATTAGGCCATGGGGCGTACCCGTGGATGTGGAGCTCCCAACGCCAAGGCTGATGTCATAGATAGATCCGGGCGCCTAATAAGTACCATCCTCCTTCTCCAATCCCGAGACATCCAACGATTGTGTTCGTCGTAAGCGCCAACAGCATACAGTAGCCCCGCAAATTGAAAGTGGAAACGATCGACAAGATCTACAGTCAAAGCGCCTTCCATTGTATCGACATTACGAAAACAAAGCCCAATCTGAGTAGGCAAGTGTGCTACAACAGAGGAGCGAAAAGTAAGGCGTAAGAGTATCGATTAAGGCACAAGATGATCATGAGTCAGGAGCCAAACGACCACAACTGATAGAGTGGGACAAGAGTGAAGCAGAGACCTATGAAAAACGGCAGAGATGTAACAACTGATCTCGGACACTGTTAGTCAGACGTCAACACATTCAGATTCTCCGTCCTAGTATCTACTGATCGTATGCTAGTTACAAATGCCAAGAAGCGGAAGGTCTTCAAGTTTTCCTTTTGGAAGGATGCATGTTATGTTTTTGATAATTCAGTCAACAGTGACAGGTGTGCTATCGAGGATGCTTTGTTCTAGAATAACTTAATCTCTCAAGCCTCTTTCAACGAACTGTTGCTTTCTCGTATACCATTCATACCGTGGCCTTTGTTGAAACCTAAGGGGGTTCTGTGAGATTCAGGTAGAATCGGGTGAATTGCGCAACTGGAAATAGAACTTGCTCATCCTATTGAAAATAGGTAGGAAAAGAGAGATATATATACAGAAGGAGCAATCCTCCGGATAGACCAGTATCTAGTGGCTGATACCCTCAGGGAGCCCCAAACAGTAGGCTATACAGGAGCAGTAAGAGGAGCGTCTCGAGGAGCGCCTCGAGGAGCGCCACGTCTTACCTTATTTCGGCTCACAGGTTCCCCTTTGTCTCATGGTTGGTGACCCATGCTCAGTTCGAATAGTGATCATACAAAAATGTCAGGGAATTGGACACATAACACAATGGCATTGCAAATAGATCCAACGAGTAGGAATAGAGGCGGGTAAATGCGAACTGTTGGGAGGTTGGGCTGTAAGCATCGCTGAGTTTTCTACCTGCAGTATGCCCCGGTCGTATCTCTCGGGTGAGGGGCAGATCCCAGTACGCCCCATAGATGCATAGATAGATGCGCGCCGCCGCTGTGACGCTGTGACCTGTCCCGCTGTGCCGCACTCAAAGTGCCAAACATACCCA
Organism: Westerdykella aurantiaca; assembly: GCA_030412805.1. Taxonomy (NCBI): domain Eukaryota; kingdom Fungi; phylum Ascomycota; class Dothideomycetes; order Pleosporales; family Sporormiaceae; genus Westerdykella; species Westerdykella aurantiaca. Next base: position 6,361,184 of record JASJFJ010000001.1, read on the forward strand.
GACAGATCCCTTGCACTTGCTTGTTCGGTCAAGACAATATATTGGAAACATGCATGCTATCAGACTTTTTAGCCCATCATCTATATAGTTACCTCTGTGCTAAGCTAGCGGACCGTCTCGTTGTTCCCAATACTTTCAAGGCATTATAAAAGCTGCAGCTCGGAAATAAGATCTATGGATTCAAGCCGCTTCTACACAATCATCTTTTAGCACAAGTATCACTGTGCAACGTTCAATCATACCTGCTACTCATACCTACTACTATGGTCGCAACCGGCAATATATCGACCGAAGAACGCTATCAGGATCAAGGATTTTCAGGGGTTGATGCACAACAAGTGGAGAAGCGCTACAATGAAGAGCGATCAAAACGGCTCCGCAGTGAAGGCAACAGCCAGTTCATTGAGCCATCTTTGTCGGAGAAGTTCCATTTCTTTATCGACGACCCTTGGGTAGATCCGACAGCGATCAAAGATGTCAAGGCAATGTTCCCCGCTAACCATTGCCAGATGCTTATCCTTGGAGCAGGCTGGGGCGGTCTTTTATATGCAATTCGCCTGATTCAAGCTGGGCTCCCAGCTAAGGACATTCGCATTGTCGATACTGCTGGAGGCTTTGGCGGTACCTGGTATTGGAACCGCTACCCGGGAGTTTCCTGTGACATCGAGAGTTACTGTTACCTGCCATTGCTAGAGGAGACTGGTTATGTGCCGCGACACCGTTACGCCTATGGAGAAGAAATCCGCAACTATGCGAATTTCGCAGCCAAGAAATGGGGAGTGGCAAACCAGGCTGTCTTTCAAACTAAAGCTGAGAAACTCGAGTGGGATGAGGAGGCAAAAGAGTGGCATGCAGATCTGGTTCAGCGCCGCAGAGGTGAAGAACCGCAAGCGCTATCGATCCGTGCTCGATTTGTAGCAACTGTGAACGGTGCGCTCAATTGGCCGAAGTTGCCTGGGATTCCTGGGCTGTTGGACTACAAAGGCGCTATCTTCCACTCCTCGCGCTGGAGCTACGCAGTCACGGGCGGCTCGCCCAGCGATCCGTCTCTAACCAAATTGCGCGATAAACGAGTGGCTATTGTAGGAACGGGAGCAACTGGTAAGCCTTAACGAACCACCAAAGGTTGAAAATCATCTGCTAACCACATATTTTATGTGCGCAGCCGTCCAGATTGTTCCTCACCTTGCGCGCTGGGCAAAACACCTTTACGTGGTGCAGCGTACTCCTGCTGGGGTTGATGAACAGCATCAATACGAGACAGATACAGAGTGGTTCAAGACAAAGGTTGCCACTAGCTCAGGCTGGCAGCGCGAACGGATGAGAAACCTAAATCAGCACTTAACGACTGGTAAACAACCAGACATCAACCTGGTAGCCGACGGCTGGACCACTGCGCCTACGATGTGCGCGATTTCAGGTAACGAGGAGGGACCCCGGACTCTGGATGAGCTCCCTGAGTACATGAAGAAGCTCCTTGATCTTGATCGACCACGACAGGATCGCATTCGTCGACGCGTGGAAGAAGTCGTCCATGATCCGTCTGTTGCAAAGAAGCTGCAAGCGTGGTACCCAACTTGGTGCAAGCGGCCTTGCTTTCATGGGGAGTATCTTCCCAGCTTCAATCGTGAAAATGTAACATTAGTTGATACCGATGGCCAGGGCCCCGAAAATATTACCGTTGATAGCATCGTCGCAGGAGGGACCTACTACCCTGTCGACGTCATTATCTTTGCAACCGGCTTCCGCGCCCCTTTCACCGGTTCACCAGCCTCAAAGGCTAACATGACCATCAGAGGTCGCAACAGTATTTCGATGAACGACCAGTGGGCTCAGGTGGGCCCATCGACTTTGCACGGCGTCCTTGACGCCAATTTCCCCAACCTCTTTCTCTCGGGACCATGGCAAGCCGCACTCAGTCCTAACAATCTTTTTAACACGGACGTGCTTGCCCAGCACTCAGCGTACATTCTGAAAGAAGCGAGGCGAATAGCTGAGGGAAAGAAATTCACTGTGACGGCAACGAAGCCTGGAACTGAGGCCTGGGGAATGCAAATCGTAGGACGGTCAGCGCCTATGGCTGCAATTGCGGGCTGCACGCCGTCGTATTTCAATGTTGAGGGTGAGCTGGACCGAGCACCGCCGGAGAGGCAGGGAATCATAGCAAAGTCGGGGTTGTGGGGCCATGGAATCGAGAGTTTTGTCAGGGTGTTGGAGACATGGCGCGAGGAGGGGAATATGGAGGGAGTTGAGGTCCGAACTTAGGGTTTGAAATCCTGCGATGAGAAAAACTGTGCACCCGTGCAGGTGCTTAAGGCTTCGTACCCATGGTCGAACATCTATTCGGCTCACCTGATGCTGTGAGATTCCCGCCATGATCTCCTTAACCAGAAGAGGGTTGAAAGCCTTCACATTTCCCAAAAAGAGAACAAAGAAGGGAGCCTGGTCCATCTACAGAAAATATTCATTCCAAGCGGATGTATTGGAAGGGACGGAAAGTAAGGTGGTGTGATGGATGATTGGGGGTGGGTTCAAGTGCTGATAGGTCGCAATTTCTTGAACGAGACTAGTTTCGGAATAGAAGGTGACTCCATATCGGAACACTCGAGTAGCTATAGGTCGGGTAGTTCCGTGGTTAAAGTGTAAGCACTGGTAGGATCCGAGCATCTCAATAAGTCCTTGCATGATATTAATATTACCTGCAGCTGTGCCGCATAATATCCAGCTCAGCTCTCCTGCCCCGAATGTGGGAGATCGTGTCCGCTTTTCCTCACGTCATTCTTCCTCTCAGCTCCCCGAGGGTCGAAAGAAACCCGACAGGCTGCGGTTTATTCTATCTCCCGTCGCCACTGCATCGCTATCATGGCGCGCACGCAGACACAGACTTCTACAGATGAACCCGGCACGGAAGTGAGACGTACACAGGGGGAACTTGGCGCCGTCAAGACTGGAGAAGAAGAAAATTCCCCGTCCAACATGCAAGAAACGGCGCATCCCACGTCAACGACGATAGACTATCCGAAATTTTGGATAGCAACGATCCTCGCTGGTCTTGCGGTTATTTGTCTTTTCGTTGCCAATCTGTCCTATTTGTACGGCTCCATGTACCAACAGGCTGCTAGATCCAAGGCCATCCGGATCCTTATGGTCGATTTCGACAACAACAGCACAATAGCGCAAGCCATGTTGGGAGCCTACCAGAGCCTTGCTTCACCAAACTTCCCGACATTTATTGTTGGAAATTCTGCCGAGTTTCGATCTGCGGATGATATACTCAGTCTCGTCCGAGAGGAGAAGTATTGGGCAGCAATCTACGTCCAGCCTGGAGCCTCTCAACGATTGTCGACTGCTATTGCTGGGAACTCGTCCGAATACAATTCCAACAGAGCCATGGCCTATGTCTGGAATCAGATTCGTTATCCTGCCATTTCAGGTGCGATCATCATGCCAGCCCTTGTTCAACTCACGAGCGCGACTCAAACAGCATATCAAATCGATAATGCCCAACGCAATCTCAGGGTGCTATCAACAATCCAAAATCAACCGACTTCGCGGACCGCACTCCAAGCCTTCCTCAACCCGATTGGCGCAACTCCAATAAACGTCAGAGCGGCATCTCACGCAACTAAAGGTCTATACAACACTGTGTCACTTGCCGTCCCCATCGTCCAGCAGTTCTTCTTTATTGTCGCCTTCAACGGTATCAGCGATCAGTTTGGCCTCTTCGATCGGCCCACAGCCAAGATCTCCGGTGCCATCCGATTCGTGGTAGGGGCACTGTACGCGTGTGGATCAGCTCTCGGAACCACAGGATACATATGGGCCTTCCGAGAACAATGGGAAGTTCCAGGTAAAGTCTTCGCCGAAACTTGGATGCTCCTGTGGTTTATGATGCACATATACTATCTCATGTGGGACACTGCCACCGCATTTCTTCCCATGAGCGCTATGCCATTCATCATCGTTACATTCCTCTTCCTCAGCATCACGAGCGCCAATAGTCCCTTCGAAGTGACCCCCGGGTTGTATCGGTGGAGCCAAAGTCTGCCTGCATTCGAAACTCTACAAATGCTTTGGAATGTGTGGTCGGGTAGTTTCACGAAAGTGTATCAAGCCTTACCCATACTGTTCGCCTGGTGGCTGGTCTGGATGGTGTTGGCCACCTTTGGGTTTGTTAAAAGACGCCGCTTAGCAGCAAAGGGAATTGCGCTGTCCCCGGGCCGACATACAATGAAGTGAACGTCCAAGGTCAATGTCTACAAGAAGGAAAAGCGTTGCATATTTGGATGGTCGTTGAGTCCACAGGAGGATTGGCAGATATTGTTATTCCAAAGTTCACTCCCAATCTCGGGCACCGTCAATCTGAACGACAGACGGGAAGCTACGTTAACTGCTTGTTTTTAGCATAGTAATGGCAGAATTGTTGCATCTCAGATACTTTGTCAATTAGTAGGAACAGATTGCAGCTTTTTGTCGTGATTTGTTGTCCAAAGTGGTGCTAGGGATGTCTCATACTGAGTCAAGCGTCTTTGCAGGTACTCTGGTTTGGTCTTACATATTAGCTCTTCAATCCACATCAATTGGATATCTATTATGGGCTCTCTCCTGGAATCCCCCTTTTTCAAACGTAGGATGATGAGTCATCCACGCATTCATCAAGCCCCAGTCCCATTTGCCACATGTGGGTAGCGTTAAACATTCACCCTCGTAATGCGGACATCGCGTCCACAACTTCGGCATGTTCCGGTGGCGATATGAATTAGCCGCCATGAGTATCTCACCGATCCAATTCCACTGGATGCTCATACGACGTAAGTAAGCTGCAAGGCCTGTACCGTATCTGCGCGTGTAGTACGAGATGATAAGCGCAATGTCTCCAAGTGGAATGCTGACGCTGAGGCGGATGCAATGAAGCTAACGGGTAAATTTGAGATAGGATCGCTCCTGTCCTGCTCGTTTCGTGCGGGAGAACGATACCCTAGTGTAAACGATGGACGGAATAAACATCAGTTGAGCGTCTTTGAGTCGAGATTTGACTGGAGAGATGCGATGCTTTGTCAAGCTGGCACCGATTTCCCTAGGTATAGCTCCTGTCATTTGCTGGTAGGCAAGACTACCCCACGTGCATGCAGTTCGTCAAGTCGTACGCAACGTCTGGAGCGGTCGCGGCGGTAAGGGTAAGCGAGTGGACCGGAGCAAAGAAGGCAATTTCAGAAGTGTTGGTTTTATAGTGTGAGGCTGCGTATTCGTTAGACGTAGACTCTCCCGAACTGCCTAGCGTGGCGTTGGTGGATAGAGTGGGTGAGATACTGCAAGACCTGGACAATTACATGCGCTTGTTATATTACAGAAACTATGCAGAAGAACCCAATGAGGTGATGTTCAAATAGAATAGCGGGAGCTTCTTGCGTAGGAACTGGTACTCTTGCTCTAGACTGTATATATAAACGAATAGTAGAAATGCTTAATGTTTATGCAAGACATAGCCCAAACTCAAAATGAATCGCTGCCATGTAAGGTATTTGTGATGAGCAAAGTGAGTCTCCCTCTATATTTAAATCGTAATATTGGTACCACAAGGAGCTCGTCTTATCTAGGACACAAGGTAAGGAATTTCTCTATTGGCGTAGAGTGGCAGGGTTGAAAGTACACCGATGCACTGGCAAGTACTCACGAAGTCGGAACAGTCCGGAAGTCGCTTTGGACAGAAAACTTCTAGGCTCGCGCCACCATACCAAGGCAGCAAGTGGTTCGCAGCGCGGCATTGGCCTCGCGTAAAACAACCAGTTGTGAAAGTCACGAAATACCGAGCCATAAGACCACCAACGCCGTATGCAACGGGCCCGGGTCAGCTAGAGATAGAAAATGGTACTTAATCCTGGTCATAATTGTGCTTCCTACCGTCAGATCTCTGCCCCAATATTGAGCGCAAACGGAAGCAGTGGATGTACTCTTTGCCGTCGCTAAAGCTTTTCTCGAGCTTTTCTGGACTCCAGTCTACCGGAGAACCGCTTAGGACCAATGAATGTCGAGATGGTAGCATTCTAAAGCCACGTGTTCCGGTAATTCGCTGTGGGTTATAAACTCGTGTTGGCTCGTTCAAACCGTAGGATTCACGTAGATGCGTAGGAAGGATCGTAAGACGCTGATGCGCCGCAAACTAGCATACAGCTACCGCCATCAGCACGTGTGAGGTTCTAGAATGTGAAGGACCGACGGGCATTGGAACGGTAGCGTAGAGAAGGAGATGCCAAAACACATAAAGCGGGATCATGCGTGAGTAACCCTTCAGCACAGTTGTCAACTCTTCATTGTAGGAAGGAGGATCGCAGCACATATCACTTGTTTACTTTGAACCACCGCTCAATCATTTATCTTTACAACCCACCGCTGTCATTGTTGCCGGCATGCCTCGAAGACGTGTACTCCTGTTTGGTGACCAGAGCTTCCCGCCGGCGCGGGCAGTCAGAGAGCTGTATGATCAGTCTCGAGGGTCAGTTACCTTGAAAAACTTCCTTCAGCATAGTTCTATAGCGCTCCAAGATTATGCTGAAGATTTGGGTGCTCCAACATCTTCCATGAACGCCCTCGATTTAGCAACGCAGCATCTTGATCAAGGGGAAACTAGCACTGTAATCACTTCAGCGCTACTTTGTATCGCGCAGTTAGGTTCGGTCATCTTACGTGCCGAACAAGATCCAAGTCTGTTCGGGGACACTACCTCTATTCAGCATGTCGTTGGGCTATGCACTGGCCTCATCCCAGCTGCCGCCTTTGCAGCTGCTACCTCTGTTGCTCAACTGGTTCAGATGAGCCGCGAGGTTGTTTCTCTGGCCATACGCATTGGAATCGAGGCCCAAAAACGTTCCGCTGAGATTGAACCCGGTTCTAATGACTGGACTCTCGCCGTTACCAAACTGTCCGTCGACACGGCCCAAAGCATACTGAATACGTTCAATGATGCGAAGGTAAGTCCGGTATCATGAAGAGAACCTGCAGTTCAATGTAGAGCTAACCGCCTGTCAGGGTCTGCCCCGATATCGAAAAGTTTACGTCAGTGCCGTCGGAGATGGATCGGGAGTCACCATCAGCGGCCCACCGTCTTCCATCGCATTGCTTCTCGAAAACAACACTGAATTGGCGTCTTTTTCGTCGAGTAAACTTGGTATCACAGCGGCATATCATGCTTCTCATTTGAGGGCCCCTCATATTGCAAGCGTTTTAGGCGATTCTCCATACTTGGACCAGCCTCTCCGGAAAAATTGCAAGCTTGTCTCGACAAGCTCCGGGGTCGCTTCCAATGGAGAGCCTCTAAGAACCGCTCTAGAGTCGGCTGTTCAGGACATTTTGCAACTTCCCCTGCGGTTGGACCTTGTCATACAATCCCTCGGAGCAGATGTGGATGGCACAGAAGTCAGGCTTATTCCGTGTGGTCCATGTGGCTCAACACAGACAATACAGCGGGCCCTCACTAGCAAGGGAAAGACCATCACCATTGACAAGGAGGCACACGTCGAAACATTGGCCGTCGATGCAGGATTTCCAGATGCGATAGCTGTCGTGGGTATGTCTGGACGTTTTCCCGGAGGAGATACTCTGAACGACTTCTGGAAGGTCATCGAGTCCGGTCAGGACGTTCACAGGAAGGTAAGTGTCGTGTCAAGCGAATTCAGAGAAGCATCTGATGGGGTCTACGACAGGTTCCTCAGGATCGTTTCGACGCCATCAAGCACTGTGACCCTACGGGAAAGATTAAGAACAGTACGCTTTCGGCATTCGGGTGTTTCATCAATAACCCTGGCATGTTCGATACACGCCTCTTCAATATGTCTCCGCGCGAGGCTGCGCAAACTGACCCAAATCAGCGCCAGCTCTTGATGGTAACATACGAGGCTCTGGAATCGGCTGGGTATGTCCAGGACGGAACCTTTGAATCTCTCAACGTTGGAACATTCTTTGGGGTCACAGCGGACGACTACCGAGAGTACAACAGCAGCCAAGACATTGATGTTTACTATGTTACGGGGGGACTGCGGGCGTTTGTACCGGGTCGCCTGAACTACCATTTCAAATGGGAGGGTCCATCGTTCTCCCTGGATACGGCATGCTCTTCAAGTGCTGCAGCCATTGACCTCGCTTGCCAGTCACTATTGTCAGGCAAGTGCAGCACTGCCGTGGCTGGAGGGGCCAACATTATGACGGGTCCAAATCTATACGCTGGCCTGAGTCGAGGCGGCTTTCTTTCTCCCACTGGTTCAAGCAAGACTTTCGACGACAGTGCCGACGGATACTGCCGTGGGGACGCCATTGGTGTGGTAGTGCTAAAGCGACTTTCAGATGCCATTGCCGCCGGGGATCCTATCCGGGGCGTCATTCGAAGTGTCGCCACGAATCATTCAGCGTACGCCTCATCGATCACCCTTCCCCATTCTCCGTCTCAGAAAAAGCTCTTCGATAAAGTACTCAAAGATGCCAATCTGTCGCCTCAAGCAGTATCGTACATCGAAATGCATGGCACTGGTACCCAGGCTGGAGATACAATCGAAATGGACAGCGTTATGGCCACTTTTGGCAGCAACCGATCGGCTAACAACCCATTATATGTCGGAGCAGTTAAAGCAAACGTCGGCCACGGCGAAGGAGTAAGTGCCCTCTACTCCAGACTGAGCGTGGGCTAATCTTCCTAAGGCTGCCGGTGTGACCTCAACGATCAAAGCGTTACTAATGTTCCGTGAGGGCCTTATTCCTCCACACGCGGGAATCAAAACTCGAATCAATTCCAAATTCCCACCCCTTCATGACAAGAATGTCCGCATCGCCCGATCGGCTGAGAAATTTGAACCTGGCGATGACGGCAAGAGGAGGGTTTGGATCAACAACTTCAATGCCACGGTAAGTCATTCCCTCAGTCTGCAACCATATTGGCTAGCTTCAACTGACGCTGAATGTCCCAGGGGGGCAACACATGTCTTGTGGTTGAAGAGCCTCCGAAACGCGCAGTTCACGGCACCGACCCACGATCCCACCACATCGTCACCATATCGGCGAAAACAGACTACTCGTTTCGGGAGAATCGAAAGCGTTTGTATGACCACCTCTCCACTCACTCGGACGCAAAACTTTCAGACGTCGCGTATACCACCACAGCGAGGAGGATGCACCATCCCATTCGCGTCGCATACGTTGCGTCGAACATCAGTGAACTTCTGCAGGCCTTGTCGAACGATTTTTCATCAACACACAAGCCATCGCACGTAACGGATAAGACGCCGGTGATATTCAGTTTCGCGGGCCAAGGATCACAACACGCTGGTATGGGAAAGCAACTCTTCGACACTTGCTCAACATTCCGTGAAACGGTCCTGGAGCACAACGCCGTTTGCATCGAGCTTGGGTTGCCATCATTCATCGACATCATGACCGATCTTTCCACAAACCTGGAAACGGCTTCACCGATAAAAGTCCACTGTGCACTATTATCTCTGGAGTTGTCACTCGCAAGGCTCTGGACGACATGGGGCTTCACGCCGGACTTGGTGATGGGTCATAGTATCGGAGAGTTTTGTGCCTTGACGGTCGCTGGAGTGCTTTCCGTAGCCGACGCTTTTTTCCTCGTTGGCTATCGTGCCACACTGTTGGAGAAGCATTGCGAGAAGAACAGCCATATCATGCTCGCCGTCAATGCGAGCAAGGAGCGCGTAGGCCAGTTGATCCAATCTGCACAATTGACCCAGGCTTGCCAGATCTCATGCATTAACGCGCCCGAGTCAACCGTCGTGAGCATGGCCGATGAGACATTCGCATCCTTCAAAAGCGTTTTGGCAGACGCCAATATCAAATCCACCCAGTTGGACGTGCCATATGCGTTCCATTCATCTCAAATGGAGGCTCTGCTCGCCGACTTCGAGCAGATCGCAAAGAGCGTGCGCTTCAAAGCTCCGAAAACCCCACTGGTTTCCACACTGTTGGGAAAGACTGTTACATCATCCGAAACGTTCTCGCCAACTTACGTTGTGCGCCAGACAAGGGAAACTGTGAACTTTCTTGCGGCAGTCGAGGAAGCGAATGTCGCCTATCCAAAGGCATTTTGGATTGAACATGGACCAGACGCGACGTGTGCGCCTTTGATCAAATCAATGTTAAATGAACCCCAGTCGATGATTGCCTCAAGCCTTCGAGGAAAAAGGGAGGATTGTTGGAAGACAACGAGCAAGGTGCTTGCAAAAGCGTACACAATCGGTATCCAAGTTGATTGGAAGACGTATCATGAAGAATATAAGAGAGCACTTCAGCTTGCCGATCTTCCAACGTATGCATTCGACCTCAAAAATTATTGGCTGCAGTACGAAGGGACTTGGGCCCTAGAGAAGAACCACCATCGCTGCCCAAAGCCAGTAGATGTCATGCGATCATCGCCAGATGCATCCGATCCATCCGGGTTCTCGTCTACTTGCCTTCAAGAAATTGAGTCAGAAATTCTCGAGAAGGAGACAGCCACGGTAACTTTCGTTTCCGAACTGAAGAAGCCTGGAATATACGATTTGATTTCTGGCCACTTCGTCAACGGCGTAGGACTCTGCCCCAGCGCCGTATATACCGACATGGCCCTTACAGCCGCTAAATACGTCTATTCCAAGGTCCATCCATGCAAACCTGTTCCCGCCATGAATGTCCGCGATTTCGAGATTTTCCGACCACTGGTGTTGGGCGCTGGTGCCGAAGGCCATGTCCGAGTCCTCGCGACCAAGTCTGCTAATTCCGAGCTAATCCAAATAGCTGTTAGCTCCCAGGTTGGCTCCCTCACTCAGAAACATGCTCGTTGCTCAGTGGAATTTGGAGACGGTGCGCAATGGGCACGTTTATGGCAGCGCAATAGCTACCTTATTTCTGACAGGATTTCTCAATTGCAAAGTGCCGCCACCAGAGGGACCATCGACACGCTCCGCGGAGCAATGGTTTACAAGATTTTCTCCGAAATTGTTGAATATCCTGAAAGCTACAAGGGTATTACGGAATTCGTGATGGATGCCAGCCTAAATGAAGCCGTTGGCAAGATCAGGTTCAGGGAGACACCTCCAGGCGCAGCCTTCACATGCGACCCTTGCTGGATCGACACAATCGCCCAAGTCCCAGGATTCGTCCTCAACGGCAGCACCTCTACTCCTCCAGATTTGGTCTTCCTGTCGACAGGTTGGGAGAGCTTGAAGGTGGCGAAGGCGCTGTCTCACAAGAAAGATTACATGTGCTATGTCCGGATGCAGCCTTCAGATAGCTCTGGCCTATTCTTAGGTGACGCATCCTTGTTCGATGGCAACGAAGTGGTGGCTGTGGCTACAGGCCTTAGATTTCAAGAAGTCAAGAAGGACACACTGCATAAGGTATTGCCTGGTAGTCGCAATCTATCTGGTCGAACTAACTTGAGTGATACTCCGCTGCGCCAGAGTCCGATTCCAGCGCAGAAGGAAAACATCAGCCGTGTGTCGGGACCTGTCGCGAGACAAAAGAAGAAGGTTCCATTGCTACAGCCTTCCGGGATGAAAGTGGTAACCCAAGCTCCAGGTATTTTTCCGAAAGTCCTCCAGGTCATTGCGGACGAGGTCGGGATAGGACTGGGAGAGCTTGCTGACGATGCGGCCTTCGGAGATCTTGGGATTGATTCCTTGTTGACAATTTCCATCGGTAGCAGGCTCAAGGATGAGCTCCAGCTTGATCTGCCCCTGACGCTATTTACCCAGTGTGAAACCGTCATGGAATTGCGCCACTTTTTTCAGAAAACGATCGACACTGACACTGCTGAAGCAAATATTTCAGACGCCTCGTCCTCCAGTGAAGACTATGGCTACGAGATTGTCAGTTCTTCAGCGACGTCCGTCTCCAACGGGGGAGGTACGAATTCCGACATTGTAGACATCTTGCTCGCAGCGATCGCGAAAGAAGCTGGACTCTCCGAGGAGGAGATTGATCCCGAGGTCGACTTCATAGACCTAGGCGTTGATTCGATTATGACCATTGCAGTGCTCGGAGTGGTCGCTGCGCAGACCGGTGAACAGCTTCCGGCTTCTATCTTCTCGGATTATCCCACATTGTCGGCTCTGCGGAAAGGATTGGGGAATCCAATCATTAAGCAGGATTGCTCTCTTTCTCAGCAGCATGCTGCGACCGTCGCCGAACCTCGAGTCACTACTAAATTCCAAGCAAACAATTACAAAAGCAACGTAGTGCTTCTCCAAGGGGACCCAAGGGGGCCACTTCCCCCACTCTTCATGATTGCTGACGGGGCAGGGTCCGCTGCTTCGTACCTTCACTTTCCGCAGTTTCCATCGCATTTACCTGTATATGCATTGGAATCGCCATTTCTAAATTGCCCGACAGATTATACGTGTTCGATCGAAGAAATTTGCGAAGTGTATGTCGCGGCTATACGCGCAACGCGGGCTCATGGTCCCTACTTCCTTGGCGGCTGGTCAATAGGTGGTATCTACGCATATGAGACGACCTGCCAGCTTGTCAATCTTGGAGAGCGCGTTGAGGGAGTCCTGCTCATCGATAGTCCCTGCCCGCACAAAATGGAGGGGCTTCCGCCGCTTACCCTTGAGATCCTCGAGGAAACTGGGATTTTTGTCGGCATTCCCACTCGCGGCGGCGGACCGGACATGCCAATGCCGCTTGGGCAGAAGCAGCATATCGTTGGCTGTGTACAAGCTGCGAGCTCCTATGAGCCGACACCACTAACGCTTGATCAGCGACCTTCCCATACCTATATCATCTGGTCTGAACGAGGCCTGTTTGAACAACTAAGTTCAAAGGTCAAGGAGGCCTCGGACCAAGTGTCGGGAGCCACAGAAAAGACGGGTATCAATCGAGAGTGGTTGACAGGGACGCGTACATCATTTGGGCCCAAAGGCTGGGACAAATTACTTGGAGACTGCGAATGCCACCCAACTGAGGGTGACCATTTCTCGTGCATGAACCTTCCTAGGGTGAGTTGTTTTTTGGCCCAGTACGACGCGTCGACAGATAATATAGCTAAGCAACGATGAAAACAGATCAAAACGACAGGAAAGCTGGTCGCTGACGCCGTCGAGAAGTTCCTCTTGAAGACGACCTTGGCCCAGGCTCATTCTCCGCCGCTCAAGTCGGCACAGGCCCCACACCCACAGGCCCCCTTGCAACCGCAAGCCGTTGAGCTACCCCACGCTTTGGAAGTTTTCGAACGTGTACGTTGTCAGACCGTGAAATTCCTGAAAGCCACTGGATTCGACGGGTTCTGGAACCATGTGTATCCTCTTCAACGGCGGCTTGTGTTGGCATATGTGGTGGAGGCTTTTGCGGACTTGAAGGTGCCTCTAGCATCCCAGCCCGCCGGCGGGCTTGTCGGTGGTATCAAACACACCGCACAGCACACCAAGCTGATTCCACAACTGTATCGCATACTCGAGGACGGCGGCCTGATCAGCATGGAGGGCGGTGTTCGTCGTCGTACACAGACCCCTGTTGACCCTACTCCATCACGCACACTCTACCAAGAGATACTCGAGCGCTATCCTCAACATGTGGCGGAACATAAACTCCTGGATCTGGCTGGATCTAGGTTGGCGGGCGTGTTGAGCGGTGAGGTTGACTTCCTCCGAATCCTTTTCCAGGAGAATCGTGCGCTCCTCGCCGAGGTGTATACCTTTGCCCCCATGTTCCATGCAACCTCGAACCAATTGTGCGAATTCCTCTTCCAGCTTTGCAAAGACGTTCCGCCAGGCAAACCAGTCCATATTCTTGAGATTGGTGGTGGCTTAGGCGGTACTACGCGCCCGGTGGTTGACATGCTCGTGAAGAGCAACATCCCATTCACGTACACATTCTCCGACATATCAGGCTCATTAGTTGCGCAAGCCCGAAAGACATTTGCAGGAATACCGAACATGGAGTTCACCGCGCTCGATGTCGAGAAGCAGCCGGCGGCCAAGTTCAAGGGCAAGTACAATATCATCTTTTCGACCAATTGTGTGCATGCGACGCGCAACCTGCACACGTCGACGTCCAACATCCGAAGCATGCTGCGGCCAGATGGGTTGCTTGCGCTGGTTGAATTTACCGAGAACATATTCTGGTTTGACATCGTCTTCGGCTTGCTCGAAGGCTGGTGGCTTTTCGAGGATGCTCGCTCCCATGTGCTGGCTAGCGAACAATTCTGGCGCGAAAGCCTGCGACAGGCAGGTTACGGCAAGATCGCTTTGACGGAAGGCGAAACACGAGAGTGCCAGACACTACGCATTGTTGCTGCTTTCCAGCCCAGGTCTTAGGGTCTCAGTTGCTGGATTGAGTGATGGATCTGTAGACTGGTGCATTGAAGTATGTAGTAGGCTATTTTGTGCGTCGTATCCTATAATCATATATAATGGCTGCGCAAAGCCTGAAGACTCCGGATAATAATATGGATTCGATAGAGGTCTTAAGGACCTCAAGTTGTGGCCTTTGATATATGGCCGTTGTCAGGGCCCTTGACTTATATATACTTCCCCGTACGTAAATGGTCTAGGTCTCCACAACTGCCTGGAGATCTGTGACATCATACAACATCTTCACCGTCTTCACCCACAGGATTATTTCCCCAATCACGACCGTTACACAACCATTCCTCGAGATCTCAAGATCGATCGAGGTGCCCATGGAGGATGCCCATCCCCATACCAGTAGTCACGGCCGCAAATATTGCGTGTTGGGAATGAATGCGGACTCATGTTTTAGTTGGGTCACGGCTTTGCAACTCTGACGTACCCGGGGCAAATGGGTTCCTCGGTGACGTCTTTTTAAACAACGGAGCGTGTCAGATGTCTTTGGCACATTCAACAATCGTCACGCCCTGGTCCCCGCCATTTGGAGTATTTACGTCTACAGAAGTAAGCTGTGGTGTAGCGCTTCGAAGATTAGGTTCGAAAAGCCAGTTATGATGGGCCGCTCTGTGTACTCACACTGGTGGAGTGGGCTGACAGCAGCTCCACCCCCCAGCACCACGAGGGCGCGAAACTCCTGTGGAAACCGTCCCAATTTGCACCCACCTCCAGTAAGCTCGTGGCACATTCGAAACAATTTTGATCCGTGAAACTGCCAGAATGCTAGTTTACGGCGCCCCTATATGCAGATGCAGCCGCTGACACAGCTTCCCCAGGAAAACGTTCTTTCACGCCCGATTCATCAGTTTCAACTGTCATGTCACGACCTACGGGAGCCGGTCCATATAAATGCTGGCATTTTCTGACGAGATCCGGCCACGAAGCACCTCGCACCGACTCCCGCATCATCGTAGTCTTTAGCTGGTTTCACCACAACTGTAGGGTCTGCTGATGATGCCGTGATGGAGGGTAAGAATGGAAAGAAGGCCAATCATAATACTCCGTACCATTATGATGAGGTCTGGAAAACTTTGAAAGATTTCCACAATCAAGGCAACAGCTTGTATCGTGTGGAATTGGTAACAGGTGGCGCGCGGCTATCTGTGTGTTCTGATCGTTTCGCATTTTCGTTCGTCATGTAACCCCCAATCCTCCTCACCTTATCCACTGCGACAGACACGTTGGAACCCAAGATTACTATGATGGCCCCCACTGCCGGTCCGGAAAAATCCAGAGGATTGGATTGGGATGGGGTTCGACACTTTTAGGGTCCAATCTACGCCATTTTGGAAGACAGGAGCCGGGTTGAAACGGCGGAACGAGCCCTTTGATTAAGGTGCTCCGCTAGATACAGTTCTATCACGTAATCTTGGCCTCGTTAACCCTCACTCGTGGCGGATATCTTTACGGGACGCAAGATGTAGTTTTTGCGGTCGACCTGATCCCGCCCCCATAAGCACAGCCGAGTCCCAGCCAGTGACTGCTAATACGCAACGGGTCCAAGGCCTTATGCGGCTGACGTGAAGGCTTACTTGCACTGCCATGTGGCGGTTTTTCTTGCATTCTAAACGCTCTGGACGAAGACTATATCCTTGCGAGCCCAAGGAAATACAATCCCATTCACAATTTCCGCAGATTATGAAAGCGGCAGTAACAGAGGTGATGGAGACAATGCGATCTCGTATAGAGTGAGATTGGAATCCTATCAGCAGCGAAGGAGTGTTGGCTCACTAACCAGAGCTCATAAACAGTGAGGTAGTTCAGGATACGGGCGCGTATCCTAGGATCAAGCCCGAAGGTTGCCGCATTCTCTAATGCGTGCATATATGAGTACGCGATTCTTCACCTCCAACTCGAATGATCCCTAGCGTTCGTCCTTAAAGGCACTAAACCACCATGCATCCCTCTATGCAATTCTGTTCACTGCTTCTACTGCTTGCCTCTCAAGCATCAGCCCTTATTAAATAGACCGCTGTACAGAGAGTGACCAAAGAAGGCTTGAGCAGGGCCTCAAAGAAGCGCTCGAAGCAGGAGACGGTTCGTAAATCATGGAACCTTGAATGTCGAGGATATTTTGCTCATCAATACCAGCTGCCCTCAATGGACTGAATACTGGAAAACTCGGCGATAGCGAAGTGGCGTTTCGCGGGGCATATGATCCAATACTGAAGCCTGAAGCGAAGGAATTTGTGAGAAGCACATTTGCACGTCTGAAGTCAATGAGCACCGATCCTAACTACCATGGTGCGCAGCCTCTTAGTGCCCTTATTGTCGTCTGCTAACTCTGAATCCAGTGACTATCTACTGTAATGGAGCTCTTGAAGACATCAAGATGGAGACCTCTGATGCTACTGGTCCACAATGGCACGACACGCTATTTACCAATAGAGCTAATGGGGAGAAGATTTCAGCCATACTTGATCAAGATGCCGAAGACCGCAGATTAGGGAAGAAGCCCGGAAATAGCGAGTCATTCGCCGTCCTGGGTGAGGTTCCTATTCTTCAAGGGTCCTTTCAAACTCAAGCACTAACATGCCTTAGGGTGGGCACCAGATGCACCGACGAAGGATTTTAGGGACCAAGCACACATTTTCGTGCATAATGATGCTGTCAACCCGCAAACGAACGGCATGTTTGACACTCGCTGGTTGTCTAAGATCAAGCAAAACGGGTTTGATGGGGACAAAAATATGCTGGACTTGATTCGTGGGACTACCACCACTGTTCTTCATGACGTATAACTCCTCGGTGGATCCGAGATGTTCTCGCTGACATCATAAAGTTGCTTCACGTCGCTGGTGGGTTGCTTCAGCCCACCTCTCGAACAGCACGTGTAACGGATGGGCCTGGAGGTGTAAGCACATATTTCCACGCCAATCATAGATTTCGATGCACTAACAAGGAAACAGCAGATGTACGGCTGGATACGCTGCATGGTAGCAAATGACAGGATTCCGCAATTGCACACAGAGCTGTGCGCCGACTGTTTAACGATGTTTGCGCAAGGTACAAAGCCCTGGGATAGTACCACTGCTATGTCACTAACATTCTCTTAGCTTGTTATCTCCAGATCCAAAATCAACAAAACAAGCCAACTTGCTGAAACACGGGAATCGTCAATAAAGAGACTCTAGAACCCGTTGTGCCAGCACCGGTAGTCCAACGGAGAGACAGAGTAATGAAAGCAAGAGCTCGGTGGTACGCTCGTTCCCGCTCGGTCGTATAGACGGGTCATCTTCTCTATGTTGCATGTGTATTTTTGTAAGAATACCATTGTAAATGGAAATCTTTTTCGCTTCATCACATACGACCATAGCACAGGGAAATCAATACTCCCTCTAGACATCGACTCTACAAAGTGTAGAATACACTGTTCCTAGCATCCTAGTTTCCTATTTGGGGCAATTTGCTCCCTAACTCTATATTCCTATTTTAAACTCCTGTTATCTGTGACGGCTTGACCCGGCTGCCTGCCTGGCTGCCTGGCTGCTGCTCGAGGCAGTCACCTGACCGCCATCACCTGACTGTTTCTTTCACCATCTCATCTCAACTCTCCGCTCCTTCCTTCTTTAGCTGCCAAGCTCGCTTGCTAGCGAGCTGCAGCACTATGTATTTAGAGCTTCGGTGGGAGCAGTCCTCTGCTCTCCACCTTTGGATTCTTCGTGTAATAGATCCCAACCTTCCCAGCCCTTTACCCTTTGCCTCGCTCTCAGCAGTGCACGCTCCAGTGATCCAGCCGCTCGTGGAGACCCAGGGACCGTCCTCACATTATCCAAAGGTCTACTTACTTCGGCCGGCGACAGCGACATAATATCTAGTCAAGCCTAGAAGTTTCAAGAGGAAATCTTCTGCTAGGACCGCCCGTTTTACTGAGGATCAACGACTAACTGCTTGATCGCTCCCCTAGCCCTCGGACACTGCTGCTCGCAGGTTTGACTTGCGCCTTACGGTTTACAACATTCAAAAGGAACTTCTGCTCGCGTATACCAACCCTTACCTACGCCTACCTTACTACCACGCGTTCTACCCTACCCAAACGTCTCCCGTGCCCTTAGCGCTTTAAGGCCATACTACCGCTAACCTCTACTCCTGCTTTCGAGCCATTCTGCCTACAGAACAACGAGATATAATAGCAGGCTCTTCTAAGACAGTAAGAGCCACTGCTTTACTACCTTTCCTCCTAACGACCCTAGAGGTACATGCCTACAACGTCTAAGACAAGAACACGCTCTACAAGTACCAGGAGCGCACTAACGTCTCCTACGACATAATAACAGAGGAAAATAACTAAGAAGACCGCAGGGCTAAGCTGGAGCGCCTGGAGCTCAAACCAAGCACTGTTCCCTCCTTCTCAGGCGAGGCGATTACAAAAATCCTTTGCAAAGGGGAAATTCCAGACAGACTTAAAGAAACGACTACAGTGGTCCTCAGAAAAGAAAAGAAAAGCGACTACTCACTACTAGGCAGCTACTGCCCTATCGCCCTAGAGAACACGATAGCAAAGGTGGTTGAGAAGATAATTGCAAACAAAATGACTAAAGAAATAGAAGAACGCAACCTCATGCCGTGGAACTAGATGGGGGCGAGAAAACAACGATCTACCCTATCTGCGCTTGAACTCCTTACAGGATGTATTCAGACGGCATGGGCAGCAAAAAAGCCGGTGGTACTAGTACTAGCGCTGGATCTTGCAGGTGCATTTAACAATGTCTCTCACGAAAGGCTCCTGTGGGTCCTAAGGAAAAAAGGGTTCCCTGAGTGGATTGTACGATACGTAGGGTCATTTCTTAAGGACCAAAGAACGAGGATTAGCTTTGACGACTATCACAGCGACTGGATGGGAACGGAGACTGGTATCCCCCAGGGATCGACACTGTCCCCTATCCTGTTCCTGTTCTTCATTGCCGACCTGCTGGAGGAATTTCAAGAAGTCAAGGAAGAGACCCTGGGGTTTGGATTTGTGGATGACACTAATTTGATCGCCTGGGGAAAAACTGCGGAGGACAATTGCAAAAGACTCACCCTCGCTCACGAGAAATGCGTGGCATAGGCCAAAAGGTTTAGAGCTAACTTCACCCCTAAGAAGTACTAACTCATCCACTTCACTAAGAAGAGAAAGGTGACCAAAGACCTCAAGTCATCCATCACAATTAACGGGAGGGAAACTAAACTAGTAGACTCTATGAGACTCCTAGGAGTATGGTTAGACCTGAAACTGTTATAGAAGGACTATATTACAAGAGCAGCGGCGAAAGGCGAGGCCGCATTCCAATCCTTAGCCCGGATCACAGCGTCAACGTGGGGCCCCTCCGTAAGGAGGTCACGACTCATATACTCTGCGATTGCAAGGCCAGCAATAACATACGGGACTTAGATATGGGCAGTCGACAAGGAAGGCGAGAGTATGCCAGTACCATCCTACAAATCGCTAGCAACTGTTCAAAACAAGTGCCTCCGCAAGACTCTTGGAGCATATAAGAGGGCCCCAGTGGCGGCAATGGAGCGAGAGAGCGGTATTCCCCCAATTGACTTGTACATTCCGGCCTTGACTCTACAGTGGGCAGTAACAACAACAAGCCACGAAGTAACACGGGCGATTGGCAAGCGACTCCAGACCATATGGGACACTACCGAAGAGCCACACAGAGGAAGAGGAAGACCGAGACGACGGATCACCCGTCCGCCCACACCCGTAGAGGCAGCAAGAAGACGCGGGAGGAGCTAATCAATACACGCCGGGACACAAACAGGCAGGACCAGGAGAACAGACGCTAAACCCAAGCCAGAACCACTGTTGGGGAGATAAAAAAGGAATACGCGGAGCGATGGGAAAAGAGGTGGAGGCAAGAGGCGAGCAGACCATACAGATCAGCCCCGACCTGGAAAGAGCCATGGGCAGACCAGCCACTGCACCTATATGACAACATTCCCAAGCACCTGGCAACCGCAATTTTCCTGCTAAGATCCGAGGTCCTTGGGCCCAGAGAGGCTAGCAAGGATTGGGGTACCGGGGATACTACCAAAGTGCACGTGCGGACGAGGCAGACAGACACTCACCCACGTCCTGGCTTATTGCTCGGAGACGATGAAGGCGAGGCTGAAGCTGATTAAAAGAGCTGGAACCACACGAATTGATCGACTACTCAGAAACAAAGAGACGGCCGCAATAGCAGGTCGATGGCTGCTCGACACGAACCTGTTGGAGCAATTCCGGGTAGCCTTAGACATTGAAGACACTGACATAACTAGATGGAGGCCATTTGAAAAACTCCACAAACCGTCATATTAAAACTCGCGACGCCTGAGACAAGGCAACACAGGCAGCCATGGAAGGGGATAGCCTCGAAGGGAGAAGAGAGGGAGAGATATAGAGAAGTTTAGACTGGCAAAGGTAACACTACTGCCAACGGTCCTTTTGCTCTATTATACATTGAGAGACATAGTGTTCGTAGACCCGAAAGGGAACCAGGTAGCACTTTAAATTGATTTATTTATTTATTTATATATAATTGGCTAGATCTGTGCTATGTTAGCGCCTGTTTTAAGAACGGGAAGATCATGTACTCGCCCCACGTGCTAAGAGAGCATGTGTTTTTTCATTATTGAGCACTCTAGGCGCGTGGGGCGGGTACAGTCTGTGTAGCTACTGATTGGACGGATTCCGGGTGCGTAACCTATATAGGAAATATGTGGGTACCACAGTATTCTCATCGGATGTGGAAAAATGCTCTACACTCTGACGAACAGTGCATATGCGCCGCAGTCGGACAGCGCTTCAAAGTTAAACGGGCCTGCTGTGCCAGCTGTGCCACAGGCCAACGTCGCAGCACCGACGCACCCCTATCTTTCTGTCATGCATTTGCCTTCTTTGCTCGGAGATTCTCCTCCGATTGATTCTTCTAATATTTTGGCATGGCCAAAGTTTGTAACCCTGGACCACAAATATATGCAGGAAGTCCGGTACTCATCTGTCACAGGACGTGACCAGAGGGAGTTGGGAGGAAGGGGCAGTCTGGGTGCCAAGCAGGAAGTTAGATAGTTCAAGGCCCGGGGAGATAGCTAGCCTCATCACTAATACACTCACCTTCCAGTTCATGTTCTTCTTGTAGTGAGGTTCCTCACACCATCTATGACCGTGCCACATTGTTATGGCGTCTCTCAAGTAAGGCATCGGGCTGATTCATTCCCATGCCGTAAGTCGTCTTACACAAAAAGACCTAGCGCTAGGATCGTGGCGGCGGTGCGCCAGGGTAGCCTAGCAGCACCCCTGCAGGCTTCACGCATGGGCATGTTGGACTGTCAGCCTACGGTGCTGTGCCTCAGAGTTTTGCAGTTCTTATATCAGGGCAAGTACATAGGTACATTTCTCTAGGACTCCAGGTGCAGGTTTAATTTCATCTCGAGTACCAGCCCTGATCTGCTCATTACTCACCACACGTGCTCGGCTAGCAGTATGGACAACCAATTAGGAGATCGAGGGGCTAGTAGGCGTAATACGGCAAAGAAGTGGACTGCCGAGGAGGACGCCACGTTGCGAGCGCTTGTTATAGAGTCAGGTATAGAACTCCCCTTATCTCCGTATGGTCTCAGTTCTTATTGACGGTCGCTAATGTAGGGGAGGAGGCGATCAGCTGGGTAGACGTCTCCAGACACCTTTCTGGTCGTAGTAACAAAGACAGTCGCAGGCGATGGACTAAGATCAAGGACAATTTCAATAGAGGTACTTGGAGCCGGGACGAAGACGAAAGCCTTCGCGTAGCTGTAGAACGGTTTGGTCAGCGATGGTCTCTCGTCACTGAGATGGTGGAAACTCGGAGTCCAGACCGTGAGTAGACATCGAACTCCGTACGTACCGCACATATGCTGAATGGAAGCCGAAGAATGTCAAAAACGCTGGCGCAATGCGTTGGATCCTAAAATCAGCAGCGTTGGGTCGTGGTCACCTGAAGGGGTCGGTAATCGAAGGCGTTGCAACAATAACGACTAACGTCTTTGCAGGATCAGCTTCTCCGAGCCGCAGTCTGTGAGATGGGGAAAAATTGGTCTGAGATCTCCAATCGCTATTTCCCAAATCGAAGCCCGCTCAGTCTTAGCAATAGGTGAGTCTGCGGTGCTAGCCTGGGTATATGGCGTCAACTCACTTCACATCAGGTATTGTTCCCTCGAACAACATTCGAAGAACCCTACACCATCAACCGGCGCGTCACAAGGTCTCAATTCATCTGCGGCCGAAAGGAACCCAAAGTCACCTCCTGCGCAGAACAACGCGTCCGTCACCGACAGCAGCACCCGATTCCCAGAAGCATCTAACGCTCTCATTGCCCCATCCCGGGCAGATGTTATCGACCACTCACACTTCGACGAAGCACTGGAAGGCTCTGACGTTCAATTCACATGGCCGGATATACCTTGTGACTTCGTAAACGACAACATGCTCGCCCCCAACCTAGACTCTCCCTCCTGTGTTGACACCACCCTGCCGCAGGAACGCGTGCCATATCTCGTCAACAGTCCATCTTCTGATGCTCCTACCCGTCCCACAGACGTTCAAATGACGACGTTGTCAGCCTCTACTCTTCGACGTCAAGAGGTAGACCTTCTTCCCCCCAACATGTCACACCCTTCGTCTTGCGTCGCGCCCCACCAACCTCCGAGTGGTACAGCAAACTCTGTTTTGGTATTGGAGAACCTTGATGATGAGACACGAGACGCAGTCTTGCAACTTGTATGGAGCAAGAAGAGGCGTACGACGTTGCGGCTGGAGTGACGCACGGCAGGACCTACTGGCTCGCGTTTGCTTGGTACAGCACCTGGACAAAAGTTTGCGTACACAAATAGCAATTCCTTACATACAAACCTATGCAAACTAAGTGAATTTAAAGGAAAACACTTTTTGGAGGCCCCCCAGATTACCTCCAGGTAGATCCCCTGCTCAGATGTACGCAAACGTTCCTCATTATACGCGCCACAAAAGCTCAGGCTCGGAACACTAAAATTCCACTATCAAGCAAGGCGGAAAAGCTGTGCAAAAACGTGCTGCGCAAGCGCCTACTACGCCTATAGTACCTGCGCACAAAGCTATACTGCAGCTGCATAAGCTTGTGTTATTTTCACAGGCAATCGCAGTGAAATCACGTAGTTGCAGCGCCTATAGATAGTGTAGGCGTAGTGCAGCGCGTGGGGGTGGTCCCTAACTTCTCCCAATTTAGGGGGTCTCCGAAAGGTTTTTTCCAAAAAAGCTCATTACGGAGTCAACACCAAGCGCCTTAATTAAGTAAAGCTTACCTCACACCTATGTTTGTGTCATCACTGCCCACACACATATTTAATCCCTTAGCTATCATTCAATACCACTTCAGTGTTCCTTCGATTCCATCTGCCCGATATTCTATCTTCCCAAACCGTCATACTATATTATGAATGAACTACCACTGCAGCCACTGCCAGGGAGACTATCCCGCACATCCTCCTTACATCCAATATGGCTTAATGATCCGCTATTTCTCAAGGGGCCTTAGTTTCGAGGTAGCCCTGACCGTTATCCCCGCCTTGGTCTCGCTCAATGTTTTCACTTCTCGTATACACGTTCTTGAGTCTGCCAGCTGCTAATCCACCCAATTCAACCAAATTTGCAACGCCCATGATTTCCAGAACTGGGATATCAGCACCAATTTTCTGGCGCATCCAATTCCGCAACTCAATAATCACCAATGAATCGACGCCTAACGCCTCGAAAGACCCGTCGAGCTCAAGCAAGTCTGGATCGCGCATCAAAAATCCGAAGAGTGTGTTGCCAATCTCTTGCGCGAGGAATCGGGCTGTATCCTCTTTGTCAAGGATGTTTGGATTTGCTTGTGCATCTATCAGAAACTGCGTGAGCTCCTCGTTAGAACCTGTGGAGCTAGTGGCAGAATGTGATTCCATGTTCCAATAGACCGCCATGCGAGGGTCATGTTTCCAGACCGTACGGTTGTTTGGCGCTGCAAGTGGCTGAGTTGAGCGGAGACCTATTCCGAGTTGGCCCTCGCTGATGAATTGAATGGCTGCCGTAGTTGGACCCCGTTCCTGGCCCTGTCGCACAGGCCGACACTTGTTTAACATCAAATGGACTGAGTCGAGGAGATCCTGTTCGTAAATGACGTATGTCGATGTAGTCCGGAAGTGCTCGAGGACATGAGCATTGCCGCTCACGTAGCCAATGTCTTCCATCACGCCAATTTCGACAGCAGCAGCAGGGAGACCTTGTTGTCTTCGATATTGCACGAACGAATCAAGGAAAGCATTCCCCTGGGAAAGATTTTAGTCAGACAGCACTTGGACCAAAAGGGCCGAGGAGAAACACTTACTGCCGCGTAATTTGCTTGACCCCATTGTCCGACGAGGCCACTCCAACTACTGAAAAGGAGGAAGAAGTCCAATTCCAGTCCAAGAGAAGCATGATGCAGATTCCATGTTCCTTGCACTTTCGGTTGTACGGCTGTTTGCCAGTCCTTGAAAGACATAGAGGGAAAGTCAATATCCTAAGAAATCAGGTCAGTCCAAACATGTCGTAACCACATGATAAAGACATTCAGACCTTAAGAACCATCGAAGCTTGCAAGATGCCACGAATAGGCTTGGAAGCCGATGCCAATGCTTTGTTGACCGCAGATCTATCGACAACGCTGCCAACGACCAGAGTAGCTGTGGTACCAAGAGCCCTTAGCTCTTCCACAAATGATGAATACTTCGAGGCATCGCCTGCAGAGCGAGACAGAAAAATAACTGGAATAATTAGCTTAGTTTCATCGTCTCTCAGCGCTCGTTGAGATGAGGTTGCCGGCTCACTTTCGGTGGCTCCCGCTTCTGCCATCCATATAGCGACAGACTGCCCAAGACCCCCTAAACCTCCAACCAAAACGTAAGCGGCGTCAGAGCGGAGTTTCAAAGCTTGCTTTTGGTGGCGTGTCGTCAGAGCCCTTGGATCATCTGGAAACTCAATGACTATTTTACCGATGTGGCTCCCTTTCTGCATAAAACGCATGGCTTCCTGCACCTGAGCGGCTTCGAAAGAGGTGACTGGCGCTATCGGCTTGATCGCACCTGCGACGTAAAGCCCCATCATTTCGCTCAACATTCTTGAGCACAGCCTTTGTAAGCTTGCAACCTGTTGCTGCTTGGGGGAAGTTGTACTTACTGTGAGGCAATATCTGGTCTTTCTCCACAAATTTGAGCAAAATCAATGCCAAAGTACGTGCGATTCCTTTCGAAGAGATCGAGGGCTAAAGCGCCCTTACCTATTAGATCTCGCTTTCCAATTTCTACCATGCATCCAAACTCTGCAACGCATTGCCAGCTCGCATGGAGGAGCTCGCCGGAGAGCTAGTTCAAACGTTAGCAGACCATTCCTCCCAACTATTGGAAATGGACAACGGAATACTTACGGAATTGAGGACGACATCAACGCCACGGTTGTTGGTTGCTCGCAAGAGGTCGCGATGGAATGTCAGATCACGAGAACACAGGATCCTCTCCTTAGGTATTTGAAAATTGTCAAAGAGCCAGGTGGCTTTCTCCGCGCTGCCAACCGTGCAGTACATCTAGGAACTGTCAACTCAGTTTTCTCAGTCGCAATAGAATTTATACCTCAACTCCAAGGTAGCGACTATTCAGCAATCAGTCAATTACCCTTTCACTTTAAAACTTACAATGCTTACCACAGATGGATCGCTGCGATCCCAACACCTCCGCAGGCGCTATGGATCAAAATTGTCTGTCGGCCTGTTAACATCATATTAGGAGGTATACTTCGAGAGTGTTTGTCGTACCTGGCCTCGCCGGATCTGAGCCTTATGTATCAGCCCGTAGATTACGGTGCAGTAAACAGTAGGCATCGTCGCAGCCCCTGCGAATGACATGTCGTCCGGAAGCTTGGCACAGAGTTGCTCGTTGGTCGTAAGTGAAGTGGAGAACGCGCCGCTTGCAAAAACAACACACCGATCACCTGCTGCAAGTTCTTTGACGGCGGGGCCTACAAGATCACAAATGGTAAGTATGGTACCCACACGGCTGAGAAGGATAACTGGATGCTTACCAACGCGCTCAACCACACCAGCGCATTCGCATCCAAGTCCATCACCCTCCACCACCGTTCCTTCCACAATACCCATTGAGATCAGAACGTCCTTGAAGTTGAGGCTAGCTGCATGCACTTTGACCTGTACCCAATCCCCTTGAGGTTCAGCTGGGCTGTAACCCCTCCAGTACAGCGTACTCAGCATTCCGCGCTTGGCGATGTCCAGCTTTCGAGCGCTTTCCTCTCCGTGTCCGGCGGCTAGCTGCTCATTGACAGAAGTCCAGAAGAATCGACCGACCTGGATAGACCCGTCCGCGTAAACAAATTCCATGTCTGGCTTTCCTTCCCGAGGGCCTTCACGCTGTAAACTCCGTAGCACGGTCGTTACAGCATGCCAAGACGAAATGCCGAAATCGTCAACTTCAAGTGTAGCAAGCTGTGCGGAATATTCAGTTCGAATCGTCCGAGCGAGGCCCAGCAGCATCCCGTAACGTGGATTCGAACATTGCACTTGCGCCGCGCCAGTGACCCAAAGGATTTTGCGACTTGCGTTTTTTGCGATAAATGCCTTGAACTGCTGGTACCGCCCTTCGTCCATATCATGAACAAAAGGTTCTTTATTGTGCATGTCCATGATTACTAGAATATCTTGATCCTCGGAGCACTGATGTCCCCACAAGGACAGAGTCACGTCATGGCCTTGGCCTCGTAGATACGCCAGTAGTGGCTTGACACTAGCATGCTCAGGCGTATCGGTGACCACCGTCAAGCCTCTGGGCTCACCATGGGTCCTGGGAACTGCTAGCATCGTAACATTGAACATACCGTCGTCGTGGAGAGAGTGAATCCCGTCGAAACCAGCTGCGCGCAAATGAACTTCCCACTTCGGTGGCGAGATGTATGGTTCCTACTATCTGGTGAGCACTTGTACAAACGATCGGGGCCTGACGAGCGGCAGGTGTATTAGTTCGCCCCACAAATCTGGACTGCACTCACATCTCGCCGGCCATCCTGCTCACCGAGCCACCAACCAGCTAGTGTACCCATGATATAATTTATCCACTTGGTCACAGGTGAAAGCTCTTGTAAAAAGAACATGCCGTCAGGTGCCAACAACCGGTGGACGTTTTTCAGTGCTTGGGTCAAATCAGGAGTGGCATGGATTACCTTCGGAACATTGAGCCTGATAGTAAAGTTGCATATCGGAGGCGTGCACTTACGTTGGATGCGACAATCAGGTCGTACGACTTTTCTTCGAAGCCTTGGCCCATTGGATCTCTGGTGATGTCGAGAACCTTGTATTCAATACTCTCATATACTTTGAACCGCTCTTTAGCAGGACCGAAGAAACCAGGCGAAACATCGGTATAGGTATAAGAGTGGTAGCCTCGTACGTGGTATGGCGGGCGGGCTGAGATTCTTTGAAGTATAGTGTTCGTTGTACCACCAGTGCCCGCGCCTATTTCGAGGATTTTCAGATTGGGCTTCCTGTGGGAGGCAAGCTCGAAGAATTGGTCTAGATTAGAGATGCGATCAACAAAACTGTAGACGTGAGTCAAGATGTCATCGCGGACTAATTCTTCTAATGCATCAGTGTTGCCGATGAACACATTCTCTACCGCGTGGAAAGTTCGGTAGACCGCAGTGGCGATAGGATAGGCCTCGGTGCGCTTCACGCGTTCATAGGCGTCTTCGATCAGAGCCAGGCGTACTGTCGAGGTCATCTGAGCTATGTGCTTGGCGTCGTCTACTGGCGCATATAAGTCATTGGAAGCTGCAAGATGTATCTTGCTCAGCCATTCCCGGTATTTGGCTAGGTGTGGTTCCGCTGGATTCTTGCCGCGCAGCTTGTGGTCGGATTCTATGACACATGCCAACGCGAGCCTTTCCACAACGCTAGAAAGCTGGTCAAAGTCCCGTTTGACATGGCCAAGATTCCCAATGTCAGTAAATAGGACGTTTGGTTTCCAGACTAAGTCAACAGCAGCATGTGGATCCTGGCCTCTAATATCGCTGGCATCGGCTAAGGGAGTCATCTTCAGCTGTTTCAGGCAAAAGATTACCTCCGAGTCTGGACCTTCAGTGATACCAATGCAATCGCCGAACAAAGCGCCTCTCGGTGTGACTTCAGTGTCTGCCTGAAGACGTATAGGAGCAAGGGATGGCTTGATGTATAGTTCTTTGATATAAGTCGGTACTGACAAATGAGCGAAAAGCCGGCGGAGGCCCCTATAGGCACTTATGCTGAAAAGTTGGAAAGCCTGGTCGATAGTGGCCGGATGCAAAGCATAGAAGGACTCGTTGTCTTGTGCCAGATCTTGTATTACGGCCATAGCTCGTCTCTGGTGTACGTCCGCAGAAGTTTCCCGCATGCCTTGAAACCGGGGTCCATACTTCAGGCCATACCGTCGCATTAGGGTATACCAACCAGTCGGGTCGACTTGTCGCTTCCCAGGCTCAGTCTGGGGGAGGACAGCGTGGTCGTAATTCTGGCCTCCACGTACTTGACCTTCAGCGTGTTTCGTCCAGCGATTACCGCTCAGAGAAAATATCTCGAACTCGAACCATACCGACTCTAGGGTTGTTGTCAAACGAACAGCTTTGAAATGTGTGAGGAGTTCGACCGCAGAGTCCTCATGCAAAATGAGAGCTTTGCTGATATTGACCTCGCGTACAGTGAAGTCGATCATCCCAGTCAACTGACGGACTGCCTACCGCGAGGGATCGCGCCCGTCAACATTGGCTTCATCACATCGCAGCGAAAGGATAGGATAAAACGCACCTCTCCAGCCATGGCAATATAGCCGGCACCGGGGAAGACTGTATCTTCGTTGATCTTGTGGTCACGGATCCACGTTACATCCTCAAGTCTTAGAAGGTTTCTCCATGTTGGATGACCACCTGCTACCTACATAATGTCAGCACGGGAAGGCAGAGTGAGTTGTTCAACGTCAATATGCAAACTAACCTCAGTAACTCGACTGCCGAGTATGTCGTGCTTTGAGAATTCTCTCTGCCGCCAGCTTTGAGACAATCTGCTCTCACTCCAGTAATGGCCATCCCGCTGCCATGGGTAGGTCGGGAGATCGACTAGAACCTTCCCGATGGAGTTGATGACGCCAAAGTCAATGGGACAACCTCGTTGGAAAAGTGCGCCGGCGCATTCCAACATGCAAGAGGCGGCGTCTACGCCCCTCACCAGTGTTTGGACGTAATCTGCCGTTGTTGCACTTGCTTTCATCGTCTGGCGTATCGGCCCCGCTAATGCCGAGTGCGGTCCAACTTCGACTAAGAGGGACGTTGAAGAGTTTTCCAACATCTTGTTCGTAGCCGACAAGAATAGAACCGGAGAAATCAGATTCTGAACCCAGTAAGAGGCATCGATGGGCCCCTCAAGTATCTCTCCAACCACTGAAGAATAGAAGGGGATATTTGGAGTTCCATATGGAAGGTGTTGGAGCATCGCAGCGTAATTGCGTGCGGGACGCTTCATGTGGTGAGAGTGGTAAGCGCACTGCACCTTGAGTGCCCTGACGAAAGCATCGGGGTATTTTGTCTTTATGTTGGCTGTTACGACTTCCAAAACGTCGATGTCGCCACTGAGGGTCACAGAACATGGGCTGTTCTCGCAGCCGATGACAACACCGCGGCGAAGGAAGACCTCAACACGCTGCCGATCAAGCCCGACCGCCACCATGCCCCCTCCGCTTGAGGCGTCCATAGCAACAATCGTCCCTCGATAATAGGCGATTTGGATCGCAGTCGCAGCGGATATCGCACCGCTAGCGTATGCGGCAGCTATCTCTCCGCTCGAGTGTCCGATCACCGCCGACGGTTTGACACCCCATTCTGACAACATGTCTACGATGGCAATTTGA
The DNA here is from genome assembly GCA_030412805.1 of Westerdykella aurantiaca. Taxonomy (NCBI): domain Eukaryota; kingdom Fungi; phylum Ascomycota; class Dothideomycetes; order Pleosporales; family Sporormiaceae; genus Westerdykella; species Westerdykella aurantiaca. Next base: position 6,391,504 of record JASJFJ010000001.1, read on the forward strand.
ACGGCCGTGCAACACGGCTGGGATAGCTCTGCGAGAGAGACACGGCTGAGCTTTTCAGGCTTCGAAAGTTCGTCTTGAGCCATATCAGCATACACCCTTAAGCTGACATAGACGCACGTACCTTTCAGAGACCATACTGGTGGCTTAGCACACTGGGCCAATACATTTTCTAAATTTTCAATGCTTCGGAGAAACGTTGAATTTGACGTCATGAGACTTGCACCCATAGCCGCATACTGTGCGCCTTGACCAGTGAAGACAAAAACGATACTGGGCGGCCCAGTAGATGCCCGCTCGAGAGCGAAAGTGCGCAGCGGCTCAGTTTCTTGACCAGTCCGGACCACACTGTACGCTCGGTGTGCTAGTGCTTCTCGTCGTAGGTTAAGAGTATAACTCAGGTTGGCAAGGCGTTCGGGATACTGCTGGAGGTATATCTCATGCTTGCGCACAATCGAATGAAGTGCACCCTTTGATGCTGCAGAGAAAGTAAGCAAGTAGTGTGATTGCCCATGTCCAGTTACCGTTGTCTTGGGCTCAACTCCCGATTCTTTTGCGGACTCGAGCAAAACCTGCAACGCTGTGTAAGCGGTTCATACCTAGTACATACTGCTGTATGTTGTGACATACGTGGGCATTTGCGCCACCAATTCCGAAGCTATTCATTGTGTCAGCCGATAAACGAGAGCGAGACCCACTAGATGAAAGATGTACCTGTTCACGCCGATCCTCTCAGCCTTGTTTTCCGGCCACGCCATGGTCCGGACCGGAACTTCAAGCTTGTGCTCGCCAAAAGGTACTGGCCGAGCCCGTCAGTTATATGTCAATGCGACCGATCATTGCGAGCATACTTTTGGGGTTCGGCGTAGTGAAGTTGATGTTTGGAGGAATCAGCCGATGCTCCAAAGCAAGCATCGCCTTTATGACGCTCGTGATACTACAAGAGAACATCAATAAGGTCTGTTGTCTTTTTTAGAAGATTTCGTTAATGTAGCGCACCCCGAAGCTCCTTCTGAATGCCCAACGTTGGGTTTTATCTGCCGATTGGTTAAATGTTTGACGGTTTCCCAGCACGGAATCACTGACCGAGCCGATGTACGTGCCATGGCCACCAAACACCCTTGCTACGGCGGAAACTTCAAGAGGATCTCCAACTTGAGTACCCGTACCGTGGCATTCGATCATCGCTGTCCGAGAGTATGCTAAGCCTGCTATGTCGTGAGTTCGTCTCATGAGAGCTTCGTGGCTTGCCGAGTTAGGCAACGAAAGACCTGCGGTTCTACCATCCGAATTGACGGCAGAAGCTCGCACAATTGCTCTGATAGGATCACTATCACGCACAGCATCAGAAAGCTTCTTCACCATAATTGCAACGACGCCTTCACCGCGGGCATACCCATCGGCATTGGCATCGAAGGTTTTGCACTGCCCATCAGGCGCTAGGACACCTTGCTCGGTCATTGCAATGGTCATGTAGGGGTTTAAGATGAGATTCGTCCCACCAACGATTGCTGCTCGGCAATCTCCACGGTGAATGGCCATACAAGCTTCATGCAGGCCTGTAAGCGACGACGAACAGGCAGTGCGGATTACCATGCTGCGGATCATCAGTCTCGGGACTTGGTTTCGCGTCAATTGCACCTACGACGGTCCTTTGAACCCGAGTTCGTAAGAGATTCTGTTTGCAACCACAAAATCTCCATACCCAGTAACACGGTAAGGTCCTGACTTCAAAGTCTCCCTGATTTGCATGTCTGCCCAGTCCTGCAGCTCTGGGGTGAGCATTTTTATGGGCACTAACGATGCATTGCGTCCTCACCTCTCCAAAAATGCCGAAGTACACACCGATATTGCTACCTCTGAAATCTTTCGCGCCAGAGTTTTGGAGGCATTCGTAAGCCACTTCGAGGGCTAGCCTTTGCTGAGGATCCACAACTTCAATTTCCTTCCTCGACATGGACCAGAAAGAGGTATCAACTTTGGCGAGATCAACATTCTCGAGAAAATGTCTGTGTAATAGTTAGAAATCAGTCAATACAAATTCTGCTCCGGACGGGTCTTACCCAAACTCTGTGGCCACATGACCTTGTTTACCAGGGCCATAGAAAGCGTCGACATTGTAACGATCGTATGGGACTCTGCATCTGCCATCGAGTCTATTATCGAGCAGATTCCACAGCGCTTCGCCGCTGTCAACACCACCAGGAAGTCGCATAGCGCAACCGACAATTGCTATGGGCTCGTAGCTCTGCGTTTCCGCCGATCCCGAGGCGACATTAGTCGGACCTCCATCTTTCCCGGCGTGTCCCTGGAAGGTATGAATGCTCGTGCCTTTGATGTTCGTGCTGTTGATGCCCGTGCCCTTAACCGAGTTATATGGGCCAGGAACAATCCCCGCAGCAGTAGATTCTTTCATCTTGATACAACAAGTATTATATGTAGTAGCGGTATCACACGACCAGGGATATCAATAACGCATCAAAAGATTTTTATACGTACTTCTTGGACTGGCGAGGGACTTATGGCTAAGCATTCTTTTCATGATGATGCTTTTTGCACGTAGTCACGTGACGTGACCGATTAGTTTCGAACTACGGGGCGGATACGCTCAGTCGGTCCCACAATATGAGAATTGTACCCGGCGGATGACTTGACAGCCCTGGGTCGCCTTTCATAGACTATTTGCTGGTTGGCCCTGACTTGACGTGTTGTGCAAAAGCAGGTGCCGAGAATTTGAAGCCATTACGAGACGCTACACGTGGCCGGTCGTCGGTGGAGAACCGATTTTTCTGCCAGTTGATCAATACACTAAGTCCGTGAACTTCACTGAGTGATGTGTTTCCGTAGGGAACCCCAATTTATTGATCCCAGCTGTTGATACCCTTCATAATCGACCCATGAGCACAAACATGCATTATATGTGGATTTTAACGTGACGTGGAAGATTGCGGCTTTGAAGCTGACTCGAAACTTTCGATGTTGCTCAATGGCTCCATTCATAGAAGCGCGGATGACTTGTTATCCAACAAGTTTCACTTCTGTCTCTACCGATGAAGCTGAGGCTGCTCATGCTCAACGACTTCAACGGCTGTAATGAGGCTACCTTAGTTCTGAAGCAGCAATGTGATATATTTCTGTGGCCCATCTAGCGCGCTACCTGTAAGGCACCCGTCTCCCTATACAATACGAGAGACAAATGTCAAGGAGGCCACAAGACGCGGAGAATACCCCTGGCTGTACTTCAGACTCTACTATGAATGCTGGACCCGTATTGGGCATCAGTTCAAACACCCAACGGGCGTAGAACACCGCAGCTGCCAAGTTGATAATGAAGCTGCCGAACTTGGGCGCACTATACAATTTTATTCGTGGCGGTTGCCAAAGATGCTGTTGCTTGCCGCGATCTCCGTTTCATCACGAGTATGTGGCAGATTTTCCAGTGATGAGATCAGCTCGGATGCTTTCTGACAATCGGCTTGTGCATTAGGGCACTGATGGGAACCATTGAACCACATGATCTTGCAATTCGAGCGTCGAAAGTGGTTATCCATTAATTTTCGGCTTTTCCGTCCGTGAGGGTCGATGGTACCATGCAAGTGAACTGAAGGAAGACTCAAACGGAGGGGCTCAGGCGGATCGTTACCATTGCGCTTTTCCGCCGGTGGTTCGGCACAAGTCATCAACGCATCTGAGTAGTCGGCGCAGATGAAGATGCCAAATCTCAACGTTGGAAACCAAGGCAGCAGGCCGGAATGTTGTTGCAGCAGAAGCATTGTACCGACAATGGCGCCCTGAGAAAATGCCATGATGCCGTTCACTTCCTTCGCCTTCACTGTGGGTATGCGGCCCGCTTCTATCGCATCGACCGTTGAACGAACGAGTTCTTGAATTTTTGTAATCTCTTCCTCACGCCTTCGCCCGGAAACACTGAACCATGAGTAGTACGGTCCGGCGCCGGCAAACATGGGTAGCATGCCCGGTCCAGCGTTTGAGGCTATCGGTGCATTGACATAGACGAATTCATACTCCTTGCCAAGGGATGCTCGTAGTTTGGTGGTTTGGGTCTCGAAGATTTGCTGGTTCGATCCTGCGCCGTGTAGACATAAGAGTAGCGGCATCGCTGGAATCCTATAAAGCTGTGACAAGTTTGTGCTGAATGTGTAGATGTAAAGACACAGATCGTTTTCTAGTAGGAGCGTGACCGGGAGACCGAGGATTCCTGCGAAGTGGCTGTACTGTCTCTGATTGCTAGATCTTCGCCTGTGTTCATATGTGGCATGAGAGCCTACTGCTGAGGAAACCAGTCTCTCGCCTTCAGACGTTAAATCCGACCAATCGCCGGCCGCACAGGCGCGCAATCGGGCCCTCCGTAAACAACCGAGGACCGATGCAGATTCCAGCGCGCCAGGGTAGCAGCAGCAAACGAGATGTACACATTGTGCTAGAGGTGTTGGCCGCTGGGAGCAAGAGCGTGAGGACGTAATAGCGGCCCCGACTATCTGTCTACCTACCTGTGCCGCTTTTCAGGACACAAAGATACAGTACCATTAGAAATTTAGTTTAGTTCCCTCTAGATGAAAACAGGCGTTAGCTGGCGAGGGACGTTAGTCGGGTCCGCTTCAAAAGCATGTTCGACGGACTATGGACCAGGGGTTGACCAGGACCGACTCGTAGCCTGTTGCGGATGTGACTTGTTGACGAGAAGCCACTATGCACGCTTTGTGGCATGCTCTTGAATCGCCTTGACGTGATCTACTCGGGAGTGCACTGTGCCAATTGACTTTCCACGCTTGTCGTGCCACAAATTTCTCATCGAGCATCGCTGTGATTTTCTTGAGCAAGGATGACTGTCCACAATCCGGAGCCTGTGAAGTCTGCACCAATATACGACATTGACAGTCCCTTGACACCGCGGAGGTCATCGACATACAGTCAAACTGTTTCCCCAAGCGATTCCAGCCACGACACATTTGTTTGTACGTCTCTCGTGGCACTTGCTGAGGAGATACTAGGCAACGCCCGTACCCTCACCAGATTTTACGCGGCGCATTCACTGCCACAACCATCTTTCGATCTTGACGGTCCGGAGGACTACTCTAATGACCTCCCGGATGAGATCCAGGAAGTGCGAGCCAAGCTTCGCGGTGCTACAGCCGACATGCAGATTCTCGCAGCTGGCCCTAAAGAAAACATCATGTGGATGGCTTGGGGATACCATGATGTTTCTCTCCTTCATTATGTCTCTCACTTTAAGATCGCCGAAGCTGTGCCACTTTATGGGACAGTGGCCATCGAGGAGGTGAGTGTGCCTTAGTCTTGCGTTTTCTTTGACCCAGTAGTTAATTCACCCTCAGCTTGCGTCCGTCACCAAGACTTCTCCCGACCGTTTGAAGAGGATGATTCGCTATCTCACTCTACGTCATGTCTTTGCCGAGCCAAGCCCCGGACGCATCGCACACACACCCTCGAGCAGACAGCTCGTAACGTCCGAGCATGTTCGCAGCTGGGTGGACGTGCGAACAGAAGAGACCGGACCCGCAGCATTCGGGTTGGTAGCAGCTTCAAAGCGATGGGGTACGGACTCGCAAGAACTTGATCATACGGCTTTCAGTCACGTGCACTCGAATGGTGAACTCTCACGTTTCGGTCTATTGGCGCTGCCAGAAAACAGACACCGTGAGAGAAGATTTGCAAGCTTGATGAAGGCACTGCAAGCGACGGAGCCATATGACTTGAAGCACACTGTGAGTGGTTATGATTGGGAAGGCCTAGGTGACAAAGCGCTTGTTGTGGATGTTGGAGGAAGCAGCATGGCGGCTACGGCACAGGCGATTGTTAGGGCATTCCCAAACCTGACTGTCGTAGTGCAAGAGTAAGTCTCAAGACTCTGTTGAAGGCCTGATACTAATCCGTCGATGCTAGTCTGCCTACAGTCGTTGCTGAAGGCCGGAAGATACTGCCAGTGGAGTTTTCGGACCGAATCACCTTCCAGGAGTACGATTTCTTGAAGCAGACCCAGCCTATCACTCATGCGTCGGCGTACATCTTCCGTCACATCCTTCATGACTGGTAAGTGATCTCGCAAGGTGCTGCTCTTCTCGTTTGTCAAAGCTGAAATTTATTCTGATCCGCAGGTCGGATAAATATGCCATCCTAGCGCTTCGCAATACCGCCTCCATCCTTCAATCCGGCCAAAAGCTGATCATAATTGATGTGGTGATGCCAGTAGGTAAACTTAGAGGTTACGCATGAGCTACTAGACACTGACTGACCTAACCTGGAAGGCTCCACGTTCCGCAGGCTCTATCGTCGAACGCACGCTCCGCAGTTCCGACATGGAGATGATGGTGCAGTTCAATGCTCTGGAGCGCGAGGCTCGTGACTGGGAAGATCTCATCAAGAAAGCAGATCCCCGCATGCGGATTCAAAGTACCCACAAACCTTCAAGAAGCGCAAACTCTATCATCGAGATAGTGTTGGAAGCGAGGGATGCCTAAACGAAACAGGAAAATGTGGATGATGTGACTGTTGTCTCACCTCTGAGTTCGCGAGAGAGTCTCAGTCTGTGATTTAGGTATATAATGTTGCGGCACGGCCTATAGATCTCAAATGCCACCCTCATATCTGTGTTGTCTTTCCCCGCAAGTGCAACCATCACAAAACGTGGATCTTCCAAGGAGAGACTCATGTACAACTTGTCCGTAGTCCTAGTCCCAAAGTTTTCCAATCGTGCGCCGCACATCTGTCTACGGTATGGCGCGGGCCGGACCCGTCTAAGCGCCGAAGGGGTCAAGCAATGATTGGTGTATTCATTGCGCCGACTTTGAGGCTCTGGGGGAGGCTAGCTTCCCAAGATGTGAAACTGTACATTTTACCGTCACTTCGATCATTGTCTCTGGTGCAATCGTCCGCGCATTATCCCGAGATGTTGACATTACATCTAGTACTTTTTGCGGCCAAATATTGGCCCGGAATACTATTCCTTGTTGTTTTTGCTTTCCTCGCTCGCCAAAAGTTCAACAAAGGTCTCAACAAATATCCCGGCCCGTTAGTTGCTGCATATACCGACTGGTGGAGGTTCGCCGAAAGTTGGAGTCAAGCAACGCACTTTACGCACCAGAGTCTTCACGGAAAACATGGAGATATTGTGCGCTTAGGGCCGAATTCGCTCTCTTTCGCCGACCCAAAGGCTCTTTCCGTCATTTATGGCTTCAACAAGGGGATGACCAAGAGCGATTTCTATCCCGTTCAGCAGCCAATCGCCAAGGGGGTGCGCATCCACTCGCTCTTTAGCACGACGGATGAGGATTATCATGCCAAGTATCGACGCTGCGTGAATGGAGTATTCGCAATGACAAACCTGAGGGGCTATGAGCCACTAGTGGACAGCACGACAGATGCCTTCGTCGAGCAAACGATTAAACGCTATTGTGGTAGCGACAAAGAGTGTAATTTCTATCGATGGTTGCAATTTTATGCGCTGGACGTGATCGGAGAGTTGACATGGAGCAAACGCATGGGCTTTCTTGACAACGACCGGGATGTTGGCAATGTCTGCAAGTCGATGGCGGCCAATCTCGCCTATGCTGGACCCATTGGGCAAATGCCTTGGCTTGACCTCATATGGGCTAAGAATCCTGTCCGACTGCGATTGCAACAATGGGGTTGTATCAAGTCTGTGACCCTTCCCACCACGACAATCGCCCTACAGCAGAATGAAGACCGTGCCGGTGAGCTTGCAAAGGTTAGAAGAGATGGAGATCTTGAGGGAGGATCGAGGAAGACGCATGATTTCCTGTTCAAGTTTACCCAGGCTCGTAAGTGTGTGTCGTGGTATTTCGTCAGCAGGAAGCTGATCTCATCCCAGAATATGACCATCCTGACTTTATGGACAACGGGCAGGTCCTCGCGACATGTAACAGTATGATTACCGCCGGGACAGAGACAACCGCAATCACACTCAGCGCCATCTTTCATAATTTAATGCAGCATCCATCTGTGTACTGCAAGCTCATGGTAGAAATCGATGGAGCAGTAAGAGATGGTATCATTATCGAGCGACGGAACAAAAAAGTAAGCTGGACAGAAGCCCAGAGGTTATCATATCTGGACGCTGTCATACAAGAGTCATTTAGACTACATCCTGCCGTGGGTATGACACAAGAAAAAGTCGTGCCTGCGCAGGGTCTTGAGATTGCTGGACACTACATCCCTGGAAATACGATTGTCGGATGCAACCCATGGGTCTTACAGCGACGCCCGGAAATCTTCGGTGACGATGCCGATGCCTTCCGTCCGGAACGCTGGCTTGAGGCCTCGGCAGATCAGCTCAGAGACATGAAAGCAGCAATGTTCCAGTTTGGCGGTGGATCGAGGACGTGTATCGGCAAACACGTCGCTTTGTTTAGCATTTACAAATTCGTGCCGACCTTTCTGCGCAACTTTAACCTGCAACAGATCAAGGAAGATGAGTACCGGCATCAGTGCGTATGGATGGTCCGCATCGAGGGATTTTACGCGCAACTGTCCAAAAGGCATGAAGGTTGGAGTATTAGTTGTTGAGAGCAGGAAGCCAGCATGGCTCGTGCGTCATATCTATTGTGAGGCCTTGCAGCCTCAGGTTTCTCAGGTTTCTGTTTCGGAGCCCTGCGGTGGCTTCTTGTTTCACAGCGCAGGTAGCCGTTGCCAGCAACTACCTGCCCGTCGATTGCCTGTAGCTGTTGCTAGCTAATTGCTGCCCGTTTCTATCCGCCGTTCTCCATGATAGTTATCGTGTAGTTTTCGTAGAGCTTCTGTTTTGTGTAGAGAGCCTCTCCTTTTAGCTAGCCATGGATTTCAGTTTCACGAAGTAGCCTTCAATGGAATTGTTACATACACGGCCAGACCTAGCAGGTTCAAAACTTTCTGCATTGTTGAATATTGCATGTGATGCTTGGTATAGAGAGAGAATCAATCCTTAATCAGTGGATTTTGACGAACGGTTGTGTCTATTTATCTAATCTATAACGTGTTACAAGCGAGTCGGCCACCCCACTAGGTTTGCGCACATCTTCAAGCGTACAACTCAACCACATTATAATGTAGTATGTAGTTATTAATACAATAGATTAAGCAGTATCTAAAGGATCTTTTTACACGTACGTGAGTTATGCCCAGGCTCTCTACACCTTGTGCAGCGCCACAGAGCCTGGCGGCTGAGTCCTGATCGCGCACCACCTTGACGCTGTTCACGAGCAATCTGCTCCTCAACCTCTTGGTGAGCGAGTATATCCTCTCCTGCTCCCTTTGTTAAGACTCCATGCTTCTGGATCCGCTTCTTCTTGCGCTGCCTCCGCTTTATAGCTGCCTTATTGGCTCTCTCAAGGCTAGCAATCTGATCGCGCATCAGCTCAGCCGAGAGCATTATCACTTCAGCCCCCTTCTTGAGCTGATTAATCGCCTCAATAATTGAGGCTGGTGAAGCTCTTGTGTTGCCGAACGCGATTACGTATTAGCGTTGATTGAGCCTCAAGCTTACGTACGTTGCTTGGTGTTCGAGCCTCCTAGAGAGCCTCTACTAGAGCAGCTGGAGGAGTAGGCGTACGGAGCTGCACATCAAGCTTTGACAGAACAACGTCTGGCTGGAGAGGAACTAGGCCTGCGCCTCGAAAGGCTGAGCAGATGTTGGTTGATGTAAATGATTGATCAAAGGCTGCCTTGAAGGCTGGCAGAAACTCAAGCTTCGTGATGTGGTTGATCTATGTGGTGGCGGATCAGAGCCTCAATCTCACGGCTGTACGCGCGCTTCAACGGCGCGAAGCAGCCAACGTCAAGAGGCTGGAGCAGGTGAGATGAGTGAGCTGGCATGCACAGCGTGTAGATATTTTTCTCCTTGCAGAATTCTTGAAACTCAAGGGAGTGGTGGCTCTCGTGGCCATCAAGGATGAGCAGGCGACGAGCACCTACAACACGAGTCTTGGTATGAGCGTTGAAGTGCTTTAGCCACTCAACTCCTAGCTCGTTGTTCGTCCAGCCGTTGTCACTAACAGCGATTGCCCAGTCGCGCGGGATATCAGCTTCCTCGTACCAGGCAGAGAGATGGTGTTGGCCAGCAAAGATAATGAACGGTGGGATAGCCCAGCAAGCAGCGTTGATTCCTTGGATAGCCGTCACCCACTCGCGATTGCCTGGCTGGATAGCCTTTGGCTGGCCTCTCCTCTCTGACCCTGTTACAAGGAGCTGAGTAGTGATCTTGCCTATTATAAAGCCAACCTCGTCGAAGTTGTAGACGTCCTTATTACAGATGCCGTACTTGGCCTTTGTCTGCTCTACTAGCTTGAACCAGCTTATAATTAACTTAAGATCCTCGCATAGAGCCCTCTACCTATTGTACAGCCGATTAAAACGTGTTGTAAGACTGTCTGTACGCTTGACGAAGTTGCGCGGCCAGTGGACGCCAACCTGGCCTGCGCCGCGCGCAGCTAGTAGGTTGTTGGCCATATCACGTACAGCTGCGTACGTAGGCGCAAATCCACGTTGATCCAGGTCAAGTATATGTGTAACATCACCTCCTCTTCTAGCTCAGTAAGCTTCTTTGAGTTGGGCTGGCAATCGCGTCGGGCAGGCTTGCCAGCGCGTCGGTCGTTCAGTGTTGATTTCGGAACGTTATACGTAGAAGCAGCAAGTCTAGAGCTTTTAAACTGCTGATGATCAATGGAGGAGGAGGCAAGCATTATATCAGCTTCAGTATATAATGATAGAGCACGCGGAGGTAGAGCCATCTACCGTGTTTCTTCGCGTGGCGCACGGGCCCGCGTGGCGCACGATTTCCGAGTTTTCGACCCACGACAATTGAAGCTATCTAGATAGCTGTACACAGTGAATTGGCCTGAATTTTTAGAGGCTTGATAAATTGATATAGATGAATCAATTGGGATAGATAGCTATTGCCTATATCGCGCTGGCAGTGTTGGTTGCCTATCGCGACGACTCCAGGCTGGAGTAGGGACTGCATAATGTACATCTGATTCCTCCAAATCAGAAGGCTCCTCCTCCTCCCATTCACCTGAGGAACTATCTATTGAGATAGGCGCGTCTTTGGGTAGTAAATTGGAAGCGTCCCTGGTTGATTTGGATGGTGTAACATCTGGCTGAAATGGCTGCTTTTGGATACCTGATCGGCTTCTAGTTATTCTGGCAACAGTGACCTGTTTCTTCTTTACCTGTTGAACAGGAGCATTCTAGGAGGTCTTAGTAACTTTCTTCTGTGAATTAGGCCCCTTTTTAGCCTCCCTTTCCGCTTCCCTTGCCGCTGCTAGCTCACGTGCCTGCTGGATCTTCTTTAGTGAATAGAAAGTGGCTCCGCTAGTCTTCTGCTGAGGAACAGGGAAGATAAGGGCTTTGCCACGCTTCCTCTTCCTCTTTTCATTAATAAGGGCCTCCCTAAGGCGCTCGTTCTCTGTTTTTAGGACGGAGGCTTGTACTGCCAAATGATGCATGCTGTGAGAGAGCTTCTGCTGGTCTTCCTTCCTCTTTTTGTCGTGAACTTCTTCCATTACGCTTCTGACTAGTCTCTCTATCTTCCTCTAGTCATTAGCGCTTAGAACTGAGCTTCCCGAATCACCAGTGGATGGCCTTTCCTCCTTTTTCTTGAATCGATTAAGGATAGCAGCTGGATTAAAGGGGTGAAGGCCAGTACAACTAAAGGCCTTGAGAACCAGTTTCGCATTGAAAGTACAGTCCCAAGCAAGGTAGAATAACCAGAAGAAGTCCCTTTTCGTGATAGCTGAGAGTCCTTGGCATCTAAACATGAAATCGGCAAGCCCCTTACTATAGAACGTACTCAGGGGCTTGAACATGCAGACGTCTAAGGGTTGGAGGCTGTGGGTTGAATGAGGGGGGTATATGGCTAGCAGAATCCTATTCTCATCACAGAAGTTGAGAAAATCCTTAGAGATATGAGAGCCGTGGCCATCAAGGATAAGTAGGCGCCAGGAACGCCTAGCCTTCGTCTTTGTCTCCCTATCAAAGACCTTCTCCAGCCACTGAAGCCCGAGTTGATTGTTTGTCCATCCAGTAGGTGACGAGGCGAAGAAACATTGGTGAATTGAGGGGTCAAAGTCCTGTAACCAAGTATCCTGGATATTGCCAGTTGCAGCCTGATAGATTTGGGCTGGAGACAGAGTAGAGCCGTCAGCACAGATACAGGCAAGTGTCGTTATCCATTCACGGTTTCCGTCCTGGATCATCTGCTTAATCCCTCCTTCTTCATATAGCCGTCGAGAAAAGATACGCTTCTGTTTCGAAAGGATGCTAATTAGAAAACCCTTCTCATCCATATTGTAGATATGCCTAGGATCAACGTTGTATTCCTCAATTTTCTGTTGCATTAACTTGAAATATTGAGTGTATCTGACTTCTGAGTCAGCCTTCTTCCTTGAGGCATCCATTCCTGTTGCCCAGGTAGATAGTAGTGCTTCCTCGTGTCTCTTCACAAAACGATCAGCCTATGACTTTCTGGCGTATTTCCCTGATATATCTTCAGCAAATGAGCGTATCATCTCCCTAGTAGGTGGAAGCCCTCTCTGTGTAAGGTCAGATATATATTTTAACAACTCCTTCTCTTGCCTTGGGTTGAGTAGCTGTTGGTCCTGATTCTTCTGGTCAATAGAGCCCTGAACACCCCTCCATCTTTTAGACAAAGTAGAACGATCAACGCCATAGGCTCTTGCAACTTGAGACAAATTAACTTTTTCTTCAAGCTTCAGCGATTCCAACGCTGCAATCGCATCGTCAATTGGGGCCATATTGGTGGAGTTATCGCTCAGTAAATTGAGGGGTAAATGTGAGAAAGTGTGCGTCACGCGGGCCCGTGCGTTACGCGAAGAAACACGGTATTGTATGCGTTAATCGGTAACTCCTTGGCATTTCGCGTCGCGTCTCACCCACCCGCGTTTTTTGTACGAGACCCTAGACAGTACCAAAAATTCCATCAAATCTCCACAACACCTATAGTTATCGCGTCAAAATTGAAGCTGTACGTTTATATGGCCGAGGCCTATACCCACTTACTTATGGTGTTGCAGATGGCCCCAAAACGCACCCGTAAACCTTCTGCTCGCGCCGCCGCCGCTGCTGCCCATAAGTCTCCACCTGCCACGAAGCCTAAACCTAAGGCCCCACGAAGAGCTCGTTAAAACCTGCCCAAAAGCAAGCTACTCCAAACGCTGCTGCTGCTCGAAAGGCAACCCCAAGAGCACCTAAAAAGCCAGCGCGTTCAGTCCAATGGAGAGATCAACAGGACGGAGTACAAGATACTATTGAGGAAGATGACGATGAGAGAGCCCAGAGAGCCGAGGAAGCCGCGCGTGAAGAGGAGGAGCTTGATGAGCTCTTTGCAGCAAATGACCGGTCACGCGCTCAGCTAGGAGGAGCAGAGATAGGTGCAGCGGAGACTCTCCCATCCTCTCCTCCTCGCCCACCTCCCGTCAGCTCATCACCTGCACCTCCAGAGCCCGTGTACGATCTCCATATTCAATATCTTCTCCGCGTCAATAAGAAGAGGGAGGCACAGGACTTTGAGAGTACGCCGCGCCGTAGTTACTCTATCATGGCTATTGAAGATAAAGTTGACTCTATGATCTCGTCCGAGGCTTGCTCTGTACAGGGCAGAGATTTTGACTGGGTAGGAAGATTCATCCAGTTCCGTGCGGATCACCCAAAAGGCAGCTGGCTGAGTATGAATTTAACGGACTTTTCTATCTCTGAGGGAGAGAGATTTATTGGCGTAGTTGACAACCACCTGAAGGATCGTTTTCGGCGCCCAGTTGACCGCGTAGATGTGAAGATAGAGGTTCAGATTAAGGTGGACGTATTGCAGAAGGTCTTCTGGAATCGTACAGCAAATGAGCCCTCATCTGAGCCGCCACAGGATAAAGATAAAGACGTTAGAACGCCCTTCCGTACAAGGCAGTTATTAAAAGAGCAGCGTCAAATTGAGCGCGTGGAGGAGCTCCGCGCTGCTGCAGACCACGAGTCAGCTATCCATCAGATGTGGGAGTGCCGTACAGAGACCTGCAACAACTTCAAACAGTGGTGTTTTGTAACCCCTGCTGGTTCCCATTTTGCTATCCAACGTATAGACATTGAAAACTGGTGTAGGTCTATACTTACTGGGGATTCAACTGTCCAACAACCTCACTTCCAGGTTATACAAGGGATGAGGCTGCACGGTGATCAGCTAGAGGTTAATCCTCACAACAAGAGGCGGAGGAAAGCCGGAGATTCACCCTTAGATACTACTAAGCGCCTGAAGGAGATGCAACTGCAGATAATGGAGAACCAGATGATGAGCCAAATGATGCGGTGGAACGAAGATCAGGCTGAACGCAGCGAGCGGAGAGAGCTTCAACGCCAGCAAATGGAGCAGTTATACAAGCCAGCTGCTCATTTACCTGCTCTGCCAGTCCTCGCCCATCGCCCAGTTACTCCACAAGATATCTCCGCGCGAGATAGGGTTGCAACTCAGTCAAATGCGGCACCAAACAATAGCTCTTCCAGCCCAGTATCTAGCCTAGGGAAAGAGGACTCCCGCCAAACAGTAAAGGACTTTTTTAAGTGGGTTATTGCGCAGCAACCAGAGGAGGATCGTGGGCCATACGAGGCAGCAGGGCGGGTAGCAGTTGAGGAGATGTGGACAATAAGAGATCTTAAAGAGATGGCAAAGGTGAAGAGTGATCTCTACGATCTGGCGGTTAATAAGTATGGTTTGAAGGATGGAGTTGTACGTCACTTAAAAGAGAAGATTCGGCGCTTTAAAACAGTGTATCGTACTGCTAGTAGTTTGGTAGAAATGGGCTCAAATTTGGCTGGTGAAACGAGGTAGTGGGTCACGTGGGTGGCGAAGATCGCGAGATTTCAGTCTGAAGGTGCTATCTACTATTGTTGCTACACCTACTCATCCTCATCCACCTCGAAGTCAAATTCCCCACATCTCTCTAGCTCTCTCAGTTGCCTCCTTGCGCGATTCAATACATCTTGTTCAATGTACAGCCCTCCTGCAGCGTACTTAAAGTGCTTCCTCGCAAACCTGTCACATCTACTCTCACTCACCGCCGCTCGCAAAAAGGCCCCAAAGTCGCCACCATACTGCCGCCGGGCATACACGTAATTCCGCTTAATCCACGCCTTCAGGACGCCAAACGTGAGCTCAATAGGGTTGTAATCTGGGGAATATAGTGGCAAATACTGGACAGAATAACCAGCAGATTCAATGAGGTTGCGGACCTCATCATTAGTGTGAATTGACACGTTGTCAAGCACAATGACCAGCGGCTTTGGGCCATATATAAGCCGCAGATTCGGCAGGAGAGTCTCTTCCAGGTACGTGAGAAAGTCCTCATGGTTGAAGTAGCCCTCTTTAATAGCCGTGCAGCCAGTGAGATAACCGTTGACAGTGTAGGCAGGAAGAATAGCCCAGGTGCTCCCACGGGTGATATCTTGGGTGTAGCGGGTTACAGTGCCTACAGGGCCGGAGGCCATGTGCCTCCATCCGGTCTTCTCATTGAAGATAGATTCGTCCAAGAAGACAATATCTTCAACCGCGTAACGCCTCATTGTATTGCGGTAGTAGCTCCTCAGCTCATCATTTCGACCTATACTGAACGGCCGCAGTGTACGACGACTCCATCCTCTACGCGCAAGAAACCGAGATACGTTTGACTGGTTAATTCGGACGCCTCTCTCCACCCACAGCCAGTATACTATCTCATCCTGGTACAGCCATCCAGAACAAATCAAATGACGAAACAATGCCTCTGCGTCTTCCTCTGAGATATGAGGTGGATGGCCAAGTCTACCGCGTATAGGAGCTCGAACAGAACCGTAGTTTGTAAGGTTGTTGGCCACGTTATAAACAGCTGCCCTTGAGATATGTTCACGCTCGGCGATTGCGCGTATAGGCCATCCAAGGAGGAGAAACCGACAAATACTTAAACGCGTACGGGTAGAGGTTCCGCGGGTGCTTATAACAAGTGGAGGAGGAGTTTGTTCAGCTATTGCGGGGAGCGCGGAGACTCCATATGGGCGAGCCATCGCTACCTGCGCGCGTTAAAACTACAACTATACAATATTGCCAAATTGGGCTATAGTCACTGCAACTTTGGCTTCAATTTGGCGCGTTCAATCGCGATAACTAGGGAGAAACCGCGTGGTTTTGTTACTGTCCTACGTCCCATACATTTTTAGGTGAGGGCCAAGACACGCGCAGACAGGAACAAAATCACGCAGAACCTCGATATATATCGCGTTTCCAGGCGTTAAATTGAAGCTGTAGCTGCAGTGAGTATATCTGTATATAGGCAATTGCTTGGTGTAGCAGTTACTCACGCGTAACAGGTAATAGCGCGCCCATATGGGGTATCCTCCCTCGCCGTATCCACAATATCTGAACGCCCTCATCCTCTGACTCTGAGCACTCGTGGCCTGCCCGATCGCACGCGTTTAAATATAACTCGATTCCTGCTGTTAGGATGGAGTACTCAGGATATTGCTGATCGCGAGCACTGTTCAAAGAACGCTGTTTATAACGTGGCCAATAACCTTAAAAACTATGGATCTATTCGAGCTCCTATACGCGGCAGACTTGGCCATCCACCTCATATATCTGAAGCTAACGCAGAGGCGTTGTTTCGTCACCTTATCTGCTCTGGATGGATGTATCAAGATGAGATAGTATATTGGTTATGGGTGGAGAGAGGCGTACGAATTACGCAGTCGAACGTATCCCGATTTCTCGCGCGCAGAGGATGGAGTCGCCGTACACTGCGGCCATTCAGTATTAATCGAAACGAGGAGCTGAGAGCCTACTATCGCAATACAATGAGGCGCTACGCTGCTGAGGATATTGTATTTCTGGATAAGTCTATCTTCAATGAGAAGACTGGGTGGAGGCACTCTGCCTATGGCCCTGTAGGCACAACAACTCGGTATACGCAGGATATTACTCGTGGGCGCACCTAGGCAATTCTTCCAGCCTATACAGTCAATGGATATCTTAGCAGCTGCACTGCGATCAAGGAGGGCTATTTCAATCATGAGGATTTCCTTGCGTACCTGGAAGATCAGTTGCTGCCAACGCTGCGTACGATATATGGCCCGAAGGCGCTGGTTATTGTGCTGGATAACGTCTCAATCCACACCAATGATGACGTGCGAGAGCTCATTGAATCAGCTGGTTACTCTGTACAATATCTGCCACCGTACTCACCTGATTACAATCCCATTGAGCTTACGTTTGGCGTGCTGAAGGCATGGATTAAACGCAATTATCTGTACATCCGGCAGCGTTTTGGCAACGACTTTGGGGCCTTTCTAGCAGCAGCAGTGAGAGAGAGTAAGTGTGATCGGTTTGCGAGAAAGCACTTTCGGCACGCAGCAGGAGGCCTATACATTGAACAGGAAGTGCTAGATCGCGCGAGGAGAGAGATACGAGAGCTTGGGAGGATGGGAGAGTTTAATTTTGAGGATGAGGAGGAGCAGCAGGACGAGTAACTACGAGCTAGTAAACAATCAGATTCTGGTGATATTCGCCACTGTACACGTGACCTACTATCTAGAATTTCCACCCATTTCTACTAGGCTACTAGCTGTACGATATATGCTTTTGAAGCGCCGGATATTCTCTCTTAGGTGGCGTACAACTCCATCCTTTAGGCCGTACTTAGTTACTGCCAGGTCGTAGAGATCGCTCTTCACCTTGGCCATCTCTTTCAGGTCCTTAATTGTCCACATCTCATCTACAGCCACGCGCCCGGCTGCTTCATACGGCGCTCGATCCTCTTCTGGCTGCTGCGCAATCAGCCATTTGAAAAAGTCCTTCACTGTTTAGCGCGTATCCTCTTTCCCTTGGCTAGATACTGGGCTTGAAGAGGTGTTGTTCAACAGCGCTGCTGGCGTTACTAGGCGCGTCGCGATGGCCGCAGGCTGGATGGCTGCAGGTGGGTGAGACTCCTGGGGATATACCTGCTCTCTCTGTATACGTTGAAGCTCTCTCCGCTCACTGCGCGCAGCCTCGTCCTCTTGCATCCGAAGCATCTGCGCCATCATCTGATTCTCCATCATCTGTTTAGCCATTTTCTGCAGCGATCGCGATCCATCTGGCGACGACTCCTCGAGCTGCTTCCGCTTCTTGTTGTTTGGATTAACAACTAACTGATCGCCGCGGAGTCGCATACCCTCAATAATCCGATAGTGAGGCAGAAGGACTGTTGACTCACCCGTGACTATAGACCTACACCAGGTCTCTGCGTCTACAGGGTGTATAGCAAAATGGGCTCCTGTAGGCGGCACAAAACACCACTGCTTAAAGTTTCGGCATCCTTCTGCGCGGCACTCCCACATCTGATGGATAGCAGACTCGTGATCCATTGCAGCTCTTATCTCCCCTACGCGTTCAATTTTGTTCTGATCCTTTGCCGCCTGGCGTTGCTCCTTTAGTAGCTGTTTTGTACGGAAGGGCGTGCCAACGTCCTGTGGATCAGATAAGGGCTCATTTGCTGTACGTGCTGTAAAAGCTCTCTGCAGGATATCTACCTCAATCTGCGCCTCCAGCTTCACATCTACGCGATCAACCGGGCGCTTGAATCGCAGCAGGTGAGTGTCAATTATCTCCGCCAGTCGTACGCCCTCCGCAATTGAAAAATCTGTCAGATTTACGCTTACCCAGCTGCCCTTTGGGTGATCAGCGCGAAACTGTACAGATCTTCCTAGCCACTTGAAATCTCTGCCTTGTACAGAACAAGCTTCTGACGCAATCATAGAATCCACTTTATCCTCAACAGCCATAATTGTAAAGCTGCGCCGTGGCACGCTGCCAAAATCCTGCACCTCCCTCCTCTTGTTGACGCGGAGAAGATACTGTATCTCAAGATTGTACGCAGGCTCAGGTGGCGGGGGAGATGAGCTGAACAGCCACTGAGGTAGAGAGGATAACAATCGTATAGGAACTGCTGCAGGAGCTGGCGCAGAAGCTGCTGGAGGAGCTGCTGCAGTAGCTGGCGCAGGAGCCGGCGCAGGAGTATCCCCACCAGCTACTGTATCCTCATCCTCCCATCTCACTGATCGCAGCACCTTTTTTGGCGCCCGGGGGGCTGGTTTTAGGGTCTTCTTCGTAGAGCCTTTCGTGGATTTCGCGCGTGATGGAGGAGAGACCTTATCTGCAGCTTTAGCAGATGGTTTACGGGTGCGTTTTGGAGCCATCTGCAACACTAAAAGTTAGTAAGTATAGGTCTCAGGCCATATAAACGTACAGCTTCAATTTTAATGCGATCTGAATAGGCGTTGTGGATATTTAGTAGGATTTTTGTACTGTCCGAGGTCCT
Organism: Westerdykella aurantiaca; assembly: GCA_030412805.1. Lineage (NCBI taxonomy): Eukaryota > Fungi > Ascomycota > Dothideomycetes > Pleosporales > Sporormiaceae > Westerdykella > Westerdykella aurantiaca. The sequence goes on from JASJFJ010000001.1 coordinate 6,410,859, forward strand.
ATACTAAAAAAGCGGGTGGATGGGACGCGACGCGAAGTGCCAAGGAATCTCGGATTAACGCATACAATAGATGGCCGACTCGCTTGTAAAACACGTTAAATGGTATTGCGCAACCCATGTTCAACGTGCGCTTCTGTAACACTCTAGTCTAATCGGGCCCCGTCGGGTCTAGTGATTATATAATGGGAGATTATATAATCGAGTTTTCAGACGAAAACGCCCCCGGCGCAGCAAGGGGCCTACAGGCTCAACGCAATTGAATAGCTCAACGCAACTATATAGTAAAACCTATTTATTTCTGGCAATTTCGTGTTGTTTATAGTGAATTACCTGCTGCGCCATCCAGGAGGCCGTACAAGCTTTCCATTTTCGTCAAAAATCCACTTATATTCGATTGGTGGCGGAGGGCTGCTGTCCACCTCTTTTATCAGCCTCTCTTCCTCGATCTTCTGCAACCGCCTCTGCCAATGGTCATCTGATTGCCAGCGACTTACGTCCTGCATAAATAGCTCACCTCTTTCATGCCGTAATTGCCATCTCTCAGCTTCTCGTATGAGTCGTTTTGCTACAGATCTCTTGAAGTAGTTCATCTGTTTGCGGACTTGGCGCGCTTGCTTTTCACGCAGAGCCTCTATGGCTTCTTCAACCTCTTTCTCTTTCCTCTTTTTTATTATCTTCCGGGCATCTTTCATATAAACCCCGCCTCCCTTACTTACTATCTTGCGAGAGGCTAGTTTGCGGCGTGATTCCCGGGCTGCTTGCGCAGCTTCTGTTTGAAGGAGAACCTTCTTGAATTCAGCTCTACTCTGCGCCTGAATCTGGGCTCCCCGCAAGGTTCTCTGCAGTGAAGGAGATAACTCTGGCATCCTCTTTTCTATCTGAAAATTCAGCGTCCTTATTGTTAAGGGGGTTCTAGTGCCCTGGCCAGGTGGTGGGGTAGGTGTTCGAAACTGATTGCGAAGCTGGGTGAGAAACTGGTCACGTGCCTCATCTCTCTTCTGTCTCCGCGCCTCCAGTAATTCAGCCTCATTAGGGAGAGGCTCAAAGGCACCTTCTTCATCTGAATTGGGCTTTGATGAATAGACAGGCCATTTCCTAAAGGCATATTCGAGAGCAGATCTCCTCTGGGTCTCCCGTATTTCAGCGGCAGTTTCGGCGTCTTCCTCTGCAACCTCTTGAGCCCTAAGCGGTGCAAGCACTATTTCAGGATTGTATGGGTAAATGCCACATTTTTTAAAGGCTCCTCGAATTGTACGGGTCGTAAAAGTTTGGGTCCTAATACCCTCAATCTCCGCCAGAAAGTCGGGCTTGTTGAAGGTCTTGCCGCTGGTTCTAGCATTGAGGTCTAGTACCCTCCCATGCCAGTGTTTTAATGGCTGAAAACAACCTACATCTAAAGGCTGCATGAAATGGGTAGTGTGAGGTGGTAGCGCGTACAATTGTATCTTATTTTGAGTGGCGTACTTGACAATTTCGTATGTAATATGGCTCTTGAAACCGTCCATCAGGAGGATTCGCCACCCGCCATTGGCCAACTCCTTGGTTAAATTGTCGAAATGCTTAATATATTTGAGAGAGGCGACGTTGTTATTGTAGCCAGAGTCCGTAATTGTTATATAGTAGTCGTCTGGCAGGTCGTGGCACCAAGATTCAATAATAGAAGCCGCCTTTACGATGATCATTGGGGGTATAGATTTGCCAGTTGCGCTCACGGCTTCCACTAGGGTAACCAGCTCTCTATTGTCAGCATCTGGCATGAAAATTTGCTTGCCCTTCTTCGTATAGACGTATTGGTTACGGGCAACTCCTATTCAAACGCCTGTTTCGTCGAAATTCCATATATTTGATGGCATAACCTGGAGAGACTCGCACTTGGCATGGAACCGCTCAAACCACTTAGAGATAACGTCTGGCTGCTGAGCTAGTTTTCGAGCAATTTCAAGAGGTTTCTGTTTCGTTCGACAGTACTCTGGGTGTCGTTTCAGCCAATTGCGCGCCCAGTGTTGCCCTAGGTTGGGTGCCCCTTCCGACAGCAGTGAATTGGCGGTGGATTCCACGAGCTCTCGGCGGATGCCAAACCCTATGGAATCTATATGGTCGATGAACTCAACGAGAGCTCTCTCCTGGGTATTTGATAGGCGCGAATTCGTAGCTGCACGCGTAGAGCGATTTTTTCCACCCTTATAGGCCCTTAGAAGCCTGTGGTATGGGAGGTTGTGAACGGTCGCGTATGAACGAATATTTGGATTTGGGTACCCGCGCAGCTCAATAACAGCCTTATCTATGGCTGCAGCCACTTGGCGATAATCTGAAGAAGACTTGCGAGGCATAATAATCACGAAAACACGTAGATTGGCGCGAAAAAGTAGGTGTAGAAGATATTGTTACGTTGAGCTATTCAATTGCGTTGAGCCTGTAGGCCCCCTGCTGCGCAGGGGGCGTTGTCATCTGAAAACTCGATTATATAATCTCCCATTATATAATCACTAGACCCGACGGGGCCCGATTAATAGATACTCCGTGCCCTAATTTACTGCGTTCTCCCGTTAAACACGTTAGAAGGCTGCGGAACTAGATGTCGAAACCTTTGTGCTCTACGGAGTGCTCACAGATATATGCTGTTCTATGCATGGGCCTTGTTTGGGCGCTAATGAGCAACGAGTTGTTAAGTATAGGACCTCACAGGCGTACTGAAGGTGTGGAAGGTACAGCAAGGGGGGAAACAATGACTGATTTTGTCTTCTACCAGCGCACAACCTATGCAGCTTCTCAGCTGCTAGTAGTGTGATAGTGATGGATTGGATACACGAAGGATTAAAGACGATCTACGACGACGTCGCCTGCGCAGAATGCTTTTCCCTCAACCTGTGTGCTGCCAATCTGGCAAGCGCTTCAATCGTGTTGCTTGGATCTGCTAATTCCAGAGCCGAAACCTCGACGCCAAATGTTTGCTTCCACCAATTCCTAATTTCAATCGCAACCAGTGAATCTGCGCCCATCGACGTCAGGGTCTGGCTGCTGTTCATGACATCACTTTCGACCATCAAGAAGGCCGACACGTGCTCTGCGATCTTCTCTGCGAGGAAATCACCCGTCGCAGGGTCATCCAGCCTCTCGGGTTGGGTGGATAAGGCAAGGAGGAAGCTCCGCAAGCTCTCGCTCCCCTGGCCAGAATCCTCTGTTGCAGAGCCTTGGTTGATGCGGAAAATAGAAACGCGGGGGTCTGCACGCCAAGGAAACGCATTCTGTGGGTCTGCCAACGGATGAATCATCTCGTTGAGTAGTATTATCTGTGCGGGGGCTTTGTATTGCGGGCCTGTCGTCGTCAAGGACGGTTTTATTGATCGAGGTGAGGACTGCTGCAGAGATAGTTTGAAGCATTCGAGGAACTCTGTCTCCGAGATGTAGCGCGAAATGTTCTTATCCATTCGCTCCGCAACATCCTTGTTCGATGCCACATAACCAATATCACCGATGGCCATGATATCCAGTACTGACGCGGAAAGACCTAGTCCATGTCGATATTGTACGAACGAATCCAGGTATGTATTCGCAGCTGCATAATTAGATTGGCCATATGAGCCCATCATACCAGCAGCAGAACTGCACATGACGAAGAAGTCCATGCCTTTGGGGAGCAATGTGTGGAGATTCCACGTCCCCTGGATCTTTGGGGCGGTTGCAGTTGTCCATGAGAGGTGATCCATGTTTAGAAAGCCAGTATCGCACAGTGTCATAGCGAGCTGAATGACCCCATTGATTGGACGTCCGACTGTTTCGATCAAGTGACGAACGACGTCTGCATCCGCAATGTCGCCCGCAACACAAAGTAGCTCGCAGTTCTGCTCTCGCAGTTCGCCAATGAAATCTTTATGCTCTTCGCGCGAACCCGCACTTGGTGACACCGCAACGAAATTTCGAGCCCCATGCCGAACCATCCAGGAGATAACAGATTGGCCCAAGCCTCCGAGACCACCTGCTAGCAGGTACACGCCGTCTTTTCGAAACTGGACTCTGCGATTAGACGAACTTGGAACGAGTTCTCCAGCATCGGGCGGAATGCGCACGTTGAGTCTCCCAATATGTATGCCCTTCTGCATGTAACGGAAGGCTTCCGCTATTTCATCAGCACCAAAATTCGTGGTTGGGAGCAGTGGGAAGATATTTCCGTCCTGGAGCAGCTCCACGATTAGCCGCAGGTATGGCGACAAGTCGGACGGATTGGTAGCGGCTATTTGAGCGACGTCGATGCCAAAGAACGCACGATTGTCTGCAAATGGCAACATGGCCAAACGCCCTCTGCCCAAGGAGTCTCGTTTCCCAAGATCCAGCATGTAGCCCCCAGGTGCAACACACTGCCATGAAGCGTGAAGGAGCTCGCCAGACAGCGAATTTAGAACAAAATCAACTCCTCTGTGATGGGTAGCCCGTAGCACGTCGTCCACGAAGCTGTCATTCCGGGAGTGGAAGATGTGCTGTCGCGGCACATTCAGCTCCTTTTCAAGGAAGTCGATCTTGGCAGGAGAGCCAACCGTACAGTAAAACTCTGCGCCCAACCAGCGTGCTATGTGAATAGCAGCGATACCCACGCCACCAGCGGCGCTGTGAATGAGAAGTGTCTGCCCACGCTTCAGGCGAGCCTTCTCCACCAAGCTCCAGATGACGGTAAGGTAGGGGATCAACAAACTTGATGCTTCTTCATTGCTGAGAGAGAGGGCATCTGGTATCTTGACGCAGAGAGGTCCCAATAGCTGTATTTCAGTTGCGAACGTGCCATTGGGGAAGCCCAGGCCCATGACACGATCTCCTACGGCAACGTGATCAACATTCTTGCCAACAGCTGTCACGATCGCCGAACCCTCGCAGCCAAGGCCGTGATATCCATCATCTTCCATGTGCTCTGGATCCATGATGCCCATCGCAACGGCAACGTCGTGGAAGTTGAGGCCGACATTCTTCACTTGCACCTGAATACAATCTGGGTCAAGCGGAGGTAGATCATGGCTGGTCCAATACATGGTCTGTAGCAGACCAGGTTGGGCGATCACGAGATGCTTAGCTCGCTGCACCTCAGGAGTTTGGACGAGCTCATCTGCATCTGAGCTCACGTGCATTCGACTCACGAGCATTTGCTCATCTTTCCAAACAAATTCGGAATCGACATCTGGGTCGTCGTGAAGAGTTGATCTTGTATTGCGCGCAGCGTACTGCTGAGCGAGCAGCTGAGCGGCGACTTGGCTCGCGTTGTCGTCAAGACTGTCCAATTCTAGTGTTACGAAATCAACACCAAGCTCAGCACGGATACATCGAGCCATGCCAAGTATCTGGCCGTAGTGTGGATCACTGCATGCGACCTGGGCTGGAGGCATTAACCAGAGAACGATGGCTCCCAAGACGTCTGCAATGGTTTCGATCAAAGTATCCAGCGTCGCAGCATCGATATTGGCCAGTAAGGCGCCACGGTCTGGCTCGACGTCCATAAGTGAGACCACATGCTGTCCAGGAGGCAAGTCGTCTTGACCCCAGACGCACTCGTCAATCTCCATTCCCTGAGAAATAAGCGCAGCACTCATACTCTTGCCAAAGGCGCTCAAATCAGAGCTCGGCCGCAACAGTGTGACCCTTCCCACCTCCGGTGTGGTGGCCGTGGGGCGGGAAATGATATTCGCGTTCACGAACAACTGTGGATGCGTGTTATCGTGGACGACCGTCTCAACACCGTTGAAGCCGCTCCGGCGCAGCTTGGAATTCCACGTTTCCACGCTTACCGGAGCGCGTTCTCTTCTATTGTCTTCGATGCCGACCCACCAGCCATCGAATAATCCCATCGTTAGATCGATAGTCCTATTAACTGTACACCTGTGTTAGATGCCTTATGAACGGGCCAGTAGTGTTGGAACGAAATGACTTACTCGAGCACAGTTCTTGTAAGAAAAGATAGCCGTTGGGTTTTAATAGAGCACGACATCTCTTTAAAGTGTCCTCCAGATTCGGAGTGGCATGCAAGACCTAAAGATGGCAGAGGGTCAGCTCCCGTAACCAACGCTCCGGTGCGGAGATACATTACATTTGAAGCTATAATGAGATCAAAGCTATCCGCTTTGAAACCTTGCTGGAGAGGGTCAGTGCTGATATCCAACGTCGCGTACTTGAGATCACTGTAGTTGCTGAATCTCTCGCGACATTGGCTAAGGAACCCAGCGGAGACATCGGTAATAGTATATGTTTGGTACAAGCGCTCCTTTTGCCGCGACTGCAGCGCTTTCAGGATGCAAGCGGTTGTTCCACCTGTGCCTGCGCCAATCTAGATTGGACAGGTATGAATGTCAGCACATGTGAAATCATCGAATGAAAGACTTGCCTCCAAAATACGAAGATACGGTCTGGACATCCCAAGAATGGCGAACCAGTCGTTAATGTCAGACAAAGCGTTCGACTCATTGTAGAATCCAGGCAGCACGCCATCCACCAGGGCAATGTCCAACAACAATTGCCGACCTTCAAGTATGTCGCCAATATTGGAACAGACGCGCCACAGCATCTCGACGGCATTTTCAAACCGAGTACCCTTACTACGCTCGCGACACGATATGATCTCTTTTTGCCTTTCTCCTCGACTCATCCCCATCAGCTCAGCGGCGTCGGGTATAAGACTGTGCCAGTGCTCATCTCGGAGTTGGTTGTCGATGCCATTCAGGAAATGCACGAAATGAGGTTGTGCGAATGAGGTGACGTTTTTTGCATCTAGTTGTATTTCGGTCGCGCACATGAGACTCAAGCGTTCAAGGAAGACCAAGTCAGCCGTCACATCGTCAGCCGGGCGGATCAATGTATCATGGCGCACGAATTCAATCGAGGGGTGCCATTCGAGCGACAGATATCCCTGCGCAGTCTCGGTTTGTCCGCCAGAAGTCGCCATCGTTGCACCTTTCAATTCCTTGAGCACATATGCCAAATCCGCGCCCACCTTGCCATGAGAACTTGTTATTGGCGAGCCCTGGACAACAGATGACGACGTGCAGATATCCAGCGTTTTATGGGTGCCTTTTTCGCTCACGTAAAATTGTTCGATAAAGGTCGGAAGCCACAAGGTGTTGAATTCGCGATACTGACCTCGAGTGAGTGCAATGGCTTGAGACTGCAAGATCATGTCCATGGTAGAAGGGTGTAAGGCATAGGCGGTTGCATCCCCCGAGTGATCCGTGACCTTTGCGTTGGCCGCTTGATCAACAGGACTTGCTGTGATGTCGTACAGTCCCCTGAAAATGGGCCCGTAGTTGAGACCAACCCGTGCCATTGTATCGTACCATCGCTGAGAGCTAACCTTGCGTGTATAGGGTTTAATCTCGTGGGGCGGTTCAGCTAGAGCGCAGCCGTCCGTCACTAAGCCCCAGCAGTGCTTTGTCCAGGTGCCGTTATTTTCGGAAGCGATGGTGAAGTCCCACCATCTGCTTACGTTCGTAGTAGTCCAGTCTCGCCTTCGCAGAGAGGTGATAATCTCCCGCCTCCCGCGCTCAGTGATCAGCATTGCGGTAGCGATGTTGACTTCTTGCACTGTGTATGCAGTTGAGGATGTCAGTTGTCCGACAGCTGCCCCCGCCATGGCAACGTAGCCGGCAGCTGGAAAGACAATATCCTTCTCGACGCAGTGGTCTGCTAGCCATGGCACGTCACTGAGCTTAAGCAAATTCCTCCACACTGGCTCTATATCACTGCTCTCCAACACGCGCAGTCCAAGGAGCTCATGTTTGCGATGCTTACGGTTTCTGTAGTCAGCCATCAACCGGCTCTCAGTCCAGTGGTTACCATCGTAATGCCATGGATAGGTCGGAAGATCTGGCAGCGTAAAGGCGCCAGCTGACTTTGGTATGGCAGGCTTCAGACCTAGAGACCAAAGTCTGCCAATAGAGTGGAGGAAGATTTCTGCCTACAAATCGGTGAGTTGGGAGGTCAGCACACGTGTGAGAGGATTCACCCTCCGCAAAAGGGCAAGCTTACAGCGTCTTTGCCCCGTTCGGCTACAGCCACATACGGCGGCGTGAGGCCACTTTCTTGGTAGATTTGGCGGAGCGGTCCGGCTAATGCGGAATGAGGACCTATCTCAAGGTGGACCATGTCCTCCCCAAGGTCTTTTAATAATTGCAAGGCAGCGGTCCGGAAGAGTGCTGGACGTTCCATGTTATGTATGAAGTATTGCGGACCAGCGATCTTAGCCTCCGTTATTTTTCCGCCGTAGACTGTCGAGTACCAAGGGATTCTGGGCGCTCGGGGTGATAGATGATGAGCGATCAACGAATAGTAAAGATCTGCCACAGTACTCATGTGCGGTGAGTGGTAGGCCATAGGTACGCGAAGTTGGCGCACAAACATATCTTGTCGATTTTTCTTGATGTTCGCCATAGTGCTTTGCAAGCCCGTCAAGTCACCGGACAGAGTCACACTTGCATTGCTGTTGTCACACGCCAGGACCACACCAGGCTGCAGATATGGCTCAACGTCTTCCCGGCCCATACCAACCGCTGCCATACCGCCAGGGAGTTTGTTGTGCGCACATGCGTATCCGCGGTAGTACGATGTGATGATGGCCTCCCGACTAGTGAGGGCGCCCGCGGCATAGGCAGAAGCGACTTCGCCGCTGGAGTGGCCAATGACCGCCACTGGTGTAATGCCCCACGAAGCGAGAGTGTCCACGTAGGCGATCTGAATCGCAGTGGAGAGGGGTTGTGAAATGTCTGTCGAACTGAATAGGTCATTATCAGCTTTGTCGGACATTAGAAGATCTTTCAGGCTCCACGAAGGAGGATGCTCGACACTCCGGAGGACGTTGTCCATGCGTTGGATACTGGCCGCGAAGTACTCATTCTCCTCGATCATCTGCCGCCCCATACCGACCCACTGAGCACCTTGGCCGGTGAAGACAAATACTACTCGATCCATGTTCTTGCTGTTGACAGGGTTCGTAGCTTCGCTTACATGTGGACCGTCCACGATACAGTAGGAACCTAGCTTTAGACGCTCTCTCCGCCAGGCCAGAGTATAAACCATGGCGTCGAGATTTTGGGGGTATCTATCGAGATACTTCCGGTACTCCTCGGCCATCCGTGCAATTGAGGGTTCCGAGTTGCCAGAGAGAAGCAGCAAACGCTTTCCGCGCCACTGTTTCTCGTCTTCGAGCTGAGCTTGCCGATGCTGGCTCTTGACCCCAAGCGAAGATGCAGAGTCAAGGACTATGTGCACATTGGAGCCTCCCAAGCCGAATGAGTTAATGCTTATGCGCTCACGTACACCAACGGGCCACGGCTGCGGCTCTGTGGGCACGACAAGATTGCGATCCCATGGTATCTTTGGATTGGGATTATTGAACTTGATGTTCGGTATGACCGTTTTCGACTCCAGGGCCAGGGTGGCTTTGATGACACTTGCCATAGAAGACGCTCCTTCTCCGTGCCCGAGATTAGGCTTCACCGATCCAATATACACTTCATCCTTTCCGCCGAAGCATTGCGCGATCGCTGCAGTCTCGAGTGGATCGCCAACAAGGGTACCAGTTCCATGCAGCTCAATCACCTTGGTCTCTGCCAAAGGTAGGCCGGCTGCTGCATATGTCTGCCGAATGAGAGCTTCTTGAGCGAGGGCGTTCGGAGTACCGAACGTTCGCGAGCCGTCGCCGCCATCCGCATTGCTGTCGCAAGCCCGAATCACTGCCCGGATAGGGTTTCCGTCGCGGACGGCGTCGCGGAGAGGTTTAATGTATAACGCGCAGACAGACTCACCGCGCGCAAAGCCATCAGCCTTGGCATCAAACGTCTTGCAGTCTCCGTCAGGTGCAAGGACACCTAGGGCAGACATTTCGATACTCGCCCGTGGGGTCAGGATAAGATTTGCTCCAGCGACAATTGCCGAAGAGCAGGATCCGAAACGAATGGCTAGCACGGCCGAATGCAATGCGCCCGCCGTCGCCGAACAAGCCGTCTTGATGAGTACGCTGGGTCCCAAGAGGTTATACTCAAATGCAAGTCGGTTTGGAAGGACAAAGTCTGACTTGCCCATGACCCTGTGAGCTGCGGTGTGTTGAAAGTCCATGTCTTGCAAGTCTTCCCAGCCAGAGGTGAAGTCGCCTACGAACGTTCCAATGGCTTTGCCACGAAATTCCGCTTCGCCAGCGCTTTCAAACGCCTCACGCGTGACCTCCAAGAGCAGCCGCTGGCTCGGGTCTGTAGATGACACCTCTGCGTTTGACATTCCAAACATCGAGGTGTCGAACTGGGAAAGGTCCTCATCGATGAAGTAGGCATACGGCGTTGCTAGACTTCCAGCCTTCTTTGGGCTGGAAGCGTTGTAATAGGCATCGACATTGAACCGTTCCTTTGGCACGGTCGTTTTTCCGTCCCTTTTCTCCACGAGGAGATCGAACAATTCCGAGGGGGTCCGGATCCCACCAGGCAACCTCAAACCCATACCACAAATCGCAATGGGCATATGTAAGGGGTCCACCTCGGTCGTACTGACCGTCTCCTTTGTTAGAGCATGGAAATTGCCGTTTGTAATCGCGTGCAAGCGGTCACTCGCTCCTTTATCAGTCTTAGCCCTGACGCTGCCATTGGGATCCTCATTCATATGGCCGGTCACGCGACCATTGAGCGCGCCGGCCGCTGTGGTTGCCAATGCTAGTTCGTTTGACATTGTCTCGGCGGTTATGGCATTGGCGGCGCTGCTGGAATCTTCCCTGGCGACGTGGGCGTTGTTCTCTTGTCCTAGTGCGGAAATATTCAACGAAGGCATTGTGGCGTTCAGGAGCGTCTAGCAATTGTAGCTACCTGCACAATGTTGAACTAATGGATAATCACTGTGCTCCACAGCGGCTATCCAGGTGAAGGCCGCTGCCGAATCGCGGGGTGGAATCAGGTCCACGACCCCGTTTGCCCCGACTTCGTTAGACGGGTCACGACGCCTTGCTTTGCATGTAGTACGATGAATACGCAACATTCTCGGCATCACAGTGGTACCTCCACAATATCGCCGCTCGGTTCAAAATGCAGCTGTTCCCAACGGGTCACCTTTTACCAAGTCTTGTCTCGTTCTACAGAAGGTGCATTGCCTATTTCGTCCAAGAAAGCTCAAGCCAATCGTGTCTCCAATCTGCTTTACCTTCACTTCAATCGGCTGCATCTCTCGTTTTCAGCGATGACAATCGCAATTGACCAGCGTGTGGGTGAAGAGGCTTTGGTTGGCTTACATGCCCCAGACACATATCGAAGCCCATCGGCACAGCCGCCGCTCCCTTGGGACGACACACAAACCTCGACAGCGGAAAGGAACCTGGTGTCATGGGCGCTCTCTGGAACGTACGAGGAGGATAAGCCCGTCAGTGTCACAGCATACAAACGGAGTTGTCGATGCCACATTCTGACGTAGCCAGATCCTTACGGATGCGGAGCAGCCGTCACGATACCTGACCAAATGCAAAACCATCGACTTAATCACCCGCTTGGCTGGCTCATTTGAGCCCGGGATGACAGTCTGTGTACACTGTCCAAACGATGTACACACAAGGCACATGCACGCGTTTGTGGATTCTCGCTGACTCGACGTGAATAGGTCTTGTATCCTGTGCTTGTGCTAGCGATACTGGCATCTGCGTGCAAATGGACCGGCACCAATCCAGCATCTACTAGTGTTGAGTTGCAGCACCACTTCACCTCTTCCAAAGCCTCATACGTGATCACCCCTCCAGTGCACCTGCAGACGGTGCGGACTGCTGTAGATACTTGCGCTGAAAAAATTGAGATTTTGCTATGGACGGACATGTTGTCCGAAGATACAAGTGGCGCGAGGCTTGTGGATGGTCACAGAACGCTTCACGACCTCCTTCAGCATTCACGGACGCGAACATTGGAGGCACGGCTGGAGGCAATACCGAACAACCTCCCTGCCACTATCTTTTCCACGTCTGGTACAACGGGCCTGCCAAAAATGATTCAACGGACACATCGTGAGTTGATCTTAGAAAGCAAGGCTACCGAAGACGCCTCGAAGCCCTATCATGTCCGCCGATTGTACTGCACGCCCATGTTTCATGCCTACTCATTTACGGACATGGCTATCAATACTATCCGGCTTGGTTTGCCATCGTTCTACATGCGGCGTTACGACCATTCCTTTGCACGAAAAGTGCGACAATTCTCCGCTACAGAAACTCTGGTAGCGCCTCCAGTTTTAATGCGACTATCCAACCAAGCCGAAGCGGATCCGGAAGAGCGCCAGAATATTCAGTCGCTTCGAACGGTCATCTGTGCTGGCGCCCCGCTGCCCGCGCAATTGCGATCAAAATTCACCCACTTATTCGACTGCCCGGTGCGGTTGATACAGGGATGGGGCATGAGCGAAGGAGGCTGGTTCACAACCTTTCGATATCCCGAAATTGATGATACGGGGTCAGTTGGTCGTCCAGTTCAAGGCTATGAGATACGTACGAGTGGCCTAGATCCTCTTGTCGTTGAGGGAGGCCGACTCGCGTCAGAACTTCTGGTCAGAGCCCCACAGATGCCACGTAGCTACCTGGATAATCCCTCGGCCACTGCGGAAGCCTTCACCAAGGATGGGTGGCTCAAGACGGGAGACATTGGGTATATCGAGAAGGGCAAAATATACCTTGTGGACCGCGTGAAAGATATGATCAAGGTAAACGGGTGGTCGGTGGCGCCGGCTGAATTGGAAGCAGCGCTTTACAAGAACCCCAGAGTCCTTGACGCTGCCGTTGTAGGACATGGCTCTGGTATTGAAGAACATCCCGTCATTTTTGTTGTGCCCAAAGCAGGAGAAGTATGCCCTGCAGATATCACGGATCATCTGCTGCACTTTGTGGCACGGTTCAAGGTGGCAAAGTGCGAGCTGAAATTCACTCATAGCATACCGCGCAATCCCAGTGGGAAGATACTGCGTAAAAGTCTTCGCCAGCAGCTCCGATAGGGCGTCGTAAATTAAACATGTATCTGCCAATAGCTTGTCGACGTTCTACTGCGGTAGCATTTACTCAACATTGCTATATGCGATTGACCACTTCCACTCACCTACCAGCCCTCAATACTCGTGAATGGCAATGCATATGCCGTTGGCCATGTTACGAAGCTGCTGGGTAAGCTTTGCGTGTATTCTGTGTGAATACTGTGCGAATACGGACCGCTGGGTAAGTTGTGCTAATAAGTGTGTGCGCGAATAATGGGTACGAATTATTGTATCTATGTGCGAGTAGTGTGTGAACAAGGTGGGTTGTGCAAACAATGTTTGCTGGGTAACTGGTGAGAATAACTTGCGATTAAGGATTGCTGGGTAACTCGTTTGAATGGGTGGTGGTAAAGGTAATCCATGCAGTAGGAATTCAGCTCCATCAGGCCCGTTCGAGTCAAAGAAGCCGACTCCCCGTGCAACTGTTGGCTCTCGAATGCACGTTCTGTGTAGAGCTTGGCGTCGCGAAGTCATTGGTCGTGCCGCTTGAGCGTCGACGTGCAGTGTCCGGCCCCGACTAAATCGATGAACATGGTTGAGCTTATCCAGCGATTCCTGAGTATGTGCAGGAATCTTCATTGTCTGGCCGAAAACCCAGGAACGGACATGGTGTAAAACTGACCTCGACGGACGACGATTTCACACGAAGGACTGGAGATGGCGTCTCCGCCCGAGTCAAAATTCGCCGGTTTCCACAGGACAGATCTCGTTTATTGCACAGTTGCCAACCATGACTTGTATGCATCAGTCTTGAGGCCGACAAGCACGGAGCCGGGCGCCGCGTTTCGTCCGGTCTTAGTTTTTTGGCATGGCGGAGGGTTCGTAACTGGTGATCGGATGTACGAGCCATGGTGGCCAACGTGGATAATCCAACTCGCACAGTCTCAAACGGCGATAATCATCTCGCCCGATTTCAGACTGATGCCTGAAGCGAGTCCGAGCGATGTTCTGGATGACGTCGCATCCTTTTGGGCGTGGTATACAAAGATTCTTCCCAAGGTTGCAGCTTCGGAGTCTTGGGATGTACGACCGGATGTGAAGAGAACTATTTGTGCTGGCCAGAGCTCGGGAGCGGTGATTGGAGTGCACTCTGCACTTCAACACGAAGATATTCAAGTAAGAGCTGTCCTGGCGCTATATGGCCCGCTCTGCTTTGACGTTCCATTGCTCAACATGCCCAAGCCAAGGACTATCGGGGGATCAAGGCCTCCCGCGCCCCGGCAGGCGGAGGCAATGATCCGATCTTACATCATACGAAACAAAGGAAAGACTCGAACATCAGGCAATCCAACTGAGGACTGGGAACTGGTTATGACAATGGTGCAACAAGGTTGGCTGCCGAGAACGGCGAAGAGAAATCCCGATTCGAGGTTGGACGTGATTGCCAATCTGAGGGCTAAATCAATCTTACCTCCGACTTGGGTGGTACATGGAGAGCACGATTCTGTTGTAAGCACTGTTTCTAGTGCAGAACAAGAAAGCACTATGCTGATCAGATACGATCCAGGTTCCAGTTGAATGCGCTATCAAATTCGTCGAACATGCGAGAGAGGCCGTCCCAGACACACCGTTGCTGCTGTCAATACGACCGGGAGAACATACTTTTGATGTTGATTTGACACTTGATGAGCCTTGGCTTAGTGAAGGATGTCGTTTCATTAGTTCGCATTGGTTAAGCGAATAACTCGCGCGTCAAGACACCTGAAAAGTTGGTTTAAGCAAATGAAAGCGGTGCCGACCTGCTGAACTCGGTCTATATGTTGAAAAGTTGTGGAGAAAAAGCTATAGATACTATACAACTCAGTGTACAAAAATGTCCGAAAACCGAACTAACCACCACTCGTGAATCTGCTTTTTAAAAGAAGCGCGGTATGCTCTCCAAGCACGAGAATGCTCGACGAGCCCATGATGTCAAGCACAGTGATCTCGCAACCCATCTGCTGCTTGAACCAATTCCTCAGCTCAATGGAGACAAGCGAGTCCACACCCAGGACGCTGAAAGACTGTCTGATATCGAGAGAACTGACATCTCTCATCAAAAAGCCAAATAACGTTTTCCCGATCTCTGTCGCGATAAAGGTGATGGACTCTTCGCTGTCCAAAATGGAAGCATCTGCAGCCACCTGTGTAAGGAATTGTCGGAGTTCGTCATTGCCTGTTGGCGCAGTAGGGCCGCTCTGGCTTTCTATGTTGAAATACAGAGCCATTCGTGGGTCGTTCCTCCAAACGGTACGGTTGTTTGGCGCTGAGAGAAGCTGTGTTGAGCGCAATCCGATAGCAAGCTGACATTTCTCGCTTGATGCCGGTGCACCTCGCTTGGTCATCAAATGTAAGGAGTCCAGCAGGTCTTGCTCATAGAGCACGTGGGTTGAGGTGGTGCGGAAGTGCTCTAGCACGTGGGCGTTGCGGCTCACATATCCGATGTCTTCCATGATGCCGATGTCCACCGTAGAAGCTGGCAGACCCATGTTTTGTCGGTACTGAGCAAAGGAATCAAGGAATGAATTGGCTGCGGCGTAATTCGCTTGGCCCCATTGTCCGACAAGTCCACTCCAGCTGCTGAAGAGCAGGAAGAAATCCAAGTCCAGACCAAGATTCACGGAGGTGTTGTGAAGGTTCCAAGTTCCTCGTACTTTTGGCTGAGTGGCCGTTTGCCAGTCGACGAATGACATCGATGGAAAAGCGACATCCTATCATGAGATCTTAGCAGATTGTTATTCTGTGGAAATGCTGATCAACTTACGCGGAGTACCATCGAGGCTTGCAAAATTCCGGCAAGGGGTTTCGTTGCGGCAAGCATCGACTTTTCAACATCTGCTTCGTTAACGACGCTTCCCTGAATCATAATTGCTTTGCAGTTTAGTGCATCCAGTTCCGCGACGAAGCTACTGTAAATATCAGCGGCTCCAGCGGACCGAGAGAGAAAGATAACTGTTGAATTTGTCAATAACTTGTCACAGCTGTCACTCGACGAAGAACTCACGCTCGGTCGCTCCAGCCTCCGCCATCCACACCGCAATGGCTTGCCCAAGACCGCCTAGTCCACCCACTAAGAGATATGAAGAATCCGGTCGCAGCTTGAACACTTCCTTGCCCGTGCGAGCGGCTAGCTCGTTGCTTTTTGGTAGCGAGACCACCACTTTGCCGATGTGACTGCCCTTTTGCATGAAACGCATAGAATCTTCAATTTGACTGCCCTTAAAGTGAGTGATCGGATGAATAGGTCCAATCTCACCCCGGGTGAAGAATTCCATCATTTTCTTCAACAATCTGCGAATGAATTAGGCTTGCATTCGCAACCACAATGTGGATATGTACTCGCCTTGAGGCAATTTCCTGTCGTTCACCGCAAATCTGTGCAAAGTCGATACCAAAGTAGGATCGGTTACGCTCGAACAGGTCGAGAGCCAGGCTACCTTTACCTACAAGGTCTCGCTTGCCGATCTCAATCATGCATCCAAATTCGGCAACACACTGCCAACTGGCATGCAGAAGTTCTCCGGATAGCTGTGTATGTGTCAGCAAGGGATCAAACACGACTGGCGTGCGACTGGATGGACAAACCGAATTCAGCACGACGTCGACGCCTCTGCCTTCCGTAGCTTTTAGTACATCTCGTTGAAAGGTTAGATTGCGTGAGTAGAAGATGTGGTCCCTTGGAATGTGATAGTTGTCCATTAACCACTGGACTTTCTCTTTGCTTCCCACCGTGCAGTAGATCTGAGTGATGAGGTTAGTTGGACACCCCCAGCGTCAACAGAAAATCACTTACCTCTGCACCTAGAGCCCGGCTTGCGCAACACGTTAGCATTCTTTCGCATGAGCTCCGGAAAAAGGACATACCAAATTTGAATGGCCGCAATGCCCACGCCCCCGCATGCACTATGGATGAGTATCGTCTGCCTCAGAGTTAGTAGCACAACAACAGGATATTTGCCATGCTTTACTAACCTGTGCGGCTTTGAGTCTGGCTTTGTCGATAACAGAGTATATGACCGTGCAGTAGACCGTGGGCATGGACGCTGCGTCTGTGAAAGATAGTGAGTCTGGTATCTTGACACAGACTTTTTCGCTGGTAGTTAGAGATGTCGCGAATGCACCGCTTGCAAACACAATGCACCGATCCCCAACCGCGAGGTCCTTGACCTCTGGCCCTACCTTCTCGACAACTCCTGCACTCTCACAACCCAAGCCATCACCTTCCACGACAGTGCCTTCGACGATGCCCATCGAGATGAGTATATCTTTGAAATTCAGACCCACCGCATAATTCCGCACGCGGAGGTAGTCTCCTGTAGCATACGGGATAACAGTGTCAGCTTCTATCATTTATGTGATATAGTTTGTTCGATACGCACCTTGAGGCTCGGACGGCGTGTATTGTTTCCAATAGAGCGAATTCAGAATGCCGCGTTTCTCTACATCGAGCTTTTGCGCTTGCCCTTTCGATTTGGATGCGGTCAATGCTTCGTTTACCGATGTCCAGTGGAAGCGTGGGGTAAGTATCTCCTCGTTCACAAAGGCCCACTCCATATCGGGCTTCCTAGACGACCCTTCGGCGGATGCGCGCCTCTGGAATTGGGGCAGGACTTTCGCGATTGCTTTCCACGCAGGCACCTCGAATTTGTCCAATTCCAACGTACCTAGATTGACCCCGAGCTCCGTGCGCAATGTTCTTGCAAATCCGAGGAACATGCCGTAGCGCGGATCTGAACAACTGTTTTGCGCACTGCCGGTTATCCACAGAATCCCGTTCCCGTTTTCTTTGCTTGCCAATAGGAAGTCTTTGAATTGAGAATATTGGGCTTCATCAATGCTGTGCACAAATGGAGCATCGAGATCGAGAAGAGCAACAATGTCTTGTCCTGCGGGACACTTCTCGCCCCATGCACAACGACCGACTTGATATCCTTCCAATTGTAGCTGGGAGGAAATTTCGGACACGTAGTTCGGTTCCAAGTTTTTGGCAAGAATAGTCACCCTCTTTGCGACCGGTGTCATTGTAGGCCTAGAGACCATAGTCGCATTGAATTGTCCGTCATGATGAACGGATTGGATGCCCTCGAATCCTGCAGCACGCAGATACTGCTCCCACTGTGGAGGAGACAGATACGGTTCCTATGAGCAAACAATCAGATTGATAGAACTTTCATCTTGGCTTGACCAATAGCCCGGCAATTTGATTGGGCCACGCGAAGGCGGAAAAGGGTACTCACTTCTGCTCGACCGTCGTTCTCACCAAGCCACCATCCAGGCAACACTCCCATGACGTAATTAATCCACTTGGTCTGTGGTGAGAGCTCCTGGAGAAAAAGCCATCCTTCACCGGTGAGGAGCTTTCGACAGTTGGTCAGAGTCTGTACAAGGTTAGGTGTCGCATGCAGGACCTGTGCAGTAATTAGCCAGTTATAGGTGAACGTAAGGTTTCCAGGAAACAGCTTACGTTTGAAGCTACAATGAGATCGAAGCTGCCCTCCGCCAAATCTTGATCAAGTGGATCTTTCGAAATATCCAGCACCCGATATTCCATAGCTTCGTAGTCCTTGAATCTCTCCTTAGCACTCCCAAAGAAGCCTGGTGACACGTCCGTGAATGTGTATGACAAATAATTACGATCATTATAGGGCTTCAATCTCGATAATGCTAGGAGGACTTCGGCTGTAGTGCCGCCAGTTCCCGCACCAACTTCAAGGATTCTGAGGTCGGGCTTCTGGTGTGCGACCAAGGTGAAGAACTCATCGAAGCTGGATAATCTTCCGAAGTCGTATACCCGGGCTAGAAGGTCGTCTTCGAGAAGCACTTGCAGTGCCTCGGTGGTGCCAGTAACGATCCCGTCCATCGCGTGGAAGATCCTGTATACAGCTGTCGAAATTGGCCAAGCATCGGTTTGCAGGCTTCCTTGGTACACACTTTCGATCAGCGAGCGGCGATCAGTCGAGGACATCCTTGCGATATGGCTGTCATCTTCGACGGGATCATAATCACCTTTCAGTGCAGCCTGGTATACCTTGTCAAGCCAGGCTCGGAATTTCAGGAGGAACTCATCATTGATATCTCGTCCCGCTAGAAGAAGGCTTGATTCGACCATGCACGCCAATGCCATTCTCTCGACTATTAGGCTTAGATTTCCGGAGTGTTTTGTCACATGCATCAAGTTTGTAGGATCTAGCTGATTGATGTCTGGCTTCCACACCAATTCGACGGCAGCGTGCGGATCGTTGCCGCGGACGTCCTTCGCGTCTGTCAGTGGTGACAGTTTAAGGTTTTTCAACCTAAAAACAGTGCCAACATCTGGCGAAACTCCAACGGCGTCTCCAAAGAACGCACCTCTTGGGGTAACTTCGGCACCTGCTGTGATCAAAATCTCCGCCGCTGTTGGCCGGATGTAAAGTTCTCCAATGTAGGTTGGGACCGAGAGCTGTGTGAATAGACGAGACAAGCCCTTGAAAGCTGCGACGCTGAAGAGTTGGAAGGCGAAGTCAATAGTGCATGGGTGCATCGTATAAAAGCTTTCTGACTCCTCGGAGATGTTGTCGATGTACGCCACCGCCCGCCGCTGCGAGATCCCAGCGGTGATTTCTCTCAAGCCCTGAAAGCGTGGGCCATAGTTGAGGCCGAATCTCTTCATGACAGAGTACCATTTTGGCGATCCGACCACGCGCTTCTCTGGAGCAATCTTGGGCGGGTTAATCTCGTAACTACACCCACCTCGCACCTGGCCGACGGCGTGTTTGATCCAGCGACCGCTGCTACTGTTGTAAGAAGCAATGTCAAAGTCGTACCAAGTCGAGTCCAGAGTAGTAGTCAAGCGCACTGGTTTCAGGTGAGTAATCACCTCGAACGTAGCGCCTTCAAGTAAAACCAGAGCATTGCTAATTGTGACCTCACGCACGCTAAAATCGATTTCGCCGGTCAGCTGTCGTATGGCTTCGCCTGCCATGGCCACATAACCAGCTCCAGGAAAGACAATATCGTGCGAGATGTCATGATCGCGGATCCATGGTACATCGTCGAGTCTCAGTAAACAACGCCAGGTCGGGTCGAATTCGGAAGTTTCCACGACACGTGCCCCAAGAATGTCGTGCTTCGGAAACTCTTGCTGCCTCCAGCCTTGCGATAGGCGACTCTCGGTCCAGTAAGGTCCCTGCCTATGCCAGGCATACCGGGGCACGTCCGTCAAAACATTGCCTTTTGGCGCCACGCGCTCAAAGCGTACAGGAACGCCACGCTGAAAGAGGTTACCCATACTGCTCAACATCGCAGCACAAGCATTCTTGTCTCTGACAAGCGTGCCAACGTACTCTGCCTTCGCAGAATTGGTGGCCTTCATTATCTGCCTTAAAGGACCAGCTAGTGCTGAGTGGGGCCCAACCTCCAGGAGCACAGCGTTCGGGAGGTCGCTCAACAGTCGAGATACCGCCGGATGGAACAGAACAGGGGAAAGCAAATTTGAGACCCAGTACGAAGCGTCCAGCGCAGCGGCATCCACTTTCTCGCCTGTTACAGATGAGTAGAACGGGATACTTGGGCGCTTGGCTTCGATTGACGACAAGAGTTCTGCATAAGTAGAGGAGACAGGCTTCATATGGTGAGAGTGGTAAGCGCAGTTGACACGTAATTTTCGCACTAAGGCTTCCGGGTATTGGTCACGGATGCTCGCCATGACTTCTTGTAGTGTGCCCGAATCACCGCTCAGCGTGACGGAGGACGGACTATTCTCACATCCGATGATGACGCCCCGTCTCAAGTGTGGCTTGACCTGGCTGCGTGAAAGGCTCACTGCGGCCATTCCCCCGTCGGTCTCGATGGTTTTCGAAACAATGCCTCGATAATAGGCAACTTTGATTGCATCGGCAGCGGAAAGCACACCGCTAGCATACTGGCGCGGATCGTCAGTATTAAATGCACACTCAATACAGCGACTTCACTTACAGCTCCTCCAATCTCGCCACTTGAATGGCCGACGACAGCGGCTGGCTCCACGCCCCAGGATCTGAGAACATCGACAAGGGCGACTTGCACAGCGGTACAGCAAGGCTGAGAATACTCTGCCAGAGCCAAATTAGTTTCCTTCGGGGGTTTAAGAAGCTCCTCTTGCAGAGACCACGTCGGTGGGTGATTGCATTCGGCCAAAATTTTCTCCATCGAATCTACACTATCTTGGAAGACACCATTGGTGCGGAGTAAGTCTGCTGCCATTTGTGCATACTGAGCACCCTGACCGGTGAACACGAACGTTGCTGAGCGCTCCTCACTCGGCGACTCGAATGGAGACACCTGAAGGGGGTTACCGGGCTCTGTGCCGGTTGGTACGACACAGAAAGTGCGATGCTCTAGAGGTTGCCGTCTGACCGTAAGCGTATAGCTGAGGTCTGCGAGACGGTCTACGTGTTGTTGATAATATGCCTCGTGTGCTTTGACAGTTTTCTCCAAGGCCTCAACGCTTGCTGCGGAAAATGTGAGAAGATGATGAGGTTGGAGGGTATGGTCGGAGGTTTTGGGACGGGCCAGCCCGTGTTCGCTCCGAGACTCGAGCAATACGTGAGCGTTTGCACCACCAATGCCGAAGCTATTGACGCCGATCCGCTCTGCCTTACCTCTCGGCCACTGCAAGGTGTCGGTGGGTACAGAGATATCGTATTTGTCAAAGGGAATCTTCTTGTTGGGATTGTGGAAGTTGATGTTCGGAAGGATGAGCCTTTTTTCGAGTGAAATCATCGCCTTGATAACGCTCGTGATTCCTGACGCGCCCTCGGAATGTCCGATGTTTGGCTTGATAGAGCCAATATATATACCGTAATCGCCAAAAACCCGTGCCACTGCACTGGCTTCCAAAGGGTCGCCAACTTGGGTGCCGGTTCCGTGGCATTCGATCATTGCGGTGTGTCTTACATCGAGGTCTGCCAACTTGTGGCTGCGCCTCATGAGTGCTTCGTGGCTTTCGGAATTTGGTAGAGCCAGACCGGCTGTCCGACCGTCCGAATTTGTGCAGGACGAGCGAATGACGGCACGGATAGGGTCGTTGTCTCTAATTGCAGCAGACAAGCTCTTGACCTGGACTGCCACCACTCCTTCACCTCTAACGTAGCCGTCGGCAGCGCTGTCGAATGTCTTACATGCTCCGTCCACCGAAAGAACGCCCTGAACAAATGCGATGTATACGTTAGCTCAATGTCGCGACATCCTCCACGAAAAGAATGCGAGGGAAGCGGAGCGCTTATGAGCCCTTACCTGTTCGGTCATGGCGATTGTCATGTGTGGGTTCATGATTAGATTGGTACCGCCTGCGATTGCAGACTCACACTCGCCTCTCTGCACTGCTAGACACGCGTCATGCAGGGCCGTTAAGGAGGAGGAACAAGCAGTTCGAGTCACGACCCTATACTCTATTAGTACAACCCAACGCCAGCTCGGCTTACACGTCATTCGGGCTTCCAAAACTTACGAAGGTCCTTTAAAGCCGAACTCGTACGAAACTCTGTTAGCCACCACAAAGTCTCCATATCCGGTGATGCGGTACATCCCAGACTGATGGCTTTCTTTCGCTTGCATATCGGCCCAATCCTGACAGAACAGTCAGTATTGTTCACCAGCAGCTCCCACAAGCCAGAAGTGGAATCATGGGCTAATACCTCGCCATAGATTCCAAAAAAGACTCCAATGTCCTTGCCCTTCCAGTTAGTGGTACCCGAGCTTTGTAAACACTCATAGACGACTTCTAGAGCAAGGCGCTGTTGAGGATCCATGAGCTCTATCTCCTTGCGTGTCATTGACCAAAATGACGAGTCGATTTCAGCAAGGTTTACGTGTTCGAGGAAGTGCCTAGAGGATGTGTAAGCGAGAGCCCGCATTCTGGTATCAATCGAATCATGCCCATCCTACCCAAATTCGGTGCAGACATGGCCGGCTTTTCCAGGGCCGTAGAAAGCATCAACATTGTATCGATCCATAGGGACCCTGCAACGGCCGTCCTGCTTGCCACTCAAGAGCTGCCAGAGAGCTTCATCGGTATCGACAGCACCAGGAAGTCGCATGCCGCAGCCGATGATGGCAATCGGTTCATATGACGCTTGATCAAATTTTCTCTTGGGAGCAGGGTTTTCAGCAGGCTTCTCCGAAGGGTCGCCTTTGCCGTTGAAATGCTGATCCCTATTACCATGGCCGTACCCGTTAGTGGCGGCAATGCCGCCGTAATTGGCTTCAGCGTTGGCGAAGTCCTTGATACCACCGATGGCACTGCCATTGGTGCCGCCGTTGATACGGACGACATCGCCGTTTGCACTGTTCCCAATAGCAATCGCCTCGGCCATTCTCAGTGCAGCGCCGTGGCCAGTCTCCTGATGCGTTGACATGAGTGCGCCAAACTGCAGCTCGGGATTGGATACTCGTATAGTCGCCGTGATAGCCGGTTAGAAAAATTCGCCGGGGGTGCTGCTGAGGAGGTAGAGCAATATCTGTCAAGCCGAGAGGATGTAATGAGACCGCAGGTACAGTTTTCAGTATCCCGGTTTGCTGCACCTCATTCTCAATACAGGTCGACGACCAAGCCTTTCGTCAAGGCTCCGCATACCAACATGGCCAATCTTACGGGTACGCCTAGTCGGTGTCCCGAAAATTGTGATCAGCAATTACACCCCTTTAGTACCCCTTTAGTACCCCTTTTGCACCCTTTTGGCACCCTTTTGGCACCCTTTTAGATCCTTCGCCTTTGCGCTAAGCGTGAGCAAACTCGCAGTAGGCACAAGAACTGATCAGCTGTGGATGCTCGTCCAGCAAGTGCAGTCAGTCGACAGGGAGCTCTCTAACCGGGGCCCGACGGGTCGCTCACACGTGAGCGAGTGTTTGGAAGAAAAACGCGGTTATTTCCTCCGACTACTCGAAGTGAGACTTCGGTACAAAATGATAGTTCTCAACAAATGCTCGATCAATCGATATACATCTTAAAATGCACTTAAACTTGTAACAGATCGCTAGAGGGGTCCAAATCCCATTGCTACCCATGTACAATCATGTTACTCTTGTCAAAAAGTCTGGCGATGCCGTCCCAATACTGCTCAGCGTATCTGGAAGCGTGGGCACAGTGACCGCTTGCCTCGAAGCGTAAGTTGGCTACGTCGTTGTAGCCAGCGCCACGTGCCTGCTCGGCGTGGGCCTCGACGTCTGGTGCAGGCACCATCTGATCCGCGCTCGAATAAATGTACAGTCGAGGGACTGCATGGGCGATGTAGTCGCTGCTGTTCAGGCGTCTTCCGGCGCGCGCCACCACATTCTCGAAGCCGAAGGCGCGGTCGGCGATGAAGATGAGGCACAACAGCAGGTGAATGAAGGGGAAGGCCAGAAGCTTCAGTAGAGGAGATTTGTCCAGAGGCAGCAAGATGGCGTTGGCGGAGCGTGTATAGCTAGCCTTCCCGGGACAACTGTCCAAGACGAAGGCCCGAAAAGCGGTCGCGCGACGGGCGGGCGGCAGGGCGGCGACAATCTGAGCAGCGCATTGGGCACCGCCATTGGAGAAGGCGTGCACCACGACTCTACCAGTGAGTTCGGGCTGCAGATGCGCTTGGAGAACGTGGCGGGCCGGGCCAAGGCGTGCCTGCTGCGCTCCGTCGCCGCGGTAAGTCATGTCGGCCAGGTTCGACTCGACCACCAGCAAAGCGGTGTGGGGGTAGCGATCCACGTACTCGGAGACGTATTTGGCGATATGCTTTGGCCGGGCACCGACCCATGTGCAGAGCACGACGAGGGAGGGCGGCGGCAACCCAGATGGTGGTGATGACGGTGGGGGTGATGGAGATGGGGCGGGCTCGCGGAGCCAGATGGCAGGCGCTAGCTTGGTGAATCCGTCCATGTTGTCTCAGGTAAACGCAGTCAGTGCAGTACAAATTATCTCGCTTTTCACCAAGCAGACATGGCGAGATATTTGGGCTGAGAAACAAAGTACCTAAGCAGGACTCCGCAGCTGCAGGAAATCGGGTCCGCTCCACACTGCGATCCGGGTCGGCGGCACCAACGGCAAGGCACCCCATTGGTGGCGGTGGTGGACCATCAAAGCTTACTTTCTCGTCATCAGAGGAACCTGTCCGGCAAGCTTCGATTGAGTTATACCGTGTTCTACCGGTAGAACACGGTATGCAATTGCTCGGTCACTCCGGTTCGGCTTGATGTCTGTATGAAATGGGCTTCATCCATATGTGAAATTTGAGACAAGCAAAGTGAGGCGTTTGCTCGTAAATATTGCTTGGGAATGAAGTTACCTGTAATGGCCGCGCAAAGCTTGCAAATGCGATAACAGTATGGGTTCGATAGAGGCCTTAAGGGCCCTCAAGCTAGGAATTCTCAGGACTGACCAAGGATAGGCAGCTTCATCCGAGAGTATTGGGTAAATTTGCTTAGCTGGGGTCATAAGGAATTTGTATCAGATGAGACAAAGCGTTGTTGCCGCGTACTACGCAAATTACGGTGACTTCACTAATACCAAGTGGTTTTTTATCCTCGGTTCCCTTGGTATCTTTCTTCCACTACCCCGTCGACCGAGGGATGAATTTGCACATAATAGGCTTATCAAACTTGGTGTTGAGCTCGATCTTGATGCGCATTGGCTCGTCGTCTGGGGCGGCGCCTGCATATCCGCACCATTCGATCCGTTCGAACTCCTGGACCACCCGCGCCACCGTATACTCCATCTGCAAGTGACCAAACACCCGGCCTAGACAGATGCGGGGGCCGATGTTGAAGGGCAAGTATTGGGACGACGTCGGCGTCCAGGTCTCCCACCGGCACGGATTCCATGTATCGACGTCGGCAAAGCCCATGACGGCCTCGCGCCGCTGCGAGCTCATCACGGCGTACGCTGCCCAAGCCTGTCAGTGCCTGTTTCTTGTCTTCTCCGCCGTTCGCGGGTCTCTGGCTATCCTTACCCACTTGCTCGCCCTTGAGCACGCCAATCGGCTGCTGGCCATCTTCTCCGCCACCCGTCGGCAAGCAAGTGTCTGCTTTGACCTCGCGGATGTTGAGTCCCACTACAAGTGTTAGCCGCTCAAGATTACTGCGGGCATGCAAGGCTTAGGCTGCCTAACGTGGATGATACAGCCGCAAGGTTTCTTTGACGGCGTTCTTCAAAGTCGGCAAATTCTTCAGCGCCTCCCCATCTGGATGCGTCTCAAACCCAATTCTACACTTATCAGCGAATGAATGTGGCTAATATCAACCCGCGCTCACGTGTCCCGGATCTCGCGCTCAATTTTCTCGAATACATCCCGATGGCGAGAGAGCTCGTAGATAAGCCACGAAAGCGTGATCGCGACCGGGTCCTGCATAGGCATCAACGGTGAGCGTACTGCTCTACTGCTCCTTATCAAGTCATAGGGCTGCTCACCTTGCTCGCCAAGAGGACGGCGATGAGCTGGTCTTTGACGTACTTTCCGACGAGAATGTTAGCTTCAGAATTAGGCATTCCATGTACCGCACAGGTACGTACCTTTCGATCGGGCTGCTTAGCCGCCAATGTCTCCATCAAGTTCATCTTTTGCTTCTTAAGTAATTGTTCTCTTGGCAGAGCCAAGGTGCGGTCAACACGGGTGTTCATATATGCGTTTAGCTCTATGTACGCTTTCCGGGCGAAAAGCCAGTCTGGGAAGAGGCCAGCCAACGGGCTAAGAGTACTCGTCAACGTGCTTCTGGCCCTTCATGCAACATTTGTTCGACCTACCCGAGAATTGTTCTTACCGACGCAAGACGGAGCATGGCGTCCATCGCATCACGGAAGGGCTGCTCCTTCTCAACCAATGAGTTTGTGGATTCGCCATAGAATATGTCGGTCACGATATCGAGCTGATACCGGTCAATGACATCGTAGACCTCGAGCGGTTCCCCTCGGCGGAAGTGGTCGAACAATCGCTGGGTGTGTTTTTCAGTGATCTCCAGATCATTGGGTCGACTCCTTGCTAGCTTCTACAGCATCAGCAAAACTGCCTTCTGCAGAATGAGGATAGACTGGAGTCTTACGTGAGGCCGTAATTCGTCTTTGTTCTTCACCCATAATGGACCGTCGGCTATATTTGGGTCAGTCACTCCAGACTAATCGCGGTGTGGGTACTCTCCGAGGACATACTAGAGAAAACAGAGTCCCCGAGGATGTTCTCCCAGATTTTATGGGTCCTCTCCCCTTTGCCAAAGTCGGCAAACTGCAGACATAGTCAGATGTGTCCGCGTCGGCACTGCAAACTTTTTACCTGTGTATATTGGATCGCTTTGATGTTGTCGACATTGTCGGTCAAGAGGAGCCTCCCTCCAGGGATGTTCAGTTCCACAGTTCTCCCGGGATTGTCAAGCAGTTCGCGCGTAAATTCAAAGAAAGTGTCCTGCCGCATGTGCCGAACAAGCTTGTACAAGGTGTCCACGCCTGGCTCAGCAGTCAGCGTCGAACGCTCGAGTAGGGCGGCAAGTCCTCGCCATCCCACTTACCGAGAGGAAACTTCGAAGGATAGGTGAGTGCTCTGCCGCCAAGTGCGTTCAGTCGTTGCGCCTGTTTACGGTGCTGGAGCAACCCTGCGACTACAATTACTGCTACGGCCAGCCCGCATAGAGGAACCGAAGAAGGCAAGCCATAGTTCAAAATCCTTTCTAAGAGCGGCATCGTTTATCGGGCTAACAGTCAGGTAATAATGGTAGGAATAATGGTCAAAGGTGTTCAGCGAGAATCTACTTTAACCCCGCGGAAATATATGACAACTGCATGTGTAGTTAGCATTGTTTTGCCGTTGTGCGGGGCTAAAGTCGGAGCACTACCTACGGACCCGACTAACTTAGAGGGGATGGAAACGGCGGCGCGGGCAACTAATGGCTATACCATGGTGCTGGACGAACAGATCAATGAGGTACCAGGTGTGATAGCGGTAGCGGCCTTCCAAGCCGCCGTTCCACCGTCTGTACTCGCGTAATGAAGATTGCAAGCAGAGACCTAAAATGTGTGTAACCAGACTGTGTCACGGGTAATAATACTTGGTTGAATATATTAGCCATCTGAAGTGCCTTTAAGTTGCCTGACGCTGCTTCACCTTTGGATAAAAACAATCCACGTTTGTCCTCAAGTACAACAAAGGCGAGGGTCGACATTCACATGAACAAGTACATGTTGTTCGAAAATCACGCATTTTTGATCTGGCTGCGAATCTCGACTATAAAGTGTCAACATGTCCCAAGACTCCAAGATTCGTGAAGGCGTCGTTGGCGGTCTCGTCGAGGAGGCGCTCGATTCTTCTGAAGCACATTTAGGCCCCGACAAGCAAGAATTTGAAGTTGCCCTGGATCAGGACGCGTCGGAGAGCGACGGAAATTGGACAGCCACGACGCAGATAAAACTGATCCTTATATGCCTCGCGATAATCTCGATTGTCGTGGCGCTGGATGCCACAATATTAGTTGCCGCTTTGCCAGTAAGTGATGGTTTTCTCTGTACTCCGTACGCCGCATGGGACGAAAGCTGACTCTCGCGTCTAGACGCTCGCGACTGCACTGAATGGCACCGCCAACGAGACTTTCTGGGCCGGCTCGGCGTATCTTCTCACCAGCGCGGTGTTCCAGCCCATACTTGTCGCTCTGTCCGACGTTCTGGGCCGCAGAGAGATCCTGTTCGCAGCAGTCGTGCTCTTCACCGGTGGCTCACTCATATGCTGCCTCGCCAACAATTTCCGCTTGCTCTTGACCGGACGCGCAATGAAAGGCATTGGAGGCGGGGGTGTCATCGTGATGAACCTGATCATCATGACCGACGTGATCCCGTTGCGTTTTCGACCCAAGTACAACGGAGTCTCTCAGGTGGCTTGGGCCTTGGGGACGATCATAGGCCCAATCATCGGAGGCGTCATTGCTGAGAAGACGACTTGGCGCTGGTTATTCTATCTTAACTTGCCGTTCTGTGGGATTGGTCTGCTGATGGTTCCATTTGTGGTCCGCATCAGTCGTGCACGGAAATCCGTGAGAGCAGGCCTGCTCCAGTTCGACTGGCTCGGTTCCTGTCTGTTCATTGCGAGTAGCACTGCTCTACTTATTGGACTTACATGGGCCGGGCACCAGTATCCGTGGGATAGCCACCAGACACTCGTACCAATCTGTGTTGGTGTAGGGGGGCTGTTGTTCACAGGTCTGTGGGAAGTCTCGATCGCCAAACAACCATTCATTCGCAGGACCATGCTGCGCGACCGATCGCTCATGACGGCTTATTTCTGCACCCTACTACAGGGCCTGACTCTGTATGGTGGGATATACTACTTGGCTTTGCTGCTACTGAGCGTGCAGGCTCGAAAGCCCTTGAACGTTGGCCTTGTCATTCTTCCGATCGGATGCGGGCTTGTACCAGCCAGTACTCTTTTTGGCCTCGCCATCTCACGCTTGGGGAAATGGCGCTGGACTGTATGGGCGGGCTGGACTTTGAACACGCTTGCTATGGGACTGCTAATCCTGCTGCGCACATCGACTTCTGTCGTGGCCATGGTCTTCATCTTCTTGGTCCTAGGCTTTGGACAAGGCGCACTCCTGGTCGGACATAACTTCGCCGTACAGGCATTGGCCACGGTAGAAGACGTAGCAAGCGCGACTGCCTTGTTCGCATTCATGCGAGGACTGGGCCTTTGCTTGGGCGTCGTCATTGGCGGTGTTGTGTTTCAAAATCGATTAGCTACCTATTTGTCAGACGCGGGCTTACCAACTGTCATCGCCATAACTGCGGAATCATACATCACGGAGCTGGTGTCTTTGCCCACAATGTCTTCTCAACGAATCGCCGTGACGCAGGCGTACAGCAAAGCCTTTCAGTCACTGTTCGAGGTCATGACTGTGATCAGTGGGCTTGGCTTTATCCTCAGTTGCACGCTACGGAGCGCTCCTCTAGACAAGATACTTGCATCGGCGTATGAGTTATAACGAAAAGAGTAATACCGGCGTGAGATACATCTGCTGTTGGAAATAAGTGATAGGAGAAGGTTCAATGTTATAATTTCAAAGCCGTGGAAGCGCAGGCTTCGATTTCCAGCCCACCGCGCTCAGTCTTGGCTGGTATCCTTCCCATCACATTGGATTCCCCTCCAACGAGCCGGGACTAGAGCTTGCTGCGGCTTGGTCCAGTCTGTGCACCGGTGGCCTCGAGAAGCACGTGGTGCGCTGCTACCACTGCCAATACCACAACTCATAAACTCACCTCTAGGCTCCATCTCGTATACATTTCCTGTCTTAGCTAGTTTGCAGTTAGAGTCTAATATCGCCTGTATATTACTTTTCCCCTTTGGGCCCGCATATTGGCGGCTTTTGAACGAATGGGGTTAGAGGTGATGTGCGGGGCTGGTTCGGATTAGTTATATTCAGAGCATACCTAGCTTAGTGGTAAATGCGCCAAAAGCATGTCGAGGGCGGAGGGCGTAGTGGCAGGGAATTGTTTCAGTAATAGAGGGGGGTGTATAAAGAGGTTGGAGTTTCTGTAGATTTACGTCTAGATTGCCGATCTTTTCTTTACGTGGAAACCAAATCATTCGCACTATCATCACCACAACCATACACACCAAACTACCCCAAACCCCAACCCTCCCTTCTGCTTTTCCCTAACAAAACATTCCTCCCTCTCTCCACCCTAAGCCATGTCCTCCTCCCCCTCCCCCTCCCCCCAAAACACCCTCGCCCTCCGCCTCCGCGCCCTCCACAAACCAGGCACCCCCTCCTAACCAACATCTGGGACGCCATTTCCGCCTCAGCCATCGCCTCGCTCCCCACCACCACAGCCCTAGCCAGCGCCTCCTACGCCGTCGCCGCCTCCCACGGCCTCAACGACGACGACCTGACTCTCGACCTCAACCTCAGCAATATCCGGGCCATCGGCCGCGTAGCTACGAAACACGATTTACGTCTCACTGTGGACTTCCAGGACGGATATGGCTCTGCGCTGGAAGACGGGATAAGAGAAGTCATTAAAGCAGGGGCTGTGAGTATTAATCTCGAGGACTTTGGTCGCGAGATCGGGAGCTTGTATGATGTCGATGTTGCCGTTGATAGAATCAAGCGCGCTTTACGAGTCGCGGCGGAAGAAGGGGTGCCGGATTTCGTCATCAATGCGCGGAGCGATGTCTTGCTTCATGGAGGCAGTGTCGACGAGGCGATTACGAGGGGGAAGGCGTATTTGGAGGCGGGGGCGTGGAATGTGTTTGTTTGGGGAGGGGGAAAGAGGGGAGGGATGGGAAGGGGGGAGGTGGAAGCGTTGAGTGAGGCGTTGGGTGGGAGGTTGAATGTTTCGCTGAAGAGGAGGGGGTTGGGCGGGTTGAGTGTGAGGGAGTTAGGGGAGATGGGCGTGGCGAGGATTAGCGTGGGACCTGGGTTGATAGGGAAGGTGGTGGGGAGGATTGGGGAGGAGGCGGAGAGGATTGCGAGAGGGGAGTATGAGTGAGAGTTGGAGGTGATGGGTATGGGATCCGAGATGGGCGAGGGAAGATGGTTTAGGCACAGAATAGTGGACAGCAAAACTGTTAGGGATGTGTTGGTGACTGCAGACTTGGGTAGATACAGTATTCGAGAGGGACCTCGAGTAGACGCTTGACTCCTAGAACCGCTTTGCAGTTCATTCCCACCTGAATTGCGGAATAACAAGGAGAGAAATGACGCGCAGAAGAGCCCAAGAGATTCTCCTGAAATTGTGTGCAACTTCCCATCGAGATACAAAGGAGACAAAGGGAAAACATAGGGTGTAGGGGTATAGGGTATGGAACGCAACTCCCGCAAATGCTCGAACCCAGAAACAAGTGATCCTCCCGTTTATAATGCAATTCGTGATCTCGGCCGTTTGGATTGTCCCGCGTAGAAAGTCTTCCTGATTTGAAGGATTAGGCATCAGGATCAGTCTCGGTGCTCGATTCCTCTGGCTCGGGAAGCGAATCCCTCAGTTCCAGCAGGCGGTTGCGGCAGTGAATGATGAAGATGGCAATCGCCAGCGAGTTCCAGACATCATACCCCTCTTGGCCAAGGTCAAACATGGCGACCGTCCGGAGAAGAGGGACGCGAGCCTGCGCGTCGTAACTGACGAAGGCCATGACTGTGTGGCACGCAACAACACCATAGAGAGTTGGAAGTTCTGGCTCGTCTCCACGCCTCAGCGATTGTTTCCCATTCTTCAAGCTCCCCTTCTGAATTATCCTCTCTTCGAAAGCCTGGCGCCAGAGCTCGGCACGTTTTTTGAGTTTTCTAAGCATCTTTGCCTCCGCCACGCTTGCGCTAATGTCTTTTGGGACACTGATGATCTCGAAGAGGGACGAATCTCTCCAAATCTTGCTGATCTTCCCGTCCCGCAGCGCCCACTTGTTGTACTTCAATACGGCGGCCCGAATATGTTTCTCGGCAGTGCGAATAGGCGCTTTCTGGAGAACTGCATCTCGGGCGCGACCACCAAGACCAAAGAGCTCTTCAAGGGCTCTGAAGGCTGGCGCACGTTAGCTCAAGCATATCAGAAAAAGGGGTCAATACATACCGTGATATTCGACGTCAGGTGAGCTGGGCTTAATGAACGCTTTATCGATATTCCTGGTGAACAAATCTGCGGGCAGCATTGGGAAATCCTCGAACCATGCAGAAGGCAGCAGAGGCTCAAACCCACGCATCCCGAGTTTCTGGCAGAGGAAGATAGCATCTTCCGTCCAACCAGCAGCGCGGAGCTATTGTCCCCGACGCTCCCGCCGCTGGCGCTCCAACTCCGCATCTTGCTCTTTGCGCTGTTCCACATATTCAGCTTCGTCGAGTACATATGTCTCCTCATTGGCATCCCACTCTTCAGCTGGGTCAGAGTTAAGAGTATGCGCTACATTGTCGATCAAGGTATCGCCCTCAAAGTCGGTATACGCGCGGTTCAGCGACGATGGCGGAGAAGGGGAAATCATGTCCGGCGAGTGATAATTCTTCCACTCCCTTGGACTTGGTGTCACGACTTTCCATCGTTTAAACAGCGCATCTGGACTCATTTCTTTTGAGCTGGACGGCTCCTCGAGCTTGAGTTCTGGAATGTGTCTCGTGTGTCTGGGAAGGGGTGGAACTCCGGCCTTCAATTCTTTGTCGCGTTTCTGCTGAGTCTTGCGAGGACTGACGTAACTCCAGAAACGGTCTGAAATGTCGCGTATGAATGCCATGGTGAAGGTAATTGTTGAAGAGGGAGGTGTAGAAATCGAGTCCGAAACAAAGAGAGCAGCATGCGCCACGCGCGTCGCGATCAAAGAAAGTCCGCGAAAGGAGGCTGGGCAGCTATAGACAACAAAGATAAGGGCAGTGTAATTACGTTTTCATCTAACGTTATAGCATTTAACACTAACGTTAATGCTAACACAGATACAGATACTAATACTGCTATAGATAGCAAGAACAGCACGAATCCTAGCACCGCCCCAACCCTTCTAGAAGAGGACCCCCTAACGCTAGAACAACTGTAGCAGGCTGCAATAGAAGGCGACGACTAACGTGTTTCCCAAGCGAGCTGCCACCCCCAAGCGAGCTGCCACCCTAAGTAAGTCGCACGTCTTTGCGAGCGCATAACTCAACACTACTACACAACAATCTTATACTTAAGATATCAAATTATAGCTTAGACTCGTCGCTATCGTTTGCATCCTCAATCTCTACCTTGCAGGTGCGCACGTTGTGGCCACCCTCGCCGCAACGCCTACAGCGCCTCTTTCCACAAGCCCTCCCTCCCCACCAACCATCTTAGGAGCAATTAAGTTAAGTACCTCGCTAACAGTAAGTGTATCCTCTGTTTAGATATACTTTCTTTTGCGACTTTTTCGCTCTGTTGCAGCCTTAGCTACCTTTCGAAGCTCTGCCATTTCCTTGCGCACTAACACTATTTCATGCGCTATCTTTTCAGCGCCTTTTCTAAATTGATTGACAGCTTCAAGAATAGAAGCAGGCGAGGAACTTTTGTGTCTTTGGATCCGATCGCGAATAAGTGTAGATTGAGCCTCTATCTCGCGGGCATTGCGTGGTGTTTTGGGTTCCTATACGGCGTCCTGTAATGCTGGAGGTGTAGGCGTGCGGAGGACTACATCAAGCTTTGATAACACAACCTTAGGGTTGTGTAGGACTAGCCCAGCAGCTCGAAAACTTGCACAGATGTGATCTTTTGAAAATGCCTTATTAAAGGCCTTTATAAGGGCTGGCAAGAAGCTCTCCTTCTTGATATGCTTGGTGCTGTACCGTGCCAAGACTAAAATCTCATCTCCGTATGCCCGCTTCAACAGCAAGAAACACACCAAATCAAGCGGTTGCAGGATGTGCGACGAATAAGATGGCATACAGAGGACAATAATCTTCTCCTCCTAGCAAAATTTGTAGAACTCGAATGACTAGTGGCTCTCGTGGCCGTCAACGATTAGCAGCCTGTATAAGCCTACACTACGCGCCTTCGTATGCGCGTTAAAGTGCTTTAGCCATGCAATAGCAAGCTCATTTGATGTCCAGCCGTTAGGACTAACCTCAAGGATCCAATCGCGAGGTACATCGTTGTACCAGGAAGAGATGAGCACCTTGCCGGCGAAGATAACAAATGGTGGGATTGCCCAGCCTGCTGCGCTGACGCCCTGGATTACTGTAGCCCACTCGCGGTTGCCTGGCTGGATCCTCTTTAGAGCACTCCGCTTCTCAGAGCCCGTAAAAACTATCTAAGCCTTAATCTGACCCATTATGAAGCCGGTCTCATCGAAGTTGTAGGTGTCTTCATCCTGGATGCCGTACTTCTCCTTGACAGACTGGACAAGCGAGAACCAAGGGCCTATGACGCGTGGATCTTCGTTTAGAGCTCGCTGGCGATCGTACGGATGGCTCCGTCGAAGCTTGATCTCAGGTGTACGCTTGTTGAAGTTGTCAACCTAGTAGTGGCCTACAGGCTGCTGGCCACGCTCTGCAAGCAGGTCGTTGGCCATATCTTGCACTATAGTCCTCGTGGCCCCAATTCCTCTCGAATCCAGATCAAGTATGTATGCGACAATCGACTCCTCTTCTAGCTTGGTCAACCTCTTTGAATTGGGCTCGCGGTCGCGTCGTGAGAGGGCTCCAGCGCGTCGGGCTCGAATAGTGCTTCGAGGAACATTATAGACAGCTGCAGCGCGTTTTTCGCTCTCAATGTCGTTTTTTCTAATTGCTAAAAGAGCAAGCTGTAATGTTGCTTCGTTATAGCTCGTTTGCCTGTTGCGTTGTTGAGGCATTGCAGTTAGAAGTTGACAGTGTCAAAAAAATGGTTGGGGTGGCAGCTCGCTTGGGGGTAGCAGCTCGCTTGGGAAACACGTTATCTATAGATTTTATTACTAATCTCCTAGAGAGCAACAGATGTACAACCCTCCTAGTAATTATTAATCGATTAAGCAAGGATATAGTGCTAATACCTCTGCTAAACATAGACACTAAGATAGTTATATAGGCATTTATTAAGCATGTAGTAGCGTACTACTAGCTGCCTAACGCGATTGTATTAGATTAAGGCAGTTAATTTACAAGCAGACTGTAGAAACAACTCTGTAAAATCCTAGGGATTAAATAACAACTATTAACAGCCTTCTACCCCTAGACTAACAGATCTACTAAAAGGATAAACAGCACACTAGAGGCCTACCTAAGGGAGTACGTTAACTAGGACTAAAAGAATTAGGCTAAGCTGCTAGGTATAGCTATAATAGCTATTAGATTAAGGCAAGTCGCCTTAACAGGAGTAAGCCCGTTCTTTCTCTAGCATAGTTACTACGTAGATCCTATCTAGCTCACAGCCCTTGTAATGGGCTGGTGCCCAGAGGGCTTAACCCAGATGAGATCTGGGGTCATCCGCCTCGAAGGAGACAAGATGGAAACCGGTAGATAGTTGTTCCGCTCCGAAGGGGATGGGATAGAGACCCATCATCCAACCCCTTCGGAGCCTTATCGAATCCAAACTGTTACCAGGCATCTGCAAGCTTTGCGCGGCCATTACAGCCCTACTGTGAGGACGGTCCCTGGGTCTCCACGAGCGGCTACATCACCGGAGCTTGCACTGCAGCTAGGCGAGGCAAAGGTGAATTGGCTAGGAAGGTTGGGATCTATTACACGAAGAATCCAAAGGTAGAGAGCAAAGGGTTGCTCCTACTGCGCGATCTAAGTACACTGGGAGCACGGGCCGCCAAGCGAGCTAGGGCTGCTGGCTTGGCAAAGGCCACTGCCAAAAGATGGGAGGTAAATGGGAGCATCATGTGACCGGAGTCAAGGCAACCACAGAATCACGTGGTTTAGCCAGGCTGAGCCTTGAGCCGTCACACCTACAACACAGATTGAACTACACTGTTAACAAGCGAGCAGGTAAGAGGGCTGCTAAAACAATAACGTAAAGCACTATCGAGGCGGCTACCCCATCGAGACGGCTACTTTTGCTTGGCACAACCAACTCTACCATTAACACTAGATGCATCAACAAAGTCACGCGATATTAACTGAACAAGAAGGCAGAATTGACCTTGCACTTCAGGCTTATACATTAGGCTATTTTAAAAGCCTGCGACGCGCCGCTGCAGCCTTCAACGTCAAACATCAGAGGCTCTCTGATCGGCTCAACGGAATCACATTTCGACCGAAAACACGACCTAATCGCCAGAAGCTCACTGCGACCAAAGAGCTAACAATCGTCTAGTACATCCTCGACCTTGACTTGCGAGGATTTTCCCCCCTAACTGTGTAAGGTAGCAGATATAGCAGATAAACTGTTGGCTGTGCAGGGTAGTTCGCTAGTAGGCAAGAACTAGGCTAAGAGATTTGTAACGCGTTTGGACTAGCTTAAGATAGCCTTTAATTAAGCAAAAGATAGGCAGAGGATACTCTAGGAAGATCCTAAGGTAATTAACGTGTGGTTTAAGCTAGTTGCAGATACTAAAGCTAAGTACAGCATCTACAACAACAACGTGCACAACTTTAACAAGACTAGGTTCTAGATAGGTGTAATTAGGTTAATAAAGGTTGTTACAGGCTTAGAAAGACGTGCAAGGCCTAATCTTATCTAGCTAGGTAATTGCAAGTAGGTTATAGTTATCTAGAGTATCTGCGCTGCTAGGTATGCAACCCTGCTGTAAAAATAGGGTCAACCTATGCAGATAGGCTGTAAATACCAAGTACCTAAGGATAGCTACTACAGGTAACGCTAATGCGATCCTCTGCTATACAATCTGTAGGGGGTCTGCAGTGTAATAGGCTGGTGCCTAGAGGGCTTAACCTAGATAAAATCTAGGCTTATTCCGCCTTGAAGGAGGATAGAAACCGGTAGATAGTTGTTCCGCTCCAAAGGGGATAGCATAGAGACCTATTATCCAAACCCTTTAGAGCCTTATCAAATCTAAACTGTTACTAGGCATCTGCAAGCTTTGCGCAGCTATTACATTTGGATTCAATTGCTTCTATTATACGCTAGTGCAGGGACCCTAGTAGTAGAACGCCTGCCTAAGCAAAAGAAGAGTCTACTAGCTAGTGTAGTATTCTATTGTTATAGAACAGAGCTAGAGCAGAAACCCTAGTAGTAGAACGCCTGCCTAAGCAAAAGAAGAGTCTACTAGCTAGTGTAGTATCCTATTGTTATAGAAATAGAGCTAGAGCAGGGACTCTAGTAGTAGAACGCCTGCCTAAGCCTATATTAGAAGCTCTACCTGTCTCTATTGTATAGGGAGTAGGCTACATTAAAAATTAAGCAATTAACAGATTAAGCAATTAAGATACTAAGCAGAAGCTCTATACGCGCTAAGCTGCAGGCATACATAAAGAATACAAGAATAGAAGGCTACTTAATTAATAACATAACAGCCTACGCTATTAGAAAACTAGAAGGAGGATAGTTATATAACTAAGTTGCTGCTAGCATATAAGAAATACTAGCTAAAGAGCAATAGCTAGTTTAGGCTATTAAAGCAATAGTAAGTTAGATTAAAACTTGAATACAGGCGAAGGATTAACTAGTAGAACAATCAAATCTTTCTACAATAATAATAGAAATAATAAAGTAGATAATAAGCAGAATAGAAGCGTTAGAAAGTTAAAAGGCTGCTACTACAACACTACCTAGCTAGAAGCTACTACACTCTAAAACACTACTAGTTACTACTAAAAAGCAAGCTAAGTTTCCTAACCTAGAACCTTTTAATAGAGACTATGCAAAATACCTAGCTTTCTAGTTTAAAGCAAAAGCAAAGCTCTACAACAACTTTAGCAGCAGGTTAGAGCAATATAAAATTAAGTACCTAATAGAAAGAATAAAGAATTACGCTGCTAGCGTAGTCTTTCTTTAGTGCAAAACCTATGCTAAATCCTTTTCTATTAACAAAATGTAGGCATTTCTAAACTAGCAGTTTAATAACTCCTATCTAAAAGCCTAAGCACTTAATTAGCTAAATAGCTTAAAGCAAAAAAAAAAGGCTGTAAAAGATTATTACATAGATGTAATAGCTGCGCAAAGCTTGCAGATGCCTAGTAATAGTTTGGATTTAATAAGGCTCTAAAGGGTTTAGATAATAGGTCTCTATGCTATTCCCTTTAGAGCAGAACAACTATCTACTAGTTTCTATCTTTCTTTAAAGTAGAATAAGCCTAGATTTTATCTAGGTTAAGCTCTTTAGGCACTAGCCTATTACAATACCTCCTTCCTAGCCTTAAAGGTTTTCCTTAAAGCGTATCTTGGCAGAAGCCTTGCA
Source organism: Westerdykella aurantiaca (assembly GCA_030412805.1). NCBI lineage: Eukaryota > Fungi > Ascomycota > Dothideomycetes > Pleosporales > Sporormiaceae > Westerdykella > Westerdykella aurantiaca. The sequence goes on from JASJFJ010000001.1 coordinate 6,449,567, forward strand.
GCAGCTAGCTGCTAGTATTGCGCAAGTTCTTTGTGTAGTTAATCTACTAATCTAGCGCTGCTGTCTCTTTAAACAATTAAGCTAGTTTCTAAGTAGTTTTAGCGTAGCCTACCTATTTAACTTTGTACTGTATTTGCTGTCCTCTACCTCTTTAAGCAACTTTTTTAGCAACAATATCTTCTACTGCCTACTCTAGTTTACTATTAACTACAATAGCTTCTAGCTGTAAATTATTATTTAGCTAGCTAGGCAGTAGATTGTTAGCAGCTAGCTGCAGTCAATTAATATAGAATACGTTGTAGGGGCTAGGCAGTGTATTAAGGCGCATAGAATGCGTACTAATTACTTTAGTAACTATGTATTTAGCGTTTTTCTAGTTAAGCTTCTTGTTTAGCTGTTAAGTCTTAAAGTGTTTTTCTAGAGCTAGCTACACCTTGTTTTCTACTCTTAGTTGCTACAGCACTTGCTAGCGTTAATTTGCTTGCCTTTTCTATTCCTGCTAAGCTGCAGCTATTAAAGCTTAGGCTAGTTTAAATACTTCCTTAAACTTGTTAACTATTGTTTTAGCAGCCTTCTTGCCTGCTTGCTTGTTAGCAGTGTAGTTTAATCCGTGTTGTAGAGCTGTAAGCTAGGTAGAATCTACGTAGTAACTATGCTAGAAGAAGAATAGGCTTACTTTTGTTAACGCAGCTTGTTTTAATTAGATAGCTATTATAGCTATACCTAGAAGCTTAGCCTAGTTTCTCTAGTTCTAGTTAACGTACGCCTGTAGATAAGCCTTTACTATGCTGTTTATTCTTTTAGTTAATCTATTAGTCTAGAGGTAGAAGGCTGTTAATAGTTGTTGTTTAATTTCTAGAATTTTGCAGAGTTGTTTCTATAGCCTGCTTGTAAACTAACTGCCTTAATCTAATACAATAGCGTTAGGTAGCTAGTAGTACGCTACTACGTGCCTAATAAATGCCTATACAACAGTTTTAGTGTCTATGTTTAGCAGAGGTATTAGCACTATATTCTTGCTTAACTAATTAGTAACTACAAAAAAAATTGTATATTTTTTGCTTTTAGAAAAGTTAGTAATAAAATCTATTAATATCTCTTTCTATATTTAATTAGAGAGTAGTAGAGGCTTAAGTAGGCTATAAATACTATCTTTCTATAGCTTAATCCTGCTACAAACAGTATAGTTCTAGAAAAAGCGCCTAATATCTTTAGACATTCTAGGCTAGAAGTAATTCCTTGCAATTGCTTAGTAAGTAGCTGCACGTTCTAGGTAGCTAGCTACAGCAAGGGAGTGTACTCTATTAATTAGGCTTGTTTGTAGAAGTTCTAATTGTAGTACCTACTTTTAGTCTCTATAGAGCAGGCATCCTTTCTAATCTACTATACAGTCTATAATAGATATCTTTAAGCCTAGGCTTAGTAGAACCTATTGCTTTCTATTAAGCATATATTGCTAGATGTTAATATATTAGTTGTTGTTTTCTATTGCAGCCTGCTATAGTTGTTCTAGCGTTAGGGGGTCTTCTTCTAGAAGGGTTAGAGCAGTGCTAGGATTTGTGCTGTTATTGCTATCTACAGCAGTATTAGCATCTATATCTATGTTAGCATTAGTATTAGTATTAGTGCTAAGTGCTACGGATTGAAACGTAATTACACTGCTCCTGTTTTTGTCGTCGGTAGCTAGTAAAGCAGGCGTAGTCGGCTTAAGTAGCTGTTTGTAACAATGCTGTATACAATTGTTAGAGGCGTTTTAAGGCATATCTTGTTCGCGCTAGAATAGAGCATTAGCGCAGAAGTTTTCCTTTCTAGGTTAGTAGGCAATCTCTATATTGTAGCGTTCTAGAAGAAAAGACTATTGCATTTATTTTTTGTTAAGCATTTTTAGCTTTGTAAAATACTCTAGATTCTTGTAATCTGTAATAATAGTAAATTTCTTAACTAATTGTAGCTTAGCGTTCTATTTCTATAGGCACTATACTATAGCAAGTAACTTCTTGTTGTAGATTTTGTAGTTGCACTTATATATATTTATTTTCTATAAAAAATAGGCTACTAGCTATAGTAGGCCTTAATTGTCGTACTGTAAAAGACACCCTACTATTGCGTACCTAGAAGTATCTGTTTTAAGCACTATTTTCTTTTTAGAGTTAAATTAGGCTAGAACTAGTTCTATAACAAAAATATTTTTAAGCGTGTTAAAAGCTTTCTACTTAATAGAAGTCTATTAAAAGGGTACGTTGCTTGTAAGTTGTGTAAGGAGTGCTACAAGCTCTAAAAATCTATAGATAAATTGCTAATAGAAGTTAGCAAAACCTAAAAAGCTTTGCATGCCTTTAATAGTTTTAGAGGCCTTCTATTCCTTAATAGCTTTAATCTTCTTAGAGTCTATGCGCAGGCCTTTGCCTGCATTAATAATAAACTCTAGATATTTTGTTAACTTAACTTTAAATTTGCACTTTTTAATGTCTAGTAGAAGGCTTGCCTTGCCTAGCTCTTTAAAGACTAGGTTAACCTAAGTTTAGTACGTAGCTAGAAAGCTACTTGTGTATATAAGTACGTTATTAAAGTACGCTGTGCAAAAGTTGTTAAAATACTTGCGTAGAACCTAGTTAATATATCTTTAAAAGGTACTAGGCGCGTTTGCTAAGCTAAAGAAAGTAACTAGCTATTTGTACAGCCTAAAACAAGTGCAAAAAGCTGTTTTCTATTTATTTCTAGCGTAGATCTAAATCTTGTAAAAGGCAGCTAAAACGTTAAGCTTTGTAAACTACTAAGCTTTGCTAAGGTTGTTTAGAGTCTTTTAGATTAGCAGTAGTAGATATTAGTCTTTTCGCGTAATAGCATTAAGAGCTCTATAGTTAACGCAAAAGCAGAAGCTGCTACCTAGTTTCTTTGCAAAGAAAACTAGTGTAGCTGCTAGCAAATTACTTGCGTAGATCTATTCTTTTTTAAGTAGTAACGTAAGTTTCTTCTATAATACTAGTAGCTCTCTCTTGCTTATATTGTATAGTAGGCTCTATAGCACCTTTAGATTCTTTCTATCTCTTTAAACTAAGTTAATTTAGTAGTTAATATTAGGTTCTTAGAGTAGTAGCATCTTTAATGCAGTTTTTAGGTTAAATATCTACCTATAATAAGCGTACTAGGTTAGCAACAGCTCTTTAAAGTCTATTGTTAATTTTAGCGCTAAGGCTTTTTTAATATCTGCTAGTAAAGCTGCAAAGACAATAGACTAGTTTTTTTTTACAGCTTAAAGGTAGTAACTATATACTGCAGCGCTAATCTTTTGCAGAAGTACGTAGCTCTATAGAGTAGAAACAGGTTTTCTCTTCTTGCTTTAAATCTAAATCTATTAGCGCGTTAAATAAATATAGATTAAGCGCTTAGCTAGCGCAATTATAACCTGCAGCTAATTTATCTAAAGCTGCCTAAAGATTAGATTAAACTCTATGCTGTTAGTAGCAACATAGGCCTATCTAGTGTCCTTAAATCCTTTAATATTAGCAGTGTACTAAGCTACCTGCGTTATTACGCCTTTGCTAGCTATGCCTAGCAGTTGTTAGAAAGTAATATCAATGCACAGCAAGCCTGCAGCCTTTGCTAGTAAGGGTAAAACTAGAGCATTTGCAAGCGTGCTAGAATTAATTATGCAGGAGGCGTAGGTAGTTTAATTAACTAACGCGTGTACACTAATAGCCTTTCTATCTATGTGCTAGCTTTTAAACTTTTTCTACTCTTTAAAAGCTTGCCTATAGGTTGCAAGTAGCTTCTATTAGTAACTTTTAATAGAAGCTACTCTTTTTCTAAATCTAATTTGCTAGTAGGCTTGTTTTTAAGCAATAGCAGTAGAGATGCCTAAGTAGTAGTAGCTTTTGCTAACCTTATAGGCAACAGGCAGTTAGCTAGTAGGTAAGAGCACTTCTAGATATAGTAGCCTCCTGCTCTACAGCGCATACATAGCTAATTAGCTTGCTAGCGCTAAATCTCCTCCTCTAGCACCTATTTAGCTTGCTTCTATTCTATGCTACTCTAGTTACTTCTTGTAGGTTGCTAGTCTATCTGTTCTAGAGACGCTAGCCTATTGCAATTAGGCAATTAACGCTTTTTGTGTAGGTTAAGGCTAGCTGCTAATTAGCTATAGAGCCTTGCAGTCTAACTATTTAAGCTTACTTAGAATAGGTTATCTAACGTTCTAATAACTTTATTAACGAAATTGCTAAAGTTAAAGCTCTTATCTACTATAGCTATGCTCTTTTAAAGTTTAGTATTAAAGCCTTTTAAAAACTAATTCTTTTTGCTTGCATTTCTAAAGGTCTCTCTACTCTAAAGTATTAAGCAGTTAAACTCTATGTAATAATCTTTTACAGCTTTCTTTCCTTGCTTTAAGCTGTTTAGCTAATTAAGTGCTTAGGCTTTTAGATAGAAGTTATTAAACTGCTAGTTTAGAAATGCCTACATTTTGTTAATAGAAAAGGATTTAGCATAGGTTTTGCACTAAGAAAAGACTACACTAGCAGCGTAATTCTTTATCCTTTCTATTAGGTACTTAATTTTATATTGCTTTAACCTGCTGCTAAAGTTGTTGTAGAGCTTTGCTTTTGCTTTAAACTAGAAAGCTAGGTATTTTGCATAGTCTCTATTAAAAGGTTCTAGGTTAGAAAACTTAGCTTGCTTTTTAGTAGTAACTAGTAGTGTTTTAGAGTGCAGTAGCTTCTAGCTAGGTAGTGTTGTAGTAGCAGCTTTTTAACCTTCTAACGCTTCTATTCTGCTTATTATCTACTTTATTATTTCTATTATTATTGTAGAAGGATCTAATTGTTCTGCTAGTTAATCCTTCGCCTGTATCTAAGTTTTAATCTAACTTACTATTGCTTTAATAGCCTAAACTAGCTATTGCTTTTTAGCTAGTATTTTTTATATACTAGCAGCAACTTAGTTATATAACTATTCTTCTTCTAGTTTTCTAATAGCGTAGGCTGTTATGTTATTAATTAAGTAGCTTTCTATCTCTATATTTTTTATGTATGCCTGCAGCTTAGCGCGTACAAGGCTTCTACTTAGTATCTTAATTGCTTAATCTGTTAATTGCTTAATTTTTAATGTAGCCTACTCTCTATACAATAGAGACAAGTAGAGCTTCTAATATAGGCTTAGGCAGGCGTTCTACTACTAGAGTTCCTGCTCTAGCTCTGTTTCTATAACGATAGAATACTACACTAGCTAGTAGACTCTTTTTTTACTTAGGCAAGCGTTCTACTACTAGAGTCTCTACTCTAGCTCTGTTCTATAACGATAGAATACTACACTAGCTAGTAGACTCTTTTTTTGCTTAGGCAGGCGTTCTACTACTAAGGTCCCTGCTCTAGCTCTATTCTATAACAATAGAATACTACACTAGCTAGTAGACTTTTTTTTTACTTAGGCAAGCGTTCTACTACTAGAGTTTCTGCACTAGCGTATAATAGAAGCGATTGAATCTAAATATAATAGCTGCGCAAAGCTTGCAAATGCTTAGTAACAGTTTAGATTCGATAAAGCTTTAAAGAGTTTAGATAATAGGTTTCTATACTATTTTCTTTAGAGCAAAACAACTATCTACTAGTTTCTATCCTTTTTTAAAGCAGAATAAGCCTAGATTTTATCTAGGTTAAGCTTTCTAGGCACTAGCCTATTACAATAGAGTTTAACTGCTTAATACTTTAGAGTAGAGAAACTTTTAGAAATGCAAGCAAAAAGAATTAGTTTTTAAAAAGCTTTAACACTAAACTTTAAAAAAGCATAGCTATAGTAGATAAAAGCTTTAACTTTAGCAATTTTGTTAATAAAGTTATTAGAACGTTAGATAACCTATTCTAAGTAAGCTTGAATATTTAGACTGCAAGGCCCTACAGCTAATTAGCAGCTAGCCTTAACCTATACAAAAAGCGTTAATTGCCTAATTGCAACAGGCTAGCGTTTCTAGAATAGATAGACTAGCAACCTACAAAGAGTAACTAAAGTAGCATAGAACAAAAGCAAGCTAAATAGGTGCTAGAGAAGAAGATTTAGCGCTAGCAAGCTAATTAGCTGTGTATGCGCTGCAGAGCAGAAGGCTACTACATCTAGAAGTACCTTTACCTACTAGCTAACTGCCTATTGCCTATAAAGTTAGTAAAAGCTACTGCTATTTAGGCATCTCTACTACTATTGCTTAAAGATAAGCCTACTAGCAAATTAGATTTAGAAAAAGAGTAGCTTCTATTAAAAGTTACTAATAGAAGCTACCTACAACCTACAAGCAAGCTTTTAAAGAGTAGAAAAAGTTTAAAGGCTAGCACATAGATAGAAAGGCTATTAGCGTACACGCGTTAGTTAATTAAACTACCTACGCTTTCTATATAATTAATTCTAGCACGCTTGCAAATGCTCTAGTTTTACCCTTACTAGCAAAGGCTGCAAGCTTGCTATGCATTAATATTACTCTCTAACAACTGCTAGGCATAGCTAGCAAAGGCGTAATAACGCAGGTAGCTTAGTACACTACTAATATTAAAGGATTTAAGGACACTAAATAGGCCTACGTTGCTACTAACAGCATAGAGTTTAATCTAATCTTTAGGCAGCTTTAAATAAATTAGCTGCAGGTTACAATTACGCTAGCTAAGCGCTTAATCTACATTTATTTAACGCGCTAATAGATTTAGATTTAAAGCAAAGAAAAAGAACCTATCTCTACTCTACAGGGCTACGTACTTTTACAAGAAATTAGCGCTATAGTATTGTAATAGGCTAGTGCCTAGAAGGCTTAACCTAGATAAAATCTAGAGTTATTCCGCCTTAAAGGAGGATAGAAACTAGTAGATAGTTGTTCTGCTCTAAAGGGGATAGGATAGAGACCTATTATCTAAACCCTTTAGAGCCTTATTAAATCTATACTGTTACTAAGCATCTGCAAGCTTTGCGCGGCTATTACATTTAGATTCGATTACCCCTATTATACGCTAGTGCAGGGACCCTAGTAGTAGAACGCCTGCCTAAGCAAAAGAAAAGTCTACTAGCTAGTGTAGTATTCTATTGTTATAGAACAAAGCTAGAGCAGGGACTCTAGTAGTAGAACGCCTGCCTAAGCCTACATTAGAAGCTCTACCTGTCTCTATTGTATAGAAAGTAGGCTATATTAGAAGCTCTACCTGTCTCTATTGTATAGAGAGTAGGCTATATTAGAAGCTCTACTTGTCTCTATTGTATAGGGAGTAGGCTATATTAGAAGCTCTACCCGTCTCTATTGTATAGAGAGTAGGCTATATTAGAAGCTCTACTTGTCTCTATTGTATAGAGAGTAGGCTACATTAGAATTAAGCTACTAAGCTCTATAAAACGAACGGAAATAGAAAGCCTATCTATTAACAACATAACAGCTTACGCTGTAGGAAAACTAGAAGGAGAATAGTTATTAGAACAAGTAGGCGCTAGCATACAAGAGATACTAGCTAAAGAGCAATAGCTAGCCTAGGCTATTAAAGCAATAGTAAGCTAGATTAAAGCTTAGATACAGGGGAAGAATTAGCTAGTAGAACAATTAGATCCTTCTACAATAATAATAGACATAATGCAATAGATAATAAGTAGAATAGACGCGCTAAAGAAGACAAAGGCTTCTTTTACTATACTTTCTATTAAAACCTTTATACTAACTAACTGCCCCTATATACTCTTCTAAAAGAAGCGATTCTCTAATCTAAAGCTATTTAATAGAACTTAGAGCAAGTACTAGAGCTAGAAATACAACTGCTAGGCGAAGCTTAAAGGCAATAGATTTCTGTATTCCTTAGACAAGGAAAGGAACTAGTATATCTTCTTACGCACAGAGGGCAGGGCTGCTAATACGCTTTTGCTCTAGCTAAAAGTATATACAAATAAGCCTACTGCAGAGCTATAGGCTTTTATAGACATTAAATTTAGAAATTAATATAAAGAAAACTTGGCTATTAACAAGCTCTAGTTAATTAAGCAACATAGCAAGCCTCTACGCGCCTACTGCTAGCGCTTTAACAAGCTATTACTCTAGTCTAATAAGCAAGTGTCTAATTAGCTAAAGAAGACCTAGTTTCTCTAAAGGTTAAACTAGAACACATACTGTCTAATGTCTTCTATTAACTTCTAATTAAGTTTTACGCAGTTTATAGACAAAGCAATCTAACTAGCAAATTTCTATTATTAGAAGCAGTTTATTAAGGAAGCTTCTATAAGCCAAGGCTTTTATAGGCTGCTGTTGCCTAACTAAAATTAGCTATTGTTACAAGACTAGATAGACTAGCAACCTACAAGAAGTAACTAAGGTAGCATAGAATAGAGACAAGCTAAATAGGTGCTAGAGGAGGAGATTTAGCAGCAGCAAGCTAATTAGCTGTGTATGCGCTGCAGAGCAGGAGGCTACTACATCTAGAAGTGCCCTTACTAACTACCTAACCGCCTGTCGTCTATAAGGTTAGCAAGAGCTACTGCTACTAAAGCACCTCTACTGCTGCTGCTTGAAAATAAGCCTACTAGCAAATTAGATTTAGAAAAAGAGTAGCTTCTATTAAAAGTTACTAACAGGAGCTACCTGCAACCTATAGGCAAGCTTTTAAAGAGTAGAAAAAGTTTAAAGGCTAGCATATAGATAGAGAGGCTATTAGCGTACACGCGTTAGTTAATTAAACTACCTACGCCTCCTGTATAATTAATTCTAGCACGCTTGCAAATGCTCTAGTTTTACCCTTACTAGCAAAGGCTGCAGGCTTGCTGTGCATTAATATTACTCCTCGACAACTTCTAGGCATAGCTAGCAAGGGCGTAATAACCTAGGTAGCTTAGTACACTGCTAATATTAAAGGATTTAAGGACACTAGATAGGCCTACGTTGCTACTAACAACATAGAGTTTAATCTAATCCTTAGGCAGCTTTAGATAAATTAGCTGCAGGTTACAATTGCGCTAGCAAAGCGCTTAATCTACATTTATTCAACGCGCTAACAGATTTAGATTAAAAGTAAGGAGGGAGAGCCTGTCTCTAACCTACAAGAACACGTACTACTATAAAAAATTAGCGCTGTAGCATATAGTTACTACCTCTAAGCTGCAAAAAAGAACTAGTCTATTGTTTTTGCAGCCTTACTAGCAGACATTAAAAAAGCCTTAGCACTAAAGTTAACAATAGACTTTAAAGAGCTTTTGCTAACCTACTACGCTTACTATAGTTGGATATTCAACCTAAAAACTGCATCAAAGATGCTACTACTCTAAGGACCTAATATTAACTACTAAATTAACTTAGTTTAAAAGGACAAGAAAGATCTAGAGGTGCTATAGGGGCTACTATACAACATAAGCAAAAGGAAGCTACTTGTTCTACAAAAGAAACTTATATTGCTGCTTAAGAAGGGATAGATCTGCGCAAGTAATTCGCTAGCAGCTGCACTAGTCCTTTTTGCAAAGAAACTAGGTAGAAGCCTCTGCTTTTGCGTTAACTACAGAGCTCTTAATGCTATTACCTAGAAAGACTAATACTTACTGCTACTAATCTAGAAGACTCTAAACAATCTTAGTAAAGCTTAGTAGTTTATAAAGCTTAACGTTTTAGCTGCCTTCTACAAAATTTAGATCAATGCTAGGGATAAATAGAAGACAGCCTTTTGCACTTAGTTTAGGCTGTACAAATAGCTAGTTACTTCTTTTAGCCTAGCAAACGCGCCTAGTACCTTTTAAAGATATATTAACTAGGCCCTTTGCAAGTATTTTAACAACTTCTATACAGCCTATCTTAATAACGTACTTATATACACAAACGGCTCCCTAGCTAAGCACTAAACGCAGGTTAACCTAGTGCTTAAGGCGCTAGGCAAGGCAGGCCTTCTACTAGATATTAAGAAGTGCAAATTTAAAGTTAAGTTAACGAAATATCTAGAGTTTATTATTAATGTAGGCAAAGGCCTGCGCATAGACTCTAAGAAGGTTAAGGCTATTAAAGAATAGGAGGCCCCTAAAACTGTTAAAGGCGTGCAAAGCTTTTTAGGCTTTGCTAACTTCTATTAGCAATTTATCTATAGATTCTTAGAGCTTGTAGCACCCCTTACACAACTTACAGGCAATATACCTTTTTAATAGACTTCTATTAAACAAAAGGCTTTTAATATACTTAAAGATATTTTTGTTACAAAGCTAGTTCTAGCCTAATTTAACTCTAAAAAAAAGATAGTACTTAAAACTAATGCCTCTAGGTACGCAATAGTAGAGTGTTTTTTACAGCACGATAATTAAAGCCTACTACGCCTAGTAGCCTATTTTTTATAGAAGATAAACGTGCATAAATACAACTACAAAATTTATAACAAAAAGTTACTTGCTATAGTGTAGTACCTACAAAAATAGAATGCTAAGCTATAATTAGTTAAAAAGTTTACTATTATTATAGATTACAAGAATCTAGAGTATTTTACAAAGCTAAAAATGCTTAACAAAAGACAAATGCAATAGTTTCTTTTTCTAGGACGCTATAATGTAGAGATTGCTTATTAACCTAGAAAAGAAAACTCTTAAGCTAATGCTCTATTCTAGCGCGAACAAGATATGCCTTAAAACGCCTCTAACAATTGTATACAGCATTGTTACAAGCAACTATTTAAGCTAACAACGTCTGCTTTGCTAACTATAGACAACGAAAATAAAGGCAATGTAATTACGTTTTAATCTATAGCACTTAGCACTTATGCTAATACTAATGCTAACACTAATACTAATACTAATATAGATACTAATACTACTATAGATAGCAACAATAGTATAAATTCTAGCACTGCTCTAACCCTTCTAGAAGAAGACCTTCTAACGCTAGAACAACTATAGTAGGCTGCAATAGAAAACAACAACTAATATATTAACATTTAGCAATATATGCTTAATAGAAAGCAATAGGTTCTACTAAGCCTAGGCTTAAAAATATCTATTATAGACTATATAGTAGATTAGAAAAGATGCCTACTCTATAAAGACTAGAAGTAGGTACTACAATTAAAACTTCTACAAACAAGCCTAATTAATAGAGTACACTTCTCTACTATAGCTAGCTACCTAGAACGTACAGCTACTTACTAAGCAATTGCAAGAGATTACTTCTAGCCTAGAATGTCTAAGGATATTAGGCGCTTTCTCTAGAACTGCGCTGTTTGTAGCAGGATTAAGCTATAGAAAGATAGTATTTATAGCCTACTTAAGCCTCTACTACTCTCTAATTAAATATAGAAAGAGATATTAATAGATTTTATTACTAACTTTTCTAAAAGCAAAAAATATACAATTTTTTTTGTAGTTACTAATTAGTTAAGCAAGAATATAGTGCTAATACCTCTGCTAAACATAGACACTAAAACTGTTGTATAGGCATTTATTAGGCACGTAGTAGCGTACTACTAGCTACCTAACGCTATTGTATTAGATTAAAGCAGTTAGTTTACAAGCAGGCTATAGAAACAACTCTGCAAAATTCTAGAAATTAAACAACAACTATTAACAGCTTTCTACCTCTAGACTAATAGATTAACTAAAAGAATAAACAGTATAGTAGAAGCTTATCTATAGGCGTACGTTAACTAGAACTAGAAAAACTAGGCTAAGCTTCTAGGTATAGCTATAATAGCTATCTAATTAAAACAAGCTGCGTTAACAAAAGTAAGCCTGTTCTTCTTCTAGCATAGTTACTACGTAGATTCTATCTAGCTTACAGCCCTACAACACAGATTAAACTACACTGCTAACAAGCAAGCAGGCAAGAAAGCTGCTAAAACAATAGTTAACAAGTTTAAAGAAGTATTTAAACTAGCCTAAGCTTTAATAGCTACAGCTTAGCAAGAATAGAAAAGGCAAGCAAATTAACGCTAGCAAGTGCTGTAGCAACTAAGAGTAGAAAACAAAGTGTAGCTAGCCTTAAAGAAACACTTTAAGACTTAACAGCTAAATAAAAAGCTTAACTAGAAGAACGCTAAATATATAGTTACTAAAGTAATTAGTACGCATTCTATGCGCTTTAATATACTGCCTAGCCTCTACAACGTATTCTATATTAATTAACTACAGCTAGCTGCTAACAATCTACTACCTAGCTAGCTAAATAATAATTTACAGCTAGAAGCTATTGTAGTTAATAGTAAACTAGAGTAGGTAGTAGAAAATATTATTGCTAAAAAAGTTGCTTAAAGAAGTAGAGAACAGCAAATATAGTATAAAGTTAAATAGGTAGGCTACGCTAAAACTACTTAGAAACTAGCTTAATTGTTTAAAAAGATAGCAGCGCTAGATTAGTAGATTAACTATACAAAGAACTTGCGCAATACTAGCAGCTAGCTGCTGCAAGGCTTCTACTAAGATACGCTTTAAAGAAGACCTTTAAAGCTAGAAAGAAGGTATTATAATAGGCTAGTGCCTAGAAAGCTTAACCTAGATAAAATCTAGGCTTATTCTACTTTAAAAAAGAATAAAAACTAGTAGATAGTTGTTCTACTCTAAAGGAAATAGCATAGAGACCTATTATCTAAACTTTTTAGAGCTTTATTAAATCTAAACTGTTACTAGGCATTTGCAAGCTTTGCGTAGCTATTACATGCAGCATATAAAGAAAACTCTAACAGGTTGTACTAGTATTAGATAGAACAAGTATTTCTATCTAGTTAACTATAAAATAATAGTTAAGTTTTGTTAATCTCTATTAAAGCAATAAAGGCTTGCCTACAGCCTTTTACTATGTTTAATAAAAAGACTAAGTAATTAGAGCATAGAGTATCTATTAGACTAGAGTGTTATATAAGCGCACGTTTAAAAGTAAACCTAGCTTCTAGCGCACTACTTAACAAGCATTAATAACTTTTCTCTCTAAATAACAAATATATTATTAGATCTTTGTATTATTTTATCTAAAAATACTGTTGTTAACTAAACTATAGTATTTAACAATTAAAAGTTTTACTACTTTAACCTACAAGCTAACTATGTCTACTCTAATAACTTAGTAGAACCTAGTTATTCTAACTAACTATACAAACTAGACGCTATAGCTGCTCTAGCTGCAAATTAAATGCAATTTTCTAAAACTATAGAACATTGTTAACCTAGATAGAATAGAAAACTTTAAGCTAAAACTAAACCCTTTGTTAATGCTACCTATTAAAATCTACAAAGCAGCCTCTATTCTAACGGTTATAACTACTAACACGTTGAGCGTAATAAGCTTCTAAGCCTGTTGCGGACAATCTACACAAAGCAGGCTATTGCTAGACAAACCTAACAAAGAAACTCTACAACCTACTATACTTAAACTACTATTGCAACTATTGTAAAAAGGTTTTAAAGCCTACAAAAACGACTTTAAAGTATATAAGCTGCATTTTAAAGCATACAAAATACAATAGAAAAAGTAGAAGCTTAAAAAAACTAACTACAAAACGCTAGTATCGTTTATTTAAGCAACAGTGTCTCTGCACCTAATGCAGACCTATAGGCTTTCTACCTAGTTAGTAAAACAATAGCTGTTAAACTTTAAAAAAACTATAAAAGTTAATAATTTTAATAAGTAAAAAAGAGTCTATAAACGTTATCTAGCTGCTTTTAAACTAATAAGAACTGCAAATATATAGAACTTCTAGCTAAAAGAATACAATAAAGCTGCAACTATAGTAGAAGTAGAAAGCGTGCTAGAAGTTATAAATATATAAGCTATAATAAAAAACTTTATTACTTCTATACAAAAGGTTGCACAACTCTAGACTATTTAGTTTAGAAACAATAGTTGCTACGCAGTTAGTATAAACTAAAAACTTATAATAAAACGCTTTTAAAAATATATAGACGCTAAAAACCTTGTAAAACAAGGCAAACAGCTAAGAAAAGCCTTTGTACTATTAGGTAACCTTTTATTTCTTGCTAATAGTAGTGCAACTACTTAGAGCTATAACTAGAACGCTAGTTATGTTGCTAATAGCGTATTATTAGTCTACAAATTAGAAACTTAAAGAAGACCTTGTAGAAAACAAAATGCTAGTTAAAGTACTATACCTAAGCAGTTCTACAATAGAGTAGAGTTAGTGTTAGCTAAGAATAAAAAGTATCTTGCTTGTAATTAACTTTATTCTTTCTAGAATTGCTACTATGTTTACTTTAAAAAAGCTTCTAATAGTTTTAGGCTTTAGTAGAGACTTAGTATAATAGTACAGCTTTGTTTGCAATATAACGCTAAGTTACAAAAGCTTCTAAAAGGACAAAGTTAACTAAAGTTGTATACACCTAGAATTAAACAAAGTTAAACTCTAAACTCTAAAATTTCTAAGCAGTAACTTAAAAGTTAGACTATTACAACAATTTATACTGCTTTTGTACTAGCTTTATTTAGAGCTAAGTATGCTAAATACTTTTTAAAACACTTATTTATTCTTAATTTAGGTTCTACGTGCTATATTTTAAACAATAGAAATTAACTCTATAATCTACAAGCACTTATTAGTAGAGATTGTATATAGTTAGAAAATACTTAAATCTAGATAAAAGGCTATAGAACAATTACTCTAAACCTAACAAGACTAAAGAAGTTTTACAGGTTGCGCCTGTAGAACGTTGCATAGTGCCTAGACATCTTTTGCAACCTTGTTTCTTTCTAACTATTGCAGCAACAAAGAATCTAGTAGAATAACAAAGCTAAGCCTACTACTCTAAAGTTGTTAGATAACACAACAATCGCCTACTTTAAAGAGCTATACAACTAATAAGTTATTAAACACTATAACTCTAATTAAGCAACTTTTTACACGCGTAGAGTTATAACCTAGACTAAGCGTGCACTTTAGAAAGTAGACGTAGTGCTTTAGCACAAGCGTCTAGGCTATCTAGGGCTATTAGCTATTAAATACCTTGTCTAGCAATCTAAAAGAGTGCGTATTAAGGGTATTACTACTATCTAGTACAACGCGTATAGTAGGGCTAAGGCTAAACGCTAGATACAACGCGCACCTTAACGCAATAATAAAGAACCTAGAAAGCAATTAGCTATTAACTTTTATAATTACAAACCTAGAAGTTTAACAAAAGAAAAAAGCTAAATGCTAGCTACTTGCAAATACTTAGGCTACATATAGAATTTCTACTTTAAAGACAATTAGCTAGCAAAGTTAATTATTAGACTACTAAGTATTTTTGTTACTTTCTTTAAGAAATAATATAACATTACTGTTAAAGTAATTAAAACTAATAACAAAATTGTTACTATTAAACAAGATGTCTATAAATAGCTTATTAAACAAAGTATTAAAGTTAAGCCTTTAGCCCTAGATATACAAGTATAAAACAGTAGTACTAAACGCTTAGAAAGTATAGTTAAAAAGAAAGCGCGCGCAATTTGCTTTAACGCTAATTTTCTATTTAAGTTATAGCTAGAGGTTGTACAAGCAGCTATTTACCTACACAATTAAACGCCTAACTACTTAAATTGCTAGAAAACACTATACAAAGTCTTTTTTACTACAGTTGCACTCTAAAACAGTATCTCTACACTACTTTAGAAACTTAACCTAGCTTACCTAAAGGTATATAGATGCAAGGCGTTTGCAATAACAAATAATACTTATTGTAGAAAGTTAAAGCTTTAGAAACTTAATTCTAAAGCCTAGATTAGTTACCTAATTAGCTACTAGTTATTAAACATTTATTAGATATAGATCTCTTTACTAGCTAAAGTTATTAGCGCTAGAAACGTTGTCTTTAATAAGAATACTGTTTTTAACAGCAAAAAAGAAAACTTAATAGACAATCTTATACATAGTACGTTGCAAGAGATAGCAACATAGGTAAAAATAGTAGAGTTACCTCTTCTACTACAAAAACAACAACAAGAAACCTAGTTATTTTATAAAAATGCACCTATTAAAAGCGCAACTTAGAAAGAAAAAGAGCTAGATTAACTAGGCTATTTTTAGAGCAGGAAGATTATAGACTTCTATCTAATACTACTAACTACTTTGCTACCTATAGCATTGCTTGCCTAGTTGTTAGCAAAAGAACGTAAAACACTATTAAACATAGATAAGAACTGCAGTATAGCAAAAGTAGTCTTGTAGCGTGCAGCTTTTATAGCTAGCACTTAGGCTAGAA
The DNA here is from genome assembly GCA_030412805.1 of Westerdykella aurantiaca. Classification (NCBI taxonomy): domain Eukaryota; kingdom Fungi; phylum Ascomycota; class Dothideomycetes; order Pleosporales; family Sporormiaceae; genus Westerdykella; species Westerdykella aurantiaca. Next base: position 6,465,716 of record JASJFJ010000001.1, read on the forward strand.
ATATTAGAACTTACTAAAGAAAGCCTATTAACAAGGCATAATTAAAAAGAATAATTGCAAAGAGCATTATACTACACTATAATCAACTACTTTTTCTACTAAAGCATTACTAGCAGGTTAAAAATTATAAGCTTTGTAAGCAATTTAAAAAAGTAAAAAAAGCTTACCTATAAAGCTACAAACCTACACGCTTATAGACTAAAGTTTTAGTAAAACTAGTAAAACTAGCAGGGTACTAGATACTTAATTGCATGTAGATATATATATACAAGTTTAACAAACATTATTATCTAGCAAAGTACAAGGCACGGCTAGTTGTAAAAGAAAACTAATAGAAGAACATTACCTTGTAGAATACCTATGCTGCAACGCTAGCAGGATAGTCTTTCTAGATAATAATAGCTATTGCTGCCTACTTTAATTTTAAGCTAAAACAATACAACGTTTTAAATGCGTTTGTTTATGCTACAATAGATTATAAGGTCTACATGTAGATGCTACCTAGACACTAGAAACCTAGCAAGCTGTTGCAAGTTAACAAGGCTCTATATAGACTTAGAATCTTACCTTTTCTATAGCAAAAGAACTTTACTTTAAGCCTCTAAGAGATAGGCTTTTAGAGCGTACTATATAAGCTTTGCTATATAATTAAAGATAGTATTATTGTTTTTTTTTATATAGACAATATTATTGTTGCCTATTACAAGTAGAAGGCTAAAAACGTAGAATAGACTATAACAAAGCTCTAAAAAAAGTATATAATTACAGAGAGTAATAACCTACAATAGTTTCTAGGCGTTAAAGTTATTAGAAAACAAGACTAACGTACTATTCTACTCTCTTAGGCACAATATGCTAACAAGATAAGCTAATTAGTAGATAGAAATAATCTCTAGAACAATACTCTAATAGCTAATATTAAACTTAAGCCTTGTAAGGGACTCGCAACTCTATTAGAAATTAATAGATACTAGAGGAAGATTAGATCTCTATTGTTTGTAGTAGTTACAACATAACTAGATATTGCATTTGCAACTTTACAATTAGCACGCTTCTTTATAAATTCTAGACTAGCATATTAGAATACAGTAAACAAAGTCTTGTTGTATTTTCTAAGCACTTAGCTAAAAGCTTTTTAAGTAGAAAGTAGCAATTGTTTAGAAGTTGCAAGCAATGTGTTATTTGCTAACAATATATTAGACTAAAAAAGCTTCTAAAGTTATATAATTAAGCTGTTTAGTAGCTTTATTGCCTAGAAAGCAAACAAACAAGATACTATTACTACGTTAACTACTAAAGCAGAGCTTTTTGCATTGTTACAAGTAGCTAAAGAAGCAATTTTTGTTTTCTAACTTCTAGATAAACTTTAGATTGCCTTGCTAGACTAAACAATAACTATCTACTACAACAATACCTAAACTATCTATTTAATTAATAAAGAGGTTTTAAAGCTGTAGACTAAGCTCTACTATATAGATATTTATAATTACTAGCTTAGGTAAAAAGTATTTTAAAAAAAGATTTAAGTAGAGTATATTAAGTTAGCTAAAATGCTAGCAGACAGGTTTACTAAAGTGTTACCTATTAACAAATAGAAAGGATTTTTAGACTAATTAGGCTTAATAGAAGCAAGGAAACATATTACAATAAAGAAAGTAGATTTAGAAAGTATCTAAAAGTAGATAGAAAATCTAGTACTTATATAAGTTGCACTTTGTATATAGAAATAGATCTAGCTTGCAAGAAACTTCTAAGCTAAAAAAGTGTGTTAGATAGAATAGGTATTTCTATCTAGTTAACTATAAAATAATAGTTAAGTTCTATTAATCTCTATTAAAGCAATAAAGGCCTGCCTATAGCCTTTTACTATATTTAATAGAAGGACTAAGTAATTAGAGCATAAAGTATCTATTAGACTAGAGTGTTATATAAGCGTACGTTTAAAAGTAAACCTAGCCTCTAGCGCACTACCTAACAAGCATTAATAACTTTTCTCTCTAAATAACAAACATATTATTAGATCTTTGTGTTATTTTATCTAAAGATACTGTCGTTAACTAAACTATAGTATCTAATACAAGTCTTAGAGTAGAAGTTCCTTTTTTAGGTAGGTTTACCTAATTCTAGGCTTGCCTACTCTGTCTAGCAGTTAGAACAGTGTTAATATCTCTTTCTACTACTTGTTTAATCTAACTCCTACTGTAACAGCCCTAGATAACTTGCTAGTACTAATTAGCTATTGTTTCTAGCTGTATTAGGCTAGTCTACTGCTAAGGCTATAGTTTAAGGCAATCTTAGATGTAGTTATCTAGCGTAGAGTAGAGCTTGTAAATGTAGTCTTTATCTTTGTTGTCTAAAGTAGTGTCTAGGTTTATTTCTTTCTACTAGACTTTAAAGTAGTTAAGCAGCTTTATTAAAGTTTAATTTTTTTAAGTTGTATTTTTAACTCTGCTTCTAGCTTGTTGTTTCTACTTCTAGAGTAACCTAAAGGTGCCTAACATAGTCTGCTTTATTATTTCCTAATTTACCTAGTACTACTTTAACTCTACTAGAATAGCCTTTATAGCCTTGTTCTAGACATTTCTTTCTTTCTAACCTAGGTAACGTTAGGCGAATTAAACCTGCTTTTCTAGGCCTTGCAAGGCTAGGCTATTGTAGATAAACTTCTTGCATTTTTAAACCTAAGCGTTTAAGGCTTTGCAGCCCTCTTTAGCTTTGTACTTTAGAGAGGCCTCTAGCTTAGGTAGCTAGAAATTAAAAAAGTTTGTTCTAAAAAAGTCTAGATTTCTAAAAGTTTCTCTAGGTTGCTCTAGAATGCCTACGCCTTCTATAGGCTTCTAGAGAATTAGTTTTTTCTTTTCTAAAGCTGCAATAGTGTTTTAAATTCTTTTTAGCTTAGCCTTTTTCTAGGCTAGCTCTAGCCTCTATCTAGCCTTCTCTAGTTCTTGTTTAATAGTAGAAAGGTTGTTTTTAGGCAGTTTTAGAAGGACTAGTAACAAGGTAGAATAAAGTAGGTTGCTAAGCGTTAAAGATTTAGAGATTAAAACTTTAGAGCTAGAGCTTAGAGAGGCAGATTCTTAAAGTTCTACTTTTAGGTTGCTACGCGTAGTAACTATCTTTAGCTAATTGTAGGTAGGTAATAGAGGTAGAGGATTGTATTGTAAAAATAGAGTTAATCTATATAGATAGGCTGTAAATACTAAGTACCTAAGAATAGCTACTATAGGTAACGCTAATGCAATTTTCTACTATACAATCTATAGAAAGTCTATAGTATATAAAGAAAACTCTAACAAGTTGTACTAGTTAAGCTTAGTTAAAGGTAGCCTAGACTAACCTAAGCTATTCTAGAAGCTTTTTAGAAACATTAATAGATACTCTATAACACTTGCTATTTATAATCTATAAAAAGCGCGTTTACATTTCTACATAGTATAAGAAAGAAAATATACTATATACTTAGAAGTTTTTAGTTTCTAAAAATAGCTAGACAAACAATGCCTTTAGTCTCTAGTAGTTAAAGCATTTTAACGCGTATACAAGGCTATAACAAGTAGGTAGCTATAGGCTGCTTATATTAGACAGCTATAAAAGCTATTTTAGCTAGAATTTTAAAAACTATTGCTTTAAAAACAAGATTATTACTATCTACATGCTACTTTACTTATTGTATATACTCTAGCTGCTTAACGTAGTCTACTTTTTGCTGTTAAAGCGCAAGTACTTTTAACGCGTACAAAACTTAGCACGCTAACGCGTTTTCTATATTAACAAGAAAGGCTTTTTTCTAGCCTTTAGAGACGCGTTTTTTAACGTGTTTATAGAGTAGATCTATTAAAAGGCTTTTAAAGCATTAGAACTAGTCTCTACTAACGCGTAGGTAGTGTTAGATTGCTTTAAAGTATAGCTGCGTACTCTACTAGAACCTCTACTACTAGAGACGCTATAGTAGTTAAAGACTCTAAGTAATACGCATAAGTTTAGATCTTAATCTAAGCTTGTAAGCAACTTTTTTACGTAGTTGCCTTTTACTACTTAGGCTAGCTTCTTTTAGCTTGTAAAAGGCGCTAAACTTATACTTTACTAAAACGCGCTTTAAGCCTTCTACATTATAGAGCTTAAAGAGCAATTAGTAGTAATAACTAAGCAAAAGGCACGTAAAAGGAAGCGTTTTTAGCATAGTAGTACAATAAACTATAGTATTGCAGCAGCGTAGTTAGCTACTAAGGCACTTGTAGCGTTTTAGCAATTAAAAAAAGCTTGTAGTAGTTGTAATTACAAAACAAGCTAACTAGCTCTATAGCGCTGTAGAAACTATAGAAAAACTAGGTACAATGCGCAAACTTGCAAAAAAAATATAGAAAGATCTTCTAGATCTAATATAAGTACAATATACGTAGGCTTTTTTTTTAATAGTTGTTAGATACTATAGTTTAGTTAACAACAGTATTTTTAGATAAAATAACACAAAGATCTAATAATATGTTTGTTATTTAGAGAGAAAAGTTATTAATGCTTGTTAGGTAGTGCGCTAGAAGCTAGGTTTACTTTTAAACGTGCGCTTATATAACACTCTAGTCTAATAGATACTCTATGCTCTAATTACTTAGTTCTTTTGTTAAACATAGTAAAAGGCTGTAGGCAGGCCTTTATTGCTTTAATAGAAATTAATAGAACTTAACTATTATTTTATAGTTAACTAGATAGAAATACCTATTCTATCTAATATACTTTTTTAGCTTAGAAGTTTTTTGCAAGCTAGATCTATTTCTATATATAAAGTGCAACTTATATAAGTGCTAGATTCTCTATCTACTTTTAGATACTTTCTAAATCTGCTTTTTTTATTGTAATATGTTTTCTTGCTTCTATTAGGCTTAATTAGTCTAAGAATTCTTTCTATTTGTTAATAGGTAATACTTTAGTAAACCTGTCTGCTAGCATCTTAGCTAACTTAATATACTCTACTTAAATCCTTTTTTAAAATACCTTTTGCCTAAGCTAGTAATTATAAATATCTACATAGCAAAGCTTAGTTTGCAGCCTCGAAACCTTTTTATTAATTAAACAGATAGTTTAGGTATTATTGCAGTAGATAGTTATTGTTTAGTCTAGCAAGGCAATCTAAAGTTTATCTAGAAGTTAGAAGACAAAGATTGCTTCTTTAGCTACCTATAACAATGCAAGAAGCTTTGCTTTAGTAGTTAACGTAGTAATAGTATCTTGTTTGTTTGCTTTCTAGGCAATAAAGCTACTAAACAGCTTAATTATATAACTTTAGAAGCTCTTTTAGTCTAATATATTGTTAGCAAATAATGTATTGCTTGCAACCTCTAAACAATTGCTACCTTCTACTTAAAGAGCTTTTAGCTAAGTGCTTAGAAAATACAACAAGACTCTATCTACTATATTTTAATATGCTAGTCTAGAATTTATAAAGAAGCGTGCTAATTGTAAAGTTGCAAATGCAATATTTAGTTGTGTTGTAACTGCTACAAACAATAGAAATCTAATCTTTCTCTAGTATCTATTAATTTCTAATAGAGTTGCAAGTCTTTTACAAGGCTTAAGTTTAATATTAGCTATTAGAGTATTGTTCTAGAGATTATTTCTATCTACTAATTAGCTTATCTTGTTAGCATATTGTGCCTAAGAGAGTAGAATAGTACGTTAGTCTTGTTTTCTAATAACTTTAACGCCTAGAAACTATTGTAGGTTATTACTTTCTATAATTGTATACTTCTTTTAGAGCTTTATTACAGTCTATTTTGCGTTTTTAGCTTTCTACTTGTAATAGGCAACAATAATATTGTCTATATAAAAGAAAACAATAATACTATTTTTAATTATATAGCAAGGCTTATATAGTACGCTCTAAAAGCCTATTTTTTAGAAGCTTAAAGTAAAGTTCTTTTGCTATAGAAAAGGTAAAATTCTAAGTCTATATAGAGCCTTGTTAACTTGCAATAGCTTGCTAGGTTTCTAGTATTTAGGTAGCATCTATATGTAGACTTTACAATCTATTATAGTATAAACAAACGCATTTAAAACGTTGTATTGTTTTAGCTTAAAATTAAAGTAGGCAGCAATAGCTATTATTATCTAAAAAGACTATTCTACTAGCGTTGCAGTATAGGTATTCTACAAGGTAATGTTCCTCTATTAGTTTCCTCTTACAACTAGCTATGCTTTGTACTTTGCTAGATAATAATGTTTGTTAAACTTGTATATATATATCTACATGCAATTAAGTATCTAGTGCCTTGCTAGTTTTACTAGTTTTGCTAGAACTTTAGTCTATAAGCGTGTAGGTTTGTAGCTTTATAGGTAAGCTTTTTCTACTTTTTTAAATTGCTTACAAAGCTTATAATTTTTAACCTGCTAGTAATGCTTTAGTAGAAAAAGTAGTTGATTACAGTGCAGTATAATGCTCTTTGCAATTATTTTCTTTAATTGTGCCTTGTTAATAGGCTTTTTTTAGTAAGTTCTAATATTTCTAGCCTAAGTGCTAGCTATAAAAGCTGCACGCTATAGAACTGCTTTTGCTATACTGCAGTTCTTGTCTATATTTAACAGTGTTTTACGTTCTTTTGCTAACAACTAGGCAAGCAATGCTACAGGTAGCAAAGTAGTTAGTAGTATTAGGTAGAAGTCTATAATCTTCCTGCTCTAAAAATAGCCTAGTTAATCTAGCTTTTTTTTTTTCTAAGTTGCGCTTTTAATAGGTGTATCTTTATAAAATAACTAGGTTTCTTGTTATTGTTTTTATAGTAGAGAAAGTAACTCTACTATTTTTACCTATGTTGCTATCTTTTGCAACGTACTATGCATAAGATTGTCTATTAAGTCTTTTTTTTTGCTGTTAAAAACAGTATTTTTATTAAAGACAACGTCTCTAGCGCTAATAACTTTAGCTAGTAAGAGAATCTATATCTAATAAATGTTTAATAACTAGTAGCTAATTAGGTAACTAATCTAGGCTTTAGAATTAAGTTTCTAAAGCTTTAACTTTCTATAATAAGTATTATTTTGTAATAGAATAGACCTAGAGGGCTGTATAGATAACTATACATAGATAACCGATTAAAGATGCTGTTATAACAGAGTAGATTTGCTAGAAAGCTAAAGGGTAGCCTTAGCTCAACTCTATATAGGCTGCTACAGAACAGAACAACAATATACTAATTAGAACCAATGTTAGGCAATATTAGGCTAATTAGAACCAATGTTAGGCAATATTAGAAGCTACGTAATGCTAGCTACGCCTTTAGCGTAGCGTATGTAATAGAGCCTATTACATATCTATTATTGCAAACGCTTTGCATCTATATGCCTTTAGGTAAGCTAGGTTAGGTTTCTAAAGTAGTGTAGAAATGCTGTTTTAGAGTGCAACTATAGTAAAGAAAACTTTATATAGTGTTTTCTAGCAATTTAAGTAGTTAGGCGTCTAATTGTATAGGTAAATAGCTGCTTGTACAACCTCTAGCTATAACTTAAATAGAAGATTAGCGTTAAAGCAAATTGCGCGCGCTTTCTCTTTAACTACACTTTCTAAGCGTTTAGCACTACTGTTTTGTGCTTGTGTATCTAGGGCTAAAGGCTTAACTTTAATACCTTGTTTAATAAGCTATTTGTAGACATTTTGTTTAATAGTAACAATTTTATTGTTAGTTTTAATTACTTTAACAGTAATGTTATATTGTTTCTTAAAGAAAGTAACAAAAATACTTAGTAGTCTAATAATTAACTTTGCTAGCTAATTGTCTTTAAAGTAGAAATTCTATACGTAGCCTAAGTATTTGCAAGTAGCTAGCATTTAGCTTTTTTCTTTTGTTAAACTTCTAGGTTTGTAATTATAAAAGTTAATAGCTAATTGCTTTCTAGGTTCTTTATTATTGCGTTAAAGTGCGCGTTGTATCTAGCGTTTAGCCTTAGCCCTGCTACACGCGTCGCACTAGATAGTAGTAATACCTTTAATACGCACTCTTTTAGATTGCTAGACAAGGTGTTTAATAGCTAATAGCTCTAGATAGCCTAGACGCTTATGCTAAAGCACTGCGTCTGCTTTCTAAAGTGCACGCTTAGTCTAGGTTGTAACTCTACGCGTGTAAAAAGTTGCTTAATTAGAGTTATAGTGTTTAATAACCTATTAGTTGTATAGCTTTTTAAAGTAAGCAATTGTTGTATTATCTAACAACTTTAGAGTAGTAGGCTTAGCTTTGTTGTTCTACTAGATTCTTTGTTGCTGCAATAGTTAGAAAGAAACAAGGTTGTAAAGAATGTCTAGGCACTATGCAACGTTCTACAGGCGCAACCTATAGAACCCTTTTAGTCTTGTTAAGTTTAGAGTAATTGTTCTATAGCTTTTTATCTAGATTTAAGTATTCTCTAACTATATACAATCTCTACTAATAGGTGCTTATAGATTATAGAGTTAATTTCTATTGTTTAAAATATAGTATATAGAACCTAAATTAAGAATAAATAAGTGTTTTAAAAAGTATTTAGCATACTTAGCTCTAAATAAAGCTAGCACAAAGGCAGTATAAATTGTTGTAATAGTCTAACTTTTAAGTTACTACTTAGAAATTTTAGAGTTTAGAGTTTAACTCTGTTTAATTCTAGGTATATGCAACTTTAGTTAACTTTATCCTTTTAGAAGCTCTTGTAACTTAGCGTTATATTGCAAACAAAGCTGCACTATTATGCTAAGTCTCTACTAAAGCCTAAAACTATTAGAAGCTTTTTTAGAGTAAATATAGTAGCAATTCTAGAAAGAATAAAGTTAATTACAAGCAGAACACTTTTTATCTTTAGCTAACACTAACTCTACTCTATTGTAGAACTGCTTAGTGTAATAGCTGCGCAAAGCTTGTAGATGCCTAGTAACAGTATAGATTTAATAAGGCTCTAAAGAGTTTAGATAATAGGTCTCTATCCTATCCCTTTCGAAGCGGAACAACTATCTACTAGTTTCTATCCTCTTTTAAGGCAGAATAACCCTAGATCTTATCTAGGTTAAGCCCTCTAGGCACTAGCCTATTACAATACCCTCCTCCTAGCCTTGAAGGTCTTCCTTAAAGCGTATCTTAGCGAAAGCCTTGCAGCAGCTAGCTGCAAGTATTGCGTACGTTCTTTGTGTACTCAATCTATCAATCTAGCGCTGCTGTTTCCTTAAACAATTAAGCTAGTTTCTATGTAGTCTTGGCGTAGCCTACCTATTTGACTTCGTACTGTATTTGCTGCCTTCTACCCCTTCAAGTAACCCTCTTAGCAACGATATCCTCTACTGCCTACTCTAGTTTGCTGTTAACTACAATAGCTTTAGGCTGCGAGTTATTATTTAGCTAGCTAGGTAGTAGATTGTTAGCAGCTAGCTGCAATTAGTTGATATAGAAGACGTTATAGGGCCTAGGCAAAGTGTTAAGGCGTATAGAGTGCGTACTAATTACTTTAGTAACTATGTATTTAGCGTTCTTCTAGTTAAGCTTCTTGTTTAGCCGTTAAGTCTTGAAGTGTTTGCCTAGGGCTAGCTATACCTTGTCTCTAACTCTTAATTGCTACAGCACCTGCCAACGTTGATTTGCCTGTCTTTCTTGCTCTTGCTAAGCTTTAGCTATTAAAGCTTAGGCTAGTTTAAACACTTCCTTAAACTTATTAACAATTGCTTTAGTAGCCTTTTTGCCTGCTTGTTTATTAGCGGCGTAATTCTGTTTGCGTAGAGGAGCTAAGAGCTGTACAGAATCTACGTAGTAACCGTGCTAGAGAAAGAACAGGCTTACTCTTGTTAAGGCAGCTTGCCTTGATTAGATAGCTATTATAGCTATACCTAGCAGCTTAGCCTAATTTTTTTAGTCCTAGTTAACGTACGCTTTTAGGTAGGCCTCTACTATGCTGTTTATCCTTTTAGTAGATCTATTAGTCTAGAGGTAGAAGGCTGTTAATAGTTGTTGTTTAATCTCTAGAATTTTGCAGAGTCGTTTCTACAGTCTGCTTGTAAATTAACTGCCTTGATCTAATACAATCGCGTTAGGTAGCTAGTAGTACGCTACTACGTGCTTAATAAATGCCTATACTACCGTTTTAGTGTCTATGTTTAGTAGAGGTATTAGCACTATGTCCTTGCTTAATTAATTGGTAATTACTAGAAGGGTTGTACATTCCTTGCTCTCTAGAAGATTAGTAATAAAGTCTATAGATATCTCCTTCTATATTTAATTAGAGAGTAGCAAAGGCCTAAGCAGGCTATAAGTACTATCCCTCTATAGCTTGATTCTACTACAAACAGCGCAGTTGCAGAAGAAGCGCCTAATATCTTTAGACATCCTAGGCTAGAAGTAATCTCTTGCAATTGCTTAGTAAGTAGCTGCACGTTCTAGGTAGCTAGCTACAGCAGGAGAGTGTACTCTATTAATTAGGCTTGTTTGTAGAGGTTCTAATTGCGGTACCTACTTCTAGTCTCTATAGAGCAGGCATTTCTTCTAATCTACTATACAGTCTATAATAGATATTTTAAGGCCTAGGCTTAGTAGAACCTGTCGCTTTCTATTAAGCACACATTGCTAGATATTAATATATTAGTTGTTGCCTTCTGTTGCAGCCTACTACAGTTGTTCTAGCGTTGCAGGGTCCTCTTCTAGAAGGGTTGGGGCGGTGCTAGGATTCGTGCTGTTATTGCTATCTGCAGCAGTACTAGTATCTGTATCTGTATTGGCATTAGTGTTAACATTAGTGCTAAGTGCTACAGATCGAAACGTAATTACACTGCCTTTATCTTCGTTGTCTAGGGCTAGTAAAGCAGACGTTGGCTTGAGTAGCTGCTTGTAACGGTGCTGTATACAATTGTTGGAGGCATCTTAAGGCATATCTTGTTCGCGCTAGAATAGGGCATTAGCCTAGAGGTTCTCCTTCTCTAGTTAATAGGCAATCTCTATATTGTAGCGTCCTAGGAGGAGAGACTATTGCATTTGCCTTTTGTTAAGCATCCTTAGCTTTGTAAAGTACTCTAGATTCTTGTAGTCTGTAATAATAGTAAATTTCTTAACTAATTGTAGCTTAGCGTTCTATTTCTGTAGGCACTGCACTATAGCAAGTAACTCCTTGTTGTAGATTTTGTAGTTGCATTTATGCACGTTTATCTTCTGTAAAAAATAGGCTACTAGGCGTAGTAGGCTTTAATTGTCGTACTGTAAAAGACACCCTGCTATTGCGTACCTAGAGGCATTAGTTTCAAGCACTATCTCCTTCTTAGAGTTAAATTAGGCTAGGACTAGCTTTGTAACAAAAATATTCTTAAGCGTATTAAAAGCCTTCTATTTAATAGAAGTCTATTAAAAGGGTACGTTGCTTGTAAGTTGTATAAAGGGTGCTACAAGCTTTAAAAATCTACAGATAAATTGCTAATAGAAGTTAGCAAAGCCTAGAAAGCTTTGCACGCCTTTAACAGTTTTAGGGGCCTCCTATTCCTTAATAGCCTTAACCTTCTTAGAGTCTATGCGCAGGCTTTTGCCTGCATTGATAATAAACTCTAGATATTTTGTTAACTTAACTTTAAATTTGCACTTCTTAATATCTAGCAGGAGGCCTGCCTTGCCTAGCGCCTTAAGCACTAGGTTAACCTGCGTTTAGTGCTTAGCTAGGGAGCCGTTTGTGTATATAAGTACGTTATCAAGATAGGCTGTACAAAAGTTGTTAAAATACTTGCAAAGGGCCTAGTTAATATATCTTTGAAAGGTACTAGGCGCGTTTGCTAGGCTAAAGAGAGTAACTAGCTATTTATACAGCCTAAACTAAGTGTAGAAAGCTGTCTTTTATTTATCTCTAGCGTTGATCTAAATCTTGTAGAAGGCAGCTAAAACGTTAAGCTTTGTAAACTACTAAGCTTTACTAAAATTGTTTAGAGTTTTCTAGATTAGTAGCAGCAGGTATTAGTCCTTCTAGGTAATAGCATTAAGAGCTCTATAGTTAACGCAAAAGTAGAGGCTTCTACCTAGTTTCTTTGCAAAGAAGACTAGTGCAGCTGCTAGCAAATTACTTGCGTAGATTTATCTCTTTTTAAGTAGCAACGTAAGTTCCTTCTATAGGACAAGTAGCTTTCCTTTGCTTATGTTGTATAGTAGCCTCTATAGCACCTCTAGATCCTTCCTGTCTTTTTAAACCAAGTTAATTTAGTAGTTAATATTAGGTCTTTAGAGTAGTAGCATCTTTGATGCAGTTTTTAAGTCGAATATCCAACTGTAGTAAGCGTAGTAGGTTAGCAAAAGCTTTTTAAAGTCTATTATTAACTTTAGTGCTAAAGCTTTTTTAATGTCTGCTAGTAAGGCTGCAAAGACAATAGACTAGTTTTTCTTCGCAGCTTAGAGGTAGTAACTATATGCTATAGCGCTAATTTCTTGTAGTAGTACGTGTTCTTGTAGGTTAGAGACAGGCTCCCCCTCCTTACTTTTAATCTAAATCTGTTAGCGCGTTGAATAAATATAGATTAAGCGCTTTGCTAGCGCAATTGTAACCTGCAGCCAATTTATTCAAGGCCGCCTAAAGATTAGATTAAACTCTATGTTGTTAGTAGCAACGTAGGCCTATCTAGTGTCCTTGAATCCTTTAATATTAGCAGTGTACTAAGCTACCTAGGTTATTACGCCCTCGCTAGCTATGCCTAGAAGTCGTCGAAGAGTAATATCAATGCACAGCAAGCCTGCAGCCTTTGCTAGTAAGGGTAAAACTAGAGCATTTGCAAGCGTGCTAGAATTGATTATATAGGAGGCGTAGGTAGTTTAATTAACTAACGCGTGTACGCTAATAGCCTCCCTATCTATGTGCTAGCCTTTAAACTTTTTCTACTCTTTAAAAGCTTGCCTATAGGTTGCAGGTAGCTTCTGTTAGTAACTTTTAATAGAAGCTACTCTTTTTCTAAATCTAATTTGCTAGTAGGCTTATCTTTAAGCAGCAGCAGTAGAAGTGCTTTAGCAGCAGTAGCTCTTGCTAACTTTATAGACAACGGGCGGTTAGGTAGTTAGTAAGGGCACTTCTAGATGTAGTAGCCTCCCGCTCTGCAGCGCATACATAGCTAATTAGCTTGCTGCCGCTAAATCTCCTCCTCTAGCACCTATTTAGCTTGTCTCCGTTCTGTGCTACCCTAGTTACTCTTTGTAGGTTGCTAGTCTATCTAGTCCTGTAACAATAGCTAATTTTAGTTAGGTAATAGCGGCCTGTAAAAGCCTTGGCTTGTAGAAGCCTCTTTAATAAACTGCTTCTAATAATAGAAATCTGCTAGTTAGATTGCTTTATCTATAAACTGCGTAAAACTTAATTAGAAGTTAATAGAAGACATTAGACAGTACGTGTTCTAGTTTAACCTTTAGAGAAACTAGGTCTTCTTTAGCTAATTAAACACTTGCTTATTAGACTAGAGTAATAGCTTGTTAAAGCGCTAGTAGTAGGCGCGTAGGGGCTTGCTGTATTGCTTAATTAACTAGAGCTTGTTAATAGCTAAGTCTTCTTTATATTAATTTCTAAATTTAATGTCTATAAAAGCTTATAGCTCTGCAGTAGGCTTATTTGTGTGTACTCTTAGCTAGGGCAAGAGCGTATTAGCAGCCCTGCCCTCTGTGCGTAAGAAGATATACTAGTTTCTTTCCTTGTCTAAAGAATACAGGAATCTATTGCCTTTAAGCTTTGCCTAGCAGTTGTATTTCTAGCTCTAGTACTTGCTTTAAGTTCTATTAAATAGCTCTAGATTAGAGAATTGCTTCTTTTAGAAGGGTATATAGAGGCAGTTAGTTAGTGTAAAGGTTTTAATAGAAGGTGTAGTAAAAGAAGCCTTTGTTTTCTTTAGCGCGTCTATTCTACTTATTATCTATTGCATTATGTCTATTATTATTGTAGAAGGATCTAATTGTTCTGCTAGCTAATTCTTCCCCTGTATCCAAGCTTTAATCTAGCTTACTGTTGCTTTAATAGCCTAGGCTAGCTATTGCTCTTTAGCTAGTATCTCTTGTATGCTAGCGCCTACTTGTTCTAATAACTATCCTCCTTCTAGTTTTTCTACAGCGTAAGCTGTTATGTTGTTAATAGATAGGCTTTCTATTTCCGTTTGTTTTATAGAGCTTAGTAGCTTAATTCTAATATAGCCTACTTCCTATACAATAGAGACGAGTAGAGCTTCTAATGTAGCCTACTTCCTATACAATAGAGATAGGTAGAGCTTCTAATATAGCCTACTCCCTATACAATAGAGACAGGTAAGGCTTCTAATATAGCCTACTCCCTGTGCAATAGAAACAGGTAGAGCTTCTAATGTAGCCTACTCTCTATACAATAGAGATAGGTAGAGCTTCTAATATAGGCTTAGGCAGGCGTTCTACTACTAGAGTCTCTGCTCTAGCTCTGTTCTATAACAATAGAATACTACACTAGCTAGTAGACTTTCCTTTTGCTTAGGCAGGCGTTCTACTACTAGGGTCCCTGCACTAGCGTATAATAGAGGTAATTAAATCCAAATGTAATAGCCGCGCAAAGCTTGCAGATGCCTAGTAACAGTATAGATTCGATAAGGCTCTAAAGAGTTTAGATAATAGGTCTCTATTCTATTTTCTTTAGAGCAGAACAACTATCTACTAGTTTCTATCCTCTTTTAAAGCGGAATAACTCTAGATCTTATCTAGGTTAAGCCCTCTAGGCACTAGCCTATTACACTTAGGTATAGTACTTTAACTAGCATTTTGTTTTCTACAAAGTCTTTTTTAGGTTTCTAATTTGTAGACTAATAATGCGCTATTAGCAATATAACTAGCGTTCTAGTTATAGCTCTAAGTAGTTGCACTACTATTAGTAAAAAATAAAGAGTTACCTAATAGTACAAAAGCTTCTTTTAGCTGTTTGCTTTGTTTTATAGAGTTTTTAGCGTCTATATATTTTTAGAAGCGTTTTATTATAAGTTTTTAGTTTATACTAACTACGTAGCAACTATTGTTTCTAAACTAAATAGTCTAGAGTTGTGCAACCTTTTGTATAAAAGTAATAAAGTTTTTTATTATAGCTTGTATATTTATAACTTCTAGCACGCCTTCTACTTCTACTATAGTTGCAGCTTTATTGTATTCTTTTAGCTAGAAGTTCTATACATTTATAGTTTTTATTAGTTTAAAAGCAGCTAGATAACGTTTATAGACTCTTTCTTGCTTATTAAAATTATTAACTTCTATAGTTTTTTTAAAGTTTAACAGCTATTGTCTTGCTAACTAGGTAGAAAGCCTATAGGTTTGTATTAGGTACAGAGACACTATTGCTTAAATAAACAATACTAGCGTTTTGTAGTTAGTTTTCTTAAGCTTCTACTTTTTCTATTGTATCTTGTATGCTTTAAAATGCAGCTTGTATACTTTAAAGTTGTCTTTATAGGCTTTAAAACTCTTTTGCAATAGTTGCAACAGTAGTTTAAGTATAGTAGGTTGTAGAGTTTTTTTGTTAGGTTTGTCTAGCAATAGCCTGCCTTGCGTAGATTGTCTGCAACAGGCTTAGAAGCTTATTACGCTTAACGTGTTAGTAGTTGTAACTGTTAGAATAGGGGCTGCTTTGTAGATTTTAATAGGTAGCATTAATAGAAAGTTTAGTTTTAGCTTAAAGTCTTTTGTTCTATCTAGGTTAACAATGTTCTATAGTCTTAGAAAATTGCATTTAATTTGCAGCTAGAGCAGCTATAGCGTCTAGTTTGTATAGTTAGTTAGAATAACTAGGTTCTACTAAGTTATTAAAGTAGACATAGTTAGCTTGTAGGTTAAAGTAGTAAAACTTTTAATTGTTAGATACTATAGTTTAGTTAACAACAGTATCTTTAGATAAAATAATACAAAGATCTAATAATATGTTTGTTATTTAGAAAGAAAAGTTATTAATGCTTGTTAAGTAGTGCGCTAGAAGCTAGGTTTACTTTTAAACGTATGCTTATATAACACTCTAGTCTAATAGATACTCTATGCTCTAATTACTTAGTTCTTTTGTTAAACATAGTAAAAGGCTATAGGCAGGCCTTTATTGCTTTAATAGAAATTAATAAAACTTAACTATTATTTTATAGTTAACTAGATAGAAATACCTATTCTATCTAACAATAGTAATTAAAATAAAAACTTGTAATATAAGTTAGTTGTACTAAGTAAAAGTAGCTGTCTTAATAGAGTAGCCGCTTTAATAGTGCTTTACGTTATTGTTTTAGCAGCTCTTTTACTTACTTACTTGTTAATAGTATAGTTTAATCTATATTGTAGGTGTAACGGCTTAAAGCTTAGCCTAGCTAAACTACGTAATTCTATAGTTGCTTTAACTCTAGTTATATAACGCTTCTATTTACTTTCTATCTTTTAGTAGTAGCTTTTGCTAAGCTAGTAGCTTTAGCTTGCTTAGCAGCCTATGCTTCTAGTGTACTTAGATTGCGTAGTAGAAGCAACTCTTTGCTTTCTACCTTTAGATTCTTTGTATAATAGATTCTAACCTTTCTAGCTAATTTACTTTTACTTTGCCTAGCTGTAGTGCAAGCTTTAGTAATATAGCTGCTTGTAGAAACCTAGAGACTATCTTTAAAGCAAGTGCCTTAGTAGCTAAAAGTAGAAGACAAAGTATAGCTAGCTCTAGGTAAACACTTAAAAACTTAACAGCTAACGTAAACTACTACTAAGACAGCTACTCTACTAAAACAGCTACTTTTTTTTAGCGCAACTAACTTACGTTACAAGTTTTTATTTTTATTGCTATTAAATAGAAAGCCTATATACGTTGTGCTTACATTAGATTTAGAAAATCTTTCTATATTCTTTTTGCAGGTTTAAGCGTTGTGCCTAGTCTGTCCGCAGCTCCTATAGCGCTGTAGACCTAGGTAAGCTGTTGCGTAGTTACTACTACTACAGGCTTTTTTTAATTGCTAAAACGCTGTAGATGCCTTAGTAGCTACCTGCCTTAATGCTGCACTATAGTTTATTGTGCTACTGTGCTATATCTACTTCTATTTACACTTTTTGCGCTTAGTTATTACTACTAATTGCTCTTTAAGCTCTGCAATGCAGGAAGCTTAAAGCGCGTTTTAATAAAGCATAAGTTTAGCGCCTATTACAAGCTAAGAGAAGCTAGCCTAAGTAGTAAAAAGTAACTGCGTAAAGGAGTTGCTTACAAGCTTAGATTAAAATCTAAACTTATGCGTATTACTTAGTCTTTAACTACTATAGCGTTTCTAGTAGTAGAAGTTCTAGTAGAGTACGTAGCTATACTTTAAAGCAATCTAATACTACCTGCAGATTAGTACAAACTAGTTCTAATGCTTTAAAGGCCTTTTAATAGATCTACTCTATAAACACGTTAAAAAACGCGTCTCTAAAGGCTAGAAGGAAGCTTTTCTTATTAATGTAAAAGACGCGTTAGCGTGCTAAATCTTATATGCGTTAAAAGTACTTGTGCTTTAACAGTAAAAAGTAGACTACGTTAAGCAGCTAGAGTATATGCAATAAGTAAGGTAGCATGCAAATAGTAAGGATCTTGTTTGCAAAGCAATAGTTCTTAAAATTCTAGCTAAGATAGCTCTTATAGCTGTTTAAAATAAGCAGCCTATACCTACCTACTTATTACAGCCTTGTATGCGTGTTAAAATGCTTTAACTACTTAAGACTAAGCGCGTTGTTTGTCTAGCTATTCTTAGAGACTAAAAGCTCCTAAGTATATAGTATATTTTCCTCCTTGTACTATGCAGAGATGTAGACGCGCTTTTTGTAAATAATAAATAGCAGGGTTGTATACCTAGCAGCGCAGATACTCTAGATAACTATAACCTACTTGCAATCGCCTAGCTAGATAAGATTAGGCCTTGTACGTCTCTCTAAGCCTGTAACAACCTTTATTAACCTAATTACACCTATCTAGAACCTAGTCTTGTTGAAGTTGTGCACGTTGTTGTTGTAGACACTGTACTTGGCTTTAGTATCTGCAACTAGCTTAAACCACGTGTTAATCACCTTAGGATCTTCCTAGAGTATCCTCTGCCTATCTTTTGCTTGATTAAAGGCTATCTTGAGCTGATCTAAACGCGTCACGAATCTCTTAGCCTAGTGTTTGCCTACTAGCATACTACTACGCACACCTAACAATTTATTGGCTATATCTTCTACCTTACACAGCTAGGGCGCAAATCCTCGCGAATCGAGGTTAAGGATATATTGGACGAGCGTCTCTTCTTTAGTTGTAGTGAGCTTCTGGCAATTAGGTAGGGTATTGCGTCGAAATCGTTTTCCTTTGAGCCGATTACCGTGACTCACCGCCTAGTTAGCGATCGTCCCCACTTGGCGATCACTTTCGGCCGCCGAACACCAACAACAAAAAAGGCTGTACAGCTCTATACAGATAGTAAAATCACTAGATTTTTTGTTAGGGCACTCAAAGGCACTGTCTAAACCAATTGACAACCATAAATTATTATCGATAACGGTGAGGGAGCTGTATATTGCGGGTGCGTGTTGCAGGCCTAGATGCGGGCACCTCATC
The DNA here is from genome assembly GCA_030412805.1 of Westerdykella aurantiaca. Lineage (NCBI taxonomy): Eukaryota > Fungi > Ascomycota > Dothideomycetes > Pleosporales > Sporormiaceae > Westerdykella > Westerdykella aurantiaca. Next base: position 6,484,238 of record JASJFJ010000001.1, read on the forward strand.
CACAATAGATGCTACATCCACATCATCAACCTTAGGCTCCTCAACAACATCTGGAGGAGGTGCAGCGAGCTTTTTACTACGTAGGGCCCTCGTTTTAGACAATTGTATGTCCTGACGGAGTTGTTTTTCTGCTGCCCGAGCGATCTGAGCTTCCTTACGCTCAGCTGCCTTCTTCTGCTGTTGCTGGATCCGAAGCTCCTTCGCCGCCAGCCTTATATCTATTAGGTGCAAAAATCGAGCAAATTCTTGGCGCATTCGCTTGCAATTTTTTCCCCCACCCAATTTACTATGGAACCAGCAACTTCCTAGGAATCGCACCGAATTGCACTGAAGTACCCATATAACTGCCCCACAACGTTCAAATAATTGTTCAATAATTGTAGTTGAAGCCGTAGGTTATTCCTAAATAGGAAATCCGTGATACTGACGGTATGGAGATGGCTCCACGCAAGCGCAACCCTACACACAAGGCCGCCGCCAATGAGGCTGCCAAAGAGGCTGCTGCTAGTAAGGCAGTTGTTCGAGCTGCTAAAAACGCAGCAGCTGTTTGAACCTCGTCGTCGGCAAAAGCAAAAAAGAAGACTCCTGCTGTCACCTTTGCAGACCTGGGTAATAAGGATGGAGGTCCTTCAACTAATAGAGGTCCTTTAACTGAACCTACCCATGGCCGATCTCCTCCACAAACTCCTCCTCCTCGCCCTCGTCGCCGCCTATCTCCAATTCCAATCGAGACTAGTTCTCCTCCCCGTAACCCTCCGCCGCCGCCACCGTCATCTCCCCCACCCCCAGGGCCGCCTGAAGAGCTAGAACTTGAGATGGAGGTTACATATATTGTACGGGTTAATGACAGGAGAGTAGCGGAAGACTCTGAGGTTATACCCCGCGTCTTCTTCATGCTCATGAACGTGGAAGAGAAGATGGAGAGGCTTATTGAGAGAGGCGTTGATGGGAGGGAGTATAAATGGCTGAGTAGAACTGTACGGTTCAAACCTGACACCAGAGGCGCCTCTTTTAGGGTTCTTCAACTTGAAGATTTTAGCTTTACTGAGGAGGAACGAATGTGAAAGGTTATAGATGCCTACGCGCAGCGGTTCAAGAGTGTTGAACGCATAGATTTCCGGCTTGCTTGAAGTACGCGTCCAGGTGGAGGCCTTGCAACGCGCGTTCTCAAAGAAGATTACTGAGCCGTCATCCGATCCAGCTGCTACTCCTATCCCCCCTAGTTCAGGCTATCGGACTGCACAGCTTCTTAAGGAGGCTCGTTTGGCAGATCGCGCAAGAGAAATAACTACCGCTGTTGAACACAAATCTGCTCTCATGAGGGCATGGGAGTGCCGCGTGGAGGCTTGTTTAAACAATGGATTCTGGTGCTATACTCATCCAGATGGCTCTCACTTCAAGCTTAAGCCAGTGGATTTTGAGTCGTGGGTACAATCTATTGTGAAGGGAGAGTCTTCAGTTATGGTACCCCATCCACTTATCGTAGAGTCTATAAGATTAGGCGGCAACCAGCTCAAGGTTAACCCTCACACCCGGAGGAGAGGCAAGCAGAAGAGGCGCTCATCTAGCAGCTCATCTAATGGGGATGATCACCGCAAGGAGATGAGGAAGATAGCTAAGGAGATTGAGCGCAGCCGGATGTATGGAGAGCTACAACACGTAAGAGATATAGCAGCGCAGAGAGAGGCTGCTCGGGAGACCCGAGAAGCTACACGATTGCAGCAGCAACAAGCACCTATAATTCCTCCACCTCCAGGGTTCTTTATTACGTTAGCCCATACGGAATTGTCCCTCCCCATCTTCCTCCAATGTACGGAGCTCCCCAGCCTCTCAGCCAACCTCTCACTTCTCAGCCTCGTACTCCAGCTGTTGCTTCTTCAATTACAGTACCTTCTTCAAGCCCAGTAATCCAGGGTGTGAAAGAAGACCCCAGGAAAGTTGTAAAGTCCTTCTTCAACTGGCTAGTATCCGAACAGTCAGACGACGAGGATCAGGAGGAGTATACAGAGGCTATGAAGATTGCAACTGAACAGCGGTGGACTGTAGGGGATCTCCGGGAGATGGCGAAGCCTGGAAGTGAGCTCCATAAACTGGCACTTAGTTTTGGCCTAAAGGATGGAATTGTACGGCATCTGCGCGACGATCTCCGGCGCTTCAAGGCAGTGTATCGGGCAGCTAATAGCCTAGTTGGCTTAGGTGTAGGAGGCGGCGAAAATGATGCCTAATTTGGCGGCGGCGACGGCGTTGTTCGGGTGGCGAATATTGCGAGATTCTAGAGGGGAAAGCAATTGAATTCAGTTACAAAAAAAGCTGCTGCATCTCCTGCCTCGCCTGATCTAACTGCTCTTGAGATAAATACAACCCTCCAGCTGCGTACTCAAAGTGTTTCCTTGCAAAGCTATCACAGCCACTCTCTTGCAGAGCAGCCTCTAGGAACTTCCCAAAGTTAGAGAAGCTGCTTCTCCTGTATAAATAGTTCCTTTTTATCCAAGCCTTGAGCACCCCAAAGGTCAACTCAATTGGATTATAATCAGGTGAATATGGCGGCAAATACCTGACTATATATCCAGCATCCTGGAGCAGGCGTTCAACCTCAGGGCTCTGGTGAATTGAGACGTTATCTAACACGATACTCCTGGCTTAACCCCAAAGTAATTGCGGAGAGCTGGAATCAAACAACTCTGGATCCAATCAAGAAACTCTTCCCTGTTAAAATAACCCTCTTTTATAGGTGTACAGGGAAGGTAGCCATTTACAGTGTAGGCTGGAAGAATAGCCCATGTTTTGCCACGCTCGACAGATTGGGTATACCGCGCCTCATGGCCTGCAAATTGTAAGTAATTATACAACAATTGCCCGCAAAACAATATAGATCTCACTCACCTACAGGGGCGTAGGCCTTGTGCCTCCATCCAGTCTTCTCATTGAAGATACTCTCGTCTAAGAGGACAATATCTTCTGCAGCGTAGTTGCGCATACAATTACGATAGGCCTCACGGAGCTCCTCGCTCCTATTAATTGAAAATGGCCGGAGAGTCCTTGGGCTCCATTTGCGTTGTTTTATGAAGCGTGAGATAGATGATCGTGAGACTTGAACGCCGCGCTCCACCAGCAGCCAATGGACTATCTCATCTTGGTACATCCAACCAGAACGTATTAGCTCCTCCATAAGAGCCTCTGCGTCAGCGTCACTTATTTTAGATGGCCGGCCAAGAGGTTTGCCTTCCTCAATAGGTTTCCTAACGCTTCCATGTGAACGGAGATTGTTTGCAACCCTATACACCGAGGCGAGTGAGCAGCTCTCCCTGTCAGCTATTAACTGCAGGGGGGACCCTAAAAGGAGCATCTGGTAAATATTTAAACGCGTACGGGTAGAGAGACCTCGAGTTGAAGGCTTAGGCGTAACAGGCGGCCGAGAAATAGGTGGAAGGGCGGAGACTCAATATGCGCGATTCATAGCGGGGAATTGCACCTGCAACACCAAGGTTACTATTACAATTGCCTAAATAGGCAATTCAAAGAACACCCACGGCGACAGAATAACTATTATAGCGCGTTGTGTGGGTATTCAGTGCAGTTCGGTGCGATTCCTAGGAAGTTGCTGGTTCCATAGTAAGTTGGTTGGGGGAAAAAATTGCAAGCGAATGCGCCAAGAATTTGCTCGATTTTTGCACCTAATAGATGACGCCTCTCCTCAAGCATGTCTGCTTTTTCCTGCTTCGCTGCCTTCCTGCGCTCTGCTTCTAGGCTTTTCTGCTGTTGCAATGACCGTTCATCGGCGTCCTTTTAGGCCTGTCGAGCGCGGGCATCCTTAACCTTAGATGGGGACCAGAAGACAGCTCCGCTATAGTACTCCTGCGGTGCCTCGAGCAGCAGAGGCTTTCCACGTTGTCGGCGCTTCTTTTCATTTAATAAGGCTTCTTTGAGTTGCTTGTTTTCGTGCTGTAACAGCGTCGTCTGAACGGCCATTGTGTGGATTGTCTGACTAAGCTGTCGGGTCCTCGAATTGGTGATGTCTTCAACAGCCTTGCGCAATAAGCGTTCAATTTTCCTCCAATCTGATGCACTAAGTACTGACGTGGAGCTTTCGCTTGAGGACGGTCTCTCAGTCTCCTTTGTTTTGAATTTTTTGAGTACTGCTCTGAGTTTACTGGCGAGATGCCAGTGACTTCAAAAGCCTTGAGGATTGTTGAATCCTTGAACGTTGCATTCCAGGCCTTCCAGAAGAAGCGGAAGAAGTCTCTTTTAGTAACAGCAGAGATGCCCTGGCACTTATACATGAAGTCGGCGAGCTCAGCAGAGTAGGCGGACGATAGAGGCTTGAACATGCAGACATCGAGTGGTTGCAGGGTGTGAGTTGAATGAGGTGGGTAGATGGCTAGGAGAATCCTATTGTCGTCACAAAACTTGATAAATTCTATTGTAATATGCGATCCATGTCCGTCAAGGATAAGTAGGCGATAGGACCGCCTTGCCTTTGTTTTCGTCTCGCGATCGAAGACCTGCTGGAGCCATGCCATTCCTAGCTGATTGTTCGTCCATCTACTTGATGTTGAGGAGAAGAAGACTCGATGTTCTGTTGGATCAAAATCTTGTAGCCATGAGTCTTGGATCTTGCCGCTAGCGGCCTGATAGATTAGAGCTGGCGTAAGATGACTGCCGTCGGCGCATATACATGCAATTGTCGTAATCCATTCACGATTGCCGTCCTGGAGCATCTGCTTCATTCCTCCTTGGTCATACAGACGTCGGGAGAAGATACGCTTCATCTTTGACAACACCCCAATTAGGAAGCCTTTCTCATCCATATTGTATGTATTTCGAGGCTCAATTGCATATTAGGCAATCTTGTCCTCTAAAAGCTTAAAATATAAGCTGTATTTAAAGGCAGAATTAGCGCGCTTGCGTGGGGCATCCAGACCAGATGTCCATCGTGAAACTAGGTCAATCTGATGCCGGTCGATAAAGCGGTCAACCCAGTTTTTACCAGGCTCTTTTCCTGCTATTTCTGTTGCGAAATTTCGTATCATCTGCCTTGTAGGAGGCAGGCCTCTTGCACAAAGGCCATCTATATATCCTACAAGCGTAGATTCCTGGGTATCATTAAGGAGGCGACTGTTTTCGACTTTTTCCGTACGGGAGCCCTGCACGCTGCGGTGATGGCGCGACAGCGTATTTCGATTAACACCGTACTTTCTGGCAACTTGCGCGTAATTAGGCTTTTCTCCAGGCTTCAGCGACTTCAACGACTCCAGTGCGGCATCCATAGCGTATATATTGCATTGGTGGTGGTCGTGTAAAAATCTCGAACATTTGGTGTTGAGCGATCGCCATGTGGGGGCGATCGCCAGGCGGTGAGTCACGGTAGAGAGCCTCTGGTGTTTGATGTTGAAGGCTGCTGTAGCGCGTCGCAGGCTTTAAAATTGGCCAGATTTGTAGGCCTGAAGTGCAAGATTAATTCTGCCTTATTGTTCGATTAATATCGCGTTAGGTTGTTGAGACATTTCGTGTTCATTGTAATGTTAGCTGCGCCAAGGAAAAGTGGCTGTCTCGGTGGGGTGGCCGTCTCGCTGGTGGTTTACGTTAGTGGCTTTGCTGTACGTGTTGGTAGCGTTGCTAAGCTGCTATGAAGCACAACAAGCCCCTCATACCGTGTTGGTGGCGGAGGCTGAGCTCCTATTAATCACACCACAGCCCCTCGGATTAACGGATAACAGGAATCTGCAAACGGTGAATTTAGGGGAGTTCGGGGAGCTCCGAAACCGTCGATCTCCGGAGAGGCTATTGAGCCTCTCGTTCGATCGACTGTACACAAGCCCTGTAGCGCCCGTTGAGTAGTAGCGTGGGTGACCAGCTGCGAATAGCGTGGTGTTGTATGTTTTTGTCCTTTTTTGTGCTGGTGTTGTGGGTCTTCATCCACGCTAGTGGTCATTAGACTACGTTAGTACCCGGGCGGTGAGAGATAAATCCATGCAACAGGACAAAGAGCAATCGTAAACCGCTTTTCTCCTTGACATACGGAATCAAAGACAGTTGTTCAAGTAAAGGGAATACGCGTGAGGTGTTACGTATGTTGTTCAATTTAATCGTGGCTAATTGCCCTCGACCCTCAACACCTCACCACGATCGTCCGAATAACGCGATGTTCCGAATAAGGATATTGTGGCATGGATCTAATTATTGTATTGGTTTACAGCATCTCAAATCTACAGTTTATCCTTGCCTTCGTTCATCTCCCCCATCATCACCCATCCTCCCTCTATGCCACCCTTTCCTCCCAACGGCTTTCCATCGCCTAGACCAAACCCGCCTCGCCAGGCATGATTGTTCCATTATTCACGGCCGCGGCGTGACCCCTGGCGATATAGCCATAGACAGGCATATACCTGTCCAACCAGGGCAGGACCTCGGCAGCACCAGGAGTGTTCCTCCAATCGCGCATCAGATCGCACACAATGGAGAACAAGCTTACAAGTTGCACACCAGCTGCCTGCATACGGGAGTTGGCAATGTCGCGGACGAGGGGAGTGTAGGTGCCGGAAGCCTCGATGTTGGCGAACACGGAGTAGCCTTCAGCGCGGAGGGAAAGGGCAAGGAAGGTCGTGCAGACGTCGGTCGTGATACCGGCGACGATGACTTGCTTCTTGCCGGTGGCCTTGACAGCTGCGCGGAATTCGGCGTTATCCCAAGCACTAGAGAATTGTTAGCGACTTGAGAGGATTTCAGAGCTTCGGGTTGCGTACTCGACTTCACCGTTGCGCTTGATCAGGGGAGCATTGGGATACATGTCCAGGATCTCCTTGGGGAGCGGGCCATTGGGGCCAGTCTCCGCCGACGTAGACAGGATGGTGGGGAGGCCGAAGAGCTTACCCACAGCTGCGTGGGCGAGGATATTCTCGCGGAACAGCGTGGGATCCCAGTCGCGAGCCGTGTGGTAGAGACCGACTTGAAGATCAAGAACGATGAGCACCTGCATGAGTTAGCCATGATCATGATGGCAGATGGAATAGACAGATTCGACTCACGGAATTGTTCTTGTCAATTCGCTCCCACGGAACAGCTACAAACATGTCAGAAGAGTTATGAAGGGAGGGCACCAAAACATACCGTCTCCACGGACGGCATTGATGAGGCCAGCGGCCACCAAAGCGATGCTTGAGAGGAACTTCATCTTGAAAGAATTCTTGCCTGAATCTGCAGAGGTGTTGCTGTTCCGAGAAGCTGGAAGCTGGAGGCTGGATGGGATGCTGTCCCAAGGGCCGGGAATCACCTCTCTTTATACATTTCCATCTGATCCCATGCGTTCCATGTAGCCAATCTCTTCCGCACTCTGCATGAAAACTTCCAATACCATCCTTGCTAAGTCCAAAGTCCGCCCAGCCGTTGCTCATCCGTAGTATCCAGGCTCCTGGCCATCACCGGATCAACGTGCATGCATCTGGGCCGTTGCATCGCGGAGAACGATATGCCCCTAGACGAGGCTGGCATAGTGTTGTGGATGTCCATATGCCTGAGCAAGGGCGATGTCCGAGCAGCGATCCACATCAACCAGATAGTGGCCAAGCTACCGGCCTGCGTCTTTGGGTTTACCCGAAACGAGTAGAGTGGGAGGGCGATCGAACGCGGACTTACGCGACCGCTGTGGTAGCGTACACGTTGAGTACCCCGTGGTTGAGGCGAAGTCATACCGCGCTTCCCCCAATCTGGTCTTTGATAAAACTATGCGGAAGGTTGCAGACGCATACTATCGCACCCCAGCCAATAGGGTGTCCGAGACCCAGTCGCGTAGCGGCTCGCTTGCCTTCGTATAAATTGTGGTCTACGATCTAAGGTGGAGCCCACTCTGCATTGTCAGCAGGACCCTGTCTTACTCATCAGTCCGGCGGCTCTGCACTCCGTATACCGCCAAGGGAGTGCAATGGTGTAGTCAAGAAGAGTTGGGAAACAAGGCCATAAGCGTCGCGCTGCAGAATGCAAAAAGCTATGCATTCTCTATAAATGCCTCAATTTTTATTGTAGAAACTACTTTTCCTAGTGCAATAGAGATATTATAAGCCCTTGACACCGGTATTTTATAGAGAGTATTATCGCAGAGGCGACGTTCTTACATAATATGTATCCCTTTTTTAGATCTTTTTCAGAAGCTGCGAGAGCATGTAAGGAAATTCTTTGCCTACCTAACATTACAAATTCCTAACTTCTAAGACGGATTGTACCAATCGTACAAATCCGGCTCTGTCTTATCTGGCAGCTTATTATTTACTATGTCCCACATTTCATTCTTTGCGTAAAGTTGAATCTGGAACGGCCATTGTTGCCGCCGAGAAAGAACGTCGTCTGGTTTCCATGTTAGGTGCACAGTAAAATGGGGCACATCTACAGTCCCAAACAGATCAAAAAGTTTGTTGTGTCGCCGCTCAAGCTCCTCAATTCCCTGATGTTCTTTCCATGGGCGTCGCTCTAACTCAGGTGGTTGGACATTAGGATGCCCGAGCCAGACGTGTAGCTCTTGCAAGCCTCGCATTCTTTCGAGGCCATGGAGCGCATTCTCCCACTCGTCCAGCGAACCATTGGGATGACTTCCGCCACGAGAGAAGAAAGGACCGCTGCCAGGCCAGTTGATTTGCCCCAATGCGATGACGAGGCGCTGGACGCTCGAGAGACCTTCTGGAGATGCGCATAATTGGAAATTGTAGACGTCGAGCGGCATCTCAAACACAAACGTGGTTGAGTAGGGAATTGGCAGACTTTCAATGTACCTAAATCGAGCATTAACATCAGCGTACGAGACTTTTAGCGTGCGCTTCAAAGCGGACATACAGCCGGCGACAGCACAGCAACAGATTCAGCGGCTTCTCTGTTTTATCCACCCCAGCCGTTGCCAACCGGTAAGGAAAGCAGTTAGCGTCGCTCTCTTCCCCAGATACCGATTGGCCTTTATTAGGACATCGCCAGCGCTCTATTCTCGTCTGCGACGGTTGGAGGACGTGTTCCCAAATGAGTAACCGACAGTCTAAGGGTAATACTCGGAACAACAGACTTTGCAGTTGAGGCAGCGGATCCTCGTAAGGCAACGCGCGGCGGTTTGACCTGTCCACAGCTTGGCGTGGCTGCTCTTTAGCGGCACCAGCCTTGACTTTCTCGAGGTGGTCCAGGTTGCGTTGATACATGTTCAGGTGTGATAGGGATATAGATCCTCGTTTGGGATGGAGAGGAGATGAGCAGCGGAGATGTCTGAGCTCGGTGTTAAATACCATGGGGGCCACCTGTCACCTGCGTCACCTAGGCCTCCTCGCGGTTTATTCGCCCGAAACTATCACTAGGCGCCCCATCTTTACTCTGTCACATCTGTTAGATGCAGAAATGCAGATACTCTTGGCACATCTCTCTCCGGCGCGCACACTCCCAACGTCGAGCATTTGCAACGTTTCATAAGCTTGGCAGGCAGTGCAGTAGATTCCGGCCTTTGGGGAGCCCCGAGCCCATCACAATGGTTTGCATGCATGTGTGATAGATTAAATCAGGGCCACCAAAATGCAGGCCAGGTAGCGTGGCAGCGTTATGGTACATGCGTGGGATGCGAGTTGAGCAAGATCAAAGCAAGGAGCGGAATGACTGTCGGAATAGATTGCTGTTCCGCACCTAGACGTACAGTAGTTTCGCTGACGAAGCACAGGCTCTATTAGTCACCCATTCACTTGACAGGGGTAGTGATTAGTGCTTCACGTGACCTGGGCGACGTATCGACATAATTCTTCCTACGTGCTTTGTCAAGCAAGAGACGGGCCGGACTAGTGCGAGAAAGGGATATCCCTGGCCTTACACCCATGTATGAAGAGTCGAATCCCTCAAAGGAAGATATCTAACTTTATCCCGGTACGTACCCCGACTCTCAAGCACCCAACCCATGAGCCTTCAACCACCCCTGAATCACCTCATAGCCGCCCATAGCGTTATAATGCACATTCAACCCATGCCCCGCATTCGGCTGAATATATGCCTCAAACGACCTGGCCTGCGGAAATGCCGCGGCCGCCTCAGCCGGAATGCTCACCGCTTCAGTACCAGTGGCATAGCAATCTCCACCACAGAAGGGGTAGTCCTGTTCGCCCGTCACCACCAACACGGGACCGCTGAACGACGAGGATGGCGGGGTACTGCCGATGGTGAGCAGCTCGCCGACGGCCAAAGGTTGCTTTGTTGCTTCTGAGAGGAGGCCGAGTTCCGGGTCGAAGAAGCCGGGGAGGAGGAAGACGAATTGGCTGCTTGTGAAGTCGGCATTAGTGATGTAGCCGGATGGGTAATCCAGGGCTTCGACAGTGTTGTTGTAGCCCGCGATCAGGTCACCGAGTTCTGTCGTCGCGATCTCGTCCCAGATTTCCTTCGTGGAAAGGCTGACGTCGACCTCGTGGAGGAGCCTTTGTATGCCGCTGATGAGCGAGTCGCTTGACGCATACTGTCTCAGTGCCTTGCGGACCTTGTGATTCGACGAGTTGCCGAATCGAAGAGGCTGGTTGAGGCGGGCGCTATGCAAGTTCCACGCCGCGATGGCGGTGTAGAACCAGTCACCGCGGCCGGACCATCCAGTGAGTACAATACCGTCGGTGTTGTTCGGATACAGTGCTGAAAACCAGTAGGACTGGATGGAACCGAAGGAGTGGCCGACATGGACGACTTTCTCGAATCGATGATTGATCCCGTCGATTTCTCCGTGTCGAAGCTTCAGAGTAATGGCGTTTAGTGCTTCGATCTCTGCTTGGGCTTGGATTTCATTCAATGGGTTGCCATGGGATGATTTCCCGATGCCGAGACGGTCAATGGCTAGTGTGGCGTATCCATGACCAACCGCATTCTGGACATAGCTGTAGTTGTAGTTGTTGAATGGCAGGTCCCAGTACCTGAAATCGGCGTTAATGATGCTGAGCCATTGTAGAACACATGTACGTACGTTTTATCAGCGCCAATACCGTGGGTCAACAGCTGTACAACCGAAGTGTTGACACCGCTATCGGGATGGCAGAACTGGGCGGAAATCGTGTACTGCCCACTCAAGGTCTGGTAGTCTTCCAGCAAGACATTGCTATAGTTTCTGCCAAACCTAGTGTATTCTTGGACGAAGGTGGTAATGTCAAGGTTTGAGTCCAGAGGGATCTTCTTGAAGCGTCCTTGACGGGAGGATATCTCAACAGGAATCGCGAGATTCGCACAGGTTCTCGCGGCTGCAATGGCTGCGAATAGGAGCACCGATGTGAAGAGCATGTTTGCCTTGTCTAAGAGGTGTTCGGAATGAGGAGTTGCAAACCATCGCAAACAATGCTCTACTTAAAAGAACCGAAAACACTGGAGGACGGGGAGCGTTCGAACCCTGCTTCGGAGGAAACTGCCTTGCATGCAACCCAAGAATTTCGCGCTAGGTTGGTGATAAGGGCTGCAGGTTACACGGAAAACTGTTGACTCTCAGATTTTCACCACCACCACGGCTTTGCTTACGTGGAGATGAGTTTCGAGCCATAGACCAGGGACGTGGGCGCCGTGAGAAACGTCCTACAGTGCCACCTCACCGGATCCAGGGTGACCATGCCCATGCCCATGATCGTGGAACATACTGACTGCAAATTGACCTAGATTCGTCAGCAAATATTCCCTGGTGCATATGATCGCTTATGTCCCTGGAAATATTGCGCACAACGGACCTGGTCTACGGGTGGGGAGAATTTCTGCATATGCACCCACGAACGCGGGTCCTTTACCTAGGGCAACCGACTTAAAGCCAGGGGTGTTCAAAGAGACTGCGCACACGGTGGACCGGAAAAGGTGATTCGTGCTGAGAATGACGAACGGCTCAATTTTGGGACACTGAAGTCAAGATCTGTTGTAAATCATCGTGCTCGATGTTAGACACCTCAATCGCTGTACGGAATGCCGGAAACCTTGATCAGGCGGACCCCACGAAGGGACTATCATAGGTTCCATCTGGTGGTTGGAGAAATTATGTATTAGATCTTCGCAGCGCGGGGAGCCACTTGACTGTGCCCTGGGCTCCGCATTACCCGTGAACCACCAAGGAGGCAAGCGAAGCCTCTATTTCTTCAGCAAAAAATCACTCTGGACCAAAAGCCCCTTCGTCGCACTCGCAACCCCATACAACCCGCCCAGAGGATAAATATCCCAAAAGCGTCTCCTCGCCCACTCACCCCAGGATTCCCTGTGCCGGATCTCCTCACCGCCTGCAACCCCCCTCAAGTCCACCTTGACTTTGTCATAGACCGACGGTAGAGACTCCGCATGCCACTTCCGCCGCAGAGCCATATACTTCTCCTCGTCGTAGATGCGCCAAAACTCCTCTTCGGTGTAATACGCGTGCGCGTAGAGGCACTTCAAGCCGCCGAGTTCCTCGACTTTGGCTTCGAAATCGCGGTTGAGCCGGATGAACTGGTGGGGATCGCGAGGGCCCATGCCCCAGATCCCGACGTCTAGCAACATTCCTTGCCCTATTTTCTTGCCCATGGAGAAATTCTTTGCGTCCGGAGGGCAGGGTTTCACGGGGCACAGCCAGAGTGGCCACAGCCCTGTGCGTTCGGCCGTCCACCGTATGAAATCTTCTGCGCTGCGATAAGGGACTGCGAGGTCTTGGATGATGGTTTGGGAGGATAGGCCGGAACGGTGGAGGGCATGGATCATGGTACGTGTGTACATGAAAGGGTCGAGGAGGTAGCGCGTTAGGCGGTTGAATGGGGTCATGAAATAGTTGAAGGCTCTTAGGCCGGACCAGAAGACGCCGCGGTCATAACGGAAGAGGTAGGACTTCAGTGGAATTGTTTCCTTGTAGGGAGTACTGTCATGTTGTGTCTTTTTGAGAATGGCTTCCGCGTGCAGGTAGAACCACGGGTCGGGCGGTTTGTCAAAAGTTTGCGGTTTCTTTCTCGGCAGAGGGGTATCTGTTAGCTTGCCCATCATGATGACTCCACTGTCCATGGAGAACAGTATGCCATCCATGTAGTCGACGGATGGGTCCTTCTCTGCCTTCTCTAGCACTCTCAAGCTCTCCTGGACACTCGAAACCGGGACGTATGTCAGTTCCACATAGCTCTTCGCATCAATTAATTGCATCTCCAAAAGAGTGATGATACCCAGACTTCCGCAGCTTCCAGCACATCCAAGCAGCAACTCGCGAGTCTCGGGATCGTCCTCAGAAGCCCACACTATGTCCCCGTTGCCAAGCACAATCTCGGCCGCTTTGATGGTCCGATCAAAAAGGCCGTAGCGGAAGGAACTGCTCTCTCCCGAGGTGCCCGAAAAGCCACCCCCTACAGTGATGTTTGGCAGCTCCATGACGATCTGGGGAAGAAGGCCGTTGGCAGTGGTTGCAGCGACTAGAGCGTCCATTGGTACATTTGGTTGGACGAGGACTCTTTTGCGGGCCTTGTCAAAATGGACAACACGGTTCAGGGCACTGACATCAACGATTTGATTTTTGTGTCGAGCTGAAGCCCGGGTGGAGAGCGTAGAGCCATGGTAGATACGGAACGGAGTCTTGGACTGATAGAAGTGACGTACTTTATCCGCGATGCCTGCAACGGCGGACTGGTGTTGTTCGTCCACGACGGACATTGTAGTTAAGTGTATATGATTGCTAAGATATATGGTGATGTAATGATGCAACAATGAAAGATGGGACGAAAGGACCGTGAAGGGAGGGAGTCCCACTTGGACCTGTCGTCAGCAGCCAAGACATGTTGGGCCATATGCGGTATAGCGCTTCTTTGCGTCTGGGAATATAGAGATTGCCGAGGGGTCGCTCTGAAGATTCCAAAATGAGGAATGGCAGTCTTTTGAAGAGGGTCTTGAGCGGGTTGTAGGGGAGCGAGCCGTTCAAAGCCTCAAGTCTTGGGTTGTACAGATAGTAAGCGAGGAGGGAGTGTGCACGGTGAGCTACGAAGGGGGCTGTCCTCCGTCCGTATGCAAACGACCTAGATTCCCGCGGGTAGGATGCCGTTGATTTCTTGTTACGCGTTAAGCCTCATAATCTTTCGGTACCGGGCTCTTCTATTTGGTGGGTATTGAGGTGCGTTGCGAAATGTATATGGTCCTATTGCTAGGGGGTGAATGGCAGGTCCATGCTGGTCAAAGGAGACATTTGGATACTGCTTGTCCAGATATACATATCTTGCCAACATCAAGCTCAGAGGTAACAAGTTCTGGGGAAAATCTCAAGGCATGTGAATATGAAGATATGAAGGCTCAAAATGATGATGGGGGTGGGAGAAATATTATTAATGCCAACCCCACCATGGCGCAACTGTCACCGTGCATCTTGTACTACCTAAATAGGACTAGCGCTCTCCGCGTCGCCAGGTGCGACCTGGACCCCTGCCCAGGTACCCTGACACGTTCAAAATTGACAACGTCCAACAAATCAGACCAGGGATTGAATGAGTGGCAATAGATGTCAAGTCGTTCCCATCGACTTCTGGAGGAGCGGAATCAGAGCAAAAGCCACGTCTGTAATACAAACGCGTCAAACTTCGCCTCTCAACCTTTCAACCTTGGAAAAACGCGTCGACGTCACGATGAAACCGTGAAACACGGAAACGCAACTTTTTGCCCACGTTCTGCCCAGGTGCCCACGCTCTGCCCAGCCGCGCACGTGCCCTGACCCAGCACTGACGTAGCATAGCGGCTGCAGTAAACCAAACTTCCCAGCCCTGGCGCTGGGCGGTTCTGCCTGGCCCAACCTCCTCCATTTTCCAACTCGCCTTTTTTCTCTCTCCTCCTCGCCCTCCTCCCGCACGCACCACAACCCCTCCATTTTGGCTTTGGCATTGTCGTTTGCATTCTTGGATTCTGCGGTTTTGCATTGGGTCCATTTCACCCCTCTGGTCCCCACACACCCTTTTGCATTGCTGCCCCTCAGGGGTCCGCAACACATCAACAGTGCCTTGCTAGGCCAGTGCACTGCCCGCAGTCACAACCATCATGGCCCGCCTCAGCGGCATGGCATCCCACTCACAGGGTTCCGGCGAACCTTCTCGTCGCAAGAAGAGCCGCAAGAGCAAAGCAACCTCTCTCGGCCCCCTTAGCAGCCCAATGAAGCGCCGCGCCTCGCCCTCTCCTGATACGACCTCCACCAAGCGCGTAAAGCAAGTCCAGGTCGATGCCGAAGAGTCCATATCCCTCTCCCAACCCGTCGACACCATCAGACTCGTCTCCTCAAGCGTCGAACGTAACCACCGCCGATTCTCCGAACCTCCCACAACACACGATGAGCTACACGATGACCTGCACGACGAGCTGCATGACGACCAACCCGAGCCTGCCCCCGCCAGCCGGGCCTTCAAGGCGGCCCGCCGTTCTCGAATGTCAATGCCGGCAAATGTTCGCATATCCTCGCTGGACGGCGTCGGACAAGGTAACGAGGTCCAATTTGCTCCCATACACCAGGTTTTGGATCGTCATTCTCGCCTCCGCCTCCGCCGGAATCATCTTAGCGAGGAAATGAACGACATTGAGGATCGCAAGAAAAGGGATGCCAAGCTCCGCAAGGCTTACCTGGAACTGACACGCCAGTTGCAAGAGAGGGAAGCCCGCATCAGCGAGCTGGAGTCTCAGCTGGAAGAGAGCCGATTGGGACACATTGATCTTTCAAAGGCCCAGACGGAGGATATTCGTCGCCAGCTCGAGGCT
Source organism: Westerdykella aurantiaca (assembly GCA_030412805.1). Lineage (NCBI taxonomy): Eukaryota > Fungi > Ascomycota > Dothideomycetes > Pleosporales > Sporormiaceae > Westerdykella > Westerdykella aurantiaca. The sequence continues at coordinate 6,499,922 of JASJFJ010000001.1, forward strand.
GCTCAACAGGAGATCGAGGATCTGCGCAATTCGACCATGTACGCCCCGGAATCTGCCGGTCTCACCCAGGCCGATAGCTATGGCTCGGATGATGACGACGAGGATATGAACCAAGGACTCATGCTGGTGGACCCTGACGAACTCTCGATTCCGGAAGAGAAAATGCAGGCATCACCAATCCCCAACGGCGTCTTCGCCTCTCGAGCCGTGGAGTCAAGTCAGATCACCATCGACTCGCTATCCTCCTTGCCCGAAACTACGCGCGACTCCCTGGCCGATTCATCTCAAACCAGCGTTTCCGTCGGTATCCCCGACAAGATCTCTGACAAGGCAGTCCAACGCTATGAGTCGGAGATCGAGTTTTACGTCCGCCGTGCAGCTGATGCGGAGGGTGGCGTCCGGTGTATGACTATTGAAATGCAGAACTTGTACTTCATCAAGCCTGGATCTACTGCCTCGGAAATTCTCACTGCCCTTCGGCACACCCTAGAAGACCTGCGCGAGGAGTACGAAAAGATCTTTCCACGCTCCACGGCTGGACGCACCGGTGAAGAATTCCTCAGAAAGCTCGTTGAGGACCTCAAGGGCATGAACTCCGAGCTGCTCGACAAGACATTGCTTAGCGAGAAGCTCAACCAGAAGAATGCGATCCTTCAGGTTCAGTACGAAACCCTCCTCGGCGTCCTGGCGAAGGAGAGCGATCATAACGCGGAACTCAAAGGCGACCTCGAACAACTTCAAGAAGCCAACGCGGACCAAGAGCGTCAAATCCAGGAACAGGAAGACGAGATCACGCAACATGTGGAAGAAGAGGCGCGGCAGCGTGAACAGTTGGAGGAACAGGAGGCCACGATCCACGGTCTCACGGATGAACTCGAGGATAAGGAGACCACCATCCAGCGCCTCAATTCCGCCATGGAGAAGTATCGCGAGGAGGCGGAGAACCTCACGGCAACCATAGAGTCCTTGGAGGTGGCACATATTGAACGAATCGCCAGCCTGGAAACAGAGCATGGTGAAGTAGTCGCGGAACTCGAGGCTCGCTACAATGAAGAAGTTGCCGCTCGCACTGAAGCTGAAGAGGCAATCGTGGAGAAAGATCAAGAGATCGACGCCCAAGAGGAGCGCATCGACGCCTTGACTAACCAGTGTTCGTACGTCTCGCAACAAGCAGAGCTCCTCAGGCAACAGCTTGACCAGGAACTCGCCGCACGTGCTGATGCAGAGCAACAACGTGACGAAAATGCGCAGACAGCTTACGAGCGTGCCAACACCATCGAGAACCTCCAGGAAAATCTTGCGGAACTTGAACAGGAACTCGCCGATCTCCGTACGAATCTGAGTGCGGAGCGCGCTCAGCGCGAGCAGACTGAGAGCGATCTCGCAGAAGCTAACAATGAGATCGAAGCCAATGAATCTCAGCTTCACAATCTGGGTGTGCAGGCTAATGAACTGCGCTCCAAGTTGTTCCAGGTTCAGCAGGAACGAGAAGCCTCAATAGCTGAGCTGAAAGAGCAGTCGGAAGCTCGAGAGAATGAGCTGAACGATTCCCTGGAGGCCGAGACCGAGCGCCGGCAACTGGCTGAACAAGAGGTGGCCGATCTTACCAGTCAAATCTCCGATATTGAAACGCAAGTTGCGCGCCTAGAGCAGGAGCGTCAAGAGCTGGAGATCGATAGATCCAACCTGGAGGCTGATCGCGACCAGCAAGTCGACATGCTTAGCGCCCAGCTAGACGAACTCGCGCAACGATACACCGCGCTGGAGGCGAGGTCCAAGGTCGAGATCGATGCGCTCCAAGCGACTGTCACCGATCTCACCAACGAGCGTAACGCCCTCAACGCCTTGGTCCGCCGCCAAGAGGAGAGTGCCCAAGAGACTGCAAAGATCCATAAGGAGCAAATCACAGAGCGTGAGGACGTGATCGGGGGACTCGAACGCGATCTGATCGCTGAGCAGGAGAAGGTCACCAACTTGGAGAAGAAGAACCAGTCCTTGGAGGAGCGTGTCACCAGCGAGGCCATGGAGCTATTGAATATGGAGAACGCACATCGCGAGAAGGTCGAAGAACTCAACCGAACGATCACCGAGCAGAAAACCGCCATCGAAGAGCTGGTCACGAAGATGGAACAGCGCGCACAGGAGCACGCGGATCTTGTGGCTCAGAAAGAGCGCCAGATCGAAGAGCTTCAGCTTGTTGGCGCACAACATGCGGAAGTGATCGCCTTGCTCCAGTCCAATGTCGAAGAGCTTAAGGATCGTTTCCGCCTTCAGACCGAAGATTCGGAGAACACAATCAACGCGCTGCTCGATACCAACCGCAGGGCCATGGCTCAGCAGGAAGAGTTCGCTGCTGAGACCAAGAAGCGAACATATGAGGCCCTTCAGGCTGTCGCTGAGATGAAGGTCAAAGGCCTGGAGGTCCGCACGACGGGTATCGATTTGAAGAAGGTGGCCAGTGGCAAGATCATGAAAGCGAATGACAAGATCAAGATTAGTAAGAAGAAGCGAGGGGGTCTCTTTGGACGCGGGGAGTTTAGGCCGCGTGACTCCGGCTTCGTGGACGACTTTGTTGATCCGGGAGAAGATATGGACGAGCTTGAGGTTGACGACGAGGGCCTGGTGGCCTAGGCTGGATATCCACAATTGGGTAATTTGCATCGGCGGAGAGAGCGTTGATTACATTTGGTACGCGGAGACGACCCCGATTTGCCTGCATACAACCTTTCCTTGCGAGTGTACATGTGCATATGAGCGACATTTTTACGGCGTTTGGGCGGGATCGACAAAAGGCATATTTGCATCCATGCTTCTGTTGGCATCGAGTAAATGGCATTTCTAGGAGGATTCAGACGCTTGTCCAGAGCGGTATCTTTAGGGGCTTTTGAGAGGAGACGGCATCATTTCTCGATGCGCACCTACGACGCCTCGTGTTCGCCGAGGGATTTGTCTGGGAGGATAGGGTAAACGGTATATGGATTCCACATTCAATACTTCTCCGTATCATTTCTTAATCACAATATATTTCAACGTCAAAACGCCGTGTCATTTCAGTCGTCTAAATAAGAATGCATCCCCCGTATTGAACCTGCACATGCGCACTCGTCCCTCTACTAAGCAAACCTGTCCTTCCCCTCCTCCGCCTTCCCCCCCCTCCCCTTCAACCTCAATGCCCCCAGCAACCCATCACACCCCCTTCTCCTCCCCTTCACCACCTCCTCCCCCTCGCCCTCCTCCTCGTCCGCCGCCGCCGCCGCCACCACAACCCTCGCTACCTTCCACACCGCCCACGTCTGGATCAGCACAAGCACCAAGATCAGGAAGAGCGTCACCAGGATGCCGAAGAGCGTGAAGAGCATCAGGATGGTCTGCTGGTTGGTGCCGTCGCCGTCGGAGCGGTACGAGCGCTCGAAGCCGCGGTTGCGGTCGAAATGGTCGTCTTCGTTGTCACTGCGGGGGAGGAGGTGGTGGGTGAGGCGGGCGAGGTGGGTGAGATGGGTGAGGTGCGTGAGGTGCGTGAGGGACATGGTTGTTGTGGTGCGTGTGTGGTGTTGAGCGTTGGGGATGGTGAGTGGGCGGGATGGAGTCCCGGCGTGGAGATTCCAGATGGAGGCGATGGGAGGGAATGTGTTGTCCAAGCAGTGGAATGTGAGCTTGAGCACCCTTTGCGTTTCGGGATCGGCGATGTTTCCTTGGGTTCAATGGATTCGTAGGGTAGTGCGTCAAGTGATCCTCGCCCCTTGCATGTAGCAATACCGGTATGTATGTAGATGAGCGCCAGGCACGGAGGTGGAGCGGAGCGAAGATCGAAAAAGCTTGAATCGGCCGCATAGGAGGTCGGGATATTTTAAAAGGGAGAAATAGAAGAAGGACGATTTCACTAGCGTGGAAGATGTTGAAACGGCGGATGCTCGCGCCAAGACGTTGCAGGTGTGTTTCGGATGGTACGTGAGGCCATCGTGTGTGCGAGTGGTTGGTTGCCAAGATTCGATGCTCTTACGGATTTCAAAGGTAGGAATGCGGGTGGAGGAGAAAATAACTGGTAGATAATGTAAGGGTGGAGAGAGGATGTTGGGATAGCACAAGCTGGACCCTCACCCTCCCAGGCCCGTACCACCGTGAACCAACCAACATCTTTCCTTCGGGCTAAAGGAAGTCCCACTTCAACCCATGGGATGGAGAGAAAACTAACCCAGATGCACCATCTTGTACCAAATGGACGATTCGTTTCTCCGATCAATATACACAAGAAAAGAAGACTAATCTCATCCTCTTTCCCAACACTAACACGTCTTCTTACTCAGTCCATCCCACCCAAACAACCTCGCAGCAATATCCTGCACATAAGTACTCTTATAGCTCGGATCATTCGTCAGCGACAGGTCCTCACTATTCACATACCCCATATTGTACAACCGCGCCGCCAGGAACGGGTTCCCCGCCCACTTCGCCTCGATCCACCCCATGTCGGCGCGGTCCAGGTTGAAGTAGTTGAGGTAGCCCGGCCACGCGGGGTGAGCCGCTGTCGCGGCGACGCCTTCCATGCCGTCTTGGATCATGCCGGCGATGCTGTCCGTGTCGGTGAATCTGCGCCCGTAGCGGATCTGCATGAGGCCGCAGTCCACCTTCAGCGCGCCGGTGCAGTCGGCGTTGACGTTGCCGGTGGACTAGGGCATCGTAAGTATACTGTAGTTCATCTGGGAGCTGGTCGGGAGATTTACCTCTTGCATCACTATCGCTAGGATGATCCTCGCATCGACGAGGTTCTTCTTCGACTGCGCGAGAATGGCGTTCTTGATGGGCAGGTTATACTGCGGTCCGCCGTTAATCTTCGTCATCTCCGGTTCGTTGATCTTCCATAGGTCTTCAAAGGAGAGCGTCCATGTGTTGTATGCGGGGAAGTCGCTCAGCATGGGGCCAAAACACTTGTATGGAGCGGGTGTTTGGGGCGCGGGATTTTGGTTCTGGGTTGCGGCTTCTTGGAGGCCGGGTCCGTTTGGGAATATTTCCGTCGAGTCCGAGTACCACATCTCTTTGAACGGTGCTGCGAGCACGTTGTTCGTGCTGTAGCTTCTTGGTTTTAGACCTGGCAAAGCATGTGCCAGAGCACTGAGGAAAAGGACGGAGTAGAGAGAGCGCATTTCGAAGTCAGAAAGATCCAAGGGGAGTAGAGAGTGATACGGAGATGGACAGTTCGTCAAAGGGCAGAGTCACCCAACTATAAGGGTTCATCCCCGGCCTTGGGTGTAGGTATATGTCATATTTATAGCCATACGCCCCTCAGCCTGCACGACTTTGAGGCTCCTACGGTTAGTTGGCCACCATAACGGATTTCGGGGAGGATGTTTCATGTTTGCTGTGCCTGACGCCCACGAGGTTGAGAAAGCTTATCGTGGTGGGGTATTGGACCTCGTTCAGCCCTACCGCAGTCTTGTCTTTGCACTTCATTCCACTTAGGGAGATCAAGGTACGATTTGGGTCCATGTATGGTTAGTGACGGTCCTTTCAAAAGTCCTGGGTTATAGTCGATCATACTACCTACAAAGTCGCCGAATCTAGGCCTTGGTAGAGAACTAGAAATGAACAGGTACGCATATTCCTTTCAGCCAGGAACTCGCCGCAGTAGCAAGGCGCTTCTTCGGACTGGTGGACGAATAAGCTTGTCCGTCGGAAACTCTCATTGCGAAGGCTGAGTGAGATGGGCGTTGTTGGATGCCATCATGCCAGGTGTTCAAGAGGGTCGCACTGCCACGAATTGAGTGTCAGCTCAGCACTCACTGGAGTCTTGACATTCAGCACTGGTCTGTGCGCCTTTATGGTTGATTGGCCAATCTCTCTTCCAACCCCTGACCCAACATCGCGTGAATTCCACAAATGGCAAAAGGGAGGTAATCGAGAGTATTATGTCTCTCCATCTATTTAATTTAAGAGGCCAAGTCCCCGTTGTCTTTTTGGTTTTGTCTATCCCAACCCGACACCGCTTCATGAGTACGCGTAGATGTACGCCTATAACCTGGCATATTCCTTCCCCCACTTTGCCGCAATCTCCTCCTCCGTGAACCGTCGAGTCTTCCTCCTCAGCATCTCCGCCCTCTCTTCGAGACTTAACTTCGTCTGCGCGCCCAACGGCACCAAGTGTCTCGCCAAGCGCTCATAGTTCTTCGTCAACAGACTGATCGAGATCATCAAGTAGTCGATGTTGTAAAATACCAGAGCCTGCTCGTCAGTATACTGCTTCTTCTGAGACAAGAACGCCACAGGATGATCGCGCCAGTGCCGCAGTGGATTGAGATGGTGCGAGGTATGGTAGCCGTCATTGTAGCAATACCGGTTGCTCTGTGAATTGTCAGCCAGGTCCCCAGCCAAGGCAATGACAGGAGAACGACTTACGGAAATGTCTATCAGTGTAATACTTGACCGAAAATCGGAATTCGGTTCTGTCTCGTCGACGAACGCATGCTGGCCCCAGTTTCCCAACATGAGAGCTAACCTCATGATAGCCAGCGGTATTAAGAATACGAAGATCGTGGCGCGCCGGTTCACCCTGGTGAACATCATATACAAGAAGACGTAATTCGAAATCTCAAAGCCAGCCGCCTTGAAAGCAAGACCGGGCTTGCGCTTGCGGAGAAAATAGAGTGGCAGATCGAACCAGACAAGGAAATAAAACCGCCCGACATATTGCAAGAAGTTCCAAAAGTCGTCTCTTTGGTACCGCACCGTCGAGCTGAGATCGTCCGGCCCGTTGCCTTCCACATGGTGGTGCTTTACGTGGTGGAAGAAATAGCTATTCCACGTGTGGCCCATTAGGGGGTCCATGACATATGGGAAATACGTGTCAAACCAGGCAAGTTCTTTCCTAAAAACGCCACGCATGTGTATGTGTTGGTGCATCAGGAGAGTATATGCACCCATGTAATACCCCTGCATGACCGCATGCAGGATTCCATGCCACCAGCTAAAATTATAGAAGAGGTAAACGGCGGAGGGTATGGTAGTGGTAGTGTATATGAGCAGGTGGGTGACCATGACGACGTCGGTCTCGTTTCGGACAAGGGAGCGGGCGCGTTGGACATAGGGATCGATGATCCATTTGCGGAGAAAGGGGGACTTGATGGATGCTGTGTCGATGGAGGAGAAAATCGTGGGTTCGAATTGAGGGGACTTGGGATCGTTGAGCGCTTTGAGAAGTCCAATCATCTCTTGTTCGCGTCCCTGGACGTCTGCTCAGTATTAGAGGAGCTCTCCTGCATGCCAGATGACGTGCATGTGCGACGCGAGACTGGGGTAAATACCTTCCTGTGACGCAAAGTCAAAACGGGCGTGTTTTATGGAAGTATTCCTTGGTTCGGCGGATGCCTTCGCATCTGTCGCATTGGTATTCCTTCGAGGACTGCATTCCCCCCGCAACACCTCCAATACCAGTTGATCCTGCAACGTGAGGTGAGGGTCTGGCTCCAATACGAGACCAACCATGTTAAGGATAGAGCGAAGGCTTCGCCAATTGGATGTCCTTGCAGACTGGGAAGAATAAAAACGAATGTTTGAACGTTTATGTGGCTACCAGAATGCAACAAATGAGGGTTCAATCGTGAATCTGTGGCAGCGTCATTAAAGGAGAGCTCTTTCTTCCTTTGTCCCCCTGGCTGGACGCCGCACTTGCACTTAGCGCCCGCGTCGGCCCGTGGGTCAAAGCTTGAACGCTTTAGGGTAGCCACTTGGCATGCAGCAAAAGCTTAATTTTGAACCCCCACGCGGGTGTCCGAACACGACCCTCTCACTTAGAAGAAATTATTGAAGAGGTTCACTGTGCTCGAATTATAAAGGGCACGCATCGTACGTTGTTCATGTACAATGCCGAACAGGCAAACTTGCGATGATATCACGCCTAATGAATGGGTCGGGAGCAGGCAAAGCTTGAGGCTTCCGATCTTGTCCACCTGCAAGGTGGTGCTGTTAAATTTATATCCCGTGTCCTGGTCAAGTCCAAGTGGAGGACGAGGAAGACTTCAGTGTTGGAAACTGCTAGATTAGCCAACCAGCGATGATTGGAGTGAAAGTCAGGACCTGCGCTGTTCAACACTTTTCCTGTCAACTCGAGATTGTTTCAGCGTCGTTTGGAAATTGGAATAAGGGGGAAAATACGCATAGAAGTCATATAGGAGGCTAGAACAAGGCAGTGAAGGTTGGTAAGTGTAGTAAACAAGCATCAGGCAATGCCCTTCTAGTTGTATATTCAGAGGCACACTTTGCAACTTCTTCGTTAGTGAACACTTTATGTGGCAATGAGGAATGCGACGACGAAGAAGCTGTTCGACAAAGAGGAAATAAAGGTTATATTTCAGTTTGTACGCCTTTCCCAAATTTGATACATAGAAAGCCTTCCAGAACGCCGCCTGGAAAGCCTGACATGCCCAAGACCAATCAGATGCGACCGCCGACCGGTGATCCGCCAAATTCTCCCATCCGCATGAAGACCGCTCAAGCGTCATGGCGGAGGTGGTCGTCAAAGAGACTGCACCTGTGATCTCTAGAGGGCGGGGGTTGGTCCACCTTAGCGGTCAGGTTGACGCCCATTGCGATCCAAGCCAAAACACCATCTACAACTGTTAGCAACCACTTTTATACTCAGTAGAAAGAGGCGCACTTACCATCGGGGCGAGATCCCAGCCAAGACCACTGGACAAACGGATCGTATTGGTAAGACGCGGACATCGGTGCGAAATCATCGTCGGCGTTCTTTAGCGGGACGTTGGGATTCTTCGCGTATTCAGGATTGGCCTGCCGGGAATTTGTCAGTAATTCGAATCGCGATGGGGTGATCAAACACAGTACCTCAATCGTCTCCCAGAGGTCGTCCGGGAAGTAGATCATGCCCACATGGGCAACCTTCCTCTCATCCGGCCTCACAACCACATGGACATGGGTGGATCGACCCCCATAATGGCCTGGGAAGATGCTGTTGAAATCCACAGTGCCTTGGACGGAAGAGGGCTGCCAGCCGCGGAGGAAAGAGGATTGCTTCGGGCCATATTCGCCCACGGCATTGGCCTGAAATGTGTGAGAATTTCAGTCGATTTCGGTGATCTTTATTGGAACTCACATGCCATACGTCAACCTTAGCGCCATACACGGGGTAGCAGGTGGCTACGTCAATGACCTGAAGAGCCATACGCATATAGACACCCGGCTGTCCATCCGCGATGTCCTGGCGCTCGGGTTGTCCTTCCTTCCAGAAGGGGCCGTAGATGCTCTCGGGCGCCAGAGCGCAACCTGCGGGGTTCGGCTTGACCGGCTCATTCCAGCGGAAGCGCCAAATATCCTGCGGATCCGGAGACTGTTTGTCGTGCTGGTGCGGGCGACCGATCCACATGTTCAGTGCACCCTTGTCACGGCGCTCGACAGCATCTATTTGTGTTAGACCTTTAGTAGGGAACTCGAATAAGGTGCATACCTTCTTGGCCATCGATCCCGCGGGCCTTGCGGATGCGTGCTGCTGTCGTGGCATGATCGTCGAGCATCCGAGCGTTGATTGCCTTCATTTGAGGAGAGTTGAGACACCGACCAAGGGCCTCAGTGTTACGAGCGACGAAGTCCTTGTAGTGAGCCATCTCGTCAGCCGAGAGCTTGGGATGTGCGAAGACGAAGATGGCGGAGGAGGCCATGACGACCAGGAAGGCCTTGATGGGGTTGAAGAAAACCATGGTCGGGATGGAGACCACGGGTCAGAACTGGGAATGATATAACCGAAAGTATGAGGTTGCGAGATTGTCGAGGAAGGTTGGGGTTGAGAAGAAGAAAGAGTGGGGTGGGAGAGCGTATTATATACGGCGCAGCCCAGCGGGCAGGACCACGCGTGATCGTACCCCAAGCAGACCGCTATGGCCCGTTATTTACCAATGACATCAACACACAAGCAGTACACAAGCTCAGACCGCCATGCTGACCTTTCACAGCACCCCATGGGGAGCATGCCGGGGGACTATTCCGCAGTCGGTGAGTGGAGGGAACCGCGGGGTCGCCAATTGACCCAGCACGAGGCGCAAACATGAAACTGCGCATGACAGCAGTGGCGTAAACTTTCAATTTCCGATATCATATTGAACGAGGTGTAGAAGGGAAAACGTCCAAGACCGGAACCTGTCCTGAGCTTCGCCATCATGGCATGGCTACGACACTGTGATTGGCGGTGACGAAAAATAAAAAGATGGGCCCCCAGAATTGAAAGAGGGGAAGATGTCGCGAAGTTACATGGGACTACGGAGAGAATACAGAGAGAAATAGTTTTGAGAAGTTGTTTGTGGGTTTCTCACTTGATGATCATGACCAGATGATATGACCAATAAGGTTGTCGTGATGGTTTTCGAGGGAAACTGCATGTGACCGAGTCGAGCCCAATTCGATACATGATGGAATTGGTTTCTATCAACAAGTCAAAAGAGAGTACTTAATGTGTTATTGTGAAAAGTGCATCGGAGGTGGAGAGCACACAATGTAGTGTCGTCGTTCAAGCGACAAGCACTAGCCCCAAACAAGTCTAGCCGTTTCCGGGGGAGCATCCGCCTCTCCGCTCCCCGATCTCGCAGCTCCAAAATTTCGCCAGCATCATCGCCAACAAGCAGCTCACCTCAGAGTCTCCCATCTCCGCAAAAAGTAAAAAATGGCCGCCCGCACCCTCCGGATAGGTACGCACCTCAATGGCTAACTGCACGACGTCCACCCCTCTAATTGACCTCCAGCGCTCATCCCCGGCGACGGCATCGGCCGCGAAGTTATCCCCGCGGGTCGCCGCGTCCTCGAAGCCCTCCCCTCTAGCCTCGGCCTCAAGTTCACCTTCACGCACCTGGACGCCGGCTTCGAGACGTTCCAGAAACAGGGCGTTGCGCTGCCGGAGAAGACGGTCGAGACGCTCAAGAGCGACTGCGATGGCGCGCTTTTCGGCGCCGTGTCCTCCCCCACGGTCAAGACGGAAGGGTACTCGAGCCCCATCGTTGCGCTGAGGAAGAGGATGGCGCTGTATGCGAACGTCCGGCCCGTGAAGTCGATTTCCACCGCCGCGTCGCCGGTCGACCTGGTCATTGTCCGCGAGAATACCGAGGACCTCTACGTGAAGGAGGAGAAGACGTACACTGCCGCGGACGGCACCAAGGTCGCCGAGGCCATCAAGCGGATTAGCGAGAAGGCGAGCTGGAACATTGCGTCCATGGCTGGAGACATTGCGCTGCGGAGACAGAGGGTTCGGGATAGCGGTGCGGCCAGCATCCACTTGAGGCCGCTCGTCACCATCACGCACAAGAGCAACGTGCTCAGCCAGACCGATGGGCTCTTCCGCGAGGTGTCCAGGAAAGCGTTGGCGCAGGACAAGTACCAGTTGGTCAATGTGGAGGAGCAGATTGTCGACAGCATGGTCTACAAGCTGTTCCGCCAGCCGCAGGACTACGACGTCATCGTCGCTCCTAACCTGTACGGAGACATCCTCTCCGACGGCGCTGCTGCGCTTGTTGGAAGCTTGGGTCTGGTGCCTTCGGCGAACGTGGGCAAGGATTTCGTTATTGGCGAACCGTGCCACGGTTCCGCTCCTGATATTGAGGGCAAGGGCATTGCCAACCCCATTGCCACGATCAGGTCCACGGCCCTGATGCTGGAATTCCAGGGCGAGGAGAAGGCGGCTGCTAAGATTTATGCTGCCGTGGACGCAAACCTCAAGGAGGGCAAGCTGCTTACTCCCGACATGGGCGGCAAGGCCACCACGGAGGAGGTCATTGAGGACGTATGCAGGAGGTTGTAAGATTCTGTGCGAGAGCTGAGATCATGTAAAAAGGCCGTTGGGTATCTTCCTTCATAGACCAAGTGTATATGTACCAATCGCTTGCATTATGTGCATCCTACTCAGACGCCTCGGGGTTACTCGTGACCAATGCCTAATCCAGATCCTCCTCATCCCCCTCTGCGTCTGCTTCCGCCTCTCCACCATGCACGGACTCGAACAATTCCTCAGGGCTCTGCACTCCCTCCTTCCTCGCTTCCTCGGTAGGCACAAGCTGGAATATGACGACGAAAAGCTCAGTATTCGTGCTCCGGTCCTTGAGTACATATCTGAGAGTGTGAGCACTTTCGACAGTTAGACCACTCGCGGTGCAACCGAGACAATCGAAAATGGGGAACATACCGCAGCGGCTGGCCATCCCAGTAATTCACAATGCTGATCGCCGGCAGCCCGTACCCGAGCTTCAAGGAGAACTCATTGAAGTCCAGATACGGATTGAAGAAGTCGCACTTGTACTCCCTTCCCTCCTCGAACTCGAATTTCTGCCGATTCTCTTCTTTCAGGAAGTGTTTTTGCCGTTGCGCAGGGACGGAGGGGATCCCGAGCTCTTCTCTCACGGTGATGCCATCGCCTTCTGCACCTTCTTCGTACACGATGACCTCTTCCTCTTCTTCGTCGTCTTCGATTATATTTTCCAGGGTCGCCTGGTCCTTGCTGCCTATCCGAAGTACATTGATACTGCTGAGTAGGGGTCCGTAGAGGTAAGGTTCGTCGCCGTAGACATCGCCGTCTAGCCCCGGGTCTATCCACCACTTGACAATCCCAAATGCCTTGTCGAAGAGAGGGGGTAGCCGGTCTCGGATGGGATGCGCAAAGTCGTTACCGAAGACGAGATGGTGTCCTCCTATAGACCGTTTCGGCTTGAAGGAGAAGCTGATTGAGTAGCGATCGTATGGGTGCTGGGGCGTGGAGAAGTATGGAGAGGTGGACGGCGAGCCTGGGGGCAGACCTGTTCGGGCAGAGTTAGCCTGGCAGGGTCATGGAGATGTCTGCGGCCTTGCTGTGCACCCACCTCTGTAGTCTTTTATCCGAATGTGTAGTTTGGCTTCAATGTGGTCTGAAAAGATTGTTATGGGCTTCTCGGTGTTGACCTCCACATCTTGATGCTGGGAGGTGTCGTATGTATGCCCCGCGGTGACGCGGAGCATATACTGTTCGTGGCGGGACATCAGTAACGCAGGGCTTTCTCGTGTCCAGATTTGAGTGAATGGAGTTTGGTGCCAAAGTGGGATCGCCCTGGAATGGGAAGAATGTAAGGGAGGGTTATTTACTATCGCCGAGGAAAGCCTTGGTCTCCGGCCCGGAGATGGCGGTTTTTGACGATCGATGACGTCGCGGAATTCAGGGTCCAGGAACGAATGAGCTAACCCCGCTTCGGAAGTCGCGACATTGGGGTGCTCTTCGACTGTCAGATACCATACCAAGATACAAAAGGAAATGGATATGAAGGCCGAATTCCGAGGCAGCTATTCATGTAATCCATAAGACATTGATTAAAACATTATTCCAAACTCATTACAATTTACAAATGCTGAACTGACGCCCCCAGCCATGATCCCATTGAAGTAAACATAACCCATGTCCAAGTGATAGCTTAGCATAAACCTTCAATTGCCCGATCAAGACGCCTTTATATATTGATCGATGTCAACCCGTTGGTAGAAAGACACATGCCCAAAAGTCTCCCAGTACTGCGCAAGACGGTCGTGTGAGATGAGGATAAGTTGCGACGCCATGAAATCATCTGGCAAACATCTGTTAGCATTCTGCACCATGGAGACCATCAGCGGGGACCTACCATCTCTGAAGCCTTGCGCCGCGATGTGTCCGACGCTCTTCACGATTCTTGCGCCTTTGAACATATCCTCAGTCGCCACACGTACGAGACCCTCGGGGCCGATGTCTGGTGCAATGAAGGTGTACTCGCCCCGAGGCACATTGGGGTCTCCCGTCAGCTTTATCGCCTCGATACGCCCGCGATATATCTGCTCGTCGTCGGCCGTGGAGTGCGAACCGATATGGGTTTTATCGTTGGCAGACTGCGGTGAGAAGACAGTAGTCTCTGCTAGGCTGGACGCCTCATCGGAGGCTTCCATCATGTCAATATCATCGTTAACTCCTGTGCTCATGTCTGTGGGGGCCGTGTTCCATGATTCTTCGCTGCTGACGCTGTCTTCGCGGTCCCTGGCTCTCATCGCCCACATTGCCTTGTCGGGCAGCGGTTTCGGGTCGTCCGGCTGAAGAACGGCGAGGAACTCGCAGCCATGGCCGGCATAATCACCACACCAGATGCCCTGCCACGGCTTCTGGGGTGTAGGCTTGTAGCATTCTTCCGGCAGTGTCGCCCATGTATGGATGTCTTCTCCCACTCGCATACTAACCCCGGTAGGCCGAGAAGAGAACTCGATCCACTTTCTCGTTCTGAAAGTATTGGTTGAAAGTTCTGAAAACAGCTTTGGCCTATGATTGAGGTCTCTGAACTGAGAGGGCGAGTCATTGCGAGTCCGCGCGTTGCTCGGTAAGGTAAGTGGAGGCCAGACTGGCGTGCCTCGTGTTGTGATGTGTGCAGGCCAGGGTTTCGTCAGCATGAGACGCGAGTATATACCTGCCGAGGGCCTTGGTACTTCGTCATAGAGCTGCATAGGTATTTCCTTCTGCAATCGATATCCATCCCCGCCGGTTGCATTTGCATATGCAGCAGGGTCCAAACGGACGACGGGAGCATTCAAGTCCAGTTGGATCCGGGGAGTAAAGGTATGGATTATCGCCTCAGGGTTCCATTCCCACGTCAGGAATGTCGGCTGTCTCCGCTCGGCCACGAGAGTATATGCTTCTATGGCGTTGATGCGATGGTTGTACCTGGCGATGAGGAGTTTGCCAGTATGTACTTGATCCGCAAACCAGATTTTGTGTTGGGGAATGAACCAGAATGGATGGTGGCTGATGTACAAGTCTCGCCATGTCGAGTTTACGGGCTTTGTGAGCTTATTTCCGGGAACATGAGCTTGAACAAAGTCGTAGTATAGGGTGTCCTGCAGTGAGTGTTCATGGAGCTGGCGGTTGACAAGGCCGACCGAGAGGAGGTCGGTCAGCGAGAGATAGCTGAGCACCTGATGGATGAGCTCAGAGGGTAGTTTGCTGAAAGGTGCGACTTCCATTGCGTATACAGCGGATTTATGGTAAAAGTTGAAAGAAAGATGCTTGAGCAGAGGAGCTGCGTGACTCTGGTGACGACTTGCAGTCACAGGGAGATGGGAGCAGGAGCAGGACGGGGATAACTGTGGGCCGGTGGAGGACGTTGGTTGATGGGGTAGTTATTCAAGGTATGGGGATGGGATATCATGGACCAGCACGGAGCGTCCTGATAGGCCTAGCGAGAACCCAAACCTAAGGCCACACGGGTAGTCTGGGGTGGTTTGCTCGGCATGTGGTTGCGATCGATAATCTACGGTTGTTGCGATTAAATGCACCAGCGGTGCGGTGACACCTTCTTTATCCTGCTTAGCGGACGGCCTGTTTTGCGGTTCCGCCAGCTGTCTCCAGCATCCAACAGTCTTGACACTTGCTGTATTGAGGCGGGAGTCCTATTCAGGCCTATTCCTGGGGCGAAACCGCGACGACTGCGATATCGGAATGATGCCAAACGAGGACAAGGGTTGTCGCAGCCAGGTCGCTGAGGCTGGATGATGCAGCCCACGCACGGGACGGAAGAGGACGCTGGACGGGGTCAAAGCTAGGAAGCAGGATGCATGTGAGAAGTGCGGCAGGACGTCCCAGGTGGCAGGGCTTCGAGATATTATTGGAAGTAGAGCTTCCAAGGCGGGAGTTGCAACCTTGGAATAATAGTAGAAGGTAGTATTTCCTGGCGATGAGGTGTAATCGGCTCCATGCCATTACCGGGGCCACGCGACCTGTGCGGAGGCGAGGCTCCCCAAAACGGCCTAGTGCTGCCAGTAATTTGGAAATATGTACATTCCTAGCCCCCACCTCAATAACGTAGGAGACTATTACCCCAAGTTGATTTACATCCACAGGAAAAGCTTATGAGCGGGATGTTATAACCTGAGAATTCTCTTGCTCAGAGCGTATGAATATCTTTGCACGTGCGGTCCACGTGATTGGCATTCGGTTGCGAGGTATACTGGGACGGCGAACGTTTGATGTTATTGCCGATATTATAGGAAAAGGCTGGTCAATGGAAGAGCGCATTGCAAGTTAGATTCGCCGTTGCGGCTGCGCAGCATCTATTTGAATGTTCTCGCATGTCTACCTAGGTAGGAGACAGCCAGTTCTCCCTGCTTACTAAGCATCTCATGAACACCTTCTTCGACTACACTTAGCTTGGGCCCCGACACACGACCTACTTGCCTCGAAAACTCCAATGCTTCGACCGCGGCCGTCTCTGTTACGAGCAAACTATATTCAAGTGCCCTCGAAGTCATCCGAACCACGTAGAGTCCCCACGGAGGTCAAAAGTGAGCATTCACAGCATGGGTCGACATCAATAAATAGGAATATTGATGTAATGCAAACTAGGCTCACTCCGTCATATCAATGCCCTCCAAATGTCAGTGCACATGCACTGGTCGGGTATCAAACATTCCAGACGAGGCCCGCAAATAAATCGGCACCTTGCGGCCCTAGACAGATGAAGAAGAAAAAAGGAAAAAAGGGAAAAATCCCATCATCTCGGAGGTTCATCACTCCCGTACGTGATAAGCTTCCTACCATCCAATTTCATGCAGCAACCTGCGATCACTCATTCTGCAAAGTGTTAGTGCGAATACTGCAAGGGCGACGTTTCGCAACTTACCTCCGTCCATTGTCCTCACCCAGACGCTTACGGCGGAGGTCAGAGCCATGCGCCACGACCCTCCTCATTACACCCTGCACACAGCGGCCCCGCTCGGTGGTCTCAGTAGTGGCTGGCAGAGCACCTCCTCTAGTCTCCTGGACTTTATTCGACTCCTTCTCTGACTGCTTCTTCTTCTCCAACTCCTTCTTCCTCTCCAAAGCCTCCTTCTTCTCCAACTCCCTCCTCTTCTCCCACTTCTTCTCCAATTCCGCTCGTTTCCTCAGCTTTTCTTCCTGGGCCCAGCGAGCGTTGAACTTCTTACTGTCGGCTTGATACCGGTCCTTCGGAGGTCCGCTAGTACGTTGAAGTGGTGCTCGAGCGCTGGGAGGAGAGACGCGAGCCGCTTTGACCTTTTCTGCCAGCCTGGACAATCGCTCTATTGCCGCAAGTCTGGCCGCGGCCATTGGGCTGGTGCGCTTGGGTCGATGTTCTGGGCACTCGGGTCGATGTTCTGGGCACTCGGGTCGATGTTCTGGGCACTCGGGTCGATGTTCTGCGGGCTTGACATTGTCTTTTGTCCCTTTCGACATATTGGAATGGGTAGTGGTAGTAGAGGCTTGGCCACTTCTCGGGATGCCACCGCGGGCCAGAGGACGCGCTTCTTCGCGCTTGCTGGTAGCAGAAGTCTCGCTTGCTGGTGATCCATGGGCCACGCCTTCCTTGGGACCGGATGCTTTGTTGACTCGAGGAAGCCTGTTCGGAGATTCACTAGAGCTCGTCTTCTCGCTCTTCGGAGGCACTGGGCCAGTGGCCGGTTTGGCTTCAACTCCTGCTGCAGAAGACTTTCCAGCCTTCAGATCCTTCCTGGTCTTTGACTCGACTGCTGGAGGTGGCTCTGTGAGAGTACTGTCGCTCCGCTTCTGAGGCTTCGTCATCTTCTTGTTTCCTTCCTCCAGCTTCTGTTCCCCATTCGGTTGCTTCTGCTCTTCTTGAACGTCGCTAGATGAAGGCTTGCACTTTTCAGTTTGTAACTTTCCCTGCTTCTTTGCAGCCTCCTCCATAGCCATCCTGTAGTTCTTATACTTAGGCTTTGGTGCTGGAGCAGGTGCGGCGATGCGCTGAACATCTGCACTAGTGGTGCTACTCGGGCTGGAATTTGGGGTGAGCGATGGGGAGACTGAACAGCTTCTGTTCCGGCTCTGAGTCTTCGCCGCAAGCTTCTTCATGACGAGATCTTGCTTCCTCTTGGCCTCCTCCAGAAGTTCCTCATAACCCTTGTGTTTGGGCTTCGGTTGAGAGGTCGCCTCAACAACGGTAGACACACCTGGAGCTCGACCTTTGACGTCGCTCGCGCCAGGCCTAGATTCTGAGCATTGGCATTTGCTGTTTGTCGCAAAACATGCCTCTGTGCGTTTCTTCTTGGGTGGAGAGTGGTTGCTCGTGGCCGTATCCGAGTCTTCGGAGAATTTCCTCTTCCTTGCGACGGTTGCAGTGAGCGCCGGTGACTCGCGCTTCTTAGCTGCACTTTTATCGTCCTTGACCTATCATTAGTCGTTAGATATAGGCGTTTACAGAGCAGTTTGTGGGTTGGTTACCTGGGGTTGCGATGTCGAAAAGTGGAGGTCACACGATTCTACCCTGCGTGGGAAGCTTTATGTTAAGCGGAGCTACCCTGATCACGGGTGGCTTTCACCAGCACCCGTACGTACACTCCCTCGGCCATACTGTTTTCCCGACCGCATCATGATAACACCGCAATTAGGCTCCCACAATGCCTGATGTACACGATTGGGATGGGATGGACAGAATTATGAGGCATGTGATGCTCTACTCGCCATCACCTGTGCTACGGAATTTCAACATAAGTATAAATGATCATGGGCACCGAGGACCATACACCCAAAATGTAGAGAGATCAGACGTTGCTGTATTGAAGAGAAATTGGAGCTTATTGTAAACTCGCTATTAATGTACAATGAACCCACCGCGAACGCTGCTCAAATCCCCATAACAACAGATGTCAGTTAGGCTAAGGAGGATTTCCCTCCTAGTCCCAACAGTATCCTAGCCCCAACAGTACTGACGTACATGTACATACGGGCCGAAACGACAACCGCAAAAATACGTCTATCCGACCACGCTAAAACCCATCACCCATGGGATCGTCCATCCAACGCTGCAGTTCGGCCCGTTGCCTCTCCTTCTCTTCCGCCTCCTCCTTCGCCTTTTTCCTCGCCGCCTCCTCCTTGGCAAGTTTCTTTGCCTCCGCCTGCTGCTTCACCTTTTTCCTTTCTTCCACTTGCTCCTTGGTCAGCCTAGTAGCCACGATGCCGCGAGGCGTGAAGGCGGGCGACTTGAGCAGCTTCTGAAGCTTGGGATTCATAGAACCCCGTTGGATGGTCGATGTGGATGGCTTGACGACCTTGTGCTTCTGAAGGGTGGGCTTGCTCTTGTCTGATGCCCGCCTAGGGCTGGGTTTGCTGGGAGCCATCTTTGTGGTTGGTGATGGTGGAGAAGGCTGGTAGAAGTGTTAGCTCTGGGTCTGGTTCATCGCTGGGTTCTATGGATGGCTTACTTTTGTAGGGTTGCAGCTCTGTGTCATGAAGAGTTGATCAAAAGCTTGTAGTGATGGAAGCTTGTAGTTGATCAAAGCTTATGTGACTTTGTTCGCGTGTGTATGTGTGTGTGTGCGTGTGTGTGTGTGTGTGTGTGTGTGTGTGTGTGTGGTGTATGTGTGAGATGCTGACAAAGTGTATACGCTGTAGGATGATGGGTCTGAGTTCTGATGAAGAGAGAAAGAGGGAAACCAGGAGCGGGTTCCCTTATAAAGCCCAGTGCGGAAGTCCCGGAAACTGTGTGCGATAACTGTGTGACACATACATAGCGAGGGACCGGTGGGAAGACCGGTGCGGAAACCCCGGAAGCTATGACGGATAGCTGTGTACCTTATGCGTCAAGACGAGGTCGACTGACGTGACCGTTGGAATCTCAGCGGAAACACGATTGTCACCTCCATTATGGCCACTAATGTTTGTGAAGGTGACGCTGGTAGATGACTTGGTTCAATGTGCATGTATAGAGATGGGATACATATATAAATATGCGAGAACTTGAGTGTGGAGGGTTGACTGAGTAATAATGGTCTATCATATTGATATCAGTTCCATGCTGTGTTCTAAGACAAATTTTTAGGGCTATGGAATATCTACGTGGGAGATGGTGTTGTTGGATGAGAGGTTGTAGTGATGAAGAGAATGAATCGGGTTTAGCGCAAAGCATGGGCTAAGCTCAATGCCCATCAGCCACAATCTGTTAGAGTCAAAAATCGAGCGAATCTTGGCACGTTCGCTTCCGATTTTCCTCCCCACCAAAATTACTATGGGCACCCCAACCACCTAGGAATCGCCCCGAATAGCTCAAATACTGCGTAGAATAATAGGATTTGAGGCTGTAGGTTCTTCCCAATTAGGAAGTGCGTGATACTGATAGCAGGAGTAGTTGCAAAAATGAACCGCGCCAATGGAGTTGCCGCCCTACCCCCTATTTCCCGACCGCCCATTACTCCTCGGCCTTCAACGCGTGGATTAACTACTCGTACGCGCCTGAATATATGCCGGTTACTTGAGCTAGGGTGGCCTTCTCAGCTAATAGCTGACAGAGAGAGCTGCCACCTATCCTCAGTATATCGAGTGGCAGAGAACCTCCGCAAGTACGGCAGCGTGCGGAAGCCTATTGACAATCAGAAACCTCTTGGGCGACCTCC
This sequence comes from Westerdykella aurantiaca, assembly GCA_030412805.1. Lineage (NCBI taxonomy): Eukaryota > Fungi > Ascomycota > Dothideomycetes > Pleosporales > Sporormiaceae > Westerdykella > Westerdykella aurantiaca. The sequence goes on from JASJFJ010000001.1 coordinate 6,520,307, forward strand.
AAAGCTTACGCAGGAGGATGAGGAGGCACCTGTTTGAGGAGCTTATACGGTCTGGATGGATGTACCAAGATGAGATAGCCCATTGGCTGCAGGTAGAGCGTGGAGTTCGAATCTCACAGAAGACAATTTCCCGCCTTTTACAGCGGCGGAAATGGAGCCCGAGGGCACTACGGCCATATTCAATCAATCGTAATGAGGAGCTCCAGGAGGCCTACTGTAATTGTATGAGAAACTACGCTGCAGAAGATGTAGTGTTTCTAGATGAGAGTATTTTTAATGAGAAAACGGGATGGAGGCACAAGGCCTACGCACCTGTAGGTACGTAATTGTAGTGCGCAATTGCTCTATATAGTATTTAGATTGCTTACTTCTGCAGGCCATAAGGCTAGATATACTCAATCTATCGGCCGCGGCAAAACCTGGGTTATTCTCCCTGCCTACACTGTCAATGGCTATCTGCCCTGTACTGCAATAAAGCAGGGCTATTTTAACAAGGAGGAGTTTCTTGATTGGGTGCAGAGGCATCTTATTCCTGCTCTCCGCAACTACTTTGGGGTTCGACCTGGTGTTGTAGTGCTGGATAACGTCTCTATCCATGTGAATCCTAAGGTTGAGCGCCTCCTAGGAGAAGCTGGGTATATAGTGAGATATCTGCCGCCCTACTCACCTGATTACAATCCTATTGAGTTGACGTTTGGGGTGCTAAAGGCGTGGATTAGGAGGAACTATATCTACAGGCGGAGTAGCTTCTCTAGCTTTGGGGGGTTCTTAGAGGCTGCTCTTCAAGAGAGCAATTGTGATGGTTTCGCAAGGAAGCACTTCAATTACGCAGCTGGTGGATTGTATCTATCTCAGGAGCAGTTAGATTAGGCTCAACAAGAACTCCGTGAGCTGCTTCTGCAGTAGGAAGAATCTCATGATATTCGCCACCCGAGCTCCAAATTACGCCTTAGCTTCTCTATTTCCTACACCACCTACACCACCAAGGTTTACTAGGCCATCAGCTGCTCGATATACTGCTTTAAATCGCTGAAGATCCTTACGTAGGTGGCGTACAATCCCATCCTTCAGGCCAAAGCTTAGTGCTAGCTTGTGTAGCTCACTGCCAGGTTTTGCCATCTCTCGGAGATCTCCTACAGTCCACCGTTGTTTAAGCGCCACCTTTCTAGCCTCAGCAAACTCCTCCTGATCCTCCTCATCTGATTGTTCAGCAACTATCCAATTGAAGAAGGCCTTGACAATCTTTCGAGGATCCTCTCTTACCCCTTGGGTTACAGGGCTTGAAGAGGGTACTGTAGCTGCTAAAGCAGCTACTGAAGCAGCTGCTGGAGTATAAGGCCGAGAAGCTAGTAGCTGAGGTAGAGGAGGAGGTTGCTGGGTAGGAGGCTGGCCAAAAGGCTGGTCAGCTCCGTAGATTGGAGGTGGAAGAGGAGCTCCAAGAGGAGCTCCGTATGGGGCTATATAATATGGAGCTGATGGCAGAGGTGCTGACTGTAGTCGTCGGGCCTTACAAGTCTCCCGCGCAAGCTCTCTCTCAGCAGCTATATCTCTTATGTGCTGTAGTTCCCCAGCCATCCAATCACGCTCAATCTGCTTAGCCATCTTCTTCATCTCCTTCCGGTGCCCTCCATCTGATGAGCTCTCAGATGACTCCCTCTTCTTCTTGGCTCTCCTCCGGGTGTGAGGGTTAACCTTCAGCTGATTGCCACCTAATCGTAAGGCTTCAACAATTTGAGCGTAAGGAGTTAGCACAGAAGACTCTCCTTTGACAACAGGTCGAGCCCATGCCTCACAATCTATAGGCCTTATTTTGTAGTAGGAGCCATCTGGGTGAGCGTAGCACCAATAGGGGTAGTTTGTGCAGGCCTCTACGCGGCACTCCCACGCCCGAGTAATTGCAGATTGGCGCTCTATAGCAGCAGTTATCTCTTTTACCCGCTTAAGAGTCTGCTCCTCCCTAAGAAGCTGCCTAGTGCGATAATTTGAACCTGGTGGAGCAGGTGTACTAGCAGCAGCAACAGCAGGATTAGATGAGGGCTTAGGAGCTCTCTTTGAAAAGGCACGCTGGAGAGCCTCCACCTGAAGGCGTATTTCCAGCCGGAAGTCTACCCGCTTTACCTCTTTGAAGCGCTGTACGTACGCATCCATAACCTCCCACATTCGTGCCTCCTCTGCGTAGCTGAAATCTTGGAGTAGTATACTCTTGAAAGAAGCACCTCTAACTTCAGGTTTGAAGCGGATAGTCCTACTCAGCCACTTATACTCTCTCCCATCAAGGTTCTGCTCAATAAGCTTCTCCAGCTTCTCCTCCACGTGATAGTTCGTGAAAAACACACTATCCATCACCTCACTATCCTCTGCTACCTTCTTCTCATTTGCCCGAATTATATACGTAATCTCCATCTTAAATTGTGGCTCTTCAGGGCGTGGCGGAGATGATGGCGTAGGAGCAGGCGGAGAGCTAATTTCGATCGGGGAAATAGGACTCGTAGGTGGACGGAGAGGAAGAGGTGGAGGTAGAGGACGCTGAGGGCTCTAGGGGATCTAAGGTGGAGGACGTGGCAGAGGTGTATGTGTACTATCCAGAGTCTCCATAGCTGGCGCAAAACTAACACCACGGCGCCTACTTTGAATATTGTTTGACGCAGACGAGGATCGAACTGCTGCAGCTACTCTGGAAGCTCTGGCAGCAGCCTTAGTAGCTGCAGCTTGTTTGGCAGCCTCGGTGGCAGCAGCCTTGTGGGTAGGTACGCGCTTTCGTGGTGGCATTTCTACACTACTACTGCCATCAGTATCACGGACTTCCTATTTAGGAATAACCTACGGCTTCAGATCCTATTATTCTAGTAGCTACACTGATTATATTGGCGTATTTCAGATGGATTCGGGGCGATTCCTGGGTGGTTGGGGTTCCCATAGTAATTTTGGTGGGGAGGAAAATTGGAAGCGGACGTGCCAAGATTCGCTCGATTTTTGACTCTAACAGATGTAACGCATTGGCGGCTTCCCCACAAAGCGGCCGCGAGGCGCAGGGGCCAAACCGGCTGCAACCGCCCATCTGTCCACAAGTCCACAGGTGCTCTATCTGGCTTTCCACCCACCACCTACGCTCTGCACAGGTCAATTCGCTCTGCGTTTCCAAGCCATCTCCTCTAACTGCTTTTCTGTACCCGAATTCAGACTCCAGAGCCATGAGGTTCCTCGCCGTCCTTGCTTTCGCCCTTCCCGCCGTCTTCGCTGACATCATCAACAATGGTACGCAGAGGCGGATTCGGGCCACCTATACCTAGCTAATGACCCTACTTAGAGCACTTGAAGACCGAGGTCACTGTCCCCGTTGAGTGCAAACGCAAGACAGTCGCCGGTGACAAGATCAACGTACACTACCGTGGCACTCTCGAGACGGACGGCACCGAGTTCGATGCTTCATACAACCGCGGCCAGCCCCTCAGCTTCACGGTCGGTCAAGGCCAGGTCATCAAGGGATGGGATCAGGGTCTTCTTGACATGTGCCCAGGCGAGAAGAGGAAGCTGACTATCCAGCCTGAGTGGGCATATGGGGAGAGGGGTGTTGGACCTATCCCTGCAAACAGTGTTCTGAGTAAGTGGCACTATTATTTGCAGGCTTGCTGTGCTAACTTTCTGTAGTCTTTGAGACCGAGTTGGTTTCCATCGAAGGCGTGGACAAGGACGAATTGTAAATGTACATTTATACCCAACGCGAGCTTGAGGGCATCGTCGGCGGATCAACAAGCTGGAGACATCTGACATTGCCAAACGCCTCGTTAAATATGCTTAGTCGAGGCGCACTGTGAGTGCAAAGCGGTCGAGGGAGTATGTCGCTCACCATGGGCCCCGTTTACCTACTATACCTGGGTGCTTCTTAGGTTCGACGGGTGACTCCCACATTGTGAAGGACCCTGCATTCAAGGAAGCAGGTGTGAACATTGTACATGTGCAACGTAACCGCTTTTTTCATCAGTGTTGTACCGGGCGCGTTATATAAACCGAGCGATCTCCTACAGCTCAGACCAGGGACGTCTGAGTTGAGTATCGGAGAGAGAAGATACATTTGGAGGCCTTGCTGTAAGTATATATATGCAACACATGGTGTTCCCCTATGCTGTTGAGCGCCAGGCTCGCCAAACATCCACCATGAACAACACCACGGCCATGGTGAGTGGTTCACCACATGCGACCAAAATTCCTTCGCGGGGCAACGACAAGCTTTTCCAGTCTGTAGAATACCGCCCTCAGGCGGGCGACACTCCTAAGGTCGCTTGCTCTATCTGCTCCCAAGGCCTTGTCTGCCTACCTGGCGCAAATGGTAGGAACGGTACCTTTTCAACGCCCGCATTCACCGTCATCTCTTGTGCGCACACGTTCCATCCTCAATGCTTCTTCGCCCGGCTCCTAGAGTCCGAGGAGTATTGGGGAGGCAATGAAGTGGGGCAATGCGAAGGTTGCATCAAGTTGAAGGAGTATGTCCATGGCATGAAATGGAGCCCACAGCGCCTGAGCAAAGCAATGGACAGAGTCTCCGGGCGCGTGGAGTGGATGCATTAAGTATTTGCCACAATTTTCACCACGAACATGCAGATCCCAGCTATTCCCACTTCCCGTTCCGAGACAGCCGAGCTCAGGAATGCGTCGAGACGCGAACGCGCAGGAATCATGGGATGGTTTCACGAACACTTCTTTCCCCTCACCTCACCCCCATCCTCATCCTCTCCCCCTTTCTTCTTTTTCTCGGCCGTCCAATGGATATGCTGGCTTTCGCACATTGCGGGTCGCTATTATGGGCCCTTACCCCTCTTTAGTGTTGCCTTTGCAGTCGGCTTGTGCCCCCGGCGAAGAGCAAGGGAAATGGGTAATGTTGTGGAATGACCAAGTCTCCCATTCCGAGCTTTCCTTTCCTGATTTATTAGCAATCTATACAATATGCTTAAAACCCAAAACCAGGCCTGTTGCTTCTCTCCTTCCTTTCCGCGTCTTTCTTGCCGTCTTTGTCAATATGCCACTATCCCTTGTTGGATGTCATTTGCATGATTATCCAGGTCACCTTCCAATGCTCTTTGAACACACGTGTCTTCTCTCACCGCAACGTAGCGGACACACCGTTCTTTACGGTTCATCGTTTGTTACTTTGCTCCCGTCACCTCTTCTGATACCCGGCATCAACTCGAGGGATTCTTCCTAATACTAACTGACAGCTTTTTCTGTTTCCCTTCTTTTCAATTTTCTTTTTCGTTTTTGTTTAGCAGAGCAAAGCACGAGCACGAGCATATTGAGCACTAATCTTTACGGTCTGCCTTGCGCGGCGTACTGACTAGCTCTTAGTACCCCGACAACAGCACGATCCCGGATTACGACTACATTGGCTGTTATGATGACCCTGAAGGGTCTCCCATCTACACCGGAGCAAACTTTAGTACCATTGATATGACTTGGTCACAGTGCGCTTCCCTATGCCTTGGCGCTCAGTACTTCGGTCTCGAACCCGGGCCGATCGCCGGCACCACCACATGTCGTTGCGGAAGCGGACCTTTCGAGTGGTCCTTGACGCCAGTCCCCGATACCACTTGTTCGAGCGTGTGCTCAGGAGAAGTCACCGAATATTGCGGTGCTCCTGATTACTTGCTCGTCTTCCAGAACAGGCTTTTCGTCGCGCCGACGTCTACCACATCTGAACCGCCTGCCGAGAGCACTTCGGAGCCACCTGCAGAGACCACTTCTGAACCACCGGCGGAGACCACCTCCGAACCACCTGCGGAAACCACTTCCGAACCTCCGGCTGAGAGCACTTCTGAACCACCGGCGGAGACTACCTCAGAACCACCTGCAGAGACCACTTCTGAACCACCGGCGGAGACTACCTCAGAACCACCTGCGGAGACCACGTCTGAACCTCCTGCAGAAACCACCTCAGAACCACCTGCAGAAACCACTTCCGAACCTCCGGCTGAGAGCACTTCTGAACCACCGGCGGAGACTACCTCAGAACCACCTGCAGAAACCACTTCCGAACCTCCGGCTGAGAGCACTTCTGAACCACCAGCGGAGACTACCTCAGAACCACCTGCGGAGACCACGTCTGAACCTCCGGTTGAGACCACTTCTGAACCTCCAGCGGAGTCCACATCTGAGCCTCCTGCAGAGACCACATCCGAGCCTCCAGCAGAAACGACCTCTGAGCCTCCCGTTGAAACGACCTCTGAGCCTCCCGTTGAAACGACCTCTGAGCCTCCCGCCGAGACTACCTCCGAGCCTCCAGCGGAAACAACCTCGGAGCCTCCCGCTGAAACGACCTCTGAGCCTCCCGCCGAGACTACCTCGGAGCCTCCAGCGGAAACAACCTCTGAGCCTCCCGTTGAAACGACCTCTGAGCCTCCCGTTGAAACGACCTCTGAGCCTCCCGTTGAAACGACCTCTGAGCCTCCCGCCGAGACTACCTCCGAGCCTCCAGCGGAAACAACCTCGGAGCCTCCCGCTGAAACGACCTCTGAGCCTCCCGCCGAGACTACCTCGGAGCCTCCAGCGGAAACGACCTCTGAGCCTCCCGCTGAAACGACCTCTGAGCCTCCCGCCGAGACTACCTCGGAGCCTCCAGCGGAAACAACCTCTGAGCCTCCCGTTGAAACGACCTCTGAGCCTCCCGTTGAAACGACCTCTGAGCCTCCCGCCGAGACTACCTCCGAGCCTCCAGCGGAAACAACCTCGGAGCCTCCCGCTGAAACGACCTCTGAGCCTCCCGCCGAGACTACCTCGGAGCCTCCAGCGGAAACGACCTCTGAGCCTCCCGCTGAAACGACCTCTGAGCCTCCCGCCGAGACTACCTCCGAGCCTCCAGCGGAAACGACCTCTGAGCCTCCCGCTGAAACGACCTCTGAGCCTCCCGCCGAGACCACCTCCGAGCCTCCAGCGGAAACGACCTCTGAGCCCCCCGTTGAAACGACCTCGGAGCCTCCAGAGGAAACGACTTCCGAGCCTCCCGCGGAGACAACCACATCTGAGCCTCCAGCAGAAACCACCTCTGAACCTCCAGCAGAAACCACCTCAGAGCCTCCAGTTGAAACCACCTCAGAGCCTCCAGTTGAAACCACCTCTGAACCTCCAGCAGAAACCACCTCTGAACCTCCTGCTGAGACTTCGTCTGAGCCTCCAGCAGAAACCACCTCAGAGCCTCCAGTTGAAACGACCTCCGAACCTCCCGCGGAAACCACCTCTGAGCCTCCTGCAGAGACAACCACATCCGAGCCTCCGGCTGAAACAACGTCTGAGCCTCCAGCAGAAACCACCTCAGAACCTCCCGTTGAAACGACCTCTGAACCCCCAGTGGAAACCACCTCCGAGCCTCCTACAGTGACCACAACTGAACCGCCCGCTGAAACAACTGGGCCATCGACTCCAACCGTACGTCCAAATTTCTATCAAGTGCTCAAGTGCTCCATGCTCTGCTCTGCTCTGTTCTGTAAACGTTTTTCTTTCACTTTAGACCCAGGGTAAGTTGTCAGGTAAGTACGGCTGCGCTTCGGCCCAGTCCAGTCTCAACCGTGGAAACGAGAAATGGCTGTAGATGCTGGAAGGCGAGCTTGAGGAGGCCAGTGGTGCCAGTGCTGCTTGTCGCTCGACGATTCGTCAACGGGTAAGTGCTCCAGACCATGGACATGGAATGGTCACTGACGAGAGAATAGATGATTGACGGACGAATATTGCTCACGCTTCCCATTTCCACGGTTAAACATGACGAGTTCTTCCATCTACGGTTCTCTCTCCATATTAAGTTTTCGATTCAAGAATTGCTATACAGACATATCTCTCTCAGAACGGCGACACGACATCTACAAGTGCTGACTAGTACACAGTCACCGCCGAGATCCGAACTGCCAGGCCAGGTTGATCTGGAGGGCAGCGGCCCACTCGCCGAGTTACTTACTCTTGACCAACTCGAGGAAGGCCAAAACCCTGATGCCGTTTCGGCCGCCGAGTATCTCGACATCCTTGAGACCCTGATTGGAGAGTTGCCAACCGACCAGTACGATCCTTGGGGTCCGGATGGCCCACCAGCCGGGTTTAGGTTGGCTCGTAGGTCGGGCGCGGAGACCACCCCCGTTCCTGGTTCACCTCTGGCGGACCCTGCCGAAGCAGATACCACGCCCGCCGTGACGACAATCTTTCCTAGATGGTATTCGGAGGCGGAAGCCAAGAGGGATACAGAGGTGAGAAAGAGGATGAGGTTTGAACCGAGAGGTTGGGTGAGAACTGGCGCAGCCAATTTCTTGGAAGGGTTGAGGGGTATCATGGGATGAAGCGATTTTGGATCTGCTTTGTTCCCTCGCGCTCACATCTAAGCCAGTATGAGCGCATGCGACTTTGCATCTGCGGCCGCAAATTGATTGCACACTGTCTAGATGAATTCCTGCCTCCCTAGCTTAGGGATGTGCAGTTCAAGGTGGGCATGCTGGACATGCCATGGAAGGAGAGATTTTTGGCAGTATCCTTAATATTACTTTCGTTCCCTGGCCAATTGGTCAGGCCTTTCTTTATCCTTGGTCGTCGTGTGATCACTTTATCGTCGTGTCAGGTCTAGTGCTGGGGAGTTGCATACATCCAAAGTGAATGATCGGAAGGGACGATCATGGCAGCAATTGAGGGTTGAGGTCTAGAGAGACTTTGATTCATTGGTTTATAGCTCGTTCTTCAGACCTTGGATAACACTCCCCGCATGATTCACGCAATCCATGGATTCCTGGTAAGCCTTCAATGCTGGAATCTTGGAACATTGAAATGCAGTGTGATCACGTGATAGAGAGCTCCTTCCCCTTTCACCGGCCCTGTTGGCATCCCCACTGCCAAGAGCGGTAATCTCCAATGTGAGTCAAGTCTCTTTACCGAATAGCTTTTTGAATCCCAATCCCAACCTCATCCTCGTTCCTCCCACAGCATTCTGTCCCTACAACCCAACCCCGCATAGAGTGTCTTACGACATGAAGTTCCTCACCATAGCTACCTTAGCGCTTCTGCTAGGTGCCGCCGCTGCGCTCCCCGCGGAGACCAACGGTGATGGTTCTGGTAAGTTGTTTGTAGCTTGGGGAGTGTGGACCAAGAACACTGACGTTCAAAAAGCAGCGATGCTCCCCCGAACTCCCAGCCCTGCCGGAGCCCTAGTCAAGCGAGTCCATGGAGATCTCCACGTGGAATTCGGCGGCAACCGACAACACGTCGGCTCCCATTTTGGCCAGAAGCTTTACGACGAGGTTTCAAAGGCGCTCCAAACAATCTGCCCCGAGAGCATGGTCAGCGACCCGGAGAAACGCTGCAATGGGGAGTCTGTCAGGATCATGGATGTCGAGTACAACTCCCACGGAAAGCTAGCCAAAGACTCCTATCTAGAACTCATCCCCTGGTTCGCCGACTTCGATGGGAACAATGCACTTCGAGAAGCCTTGATCGATGTCGCCGCAGGCTCCTTGATGGCGCAAAGCAGCAACCCTGCCAACTGCTACACGGTTGACACGCTGGGCTTTTTTGCTGGGAAACATGAGATGTGCAATGTCGGCTCAATTCTACTGGCCCATGTCAGTGGTGGTTCCGGCGTGCGTGGGAAGCTGAACCTGTACATTAGCTGGAGTGGAAAGACAACGGATGGCAGTTTCAACTGTGGCAAGTGCCGCCAGGGCGTCCTGGATTATCTTTCTTCTACGAGCGCACCTAGGGTTTCCAAAGCGGTCCAGTACCCGTTTTTCGACAGCTTTGTGACTTGCCGAGGCGGAGAGGATATTGGACCGCAAAACTGAGCCCTCGACCCGAACACCCGGATCTTCGCATAATGTGGCGTAGATCTTCCAGAGGAAAGAATATGTATGCAAGTCAAAGTATCTCTGGGATTCTTGTGGCTGCGAAGACTGCCCAAGCACGTCACATCAAGAAGGGGTCATCTTGGTTGAGATCATACATACGTGACGGGGAACAATAAAGAAGCGATATCTGTGCAACTTCTAACCGTGCACGTGACTCTTTCTCAACTGCATCTCTTGATACCGGTGTATATGTTGTAAAAAAATCTATATGAATCTCATCATATGCCTGATTGACGATGGAGTGTCGTCGACACAACCTCGTCCAAACCCAAGGGTCTGCCGCGCTCCCGACCCTGGCATACCCCACTATGTCCCGATCTGGACAGCTCCTGCACCAGCCACATTTGGAGCCGTGCCACATCTCCTCCGCTCCGAAAGTCGGCCGCCACACTTGACCGCCGACAATGCATCACCTCCAAGGCCAAATTTCGTACGCCGCTGCATTGTTCCCCACCGCAGCACAATACCCACCATGACTGACTATTCGCGCCCTGTCACGCCCGAGACGGATACCAATGGTATCCTGACGCCGCAGACACCCAAAAATACCGGCCTCGCCCTCACTGAATACACTGCGAATCCCTCACCGCCCTCCGACTCCCCCAAGAACGAGACCAACAAGGTCGTTCCCGATGCATTCCTACTGCCCAACGGGTACCCTGATGTATGGAAAGCCTCCGCTACGGTAGTCTAGATAATGAACTTCTCTAACTTCTCCCAGTACCTTCGTCTCATCCTGACCTCGAAAGTTTATGAAGTTGTCACGGAAACTCCCTTGACTGTAGCAACCAATCTCAGCAACCGCCTAGAGTGCAATGTCCTACTCAAGCGCGAAGACTTGCTGCCCGTTTTCAGCTTCAAGTTGCGGGGTGCATACAATAAGATGGCGCATTTATCCCATAAAGACCGCTGGAGAGGTGTTGTTGCGTGCAGTGCTGGTATGACTCCTTGCTACGTGCGTTTTTTGCCTATCGCCTCACCACCCTCCAGGAAACCATGCACAGGGCGTTGCATACTCCGCGCGCCGTCTGAAGATCCCCGCTACCATTGTCATGCCTTCCGGCACTCCCGATATCAAACACAAGAACGTCGCCCGTCTCGGTGGTTCCGTCGTCCTCCACGGTGAGGATTTCGATGCCGCTAAGGTAGAAGCGCACCGTCTTGAGAAGCTGCACGGCCTCATATCCATTCCACCCTTCGACGATCCATATGTCATTGCCGGCCAGGGTACGATTGGCATGGAATTGCTCCGACAGACAAGTCTCGAGGATCTCGAAGCTGTGTTCTGCTGTGTTGGAGGCGGAGGCCTGATAGCAGGAATTGGCATTTACATCAAGCGCATAGCCCCTCACGTGAAGATTATCGGGGTGGAAACATATGATGCGAATGCCATGGTTGAGTCATTGAAGGCAGGAAAGCGCATTGTCCTGAAAGATGTCGGACTATTCGCCGATGGGGCTGCCGTCAAGATGGTTGGAGAAGAGTCCTTCAGGATATGTCAAGAGGTGGTAGACGAGGTGATCCAAGTGACAACGGACGAAACCTGCGCCGCTATCAAGGACATGTTCGAAGATACCCGTTCCATTGTGGAGCCAGCCGGCGCCCTGGCACTCGCAGGCCTGAAGAAGTGGGTTGCACGGAATCCGAGCCCCAAAAAGGAGCGTGGCTTGGTCGCTGTTGCAAGTGGCGCCAACATGAATTTCGACCGACTCCGTTTCGTCGCCGAGCGGGCCGCTCTTGGTGAGAACAAGGAAGCCTTGCTTTCGGTCACCATACCCGAGAAGCCTGGCGCATTTGCCCAACTTGTGGCGCAAATCCATCCGATGGCTGTCACCGAGTTCAGCTATCGGTACAGTGGTCCCGACTCGGCAAACATACTCGTTGGCGTCGAGCTGAAAGCAGCTACCCGCTCCCGCGATCTCCCAGAACTTCTCTCGCGCCTAGCGGCCGAAGGTATGACCGCACAAGATCTCTCACAAGATGAGCTTGTAAAGTCGCATCTCCGCTATTTGGTGGGCGGAAGAAGCAATGCGGCCGACGAGCACCTTTTCATGTTCCAGTTCCCGGAGCGGGGTGGCGCACTTTACAAGTTCCTGCACACGCTTCAGCCCGGCATGAACATCTCCCTCTTCCATTACAGAAACTATGGCGGCGATGTTGCCAAGATCCTTGCCGGCATTCAGTGTAAAGAGGAGGATCAGGACAAGCTGACCGCATTCCTGAAGGCTATCAACTACCCGTACGAGGAGGTGACGAACAACCCAAGCTACAAGACCTTCTTGAGGCAGTGAAATTGTCGGCAAATCGAAAAACTCTCCTCAAGTGTCGAACTTTCAACTTGTTGAATAGCATTAGCATTGGTGTATCAGTCGGGGATGCTTTGGAGGTTGATTATTTCTGGAGTTGGGCGTTAGAGACCGGGTGTATGTAGTGGCAGGTCTAGATAATCAAGACAAGGATGTGCATGGTGATATCCCCGAGTAAGACAAACACAATCTCTCTTGACATCAATTGGCAACGCGAGCACATCTTGTCTGTCTCCTTGGATATCTTTAGGCCTCAAGTACCTAAGGAACACCGAGCGTTAGAAGCCTTTTTCTTCAAGCATTCTATTTCTCTATAGGGGAGATCAAGCATCAGATCCTTACAGCAGACCACCTCATTTTTACTTTCTGTACTTTCGAGACACTCCTCAGGATTCCCCTGTTGTTCGAATGCAACAACTTGAGCCGACTTCACTTGTCCGCTTGCAGAAATCCAGCCACTAAAGGATAGCACAAAACTGGACATGTATCCACTGCAGATTAAGTACTACAAGTCGCACGCACGAATGGGACTTCTGACGCACGTTGAGTCAACATGTAGTTGCGTCTAAATGTTACCAATGAGCTATGCCCGCATACAAATACTAATATACAACCAACAACAGCACAATCGTACAATGTCCTCACATCTTCCCGCCCGTCAGCTCCTCGGCGACCTTCCTCAATCTTTCCTTCGCCAGACCCACTCCCTCTCCTCCGCGTAGTTTGTTTAATCTCTCCAGCACGCCTTCGGGCATCGGGCCTGCCCATGGGCTCTTGCCATACTCTGCGCCCACAACTTGCTTGCCCTTATTATCCCAGCCAACGGGTTGCTCCTCAGTGCCAAACGCCTTCTCAATTGCCTCGTCCAACTGCTCTTCATTCACAATGAATTCCCTCGCATTGGTGTACAGGTCATGCAACCGGGCCGCCCGTACGGCCGCATGCTTCGCCATCTTCCGCTGAAACGCCTTCCTGCGTGCCTCGGAGATGTCCAAGCGGGAAGTGGACGGCAGTGTACCCTCAAGAAACGCACGAATGTTCTTGTCCAACGACGTCTGGGTCAATACATCGACCTCCCTCGGGGGTGCCAGCGCGGCGGCCCGCCTCTCCGCAAAAAGCTTTTGGAGCGAAGCCTTCTCCTGTGCCTCCGAAGTGACCTTCCTCTGATGCAACTCCTTAACACCCTGCCGCAGTGCAGTCTTCCTTGCTTCGGCGAGGCGCTGCTTGTATAGTCGAACTTCGGCATCCCGACTGTACTTTCCGGGCTGCTTGACCTTCACGGGGTCAGGCGTCGACGCTTTCAGGAACTCTTCCGACTCCTTGGGGAACGGCGAGCGTGTTTTGAAGACATTTCTTGGTGTGGGTAGAACGCCCTTGATGTGTGGTTTGGAGACTGCCGTCGGCTGCAGAGGCTTAGGGACCTCGATGTAGTTTGGGGACTCGGGACCCAGGGCGCGGATGGAGGTGGTCGAGGAGAAGGCACGCGCCGAATGAGGGGACAGGTGGCATTGTTGTGAGGATTGAGGCAGCCGCGAGAGGCAGACCGGCACGCGCGGCGGCATGTTGATGGATGGTGGCCGGGCGCCGTCGTGCAATTGCGGATGTGGATGCAGATGCGGTTGCGGAGTTCGACGCCAGTGGTGTTTGCGGTCGCGAAAATTGCAGGGACCTCCGTCGCCAAGACTGGAGCCAAAATTCCCGCCTAAAAAAAATTGAGACCTCTGCTCTCCAACACCCACCTATTCACCACTCCCACCCCAGAACGATAACTAACGGGGTAAATAAAAACACCGCCACCATGGGTACTCACAAGAAAGAAGCAAACCGCAAGGAGCGGCAGGGGAAGACGGGCGATGGCATGGCGAATGTCAAGGTCAAAGGCGAAAACTTCTACCGGTATGGACCATGCCACCATTGCTGAGTGCCCGGCACAGCTAACTGTAGTGCAGCAATGCGAAGAAGATCAAGACTTTGAACATGTTCAAGGATGGCAAGGCCCAGAGAAACGCCGCTGGAGAAATCACAAAGGCCGCCTCATACCAGAGCCGCGATCGACCCGTCGCCCGTGTCGAGCCCAACCGCAAGTGGTTCAACGCTACCAGAGTCATTTCCCAGGATGCGCTCGAGTCTTTTCGATCTGCAGTGCAAGCGCAGGCGTCGGACCCCACAACCTATCTCATGAAGCGTAATAAGCTCCCTATGAGCCTCATCGAGGAGAAGCCCGATGTCAACGGCCTGAAACAACATGCGGCCAAAATTGCAGTGGAGAGTCAATCGTTCGGGGACACCTTCGGCCCCAAGGCGCAGAGAAAGAGGGTCAAGCTCGACTTCAGCTCGGTCGATGACCTCGCTGGCAGAACCGACAAGATGCACGACACATACCTGGAGCGCTTAGAGCAGGCGAAGCTGCTTTCGGGGACATCGGGCGATGCCGACCAAGGAGATGCCGACCAGGATGGTACTCTTACAACAGCCAGGGAGAGCATCTTCTCCAAGGGACAGTCGAAACGAATCTGGAATGAGTTGTACAAGGTTATCGATTCTTCAGATGTCATTCTTCATGTTCTCGACGCCCGCGACCCAGTTGGCACAAGATGCAGGAGCGTGGAGAAGTATTTGAGAGAGGAGGCCCCACACAAGCACCTCGTTTTCGTGCTCAACAAGGTCGATCTCGTACCCTCTAAAGTAGCTGTAAGTCCAAACCCCCAACTCGCATTGCCAGCAGATTTTCCTTCCTTTCCTCTTCTTGCACCATCGTTAAGTCAAGGATCTTTCCCTTTTTATCCATGGATTGATTCTGTTACAACTTTGGAAGATCGAACACGACTCGCCTGCTCGTGGCCGTTATGGTTGCGAGTTGACTGGCTTCCGTTTTGGTTTCTAGTCGCTAGAGTCTGCGTGTTACGTTTGAGTTGAGGGCCGGCCCTGCATCGCAGTCTTTTCATGGTGGCACTCTTAGACTCGTTTCACACATTTGTCCATCCTAACATGCGTTTTGGTTATGTATGGCGGACGCTAACTTGGAAATAGGCTGCGTGGGTTCGACATTTGTCTACGCAATTCCCGACCCTCGCATTCCACGCTTCTATCA
This sequence comes from Westerdykella aurantiaca, assembly GCA_030412805.1. Classification (NCBI taxonomy): domain Eukaryota; kingdom Fungi; phylum Ascomycota; class Dothideomycetes; order Pleosporales; family Sporormiaceae; genus Westerdykella; species Westerdykella aurantiaca. The sequence goes on from JASJFJ010000001.1 coordinate 6,535,564, forward strand.
ACAATAGCTTCGGCAAAGGATCGTAAGTCCGACTCCCTGCAACCTGTGCCGGCTTCACCCTGACCTGTGGACAGATTGATCGCCCTTCTCCGCCAATTTTCTTCACTCCATTCGGACAGGAAGCAAATATCGGTTGGTCTGATCGGTTACCCAAATACCGGAAAATCTTCCATCATCAACACGCTCCGGAAGAAGAAAGTCTGCAACGTCGCCCCGATCGCCGGAGAGACCAAGGTCTGGCAATATGTGACACTTATGAAACGGATCTACCTCATCGACTGTCCGGGTATCGTGCCCCCCAATCAATCTGATAGCGATGAGAGCCTTCTGTTGAGAGGCAGCATACGAGTTGAGAACGTCGAATACCCGGCTCAGTACGTCGATGCGGTGCTCAAACGCGTACAGCCAAAACATATGACACGAACGTACGAAATCAAGGTGGATGAGAACACGGATGCGAATACGTTTTTGGAGTCGCTGGCAAGGAAACAGGGGAGACTCCTCAAGGGTGGCGAGCCGGACTTTGACGGATGCGCAAAGATTGTGCTCAACGATTGGATTCGTGGTAAGATTCCCTGGTTTACACCTCCGCCAATGAAGGACGGCGAGGTTGGCGGAGCGACTGGTCCCGTCAGAGAGGGTCGGGATGGCCAACTGGGCGAAATGAGCAGGAAGAGGAAGAGGGAGGCCGAAACGGAGGCATTGGAGGGTGAGGGCGCGCGGTCAAGTAGCGCCGCGGAGTCATCCAAGGGCGGCGCAGAACCCGACCAGGCGGAGGACGATGAGTTCGAGGGCTTCAGCGAAGATGAGGGAGGGTTGGAAATAGAAGCCGAAGATGACAGCACGGGAAGCGAGGGCGGCGATGCCAGTACACTGGTCGCTGGGAATACATCGAGCGATGATGAGGAGGTGGAGGAAGAAATGATGGAAATCTCGAAAGCTCTGAAGGCGGCGAGAGGGAAGGCGAAGAGCCAGTAGCTGTCGACTGGCTAATATTATGATACCCATGAATTTCACGCAATGAATTCAATCGCTTCCGGCTTCGTCCAAGATATGCCCTCGGCTCTGTTGATATATGATGCAGTCCTCCATCTGGCCCTAGGTACGGTACGGTAGGTCTCTCTACGCTTATTTGCGCCCTGTTGTCGGCAACCAAAAGTAGCTCCGAAGACTACCACTAGGATTCACTGCTTACTTAATTCCGAGCCCGCACCCCGCTGGTTCCGATAGACGGCATTGCGTGCCCCTCCCCTTTCATGAATACATATAGCCCCGCCGACCATTTCATTTTCAGACCTCAATTGGACCTTCCTAGACTATGGCGCCAGCTTGGAAACGCCTGATCCGCTTCGAGGCCACCGATGGGCGCGTCCTGAGAGGCGAACCCATCCTTCCTTCGGAAGACTACGATGTCGGAAAGACGACCGCCGAAACTGGAGTCTCAGCCAAGGTCATCCACGTAGCCAATGGGGACATCTTCGACGAGCAGACGAAGGTTACGGATGAGATTGTCACGGTGAAGAAATTGCTAGGTCCTGTGACCCAAAGCGAGGTCCCCATCATTCGCGCCGTTGGACTGAATTTCATCAAACACAGTATGTCCTTTCTGAACAATAGACAGCGGTATCTTTCTTACTGACATGCCCTACCAGTCAAAGAGGGAGGACGGACGCTGCCACCATATCCAGCCACTTTCATTAAAGCCAACACCTGCATCCAAGACCATAATGCCCCCATCGTGGTCCCCGCCATGGCCCAAGACGAACAGGCCGACTACGAGGGCGAGCTATGCTTCATAATCTCGCGCGACGCGAAGAACGTGCCGGAATCCGAGGCCATGTCGTACATCGGCGGTTACCTGTGCGGCAACGACGTCAGTTCCAGGAAGATCCAGCGCGACCCCAAGATTGCTGGGACCGTTCCCCAGTGGAATTTCAGCAAAGGCTTCGACACGTACAGCCCCCTAGGACCGCAGATTGTCAGTCCCGAGTTGATTCCGGATCCTTCGAAGTTGTACCTCAAGACGAGGGTGAATGGGGAGTTGAGGCAGAGCGAGACGATGGACGACTTCTGCTTTAAGGTGCCGTACCTACTTAGTTATATGAGTCAGGGGACGACGATAAAGAAGGGCACGATTGTGATGACGGGGACGCCAAGTGGGGTGGGATACGCGATGAACCCGCCGAGGTTTCTGCATCCTGGCGATGTGGTTGAGGTTGAGATTCTTCCGCATATTGGCACCTTGAGGAATCCGGTCGAGTACGAGCAGAATGGCTTGGTTGTGCCGCCGCAGCCGCTGTCCTAAGGATATTGACTTTATCCTACGTCCACACTTCTACGTTCTTTGTCTCTTTACCAGTGGGAAGTGATATGATCTGTGAAGTTCTGATAACTACCCCGGAAGGTTGACTCCCGTAAATATCCCGACGTTTAGAAGACAACGATAGTCAAACGAATACTAGCCACTAGTCTCTTCGAGATGGTCGGCATGCATTGGGGAAGGCCTGTCAATTCTCTATGCACAGCTATACAGATTACAAGAAGTTGAACGCTACGGGGTATCATATCTATCACAACTTCGACATGCTCAATCCATATCATCCAAGCTTGCCCCACCACGCAAGGTGGCCTGCCCCTGTTCCTCGCTCACAGCAATGCCGACGAGGCATTCGCCCAGCATGTTCTCCCAGTTGACCCATGGGTGCACCTCCATGAACAACTTGCCACCATCTTTTCCCGCCGCCCGCATCAGCTCTCCTTCGCCCCCAGGGTGAAATGGCACATATGGGGTGATGTTGTACACTTTGCCCTGATAGCTCGACCACGCTGGCTTTCCCTTTCGCCCGTTGTTATGCTTCAGCATCGAGGGAGTTACGCGGATTAGCGATGGAACACCGGAAAGATTCTTCCCTGAGCGTTGCAAGTTCGCCCAGTCGAGCGGCGAGTGCCCTGGAGAGAGCAGAACTTTGCCTCTTGCATTGGGCGTCTTTCCGGACTTTGTGGATGGAAGAGTGCCGAAAGTCACCCCAGGAGCGCGAGCGGGTACGGGTCCACGATTCGGAAGGGGGCCGGCCGTAGGAATCCGGAGTGTAGGTGCGGACTGTGGCGGAGCGAGAGGGCGCAAGTTGGAGGACTTGATGGTGGGCGGTGGCATCAGCGAGCCCTTGGCTGGTGCAGAGGCTCTCTGGGCCGAGTTCAGCGCGGGAAACTGGGGCGGCGGTAGGCTATCGTCGTCTCCGCTGTCGTCGTCCGAGTCACCGTCGCTGGAGCCGATATGCTGCGCAAGGGTAAATGTGGGGAGGTTTATAGGATCGGTGGTGCCCTTCTCTTCCGTATGAACTTCTGGCTTCTCGTCATCCTTCTTATTCCCATCGTGCTCCTGCTCCTCGTCCCGTTTCTGGGTCGCATCGGCGGCAGGCCTCTCTTCCGGTGCTGGCAAGCATGAGGCGGGAAGGTCTCGGAACCAGGTGCTCCAGACAGACGGCGGGCGATGATATAAGAACGCTGTCAGTGATATCACAAGCAGTGACACTGCTATAAGCATGTCGGGGGAGCGGGACGGTGGGGGTGGGCTGGCAGTCGTCCGCATGTCTGACAAAGTCGTCGCGACACAAAAAGCACAGGCACTTAATGCCAAGCCCGGTGAATGCGTCACGTGGAAATTTTAGTTCCCCCACCCCACCCCCACTACCCCCACCAGCCCTCGGCGACGCGCTCTCCTCCAGAGCTCTTGACAAGCTGCATCCCAAAACTTATTTCGAAAGCTCGTCAATCAGCCGCTTCCAGCTCCCCAGTCCCTTCCCTCTGTGCGACCCCGGCGCTCCCCAATTGTCAAGATGGCGAGCAACAGCTCCTCGGGCATTTTCTCCCTCCTCGATACGTACGGCCGGCCTGACACCTCCGTATGCGCTCCGCATTCGACCGCTAACTCGGCACCAGCGATCTATATAAGCTTACTATGCAATGCTGCATACTCAAATTCTTCCCCGATGTACCCGTCACTTATGGTTTCACCAACCGCACTCCGGACAAGAAGTTCAGTCGTGCCGCTTTCAAGTGGATAGAGGCCCAGATAGCCAGCGAGTCCGCATCCGCCTTCTGTTCGGCCTCCGGCTAACGTGAAGCTAGAGCTTGGAGACATTTCACTCTCCGCCGACGAACTGCTCTTCCTGCAGAATAATTGCGCTTACCTGAACAGCGACTACCTGCGATTCCTTTCACAGTTTCGTCTGCAACCTTCGAAGCAATTGAAGCTCATATTTACTCCCGACGATGATTCAGGCCAAGATAGCGACGTCGGCACCTTCGTCATACATACCGAAGGCCTCTGGGTGGACACCATTCTATACGAAATACCCGTGCTCGCCCTGATTAGCGAAGCGTACTTCAAGTTTTGTGACACGGACTGGACGCACGAGGGCCAGGTGGATAAGGCCTACGAGAAAGGGGCGAGGCTTTTGCATGAGGGCTGCATTTTCTCCGAATTCGGCACCAGGAGACGTCGCGACTATCATACTCAGGATTTGGTACTGCAGGGTTTGCGCCGGGCGCAGGATGAGGCGACGGCAAACGGATGGCCAGGCCGATTGACCGGCACGAGCAATGTTCACTTTGCTATGAAACATCAGCTAACTCCCATTGGCACGGTCGCACATGAGTGGTTCATGGGGGTAGCTGCCATCACGAATGACTATGAGCACGCCAACGAGATTGCGCTGGACTACTGGACGGCAACGTTCGGCGAGGGTGTTTTGGGCATTGCTCTCACAGATACTTTTGGAACACCGGCTTTCCTGGAGGCTTTCAGAAAGGAGATACCGTCGCGGTCACCCACTGGTGCACCTATTGAGGGAGCTGCAGTGGAACAGAAGTCAGGCAAGACATTCGCACAGGTTTTCACGGGCGTAAGACAGGACTCTGGAGATCCGCTAGATTTTATTAAGATGATGCGTGACTTCTATGATGAGCAGGGTATCAAGGAAAAGAAAACGATTGTGTTTTCTGACTCTTTGAATGTCGACCTTTGCCTCAAGTATAAAGCTGCGGCAGAGGCACAAGGGTTTCAGCCGACTTTTGGCGTGGGCACGTTTCTAACAAGTGCGTATTCCATGCACCTATGGGATGATGGCACTAACACTCACCAGATGACTTCGTCCAGCAATCAACAGGCAAGAAGTCAATTCCGCTCAACATCGTTATTAAGATTGCTTCGGCAGCCGGCCGTCCAGCTGTGAAAATCAGCGATAATATAGGGAAGAACACGGGCGACCGAGCCACTGTTGAGGAAGTCAAAAAGCGGCTTGGCTACAAGGAAAAGTCCTGGGCTGGTGGTGATGAAAGAACGCGTTGGGGTACGGCAGATACTGGACAGTAAGGAGTACCCTGGGGTAACTCTATGTTCTACATATTTGTAGTTACAGGAGTTAGAAATCTTAGAAACCTCGTGTCAGGCCCTGAAGCCAATGGCACTGGGATAGGGCAGACCCCACCAAAACCTTAACAAAGTACTTGTTCCCAACATAGAGCTCCGCCGACTTCAGGACCTCAGTGCAGGAGTTATACACCACCACATTCATGCATCTACCCTTACTGACACTTTCCAGAATAACAATTTCCCTTTCCACAATGCACATCAGTGTCACCGCACCAGCCGTAGGTGCTACAGCATGACCCGAAGCCACTGCCAGGACATGTCGCATTGTTGCTGGTATTTGGGCCACACCTGCCGTCATTTGAAATGGTGTCTGGAGAAGTGCATTTTCCCGACTGGCAGCCGGCACCACAATGACTTTCACTGTCACCACACCAACCAGCTGCACTACAACATGACCCGAATCCACTCCCTTGGCAAACGGCTTTTTTAGCTGTGTTGGAGCCACACTTTCCATCGAAGGAGATCGGCCCCGAGCCAGGATCAGGTTGAGTGCAGTTACCAGATTGGCAGCCGGCACCACAATGACCTTCAGTGTCGCCACACCAACCGTACGCGCTACAGCACGAGCCAAACCCACTGCCCGCACATATAGCATGGTTGGGCGAATTGGTGCCACATGAGCCGTCGTTAGAAACTGGCCCAGCTGTGCTTACTGGGGAGGACGCCGAGCTGGTAGAAGAAGCTGCTCCGGTTGATGATATCGGCATCGTAGTCGAGCGTGTAGGAGACGGTTTTTTTAAGACCCCGACGCCTATGCAGATAGCTCGCCTAGATTCCTGTGCTAAACCGTTGTATAGGCTGCCATCGCAATCTGATGTGATCCAACTGTTGTATTTGCGGATATTGGCGACCGGCAGCTTGAGCTCTTCTACGAGGTCCTCGCAACGGTACACTAGGTAAGGTCAGTAAGAAAACGCTGTTTAATGGTATATTGACTGCATTAAAACCAAGTTATGGATAGATCTGACTTACTGTCCTCTGTTCCAGCTTGCAGCCCTTCAATAAGCGTGAAACAGTCGCAATTAGGGTCGATTCCATCCGTGATAATGTCATCGAACATTCCCTCTCGCGTCATGCATGATGAATACCAGGGCGGAATCCCTTTGTCACATTAACAATCATATCTCCGACGGTTGTGCACCTCAACTCACAGTTTTCTGACTCCGGCGTCTTCAAAACGCAGTAACTGAACCCCTCTTTCATAGCGCATTCGCTAATATTGGAGCTGAGACTCGGATTCCATTCTAAGAGCTGGTCCATCTCTATGCTGTACCTGCTTATTAGGAACAGACATGAGTTTATATACGGGTCCACGATGACAATATTTTCCGAGACCGACTGATCCACGAACGGCGGAATCGGGAAAGGTTTCTCATAATGGTAACAATCCTCAAGTGTCCCTGACGCCCTAGGCAGTTCCGGTTCCACGGTTAGAGTAAATGCCAGAGTTATAGGCGCGGACTCCGTTGTTGTGGTATAGGTTGGCGGTGCTAGAGTAATGAAATTTGACGTGGAGAATCCGGGATATGTGTCGATGTCGCCGACAGGTTGAACACAATACGATGTTTTAAGCCAGAGATTCGTACATAATGAGTTTACATCTGGGTTCAGAAAGTAGAACGCCCTCAAAGCGATTCCGAATTGCACGGAGAGCGCTTCGCATGTGTCTCCCAGCTGGATCTGTCCCGGAGTTAGATCGGCGCACCCTACGCAACCCCAGAATGGTAGATGGTCCACTCACTTCATACCAGCGTCCGCAATTTCTATTCAAACTATGGTGCGCATTGCTTGGTACTGAGGCTGGCGAAGTTGGTGTTGCGACCGGAACGCTGACTGTCGGGGTAATATACCCAAGTTGGCCTCCTGGTGGGCTGGAAATGTCAGTGGACAAACAACCCAAAGAGCAGGCGTACCACCTACCCCACGCAAACATAACTATCTGGGTAGTCATGAAGGTTGGAGCATATCGCGTTAATATTCGGATTCCACGCCAAGAACTGTGAAGCAGTAATATTATAACTAACGCTGAATGATACCATCGCACGTATCCAGTGAGTCTAACTGATAAACCGCACATGTTTCTGGGACACAGAGAGGCCCATATAAACTCAGGCTGTTGCAAGCGTCCCATGGTAGGCCATTGAAGCTTAACATATTCTCAGTGGAGATATTATACCGTTGACAGAGCGTGGTGCATGTATCTCCTGTTACGGGGGAGATGGGAAATTCGCATGAAGGTGTGGGAACTGGCGTCGCGGTGTCCCAAGTCCTGATGACATAGGGACTAGGGCTCGTTACTGGATACTGTGTTTTGCTGCAACTGGATGTCCGGCTGCGGAAGTCGATTTCCGAATCCTCAGTGTAGTCGAACGGCGAGTTCATACGGGTCTGGAATGTTGCCAGTACACAGTCATGACAAGCATACCTTTCCATGTCAACTCCTTCACGAAGCCATTCCATCCCAAGCATATCGCAGTACTTGCCGCTGACACTGTGGAATGTCAGCTTCCCATGACAGCAGTCAAGCTCCGAGTCTTCTTACGGATCCTTCATGCACGCGATATCATAGGAATGTATATAATGGTCGATTAAAAAGGTTGCTTTCAGTAGTCAATAAATGGATCATGGGTATAACGCATAAGTTCCTTAAACTTGCCTGGGTATGTTAAGCCGTCATCATTGTCGAATGTGTCGTTCAAGCCTTTGCAGCCAGAGATTATTTTCAGTCGCGCAGATGTAAGGGATTCCTTGCACGCAGTGGCACAAAGAGCGTTCAAAGTCTCTTCATTTTGTCGAAAAACGCTAGAAAAAAGAGGTTAGGAAACACTTTTGACCATGTACGTTATTCCTCTCACCTTAACGATGAGTCATGAAGCTCAATAGGGCAGGAAATAGTAGTGTTAAGGGCAGCACTGCAAAGAGTTGAAATGCCCGGCCAAGTGAAGGCCACAATGTTTGAGCTGGCGAATAATTGTGCCATTGCATGCTGACCTCTCAGCATGAGGAGCAAGAGGGAAACGAGCCATTTGCACCACATCATAATGGGTTCGAGGAGCATACATCGGGATGAATTGGCTTTGGTTCCGGGGAGGCCAAGATAAGTACTTTAGGAACAGCTATGTCCTCACTTCCCAAGGTTCGGCGCGAAATCAAGAGCGAGACGGTGCTGCGGAGCGTCATTTCCGTTTACAATCAACCGAGAACCCCTAAATTTCCATACCAGCAATATTGCTAGCTTGACTGATTGTAATGGCTGCTAGCTAAGACGACATGTGGGCGAACGTGGGACAGAAAGTATTGAGCTAGTACGCACTAAACTCGTTCAAGTACATCCCCCTACATTTAAGAGCAAAGTTCTCCTGCGTCGTACATGCAGTCCTTCCCTCTGGATGACACGGAGACCGACTATCCATGCCTCTCACAATCCGATATAGTGGCTAAGGCCCAGCCCAATTCGGATATACGTATTGCCCAATCTAGTGCCCAATGGCAGACAAATTTCGAATCTTTCAATTTGGCTATAATACAGCATCGGGATCCCATGAGGCGTAGTCTGCGGCGTGGTCCTTACCTCAGGGGTAACGTGCGGCGTAGTCCTCGTTTAAATTGTCGCCTGCATGTGCTGCGTGCCCCAGCGTGAGGATGGGTCGACGCAGGCTCACTTATATAAGCATTTACTTGTAAGAATACAAACACGCCTAAGACTAGGTTTAATGTCTAGTATGTGCTCACGGTAAGGGCAAAATTCATTTTAACTTAGCTAGTCTTGTAAAGTATCCATAGAGTGCGGTTGGACTTTCAGATGCAGGTGGAAACCCTGGGAAAGAGAACAGGCGAGAGCCGAACATAAGAATACAGTTTTCCACTCCAATGTGACACCATAAAACGGTCCATGATTCTTTACCGTTGTACCCACTGGTTAGTGTAGTAATAAGCACAAAACTGGTCAGACTGGCTATTATAGAGGCTTTTGTACGTTGTAAACATTGAGGGCAAGGGGCGGAAAACGGTTGAACAGACCTCAACGCTTATCGCGCAACCCTGCTGCGGCGTGGTCAACGACGTGGTTTGTGGTTCCAGTTGTACACTCGAATTGGATTTAATGAAAATATCGAGACGAGGTGGAGGAAACCCGTATTACCTCGGCTGTGGCCAATATACATTCAATATTAGCATCCCAAGGGTTTGGAAGACACATGCACTGGTGCAATAGTAGGGTAGGGATTCGCCAACAGTTTATCACCACTCGTCCTCTCGACTTTAGGGTGTCTATAAATCATAGATCACTGAGATCGACCTCCCGCTTGGTGCTAGATTCCAGCTTATCCTTTGGCCACGATGTGGCACTTTCACTCTTTTGTCATTGCTGTTTCCTTCTTTTTAACTTTGCTATCCTTGACTGCATCTGCATCCCCTCATTCGTCATCCAGTGGACTATCCCATCATTTTCATAGTCAATCCCACCGACTTTCCAATATTTTCCGGCGCGATGAGTTTCAATGCGGCCCAGGCCAACCATGTTCTAATGGAGCTTGCTGTGGCGCAAGCGGCTGGTGTGGATTTGGGCCCAAATATTGTGGAGCTGGTTGCACTTCCAACTGTAACGCGAAGGCACCTTGCGGACAGTACGCTAAGACGCCTGGCCAGACATGTCCTCTAAATACCTGTTGCAGTGAACATGGATTCTGTGGCACAACTGAGGACTTCTGTAACAGTAGATGTCAAAGCAATTGCGAACAGCACCCGAAGCCGAAAGGAAAAAAGGGGAAGGGTGTATTGAGTAACGGTCAGAAAACTCTGTTTCCATCACAGTCAACCACTAATTGATTCAGCCATCGGATACTACGAGTCTTGGAGCGCTCGGAGCAAATGCCATAAAATAGAGCCATCAGATCTGCCTCGTGAGTCGAACACCACATATGGTCGCTTTAGCCTATAGAACATTAACCTTTTCCAGTTGACGCTCTTACGCATATAAATTATGCTTTCGCTTATATCGACCCAGATACGTTTCAGCTAACAACTATGGACGGTCTGACGCCCGAAGGGCTTTTCGATGATGTTGCCCTTGTTAAAAAGCTTAAGCCTGGTCTACAAGTGTGGATTAGCATAGGCGGCTGGACATTTTCAGACAATGGCACTATTACGCAGCCCCTATATGGTACAATTGCAAGAACTGAAGCCAACCGTCACAAGTTCGCCAAAAACCTCCTGAAGTTTCTCGATTTCTGGGGATACGATGATAAGAGAGTCCCTCAGAACAATGAGATACCAAACACCTCTAATCTTTCCAGGTGTTGACATTGACTGGGACTATCCTGGTGCCCCTGATCGAGGTGGAAAGGAAGATGACACCGCAAATTTCGTTCTCTTGATGAAAACCATTCGATCAGTGTTCAACACGTCTGGACGGAAGCTAGGCCTGTCATTTACCGCACCATCTTCCTACTGGTATCTCCGATGGTTCGACCTGCCTGGTTTGACTCAATATGTTGATTGGATCAACGTGTATGTGATGTTAAGTCAAACTCAACACACCCCAGGCACACTAACATGTGTTAGAATGACTTACGATCTGCACGGTACTTGGGACAAGTATAATCCAATTGGGAATATTGTGCAGGGCCATACTAATCTGACGGAGATTGAGTTGGCTTTAGAACTCTTTTGGTAACCTTGATCCCCATAACCTGATGCAAGGCATTAATACGTCGCAGGCGCGTAAACATATCCCCAGAGAAACTGTACTTGGGCTTCGGATTTTATGGCAGGTCATTCCAGCTTACTAGCCCTACCTGCTCTACTCCAGGGTGCCGCTTTAAGGGAGGCGCCGAACCTGGGCCGTGTTCAGACACAAGTGGTATCCTGATGTACTATGAAATCATGGCTCTCCTAAAGGGCAATCCAGGCCTACAACCTGTCTATGACAGAAAGGCTGGGGTGAAGTATGTCGTATATAATATGGACCAGTGGGTTTCGTATGATGACGCAGATACCTTCAGACAAAAGGTGGAATGGGCGAACAAGCTCGGACTTGGAGGGGCACTGATTTGGGCATCTGATGCAGGTATGTACATGGACAGATATATAATGAGTGTCATTGACGAAGCCTCGCAGACGACGATAAATATTCAGCTCATTCCGGCCTTTTACAAAAGCTCGTTACACATCCCGATCGGAATACTCTGAGGATTAACTTCCCTAAAACACAGCAAGCGCTGACCCAGAATTTAATTCGCATGAACGGACAGAATTGTCGGAAAGCAAAAGAATGCGTTTCTGATGCTAAAGACGCAAAGATAGCTCATTCGTGCTCTTACAATGAGCTACGAATGGGTTGGGCGAAGGAAAAATGCAAGAAAGGGAAATCCCAGGCCATTTGCTGTTCCCGCCAAACACAACCCAACAGTTGTCGCTGGAGAGGAGGAACTGGACGAGCTATACATTGTAACGGACAGTGTCATGCTGGCGAAGTCATGGTCCTACAGTCCTCATGGGGCGGCGAACCGCGTGAAGACGGCACCGATACAACGCAGTGCGGTAGAGGTGCCAAAGCGTTCTGCTGTGATGCCAAAGACTGGGAAAGACTCCAAAAACTATGTTACTGGACGAACGGTCGTATCAGAAACAATTTGTGTCAACCAGGTGAGACACAGGTGGCCACTCAAGGAACCTCGGCCCCCTATTACTCGCGATACTGTTGTAAGAATCCTTCGCCTTTCGTGGATTGCAACTGGAAAGGAACCGGTACGTTCTCACTGAATTTACATAAAGAACTAACTTTCGTTCTTATAAATGAAACAGGTCCCGACTGTGCCGACGCAAAGTGTGACGTGACAGAAGTCACCGTTCGCCTCAACGATGTAGGGGACACAGCAATGCCAGGACCTGCCCGTGCGTGTAATTGTAAGTGTGTTTCGTGTTATATCAAGACACCTGCGTCAATGCTAACAACGTACAAGGGGAGAGAAATAAAGCGCTCTGCTGTCCTGTGCAAGTACCTGCGCCGGCTAAACCGCTCATGTGCACGGCGAACGTATGCACATTTAACAAAGCACTGTGCGGAATGTCAGAGTCGGAAGACTCTTTAACTGTGTTTGATCCACAGAAGAGAAGCACGGTGCTCAGTAATTCAACGGTTGATATTAAAGATCGCGCGGTCAAAGAGGTTATGGTTTCACTCATAGGAAGAAATCCGGTAAGTCGGAGTCTGAATCGCGGCTATTCATCTCGAGGGGCCTTGTTTGGCTCTTACCGAAGACGATCTCTCATCTCACATCTTTACTACTTCTTGAGAGGAGGCTATTGCCCCTCTACAGAAATCGGGAGAAGGTTGCTTCCAATCCGGGTTGAATACCGACCTGATCCTACCAATTTCAACCAAATACCCCAAGATGGACAAACAGAGCATAACGAGGAGGTAAGCTCTCCAAACTGACCTTTGTTGCGTAGCTTCCGAATCTGATAAACAGTAGGCACAGGTCATTGCTCAAGAGCTTGAGTCGCTAAACGATGGTCTGCACACAGACGGCACCCGTACCGGGCTTAGGCCCATTAACTCGGAAATCATCGAAAGAATCATATTTGGAGAGAGCCTTCCGCGCAACATCGGGCCAGTAAACAGTGAATCCAGGGCTCCTGTATTGCGGATCCCTTGGGAACGATTTGGTGAGACCATTGGTTCAGATACAAACCCAAGACCGTTGCTGTTAGTCGAGGGTCAGGTGAATCGAATTAAAGGCGCACTGTTTCAACTGAAACGGACAGTAAAACCCTCCAAATTAAGGGGATACTATGATGGGATAATTCGGGGTGATGACATCGAAATGCAAAATTTGGTCAGGGAGATGGACTTGGTGAGTGGCAACATGCATGAAGTACCAAATCACCGCAAGCTAATATTCACCGTAGATTATGGCGGCTTCCGATATATGCAGCTCCCGGAGGTCCACGAGCTGCGACAGGGGGCATTCTCTGATCGGCTTAGGCAATGGCGGTTGGTCGAAAACAATCACCCCATTGAGCTGGAGGGTGCCACGAGAAACGCCCAGGTCACAGCAAACGTTCGACTTCGCCACGTAGAGAATCATGCGCGAGAAATGATTACGGATTATATTAGAGGCGCGCGAGATCGCATGGCCGAGGCTGTTCGGGCAGGCAGGATGGATCAAGTTGCTGCGGATAATTTTGACCAGATATTGAGGAAATATGAGACCAAGGCACGCACCGACATCTGGCTACCGGATTTTAAGACAGAGGTGCCATCTGAACCCCGCTGAATTGGATATTCATCTACATAGATCAAGCACGTTGAGTATCGTCCATATCTCATCCCCATTACGTGGCAAATGATGTTCACAATCACTCAAGTTCGTAATACTGCACGGTATTTCATTCACATGCGTGTAATATCATAACATTGTGTAAAGTCAAGGTGACTATGAAAACCTACGGATGGGCACCGTAGTTACTTCATGCATATGCAAATAGTTTCACAAAACAACGAGTTTCTCATCTGTTTGTGAATAATATGGGTGGGTCCAAAGGTAAAACCCGTTGGGGTTATGGACAAGGCTGGCAAAACATTCTGGAAGAACTTGTGGCAAGAACAACTTCGCTGATTTGGATTCCAGTTCAGCGTCTTCTTCAACCTCAATGTCGTCCTCTCTGTCCACATCCCCTTCGTCTTCGGGCTCTTCGTTGACTTTGGACGTTTCACGCTCCCGAGTGTGCCCCTCCATCATGATATTGACATATGGGGCCGCCTCGAAAGGAACAGGGTCCCAGCGATAGACACCACTGTCAAAACGTTCTTGGCCCTCTTCGTCGAGGGCTAGGTAAGCCAAGCAACGATCGAGGGCCTTCGCATCGACATGTATGCAAAAGTTGCTCCGTGCGTATGAGTACTTGCCGTCCTGCGAACTCTGCTGATACTCCGTTGCAATGGCCTCCCTGCCCTCTTCCGACCCGCACCACTTGGTGAACACCTCGCGCACCTGCTGCACTGTAGCGCCATCCAGCGTTGCTTGATGTTCCCTGACTCTGAAGTCTAAGGTTTGCCTGAGATCTTGCCTGCCGTAGAGGCGAAGCTCCCGTTCCGTCAAGGCTGACCATCCCTCAATGAAGGTTTTCCAAGCTGTGTCGCTGCGGTAGTCGCAGCGATAGATAATGAAGCCCCATTTTGGGTAGCGACCGAGATTGTCAACATCATTGAAACCCGAAGAGTAGACTGTTCTTCGGAAACATGTTTTCAAGGTTCCATTAGAGACGAACACGCTGGGTCGAAAGGCTTTTGAAGAGCTGGGAAAAAGACCTCTAGGATTTCTGCGGATGCAGGAAAACATACTGGTACGTCGTGGTGGTTGTGGCCTAGGACCTGTCCCAGTATATAAATATTGATACCGAGAAAAAGGAGGCGGACATTTATCCGGTGATTCTTCCCAGCCTTTGCAATGTATGTAATAACAACAGGAGACGGTTTGCAGATGAGTCGGGTGATTCCAATTGGGTGGCTGGGTGGCACAGCACAATACAGGGGCTGGGTCCAGATCTTCTATACAGAGTTTGTCATCACGGTCAGCGTATATTTGAGTACGATCATTTTATCTTCAATCTTTCCGTCCAGTTTAAAATGTATAGTCTGACGTTTACAAGCGAGTCAAGACACATTAGTGAATGGTCATCCGTCTTGCCTTGCTTCCTGCTTCTTGCAGGCCGCAACTCATAGAGACATCTGAAGACGCAAAATGCACAGTTCAAATGGAAGTTTGTCATGCTGTCGATTATTCATTACATGCTTAAACCCAAAGCGCGCCTGCCACTCCGCAAGGTTGAAATTTAAATAACTATGTACTATAACCCCGAAAGTTTCCGCCCCTATCTACAACTTCCCCTTTCCTGCCCGAATATTGAACTTCAGCGATTGGTGCAGCAATCTGGGTTCACCCAAGGTCGCATCGCGCTGCTTTCTCCACTGCACGAACTCGTCCATGACGACCCCATCATGGACATGCTTGTTCTCTTTCCTGTGCTCCTGCACCGTGGCATACGGCTTGGGTTCAGTGCGGCCTTCCTCCCCTTTCGGTGGATAGTCATGGCCAGAATATAAACGGAAATGCTCAGGGAGCGAGAGCAATGTTTTCATGGATTGGAAAAGCGCAGTGGCATCTCCGCCAGGGAAATCACAGCGCGCCGAGCCTACGTCTGGCAGGAAAACAGAATCTCCAGTGAAGACATTGGCGCCAATGACGTAGCCGAGGTGGTCTGGAGTATGGCCTGGGAGGTGGAGGACTTGAATCTCGAGGTTGCCCAGGGGCAGACGCTCGCCATCGTCCAGAAGCTTGTCGAACACACCGCTCAGCTCCGACTTGTCGACGTTGTATTTGGAGGCAAATGTGTTTTGGACTTGTTCGATGCGTTTGCCAATGCATATTTGCGGTCGTACTTCTTGGGCGTTCTGAAGGGTTTGCTGGATGTAATTGGCCGCAGTCAGATGGTCGGCGTGGACATGTGTTTCGAGTATGTAGACGACAGTGTAAGAGTTATCCTTTACAATATTTAGGAGGTTATCCGCTGCATTTGTCGCGGTGGCTCCGGTGGCTGGGTCGTAATCAAGCACACTGTCAATGATGACGGCGTTTTTCGTTGCAGGGTCCGCAACGATATACTGCCATGTGCTCGTGTTGGGTTCAAATACCGTGTGGACTTCGGGCTCGATCGAGCTGGGCATCGTAACTGAAATCGGATTGGACATCTTTTAACTGAGGCCGGGTATCTTATGGTTGGCGTTTATTCTTGCAATTGTTCGGATGTGGTTTGTAAAGTGTGAATGCTGAGAGTCTGGGGCGGACAGTCGACCGCTTTTCAATTCCACCGCCCATGGCCACAATTACCAGCTGCTCACACTGAGTACGCATGATGTCTTGGTAATGCATGACACAGTCGGCGAGGTACTACTAACCTGACGGAGATATTTATTGTCACGTGACCGTCGGGGATTCAGTTTTCAGGAGATATAGTGGTGGTCGGCGACTACAGATTAGTTTGGTGGCAAATATCTCCGAGGTTCCCGCCAGCACCAATGCTGCAAATAGTTCACGAGGATTCTGCATGCAAGTTATTTAGAATCACCATCTTCCAATTCTACTGTCGTCCAAATTTACAACGATTTTTAGTGCCACCATTCTTCTGCGCATGTTAACACCATTATCCCCGGATTTTTAGCTCTTCACGCTTCAGGCTCAAGCATTCCTATCGCCCGCCGTACCTACCACCCACAGACGTGATTTTTTGCCAATCGATTCATCCTCCACAAAGCTCAACCAAGATGGACCTTCTGACACAGACTATGGCTGGTTCAGCCTTCGGTGCTGCTCTTACAGCGTCCGGTGTGTGGAATCCAACCATCATTCTCGAACAAATGCGATTTCATGACATGCACATGCTAAAGGTCTTCATGACTGCGAGCAGTGCAAGCGCGTAAGTTGCCATATTCCTAACAGAGAGTGAGTGTCGAGCACCAGCTGACTGGAATCACCTTCAGATTATTCATGCATATCCTCTCTCGCTCAGGTGTCGTACCCAACAAACCCCGCCCAGCTTCAGCGCTTTTCACTGGCATCCCTTATGACGGCAACATAATCGGAGGAGCCATGGTCGGGGCCGGCATGACTCTCACAGGAGCTTGTCCCGGGACAGTCCTCGTACAGATTGTGACAGGGACATATCCCGGCATATACTCTTTCGTGGGCGGACTCGCAGGAGGCATCTTATACCATCCCCTACAGAGAATACTGCGACCGAACGGGAGCTGCCCAAAGCGAACAGAAGAGGACCTGCTGCTTTACAAGAAGTTCCACGCCAATCCAGATCTGTCGGTACTTGCATACGAGGCCATGTGCGCCACCGTTATTGGACTGGCCACGACACTTGCCTCTCCCTCTGGCAAGAACCCGTTCCTCCCGCCAATTATTGGCGGACTATGTATTGGAGCTGCGCAACTCACATCGTTGATTATGCGCGGCGCACCCGTCGGCATATCAACAGCGTACGAGGATTTCGGAGCGAAGGTCTGCGCGTTCTTCGATAGGCGGAGAAAGAATGCGTTGAAGTCCTTCTTCGCTCCATCTCAAGCAATGGCCTTCTGCGCCGGCGTGATGATGGGTGCCGCTGCACTTGTCCGATTGGTGCCGCAGTTTGCAGCGACAGGCGCTGCGGTGAATTTGGGCATCTCACCTGTAAGAGCGGCACTTGGAGGCTTTATCATGGTTCTTGGGGCCAGGTTGGCAGGTGGATGTACCTCTGGACATGGCATCAGCGGGATGAGCATGCTGGCGACTTCGAGTGTTGTGACGGTCGCTAGCATGTTTGCTGCAGGCATGGGTCTCGCCCGGATCTTGTCGTGAGACAGACGACAGGTACCCTAGAATGTTACTAACAGGAATTTGTAAATAGACATTTTTTGTCGCAAATGTTCTCTAGAGCGAGCACTTCGGGGCCAGGTCAATATTTTATGACAATTTGTGTCTAGAGGACGAGCAGCTACTGTGTAACGTGTTCCACGGGCGAGCGCCGCACACGGGCGAGCGCCGCACCCCACCAACTTTGCCCACCTCTCTCATCTCAACGTACAATGGCTCAACGCAGCGCTACTCAATCAGCTTCAAATAAAGCAGATGTTCAGCTTGCTATTACCTCTATTGAAAACAACTATATCTAGAGCAATCGCCGTGCTGCTACTATCTATAACGTATCCGAACGAACAATCCGCTGCCGACGCGCTGGTGTCCCTGCCCAACGCGATTGCCAGCCTAATTTGAAGAAGCTTACCTAGTTAGAAGAGGAGGTGACTGTCAGTCACATATTGGATCTAGATCAAGGTGGTTTTGCGCCTACCCTAGCTGCTGTACGTGATATAGCTGATAAGTTGCTAGCTGCGCGTAGTAGAGGACGCGTAGGAGTTAACTAGCCCTCTACTTTTGTTAAGCGTACAGACAGCCTTACAACGCGTTTCAATTGGGCGTACAATAGGCAGAGGGCTCTATGCGAGGATCCTGTGTTAATCAAGAGCTAGTTTAAGCTTGTAGAGCAGACAAAGGCTAAGTACAGCATCTGCGATAAGGACGTCTACAACTTTAACAAGGCTGGCTTTATAATGGGCAAGATTATAACTTAGCTTGTTGTAACTAGGTTAGAGAGAAGAGGTCGGCCAAAGGCTGTTCAGCCAGGCAATTGCAAGTGGGTGACGGTGATCCAAGGAATCAACGCTGCTGGCTGGGCTATCCCACCGTTCATCATCTTTGCTGGCCAACACCATCTCTCTGCCTGGTACAAGGAAGCTGACATCCCGGGCGACTGGGCGATTGCTGTTAGTGACAACAGCTGGACAAATAACGAGCTAGGAGTTAAGTGGCTAAAGCACTTCAACGCTTATACCAAGACTTGTGTTGTAGGTGCTTGTCGCCTGCTTATCCTTAACGGCCACAAGAGCCACCAGTCCCTTGAGTTTTAAGAATTCTGCAAGGAGAACAACATCTATACGCTCTGCATGCTAGCCTACTTGTCGCACCTGCTCTAGCCTCTTGACGTTGGCTGCTTCTCGCCGTTGAAGCGCGCGTACAGCTGTAAGATTGAGGCTCTAATCTGCTACCACATCAACTACATTACAAAGCTTAAGTTTCTGCTAGCCTTTAAGGCAGCCTTTGATTAATTGTTTACGTTAGCCAACATCTGCTCAGCCTTTTAAGGTGCAGGCCTAGTTCCTCTCCAGCCGGACGTTGTTCTGTTAAAGCTAGATGTGCAGCTCTGTACGCCTACTCCTCCAGCTGCTCAAGTAGAGGCTCTCTGGGAGGCTCGAACACCAAGCAACGTACGTAAGCTTGAGGCTCAATCAACGCTAATACGTGACCTTGTTCGGCAGCACAAGAGCTTATTACCAGCCTCAATTATTGAGGCGATTAATCAGCTCAAGAAGGGGGCTGAAGTGATGATGCTCTCGGCTAAGCTAATGCGCGATTAGATTGCTAGCCTTAAGAGAGCCAATAAGGCAGCTATAAAGCAGAGGCAGCGCAAGAAGAAGCGGATCTAGAAGCATGGAGTCTTAACAAAGGGAGCAGGAGAGGATATACTAGCTTAACAAGAGGTTGAGGAGCAGATTGCTCATGAACAGTGTCAAGGTGGTGCGCGATCAGGTCTTAGCCGCTAGGCTCTGGCGCGCTGCACAAGGTGTAGAGAGCCTGGGCATAACTTACGTACGTGTAAAAAAGATACGTAAGATACTACTTGATCTACTCTATTAATATTTATCTATTATGCCACAAGGTGGTTGGGTTGCACGTTTGAACAGGTGGGCAAAGTTGGTGGGGTGCGGCGCTCGCCCGTGTGCGGCGCTCGCCCGTGGAACACGTTACTAGGTAATCTAACACAGGGCCACAGTAGTGGCCCGAATCTTGCCCAACAGCTCAATACAAGGCCAAAGAGAAGTCACCATTGAGGCAGGGGTTGCAATTGGTGCGGCGCACGAAACATGTGGAAGGTGACATCACACCACCACGGGGTGTCGCCGACGCGCGACGTCAAGACTCTTGGTCCCCGCGCGAAACGATCGATTAGGTAAGGAGGCAACCTTGGAAGCTCTTGTCACTTTCCCCATCGCCGAGCTGTTATTACATAGCAACACGGTCTCAGACTTATCAATATCTGTTTCCTCCTGGTTCTAGAAACTCTGCAAAGGCGAGGCTGGTGCAACCCAGTGTTTACCCCGTGACCAACTTCGAGTGACTTCCAAGTTTCCGGGAGATTTCTGTGTCATATGACATGGGGTGCAAGAGACTAGTTGGTGTTATTGTGTCTTGTGTGTACTGTTTAAGGCATTAGGCTGCGTCCTGGCCAACCATTCCATAGATATATTCAGAAGCTGAGTAAGGTTTGACGAATTCCCTTTTCTGGGCAAGCGGCTGCCTGTTTAAATTTAAACCTTCTCCGGACAGGCAAGGCCCTAAATTCACGAAATGCCGAACAGTTGGCCGACGGTGTATGTACAGTTTGAATCGGTAATGGTTGCCTATTGCTGTTATTCTTCTCCCCGAAACGTCTGAATCTTTTCCACATACGTTGATGAGACACAATTGGAGGGATAGAATAGGTTTGAGTAATCTGTGTATAAATTCGAGGCCTTGAGCTGGCTTTGCAGATAAATAATAATACATGTTGTAAAAGATCGTGACCGTCCATAGACGTAGAATAATACCAGGCAAAGCGGTGAACCAGTTTACCACTAATGGTGGCCTGCTTATTTAGCTTCTCTCTATAGAGAGCTTGATAGCTTGAAATAGATGCCGAATCATTTTGGTATCAAGACTGCACATCCGTAACGGCTGTGGGTGGGATATACTCTCATACACTAGGCAGTGACATTCCTTCAGGAATATTCTTCCACTGCATCTCATTATCCAATAGCTTCTTGGCTTCCATCCACTCCTTCTCAATGATTGCAGCACGCTCTTCGTTTACAGGTACGATGTCTACCGCAAACGGTTCAGGCATGCAGACAAATCCCTGCGTCAACTTCTCAGGATCAGGCAAGATTGGATTTCCAAGCTCATCTTTCTTCGGTCTGATCTCGAAACCCCAGAGTATTCTGGAGATGGCCAGAAATAGTGACCTCTCTGCGACATGCATACCAGGACAAATGCGGCGCCCAGCACCGAAAGTGAATTGATCCCGCTTGCTAGCATCCGGGTTCGCTGCTGCTTCACCAAATGTCTGGAAGTCATTTGCGTACCGCTCAGGATTGAAGCGACGAGGCTCCGCGAAGCGCTTTGGATCCATATTGATGGTATATGCGTTGTTCATCACCCCAGCACCAGCAGGGATGGTATACCCCATGTAGACATCGTCCTTGGTCACAGCATGAGGAACCGCTCCCAGAATGGTTGTTGGCATCCAGCGGAGAGACTCTTTTGAGATCCCACGAATATACTGCAGGTCCTTCTCGTCGTCCATATTCGGTAGTCTATTCGGGCCGACTACGCGTTCGATTTCTTCGCGAGCCTTCTTTTGCGCCTCAGGAAAGAGTAGCATGGCTTGGATGAAGGCGTAGATCGTTGAGGAAGTGGTATCGGAGCCAGCCTCGAGAAGCGTCCCAGATATATAGCCGGCTTGGTCATCGGTGAAGCCTTCGCTCGCTTGGGTTCTGGCCAAATCAACGCAGAAGCATGGTTTAGCGGTCCCATTCTTGATACTGGCCTTGGATTTGAGCCAGTGGCCGACGTAGAGATCCTTTTCTCGGGTATGCAGAGCTTTGGCTTGTCGACGAACGGGAACAAGAAAATCCGGCAAGTAGCGTAACACTGGATAAAAGTCGATGAGCGCCGCAGTGCCGGTCTGATTCAACACTGCAAAACGCTCAAACCCTTCAAAAAGCTGCTGCATCTTGGGATCCTTGAAAGAAGGCGTTCTCCACCCGAAGGTCATTGCGGTCGTAAGTGAATTGGAATAACGCCGTATAGAATTGAGTACATTGTCCGGGTCATGCAGAATCTCGTACCTGAGGGAATTCAATACATGTTAAAGCGCATTGAGAACATCATACATACAACATCTGTTGATTTTCAAGAACTTGATATGGCACATAGGACTTCGCAGCCGCTACGTTCAGAAGCGTATGGACGAGCTTTCGCGCCATGCGCCATGTCGGAGTGTACTTCTGAATAGTGTGTCAGAACGCGGAAGCAATGATACGAGAAAGGTGAATCACCATCATCAGAACGCGCATCCCGCCAGAGCAAAGCTCCTGGCCTATATACATGTCCTGTCTATCCGAATAGATGCCGGATTTCTTGTCCAGGAGATCTTTAACGGCTTGATCGCTGGAAAGCACAATCAACGTCTTCGTCCCGAGTATCAAGCTATAGATTGGGCCGTATTCGTTCGCCCATTTCTGAAACTGGAGATGAGCATCTCGGCTTGGCATTTGATGCAGATTTCCAATGATGGGCAGAGTAGGGGGCCCAGGTGGGTAACCTGCGGGTCTTCGACCGATCCGGAGGACTCGTATAACAGAAGCGATGAAGAGCACCGCCAATGCCAGAGGCATTACAGACGAACTGGAGA
This sequence comes from Westerdykella aurantiaca, assembly GCA_030412805.1. NCBI lineage: Eukaryota > Fungi > Ascomycota > Dothideomycetes > Pleosporales > Sporormiaceae > Westerdykella > Westerdykella aurantiaca. The sequence continues at coordinate 6,558,110 of JASJFJ010000001.1, forward strand.
ATGCCGTCATGCTGGCAACAGATATCGAGGTCGGGCTCCACTACGGAAATCTAAAGGGGCAACTGTCAGTGAATAGATGAAGTTTTGGGGCGGGCAGTGCTGAAGATATTTGAATGTTACTGGGCATGTCCAAATTCGATTAGCGAACCCATAGTCTGAACCCCTCCCCCATTTGGATACAGATCTGGGGATTTAGCGTAACATCTTCCAGGATTTGCAAGCGGGGTTGTGGGGTATAGCATTTGGCAGGCTGCGTTAGCCTTTATGGTTCTGAGAAATGGCCGCACCAGAATAAAGCGGCAACACCGGGCGGCTTCTCTAGTGTACCTGGAGCGGTAATCGTAGTCATTTGCTGCACAATAATGGAAAGGTGTCGATACCGACAGTATTTACCTTTGCTTTCTTTTTTAGTTCCCACTGCTGCGTTGTGCACCCTGGGAATGACCCTAATTCTCTGGATGAGCCGAAGACTTGGAACTTTGGCTCCGCCTCCATATCAATCGTCACACTCGCATACTGTATATTCCGTACCCCGTAAGCCGGTAGTCGATCAGGATCCTATGTACAAGTGCCATGGATGGGTGCCGCGAGCCTGGACCCGAGGTCATACACGAAGAAGGTGACTTCGCCAAGACGCTAGGGGATCCGAAAACGACTTCCGCTCGTCATTCTCCAACAACTCTCCACGGACAACATGGGCGACAGCGGGAGATTTCCGATGGGTAACATCGGGCGTTTCAGTTTCCGGCCGCCGTAGTCCCGATTTATTGATGATGCACTGATGAAAGCCAGATGTGCAACTGGTCCGGATGAGCGGACTCATCCTCTCCTTCCTTCCTTCACAGAAAGTGTCCGACGACGTGCCATTGTCTGACAGCCTACCAGAATAAGGAAAAAAAATCCACAGTGTTCGCCCTATCATACAAGAAACTTAGATTCCGCACGTCGAATTTCAAAATGATTACAGACGCGTTGGTTGTCGCGCGCCCTGGAGCACCGTTCAAGCTCCAAACTATCAAAGTAGAGGAGCATCTTAGGAGGAATGAGCTTTTGATCAAGATCAGAGCTACCGGTATTTGCCATACCGACCTCAACTTTAGCAAGGAAGACACTATACCCGGTCTCTTTCCCGCTGTGTTCGGTCATGAAGGTATTGAGGATTTCTCGACAGATGCAATTGCTCTTATGTCTAAACATTCACTGACGATACCCCAGGAGCCGGTACCGTTGTGGCTATAGGCTCAAGTGTCACTTCAATTTCAATAGGAGATGATGTCATCATATCCTACACATCTTGCGGAGATTGTTCCAACTGTAAATCCCATCATACATCCTTTTGCCGGGATTGGGAGCAGGACAATTTCGGTGTTGGCCGACACGATGGCAGCAAAGCATATTCTCTTCCAGACGGCGACGAGATAACTTCTCACTTTTTCGGCCAATCGAGCATGGCCCGCCACTGTATTGCTTCCGAACGAAGCGTCATCAAAGTTTCCGGCGAGGAGCCCCTGGAGTTTCTGGCCCCTCTGGGTTGTGGGATCATGACGGGTGCAGGAGCCATGCTCAATGTCGTCAAACCAAATGCATCGTCCACTGTCGTCATTGCAGGCGCTGGGGCAGTCGGACTTGCAGCCATAATGGCTGCTAAGCTTAGTCCCGACGCTCCAAAGAAGCTGATAGCCGTGGACATTGTCCCGTCCCGACTAGATCTAGCTAAGGGTTACGGGGCGACGAATGTGATCAATAGCGCGCAAGTCGAGGATTTAAAACAAGCTCTTCTCGACATTACCAATGGTGAAGGCATTTCGGCCGCGATCGACTGTACAGGTCGTCCGGACGTCATCAACACCTTGATCGAGTCGACTGGCAAAAGGGGTGTGGTTGTAACGGTTGGAGTGGGGAAGGTTCGTATTTCCCTCTGCGTTAATAGGCTCCGCTTTCTAATACGATCCAGCTCGATGCAATGGCCTCCGCGAACATATTCAAAACCGTCAATTATGGTCGCACGTATACTGGCTGTTGCATGGGAAATTGTTATCCTCAAGAATTCATCCCTAAGCTTATTGAGGCTGCAAAACGTGGAGATTTTCCATTCAAGCAGTTAATCAAAGTATATCCCGTCCAAGATGTAGATGCAGCGATCAAGGATACAACAAATGGGTCCGTGGTCAAGGCAGTCATATCGTGGGAATAGAGAAGGCATCTTTGTGTGCTCATCCTTTTATCACATCGCAAACTATGCGCAATCTAGACGATCAGGCTTGACTAACTTTGATAGAAGCGCTGAATACATGCCTCAGTTATGCTCTTTCTCTTCTCAGGATCACTGTCTGACTAAGAGTACGAATTGGCATAATCCTTGCCGGCAACGGTCGAAACGACCACATCCCAGCACGATACGATCGTAAACCCGCCCAGGTATATCTCACTACGTATTGCTCATGTGTCTCACTCTTGGTATCTGGCAAGCTAATGTCCACCTTACCATCAGGTACGGCTCCTGTCGATGCGGATTACCTCCAGCGCTCAGGCTCTATTTTCTCATGGGATAAGGTCATATCTGTTTCAGATGCCATAATGTAAGTTAATGTTTATTTCGCTTGGTTCCGTTTTGGTCCGCGCCTTGCCAAGACGGAGGTCCGAGATTGGTGAATCTGCGAGTCACGTGATTCGGAGCCGTCGTTGCTCACGGACGGTTGGCGTGGGCGTGTGCTCTAGGCCAAAGCTATCACCAAAGGTTGGTATTATCAGGGAGCTTTGCCATTGTCTGCCTACCCTCGGAACTGTTACCACCGACCTTCTTGAGAGCTGTCCGTCGCAGAGTCCATTGTCAAGCCGTTTTCCCTAGGAGAAGGCGGGCGGATTCTCAAATCATAAGCCGAAATGGCTAGCCTCTCAGAACCTCCAGTTGCTGAGTCCGCGCCACAAGATGCTACCTCCGCAACGAAGACGGGAGCTGCAAGCAGTGATGGCATCTCTTCGAAGTCCCACGAAGCAAACAACGAGAAGCCACCCAAGACACACTACTCTACGCAATTCTGGTTGGCCTTTGGCGGGCTATGTTTTACTGGCCTTATATCGGCCTTAGACGGCTCAATCGTCTCTACCGCCCTCCCCAGCATCGTCCAGTCATTTCAAGGCGGAGATAACGTGAGAAAAGCCTCACAGCATGGATCGATGGTCTCTAACTGAAATTAGTATATTTGGGTTGTGAACGTGTATTTCTTGACCAGGTATGTCAATCCGCCTCCGGTCCGGGACCTTGAAAGATATTAAGTTAACACCGTTAATAGTGCTGCATTGCAACCGTTGTACGGCCAACTTGCGGACCTTTGGGGACGACGCTATGTCATGATCGGAGCGACCTTCATCTTCCTCGTTGGTAGCGCAATGTGTGGCGCCTCCGTGAGTATGACGATGCTCATCTGGTCCAGAGCCGTCCAAGGAATTGGCGCTGGAGGTATCAACATGCTCATAGATATGATCATCTGTGATTTAGTTCCCATGCGCGAGCGTGGCAACTTCATTGGACTGCTTTTCCTGTTTGTCAGTCTGGGCACTGCAGCAGGTCCCTTTGTCGGGGGTATTCTGACCGACCGTACGACTTGGCGCTGGGTATGTTCTCCGCCGATGCCACTTCTCTAATCCAGCTAATCTCGCCCAGGTCTTCTACATCAATCTCCCACCGGGTGGAGTTGCACTAGGGTTACTTATATTGTTCCTGCAAGTCAAGTGGAAGAAGGACCTCCCTGCGATCGCGAGGCTGAAGCGCGTCGATATTGTGGGTAATTCGATGCTAATCTGTTCGACATTTTCCATCCTGTGGGCATTAACATACGGCGGGACGCGCTATACCTGGAAAGAAGCCAACGTTGTAGCACCTTTGGTGATTGGATTGTTGGGACTCGTCCTCACTTTCTTCTGGGAGATGTCTCCTTGGTGCAAGTTTCCAGTCATGCCACCGCACCACTTCAAGAATCGGACGTCATCGACCGCCTTCTTCTTATCTTTTATGAACATGGTTTTGGCCTTCTGGGTTACATACTTCTACCCTCTTTATTTCCAGTCGGTACTCGGGGCCTCACCAACGCGATCAGGTGTCTATCTACTGCCACTGGAGATATTTTTCCCTCTCTTCGCTGCTGTGGGAGGGGGAATAGTATCAAAGACCGGCCGGTACAAACCCGTTCATCTCGCCGCTACTGCACTAGTCACTCTCATGATGGGACTGAGCACACTACTCGACCACAAGACTCACAAGGCGGAATGGATTTTCTTCCAGATCTTCGCTGGTGCCAGCCTTGGTTCCATAATCTCCACAACGCTGCAAGCCGTGCAGGCAGGACTCCCAGAGAGTGAAGTAGCCACCAGTGTTGGGACATGGTCCTTCATTCGCTCCTTGGGAACCATATGGGGCGTATCGATCCCAGCTGCTATATTCAACAACCGCTTTGATCAGATCAGCACGCGCCTGGATCCCAGTATACGACACAACTTTGTGCGTGGAAAGGCCTATGAGCATGCGACCGCTACCTTCATCAACTCTTTCGACTCAGCCACCCGTCAAGTGATAATACAGGCGTATGTGCATGCACTGAAGCGTGTGTGGCAGATTGGTATTGTTTTTGGCGGAGTGACGTTCCTGTCTGTGTTTTTGGAGAAAGAGATCAAGCTGCGGACGGAACTAGAAACGGAATTTGGCCTGGCGGAAAAGGATAAAGAGAACTTCGCTGGGGATGAGGAGGCGAACAAGGCAGTAACTACACCCGAGGCAGAGGAATCTCTTTCGACAGAAAAAAACGGCACGAACAACAAAGAAACGACAGCGCAGAGTACGCCAATGTAGAGTCTCGGACGCGGGAATGGCACATTTTCAAACATGCATATCTACAGATAACCCGTTCCGGAATTATGCTGGTTGATGTTGTGGCTAGTTGCGGCCCTGGGTGCCATCGCACTGGCCTACTCGAGTAGTAATGAATCCATGGAGATCTTTTACTAGTTGCAGAACCGGTGACCCTTTCAACTTCTATACCTGACCTCGTTTATTTTATTTGAACTTAGACTTCATCCGTCCACCTGTCCTGTAGAATGTGTCGTCTGTCAACTTCGATAGGCGAGCCAGTTCCGAACACGGTCAAGGGAGCCTTTAGTATTACACCGAACACTATCCGAGCCAATCGGCCATAAGAGTGAGCATCGTATACTAGAGAGATCGCTCCGAGATGTTGGCAGCGCCGAACGCTGCACTACGCTGTGTATTAGTGGGCTAGGACAATATAGACTGACGTTGAACACCACCAAGTAGTGACCTTGTAATCATCGCCTTTTTTCATCTGCCCAGCATGACAGCAACAAGCTCCACTCGTCCGTCTTTTGCCTCGATTCACGAGTTCTTCCCTGGAAACACTTTTCTCAATTTTGAAAGCCTTCGCATACTCTCCACAGCGCCATATGGCGGTTGCGATCCTGCAGAATTCCTCACTGCTATTGCTTCTATTAAACCGAACGACCCGGAAACATGGGCTAGTGCATGGGGACACGCTGCATCTCTAGCTGAAAAGTTAGCTGAAGACGCTCTAGCTAAAGGCGACACTACCTCTGCCCGGGACGCCTTCCTCCGCGCAAGCTCTTATACCAGAGCAAGCGGATATATGTACATCAACGGTTCTACCCTGGATAGGCATCACCCGAAAGCATTTCCCATTGCACGAAAAGTACAATCTTTGTTTCGACGCGCTCTGCCGTTCCTGGACTGTGACGCCCGCGTTGTTCACATCCCGTACCTCGCAGACAACGGAACAGGTTCCCAAAAGAAAGTGCAACTACCTGGTTATATATATCTTCCGGCGTCGCAGAATCGTTTACCGGATGGCAAAGTCCCTGTGCTGCTCAACACCGGAGGTGCCGATTCAGTGCAAGAAGAACTATACTATATACACCCTCAGGGCGGGCACTCTCGTGGTTACGCGGTCGTCACATTCGAAGGGCCCGGCCAGGGCATTGTACTTCGGGAACATGGCTTGTACATGCGGCCCGATTGGGAGTCAGTTACAGGACAAGTTCTCGACTGGCTTGAAAACTACAGTGCATCGCTCAAGAGGGATGAAGGACTTGAGCTTGACTTGAGCAGGGTTGCTGTCGCTGGTGCTAGTATGGGTGGATACTACGCACTTCGCGCAGCGAAAGATCCCAGAATCAAATCATGTGTGGCTGTGGATCCGTTCTACGACATGTGGGATTTTGGTACGAAGCACATCTCGCCACTTTTCATGGGCGCATGGAGCAAAGGATGGATAGGGGACGGCTGGGTGGACAGCATCATTGGTTTTGGGATGCGCATGGATTTTAAGTTACGATGGGAGGTTGGGGTGACCGCGGCCTTTTGGGGCATCGAGAGCCCATCAATGATTTTGAAGGAGATGAAAAGGTACACGCTCAGGGGTGGTTATCTGAAAGAGGTCAAGTGCCCGGTCTTTGTGACAGGTGCCGGGAAGAGTTTATACTTTGATACAGAAGAGCATACGATGAGGGTTTTCGATGATCTGAGCCATTTGGGCGAAAAGCACCGGCAACTTTGGATGCCCAGTCGACCAGAAGATGGTGGATTGCAAGCTAAAATGGGTGCGTTTGGCCTGGCCAATACCAAAGTTTATGGATTTCTGGATGATGTGTTTGGAATTCGACGGGTTACTGTTGAAGACCCGTGAAACTTGGACGCTAATTCATATCCCGACAATCCAAATTGGACTTCATATCCTCCCCCTTGGTGTACATTACCTTCATCATGCTACATCCGCTATCCAAAGGTGCGAAAATACAGGACCAGCCCCATTTGCCATGGGTCACGTGACTTACTCCCCCTTGTACTTACACAAGTAATGACAGTCTCCTTTTGAGCTGCATTCACCCGAAAACCCCAAAAAGGAAAAGTTCGTAAGCGAATGCAATCTTTGACAATAGATCGGAATGTGGCGTTCGAGCGCACCAGCCACTCTCCGAAGGTTACACAAAGCTTTCGGAACCTCCGACTGTCACTTCGCCACTCCGATAGACAGTCAGAGACACCCTGGTCAGCTTCGTTTCCCACAGCTTTCGAGTGGTCCGCTTCGCATCCGTTCTCCAGCCCAGAAGACATCCATACTGCGCAACACCAGCCTTTCCTGCATCAGAGCGGGATCGGTTCCGCCGTCTGTCGTCCGCGGCGCGTCTTTGTTACCAGGCGTGTCACTCGCAACCTCATTTCGCGTGCTTGTTTCCCCTAACGTCTGCAACTTCAACCTACACACTCTCCCTACCCATACTTGCACTTCACTGGATTCCCTCATCCCTCACGCACACATCCCACTCCACCCGCCATGGCTGACGCTTTCACTACTGTTCCTGCGAAGTCTTCTGTGGCCCAGTTCCGGTGGGCAAAGAGCCATCCACCAGCCGATCCTACGACATCTTTTGCAGGCAAAACTATCCTGATCACAGGCCCCAATGCAGGGCTGGGATTCGAAGCCGCGACCAAATTCGCAGCTTTGGGCGCGTCGAAGCTTATCTTCGGTGTACGTTCGCTGGAACGCGGCAAGGAAGCGAAAACAAAGATCGAGCAAAAGACCAAATGCAAGTCGAATGTGATCCAACTCGTGCAGTTAGACATGGCTAGCTATGCTTCGATTGAAAACTTCGTAAACGAGGTCAACAAGCTTCCAGTACTCCATGCAGCTGTGCTCAACGCCGGGGTTGCACCACCTTCCCACCAACTAAGCAAGGAAGGCTGGGAAATGTCGCTCCAAGTCAACGTCATCTCTACAACATATTTGGCCATTCTTCTGCTACCAAAGCTTCGAGCATCCTCTCAGTCGTTTGGCGAGCCAACACACCTTGAGTTCGTAGCAAGCGCGGGGCATGGAGATGTTGCTGCTGAGGGTGTCCGGGACAGCAACAGCATCCTCAAAAAGGTCAACGATCCGAAGAACTTCAACTTCACAAGCCAATACCAAATCACAAAGCTGTTGGAGATCTGGGCAATGATCTACGTCGCCGAAAAGACGTCGCCTGCACAAGTTATCGTCAACTCGTGCTGCCCCGGCCTCTGCAAGAGCAGCTTAGGCCGCGACTTTAACGTAGTGCTGCGCACTCTGGACGGCGTCTTCAAAGGGCTTATGGCAAGGACAGCAGAGCAGGGAAGCCGTACATTGGTTAGCGGAGTCACCACGGGTGCGGATTCCCACGCGGGCTTCTGGACGCATGATAGGGTCGCAGTGTAAGCCTGATCTCGGCGTTTCTAGAATATCACTAATTGAAGAATAGGCCAGGTGTTCTCGTCACATCTGAAGAGGGCAAACAACTAAGCAAGCAGTTCTGGGGTGAGCTTCTCGCCGTTCTCAGGAAGCAGAACCCAGATATTGAGGCTATCTTGAATGGGTAAAGGGATGTGAGAACATTATCACTGCGTCCTCGCAGTCATTTCCTCTATTTTGCCCTGGGAGCAGTTTCAAAGATCATTTCCACGCCATTTACAGGAAAGGAGTGCTGCTTTCTCCCCATAATATGTTGTTTTAGCGTAATGGAATTGAGGTTGAAACACATCACTATAGGTTATCGCTTTTTGACGTCACCATCCCATATATAGTCATTGCAATCCGACTGCAATACTTCTTGCTGACAGTACTTCACCGCGTGGTCACGTGGGTAATGTTTGTTCGCACTTGTATTCTCTTTTCGACATTGTCCTCTTCGCATTCGCGCCGAATCCAGAATCTCGTCAGCTACAGAACAGTTCGGTATCCGTTGATTCGGTATCGGTCCAGCTGTAAGGCCTCCGATGGCTCGGAAGGGGGACCCTTGGACCGAACGCGGGTACTCGCAGGCCTGCCCCGGAGAGGTCTGACTACCAGCCTGATCACATACATGTGCTACTTGCAGGTTATTTGCCGTCTTAGGTCCGTAAACTGCGACACATCCGCTCCCCACAGCACAACAAAACACTGACCCGTTTTAAGAGTGTCAAATCACCGTACGATAAGACGATGGCATCTCGACGTACCTATGGATTCTCTCCATCAGTACCAAGCACACAAACCGTGATAAAACAAGGCGACGGAGGTGCTCTCTCAATAGAGACTAACGTACCCGTTCCTCAACTACGACCGGATCGCATACTCGTCAAGGTGGCGTACGTTGCGATCAACCCATGTGACTGGAAGATGTCCGAACGATTCCCCTGCCCCGGCGCAGTTGACGGATGTGACTTCTCTGGGGTTGTTGTTGCGCTAGGAAGTGATACGTCCAAGACCGGGCGCTTTCAATTTGGGGAGAAGGTTTGTGGGGGAGTGCATGGATCCAACCCCATTGACCAGACTACGGGTTCCTTTGCTGAATACGTATCGGCAGATGCCGAATTTACTTTCAAGGTACCAAGTTATATGACCCTCGAACAAGCTGCGGCTGTGGGCGGGACAGGCATTGGAACCCTGGGTCTTACTCTGAAGAAGTCGTTGAACCTTCCGGGAAGCCCAACAAATCCTGTCGGCCCAGACGAGTCAAAGGAAGTACTGGTGTATGCTGCGAGCACATCTGTGGGGACATTGGCAACTCGGCTCCTAACTCTGTTAGTACCCCTATCTCTCACTTGTCGCACATTTCCTGACAATATGTAGCTCAGGGCACAAAGCCATCGGCGTCTGTTCCCCTAAGAACTTTGATTTGGTCAAATCTTATGGAGCGGTCAAGCTGTTCGATTATCACTCCCCAACTTGTGCCCAAGATATTCGTGCATATACCAAGAACCGTCTGGCCTACGTTATCGACCCCATTGTTGAAGCCAAGACCACACAGTTGTGCTACGCCGCCATGGGACGGGCCGGCGGGAAATATTGCGCCCTGGAGGCCTATTCCGAGGAGCTCTGCACTCGCAAGGTCGTCAAGCCCGAGTTAGTCATGGGTATGGCAATTTTAGGGAAGAAGATTGCGCTTGACCACGGCTACGGAAGTGAAGCGGACCCGGACAAACGGTCTTTCGGGATTAGATGGTATCGCGAAATGCAGGACTTGTTGGACTCAGGCAAATTGAAGACGCATCCTGTCAAGCCCTTGCCTGGTGGGTTCCAAGGCATCATGAAAGGCTTGCAAATGCTCAAGTCAAAACAAGTATCGGGAGAGAAACTCATTGTCAAACTCCCGTAGGCCCTAGGGCCCAAGGAGAAGCAAGAGGCGATGGGGTTTGCAGATCAGATTACACCAGAATACAAACATTCCCTTCCTAATTGCTTCTACGTATTGTTACTGGTCAGGATCGATAGTTTGTCTATTTGCGTCACTGGCTGTATTAGGTAAGCCCGGCATCTCGTAAATTCACGTGGTAACTTCATTGCTGGAAATCGATTTCTCGGAATCTAAGCACGTGAATTGCCAGACCTTCTTGAGATATTACTATGCATAATGCTACGGAGACCATCTCTGTTTCAGTGGCGGGTGAGGCTTCAAAGTTACGGCAAGATTCGGTCTTAGTCCGGGCGCTGACATCGATGCTGACATCGGGGCCGACTCCGACAAGTCCGGAGCCTCCGCATACAGGTAACAAGATACGTGCGACTCGATTTGATCGCGAATGGTTTTTACGCTGTTGTAAACGCTAATCGGTTAGCCGAAGAGCGTTTCCCCGAGCGTGATATGACGATTCCCTTGGCATTTTCACAATCAAATGCGTGTAACATTTCATGGGGATGTAAAGCGTACACTTAAGAGAGTGCGGACTCAAATTCGCAATTTTTGTAATCATATTCCTGAAAAAAGTTTAACACAACAAACTCTCTCGATATGCACGTCCCAATACTCGCCCTCGTTATTACTACCGCACAAGCTTGGACATATGGATGGCCCTCAGAATGGGAGTCGAAGTGGCTTCAGCCGGGCGCCCAAACAGTCCTTGGAGGTGATAGCTCGTGCAAAGTGTCCCGCCTGACCGCTTTCGAGATGTCAAAATCAAAAGATCCTATATTTTTCAGCACTGGTGGAACCGACCACTTCGTATCACCGAAGATGTTACCACTCAACAGCACAGCGGGAGAACAATGGGAATTTGATGCAGTTTCAGATGATGCGAAACTCGCTTTTGTCTTTGGGTTTTATCGCGATCCCAATTACGCCATCTTAGGATCTGGAAACCTACGAGTCAGTGTGGAAATGGCGTGGCCCAACGGCTCGCGCTTTGCACAGGTGGACTACCCCACAGAAAATATCATCGAAGAATGCGACTGGGGTACGCGCGGAGTCTGGAAATCCGACGATTACAGCTACAGCTTTGAGATTACGGCCGATATGCAGATCGCCCGCGTGGGTATGCAGACTTCCCAAGTCTCCGGAATTGTCGTCATGAACTCAGCAGCTCGACCCCGCTATCCTGATGGCAAGACATATCCCAGCGAGAATTCAACCTCGGAAGCACTGCCTTATTTCCACTTTGTGGAACCCATTCCGGCTGCAGATGCTCATGTGGACCTAATTATCCTCGGTGAAAAGTTCCGATGGAGCGGTTTGGGAGGTATGGAACGACTATGGGGCGCTTTTAGTTGGTTTACCTGCCTCCAAGGGATGAATGTAGTACGCATTCTTGCCGGCCCTTACGCATTATCTCTGCTTTCATTCACCTCCAATATTAAGAAGGGTAAAGAATACCCCTCGGTGATACTCTTCGATGATGGAGTTCCCGTCTTTGGGAGCCAACGAACTGAAGAATCGGATTCTGAAGACTATTTCTCCTTTACAAAAACATATGGCGGTAGAGTCACTGGCACACTGCGCGACAAAGTCACTGGGTATGAACTTGAACTCATCTCGCCGAGTCGACAACTCCACTGGACCTTCATAATTGAGCACGAGAACCTGGCTTTCGAATATATTCTAGGTGGTGGCACGGGTGGTTCTGGATTTTCCGCTTTTGTGAATGGTGGACGTGTTGGAAGAGAGCAATACAAGGGGATCGCGCTTACAGAGGCTTTGACATTTCCGAAGAAGTCTCCGCTTTTTAAGCCTCAGTACTCAGAGGACTAGAGCAGCGGTAGAACCTACACCTCGCGCTATAGAGCAGCGAACGTCTATGGTAAAATAACGACATGGCCTAGGAGTCTATCGGAGACTTAAGGAACAGATAAAATTGTATAAACCAAAGACAGGTGTTAAAAGTTGCGCCGATATATAGCTTCCAACTTGCCTCCGCTTTACACCAGTTTGCCCAAACACTTTCCTCCTACCACTTCTGCCACTGCACTGTTCTCGCTTCCGACGCAGTGCCAACATCCTAGCAAGGCCTTTGGATCCCACTTCTTTTTTGCTGCGGACAGCTTCTGGTAATTGCTGCCCCAAAAGGCCGACGGCCAGTCCCGCACCCAAGGGTGGGCTTCGTTGGGATAAGCGCCCCCGTCAGGGGCTAGCCTTTTGGCGCGATTGCTTGCTTCGACGAGCAGCCTTGCAACATCCGTCTTTTGATCAACGGATGCATTGTAGGGCCATGAAGCTGACGTTGTGAGCAGGGTGGCACCGTTTTGCCAGGCTTGGGTCGTTGAAGTTGAATTTGGCGGACCGTAAGCCCATGGTTTTACTTCGGGATTGGGCTTGCCATTGCCACTGTACAGGTATGGGGTTGTGACCAAGAAACCTGGTGAGAGCCCTACACTGGACATCCAGTCCATGTGTTCACGTAATTGTCTCCGACCCTCTTTCGTCTTGTAAATACGTGCTGGAATGATCCAATTATGACTGAAGGAGATGCCCCCTGCTTTTGGTCAGCCCGTTTTTGAGACCCGTGTTCTCGCGTAACCTACCTCCAGGCTGAGCGGTGGGTAAGAAATACTTTGTATACAATGTCTGAAAATCTGGAATTGTTTGAATGATTGCGGACCCCCCTTGTGCTTTGGCGAAAGAGGCAAGGTGTGCCATCGACGACTCGGCTTGGGCCAACGAAAGAAGAGGGCTAACTACGAGGGAAATCCCGGGTCCCTGAAAACCGCCCCAGCCGTCATCGGCCCACCTTAGCGTGGAATTAACCAGGAGGTTGAGCCACTCGCTTTGTACGGCCGCAGGGCTTGTTGGTGGTAGTGAGATAGACGCAACCGCAAGGCTCAGCTTTGGTTCAACCCGAGATGTGGTGGAGAGGACAACACCGAAAGTACTCCCTCCACCGCCTCTCAATGCCCAAAATAGGTCCTGGTTCTGACAAGAGTTTGCAACACGACGGATACCATCAGGGGTAACGACTTCGAATTGAACCACGCGGTGGACTCCGAGGCCATAAGCCCGAGAGAGCACTCCATGTCCGCCCGTCATCACCCAACCGCCTGATGCGCCTACTGTCGGACCTGAGCCACCGAGGTATGTGACCCCTTTCAAATTAGCGAAGGCATAGACCTGGTCAAAATTCACGCCAGCGCCCACGGTGATCGCGGCCGTAGCTTTTGCAGGCGAACAACGCTCTGGAACAAACGCCTTGTCATATGTCATTTTCTGCAGTTTCCGTGTCCAAAGGGAAAGTGAACCTGGCCCACTGCTGCGACCGTTATAGTCGTGGCCGGAATTCTTGATGGAGATTGCAGTTCTGGTCCGCGACGAGAATTCGAATGCTGCTTTGACATCCTCTGGAGTTTCAATCTGAATTGAGTATGCGGGTAGAGCACCCTGGTTACAAGAAGTGTTCGTAAACGCAGCGGCATTGAGTGGGTTTGTTGGATCTAGCAGACATTGTTGATTTACTGCCGGCGCACAGCTCTCGGACTGCGTAAGTACGTATGCCGAAAACTGGTCAACTCGATAAGCCGAATCAGTGTACCGCGATTGAACACTGGAGCAAGCCTCTGGCTGTGGAGGGATAGAATTGCCATCTAGCTGCGAGAAACACGGAAGGGCCAAAGGTGTGATTTTTTTCAATCGATAGTTCAAAGTCTTGTTGAGATTCGCCCAATCGTCTTCCGTTGCGGCGCCATTAGCTTCAAATGAAAACAAAGCGATAATTCCCCAAAGAGCCAAATAAAATATGCCAACCATATTATACGGAAAGATTACCGGGGTAACTGATGTATTTGTTGTTGAAAGAACTGCACCACGGAACACACTATGGGACTCACACCGAAATATCTATCATTTCCCTTCACTCATCCGTTAAAGGCGTTAGCATATCGCACCATAAGGCGACTGTCATTCGGAGTCGGGGGGCCATTAAGGCTCTGCCCGTCGGAGAGGGCGTTTCTGTCGGTGTCGTGTCTCGCTTGGGCTCGTGTTGGTCTGCGGGCTCAGCTTGGACTGATTTCTAGCTCAAGTCAGACCCAGCCGGACTAACTTAGGCACATGTAAGCTTTTTCTGCACACGTGCCTGCATAGCCCGCGAGGCCGCCCACGTGGAAGATCGTACCGAGAACCAAGTTCAAAGGGCAAATGTAAGATTTGTGCGACAACAGGCTCTGATAGGCAAGGTCTCATAGATCCGCCTTGATCACCGAGTGAGGCATGGCAGCGAGAGAAGACAGAGAAACATCCTTCTTGTAGTTTGCGGCGTCATGGTTAATAAACTAAATTGCCACGGAAAAGATCCAATCCAACTAGGGATGATAAACATTCCAAACTTTATTCAAGTGGACGTGGGGATATTCAACACCACTTCACCCTTTTAGCACATGCATACTTTATAGCAGATTTCGTAGCCTTCCCAAACCACTCCAATTTGCCAAACGCGAAAGTTATACCGTTCGCATTTTTCTACGAGCGCCTGACGGTTCCGCAGCCGCTGTAAGGGTACAACAAGCACCTTCATCGGGTTGAAAACGTCTCTTGCCAAGGACAATATATTTCAAGCCGCAGGTCTCCACCGGAATAGCCGATTTCTGGCCGTTTAACTCGTATATAATGCAAGGAGGTGTTCGATCGGAAGCGAAGAGAGGCAGAAGACCCGTACCTCAATCGCTCCAGAGAGTGTCCCTAGGCCTTTCTCCTTCGACGAATGTATATGCTTCTCCACAAAGTGTGCACGGGCGACGAGCAGACGGGGCTGCATTCGGAAGTGAACAAGGATATGTGCTTGATCAAGCGAGATATCTACCGAAGGAAAATCCGCCAGATGGGCGATAGAATTTGACAAAGTAGAACTATTATGGTGTTCATCAACGCGACCAGAGCCACTTGCTCACAACACCAGTAAGGGAAAATCCTCGTTGCCGTACTGCAGTCGACTTCTCGCTTGTGTGCTTAGGCTTGGGATTAGACTTTAGCAGCCTGGGGAATACGATCGGGAGATCGGTAGCAGTGCGCAAGTAAGCAGCCACAAGCTCATCTAGCCCCTCTGCGGTAGCCGCCTCTGCCCATCTTTCCACGCTCACGGTCTCAAACCGCTCACCCGTCTGCTCCTCAAGCGACTCTTGCATGTCTTGAACGTTGATCTGGAGATCACCGCACTCATAAACGTACTTCACCATGCCATTGGGGTGTGCACTGTCATTCTTGACTTCTTCCACGATATCCTTAGCAACCTGGTCTACCGAGACGAAATCCAGGGTCCCCCGCCACGCCGTGGAGGATGGAACCTTTCGGATCGCTTTCGAGAACTTGAGCAAATTGGACATGAGGTCCAGGGTTGGCGCGTCCTCCCCGGTGATGCTGCTAGGGCGATGGATCCAAATCGGGACCGAGAACTTCTCGCTTACAAGTTCCAGGAAACGTTCACTCGCCCATTTGGTGGCTGTATAGCCATCGGACCCATCCTTGGGTGGTTCAAATGTGGCAACGGAGTGTTCTCCAAACGATGTTTTTCCAGAAAGGTGCGCCACGCTGGCCGAGGAAATAAAGTGGATAGGCACGCGGTTGGGAAGACAAAGCTTGACAAGCTCACGGGTGCTACCGACGTTCGTTTTGGACAGGCTTCGATAGGTTTTCAGGAATGAAACATCTGCGCCATTGTGTATAACAGCATCAGTCTCCGCAAATATCTGCTCAGCCTTTGCTTCGGATAGACCAAGACGAGGAGAGTTGAGGTTGCCTTGGTGAACTTCTACTTTGGGATCCGAAAATATGGCGGGCAGGTCTGATTTAGGCCTTCGAAGAGCGATAGCATGAATTTTGTCGATATGAGTGTCTTCTATCATTCGACGGAGGAGTGCTTTGCCAAGGAACCCACTGGCACCCGTGATGACAACAGTCTTGAAGGCGAGTCCTTGGTCTTTTGGTGATGGGTTAATGTCAAGTTCGTACAGATCATCCGTCAAGGCAGTTTCTTCCTCCCAGTCAATGACATTGTTTGATGGTGGAGCCCCTGAAATCGGACCAAAATTGGCTGGCTGTACAGTAGAGAGGTCGGGTAGCTGCGGTTCTGTGGGTGGGCGTATCAGCATCAACATGCCAGAAAACGTGGAATGTTCGAACAATTGGGGGATGGGTATGTCCTTGCCGAAAACAGACTTGATCAGGCCCTGCACTTTAACTAGCGCGAGTGAACTGCCACCCACGTGGAAAAAGTCAATGTTGGCCTCAAGTTTCTGTGACGAAACAATCTCCTCGCCGAGGACTTGTTCCCAAATGTTTTTGAGCTCTGCATCGGGGGAAGGAGGCTGTGAAGTGGTGGTGGGTGTATGCACGCTCGCGGTCGAGAATTTCAACGGAAGCTGAGCAACGGCCTTACGATCGAGCTTTCCCGAATGATTTGTAGGCAAATGATCAACAGGAATAACCAGCGCCGGACGCATATACTGAGGAAGAGGCAACGAGGCTTGCAATTTCTCAACCAAGTTGCTGAGCACGCCCGAGAACGTAGCGGATGGGACCACATGAGCTACCAGGAACTCCGTCTGACCACTAGCTCGAACAGAGACGATCGCGTCCCGGACATCGCCGTTCGAATGCTGCAAGATCACGGACTCGACGTCCCTCAAATCGATTCGAATACCATGGAGCTTGATCTGGGTATCGCCCTGGATCCGGCCACTTACAATCAGCTCTCCCTTTGCTGTAAGGCGACCACGGTCACCACTCTTATGCATGGATGTCCAGCCTTTCCGGATATATTCGGCGGGTGCAAAGTCGTCGGGCAAGAAATATTGCTTAGTGAGCACCTCGTTGTCCAGGTATCCAGCCGCGACTCCCGCACCGCCGATATAGATCTCCCCGGGTATACCGGCTGGAACGGGTTGCCTCTGGGAATCAAGAATGTAGACAGAATAGTTTGGAAATATGTGGAAAGGCGTATCCAGCTCTTCAGAATCTTCGTAGTTGACAGGAGAGCTCCCAATCGCGAGGGCGATTTCGGCGGGTCCATACGCATTCACAAGAGCCAAGTCACTCTTGTCTAACTTTCTAAACCCCTCAATCAATCCCGGAGTCATCCTCTCGCCGCCACTCATCACAAACTGCCATTTGGATGTCCTCAGCGAACTAACATCTGCTTCGTGTAACCAACTGGTTAGTTCAGACGGCGTAGCTTGGACGTGGGTCACGCCTTCGGAAACGATGATCTTGGCTATAGCAGACGAATCGCCTCGTTTCTCCTTTGGAACAAGGAAAAGCGAAGCCCCGTTTGCAATTGCCACAAAAGTCTGTGATATGGATATGTCGAAACTCCACGAGCTTTGCTGAAGATGCACCCCTGACCCACGGTGTATCTTCCATGCCTCAGTTGAGCATTGGACCTGATTTCGCCAGGAGGAGTGGCTAAGAACTATGCCTTTTGGCTTACCCGTCGACCCACTGGTGTACATTATGATCGCAGGCGAATCGGAGATAGCTTCGTTCGGTATGCTGTCGCTGCTCTTATATGGGATAAGGGCGACGTTTATCTTCTGGAAGCCGGTGCCTAACGATGCGACGTCTTTCTGGTTGGCTTTGTCAAAGACGACGGCATCTGGCTTGCTATCTTCGACCATGGAGGCCAGTCTGGGTGTAGTAACGCGTGGCTCCAATGGCAAAGCCACCGCGCCGATTCGGAGAATGGCCAGCATGGAACATATAAAATCAGGCGTTGAATCTTGGAAGATGCCCACGCGCGCCCCCTTATGGATGTTGTTGGACTTCAGACTTGAGGCGATCGCCTGGACACGATGGTGCATTTGACTGTATGTAAGGTGACTTTGATTGGTCTTGAGTGCGATATGAGAGCCGTAAGATGCAATCATGTCGTCAACGCGATCAATTAGTGTAGCTGGCCAGACGCTCGTCAACTCCGCTCCTACGCCAAGATCAAGAGCCTTCTGTGTAGCTTCAGGATCATAAAGCGGTGGCCGGACGATTCGCGAGGCAGGGTTCTTCGCGAATGATTTGAGCAGAGTATGGTAGCTGTGCGCAAGGAGCTCTACGTCTGCCTCTGAGTACAGCACGCTTTGCCCAGAGAGATACACGACACTTTCCGCTCCCGGGTTGGCGAGTATATCGATGCTCAAGTCGTACGCCGTTTGGCTGCCATCAAATGCGGTGGCTTCACTGTCGCAGCCGCAATATTGTCGTTTATCCTGGACTCCTTGTCTATAATTGATGAAGGCCTGGAATAGTGGGCTATGAGTGGCGCTCCTGGGTGCGTTGACCTCGTTCAGAATAACGTCAAATGGAACTTTACTGTTGGCAAGCGCTAGCACGGTCTTTGCGCGAGCCTCTTTGAGCGCCTCCGTGAAAGTCTGAGAACCGTTCACGTTGAAGCGAAGTGGTAGAAGGTTCAAGAAGAAGCCCACACTGTCTGATACAAGCTCAGTATTTCGTCCACCGTCCGCCATACCGATGCAGATGTCCGCACGATCTTCGCCCACATAGCGATAGAGGAGAGTCTTGAAGGCGGCGAGATAAAAGTTGAAGGGTGACGTTTTCGTCCGCTTGCAGGTGTTTTGGATTTGTTGAGAAGTCGCTGCGTCAATTTTGAACCGGACAGTATTGGATGCATATCTTGTGAGCGGTGAGCGATCCGCCTTCGTCGAAAGAGGCAAAACAGGTAAAGGCTCCGGGATATTAGCGAATTCACTTTTCCAGAACGAAAGTGCCTTCAGCCACTCGCCAGAAGTATGCTCCTTGCGCTGAATCTCTGAGAAGTCCGCATATTGGAGGGAGATAGGTTGGAGGCGCTGTTGGTAATAGAAGCTTTGCAAGTCCCTGAGCAAGACCTCAAGGCTCATGCCGTCAAAGTTAATATGGCTATAACCGATGATAAGTTGATGTTCTGTGTCGGCTAGAGAGAGAAGTATGATTCTCATCGTCTCCCCACTCCCGAGGTTGTATTGATGGTTCTTCACCTCTGCGTACTTGAGGGCGATAGCTTCCTCCGAGTGAACTCGAATGTGTTCTAGTCGAAGCGGAGAATCGCGCATGATGCCCTGCATGGGTTGGTTATGCCTGTCGGTGAAGAAACTAGTTCGTAATCCTTCATGACGCCGCCCGACTGACCTAACTGCTCTGGAGAAATTCTCGACATTGAGGCGGCCACGCAGACGGATTGAAGTGGTGATGTTGAAAGTGGTTGGGTCTTCGAGGTAGAACATGAGGAACCAGAACCGCGCTTGTCCAAAGGACATTGGAACCACTCGCTCAAGCCCAACGTCTTCCTTGGCGATGAAATAGTCGTCCATCATGGACATTGGTGTGGCAGTGGATACCCGGGATTTCCGGAGAGAGTCGTTCTCCGAATCGATGTCGGAACTGCTGGAACTACTCTCTTTTGTGTTCGGGGTCGTCTTGGTCGTGGCCTCTTGGAAGGCGACTCCCTTTATCTTCTGTTTTGCAGGAAGCCTATAGGTAGGATGCTCTTGAGTCGGCTCTTCCGATTGAAATTGGTCGTAGGCCCGACCTGACTCAGAATCGTCATTGTGATCGTTGCCCTCTCCGTCCCCAATCTCGTCATCATACTCGTTGTACTCACCCTCCGTGGAGGCTACAAGGGTGGGCTGGACATCTGGAGTTTTCTCTACTCGCGATGCAGCTTTGAGCTTCAGGGAAGGGTCAATTTCTTTGCCGAGGTTGGGCGCAAGGGTTCCTGGCAGCTTATCCTGGGCTTCAGCGACGAGCTCAGCAACAGTATAGCCCCCAAGGATCTTTAGAACTGGTATCTCAACGTTCAGTTCCTTGACAAACCAACTGCGAATGTCAACCGCAACCAGAGAATCGAGGCCAAGCTCTTCTGCATTCATGCCGATGATTTTCACAGATTCCTCAATCTGCAGGGAAGACTTCAATTTGGCGACAAAGCTTTCTATTACAGGGTCAGTATTGTTTATAAAGTGCGGTGCGTAACTTTCTCACCTTCGATAATTTCTTGTATCTCTTCAGGAGTTGTTGCCAAAAGCAATTGAGACCTAACGGTTACACTCTGCTTTGACATGCCTGAGGCGGCCCCTTGAGCTTCGGGCCAGATGACGCAGTGTGAGAACTTGGGATTGTGGAACCAAGTCACCTTTTCAGCGTCGTCCATGTGTGCCAAACCCAAGCCCGTCATAATCTCTGGAATATCAGATGCATCTGGTCGACCCGCCACAACGCCCTCCGCAAAGATTTGGTGGAAATCTTGCTCGGACATAAAAACGTTCCCCATATGTGCGAGGTATTCTCGTTGCGCTTCGGTCAACTGCCGGGTAACATATCCGTTGCCAACAATAGCCCCGATGTTGATGACGGAGCCCGCCAGACCACGCTTTCTGCGCTGTGCGGCAAGTGCGGCCATATACGCATTTGCTGCAGCGTATATGGACTGACCCTGATTCCCGGTAACGTACGCCATGGAGGAGAAGAACACAAAGAATTCGAGCTTTGTTTCAGAAAACAGTTCCTCCAGGTGTATCGCCCCCTTGACCTTGGGTTCCACCACCTTCTGCACTCGTTCCAAGCTGAGATCGACAAACATGGCATCCGCGAGCACCATCGCTCCTTGTGCCACACCTCCTATGGGGGGTAATTCTTCGCAAATCTGCTTGTACACAGATCTGACTGAATCCCGACTTGTAACATCGTTGGAGTAGATCTTCACCACGGCGTCCTGCGCTCTCATATGCTCTTCCCACTTTGAGTCGACCTGAGGATTCCGACTAGTGAGGACCACGTATTTGGCGCCGTGCTTGACCATCCACTCGCAAAGGGAAAGCCCGAGGCCGCCAGTCAAGCCTACAAGCCAGTACGTCTTATTGGATGAGAAAAGCGGAGTAGAGTCCACAGGAACATTCCGTACTTGTACCGTGGGGCTCGAATTCCAAGCGAAGAAGGTGGCGTCCGTACTTTGTCCTTGTACGATGTCGATGACGTTTGCTATGGTTAGTGATTCGCGTGGACGCTTCGCATCATGGTGCGCGCGGACAAACGCCGAGCGAAGGGTTGAGGGAATGAACGCCATGGAAGAGAAGGAATCCAGCTTAGAGACATGTGAAGTAAAATATTCGGGCCCGTAGACTCTACAGTTATCCGGTAGGCAGGCTCTTATGTCGGCTGTGAGCTCCTGCCTATGAGAGCAGATAATGAGGTTAGATGCAGTTTGGGGGATACATGATAGGACAGCTCGCCTGGGAGCATTTGGATGCAGCGTGACCCAGGGCCCATCTTTGTGGACTGTGTTTGTTGTCAATAACACAAGCCGAACACCTTTTTCGGCCGCGAGGTGGGAAACAATACTCGCGAAGTGTTCTTCTGGCTCTAAAAGGACCAAGGCGTCTCCGGTGGAGAAGTCGGCAATTGTGGCCGAAGCCACCAGATGGTCGCGAATAAGTGGTAAAAGACGCACTCCATCATCCAGAGCCATCCCATAAGGAACAGTCCATGATTCATGCACCTTCACAAGAGAGTGTGCGTCCTGGACAATAGCGAATACCCCCTCCTGGGTACGTAAGTTCGTGCCCAGTGCAAGGTATGCGTAGTCCGTCTTCGTGACGCGCACGGCTTGCAGGCTAGAGTGACAGACTTGCAGCTCAACACGGCTGTCAAAAGCTCCGCTAGACGCTGTTTTTTCTCCCCGATGCAGCTCATAGCCTCTATCTGACCAGCGCAAGGCAACGGGGGTGACCTTTGGGTCCTTGTCCTCTGTGATAAGCCGTCTGCTCGAATTGTACCGGCGGTTGCGGACTTGATTGGGCACGAGCCGGGGAAGGACATAATTGCCATTCTCATAGCAAATTTCAGGTTCTTCAGACCATAAGAGGTTTTTCGCCTCCCCTTCCTGCTGCCAGAGTTCGGTAGCTTCAAATTGCAGAAGGGTCTTGGCGATGATCTGTGGCGAGGAGTTGTTGCTCAAAGCATCCGAGATATCGAGCGACTGGAGCCGGAGATGTTTCATCTCCAGTTTGATGACTCTCCCAAGTCCGACAGTCATGTTCTGATAAGGGTTGTCCGCTTTTCGGTCCTGGGTGACCCATAGAATAGTTTTGGATTGAGTGAACAATTTTTGAGCACCTTGTAAGGTGTCCGAGTGAAGTTCTTCGAAAATTGGCTGATCCAAGTCTTGTAAAATGAGAGCAGTTCCCATGAAGGCCACCTCGGCAGTGCTGAGGTCAGATAGCGACTTCACGGCTGTGATGGTGTTATAAAACGGCCGCAGTGCAAGAACGACAAGGTCAACTAGACTCGCAACTGCTGGCGTTGTCCCGCCAATTATGGTCAGATTTTCGATAACGACCTGTGCGCGGTTGCCTGCAAGAGGATTGCGTAGGAAATTGACCTGTTCATCCACGGCTTGCGCGGTCATGATAGCCAGCGAGACCGGAACATCCTGCTGGCGAGGAACAATCGCGTCAACCCCCGAGAATCCCACTCTTTTCATACAGCTATCCCAGTCTTCCTCTGACATTGTCGGGGATAGTTTGCGCCCGTCATCGTATCCCATCCACCAACCGGGAAGGGGTCCAAACATGAGACCAGTGCGCATATCGACATAGTCGCCCAATTCCAGCATAATGAGATATCCACCGGGCTTGAGCAGGCGCCTAACGTTTCGCATCGTGTCGTCCATAAAATGAGTAGCATGGAGAACAAGAGACGCCACGATGAGGTCATATGAGCCCTCAGTGAAACCTTGCTCGACGGGATCCTTCTCAATGTTGAGGGCTTTGAAAAGCATCTTCGACTCCACTTCCGAAAAGACCTCTCGTGCTTTCTCGAAGAAGCCGGTGGAAATATCCGTGTAAGTGTACGATCCGAATCGCTTGCCGAGCTTCTTGAAGATCCGCTTGGTAGCTCCGCCCGTGCCAGCACCTATCTCCAGCACATTCATGTGCGGGTAACGATGTGCAAACTGACAGACCTGGTCCGCCATGGTCTCCGTATATTCGTCGAATCCTAGAGCGTGGACGTAGAAGTCATTCAGCATGTTATCTTGCCTCATATATTCCAGCATGGTCGTCTCTTTTCTGATGACAGGGACGAGGTGTTCGCCAACAGCGTGCATCAACTTCATGTCAATACTATCCGGGTATTGCTTGATGATATCCAAGATCTGCTCATGGGTATCATTCATCCACTCGCGCTTGGCGAAAAGCGATGTCCCGGCCTTTACACTGGCAACAGTGTGGTCAATATATGCGAAGAACTTCTTATGGTAGTCTTCTGCGTTCTCGCGGTCTGCTCTGGTTGTGACCTGATCCAGATTACGAATGTAGAAAAAGGCGACACGCTCGATGTCAAAGCCAAGCTGAGCCTTCCCGGAGATGTCCGGCTGTGCAAGCAGAGCAAGTTCCCGGGTAGGTTCTGCGGTATTCCAGATAGTCTCAAGGAATAATGTGGTGTCATTTGCGGCAGTGGCATTGGCGAGTGGCTTCGTATGTAACCCTTCCAACTGCATAATTGCGTGGATCCCATCCTCATCATACAACTCGACATCGCCTTCGATCTCAGTTGATCTCCCACTAGTGATTGTGGACTTAAAATGCAACTGAGTTTCTCTACCTGCACTCCTTTCGCACAGGAAAGGATTGATGCGGATTTTTTTAATACTTGTGGGTAGATGGACGGACCACAGTCTTCCGTCACCTGGGTAGCAGTAGGCAAGTATGATGGACTGAATGGCATTATCGAATGTTGCGGGGTGTAGGAGTAGGTTATAGGCTGGGTCCGTGCTCGGCGGATTTCTGATTGTGCCCATTGCAACATCCATTTTCCTCTGCAATGATCCAAGAGCTTTGAATGCGCCAGTATAGCCGAATCCTAGTTTCGAGAGGGAGTTATAGAACTGCTCCTCGTCCACCTCGATCATGTTAAGCTCGCGGCCAGTATTTGACGGCAAGAGATTCTCTTTCGCCTCCCCGAGCTTCACAACGATATTACCCGACGCGTTCAGGTCCAGCCCGAGATTATGTTTCTGTGAGGTCGAATAAAAAGCGAATGAGGCTGTCCAAGAATGTTTATCTTGAGCAATGTCATTCAGACAGCATTGGCTTTCGATAGAAGAATACTCGTCGTTGAAAGCTATCGCTTGTCCGATGATGAAATCATTGATCTCGATCGATCTGACTGGAAGACCTTTGGTGGCAAACCCCACGGCTTCGAGTGCAGCGGACACGTATCCAGCAGCGGGGAAGACCATTTGACCTTGGATTTGATGACCAGAAAGCCAGGGGATCTCCTGGGGCCTGAGCATATTCCGCCAACGACGCTGCTGCTCCATACCATCCGGACAACGGGTACCGAGAAGTTCATGGGAAGGATCTGGCTTCGTACGATTTGCTGTGTACTGTCTTGACTCGTGCCAGAATCTACGATCATGATCCCAAGCATACGTGGGAAGATTCTTCAGAACGAGAGGGTCTTGGCCAGATCCATTGAGGAATTCGTCGAAAGACTTATAATCGACAGCTATGTCACCAACCGTCTGCCAAAGATAGCCTAGCCCTTCAGCAAAGGCTTCTCTGTCGTCTTTTCGGCGACTCAGAACACCGGTATAAGGGATCGAATCCCCAAGGAATTCCTGCAAGACTTGCAGTGCGGGCCCTTTCAAGGCAGGGTGAGGACCCAATTCGATTCCAATATCAAATATACCCTTCTCCGCAGCGGCATATTCAACGGCCTGGGAGAAAAGGACGGGGCTGACCATGTTACTGATCCAGTATTCGTTGGCGAGCTCCTGTCTGTGATCCGCCGCATCCTCGCCATACACGCTCGAAATCCAGGTAGGACTTCTACGCGATGGACGCAGTACCTTAATGCCACAACCTGCAAGCGACTTGCGATAGGCACCGGAACAGGCATGCATGTGGTGAGAATGGTAGGCCTTATCTACCTTCAAGAGACGGGCAAATTTCTTCTCGTCTTCGAGGATCTCTTTGGCTATCTCAATAGCTTCGAGATCACCGGAAAGTGTGATACTGGCGGAGGAGTTGCTGGCCGCGATGCTAATTCGCCCTTGTAGTTCTGGTAGGTCACAGAGTTCCTGGGCATCTTCGAACGAAGTGCCAACAGCCATCATGCCGCCTTGTGCGCCATCGAGTCCCTGGGCAAGGTGCAGATGATAGCCCCGGTAGTAGGCAATTCTAATAGCATCATTCGCTGATAGATAGCCTGCGGCATAGGCGGCACCCATCTCACCAGAGGAATGCCCTACAACGGCCTCGAACTCGATTCCGGCAGCACGGATTAGATCAACTAGAACGATCTGTACGGCGGTACAGAGTGGCTGACTGATGGCAGCTTGCCCAAGTCGCGACGATTCTCCGGAAGCGAGGATCTCGTCTCTAATAGACCAAGCCGGACCATCAGGAAGTGCGGCAAGAGAATTCTCAAGGTCTTGCAGAATTGTCCCTACTGTAGGGGAAACAGAGAGCAGCTCGGCGCCCATACGCGCCCATTGTGCACCCTGCCCTGTGAAAACCCCGAGAACCCGAGGCTTCCTGGAGAGAGACTTGGACGGCACAGGGATGAGCGAGGATTTGTCCGCTTCAGAGCGGGACCTCAACTTATCAGCCAAATCGGACGATGTGTTCCCATACACAGCAGTGCGGACTGCCAGCGTAGGACGGCGGGTATTCAGTGTCCATGCGAGATCGCGTATGTTGAGAGAGGCACCTTGCTCATCGAGAAAATCTGCGTACTTGCGTAGCAACGAACGAAGGGCGGACTCGGAGGCAGCAGAAAACTGAAGTGGTGCTAAGTTGCTTGCAAGAGGGACGGAAGCCGATGGAGCTGGAGGAATGTAGGCCTCAACGATGGCATGTGCATTGGCGCCGCCGAATCCGAAGCTGTTCACGCTTGCGCGTGGCACAGACCCGGGGGGTAGGGCGGGCCATTGCTTTGCTTCGGTGGGAATCTGCAAGCCACCATAAAAGGGGCGAATCTTGGGGTTGAGGCTGTCGAAGAGCCGGTTTGGCGGGATGGTGCGATGTTGAAGACTGAGGCTCGCCTTGAGCAATGCTGCCAGGCCAGCAGTTCCCTCCGTGTGTCCAATGACAGTTTTGATCGATCCTACGTAGAGCGGCGTTGGTTGATCGACCGATGCACAATGGCTATCGCTAAAGAAGGCTGTATGCAGGGCTTCGGCTTCGATGGGATCGCCTGTGCTTACGTCAGGAATATTTCAATACGGTGATACAGATGCCGTGTCAAAAAGGGGCACAGGGGCTAGATGCTAGCGTGGACTTTATCCTCACCCCCTCGACGACCTCCTCAACCTTGGAAGTATGGAACATCATCAACACAACACGTACCTGCTGGAGTTCCCGTCCCATGCGCTTCGAAGAACTGTGGCCGATCGCTTGCTTTTGAAAGATCCAACCCAGCCTTCTCATACGTGGCCCGGATCAAGGCTGTCTGCGCCGGCGCGGAAGGCATGGTGATGCCTTTCGTTCTCCCGTCCTGGTTGATCTGCGTCTCGCGGATAACGCACTCAATATGGTCGCCGTCCGCGATAGCCTGAGATAGCCTCTTCAAAACCACGACAGCAATCCCATCGCCGCGGGCGTAACCGTTGGCCTTCTCGTCCCACATGCGGCTACGACCGTCCGGACTCAGCATTTTCAGCTTCGACTCTGCGATATACTGGTCGGGGTTCAATAGGAGGTTGGTCCCAGCGGCCAAGGCAATGTCCGTTCCGTCTCCGGAACGCAGGACTTGGACTGCTTGGTGTACCGCAACTAAGCTGGACGAGCATGCCGTGTCGATGGTCATGGACGGCCCGTGCCAATCAAAAAAGTACGAAACGCGATTTGACAATATGGAAGCCGCTGTTCCGGTTGCAAAATAGGTCGGGTAACTTTCCTGGTCATTCCCTGGCTCACGTCAGCAACGCTTTGGCTTCATGATTGCGTTTTCATATTGAACACACCAAGCAAATCCTTATAGTCCGATGACATGAGTCCTACGTATACGGCTGTCTGCGACCCCTGAAGACGCCGGATGCTCTGTCCTGCCGCTTCGAGTCCCTCGTAAACCGTCTCCATTAGCAGCCGCTGCTGTGGATCAATGGAATTGGCTTCGACAGGCTTGATGCCGAAGAATTGGGCGTCGAACACCCGTATGTCTTCATCCAGAACATACGAGTGGCGCACATTGGTGGTGCCATGATGCATATTATTTGGATGATAGAACCCGTCCACACTGAATCTCTCTGGAGGTATCTCCTTCAACACATCAGTGGGCTCCTTGAGGAGGCTCCATAGCTTCGACGGCGAGCTAGCTCCCCCAGGAAAGCGACACGCCGACCCAATGACGGCAATAGGCTCGTTGATGATTTTATTTGTTCCCGTGGGACTCATAGTGGCTGTTGAAAAGCGTTTACCTCAAGTTGAACCCGTTGTTGAAAAGCTATCTTTGGACAAGACGAAGATTGATATCACGACTCATTCACGACATGGTCTATCATCACTTATGCCTATCTGTTGTCTCAATATTTCGCTCTTGCGATTGACCTCCAAGCTAGAGAACTCCATCTAGGCACACCGAACAGCAGCGGATTCGGCATCCTACGGAATGTCCCGCCTAGACGCTACGTGACTCCGAAACCAGAATACGCAGAATGTGAACGTCGCCCAGTCTCCTTCGCTGAATCATTCGGAAAACGCGAAGCCTCGTTAAAGTCGGAGTGTTGATCGGGGTTCTCTCTCGTATCTCGCTCGGTCCGGATTACCTGCATAAGCGCCCACGAACTTAGTGTGCACTAGACTTGTCTGATATGCCTGCCTACCCTGAGCGATGCGCCACCCCCGGCAGGCGCCGCTGGGCCCTATACTATCTAGGATTACTTACCCGGCAGAGTCAGCCGCATCCACGAGCGTCTTGTAGCTTCGCGATTGGGCATGGCGTAACAAGAAGGAATATGCGCTCATTTACTCTGTGCCGCTACTGTGGCCACCTCTGTAACGAGGTCCATCCACCCATCTGGAGATATTCCGGGTTCGCATTGAAGGATCCCGATGAGCATACCCAAGGGAGTGGCACAGAAGGAATGCAGTCTGGCACTTTGCATCGTGTGATCGCATTCCAACGACACTTTTTGACGGAAGAAAAAGTTGCCCAAACTTCTCACCTCTTATTATTACCCTTGGCACATTCCAGTTCACCATTCTTTTGAATCCAAGGTTGGAGGCGGCTTCTGGGCCGTTGATATCATTCTAGGATACTAGCTTGGGCACATGACATAACGTAACCGGCAAGCGAGCGCCGCAGGCAAGCGAGCGCCGCACCCTACTAAATTTGCCTACCTATCTCATCTTAACACGCAATGGCTCAACATAGCGCTACTCTACCAGCTTTAAATGAAGCAAATATTCAGCTTGCTATCTCTTCTATTAATTCTAAGCAAATACAGAGTAATCGCAGGGCTGCTACTATCTATAACGTATCTGAACGAACAATTCGCCGCCGACGCGCTGGCAAGCCTGCCCGACGCGATTGCCAACCCAACTCAAAGAAGCTTACTGAGCTAGAAGAGGAGGTGATTACTGAGTATATACTTGACCTGGATTCGCGTGGATTTCCCCCTACCCTAGGCGCTGTACGAGATATGGCTAATAGGCTGCTCGCTGAGCGCGGCGCTGGCTATGTTGGAGAGAAATGGCCTAGGAACTTTGTCAAGCGAACAGAGAGCCTTACAACTCGATTCAATCGACCATATGATCGCCAGAGAGCTCTCTGCGAGGACCCCCAGGCTATTCAGACCTGGTTTGAGCTGGTAGCGCGTACGAAGGCCAAGTACGGTATTTGTCACGAGGACACGTACAACTTCGATGAAACTGGCTTCCAGATGGGCAAAATATCATCTCAGCTAGTTGTTACTGGCTCTGAGAGACGCTCTCGACCTAAGGCTATCCAGCCTGGCAATCGCGAGTGGGTTACTGTGGTCCAGGGGATTAGCGCTGCTGGTTGGGCGATCCCGCCATTTATTATCTTCGCTGGCCAGCACCACCTATCTGCCTGGTACAAGGGCAACGATATACCAAGCAATTGGGCGATTAGCCTAAGCGACAATGGCTGGACGACAAATGAGCTTGGTGTAGAGTGGCTAAAGCACTTTATCAAGCATACAAAGGATCGAAGAGTAGGCGGGTATCAGCTCCTGATTCTTGATGGCCACGAGAGCCACCAATCAGTTGAATTCCATCAACTCTGCAAGGAGAGCAATATTATTGCTCTTTGTATGCCCTCGCATTCGTCGCACCTCCTCCAGCCCCTTGATGTAGGCTGCTTCTCGCCGTTAAAGCGTGCGTATGGAGATCAGATCAGTCACCTGATCCGCGACAGCATCAACCATATCACGAAGCTCGAGTTCCTACCTGCCTTTTACGCCGCCTACCAGAAGTCAATCACAAAGGAGAATATCAACGCTAGCTTTCGAGGCGCTGGCCTAGTCCCACACGATCCAGAGGCGGTGATAGGCAAGCTTGATATCAAGCTTCGCACGCCGACGCCGCCCACCCTAGAGGCTACTCCTTGGGAAGCTAAAACACCAAGCAACGCGCGCGAGATAGGGGCTCAATCAACCCTAATTCGCAATCGAATTCAAAGGCATAAGAGCTCGTCACCTGCTTCTATTATTGCTGCGCTTGATTCGCTTCGAAAGGGCGCTGAAAGGATGGCCTACGAATCAGTACTACTGCGCGATCGGATCGCCAGCCTTGAGCGAGCCAACCAAGCAGCAACAACGCGCAGAGCGCGTAAAAAAAAGCAGATTCAGAAGCGTGGGACGCTTACCAAAGCAGAGGGAGAGGATATTATTGCTCAAAAGGAGGTTGAGCAGCAGGTAGAGAGGGAAATGCAGCAAAGAAGGGCTCAATTAGGTGTTAGCAGTTTCACTACATACACACGTATCTGCCAAAAACAAGGTCAAATTCCTACTTGATGGTGACCGACATGGTTCAGTCTTTTGCCAGCCTCATTTCATCATCCAACCCTAACCTACCTCCGGCCCTATCAATTTCTCCTACGGTCTTCCGTCGACTTGCCTTGAAACACCCTGCAGGTCATTCCCTCGTCTGGAAAAGTAACTGCGCATGCATATCTGGGACCCAAGACCCATTCGGCATGCTGACCATCTTCGGTCGCTCCTGACCCTCCTTGAGGCGCACATTATAGTTGAGAAGCACGTGCGTCAAGCACACTTTAATCGTGTTGTTGGCAAAGAACCGTCCCGGGCATGCCTGGACGCCATCTCCAAAGTTCGGGTCCGTTGGGCCTGTAGACACGAATTGAAAGCGGTGTTCGTTCCCGGGCTCCGCACGCTTCTTGAGGAAACGATACGGGTCGTACGTCTGGGGTTCGGGGAACAACTCCGGGGAGTTATTGATATGATGGCTGTCAACGCACAGGATCGTCCCGGCTGGGATCTTGGGGCCCGAGGAGAGCTGGAGGGGTTGACGCGCAACTCGGTAGAGAGAGAAGAGCGCGAACGGGCTGACACGGAAGGACTCTCGCATGACGCTGTCCATTTTCTTGAGCTCCTTCAGCGAGGTCGCAGGAAGCTTCCCGTCTACCAAGACTTCATGTAGTTCGTGACGAAGCTCCTCTTGGAGCTCAGGTCGGACGGCGATGTCGAAGAGGATGTTGTACAACGTAACAGCCGTACTGACCGTAGATTCGAAGCTTGTGACGATCTGATCGGTTGCGAGCTGATAGGGCGTCGCTTCTCCGGGTTTATATCGAGCAATAAGCCACTTGGTGAACGGCAGCCGTTGGTTTTCCTTCGCTCGCAACAACTCCCGCTTGTCTTTGGCTGACTCGTACTCCTCCAAGTCCTTCTTGACGACTGGGTCGAGAATGCGGCGCATCTCCCACTGTAACTTCAAGGCGGGCAACAGCAGGAGTGGCTCGAAGAGCGGTCGCAGAAGCCTGGGTATCCACGCCAACGTCATCACGGCGAAGTACACCGTCATCGGCTGTTGCTGGACCAGGTCGTGCCACTTCCCTGTGCCCACTTCACGTCCCACGAAGGATGCTCCGTTGGTCATGGCGACAATCTTCATCATGACCGTGAACAGGGATACAGGCTTATAGTCGGGACAATAGCCCACATATTGGTCGAAGGCAATGCGGGCGTCCTTCTGCTTCGTTGGGACGCTTGCTGGTGTTGCACGTGCAAGATCGATCCCGATGGCTTTCCACAATGCATCCGTCTCTGCCCCAATATGCGTGTATTTACCGTGGGTGACGGTGTAGAAGAATTCCTGAGCGGAAGCCTCGTCCTCGGGCAAACGCTTGATCTCATCGAAGAACTCGGGCGGATAGACCACGTATTGAAGGCCAGATGCATTGACAATGTAAGGCTTGTCTCCGTACTGTCCGATGTCAGTCGATACACCAATGAGAAGACAGTCGAGGCTTTACCTTCCGCCTTCCGTACTCAATGATGGACGCAAAGTCCCTCTTTAGTGTTCTTGATCCTCCTAATACAGGGAGTCCAATCTGTTTCTCCAACCTCTTTGGCCGAGTCAAGACGCTGATCACCCCGAGAAGCGCCACCAAGACCAAGACGACAATGGCTTTGGCTGCAATCGGATGGTCACGGTTGACTTGGGCTGCGAACAGTTTTGTCAGCTGCCACCTTGTCAGCCGCATTGGCGCAAATGCCTGCCGCATGATTTGCCATTGCTCGAGAAGGTCCTCCAACATTGTTTTCGTGGGTGCTACGTATGCCTACTCGTGAGAAAACAGTGAATCGATAAGGGAGGAGGGGAAGCGGACTTGGAAGCAAATTTCAAGGGTCGTATTTAAAGTGAATAATACATCTTGAGAAAAGATCGCTCGATCGATCTCACTGAAGCGGGCGGACGAGTGCACGGTGGATGGAAAGCGCGAACATTCGGTCTCGCACGATCTCTCGGCCCCGGCCTCGGATGTCCGAGTATTTCCAGTACCATGCACATGTACGTAGGTGGGCGCCCACTTATGTCAGCAATGGGGTGTAGGAGTCTAGAACTGCAATGCTACACTCCCCACGCCGCTGCAGGTGGGCTTTCATCTAAATTGGGACCCGAGTCAGAGGGAACAGAGGAACCGGACCGGGCCAATGGAGAACACCCGGCCACATACCCGTCTCAACGTTGCAGAAGCTCTTTCACTGATATGTCGGAGAGAATATGGGTAAAGTACAGGCAGCTTCATTTGAATCTGCTGGGGTTCCTAACCCTTCTTAGTCTTAGTATATGCCGAAAAACAAGTGGACGATGAACCAAAAATCTCCATCTCTATTTGTTATGTTCTCTATTTCAGGATACTATCTACCTTCATCATCAGACGCCGAACGGAACTCATCCCTGTTTCGTTTCCGGGTGAACATTCTAAACCTTCTTGCCTGAGCAATGTCTTCAACAGTGCCTGGAAAGTAGAATCGGATAGCATAGGTGCGAGTGTTTTCTCGACCGAGTCCAGCATGTAAGTGCTGACCTGCAAGAGAATTTTGATCTGCAGGCTGCGGTGGTTGCGAAGCATGAAGCCGTTGATCTCCAAGCCGGGTACAGTCTGAGGTAATTTGATAGCTGGGGCGAGCGACGGCGAGCACTCAAGGGAATGATGGATGACATAGAAGACGGTCTCGTAGATACGCAACAGGCAGGTGTAGCACGTCAACACGGACAAAGTGGAGGTCACATCTGGCTTCTGCGATATCCCCGAGGTGAGATGTTCGGTAAGCCAGGAGCCAGCTCCTGGGAGCGACATCGCAGAGCTGTTCTGCCCTCCATGCAGGTATGACTGCAGGATCCGCCAGCGCTTCTCCATCTGAGCTTCTGGGCTGGCGTCCGCGGCGTCAGAAGCATTCTCCAGCCTGCTTGCGAAGGCCGCAAAATCTCCACCCAATGACAGATCAGGGAATGACCACGCAGAGTGGACGGGCTGATGGAACAGCTGGACAATCTCCAGAAACTTTTCCGTGCCCTGAAGCATCCTGCCTATGGCATTGTCGTTGCTCACGGATCCGTCCAGTGTGCGGAAGATGAATTCAGCAGGACTCCTGTCGGAGGGCGTAAAGAGAAAGGAGCTCGCAAGTTTGCAACTGATTACGCGATGGAGCTCTTTCATCAAGCTTGCGCTTAAATCAGCGAGCTCCTGTATGCACCTGTCTTTCAGCTCGGCACTTGAACTGGAGGAGGATGTGCTGGAAGCACTGCCCTCTCGATGGATTTCCCGCGATTGGCCGATTCCGTTAGGTGGAGATGGTACGGGTAGGTTGCTCAACCCCATGGAGATTGACTTGTGTCTTGTTTCGCGTTCCGTACGAGCCTTGTCTCGTTCGTTGATAGGTGCTTCTCCAGCTCCGGTTCGCGGGGGCTGGTTGTTGTGCTGCGTCTCTTTCTCTGATGTTGCAGGTGCAATGTTCTCCATGGATATATCAAAGCGTGGACTGAAGTCGAAGTTGTCTGGGATTGAGGGAAATGAGTAAGAAGTGGCGTTCGTATGTTGGCTTGTAGGGGTGATGGACATGATAGCAGTGGCACTGGAAGTGGCCGTTCCTTCCATAGCTCCGGTGACAGTGGTTCCAGCTCCTGTTCCAGTACCTAAACGCCCCTCCTCACCCACAGCTGTGGTCCCGAAATTTAGATCACTGCCCACATCGAAGGATGGCCCAACTAGGTCCAGCCATGGAACTGATGTGAGGTGAAGGCCATCACTCTGTCCGTTGTCCATTTCTGGCTCCCAGGGCTGTGGGGGAGCAACGGCGTTCACTGGTCTCGTGGAGGTAGGGCTAGACGCAGGAGCCGGCCGTTGCAGGTTTGCTGCCTCCAGTGCCATTTCCGTCAGCCTTTCCTGGGCTGGACCGGAACGCACTGAAGGTGCAATGGTGCACTTTTCGCGCGCCTTCCGGCAGCGCTGGCAAGAGCCATCTGCACTCATCTGATCCCGTATACATCGCAGCTTCTGTCCTCTGCAGCGGTCGCAGGCGTAGCGGCGGGAGAAGTTATATGGTGGGATACCGTGTTGGATGTGGGCTTGGGTGGACGTAGGATGGGACTGATCCCTCATTGCTTGGGCGGGGGAAGTGGAACAGTTCTAATGTAGTAGAAATCAAGTTTGGATTGGGGCGGAGGGGAAGCTATATGCCCACGGCCTCGGTTGAGGAGGTGGAGTTGAAGTGTTGTGTGAATGAGTGAGCGTTAACGTTGTGACGGACTAGCTATAGAAGCTGACAGTGCGGCGTCCGGGGAGGGCTTTATCCGCGGGGGGACCCGTGCTCAAGCGGGGGTTATCATTGGTGCAATACCTTTGTTATGGGGCGGGGCTGAGTGTTTCCCGCAGTCGTCCCAGTGCTCTGGGTAATACGACTCACGTGACCTCTGCCAATGCTCGCGAGGTCCCTGCAAAGGTTGTCGATGGGCGAATATTGCGTGATCTCACCTCCAATGCGACGGAGGCGGCTTATGCGGTGAGCACAATAACCGAGTACAGCAGCTTTCCTTGGTGCTCTCTGCAGACATGCATGCAGTACGAACCCAATGAGGCGGGGGGAACCGTACTCTCACCGATCTGAATATTAGTTCACGGGCTTCCCCATCCTGTCGGCCTTTAGTGGTTCCCATTTTGCATCTCGTTCCCTGCCGAGTCCTTCAATGTCGACGGCAAGGGCGTTCCTCAAGGACGTTGCCAAAGTCATTTCTCATCGATTCGGCTATGCAAGCAAGCATCATCCGCGCGTCTGCGGTCACCATCCTTCGTAGGGCCACGTAATAGATCCGTCAGAGCCCGAGTTCTCAAGCCAACTCCGAACTGTCAGCCACCAAATTCAGTTCGAGGTTGGCATTCTCTTGCTCGTATTGCTTTTCGACCCATTGGTAGTCTTCGGCTAGGCGGTAATCCTAAGCTCAACGTGCCTTATCAACTACGGCGAGCACAAGACGACATGACTAACCTGAAATTGGATTATGAACCGTCATTAGAGCACACACAGAGCCTTGGCACGCCCATGCGATTGCATATTGGGATCTCAGCCACGTGTGACAGCGGTCCACATCTGGCGCGAGGATCTTGTACCCCAGCATGGGCCGCCCTACGCATCTCGGTACCGTTGCCATGTAGGCAAACAACTACCGTTATAAGTGATCATATTTTAACCACGGCTTATAACATGGGGAACACTTTCACTATCCAGTCCTTCGGACCCCTGAAACGACGCTCACGTGAATACATCAGTGAGTACGAGTACGATTGTAGGCCAACAGTTCGTTATACGTTGGCACATGCATGGTTGCCGCCTTGAGCTAGTCAACCGTTCTTCCGAAGATAGCTTGCAAACCCCCCGTTTTTTTCAATACTCAAGTCCGATTTCACCTCGCCGAATAAGCAAGGGTCCTGTCAGTGCATATTGCGTGCGAGTCTACCATGCAATAAACAGCATCCTTGATGCTGCGGACGGGCAAAAATGTACTAGATTCGGTGAAGAGAAAAGCGACATTACTGGAACCCCGGTTCATCTCACCTCCATCAAGGTCGCATTCCCGGAATTAATCCGCTGCTTAGCAACCAAAGAAGTGTTTCCACTTCGCACATGGTGGGCATTTTGACCAATTATCAGGCCAAAACCTCTACCTCCAATTATTCCTCGGTCTTCATCATGTACTGAGGTACAATCCCAGGGAGCATACATAGGTCAGATGACATGATCACGTACAATACGCTCCAAATTGTTCTCCATAATTTAATGACCCGAGAAAGCACTCAAAACCACGCGTTGGTTTTATCTGGGCAAATCAAAGCGTCGATTCCGAATGCCGAACCCTCCTTAGACAAACCCTAACACTGCGAGAGCAGGAATGATGTCGAACTCCATCCTGTCACGTACAGTGTTGTTGGCTGCACTTCGCTTGTAGTTTCTTCTCTTGGCATTTTATGTAGGTTTGTCTTAGGGAAATTAATCTGCGCGCTAGATGGACTGTAGTAGAACTCCACGTACCTAGTGTCCTGGCGACTGGTCGCCTCGACCGCCTAAATGCATCTACCTGCCAGCTGAACCCCCTCACAAGCGAGATCTTTGGCACGGAACCCGATCGGACACTTGGCCCTGCATGCCCATTGATTCGGGTTGGAAGAGCCGCTAGTCTGCCATGTGATCAGTCCAGGTACTATGCTGTACGAATAAAACTTCCTAATTTCTCTAGATGTCGGACACTAGAGACGGGTGTCTACGCGGATTGGCCGATCACCAAGAGAGACAGAAATCCCTCGCTGGCGCCATGTTTTGTGTAATTCAATTCTGATAGCGCTATACCGAAATAATAAGTAGGTATATCTATCAGCATGATGTCGCTCGTAGGGAGTCCCACTCAGACTTTCGAAAATCGAGCAAATATATCCTCTGTACTACACCCCGAGGAAGGGCTACGTCTTTGGCAGACTACGTGAGTAATATCAATCGATTAAAAAGCATTGTAGCAGAGACTATATTATCATGGCTCTATTCATTACTAGTGCTCCTTAGCTTCGAACGGAAGCACGCGAAGTATCTGGCGCGAAAGATTACAGAGGGCTTCGTAGTCCCGGTTCAGCATATTTCCGGCCATAAAAGCAATCAACTCGTACTATATTTTAGCATGACGGCATCTCTTAAGTGAAACAATCTGTCCATCTAGAGTTATCGCTCAGTGCCCCTCACGATTGTTCCGTTTTGACATCGTGAAAACCCGTACCAAAGATGCCTTTCCCCAAAAGAAGATTCATGAACTTGCTAACCAACACGGAATGAAATTAAGATTCTAATTTTAAGCTGTTGCCTGGCGTTGGTGATGTTTTCGTGCCTTACTAGCAAGGATGGTTATGCATCTCACATCATCCGCAACTAAACCATCGGCACCAATTGGCCTGTAGCCGAACAACATCATTCGACCTTCCTCTTCGATTTTTTCCTGTCCATCTAATGACACATCGAACCGTTAATTTTTCTGTGGGTCGCTTTTTTGTTGGATCTTTTTCAATGACCGCGGCGATGCTGCCGCCTGCCGCGGACTATCTCACCGGAATTTATGAACCTTAAAAGCTCAGACGCGCCCAACCCCTTACATAGACATTCCAAAGCAATCTCGCCATTCCAATTGCTCTAATTACTGGACCTGTCACCACCATGCGTTTCTCTCTACTTGCGATGATTGGGGTTGCTTTGGCCGCACCCACAATTGTGTCCCGTCAAGGGGAGATCGACTACGGTTTCTGGGACGCTACATACAGAACCGAAGGATTTGCGGTTGGCTCGCGCGTCGAACTCGTCGCTGTGTACTCGAATCCGGGACACGAGAACAACATCACGACTAGTTGTACTGAAACCACCATCCGCGGATCAACCACTCGCAACTGCCCGTTATACTTCTCATGGAGCATTGGTGCTCCATTCGGTAAGCCGCCCGGTTGTGAACCTCTTTCATTTCCAGACCTCTCTGCTATTATGAAAGAACCGCGCTGAAAATTTTTGGAATAGGTGAAGGACGCCAGTCAACCTTGAAGATCTCACAAACTGTGGAATTGAATGGCGAGACGGTCACCGTGTACGGAGCATCCCTGGTGGAAATTGTGTCGGGACCTGCCCCCAAAGGGTCGAGCGCGAAGGGACGTATTTCGGCCGGGCCTGTGCCAGTGTAACACTCCTGAGTGAAAGTAGGGAGGTTCTTGTGCATCGGGGTGAAATTTTGGATGATCAAATACAAAAAGGATATATTCGAGAAATGTGACGACTGATCCATCACTCGAACTTTGAAACTCTCGTCCCATTTCTAAGATTGCTGAGGGGGGTGTTAAGAAACTGTCTAGCCACGCGAACCTAGTAAGAGTGTTGGTGTGTAGCCGGTCATACTTTGATGTCTCATCTTTAGCGTACTTGAAATTTTCGCTGCCTGGCGGGAGCATCTCTTCTGGCAACGCTGGGAGACCACTTTGGCCCCAATACGTTGAAATGAAATACGTGTCATACACTTGAGCTTGTAAACACAGTCGCGTCGGGCCAAATATAGATCGAACGTCGTGCCCTAACCTAAATTACATCTTGTTGGACCCAGACATGAAACTCTTTGGACTCCGGTATTGGTCTCCAACTCTTCTTGTGTTGGTGCTCTACGCATGTCCCAACACTTGCTGATGCTGAGTGAATTAAGGGCCCCACCCTAAACCTTAGGAAAAACTATTCCTGTGGCTCTTAAAAGGTTAATTAATGTCTTCTACGATTTCAAAGAATTTGTAAGGGTTCAAATCATGTAATCTCTCCCCACCTTGTCTTACGTGACTTTCTGGGCAGATGTGGCAATGGCCACCCTATGGCCAGTCCCGTGCGCTCCTCTAGCACGACGCTTCATGTATCCGAGGACTATGCTGAGAGAGTATACCATCACTAGTCGAGTTCTAGTACCCGGCGCGTAGTGCTCCCGAAAACACTAACCGGATATGGTTAGTGACTTACTGTATAAGTCAATGAAGGTGCATCAGCATGTGGCTCAGCCCCATCACCGCCACGATATGAGGCCGATCAGAATAGCACATCATTTGGTAGTAGAGAATATGAGAGTGTGAGATGGGATCAAATATTTAAGTCGTAGGTCGTACACGCAAACATAGATACCACTCTACTACTTGACCACTCACGAATCCATATTCTTCTCTTGCATAAGAAAATTTCAGCATATACTGCTTGTTCTATTCATTAAAATTTTCCGACCAGTCTTCTACGTCCATCATGCTCAACAAACAGACATTGGTGGCGGCTGCCTTCGTGCTTAACAGCGTCTCTGCGAGTCCGCTTCCAGGTTCGCCCCTTACAGTTATTGGGCTTCCTGTCGGTTCTAAAGAGGTGTGCAAATTGAGTCTGGCCGAGAAGAGTACATGGCAGAACAGCGGTGCCTCAGTCTACTTGGACAAGTTTCTTACTGATAATGGTTCCTGTAAGTCCATAGACTCATCTGCCCTTTTGGCCACTGCAGCTTCTGAAGCACTCGCTGACATTTCCCGGAGCTAATTGGCTCAATAAGCTGGATCAAACGACAACTCAGGGGGGTGTTGCTGGTACCAGCAACCTGAACTGCATCGACCTTGAGAGGGATGGCTGTCGCCAGCCCGACGTCTTCTGCGAAAACTATACCCCACCGGTCGTGTGGCATATCCGGAACGCGGCTCATATTGCATATGGGACTTTGAAAACAATGTAAAAGTCAAAGGAGCCCTCGCACTCAAAACAGTACTGATTCCTTCGGCGTAGGCACGAGCGACTTCAAAACGAGGTCATTTTGAATGCGCTGAACATTGATCAGATGGTCGACGACTTTGGAGCAGGATTTCTTGACAGCCCGCCATTAAGCACCTCTCATTTCCTCGACAATTTTGGTGGCGGTATGTGAACTGAAACTCGGGACTTCACCAGGCTAACGAGGCACAGCTCTGGCCGCTGTGTCTGGATTGTCAGGCGTCGTGGGTGTTACAGGAGGTGTGGGCGGCGGCATCGGCTTTGTTGGCGGTGTGCTGAGCGTATGTGCATTTTTTATCGCCTGAGAAGGCATGGCTAACCAATCCGCAGACTGCAGCCCTGAACGCGGTGGATGAGATTGCTGATCTGGGTGACTTTGCCGCCACGGTGAAACAGACCATGAAAGTGCGCCTGGGAAAAGTCTTCGAAGCTCATCAGGCGGCTATCGAAGAACAAGCCAGGTTGTTGTTCGGCGGAGAAGGAGACCTGAGCAAATTGGCTGGACAGACGGATGAAAACAATGAGAAGAACGCAATCGCCAAAGTCTTCGCCGGCGGCAAGTTCGTGGCTCAAGTTACAGCCCAAGGCGTTCAGCCCGAGGTTGACCAATTGTTCGACGAGACTTTCAAACGCCTCGTAAGTCTGACTTGATCGATTGGAGGGAATGGCGATGCTCACATTTTTTAGAAACAAGGACTCGTAGGCGATATTTTCAAGTCCCTCAGGTACTACATTCTGATCAACGTAAGCATCCGTACTCTATGACCTTGATGTCTTGCTGACATCGCACAGACGAACCGTGACCAGAATGCCTGCAGGAAGATTACTGGCTCACGATGGATCGATGGAGAAGGCTGTGCCACTCTTGAGCGTCACGACGGGTCTGCCGAACAGCAGACGACGGTTATCCCCGTAGAGGTCATGCTTAAGTTGGACAACCCCGCTGAGGGATACAATATCGACCCGGCGCAGATGTACCGCAACGCCATCGATTGCCAGAACAAACACCCCGACTTCCAAGGCACTGTCAGTGACAGTATTTTCGCAGCAGATGGCCTTCCAGAGTGCTTCTATAGCATTCCGGTGATCAAGGCTGCGGGAGGGCCCTGCACTGAAGTCGTTCTGAAGGGTGCAAAATATCCAGCCGAGCTTGGTTTTGGTCGCAACTGTGAAGGCGATGTTGTCTTCAATGGAGGAAATTGAGCTAGAAAGCACAGGCAATGTGCGTCCATCCAGTTCATCGGTATTATAGATTGAGCGTTATAGATCTCTGGTAGAAATGTAGGAATAGTCTTATTTTTCTACACAAACGTACCTATATATGCATCC
Organism: Westerdykella aurantiaca; assembly: GCA_030412805.1. Taxonomy (NCBI): domain Eukaryota; kingdom Fungi; phylum Ascomycota; class Dothideomycetes; order Pleosporales; family Sporormiaceae; genus Westerdykella; species Westerdykella aurantiaca. The sequence goes on from JASJFJ010000001.1 coordinate 6,598,977, forward strand.
CCACTGGTAGTGTCAGGTTCACAGTGGGACGTTACTGACGACTTTTTTACATCATAAAGATTTGTCGGACTTTTCCGGTGGTTCCCAGCGCTTTGGAGTCAGTGCGACAACGGACTTTCTTCCTTCCCACGGAATTCTCGAACGAGGATTGCGGCGTTTGCTGAATAACTGTTATGACGAACGTATGGGGTCACCTTCCAAACCATGGAGATGTCGTAGGCCCGCCGTGGCCAAAGGCTGCATCCACTCAGGTGGGGATGTTTTAAGCTACCCATCGACCTCGATGGTTGACCGTAATATCACTCAGGTATTGTGGGATCTCATGGTTGATGTGGTCGGCGTCGCGACCGATGTGCCGAGGTCAAGTATACCTAACAATAGGACACGACCGAGTCAGGAATAAACGCCGTAGCCACAATTTCGAGTCATACGGGACCAGAGGAATTCCCACACTCCCACTTTTGCCGTTTTTGCATTTTCTTGGAGCTCGCCACCCCCACAGTTGATTCCGACGACCCTTATTACCAGTGACATGCAGCTGGAGCCCCCTGCGTCGGACCTGGTGGCCGACCATGTCGCAGAAACGACCGAACGAGGAGGGTGAACACAGTGACAGTGGCCGACGACCCCAGCCTCCGAAACCATCCAGGACGCGCGCATGTGAGTAGTCGATAGATCTGGGGACCACAGCACTAAGCATTGGGCGTGTAGGCTTCGAGTGTAAACGACACAAGATCAAATGCGAGCCGGTTGATGGCGAGCAGAAGTGTGCAAAGTGCTTACGCAGTGGCATTGAGTGTATTCCCTACAATGTCAACCAAAAACTTCAGGACGAAGATGCTCTGTAAGAATTTACCAGTGGCATGCTGCTCGTCACAAGCCTTCGAGACTCATATGAATCAGATGGAAAGCAAATGCTACGGCAGAGATTGCCCAGTTACGTGCCGCAGTCCAGCGACTGCTACGACATAACCAGCTTCCTGATCTCAGCGTCATCGGGACCAGCTCCGCGAATGCACGTCCGTCCCCATCATTCGTTAGTCCACCAAATTTGGTAACTGAAAATGGCGGCGGAACCGCCCTGGTGGTACCTCCCATGGACATGACCCGAGAGAACTCCCCAGAGCGGGGAATCGATGATGAGGACACCAATCTGGTGCCCGCGCCTATGCGAAATCTTTACAACTTGACCCGAATCAGAAATCTCCGGAACATCGTAGGATACAAACCAAACGCTAACCTCCTTGAGGAAGACTTCATCGCCCAGGGTATCATCCCGCAAGCCGAAGCAGAAGATCTCTTTGCACGTTATATGGCAAACATTCATCAAATGCTATGGGCGGGGATGCTCTGCCCGCATCATACTCTTGAAGCGGTGCGACGCCACTCAACGTTGCTCACGGCGTCTGTTCTAACCACCTCGGCCATGCTTACTCCAAGCAAGAATGATTCTTTAGAAAAGTGCTATTCTATCTTCGTGTCACTGGCCTACAGGTAAATATCGTCCCTCCCGAGGTCATAGTACCGTACCATCCGGATTGTTTCTGACAGATGCAGCACCTGTCTCTCCAAGGTCACTAATGTCGACGACATTCGTGCTTTAGTTCTGGCGGCCTTTTATGTCCCTAATTTGAGTGCGTATCAGAGTCACCGTGTGGACGAAGTTCGTTACTAATCTGAACAGGCTGGAAGCTGTCAGGCATTGCCGCGAGGAACGCGGTGGAGATGAACTTGCATCAGTCGTATCAAAAGCTCATGCGTGGCAATACCAGTCAACGAGATAACGTCAACCTTTGGTATGCAATATACGTATGCGAACACCAGTTCAGTATTGCCTACGGACGTCCACCTTTACTGCATCCGGACGCAGCTATCAACAACCTCGAGCGGTTTCTGGAAAGTCCACTCGTAACAGCCGGCGAGCTCCGACTAGGGGCACAAGTAGCTCTTTTTAAGATTCTCGCAGAAGCTTACCTTTGCTATGGCAGCGACCCCGAACAACCACTTACTGACAGCGACTTCCAACAATTACGGATGTTCAACTTCGCCATTGAGCAGTGGCGCCTTGCGTGGCAGCCTCGCTGTGCTGACAGCACTGCTCTTGGTACATATCCTTCAAAGGCGATTGTGCTCTATTATCATTTCGCTCGCTTTCAGCTCAATTCCCTGGCTCTTCGTGCGTTGCCCGCACCAAGTGCTCTGACCTCAGAGAGCCTCTCATACGATCGTCGAGAAGCTGCCAATATAGCTATTGCTGCTGCCACCAGCACGCTGACGATTATATTCGAGGAGCCCGATCTTCGGCGAGCCCTTCACGGTGTCCCCATATTCACCCATGCTATGGTTGCATTTTGTGCAACTTTCCTACTCAAGATGGCGAAGACATGGGGCGGTGTTGCCCAACCCCCAAGTCCAGAGTGGGCCACGGAGCCGGTGGGACTAGGATTGAACTTCAACATTGCTCAAGTACTATCACTGTCGAAGAGGTCGGCCAACCTTCTGGCAAGGGTTGCTGAGGGTCTCAGTGAAAAGCACTTGACACGGCATATTGTTGCTGGAATTCGCGACTTGTTGAAGCACTTCGATGGCCCTCCCGAAACCCCGCAAAGCTCAACAGCCCATAATGTGGCCCGAATTGAGAGCGAGCAGCGAGTTAATGTCTTGAATGGACCCGTCGGGACCCAACAGCCGATGGCTCCAATCAATAACTGGGAGATGTACGACCTGATCGGCTCATACGGCTTCGGGTTTGATGAAAGCTTCATGGGCCAAGCCCCGTCGAATGATTTCGACTTGTGGACAGGATAGTGTCCTATATTCGAGGAATACCTTTCACATCAATTCCATGACTTCCTCAAATGATTTCTAGTATTACATTGAACAATTCCCTTGCTTCAAGCTGCTTCTAGACTCTCTTTGTAATCCCTCACAATATCATCAAAGCACACATCCCTTTGGAACCCTAAGGCAATGGCCTTTGCGTTGTCGAAACTCGCAGGCCATGAGTAGAGAATCCTTTTTAATACCGGGTCATCCTTCTCCTCCAGAAGATTCAGTTTGTCTTCTCCACCAACGCGCGCAAGTGAATCCCTCATGTCTTGTAGTGTTACACCGATACCCGGAGGGTTCAAACTCCTGTCAAAGTTTGGCAGTGCATCTTTATCCAAGCTAAGTGCAAAGATCAGATTCCGCACCAATACCTTCGGTGAGCACAGCCAGTGTCTCCAGTTGCGGTCAGTGAGAGGAATCTGACACTTCATGCCATTCATGGGCTCACGAATCATGCCACTGATGAAGGAGCTCGCTGCCGCGCTAGGCTTTCCCGGGCGCACGCATACTGTAGGGAACCGTAGCGAAAGACCGTGGATGAAGCCGCGGCGTGTGTAGTCGTTGATCAGGTACTCACACATCATCTTCTCTGCTCCATAAGAGGTTTCAGGCAGAGGAATCTGGGCCTCTGTGATTGGTAAGGTGGCTGAGGATCCGTAAACAGCCTGGGAAGAAGCATATATAACACGGATCCCAGGGCAAGTCGTGCGGAACGTTTCCAGAAGGGCTCGTGTGGCGTCAAAGTTGGCCTTCATGCCTAGCTCGAAGTTGGCCTCAGCGCCGGAAGACATGATGCCATGGAAAACATAAGCGGCATCTAGGTCCTTGTCGACGACCAGACCGGATTGCGTGTTCAGGTCGGCTGTGACGCATTTGGCGTTTTGGGGGTTCTTGCATCCTACGGGAATTGGTGGTTCGATTATGTCGGTGAGGACAAGCGTGTGGGAACCATCCTCAAGGAGTTGCTTCGCAAGGATTTGGCCAACGAAGCCTGCGGCGCCAGTTATGAGGATACGCATTTCGGCTTGCGATCATGAAAAGAGGGTTATACGGATGGATGAAGTGGTTCAGAAGAGCAGGATAGTGATATGCGGCTTGTGTGGATATGCATGTACGCTATAAGGATATTTTCCATCGGTGGATATATCATCTCCTCGCACTCTTTTCCGAAGGTCAGGTACCCGCGCACCCACGGCACCGCGGATGCTGAAGATGTTCTCGCTAGAGCCCACAGGTACTATTGCCGACACCATTCCCGCGCGGAGCTGTCGATATCGGCAAAAGCGCCGACGGGGTCTCAACCGACCAGGACCACCCGATAAGGGTAACCCGGCGTACCTGGTATCGCCTGCTATGGTTCTTAAAATTCAACTTGCGAAGCCGCGGCCGCTGGTCGTTCGCCTTCCGCTGAGCTGAATCTTAGATCAGATGCACGGTTGTTTCCGAAGTGTAACTCCACTCGACGCACACGTGACAAACGCAACAATGAATAAGCAAGTTATTACGGTAGAAGAGATCCAGAGGCACTCGAGCCAGAAAGACTGCTGGATTTGCGTGGATGATGTCGTCTGGGACATTACAGACTTTGCGAAACGACATCCCGGTGGATCTGATAGTGAGTTCCCAATGATCTTTCTTGTGTTTCTCTAGGCATTTCTGCTAACGCCAACCCCACAGTAATATATAGATATGGGGGATTGGACGCATCGATAGCCTACAACACTGTACACTCACCGACGTTGATAAGGAACACCTTGGGACCAGAAAAATGTAAAGGCAAACTAGACCGCACTAACATCCCCGAAAGCTCAGACTGGCTAAAGCCTCCCCCCAACGAGACCGCGCAGCCTGAGCTTAAAGTTGGAGCGAAACCTCCCCTAAGCTCCATAATCAACAGTCACGATCTGGAAAACGTGGCGGAACAAACATTGACAAGGAAAGCGTGGGCATTTTACTCGTCTGCTGCCACAGATCTCATCACCAAGGAGGGGAACAAGAGGTTATTTGACCGTATATTGTTGCGACCGCGCATTTTAAGAAATGTTAGAGACGTGGATACAAGAACGAGCATTTTGGGCCAGAATGTAACATTGCCATTCTTCGTCAGCCCAGCAGCGATGGCTAAACTGGCGCATCCAGATGGTGAGCTGGCGCTTGCTAAAGGGGCAAACAAGTTCGGCATTGCACAATGTGTAAGACTTCCGTGTGTGAGAATATTAGATCAAACTTAATTCTGACATTTGACTAGATTTCCTCGAATGCTTCTTACACCATGTCAGAAATCACATCCAGTGCTCCAAACATTCCTCAGTTCTTCCAGCTCTATGTGAATAAAGATCGCTCGGCATCTGAAGCTTTGCTGAAAGACGCCGAGAGAAGTGGTATTAAAGGGGTCTTCGTTACCGTTGATGGTCCCGTACAGGGGAAAAGAGAAGCGGACGAGCGTGTCAGGGTTGAGGCTCCTGGAGCCCTTGCAACCGCAGCAATAAGTGGCGTGTCAGCTTCGAATGACTCTCGAGGAGGAGGGCTTGGTCGAACCATGGGAACATATATCGACCCAACCTTCAACTGGAGTGACATTGCCTGGCTACGGAGGGTAACGAAGTTGCCAATTGTTGTGAAAGGCATTCAGACCGCAGAAGACGCGATTCTAGCATGCAGATACGGAGTGAACGGTATCCTGATTAGCAATCACGGTGGTCGGAACTTGGATACGTGAGTGACAGGAATAAACCAAAAGTGGTGAGAAGGTGAAGCACTAACATTGAGTAGGTCTCCACCATCAATTCTTACTTTGCTCGAAATACGCAGGCACTGCCCTGAAGTGTTCACAAAGCTTGAGGTATACGTCGACTGCGGCATCCGTCGCGGAACAGATATAGTCAAAGCGCTATGCTTGGGCGCGAAAGCAGTCGGAATGGGGAGACCATTCCTGTACTCGCTTGTTTATGGTCAGGACGGTGTCGAGCATCTCATCGACAGTGAGTCTCCTGCCAATCAGTCATTGTTTTCTCCACTGACGTATCTGATAGTCATGAAAGACGAACTGGAGACGACAATGCGGCTGCTCGGAATAACAGATATCTCTCAGGCAAGCCCGAACTTTTTGAATACTTGCGACGTTGATCACTTGGTCCCAAAACATCTTGAAGTCGGGGTGCCATCAGATGTGGGACAGCGGAATATATTGGCAAAATTGTAAGCCTACAAGCCGATATCTTTTGATCGCGCAGGCGATTGAGGCTACTGTATAATATGCCAAATGGTATTGTGTTGTCATCATCACTGCTCGGCTCGAGACATTGTGAGGCAAATTGAACAATATGGCTGTGCGACAGGATGTAACCTATGAAAGGGAATTAATTACGTGTATAGTATGCATACTTGATTTTCCAACATGGACATGCGCTTGAATTGATACCATAGGGACGGGAAAGAGAAGAGAATATACGCTGACGTAGTAAATGCTATGAAATCATTAAGCCTTTCCAGTTGAGCCCATATAGTCCATGAACTTCTCCACTGCACCCTGCATTCTATCTGTCGCTTCCTCCAACAATGTCGTCAGTGGCGCTTTACCAGCCTTCTCCTGCATCACTTCTGTGAAATGATCGTTGATGGCATCATTTAAATTGACCTTAGCCACACCTGCCTCAATACACTCTTTGAGTAACTTTCCATCGTCGAAGTATTCTCGACCCGCCCCGTGCAGCACAATGTGAACGCGGTCGCCCACTTGCTTGTGGATTCCTTGCAGCCTCGGGAAGTCTAGCTGAGGTCCACGGCGTCCATATTTTCCGTGTACATTACCAAAGGCGGGTGCAAGCCAATTAATACCCAGCGAAACGAATTCTTCAGCCTGTTCTGGTGTCGTCAAGACGCCCGATAGGGCTAAGTCGGCAGTATCTCCAACGCCATCTTCACCACCCTCAATGCGTCCTGGCTCTGCTTCTGTGATAATACCCCGTTCGTTACAATATTTCACCAACTCCTTTGTCTTCGCAAAGTTCTCTTCTTTCTCGTAATGTGACATGTCAACCTGGTTGTATTAGTAAATCACAGTCCAATTGAAAATCCTTGAGTATTCACCATTATGCCGTCAAAGCCACCGAGATCCGCGGCGCGGCGTACTATCTCAGGCGTCTGCGCGTGGTCCATGTGTACTGCTACCGGAACGGATGCTTTGTCCGCCGCTTCGGCGGCTGCGTGTACAAGCAGACCATCGGCAAAGGTGACGGCCCATGGGAAAAGTTGGATAATAACGGGTGACTTCTTTGCCTCTGCGGCTCGCACTGAAGCAATTATGGATTCAAGGTTGTAGCAGCAGATTGCGGCAACAGCATATCCTCCTTTCGCCGCTGCTTCCACGATCTTGATCGCGCGATTCTGCTTGAGGTTTGTCTGCGCCATTTCGAAGAGAGAAGGTCGGGGTATGTAACTGAAAATTCAAGGAAAATAGTGTTTGTGAGGTGATGAACTGGATATACTAAAGCCTGCCCCTCCGAGGGATTACAGCTCAAATAAAGAGTAAACAAGGTGGATATTGCATCAATAATCTAAAGCACCCTTAGTCGTGTAATTCCGTAATTCCGAGCGTGCTTCCGATGTTCAAGAGACGCGAACCTATCTCGGAAGGCTTCTTTTAGTTGAACGGGAAGTGGAGACACCCAGTAAGGACAGGGCGCAGTGCTGTCCGTGGGTAGTATAGAATTTTCTCTCAAAGGTTGGTTACGGCGAGTGCGCCGATGTCTCGGAGGATTTGCCGACCCCAGCTTCTTCGTCCCTTCTAGGCAATTCCCCAGATACATCATCCCCGCATACTGTGAATGTGGAGATGGGAAGAACCGAGAGCTATGTATAGGGCATGTCGTGCCGAGGAGGCTATCGCAAGATTGGGGTTTCCGGGACTTGTGAATGAATCGGTGGTAGTGTGGTTGGAACTAGGTGTGCAGGTTAAATACAAACATCGAGGTCGCCCCAACCTCCGCTTCTGCGACTCTTCCTCCCCATTTACAGCATTCCACCTGCCGTATCCGTCAATATGTACGACTTGCAAGACTCAAAATCCATGGAGAAGGAGATTGGGCATGAAGAGGTTAAAGGTACTGAAGATACACAGAATGGCGTGCCAGCCATTCTCCAACACTACTCCACTGAAGAGCTCAAAGTCCTCGAGAAGAAGCTTGTCCGCAAGATTGACCTTCGATCGCTACCGATTCTGATTATTCTTTTCCTCTTGAACGTCCTCGATCGGAACGCTATCGCCAACGCTCGCCTTGGGGGTCTCGAGGCAACCCTCGGCATCACCGACGTCCAGGTATGGTCATTTTTCAACGTTGTATCACAACGATCTGACAGTCTAACAGTATCAAACTGCGGTAATGGTGCTGTGGGCTGGCTACATCTCCGCAATGACACCTAGCAAGTAAGAAGCACCCATGTTACCATGCTTGGATTGGGCACTGACTGTGATCAAAACAGCATGCTTCTCTCGATCTTCAAACCGCGAATTTATTTGCCCACAGTAGTCATCATCTGGTAATTGGGCACATGAGCATCGAGGCGGCCGAATGCTAATATCTTCAAAGGGGCATTGTGTCTGGAGCGACCGGTTTCGTTCAAAACCACGCCGGTCTTGTAGCACTGCGCTTTCTTGTTGGTGTAACGGAAGCCCCCTACTTTCCCGGGTTCGTCAAAGAGAACTCCTCTGCTCTCCATCACTGAACTTTCTTTTTAGGTGTATTTTCTTCCTGTCCTGCTGGTACACGAGATCCGAACTGCCATCTAGAATTGCTGCATTCTATTCCGGATATACCCTTTCGTCCGCTTTTGGTGGTCTTATTGCCGCAGGCATTGTGGACAGCATGGATGGCCTCGGTGGATATCCATCATGGCGGTGGATCTTCATTATAGAAGGAGCCATCACCATCGTGGTTGCCTTTGCCGGTTATGCGCTGCTCCCCAATTATCCCTCGAACACGAGCTTCCTTTCAGAAGAGGAGCGTGCACTGGCTATGTGGCGATTGAGTCGTGAGGTTGATGGCCAAGAGGATGAAGTCAAGGAGTCCGTATTCGTTGGCTTGAAGCAGGCCCTCACTGATGGCAAGGTCTACCTGCTCATCTTCATTCAGTCGGCTGTGATTGTGGGCAAGTAGCCGAATTGTACTTGCAGAAGTTGTACTACTTGCTAACAAATGCCTAGGCATGAGCTTCACCTACTTCTTCCCCAGCATCGTCAAGACGCTTGGGTTTCCCCGCATTGAGACCCTCCTCCTCACTGCTCCCCCATACTTTATGGCCTTCTTGTTTTCCATCACCAATTCGTGGCACTCCGGAAGGACGGGCGAACACTGCTTTCACGTGGTAACTGGGTGTTGCATTTCAATAGTCGGTCAAATGTGAGTCTACGGCCTACATGTGGTTTCTGGTGCGTATTAACGATGTCAGTGTCTCCATGTCGACGCACAAAACAGGCCCGCGCTACTTTGCCATGTTCTTACAAGCAATGGGCGCATTTTCTGCTTTCCAGATTATTTTGAGCTGGGTATCCGCTACTATCCCAAGGCCGAAAGCCAAACGTGCCGTTGCACTGGCCCTAGCAACCGCCGTCAGTAATGCAACCAACATTGCGACTGCCTACCTTTATCCCAAGTGGGATGCTCCGTAAGTGTTAACTCCATATATGAGACGTTAAGAAATCGTGCTGATCCTAGGTTAGACTTTACCGCATGGGTTGTATAGTACTGACAGTCTCACTTGCCTGCTGCGCATGTGCCTCGATTGCACTTCGATTCTGGCTTCGTGCCCTCAACAGAAAGGCGGACATGGCGACTGGTCTGGAAGGTGTCGAGGGTGGTGTTGGAAGGAGTTTCAGATATGTGCTATGATGGAAAAAAACACCGGCTTCCAGTCATTGGCAGCAAAACCCCCATAATATAATAGTAACAATAAAAGTACAACGTTATGTGGGCCCGTAATTTTACGAAAGTTAGACTCACTTCATGTACGATCTCATGGACCCATGCACATGGTTGACCGTTTAGTGTAATCGAGGCTCAGAGTTGCTAGTTACAGAAATGGTAAACATGAATTCTGGGCAGCTCAAGGTTCACCTTGCTTCCCGAACGCTTTACACGGACAGCCAAGCAGACGTAGTCAAGTGCTCAACGCCATAGAGCTTCTTATGACGCACTACTTTTGCTTAGAGAATTTATACATCTAACTAGGAAATGCTCAAAGCTCTATTTTGTCTTCCGAAGAATATTGGCTACCCTATGTCCAAAGGGCTAATGCGGGTGGCGGGATGGTGAACAAAGATCACGTGATGGAGATACCGAGTGACGTCAAAAGCACCAGATTTACCCCTCACCAATGGCTCTGACGAGTGCATGTATTTCGCCACCAAAAGGTATATCTATTCATTCTCGGACATCTAAATCAATGGTGTCCCTCACATACGCTTTTTGACATTCTTCCGTGGACACATGCTATTTAGCGGCCAATCCAAAATGCTATCCAGTTTAGTCGCCAATAATTGCAAGCAACTGCCGGACATCGAAAATAAATCCTTCGGATCCTTCTTCGATAACTTTGCGAATTCCAGGGTTGTACTTATTGGCGATGCCAGTCATGGAACTTCGGAGTTCTACAGGGCGCGCGCAGCCATCACGCAACATCTAATCTCCGAACATGGGTTCAACACAGTTGCCATCGAGGGCGACTGGCCCGATTGCCATGAAATTGACAAGCACGTCAGAGCCCATCCTAGACATGCCGGGAAGACACCCATGCCAGTCTTCAAGCACTTCCCAGAATGGATGTGGAGGAACCGTGAAATGCAAAGCTTTGTTGACTGGCTCCGTATTCACAACAGCTCTTTGCCTTATGAAAAGAGAGCTGGTATATATGGGCTCGATTTGTATAGCATGGGATCCTCGATCCAAGCTGTCATCCAATATCTCCTTAAAGTGGACCCGGAACTGGCGAAGGATGCGAGGAGACGATATGGGTGCCTCGACCCCTGGCTCGACGACCCTGCACAGTATGGGCGTGTTGCCTTGCTCAAAGGGTATGCCCCTTGCGAGTCCGGAGTAGTGAAAATGCTTCAGGACCTCCTTGCCAGTCGTATCGATTTGTCGTCGCAGGAGGATAGGAATGCCGAGGGATTCTTCGATGCTGAGATGAACGCTCGGCTGGTCCGCGACTCGGAACGCTATTATCGCTCTATGTACTGGGGCGATGCTGAATCCTGGAACTTGCGCGATAAACACATGTTTGAGACTCTCAGTCGGCTCCTGAAGGTGAAGGGTGGAAAGGCTGTAGTGTGGGCGCACAATTCGCATTTGGGAGACGCCCGCGCTACAGGTATGCGAGAAAGGCGCGAGTGGAATCTCGGCCAACTGTGTCGAGAGAACTTCACTTCAATGCCTGGAGAGGTCGCCATTATTGGGATGGGGTCCCACGACGGTGAAGTCGCTGCTGCCGACAACTGGGACGATGATATGCGCATCATGGCAGTCAACCCCTCTCGTAAGGACAGCTGGGAGCGAGTTATGCATGACGCCGGGATTGGTTCATTTTTCCTCGACCTCAGACCGGGCTACCAGGATGAAGAAGTTAGAAAAGCGCTAGAAGAGGAGAAGTTGGAAAGATTCATCGGCGTCATTTATAGGCCTGGGACAGAACGCTGGAGTCACTATGTAAAATCCAGCCTGGCAAGGCAATTCGATGGCTATGTCTGGTTCGACAGAACAAGGGCTGTCCAAGCCTTCGAAGTCCATCAGCCCCAAGAAGCGGTTGAGAGAGGAGAAACGTTTCCTTTTGGCCTGTAAGGATTATACTTCGGTCAAATTGCGGCATTCATTGTATTTCTACATGGAAAATAGGGCAGGAAGTGGACCTTGTGTTACCGAGCTTGCTTTGAGAAAAGGGCAAAAAAAAAAATTAACAATAGCTTCAGTGTCACCGTAAGAGTATTGTACTATTACTACAGTATCATGTGACATAACCAACCTGTTATAGCCTAGCTCGTAGCGATGATACTTAAGCTGTCATCTCTACTAGCTTTGTACAATCAACTCAGTCACTCTTTCTGTCACCTTGCCCCTTTTACACTGATATTCAGATTATCTCGGAACATTGTATAAATAAAATATACAACCGAATCGAGTGTCCCATAACCACATCATTCATTCCAAAATGTTCAATTTTCAATTACATAAAGCTCAATTGCAAGAACACACGCTTCCAGATGAGTTTTACTCATGTGACTAAAGCAACCGTGTTGGTTCTCGACGATTGCCAAACGCAGACTGCACCACTTTGTTTGCCAGTGTCGAATGATTCAACCGCTCCTTCGCAAACAGCTTTCTATCTATAATGATACCGCAGGGAAGCGCACCTATTCAATTCCCAGGGCGATTAGAGCTTTCGGTATGGCACAACCCATAGCCGGTAATTACTCAAACCGCTTATACAAGACACCAGTGCCCAGTGTCCGCATTGGATTTCAGGGCGGAATATTCGCGCAATCACAGGTTCGAGTCGACGATGGACCACCTAGGAGTTTCGAAGACATTATTGGAGATGGCAAGGACTGGTCTTCGGAGCGGCGATTCGAATCCGATCGAGTGTTCGAGGTTCCCGGTATATGGGTCCATATGAAGAAGGATTTGAAATCGGAGATCAAGATCAAGTACACTTGGAAAGTGCCGGGGAAACCTCCAGTGCATGTGGACGTTACCATTGGAGGTGACTACGACATTCCGAAGGGAGGGACGGATCTCACTGCCCTGATCGGTCAATTACGACAAGGCACTTCAGTGAGCCACACCCCAGGCTCCGGCATTATCCACAACAGTTCCCAGCAAACACCTGGGGGAGAAACCGATCAGCTCAAAGTTGCTGAATTGTCAGAGGAAAGCGCGAATACATCTGAAGATTCCGAGGAGGATGTAGAAGAAGAAAGAGACGATGATGCCCGTGCTGTGAAGGGAAACAGAGCCGACGAGCAAGACGCAAGTAAGCAATCTGGGGGATGTTTACATAAATTACGGCTAACCACGTATCTAGATTCAAAGCTGCATTTACGCGCATTGATGAGCAGAGCCTCGAAGGGTGACTTGTGTTTTGACCCTGTCACCAATAAATTGAAATGGGAGCGTCCAGGCTCGCCTGCCCACTCATTCGCGTTCAATGCGAACTGTAAGTGCGGGATAGTTCAGAACTCTCCATATCTCAATTTGCGACACAGACTGACATGTACGCCACCCAGCACGAATTCAGAAATACCGCTACGAGGAAGGGTGGGTTCTCCGCTTCATCAATTGTGGAAAGGAGAAGAGGGCCGCCGACAAGAAGCCGCGGCTCAAGAATACCGTGGCGGAAAACAAAGCAAAGAAGAACCGCCTTGTTCAAGATGTGATTTTTCATATCCCTTACGAGGACGAAGGCTTCGAGCATTACGAGTATAGCAAGCTACCTGCAAAAAGCTTCAACCAGTTGGGTAAGGCGGATGCGCGACACAACTCCCAATATTTAGGACAATTCATGGACAGGCTTCGCGCACTGTTAAGCGGCATCGACAGTTCAACAGCATTTATCCAGGAAGATAGTCACTTCGTAGAAGGTCAAACACCGGATGACCCTGATGATGTCGAAATTCAGTTTAGGGAATACTAGCTCAGATGGCACGACGAAGTTGTACGAATAATCATAACTACCTTCCAAATTATTCTGGGATCAATCCTGATTGCGAAGGCACCATGCCAGTGGTCTGCATCTGTGCTTCACGCCCCTTCTTCACGATGTCTACTTAACGCATTCCATTGTGGCCTGCAGTGGTTGTAATCTCACATCTTTATCCGCGTACCTACCTTTATCAGGGTGTATAACCTCGTTCAAGAATCTGCATTTATTCCGCGTCACCGAGGACATCAGAATAAATCCTCACTAAGAATTAACAGATAACTGTATATTCGTAACCTCATCCGTACTGCGTTTCCCTTGCAGCATCCTAGCCCTTCCACACCGCCGGCCCTGGAGGCTGATATGCATCAGGCGTGGTCAAGTACTTATTCAAATCCACCAGGATTCCCGGATCATTGCTCTTGTACGCGCCGGGCAGACTGACCAGCGGCCCGGGAGTGCCGTTGCCCCCACCTGTGACCTTGATCTGGCTGCACGAGAGGTAGAACTGCGCCTTATTGGCTTGCATGGCCATGTGCAGGGCGATGTGCTCGACGCGCAGGAGATACTCCCCTTCAGGCGTCGCCTTGGGGATGGTGGCGTTGACAGTCTTGTACTCGTCTAGCGGAAATTAGCGGGTGGTCTGCTTCGCCGTGGTTTGAGAGAGGAAGAGCTAGACGTACTCTGTCCTGGCCAGGTCATCTGCTTGTTCTTGTCGACCGATGGCCAGGTGGTGTGGATCTTGAACCACACTGCGCCGTTGCCGTCCCAGGTTTTCGCGCTCTGGCCCGCGGGAACTTTGGCCAGGTAGTACTGCGTCGGGCCTGGGTGGTTGACCTGCTGCGTCGAGATGTAATGGATGGTTGCGCCCGCCGGGACCTCGACGATGTTCGCGGCGTTGGTCGATGAGTAGCAGCGGATGTCTCCCATGGTGGGGTTCTCGATGCCTTGCTTGGTGTTGTCATTCTTGGTCCGTCGAGTTACGGTCCAGTCTTTCTCTTCGCCTTTGCCGTTTACAACGAGCCGAGGAAAAGTGTCTGATGATAATTAGCTGACTTCTGTCAAATCACGTTTGCAATTTACGTGCAGTGAGCTTGCGCCGTTGCTGCTGCGAGCAGCAGACCTGTGAGAAACTTCATGCTTGGTGGGGGGCAATCACAGTTGCGTGTCGCTTGAGGGGATATTGACGAACATATCGTCATTCTTATACGTGCTCCCAGGGCCAGAAGGGTTACCGTTCCACCCAAGTTGTTCGTATGGATATTTACTTTTATGGCTTGAGTGCGCTTCAATATGCTGCTGGAATACCTATTGGCAGAGACGAAGACATTTCCAGAATTTCCTGCTATGCGGTTGGCAAGGCTAACTGGTCATTGAGCCACCTATGGCCAGGGTGCGGATAATTTACGTTGATTGCAGACTTGCTTGGCCGGTAGTGGACTGATTAAAACTTGGGCGGGGATACATTGCCGAGAGTGTGGGGAAATTTACAGGTTCAGGCCAGATGGATCAGTGATCTCTTAGATATATTGCAAGCCCCATGGAGTCTCTCGGCCGGAATTGATGCCTTGAAGGTATAGTCTATAGTCCGAACCACTGCCCTTCGCAGTTCATCTTAGATGTTTTGCGTGGCAACTTCAAGATTCGAACTATAGCATACATATACGCATTTGTCCAAGGAGATTTGTTACCCGAGGGTGGTGGAATACTGACCACTGCGGGAAAACGTTGCACGTGCAGTTAAGGACTTTTAGACGGGAATATGGCATGGACTACGACTTCAACTGGATATATAGGAGAAATACGTGGTTGGACAGAAGATCTCTGAATTCTATGGGTCAAGCAGCGCCTTGTACAGGGATACTCGTGGGGATATTAATGCAGGGGTACGGAGTGCATGGAGAACAACGCCAAAAACATGGAAAGGGTATCTTGTAGCAGAGATTGTTCCGAAAACGATGCTGGAAACCTGAAAAACTATGGGAAAAACTGGGGTCCACTAGTAGGCCTCGATTCTTTATGGCTCTCAGCCGCACTGGAGGCCTAATTGCGTGCTTGGGCACGTGGCTGTAAGCTGCGAACCATGGAATGTCGACCAACACCCAGTCATAAAGGACGACGAGTCATCAGCGTCTTGAGCGCCGACGTCGAGTACTTGATTCTCCATAACCACCAGAAGTTTGCGAGCTGCTTACACAATCCCAGTTGAACGGGATCGAAGATGTCGGAATTGGCACACCTTGGTAGCGTTGCACGCGTTCTCGTCTAGGCGGCGGAGAGGGATGCGCAAAGGCTTCGCGGCGCAAGTCTTCAAGAGCTTGATTCGTTGCGGCGAGGACTGCGAAGCGGCGGTCAGGCGTTCGATGGGCGGCCGTGTTCGGCGTGCGCGAACGAGCTGAGCGCGCACTGGGAGGCTGTCGTTCGTGCTGACGTGATGAACGATGGTGGCGGTTGCGAGACTGTGAATGCGTGGGAGTCTGCTGATAGTCCGTGGAAGGGCGCGCTCTGGGAGACCGATGTTGTCGGGGTGAAGAGTCCAATGTTTGATAATGGCGAGCACTACGGGACGGTGTCTTTGGTTGCGGACCAAACAAAGACCACCCTTGTGCCGAGCTCTCCTGACGCATATCTCTCTTTGACTTCGAATGTCGTGGTGGATCTCGTTTTGCGCCGCGACCTTTCAGTGTGCTTTGCGAGTTGCGCTTCGGGTGCCGCTGCCTCTCATGTGGACTACGATGTGGTCGAGGATTGAGGAGCGTCTCTTGGGATGAGTGATTACTTCCGGGATACACGGTTCGCTGCCACATATTGGGAACCTGCACGTTTAGGGCCGGCCTCATCTGTTCTCGGGGTCTGTGGGTGTTGCGCTGGTAATGGTCTATCCGCGGACGGTGTTCGACATCGTCGCGGCGCGATGGGGGAGTGGTCACAGTCTCCTTGGATTGTTTTGACCGGGCAGTCTCTCTTGATTTGCGCTTCTCCTGGTACTCAGCGACAACTGGTACGCCATCCCCATGGAGCGGCTTCGAGAGGGGCCTTTCCCTCCTCTTTTTCTCAACCGACGAAGCGGCCTTGCGCTTTTGCTTGTTTGAAAAACCAAAAGGAAAACACCAGCACATAGCGACCCCGGAACCAATCTCGGATCGCTATGCGCTGGGAGGGTTTGACGAGTAGCAGAGTCAGAAGTGGAGTGACTGTTCGCATATAAGAGACCGAGAATCGGCGATACCAGGTTCCCCGCTGTGCGACAGACAGATGCAAGGCAATACAGTGAGTACTTAAAGGTCGCACAGACGGGTCGATGGTGGGCGCAGGCTGGAACAGAAGGCGGACTTGTTTCAAGCAAGGGCAGACAACGGGGCCGTGATAAGAAAGAGACAGTCTGAAAGAGAGGAATGATGTCGTCTGAAGCTTGCGGCAACGCCGCCGCGGCGCGAAGCCGATTGCTTCCAATAAAGGACCGCGACTGCATGGCTCAACGCTAAAACAAGAAAGGAATCCTACAATGTGCCTATGTGCCTGGCACAGTGAACGGGGTCAGTCCAATCAAGCGGCGGCATGACTGATGGTGTGCCGGAACGCAACTGATTCGTAAGTTCGCGAGAGGTGTGGCTTACGGGGCCATGTGATGGTTCTGTCTCCAGCTGATCGACTCACTTTCGGGCGCACCACGGCCGTCTGCGGCGACGGAGGGCGGGCGAAGAGACTCAAGAGCTGATGCGAGGATGTTGTGCAGCTCTTATAGGGAAGAAACGGCCCTTTTGAGACGGTTTGTCGCCACTGAGGTGCGCTTTCGACGCGTTCCTGCGCGCTGCAACGTGGCACCTCATCTGCGCAGAGGACTGACGGGCCGAGCGGGAAGATCCAGGGCACGGATGTTCACGATGCTGCAAAGGGTCTAGCCGTGTGCTGGAGAGTGATGTGTGTGAGACGAGCTGCAGATGGATGCAAGGTGCATGTTGGATGTGAACGGTGGAAGGGGTCATGCGGCTGGGGGGGAATTGGGAAGTGTTCCAAGGTTGACTGACGTCGTTGGATGTCTTATCCTTATCGGAATATTGGACGGCGCTGATTGGTGCGTTTAGGGTCAATACCCGAGCGTGAATTGCAACTAAGCGTCGCCTCCAGGAAAGGACTGTCCCAGCTGCGAGCCAAGTTGTTCACACTCGAGGGAAGATTCTCAACACTCGGGCTGTACGTGAGGACTGTGCTGCAAGACTATGCGTTTAACGAGTCCATGGAAGACAATTCTTGTCAGCGCCAGTTGGATAGATAGGTAGGATGGGATAGGTATACAAGCTACAGTAAGTCGCACTCCGCCATACAAATAATGCCCGATACTCAACCTCTTTGGAAGACAGGTAGCTGTGGCTAAACTATGGTACGTTATCGCCGGATTCTAGCCGGTCTGCTCGGTGGAAAGTATTGCATGCAGCCCTCATTTCTGACAGTGCAGTATTACTTACGCCCTATCCGTTCTTTTCCCTACAAAATTAGTATTCTTAATTCAACATATATCTCAAGCATTATCACGGAGCCTTTCAGACAATTACACATGGGGGCAGCTGGTGGCACCTCAGTGATGAAGACTTGCTGCCCATGAATTGCCCTACCCGGACTGTAAAGTACGCACATCGGTTCGAGATTTACCACTATCGGTCTCGAATTCGGGCCTCCATTCCCCAAGAGTTATGTTTGGTCCAGACGATCTAGTTATAATGATCCTAGAATACATTGTGCCTAAGCAAGAATAAAACTAGCTCATAACAAAAAGGGGAGGAAAACCTCCCCGTTCGACCTCATTCATCAGCCATGCGGGGTCACGTAGCCGTTCCCAAAGCCCCACCATCGGCCCCTCGGAGTTAATGACGACATCTCCTATAGGAAATCGCAATGGTACTTGAATAGAATAGAAACCACTCAACAATAAACATCACCTCCTACACATTACCATACGTCTCCCGTGAAGAACAAGGCTTCACCATGCCATTGGTCGCCCAGAACCCCAAAGACCGAGTCATCCTCGGCTTGATGACCTTTGGTATGCACCGACAACCGCCTCAAAGTCAGATTCCATCTTTCTAACAACTACCTCTGCTAGGCCCCGATACTTCGTCCGGGGCTCGCATCACCGACTTCAACGAGTTCACGAAAAGCCTCGACTACTTCCAATCCCAAGGCTACAATGAGGTCGACACCGCTCGCATGTACGTGGGCGGCAAGCAAGAAGCCTGGACGCGGGACGCCAAATGGAAAGACAGAGGGCTCACCCTCGCCACCAAAGTCTACCCCTACGAGCCCGGCGTCCACAAGGCTGATCGATTGAAGGCGCACGCGTTGACCAGTCTGAAAGAGCTAGGGACGGACACCGTGGACATCTTCTATCTGCATGCGCCGGACCATTCGGTGCCGTTTGCAGAGACGCTGGAGGCGGTCAATGAGTTGCATAAGCAGGGGAAATTCGTGCAGCTGGGCTTGAGTAACTTTGCGGCTTGGGAGGTGGCCGAGGTTTGGAACATTTGCAACGAGCGAGGGTGGGTGAAGCCGACGATTTATCAGGCCATGTATAATGCCATTAGTGAGTATTTGCTGAGTGCTCCAGTCACTTGAATGGCACGAGACCCCGGTGCTGACGAAATATTGCAGCGCGCTCCATTGAGACGGAACTGATTCCCTGCTGCCGGAAATACAACATCGACATTGTCGTCTACAACCCGCTCGCTGGCGGCATCTTCTCAGGCAAGATCAAATCCAAGGACATTGTCCCCGATGAAGGTCGCTTTTCCAACAAGGCAGAGAGGGTGGGGACGATGTATCGCGAACGATACTTCAAGGATTCTACGTTTGAAGCGCTCAGACTCGTCAAGCCTGTGGCTGAGAAGAATAATCTCACCCTCGTGGAGATTGCGCTGCGATGGGTGATCCACCATTCTGCTCTCAAGACAAGGGCAAAGGGGGGAAACGACGGCATCATTATTGGTGTGTCGAGCTTCGCGCAGCTGGAGAGTAACTTGAGGGATTTGGAGAAGGGACCCTTGCCAGAGGACGTGGTGAAGGCATTGGACGAGGCCTGGCTTGTTGCAAAACCTGCGACGCCCAACTACTTCCGCTGACGAAGAAAGTGGATGGCTTGTACGCCCCAAGTCATGGAACTGCGAGCGGAAGACGTTGGACTAGCCATGAACCTTGCTAAATAACAATATCAAGCCGCCTCTTTCTCCACCTCGTTCACAGAAACGTCAACGTCAGTTCCTTTGCCTACTGCTTCTGTCCCTTGAATTTTGGCATCCTCCTTTATTGGTCCCCTTCTCAACATATTGTGCTCCCCTACGGGTACGAACCCGTGGCGCAAATACACGGGCCGTCCCATCGCGCTGGCCTCCAAGTACAGTGGGGTGACTGGATAGGTAGCATCCGCTTTTTCTATTCCCCATCTGAGCAGAAAGTTTGCTATGCCCCTCCCTTGAAACTCAGGGAGCGTGTGGAGCGAATTCAGATACCAATGCGGCTCGTCGCCCAGCACTTCCTGCCGTAGCCCATCGAACATGCCGAACCTTCCGTCCCAGTATTCCACGTCCACGCCTTTCCACATCTCCTCGATATCTGCCTCGCTCCAATTGAACTTCTCGGCCCAGTTATAATAGTCCAAGGCACTGCGACGCCAGATGTTGTGGACGGGGTGACCGGGGGCTGCCCAGCCTGCCACGCCAGCGATCTTCCCGGTTGGTACGTAGGTCGCCTTTACCCAGTACATGCGCGGGTGGGTGAAGGAAGGGCGGATGCGCGTTGCGAGGCGGGTTTCGCGTGTCGATTGAAGGGGTGGCCGAAGCTCCACGGGCTCTCTCTTGGCCCAAAATTCTTCTCCGAAGGAGGCGTAGAGTCCTGCTGCCTATGGCAAATGTCAGATACTTCACCGTGAGAGTGGAGCGAACCAAATGGGGTTGCATACAATTTCCAAAGCATCGCTCTCGTCGCAGATCTCGAGGCGGACCTCGGAAGGGTCGGTTTTGGGTCGTTTCTCCTGAGTTTCCGACATGATCGCAATCGTATACTTGTAAGTGTTGGTGAGAGGCTCGGGACGGTGAAGAATATACTATATACTCCCCCAGAGATGAGATTATTCGCCCTCCGATGGAGCGGGGCGTTTGCCTACGCTTACATGGCGGTTCATCCGTGGCACAACGACCTGCCTAGATAGGGAGAACTTGCGCGCTCTGACTCACCCACTGGTGAAGAAGGATAGGGTAGGTTTCCCCACATCATACGTGGTAAGTTGTCTGGGCACTGTGGAACTCCAAAGACCCCTCTAAGGAGTTGTCGAATGAATTCGGTGACTCAAACGTGCCACAGAGGGAAAAAAGGGTATAGCTTGTTCCAGATGGCATATGGGTAAGCGGCTCTTTTTACCACTAGATATCCGTAAGGCATGGCACCAGAATTCAAACAATTGGAACTGGCAACCTCCGGGCGTTGTCGAGGACGGGATGAATACATGCAAGGAGGTAGGATCAAGACCTTGCAAGGTTGCTGCGAATGCGCCTTCCAATTGTACCTAGGCAACGAGCCCTATCACCACGTGATCCCGATAATACATTGTGGAACACGCTCATGTGGACCTTGTCTCATAAACGATGGCTGGGTCGGGGGACGCGTAATCAGAACCTGCAAAGGGTTTCTATCCGTAGAATCTCATCTGATCAGCGAATTTCATTTTCCTAGCGCCTGCAGCCCAACCTCCTCCAATAAATATAAAGACAGACCAAGCCCTCCTTCCCGCCTGCACTCTCTGGTATCACATGGTATCATACGCTTCGAAAACTTGTACAACTTTTATCAGAAAAACTTGCTTCCTCCCTCGTTATTCTTCTCGTCCAGGCAGATACACATGGCAGCTATGAGGGCCATATCGACACCCGGAGCGACCGTCACACCATACGTTTGCTGCCCAAAGAAGATGTCTTTCCCGCTGAGAATCTTGCGATCGATGCGAGCAACCACAATGCCTCCCTGAGCAACATCGATGATATCGGCTTGCGTATCGAAGAAGTTGCCCTTCATGAGGAGCTCCTCCTGTTTGCCGGTGCTGGAAACAAACGTCGCGATGGCTTTGCTACCGAGCACTGCGGATTGTCAGTTTCGGGTGCTCACGGGCCGATTCAAGGGGTAACCCTACGCGCAAACTTGCTCTTCACCTCCATGATCTTCTGATCCGCGGAATTCTTAATGGCGAAAGTCGTATGGATATGGAGATGCTCTTTGCATATATCAAACTACTCTTCTTAGGATTCAAACTTCGGAATCTTGAGGAACAGTTGCATACCATATGATTGCCAGCCATGTCGGTCACCTTTTTCCTCCCTGAGAGCGACAGCACACTCCCCTGGACCTGGAAGAGAGGCGTTCCATTGGCAAGCTTGATGCTGAAGCTGTCGCCGCTGAGGGACAACACTTTTTCCTTCAGCACAATGGTCTCCGATTGTCGTGCAATGAATTGTTGGAATACGCCAATTGGCTGTGGGACCGGCGCGAGAGTCATGATGGACGGAGAGTGCGCAGCACGACGGGGAGATGGGCGCGGAGAAAGCAGAGGCTTAAGAGCGTCTTCTGAACAGAATTCGCCCCAGACGGTCGCCGGGGATCATCGCATTAAGAATTGAGGCAGCTAGGCACCGAGCTGATGATCATGAGGCTGTCACGGTCAGCCCCCGCCGTCGGGAGACCATTCGCATCGAAGCTGAGCGACACAGCCTTCTAGCTGCGACGCCCCAAAGCGCCTTGGCCTGGCGAAGTCTGAAAGAACTTTCCGAATATAGCAGCGCCTTCGTTCCACTTCGACTGGAGTTTCCGAACATCGTCGAGTGGCGCCCGTGCGGCTGGTGTTTGCTTGTGAGGCGCAGCTCAGCTCTTCCAATCACATCACGAAGAATTGCAACGGAGAGTCGTTCGGGCAAATTGCAGCATTGCCTCGCTGTCCTGGCTAATCTCTCGCCTCGTATTTTTATGGACCTCTTTCACGGCTGGACACATCCTACAGACTAGATATCCCGTGTTCAGTAACGAGTGGCCCGATCAACTCTAGCAAACACAGTGCCTTCTAGGGCGCTTCTTTCGATCTCTCCTCGCTTCTGCCCAACCAGCCACCGACGAGCTTCAGGAAAACGGGCTTGAAGTAGGTCCGAATGTCGCCATATTTGGCCCTGTTCTCGAACACAGCCTTGTTCTTGAAATGTACCCCTCTACAGTATTCTTCGCTGATGTACACCTCAAAAGCCCGGACAGTAACATCGTTTTCTTGGTCCTTGACGATGTAGTAGGCCAAGGTATCAGATTCCTTCTCTTGCGTTTCTTTGGTCACAGACCCCCAACCTTCCAGAGCGCCGTCGATCGTTCCGTCTTGGTACCCGATCACAGCATACGCAATGAAAGGATCACTGGCTTCTGCGATCTTAGGCCGGGAGAATGCGGTTGAGGATTCTGTCACTGCCACCTCCCTCTCACCAGAAAAGAGAGACGGGTTCTCCTGGAAATATGCCAGAGTGTCTGCCAGGGCCTTGGAACCAGTGTGCGCATCTAGCGCTCCCTGCGATGTGTATCTGCCAGTCCTTTAGCCAGAGCTTCGGCGCGTCCACGCCTTCAAGTTCCGTACTCTTGGATCACATAGACAGATAGGCGGTCATTCGCATCACGTGGAATTGTAACTGCATATCTCATACAGTCGTTCTCGTTCCCTTTGGCGTAATCGGCTAGTTTCGTGAGAGCATCAATTACCTGTCAACAATTGGTATTGATGAGGCCTTGAAGGACGAGGGACGTACGGTTTGTCGAGCATGCGACTCAGCTGTTTGGTATTTCGTGAAAACCACGATTGTAGGCATGGTCAATCGTGGGGCGGAGCGGTCGTACGCTGCCCTCTGAACAACAAAGAGCTGGGGACTTGATGGCAGGTTACAATGACTTTAAACTGGAGGGAGAGGAAGGAGAACAGTACAAGTCGAAAATCGGAAGATGAGCATTTGGGCCCTGAGTATCTGCAGTCAGCACTCGGCAGTAAGCCCTAGGAAAAAGGAGGCCATGGACATAGACCAACATCTTTGACCGCTATGTTGGACCCACTTTCCCCATGTATACTCCGTGCACACAAACCAACAAGCGACAGTTTGTGGCAATGTGTCCATGTTTCGAAGTCACGTTGGGGTCATGTCTGCTCTTGTCCTAGGCCTTGATGTACATCAGTAGTTGTAGTTGGTGAGTTTGACAGAACTTCCTTGCATATTTCGAAGGCTAATCAGTAAATGTCTGGAAGAGCCAATTGCCATATGCCGGGCCTAAAGCTCCATCAGCGGTGGAGTGCTTGGAACAGTCAATAAACGGCGATCAGCTGCTGTAGGTAGGTGTTGTGTGTTGAGAAGGAAGTGATGCATACTACGCGTAACGGGACGCAGACTTCCGCAGCGAAAAACAGGACCGTCGTAATTCTGTACTACAACACCATGAAAACTCACTAAGCGTCGTCGTCTTCACGCCTCTTCACCACCGTTGTCACAGATTTTTGCAGGGCGATCCCGCAACATATAGGGCATCCATGCACGGTATTCTTCTCCTCACCCTGGCTTACTATACGGTCGAAATGGTCGAAACTGTGCCCTTCATGGCACACTGCTACAACTCCGAGCTCGCAATAGGAGTACTTGGGTAATAGAAAACACCAGTGATGACGTCCGCTACCGTGATTCACAAACTGTCTACAAGTCATCTATTTCCATTGGCCACTTCAAAAGTCGTGCATATAAAGGGAAGGGATGCCACACACGATGGTGCCGGACTGTAAGGGATGAGATATGCGCCTGGGGCCTTGGTCGCTCCCTGGTAACGCGATTCCATTCTTGTCAACACCATAACAATTCGTTGCAATCTTCACCATGCAAAATCTCATACTCGTGAATACATCTCATTTGAGCCATGGTTCTCACACGACAACTATCACTCTCCATATTACTTTCTGTACTCAATGTCCCCGAGGGAGTCTACGGCCGGCATGGTGGATTCAGACACGAAGCAGCAGATATTCTGCACGGGCGTCAACCGCCTCTTGAAAACGTCACGGTTCCCGTGCAATGTCCCGTACCGACCTCGATAAGCGTTCAAACCCACAGCACTTTGTTTCCCTCTCCGGGTGCAGACCCCGTTCCTATCACCACACAAAGCCAAGTCGTCGAGTCCTACATCCCTGAGATGACCTGGTGCGTAGGACCACCCATCGGACTCATCCCAATGACTGGAATCACTGGCCCGCCGTACCAGAACCGAACCACGATGTACTCCATGATCCAGGGAGGAACCGAGCGATGCGAGACAGTGTACACGTCAACCATGACGACTGTTTGCGCGACAACCCTCACAGGACTAGCGTCGAAGGTGACGGTAACAAGGTGTGATCAGGAGATCACCTTTTCGAGCGAATGCGGGTTCACACTCGAGACCCCTACACCAACTGTGATCAGTGGTTCACTCATCACGCAGGCACCGACAGTGAAGAGCCTGATGACATATTATCTTGCCCCCTGGCAATCCCTAACCCTTGGAGAAACTCCATCGGACGTGGATATGAAAATATGCACAATTCTTCCTGATGACACAATGAAATGCCGTCGACACAAGGAAGTGTGGGAAGTTATTTTGGTGACTTCCACATTCACAACGGAGCGAGAAATTCAAGTATCAACGACGATTGCCGGGCCAGGAACTCTACTTATAGAAACTTTGAGAGCTGAGATTAACGACACGCTGGTATTTGTCAATTTGTCAACAACGCTTCTCATAGAGACACTGGTGGAGATAGAGAGCACCAGCAAGGCCATCAAACCCTGGGAATCCGTCACCAATTCGGAAGAGACGGAGAAGTGGACTTCCACAACCTACATGACTAAGACTTTGAAGTACAAGTCGCCGTCACCATCGTGAGCATCGCCGTTATATGACCTCTTATCTGGACTGACACAACCTAGAGTCGAACCAACTTCAACAGTGCGCGTCACTTCCACTGCGACCGAATACTACGGAACAATTACGAGGACTACTGTACGGCTTCCACCTACACCCACGTTGCCTGTATCTCCAATGCAGCTTTGAAATATTCCAAAGAGAAAGTGGAGCGCCATGCTTTCACTAATTCTAGGCGCAGTCACAGACGGTATTCAATTCAGGTGACATGGTGCACTCAAAGTATTGCTATTCAATATATTCTCTACACTTCTGTATGTGACATGCGCATGGGCATTGAGGTGTTCTAATTGCATAGGTCGCGACCGTGGGAAAAATCGCAGCCTATTTGAATCTTACACCTTACCCTCTTCCGGCCTCTTTCATCCTGTGGACTTGTATTTGCCTGGCAGGGCTGTACTAGAAGATGCAGCTCCCTGAACCGATACTAAGCCTGTTTTCTAGACTTCCTGCGGCTCCTTCACAAACCCTTCCTCTTCTGCCCATCTTTGCAATAATCGAGCCTTCTGCTACGGCGACAGGTAGCCCAAATTCGTCAATATGGGCCAGCACAACAATGAGCCTACCCTTAGACCCACTGCAAACGATATATGCTGCCAGTTCAGCCAATGATACCATTCTCTTTCGCATTTTGAAGGAACGCAGCGACACGGTACTCGAGATATCGTTCCCCCAGGACCTGCTACGCAAAGAGTGTGTTAATATATCAACAGAACATCCTAACAGCGTGTTTCCCACACCACCAGGCTGGCTTGGGACCATCAACCCTGGAAAGGTTTGGCCAGTGGCGCCATCAACACTGACCCTTCCTACCGCGGTGCCCACGAATTATGGCCTGAGAACAGAATACAATCGTGTTACGATAGAATACTACGTGGGCGATCATGAATACGAGCTGGATGTTCCAGTTATGCTTGACATCATGAAGCAAATGTGCAAGCGTTATGGGGATCTGCCAGATGAAAAAAGGCCACCACGACCGACAACAACACAGAAAGTGAGAACCACGGAAGCCAATAGGTTTTGTTCGGTTAGATTAACAGTGCCGACTTCGATATTACAACAGCCAAGTACGTCATCCACTTCTAAGGCTGCCAGTGCAGAATCTCCTGACGCCAAGACTTCTTCGTTTGCGGTGTCAACCGTTTGGTTCTCATCACCACCCCCTCTTACAATAACCTCATCTTCCGGCCCTGATGAAATGGCCACGACCTCATCTCCAGACTTTTTGTCAATTCCTACCCCCTCCCGCAGCCTGGCGGTTTCAGGCATATCAGTTACGATGACAAGCAAGAAAGGCTCCACCGTCAGCTCCCATCCATTGTCCTTTGCAAGCCCAACATCACTATCGGACGCATCCGCCTCTTTGAGAAGAACCAAAGAGACTGACGGATTCGTCTTCTCACACCACAGGAGCTCCACAAGTGTTTCCCCGATCGACTCTGACTCAAGTACTGACTCTTCCTCGGCGTTGCACAAGGTGACAACAGAATCACCCGCACGGGCCAAATCCAGTTCTTTATCTACGAGCAGTTCTTTTGTCACTTTTGATGCTGTCACACCTTTGCCGCATCTCTTCCACCCTAACCCCGGCGAAGACGTAGAAGCTGACCACGGATTCACGCGCTTCGAGCCGGCCGGCAGCACTCAGTTATGTGGATACGTGAGCACCAAAACAGTCATGGTAACCATATACGAGCCGGAAGAGCATGGCCGAGGTCAATTCACCCCGCGCGGCGAGCAAACGAAGACCGATTCTAACTCTGCAACAATTAGCGCCTTCACAGGGAAAAGCGAGGTATCCACACAGGACTCATCCAATGCAGCCGTCCCCCTTCCTACAATACGAGGACTTACCTGGAAGAATTGGTGGACATGGAGACAACCACGGGCTTTAGGTGAAGGTTTTGTATCTGAGCAGTCAATGGTGGCGCCGACACGCTCTACAGCTGTACCCGAACGCCTTTCTGGGGCTGGAAATCACCCGGAGACGACGACGAACACAAGCAGCTCCTTCAACATCAGCGATCTATTAACTTTCTTTGACGTTGTGACCTCGTCCGGGAGCGAGCCGGCATCGTCGACGAGTACCCCTACAAGTACGT
The DNA here is from genome assembly GCA_030412805.1 of Westerdykella aurantiaca. Lineage (NCBI taxonomy): Eukaryota > Fungi > Ascomycota > Dothideomycetes > Pleosporales > Sporormiaceae > Westerdykella > Westerdykella aurantiaca. Next base: position 6,626,597 of record JASJFJ010000001.1, read on the forward strand.
TCCATACCACGAGTTCGAGTGCGACCAGTACATCGCATAGGACGGCTCCGACGTCAACGGAAGCTCTAGCTCTCTTTCCTTCGGCCCCTCCCCATTTCCCCACCTCTTCTCTTCCCTCATCATACAAATCATCCATTGTTCCCCCGTCTCCAGAACCCTCTTCCCTCCACAAAACCGGCCCGTCGCCAGATGTTATCCTGCCTTCCGGCAGCGAACACTACCCCACCGCCTTGGTCTTCACTTACGCCGACTGGGCACTCATCGCATGGATGCTGCTCAGCGGACTCTGGCAATTTCAAAGGTTCAGGAGACCGGCCGGGCGTTGGTGGATTGGGGAAAGATTGCGACGGAGGTTCGAGGCGCGGGCCGTGTGGGCGTGGTGGGGATGATATTCTCGTTGTTCTTGCGGTTTGGGATGCTGTGAGAGGACGGTAGGGGTTAGCCAGCAGAGGTAAGGGTGTCAGAAACGGATTGGGAGGTTCAGGGTTACGTGTCTTCGGACTCAGTCGTGGTGGATGACAGTATTATGGTACAGTCTATAGCGGGTCGGAGTCTAAGTCTATAAATATGCGATGAAATGCCAATCATGCGTAGCCTACAATATGTGCTCATAGTTCACTAGCAAACATGTGTGTCTGCCAACTTCATGGGTATCTTGCTGCGTTCAAACGCATCCCAACTCTCAACATCACCCCTTCCAGTCCTCTTATGAAATGATTTCGCTCATGTCAACAATATCCTCACTCCCTCCCTCTCAATCATAACCTCCTCCTCACTTTCAAAAGCATATTTCCTTCTCACCAACTCGAAAACAATCAGTCCTGCGCTTGTACTTGGCACTTGCCTGATTGTGCTCATGAAGAAATCCCGGTACAGGTACCGCCTCCAGCCACCTTGTCGCTTAGCCAACTTCTTGCACTGTCGGAATGTCTCTTCGTAAGCGTGGTAGTAGCGTTGCATGATGCGCGTCGGGCGTGCAGCTCTTTCATGCGCATCTTGATAATCCAAAGCTTCCAAGCGGCGGTAGTGAATATTCTGCAGCTCTGTGACGGGATGCTGGATAAGCTGCGATGTGATGGAGGCGGAGATGCCGGCGAGGAGCAGGAAGGCGGGTTCGATGGCGTAGTGTGGTTTAACGACGGGGCGAGTGTCGGATTCATCCAAGTCTGGAGCAGCGATGAGAGACCTAGATTCCAGCAGCGCGTCTCGTGTCCGACTTCCATAGTATTTTGTGATAAAGGAGTAGTACGCTTGGGATTTGACCGTCTCGAAGGTGCCGAAGAAGACAGCGGCGCCAAGGGAATCTTTGAGCAAACTCAGAGTCCAGCCGGCAAAGATGCCGCGCAATCCAATCGATTGGAGTTTGTGTGAGCTGTAATGCCACATGGTCTTGTACTTGCGGTCGAGGATATCGGCGGTACGAAAACGGACTTGGAGTGCATCGAAGGGGGCGGCGAGAAGGGACTGTATGGCTCCACCGATGAGTCCGGCCGTAAAGGTGATGCTAAAGGGTGGAGGAGGGTATACGCGCTTCGTCTGCTGTGCAGTTGGCTCATGGAGGACGTTGAGCGATTGAAGATAACCTGTGTACAACACTGCACCGATGCTTTGGATGGTTAGCAGCAGACACCAGAACGAACAGACCATTCTACATACAAAGTGTTCGCCAGCAAGGGAGGCAGGACCTGGTTTGGAATAAAGCTCCATCCTTCAGTTCTAATAGCATGAGCCAGCAACGCCGGCGTCGTCACCCGCCAGGACCACCCCGCCGCTTGTTGCAAATGTGGGTTGATGGCGCGGGCATATCCTAAATAGTCGATGCGACCACGGAAAAAGGCCTTTACAGGAGCTCTGAAATAAAACGCGACGGCGCGCGCAGTGATGGCTCGGATGCTTGCCGCCTGGACTCCTGTCGACGCATTGCCCTTGTTCGGCGGAGAGGACCCATCCGTGTCATCTTTGGGCGCGACTCCAGCAGGGCGAGTGCTGGAGCCTGCTGTCATCTCATATCATTATACAGCGAGTGTAGAGGGATCGTTGCGTCGGTGGAGTGGAGCAGTGAAGGACGGATTGCAGGATTCAGGAAAACAGCGCGCAGTCTAAAAGTTTGCGGGGAACGCTCGGTACCTCCGAGAGGGTCGGGATAGCGGGTGACAGAGCTCCTAGCGGTACGCTCCTTATATGCGTCTCTACAGGCGATGTCTAGTAGTGAATGACGGGTGCACGTGCGGCGCCCCTGCGACCTGAACCAACGTGATCATGGCTGTGGAAGGGAAAGGCTTAAGGTGAGAGTAGCGGTCGATGTCGTTCACTAGTCGCGTCGCGCGCACGAGCCATTATGCCAAGCCTCCGCAAAGGCGCGTCGCCGTCATGTAATCCTTCAATGACCATCGCGACTTTTTCTCCGCCTCCCCATCCTCTCTCCCCCATTTACTTCTACTTCGCCGTCAACCTGCGGAGGCACTGCTTTGCCTGCCTTCATCATGGCTGACGACATCGTTATCGACAAGCAGCTTTTCCACGAGCGTCTGGAGAAGTTCGTCACTCAGTGGAAAGCCGACAAGCGATCTGGCGACCAGCTCTTCAACGGCGCCGCCTCCATCGCCACCGTCGTTGGAAAGGCGAGCGACCCCGGGAGCTACCTGAAACCCGCTGCTTTTCAGGTGAGTCTAGTGATCGCAAGCTGAGCGCACGCACATGCTGATATGGAGCTCTCCAATAGCTATGGCTCCTAGGCTACGAGTTTCCCCACACGTTGTTTGTCCTGACACCGGACCTGCTCCAGATCGTCACAACTAAGAAGAAGGGTATGTTGGATCTTATGTTATATCTCAGGCGATAGTGGGATGGCTAACTGGAGTCCGTTGCAGCGACGTATCTCGAGCCCCTTAAGGGTGGCAAGGTCGCCGTTGAGATCATCGTCCGCGGAAAGGACCCGGAAGAGAACAAGAAGCAGTTTGAGAAATGCGTCGAGACCATTAAGAACGCAGGCGTGAGTGTTGCCCTTCATCCAGCACCAAGGCAGCGTAAACTGACATTGCACAGAAGAAGGTGGCTGTTTTCAAGAAGGACAACGCAACGGGTCCCTTTGCGGAGGAGTGGAAGACGGCATTCCAGACTGCAGACATCAAGGAAGACGACCAGGTTGACCTCGGCCCCATTTTATCCAATGCCGCATTATCCGTCAAGGATGAGAGGGAGCTGGTATGTCACTGTATCTACAAACATGTACAGGACTGGCTAACGCCGTTCAGCGCCTTATGCGGGACGCATCACGAGCTTCCAGCGCAGTTCTCACCAATTATTTCGTCGAGGAGATGTCCAACATCCTGGACCAGGACAAGAAGATCACTCACAAAGCGCTCGCAGACAAGGTGTCGGAGAAGATCGATGACAGCGCTTTCTTCCAGAAGCAGAAGCTGCCCAAGGGCTTCGATCCGATGCAGCTCGACTGGTGCTTAGCCCCAACGGTTCAAAGTGGTGGCAACTACGACTTAAGGTTCGCTAATGAGCCCGACGACAAGAATCTACACGCAGGCGTCATTGTCTCTGCGCTTGGCCTGCGCTATCAAACATATGGTTGTGTCGTCGCTCGCACGTACATGGTTGATCCCCAACGAAAGGAGCACGAGGCGAATTACAAATTGCTGCTGTCCATCCACGAAACTATCATTAAGTCGATCAAGGCCGGGGTAGTCGCTCGCGATGTCTACAACAAGGCCCTCAATATGGTCAAGAGCAAGAAACCCGAACTGGAGAAGCATTTCCCTAAGAATGTGGGCTATGGTATTGGCACTGAGAACAAGGATGGCACCCTCCTGTTGAGTGGCAAAAATACCCGTACACTCAAAGACGGCATGACCCTGGTTGTTAGCACCAGTTTTGCTGACTTGGAGTTCGCTGGTGCAAAGGATAAGCAGAGCAAAAGTTACTCGCTCATCCTATGCGATACCGTGCGCGTTGGTGTCAGCGATGGCGTCGCATTTACCAAAGATGCCCCATCGGACTTTGACGATGTCTCTTTCTTCTTCGGCGATGAGGAAGAGGAGGAGAAGAAGCCCAAGGCTAAGAAGGAAAGACCCGCTATCGCACAGACCAACATAACCGCAACGCGTACACGGCATGAGCGGGCCACAAATCAAGACGCCGAAAAGGAAGAAATGCGACGGCAACATCAGAAGGAGTTGCATGAGAAAAAGCAACGGGAGGGCTTGGAGACCTACGGCCTGGGCGCCAAAGCGCTCAATGGTACCGAGGAGAAGAAGTTCAAGCGGTTCGAATCGTACAAGCGTGATAATCAGCTACCCTCTGCTGTAGCCAAGTTGGAAATCCTCGTCGACAAGAAAAACCTCACCGTCATCCTTCCTATCATGGGGCGCCCCGTGCCTTTCCATATCCATACTATCAAGAACGCTTCTCACACCCCTGAAAACGACTTCACATCGCTGCGTATCAATTTCCTCTCTCCCGGCCAGGGAGTTGGCCGCAAAGATGATCAACCATTCGAGGATCCCAACGCACACTTCATCCGCAGTTTGACATTCCGCTCGCACGATATCGACCGGATTGAAACCATTACTCGGGATATTACTGAGTTGAAGAAGGAGGTGGTTCGACGCGAGCAGGAGAAAAAGCAAATGGAGGACGTTGTAGAGCAGGATAAGCTCATCCCATTGAAGAGTACGTCACCCTTATGCGGCGAGTGGTACAATAGCTAACATTCCACGTCTAGGTAAACGGCCAGCTGCATTGGATCTGGTCTTCATGCGACCAGCACTTGATGGCAAGCGCATGCCTGGCACCGTCGAAATACATCAGAATGGCTTGAGGTATATCCATGGCATGGGCCAGGCTAGAGTCGACATCCTTTTCAGCAACATCAAGCATCTTTTCTTCCAACCATCGCAGCACGAACTCATTGTCATCATCCACGTCCACCTGAAGAACCCTATCATGATCGGCAAGAAGAAGGCGAGGGACGTCCAGTTCGTCCGTGAAGCCACCGAGATGCAGTTCGATGAGACGGGTAACAGGAAGCGGCGGCATAAGTTTGGCGACGAAGAAGAGTTTGAGCAAGAGCAGGAAGAGCGGAGGCGACGAGCGCAACTTGACAAGGAGTTCAAGAACTTCGCTGAAAAGATTGCTGATGCCGGACGGAACGAAAACGTGTCGGTCGACATTCCATATCGGGAGCTTGGATTCAACGGTGTGCCATCTCGGTCTTCCGTCCTCATACAACCCACCACCGACTGCCTCGTGCAGCTCACGGAGCCACCTTTTACCTGCATCACGCTTTCCGAGATCGAAATCGTGCACCTGGAACGCGTCCAGTTCGGCCTCCGCAACTTCGACATGGTTATTGTCTTCAAGGACTATAATCGGCCGCCTGTCCATATCAACACGATCCCCGTGGAATCGCTTGACCCAGTCAAAGACTGGCTCGACAGCGTTGATATCCCCTTCTCCGAAGGACCGCTCAATCTCAACTGGGCCACCATCATGAAGACGGTGACATCGGATCCGCACGCCTTCTTCGCCGACGGTGGCTGGTCCTTCCTCAACACCGAGTCTGACGATGAAGACGAAGGTCAAGAGGAAGAGGAGTCTGCTTTCGAGGTCAGCGAGTCCGAGCTCGAAGATGCATCAGAGTCTAGCGAGGATGACAGCGAATTCGACGAGAATGCCTCCGACGAGATGAGCGACGAGGGAGACGAGGACGAATTATCTGAGGAGGGTGAGGACTGGGATGAGCTCGAGAAGAAGGCTGCGAAGAAGGACAGGGAGAGTCACTTGAATGGAAGCGACGATGATAGGAAGGGGAAGAGCGGGAAGAGGAAGAGGTAGATGATGCGTTGACTCGTCGTCTATCGTCTCTTTTGCACCGTCTCTCTTCCCCAGTTAGAGGCGGAATTAGCGATTGGGTTCTTTTTCGGGTGATGGTATGGCGCAGGTGTGATCTGGGATTCCTTTGGTTCTTGCAGTACGGGATAAAGCCTTCTCATTACTGGACTCCTGCAATGCGGGACATGGGGCAGGAGCGAAGGCCAGAACATAGCCGATTGGTATTGCACAGTGACACAAAATTGGGATTTTGCGCTGCCTCAACGCCCACATCAGTGGCGTTTCTTCTAGGCTGGCTTTATATTAGAACTCTGCCTATCGGTGACGGATCTGCTTCGATGATGGTGTATTTTCATACATGGCATTCCTGCTTTGAATGAGTTCACTCAAACACATTCTCTTTATGGTAGCATCATCAAGCCTCTTTGGTGCAGCGTAATAGATGGATACGTTTCAGGCATGTGGTGTAGGACTCTTACGGTGACAAAGTGGACGGGTGTAACAACAAGGGACACTGGCCTCTCGATTACGGGCCTGTCGAAGCTGGAAGCTGGATGAGATTTGCTGGGGATGGACTAGCTAGTTGGCTAAATTACGGGATCGAAATCCAGATCGCTTTTGCTGTCAGGCACCACACGCTGGCTTTGGAACTGCAGGACCAAAACGATTTGGGTGAGAGTCATGTCCCAGTCCGTTCCACAAGGGTATTGGCGAGGTGGTAAGGGCATGCATAACCCATTTACGAGCCGATAGTTCATGTTCTCCAACCTTCAGGCGATGCCGTATCCAATATCCTCCCGCATCCTGAAGCTCGTTAGCTCCGTTGCAACCACGTGCAAGCGATGTCACTCAGCTGGAGGCTGAACAGACGTGCACTCTCCCGTCGACAAGCGCGAGCATATTGATGGTAGCTGCAGAATGCGGGGAGACCTAGCCTCCTGTTCTCGAGCGCGGATCGTGGGCCCGAGAACTTCTCTCGACAGGCTCTGCATCCTGGTTGATGGGAGCGGTGGGGAATGCATTGGGTCGCTATCTGTTGGACGTCGATATTGCATATATGTACTCTAGTCTAAGGTTAGTTAAGCTGGACAAAGGGAACCCATCGCAATAGGGTTGGCGTTTCATTAGCGCTGGATAAGAGCGCGTTAGCTGCTGTGCGTGTATATTAATTCGTGGGATTCGAGATCCAATGAATTATTGAAAGTGGTGAGAGAGCCCGTACTCTCGAGGGCAATTGCCGAGAGGATCCGAGGAATGTATCGCAGGTCCAGAACCTGTGGACCTGGTAGTACGGACGAAGTTGTGCTCTGGACCTGCGGTGGATCGTGAGAGACATAGTAATGACGCCCTGGTGCAGGAACCGGAAAAAGGGACTGGAATCCCCTGCGATCCCCCTTGCTGCATGAGCAAGCCGAGGTAGGCTAAGCTTTACGGTTGTTCAAGGGCAGCAAGGGAGTGGCTCGAATACAGACTGGGCACTAACGAGTGTACTGTGTATATTGGGTAGAGTGTCTGGGCTCTCCACATGTTCGTGGTGGCTGCAGGTGCTCGGGTGTATGGCGCAGCATGCTTCCTGAAGCTGGCGAAACTTCGCTGAGGACAACAACTCGTTTGAGCAAAAGGAGACCAGCCCATGGTAAGTAGAAGCGAAGCGGTAGTAGCATGCGGGAGCGGACATCTGGGCCCTACCCTAGGGTACGACACGTGGTCTGTGTGACCCTCCACATTCGGACGTCGCCGAGAGATTGTGCACACAAGCGTTACAAGCCCAGTTATACCTATCGAGCAAACTTGAATTCGATAGGGGTTCGATATGAACGCGCAATGTTGTACTTCGGGGCTTAACCCCATCTGTTCTCATACCGAGACATTTTTGCGCACGTAAAGCTCACATTGTTATCGCTAGACGAGATAACTTGAAAGAAATACGAAGAGCGAAGCCCTGGAACAGTTAGCAGTCTCTCTTAAGACAAATTCGCTTGTTTCTCTTTGGAAGCCGAGCAATCTGCTACCATTTACCCGGGGAATGTTCGCCCATCATTCCATGTTTGTCGACCGGGGTAGTGGGGATCCGGAACGCAACAAGCGCAGATAGATTGCCACGGTTGAAATTGGTCCTGCCACGAGGGCGGGGAACTCGGCCTTGGTACAGGCAATTTCTAGAAATTAATCGTTGCCATGGAAAGAAGCGACGCAGGGATATCAACTCGATCCACATATATAAATAGAGTGATAGACAAGATCTGGCACTTTTTAAGACACGAGACGCCGCTCTTGGAATCTTTGGTCGATATTATTTTCTCTCAACCAACCCCTTTATTCCGATCGAGCTGATATCATCCGTGCAACACTCAACATGAAGTTCTCTGCCCTTATCGTCGTTATCTCGGCCTCTCTGGCACTGGCGTCACCCGCTGCTGTATGTCGAAGTCGGGCGGTAGCAAGATGGAGGATCATGGCAGGGCGAACTAATGCATATGCAGGTCAGCCTGAACCGCTCCACAAAAGAGATGAGGGATGCCAAGGGAAATATGTTCCTGGGACCTTGCGTTGAGTGCCCTTGCGAGGAGTGGGGAGGATGTCGCTGCGTAAGTTGTCATGCTTCGCCAGGAATGCGGATTCGTTGACCATCTTCGAAGGTGCCGAACGGCTGCTGCTGCACATAAACGATCGTAGAGGCGACGAACATTTTATCATTCTATTTTCGGCATTATTCTGCATTTTGTACATTTGATTAAGATACGGTCGACCCTTTCAGAATTCTGTCGCTCAGCGCAAGCATTTGTTTTGATTAGAGAGGAAAAGGTGAAAAGGGGATCTATGTTGGTACCTGCGCGGATTAGCATCACGAAGCGTATACTGCTTCACTACAAATGCTAAAGCATACCCCTCCGAGCTTTTGATCCAACTTCTCAGGCCCTCAAGCCTTGGATGTGTCCATACCAGCAGCCTTTTCCGCGTTCTCGTTTTCTTCCTCAGGCCGAATCCATTTCCGAAATGTTATTGTAAGGACGCTGCCTAGTGCAATCTGGAATGCTTGGAATATGATGATTGGTATCTGCAGCTTGCTCTGCTCGACGGTACTGACGTTGATATACATGACCGAGCTTAGTGGGACGACGAGCGCAAGTGCTTTTGCTGGGCAGCAATAGCAACAAGCAATGACATCCTTTTTCGGCAACCAGATAGTGGATGTAGCGAAGCAGAGACCCAACCAGAGGAAATATAGCGCCATGGACATGAAGACCAGAAAAATGGCATTGCTCGCCCGGATCTCTGCAAACGCCCCCGAGCCAAATGCCTGGTCAAAGGTTTGCCAAATCAAAGTCAAAAGTGCGATAGATGAGAGCTTCGAAAACTTCCATTTGATGAAGACGGTCTCCGTGGGTTTCGGGAACAAATTCCGGACGACTTGGCCAACAAATAGGGGAAGAAAAAGCGATAGCCCGAGCTGTTTGAAAACGCGGCGATATATCTCGCCATAGTTATCTCCATGGACCAGCACCTTTGTATACCAGGCTCCGCTGGAGAGGTACATCTGTAGGAGGATGGGTGTCAGGAATGGGCATAGAAACTGGCCGATGATGGACTGGACCATGGTGAGGGCAGTGTTGCCGTGAGCCTGGCGGGTCATGACCACATTTGAAGACATGGTTGTGGGAGCAGATCCGACAAAAAGAAGACCGATGAGGAGCCATGGGTCCATGAAGCCAGGGTTCGTTGCACACAAACTAACAATGGCGAACGTCGCCACCGACGTGACAAGAAAACCTAGCAACTAATTAGCAGCCACCTTGCAACTATGGTAGAGTAGTCTCACATTGCAGTTGAACGAAGATATGGACCCGCCATCGAAAGTAGTTCTCCACCAAAACGCGCGTTGAAAGCGTGCACCCGTTGACGAAAAAGATCACCGAGACCGCGAGATAGGTGACGACTAGTCGTTTGATGCCCTGTTGTTCTCTGGGAACCTGGACCTGGGATGAGATAAGGATGAGGAGGGCGAAAACTAGGAGAAACCATTGGTCTTTCACCAGCCATGTCAATGTGCGTAAGGCTGTTTGAGTCTTCTTCTTGGATTGTTGGGTGGATGGATTGCCCGGTGGCTCAACTTCCTGTTCCTTCTCTTCTCGCTCCGCTTCTTTCATCCCGATCCGATCCACTTGCGCCCCTCCGTGTTCCTGGACGGTCTGGATGTCATCTTCTTGGAGGACAACGGACACTTCGTTGATGCTCGATTTCGACGAAGTGCCTCGTGATGAGTCACGTCCATGTTCCATTTTGTGGGTTTGATGTTGAAGTAGTGAAGATTCGAAGATAATCCATTATACGGTAGTGCCCCTACAATGCGACTATATACGTCGTCCGCGTTCCGATGCCAACATGGTTGAGAGTTGGAGGAGTCATCTTCATTACTTCATTGCTTTCCATTCAAGGCAATCCGCAGTGCCTGCCGAGGCCCCGGATAAGCACCCACGTCTGCAACGTCCGCCCAGAAAGGAGCCACCTCCGCGCCGGAAATACATGCGACCGTCAGCAGTCGCCTTTCGGAAAACCATATTGCGGAATTCGACGTGTTAATGGCAAATAGTGCGTCATTGTCTGCCTGTGGACGAGAATGCTGTTTGTGGATGCATATGAGGATGTCACCGATGTTGTTGTCCTCCGAATGACTAAGCGCTCTTCCTGCGGGTGTACCCGAACCATTGCCGCCACCTCCATAGATCTATTTCCCAACCTCCTCGAACTCTGCTTTTCCGTATAAACAATCAACCTTCATCATCAATCTTCATCTTTCTCGAGAGTCTATACTTGGACCATATGAACATCCCGGAATGGCCGATCATACCGACGAATCAGTCGTGATTTGGGAGCAGGTCAGGTCCAAGCTGTCACCGCATGCTTATCCGGATTCGCGATTCCATCATGATTTCTCTGTCTTCATTCCAGACTTTCGGGGCTCAGCATCGGCCGCGGATCGGATAGCAGACATGGATTGCTACAAGGCAGCCAAGGTCCTATTTAGCACTCCTGACAACAGCCTTCAACACCTGCGGTACCGAGCACTCAAGGATGGCAAAAAATTACTCGTAGCGACATATGGGCTACGTCGTGGCTTTCTGCTTCTTGATCCGCGCGAGATAGAACCAGAGAGACTCGAATATGCAAGTAGTATTGATGGCATGCAGAGACCAGGAATTGGACGTCACGTGACGTTGGCAAAACTGCAAGAGGAAGGCATTCAGGTCGATGTATATATCGCAGGCTCATGGGTTGTCAGTGACCAAGGAATGCCGATGTGGAAAGGCAACGACGTATCAAGCCTGTCATGGCACATACTTGCTGACATGCACGTTCTGGGTTTGCAAGCACCCACCCTGACTCTAGTGCACAGCAGTCAAGTTGTCGAAGAAAATATCTCAGAAAAAAACTCGATCATTACCGAGAATGATTTTCAGTACGACTTCATTGTCACGGAGCGTGCAACTATGCGCGCGCGGGGCGGGGTGCCGCGGCCCTGCTCTCCTTCATGGCTCGACAACGTCAGTGAGGAGTCGATACACGCCATGCCTCCACTACAAGAGTTGAAGGGCATCGGAATCATGCAGAGAATCATGAGAGGGGCGGGACTGGAAACATTGAACCAGAATAAAGAGCTGAAGGCTCCAACCCCTGAGGAGCAGTTGGGTGTGGATATGGTGACAAGAATCATGAAAGGATACAAAGTCTAAAACATATGCATTCCTATTACCCAGGAACTGAAAGAGTTGCCCACTTGGGTCCAAATTGCCAAAAACAGCAGTGAGGCGTAAATGATGCATAAGAGAATATTGCTATTCCCAAGCGGTTCCCTAAAACAGAAGATATGCATCATATGCTTGGTTGAGTAAAGACCCACAAGAACGAAGGTACAAGGCTTGCTTATCCCCACTAAACAAAAAACGAAAGTACTCCAAAATCAGACGAGATAGAAGAAACGAAAAGTACAGGCTGTATGGCCCAAGACATCCTCTAGAGCCGCTAAGGGCCAATCTGCTTGAAGTCGCAGTCGACCGTGGTGAGGCGCGCTCCCGTTTGGAAGACTGCGACCCCATTGAACTCTTGTTCAAGGCCTTGTACAAACGTGGCTGTTGTTTCTCCGTTGCCTACTTTCCGCTCACCAGAAGGATTGTCCTCCTTCCACTTGCAGATGATATTTGCATTGTTGATCAGAGGATCGTTGATCAGCGCGAATCTGGCGCCAGTAATAGCCTTTTCCGAGGACGCTCCGCGGGAGTTATCCTGCCTGGTTACCAGGAACAGAGTGTCCGATGTCAAGACACCGGAATCCGCGAAATAAGTAATCGTAAGCACTACGGGATCTTCAGGGCGCAGGTCGTTCTGTCCATTCTGGTCCACTCGTCGATTTGGCAGGTTGTTTCCCTTGTTCCCGTAGTCGCCTGAGCGGGGTGCTGGAACCGCGGCTGCAAGAGCGATGAGCGAGGTAGCGAGGATGGCTGAGCACTTCATGTTGACGGTTTCGTTCTTCGGGTATGAGTATGTGATATGATCCGAGCGCAGGTTACAAAACAGTGAAAGACAGGAGGAGTAATGAAACAGGAGAGTTAAGTTCCGTGGATGTTTGGTCGCTTTGAGGATCGTTGAGTTGGATATCGTTGATGCCAGCAGAAGCCATGGGAAACTATTCCTTATATACCCATCTCCACCACGCCTCTTCCAATTCTCAATTCATGGATTGACAAAACCGCAATCGCCGGTATCCGTCCCACTGCCTCTATTCCAACATCTCACTCGAAACAGCGACAACCCAACAGTACTTCTACGCCACATGAGCCTCTCCCACTTCCCCTCCATACAACCTACTCAAGTAGGCAGCCACAATAGCCGTCTGTCACTAGAAACCCTACCGTTCAACTACGCCCCTGGCTGTGCACCCTTGGAGTTGTGCTTCGGAAGACGTCGACAGGAGGTTGGTGTTGGCAGCACTATGAGGCACTTTGATCTTAAGACAGAGAATGTCGGAATTATTCAATCCGGTTCTTTGCCATTCGCGGAAGGCACCTTACAAGCAGGGCCGACATTATATACAATGTTTCCACTCTCCACCTGCGTGTTGGATAATACAAAGCCTGGGGATCTGCCAGAATGGCCATCGCAATCTGTGCCCCTTTTGCTGGTGCCCGAAATAGATAAGCTTACATTTAACCATATGCATACCTAGCATACATTGGAAACACTGCTACATATCTGTGGGAAACGCATCTAGATATTGTTTCGCACGATGGATAAATATAGATCTGGAATTTGGGCTTGGATAGCGATGGTGCGTACACTCTTTAGAGTCACAGCATGGCGATGCGGATTGCGGCGAAGCCGGAATGCAGTGAACCGACACGCGAAGGCGGCACAGGTGTACGACTGATTTCCGGAATAATGGCCCAGTCGGTTCCATATGATTCAGATTTTAAGAAAAGGAATACTCGTGAATGCCAGAAAGCTTCGCAAATGATAGTAAACACGACGAAAGCTGAAGCGCACAAATTCTAAGTAAGTGACGTGCCAGCAGAAGTATGGATGCTCATGTGAACCCATGACAGTGTAATTTGATGCGTGAGTTTATTCTATATCTCATACATAAACCCCGTGTGCGGGAATACTGCTAACATTGGTACGGTGTTAGGTGCATTTGATACATGAAGATGGCTAGCAACAAACTGGAACAAGCCCTCACGATGGCCCATGAATCACGGGGAAATGTATGCGGTAAGATGATATGGGTTACCACGGTGACCTAACCAGTTGTTAGGTATCAAAGAACAGCCCGGCATACTGGCCATGGCTCTAGGAATGGGTGAAGGCACAGTGGTCTTAAAATCCATACCTGACTATCGAGTATGGCGGCTTATCCGTCGGCGAATTCAAAACAGAACCCTTCAGCCTTGAGAGTCCTCTGTATTTTTCGAAGCTTTCTGGACATCGCTCTCTCTTGCGGGGTGCTCTCCATGATAATCGAGCACGGAGAAGTGCAATGGACAATGATCTGCCGCAAATTCCGTTCAAGTATTTCAGACCTTATCCCATTCAAAAATGCAGCGGTTGTGAAAATTCCCTCTCTTGTGTGGGAATTCATAGAGTCGCAATATCTGGAGCGAAGAGGGCAGCTTAGCCAGTGCGTCCGTGAGTAACACGTCCGTGAATGACGATTGTTCAACTTTCAGAAGCAGCCTAGTGTTGATGCCTAGGTCTTTTAGGAATTCCAACTTCACCAGGCCGGCCAAGAAACTTTGATTAAAACGCCATGACGTGAAAAGTAGATTGCAGGACTCCAATCGAATGAGATTTGTGATAGCCCCTAGTATACGCGAGTGGTCTTCATAACCACGCAGAATGAGAGAGAGGCTTCGAATGGACATTGCCCTTGTATCTTGAAGGAATCCGGAGAGCTGTATGGGGACGTCGGTCCCGTCAGATGGAGCCTCTATACTCAGCTCTTCCAAAGCAGCTTTTCTCTTCTTGTTACCATAGTTCTCCCAGGAGATTGAAGACATCCAACCTGGATATACAAGATCCACCCGGAGAGTTTTCAAGGTCTGTGTAATCCAGGGTGTTTTTTGGTGTTGCTGTTCATGGCGGTTTTGAGCGTTACGCTTGTGCAACAGAGAGTAACCAAAGAGTCGGTTATGCCGCCCCATCCGCAAGTCCAATGATTGCAAGCTCTTAATGCGGCGCAGAATGTATGATGTTTGCCAGAACTCGCCCCAATACGCACACTCCACGGTGAGTGTGACATGCCGAATCTTGGGACAAGACAAAAGAATAAGTGCAATATTGGCATCCAGGCTGTAGGGAACGGAAGCGATTAGATCTACTTTGAGGCTTCTTTGTCCAGAAGGCAACATTTTCTCAATATGTCTGTGTGTTTCGGGTAGCAGCCTCCATACCTGGCTTGGCAAAGGCTCCCGTCGACGTCTACGACGTCGGGCCGCAGGCACAACATTCAAGGAGTGAACCCAACTTGCGTAGTCGGCTCTCTCCACGAGTGTCGCCAAAATAAGGCTAGCCGTATCTAGGTCCTCGGATAGAACAATATCTTGATAAAGGATTTGAACGGTGTCACCGAAAAGTTTCTTGGAGGTCAACATCAGAGATAACAGAGTCCGCTTGTTGTTCCACAGGTACCCTGCAATGCATTGGGTGACCTCTATTGGAAGACCATCTAGTCGGGCGTTTGTGGATGACATCGTAAATGCTTGGCTCAAATGTCGTTGAAGAAGTTCCTGAGAGACTGCGAGAGTGGTTCATGCTGGGTGCCAAAAGTAAATTTATCCGCTCAAAGCGAGAACAAGTCTATTGTAGTCAGGCAAGTTGAAGGAAAACACCAAACCTCTTCAAAAACTATGTAATGGTGGTGGATAACACACATCTGCAGGTAAAGTTTGTCTTCGGTCATAGTCACTTGCCCTGTCATGTGCAGATGTTCTGTGGGACTTGCTCGCACCTTCCAGGACTCGGTGCAAAATCGGAAAGACTATGCATTTTTTCCCTTCCCGTGGCCATTCCGCAAAACCGACATTATTCGAGGAACCTCATGGCTCAGTCCAGGATTGCAAGTCTGTTTCCTTCGAGAAAATGGATGCCAGCTTGAAGATGTTGTCATCCCATGAAAGTTTTCTCCAAAGTCTTCGCCATCGTCGAAGTAACTGCATGAGTACAGCGCAATTATTCTTCTGTGAGCTACGGATTTATTAATGCATGTGGCTCTGTAAACCTACCAATTTAAATAGCCCTGGACAAGTACTAGTGGGCACATGTGTACGTAGATGGGACTTACCTTATTTGGACTAGCGCAGTCCGGTCGGGAACCACCCTTTAGCAGACATCAAGCCAACCCACGGATCTCCCTCTCTACTCTCGGATAGCAGCAGCCATCATGGTGCGTCTCACGCCCACGCGCATGGTGAGCGCTGTGGCTCTTACTTCCTTCCTTTTATTTTACTGGATTGCGTCGTTCTTTTTTGGCCCGCGCGGCTTCGATCTTATGCACGAAATACCGGCCACTACCCGCCTTCGCCCCGGACCCGATGTCGTATTTGGCGAGGAATGTTCACCCTTCTCCGGCGGCGTCATGGAGGACGTTGTTGTTGTGCTTAAAATGGGCTCGTCCGAAGTGCCCTCAGCCTTACCCGCCTATATCAACAGACTCGGCCGCTGCCGCATCGATCTGCTTCTGTTCTCCGACCGCGATACCGAGTACCACGGCTTCAAGGTTATCGACGCTCTGCGCACGCTACGACCCGAGTACAAGTACAAGAACCCGGATTTCGAAATTTACGACAAGATACAAGCCTCTGATGCCTCGACTGAGAAGACACATGAAGGTTGGCGTTTGGACAAATACAAGTTCTTGCCGATGATGGAGATTACGGCGCACATGAGGCCAGATGCGCGCTGGTTTGTTTTCCTGGAGTTGGATACCTATGTCAACTGGGACAACATGTACCGATTTCTCTCGAAGTTCAACCCCAGGAATCCGCACTACTTTGGATCACCGGTTTGGCCGCCAAAGAAGACTGTATTTGCCCATGGAGGTAGTGGGTTTGTGCTATCAAGAGGCGCGATGGACAAGCTGGTAGCGCGGGGTAGAATGTTTGCAGAGAACTATCAGTCACCGGGGACCCATCTTTTCGGGAAAGATGTGTCAAACATGTGCTGCGGCGACGAGGTGCTCGGCCAAGTCCTCAAGGACTGCGGCATCCCGATCCGTGGCTACTGGCCCATGTTCAACGGAGAGAAGCCCTCCACCGTGCGATTTGAGTGGGAGCAATGGTGCGAAGCCATTCTCACCCTGCATCATGTGCAAGAATATGAGCATGACCAACTGAAGATCTGGGAAGCCACGAGGAAACGACCCTCAAAGCCCCTTACCTTTGAGGAACTCTTCACATCAGTAGAGCCTCATCTGCGCGATCAGGTCGACGACTGGAGCAACATGTCAGAAGATGTGACCTTCAAGGCCCCACATTCCGCAGCCCAGTCTTTTGACACTTGCCACACCGCCTGCCTCCAGGACACCAAATGCATGCAATTTGAACACTTCGGAGACACATGCCGACTTTCCCACGCCATCCGCCTCGGTCACCCCCAAAGTCCGGAAGGCGAGACGAAATGGATTTCCGGATGGGTTATGGATAGGATAAAAGCTTTCCAAGATACCTACTCGCCCTGCAAAGCGGCTCACTTCGTCCACCCGAATCCATAACCGGGTCTCCTATCTCGGGTTTCTGAGCTCCAGGAGCTTGGAATCTCCCATCACTCGTTGATTTGTTTCTCGTTTTTGGTCACATTTGATTGGCGTTCTATACCCATCCGCTGTTTATTGGCGGTTTCACGCGAGCATGATGATATGATACCCCGACCTCGTCAGTCTGCTCTTCGATGTCAAGGATTAGTCTTGACTGTACTGTTTCATACAATATTGGGCAAGCATGAAGTTTTTCGTCATCGGTTGCCAGTCTGGGACTCTACATGGTTGGCTCGAAGTTCGCTTTGTACCATATTCTTAGTGTATATTGACTCATCTTCCATGTGGAAGGCCCATATTCTTGTTGGGCACTGTTGTACATATATTGGATTCGAGAATAAGCCATACTTGCTGTTGGCATCACCTGCCTGATGAGTGGAGCCAGTCATCCCATCGAAGAAACATGTTGAGGGAACTAGGGGAATGGCAATGCACAGCGGCCAGTCTCGCTCCTTAAGACGATACACACACACATCCCAGCTGCCGTTTCTAGTGCGCCAGTTAAACCTAGATTATACACATAAAATCTCAGAGAGTGACAGAAAATGTTTAAGGTTCCTTGTGCATTTCGAGTGCGAACTTTCTTGATTTAATATTGCCTCTATGATGCAGATGTCAATACACCGAGCTGAAGCCTGCCAAGGTCGAAGCAATAGAGCGTCGGCCAAGACGCATGCAGAAATCACCAGAGAAAAAGAAACAGGCCAGATCACGATCACACCAACATGAACTCCCATGGGGAACTGATAAGATCTCCAGCTTATTCGTTTAGTTTCCGGGTTTACCCAACGGGTCCTTCAGATCGCCACTTCCTCTACCCTTACACTTCCCAGTCCAGCCCAACCTTTTTGATACGCGTCCTGAAATCAACGCTGGCCTCCTTGAGCTGCATCGCCAACTCAAGGATCTCAAGCATCCGCTTCAGGATAGGGACGAACTCGCGCATCTCCTCTCTCTGCTCGACATATGGAGTGTTTTCGCATTTCTCGATCTTCTCGCGTATTACTTTAAGATCATTCTCTTCGATATCCCATAGGCTCCTCTTGGACCACGACAACTTTTTAGTGAACTCGAGAACCGTTCCTTGAAGCCTTTTCTCCTCCTCATTCAGAACCGTGATCTCCTCAGGCTCGGAATCGGACGCCATCTCCCCCCGTTCTGCATCAAGCGCGAAATCGTAGTCCTCTTCGTCAATGATAATCTTTCCTTTGCCCTTGCCGCCGGTTTTGGGAGGCGCTTTGCCAATCGAAAGCCGCTCAAATTCGGACAATGGGGTTTTACGGTTACCTTTGGAGTCCGCGAGGTACATATCCCCGAAACGCTCAGTAAGGCGGTCAGCAGATTCGGTGGTGTTTCCCGCCTTCTTCAGATTCCCCGGGCTCCTTATCGTGGGCAATTTCGGCTTGCTCTTGACCGGTGTGTAATCTACTACCCTGTTTCGAGCATGGCGGGCAGGGTTCCGACGGGGCGTTGGTCCCGGCACAAGTGGTGGGTCGTCAAAGGTAGGTCGGCGTCCGTGACGGGACATGGTCGCAAGCCCACGAGGAGGCACACTGGCAAGGGAGACTTCTTCAACATCACTCTCCATGGCGTTCTTTATGGCTGCAGATATGGTGGGGTCGTTCGTCTCCTTGCGCTTTCGTGTATTCTTGGAAATACCTGTACCCTGAGACGTGGGATTCGTGTTGGCCCTTGAGGATACTATGGACGACACTATGGCCTCTGTTGCTTCCACGGCAAGACGTTCGTGCTCCTCATCCTCTTGCTTTATAGTAGCCCTGAATGAACTCCTCGTTGTCGGCATTTTGAAGAAACCAAACGAACTAGATGCGACAGCGTAAGCCTGGTGTTTCAGATGCGAGAATCTTGGTACAGTCTCAACTGCTCTTGATAATCCGCTGGGGAGTTTGAAGATGCCTTCTTGGGCGATCTATATACTTACAATAAAGAGGAGTTGTTGCCATCGCCTTCGTCACGAGCGTTCCACATCGTTTGAACTCTGGTCTTGTGAATGTCTCCTGGTTTGTTAGATGTTGAAGAGTGACGGCAAGTGTTTGGAAAGAGAATCTTCTGATCGTTAGCTGCTGCCCGGAGCCAAGGAAAACGTGTTTCTGTTCCCTTTCGAAAATCGATTGTTGAGAGGCAAAAGGAGTGTGGAAAGCTGTTGGGAGGTTCGGCCTCACTTTTTTGATCTGTGCCGGGCCTAACGCACGCCGTCTAGCACCAAGCGGGAAGCCATAGAGCCGCTATGGCATAGTCATAAGTTTGCGCCCCGTTGGTACATTCTATGATTATCCCCTGACAGACGCATGTGAAGGGAGGGCCCGGTCCGTTTATCGATCGATCATGTGGTTAGCTTATGCATAGTTGACTCCATACGCTGACCATGGCGCATGTTGACATGTACCGTGAGGTAGCATACAAATTACAAGCCCGCCATGACATACTGAAATTTGGGAGCAAAGTGCGTATCATGCCTTACTACCATTCTAGTGCCAAGTTTCCTGTATCAGTTGATAACGTGCAAAACCTGCTTCCCCTCCAACAACCTCTCCAAATTCTCCACCGTCTCCTCGTACCAGCAGCTTAACCTCTCCTCCTCCACAAACCCCATATGAGGCGTCAACAACACTCTACTCCTCACCCTCTTTCCATCATGGCCCACTTCATCCCATTTCTCCGTCCTCCATGGGCTGCTCTTAGGCAGAGGTTCTACGTTAAACACATCTAAGGCCGCGCCAGCAATTTGCTTCTTCCTCAACACCTCCAACAATGCATCCTCGTCCACTAATGGCCCCCTAGCCGTATTCACAAACAACGCCTCCCTCTTCATCCACCCCAACTCCTCCTTCCCCACTATCCCCCTACTCCTCTCCGACAGCGTATAATGCACACTCATCACATCCGCCCTCCGAAACAGCTCCTCCTTCCCCACAACCCTGAACACCTTCTCCCCATCCTCATCTTCCACCGGCAACCCCATCTCCTCGGCCCTCCTATCCGCCCCCTCCTGATCCAGCGACGCACTCCAGCACACAACCCTCATCCCCCACGCAAGCACTCCCACCCGCGCCACCGCCGCCCCGATCTTCCCCAACCCCACGATTCCCAGCGTCCTCCCCTGCAATCCCGTCGCCAGCTCCGTCTGCCACCCTCCAGCCTTTACGTGCGCGTCGTCCGCCGCTACATTTCGCGCGAGCGCGAGGATCAGCGCCCAGACGTGTTGCGTGGTGGGATGCGCCTTCGCGCCCACCCCTTTGCTCTTCTGGTGCGTTAGAGGCGTCCCCTTGCCGTCTGTCCTTCCTTTCCCGGGGGCCGCGCAGATGGTGATTCCGCGGTTCCGCGCTTCTTGGAGGCCCCAGTCGTCGAATTTGGCGCCTGTGGCGAAGAGGATGTTCAGGTTGGGGAGCTGCGATAGGAGGTCCGCTGGAAAGGCGGTTCGCTCGCGCATGGTGATGAGGATGTGGAAGGGGCGAAGGCGGGAAACGAGTTCCTCCTTCTCTGCGGGTGTGGTGGAGGGATGGTTATAGGCGGGAAGGGTGTTGGGGAAAGTGGAGATTGAGAGGCGAGAGAGGAGGGGCGAGGGGAGGAAGCGGGTGAGGATAGGGAGACAGAGGTTGGGGTAGTCGTCTAGGATGGCCAGGTTGAGAGTGCCATCGGGAGGGGCCATGGTGTGTTCTGGAGGTTTGAACTACGGAATAGATCGAATCGCGATGTTCGCCGTGATTGGGGTCCGTGGATGCAGGTACGGTGTATGAGAGAAGCGAACGCGTATGGCGCGGAACTTAAGTAGAAATGGCGAGACTATAATGCACTTGACATTACACGCTAGTTCGGCTATGAGTTCTACCTACCTTTTTCTCGATTTGAGATGCTCGTAGTCGCTATTCGATGAGTGGATTGCGAAGGCGGGGCTATCGGGCCTATTTGTAAGCGATCGGGAAGTGGATTCGGTTGATTCGCAGATGCTTAAGCCTTCGATAAATATGATTTATCGCTAGTGTCCATAGGATACTGACGGAGCTGTAGTCCGGAGCTAAACAGCGATACTTCTATAGTATGTGGTTGTTAGTAGGCGGTAAGGGGTTACTCATACTCCAGGATGCCAATGCTCGAATAAGAGCAACAGTGAGTGCAAACCGACATATAGCAGCTCAGTACAGTTTGGTGTTAGCCGCACTCGAGATATTCGACGGTTGCAGGAGACGATTTATCAAAGAGAGAAAATGATGTTGTGCAACTACCGTGCATGAACGAAGATATGATAAATATATACAGTGAAATAGTCTATTCCTCTTCTTGAATCTGCTCTTCGCCTAACTTCTTGCCGTAACCGTTGCCAGCTCGGTCCCTCTTGCAGCGCTTACGCGAAAGGACTCCAGGCAGTGAGCTTCACCCATTGTGCATTTCCAGTGTTTCTGCGCTAGGAGACGCATCCCGGCGACGGTTTCTTCTGGTGGGCCAAAGCAATTACGTGATGATAGAAATCTCAATGGATCTAGCACGTGAAGACGGCAGGGCCAGGGGCAGTGTACGTCTTCTGGCCATTGTAGAGGTTGTAGAGGATGCCCTTGTCGTTGGCAGAGTAAGCGCCTGGAAAGCTGACGGTTGAGGGGGTCTTAGAGGCGCTGCCGCCCTGGATGTTCACTTGCGCGCACTCCTATACCAGATGATAAACCCCAGTCCCTATTTGTCTGGAACATTGCAACATACCATGTACAGCTGGGCGCCGCCGGTGCTCGAGGCGCTGTGCAGGGCGATCAACTCGCCGCGGAGCAGATATTGGCCAGGCGCAATGCACTGAGGGATAGTGATGGTCTGCTTGCCTTTATTGGCAATGAGCCTGTCAACACCCCACTTGGAGCCGTCGAAGCCGTCCTCGTAGATCTTGAACCAGCCGCCTGTCAATAATCAGCACCACCGATACTGCATGGGTTCCAAGAAGAGGTTGCAACGCACCGCCAATGCCGCTGTCTGTCTTCGCATTCGAGACCTTCTTCAGGTAGGCCATGACGGGGCCCTTGTGACTGGAATCGATAACCTGACCACCCACGGCCGTGTCCAGGGTGTACCGCCACTGAAGGGTGACTTGCGAACCAGCCTGGAGATCGATCACCTTGTCGGTGGACTTGGTGGGGTTAGGCCCGCCGTTGCATGCCACATCTTTTGGAAGGTCAGTCTACTATTCCATTGAGAGATTAAAAGTAGAAGGAGGCGATGTTCAGGGAGTGTGAATAGTCAAGCGACTAAGGCCAAGACGCCTTCGAAGTAAAAAGATCACTGAGGCTCTCAACCAGGCTTGCAAGTCCATGAGAAGTAGGTCTATCACTCACCGTTGGATGTTACAGCAGTGATAGGGCCGTTGTAACTTGGCACGCGGACACCCTCACCGATACCGAAGCTGTTCACATTGGTGAAGATGGTGTGTGCGGTAGCCGACGAGGCCACGGCGGCCATAGCAAGGGAGGCGGACAGCTTCATGATGGATTCTGAAGTGAGGACGATCTCAAACTGCAGGGAAGGCGGGCTGATTGAGCAAGCCAACAGTCGAGGGCAACGCCTCCACTATTTAAACCCCTCCCCTTGTCAAGTGACCAAGTTATTTTCATCAACGCCCCACGCACCATGATGCCATCCATCGTGGCATTAGGCAGGCCGAGTAGGTGTAGTAGAACCCAGACCTCGGGAATTTGTTTCTTGCGTCCACCAACGGCTGTGCGGCTCGTGAAGCGCAGCAGCCACATCCACGCTTGACCGTACACCTCTAGGCCGTTTTTCCAGCGGACAGCGTACTCCGTGGCGGACGACGCATGGGCGACGTTAGATGAAGCAATATCGAAGCTATGTCGAAGCCTAGGCGATAGACGCCAGATCCAATGACGCGAGAGCAAGGATATGAAAGTGTGGGGCGAGGGCCAAGGAATCCGGGGTGCAGTGTAAGGATATAGATGAAAGGTGGGAGTGCATGACCTGGAAATGTGAGATTAAGTGCCGAGCCTGCGGGTGTCGCGCATTGCCACCCGACGCGGACAAGGAGGAGACCGGGATTGGAGCCGGAAATCTGGTAGTCGTGTGCCGCACATGTACACTGCCCAGTTCCACCAGTACAAATGCATGGAAGACATCCAAGAACCCCCATAGAAGAAGCTTATCGAACTTGGGTTCGACCGTATGTCGATACGGGTTTCTTGCCCTTTCCATCCTTAGCTAAAGCCAATGGCTAGATGGCTCGGGTGTGCCATTGCCTTGCCTGCCGTCCTCAGTGAAGCATTGCTCGACGGGTTGATGCTCTATGTGTGAGTTAGTGCAATGCAATGCGATTATCATGAACAACACATGAGAAAGCAGAAACCACCTGGGAGAATCACGGGAGTATCATTCGATAGCAATACAGAGATCAAGGCGGGAGCTGCACACTCCCAGTACCCTTGAAGAAGCCAGAAACAAGGCAGATATAAACCGTACCTGAGCAACAAGCCCTTGGCACACTCGTTTCCTGGTTCGTTCTCGTGCTCCGTTCACTTCATGTGCAGGACCGCTATCCCGCGGCGCCCTCTTATGGACGCTCCGCGATGATAAATCATGATCCTCGCAGCGAAATCGAAATCCGGAAAGCGGTGAGCGGCCGGCACGTTATGGGCTATCGAAACAAATGCTCGGTTCTCGAAAAAACCAATCAGGACGCCACTAACTTCTGCATTGGGGCGGAGTGACGATGCGCTTCGGAGGCAATCGAAGGCCACCCACTGCATACGTTTAGCAACTCAGTCAAGACCAGAGAAGCCCACAATGCCGTTGCCCTTCTGCTTGCCTTTGCTCCTCTTCCTCTTCTTGCGCTTCTTGCTTTCCTTTTCCTCCTCGCTGCTCTCATCCCCCTCCTCGTCACTCTCGTCATCGGATTCGTCATCAAGGGCTCGCTTGGTACCCGTTGTTTCCTCCTTTTCGTCTTCAGCACCACCTTCAAGCTTCTCATGCCACACCTTGATCATCTTCCCTCCTCCGCTGATCATGCGACCACTCACGTCGAAGCCCAAGCCCACTACTGATTCCGCTTGCAGCTCGTCATGCTTCAACTCGGACACAATCTTGTTCGGTCCGATCTTGACGAATTTGAGCTCACCATTTCCCAGTCCAGCTACCACGATCTTCCCCCCTGACCCGACACCCTGGGGCATCAGAGTAAGGCTGTCAATAGACTCACCGCCCCCTGCCGACCTATCGACAGTGATGCGCTCGTCCTGGTCATCCCATACGCCCCGCTCCCAAAGCGTCAAGACGCCACTGCCGCCTCCCACAATCAGCTTCTCGCCGACGTTGGTCCCGCGTTTGGAAAGTCCAGTCACCATGACTGTGCTCAGTAGCTCTTCCTCCTGGTTTTCGCTGCGAACCATGACTCCGCGGCGCACGTCTGTTACCGCCAGTGTTGTTCCTCCGACACTGACCCACTGCTTTGGGAGACCACTGGTGCTAGCCTCGCCCGGAGGGAGGGGTGTAATGGAGGACACGTAGTCATCATGAGGATGGTATGTGTGCTGTGGTTTTATTGACACTTCGCTCGGGCGCAATGCGCGAAGGTCGTAGATGTGCATGGCGGACGAATCGGTACCGAGGATGAGAGCCTGGGGAGTCAATGCGTGTACCACGGTCGGTGGGTCGATGGAGCCACTTCGCCTGCATGGTATTGTCAGCATAATAAAGGTATTCGGACGGAGCTAGGGCTTACGGTTCCAGAGGAATGGCGATCTTGGCTGTGACTTGTCCGGTCCCGACATCTGCTTGCTTTACGATGCCGTCTGTTCCTGCGGAATATAGATGGGAACCGTCGTGACCGAAGCCTAAGGTCCTACAGCTCCCTTTGTGCCTTTTCGTCCTCCACACGGTATCTATGTGCCCGAAACCGCTCTCGGAGGCCAAGGTTGCGTCTCCATCTTCGTCGTCGTTGGCACCCGGCGGGAGTCGATATGTGTAAACATGCCCAGAGGATAGTCCTGCAGAAACAATGGGTTCGCTAGGGTGTATTGCTTGCGCAAATAGTTCGTGCGCCAAAGGAATGGTGCACACGGTGTCGAACATGGCGACTAAAGCTGTGGTTGCATGGGATGGAAGGTTGTGGGTGGTTGCAATGGAGTTTGGGAACTTTTCTGTGGGACCGAACGAGGCGCGGCAAGTTTAGGCTGTGACTGCCTCAGCTGAGGAGCACTCACCTCCGCATCGACAATCCTGCGTCACAGCTACTTCGAATTCATCCACCAACCTTCCAATCCACAGAAGGGATGGTCTGCCTTGTCGCACATCGTTTGGCATGATCATACGCCAGTACCACTTCATTCACCTCTCCACCTGCTCAATACATAATCGTAATCGGCCATGCTAGTCTTTGACGGGGGGTCCACGTGGTGTCCTACCTTGGCTCCGATCCAGAGCACGCCGCAAACCACAATGACAACCACGTTCTACAAGTGGTATGCCGTTACGGCGCTTGTATCCTAAGTGGACTTGGGTTACATAGTTATATGTAGACCCATTCACACCGAATTACCCGAAAGAGGAAGGTGATGCGTGCTTTTACATCTTCCTATACACGTTTTTAAATGATTGGCCAGCCATGCTCACCGACTAGGCCGGTGGAGCTATATCTATTCACCTTATATTTTCCGACATTCTCTTCGAAATCGAAGAATCTCTTCACTCTCATCTTCCATCGTGGGTCAAATAACGTCATCTTCCCCAGTCATGTTGCTGTCTAATACCTTCACGTTGTCTCTTCTGTCAACTTTCCTCCCCTTGGCCCTCTCCCATCCCGAACCCTCTCACGGCAAACAGATCAACTACTCGGTAGTGCCCGGCATTTTCCTCCAAGATGATGCTTCCACAGACCCCTCAACCTTCAACTTCACCGCTACCAATTTTGGCCTTATTCCCCGCACATACCCAGATCCTGCTCCGTGGAACGCTCAACTTACGCAATGGCAACGCCTCTCTTACTACATCTCTACCCTGAATCGTAATGCGCGTTTCAATAGCCATGGCCCCACGAAAGAGCACTACACCCTCCTCTACCTCGCCCGTCACGGGGAAGGTTACCACAACGCCGCAGAGTCCTATTTTGGCACTCCGGCATGGAATTGCTACTACTCTGAGCTTGATGGCAATGATACTGTCACGTGGGCAGACCCTCGAATCACCCCAAAGGGTGTTGAGCAGACGCTCGTAGTGAAGAAGTTCTGGCAACATTTGATCAAGGACGAGAAGATCGCCGTGCCGCAGAAATACTATACTTCTCCTCTGTGGCGATGCCTGCAGACTGCCCAATTGACATTCTCTGGGATCGATCTCCCACGTCAGTACGCCTTCAGACCGGTCGTCAAGGAAGGGTTCAGAGAGGGCGTATCGGCGCACACCTGCGACAGGCGGAGTACCCGCAGCGCCATTCAAAAGCAGTTCCCCAACTTCGACTTCGAGCGTGGATTCCCGGAAAAAGATCCCCTGTGGCGTCCGCTGCAGGAGGAGTCGCAAAAAGCCCAGGATGCGAGGAGCAAGAAGGCATTGGATGACGTACTAGGCGACGTCAACGAGGGAACTGAATACATCTCCATCACAAGCCATTCCGGAGAGATTGCCAGTCTGCTGAGAGGTATGTGCAAGTTTGAGGAACCGTGGACTTCTGGAGTTCCTCGCCGCCCTTTTCCACAGCAACGCTAACTCTTCCGCAGTTCTCAATCACCGCGATTTCCGCCTCTCTACAGGAGCTGCTATCCCCGTTCTCGTGAAGGTGTCCGTTACCCCTGGACGACCGGAGCCTCCGACCCCAACACTTCCATTTGACCCGGTGACCACTTGTGCAAAGCCCCCTACAATCAAGGATTCTTCGTGCAACGATTGCTCGTGCTGTAAGTAAGAGCGTCAAGACCGGGATGAGGTAAAGAAAGCTCAAGGGAAGCAACTGTAATATTTCAGGCTGTGCTTTTACCTGTTTTGAAAAGATATAAAAGATAATGTTCATTGAACTAAATACAATTAAAAAGTCAGCATTACACTGTCATTCCATTCACAAAGATCAAGTTATCATGCGAAGGTTGCGTTTTATCTACAAGAATTGTCCCGTTCTGGGTCTAGCGTCCTCTTACTCAGTACATAAGCACCAACTGTCGCCCGCAACTTCACCCGCCATTCATTCATTTGCACTCAACCATACTAATCCTGAATTGCATTTCTTTACCGTGACCTTGCTGTTATTCGCGCTCCGAGACCATTCAAAGATGTTCAACAGGCTGGTCGATCGAATGCTGGACAAGAAACTCGCACGCAAGAAACTCGCACGCCAGCGCCGCGACGACCAAGCACGGGAATTCTGGTCATCCCGCCTTCCCAGCCCAGGGAACAAATACGCAAGTTGCATCTCCCAGCGTGGAAATTTGCCGGCCACGCAAGAGGACTCCTCGTTCTTTGGGAAACTGCCGCTGGATCTTCGGATCATGGTCTACGAAAGACTGTACGACGATCTGTCGATTTCGCTACATTTTGTTGATGACAACGATGCGCCGACCTTCCAGGTTAAGGGTGACCATGAACATTGGCTGTTCTTTTTCCCAAAGACTTGCCGTTTAGCGTGAGTCGCATCGTCTCGATTTTATGACCTCTCCTGTAGCACTGACATGGATTGCGCCTATCATAGCTACCTCGAATGTACAGGACTCATCTACAAGTCCATCACCTTCTCTTGTAGCGAAGTTGCTTGTATGCAGATATTTCCTTCATTTATCGCTCCTGGGTGGCTGCAAACGATCCGAAACCTCATACTTCATCTGTCCGTCAAAACACTTTATAATATGGCTTGGCCGCCAAAGCTCCCACCACAAAACGAGGAGACATGGGAAGCAGCCTGGGAAGGTATCGCCAGCATGCAAGGACTAAAAGCATTGGTGGTCCACCTCACAAGTGACGGAACGACGATCTTCGAGGAGGCTGAGACCCGACTAGCGCAACCCCTGAGGAGAATATCTGTGGAGTTTTATTTGGTGTCGATAGATTGGTTTCCTGACTCGCTACATTGGCGTTTTTACTCGGGGGCTTTTTCTGACTCTCCTTCTGCACCATGGACACTTGAGTTGAGACGATCTGCTGGTTGATACCGCCTCCAAACGGGCCTCATGTTAACTCTGGTTACATTTCCTGAACCCACGGACGCATCCTTGCAATAGAACGGCGAGTGCCTACCCAAATGTAAGATCTATTCTTTTTAATAAAGCGGCTCCGACGGAACAGTATTCTCTAAAAGTTACAATATTCCCCATCTCGCCACAGCAAAATTGAGTAATTGCGCCTTCTCTAGCATGTTATGCACGGTATGTCCTTGAAGGGGGTAACCCTAAATATAACCCCATTGATTTCAAGGCTGCCTCCAAACTTGACGTCATTTGAGCACGTATCACCTGTTAAGAGTCAGCATGGATAAACTTCCCGCATTAATCGACGTCGAGGACTCGCTGGAAAACTTACATCCGTTCAGAATGACATCGATAGCGGTATTACAATCGTCTTTATTCAGCGTCTTTTCGACCCCTGTGTCGGCTCTATCAACCTTGAGCAAGAACTTCTGCGTCGGATCATAGTCGATTGTATATTGTATAGTATCTTGTCCCTCCACAACGGGCTTATTCTCAAAGATCCCACAGAATCTGGGAGCCGCTGTCATTCCACTGCCCAGATGGAGCCAAGGGTGATCGATTTGGGCTCTCCCGAAATCTGTGCAAGGGTCACCGACATAGCAGTTGGGTCTCAGTTCTGGCGCCGGTGGTGGTTGCGTTTGCTGTGGCGGGTCCTGGAATGTGATGGTTTCCTGCGGATGGTCCTGCTCTGTGTACGGGCAGGGGTTATACTTGGACTCATCGTTTTTGTTTTCCGCAATGTTGTACTTCAGGGAGCCGTTTTCACCGCACTGGCAGTACTCAGACGGGGTTCGGCCGCTGTTTGGACTGCCGCCGTGCACACACCAGGGCTTGGGACTATCGTCGCTGTTGTCCATTATCCATTGCATGACTTCTTGCTGGTCAAGGAGGAATTGCGGGTCGATTTGTTCGATGTAACCCTTTGCTTCCCTGAGACAGGGGCAGTCTTTCCATTTCCCTTCGGTGCAAAGCCTGGGCTGGTCGTCCGGACCATCGTTGGGACCTTTGCAATCAGGATCTGGGCATACTGGAGCCTCGTCTCCTGTCGGTGCGTCGGGAGGGCAGCTACCCGTCGGGGTCGGGTTGTTATTCTTCCCACCAGCCATGTTCGCAGGAATGTTATGCACTGGCGCAATCTGGGGCGGTCCTCCTCCGGTATTCGCATGCATAGCAACAATGTACGCGAAGACGATTGAGCCGAGGACTGCCGCAGCGCCGGGGATCTTCGATATCACAAATGCTACATCTGAAGCAGTGATAGTGGGGATTTCAATAAAATCAAAGTCAAAGTCCAGGCGGCCTCCAGGGCGGATCTCTGCTTGCGCTGCCTGCGCAAATCGAAGATTGGCATCACATGCCTGCCGTTTCCTACTAGCGCAGGACGCAGCAACCTCTTGTGCGATGCTGTTGAGGGCGTCCTTCAACTTGGGACTCATGATCATGTGCACGTCGCCCGCTTCAATGCCTTCGGCGGGCACCGCGGCTGCTACTGTGACAAAGGTGATGGCGGGCTTAATGATGGTTGGTCGTGGTACACTGTCGACTGTGACGGTGGTTTCTATCTCAGTCAAGTATTCAGTGTTAACACCGATCTTCTTCCAACCCGAAGTGCTGTCGTAGTAATCCGTGGCGGGCCCGACGATAGAAGTACTGGGTTGGTTTTAGAATGTCACACTCCAAACTCTAAAGTGGGCAGCGTATACTCACAATTTCGAAGCTGGCAAGTCGGTAACGGGATTCACTCCTATCTGGCCTGTCGCGGTTGGCTCGATGGCTCTTTTCGTTATGGTAGGAGTTCTGGTAGGAGTTCCCTCCGCATTTAGCGCACAGAGTGCCAAAGTGATGGCAGACAAGAGAGACGTCTTGACATACATAATGCCATATAATTGTAATTGGGGAAGAGGATTTGTGATTCTTCTTTCCAAGATGACCTGTCGAAACTTTTAAAGGTCATGTACATATACGGACGAACTAATACGAATCCCTTCAGATATCGTCTATGTTCCAAAAAAGTCTAGCTTGTGTGTATGGACTAACATTACGTTATGGAGTCTATCCTATTACTCCCCAGAGCACAGGAATAATTCCCAGGCGTATTCCTTATTTTGAAACATGTTAGATGTGCTTCGCCACATCAGCACCATCCATTAGACGCGCGCATGCAAATTCGCATGATCAAATCATTGGTTATTCCCTTCAGCACTACGCTCAAATTGAATAACGTGCGCTTACATGGGAAGATTACGGTCTCCGTATCCTAACTGATGCACTCGCGCCACCGCTCGTATGTTCTTCCGATTGGGTAATGCCATGTGGATCAAGCTCAATTTTGGATGTTCCTCTCATCTGCGGAACCACACCATAAGCTGACAAGGACCTAGTCGCCAGTGGCGAGCGTAGATTACGCTTAGCAGCCCCATAGAGAATTTTACTTATTGACATCCGATATCCGATCAGGCCTCTGCGCCAGAAACAAAAGCGCCGCATGAAACGCCATGGGATCGACCTCTAAATCTAATCTTAGATCGGATCGGGTCTCGTCAAATCAGAAAGACATGCGGCTGCAGGAAATCATTGAGAGAGTCGAGCAGGCCGCACGATGTGGCCATGATCCAACAGTTGAGTCTGTGCTTTTCTACAAGGTTATGGTCGTCCAGATGGGTCGATGTCTTAGAGAGGCACCAGGCTAGAGACATTTTGGGGAACTACACGACCTTATGAATTTCCTCTCGCTTTTAGATACCAACAATCCTCTAAATAGGATAGAGTCTTGTTTCATAGAGTTACATGAAGCATCATTTAAATATGAACAGCATCGTCATCCAAAGAGTGTTAGCATTACAAAGTCCCACGTCCAGTTGGACATTTACCATTTACAACACCTGCAGAAATTGAAATAGCATTAGAGCAATGTTGCTAACGCGGTTTCGCGTACCGGCGGCACTCTGCCTATTATTTACTGTTGGTCATTGTTACACTATCGACGAAGATTGTGGGGGTTAGTATTAAACACGCCTTGCCCTCGACAGAAACATGTACAGAAATTAACGTCCATTCAGACGACAGAGCCTTAATCGCCCAGGCAGCCGATTCTGCCTTTGCTCTCGCAGCCAACGGCCTGACAGAGCTTCAACGAAATCCCATCAATCCAGCCATCGATCACATCTTCCAACAACTATTCGGCTTCACCGTCGCCACGCGGCCGCACCGGGGAGACATTGAGGACAGACTCAGCCAGCTTGCCCACATTTCTACGCTCGATGGACAGCCTACTGGAAATTTTGCCAAGGACGTGAGGATCTATTGCACAACGAAGAGGGTCAAAAAGCGAAAAGATGGACGATATAGTGAGATAACCCACGCTGTTTGCCTCCTTCGTAAAACGTCTCACACTGGTTCTCAAGCTAACTGCTCTCTCTTCCTCCCGTTTAGTGAACAAGGACACTCAGCAAGTCTATCGTTGGGGCGAGGTAGAGGACCGCTTCGCCTCCTGTATTGAGCTGACTCCCCCAACCGCAGCCCTGACCTTCAATCCCCAGGGGAAACCTTCTGAAATTCAAATCTGCCCTTGGTTTCTGGTCCAGAACCGTGGCTTCAAGTTCCGCGATCTGAAAGAACTGCGGGCTGGTGCCTTCACTCTTGGCGCTCTCGCCAAGATCGTCATGCCGATCGCTTCTCGGACTCTGTACACACCTATTGATATGTTTCAACTCCTTGACAAGGTGATACTGCATGAGGTATGTCGCCGGGTTTTGTACAGATGTCGGCCGAGGAGGTGCTACGAATTGACACAAGCCAGTTGACACACACCATCCAAGCCCTAGAAGCAGTGGATATGAGCAATCCAGGTAAACCTTACGGTAAGAGTACCTGATATATCCCAACGGTGATATGCACAGGCTTACGCTCTATATTATCAGGTTGGAAAAACTGCAAGGACCTGGCGCAGATATTTGTGAACAACGTCGACAAGCCGGAGCTGGACCCACAAAACAATGCTGATTCGATTGCGCTCATGTGCTCTAGTGAGTGATCTCTCTGGCCAGCGTAGATGAATAATCCTGAACTTCACGCTAACCTCGCATAGTAATCGACGTGATAGCACGGGGCGGGTCGGTCAATGACGACGGCACTTTCGCCCCACCGCCAACCAACAAAAGGCGGGATGGTGTCATGTATCCGGTGACGTGGATAGCCTAAGTTTCCCTACCTATTTGGTTCTTCACGCATACCGAGTGAATATAGAGAGTAGTAGATTTCTATCTGTACCAGCCCACTTAACATCATACATCTTCTTGGGGATTATGTGACTTTTCCATCCATTCAACGCCGTGCTCATGTGAAGCATCACGATCAGTGACAAGGAAAAGGATACTAACAAGGATATACGCTACTGTATTCAAGACACAGGGAAAGTTGGTTCGCCCCAATCTCCGGATCATCGCGACGGTGATTCGACCTACTTCGAAAGCACGCCTTTACATACTTAACCACTCATAATCAGATCCACATCCCAATTCACTCTGCTAAGGTACCTTTGCCAATAACGATCCATTTTGCTCAGCTGTGCTTTGGAGCGGAAGAACTGAAGGAAATTTCCAGCGCTTAAAGGAATCCAAGGGGACCCTATATCATCAGGCGTAATCAATGACACGGCGCCCTAGCTGCCCACCTTATCCATGCCTGTGCATCATATATCCCGTACCGGGTCAAATGGCTTATTTGCAGCCTCACCCGTGGCGCCATCCACGGACTGAGCTTCCTTCGCCGCTTCAATAACGGTAAGTAATCCGCCAACATACCAGGAGACCAAACGTACTCGGCGTCCTATTCTGCCTCCTCCGCATCTCACGGACAAGGCTCGACATGCGCCATCGAAGAACCAGCGTCGTAATAGTCGGGATCCCATCCTTAGATAGCTCTCCGTTGACGCGGTCGAGCAACTGGATCTGCTCTGTTGCCGGGAAGGACCTGTAATTCTGGCACTCGGGGTAAAGCTCGAGAAGCTTCCTGGCCTCTTGTTTGGTGAGCCACTGTAGCAATCAGCTGTCCTGTTCCCCCGTCCCCCGGCACAGCGGAATTCCTGCCTCTGGATGGTGTCACGCACATAGAATCGATGCCATTGCTCGTCACGATATCCGAGCAGGTCTTGCACCTCGTCTGCTCTGGAGCTCATCCGGATCTCTGCCATCCGTGTCATGCTTGCGGGGTCCAGCCTTTGGTGGCACAGCTTGCATATGTACGTGCGAGGGGTGAGGTGCACGGACCGTGGGATGTACATCCTACATATCTAAGATGTCTTATGTAGACTACCACCTACTCACCAGTACTGCAGCTCAATCGTGAACGGGGAAGCATACGACGCATTGTTCTCTGTTATGGTCGAATATGCAATTAAATCTCGAAGGTAGCCGCTGAATCTGGTATCTACGTTGCCAAATAGAATATGTACCCGCTCCTTGCAATTACACCGCTCAAACAAAAACGTGACCACCCGCTAGAAACGCCAGAGTAATGCAGGCACCGCTATCATCCATTTATGCTCATTGGTCATCATGCTCACATATCACCATCATAACATCACGCCACATTCTCTTGCGCTCCACCATCCTTCTCTTCTCCCCTCCCATCCCCCTTCCCATGCTCCACCATCTTGCCGGTAGCCACCGCCGTATCTCCTCCCTCACGCGGCGCGATAGCCCGTCGGGGGACTCCGACCCCGACGACACGGCCCGAGAATTGGTGCCAGCAGTTTGGCGCCTGGAGAATGTACTTCTCCATTGCCATGCGGAAGCGATTGCGATAGTCCTTTGGCGACGTGATGGTCGGCTTGTTCTTGCCGCGATCTTTGATCCACGATTCGAGCTTCTTGTCCCAGGTATAGGTGCGGATGCAATCTGCGCAAATCTGTCAATATACTTTTAGAAACGAGAATAGCGAAATAGGGACATACCGATGATACCCACGATGATCTCACGGCTCTCATCGTGGAACCCTGCCATGAGACTGTAGTCCATCACGTTGTTCTGCTGCAGGAAGAGTGTGTCGTTCCACACACTCGCCTTGAGCAATTTCTTCGTGTGCTCCCGCACGAAAATGGGCGTTTCGCTGTAGATAATATCGACCAGGTTCTCATCAAGCAGCACCTCGTCTCGCTCACCAGTCTGCTGGACCTTGCGATTGCGCATGCTTCCCTTGAGGTCGTACCGCCGGTTGGGTTCGCGTTCGTAGAATAGGTTCTCCATTACAAGGAGGAACCAATCAAAGTCACGGCCGGATGGCGTTTTGATTTGTACCTGGAAGAGCCCAAACATCTTGGCAATGACCGAAGGGAGGCCTTTGAAGAGGTTTTGATGGGTGAAGGCGAAATAGTTGGGCGCAAAGCGGAAGAAGGCGTTCACTTCGATCGCCGACAGCGACTTGACCACAAAACGCTCGTCCAACGTCTTCAGGAAAATGCTCTTGCTCTTCCCACCCTTGGAGTCCCACTTAGAGCAGCGCGAAAGAGACTCTACAAAGCGGTCGGCAACGCCGCATTTTCGTCGCAATGCATCGAAGGATTCCGCGTAGAAGATCTTACAATGCGCTTTGACGCCACGGTTTGTGAAGCTGTAGCGAATATTCGTATTGGCTTCGTGCAAAAGGTTTCTCTCAATGGAAGCTTCGGAGCCCTCCAAGCCTCCAATGCCATTGGGAGCGATAGTCGCATCCTCCCGGAATTGCTTTAGCTTGATGAGATAGTCCGGACTCGAGAGGGCGAGCGCAATGATGGAAGATGGCTCGTCCTCACGAACAATGATATCCGAATCCTCCCACACGTGTTCATTGTACCCAAGAGGATATTCAAGAGGGGCCCATCCGCTCGCCGAGCGCTCAGACCAGAAACTTGTTAGCATCTTCATGAGTGTGGTTTTCTCGTGCTTGGGGAGCTCTATCGAACCTTCCAACAGCTGGGAGCTGCCAACGCTTTCTGGGAGGGGGATATCTTCTGCGCCTATTTCAACATCGCTTGCTTCGTTCTCCACATCAGATGTCGGATGGCTTTGACTTGTCGCTTGCTCCTCTTTCTCCACGGTGTGGGGTTTTCCGGCAACATCTTCCTCTTCCTCAACCGGAGATGGGCCTCCTGTCGTGGTCGCAGCAGTGGTCTCAGTATAACCGCTACCCCCGAGCGTGCTGTTATCGGTACTCGCACGCGGAGGCGAATGCTGCGCTTCTTCGTCCGATGGGCTATGCTCCTGAACAGCCTCGTAAGCATCATTATATACTTCGACAACTGGTTTGGATGATGCTAGGGGGTATGCGCGCTGGCGATTTTGTCTCTGTTGTTGAAGCCTTTCGCGTTTCCTCTCCTTTTCGAACTCGCGCTGGAGTTGTTCAAAGTGTTTAGCCAGAGCAGAGACCCTCGTTGCTTCTCGTTGTCCCTTGCCGGGTATAGATCTAGGAATCGGGATCATCGAAGATGATCTAGCTTGCTTGAATGCACCAAGCCTCAAACGTTCAGACATGCGCCTCTCGAGAGCTCTGGCAGACTCGTTAAGAGAGCTTCTCAGAGAAGTACCAGTGCCAGAGCTGATGGATCCAGACCCACTGCTTGAAGATCCCGAGGTGTTTTGAAGTTTTGGCACAGCCTCAGGTTGTGATTGTGTTCGTGCAACGCCCGCTGGCCTGATCGCGGTTTCCCGACGAATAGTGTCAACTAGCCGAGGAATCCTAGACTCTAGCGTACCTTGTGACTGTAGAGTAGGAGAAACAGGCATCTTGTCAATGGCATCTGCAACAGATGGGTCCATGGGTTCTACCTTGGGGACAGCCTGTTTCGGTGTAGGCGATCCGGCATCCAAAGATGGCCCTGCATCGGAGGCGGGGGGTGGCGTCGTCACTGCTGCATCCCCCTGAGCCGCTGCCTGATCCGCAAAGTTGGAGGACACGGCGAGGTCCAGATGGCGAACATCCTCCCTTTCTAGTGCGTCAATCGGCTTCTGCAAGGGCGGCAGCTGGGCAGCGGTGGCGGTAGGTGTGTTTGGCTCCCCAGACTCTTCAGAATGAGCTTCGCTCTGTGGGGCTCCGTGCGACTGGTCTTCTTCCACAACAGAATGCAGCATATCGCGTGCTCGCTCCGGTGACATGGACGAAGGCATAGGCGTTGTGGGTACGGATTCATCTTTTTCCGCCAGTGCCATATCCTCGTTGTCGGTTTCGTTACCCTCGTCGACAGAAGCCAGAGAGTTGTTCGACTCATCTCGCTCAAGAAAGATTCGCCTGAGCTGCAGCGAGGCGAGGCGCCTGATATCCTTCTCAGATGGGAAGAAGGTTTCCTCAAGCTCGGTGAACGTGTTATCCCAGGCTATAGCCTTTTCTTGTATCGCCCGAATCGCACGATTGAAGGGTATGATCTCGTAATACTTCGAGCTCATGTATTTCTCTTGCAGCTTCCGCTTCAGCCATTCATGTTCTTCGTTTGCCCGTTTCATCAGGCGTTCCACCTCTGCACTACAAGCGTCGGCTTTCTCGGGCAGCACGCTGTCTGTTCGTATGCTGTCGAGGCGTGCGCGCACGGAGGCCATAAATCTCTCCAGCCTTTCCTCGATATTCGTGAATAGCTCGTTCTTCAGCTTCAAATCGCCATCCACCTTCCAAGTAATGACGGGCTTTGGTGCAATAACCTCGTAAAGCGGTACTTGATCGTATTGGATCCGAAGGGCAAGATTGTTGAGCCCAAAGAAACGTATGTGATCCCTGTGAACGTCATGCGTGCATATGCCCGACTGTGGATGGAGCTCGCTGCTCCAGAAAGTCAATTCTAAGTACTTGGCAAAGGAGTACTTCCAGGTGTTGGCAGACATAGGAATCACTTTTGTCTCTTCGTCGCACTTCCGACATACGCTCCACATCAGAATAGTGTTTTGCAAATTCTTCAGCTTCGGCGGGCACCCAATGACGTGGACGCTTATCTGTCCGTGTCCATGGACGTATTGGCGATGATGATCGATCAGGCGTAAGTTGCAACCATCAAGTTCGCACGGCAGACGCGCACTTGTGATCAAATCCTCGACGTATTGTCCCAAAGTGCAGTCAGGAGTGAAGCCGTCGTCGTAGTCATGCTCTTGATAAAACCCAAGGGCGATTATCTCGGGCCCGATACAAGGAGTCGAGGTCTTGGAATTGACAACACTATACAATGCAGCGATCTTCTGGTGGTTGAAGGGATTATAAATATCCATATTTCCCGACAGAAAGGCTTCCCAGTGACGTTTTTGCGTTTGGTAGTTGTGCAACGCCCTGTCATATTCCGAGGCATGCACCGCGTGTAGGAACTCACGCACCTGTTTCGAAGCACGATTGACCATTGTGTGAATCATCTCAGGTTGGATAAGCTCGAAAGTTTGATGAGTATCCTCGTCCTCGCCGGCCTCTTCGGTCGTATACTGGTCCCGCAGTCGCCTCAGATAGCCCAGTTTTCGTTCATATTCCCGAGCCTGGTTAAGTAGGTATGGTTGAGAAAACTTGACGAACGGAGAAGCGGAAAGCACAGTGGTACGATGTTTCTCAACCATGTCGCTATAGAAGGATGGCGTTGTTCCGTCACCTTCCGCGTGCGGCTCTGCCCTTGCTGTGTTATCTTCCGTGATCGCAGGGATAGGTGCATGCTCGTCGAGAAGTGCTCTATGCTGCGGATTTGGGCCATCCGCGGTGTCATTGTGTGCTGGTGTCTGACACGCTGTCTCATCCTGAGAATTCGACGCTAGAGTTCCACTGGCGGCCGTAGACGGAATCATGATTGACTCGTCGCGCATCAGGCAAGTCTCTAACCGTAAGTTGTACACAACATAACACATGAATTCTGTGATGCGCTTGAGTTTCCGAAGAGTCCTCGTCTCAGCGCCCCGGAGGACGATAGTGCAACCAAGCTGTGGTTGGCACCCAGATAGAAAGATGTAGGTCTTTTTGGAATTTTTGTGAACGTAGGTTTTGACTTCGAAGCCCTCGCATTGCCCCAAGTAACCTCGGTCGATAGCAAGCTTATCGATTGATGAAATCATTGGGGCGCCGGTGCATCGAGAAACGGCATTTAGAACTGTCTCTTTGACGTTGGAGGCCACTACGATCCCAGCTTCTTGGAGAAACTCTAGCGCAAGCCCAGAAACATTCCTCTGTACGAGCAGCAGATGGGGCTCGAGGTGTGCAATGCGTCCTACAAGATTACGGAGGTACTCTCGTTCCTGGGCCATCAGGCGATCTAATTGGATGAAGTGAGCCTGGTGGCGCGCGTACTCGATCGCGAAGGTGACGATGATGATCCTTGGATTATTGATTCTGCGAGGCATGTCTTTTCTTTCCAATTGCTTGGTGAAGACCACGCCAGACACGTAGGACGTGTCTTTGGGCCTGCCTCCTGGAATTTTCTTGAGCTTGATATAGTGTCTGATGTCCATATCGTCGCTCCTCCGCACATCAGGATTCACGTCATCAGTGCACTGTAGAAGGATTGGCAAGAGTGCCTTCTCCCAGCTCGAAGAATGGGGTATTGCAGCGTCATCTAGTAACTGTCTCAAGAGCAAACGCACATGGCGATGACTAGCCTGATTAAGCTCGATGGTGGGTGTGGCAGGTCCATGCATAGACGCGCTGCGGATGATCCCCGCACTGGGCCGTGGAATCCCCAAAAGGGACTGAGGAGAAGGTGAGGTCCCGGGATGCTCAAAGGGCACTGGGACGCCGAGGGTGGCGCCAAAGGATCGCAAAATACTGTTGCTCTTGGAGCGCCTCGGAGATGGTTTGCCATGGGTCACGCTACTGACACTCAAGTTCCGACGCCGTGAATGTCGGTTAGCATGCCTGCTAGTGAGGCTGAGTGTATCGGGGTCGCGCCCACTGACGCCTGCGAAAACGCCCCTGTCTGTTGGTCTAGGTTTCCCTTTACGCATTGCGGAGAGGAGACCGCCGAGACCACCTTTCTCGGTATCGACGTGTGCGTGGGCGGGCCCGTCTCCGCTCAGTGTTGCAAATATACTTGCTTGTTCGTCTTCGGAAGACTCTTCGTCCGACATAAAGGGAGCCAGGTCAGGATCGATGATGTTGTCGTGGTGGAAAGCAGGAAGAGCGGACCGTTTGCGGACACCTTCCGTGTCCTGTTGGTGAAAAGGGGCACGATCATCGTACTTCACATTACGCATGTGCTGGTGTCGAGAGGCGTGGCGTTTATGACTAGAGGACCGCGGCCGACCGCTTAAAGAACGGAGAGACCGAGACGAGCTGGGCCGAGCCAACGTTGGCGGTGCCACTTCAATTACGGTGGAACGGCGCTTCTTCTCACTGCCGGCTTTTCGGGACATGGGGATGCTTATTGTAGGAGTGCCAATCTTGGTGTGGTCACTCTCGGACGGATCCAAGTCCACATCCAACGATGCATCATCCTGGCCGTAGATGGAAGCCTGATCTGCATCATCCGTGTAGACGGAAGAATCATCGTCATTGCCGTAGATGATGGCCTCACATGGTTTGCATACGCGGAGGTTGCCTGATTGCCCAAACACCTCGCCGGACACCAAGGATGTACACTTTGAGTCGAATATCTGCCCACAGGTCCGACAATGATGCTTCCGTCTAAAGGTAGAGAAAGAATCGCCGCAATTGAAGCAATCTTTGGCATTCTCGTCGCGCATCCAGAATTCACGATCGAGGATTTTCCTTCGCATTTGAGAGAGATAGCTGTTGGGGAGAGCACTGGCGGGTGCATTGCCAGACGTATGCTGTTTGAGTTCGTCGATGGGGGCAATCGCGGGTGCGCGCAAGTTTCCGGTTGTGACGATGGAGCTCAAGCCATCAGACGACGAGGCTCTAGAATTGAGAAACCCCGGCAGATGGGAGGGGCCGACTTTCACTAGAGGTGGACGTTGGGGGGCCGGTGCAATCACGGTACCTTGAGCGCTGGCAGTGACACGAGATGGCTCGGGAGCTTGGGGCCCGCTGTCTGGAAGCTCCCGCGGGCTTTGGAGAGCTGAGTGAGGGTCCTGATAGTAATCTCCGGGAGTAGGCGCAGCTGTGCCCATGAGTTGAGAGGGCGGATTCGACGGCATCGGGGTTCT
Organism: Westerdykella aurantiaca; assembly: GCA_030412805.1. Classification (NCBI taxonomy): domain Eukaryota; kingdom Fungi; phylum Ascomycota; class Dothideomycetes; order Pleosporales; family Sporormiaceae; genus Westerdykella; species Westerdykella aurantiaca. Next base: position 6,666,997 of record JASJFJ010000001.1, read on the forward strand.
GTCGTTGTCGTGGGCCGCCTCCGCGTCACGTATCATGACCATGTCATCCTCCGTGGTGTCACTCTCGTCCCCCATATCCATGTCGCCATGAGGCTGCCGAAATGGAGCATCTCTGTTGCTGGAATCCGAGGTGTTGCTGCCCGTGGCGGTCGGGACGCCGTGGGGACTGTCGATATAAGACGCATCCTCTTGTGTCGGTTCCAGGTATGTGGATAGCGATGGGCGCGATTTGGTAGTCGCCAAGGACGACTTGGAGCCATTCAACGACGGCTTCGCCGAAATGGCAGGGCTTGAGGCGGAAGAGTCTCTGGAAGGGGGTACCTGGCTGTCACGGAAGTGAGTGGCCAAAGGGGAGTGCATTCTGGAGGAGGTTCCGGAGACCAGAACGGGTGAGGATACAGTGGTACCAGCCGGGCTCTGGGCGCGCTTCCCAAGGCCTTCATGGCTTTTTGACGCGGGCCTCTGCTGTCCGGGGCCACCATCAGGCACTTCATTCCCCGCGTCTTTGGAGCCACCAACGGACGCCCTAAGACGACTGTATAGACCACTGAGGCCGCCTTGGACAAGGTCGATGGCTTTGGCCTCGCCGGTAGACGAAGAGCTGGGTGGAGCAGTGAGGTCTCCAAAGGTGGTCAGAGAATCGGATCGAGAAGCAGCAGCATGGATCTGATTAAGGGACTCTGGCGGCGGCGGTGGCCCGCTGGTGCGTCTGCCATGCATGTTGTTGTTCGACTGGGGATACCGCCAAGGTTCTCCTCATAAGCAGCAAGTGCAGGTCAAAAGGAGGTTCACGGGAGGGCCGCTCTGTATGTACCAGAGCCTAGCGAGGTGTGGCATTAGGGGTCGTGGCTGCGAGGTGAATTGGAAGGAGCTGTGAGCAGGGAATCGGCGGTAGTTGTCGGCGGAGCCAGCGCATTAAGGGCAGCGAACGGCGGGAACACCAAAGGCGTTCGCCGTGTCGTTTTGATGCACAGATGGCTGGAGCAGAGCAGCGGCGAGTCCACTTGGAACAGCTTGGGGGGCGAGGATAGTTTTGTAGGGAAGGGCGGCGGCGAGGAAGACGGAAGACGGATGGCGGTGGTGGACGCGTGGGGTTGGGAGCCCTGAGGAGCTCGGGCCCAGAAGTGCCTAGGTAAGTTCTACCCATGACGCGGTCCACGTGATCACGCTCCCACGTTTGCGCCAAGACTGCAGGGAACGCGAATCCCTGCAACTTCGTGTCGTACGTGCGGCCCCCACCCACGCGCCGACACTCGACCTCATATATGATATGCAAACGACGAGAGACGCAAACACACAACCAAGACCACACCCTTCGGTGTCCTCGCCTTCAGCAAACCGCTGTAATCCGTCACTCTGACACCAACGGGGATGTGCTAACGTGCACGATTTCTCCGAGTCGTTCCCAAGTCGTTCTCACCAGTACATATACTGCGCCGCACATAGTGCTCTCGAACTGCCCTTCATCGTTTCCCGCTTCGGCGGGCTATGGAAGAGTCTCGCAAAGGTTGGCTTGAGGATTCAGTTGGTGGAGATCTGCTGCTAGGCGTGCGTTGGTTGCACGCGCGCATCCAGAGTCGCACAGACGGGATCATACAGGAGCCTGACAAAGCTTGGGCGCCTCTATACCAGGACGACGGAAGTTGCTTAACCATCAATCCAGTCCCTACTGGGCAGGATCATCTGGTCCGCATCATTGAGGTACCTGGCGAGTGGCGAGCACCAGCTACCGGGACGTCCTGCTCATCAAGTCATACAGACTTCTCCTCTGACCATCTCGGACGGGCACACCTCCATCCGAGCCACTCTCGCCCCGGCCTGTCTTGCACAGCTTTCGGCATCCCACGACGATCTCCCCGCCACTGGTGTACCCCTAGGCAGCACTCTGTCACTGTGCAACTACGCTGTTAGGTGTACGTCGTTTGGCCCTCCTGCCGATAGATTGCATCTTGTTCTTCATGCTGTTGAGTGGCATCGTGGTCGCCATGTCGAGGCCTTTGAAATGCCTGATCCCATCGATCCCAGCACATTCCTTGCACCATTCAAACGTCTTCTGGCTGAGCTAACCGACGCAAGGCTGCAGGAACATAGCAAGTACGTGTATCAAGATCCTGATCTGAGCATCATGGCGGACAGCCCGCCCGACGACTCCCAGATGTCCCAGAGTTTCGCCACTCAGATGCCTGCAATCTCTGGTGGAAGCAGAGCGACGGACCCCGAGGCACCACGTGCTCACCTGATCACCCATTCCGGCGGTCGGCAAGACGACCGTGAAACCCGCCCGCAGGGACTACCCGGAAGAGCCGATCCGGCTCTGCTTGCTCTTTTCCACAAGCACGCACTTCAAAGTTGCGGCGAGAAGGTGCAGAACCAGGCTGAGGCGCCAATCCAGCCCCAGGCACGTCCATCGGATGAGGTAATGAATAAACTGCATCTGTTAGGGCTATCCATGCTGAACTGGACTTCGCAGATCGAACTCAGCAGATCAAGGGGCAGCTGTCTCTTCATCGGGAACCTCCCGCCAGCGACGACCGTGGATGATTTGGAGCGTTTGTTCAGAGACTATTCAGTGTATGTTGTCCCCATGCTGAGTTCGGTCGATTTAAGCTTTACGTTAACGTATACACAGGGTGTGTACAGACATCGCCACAGACCCGCACAGCTTTCGCCTTAGTAGTCATGCTTTCGTTGCTCTGTCTACACCGTCAGAGGCTGAGCGCGCCATGGCAGAGCTGAACGGCCAGCGTGTCCTCGACCGCGAAGTCTGCATCCAGCTTTCCCACACGTCCGAGCGTCACTCCGACGGTGATGGACGTCCAGAAGCGACGATTATTCAGGCATCTTCGAAGACCGAGTTCCCAGAGTCGCCAGAGTTCGCAGAGTTCCCAGACTGGTTGTCGGTATGTGAGCCTTACACCATCACTTGCAGTATCTAAGTAGTTTAGGGATCGCTATTTGCTGCAACAACACTGGTCATCACAGAAGAACAGAAGGATTGCCTTCTTAGGCGCGAAGGTACGTCGTGTCTTTGCCTCTGCTACAATGGAAGCTCACATCCGTCTTAGCCTGGGACAAACCGCCGCCAGGAGTTCACGGACCACTCATCACCATACCAATTGGGGACAAAAAGCAGGTTCAAGATTATTTCAACAGCCTTCAACGACCCACTGAAACCCATCCTAACTCCAGTAACGATCCGAGCACCGCGGCCGTTAGAGATGACCCAATCTACGATCAGCCACACATACGCATGGACGACGACAATCAAATGCAAAGTCCTCTGAGTCAAGTTAGTTTGGAAGACAGTGTACTTACCTGGTCATCGTCACCTAGTCCATCCCCCAAGCAAGCCAATCTACCGAGTGCAACACTGCCGCCCGATTCGACGCTTGGTAGCACTGCGAACGAAACCCCGAAAATGGATGTCCAACGTAACCCACCCCTGAGCTCTCCTTTCGGTAGCACCTCGGGTACGACACCTAGAAAAGACGAGCCCCTTCGAACTCCTTCAAGCAGCACCGGGCCTTCTCAATCGAACAAGTCTCCCTTCGGACCTGTTTTTGGATCTGCCTCCAAGTCCAGGAAAAATGCGTCGAAGCACAATGCCGCACCGCCCGGATCTTCTTCGCTTGGTCGACCTCTTCGTTACGATCTTGACGAGGACGAGGAGATGGAAATGAGTGTTCCTTTCGCTCTAGGGGAGGATCTCTCAGAAGGCAGTGGGACGCTTCCCGTGGTCCCTTCCAACCGTACCGTTCAAAGTAAGTCCTATCATAGATCACGGCCCGTCGCCCCCGTCCAAGAAACGCCGCGACGGCCTGTTTCTTCATCTTCGAGAGCCGAACCACCGGCGTCTTCCCTCTTAACTCCGAGCGGGATGGAAAGCAGGAGACCGTCGGGTCCTGTTCGCACTGCTCCAAACCCTTCTCCAAGATATCCCAGCAGCACTTCGTCGACGACAACATGGCCGAACGGAAAACCAAGGCTCATGGAAGACAAGCCTGTCGGTGCCTTAGATACCATGCACCCACGACCAGGAGGAGGAGCATCGTCAATGAGCCCACGAATAGGGCAAAGTGCCACAGACCCCATTCTCTTGTCCGACTCGGATGAGGAAATGGAAGACGTCCAAGTACAGGTGGAGCAATCGTCCTCGGCGCCACCATTGCCTCCAGATCCAACACTGGTAAAGGGCACAATGAGTGCAGGGCAGAACTTGCGCGACAATAGTCATCGCACTAGTGGCGTCCAAGATACTGCGCAGACTGAACCTGCAGGGATCGTTCCCACAGATTCTTCCGTTAAGAGAAAGACGGAGACTTCGCCGTCAAGATTGAATGCGCGTCGACCGAAAAGGCGGGGGGTAAGTATGAGGAGTTTTGGCAGTTCTCCGTCTCGTGACCATTCAACTGCAGAAGAGGCCCACAGACAGTCAGGACAGATGGCTCAGGTTCCAGCCACGCATGTTGCACCTGCAAATACCACTGCAAAAGCGAGTCCGAAAGCGACTTCCAGCTCCACTCCTAAAGTGGCTGCCAAAGTGGCCCCAAGCACTCACGCAGCACAAGTCACCAGCAAAGCGCAACTCCACGATGGTTCCAACCGTGCCAGCTTAGAGACCAGTCGCGATAACGACGCCTTGTCTTCCCCGCCGCCCCAGTCCCATGATCCTTCCGACAGTACTTCAACCGTCTTTGCCAGGTTCAAAGAGGCTTATCCAGACTATCCCGGAAGTCAGGTCCATTTCATCGAACTGTGCAAGAAGTTATATCGCGAAAAGACGCTTCCGATATTTCTGTGGGATGACTACGTGATCCGGCATCGGACTGATTACACGGAGCATGTGAAAAACCTACTTGACGAGGGGAAGGATCGCGAATCTTATCGCGAGTTCTTCAATTCCATCAAAGCCGCTGGCTACACAAAGAATATCCTTTCTTGCGCCGAAGTGGTCCGCCAGGCATTGGTTGAGCTTGGAGTGGATCTTGACCATGCGTTCACCAGCTCTCGGGGTTCATCGTCCCGGTCCATGAGTACTCCTCGTGCTGGTTTTGGACCACGGTCGTCCTTCCGAAGTTCACCACGGTGGGACGGAGCTACTGATGAGCCTCCCATAGACCGCATCGAGCATGGAGAGCGGGGGGTGTCCCAGCGATCAAGCCTCTCCATGGCTGAACCCCGGACCATGAGTACTCCTCGTGCTGCTTCTGCACCACGTTCGTCCTCCGGAAGTCCTCTACAGTGGGACAGAACACCCCGTAAAGCCAATAAGCCTCCCGCAAATCGCATCAAGCATAGAGAGCAGGAGCTGGCTCGGCAATCAAGCCTTTCCCGCGCTGGTCATACCATCCACTCAAGCGTAGGTTTGGGCAATGGTCGTAGCGAGAGGGAGAGCGCCAGGAACGCCTTTCGTCATTTCGCCGTTGGGCAGCAGAAGATGACATCCACTACGGGTTCGCTCCAAGTAAGTGTATAGCACCACCGATATGACTCCCCCTTCTAACCCGTCACCTGACTCGAACTCTAGGAAGACATAACTGAGGAGTGGCCCGCTACTGTTGCGCTTCGGCCTGCTTTGCCTCGACGCCCGGATGTGGATGTATTGTCGTGGAAGGATGACCTGTGAGGACGGCTTCACCGTTCTTACATACCGCACGGTTGTTTCTCTTCCTGTTGAGCCCAGTTGCTTGGGTGGTTTTTGCCTTTTTTTTCTTTTTCCTTGTCTGCTTTGTCTTCCCCGCTCGCTATCTCGTCAACGATCCGAATCTTGAGCGTTTGCATGCAAGCGGGCCTTGAGATGCGATTATTGAGTATGCGGCTTGCATGATCTGGGGTGGTATTGAGCTTCTCTTATGATGATACCCCACGGAGCGTTGCTGGAGTCACATTTTCCTCTTTGGAAAGGTGTGGGTAATTGTGGACGATCGAGGGCCTGGTATGACAATTCTGCATGTCTGGATATCAGGAGATTGAATGTGCATATGGGATCAGGATACAGATGCCCGAAGCCTGAACTGTAGAACTCCGACTTTGCAAATGTCTATGGATAATGTATAATGTATTGTACACGTGCGCTGTTTATACAAGGGCAGAAGGCCCGACGGATGTCCTTTTGCCGTGACAAAACCCGAATGCGGTTCATCAAGATTGTAGTTCCGCCGCATTACCCGAGAGGTACGAAAGCCAATCGCTGATGACAGCGGCGACGGACCGGTACGTCTCCTCTCTTACATCTTCGTCACGTCCTTGCGCCTCCTCGTAGCCTCGCTACTACAAACCCCATCTATCTTTCAAGCTTGTTACCTCGCACTCCTCGCCGTCTGCCTCTTCACCGTCTTCGCAGCGTTCACACCATCCTCTTCCCTCCTCCTCTCCTCCTCCAACTTCAAAAACTTCGCCTTAATCTTCTCCTTCTGCATAACCGAACCCCCCTTCAGCTCCTCCAACGTCGTCTTCGCCAACTCCTCCTTCTCCGTCTGCGCCCGTATCTGCCTGGCGATGTTCGTCCACACGCCCAGCCCCGCGGGCGTCTTCGCCTCAAACTGCCTCCCCTCCCTCACGTGGAACCTGAACCGCGGCTCGTTGATAACCTCGAGGAACCTGCGCCACCTCGACATCCCCTTCCTCTTCCACGCCAACCGCTCCGACATCCGGCGTTCCAGGTTCGCGAAGCGCCACCAGTTGTGGCGTGGCAGGGCGCGCAGCTCGAAGAGGAAACAGGTGGTTTTCCGTTCGACGGGGAAGATGCGGAGGGTGGTGAATTCCAGGAGGGTCTCGGGGGGTGCGTTGGCGGTGAATTGGAGGAGGGCGGAGTGGGAGCGGCGGGCGTGGGTGGGGAGGCGGATGGCGACGGTTTTGACGAAGGGGGAGGTGAGGTAGGCCATGAGGAGGGTGGGGATGGCGCCGATGATGAAGACTGAGGGGTATTTAGTGTCTGGGGAAGGAGAAGAGAGGGAGGGAGACGGCATGTGGAGATTGAGTGGATTGGAGCGAGAGGTGAGGGAGGGGGTAAAGACTGGAGTGAACAAAAGGAGGTATGGATGAATTTAGAAGAAGGGGTTTATATAAGACTATGAGATTTTTGCGGGCGTTCACTTTGATAATGGAAGACGATGCGAAAAATGGGGATGATGCTTCGTGCACTTGGAGTATTTCATCTAAAAACGATGGAAAAACGACATAGCGGTGATATCACGGAGGGATAGTTGAAAGCGTAGGGCACAGAAAACAGAATAAAGACGATGTAATCATGAGAAGAATTGAGGAGAAAAGAAATTCGCAAACAAAACATCAAAAGAAAAAACCCGGAGAAAAGTAAACTGTACTTACTGGCAGCGGCCTGTATCTTCCTGATGTTCCCTGGCTGGCTGTCGTCCAACCACAGTGTGGGTGCAACAAGCAGCGACGTCACGCCAAACTGGAAGATGGCAACAGATTTCCAGAAGGCCACCATGGTCAAGCGGAATTCTCCAGCGTTGTAGACGACGAGATTCTCCGGATAGCCTAGTCCTCACGTTACTACCATTCGGCATGCATCCATTTCTTGGTAGTCAATTCTTACTCTTCTGCTCCAGCAGCTTCTGCGGGCCGTTCTTGGGAACCGCTTCAGCCACTGTTTTGGACGCATTTTCCACTGCTTTGGTCGCGGTCTCCTTGATCTGGCGAAGCAGTGAAGACGCGGAAAATTTCCTCGTGCAGTTGGCCAGAACGAAGGGGGAGGTCCGGGGCCGCATCCCAGGACCAGCTGGACGGCTCCATGCTGCCCTCGAGCTCCGCAGAGCCTGGGTGAAGGCGCGGAATCGGGCGTTCATTATCTCCAATGCGGTTGTCAATGATCAGAGACGGGTGATGGGATGGATACTTGCGGTCGGCTGGAGTTGTATGTCTCAGGTCAGCTCGGGTAGAGTTGCCGCCATTTGGGCCTTGGCAGGTCCGGCGGGGAGCCGCAACCAAGTTATAGCCCCCGATGGCACAGCAACATAAGTGGGATGGGAATCTTTCTCACATGGGGATTTCGTAATCTTGTTCTGGATGGATGTTTTAGTAAAACAGCGTTGGCAACAGTGCAGTTGCAGCCCTTTGACACGCATTGACGTGCGCGTCGGAGCTCGGGAGGAACTGCCGACCTGGCTGATGAAGGGTAAGGGACACTGAGACCACGATTGCCTCTGCACAACTCTCCTTCTTGCGTACCACAACATCCGCCACACGCTCTCTCCATACGAACATGATTACCTTTCAGCTGTGATTCAAATCTTCTTCTTCGCGACCTGGCGGGGCCATTTTCGTGATTCTCGCACCTTTCTTATTCAATTCACCATGTTTCTCTCCCGCTTGTTCCTCGTGCTCACGCCGCTGCTGGGCTTCACAACCGCATACCACAAGCTCAGCGACGAAACCCTGAAGAGCCTGCCGCGCCCGGGTCCCGCGTTTGACATCAAGAATGGCGCCTTGCTCGCCCCGATCCTCCGTCCCCGGGTGTCTGGAACAGAAGGCAACGTCGCCGTTCGCCAGCACTTTGTCGACTTCTTCCGCAAGAACCTCCCAGAGTGGACGCTCGAATTCCACAACTCCACCTCCACCACTCCGACGAGCAATGGGAAGGAAATCCCCTTTGTGAACATCATCTTGACCCGGGATCCGCCCGGAAGCCATGTAGGCGACGTGGGCAGGTTGGCCATGGTGGCACATTACGACAGCAAGTTGGAGCCGAAGGGGTTCATTGGAGCGACGGACAGTGCCGCGCCGTGTGCGATGCTGATGCACATGGCGAAGACGGTGGATGCGGCTTTGACGAAGATGTGGAAAGCGAAGGGGAGCAGGGATGATCTGGATGGTGCAAAGGGGGTGCAGATACTCTTGCTAGATGGAGAGGAGGCATTCAAGAGTTGGACAGACACGGATAGTTTGTACGGCGCCAGGTATGGCATTAACTTTCTTCTCTCTTCACATTGACCGAGTCTGACACATCCTTTTACAGGGCCCTCGCGGAAGATTGGGAGTACTCTTTCCACCCGGCCATGTCCACCTACCGCAACCCCCTCGACGCGATATCATTATTCGTCCTCTTGGACCTCCTTGGCTCCAAGAACCCAACGGTTCCCTCGTACTTCAAAACCACTCACTGGGCATACAAAAACATGGCAGAGGTTGAGAAGCGTCTCCGGGACCTGGGCCTATTCAAATCCTCTCCAAACCACCCGGCCAACATGGCCAAACGAAAGAACAAGAAGCCACGCATAGAACCGAGCTTCTTGACTGACGCCGACAAGAAAGATAGTGGATTCGTGGGCGGCTACATTGAAGACGACCATGTTCCTTTCATGGCTCGCGGTGTCGACATTCTGCACATCATCCCCTCACCCTTCCCGAGGGTATGGCATGAGATGATCGACGATGGAGAACACTTAGATATGGATACGGTCGAAGACTGGACAGTACTAGCCACAGCATTTGTAGCCGAGTGGATGGAGTTGGAGGGGTTCTTTGATTTCAAGGCGCAGAAGCGGGAAGCGAAGAAGACAACGAAGGCGGAGGCGGTTTATGAGCAGGAAAAAACGGAATTGTAAGTTAGACTCTTGTTCCGGTGCAGCATCATTACTACTACTCTGTTAATTGTATGTTGACCTGTCACAGTTAGATACCCTGGTCTTTTTGTAGCGCTTATTCCTAAATGAATCGAACTTTCTATTGTTAAATTGTTGGGACCAGTCTCCGCATGCTGCACTCCACATTGTCTTGCCTTTCGTCTTTGTACTTCGTCGCGTGCGGACTAACCCAAAGTGGCCGTGTCGCAGAGCAAGACAAAGGGTCACTGCTTGTCTGAAATCAATGGGTGAGTGGGTAAGCCCCGATGTCTAGGAACATCAAAGAATGTCACCCGACTGCGGCATCTGGGTCGAACAATGAAAGACAAGACCCTCCTACAGAGCTCGCAGCTCCAGCTACTCCTTCATAACCCTCCTCTCTGCACCGGGATCTCGGCTGCTAGTCAACCACATCGACATGCCGAGAGGAAACGCGAAGAACACCCAAGACGGCGGGGGAGGAACCCTGACGCACACGAAATGGGACAAGAAAGGGAAAGACACGTTGGAGGAGGAACTGAGAAGGCGACCCGAGTTGTACAGACCCGGTCTGGAGAAGCATGAGATTGCGCGGCTTCTGGCGGATGATGATAAGGCGAAGAAGGACGCGGCAAGGAAGCGCATGAAGGAGAAGAAGAACCAGATTACGGCGCAGAGCAAGCAGCTCGAGAAGGAGCAGCAGAAACTGGTGCGGGAGAGGAAGGAGCCGGTGAAGAAGGCCGAACAGCCGGTGAAGAAGAAACAGCCGGAGAAGAAGGCTCAACAGCCGGAGAAGACGTCGAGGGAGCCGGAGATGGAAATCGAGTATCCGCGGAAGGGAACGAAGCAGCCAGAGATGCCAAAGAAGCAGCCAGAGAAGGTGGCCAGCATGCCAGGGGAAACCACAAAACGGCTGGATAATATTACAAGGGAGGTGGAGAAGAAGACAACAGAACCGCAGAAGACGATGAGGGAGCTGGAGAATGCAAGAAGGGGGCCAGAGAACACAACGAGGGAGCCAGAGAGCATGGCGAGCGAGCCGGAGAAGGCGGCACAGGATCCAGAGACGCAAAAACAAGCGGCGGAGGAGGTCAGTGATACCATCGACGTTGAAGGAAACATTGTCGGCCCTGAGAAAATTGGGCATCTGCTAGAGGGAGATGAGACAACTGAGCCGACCGAGAGTGAGACTGCAACCACAATTTCGGTAACATCGCCGATGTTTCCTAACTCCAAGTTGAGGCTCTTCGAATGGCCGGACCTAGAGCTTCCACCGTTGTATCCACCGCAATCGCTGGATGGCCTCCAGGTCGAACGAGAAATCGAACCTTACTCCGTCCCGTACGCCGTCATGAATCTTGTCACCACGATTACAGGAAAGACTCTCGAACTCCCCGGTCGCACATACCCCGATCCCGTGGAGGCTGGTTTCACTCCTAAGCTGACGCCAGACGTGACGAAGGCTGCACGCAATGGCGTTCTAGTCGGCACTCTTCGCAAAGCCGTGATCGAGTCCGGTATATCGTGGGCCGAGCGTACACAAGTGCAGTGGTGGACTGGAAGAATGTACTTTCGCCTTCCCCCACCTAGCTCTACCGCTCCTTTGGTCGTTGCGAAAGGAAAGACACCAAATTCCACGAACAGCAAAGGAAAGCGTCCACGCCAAAGTCCAAGAGACAAACAATTAGAAATGCTCCAAAACTACGCAAGTTGCGAATATCGACCTCCGATTGGCTTCGCCCCTGTCTTCCTAGATCACCCAAGCTCTCACGACGTGCAGGCCCACGGTCCCATCTCGCTGGGAAATCTGTTCTACATCCGCTTCCCGGGCATGGATCTCCCCCACTACTACTTCTGGACACGACCGCACGAGTGGCAGGACCCCACGACTCCAAATCCGGAATGGCTGCACGCCAAAACCCGGGACGAAGCTATAGAGCAGAATGAGTTGCATCAGTTAGATAGAGTATTACGCGAGGATGATACACAGCTGTACGTTCGCCGGATTGGCCAAGCAGACAGACTCCGCCCGTATCCGCTCGACCTAAGCAAAATGCGAGTCAGAAAACCAGGCGCGCGACGAAATTTTTGGTCCTCTCCAAAGAGACTGTCACCGAGGTCTCCAAAATTCGATACTTCCTTGCGGGAAATAGAGCGCCAACTGTACGACGACGGGCTCGCCCCCGTGCTTCAAAGATGTCGCCAGCAGTGGATACGGGATGGCAAGAAGCAGCATTGGCATGTTCTTATCGACAACATGGCGAGACTGTATCCTAGCGGGGAATTACCCCAAGCTCCACCTGTCCATGTCGATCACGTCCCACGCAGCATGGCAGAGAAGATCGCCTCTATCCATGTCCCCGGTCCTTCGAGACCCGTTTCCCCAATTCAAGGTGATGAGCCGTGGACAAGGGACGATGACGAGTATTGGGATGTTGTCGATGCGCCGGCGCGATCACGCTCGCGTTCTGATGTATCCGAGTCGGATATACAGCATGAGCTGTTGCGCACTACAGAATCTGATCATGGGCACTTAGGGACACCCACCCATGGCGTGGCTTCTATCCCCGGCGCAAATAGATACAACGAGCTAGATCTGTGGCTTGAAAGCCTGCAATCTCTGTCTGATAAGCCGGCTCAGGAGACGCTAGCAATGCCTAGTTCCCCTCTCGATCAAGCAGTACGAGCTGCAGAGCGAGAATGGTGGGAAGGAGTGTTTGAACAGGCACAAGCAGATGCCGCAGAGGCGTCTCGTTCACACCGCAGACTGCGTTCCAGCTCCATAGTCACGAATGATTATTCCTTCACAGGATATACCATCCCAGGGCAAGGTCCACAGGTCCAGTCGCTGTCCGTAGCAGAACTGAAATGGCAGCTACACAAGCTGATGAACAAGCATCTGAAGCACGAGAAACACTGCAGGGTGTGTTTCGAACCGTTTGAGCAGGGCGATGTAAGGGCTATGAAGAAGCATTATCAACAGCATCATGACGAGGCAGACGCGAAGTGTCCGTTTTGTGGGATGGCGTGGGGGATGTTGGATTCACAGTGGAAAGCCTCTCACATCTTCACGCACGACTTCGACGACTCCGTCCAGCAACGTCGCCGGTCCTCTGTTCCCGTGGCGCTCTACAGCATCCCTCGTCGCCGTAGCTTGAACGACAAAGAGCAACACTTCCGACCCTCATCATTGTCCTCACCAGCCCAAAGTCGAAGCGTGTGGAGTGCGCCGGAGCGACGCAGATCTAAAGTCCACTTCTCGCCCAAGGTGGTGGAAAAGCGTGTTCTGTATAACAACAAGAAGCAGAAAAGGGTTGAGGATGCAGCTGTCAGTGAGATGGCCAGTTCGAGCCCTAGGAAAAGCAGTTTGAAGAAGACGACTATAGAATCGGCGGAGGTGAAGGGCGGTCGAGCGAGACAAAGAGTGACGAGCAAGCATCCGGACTCCGTAGACCTTGATCTCATCGGCATTCCCCCTACCCCACCCTCAGATTACATATTTAGCCCCGAACTGAACCGCGTGCGCGGTCGACGTGAAGAGTACTCTGAGGGAGCGTGGGACCCTCGTCACCATTCAGATAATGGTTCAAGCCATGCACCGAGTCCGTACTTACCACCGCTCGTGAAGAGGCACGATAAAGATAATCCGGACGCGCCGTTTGATTATAGGAGGTGGAGTACACGTACTGAGCAGGATTTGACTCCAGCCGTACGGAAAAGGAGGAAGGCAAGGAGGGGGGCAGACACTAAGAAAACTCGAGGATATAGAGTGACAAAAGCTAAAGCCAGGTCCCACACAACGCAAACAGCGGTATCCATGAAGACCCTCAAAGGGAGAGGCAGCATGTGGAAAGAAGGAATCTTAAAAGACGAGTCTCCACTTCCAGGACAAGAGACCCATCTCTACCGAAAAGTCTCGATCTCGGAGCACCCGTACCTCCCATCTCCATCAGCATCCTCCTCCACCTCCACGTATTCCTCTGTTTCTTCTGTCGCCTCTAGCATTGACCGCAAAGGCAAGCGCAAGGCCAAATCCAAGTCCAAGGTCGTGGATCGTACATACCGAGACGTCCCACCTTCGCCGGCCACATCTTCCGAACGATCGCCCATCCTACGCGTCCGAAGGAGAGCATCGGATCCGGCTTGGAAGTATGAGTCTGCTTCCGAGACTCCGTCTTCTGTGGTTGGCAAAAAGAGAAAGAGGAAGCAGAGTTCGGGTAAGACCCGGAAAAAGCGCGCCACTGCACCAGCCATTGCGTCTAACATAGATGAGAACCCGGCGCCCGTTCACGCGAAGGAAGAGACCCAGGGAGAACCCCGACGTACCCTACTGCCACTCAACATCCCATTCCTCTCAACACTATCTCGGATATTCGGCGTCAGCGCCGAGGTGCGTGCTTCCTCCACAGTGTCGAATGCCAGTTCAAACAGTATCGGCCGCATTGAGGAAGCGCTGCAGAACCCAGATCTAGACGTTATTGCTCCTGCTACAGAACCTACAAAGCCAGTTCCTAGGTCATCAACACCCTCGAAGGGACGAGGTAGGAAGGGTGCATTGGCAACGGATTCACCTTTGCCGTCGAAGAAAAGGAAAACAACTGCTGCCCAGATCGACGATGTAGCTACGGCTACTCCGAGTCCGAGCACTAAGAAGCGCAAGATATCCGTCGCGGAAGGTGCTTTACACAAGCGGTTTTCAATACTGCCCACGACCACAACCGATGCTGGTGGCGATGAGATAGAAGTGGATAAGATCCCGTCTGTAGGAGAGGACTACATGGCTTTCTCGAACCACTATCTAGAACACGATTCCGACGATCCTCTGATGGGGAATCCATTCGCTGCTCCGCTGAAAAGGGGACCTACGGCGAAGAGGAAACAGATTGCGTCGAAGGCGAAGAAGGAAGGACAAGGAAAGGCGAGGGGGAAGCCAAACAAGAATATCGCAGCTGTTCAGAGTACAGGACCAAAGATTAAGACAACACTCTCCGGTCGTCCGTTTGTCGAACCTTTACTCATCGCGCCAGCTCAACGTCTGGGCCAAGGCGTAAGAAAATCAAGCCGCGGAGTTCACCATCCAGGTGCTGCAATTCGGACGCCCACACCGATTGCGACTCCGACCTCTGCAGTGAGCCACATTCCGACTACGCCGGCAGAGACGGAGGCCTCTTCCCGATCACAACCATCTCCTTCATTGCCGCACACAGGGGCTCGTACCAGACGCGGTACACGTTCCACTCGGGCTGGCGTGAACTTACCCCTGGACCTGCAAGAGCAGCAGGAGAAACCAACCCCTCGAGGTCGTCGATCCACCGCCCCAACACCTTCCCCTTCGATATCGCAACACTCGAAGAAATCTCAAGACGGACAGAGTAAGTAGACAGTGCAGACACGAAACCATACGGATTTGCGTGCTATTCCCATCAAACGCCACTCGTACGACGTACCCTACTCGGACATAAGGCCGCTTGTCCCGCCCAACACGCCCGCTCTGGGCTTGTACGGCCTGGCCAGGTTTTCGTCTGGGGGGAACAATAATGCGGCGGTAACCAAGGCAACCGTTAAGAAAAGTGTCACAAAGGTGAACCTCAGTGGACCAAAGGCGCTTGAAATACTCCCAATCATCCCATCGTTGGAGGAACAACTCCACACTCGTGCCGAAGACGGAGGCACAAACATACCAGACCAAGCACCTATTGGACTGGGCATTACGCTTGCCTCCTCCCCGCTCGATGCCGGGGTTCTGGCGCACAAGATTGAGAAAGCGAAGACTTCGAAGCGGCGGGCCGTGACGAGCAGTGGACCTGCTGTGGTTGGTGGTTCTGCCGCTGCATCTTTGGCGGTCAGGGGAAATAGGAAAGCAAACGGGAAAGGAAAAGGCGACGGGAAAAGGGATGAAATTGATAAAGTGATTGCAGGAAGAGTGGGCAAGAAGACTAGGGCGCCGGCGAAGTCGAAGGCGAGAGCGAAGCAGGGTAGCGAGGCAGATTCCGATGAAGCAGAGACTGGTTTGACAGAGCGTGCAAAGACGAAGGGAACGACGAAGAGGACTAAGACTGCGAAAAGCCATGGTAACTCCGGGGAGAAGATATCTTCACAGACGGCTAGCCAGCCGGAAGGTGGAACTGGTGTTGTCACCAGAAGTATGGCGAAGCGGAAGTAGAAGTCAAGGTTGCGACTGTTGTAATAGCTGGTTTGCTAGTTTGATAATGACAAAAATAATTTCACGTTAACCTGTCAGGTGATCATGAATACGGGCGAGGACTGGGCTTCTATATCTATGAGTGGCCATCTATACATCGCCGACCCGCACGCAAGTGTCTCATCATGCATAAAGGTGGGCAAAGAGCCTGGGGCCATGCAATGATGCTTGATTTCCTCATCACACCTATCCAGATGGACCCAACAGGAAGCGCTACTGCAGAGGGAAATTGATCCTACGACTTCGAGAAGCCTATGTCAATATCCAGTGTCGTTCATGCATTCATTCATCTATGCGCGAGTCGGACAGACACTCCTCTTCTAACCAAGAATCACGCCTGATGTGTCAGCGAACCTGTGTGAACCCTCCCTCACATTAGATGCTTTATGGTAACGCGTTCTACTCGCACTCAACTGATGTAGATGATCCGACGGTCTCAGATTCTTCTGGGTCCACACAAGGGCCAACGCTCTGAGATCTTCTAGCATGGCGATTCGCTCTGTCAAAACGCGGTAGAGGCTCTCTCGCGAGGACCCCATCAGGTTTCACTTGCTGGATGAGCTTCTCCAGCTCCGGACGAACTCGAGCCCCATGCCCGCGCGTATGATCACGTCAGGGTTAGCCAACAACATCGGAGATAGATATCGTCTTGTCCAGAGTCAGAGTCGGGGGGTATTGCATTAAAAAAATATCTAAGAATATCCAGGCATGGAGGGATCGATCATGCCTGAGCCGCTGCCTTATCCTTCTTCTTCTCCTTCTTGTCGTGCTTGTGTTCTTTCTTGGCGGCGGCTTCGGCCATGAGCTGCTCGAAAGCCATGAAATCGCCTTCCTCCTCAGGGTCACGTTCAGCCTGGGAAGAGTTAGCATCCGTCTTCGGATATGGGACGAAAGTGGAACTTACCGCCCGGAACAGCTCGCCCATGATCAGCAAAGCGTTCGCACGCTCAATCCGTTTGTTAAGCTTGACCTTCTTATCGTCGAGGATTTCGTCGCAGACATCGCGGAGCACGCTCTGGATCTCGAACTTGCTTCCTCTCCACGCAGCCGCAAGGATCTTGCCCGTCACCTTCTTCTCGTACTCGGCTTTCTTCTCATCGGTCCAGTCCTCCCCGCCCTTCTCTTCAAGCTTCGCCATCTCCTCCATGGTGAGCTGGGCATCGATGGCTGCAGACATGGTGTTCCATGTCTCCTTGACGAGAGTACCCTTGTCCTTGAGCCTAGAGAAGAACCCGGGAATACCGAAAGCCTTCTGCGACTTGAGGAACGAGGAGGCCTTCTGGAGATACGTCTGCCCAATGGCATGCAGGATTTCCAGGCCGAAGCTCTCCATTTTCAAATTCTCGATTTCCAGCCGCGTCTTCTCCTTGAATGCAGCTGTGACGTCCGCGCCCTTATCGGTCTCCGTCCAGACAGATATACGGTCGATCAGCTTCTTGGCCAGCGTTTTCACCCGCTCATCCCTGATCTTTTTGCGTTCGAGCTCGTAAGCGGCAAGCTCTTCTCGCTGCTCCTTGGTCAAGCCACCCTTCTTCTTCTGCTTCTCTCGCAAATCCCTCTCGGCGTCTGTCACACCGGCAGCTTCGAGGCGCGCCTCCTCTTCCGACTTATCCATAATCGCTGCGCGGATGGGGATTTGCCGGCTTCGAGGGGTGCTGGTCCCGGAGGTGGGTTGGGTATACTGAGGAGGGGGAGCAGTAGATGCCTCTGCGGAAGTCGTAGCTGGCTCTACATAGGGGGGTGGAGGGGGTACGTCCGAGCTGCTTGCGGCCTTTGCCTCAGCTGCCGCCTCGGCCTGTTTAGCTTGTGCAGCGGCAGAAGGTTCGGTGTGTATGCCAGTCGCCTGCGTCTGTGCTGCGGGTGTCGAGCCAGACGCTGCGGCAGCGGCGGCAGCGGCGGCAGCGGCTTCGGCCTGCGCAGCCTCTTCTTCTTCCATTTCACGCATGGATATTTCCATCGTCTTGGTGAGGTCTTTCATGAGGGATATCTCTCCGATCCAGTCCACAAACGCATCGCCTCCAAAGATCATGGTGAAAAATTCAGCCGGGTCCTCTGTGTAGGCGTCAGCCCTCCTATTCGGTCAATGTGTCCACATGTCCCTACCAAACCCGCTACTGGGAACAGCACTCTCCTTCCCATACTTGTCATATTGTTTCCTTAACTGTTCATCGCTGAGCACCTGGTACGCCTCGCCAATCTGTCACAATGTGAGCACCCCGCATTCAGCTGGTATTTCCCGGACGCCTCGCGGCGAGTAAACGTACAGCCTGGAATTTCTCATGCGCGGTCTCATCTCCTGGGTTCTTATCTGCGAACTCATGAGTACACACTCGAAGGAACTGCGACCACCACCACTTACCAGGGTGTAGTTTGATAGCGAGTTTGCGGTAAGCCTTCTTGATTTCCAGCTCCGTCGCTGTGGGAGGCACTTGCAGTGCATCGTAGTAGGTTGTATCCACCACCATCTTGTAGAAAGAATCACGAAGGCGGTGGTCGGAATAAATGGCAAAAATGAGTGGGCGCGGCGTGAGGTTGGCTGCTCGCTGCGTAAAGTTGGGTTATGGGAGGGAGATGCGATGATGCGGCCCGGCTTTTTTTGCGGCGGTGCAACTCGGCCAGCCACAAGGGCCGACGTCACCCCAAGCCGCCCGGGGCCGGGCGGAGACTCGGCCCTGCATGTGACTACGCGTCAAGGCACATCGATTGGGAAAGGCGCTTTCCGTGTAGACTATCATATTCTTCCAGTTAATCTGCTATTCATAATCCTATTCGGATAGAAAAGAGCCATCTATGACAATCACAGTAGCCTCCTTGGAGCATCCACCAAGCCGGAGTGTCACCCACTATAGTCTCTGAAGGCCTGTAATCATATAAGGAAACCCATTACCGCCCCATGCAGACGCCATGCTATAAACCGAACCCATTGTGATTTGCACCCAGAAAGACCATTCTTTCAGACCTCGTGAGGCCGAGTTGCGGACACCAGATGAGATCGGGGTATGTCAAGTAAGGAAATACGTCGTAACCAAGAGGACACTTTGTCTGTCCCGGTCAAGGGCGCCGTGTATGCACTGCCCGCAAGCAGGCGTCTGCTTATGTGCCTCGTCGCGATATCCTTCTAGACCACGAACTTGGCCTTGGCGCGAGTGCTTCCGGCGTGAGCAGAGTCCGTATGGCCGCTGAACTCCAAGGCGTCGTTGTCCTTCAGCTGCAGCGCCTGCTTGAATCGCTTGCCGATCTTCAAGAGCGTCTCTTTACCCTGCTCAGCTGTCCGGGAACCTTGAGCCTTGCCGATGGTCCGCGTCCAGAGACCAATGCGGTAGAATCCCTTCCTGACGTTGACGACGACACCCATGACCTCGTTGTCATCCTCGTCCTCCAGGTTCTCTCCAATAGCGGCAAGCATGACGTGAAGCCACAGTGCGTCGATGTTCACGGCCTTCTTGTCCTTGAACTGGAATGCCCACTTTCCTCCGTGCTTGTTCTGCATATCCTCCCACTCCGGTCGGACGCCCTTCTTGAAGAGATGGTAGTCGGCCTTCAATGCGAGCTCCGAGGTGGGTGTGATATTGTTCTGCGCGTGGTTTAGCCAGGATATCTCACGAAGACTGAGCAGCACTCACATAGATGCCCCAGAACTCCTCCACGGAATCGAACGAGATGACTTCCTTGAGCAGCTCGTTCCAGTTGTCGCCCTGATATAAGGTCAGCCGAACCGAAGACACTCGGGGCTCAGAGCACATACCCTGCCGCTCGGGGGCTTCGTGAACCAGAGCGTCCAGGTGTTCATGAGCGGATGCTTGACGTTGAAGTTCTCCGGGTCGTCAAAGACAGTCCTAATGCCACTGCTCTCCGTAGAGGCGGGAGCATTTGACTCGTCGGAGCCGTTGCTTGGCTTGTCGGCGGGTGAGATGGGGATGGTGTCGAGCGGCACTTGCTGCTGACCGTTGGGTACGGAAGCTACTTCGGCCATCTTGATAGGACTGGAAAGCGATCGATGGAATTCGAGGTGTGTAGAAGAGCGAGCGGTGTGACGGGAGACAGGAAGACGGGTGGGGTAGTGAGATTGTGTGGATTGTTCGCGGGTTTGGAAAGTGGCGGGAGGAGATCCTGAAGTCGCACCAGGCGGTAGTTCAGGAAATGGCGATCGCGGGTGTGTGACCGGTAGATTCAAACAGCGCGGAAGCTGTGACTTGTTGTTTGGGTAGGGGTGGGGTTGAGGTTGCGATCTGGGGAGGACGTCGAGACTCTCCACCCGAAGAAAATGCCAGGTGCTTTGGAGGGGATCGAAAGCCGAAATCCTTAGTCAGCACACTAACCAGATTCGGAGGTCGCGTCACCGCAACACCACTGGAGCTTTTCAATGATAGAGAAACTGTTAGTGAGCCAAACCACATAGCAAGCCAGCAGTTTCTTTCTTTTTCTTTCCACGCAAATTTCTTACACAAACGTGTTTTCTATGCAAATCTAAAGCAGCACATCTTATATTGCAACGCCTTGAATTCAGCAGAAAGACCTGATGATGCTGCACCGTCGGTTCTGGCTTCGGCCCGCTTTGTATGGATTTCATCATCCTCATTCTGTGGCTAGGCGATCGCACAATCTAGTGGAATTGAATTGTTGGGGTAATGGTAGTTTGACGTCGTTTACTTACCACAGCTGGGTCGAGAAAGCTCTGTCTCTAGCTGCCGAAGTGTCACGTTTCACATAGAAGTTCGACCAGGGAAATCCAAAGATCCACTATCGAATTTGAATATTATAAAAAAATGTCCACACCACCACCTCAGACCAAACCCACAATTGCGGGCAGGTCTGAGGCAGCCTCGTCGCCGAGCAAGGCGCGTTTCGATCTAAGCACATCTTCGGCACAACTACAGTCATTGATTTTGACCGAATTGCAATTTGACATCCGTGCTAGTACATCACGCAACGAGGGCGAACCCAAATGTTGAAGAGGATGCTCCTGAACACAGCAGGGGCAAGGCATTAGTATTAACCGAGGGCATACATACATTTGAAGAGAAAACGCCAGGCATTACAATTCCATATAGACATGAATATACGTAGCGGCTGGAACTACAGCTCGCTATGGCCGATGTGTCCGCTTGGCAGTGGGGAGCTCGCGCCGATGCCGAGGAGGTCTCCTAATTGCTCCTTGAGCTGTGCAAAGGCTATGTCGAAGCGGGCACCCATCATCCAGGCCACGAACACCTGCATATCGTTAGCGCAAATGACGGCACAACAGAAAGCGGACTTCTTACCATCATGGAACTGATGAGACCCAAAGTGCATACCACGGCGAGACCCATGTAGATCATATCCCACTTGGCGGCATTCTCCTCCCTCTTGGCTTGCGCTGCAGCTTCCGCCGTAGCAGGCGTCTCCTTGACAGGCTTCTTCTGCGATGGGAAGATGGACTCGATGAACTGCTCGATCTGCAGATGATTAGCAAACCAACCGCCATTTGCGAACCAAAAAAGCGTACCTTTCCGCACTGTATGCTGATTTTCAGGAAATTGGGGTTGTGCGGGTTGTTCTTCTGGTGTATCCTACGAGTGTACCTCTTGAATACTTCGCAGACCAGTTGGAGGTTCTGTGATGACTCGATCATGAGCTGACAAGCATCTCCTTTCGTGATCTTCACATTCTTCTTGAAAACGTCGTGATTCTGGAAGCATGCATCCAGGGTCGCTATGGCCATAGACTGTGGGATGGCGCAGAAGTTGAAGACGCTTTGCTCCCGAATACCAGCAAGGTAGTAGAGGCAGTCGTCAGCACGCGTCAATGCGAGCAGGATCATCTCTGAGCTGCAATTAAGAGCAGCTTGCTTATTCTCGGGTTTGAAAAGGTCTTCGAACTTGTCGACGTGCTTGGACCAAATCTCCTTCGGCCAGAACCGTCGCTTGTCATCCAGATCTTCCTTGATATCTCGGATGATGTTGACTTGCTGCAGGAACTGACCCATGGACTCCATGAGCTCCGGCCTCTTGAGCAGGGCCTCATTCGCCAGACCTCCCTCGACAAAGAGGCGGGTCAGGCCTTCGCCGACCAGGCCTGCAACGTAATGGCAATAAAGCTCGTAGTCGGCAATGGTGTTGACGCCGACAATGTTGTGTTCCGCGTTGTTGGCATAGTCGGCCATGCCGTTGCCCATGCGCTTGGTGATGTCCTTTATAATGGTCTGGTATGCCGGCTTGATCTTCTTGAACTCTTCAATGACAACATTGAACTCGACCAGAAGTTGCCTATCCTTCTCATTGGGGCCGTTCTCGGTAAAACTCCACCCATCCCTGTCCAAGATGTCCTGGAAACTCCTCAATATAGGCTCCTTCTTCTCCAAGGGTATCGTCATGTCATCCTCCACTGTGTCGAGACCACGCAAAACAAGATAGAACAGGGCAACGGGCACAAGAAGCTCGGGGTGAAGTTCTTTGATGACGGCGGAGAAGCTCCGGCTCGTCATATCAAGAAAGTAAAAGCATCGCTTGAGCGATTCGGATTCTTTGGACTCATCGCGCTCGTGAACAGGATTGTGCCAGACTTTCCTAAGATAAGCATGTCAGCGCATGTGGTAGGCGATAGGTCTGTGCAGCTCACCATTGTATGATTGACCGCAATTCCCGTGGGTGGACTAGGAAGTACAATAGACTGGATACGCTCGGCATGATTGTGGAATTTTAAGGAGGTGGGTTGCGAGAAAATTAACGCGGCTTCGCAGGGCCGACGAGCAACTCCTAGACGAACCAATTACCCAGAATAGTATGCTGCGCTGATGAAGAGAAAGAAGGGTATGGGAATGAGCGAATCAATCTTGAAACGCGACAGCAAGGGAGAGGGAGGTTGTGGAGTGTGGAGATTCCGAGTCGTTCTGCACTCGAAAGCTCTCCGCACTTTTCGGTTGCTGCGTCTGTGCGCAGGCACAATCTCCGAACTTCAGCCACCCATTCACAGCTCCCTCGTCACGTGTACAGGATCAATATATCCTTATCTACTCTGAATGACTCTGCAGGGAATGATGTTTATTAGTGATTCTCATATCTGCATCAGGGATTCGTATTGATGTCGCTGCGGCAAGATGGTGGGCCGAAGTTCCTTCTCGTTGGATCACTGATGCTGACCCACCCAACCTTAAAACAAACTACCCTGCGGTACTCAGGTACAGAATAGAGGCACCACAATCCTATGCAACATATGGCAATGTAATCCTAAAGAGCTACTAGGCACTCCACTCCCACTATGAGAACGAACGCGTCCGCACACGCCATTCCCAGGCCAACTATCGCCCTCCTCCTTGTGCGGAATTGCTGGAGACTGCTGCGTCAACTGTGCGAGGGGATGTGAAGGCAGGCAATTTGGCCGCTTGCCTCAATGCCGACATTTACGTTGCGGTTGCATAGACGGGCAATGTAGCTGCTGCATCATCCACCAAGATCCACTATCGTGAACCCAGTCTCCACGTTCTTGCTCGCAATCTTACTCCACTCCTCACTCCAGTTATACATGAGATTGATATTCGCCAAATCCCCACTCACAAACACTACGAGAACAGCCGCATATGCGGCCGTTGCAACGAACACCTCAAATCGGCGACAGCTCGTCAAGCTTGCCAGTGTACCCGCAAAGATGACGGTGAAGCCGCAGACCGTTTATCTACGTCTGCTTGGAAAAGTTGACTGCAGAACTACGCAGTAAGGTAACAGAGCTTCTAAAACCTCATCATACCGGCCACCTGATTACGTACGATTATTACTTCACCCACAATGTCCAGAAAGCGCAAAGCAACCGATGAGCACAAGAGATTAAGAAGTCTTTTGAGAAAGTCCTCGGCGCAGACTACACCGCTGTCGGCGCTGTTAATATCCTGATTAACGTGAACACATTGATTACTACGCTGGTTTCGAAGACCGAAGCTGACATGAACAGTTATGCCAGCTCTACTGCTACAGATTTTATGGAAGTCTACTACAAGGTAAGCATGATCGTCGTGCGCGAGGTAGCAAAAGGTTGCACTATTGATCCAGACGCTTATTTGGACATTACCATGGATGACTTCCGATGTGTTATGGATTACTTTTGTAGTTTTAATTATTGATTGCAGTCGAGGAAATATCGTCAATTAATAATATATTCACAATGCTGTTTTTTTAACACTCCCTGCCTGCCCGTGGGATACAGTTGAGAAACATTTTCACACATATGATTGGTTATCCGTGTACAGCTAACTGGGATTTATTTGAGTCTATTCCATTACAAGACAAAACAGTTAATTCCGTACAGTGGGTGGTTTGTCCATATGTTTGGAACATGATTCATGGATACAACTTCCACACTCAGGACAAGTCCCTGCTCCAGCGACCGCGAGGAACCCATCATCGTGAGAAAGACTGAACCGGCGCGTTGTTCTGCGCTCCCAGGCACTGGTTCTTTTGTGCTTCACAAGCCCCCACACTTACACCGCCGCTGTTACGACCATTGGCCACGTCGGCGCACCCGTTGAATTGAATGTCACAGGATCTCTGCGCAGCGGCTGCAAAGTTGACGAAAGTTGAGCCACTAACCAGGAACGGACGACTGGAATCACCGGAGAATTCAATCGGCACGATCTCGGCGCCCAGCTTCCCCGAAAAGGTCTGAAGGTTCTTGGAGGCCTGACCGTTGTTCCCCGCGCCGTTGCCTGTATCGTCGGCCTTGCCGTCAACCTTCCCAGAGTCGATTTTACCCACGTTTGCGTTGCCGGAGTTATTATCCTTCCCCTGGCCGTTACCTTGGTTTCCACCGGCGGCAACAACCTCAAATTTCGTGCAATCGTCTTGCGCGCCCCGTTGAGCAACAGGCATGAGCACCGGCTGATGGTTACTCGCCGCAATCATGGTGCACACGCGGTAGACACCAGGAGAGAGTCCGTCGGCAACCGTGGCTCGAAGTAGGCCCCTGCCGTTTCCAGCGTCATCGATCCCCTTGAAAAAAGCGAATTTAGTCGGGTCGGGTGGAGTGGTAGATTTGAGCGAGCCAATTTCCTGGACGGTTACATGACAGTGGCCAATGATATCGCCATCCTTGTTCAAATCTTGGGGCGCAGAATAGTAATTCGTAGTAGGGTTGACGAAAACGCCGGCAGCGAGATGGGCGGTTTGCACAGTAATATCGAAGGTTTGGCCTGAAGGAATTCGGTCACCGGTTTGAGGGTTAACGATCATGGCCGAGATCATATTTCGTGTCGCGGGGATTCTGCCCATGGGGACACTATTACAGGATCCACGTGTGAGTTGAGAACCGTTCGTGTTGGTTGAACCAGAGCAGAAGTTGATGAAATTAGCATCATCACTGTCGCTCATTGTCGTCAGTAGTCTTCTATCATCTTGAGGTTTATCTTACGTTGCTGAGGGAGACTGTCCGGCCTTTATACCATCCGTCCCAGGCTCCTGTCCCGTCCTGGTGCTTGCTAGTTGGAGTACGTTGGCGTTGACACATTTCTGGTTGTTATTCTGCCGGTTCTGGAGATGCATGGCTCTTCCATATGGTGCAGTTTCAACAGGCGTTGCTCGCGCAATCGTACTGCCAGTGGCAAGAAGAAATACTGAAATCTTGAGGTACTGCATCCTGATAGAAGATTGTGGATACTTGGTTGCAGGTACGTAAAGATAAATTATAGAAGTCCTTTCGAAGGGTGGATAGCAAACGTAAATATCCACGGTCAACGTGGGAAAGAAATGTTCGAACGAGTGGTACGGCTCGGATCGGCCTAAGTGAAAGTATGGATAGCAACAAGAAAGCTGAGGATGGCAGCTTTATTTCAGTCGCAAGTGAGATGATATCATGACAGGGTTGTCCGGAGATGGAGGTAGGGTGTTGCAGGAGGCGTCGTATATGCTATGTTAAAACTTTCTACTCCGTAAAGTGCAAGGCTTGTCTCTAAACGAGGACCCTGACGCGCTCCGCAAGCCACCTATCAGCTGTCGCTGTCTCAGAGATACCACAAGGTGCCGACTGAGCCTATCGCTTTCGTTGTTGTTGTGGCGATTCTAGGCGTGCTAGCTCTGTTGGTATACTAGTCCGTGTTTCAACCCTTGTTTCAGCCCGTGTTTTACGCATTACCCTAGTGGAGCCCCCCTCTCGTAGGGTTCACGGACTCCGATTAAGTCATCATTTTCACCTCTTTCAGCGAAACTAATATACGATGACCACATAGGCTAGTCTAGCTAAGAAGGCCGTCTAAAGTCCCCTTGTCGTCGGTCTCTAGATCCGAACGGTGAAGGGAATTTGTAGACTTAATTAGCACTCCAGCTATAGAGACTGAACAGATCGTTGAAATACTGTTGCCGTTGCAGTCTAGGATCGCTGACTGCATGCCTACAGCCTCGAGGCATTACAGAGGTTTGAGGGTGCAGGTCCTTAAAGCGGGTCGTAGATTTGAGGAACATTCTTGGTTCTCCCTTGGAGCCACACGATCGGCCTAGCCGTATCCATTTGCGGGCAATCGCGCGCGCCACGAGGAAAACACCAAAACTCCACCTATACAAATCGAGCATGCTACTCTGTACACTACCTAGATTTAGATGCAAAAACAAGTCTGTACGGGCATTGTAACAAGCTGTAAACAAACTCTCAAGTAGTACTCCGTAGGGCGGAGGAGAATGTGAACCTTTACATAGGATGAGCAGAATACCCTGATGCTCTATCTAGTAGGCGGTCGATCAAAAGCTCCATTAATGGGTGTGACTCCGCACATGGATAAAACACAGATAAAGTTTACGACGCGGACGAACTAGTCTAGGAGATTAAATATTTAATCACTAGAACGCTGTATCGTAGCTAGCTTCATTCCTTAAAAGACACAAGAAATATATTGTCAGTTTCTAAGAAGGGCTCAGCTACCCAAAAATGCAAGTTACGTGAGCTTTATTAGAGGCCTGACGAATAAGCAGAAAGATGGGGTATCAGCGACCCAAGAACAACGCACACTGGGAGTCATATTAAAACACGAGATCACCGCAGTGATCTTAAAACATCGCGGTGAAATTTCGAACGTCTTGGTACCTATATCCACCTGCAGCTGTGCGGTTAGTGGCTTAAGATGATCAACTAAGAACTCCCCCTTTCTCGCCGACAACATATCGCTTCCTATTCGGATTTAAAAAGGGCAACACTCTTCGTTTGCCGCACAGATTCAAGTCCAGGCTGGCGTTGGCGGGGAACCGCTGGTTTTGCTGAGAAGTATCGGTCGAGGACGCATACTCGCTCGCGGACCCAGACATTCTCACGCCCTGTCATTGAATAGTAGAAGCCGGAGAACAGTTCATGGTGCACATGTTAATTCTGCCAATGTTTCTTGCTCTTAAGTTATTTTCCCATGCGTGGAAGCCTGCCTCCTAACGGAATGATAAAAGTATGATTGTCACCAGACGGAAAGATCGCAGGGTACGAGCGGGTACCTTTGTAAAGCAACCATGGGTCCTCAGCCCTTCCCACACACCACTCGATATTCAATGTGAGTTGAGCTGATGCAAATAGACGTAGCCGCAAACGAACGACTTCAGAGTCCCAATTGAATATCAACACGCTACTAAAACTACGAAATCAGACATTACCATCCTCATCCAAGCCGATTTCCCAACAACCTCAGATTGTCAATCCGCGGCCGTCCCATTCCAAATCTAAACCGGCAACGGCTTCGGCACTCCCCTTTTGACGCCCGGCTCACCCAATCCCGGAATAACGAGCGGAGCCCTCTTCTCCATGGGCGTCCTACCAATCGGGAAGAACTTGGTAACCTTGCTGTGCGGCCCATACGCCTCTTCAATCAAGTACACAGTCACCCTCCACCAAGCGCACAACGCCGCGAACATCCAGAAGTAGCTCGCCGCTTTCATACCTCTGGTCACACTACCCGTCTCTGGATTGGAGCCGCCATTGTAGGCGAAGAGACAGCATGCAATGGTAGATCCGATGGCGAGAGAAAACAAGCAAGCGGTAAGAACGAGATCCCGGGCGGTGGCGGCGATGGCGCCGGACCATGTGAAGACGGTCATGATTATGAACCAGGAGGCCAGTTCGGGGAAATGGGTGTGGACAGAGTGAGGTGGGACTGCTCCTGCGGCCTGGGAACGGATTGCGGTTAGAATGCAACCCTGGTGAGAGGGAAATGAGAAGGGAGAGGGGAGAGAAGACATACCACAAATGCGTAGAGTATACCGATACTAATCCAGAATGCTCCCCACATCGTATTTATCACCGTGACGAGCGTATCTCTTGCTTTGAATCCATACAAGCCTGCAATGAACTGCGCGAGACCTCCGAATATGCCGACCTATCATTGAAACAGTGAGCGCACATTCCTATCAACCAACCCGTCTCCCCTTTTCTTGCTTCGAAAAACATGCGAACCTGAAATCCTACTTACGAAAGGAAAGAAGATGGTAGGACTTTCGCTATTCCCCCACCAATCCGCAATATAACTACTCGTGATCCATGTACTTCCCGCGAATCCAGCAAGCCCCAGGGCGGCAGGCGGCGCAATGGGCTGAAGGAAGATTTGAATGCCCGGCGTTTGCGCGAGCGTCTTGTCGACGAAATCCGCATCCGATTCGGATTCGCGGCCTTTGCGGTGTGTGTCTAGGGCCATGATGGAGTTTCAGACCGAGGATGTTATGTGCGGGGGGTAATTGATTGGTGGAGTGTGGTGGATGGATCCAATAGATGGTAGACTATCTGGCTCTAGGCTCGAGCTTGGAAGAAAACACGCGAAACAGACGAGACTTGCGGAGTTCGTCCCTCTTGGCCTCGAAAGCGTGCTGTTGTGTGTTTGTCGTTACACGTTCGAGAAGATGTGCAATAGCCTAGTCAGCTGCGTACATATTTGATGGTGACGTTGACGTCGTTGCGTTGTTACAACATGGTGACGCTAAGCGTAAACTAGTTGACAACAATTACGTATACCCTACCGAGGCCTAATAGATGGGGCCGCATCCGCCTTTTCAATTTGAACACCAAAGTTAGGAAGTAAACACTAAAATTGGACTTAGAATTGCTGTTAGACCTAGCCTTGCACATATAAAAGCCTTACTTTTAGGTGTGCGCAGTTTGGCACGGCTGCTCAGAGGCGACCTCGGGAGGTTTAACAACCCTCGTGAACAGTTTGCGGGGTTTGCCAGGATTGCGAGCCACACTTGGACTATTGCTATCGAGAGAACTTTCCATGTGATGTCAAACTGTTGTTTTTCAAACTCTTAGAATCTCCTCGCAATAGCCTCAATCTTAACAATTGCATGCATTGTCCGGACACCTATGAGACTCACGAACAGGCTTATGAGCAAGCCAGTGAGCAAGCCAGTGAGCTAGTAAGGACTAGAGTGAGCGTTGGTCTCCCATCGCAGTATATCTACGATGGATCTTCCCGGGCCACGAAAAATGTCGAAGTGACCCTAGACACCCGTACCAAGCGACAATGGACCGGATCATGAGGAGACAGGCCGATCTGACGGCTTCGATTTCCAACCTTTTGACTTTCGCATCTCGTTTTTCGCAGCCGTTGGAAGATTAGGTTTTGGCCCCAATCATTAGGTAGCGCTCACATTCTGGGTTTAGCGTCACAGCGCAAGTGAACTTACCTAGGTATCTAACGTAAGCATCATCACTCGAAACCTCAACTTCGACTCCGGAGCTTATATCTCAGTCCAACGTTCCATCCCGCAATCCCGTCCGCCAATTTACCATCGTCTTCCTTCTCTTCAGTCAAAGCAAAGATGCTCAACCTGCTCAGCAAGCTAATCGATCGGGGCATTGCACGAAAGGTCAATCGCAAGCGCCTTGCGCGTCAGCAACGCGAGGACAATGTGCGTGAAGAATGGGCAGAAGCCCTGGTCAAAATGGAAACCAAGCATGCGGGAATGCACTGGATTGCCGACAACCAAAGGTCACCAGACAACCAAGACGCAAGCGCCCTCTTCAGGCTCCCGCCTGAGCTCCGAATCGCCATTTACGGCTATCTTTATGCAGGGTTGGATGTGTTCATCTTTGAGATTACACCTTACCGTCTTACAGATCTGGTAATTCGCACTGATCAAAGACTACGACTATTCTCTTTCTCAGAGACATGCCTGCTGGCGTATGTATATCTTGCAACCATCGTTTCGCCCGATACTGATGTTCATTTCTACGCAGATACCATGAGTCTCAGGAGTATATCTACAAACATGCCGTTTTCTGGGTTGAGCACGCTTTCTGCGTGCGCTTACTTCCTTTCTTTGTTGCTCCTACGTGGTTCCATACAATACGACACCTCCGACTGCAGTTCTTGGTTGAGGGCCTCTACTCTCAGGCGTGGCCGTCTTTACTCCCTCCTCACGACGAAGCGACATGGGAGGAAGCTTGGGATATCGTCTCCAACATGAAAGGACTCCACTTGTTGGTGGTCGAACTCAGACTCAGAGGCCGCTTCATTGCAGAACATGCCGAGCAGAAACTGTCCGAATCACTGAAAAAGGTCCGCGGCGTTGATTACTACAAGTTGTCGCTGGACTGGATACCTTCCTCCGACGCATTCTCTGAGTCTGACTCCACGCCATGGCACCTTGTAAAGGTTCCAGAATTTCCAGACACCTCTACGGCTGCATTCAGGCGCTTCCATCTACGATGATGAGGGAACGAAAACGAAGCTCATAAAGAGAGCATAGCAAGTTCCCAAAAGACCAGTGTACAGGGCTACACATTCTATGCTACGAAATTTTTCAAGGGGTGACGCTGGTACGATCGCGACTCAAAGCGCGACGGCGACGGTACTCAAGAGTCGGTTGTTCACGTACATGATGGTTTCAAGAGTCGTTTGGTTTGGAACAGATCAACAAGTGTAGTTCAAACCTTCCCCCAGGACTTACGCATTTGAAGAGGACTCAGAACGTAAATGCCGCATTCGAACTCGGATCTCTATCCGCTTATGCCGAGACCCCAACTACCATTCAATAAACAACAGGCGATTAAATTAAACATTCTATCCATCACCTTGCGGACTCCAGGGTACATTCCTGTTGCCTGAAGTCAGATGAGCCACAGAGACAATCATCCAACAGGGCAAACTGCCCATGTGCCATGTTTATTGGCGCCCTTCCAGGGTGCAGTGCATTCAACGGGCAACACCACCTGCGGAGCGGGAAAAGCCAGATGAACCACAGCGAATTATCCCTCCGGGAGAAAATGCCCATTTGTCACTTTGAGGGTCGCCTTACTCGGGCTCGTGGTGCATCTAAAGAGCAAGGTCAACTTGCACACATGAAGACTCAGGGGAACTGCGCTTCCCTTGGAAAATGAAAGTCTATTTGTTCAGATGGACCGTTTCAAGAGGAAGCTCAACCATCACTCGGCCTTGCAACGAACTGTGTCAATGCAATGCCGGACCCAAAACTAGCATGTGATACACGCAATGTACCTCTGAGGCCTCACATAATATTCGACACCTTTCCACTGAAGCGATGCACCAAATTTGCGGTCATTCGTGCACGTATCACCTATTGCAGACATCAGCATGACCCATAGATCCATCCTCGGAGTTACTCACAGCCGTTCAGTATGACATCCATCGCAGTACTGCAGTCTTTCTCATCCAGGTCTCTCTGGGAATCAGGAGCAAGGTTCTTGGCTCCGACCCAGAATGTTTCGCGTTTGCCGTCGAACGTCTTATGATCCTCGAGATCCTCGTATTGTACTTCTGGAGTGTCTGATCCAGAACCAATGTTTTTACCACCGTGGTCTTTGCAGAACTGGTGGGCCATTTCAGTTGCTCGACCGAGATGGACCCAGGGGCGCTCTTTAGCCGCTTTGTCAACATCAGGGCATGGATTGACGTAGCACTTCGGGCGCATTTCTGGTTCCACGGGCGGAGGGTCCGTGAACGTGACCTCTCTTTCTGGATGGTTCTGTTCCGTCCAAGGGCAAGGATTATGCTTCTCTTCTCCTTCTTTCTTCTCAGCCATCTCATATTTCAGGGACCCACCGGCACAATCGCACCAGCTGGCTGGAGTTCTGCCACTGTTGGGAGAACCAGCGGGGTAGCACCAGGGACGTTCAGGTTCGGCCCCGTTGTCGACTACCCATTGGAGAATGTCCTGTTGGTCGCGAAGCCATGATGGATCCTGTTCTTGGCCGAACACGGTCCCCAATTGGATGCAGGAGCAGCCCTTCCACTTTCCTGCCGAGCAGAGTCTCTTGTCATCGGTGCCTTCGTTCGGACCCTTGCAATCGTCATCTGGACAGACAGGAGCGTCCTTTCCTTTAGGAGCGTCGGCAGGGCAGCCATTCTCGTTATTACCGCCGTTGTTGCCGTTTCCTTTACCAGCGAAGTGCGCAGGAATGTTTAGCACAGGCGACACCTTGGGAAGAATGCCGCCTCCGTGTTTTGAAACGAGGAACAAGAACACAAGTGTATAGATGACCGGAGGGGCACTGGCGATTCCGGAGACTGCCGCGCTGATTTCAGGAACGGTGGTGCCCAGCGCAGCGGCGAGCTCCGCGAAGGCGTCATTGATACCCAGTAAATCAGCCAAGTTGCTCAAGCCTGATTCAGCCAGCCGGCCTCCAGGCTGAAGCTCCTCGACCGAGATTTGTGCGAAACGTTGAGCAGCACTGCAAGTCTGCCGTTTCTTGAGGGGACAAGCCAGTACGGCCTCATCTGCAATGGCTTGGACTGTATCTTTGAGCTTAGGTGCCAGGACAATGTGCACATCTCCGACTTCGATACCCGCAGCCGGAATAGCTGCTGCAGCTGTGACGAGTGTAACCGCGGGCTTAATGATCGTGGGCCTCGATTCGACGGTGGTAGAAATTTCAGTCAAGTATTCGGTGTTGACACCGATCTTCTTATAATTCCCGTTCTCGTCGTACCACTCTGTGGCGGGGCCGACAACGGTGGTACTAGATCACTGTTAGCATCCTACTCTCGAAGGCACCAAGCTTGCGAAGCACTAACTATTCTGAGGCGGGAACATCCGTGATAGCATTCACTCCAATTTGACCTGCCTCCGTAGGTGCAACAGCTCTCTTGGTTATGGTAGGGCTCGGCGTCCTGGTTGGTGTGGCTTGCACTGTGATAGCGCAAAGTGCCAACGCAGCGGCAGACCACAAGCTGTTTTTGACAAACATGATGTCAAAAGCCTGTGTTAGGAGAACCTGTAAGTATGCTTCTACTGCTTTCCTGAGGATACTGCAACATCTTAAAAGGCATCAGGCCAATTCACACGATCGCACTGACTATTTCCAGGGCTCGTCTATGTTCCCAATGCAGTCTAGCTTGGGTGTATAACCTCGTCGCTTCGTCTCACGTACTCAGCTCAAACTCTATCCTACTCTCACTCGACTATCGCTGTCAGCTAAATCAGCTTGCCGGACTCGGAGGCGGATTTTTTGCTTCGCCACACAACATAGCCTGGATATAGCGCGGATATCTAGGGTTGGGTGCCTATGCGCGCGCGTGCACGAAACAAACGTATTCCCACAAGGTTGTTATTTACTGGGCACATTGATTTAAATCGTTTCATGCATCTGACTGTGCAGTTGCCAGCATGTGCTGGTCTCACCATTGCGCCATCGCGCCTGGGCACGTCCAATCAGCTCGAATACATCTTAGGAATTAAACCTCCAACTACTCAACCACCATCAACGGGGGCCATATCAAACTCTGAATATCTCAACTTCCAGTTACCGACCCCACAGATCGGTCGGCTTGCAGCTTTCCGATCCCGTGTTCGGGCGGCTCTGCAAGGTACGAACGTGCCCATTGGGTCGTCCATAATGATCTCGCTTTTACGCGCGCCTCTACGTCGAATCCCCTCGACATGCGGCTCAACCAGATCAAATCAACCGGGCTTACAGGGAGACTAGTCTGGAGGATACCACACTGAGGCTGTGTCCTTCCCGCTCGGGCCGCCTCTGTTCGACGTTGGAGGGGGCCGACTTTACAATGTCGTAAGCAATACGAGAGCATCACCACGGCGTTAAGATTCCAGCGATCTTGGAAAGGTCCAACATTTGAGGCTTAGGGCTGGGCATCCTCTCAGTACCATGATGAGATGAGATCGATGTCGGCTTCTGGAGCCACATCTCCCCTGGGCTTGAACGTTTTGGGAAGATACACGAAGGTAGGGCTTCTCTGCATCTTCTTCGTGCATGGTCTACGGAAATATAGGTGCCATGGTCTCAGCAAGGTATTGAAGGCTCTGCCGTATATTACTTCGAAGCAAGTCCGGCTTTGCACGATAAATCTACAAGTCTGGTTCGACATCCCCCGGCTCGGTCTCATACCTTACCAGCAGACACCGGGATTTTGACGATGTTGTTCACATCTATCCGTCTGGCTACTGCCTTTAGCCTGTTGTTCATCGGCAGCCATGCCTACAGTATGCCCACCCTTTCCATCCGCACATGTCGTCGGCCGTCAACTGCAGGACTGACACATTCATAGCAATCGACGACGACTGTGGAGCGGACAGAGACTTCATGATTGAGCGCATAAACGCTGCGTTTGCTCTTGCACGAGATGGAATGACAGAACTACGGAAGACTCCTGTCAACGAAGACATCGACAACGTCTTCCAGCAGCTGTTCGGATACAAATACAACGAGCGTCCATACAAAGTCATTGAAGGCAGGCTGGACAACCTACAAGCGATCTCTACCCTCGACGGCGACGCCCAAGGCACTACCGACGTGCGCTTCTTCTGCACCATGCACCGCATCGAGAAGCGCAACGACAAGAGATACTACAACAAGGACTTGAACGTGGCATACGAGCTCGGCTCCATCACGAACAGGTTCTCGTCCTGCTTTGACTTGAACCCGCCGACTCTCGCGGTTACTCTGAACGTCCCCAACCACCGAACGGAAATCCAGATCTGCCCATGGTTCATGACAACAGCACGCGGTTTCAAGTTCAGGGATCTGAAGGAGTTGAGGGCTTCAAGCTGGTCCTATGGAGTTTTGGCAAAGATCATGATGCCCCCTATCACGGCAATCAAGTACACACCAATCGATGCCTTTGCGCTGATGGACAAGGTTATCTTGCACGAGGTATGAAGTCCGTTTCTAGCGAAAGTCAACGCACTAATGCAGACAGTTGACGCACACCACCGCAAGTGGAGGACGCACACCGGCAGAAGATATGAGTGACGACCCCTACGGTATGCGTTATTGTCTCACGTCCATTTCCTAGACAGTTGATGCTAACAAAACACAGGTTGGAAGAATTCCAAGAAGCTGGCGGCGGACTTCTTGGCCTCTGGTGTAAATGGCGGACTCCCATCGGTCGCTAAGGACCCCCAGAATAATGCCGACACTATCGCTTTGATGTGTTCGGCTATTCAGTTGATCAAGGACGGTGTGAGAGTCAAAGAAGATGGGAGCTTGGATCCGAAGCAGTCAAGTAAGAAGCGTGATGGGGTGATGTATCCAGTGACTTGGGTCGCATGATTTTTTGGACGTATTGGGGGTTTTCTTAGACGAGACACCAGGGTTTTCTTAGATGTAGAGGTATCTTGGTAGACCTTTTTTTCTATGTAAGATCTGGGCTTATGTTACTAGTAGCTACTAGTGCCGCAGCGTCAACATGCAGATGTTAGATAGTGCAGCATGATTGCATTTAGGTAACAGTTTGTAAAAGCCAACAGACGTGTAATCAAGCTTAGCTATCGTTTGTTTCAGTCCTCTGTGTAGTAACAATACTACCCGACGTTAGTAATCTAGCTTACTCTGTATTCCTAATATAGATATAATCCTGCTTGCAACAGAAAGTGTTAAAACAACAGCTTGCAACGTGTATAGGGTTATTAGTTTAGCTAAAGTTATACTTGTAATAGTTTTCTATTATGGTAGGTTGACTATTATATATAAGCAGTAGATATGGTACTTTATTATCGTGGATTACGCTTTGTGTTGATCGATTGTGTTAGTAAGGGTCGTGGTCGCCACGTAGTGTAGATAACAGGACATAAACAGATAAAGTAAGGAGTCGTCATGCTCATTAGAGCGTGTGTTCCAATTGTCGAGGCCTGGACATTAAGTGAGTGACAGACATAAATATTCAGCATTTAATTCAGATATTATTTCCTATGCGAGACCAACCCTACATAATAAATGGAATACTCATGCGACCCGCTACTATAAAACGCACCCAAACCCCTTCACTAAAATGCGCCAGCAAAAAAAGAGCCCCCCCCCAGAAAAAAGGACTGTTGACATCACCAGTACGCCCAAGCCCCCAGCCTTGATACCCAAGATATATCAATTCCAACCAATAATGCCCTCTGCGATCGACTGAGGGTTGTTGAAGTCTCCATCTGCTATCACCGAAACCCTTCGTCCGATAATACCTGAATCTCCCACTCCAAGGTCCAATCGTTGGGGTAACTGCGTTGAGGATTGGAGGTCCGCGGGGAGAGAGAATGAGAAAAGAGCATTTGAACTTGATTCATTCGGGGTTGGATTCACAGCGCTGAGGTCACCGTCTCGACTGGCGAGACATTAGCAGAAGTCACATTTATCTGAGAGGGGGAAGCTTTACTGAATGATGACCTTGTATGTGCTTCTTTGCTTAAGTTGTGTTCCCTGCAGGGTCACCTTGGTCCCACCACAGGATGACAGACCGTCATGATTGAAGAAGTGAAGGCGCCATTCTTCGTCGAAGTTGAGGTAGGATGACGGAGGGTGATGTTGAGGTGCTCTTAGGATAGCGATGGAACCTCCTTGGCTTGTGCGAGTTGAGTGGCCGTTACACATTGTATTTGCGAAGGGAAGACTACGTCAAGGAAAGTATCGAGATGCAGATATGGATTTAGCCGGAGCTACTGAGTGGAAGGTGGGAGAGAGAGGAAATACAATATACTGTAGGGCAGACAATGGCGAGTTATGAGTGCCTTTGAGAAGGGCCGAGCTGGTTGAGCAAGTTTGAGTGAGTACCTGATTGGTCGAATGCCAAGGCCTATTACCCTTTTAGGTATGAAGATACGGTACTCAACCACGACAACCCATCAAGCTCACAAATGACGGAAAAGGGGAAAAAAGCGCGGGTCTGACGTGTTATTTTGATTTGTTGTGTTCTCTAGATAGACGCCCTGAGAACCTTGAAAGCGTCGGCACGAGTGCCTTGAAAGCGCTCCTCTGCTGTCTTCCAGTTGATGACATTCCAGATGTTCTCGACATACGCGGCCTTGCCGTTCAGATACTAACTGCTTGTCAGCATGCAGGCAGAATCCTAGAACAATATTTCTCACTTGAAGGTAGTACGCGTGCTCCCACATGTCAACACCAAAAATGGGGACCTCCCCCTTCCCAACAACAGGATCCTGGTCCTTCGTGGTCACAATGGTGAGCCTCTGCTCCTTACCAGTTTCAACCTTGACAAGCCAACCCCAGCCACTGCCCTGAAGGCCTAGCAGAGCGGCCTTGAATGCCTCGCGAAACTTCTCCTCGTCACCCCAAGTAGCCTTGATCTGTTTGACCAAGTTCGGTGCAGCGGACGACTTCGCATCCGCCGAGCTGGCTGGGGCGAGATTCTGCCAAAAGAGGGAGTGGTTGATGTGCCCTCCCGCATTGAACTTGATGGCTTGCTGCAAGGAGACCTGAGTGGTGATGTCCGCAGCATGCACAGCCTCGACCTGGGTTCTGAGAGCAGCATTCAGATTTGTTATGTACGTCTGATGATGCTTGCTGTGATGCAGCTCCATGATCTGGGCGGAGATGTGGGGTTCGAGCGCCTGGAGAATCGAAGGATCAGATCTGGGACCGGTTGATTGGGTTGCCGCAGGGACTTACATCATAGGCGTATGGGAGCGGTGGAAGGGTGTAGGTCGGTGCAGTCATCTCGCCGAATTCAAAAGGTTGTTGCGGTTGTTCTGAAGCTACGACAGCACACAGGAGTAATGTGGAAACAAGGCCTGAACTGGTCCACATGTTGAATTGTTATATGAAGGCGGATAGTCAACAAGGTGCTACTGTGACGGCACTGCGCCCGAGTCGATTAGTAAATTGCCTCAATTGAACGCAATACTACTCTCTGAGGACAACATGGTGCTGAGTCCCCGGGTCCCCTCATGCTTGGCGGGCAGTTTGATCGGAGGAAGAGAACGTGGACTAACATGCAAACTGATTTCATATAAAAGCAGTTGAACAGTTCTATTCTGTGGGGATGAAGATGTCTTGAAGCTGAAGGAAGAGGTGTAAGTAGATGACACTTTCCCATGTCGAGCTCCGAATCCTAGCTCACTAAAACTTGTCCCAAAAAGGTTAGTCAGTATCCCCTCCACGTGCTGTCCACAACCTCCGACCTCGATTGTTTGAGAACTACAATTCCACTCCTCCACCAATGATTATGATTAGCATAACGCATCATGCCGTACGGAGATGTTACAGGCACAGCTCCTTTTGCTCATATTCGAAGACCAACGTCACGGGACATGAGAGAGACAACCTTGGAACGGCGTACCGACGCAGTTGTCAGATTCATGAGAACCCGGAAGGTCGTCGATTCTGCTTACAAAGGAGTTGCTGTACAGCACCCACACCTCACTGTCAACCGTTACACACGGAAATACGCACCTGTGCCTCATGTCCCATGTTTCTCGTACCCGGAATCCACGGCATCAAACCTTGCTGTCCCAACTTCCTGGTTCCCATCTTCGTTGTGTGCGATTCTCTTCACCCTGTCACATAGTATCACGCGCTGTTCCATGCATCCTCTGGCCATCGAGCCACCTCTAGGCGTAGGGCTCACCTTCAACTCAGAGACTCCGACATACAGAGCCCGCTCGACCGGAGGCGACTTCCTTGGTTCCTCGGCTGTCTCACATGACATGCAGAAGAAAATCGCCGGCGGCAACCTGGGAATGACCTGGGAATGGATCCAAGATTCCACCCCATGGGACGAGAATAGACGGATCCGGCCAACTCCACACAGTGCAGCCTTCGATGGAAGAATTTTGCTGAGCTAACGGAGCACAGGCGGTTCCCGAGATCGGGAGCAACCGAGGCCAAATGACTAGGCCGACTGTCACGAGCGAAGAAGAGACTCATGGCCTGGTTTCGCGATATTCCAAGTTGCAGGTTTTCGTCTCACTCAGAGGACACCGCATGCCTATACAGTATGGCGCGCCGCACCTTCTGCGAATGGAGAATGCGCTGACCGATCAAATATCAATATATGCACCGGGCGTTGGATTATAAAGAGCAAATCAGGGAGTGCTTCATGACGCTAGGCCGGCAGTGGTTTAGCGCGATATCGACATTCTACCTCTCTCATCACCCCATCTCGATCCTTTATCCTCGGCCACACCTCTTATTCATCCCCGGCACGCCGCCACGTTGGAGCCCCGATCTCTTGTGCGTTCCTCTGCCTTGGTCCTTGGAATGTCCCGTGAAGCTGTCGTACGGCGGCGTCTCTCATCCCGTCAACCTGGTGATAGCTTACTCCACATTACCCGCATCACAGTACCGTTCCCCAGGGCAGCTAGAGAAAGAAGCACTTGGTAGGCCTGATTCGCATTTAGGCAAAATATATTGATCTACCGCTAGCTCCCGTCTCCCCAGCTGACACAAGCCTGCCCGCGGGGCCCCGACGGATGTCGTTCGGGGTCATTTCTCCAGCAGTCAACAGCGGTGGTTCGTTCTTTCATCCCATCAGTGTGCTACACCTCCGCTATGCCGCATATTTGGGTAATGACCCAGCTGCACACCCCCTGATAGTGCTATTGTTCTCGAATTATTCCCGCTTTTCTGTTCCTCCAGCTCGGCCCTGAGCCTGAGACTGTGCAAAACGCTGCCGGTTTACTGATATGGAGTCACAAGCACGTGGTTCGGCCGGCATCCAAGTGGGCCTCCACCCCAAGCCTCCGATGCCAATGACCGCCACCCAACGCAGTCTGCGGCAATGGCTTTCAACAAGCACTTGCCGTTGCGATGGCTTGCGTTGAACCTGGTCTTTCATCGCTGCCAATGAGCTTAGCCGGCAATTTATCCGTTACATCGAAAGCTTCGGTGCAGAACTGGAGATGGATGGCTGCCCAGGCCCTGTAAGAATCCAAAGAAACACGGCTTTGGCGATGGGACCGCGTGCAGGCCCCATATTGAGAGCCAACCCCTGCCCTGCAGTCTAAATGCACTCTTGCTGGTCGGGTATAAACATTTGGTTGTCCCTCCCTTCGTGATTACCACGCTTCCGTTGTCAATCCGTTCCCACTTGATCTTCTTCTTCCCCACGGGCACAAGAAGTTCACCACGATGGCTCCAGTTGGTGGTTCCGCTGCTGATTTCGAGCAGGCGGCCTTGGCCCGCCGCAAGGCTCTTGCTGGCGTCTCAGGGCCGTTGGCCTTGTTGAAGAACCTCAGGGTCTTTGGCATTGCCTGCTTTGCTTGTTTGGGAGGTCTGCTCTATGGTTACAATCAGGGTGTCTTCAGTGGTGTTTTGACCATGACTTCCTTCAAGCAGCGTAGGTCCACATGGATGCTAGCAGCCTATCAACGCTAACGGCTTCCCAGACATGGGTGACTTCATCGAACCCAACGCCGACCCCACAAAACTGGAATGGAATGCCTCGAAACAGGGCTGGCTCGTAGCCATCCTCGAACTTGGTGCCTGGTTTGGATGCATGTACTCCGGCTTCCTCGCTGAAATCCTCTCCCGAAAGTTCGCCATCCTGGTCAATGTCGCTATCTTCATCGTCGGTGTCGTTGTCCAGTGCACTGCCATCACTGGCAATGGACATAATGCTATTCTCGGTGGTCGTTTCGTCACTGGTGAGTTCAAGGTCGAACCCTTGGCTATTACCCATATTGACGGAATTAGGTATGGGCGTTGGCTCGCTCTCCATGATTGTTCCCATGTACAACGCCGAGATTGCTCCTCCTGAAGTTCGTGGTGCCTTGGTTGGTCTGCAGCAGCTTTCCATCACCCTCGGTATCATGATCAGTTTCTGGATCGACTACGGCACTGTAAGTTCCGCCCATCCCAGAGCCCTCTCCAACTTCAACTAACATCTCCAGAACTTCATCGGCGGCACTGGCCTTGGCCAGAAGGAGGCCGCATGGCTCCTCCCCCTTGCCCTGCAGCTTGCTCCCGCCGTCCTCCTCGGCGTCGGCATGATCTTCATGCCCTTCTCCCCTCGTTGGCTCGTCCACCACGACCGCGAAACCGAAGCCCGCCGCGTCCTCGCCAAGCTCCGCGGCCTGCCCCAGGACCACGAGCTCATCGAGCTTGAATTCGCCGAGATCAAGGCCCAGTCGCTCTTCGAGAAGAAGTCTCTCGCCGAGAGCTTCCCCCACCTCCAGGACCTGAGCGTTGGAAGCGTCGCGAAGCTCCAGTTCGTCGCCATTGGCAG
Source organism: Westerdykella aurantiaca (assembly GCA_030412805.1). Lineage (NCBI taxonomy): Eukaryota > Fungi > Ascomycota > Dothideomycetes > Pleosporales > Sporormiaceae > Westerdykella > Westerdykella aurantiaca. The sequence continues at coordinate 6,708,113 of JASJFJ010000001.1, forward strand.
CTTGTTCAAGACCAAAGCCATGTTCAAGCGTGTCATCATCGCCACCGTCACCATGTTCTTCCAGCAGTGGACCGGTATCAACGCTGTCCTGTACTACGCGCCCACCATCTTCAAGAACCTGGGTCTGGACTCGAACGCTGTGAGCCTTTTGGCGACCGGCGTGGTCGGCATTGTCATGTTCATAGCCACGATCCCCGCCGTCATGTGGGTTGACAGATGGGGCCGCAAGCCGACTCTCGTCATCGGTGCCATTGGCATGGCGACTTGCCATATCATCATTGCGGTCATCACGGCCAAGAACCAGGACGACTGGACCCATCACCGCGCCGCGGGCTGGGCCGCCGTCGTCATGGTCTGGCTCTTCGTCGTGCACTTCGGCTACTCCTGGGGCCCCTGTGCCTGGATCGTCATTGCGGAGGTGTGGCCGCTGTCCAACCGTCCTTACGGCATTGCGCTGGGTGCCTCGTCCAACTGGATGAACAACTTCATCGTCGGGCAGGTCACGCCCGATATGCTTACGCATATGAAGTACGGCACGTACATTTTCTTCGGCCTGCTCACCTTCATGGGCGCGGCATTCATCTTCTTCGTCTTCCCTGAGACCAAGGGCCTCTCGCTCGAGGAGATGGATATCCTGTTCGGATCCGTTGGCGTGGCGGAGCGTGAGAAGGAGAGGTGGGCCGAGGTGCACGCCGAGGTTGGTCTGGCGGATATCCTGGCGAGGGCGGGCCTGAGTCCCCACGACAGCGAGACCCATGTTGGAGATCCGGAGAAGGTGGAGAAGCCCGTGGTGGCAGAGACACAGAAGGAGAACGTAACGCCTCCCACGCAGTAGGGTGCTTTTGAACTCTGTAGCCCCGACAGCGGGAATGGGTAAAGGGGGGAAGAGAAGGGAAGAATAGTGTGTCACTGGTGGTGGAGTTTGGAAGCGTCGTTTTGAAACTGATACCATTTGAGCGCCTGGTTTTGAAGTAGCGGAGTTTAATACACATATATACATTCCGCCTACCCGAACTCCCGTCTTCCAACTCGAGCCTCGTGCCATGATGTATGGCCTCTTTGATCTCTCCTCTTCACCCTCGCCTCCTGTCTCTATCGTAGAGCCGGCAAGGATTGCATCGTTCAAGTGGGTTTTCAGAGAGGCATGGGACTTGAACTTGCTCACATAATCAGAAACTCACCACTGGGTCCTTCACCTAGCCAGGGACCTTTCTCCGAGTTCCTTCCCTTTCCTTCCCCCCAATCATTTCCATCCCATATTCCCTCACTCCCAACCCCTCAACACCCCATCCACCCCCCTCGCAACCCAACAACACCCCAACAAAACCCCTCTCTTCACCCTGGCCCACCCACCACCCCTCCCCCACACCAACATCCCACCCAGAGCCCCAACACCCAGCCCACTAACCACCCAATTCAACACCGTAGCCTGCCACGCGGCCCTCCGCTGCACCTCGGAATACGGCATATTGCTAAACGTCACCCTAGAATACTGCGTCGCGAACCCCAGCCCCGGGAAGTAGACATCCAGCGTCTCCTCGATCTTCTTGCGGAGCAGGTAGAGCGGCGACTTGACGTCCGAGGCCATTTCCTGGTAATTCCGCAGCGCGAGGTCGTTGATGGTGTGGGCGTCCGGGGTGCGGATTCTCGAGTACTGGGCCAGCGCTGCGGCTCTGTCGTTGGGGTGTTGGTCTAGGACCTCGAAGAGCACGCGCACGTCCTCCAGGCCTGTGTTCATGCCTTGCCCGTAGAAAGGGACCATGGCGTGGGCGGCATCGCCGACGATGACGCCGGAGGAGGAGAAGTGGTAGGGAGTGCACTTGATGGTTATGAGGGGGAGATGGGGGTTTTCTGTGTACTGTTTTACGAGTTCGTCAGCGGTGATGAGGTCCGGGACGACGCCGGGGAATTTGTTTTGGAAGAATGTGATGAGGTGGTCGGGATGGGCGTCGAGGTCAGCGAAGCCACGGCGGGTGAGAAACAGCGTAGACGTGAAGGTTTGGTCTTGGTTCGGGAGCGCGATGAACATGGCGTCGTCTTGAGGCCAGATGTGGAGATAGTTTGGGGGCAGGCGGTATTTGCCGTCCGTGGGGGAGGGAGGGACGTGGAACTGACACCAGAGCTTGTCAATATATTCCTGTTGGTAGGCGACGGGAGTGAACTTCATGAGATGGTATCGCACGGCGGAGTGTGCACCGTCGGCGCCAATCATGAAGTCGAAAGAAAGTTCGATTTCGGTCCCACGGCTGCTCGGGTCAGAAGGGGAGCGGCGTTCGAACCAGGCAAGTTTCTTCGCGAAGTCCACGCCCACAACTTTGTGGTTGAAGAAGAACTTCACGTTGGGCATGGATTCGAGGGCATCCAGGAGGGTCTTGTTGAGACTGGTGCGGTCCAATGCAAGAAGGTTCTTGCCTCTGGCATCGTAAAGCTGGGCCTCGCGGACATACTTTCCCTGCTTGCGAAGGTGAAGCATACGGCCCTTCATGGGGGTTGTGGAGGAGAGAACATCATTGACCAGGGTGGTCAGCCCAGTCTGGCGGAGAGAATTGACACCTCTTTCCGAGATGGCGAGGTTGATGGATTTCGTGAAGTTGAGGGGAGTGGTGGATGGGTCGCGGAGGTCTGATAATGGTCAGATGGATCATGTGATATGATACTGAGGCATGGCACTCATACCAGGGCGTAACTCGTATACTTCGACGTCGTACCCTCTCACAGCGGCGTACAGAGCGGCGAGTGAACCGACGGGGCCAGCGCCCACAACGATGAACTTTTCAGGCATTCTGGGAGACTTCTGGGGAAGTTGAGAGGGAAATGACAATTATGGTGAGATGGTAAGCAGAAGAAAAAAAAGCAAAGGAAAGTTTGATTGGAAATGTATAGGCTGAAGTTTAGCGGGGTATCTTAGTATGATCTGGTGGTGAGAGAATCTAGAGTGTCATCATTGAGGTAGTATCCACAGAAGAAAGAGAAATGAAGCTAATATACACAAGAAGTAGAGGGTTAACCGGCCGGGTACGTTTATGAATCGTCGAGGTTCCGGAACTCGGAGGTGAGTCTGAGGATGCATGACTAAGCCACAACCCCGCCACTGGCGCCACTTCTCGGTCGCTTCTATCCATATGGATACGCACCGCGGCCGACATTCACCTGGGCACGCCTGCTGTCTCCACCGGGGCCGACTCGCGCTAACAATTCTACACTTAATATCTCACACGACATACAACACACACCCACCGAATATCCACTCCACATCCTTCTCTTCACTCGCCATACTCCGTTGTACGTTTGGGACGAACCCTCGTTCCACTCTCTTTGAACAAAGAAGATGGCGGTGGAAACGCCTGCTCCACGCAAATGCCTAGGCAAGGACTGCGAGAACGACGCGACGGCGTTACAGTGCCCCAACTGCCAGAAACTCGGAAAGGAGAGCTTCTTTTGCTCCCAGGACTGCTTTAAGCGCAATTGGGTATGTGTGGAACTTTTTGATCATTTGCATACTTCACCGCTAACCATGCCTCAGAGTGAGCACAAGAAGCTGCACAAGACCCAAAGTAATATCCTCGACAAAATCTTTACTCCCAAGGTTGTTTCTTACCCCGATCCAGCAACAGGTCAATTCAACCCCTTCCCCACCTTTCCCTTCACCGGAACCCTTCGACCCGTATATCCCTTGTCACCCAGGCGCGATGTTCCCTCCTCGATACGACTGCCAGACTATGCGAAAGACGGCATCCCGCACTCGGAACAGGTGTTTGTGGGGAGGAACAAGATTGCGATTTTGAACGAGAAGGAGATTGAGGGCATGCGCAAGGTGTGCAGACTGGCAAGAGAAGTGCTCGACATTGCGGCGAGAGCGGCGAAGCCTGGTGTGACCACAGACTACATCGACGAGATCGTTCACAAGGCGTGTCTGGAGAGAGACGTGAGTATAGAAGGAAGTCGTACGTTGGAGCGGGGGAGCTGACCGAGCCAGTCCTATCCCTCTCCCCTGAACTACTGCCACTTTCCCAAGTCAGTATGCACATCGCCAAATGAGGTCATCTGCCACGGCATCCCCGACCAAAGGGTACTTCAGGACGGCGATATCTTGAACATCGATGTGACTCTGTACCACGGCGGTTTCCACGGAGATCTCAACGAGACGTACTACATCGGCGACAAGGCGCTGGCGGATCCCGATTCGGTGCGTGTGACAGAGACGGCGAGGGAGTGCCTCGACAAGGCCATCGAGATGGTCAAGCCCGGCGTGCTCTTCAGGGATTTCGGAAACACGATTGAAAAGCACGCAAAATCGAGGAGCTGCAGCGTGATCAAGACGTACTGTGGCCACGGTATCAACCAGCTCTTCCACTGCGCGCCGAATGTCCCGCATTATGCGAAGAATAAGGCTGTTGGACAGGCGAAGCCGGGCATGTGCTTCACAATTGAGCCCATGATTGCCTTGGGCACGCACCGTGATAAGACCTGGCCGGACGACTGGACCAGCGTCACGCAGGATGGTCGCAGGACAGCACAATTTGGTATGGTTTGAGCTTTTTATTTGCTGGTTTTCAAGGCACTGACATGATGTAGAACACACCCTTCTTGTCACGGAAGATGGCGTCGAGATCTTGACGGCAAGGCTCCCGGATTCGCCTGGAGGCCCTGTTCCCATGCCTACGCCCCCCAGCGACGCCGCGGCGGAGGCTCCTGCATCGTAAAGCTGGCATGAACCTTTGGCTGGAGAAAAAGCGGGTAGTCAGATTCAAGGTGTTGCAGGTTCCATGATATCCCATAGTTGCGAGCGTTTGGTGTCTTTGGTTACATGACGGTTGGAGGAATCGACCCGGGGCATCTTTCCATGAATAGAACATCATTATGTCTCTGTGTCCTGCAAGTCTACTCATTATATAATCTATTACAACACGTGAATCGGGCCTCGAGGGTTCTTAATGCGGACGGACATTGTGCAGCTCCTCGACCCTTTTAGCGAGAAAGTGCACGGACCGCGCGAGTGCAGGCCTGGGTCACTCAAGCCTCTTCCTCTCCAACGTCATCCCAACAAGCTTTCGCAGCCTTCCCACTTCCACCCTTCTCCGTTCACGCCCAGCTTCGCGTAGTCTGCCATCTCTTCGTCTGCTGTGTACCATCAGACTCGTACAGCTGCGACAGCGAGAACTCCGCCTGGCCTCCCTTCGAACTACGCCCCCACCCTATCGACCTAGCTTTTTGCGCCTTAGCCCGAGTCCTCCACACCCCGCGGACACTCCCGATAACCTCACCTACGGTCTCCTTCGCGTCAGGAGGAACATCGCGTCTTCCCCATTCCATCTTCACCCGCAACCCGTCGTCCGTCGAGCGCTACGCCGCAGAAGAGCCCCCAAAATGTCCGGAGAAGCCTGGTTATATCTGCTGGCGGTGTTGATAAACGCCGTCAACCTGTTCCTGCAGGTCTTCTTCACCATCATGTACAGCGATCTGGAATGGTGAGTGGATCCTGTTCGAGAGAGAGGGCTTCGGAAGTCACGGAGCTATTCTCCATCCCCGTCTGACCGTGGCGCACATGCCCTCGAGCACGCGATACTGATTTTCGTACCAGCGACTACATCAACCCTATCGACCTCTGCAACCGTCTCAACACCTACATCGTCCCCGAAGCCGCCGTTCACGCATTCTTGACCTTCCTCTTCCTCATCAATGGGTACTGGGTTGCGCTCATTCTCAACCTGCCTCTCCTCGCCTGGAACGGAAAGAAGTATGCGGACCCTTAGACGCGCCCGAATCTGGGAGCGATGGCTGATTGTGCATAGGATCTTCGAGAACCAACATCTTCTGGACGCTACCGAGATCTTCAGGAAGTTGAACGTACATAAGAAGGTATGTTCGAAGCCCACGTGCAGTCCTCCCCTAAGCCATTGTGTTCTCCGAGAATCATGCCACTTTGCTGCGAACAGGTACTGACAGTCGCATAGGAATCGTTCATCAAGCTCGGCTTCCACCTGATCATGTTCTTCTTCTACCTGTACAGCATGATCGTAGCTCTCATCCGCGACGAGTCGCACTAGGGGAGTGACCTGTAACACGTAGTGGGACATATACAGTGGCATCTATTACTACAAGGAGGCTTCGATCCGCTTGGATGCGCGGGATAGAACACGGAGCCGCCGGGGGCGATTCTTGCGGAGTCGAGGGGACGGTAATTGGGGGAAGGGGATGTGTACTGTAAGAAGGGGACTGCTTGGACTGTTTTGCGCGGGGGGACGGAAACGGCCCCGAAGGACTGGGTGGTATTGCGGAATAGTAGGCCCTCACGTTTTATGGGCAATGATAACAAACGTTAATTTGAATATGACCTGGAGGGACGAAGAAATGCCGGGCTAGGGTACGTTTAGCAACGTTCGAGGGGCCTCTAGATGTCGTTGGAACTTGTGATCGTCTCGAATCTACTTAGATGTGTGACAGAGGCGTCCAACATAGCTCCCAGGCCTGTCTGTTCGAATTCGCTGTGCCTGTGAGGGCAACGGCCCCGAAATCTTGGCGGCTTAGTCATACAAGCAACATCCACTCCATAGCTCCAGCCCAGCGAGTCGAACCCAGCCGTGCGCAAACAACGCCCTTTTGGAGGAACCTCGTACGCTCACTCCACGCGAAACACTGGAAGATGGCAGGGTCGCGCGGGTCCGGCCGGGTGCCGACCGGATTTGCGGCCGAAACGTTCATCAGCGACCATACCTTCCGGCAGGCGCACCGGGCCATCGAGGGCGGCAGCAGCACGTCGAAGAAGCGGAAGAGGGAGAACAAGGGCGACAGCAGCATCGTATCGGGAGCGGGCGCATACAAGGGGCCGTGGGCCAAGTACGAGGCGGTACGGCCGGACGCGGCGGAGGACGAGGAGTACGGCGAGGACGAAGAGGTGGAGATTGTGTACGAGGAGGATGAGATCGAGGCGATGCCGGAGGCGCCGAAGAGGCTTGCGGGGACCGATTATCGGGACACGGATGCGGAGGGGGAGACGAGCGAGTTTGTGGGGAGCCAGGAGTTTGATTACCAGGGGAGGACGTATATGCATGTTCCCACTGGTGAGTGGATATGCGTTGTGCTGTTGAGTTGCACGTACTGACTTCTGTAGACCTGGATATCAAGTTGACCGGCGAGCGCGGCGACGTCAAGAACTACCACCCGAAGAAGTTGATCCACACATTCAAGTACCACCAGAAGGCGATCACGCAGGTGCGATTCTTCCCCGGCAGCGGACATCTACTGCTTTCGGCCTCTGCGGACTCGAAGATTGCTATATGGGATGTGTACCACCAGCGGGAGCTTCTCAGGACGTATTCCGGGCACACCAAGTCCGTCAACGACATCGACTTCAACCCGAGCGGGACGCAGTTCATTTCTGCAAGCTATGACCGATATATGAAGCTGTGGGACACGGAGACTGGGAAGTGCCTGAACAAGTTCACGACGGGGAAGACGCCGCATGTTGTGCGCATCAACCCGAGCATACCGCACGAGTTCCTGGCGGGAATGAGTGATAAGAAGATTCTCCAGTATGATACGAGGAGTGGGGAGATGGTGCAGGAATACGACCACCACTTGGGGCCTGTTAATACCATCACATTCTGCGACGAGGTTAGTATCCGTCGACGTCCTACTCTCGCTCACGAAGCTAACGGAAATAGAACCGCCGTTTCGTCACGACGTCCGACGACAAGTCCCTCCGCGCGTGGGAATACGGCATCCCCGTGCCGATCAAGTTCATCGCGGAGCCGTACATGTTCTCGATGGTGCGGTCATCGCCACACCCGTCGGGCAAATACATTGCGTTCCAGTCGTCGGACAACCAGATCGTGGTGTACTCGTCGACGGACCGGTTCCGGCAGAACCGCAAGAAGAGCTACCGGGGCCACAACGTGGCGGGGTACGCGCCCGACGTGGTCATCAGTCCCGACGGGCAGATTGTCAGCTCGGGGGACAGCGGGGGGTATGTGTGCTTCTGGGACTGGAAGACGTGCAAGATGTGGCACAAGATCAAGGCTGGGGAGTCGCCTGTCTTGGCGGTGCAGTGGCACCCGCGGGAGACGTCCAAGGTGATTACGGGCGATGGGGAGGGCAGATTGCAATATTGGGATTGAGGGCATCCAGCACGGTTTGAGCAAGAGGAGGCGAGTGAAATGATACCCTTTTTGGCACCGGACGTGGGCGTGGGTGCCATGACGACAAGATGGACTTTGTTCAAGCTACGGACAATTCCGCCGCAAGCACTGCTGTTTCGAGCCGTCCGAGTGAATTTGTTCGAGCCCGCGGCCGACGTTCTCGGTGTAGAGAATTCCTCACCGGTGCCCGGGTCGATTGATGCCAATTTGAGCAGACGGTCATGTGCGCGGTTGCGCAAGTCTGTGGAGGAGGACTCAGTGTGAGTCGGAGTCGCCGCCACTCGTCGAGGAGAGGGACAGATGAAGAGTCACAAAAGACTCATCAGCCAGAAGAGATATTTCTATCGATAGGGTGAAAATAGACGTCTATCAATAGGTGGAACCTGGTGTTATCAGCACGTGAATGGCGGTGCTGCCGTCAGCATCGGCGCTGTTTACCCCGCAGCCTTGGACCTCACCACCACCACTCTCTTTCCTACGCTTCCACGCTCCTCATCCCTCTCTCTGTTCCTATTCCAGCCGCATTCTCCCTAGATTCCATCGCCTTCTTTGTTGTTCGTCGCATCGAAACTCGTCATCTCTCATCATGAGATGAGTCGACGTCTTTTCCCGTCCGTCGCCCACTGACTTTCCAGGCATCCATTTCTCCCCGCCCCCACACTGTTCCCCTTTTGGACGTCCCGGTGAGGACGCGCCCTCCCGAGTCCCAGCTCCTTCACCTGCAACACGTCGCAACAACCTCTCGCCTGCGTCTTCAGTTCTCGCAACACTGGCCATGACCAGTTCGGCAGCCAGCTTCCGCCCATGGAGAAGAAGGCGGCTCCCCGATGGATCCCGTCGCGCGCCTTCCAGCCCTACGTAGCCCTTGCAGCGGACCCAAGCCCTGCTATGTCCCTCCCCCGGTCGACGCCCGCGATTATGGCAATTCACCAGACGCTTCAGCCTGGGGCCTGGGGCTCGGCGGCAGCCAGTCACGCTTCCGCCTGATCTTGCATGCCATGACTGGCCGGACTGGCCGGACTGGACCGCAACTCGACATTTGTTTCCCTTCCAGATGACTTTGATCGTGCCATGGATGGATGGATGACTCTTTGCTGAGCCCTGAATTCCACGCCGGACCCGGACAGCAAAAGTGCAGCCTATGGTTCCCCTAGGGCCCTTGCCATTGCAGCCTCAGGACCTGACCGGCCAAGCCTAGAAGCCCTCACTGCCTCACTGGCCGTCCATGTTCAGGCACCTACGTACTCTCGAGGGGGGAAGCGTTAGGAGGTCCCCGAACGTAGGAGTAGGAGTCAAACCGTCCAAGTCCCTGTAGTTGGCGGCCTCAGGCAGGTGACCTGCCTGGCGTATAAATCGATGCCTTGTGCATTGCTCTGCTTCTTTCCTTCCTTTCCATTATCATCATCGTCCACTCGACTTGTCCACGTCTCTGCCTCTGCGTCATATATACCTCCACACGTCCCGTCTTCAGTCATACCATCCTGCCCTCGTGGTCACCTTTCAGTCAACCATCCTGTCTCAGCTCAACTTCTTCCACCCTCATCATCATTGCCATCCAAGCTTCCCGTCAAAGCACCGCCAAAGCTACAGTGACGCCTACTCTCCCCGTCAAGCCTCTCGAGCCACACCCTCCAATCATTCCGCCACATCGACGCCTCCCCTCATCTGAACTCCAGCCACCCACCATGTCCTCCCGCTCCTCGTCGGCGTACGGCTCCTCGTACACCCAAGACAAGGGCGCCTATACCCGCCCTTCGTCGTCACGGTCTTCGGCCTCCGCATCCTGTACGTCTGCCTGCCCTACCATCGGGGCCCCCATCCGCCCTTTTCCTCCACTGTCCATCCCCCAAGCTAACACAGCACGCCCTCCAGCATACTCCTCCTCGGCCTCCGCCGCCGCATACTCGACCTCCTCGTCGTCCCGCGGCTACCGCTCCAAGAACCACAAGCCGCCCGTCGTCCACAACGGCGGCGGCCAGTCCAACGACCCCAACACGTCGACCTCGGCGCCCAATTCGGGGTACTACAACTAGAGGGCGCCCCGCCCTTTTCCTCTGGACACTTTTCCTTTTCATCGGGTTGTTGGGTATTGAGTCATGCATAGCAACGTCTGGTCTGGTTGGGTTAGGATCATGGAAGAATGACCCGAGGTATTGATTGATAGCCTCTCGGGTGCCTCCGCTCTGGCGTTACGGTTCGGTTTCCCTCTCATTGATTGAGTAATTCGCATAGACGTCGCATTTGGCTACGATGCCTGTATCTTTCTCTATCTTGCGTTGTCTAGGGGTGGTAGGTGGTAGGTGGCAGGGTCGAGGTTCCTCGCCTGTGTTCCCCGTTCCCTTTCGTCGTTCACCGTGTCGATGACACGGCGGATGGGGGAGGGGAGGGGAGGGGAGGGCGGGGTGAATGCTCCCCTTTGGGTAATGAGATGGGATGCGATGGGATGCGATGGGATGCGATGGAATAGGGCACTTAAGGGACCGCATTATTCCCTCTTCTTCCCTCTTTTCGGTTTCCCTCTATCTGGAGTAATCACACCTCCGCAATCGAACTGCGAACGTTACGAACCCATTCGTCTTCGCCCACTGTATTCCTCCAAGTGCAGTGGCAGTCCCGTGTACTGTGTTGTGTATGCTGTGATGTGATGTCCGACGCCAACGCCGCTGATTGGCCCGCCGTATATAGCAGCCTGCTGACTGTGTATCCCGCACCCGCACCCGCACCCGCCTCCCTGCATCCGATTCCCCATCGCATCGCATCGCATGCATCGCCCGGCCCCACCGCACCTGCTTCCAGCCTCAGCCCTACGAGATGGATGGATGTACCCGCCTCTCCGCCTGGGCGTTGTGCCAGAGACCAGTACGCTGACGCCATGCCTCCCAGCCTTATAGAAAGCGGACATGCGATACACATTTACGGGTTATCGATTCACCGCTCGGTTGGCTCACTTGTCGAGCTCGACGGCGAAATCCCCGTCTTCTTCTACTGCGGACATGGGTCCTTATTACTTGCCTGGACAAGTAGACTGGTCATACAGCTTTCCTGCTTTTCGCTCTGTAGTATACAAGGATCTACGCTCTAAAGATGTCTAGCCTATCCGCGTCTATCCCCATCCCGCCTACCCATCCATCCATGCACCATCCCAAACCAATCCCTACTAATAATCCAACTCCAACACTATCTTACAAAACCTCCCGACCTCTAATTCACCACCTCCCCCCACACCTCCCTCACAAGCGCCTTCTTATTCACCTTCCCCATCGCATTCCGCGGCAACGCCTCCACGACCCTCATCTCCTGCGGAATCTTGTAGTTCGCCAGCCTCTCCTTCAGCGCCCGCCGCATGTCCAGCGGTCCCCACGTTCCCCCCTTCCTCCCCGCCGTCTTCCCCTTCTCGCTCAGGACCACCACGGCCGCGACCTTCTGTCCCCACGCCTCGCTCGGCAGGCCCACGACCGCGCACTCCGCGACCTCGGGCAGGCTCAGCATCTCCCGCTCAATCTCCAGCGCCGACACCTTCTCGCCCCCCGTCTTGAAGATGTCCGCCGACGCGCGCCCCTGGATGAACCACATCGGTCCCCGCGCCCACTCCTGCCGCGACTTGCCCGCGGCCTCGACGTGTCGTCTCACGGCCACATCGCCCGTCTTGAACCACTTCCCCTTGCCATCCTCGCCCTCGACGAACTCCTTCGCCGTCGCCGCGGGATTCTTCCAGTACTCCCGGAAGATGGTGGGGCCCCGCAACTGGATCTCCCCCTGCCTCTCCCTGCCCGTCGCGGGATCCACGTCCCCTTCCCCGGGCACAATCACCTCCCCCGTGTCCGAGTCCACGAGCCGCGCTTCCACGGACGGTAGTGGCCATCCCACGCTCCCGTCGACGCGATCCGCAAAGTCCAGGCCGCACGACAGCGCCATGCCTACCTCCGTCATGCCGTAGCGCTCCAGCAGGACGTTCCCGCCGCTGAGGTCGAACCAGGCCTGTTTCACGGGCGTGGGCAGGGCCGCGGACCCGGAGATGTTGAGGCGCATGTTGGAAGGGTGGAGGGCGGTCTTCGCGGCTTGTTGGAGGTCCGGGGAGAGCTGCGGGTGCGAGGAGAGGAGGCGCGTGTAGATGGTGGGCACGACGGTGAGGAAGGTGATTGGCTTCCTCGCGGGGTCCGCGTTCGGGAGGAAGGGGGCCGCAAGGCGTTCCCACACGGCGGTCGCGTTGAAGGGGAACTGGAACTCGATGGTGCTTCCGGCGAAGAGCGGCGTCAGGAGCGCGTTCACGGTGCCGTGGATGTGGTGCAGGGGGAGCACGTGCAGGAGGACGTCCTTGCTGGTGTATTCCCACGCCTCCAGCAGCGACATCGACTGCGCGGTTAGGACCTCCTGCGGCAGGAGGACGCCCTTGGGCCGGTTCGTCGTGCCCGAGGTGTACAGCATCATGCCCCCCTTTCCGCTCTTGGGATCTTCCAAGGTGACGTAGTCGTCTGTCCTGCCCAGCATGATCTTCTCTTGCTTGTAGTTGATGGGGCTCGTCTCGAGCCCTTCCTTCAAGACCTCATCGGCCTTTTCCTGGAACTTCTCCGAGGAGAGCAGCATGAGCGATTCGCTCTGGTCGATGATGTATCGGAGTTCGCTGGCGGGGAAGGTCGGTGAGAGGGGCACGGCAATGGCATGCGCGGCCAGGATGGAGAGGAGCGTCACTGTGTACCGTCTCGTCAGCCTTGAGCGGGATTGAGCGCGGGAAGTCGAAATAAAGCGAGAGCATGCGCACCTACATAGTCGTACCCATTCTCCACGAGGAAGGCTATCCGCGCCCCCTCGGCGCTCTGTCCCTTCGTGTTCCGCTGCAGCTTGTCCTTGGCGGCAGCGACGTCGTTGACGAGCTCGCCGTATGTGAATGAGCGGCCGGAGAGGGAGTGGATGACTGCGGTGGAGGAGGGTTCATGCTTCTTCAAGGCCTCGAAAATGGGCAGGCGGGGGAGGGTGGAGGCCATTCTGAGGGTGGGCGTTGCGAAGTGCCGGGGTATACAGTGAGCGACGCGCGACGATGACGGGAATGATGGAGCGACTGGATTTGTACAGTGGAGGAGAGGAGAGAAGGAGGACCGGCAGAGGGAGCGACGGACCTGCGCCCACATTACGAGAGGAGCCAGGAGGCAGGCGGCGGGGCCGGGGGGGTTATATGCACGAGGGGATCCGAAGGAGGGAGGCGGACTGGGCGGGAGTTCCAAGGTTGTTGTGGGGTCGGTAGTATCTATTTTATAGATCCGAGGCTGGGAGGAGCATTTCTGGATGAATGGGTAGATTTTATTCCTGAAGAAAAGCAGAATATGCGGAATATGCGTTGAATGTTGTTTGAAGAGGCCTGAGATGTGAATTGCGCCTTCAATTGGCTTTGGCAGACGTCGAAGTCATGGTTGGAATTCCAGTGTCCAAAGTCTTGGCATCTGACGGATTTCATCCACATCTTTGCGGTTTCACGAAGCCGGATCCAGATGTAGCACCGGAGAAGAAACCGTCTCCCTCTCCCCGCATATCGACTGTTCTCTTGCCATTCGCTTGACCCGGTTGGATTCCTCGCCGCTGTTTGATGTTTCTCAGGGCTGGCCTCGCGGGAAAGCGCTTCCTGTCATCCATGGCGCAGTCCATGACTCCGATGGAGGATGCCATGCGGGCGAAGGTAGGTTCTGCTTTTATTCTTCTCCATGCTCACTGGTCTCCCATCTCCTTGTTTGTTCTCTCTGTCTAGGCTAGGAAACGATGGTGGCTTTGGAATCAGACGTGCGGCTAACGAGGGATATGTCTAGATTACAGAGGCGCTGAAGCCCACAGCGCTCGAGATCCACAATGATTCCCATCTACATTCGCATCACAGCGCCATGCGGGGCGTGACGAGCAAGGAGGTATGGTTCCATTCTAAGTTTCCATCGTACACTCAGGTCACATGATATCTTCTATATCAATCCTCGATTCCTTGGTGCTCCAAATTCATATCAATCCCATGTCATATGGAAGGGCCCATCCTGATCAAACGTTCAACAGACACACTTCCGCCTGACGATCGTCTCTCCTGCCTTCGCCGGCAAAATGCAGCCCGCAAGGCACCGCATGGTGTACTCTCTTCTGAAGGACGAGATGGCCCAGGAGGGCGGGATTCACGCCCTGCAGCTGAAGACGAGGACCCCCGAGGAGGAGGAGAGGGCGAAGGCGAAGGAGTAGGGTGAGCATGCTGGGCTTTACATCTCGAGCCGGGAGGAAGAGGACGAAGCAGTTGAAGGCTGCATTGTTTATGAATATATACATGTGAAGATAAGACACCACCATATTAACTGATGCGACGTGCACAGCAGACCAGTACTCCGCCTGGGGTTTCTCTTTAAAACCCTTCATGTGCAAACATCCCGAGCGCTCTGCGTGTCGGAGTAGACAGACATCAACCACTACGTTGCAGGTCGAACCCCATCCCACCGTAGATGCTCACCAGGCTACATCCATCCGAAATGAGACTACCATCAGTTCTGACGTCAAATCCACCACCATGGAGCTCAGAGCAGCACGTATGATACCTAGGGGTGGGTTGACGAACTCCCCCAAGCTCTACCAGCATCCAATGCACGCCCCCTTACACACTGCACAATATGACAATCTCCCATATCACGCACACCGACATTTTGAACCTACAAAACGATCCGCAACATGTGCCATCCCAAGATCTTCGAAAGCTTCCCACTTCGTACGACGCAGAGGCGCGGGCAACGTCATCCCGGACTTCACATCCCATTGCCCCCATGTCATGGCGCCCACGCGACGATCCCCGCACCGCCCAAACCCCGATCCCCCATCCCGAATCCCAAATCCCAAATCCCACTGGATCGGTGATGGGTGAACAGAAAAACGACGGGTGCCGGTTGCGGCGAGCGATGCGACGCGACCGGTACACAGGGCCAACCACTCAAGCGCTTCCTTAGGGTAGCGGTCCATGGATGGTGATTTGCGGGAAACGGACGCATTGCATCACGATCGCTAGCCAGCCATTGTCGACCATCGTACACAGTGCACCAAGGACAATGGGCATAGGTAGGTACATCACGCGGGGCCACCTGCTAATGCTCTGCAAGCTGGGGGAAGGGGACTGGCTCCACAGAGTGCGTTCTGGAGGGAATCAAGAGATCCCGTACCCAAGTCTTCCCATCCACCTTCCTCGAGATCCTGGGGTACACCGTTGCGGACTACGTTCATGTCATGAACGATGAGCAGCCTCGCCCTTTGCGCGGCAAGCCTGGGCGACATAGCGACAAGGCGCGGCCGACGTCAGGTCCGTGGGAGAGCTCGAGGGGCCAGGGCACCCTCACTTTACGCTGGGTCCTCGCGCGTACCGAGGACGAGGAAGAGGACGAGCATCTTGGCCCGCGTTAATGTCGACGTCGCGCCATCACCGTGGTTCCCAGGCGTCTTGTGCGTGAGTCTCGAGATGGGTGTTTGGGAATTGGACCGAGACCGGATTTCCGGTACACTAAGGAAGTGTAGGAGGGAGGTTGCAAGGGACGGGTACAGTAGGGGGTAGGATAGGGAAACAAGAATAAAATAGATAGATAGCCCGCTCCCGAGGTCGTGCATGCTCCCTATACATACACACACAGTAGTCCGTCCTCAGCAATGAGCACTCCCTAGTATACCAGCACTCGTCACTCGGCCAGATCACACTCCCACCCTCTCCCCAAGTAGTCCCCTCCAGCGAGACTACCCTACTAACCAGACTGTAGCCGCCACCGCCACCACCACCACCACCACCACCACCACTACTAGCCCCTCTACTCTAGCCCAACAATCGGACCCTCTAGGTAGAGAAAAAAAATCCTCCCATCCGCCCGCACAAGGTCCCCCCTTGTCCTCCCGGTCCTCTCCGTCCGACGCTCCGGCGCTGGCAATCAAGCACCAAACCAAAGCAACGGCGCTCTTCATGTTCTCCACAGCGAGACTCCACGTGTTGTTGAGGGTGGGGGTGCGGGTTCCCTTGTATGCATGTATTACGGAATTAGTCCCGCCGTCCTTGCGACAGTAGCATCTCACGGTGAGGCCATCCGTTCGCTGGGAAATCATCCGTGATGCGTTTCTTTGCTCGTAGACTGGACGTTCCGTTGTTCCGTACAGTCGGGTTGCGTGAGGGTCGCGCGAGCGACAGAATGCACAAAGGTGCGCGGGTCGCGGCACGCGGAATCGGCATCTTGGGATTCCCGCCCCGTGCCATACCTAGATGCGCCATCTGGTGTTGCGATGCGACGGAAAGACGGCGACGATGCGTCGATGACGGGGACTTTTGTACATACCCTTAGTACGCGGGCGCGCGGGGAGAGACTGGCACTCCGAACCGCCGCAACCACCGTCGCAACGCATCGCAAGGAACAAAAACATGACACGAAGCCGCGAAAGACAATTACAATTTCGATTAGAAGAAGTTGAGTTGACATTACAGTACTATGGTATAACCATCTCGCTCTCCACCGCACCTCGTCTCTATCCGGTACGTCAACGGCGCTCTACACCGCGTCTCATTGGCACAAACGACTTCGCGTCCAAGAGAACCACCGTCCTCGGCGTCCTCGCCAAAACGTTGGAACGCAGAACGCAGAACGCCGCGACGCGACGTCGGGAATAAAAAAGCACAAGAGATTCATCTCCGGTCGTACCACCATTCCGTCCCGTCCCATCGTCATCTTACATGAACAGGTGCTTGCTTGCTTGCAAATAAAAACAATGCGTGCGCCGCGTGACTGAACCGAACAAACAACCGCAAGAAAGAACGGGAATAAAAGACAATTCGGGGAGGTATCGTCGAGGTTCCGCTTTTGGTATCATCGCTGTCGAAGCAAAGAGGAGGTACGTGACGATGACGTCGACGTCGACGTCTATGCAGCCTCGGCGGCCGCCCGCTTCCTCTCGCGGCCCTTCTCGCTCCAGGGGAAGTGTGCGACGGGGATGACGAAGAAGCTGTCGGCCGGTTAGCGCTTGCTTTAATCATGGACGTGGCGACGATGATCATGCCTGGAGTCACGAACCTGTTGGAGTTGTCGGCAATACCGGCAAGGGCATTGTACCAGGCGAGGAAGGCGGCGAAGAGGCCAAAGTAGCCGCCAGCCTTGATGCACTTCGGGTGCGGGTTCTTGCCGTCGTTCTGCAGGTAGCCGATGCCGAGCATGAGGAAGGCGAGGTCCAGCGTGAAGAAGAGCGAGAAGAAGGCGATCGTGGACCGGAGCGTGCAGACCAGGAGAATGGTCGTGAAGATCCACCAGCCCATCAGGAAGAGGCCGAACGAGTTCAGGAAGGTCGGGATGCCGTGCGCCTCCAGCGAAGACACAATCTCGAAGCCGCCAGGGGTCAGGATGATGGCGAAGGAGAGCCAGAAGCCACCGTACGAGGACAGAGCCGTGGCACCAAAGGTGTTGCCCACTGCCATCTCCCTGAGGAATGGATTAGCATATTGCACTGGGGTTGGATTTCATGGGGTTTTTGGTAAACATACCACATGCCGGCAAGAAGCTGGACGAGACCACCATAGCCAAAAGCAAGGGCGACGACCAAGTTGGGGTGGGTGATGTCGAGGGTGCCGACGTTGATGAGGGAGAGGACAAAGGTCGTCAGGGCGAAGGCAGACAGACCCAGGGGCGCGGGATTGGCGAACTTGCGGTGGGAGGGACTGGACGGGTTTGTTCAGTGGCCGATCATGGCAAGCCACCGCGTTGGTGGAGTCTGATTCCCGGAGGACTTACGCATAGAGACCGGGTTGGAAGTCACCACCAAAGGCTGCGAGGCGGTTCTCCTCGTTGGTGCGCCAGTGAGCAAGAGGATTGCCACCTGCTGCATCCATGAGTAGGATGTTCTCGTTGGGAAACGAACCGGGCGACGACTGACCATAGTCATAGGGCTTCCTTTCTCTGGGAGCCGCGGTGCTGGCGTGGTCGAGAGCGCTAGTACCGTTGGTCTCCTTGGTGTCCAACGGAGCGCCTGCACCCGTGGTCTGGTAGGTGTTGCCCTTGGGACGGCATCAGTACAGAGGAACGTGATGGTGTTGGTATTGGGAGGTGAAATGGTGACATACGACAGGCACCTGTTCCTGAGCGGTAGCCATTACGCTGAGTGTGGGTAGGGTAGGTGTGTGAATGTAAACCGGGGAACTCCAAGCAGGGCCGTGTAGGGTGAGAAGCCAACAGGTGCGTCTGGGGACGGAGGAGGATGCAGCGAGGCAATCTGGGGATTCTCGAGATCTGGGGAAAGGGCCAGCAAATATATTCGCTGCCAGAAGCTACGGGGACGGAACGACGTGTGCCAGGACCTGGGGAGCTGCTGGGGGAGCTGCGGGGACACCCCAATCCAAGCAACGCCCTTGTTTAATTGATCCAAACAGAATCGCCCTGAGTGGACCATTCACCGCACTTCCCCCATGGGTTCACATCCAGACCGGGTAAAGCCTGGTCGAGTCCATCCTGTCCATCCTGTCCATCCCCGTCGGTCATGTTGGTCAGTCGACGGTGGAGCGCTTCAGCCACTGGGCCAACGTGCCAGGTGGATCTGCGACTGGATTCACTGGAAGCATGGCCGCCAAGGCTTCGGACGAGCGCTGCAATAGAAGGCGTCGTCGGCGTCGAACAAAGGCGACACACCCGTCGAACGCTGCCGCCGCCCCAAGCCGTGATCGTCGGAGTTTGCGCACGCCGCGGTCAGTCACGAGAAGCCCGCCCAGCCGCGGTACCTACGACCAGCAGGTATAGTCGCCGAGCAAGCAACTGACTACTGCTTTTGTGTCCTCACTACTGTGCGCTGGTTGTGCATGCAGCAAAAGTTGATTGCATCACTCATCATCATAATCATCATCGACTGGGCCGACGCCAGACAAGAGCCTTCTCTCTATGCCGTCTTGCCGCTTTAACCTGGAGGTCCTTCTAGAATTTCTCCCGAGGAAATAATCACCCAGGGTCCGTAAACACCACAAATTAGGGGCGAACAAAAAAAGGGCTGCATTACAAATGAATGCCCTGCATCTAGGGTCGGTGCTGCCCGTGTCCGCGTCCGCGTCCGCGTCCGCGTCCACGTCCACGGAGGTGTACCGTGTGCCTTTCGAAAAGGTTCGGCCAAAAATTTGAGCGAAGCTAGAAGGGACATGGTAAATAAACAGCGGGCCCTTCCTTTCATCCCGTCCTCTCACGTACGCTCCGTACCGCGGCCCCTTCGTCGATGGCGTGGTCCGAGCTGTCCTCCATAGCAATAGCGCGCTCCACCCAGATCCAGGCGGACGACTCTGGAATTTCTTGGGCGGTGGGCACCGTGAGATTGGAGTCGTAGGTCCGCCTTGGAGCCCAGAGGGTCGCGGCTTTGGAGACGTCGTCTTTCCAGAGAATGCCAGCGGTGGGCGAAGCAGCGAGGAGCGAAAGACGCCCCGGGCTGGCAAAAGAGGGAAGGGTGGCTGACGCTGATCGATGATGTAGGTGGGCTGACAGGGAACCTTGGAAGGGAGAAGGCGGATTGAGACGTCTGGGCTAAGCTTTTGGCGCAACCTTGGATCCTTGGAGACTTGGCATTGCGCTATTCCATTCTCGGCCAGGGCTGACTAAGACCAGTCCCTGTTCCCCCTTCCCTTCCCAGTGCCGGGTTCTCTTGCAATAATCTTGAATCGCCGAACTCGTTCTCTCTCCATACTCCACACCCCCATCTTTCCATCCCCACCTCCACACACAATCCTCCACACGTCCGGAGAACCCACTCTTTTCTCAGGTCCCAGGTCCCTCGATGGTTTCCGAAGAGGATCCGTCTACGACCTCCCTCACGATAATACAGCTGACCCAGGGCACGACAACTGGTGCGGCGTGCACACGCAACTCGGACAGCCGGGCCACGGATGGTGCAATCACAGTCAGCCCTCGGGCATGTCGGCCATCCATGCCGGAACTCAATAATCATGCCATGTCTGGGTGGCTTGCTTTTCGTCGCAGCTTACACGGCCTAGGTAATTGCTGCGAACAGCACGGTGCTCTCTACTCCGTACACTGTCCACCTCTGCTTTTGGCGTTCCCCGATATCCTTTTCTCGTGCTTTCAAGCTTTCCCCCTTGGCCGAGTTATCGTCCCTTTTTCTTCTTCTTCTCCCTCCTACGCTCGGAAGTTTCGCGCTTCCAGGTTCCGCTCGTGCAAACCACGCCGCCCGGCGTGGCTCGCTCGTTTTCCGTGATTGGTTTCCAACCCAACGGTGTCCGTGTTTTGCAGGCTGATTCCACGCCTCCAAGTTGTGCATGGAACATCGTTTCCCTTCTGCTCCTCCGGATATTTAGCCTAATCGTTCTGACTGGACAGCGACTCCATCAAATAAACAACCCAATATGGTTTCTGGGTCGAGCTCGCATTCAGATCTGCCGATCTTGTTCTCGCGACGCTGCCATGTATTGTCCTGCACTGAGTGACTGGGCCCTATCCGACTGCGTTCTAGTCGCAGGCCGCAGAATGACCAGCAGTATGTGTTAATATCAAAGTATCAAGCCGTCACTCCCCCTGGCACTCAACGAGCCCTCGGCGCATCAAGTCCTTGCATAAAGACCATGTATCGCTTGCGCAAATCGTTAGGGGCAGCGCGCCTTTCAGTTCGGTCGACGAGGCGCGCCAATCATCCTCTTTCTGAAGGGGGCATACCCTCCTTTTCGTTGGAATGGGATACCAGTACAGATTTGAATCCTTCTATTGGGGACCCCTGTCACAACGGGAGATCAACAGTTACGACTAGAACAGCACTGCTGCAGAAAGGCTACGGAGCCACATGCGAGCATATCACAAGTCCTCTAACCTAGGACCTGGTAGGGACATGAACAGCAGGCTTCAAGGCATTCGAAGTCTTCCGCAGTGAGACTAATGTTGTTAGAACTTGACTATATAAGGGGAGAAGATGGTGCGATTTCCCCATGTTCTCCGCAATCAGTGACCCATCCCCACCATCCTACAGAGTAATCAACCTCGCGCTAACGAACGCTACACCTCCGCTCCTTTCCCCCGTGGTGAATCTGGTGATGAATCTTCGAAACACCCCGAGGCATTCTCGACATCATGCAACCTTCTCCTTCTCGGTCGGTCTCGCCTCCGGGGCGCCTGCTGCACAAGTCCCCTGACTCAAATCTCACACGGGTTGTTGAGCTCACCTGCACCTAGAGGGCCAGCAGAGACTTGCAACTTGCTCTCCGGACATTCACGGACTCTTGCAACCCTCGCCGAGGTCCTCTCGCCCGCGGATTGATCGGATATGATGTTTTTGACGTTGAGATGTCGTCGACAGATACTTTCGGGTGGCGTTTCTTGGTCTCTTGTCCTTTCCATCCTTCCGCCTTGGAATCACTTGGCGACATTCGCTTGTTGAGCCGCAATTGGGAATCTCTTATCGCGAAAGATAAGCTCCGAGTCAGTATAGGAGTCAGTTTGATATATGGGAGTCGTGGTGTTGAGGTCACGATGGTTTTGGGGTGTTGAGGTTGAGCAGTTTCACGTTGGATCCTACCCCATGGACATTACGCGGGGAGACAGTTGGAGAAACCCCACTGTGGGGTAGGGTTCCCAATCCTTCAGCTTACGCTGATCTCGAGGCGCAGTCATGATCATCAGAGTCTCTACACATGAACTGGACGAACACTCACTACCTCCACCAAGTGCACAAGGTCGAAGCTGCCCTTCTAGTCGTCTGTTGTTGCCAGTTTGGCCCAGGCGAGGTAACCGACTGCGAAGGACGTGAACGTACCTAGCGAGCTGAACCGAGAAATACCCAGATAGCTTTCAACAATCAACAATGACGGGCAGCTCCTTCACCCTTCGTTCTCACGAGGACCCAACCTCTCGCGAGTACTTTCATCATTCATCAGGACAACGCATCAATACAGATGCGGTCGTGGTCGAGGCCCTTCGCAAACAATACCCACACCTGCACCTCATCGTCGCACCCGCTATCAGCCTAGACCTCCTTGAATATGCGTCAGCGGGCTTCGCGACAGCAGAACCGCTTGAGGATCCCCAGGATGATCCCGTCTATGGGACGACATTCAGTTGGCGAATGTTCCGCCCCGCTCCCCGAAGGCTAGACAACCAACCTGGATCATTCTCGACACAGGTCCTATTCGGGAAGTACATGTACCGTTGGAAGGACTTGGAGTTCCTGTTATATGTTGTCAACGGCCGAGATGGTTCCTTTCCAGTGGTGGTCCACTACATCCTAACGCGCGAGGACGCCAAAGCCAACGAGCTGATCAAACAAGCCGTCATCTGGGGCTCGCAGCTCCACGACGAAGTCTGGGTCTTCGACCAGTACTGGCAGAAGAGCCGGGAGCTCTGGGAATCCGTCCAGCAAAGCCACTGGTCGAACGTGATCCTCGAAGAAGGCATGAAGAAAGCCATCATCGCCGACGTGGAGAACTTCTTCGACGGCCGCGACACCTACGCGAAACTCAAAGTCCCCTGGAAACGAGGCATCATCTACCACGGGCCGCCCGGGAACGGGAAGACCATCTCCATCAAAGCCATGATGAACGCGCTGTACCAGCGCGGCAGAGGCGACGACGCCAGACAATCCGTCCCAACACTCTACGTCAAGACGCTGACCTCGTACGCCGGGCCCGAATACTCGCTCAAACAGATCTTCAACAAAGCCCGCCAGGAAGCCCCCTGCTACCTCGTCTTCGAGGACCTCGACTCCATCGTCAACGACCGCGTGCGCTCGTACTTCCTCAACGAGGTCGACGGCCTCAAGTCCAACGACGGCATCCTCATGGTCGGCTCGACCAACCACCTCGACCGCCTGGACCCGGGCATCTCCAAGCGGCCCAGCCGCTTCGACAGGAAGTACTACTTCCCCGACCCGGACTTCGCGCAGCGCGTCCTGTATGCGCGGTTCTGGCAGGGCAAGTTGAGCGGGAACGAGGCCGTGGAGTTTCCGGACGAGATGTGCGAGGCGGTTGCGCGGATCACGGATGGGTTCTCGTTTGCGTATATGCAGGAGGCGTTTGTGGCGTCGTTGCTTGCTATTGCGTCGAGGGCTGCGGGGGTGGAGGGTCGAGATGGGGGTGATGGTGATGATGGGCGGGACGGGCTGGAGAAGCTGGTCTTGTGGCGCGAGTTGAAGAAGCAGGTCCGTATTCTGCGGGAGGAGATGGGGAATGGGGATGATGAAGGAGAGACGCAAGTACCTGCGCTTGATGCGGGTCGTGGTTTGCGGGGAGAGCATATCAGTGAGGACCGACAGAGCTTCACACTCACGGCCACTGCAGAGACCGGAACTGGTACAGGCTATCGAGAAGGAGGTACGGCAGAAGCCATGCTAGCCAACGACGCCGCTCTGCAGCAACATGGCCTCGGGATTCCGCAGCTAGCATACAGCTTGAGCCGGTTGATGCAGGATGTGGAGAGCGCTGTGGAAACGGGGAGGTCTTTTGGTCGCCCTTGATGGCTCCTCACTCCCCGTCGCGAGGGTCCTTCTGGGTGACTGTCGGCTCGAAGCTGATGTTTCTGGTTCTCCTCTTCTCTTCTTCCCAACTTCTCCCATTGCTGCTGAGGGTTCCGCTATCTCCGTGCTTGTCAAGGTGTAGGAGTTGATACATATAATCTCTAGCATTTCCTTAGTGCTGCTGCATTCCATCGTTGCCTAGTTGTGGACTTGGTGCCTCTCGTCCTCTCCCTTTTTCTTCTTTCCCTTTTTTCGGGTCCAATATGAAGGATCCAGTAGCAATTTGAGATTTCATTATTAAATATGTCTATCATCAGACTACACAGTGTCGTGGTCTATATCTCTTCCAGATTGACGCTTGCTGCTCCTCGCAACGGGTATGTTTCCACGTACCATTCCGTTCTGGAATCAAATCAAAACCACCGACCTCCACCATCACCCTGCTCGTCCCTCGAATCTCTCGCTATCCCCCTTCCCATCCCCTCCCCCTCCCGAACCACCCACCCCTCACAACACCGCAAACGCACTGCAATAACTCACACTACTATCCCTGACCCTCTCGACCAACGAACTCCTCTCGTACCTCACGAACCGGAACCTCCCCCGCCCCGTCTCCCCCTTCCCCTCCTTATCCAGCACCTCCGCCCTCTCCACCGCCGCCATGAACACCCCGATCGGATGCCGCCCGCACACCGTATTCCCCGTGCGCTCCAGCTGCTCGAGGAACACGTCGTGCCTGCCCGTCTCGACGGCGTCCATGCTCTGCTGGTCGACGAGCGCGATGGACTCGTGTATGGGGCGCGAGCGGGAGACCTGGTTGTCGGAGCGGAGGTGGATTGGGGTTCCGTCTTCGTCGTCGTCGTCTTCATCTCCTTCGTCGTCGGCGTGGACACCGTTTTCCTGGGGGCTGAGGTAGTACGTGTATCTGAAGCGGGAGCCCCAGTGGCAGAAGTCGGAGCTGATGACGAAGACATTGCCCGGGTCGAGGAGGTAGGGTGCGAGGCGCGAGCCGAGGGCGCGTTCGGTCGAGGGGGACGTGCTGCCGACCATGATGGGGATGAGGGGTGGGAAGGAGGTCGGGGGGAAGTGTCTACAGATATATGTTAGTACGTCGGGGGATCCGGGGCGGGATAAGTGAACGGGGGATACGTACAATGAGAGCATCTTGTAGATGTACGGCAGATGCATCTCGAGACTGTGCTCTGCCTCGTCCACGAGGTGGGACATGTGCATGAGGTCCAGGTCTTTGGCGAGCTTCTCCACCAGGTCTTTGTCTATGCGGAGTGGTCCGAGTGGTGTTGCATAGGTGTCGAAACTCGTCGTTGCTGCGCCGGGGAGGTAGTAATGGTGCGAGGGGCCGAGGAGGAAGACTCGCTCTCTGTTCGTCCTTGGAGTCAGCTCATACCCTTTGTTCGGAATCCCCTGGGCTCATAGTGGGTAGATTGTAGGGGAGAGAGAGAGAGAAAGAGAGTACGCACGCCTTGCTCCAATCTATGCTCTTATAGGCCCATGCAGCGGCAGGCCCCGAATATGAGTATCCAGCATGCCTGCAGTGAACACATGAGCCTCCATCGTCTATCCCTTGGACTCATACCACTTGTTCAGGTAACGGTGATGGCGTACGGTGCGATGATGGCTCTAGCACCAGGTGTGGGTATCGCTACGGAACCATTCTGTGAGGAGGCGGTGCCGATTGGGGTGGTGGAACTGGGCACGGCGGCGAGCCATGTGTCGAGCTGTTGGGAGAGTTCGGATCTGTTGGACGTGTACCAGGAGCCTGCATGGGAGGCTGTGCGGGAGGAGGGCATGTTGATGAGGGACAGAAGGAAACTGTTCAGTGCTGAGAAGTGAGATTTGAGTTGTGGAGTGAGAAGCGTGGTAATGGATGAGGGATGGAGATAGAGAGCTGGTGGTAGGACTGGTAAGGCCGGGCAGTGGCGGGGTAGTTAGGAGTGTATACGGCCAGGGAGCTGTACACAATAGTGGGGCTACGGCGCCACCTGGACTGAGTGTATTCTCGGGTCATGACGATTAGATGCAGCTAATGACAGTTACTTAGGTACACTAGTAACTTGGACGTTCGTTAGCATGTATTTTGTATGGGTCTTCTTCGACTTTCCCGCAGGCCATGTACCTAGATGTCCGGACGAGATATCGCAAAGGCCAACAAAGTCTCAGGAAAGATCAGATAACTTGAGTTTCGGGCAAGTTTTCCAAAACCAATAGAAAGGTATGAGTCCAAATCGCCTCCATGGCATACTCCAGAATGGATTCCGGAAATAGACATGAAAGTGGAGAAGCGCATCTCTCTCCCGTCCCAAAACGCGTCCGCGTCGCGCCTCGGCGCGCCAACCTCCGCATTTCATCATCGCAGTTTGTACCCTGCCTGAATTCTCACTCTTCCACATCACTACACCAGCAAATATATCTTCGCAACACAATTCTACCTTGTCAATAGACCTCTTAAGTCAATACCCCGCACAGCTGAAAAAAAAACCCAAAACAATACCGTGACCATGGGCCTCAAACGCAAGCGGTCCATGGATGCCTCGCCCGTCTCTACATCCTCCAGCCTCACGCTCTCTTCGGGCTCACACTCCCCGACTCCAATCATGACTGTGAATGCCTCAGCTATGGACACGGAATTGTCCACCAAAACGCCATTCAACTTCAATGTCGAGTGGGGAGCGCGGAAATCGGCGTGGGAGGCCGCGGACCTAGGATGCCGGACGCGCAAGCGCTGGCGCGACAATCGGCCTGATGAGCGTGTTATCCATGGTACGTCCTCGCTCATCATTCCCCTACTGCCTCGATCACCAAGGCCTGCAAAGAAGCCGGGCTGACACGGTGCAGAAAATACCCTCCAGAAACTCTTCGCTGCGCAGCGTACGCGGCACCACAGCCCCGAGCCCGTCCTCCCACCCGCACAAGTCACGACCATATCGTCCCACCCGGTACCTGTCCAAAAATCCACACTCCACTCGTTTTGGAACATCGGCGCCGCGCCCGTCCAACCTCCTTCATTGCTCCAGCCCCAACACGCGCAGCTTGCACCCTCCTCCTGGGATGCGCCTCGCTGCGCCGAATGCGACGCCGCACTACTCCAGACCGGACGCGTCGATTGCTTGGATGTCGATATGATGGATCTCTCCGGCAGCACCGAGGACGGTGCGTTGGCGCACTTCGCGTGCAATGAATGCGAGAAGCTTGTTTGTGGCATGTGTGCGGTGGAGGGGGAGAGGAGGTGTTGTCTGCAGTGTGCCACGACGGGGAGGAGAGGTGGGAGAGGATGAGGCTTTTGCTGACGTATTGCATGTTGTTTCGAATTAGCGGGAGGTGTCGGTGGTGGATTTCGTCCTGGAAATGTTTGACGCCGGGCATGGCGCATAGTGGTTTTGCCGCATTAGTTGGTCTGGCTGATACCCGGAGTATAGCGTAGATTGTTTGGGAAACGGCCGAGGGAGCATGGAAATCCATTTCTATGCGGATCTTATATTGTACATGTTTCTACATATGCATGACGCTCAGAGCACGCGGAGATTCTCCCTGGGAACATCTCCCCATCACCGTCTCACGTCCCAACCCGCTCTAATGCCCCTCCACAACGCTCTCCTCCAACGCCTTCACCGCAGCCTCCATCTCCCTCACCTTCCCGCCAACCCTCCTCTCCACCTCCCTCGCCACATCCCCATCCCTCTCGTTCCCAACAACCTGATCGTAGTACTTCATCAACTCGTCCAGCGCCTCCCGCGCCGCCCGCCTGTCCTCGGCCGCGTACGTGGTATTCTTCTCCGTCTCCTCGGCCGCCATTTCGAATTCGTCGCGTGCGGTGCCGTACAGCTCCGTGATGGTCTCGATGATGCCGTTGATGCGCTCCGTGGTTTGTGCCGAGGGGGGAGGGTTGGAGGAAGGGGAAGAAGAGGAGTGGTCTGCTAGGAGGGGCGCGGATGGGCGGGTGAAGCGTCGGATCGAGGATAGGGAGTAGGGCGTGCGGAAGCGGGTCCAGTGCGCTGTGCTTGCGGGCGGGTATGCGGCGGATTGGTATGGCGGAGGAGAGGGAGTTCTGCTCTGGAGGGTCGAGAGGGTTCGGAAGGTAGTAGGTGCGGCTATGCTTGTGCTGTTGGTGGTTGCTCGAAGGGTGGTGTTGGTGGTGCGGAGGAGGGCGAAGGCTGCTGGCTGGGCTCGGGAGGCCATTGTGACATAGGAAGATTGTTCAAGAGGAAATGGATATTTCTTATGGCCGCGTTTGAGATTCCTTGACGTCAATTGTATGCGAAGCTGTTGTGATGCTGGTAGAGGATCTAAGGGCGCAATGTATCCTCAGTGTTGCTACAGGCCGTGATATTTTAAATAAATTCGTCGTTTTTGTATAGAGACAGCTACCAGAGCTGGGAAATGGGCAATTGAATGCAGGGTACGTGTGGTGTGGGAGTGGGATGGGAATGAGTAAGAGTCGGAGCTGGAGGTTGATGAAGGCGGGAAGGGACGGCAATATGGCCCCGTTCAAGCCAATAACGTCACTTGAGAATTCCCATCTCCCATCGCAGTTGTACTTTGCACAACACCATCAGTCAAGCCAAACGAACGAGAATTATCCAAATTGTCATTATCTCCAATAATAGCTCCTGTTCCACTTGCTTGTTCCTCCATCCCGTACTTGAGGTTGGGACGAATTTGTTGGGTATTCAGGTTCTTGAGGTTCACGTACGAAACTGGGAATTCTTCCGCAAACTAAAAGCCGCCCATTTCCGCTCCATCACCAGGACTCGTGAGCGGAATGCCCGCTTTTCTTATGAACAACTCAAGCGATAACAAGCTATCACTTCTCACGGCATATAAACCTTCACGATTGCAGAATTTGTAATTACCACAGCGAGAGTAGTCTAGTGGTTATGATGTCTGCTTTACATTTGCTTAATGTTGAGCGCAGAAGGTCGGGAGTTCGATCCTCCCCTCTCGTAGCATCCTTTTTTTGCATCCTTTTTGGGTTCCCATCTCAACTGAAGCCTCTTGTTGTTCTTGTCTCCCTTCCTTTTTGGTCGTCACTCATGTACTAGTGTCATTGTGTAATGTTTTGAACGCAAGTTATTTGTTTGTCCAACCTGCGATCTGAGCGTACCAGCGCTATGTTATTCCAAGTTTAGTTATCTGTCTCAATTAGGGTATCGACCACAACATTCCTCGTCCCAATCTTAAACCTGCTACTGCGTAAAGGGACTGCTGCTCCCAACAAATGGTTCAAAGACTCAAAAGCCATTTCCAACCAACAAATAGAAAATCCCAATTCAACGAAAGAACTCTAAGACCACCAAGGAAGAACGGATCTGCAGAGGGATCTCATTGCCGTGGACGCGGAGGTTGCTGATGTTTCACCGTCCAACCCTGCACGCTGCGCCGCATACCTAACGTCTTCCTCTGTACTCCACCACCGTTTTGCACTTGAGCTACCGATGTACTGTGAAGCGTAGATACCGCACGGAAGCTACTTGATGATAATGTATCCGTCTTCGGGTGATATTTTATTGGGCTTGTTGGCTCTTCGGCATCCTCCTGGAAGTCTGCCTGTCCCAAAGCGAGTTCATCGTCTGGTTTCACGGGCGAGCTCGAGAGGAGCACGTAGCGTGTGCCTCCATTGTCAGCCCCTACCTCGCCTTCCGACCTCTTAGGCTTGGATGTCATTGGGGCATTGCGAGGCCGGTGGCTGGATAGCGTTGGTGGTTGGTAGGTGCGGCTTGCTTGGTGTGGGAAGTTAGAAACGTCGTTCAGAGGCTTCTGTCCAGAGCCAGGAGACTCAGAGCGCACCAATGAAGGAATTATAGGTGCTGCGGCCGGTCCGACCGACTTGGGAGATGTTGAAGGTGTCATTATCGAGGGTTGCGAAATGCCTGGCGCTGTTGGAACTGGTTTCTTGAAGAAATTCGTAATTGCACCTTGTCCAGCAGCACGTGGTTTCACTGGTTTGCCGCGTGTCGTTTTAGACTCGGTCGTGTCCACTCTCTTCGAGGCGCTGTAAGCTGTTTTCCCAGCCAACCAACTGGATGCGCTTACTAGCGCTTCAACAGCTTTCGCTTCTTGCAGAATCTTGTGTTGGGTTCTCGCAGTGGTAAATCCGCCCTGTCCGCTTGCTAACGTGGTTGTGGCGACGGAGAAACTCGAGACTGATTGCATAGTGGTGGGCACCTTGAAATCACTAGAGGAATGCCCAAGCTTGCGCCTCTTGAAGCCATCGTTTTGCCCCTCCCCAAATTCTCTTACCATTCCATCTACATCAATATAGTCTCTGCTAGCGGGATACTTGTCGTCTTCAACACGCTCCAGGAGAGCCCGAGCGGCTTCAACCTCGCTGCTCGATGGACAAGATCTTCTAAGAATCTGTGCTAGATCCGTGATCACTGAGCAACCAATGGATGGACCGGTCTGGCTGAAAAGTTTCTGAACATCCGGTGACGAAAGAAATGGAGAAAGCGTTGTCTCATCTTGACCTGCCTGTTTGATCGGACAGCTCAAGTATAATAGGCCTTTGGCACGTGTCATTCCCACATAGAGCAGCCGTCGCTCCTCATTGTGATCCTCCGCTCTTGAATGTGGGATCGAGCCGTCGTACACAGCTGGTATGAAGACAACGGGCCATTCGAGCCCTTTTGCAGCATGGATGGTGGAAATGGTGACCTGGTTCGGTTCTTCGCCATCCGGCTTCTCTAATTCTGTCGAAAGTGCGACATTCGAGAGGAACTTCGACAAAAGGTCGTCGGCCGTGTCACCCCGTTGTTCGATGCCATCAACGACTGGTAAGGCGTCATCGGAAACTGCTTCTCCTCTTGCAACAGCTGCTGCCATCTGAGTCGCTTGAATTCCCAGCTCTTCGATATTCGCCCATCGATCTTTCCAGTTTTCCGGATATGTTTTCTTCAAGTACGCTTCGAGCGATATCTTCTGTGTTACATAGGTGATCAGGTCCCACAAATTGCAATATTCACCATCTTCAGGAAGACGCTTTGCACGCGATGTCAGAATCAGGTTAACGAAGACATCGATACCCTTCTGCGCTTGGGAGGAGATCCTCGTAGCTGGCCGTTTCCCGCCCTTGGCAGAGTTCAGAAGTAAGTTCCACAGGGACGTCTTTTTCAACTCGGCCTCTTCCAGCAAGGACTTCACCGTGACTTCTCCAATCTTTCGCGATGGCACATTAAGGATGCGAGCAAGCGCATCATTATGATTGGGCTGGTCAATGGCGCGCAAGTAGTCAAGAACAATCTTGACTTCAGCTCTATCAAAGAACCGCCGTCCACCAACCATTCGATAAGGGATACCAGCTCTTCCGAGCTTGCTCTCGATGGAGAGCGACAGTGCGGCCGATCGAAGAAGAATGGCATAATCGCTGAAATCTAGCAGCCCTGCAGCGAGGGTTCTAGAGCGTTGAATCTCTTCCACAATCCAATCAGCTTCCACGTGCGCATCGGCAAGGTGTCGTAGCGTAGGCTGTTCCCCTACACAGTGCGTCGCTTGCAAGGACTTGCTAGGCCGACTCTCGTCTTGCTCTATCACGGCCATTGCTGAACTGAGAATACATCCAGATGAGCGATAGTTGTTCTCGAGATTGATGACAAGCGAATCGGGATACTCCTTCTGCATGCGGTGCAGATTTTTAATCTCCGCCGACCGAAAGCCGTAGATGCTCTGATCAGGATCTCCGACAATGGTGATTCGTTTCATTCTTTGAGCGAGGAGAGTCATCAATTCATATTGGACATTATTCGTATCTTGATATTCGTCGATTAAAACAGCCTCGATGCTTGACA
Organism: Westerdykella aurantiaca; assembly: GCA_030412805.1. NCBI lineage: Eukaryota > Fungi > Ascomycota > Dothideomycetes > Pleosporales > Sporormiaceae > Westerdykella > Westerdykella aurantiaca. The sequence continues at coordinate 6,739,497 of JASJFJ010000001.1, forward strand.
CACAAGCGGGATGCTTGCGCAGGAGATCCACACAGCGTAACAGAAGGTCATCGTAATCTAGCAGGTTCGATGCCTTCAACGTGTCCTCATACTCGCTGTATATGCACGTGAACTCGTGCTCTTCCGCTTTGTTCGTGGTCCTAACGTACTCGTCCACGGTGGTTCCCTTTGCTTTCAGACCTGAGATCCTCGATCGAGCGGCGCTAGGATCCAATGTGTAATCCCCACGTTTTATAATCCGTTTGATTATGGCAGCGCTATCCGAGGTGTCGGCAATTCCAAAATTCTTATCAATGCCAATCTCTTGCCCATATCTTACAAGAAACCGCCGAGCGACTGAATGGAAGGTCCCTAAGATCAACTTGGCTTCAACACCATCACCTACCATCCCACGTATACGTTCTTTCATCTCCCGGGCGGCCTTGATCGTGAAGGTACACACCACAATATTCCAAGGCTTGAGACGCTCATGGCTGATCAGATACGCGACGCGTGCGGTGAGTGTTTTGGTCTTTCCGGAGCCTGGGGGAGCCAGAACCTGCACCACGGGGGCCGGGGAGGTTACAGCACTTTTCTGAGCATCGTTCAATCCGTCTAAGAGGAGGTCCATCGACGTCTGTTATGTAAGGCGCGGGGCCATAGCAAGTGTGATGTTCTGAGCACGTCTCGCGTCGTCAGATACACGGCTTTACTTCGGGAAACGCGCAGGCACGTGATAGACGACGCTAAGCTGTCTTCGGCCTATTCACTAACTTGAACATTCGCCCCATCAACATGGGTACCTCAACGTGCCACTATGCATTGATCGGGGCCGTCGCGAACATAAAAGACCTGATTAATGAACACAAAGGCTGCAGGATGCACGCCAATAGCGATGCATGGCAACCAACGGACGTCCCAGCTATGCAAGGGATCGTAAGGAGAGATTTAGAGGAACATTTTCCCGCACCTCCAAAGGGGATCCGATCCCTCAAGTATAGTGCCATCGTCCAAAACTAGGTACACCATATCGGGAACGCCCGGCACGATGTCCACTCGTAATGAAGAAACTCTTCATATTACGAGTGGTCAGGCCCCATCGTCAATGGGAGGTAGGCATTTAACGGCCTTGGAATCAGATTTGCATTTTCAATGATCCCAATCCTTTTTTTGGCACCCCTATGGAGATTTCCTTGGGACCAGGGGGCCGGAAAAGCGGGATACGATACGATCGGACAATACAGACATAGAGATCGATTACGGTCCCGACATGAAACCCGAGGTCCTTTCACCACTCATCGGGCGATCTTATACGTAGAGGACAGTTGAGATTGTGTACACGATGGGCCACCGCCAGGACCATCACATATGTGGCTGAAATTGCCACACACTTCGTATGCGATGTCACGATAGGACCGCCTCGTATTCGGGGATTGAGATGAAACCGTGGTCCGCATAGGCTTATGTCTCAGGGGTTTACACAACCTGACCTTCCGTGACTAGTAATGCGAATACGGTTCCGTCTAATAAGCGCAAATCATATGTTAATGTATACTTCTAGGTCTCGAATAACTTCCGCCCATGTGTGCCATCCCAACTGGAAAATTTTGCGAACACGAACAACATCATGAGATATGCCGTTGCACGGCTCCAGGTTCAGCTTTCCAAGCTTCTATCCGCTACCCAGATGAGAATTTTATAAATACCACTCTCCGTAATGGGTGGAATTTGTTTCCGAGCACCTTTTCCTGGGATCGTTTGACGAGCTGACTACTACCATCCTCATTTTATCATGTTGCGGACTCTCATCACTGCTTTGGCCCTCTCTTCTGCTGCAGCTAATGCAACTACTATACTGCCCCGCCAGACTGTCCTCAACGGGCCATGTACTGGAGCCAATGGCGTTAAGGGCGTTTGCGTTTCTACGAGTTCCTGTACCAGTGATGGAGGAACTTATATCACGGGCGCTTGTCCCGGCACCCCCGACAACATCAAGTGCTGCACGAAACCTTCCTGTCAACAAGCTGGTCAAAGTGGAGATTGTCGTTGGACCGACCAATGCTCAGGGACGACCCTGACAGGTCTTTGCCCTGGCCCGTCGACGTTTAAATGCTGTGTGAGTGGGGGAGTCAACCCTCCTCCGTCGGGATCGAACCTAGGAGAAAAGGTTCTAAAGAAGGCTAAAGAGGCTGAAGGCATCCCATGTGAGTGACTCCTATTCCAGCGACCAGTCCTTTGTTTACAATAAGATAGACAACTGGGGTGGAGGCAATTGCAAAGGACCCACAGGGGGAGGCTTCGACTGCTCTGGCCTGGTCTCATGGGCTCTTTGCCAGGTCACCGGACGAGATCTCTTCACTGAAGGCTTACGAGTCACACGCGAGATGTATTGTGCGAGTGAAACGAAGCTGAAATACAAGTAAGGATTAAATATGTCTTCAAGATGGCCAGTTCTAACGTTGCACACAGAAAAGTACCCTGGGCACAGCGTCGTGCTGGTGACGCCGTGTTCTTTGGAGGCTCCCCAAGCGATGCAAATCGATGCAACTGCAAGACAGATAAAGAGGGTATTCATCACGTTGGTCTGATGATGGATTCCGGCTGGACGATGTGGAACGCTTTAAAGACCGGGACAAAGGTTCGCCAGGACAACTTCAAAAACTGGAATGAAGCGCCTTGTCCGCATGTAATCAGGTTCGAGTAAGCTCCGGAAAGTCGCTGATTGCGGTGAATACCACCTTTAATTGATGGGTTTATCGGCTTTGCGAATGGCATATTCAGTCGCTTGCACTTTCTGTCCAGCCAAGAATTCGTGGGTTGCTAGTCTTATAGTTGAGAGGAGGTAACATTCAATATAAGAACTATATTAGATGCTATTGGAAGGATTCTCGGCTAAACCTCATCAGACTGTAGACACGTTCGAGTGCCGGCCTTTTACATTATCCCACTAAAAATAGCATCGTTATCTGTTGTGATAGTGGACGTATCCCGTAAATATCTACATTACCATCGCCACCTCGATGACTGGAGACGAATATCCATATGGATCGCGGGTCCCGCAACCATGGAGGACATCGTTCCGATCCAGAACTTTGGAGCCGCCGCCCAATTGGAAATGCAAGGGTACACAGCATTGATTAGCCGTGGTTATATGAACTGGGAGCGCGCAAATTCAGGGCTGGGACGCGATACGGCCGAATGTGCACAGCTTTACATTCAGGTGGACTATAAGAGTCTCAAGGTGTCTGGCGGTGAGTAAAAATATCTGCAGCCATTTTTTTCCAAAGTCGTTGAAATGAAAGCGATCATTTTTCTCTACATTCTTGCTGCCGGAGCGGTAGCCTTGCCCACCATCTCAACCAATCCATTAGGTGACGGCGACCGCGTTGTCACTCGCGCACCCGACGAGGCCCAGGCATGGCTAAGCAACATCAAACTATCCGGAAATGGCTGCAGCTTCCCCGACCCAGAGAACACACTTCCCATTGTGACGAACGATGCATCCACCAACTATCACAACTTTACGCTGGCCTTCTATAAGAATACCATGGACGCTCAATCCAGTCCAGGGAAATCCACCAAGGCGACTTGTCGTGCTACGATGGATCTTCACCTCAATGAATACTGGAAAGTCACTATGAACCGACGGTGGTTTGCAAGAGGTACTTCGGATGGCGTCAGAGGAAATCTCATCAATTCGGTTACTATTGGTGAAAAGACGGTAAGACATGGAAGGCCGAGCTGGTTCCGTATTGCTAATATCTTCAAGTCCTTGGTGCGGATCCCACTGTCACCGGAGGGGCCGAAGAAGGGACCGTGGCTATCTAGCAGTGGCGGCAACGCAGGTGTCGTGGCAACAGGATCAACGGCCGCCATCCCCGTCATCATTGAGATCAGACTGGAGATTTTTGGTGATCAATCGGGCGGTCTAAATATTGAAGCCGTGCATGAAATTTTTGAATACTCGAAGAAGGATTAGGCAATGGAGATGAGTCTACTATGAATAACCGATGACCTTGAGATCACTTAAGCCATGGTTCTCGTTCAGGCGTTGGTGTCTTTCAACTGCAATTGGGCTTCCTGAATGCGTCGCAGTCTACAGTAAATATCCTCTCACAGGGTTAACAGAAGTGATGTAAGAACGCGAGTCTTTATACCTACCTTGAAGATGTTAAGGATTATGCATATTTGGCTTTTCCTGATTCATCGCCAAGGATCTTAACTATAATGAAATACACGCATCGACTAAATGTACTCTAAAAGAAACTCCCAGTGTTTTCCAAGCTGAGGTGACAACCCTTTTCAGGTTGGTCACCTCTGCCAGGCATTCAACATCTATGTACATGCCACAAACGGCAGGTCGTTACGAGCTCACCTGCAGCTTAGCTAGGGTTGCTGCAGGGGGCTGCGGTTCACCCCACAACTTCAGCCTCAGTTACCCAAGGTCGATTTGACAACCTCGCACCCATATTCACATTTCATCTTCTTATAAAGGCTGACACCAGCTGTGCGTCGGAAATTCCGCAAAAATGGGTCCACAACCTACGATTGCCAGACCGCGTGTTGTCGACCGCCCCAGCCCCCCAACATTGCACTTCTTCGAGGTATGGGTAGATGAATCGGTGAGTCCAGCTTCGAGCCACAACGGCATATGTCTTATCTGAATAATAAGGACGACCTGTGTGCGCGAGATGGGCGGCTGCCATACGATGCTGTAGACGATTGGCTCAATGTAGAGGTATACCATGCACGTCATTCGATTTTTGTGCTACGTTTGGTTCCAACATGATGTGAAGGGAATCTATAAGATTGAGACAAAAGCTTCCATTGAAATGGCGAAGCATATGATCCTCAGGTTGATGTATGACTGAGGACTTCTGGAGTAGCTTATTCGTCAGCTGAACCCGCGTAGATCTTGCGATTTCGACCAGCATCCCTTCGCAATTGGATGTGGACTTTCAACCTTCAGCAAAATACAGAAAGCATTCTGTCTCGATGAAAACTCAGTGGAGGCAATTATCAATAACAATGGTGCATTCGGCAGGTTTTACGGACACAGCCTTGACTCCTCAGAATCGGATCTATTCTGTCTGCCCGCCCCTTTCCCTTCCGTCAGGCGAAGCATTAACCAATCTACAGCCCTTCTTTTCAAAGTTGGTAACAGTATAAACATCGGTTATGACGCTATGTCCATGACATACAATATGAAAAGACGAACGACAAGAGCATTCCTTCATGGCTTTCTAGACCACGAAACAGAAAGCGTCATAGAGAACCTCAAGGCTTGTGAGGATGCATTACTGTTCGAGAGTCCGTTCTTGCTCGCATCTCGAATTTTTCGCATGTACAGAGCGAAAAGTGAAGCATATAGAGTCTCCATCGACGACAACCTTCACAGAACAGAAGTCCAGGTGAGCTTTTTATGAAGTATCTTCTTTTGGACATCCTTTCCTTTTTCAATGGGAAGTTTAGTAATATATTAGATCGGATATGCCATTCCCGGGGTGTTGGATGGAACATCAGACCGTATTCCTCTTTTGAGGGCCGGGCACTTGGAGTTCGAGAGTATAAACCGGCGACTCACCTCATGCTCTACGGAGCTGTGCACAGTTCTCCATGCTGGAACGTTTGGCAAAGAACTAGGGAAATTCCTTTCTACTACTGCACAGGAGTTGGAATCGAAGCTTGCGTCTTCCAAGGGGGTTGCCCTGGCGCATAATCAAAGGCTGATCCAAGAGATTGAGTTTACGACAAATTTGTACATCACTCTCCTCTCACAAGCATCGAATCTGCGGACGAGGGTGGAAAATCATATCCAAATCGTAAGTAAAACACAATCGAATGAGTACCGAGATGCTGAACAACGCTCAGGGACAAAGCTTGTTTGCACAAGACGAGAACCGCATCAGCCGGTTTGTTGCCGAAGAAAGCACAAGAATAGCAGCCGCCACAAAGGCTGATAGCGCTGCCATGAAGGCCGTTTCGCTTGTGACGATGATATTTCTCCCACCTACATTTGTTGCAGTACGAAATCCCGCTCTAAGATAAGCGTAGTCCTGTGCTTACAATAACAGACCTTCTTCAGTATGACAATGTTCAACTGGACACCAGAAGAGAGGGGTACTGAACATGTGTCCAAATATTTCTGGATCTACTGGGCAGTCGCCATCCCCTTGACCCTTACAGTGGTAATTTCCTGGCATTTCTGGATGATCAAGGAACACCAGGACTTCGGCAACTTTTCCAAACCTCAAAGAGTAGACGACAAATCGGATAGAATCTCCGCGGCAGACGCTAACCAGATCGTGCCCACTGCTGCTCTAATGGCGGAATACTCGGAGGCTCAAAGACAGCAACTGCGGCCATATTGGAGGCGACGAGCGTGGTAAGTGCATATCATATCTATGGACTATGGAAATGCACCAGGCGGTAAGGGACGGGGGTTGCTATTCTATCTTCTCTAAGGGGTTTACAATTGCTTCAGACAACTAACTTCCCGTCAAATGACTTGTGGAGTGCTATAGAGGGATAACCCCATTTATCCCTCATGGTTCACATTATATGATCGTCTTCCTGCCTTTCTAAATGCGCCCATTACCCCATATCGACCATCCTTTCTTGATTATTCTTTGTAGCCTGAGTGCAAGCATCCTCCCATACCATGTTTGCTCGATCTATGCGGAGCAGACTTGATTACATTACTCAGTAAACCTGTTGCATATAGCCAAAAAGTACACGTTAAGTCCATTGACTGTGACTGTATCTGTTGGCTGAGCTCTTCGCTGGGTTGCTTTTATGCCAGCTCCAACTTTGTCAAATGGTTGCAATTCAGCTTCTGCTTGCTTCAGCAACTTTCCCATAGTTCCAGAAGCGACAGGCGCTTTCTGGGGGCATTTATCCAGCTCTTAGCCTGCAGCAGTGGTTGGACCTGGAACACTCCGAGTTGATCCAGGCCATTCGGCTCCCTTGCTACGGTAAACGATGTTTCCATCCGAGACAAATAAAGGGATTTTGATTGTTTTGGCAAGCACTGCAGAAGATGTTCCACATTCATAAGTTGGTTCAAGGTAGGAGTGGAGTTTGACGGGCGATTCCGGCGGGTGCTAATTCGACGGACATGTGACAAACAACTCTTCACACAATCATATTCACAGCGTATAAAGGAGAGTATTACCAGCTGCACTCGCTATATCCTCCTGACCCACAGATAACAGGTCGCAATAATGGATTCCGACAACGCTGAAATCATTAAAAAAATCCAGGCATGCCTGGGTGATGCGCAAAAGTTGCTGACTGATATCGCTACACGGCCTGCTCCTGTCGACGAAGAGTTCAAGAGAGATGTGAGAGAATTGATCGACCACATAAGGGGTGAAAAGAGACTAGTGGGGGACAGCCCAGAGACGATAAGGAAGAGAACTAGAAGGAGGACATCCACTGTCCACACAGGAGATGAAGACAATGAGGTTGGGCATTCCCAACATCTTACACGATCAGCAGTTCGGGCCTCCAATGTTCAGAAGGGAGATGATGACACCGAAGTTCAGCGTTCCCGAATCATTACACGACCACCCATTCGCGCCCTGAAGCCTATAGGAGGAGACTTCCACGATTCTTTCGTCAATGCTCCCCTGCAATGCTTCGCCGCAGTCATCGATCCGCAAGAACTCCTGGACATGTTAGACACGGAATTCGTGGGACCGCACTCCAGCGAAAACACTAAAATGAAACCCGAACTCAAGTCATGCAGGAGCGAGGTTAACAGACAGCTCGAGGGCTATAAAAAGAAAAGTGCTGACGAGCGCCCCAGTCCGGTTGCTGAATTCATCGATACGATCAAATGGATGAAAAACGGTAGAACACAAGCACTCTACGCATATCGCCTCCAGAAGATGTTTTCCTTTGTTGCCCACGATTACGATGGCGACCGGCCGGGAGATGCCGCTAGCTGGGTAAAAGACATGATCCATTGTCTCTCGATTGGAAAGTCCTATGATCGGGATACAGCAAAGCCAGCTCACGGCAGAAGCAAAACAGTTCGATCTCTTTTTTGGATGCAGGAGGCACTCGTCGAAAGATGTCGCACGTGCAAAGACGTATCCAGCGAAGGTCCGGCTGGATGGGTTTTGGACCTGTTTGTTGCCGGGCCAGCTCCTGTGACGCTGGCCGCCCTCCTAGAGAAGAAGAAGATGAAGGAGCTTTGTCCTTGTCGTGGTCAAAACAGAAGGATGACATGGGGGCTCTCTAGATCCCCATTGATTCTCATAGTACGTCTTGAATATCCAACCCCAAGTGGTGCGGGCTACAATGGCGATAATGAACAAGGTAGGACGTCACGTTCGATTGGAGGGGCTGTTGAAGAAACTGCGAGCCACACCGAGTGGGCTAGTAGCCGCGACGGCGAAAGCGAGGAAAGCGAAGATGTGTTTGAAGATGCGGTTGAAGAGGTTGAAGAGAGGGGCAGAGAGAACTCCATGGGACCTTTCGATGTGATAGTCGATGAGGTGGTGGTGATCAAACAGATGAAAGCCGCCTCCAAGAACTACTCTGCGAATACATATGTGCTTCACGGGATAGTGAAGTTCATTGGGGATCATCCCGATACAGGCCCATATGTCGCGTATGTTCGCGGCACGAAACCAGATCTGTATTACCGATACGAAGGCCCCAACGTGCGAGAGGTTACTTCGGACGAGGCAACAAAGGACCACAGTTCGGGCAAAGAGCATTCTTATCTTCTGTTCTTCAAAAAGAGGGATGAGTAGAAATAGCGTGATTAACCTAGACTTTTTCAGAACTTGAGTAAAGTATGTTTGCACTCAGTCATCATTGTGCGACGGGCGCACGAGGAGACCTTCAAGGATACAGTGAACTGCGTCGCCTGAGGATTCCTCTTCCAGACTTAGCCCTCGTGGATATTATTTTCTACCTATGTAGCTAAAGAATGCAAAATGCTTTAGTATTAGCATATGATCCGTGCAACGGAAAACGGTCCACTTCCACCTCGGAATCTCATTGGGAAGCGCATGCCTTACCTTTCACTCCGAACAAATGATCTTCACCTTCACACGCTAATTGACATTCACTACAATAAACAGATGACATCATAGGTTTCAAGATGGGTTATTCAGACAATAGTAGTGCCCTGTTATCGTGCGAGAGGAATTAGTCCCGCAAGCCCACGCCATTATCTTTTATAGAACTACTTCAACCCCGACTGCAGCGTTCGCCAACCTCGACCACAAGCTCCCCACCCCCAACTCCACACCTAAATATCCTGTTGATACATACTGTTACTATTCTCTCCACTCAAGCATGCCGACCTCCATCTCGAATCCGGCCCCAGCCATCACGGCGACTGCCACAACCAACACCGGAACCCCACCACAAGCAAAACCCAAACCGACCGCCCTGATTTCCGAAACCCTCACAACCCTCTCAAGCGCCCAATCCTCCCCCTCCCTACAGGCCAAAAACGCAGCTCTCCTCGATTCAGAAACCATCATCCGCGAGCTAGACCGCCAGCTCAGAAAGCACCACGCCCTGAGCAAGAAGCAGCAGCAGAATCTGGAGAAGCTCAAGACCGAGCAGGAAGAAGCCATCAAGAAGCTCCAGCGTGAGAACGAGGAGGATTTGACGAGGGGGAAAAAGCGCAGAGTGGATCGCGAAGACGCGTGAGATTGAGAAGGCGGAGCTGCTGCGCTACAGAGAGGAGAAGAAGGCGCTCATGGAAGAGGTGGAGAGACTGAGGAAGGAGAATGCGGAGTTGCGGGATTTCAAGGGTCGGCAGGAGGATGAGGTCTGTATAGTTCAGGCTTGTTCAGGGACGTTGACTAACGGTGTCCAGCCTATTGAAGCCGCAGAGCGCAAAGCAGAATCGCCCCAGGGCACCAATGGCCGCGATAGCGGCGTGGAATTAACGCCCCGGCAAGCTCTCCTGGTAGACCTTATCGAAGAAGCGTCATCCGCAGTCGACAAGAAGCGGAAGAGGGCCGCCAGCCCAGCCGACGACGCGGAAGATCCGGACGAGAAGCGTACAAAGCGCTCTCGCAGAATCACTCAGCCGTAGCGGCACGTACATGGCTTTCTAGAGGCTAGCGGAGGAAGGGTGCCCGGACATGGGGTAGTGACACTGGTGATATCGGAGTGGATAAAGGCCTTTGGCAATGGGCCAGTATTGGATGGAGGATATTGGAGCTCAATCACATTAGCAGTATTCATTAACTGAATGATAGCCATATGGTTCATGGAGTACTATCCGGGGGTATATATATACGAATAAACGAGCTCGCCTTCTACGCATTTGCGAAATGCAATGTCCAAAGACCCATAAAATATATCATGCAGTGAATATGCGCTGAATAGGAACACGGAAATTAGAAGAAATGCAACCACATTCAGCACTGAGATGTCAACTTTTTCCACCAGGAACATCTCGGTACATCAAGGGCATTGATGCTGTGCACTGCGTCAGTCTGGAGGCCTCGTACTTGATAATGCTCTCCAAAAACTTACACAAACGTTTGGAAAGGTACCCCTCTTATTTTCCGCTTCCCGTTACTGCCGATTTCGTAGGGTTGCGGAGTGAAGCTCACCTCCGCCCATGACGAGAACAGCTGCCTCCAGTAACACGCCTGGGCCTCTGGTGTCAAATAGCGGTCCCGGGACGTTGCGATACTATTCTTTACAATTTCCTTTGCACGATACGGATCCTTAAATAGTTCTTGCACTTTTTGTTCGAGATTGGAGAAGTCGCCGCTCGACTTCCACGACGTTCTGCCGTGGGCCTGAGGATATGAAGAGGTGGGAGTGCGGTTCTATCCATTCAGGCCTATGTCGAATACTGGCGGAAGCGCAGCTCAGTAGGTATTTGCCTCGTCCGGAGTAACTGTTGGAAATGGTCAGTTTCGTTAGAAGCGGGCCATTGCAAGAAGGGGGTGTTTCCAACCTTCTACCTTCCGTGTGAACAAGGAACTGATATTTGCAATGTTCGGCGATTGGAACCGCGTTGCTCTTCTCACTCACGTCCTTGCTACTCTTCCAGATCACCTCTTGCACATCCGCCCACGCTTTCCCTTTGGTGGCTGCCATCAGTGCGCCCCTGATCTCCTTATTCGTCTTGACAGCCCCGCGCCAGAATACCTTTGGCACCTTTTTCTCCCACTCCGTCTCATATGCCTGCATCTCATCGCGTATCTGCTCGTACTCGCCCACCAAACCAAGAGGCCACGCCCAATAGCCGAAGTCGGGCATCACCCACGTTTCGTTGTCGAGAGTGGCATGTCGCGAAAAGGCCCGGACGGGGTGATGGCCATGAGAGGGATCAGGTATGTCGTCTACGGCAAAGGAGAACTCTACCGTTGGAAGAGGAGATGGGAGGATGCTATGGCGCGATTGAGTTGGTGAAGGGTGGCGAGTAGGCGGGGGAGTTGGTAGCCCTTGTCGTCGAATTTGGCCTCGATAACATAGAGCTGGGGGAGTTGCCATCAGACTTCTATATTGAGGGATTTCAAAGCAAAGTAGGGAATTCGCGTTTACCTTGTGCTTGTATATCATGACCTGTACCGCTCCAAACGGTTTCCAGGCGAGGTCGATGTCCGCAGCTGTGACATTCCCAATGTTTTTACGCAGTGCTACCGAGCGATCTATTTCATCGAAGAGACCGGCAAATTTGGTGTGACATTCGGCCGCCGAGAGCCCGTAGTTGGAACCACGTGCTGGGGCAGGAGGTTCGATGCCCCCATCTTGGCTATGGCTCTGTTCCACGGATCCAACTGACTCCTTTAGAGACGGCAGCGCTTCTTGGGGCGGTGGTGAAGATCTCGAAGGCGAATGAGACCCGGGTTGTCGTTCTAACGGGGAGAGGAGGACGCGATAGCGAAGAAGAGCGCCCGTTATGACTACGAGGAAAACGCAGGATATACCGAGGAGATAGAAAATGAACTGGCGAGAACCGTGTACCACACCCATCGTTCAAGGGGTCTGAAGGTGGTGGCGTCTAAACGATGAGCGATCGAGTTGTCATTGATCCATGCGCGTGCACATATGGAATACGTATACGCAGCCACAGTAGGATGAGACATTGAGTTGCGGGTTTGAAAAATAAGGGGAGGAAAAGGTCCACCCAGGCACAAGGCAGCAACGTACGCCCCATAGGGCATCTACAATAAGCCCCCAATGGAATGCTGTGCCGCAATACACGTGATCATCATACCGGTAGGCTGGTTAGTCCCAGGTGAAACTTTTCCATTAATTTCCAAATACCGGTAAGTGGCATGTGGGGCGAGTACAAGCCTCAATAAAGTTGCCCCTGCAGTCTTGGATGACACCAATAGGAAGGATGCGACTCCTGCGCAATCACCTTCAGGATCCGCGGAATACCAGAAATATATCGCCTTATTCTTTCACGTGATCGCGGCCCGTTAGACCACTACAAGACGAAGACCCTTTGGCGGGAGGCAAGCTCTTTGATGCATGCGCTTTTTGAATGATTGCATAAGTTTGGGAAGACCCCCATTGGAGGCACCAGCGGAAATATGTGTTAACATCAAGGCAAACACGCGCCCGTGATGATATTACTTTGGTCTAGAAATACTCAAATAATTGCTGGTCTCGATGACGCTTTCGAAGGCTACGGAATTATTGTAGTCTGCAGTCTATGAACAAAGATACTGATACACTAATACACCACCAGTATTGATTGGGCAGTCCGCAAAGCCATCTTCTACTTTCGTTCATAGCGCCGTTTTAAGGTTTTAGTATGCTTTGCTGTGTATCCGTTCCCAAAAACACACGTGACGTTCCCAGATATACACTGCCACTGCTTATGCGTCAGCACCTGGGTAAGCCCTCATGTAAACGAAGGCTAGACTTTAAATTTGAGCGCGCAAGAAAGAGGAGTACACTATGCTAAGAGGCGCCTTGCTTATAGAAGCGAGCGAATCTAAAGTCAATGGTGGCGAGGTCGGTGACGTTGAGCCGACTTCTCACTGGCGGCCAGCTGCGTTTGCGGAGGTCGTTAATTATATTATGACTCTTATGTCGAGTCCGTTGTAATCCACAGAACTCTCACACCTTTCCCTCCAGCAAAGCAGCTGCTCTCCCAAGGAACCCGTTTAGTTCCTTGACCTTCCCTAGCAGGCCAGTTGTTTGTCCAAAGCTCACCGACACATTCTCCACTAGCATGTTCAGCGGTAATTCAGGGCCTTCGTGTTCGCGCCCTTCCGCCCGAGCCTTCTCCTTCCCGCTCTGTATGGCCGCTTGGATATCGTACAAAGAAGAGCTGAGTCCCTGCCTGGCCTCAGTGTTCTTCTTTTCTTCCATGAACCCTTCCGTCACCTCATCTGTTTCCAGAGCTATCTGCTCACGGTCGCGCTGAAGCTGGAAGTACTCTTTCCTTAGACGCCTGCTTTCACTGCTGAATTGTTTGAGTTTCTTCATGTTGTCGAGGCCAGTATCATTGACATCCTGAAGCTCTAATAGATCGTCCTCCAATTGGTCCCTATAAGCTAGAATCACGTTCCTGTGATGTCGAAGGAGTTTGGCACGCGCGCCGTCCTTGACATTGGCCAGCTGCTCCGTCATCTTGTTGATGCGGTGAGTCGTCCACTCCTCCATGAGATTACGCGTCGTATCAACGACCGTGAGAGCGTTCAGCGCAAAGCCCTTCAGACGCATGACGTGGATAATCTGAGCCGGTCCCGTCTTGCGCCGCTTTTTCAGAGGCTTTTCGGCTACACGTTTAGTTGGGCCCTTCTTCCTGACAGGTGAACGAGCACGGTGTATGGGTGTGCGACGTTGTGTTGTGCCCGTTCCATCGTTCTCCTGCTGCTCATCGTCGAATTCTTCAAGTGAGGGGGTCTCACTACCCTGTCCATGACTGGTATTAGTCATACGACTTTCCGGTCGAGCGGCATGGGCGACATCGTCTTCGTTTTCTGTTGGCGCCCTATGTGTGCGGTCATTTTCATGTTCTCTTCGAGCCATAGGTGCGTGGCCGTCTTCATTTCTGGGATCTGTTTCGGATTCGTGACGGCTTTCGACGACATCGGCACTTTCGCGTTGTATGCGACGTGGCGTATCCGAAGCTGGTGTAGACTGGATGATATCTTCTTCATTGTCGTCGTGCGTCCCCGTTTTGCGGGGTCGGCCTCGCTTTCGAGATGCTCTTGGCTTCAAGCCCTTTTGGCCTGTACCAATGGAAGGGGACTGTTGCATGATCGCCTGCGACTTCGACGCTGACGTGAAGCTTGTGGTGGTGCTTAGCTCCGGGGACAACTCATCGACCTCATCCTCAAGGGCCATTTCGCCCGATCTCGTTTTGGCCGAAGCCGACTGTGGATTATCTGAGTCAGGTTGCGAAAGTCCCGACTGTGGCGCGTCCTCTTCTCGGTCGTGTCCAGCGTGTTTAACCTCTCGACCCAGACTTTGTTTGCGAATGCCGGGATTGACAGGGGTTACCGGTGTAGGCTCAGAGAGGCCTCGATTTCGACTGTCCATAATTGCAATGCCCGCATTGATCTTGGGTGTCCCAGAGATATTTGCGACAGGCGTTTTAGCGAGGGATGCCGGTGACTCGTGAGGATGAACATCCAGGAGAGACAACTCATCTTGCATGTCATCGCGCTCCTCATGGACTGGCGACACAGTACTTGCCACTCTTCGGGCTTTTTCGACCGTGCTTGGATTCTCAAGGTGATGTTCGGGGCTGAGTTCGTCCACGTCATTCGCATCTGTTGCCTCCGCCCGATCAGACCCGCGCTTTCTCTTCCCCAGTTGCGGAGTAACGATTCGTTGCGGCGGCGTTTTGCTAGGTATTCTTCCGGCACTACGCTTAACAGTCGCGCTGCCATGTCGCTCAGCAGATCCGGGTTCGCCGTGGGAAGTGCTTGCTACAGGTGTCCGCCTTTGTGAGAGCCGCGGCGGAAGTGAAGGCTGCTTAACGGGTCGAGACAGTCCTCCAAGGTTAAAACTGAAATTTGTCTGGACATTCGCGACGCTGCCTCATTGATCAGCTTCTGTGACTAGGGGCTGGTCTGTCTATTAGAAAAGGAAGCGTACCCAGCGCCGCGCATGCGCTGTTGCCGATGTTCGGCGCGATCTGTATACTGTATATCAGCGCGGCTCGCGGAGCAGAACTTTTGATCCTTACCCATAGGCGCCATATTTCCATATAGATGGACGGAACATTAAATGTAGGTCTGCGAGAGGGGTAAGACCACCACCGACAGAAGACGCGTTGTTGTTCGTGGTAGGTTGGGATGACGCGCCTGCCAAGAGTATAACTAAACCCGATTAGGCATATGTTTCTTGCTGCGGAAAATCGATCATCCATCCCCATCCAGAGTGTTGAATACTGAGACTACGTTGCCAGCTGCAATTGAATTGAGCAACAGGACATCCTCACAGAGCCGCTTGACTTTGAAAGTGACAGTCTGAAACCGCGATGGGATGGTTATGGGGTAACAGCGAGAGCTCGGAAGCAAAGGACAAGCTCGATCCCTCTCTCCGCGACTTTCTCCAATCCGAAGCACCTACCGGTCCCAAGCCTGCGCTACCCTCTCGCCCAAAACCGACGTCCAAAGAGGTAGCAAAACCCCCATCGAGAGAAGAACCAGACGAATCTACGCGACCGGTTGTACCACCTGAATCGCAATTTCAGGACGGACGATATGCCCATCTATGGAAAAACTATACTCCCCAGCAAACGTTGGTGGATCAGAGCAAAGGGGAGCAGGAGAAATTGAAGGATATTGTGGATGCCTACAATGACAGGAGAGCTGAGATCGGCCGCGTCGCCATGGAAAACTGCGCTCTGGAATACATCGAACAGTTTGAATGCATGAAGAACCCCAGCTTCAAGCAGGCAATGACGGTATGCCGGGACGAAACCAAGAAGTTCAATCGATGCTACGATTTGCAAGCTAAATTCCTGAAAGCGTTAGGCTTTCTAAGCATGGAGAGAAGAAGTCCCGAGGAGGACGAAAGGATCCAGATGCACGCTGATAAGCTGTATCAGCAGTTGATGGAGCAAGAAGCACAGATCGCGAAGGCGAAAGAAGAAGGACAGCCCATACCTCAGTTCGAGAGTGTCTTATCGAAACGAAACATTGCACAAGCCATGGGCGCAAAGCCTCCGGGCTTTACACAACCAGGAGCTACAAACAGCGGGGAAATTGACGAGGACAACGAAGTCTGGAGTCAGATAAAACCCGATAGACGTGCGGAGTACGAACAGAAGCTCGCTGAGCTTCCGGAAGAAGACCGTGAATTTGAAAGGAAGGCGCTCGTTGCTGAGTTGCGCGCACAGACTGGGATAGCAAAGAAGGTGGAAGAGACTTTCGTAGAGGAGCGCATAAATCGGCTAAAGCGGAGAGAGGCCGGCCAATCCACCATTGGGGATGTCATCAAACGTCTCTGGGGTTGGGACTGAGTGAATCAAGAGGCCTCTTGGATGCGAGTTGTACTTCTATGTAAGACTATCCGAGATCTTTTACTCTGAAACGTTTGTAATGTAATATGTCAGTGGACATCATTCCCGATCTCGCCAATTCAAACCGAGTCAGCGACCCTAGCAAGGGAATAGTGAGAAGTATACGGGCTATCCATTTCCTTTGTGCCGTGGTGCACCGTTCTCAATTGGAGATAAGTCCATTACCACCTAGCACTCCTGACCCCGATGGCCCATGTCGGGTTCACCCGTGTTGGGCCCCTTCCATTCAGCAGCTGTCCATCCAAGGTTAGAGTATCCGCACTTTTGTAAGCTGTCCAATACGTTATCCCACACATTGTAAAGATACAGCGGCTCTCCACGACAATATTCGTAACGAATACAGACTATTTCTACCATCGTCAGCCCAATCAGCGGAGCGAGGGACCGCCGATCGGAACTGGAAATGGTGAGAATTCACAGTTCGTGAAGTCCGAGAGCGCCTTTTTCGGTGATTGGGAGCCTTACGCGTTGCCTGGATATACATATTGTACAGAACGCACAATGTGAATGCACAATGGGTCACGGCTTTGTGGCTTAAAAGGCCCCAATGGCTGTAGGAATCTTTGGAACTCCACCCCGTGAGAAGTCGAGTGGTTGTGAGCATTTCTGGTTAACCAAGATGGCGTTCCTGAAACGTCTCAACGAACACTTCCATTTCAAGCCTTCTGCTACAGAAGACGGCCGTTCTTTCACTTCTGTTGAGACGGCCCGGGCATCGGATCTCCCTCAAGCTTCAGAGACGGCAGAAGAGTACACTGCCAACGATCCTGGAAATGATGATGTTCATTCGGGGGACGTCGAATGCGGTGTCAAAACGGAGAAACAGTGCGAAGGAGATCGATCGCTCAGCCGCTCCAATGCCAAAGCTCGGGTTAATGCGATGCGGAAAGCTTTGCTGCCGCAGTCTGCCAGGGAAAAGGTCGCGGATGTCGGTGCTTCTGGACGTGCTGATGGCCATGCGAAGAACCAACCAGCTACGTTCCCAGCTGAGGCGGACATCCATGCCCGGGAAGGCCTCCCAGCCCTCCAAGCAGATATTCTTTGGGCGTCCGTTCTTCCATTCAGAGATTCCACTGGACTAGGTACTTGCCGTAGTTGCGGTTCGGACTTCTCGTTTCCCAAGAATTCGGCTGGAAGCTCCATTCCTGTGGGCATCACTACCACGTCTCCTGCTTTAAAGACTTCGTCTTAGCAACTGGAATGAAGAAGCAGGGGGCATTCCAGCAGGCCTGTGTGATTTGCGAGACTCTTTACCGTCAGCTCACAGCTCTGAAGCTGGATGAACTACTTGCTAGGATTCAACGTCTCGAGCGCCATCTTCTTTACTATCAAGTGGATCTATACGGCGCGGGTGAGGCTACTAGGCTAGTCGAGATGTACAATGGGCGTTCTATTGACGCTGATGATGACGCTAGCCACATCAGCCGACCCAGCTCAAAATTGCAAGCAGCTCTCTCTACCCTTCGTACTGATATTGAGGGTAGAAAGCACCGCTATGACAACGCGGCCCAGGAACAGAAGCAATCGTGGCGCCAGAGTGTTCCGGTCGGAGTTGATGTAGGCACGTTGGAGAAGGCCTGGAAGCTGAACTCGGATCATCCTATCTTCGAGCGCCTGTCGAAGCAGGATGAGAACCGATTCCTCGAGTGCTTGAATGAGCTCACCGTGAAGCAGAAAGAGTCCAAAGGAAATGGGAATGAGTTCCCGCATGACAAGCTCGAAGATGACGTCTTGGACTCTGGAGACTTTCTCCAGGACTGATTGGGTGATGGGAACCAAGACCGTTTGCTGCCACCATGTCCGAGACGGCTTGATAGGAAGCGTATAGTCACAGGTCGCGGTTTGATTCATATCATGGTGTTAGTGAATTTGTGGGAGTACATAAGCAAGCTCACGATACTGGTAAGTCTCTTGAGCAGCATGGCACAAATATGCCAATGATTCCTTGACGTTACTCGTAGCATAGAATTTGTTTGAGTGCTTATGGTCGCATTCATGAGGGACATGCGTCCCGGAAATGCAATATATACTTCATTTCGATTTTAGTATTGCCTATTACCGCTGTGATTTTATATCTACACCAACACCCGCCGAATCCACGCATCAGGTGATAATTTGGAACACTTTAGAAGTATCTCTCCGGTCAGTGATCTCCCCGTGGCGGCGCGTTTGTGAAAGACGCTGAACAATATCTGTGACCCCAAGTTGCCTCCGTGGCGATACTCCTGGAAGTCCAAAGCCATAGCTTTCTGTGAATCTGCCTGCTCTTTCACTGGCAATCAGGGGACCCAACTGCAATGCCTCTTCGCGGTCCTTTCGCGGCCCTTTGCGGCCCTGCATTGTGTTTGAACTTGTTTTCGTCGCTCGTCCTTATTTTCGTCGTCTTCCAGCGCAACTCCAAAGTCCCAACCCGGACTCAACCGCAAATTCCGACCCGTCTCAGCAATCATCTCCAGGATTTCGCAAAATCAACTAAGGTAGACCGACACTATGACTCAACCAAACAATCATCCTGTCATCCTCCCGCCGCCATCGGAGGACTTCATCTACAACAAGTTCGAATATCATCCAGATGCACGAGGTATTCAACCATGTCACCTATGCCACCGAATCATCCACTGTCGCAGCGAATACAGGCCAAATTTCTGCGCCCAAGCCTGCGAGCACTGGTTTCATTCATCTTGCCTCGTCGACTACCTCCGGAACGATCGCCTGCCCAAGTCTTTCCCCGACTGCTATATCTGCCGCTTGATCCACTACACAGCGCGATGGAAGGGGCCAGTGGTATTACCATTGAGCAGCATCTTCCCGCGGAGCAACCTACCGGATATCCGGGCCTGCATCACAAAGCAAGACATCAAGGCAAGGCTAGCGAGGGTTTTAACGAGGGATATGTGGAGGCCGTGGTTTCTGGACACTATGGACTTCTGTATAGAACCCGAAGAGGTCGAGGGCGGCCTAGGAGCTCTTCCTGAGGTTGACCGGGAGGAGGTACACAAAGGGGGCGCGCGGCTTCTAGCGAGGCGTATGGAGATTCGGGAATATCGGCGACGACACCGAATGTTCTTCGCCCAACTATGAGGCTTGAACCGAAGGATGGCGGAGATGGATCGGTCGACGGATTGCCAGCAGGTATCAACTGGGAAGTCTGAGCGGGAACATCAAGGTGAGATTCAGGGGTAGTGAAGGATTGAGCGATCCGATTTTGATATTCCCGCAGAAATAATAACATGACTTTAGACTTTGACATATTGAGACGTCAAAAAGGGCGGAATGAGTGTTGCAAGGGCCACTTTATAGTCGTAGGAGGTGATTACATGGGGTACCTAGTAGAGTTAATCCCATAGAGCAATCCAGGCCATCGTCTATACAATGCTTTCCCCCCTTTCCCCAGGCCCTCTGACAAAATCAACCATCCCAGTACTTGGCCAGTCAAGAGTGATATAAATAGACGGAACTGCTTCATGAAGAGAAGTATTAGTGTCCGATCTGAGAGTTCAAACTCCCTGACGCGAACGTGCGATGTCTGCAATAATAGATAAAAAGTATAAGTTGTACAGCTGCACGTTTATGACTGCTAGTTTGTACAGAATGGCCGCAATGACCAATTTATAAGGGAGGGACTTCCCAGCCATCACCCGTGCGGTCTCCAATTTCGCAAGGGCTCCCAGTAGGTCTCCGGTATTCAACAACATTGTTCTCCAAGTACAGTGAACGCTACTCGACAGTCAGTGAAAATTCACAGAATGATTGGTGAGCCAGTGAGGACGAACCCGATGGGAACAAATTGTTTACAGACTTGGAGTAAAAGTCTTCCGCCTTTTGAAAATAGGACGTAGCAGTAACCGTCTCTCCCTTCAAGGAATATACCCTGCCAAGGTTGAGATATACGAGCGCCCTATAAGTCTCGTCCGTATTGCCAACCTCAACCGAGATGTTGTCCGCGATGGTCATGCAGAATACCCTTTCAATCAACGCATCCTTCAGCGCTTATCCGGGGTCACGCCCAACCTTTACTGGAAAGGCTTTGCTTCGATGATAGTAGGGATGAGTCTCAGTTCATCGATCTGGATATGATGGAGCTGAAGAACATCTATGTCCTTAATACCGACTTCCCTCACTTCGCGGATCGGCTTTCAGTTCCCCAGGAATTTGTCGAGAACCCGTGGCCAAACGGGTTCATGATTCTCTGGCGTGACTGCCGGGATGTCGCCAAGTTCTGGACGATCTGGGCAGTGGTTTTGTTTGGCCTTCCATATTTGGTTCTCACAGTCGTGCAAACGATTTTGGCCGGGCTCCAATTGCGACGTTAAAGGAGCTGGCCGAATTGGATTGCACTTCACTACTATAACGACTGTTAAATCTAGCCAAAAACTACCTTGGTATCCTCAAGTCTAGCCCGCTTGCTCTCCCTCTTTTACCCCACACTCGTTGTATTCCTAATTACCTAATGCCTTCTAAAAGTCTTAGCCAACACGCAGTAACCTAAACAACAATGCTACGGCGGAAATATGTAATCTACCACTGTTAGAATTGTGTTAGGCAGCCTACAACGTCTGACAAGAGCGTTGCCTAGAATCTTTGTTCTATTAGGATTATAGTACTTCTTTATTTTAGATTCTTTACCAATGTCTCTTATAAGAATTTTCTCAATCTTTTAATTAGGGGGCTACGTTGGACTACCTTTTGTCTTATTATCTAATAGCGTAGCTATATTCAATAGAAATTGGAGGATCAGACGTCTCTCGATAAAAGCAGCAATAAGGATCTTAACTAGAAGTAAGCATTTTAGTTGAATATTAGGAGTGAGTCGTGGACAAACTCCCATAAGTGAGTTACAATGGGTGGGTACATTCAACTGTCATTAGCAGAGGATTTGGATTCATCATCTACCTATCACCTTCATTAGCCACGTATCTATCATTGCAGATATTAATCTCAACTTAATGTGCATCTCACCAATGTAGCCGCCTCCTATCCAACTCTCCGACCGCTCGCAGCAGATATTAATATCCTGCAACCGTGACTTGCCTCCTAGGGGACGCCATTTCATCCACTTACGCTTCGAGCTCGCCCACAGGTGAAGTTAGCTAGAGTATCCTATCGTATAGTTAATATGATAACTTGGTGTTATTCGGGTTAAGAACCTCCGCAGTATTATTCAGTAGAGAGCAGAAGAATTAATCGTGAATTTGACCCAGACCAATGAATGTGGAACCATATGAAAAGTATCGCCACCACCATCGTACCCCTCATGAGCAACTTCACAGTTCACTTCACAAGCATCCCCTTCCAGCTCCACTTCGGATGCGTCTCCCATGCAACTCAAATCTCGTCACAAATTTGCGGCCGCATATCATGACCGGTCCCCTTCCCACATTACAAGTCCATCCACTCGTCCACCTCCTCGTCGGGGTGCTCTTGGCGCCAGTCCTCCCACACCTGCCTACACCACCATCGATGCGCCCAACCTCGCGGATACTTGGATTTCATTCCTCTACCTCCACGATCCCATACCTCCCTCGATATAGGGCAAAAGTTATGCGGGTGCGTGTTGCCGCAGTCACCAGTCTTAACCGTCGTCCCACCTACCTTAGTGAAATTGCATTCCTTTCTCGGACAAATGAGCCGTCCCAGTGCCATGATTGCCTTAATGTTGGTTATTATCGGCTTAGATGTCTTGTTGGGTGGAGTTGGGTGTTGGGGTCTCCGTGGTCGGTTGTTGAGGTTGTGATGGTATGCCCGGCAGCTGAGGCCGGAAATCCGGATGTACTTATACTACGACAGGCCAACACCATATCCTGCTCTCTGAATATATGAGACAAACCGAAAATGCGTGAACTCCATCGAGACAAGTCTTCGTCCACGTTTTTAAGCTGGATGAGACAAGCCTGCGGCGAGTGACGTCCCTGGGGCAGGTATGGCACTTCACTGCCCTGCGACAATCTCCTCCTTTACCAGAACGTATAATCGTATCAGAAAATTCGAACTTCTTACATCTATAAAAGGCTTTGCGTTCGCGCTGCGCGTGGGAATGGAAAAACACGCAGTGACGTTGTCGCGATCCAAACTGACTCGGCTGGTTCGGCTTGGCTCACGCACAGGGAGTACTGCGTTTGAACACGGGATGCTCATACTGAGAGTATATTCCACTATGCCGTCACTATACATAAAAATTAAATTGGATTGTACTGACATCTCATCAGAGCTATCGGTACCTTGAACGTCGGAGATGCGCTGTGGTCTGAATATCATTGTAACCCTTGGAAAGTTAGCACTTGCCACCGCAGACTGGATGCAGAGAACATCTTCATGCGATGAGAGAGTGTCCAGCTTCCAGGAATGTTACAGGAGTCTCTGTAGCATTATTCATCGAATATTGACGCGTTCAAGAGAAGGTTCGATGCTGTTGAGGGGTTTGTGGTCCTGTGGTGCGTTTCGGGCCTTCTGTCTTCTGACTGTGGCCAACTTCTTATTGGCCGAACTATTCGCGTTCGTCGGACATAATCCAAGCACCTTTTGGCTTTCACTCACCCCGTGCCACCCACCCACAACCCTTCACACACTTGTCAATAACGACAATAGCAGCCTCCGCGTTGCTGACAATGCTATTGTCTGCCCGCCAAGAGGGTACGTGCACGTTATTGCCTACTTCTAGGTCTCCTCTTCCTCCGCAACTTTCCAGCTCTTCAGATTTTGCTCGGATACAACTTTTGATGCAAACTCAATCTTTTGATCCGAAAGGCGCTCTTCTCACTTCATCATCTTTGCCCATCATGGAAGCACAGCCCAGTCACCAGGACGTCTCCAACGAGATAGTAACGTTTCCTCGTGTTTCCGATACTTCAGGAAGGTTGTCCGCCATCACGCCTGATCCAGAGCCCAGTGTGAAGCCCAGCTGCGAACCCACAAATACCGCCGACGGACATCTGCAGCAACATTTTGTTGACCCGACAGCAACGCCACCTAAGACGCCTCCCAAAAGGCCTTTGGAGCTTGAATCCCCCGAAGTGGATGAGAACATGCCTCTCCAGCTTAATGCCCCTGTTGAAACCGCTCGCCCGGCCAAGCGAAGGCGCAGGGCCGGCGATGATCTCACCATCGCAATGAAAGAGGATATCTACCAACCCAAGGACGGTCGGCGTCCTGTTCGAACCCCACGCACCAGGAAGGATGCCACCCCACCGGTTACAGCCCGCAGGACAGTCACTCCAGAAGCTCCCAAGGAGATCCGGCCAAAATCGTCCAGTCCCGTGCAGCTTTCAGACACCAGCGTCACATCACCATCGGAGGCACCTACCCCTCCTATCAAATCCGCTCCGCCATCGAAGCGTCGGCGCTCGACTGAGAGCAAGGAGGCCAGTAAGACGCCATCTCCGAAGATTCCCGCCACCCCAGCACCCATCCAAGAAGCTCCTCCCATCCTCTCATCCGCAACCACCAAGGCTACAGTGGCAAAGCCACTAGCCAAAGGGCGTCCCACAGAGGGACCGCAAGCTCAAGAAGACGTCGATGACGGCTTCATGCCAAGCGAGGAGAACGACTTCCAGTTGAGGTATGGCAGCAGTGACGGCCGCCTCTCAGCCAAAGAATTGGAGAACCTCCTGAAGCCTCCTCGCTTGGCAGAGCTGGAGCTGTTCAGCTGCTACATGTCGGCCCTGAGCTTCAAAAGGCTCGGCCAGATGCCAGCAGCTGGGCTGGCTGAGGCCCTCGTCAAGAGGATGGAACGGGGCGAGAAAGACTACCAGCGAGGGGTTCAAGGGGGCAAGGGTGAGCCGGAGGAGTGGTGGAACGAGCCCTCCGTTGAGGGTAGCGAGGAAAAGAGGACCAGGAAGCGGCCGCGTAAGAATGCCGGTTTCTGAGGATTGTGCGGTGGTATGGAGACGTGAGCATGGAACTTTTTCGGGCGGAGTAATGGTGGGACTTCTTTCTGAAGCACAGTGGCGTTCAACGGGACTGCATGACGTGTAAACTAGCATACATTATTTCCTTAAGGTTTCAGTCAGCTTGGCCAATTCAATATTGTGGAAAAGTAACAGTGTGGATAGGTGATAAGTCGATGAAGGTTACTAAGCATTTGAAGTGAATCACGTGATCGAAGCATCCCTCAAAGTTGACTAAGAAAAAAGGTGACCACCTGGGCCGGATGTGGCAAAACACCCAGTTACCATTCTACGTAAAAGCACCGTGGGGATCACTACCCAGCCAGGGTGTTGTCCCTATCTTCTGTCAACCATGTCCAAACCGATCCCTGTGTTGTCGTCGGCTCGCTAAGCATCCCAAGCAAAGCTTGACATCCGGCTTGGCTTCTTGCATTTCCCTCGGAATCCCTCCACATGATGTCAGCAACCATCAACACACTCGTGTTGCCCCTGTGTCCGTGCCGTAAATCGCTCACGCCGCATCTCAACGGTTAAGCGAACGGTTTGTCGAGATTCCTTCGCACACGTAGCGCCCTCGCAAAACCAATTGATTCATCAACAGAGGACCGCACGCAGATATGCGACTCCGCGTCAGCAGCCGATGTTTGCCCCCTTAACTGCCCTCGGGAAATGGGTACATCGAGACGGAAGGGAGATTAATCCATGTCACTAACACTCCACTTATCCTATCTGCCTTCCTTTTCAGGAAGGTGAGCAACCACCCAACATCCATGGTCGTCAACGCCGCATGTGCAAATGAATGATGAGGTTATCCACGAGAGGAAGGCGTGAAAGGTCATGGACGTATATATAGACGTCGTCCTCTTGGTCTTCCCTGGGTTCCATCCTTCTTCCTCCGCTCCCAGTCGCCACTGCGGTTCATCACCATGAGGACGACTATCTTCGCGCTCGTTTATGCAGCAGTTGCTGCGCATGGCGTGCTTGCAACACCCATCCGCGCGACTGCTCGTTCTCCGTATGCGTTAAGGGAGACTCACCCGGCACCAAGGGAGTGGACGAAGTTGGACCGTGCGGCTGGGGACAATGTTGTCCATTTGCAGCTTGGGTTGAAGCAGGGCAACTTTGCAGAGCTGGAGCGCAGGCTCTACGAAGGTAGGTCTATCATGTTTACTTCCGGGTAAATCAGATACCCTCCCAGACCATCTCTCTCTTTCATATGCAAGGACCAATCACTGATCGATTCCAAGTGTCGGATCCGGACCACGCCAACTATGGTCAGCACTTGAGCGCTGATGAGGTGAATGCTCTTGTCCAACCCAGCGAAGAGACAACTCGCCTTGTGCATGAGTGGCTTCGTGACAACGGCATTCGGGATCTCGGCTACTCCTCTGGCAAAGACTGGATTGATGTCCACCTACCAGTGCGGAGCGTAGAACGTCTTCTCGACACTGAATACTACAACTTCAAGCACGAGAATGGCAACATCGTAGCTCGCACAACCAGCTGGTCGCTGCCACGTCATCTCCACGACCACATCGACACAATCCAGCCCACCACCTCCTTCTTCCGCGCCAGGGCGGAAGAGGCTACGCACTTCGATGCCCCTGCTGAGGTTCCGGAGAGCTACAGCAAGCCAACAGACGAGGAGGTTGCCAAGGTCTGCAACGTGACGTCCGTCACACCTGAATGCTTTTCGGTTTTGTATAAGACCAAGGGTTACAAGCCCAAAGCTGGTGACAGGAACCAGGTTGGCTTCACCAACTACCTTGGCGAGATCCCGATCAGGCCCGACACCGAGAAGTTCCTTCAGAAGTATCGTCCGGAGGCCGCCTCGTCGGCCCGGAGCTTCAAGCAATACTCCATCGCGGACGGCCCCGTCCAAGACGGCCCCTTGACTTACAACCAATCCAATGTGGAAGGCATCAGCCATGAGGCGAATCTCGACGTCCAAGCTATCGCAGCGATCAGCTACCCCGTACCCATCGTCAGCTTCTCCACTGGAGGCTCCCCTCCCTTCACCCCGGACCTTGAGACTCCCACCAACACCAACGAGCCCTACCTCGTCTGGGTGAACTGGCTCCTCTCGCAACCGCGCATTCCCCAGGTCATCTCCACCTCCTACGGCGACTCGGAGCAAACCGTTCCCCAATCCTACGCCGAACGCGTTTGCAGGAAGTTCGCTGAAGTCGGGGCCCGCGGCACCACGCTCTTTTTCAGTTCCGGTGACAATGGTATCGGCTCTACAAACAAATGCTTCTCCAACGATGGCAAGAATACCACCAAGTTCCTGCCCGCCTTCCCGGCTTCGTGCCCATATGTCACGACCGTCGGAGCCACGATGAACTTCGAGCCCGAGGAGTCTGCGTACCGCCCCAGCAGAACCGTCAACGGTGTCTTCCGCGACCTCTACGCCAGCGGCAGCGGCTTCAGCAACTACTTCACCCGCCCAGCGTACCAGTACGGAGCCGTGTCCTCGTACATCAAGAGCCTCAATGGCGCCTACGACGGTCTGTACAACAAGCAGGGCCGTGGGTACCCCGACCTCGCTGGTCAGGGCCTGTACTTCGCTTACGTGTGGAACGGAACCGAGGGGACCATCAGCGGAACCTCTGCGTCGTCCCCGCTCGTAGCAGGCATTTTCTCCCTGGTCAACGATGCGTTGATCTCGCAACACAGGGCCCCGCTGGGTTGGCTCAACCCGTGGTTGTATTCTAGGGGGTACAAGGCCCTGAATGATATTACGAAGGGTTCCAGCCACGGATGTAATGTGGATGGTTTCCCGGTAACGGAGGGTTGGGACCCGGTGACCGGGTTCGGCACGCCGAACTTCCAGAAATTGGTCCAGGCTGCCGGGGCCAGGTTGTAGTTGGGCAAAGGATGGTGGGCAATTGATTCTACAAGGAGTAAGATTTTATAATAAGATTTGAATATGATCCTGAGAATCTCTGCTCTTGAAAGTCGCTGTGAGCAGTGACAAACTTGGTGTAGACCACCCAGCATAGATGTTTGACTGGCTATTACATCCGTTATCCCTCATTTTGTAGGCATTCTTTTTACAGTTCTCTCCATCCCCGTTTGATCACAGACCCCCACATGCACATCAAGCCAGTGAGGAAGGGACAACTGATCATAACAAAGACGCAGGGAGAGCAGATCTCCAACACCTGGAGATGCAGTGTTTCTCTCCTACGAACGAAATGACACCGTGCATGTAGTATGCTTGGACGGACCCAGTAACCAGGTAGCACTCCCAGAAGACCAGGCTGCAATTCATGTTGATATGCTGGGTTTACGGACTCCACTTCCAATATTGGAGTGACAGCAAGTGTGCCGCACACCCAGCTCGATAATCCCACCACACTCGCTCACCAAACCCTTTACGGATCCCACACAGGACCCAAAGCGGGAACTCTCCAAGCCATATACCACCTTCCTCTCTCAGCTCTGGATTACTAATAATCGCAAAAAATGCCTCCAACTCGCTCTCTACATACAATTTATACGCGAGACCGATCATATCCGACCACTTATTCGCGACCGTTCTTGCGGGTATCGATAATCACAGCTTGGTGATCGACACCGCGCACAAACCCACGATTTTGAAAGCTAAGATTCCTTCTCTGGAGGCGCAGGACCACAGGACTCGACAACTTGTCCTTTCAGGTAAGGGCTCGTCAGGATGGAAATACAGGGACCAATTCCGGAGCCAGTTGTGACCGTGACTACCCTAGGGCACGCTTGTGAAAACGGTGCTTAGAGGGAAGTGTTCAGCGCGGAAGGGTACACAGCGAAGAGTTGCCCTAGCCAAGGGAGCATAGTGTCGATTGTCATGAGGACTAGGAACCAAAAATGAGAGCGAGACTTTATTGGACCACCTGCACTATGGCAGCTTACTAGGTTCTCCTGATTTTATTCCCGTCCCGTAGTCTTCGAAGTTCGCGGTCTTGCTGTCGATACGCCTTCTGAGTTTCGCAGTTCGGGCCGCCTGTCTGCTTGTATAGATCGCAACCTCTCTCGACCTACCGGCTGAGCCTCTGAGGTCTACATCAACTCCCTCTGTTTCAATCCGGGACCTGTTCCGCATTCATGCTGCCATGCTGGTGCCTAAGCACGGCGTCTCGGAGAGCACTCACTAAAAGATCAGGTTCCCTTCACACAAGCTGCTTTGGAAAACGCGCTCTTGCCAAGATGGAGCGGAATTGATGCATCATGGGTCTTTTGCGAAGAATGCATATGAGGAAACCAGACCAGTGAGTGATAATTGGCCATGGTAGCTGGGAGCTCGAAGCTTCTCTTTTTAGGAGTACAAGATTCAGATCCTGAAATTGATTGCTAGCTTCAAAACCATAGGGATCCGATCTAGTCACTGGATTCGATGAGGTGATCACCAGCTGCCGATGTCTAGCATCTCGTGCACGCTGTCGTGGAATCAGATTGTCCACATTGTGCTCTAATTTGGCATTATTTTCAAGGACGAAGGGAAGATCTTCATCGTCCTTTGCAAGAAGGATCTCATTGAAGAGCGCGGCCACCTGAAGTTGGTCGGCTGGGCTTACCTCTTGCGTATGCATTCTCAACTCAGTAAGTACACACATGCACGGAAGGTTGTCTGCCATCTGCAAGAACACGAGGTTATCAGAACTGTGAATATATGTCCGTTTCTGAGCTATCATCTGCCTGGTTCAAAGATTCTGTTCCGCCTTTAGTCGCCCTTAGAGTCCACGGCCATCTTCTTACTCTTCCTCTGCTTTCCTCATTGGCCTACTCGCACAGTCCCTAGGAACACAACTCAGCAGAGATAGAAATAGCGCGTCTTCAGTTCGGCTTGCAAACTCCACGCAATTGCCCGAAATAATCCCAGAAGCGGCGTGGCAGCGACAGACGAACTCAGGTTCAAAGGTGCGATCCCAGGTGCTCCCCACATAAATGTGTGGGCGAAGTCGATGGCGGCGATGCAAAAATAGTTGGAGGCGGCTAACCGTCAGCTAAATGGATCTGCCAAGAAGGGGACCTGACGGGCTTTACCGTCTACAGTTTAGATCCTGCCCACTTTCGCCAGGCTTCGCCAGGAACAGACTAGCGTTTTGGGGGTTAAGTTCAGCTGTCACAGCCCCAGACAACCGCGTTCAACTCCTCAACGCCTCCGCACCACTTTTTCCACCGCGAACTATCCGCAGCACAGCATCAATTCCCTATCTTCAGGACGTGCAAGTGCTGGCTCAGATTTTCAGTGCATTCCTTGCTGCGCCACTCCCCGCAGACAGCTCGCCGCATTCAGCCGAGGAGTAAATAGGTCGCCTGTTGTTGTCTCAGGAGGATCGCTGGATTCCGACCACCACACGAGCACTGTTTCAGCACGATGAGCGTACGTTGCGCCCTTCCTCACTACTCCCGTGGGCTCCCTTGTCCAGCCTGGTGGCCACTTTCATACTATTCGTATTCTTTTTGCTGACTTGTCATGGCTCAGTACGGCGGCTACAACCAGATGGGCTACGGCTCCAACCCCTACGACCAGCGCGACGATGGCCCCGGAGGGAACCGCTACAACAATTATCCTCAGGGCAATTACAACCAGGGGGGTTACTCGCAGCAGGGCCCTTTCGATGATCGTATGTGCCCTCCTTATATGGTCGTGAATAGATGTTAACACGACGTGTAGCGGGCTCCGTCGAAATGCAGCCCTATGGCCAGCCGGCCGGCGCCGACCCCAATGCTATCCTTAACGAATGCCGGGAGGTGGATCGCGCCCTTGACCAGATCGATGCTCAGCTCGACACATTGGAGCGCATGTTCAAGCAGGTCCTGGCACGACCAGACTTGTCCACCAGCGAGATCACCAATCTTAGCACCCAAGTTATGACCGGCTACCGTGCTCTGGTCCAGCGAGTGAAGAACATCAAGTCGAAGCCTGAATCAGGGAGCCCTCGCAATGCGCCTCAGGTTGGAAAGGTGGACAGACGGTTGAAGGCAACAATCAACAAGTACCAGACCCTCGAAGCAGAGTTCCGCCGGGACTCTCAGGCCGCAGCAGAGCGCCAATATCGCATCGTCCGACCCGATGCGACAGAGGAGGAAGTGCGGCAGGCGGTTGAGGACCCCAATGCCCCTATCTTTCAGCAAGCCGTAAGTTGCCCCGCGCCATGATTGCATGCTCGGTCTTAACCCGCGTCTCAGCTCTTGAACTCCGACCGCCGTGGCCAAGCCTCCTCGACCCTCAGAAATGTCAAGGAACGTCACGAGGCCATTCAAAAAATTGAGCGACAGATGGTGGAACTTGCACAGCTGTTCCAGGACTTGGACCAGATTGTTGTGCAGCAGGAGCCTTTGGTCGCAAACATCGAGCAGAAGGGCGAAGAGATCCATGACAACGTAGTCCAAGCCAACACCGAGATCAGTGGGGCTATCGAGAAGGCGCGAGCCCGCAACCGGAAGAAATGGTGGTGCTTGCTGATCGGTAAAGACTTCTGTACCCCCCTTGTCAAAGATGGTAGCTAACATATGCAGTCTTCCTCATCATCATCATTGCCGTGATCGTCGCTGTGGTCGTCACCAAGCCTTGGCAGAAGAAATAAGGTGGTGCGCACAGTTATCCCGCCGCCGTCTCTCGAGCCGAGTACGCAACTATTGAAAACTGTCCAGTACCTGGCGTTTTCGAGAACACCCACCCCGCGATAGACAACCGTTTCCCTTTTTCATACCCCCGCGTAGCTCAATATCCACCTCTGTTCTCGTAACCAGTAATATTTCGAAGGCTGGCCCAGTACTACATTTGTATAATACAGTTACTGGTGGATCTGGAGCTCCATCACCATCTCGTCGTCTCCTCACATGTCTCAAGTTGTTGCTTCCCTTATCGAAAAATCGGCCTCTTTCTGCAGCCGTCTCACCCCCCCCCTTTTCCGGTTTCATTGCGTTTTGGCGACCTCGTTGGATGCAAGGTCATGGGCTCCTTGAGAGCCTACCCAAGTTTCTGATTTTGTTGTTTTCGAATACAAGAGTTCTCACATTATCTCTATTTGCGTTGTGATCTGGTTTCTGCATTGGGTGATGACTTGATACAGGCATGGAGCTGATCAGATTTG
This sequence comes from Westerdykella aurantiaca, assembly GCA_030412805.1. Taxonomy (NCBI): domain Eukaryota; kingdom Fungi; phylum Ascomycota; class Dothideomycetes; order Pleosporales; family Sporormiaceae; genus Westerdykella; species Westerdykella aurantiaca. Next base: position 6,770,933 of record JASJFJ010000001.1, read on the forward strand.
AAAGCTCGCCTCGAGTTTCGATGCTAATTTTAAAATGGGGAACACTGTCGAGGTATTCTTGACTACGTCCATCGCTCCTGACACCGCCATATGAATTCGCGAAGGACCATTGGCGGCTTCCCCATGCATTGGAACACACCATGCGATAGATTCGCACGATGACCAATAGACCCATATCGGTTCGACACTGCAAACGCAGGACTGGTTTATTCTGACCGTTGTTTCCGTCGGCATCGTTATGTCAGCGTTGTTCATAAACCGAAAAACAATCGCATGCACATAAAGCACGGAGAATGGCCCGGCCACGTCTCCCTCACCCACTAGCCTCCCTCCAATTCACCCTGCGCATCCCCCTCCTCGTGCTAACATACGCTGTCCTCCTCACCGCTATATACACAAGGATCTACATCGACACTAAGCTCAGCAACGGGTTTCTATATGCGGCCCTCATCCTGGGCATATCGATCGATAACGCAGAGCTGGTTGGGTTGTGTTTTGGAGAAAACGGTGAAGAGGAAGGACGGGCAAACGACGAAACGCAGAGAGTAACGCAAGGGAGGAGACTTCACATTGGCGTGTTACTCGTCATGGAGGGTGCCAGGGCGATGGCGCTCCTGGTCGCGGGGTTGATTGTGCCGCCCACCGCAGGGAGTCCAGATGGCGACCGAGGAAACGGGGGAGTAGTACTGGGGACGAGGAGGGCTGGCGTTAATGGGAAAGATGGAATGGCCATGACGTGGTCGGGTGTGCTTTGGGGGATGGTGTATGGACTACAGTGAGTACACTTCGTCTCTTCGAATCATTTCCAACGCGGGGATGCCAACGGTGATGATGTGAATAGGGGATTGCAGGCTCTGACGGTGACGGTGTGTGCGTTGGATGCTGTTTTGTATAAAGTTTCGCCCTGGTGGAGGCGGAGGAGGGCAGGGGGTTGATCGCGCCTGTTGCAGCAGGGTGCAATGGGTAGGCCAGGCCACTAGTTGGGACATGTTTGAAGAGGTCGAGACGTCTTGGGCATGAAGAAGGTTGGGGCTCACAGGAAACCATTGAAACGAAACAGGAGGTACGGGCGCGAAAACAATTGACATTGGGTATGATGAAGCAGGAACAATGCCATTCAAAAGGGATTGAGAGCCACAAACATTGATCACACGGGTAAAGATAAGGCCGGACATTAGTAGTCCATGACCTAGACACAAACAAGGGTATACCGACACGACTCGTAGTCTTCCAATTGGCGCCAACACAAATCACGTTCCAGCGCGTTGGCCTTCAGACATCATTCTATCACCTCCGCTGGTCCAATTCGGCAAGTCCGGGATTATGTGCAGCTTGTTGGCCGTATGAATACTGCTCCTGAGTGGACAACTCAGACACGTTCGGATTACCAGGAGGACCACCGCTGTATCCGGCCGCCGAGGATACGGGGCTGACCGTCTGTTCACGTTGAACCGGATCCGGCGCATACTGTGCGTAGTTTGGCTGTTGGGGCTGCTGGCCGTACACTGGCTGCTGTGCGTACTGACCCTGGGGCTGCTGCGGGGGATACATCTGCTGGGGAGTTGGAACGGGCTGTCCATAGGGTTGCTGTGGGGGCTGAACGGTGTTATAAGGTTTTGGTTCTGCCGCGGGGGCGCCCTGTTGGACGCTAGTGTAGGCGGGGGCCTCGGGGTTGGCACTCTGGCTGCCGCGACGGCGGTTGATGTACATGGCCACGAAGACGAGGGATAGGACCCAGAGGGCGCTGAGGTGTGTAAGCATGTGTAGATAGGCAGGCCATATGAGGGCCTCCAACTTACAATTGGACGGCACCGAAGAAGGCACCAGCAGCAAGACATCCGTAGTACGCCCCGACAGTGGTAGTGTCTCTCTTGTAGTAGTAGCTACTGTAGTAATAACGATAGCTGCGTCCTCCAGACCAGATTGATGCGAGATTCGCAACGAGACCAAGGTCTGTGACCCAGAAGATGACCATTAATATGTGAAGCGCCAGCACGGCCCAGTAGTTGTAGAGGCTATGGAGGGCGAGCGTGCTTGTTATTATGTACGCGCAGATGATGAGGGTCAAGATCGCCTAGGAAACTGTTAATGCGTATTTTCAGTGCTGCTTGAAGATGCATCCTTACGGTGACAAGAGAGAAGATGAGCGCATTGTACGCAATATATTTGATTCCATACGCGTCAAGGCCGAGAATGAGAATAGCGACCAGAATCTGAACAAAGTGGACGATTACCGTCCAGCGAGGAAGAGGAAGGAGGTGTTCTTGGCCCATCTTTACAGTCCTCTGAACAGTCACGGAAATGGATATGGGGGGATGGGAAAGTGACCAACAATCGAAGTGTACCAAATCCACGGTTCTCCTGTGGCAGCTCACCCACTCTTAAGGAGAGTCGAGCTTCAGCCTCATACCGGTGAGACAAAGTCGATCGTTTAGCGCCATGGTCCTATTTTCGTGTCACCGCGTCGACCTATCCCAAACATGGCTTTCTTTGCTGAAAGCCACCAAAAACACCCCTGCCTGGGCGGATATCCATACTCCACTGATCATCCCGTTAGCGTATCACAAATGTCAGGTGGAAGCGAAAGTATTCAGGATGGCCAATAGAGAGGTCTGTGGCTGTGACTGAGGTGGCTTTGCATGTGGGTTACTTGACCTATTCAAGCGTTATGTGACTTGAAGCGAAGGAAACGTGCGGCTTTGGAGGAAATTGACTTTTGTCGTTGGGACAAATACGTGGGAGTGGCTGAAAAACAGGTGCGTGATTCGTTCGAAATCGAGGCTGAGTGCAGCGCTGAGAAATTTGGGCTGAAGAGGATACGAGAAAGCGGGTCGCGCGACATGCTCAGAGGAACATGAACTTGTGCGCACTTTTGCTGAAGGAGATGACAGGAGAGAGCACCTGAAAGCGATGCCTTCTAAATCCCATGAAGCATGAACGTTCAACATGAAGAAGGGGAAAAATGTGAGGAAGTTGCCATCGCATTTCACCCCAACATGTTGTCCTCAATGGAGGGTGTACAGCGGAGGGATACTGTACTGCGGGGTTGGTGCGGCTGAGGTTCCTGAGGAATAATGAGAAATGGACAAGAACAACAAGACGGAGAAACACAATGTCGACCGACAGAATCTTTGCCCTATTATATCGTTAACCTATATGCAATATGGCAGACTGGTAGTATAGGACAATCCAGTATAGCTGTCCATCTAGGAGACTGCGATATCGGAGCGGTTCATGTTCACCGTAGCTTCGTCATGCGATAACGTTCAAAAGTCACCTTCCGCCTGGAGATACTGAGCCTCAAACCGCGGTCGAAGCTATCACAGTATGGAATCTGGGACCGAGGAAACACAACAGCGCGGGTGGACCGTGGGTGAACATAACACCAGCCAGACAGCGCTAATGCGAATTAAACTTGGCGTCGATTCTTGAATCTCCAACATTGGAATGCTCCTTAACATCACCATCTTCCTTCCCCCATCACTCCCATCACTCCCACTACTCCATATTCGTCCGTTCTTCAAATTCTCTACGGACTTTGTCGGCGCTTTCCCCAACGATGACCGTATTCTGTCGGAGGGCCAGACCGTGTCCATGCCATGAATGCAACCACAGTGCATGGCGACAAGCTTTGCGTTATTGAAATCCTGCATTGTTCGGGTCTCACGCAGTCACACCTGGCACTCAGCCGACAGGCACAATCCCCAAGCTTTTCATCTATCTTTTCTCGGCCAGTGCGACAATGGCAGGTTGCACGCAGACACGAACTGCGTAAACGAGCTGCTGTGTGTTCACTTCTGCTGGCAGAACCCGGATGAAAATGTCTCCGAACGAGACAACCGCATTATTCCAAGTTGCCATCACGAGGTTTACAGCAAACAATTCCTCCGTGCCAACCGTAATATCATGTGCAAAGCTGAACTTCTTCAGGGGTCGCCAAGAAGACATCTGGGAACTGCGCCCATCACAGCCGACGGAAGGCAGTAGAGAAGATGCGATGATTTGCTGACATTCATCCTCCTCTATCTGGGCTGGACTTCATACATCTGTATAACCCAAGAAATAATCGTCCTATCCGCGCACTCCGGAAAGACGTCCTAACCTATCGGCTTTCAGCCGTGTCACCCTCCAACGGTCCTGGTTCTCCACGTGCCAACAGTATGCTGGTCTTGTTATGCACGATAGAGGAGTGCCAACCGATTCACATTCACGTATTGTAGCTTTCCCCAGTTTTTTTTTGTAGCCAGTCTCCATTTTTGGACATCGCCTGGCTCAGTTCCAATAGGAGTCGCCGCTCCGCTCTGGAGATTCCCGTCCCATGTACCAGCTGGGACTCTGGTACCTGCACTCAAACATCTCGACCGTTGCCAAGATTCAACTCGCCTATTTGTAAATTGCTAACACGATCTCTCCACGAAGAGGTCGCTCCACACGGTATACAGACCGGTTTTCCGCTCGCCTGCTACCTTGGGGCTGAGTCTGGTGCACACCACTCCACTCTCTCCAAGAACAACCTGATAGCCTATTGTTTCAATCTCTAATCTGCATTCGATTGCATCTGGCCTCCCATTCGGGGAGTATACGGTCCCGATGTGATTCATTGTATTCTATTTCGAGCCGAATGCTGGACGGATTCGCTCGTACCGTCGGGTCTTGACCCTCTCGTCTGCCACTGTTGGATCCAGGCCGGACTTTTGACCCCTGACGATGTTCGGGTTGTTTCAAATCTGGGGCTGACCAAAGGCCTCATTCCTCAGGGATGGTCATCGTCGACGTCTTCACCGACGGAGCTGAAGAGCCCGTACTCAGTGAACGGATTCTGGCGTGACATTTAGTGCATGCAGACCCTCTGACCGAATGCTTCAGTATAAAAGGGCACTCAACGCCAGCCAAACTTTTCAATAACCACGGCTTCAAAGTTTGTGTTGATCATCAATATGGCTCTTTCACGCTATCTCGTCCAAGTCCTCGCTCTCGTTACCACCACCCTTGCTGTCAACAGCGAGGAAGCCAGCCTCATTGCTTGGAAGGCTTATGGTGACCTCATCAAGAACTACATCACTGCCAATCAGCCGCTCACTGCCGGAACGGATTTCGTCTACGTCACTCCGCCCACTTCCAACTTCGTCCGTGGCGGTACTCCTTGCCCTGAGTCCGTTACAAATTTCGAGCTCTGTAAGTTGAAACGACATGGTCATTGACGTGCTCTACCTAACCGATGCAGACAACTTCGCCGATCGTCTGCAGAACTCGTCTAGCCCACTTCTGGACACCTCAGGACCTTCCTATGCGCAAAGCCTTGAGACGTAAGTGTTCCCTATTGCTCGATAGGAATCTGAAAAACCTTGGCAAACTGCTAACTCCTGCAGCTACTTGCAGTCAGTCGCCATCCTTGACAAGGTGTTGACTCCGGAACAAAAGAAGAAGATCGCTCAGCTCGAGCAAAATGTCAACGATGCGAAGACCAAATTCCAGAAGCAGAAGCAGAGCTCCTTCCTTGCCTGGAAGACTGATGAGGTTGCGCAATACTTCAATCAGTCCTTCCAAGCATGGGTCACGGACAATGATCCTCAATATGCCAACTTTCAAGCCCAACTAGTCACTGCGGATGCAACCTACAACAACTACATGCTGAGCATCTATGGTTCCAAGTATAATTTGCTCCAGGAGCAGCGAAGTACGTCAATACCACCTTTCGTTTGTTCCCACACGTGACTAAAGATACCAAGACAACATCAACGGCAAAGCGCAGAACGAACTTGCTCCTGTTCCTGGGTAAGTAGTCCCCTTTCTCGGACACCCCTGCACTCCTGGTTCCTACGATCGGCTCTATATAGCCCAAGCCAACTTACTCATGTCTTATGAAGACCATGTCCGAACGGGACTGACTTCGCCCGTCTGGCTGTTGAACCCGTGACGAACGTGACTAATTGTACCGACAGCTACAACATGATGGTCTACCCCTCGGCAGACAGCTATGCAGTCTCGCTCAACCCCTTCGTCAAGAATGAGATCACGGACTTTATCGCCTACCGCCCTGCTTACTCATTGACTGGGTACGAGAACACTTGCGACAACTACTTCAAGAGCAGCCAAGGCTTGACTACCCTGCAATACGGGTTCAAGAACGTCGATGGGCACGACTGGAGCTCTCTGGGTTACACCAAGAAAGTAACTAAGGGCGGTGGTGGTTTATTCGGCATCATTGGATACAAGAAATCTTCCGAGTCAGAGACAACCTATTACAACTCCTGGAGCGGCTCCTGGGCCCAGGAAGTCAAGATTACAATCACCATGAAGGGTGCACCTACTCTTGTGCCCGTCACTGCAGGTTTCTGGGATGTTGGCAACGTCCGCAACACGTACCCCAAGCTTCGTGATGGCGAGACTGACGACCTCAACGGCCTTGTCCGCCTGACACATGTCCTCGTCGGTTACCAGCTCGGCATGACTATCAGCTTCTCCAACACGGAGACATGGAGAAATGTCTCGCAATTTATTGAGACTGGAAAGAAGACCAAGGGTGGTTCCCTCCAGATTTTTGGCTTCGGGTTCGGCGCTGGTGGCGGTGGTGCCTATCAATTCAGTACCAATGACCTCAAGACTAGCAACACAGCTGACGGTGGCGTGATCACGATACCCACTACGCCCGAGGGTATGTTGTTCATGCTCGGTGGCCGCGGTAAGGCTTTGTAAATAGCTAGTCTGCGAGCGTGCACGAGAATGGGCTTGAAGTAGTGGTGTGTGGAGTTGCACTGAAGGACACTGGAAGGATATCTAACTTGTAGTCGCTCTTTCAAGAGGTATGGTGTAAGGTTGCGGTCCATCGTATGTAACTAGTTGTATGAACTGGTCTGTGCACCAAACTAGATGTCTCATGGTTCTGGATACGATGGTGCCCTTGGTGGCACAAGGCCGATCGTCTAGTGTTACAATGTCACCTTAGCCCTGTACCAAGACAATGTAAGTCATGACGCAAGTGATAGTGCGAGCTTACCGCCTTGGTGGAGATTGTCGGCCAATTCCAACAGAACTTAGGAGAGAGTTGGAATCTGTCGCAGGCTTCAAGTTTCCAATATTGAGTCGAAAGTGCACCATTGTAGGACGGCTCAGCTTCTACGCTACACGTACCCAAATATCTTTTCGGAAGACTGCATTGGAACTATAAGAATGGGCGTAGCGTAGTCGGGCCTCAATGGAAGCCCGATCTGTTCTCGGGTACTTCGACGTTTTGTTCCACAGCCCTAATCAAGCACAATTGGCTATCAGATAAGTAGAGTATTTAGCATGAGACCATTGCTCAATTTAATAACCATTGACCTTTCTCAACATCATCAGAGATCCCTTTGAAACCGAGCGAACGGCAGCGGCAGCCCGTCTTCATCCCTTACAGCTCACCTGGTGACCTACCATTCGTCTTCATGCAGATTACACGCCTCTTACCAGCGCTCTCTCTCCTCCTGTCGCCGGCGTTCTCGCACCCTGCATCCTCCATCTCATCGTCGGAGTACCCAGTCCTCCACATCAGCAATTTCCTTGCCTTCCACTCCTCCAACTCATCCCTCCTCAAATCTCACCTCGTTTTCGACGTCCTCGATCCCCGCCCCGGATACCTCTTCCTGAATATCACTTGCACGTTCGTGCCCTCGTCTTACTCACCAGATGCGCCAGATACAATCTATACCAATGGCTGGAAAGCCTGCAACGACGGCGAGAGGGGGGTGGAGCTGTGGTACTGGCATGAAGAGGAGACGTTGGTACTCAGGAGGCTGTGGCAGCAGGAGGAGGGTGATGAGTAAGTGATGCATTATCCCTTGAGCTCTCTCTCCCGCTTCCTATATATGTCACAGGAGTCTTTCAAGGAAAAGATGCTATAATGTCTCTCATTCGAGTCTTGGATAATCTAGCAAACTTGTGATAAGATGATCGAAATAATTTACTAATCCACTTCACAGGAGATCTCTTGTTATTGGTCGCACAGACAACCAGTACACTTATTGGAACGCTCCGGGCGAGCCCATCGCGGGGTGTGCCAACGTTACGAGGACTGCGGCAGGGACTTACTATTCGCGGACCACTGACTGGGAATTTCCTATTCACACTATCATTGCGTGAGATGAATGAGGGCAATCGGGCCCCTTTCCGTTTGGCATGCATGCAATAAAGAGTAGCCTGAAAGGCTGACACAATTGATGGTGAAATTGGTCATGTTTTATGTGCAGTGGAAAATGTTTCTGTTGTTTAAGAAGATATTGAAGTTGGATCTCCTGTAGATCACTACATAGGTCATGATCTCTAAGCTGCTTCTACATTATATATCACAAATTCACAAGCCCCGAGTTCGTGCTTTTCACTCGGAACGTACAATGCATAGGATGCGCAGTCACCAATACAAAAAGAAGGCAAAAGAAAAATATTTGACCCTCACACTCATCGATGAGCGGAAATGACCCCTTCTCACAGGTTGATTGTTGTGCGGCGTAATTTTGAATCAGGTACGCTTTCGCCTGTTACTGCATGATTGGAAAGACAAGGAATACTATGCGCAGACTAGAATATAGGTGACGAGAGCGTGGAACACATTTACTAGCAGGCGTAACAGTGTGACAAGACTAAGAGACCGTGGCAGTGCGTGGGTTACCTCTAGTAAGATCTTGCGTAACGTTTACTAAATATTACATCTCATAGAAGCAAACACGGATACATTTCTAGTTGTCTTGGAAAGGAATTCTGCTACCGTGACAAGCGGGCGTTAGGCCAGCTCCGGCATGTATGTTATCATACTTATCATATTGCGTGGTTGCACTAGGTCTCCAAAGTATGTCGCCTTGGGAAGAACAACGATTCAACGCCGCCGCACGAGAATTGAGCAAATGCCGTAACCAGTAAGGCGTTTCGGTACGTGAATGGATGACGTTGTGTGCAATGTCCCAATTTCAAGATCGATATGTGCAGCAGTGATGATATAGCTTGTGATCTTTGTCCTGTTTGCTGATCCATAGTCTATTTGCACTCTTTCAAATCGAAATGTTCTGTACCAAATAGGACCTCTCTCATCCACGCAGCTTCGCAGAAGATCATACACGAGACTTTATTCATACAAAACATTATGATCTCCCTAATCTTCTCCGTAATCATTCTCTTCCTATCCTTCACACGCCCCTCCATAGCTTTCCCGACCGACACTCGATATCCCAACACCACCACAACCGCAGTCCCACCCCCGATCGTCCTCACGGTCACCAAGTTCTACGCCTACGAGCATGATGTCCCGGGCACGCAGGGCTACATCTTCTTCCATCTTTCCGATTCGCGGCGCGAATACCCACTCGAAACCGAATGCTTTCTTATAGACAACACCATCTATAAGTACCGCTTCACAGATTGCGGTAAACAAGGACCTGTCAGGGGGGTGGGGACCGCGAGTTTCCTCGTCACAGATAGGGAATTGGTTATTCGGAGAGGGTGGAGGATGAACGGGTGAGCCGTGTTTTCTCGATGATCCCTTGCTGTATTTCGGAGGTTTACAGAGCTGCAATAGGACGGACATGTTTGTCCGGGGCGAGGCGGTACAGGGCACGTATTGGAAGGAAGGGGAAAATGCGACGAAACACGATAACGGCACATACTACTCGCGGGATGCCCCATGGACATTCCCCATCTCAAGCTTATGGTAGCGAGAAAAGTCGACGGGCCACGGAAGTACGAATAGAGCACTGTTAACCCAAACCTCATGGAGAAGGGAGCGAGTTCTAATCGGATAATAAGATATGGAAGACAAGAAAAGTAGAAAGACTAGGGAATCATTAAAAGTGGCCTCCTCGAGTAGCCTCGATTAAGCTTCCTCTTAAGCAGGTGTAGGCAAATGACAATCCCATACTCCAAGGTTCAACAAGTATATCCCGACGAGAAAACTGCCTGATACCACCTGCCCGTGGCCGTGTCCGTTCAGAAGCACCCCCGAGGTGCCAGTTGCGAAATCGACATACATATTACACTAACAGTTGCATCCAGCGGGTCCTTGCGTCTGGTTTGCTTCCGGTCTTAGGTTGACACCTTGCCTTTGCTGCCCGGGTCGCAGACTGCGGGGTCCCGCCTGATCAAGGGGTAGCTTCTTTGCGATCGCAGTAAACAGTTCTCGAACGTTTTCACTGGTTTTTGCGGACGTCTCGAAGAAAAGCAGGCCGGCTTCTCGAGCATATTGTTCTGCGTCGGCCGTGGAGATGGCACGCTTATCGGGCGACTCCGTGACGAGATCGAGCTTATTGCCAGCCAGCGCAATGATGATGTTTTCATTCGCCTGGCGCTGAAGTTCTTTTACCCAGGCTTTCGCCTTGTCGAGAGATGACTGCAGTTTATCAGAAAAAGCACTTATACACACCTAAACAGGAAGTCATACCGCCTGTGTGATATCATAGACAACGACAGCGCAATTGGCATTCCGATAGTACATGGGTGCGAGCGACTTGTACCTCTCCTGGCCGGCGGTATCCCATATTTCGAATTTCACGGTAGTGGACTCGTCGAGTGCGATGGTTTGGGTCAAGAAGGCGGCGCCGATGGTCGACTCACGATAGTCGTCGAATTGGTCCTGAAGATTGTTAGACAATGATAATACTCCCATGTACCTGCTAGACTCACTTTCACGAACCGAAGCACAAGCGAAGACTGTGCAGTGAGTTAGTTCCCTGATCGTCTATACGGCTGCCTTGGTGTTCTAATACCTTTCCGACGGCAGACTCGCCTGAGAACGCATTAGCAAGAGCGATAAGAGGTTCCGTGAGGATACGAGGGCTTACCCAGCAGCACCAGCTTAAACTGTGCAAACTTCGAGCCTCCAGGCCGTCCTCCTTGTGGTGCTCGTGCCGCCATGTTGGAATGCGTGGTGGTCGATGACGCGGCAATGGGTCGGGGAGCTCTCGGCGGGGTGGGGTGGCGGAAAATGTCGCAGCAGAGGAAGGTCGAGGAGGCCTGCGAATATTTCTGAGGTCAAGAGTGAGGGAGTATGGCACGGGCGAGGGTTATGCGGAGGTGGAGATGGTTCGGAGTAGACTGGGAGTGTGAGCGTGATGCAAGATGAATGAGAGGTCATGCCCTGGCCGAACTGTGGCTCGGGATCGCTTGGCGCGTGGCTTTACAGGTGTGGCGCGGGTGTGGCTTGGCGCCGCGGCGTTTCGTCATTTGAGCGCATTCGGGGCAGTGCTGGGATGCTGGGATACCGTTTGGACCAACACCACGCTAAGTGACTTTTAGATACATCGACACTTTTTGTAGACATCCACACACTTGTCAGAGGCCACCGTTTGCGCTCGTTCCTCCGCCGCGTCTTCCGACCGTTCGCTTTCCGCATTCCCGCCAATCATCGATCACACATCGTCGCATACCCATAGCCCCCTTTCCCTACCGCTGGACGACCGCCTGGTCGTAGCCATGGTCGCCGGTGTTCTACCCTTCCGCGACATTAATGTCCACTCCTCGCCTTCACATTATGCCTTCTCCTCACCATCTTCCCCGACAGCGCCCACACTAGTTGTCGAGCGTCCTTCAGGGGATCTTCGTCTGCACGATGGCAAACTGTTGGGCTCCAGGCGCGTGTCCAGTATTGCTGGCATCTTGGGCATTATCAAGCTCAGGCTAGGTACATATTACCATTGATGCATACGGCTCTGTTACAGCTGTCGCGTGGCACTCGGCTGACGTCTAGCGTGCAGATAAGTACATCATTGTAATCACCAAGGCTCAACCCATGGGGAGAATCAAGGGCCACATGATCTACAAAATCGTGGCCACTGAATTCCTGCCTCTGCGCGAGCGTCCCCTGCATGACCCTGACGAGGATTCGTACCTGAAACTACTCAAGGACTTCCTCAAAGCCTCGCCCCTCTACTTCTCCTACTCATTCGATGTCACGAACAGCTTTCAACGGCAGGCGCTTGCGGACCCCTCTGCCCCATTATGGAAGAGGGCCGATGACCGCTTTTTCTGGAACCGCTTCGTACAAAGCGATCTGATCGATTTCCGCGGAGGCTTAAATGGAGGATATGGGCATAGGCATCCGAGCGCACAACAGCCCGAGATGGACCCGTACATACTCCCTGTCATGTTCGGAATGATGGAGATCAAGAACACATCTATCAAAGGGACGCCGTTGACCTTTATTTTGATAACACGGCGGTCACGGCTGAGGGCCGGAACCCGGTATTTTTCGCGCGGATTGGACGAGAATGGCAACGTGTCCAATTATAACGAGACGGAGCAGGCAATCATCTTGAACGATAACGCGTCGGGTGGATTGGGTGGCTTCGCAGGCAACAACTCTTTGCAGAACGGAGGTGCGGTGGGCAATGCGGGCAAAGAAGTACAAGTGCTGTCATATGTTCAAACCCGTGGCAGCGTACCTGTGTACTGGGCCGAGATCAACACGCTGAAGTACACACCCAGGCTACAGATCCGTGGGGTTGAAAGCGCTCTGGACGCCGCCAAGAAGCATTTTGCAGAGCAGATCCGCTTATATGGCGACAATTGGCTCGTCAATCTTGTCAATCAGAAGGGCCGTGAGCAGAAGGTGAAGGAGGCTTACGAGCAAATGGTGGAGCACGTCGTCTCGCAACCCACCGAAAATATCGAGGGCGATGCGCTCACTTCCGAGAAGTTCCATACCGTGGACCCCGGCAATGCTCAGACCGCCTACGACCGCATCCATTATGTGTACTTCGATTTCCACAACGAAACAAAGGGCCTTCGATGGGATCGTGCGCAATTGCTCATGGAAAAGCTCGAACGTCAAGTCTTAGAGCATGGATACTTCCGCGGAGTGGACATGCCCGGTGATACTGGACGTGTTGAGACACGCAGGCATCAGACAGGGGTCGTTCGAACGAATTGCATGGATTGCCTGGATCGGACCAATGTCGTACAGAGCATGTTGGGCAGATTCATACTGTCTCGCATGCTCATTGATCTGGGAATTCTCCGCGAAGGCGAGAATGCCTCAGATGACCCGGCTTTCGAATTTCTTTTCCGTAATACGTGGGCTGACAACGCCGATGTCGTATCACGATCCTACTCCGGCACGGGAGCGCTAAAGACTGATTTTACTCGGACAGGAAACAGGACAAAAGCCGGACAGTTTGCTGACGTCTCCAACTCAATCACACGCTACGTGTTGAACAACTTCGCGGACGGTCCTCGACAGGATGCGTTTGACCTCTTCTTGGGTACCCACCTGCCGTCCGACTCTGGAATTGGCAGCCAGCTCTTGTTTGCCGACCGGAGGCCGATCTACGTCCAGTCGGTACCTTATATTCTTGCGGCCAGCATTTTCTTCGTTTTTGTGGGTAGCTTTACCCGCAGGGAGCCTGACGCTACGGTGTGGCCGCTGCGATTGCTGATGTTTATCTTCCTTATTGTTGCTGGCTTGTGCCTCTGGTTCATCTGGACTCATGGCCCGCTATACGTAAGTGACTCAGTGATGTTATCCTTGACCACCTCATTCTAATGCACCGTAGGTGAACTGGCCCCGACTCAACCGCCTCCCTTGGGCAATAGAAGCGTATCAAGATGCCTTGACACATGTACAACAAACCCCTGTGGTTGGCTCCCTCGTCACCACGAGGCACGAGCGCGGGAAGAGTGACGCAAGGTTGGGGTATCTTGAGGAGGGCAAGAAGAGGATTGAATAGACCAAGTCCGGTGTGTCCGTATTACGGGTTTTTACACGGTCTGCTTTAAGTGGCTCAATGCATTGCAGAGACCTATTTTCTGAATACGCAATAGTACCCCATAGACGATTAGATGATATTATATTAAGTTTTCTCTCAATATTTCCCAGTTTCGGCAGCATGCAATATCAGTACAACATCCAGCTCTTCATCCACGCTCTCTTCGCTAGCACTGGCCGTCTCTTCTTCTTCCCCATATTTTCCTCCAACGAAATCCCACCCATCTCCTTCTAGCCTGCGCCGTAATCGTTCTCGATTCGAGTGCACGGTGCGATCGACCACGGGAACCCATTGGCCGTCTTTTTGCCTCCAGTTGGGGTTTCGCAAGAACTCCAGTTCCTCTTGGTTTAGAGGTGTGAATACGTCTTCATTGGCATTACTGTCGTTTCGATTTAGAAGAGTGGTTGAATTTGAATAATCTGTCGTTTGAGCCTTGGTTTCATCCTGTTGTTCTTGTACGGCAGAGCCGATGTTGGCTGTGCCACCAGGCTTTGTCTCCCAGGAACTCATGTCCGCCAGCCGATCTCGAGAAGAGGTGGTGAAATGGTGGATCAAAATTGCTGACTAGCTGACAGCCAAATGGAAACAATGTCTGAACGAAAATCTTGACGAAGTTGCATGCACCACGCTCAGGATATGCAGGTACCAGATAAAGGGAAGTACTAAAACAGTTGCCTGGAAGCTCTCAAAAATGATGACGACACTTGGAGGTTGTGAGCCTCGAGGACACGGTATTGCAAGGGAGAAGATGGTTTATGCGGGGAAGAGAACCAGAAAACTAGAATAGTTATGGATTAGTTGAGATATGTTATGTAATGGTAGCGGTGGTGTATGTGTAGCTGCGAGCGGAAATGGAGAATGACGGTTCAAGTATAGTTCGTGAGTCCGAGGTTGGATCGCACGTGCTCAGGATGTGAACTCAACCACATGATGATCGAAAACCGAGCAGTTATCCGGTTCAATGTCGGCACTAGGAGCTTTGCATTTTGCAAAGTTTATATCTATATGGAAAATAGACCGGACGTGTATACGTCCTGATCCCATGGAGAGCGCTGGCGGCTAGTGAGAGCATTGAGCCTGCTTGCCCCGATGGGGTGGTCCGTGCGACCGAGAGCTACGACAGCCCGAAGTCGTTATCCAGAACTTCAGTGCTGCAGACGACATCATCAACAACCCGTCCACCGCCCATCCTCCCCCATCTCCACCTTCAGTGGGCAGCACAAGATGCTGCGTGCTTCAATTGCTCGGGCCCGCCCTGGATTGCGGCCAATTGTCGCTGCCGCTCGCCCGCAATGGCGCGTTGCCCAACGTTTCTATGCCGATGAGAAAAAAAGCACGAACGACATCGTGCCTCCAACGGGGCCCTCATCGACTCCAACGAATCCCGGACAGCCCGGAGACCTCAGAATTCTTCCTAACGAGTCCCCCAAGACCGCTCCGCCTGCCGCTCCCGAAACGACCGCATCCCGCTCTGCGCCCGTTGAGCAGCCCGCAACTACACCACCCACCGGTCCTGGCACTGCGAGCGTCGCACCAGGTCCGACAAAGCCCGCGCCAAAGCCGAAGAAGCGTCGCCTGTTGCGGGCTCTGTGGTGGCTCACCTTGTTGTCCGTGCTGGGCTACGGAGGTGGTGTCTACTACTCACTCGTCTCCGATAACTTCCACGACTTCTTCACCGAGTACGTCCCCTTCGGCGAGGATGCCGTGGGTTACTTTGAGGAACGCGAATTCAGGAAACGATTCCCTGGTCGGGCGGGAACACCAAGACTTCAGCCACAAGTATCGGACACCAAAGTGACCATCCCTGGGAAGAGCGGACTGGGTGCGAGGGTGGCCGAAGAAGGGAACGGCGGCGCTGTCTCGAAGGGACCCCACGTGAGCGCTCTCGAGGACAAGGATGCCGCAAAGGACCAGCATCCTCCCAAGGTCGGCACCAGCCATCCCGAACAGGTACAGAAGAACAAGGAGAAAACAGCTGCCGCGGAGGTTGCCCCTGCAAAGGCTGTTGAAGCAAAGGAAGTCGTCGCTGAGCCTGTCGAGGCCGCAGCAGCGCCTATCGCCCCCATTGACCACCTCAACGTCTCGAGTGCGGATGAACCCATTGTGCAGGATGTTGTGCATATTCTGAATGACCTTATTACCATGATCAACGCCGATCCTGCTCATGGGACCAAGTACAACTCGGCTCTAGACAAGGCTAAATCCGATCTTAGCAAGGTTGTCAACGACATCAAACTGCTCAAGGATAACCTACAAAAGTCTGCGGAGGAGGACATCAAGGCCGCACACACCCGGTTCGACGATGCTGCGAGAGAATTGATCAGCCGCCTGGAAGTACAAATGCACCAACAGGAAGCACAGTGGAAGGAGGAGTTCGAAACCGAGCGTGAACGTCTCTCCCAGACATACAAGGAGAAGCTTCATTCGGAACTCGATATCGCCAAGCAGGTCTATGAGCAGCGCCTGAAGAATGAACTTCTGGAACAGAGTGTTGTCCTGCAGAGGGACTTCTCTGAGAAGGTTCGGGAACGCGTCGAGGCTGAGCGTGAAGGCCGGCTTGGCAAGCTCAACGAACTGTCAGATTCCGTTCATGAGCTCGAGCGGTTGACGGCGGAGTGGAACTCGGTCGTGGATGCCAATCTGAAGACCCAGCACTTGGTTGTCGCGGTCGAGGCGGTCAAGGCTGCGCTTCAGAACCAGGTGCACCCTAAGCCGTTCATCACGGAGCTAGCAGCGCTTAAGGAGATCGCTGACGATGACCCCGTCGTCAGCGCTGCCATTGCCAGCATCAATCCCGCTGCCTACCAGCGCGGCATCCCCAATGCCGGCCAGCTCATTGACCGCTTCCGACGCGTCGCACAGGAGGTCAGGAAAGCGGCGCTTCTGCCTGAAGATGCCGGTGTTGCCTCCCATCTCGCTTCCCTCGCCATGTCCAAGGTGCTCTTCAAGAAGTCGGGTCTTGCTGTCGGTGGAGATGTTGAGGCAGTGCTAGCGAGAACAGAAGTCTTGCTGGAGGAGGGCGACCTTGATGGGGCTGCACGGGAGATGAACTCGCTGCAAGGATGGGCTAAGGTGCTCAGCAAAGACTGGCTGAGCGATTGCAGAAGAGTATTGGAAGTAAAACAGGCGCTGGATGTCATTGCGGCCGAGGCGCGGTTACAAACTCTTCTGATAGACTAGGAGCTCGGCTAAGGCCTTCGGTGACTCTCAACCGTAGGCCCTATCTGAGCGAAAGGACTTTTTCATTTGTGTCTGTCTATATGTAGCGCTATATGTAGGTTATAGAGCTTTTGTTTGACGCCAGCTGGTGTATAAGCCGATGAAGTGATGGGTTGCTCCAGCCCCTGAGATGGCGGTTGAGGCTGACTAAGGCTACCCATAACCTATCGTCAAATGGTGAATGGTATTAAGGAACGATATGTCGTGCAAGGGACAGGATGTTGCGAGATCTTAACAGATGACACTTCAGCAAAATCTCAACCGACCTTTTTACAGCTCGGATTCAAGTTTTTTGGTCCGACTGGTGGTGGTAGCCCGCTGCCCCTGCAGGCACAAAGCTTCTATAGCTACACCATACGTCATACCGACAATGATAAACATCCAGATTCTATACTGTGCTTCCGGGGCTCAATTTCCCAGCTTGACTGTCGATTTCATTGTCCTCGACCGCTCTTTTGGAGCACTAACTTATGCTTAGTATTTAAGTGTGAGATATATTAAAAGCTGCATTGATAGTTGTGGTACAACTACCGAGGAAACTCCATTCACCCTAGAGATATTCACCATCAGCTTACATAGTCTATGCTGCCCAATTTGTTTGGACGACATGTGTTCCGAGCGAAAATCTGGCGCACCAGCCTTACGCAAATCTATGCTCTCTTTGATGGAGCCTAAAATGCCACATCGGGCGTTAATATAACGAGGCTGGGTAATGCAGATCTATTTGGTGAACCATAGCTACCCCGCGTAAGCTGCATATGCAGCCCTACCTCACTCGCTTTCTTTTAGTCCGAGGAGAAAAGCCTGAAGTTGTCCTTCTCACATTTACGACTCGTTGTTTTCGTTTTGTGGACGTAAATACTTCAGGACACGACAATGAAAGCAACATCATCCATGCTGGGAATTAGAGCCGCAAGTATCCTTCCCGCCTCAGTTATATTGCAATGCGCGCTCGTAATTGCCGCTCCTAGGATCTCTACAGTTCCTCTATTTGGCTTCGAGAGGCAACAGCTTACCGAAGACGCAATCGCACGATTCCCACAAGACGTGCAAGAACATATCCGCTTCGATGACACTGCAGTCGGCTCAAATATATTCCCTTTCAGTGGGGAGTGCAAGGTTTTCCCTGGTGATGAGGCCTGGCCTTCTCCAGCTGTATGGAAGAAGTTTAACTCCACAGTCAATGGAGCTTTAATTGCTAGCGTACCTGCGGCGGCCGCTTGTTACAGAAATTGGGGATTGTATGATGAACGACGCTGCGCAGATATCACGGCAAATATCTCGAACCCTTACTTCCAGTGAGGCAGTGTCTCTTTCCATGTATTCAGTGTTGAAAGAGTAGATGGGTAACATGAACGCAGCGAAGCCGACCCAACCTCCAACATGTGGCCGATTTACCAAGGCCGCACATGTCTGCCGCGCAACAGTCCAGACGGCACGTGTACTCT
This sequence comes from Westerdykella aurantiaca, assembly GCA_030412805.1. Taxonomy (NCBI): domain Eukaryota; kingdom Fungi; phylum Ascomycota; class Dothideomycetes; order Pleosporales; family Sporormiaceae; genus Westerdykella; species Westerdykella aurantiaca. The sequence goes on from JASJFJ010000001.1 coordinate 6,789,321, forward strand.
TGGAGCGTTTCCAACATATACAGTGAATGTATCCACGGTCCAGCAAATTCAACTTTCGCTGAACTTCGCAAGAAACAATAATATCCGACTCGTCATCAAGAATACGGGACATGACTACCTGGGCAAATCTCTTGGTGCAGGTGCTTTGAGCATATGGACACACCACTTGAAAGACATGCAATTCATTAATAGCTACAACAGCGACTCTGGATATGAGGGAAATGCGATCAAAGTTGGCGCGGGAGTGACAGTGCGAGAGATCTACAAGCTCGCGGAAGAAAACAATGCTACAGTTACTGGTGGCATATGCGAGTCTGTCGGCTTCGCTGGTGGTTATGTCACTGGAGGGGGCCATACGCCTATGAGCGGCTACTTCGGCATGGCTGCTGATAATGTCGAAGCGTTGCAGGTGGTTACGGCCGACGGGAGATTTATCACTGCTTCCAACACCTCCAACACCGACCTCTTCTGGGCGCTTCGCGGGGGTGGAGCCAGTACATTTGGCATCGTCACCTCCGTGATTGTCCGAGCACACCCCAGGATGCCCATCGTCACTTCAACTTTCAATTATACCACGGGCGGTAATATCACGCGAGAGACCTTTTGGAATGGCACCCGCAAGTTTTTCGAGATGTTCCCAAAGCTCACCGACGCACATACATATTCATACTTCTGGATCTGGCCACAACCCGAGAACGGACTCCTATTTCAAATGAAACCTTTCTGGGCCCCAAACCACACGATCGCTTCCTTTGAAGCACTCATTGAACCGTGGTTCTCTCATCTACGGGCCCTTGGCATCTCCGTCGAACCCCAAACATTCTTATTTGACTCCTTCTACCCGGCATATCACTCCTCCTGGGGCAACGAGACCGTAGGTACAGCAACCCGTCTGCCAGGTAACCGCATCTTCCCTCGTGGAAACTGGGAAGATCCCGCGAAATTCGAACGCATGTTCGCAGCAATCAAGAATACCAGTATGAGCGGAAAACTGGTTGGGGGGTATCACCAGGCACCGCAAAATCGACTGAACGTGGACAATGCTGTTTCCTCTGCTTTTAGGCATACGGTTTCGTTCCTCATAAGCGGAGTCTCCGTTGAAGGTGGCGAAAACGCCACGCAAACCCAGATGCAGAAAGCTGCAGATGAGCTGACCAACGATGTCCTCGGTCCGTGGCGCGAAGTCGCCCCGGAAAGCGACTTTGGCGGTTCCTATCTGAATGAGGCGAATGTGGTTGAGCCGCGCTGGCAGGAGAGTTTCTATGGGGTACATTACCCGAGACTGCTGGAGTTGAAGAGGAAGTGGGATCCTAGGGTCGTCTTCTACGCCACGACGGCAGTGGGAAGTGAGGAGTGGGAAGTGAGGGATGGGGAGTGGGGAACGCAGACGCAGAATGGACGATTGTGCTGGGTTTAAATATTGCATTAGTGACTGGATGGTGAATTGGGTGACAACGAAGGTATCGAAAAATGAAAAGCTGTGGCTAGTAAGAAGTAGCAGACCCGTGGAAGATAGAGCCATGTCTCCAGATAAATGTCCTCAATTTACCATCAAAACGTTGAACCACAGCGCTTCACTGAAGCAGCACGTTCTTCTTCACTGCAGCTTGCAAGAAAGCCCTCCCCGCACTAACACCTTTCCAGGTTGTCTTCCCGCCATTCTCCGTCGTCTTGTCCGTGATTTTATCCAAGAGATAGGGTAAAGTAGTAGCATTCCACTTTTGTCTGCTTTGGTGATATTTTTCGGTGTCACATATGCTTTGGAAAGAGGACTCATCGTAGAAGCATGGGCCGTTCAGCCATTTGAAACCACCAGCCTGTTCCACGCGTCGTTCGATCGCACGGTTGTGTTGGGTGAACTTAGCTTGAGTGTTCCTTGTATACGGCTTCTTGCCGTGATCGGGGGCCCCATAGACCCCTATGTTGATGAAATATGTCGCCGGAGCCTGGTTTCGCGTTGAATCCGAGGATGAATGCATGAGGGCCCATGGTGTATGTTTGATGGGACAGAGCCACAGAGGGTATATCTTGAACGTAGAGTCCAGAAATTGCAAGATGTCAACGGTGCTTTCAGGTGGTATCTCAAGATTCTGGATCATGGACGTCTGGCTGGCATCCGAAAGCTGGAAAGCTCGTGACGAGAAGTCACTCTTGAACATGGATTCCATGAGTCGTCGAGAAATGCGGTTCCAGAACTGCGTCGGCCAATTGTATGCAGCAAGCCAGTGAGATCCACGGTCGAATCGGAATAGGTAGTCGTAGATTGGTATGAGTTCCGTGGTGGGTCCGCCTTTTTGCTTATATTGGAAAGAGTGTTTTGTCCACGAACATGTTATACACGGCTTCCCTCTCGGGCATTTGGCCTTTCCATGCACATGAGCAAAGAACCATCTATCCGCTGGCTGCGAGAATCCGACGATGGGAACCCTTGGCTCCCTCTCACTGACCAGTCTGCCAGCCATCAGCATGCCCCGACTGTCGTTGAACATGATACCATCAAGAAAGTCGAATTCTGTGGTGCTTAGCAGAGCAATCTGCTCTAGCGCCTCCGTTGCTGAAGTGAACAGATGATACTCGAGTTTGACATATTTGTCGCTCGGTACGAGTTGTACCTCCAAGAGTGTCACAATGCCCAATGTCCCCAACGCTCGCGCATTAAGGCGGAGTAGTTCCTGATTGTCACTCGACCGTGAAGACGCTTGTACGGTATCGCCGTTTCCCAGCACCACCTCGATCCAATTGACGGTCTCATCAAAGTGACCGTATTTGTGGCTCGAGCTCCCAGCCGCAGTCCCGGCGAAAGCACCTCCCACTGAGATATCCGGCAATGACGGGACGACAGCAGGTATCAGACCGTCCTTGAGCGTTTCGGTCACCAGTTGCCCCATGGAGACGTTCGGTTCGACAAGAGCAGTCTGCATGCCTCCGATCAATCGCTAAGATATTGGAGAGAGCAGATATATCGACGATGCTGTTTTTGGAGAAGCGGACATGGCGAGCGCATCTTGTCGTGCCATGGTACACAATGAACGGTCGTTGGTGGTCTTGGAAAGAACGGACTTGCTTTGCCACCTCTTCAACAGCAATGATATGTTTGTGCATGGTAGTTTCTGTTGTCCACTGAAGGCAAAGATGTGCATGTAATAATGCCGTGGGAGAGGGGTGGTGGGAAACTCACCATCCACGGCGCCTTCTTATCTTCAAGGAGCAGGAGAGTGAGGATAATGGGTGCTCGGCTCTGATGCAGCAGACACTCTTTCGAATTGGTGCAATGCAGGAATCAAGCGAGAGACATGAAAGAAACGTGAAGGGTTTGGGCCGGATTGGGCTTAAGTCGAAGATCTGGACGCGTTGTTACGCGTGAGTCTGCATCCTCCAGCTTACTTTCTTTGTCCGCAGGGTCGACTTGGCCAGCGTCCCGCTGGTCCACCGCTATTCAGGGTGATAAAGTATACAAGAGTGACAAGAAGTTGGTTGAGGCCGGTTATGGTGAACAACTGAGACTGCTTATGATTATCTCATCCCGGGCTCTGCGGAATAGTCGGAAGGAAACGAAGGAGAAATGAGATTGAGTAGGAAATGCCCAGGTGGTTCCAGGAAGCCATCGACTATGATCGGATATCCAAACTCCTTTTTGCCATACCTGCAGCCCATATAATCTTACAAGCCCTATAATATATGTACAATCGAAGCATTCTGAGAGACCCAATGGCCGTATCACCGCGATCCCCGAGCGAAGGGATGGACAACGGCCAAACCGGGTGACACGTACCTCTATTTATCGTCGGCTGCCTTGTTTTTCAACTCTTGTGTCTTCTCTGCTACCAATTGGGTCACGCCCTTCCCCTCCTCATCTTGACCCTTCTCTCTATTCTTCATTCTCTTCGACATCTTTTCCTTCCATGCCTTCTCCTCCTCGTCCCGTACCTCCAGTTCCTTTAGCCATCGGTCTCGCCTTTCCAGTCTCTGTTTCTCCTCCACGGCCTTCTCGTGCTGTTTTCTCTTCAGACGATCTTTCTGCCAATAAAGATTTCCTGCGACCAAGCAAAGAATCGTGAAAGTCTGCGCATAGAGACGTCGTCGGAAGTAAAGATTCGTCATCTTATGGTCGCCCTTGCGCATTGAGCGTGTCGCGCCAACAATGGCCCATACGGTGAGACCGCAGCCAAGTGGTATGAGGGGCTCCTCCCGAAGGCGGCGCCATATCTTCTCGAAACCGTTCTCATTGTAGAAGTCTCTGCCACGATTTAAGCGAGTGGTCTCGCGGAGATAAGAAGACAATGAGCTTACGCATTCTCGTCAAAGGACGATGGCATAGGCGTGCTGTTGGGGTTGGGAAAAGACATTGTTGCAGGGTGGCGGAGGATTGAATCCAAATGAGGCGAAATCTGTTGAGGATAGGCTCGAAAAGAGAGCTCACATATGATGGTCACGAACGGGGCCGGCTGGGACTTTCAAGAAGATATGGCGAGCTTCGGGGACCGCAAGACGACGTGGACGGCGGGCAATGTGCTGGGAATGCATGCGGAGAACAAGCTTGATAGCTTCATCGGGTCGGGCGATCGGGATCCGGAGCTTAGTTTTTCCGGGCCCATCTCCGCATCACCTCCGCGTCTAGCTAACCTCCAATGCTCTGTCTCTAGTACTACCCCAGAACACGAAGTCCATGCTCAGAGCGCGAATTCACGCGTTGAAAGTGCTGTTATCGCCATCTCGCCATGGACGATGGGGGCGAGTCCTCGCGTGCGAGATGGATGAGCGGTGATGCTGCGATTCCACACGAAGCCCTCACCGCGGAGGCTGCTACCCCTGCAGATGGAGACCATGAAGCTGCAACTCGGGAGCAGCGTTTCAAAGAACGACGGATGGATGCCAAAAGAAAGAGAGTCATGTTTCTGGATAGCCTGTTGAGAGAGCTGGATTCTCTTGTATTCGTGGAGTTGATTACCATATATTATCTAGAGCACGTCTCCCCCTAGTCCTGTCGCTGAGACTTGCTGACTTGAAGTACAACAGCTGTTCCTTCTTCTGGTTCGCTATCAGAGCATTGGTGCATCTTAGTATGCTTACACCCCTCCCGGATCTTCAGCTTGGTAGACCACAAGAAGAGCACAAGGCATTTCTGCCCGTAATACTGCTCGTCTTCACCGGCAACTTCTTCCTCCACCTTCTGTTCAACGCGCCATCTGCTGGGGAAGAGTCAAGAGGCTATCTACATGGAGGACTTCTGATCGATTTCATTGGACAGAAAGGCCCAACTAGCAAATGGAAGCTCGCTGCGTTGGACGTGTGCATTTTGGTCTTGCAACTAGTCATGGCCTCGGTCACTGTGAAGAAACGGGAACTGAAGAAAAAACTGGGAAGTGCATCGCTGGGAGCAGGGACCGGAAGCAGCATAAGTAATGGAACAGAAGGTACGGAGGAGCAGGCAGAAACGGCACGTCGTGATCAAGATGCAGACGCAGAAGAACGGGGCGTATTACGTCGCACTGATACTCTCTCTGATATCGGTGCCGATATTCAACATGATGAAGAGGAGGCCTTACTGTCGACGGCATCGAGAACCCATCCCGCGGATGCTTTAGATACCCTCTATTCCGGTCAGTGCTTGATTGGAGAGTTCTCCATTATCGACACAATGCTCCAGGAACATGCCGATTACCAGGTATATCGCCGGACGCGCTCCGAGACAGCAAACAGTTCAGGCCTATCCCCCGAAGCCCTCCGTCAGTTGCATAATATCCGGGTGACCTTCGGAGTTGGTGGTGGCTGAAGGGTCGCAAGAAGGAAAGAAGGAAGGCCAGACCGGCCTCTTCTAACCTTGGAATATTCTTGACATGCCTTGCTGATGGATAATGAGGTGTTTCATGGTCAAATGCGAGCCCCGCCTGCTTCGACGCCTCGGGCACCCTGGTTCTGGGCGCCGCCTTCGAGTATGACTTGCGCATGATATGTCCCAGGCCTGGATGGAGCGTCATGGGGCTGGCAGCTTGAGGCATTGATCTGATGCAATCTCTGTGCACACGGTACTACGCTTATGATGGACATACGCCGAGATCGCAAGGCACCCAATTTGTCACGCCGACCAGGATCTACTTATATACTACGCCGCGATACAAGCAGACCCGCACCATCACGTCCCGTCCTTTTGCCAAAGAACCTCTTCTAGTCAGATGGATTCTCAGACGGTAGACGGCAAGGGTTATCACGCTTGGTGCTAAATGAGCGTTTAGCCCGCTACTAGAAGTATCCGAGCCCACCACGTACAGATCTCCGTTGCTCGACGGATATGGCACTAGCTGGTGGCTGGAATAGCGTCGCAGCAAGCCAAAGGCACTGCTAACGTGCGGATTTTCAAGGCTGCGTGTCTCAAGGCTGCGTGTCTCAGATCTATATTATAGGGAGGCTTTCTTCAAATTTAGGCACGCCCTACCACCTGACCGAATAAACGACAGCGTTCCAAGCATGTGCAAGTCCGTTCTTATGTAACCAGTGAAGAGTACCTGAACCGATCTATGCTCATAGGAGATGCCATGACCTACTGAGTAGGCTTCATCGATAACCTTTAGCTTCCAGCACAATTCCCTCCAAGAAATTCTGAGAATTATCACGATCAGGGAAGGGAACACCCCCTAATGGAGACTTCGAGGATGCTTCAGAAGAGGACCTCGGGATCACAACTTTCACTGTTCATTTACTCTGTCCCAAGTACTCTGCACCCTTTTGTCTGATTTTTCGACTTGAGCCACGTGGACCCAGAGGATTTATTGCAGAAGTGAGGGACTGTCTATACAACCTCGGTCGGTCGTCCCCAAAACACCGTACAGTGGAAGAATGCTAGGAGCGCCTCAAAGTCCCTTCAATCTCAACCAAGAAATCCCGCCTGCGGTAGTTGTGCCTGGCGTGGTCCTTCACGGCGGCTTGCAAGAGAAGGTCAGCCCTCAATATATCGACTTCCTCTATTGGCGGGACCCCCAACCTTTACAATCCTTCACATATGGCACTGCAGCAATCGTACGATGATTCCGTCCCGATACCGATACCAACACCGAAAAAACGATACCCGTCCCGAAATCTCACACTGTTCACCTCGACCTTCCACCCGTTCCCGAAGCCGCGCCCGCTGCGTCCCGCCTGCACGCCGCCCGCCCCCTGGCTGACTGCATGCAGATATGCTCGCCACCAGTATTGCCCTCACATGACTGTTGTCAGCTGCAGCTCATCACAATCCCTCCAGCGTTCACGCCGCCAATCGCCCTTACGATGTTGCCTTGCTTTTATTTCCGCCCGCCGGCTCGCATGCTGACTGCATGACGTATGCTGCGTACGGGGTAACTGAGTCCGAGCAGCACCGTTTGCATCCCATGCGGGGGAGGTAATAGCGCGAACGTGGCTGTGGTTTCACGAACGCAGGCGCAAGCGCCTGGGAGCTGCGGGCTGCAAGTTTGTTACCTTTTCGTGTGTTGTTTGCTGTACATCCATGCGTGAGCCCCCTTCCCGGCCCATGTCCAGCTTTTATGATCAAGTTTGTTTATTTATACTATTCTGTGGAATCCTGGCTGTCGGGTGGCTGCAGGGTCTCGAGGCATACGGCACGAGACACTGCTCTCGCGTGGTCGTCGTGGCGCTGATATATGTAGTGTATCGTTCCCTGCTCCCATGTATAGCAAATATAGGATGCGTTGTCGTTGCAACTAGCTATTTGTGGCGGCACTGTGAACGCGGCGTTGTGCGAAGCTGCCACTGACGTCTCCCCAGCATTTCCCCGTCTCGGAACCCGTTTGGGATGTTGGAAATGGATGCCACTGCGTCATGTGTTGTAGGTGCATTGCATCTGAAACCCGGTGAAATGCCGCGTGCCTGTGCAGTTCGGTATGCCTTGTTTTGGTGGAAGGCGCATATGTTTGCTTCACATCAGGGGGAATTATCTCCCTGTTGGAAAATTCACCAGGATGTTACTGCAGTACCTTTCCAGCCATATAATGGGGTATTCCATGTTGTTACCCATGCCATAGAGATTCGCTGTCTGGTCTTTGCAAAAGGACTTGCACATTTGTGGAATCAATGTATGGAATCCTTGGAAACTTTTGACAACACATTGTAGGACCCAAGGCGCAAAAGCTCAAACCCATCGATCTCAGGCTCAAATATTATAGACTGGCGGATTCTGTAAGAACGGCTAAGTAAATGTTGCTAATGTGACCGGACCCAGCCTCGTCATCACTCATTCTTCAGTGAGAACGTAACCTCATCAACAGCCAGTATTCAGATCCCAATGGAAAATGTGTCATGCGGCTTTGAGAACGCGGGCGTAGATTAGCCGTGCAACACCCTTTCTCCCAGCACTAAGGGCAACTTCGGAACGAAGATCGGTACTACGATTGATGCGTTGGCTCTGGTGTCCCCGAAGCCCCTTCAGCCTCAATCAACACTGCATTGGGAGTTCAAGGTTAGTCGAAGGCTCTGACACAATGTGGTCCAATTTCCCCGGATACGAACCTGGCATGCCTAACATGTCCGTTCTTGTAGTGCATCTTCCGACAATGGGGTACTAAAAGAGTATTCCATTGCCGGTTTGAAAGTTACTCTGGGTCGTGGTAGTGGCTCATTGGATAAGCCACCTGGAAGAAGGTTGAGGGTTTCTTGGATTCACGCAGTGGCTGAGTGAGAAGAACATGGATGTGAGGAGGCTCTCGCAAACGCCAGCAGTACTGGCAATGAGCAGATGAATAGAAAGCGTTCGTTTCTCTTCGCTGCTTAGAATGGACGGTAACGTCGTCCTATGACTCCCATCATCACGGTGGATGGCGGATAGAAGGCAGGGTTATCTGAAACCAGCGCAGGCCAATTTAGTACATAGCCTTGTGAAACTCCAAGTCTTTCTTCCTCGCCATCATAGATCACAGATGACCGTTCCTATTTCCTACGAGCTCCATGGACCAACCCAGTCGTAGTCAACACCAGATTTCCGTGGCGCCGTCACATGCATAAGCGCTGATTACAGTACTCAGGTTGGCCCGCTTCCCTTCCACCGTCGCCGGGAGGTTTCGGAGGGCGCAAGTAGTGCAACTTCCTAGTGGTGCCCAGCTTCCACAGCAGTTCGAGGCCCATGGGGAATGGGGACGGTGGACATGGGGCAAAAAGGTTCTGGGTTCTGCGCTGTAGGACGTGGACCCATTTTTAAGTCGATTGTAATAAGCTTTTCTGATGGTCAATCCCAGGTTTGGTACCGTCCGCTCGGCTTCGATCGGGTGCGGCGTAAAGGGGTTTAGATAGATAACGTCTTTTCCTCAGCTCAGGCCAGGTGGAAGGCAACTGGTGCTGCAAGGCAGCCTAGACGGAGAAGAGCGCTGGTGAATCTTCAACAAATTGATAAAGCCTGCATACTGGTCTGCATACTGGAGTACAGTAGCGTCCCGGCTTCAGGGTCGAAGTTCGATTGGGGCCATCCAAACTATAGGGTGGCGCCAGTTTCCGTATTCGTGATAGGTGGATGGTGTTGCAGACATGCGGTGAGATTGCATACACGTGTCGGATAGTAGGGGTAACGTCTGCCTAGCTGAGGCTGCAAGAGATGTACACGTCCTAGGACGGAGGGGCTTGACATGCAGGAAGACTTTGTCTGCGAGATATTGCGCATGCGTAGGAGAAGAAGCCGGACGAATCAAAGCTGGAAGAGTGCGATACTTGTGAGACCAAGTCGGCCAACAGCACAGGAGTATTTTGCAAGCGTTCCGGAACGTCAATTTCTTGCAGGCTCTTTGCAAGGGGACCTTGTAAGCCATCCCGTGTCATGAGGACAGCTTCCAGTACTGGGTACTGGGGCATTGAAGCACTCCAATAAACGTGCAGCTGCTCTATTATCGCCATGCGTGGAGAGCGACTTCGGCGAGCCGCAGATGTGGAAGTGTGAGGGTTTGTTTGTGCACTCCCGTTTGAGGTTGACGCGGTGCGTGTGGATGGCCTCGAGGGTATGCGGTCATGCTTGGCCTCCGTTTTCCCAACGCTATGGCAGCTGGGTGGAGAAGGACTTGCGGACTCGGCCAGAAGAGGAACTGTGCGCAGAAAGTTTCCGCGCTCGCTGACGTCGATCTGCAAGTCCAGATTTCTTTTGTTTGGTGGGAACGAATTTTCTGAATGGACGGACCAAGAACGATTGGAAAGATAATGGCTGGGGACGGCGGTAGCCCATCTGTGCAAGGGATTAATATAGAAAAACCGGGGAACCGGGGTAGATGCCGAGACGTGGATTTACATAATATTGTGTACGTCTTGGTGAACCCTCAGGCAAGCAACTGGCTTGTATGGGCTGGAATGAGATGGGTGGGTGACGAGGTGGGATGAATATGCAGAAAAAGCCAGACAGTCGCCGAGAGCCTCGAACCGTGGTGCTGTGTGCAGAAGCTTCCCAATGGAGGGCGACGGAATGGGTGCCGGTCCAAAAGTACAATTCCGCCTCTGTCCACATACGTACTCGATGAGCGAAGTCGCAGCGCAAAGAATAGTTATTGTACAAGTAAACGTATATATGTCTCTATAAAAATATATATATATGGTCCGCGAGGACTATGTCGTCTATGTGCATGACGCTCTGAGTGGTACATGCTATGCCACAGGAAGTGCGAATGGTGCAAAGAGAAATGGGACGCTCGAGTCTCCTATGCGCCGCTAGTGTCAAGTGCAATGATAAAACACACAGAAACAACAAGATGGGTTTAAACATGGGATACGGCTAGCGTAACCAGAAGGATGGGTATCAAGGTGATTGAAACAGCACAACAGACATGGTTCTACCCACGATTGGGCCCCGGACCCCAGTTTCTGCCCTCATAGCGGGCAGCATCATGCGCAAACGGGTCTCGAAGAACAGGTCGTTGAGCGTGGGGAAGCTGGAGCTCAGGGAGCGGCCGCTGTTCGCGCGGGTCAAATTGCTGGGGTGGTTGCGCTGACGCCGTCGGGTGCGGAGGTGCCGCATGATTGTGATTCGAATGCTGGGGAGGATTGTGATGCTGGGCCGGTAGGGCGTTCTGCACAGCATAGCCCGATGGCGGATATGGTTGTGACACTGGCGCAGCGCCATTCATATGCCCAGGCGGCGGCGGTCCAGAGACAGGATGATAGCTGCTGGTTCGCCGCCGGACATTGCGGTCGCCATCACGAAGAGGCTCGACATCATCGTAGCCAGACAAGGACGACACCGATCCGCCAGCCGTGGATGACGGAGCGACAGAAGGTCGACGGAGGCGGGGTGATGGTGGGCGTGCGTAATGGTGATGCTCAGCAGGACCTCGTTCCAGCACAGCAGCCTTGAAGAAGTCACGCTCGCTGCGGTAAAACTCAGCGTCCTCCCGCGCCTCTGCCAGCTCTTGCTCCAGGCGCGAGATGCGGTCCGATGCTTCGCGCTCCTTTTCTTTGCGGCGTGCGCGAAAGCGCGCCGACGCCCCCGCATTGCGTTTTCTCTTCTCGTCGGCCACCTTGGACGCTGCCTGAACGTCGACAGGTATCTGCACGTGGTGCCCATGCTGATTCTTGATCGTCATCATTTGGATTGTATTCTGGCCCGATGGCTGCATCGAGATCAACCCGCCGCGCTCAGTCTCCATAGCAATGGGAGGATTTGGTGGGTGATTCCCATAGACGCCGGACTGGCTTGCGGTGTCGAACTGGCTATGACTAGAAGCCACCGAAGCAGCGGAGTTGAAGGGAGAGTAGGAGGGAATGGGGCTCGCTGTTCCGGACTGTGGGAAACTGATGCTGGGCCGCCGCATCTCGTTACGAGGTATGCTGGGAGGCGGCGTCGGCGCGGTCTGCGGCATGGGCGGGAAATAGTTGTTTCGTGGTCCAGCTGGCGGGGTTGGCGCACTCGTCTGAGATGGCAAAGGTTCCGGTGCGTAGCTCCTGTTGCTCGCGGGAACAAAAGGCGAGTGGGTGGCATCGATCGTACCCGTCGGCTGGCCCAGTATGCTCACGGGCTGGGGTGGGCGTAAACCTGGCGACCTAGGGCTGAGCATATGCCTTACGGGAGGCCTTCCTGGGGGTGGGAACGCTCTGGTATCATCCGTCGTTGAGGCCACGCTGGGTGGTCGGCTGATGGATGGTAGACTGTTGGAATGATGCGTCTCCACGGGCGAGGGGGACTCGATGTGAGAGCCGCTTCTCCTGCGGTTCCGCTGCTGTTCCGCCAGTTCTGCTTGTGGGTTTAGCATCGACTGCACACCGAGAGGATTACCCTGTCGTCTGTCGGATTGAGGCATGGGCGGAGTCCTGGACAAGTGTCGCAACGGCGGCAGCGAGACGCCCTGTGGAACGGAGGCATGATGGGGGCTGTTTCCCGGGAATGACGGCGTCCCTGGACCGGGCTGTGTTGGGGACATACGAGGAGGAGCTTGCTGAGTTGGTCGCGCACCAGAATCGGTCGGGAAGGAGTGCGGGCCTGGGTTCGGCGGCGACATCAGGTTCGTGCCCTCAGAGCCCCTCTGGCCGTGCTGGCTCGACCATGAGCGGTCCAGATCGGGGTGAACTGGTGGATCGAAGTAGGGAGCGGAGTCGGAGTGGTAGGGCGGGGTCAAGGACGGTTGGAAACAATGCCGGTAGGAATGAGAAGGGGTTGAGATGGCGGGGAGCGTTTGGGCAGCCAGTGTGAATGGTAAGGGTCGGGTCGCTGCGGTGGACAACGACCCAGATTCAATGGAAAGGGGCAACAAGGCTCCCAATGGGGGATGGAAGAAGAAAGCAACGTAGTGGCGACAACAGGCACGGGAGGCGGTGGAGAAGGACTATCAAGGCAGAGACGGGACCGTGGATCGCTCAGAAGGTCATGCTGGATTGAGACGGAGCTTAGGCAGTGACGTGAAAAGTCCAACTTGGGGGGCAATCCTCTTGCAAACTGGAGCCGGAAGGAGAGATGCGGAGAAGAGAGGGAGGAACAGGAGGAGGATAGAATCGAGAGCAGCGTGATGAGGCTGGACAGCTCCAAGGCGGTGAGCGGGGGGTATATCAGAGGCAGGCCCATGGCTGACAGGCTCGAGAGGAGATGCAGAGACGTGCAGCGCACCAGCCCTGGGCTTGCAGGGCTTGACAGGACCTTCAAGCATGGTTCCAACTGAGTAGCGGAGCATGGCGTCCCTTGTCGCCAGCGTGACGGCCCATGTCCCCCGGCCCCGGCACGCCCAGCCCCTGCCTCGCGTGCGCAGTCGAGTGTTGGCTTGTCAGAATGGTCGACGGGGGATATGCATGGGTGGCAGCGTGATGGAGTTTGCAATTGGCAGCCGTGGGCCAGACGCGGCAGCAGTGAGTACAGGTACGAAAGGGTTGACGCCCCAGGACGCCGCGAGCAAGCCTCAACGGGAGACGCTGAGGGTTCTGCGTGGTGATGAGCGTCTTCGAATGGCGTTCCACGTCTTCGAGAAGAAAGACGAGCAGACCTCAGAGTCAAGAGGAGCTTGGCCGAGCCCCCGTTGTACCTAACGCGGGCGCCAACTGGAACTGGAGCGACAGAAGCAAAAACACGTCGCATCTGGTGCTGAAAGGGTCTCTACTCACCCCGCACATGGTAGCAAGGCCAGCGCCAAAGGGTTGTGCAGAGTGTGCAGGATTTAACAAGGACTTCTGGGTTCCTCATCGCTTTGTCAGAGTCTATCCAGACCATCCAGGGTGTTGGGCCAGGGCGCTGGTTGGGCATCAGTGCCGCCACCCCTCTGGTCACTTGCGCGGAGTTGAGTCTTGACAAGGCAGACAATCTGGGTCATTGAGTGATTTGAGAGCCGTGGGGGTTGGGGAGAGTTAGTGACGCAGCGGCTGGAAGGCGTTTCTTGTGGACGGTAGAAAATAAACACATGGTGATGTTGTACCTCGCACCTGCAGCGGATTCCAGCCTCCAGGGCCCGCCCACTCTCTTCTGTCTGTGTCCGCCTTTTTAGGGTTGACAGTTGCACGATGCGGGTCGGGGAAGGCGCCGTGGGGGTGGGTTTGGGGTCGGCTTTTTCATGGGAGACTTGGGGTGGGTTCGCGGGTTCCCTCACGCTAGGCCAGGCCCCTGTCGACGGTGATGATGCGCATGTGTGCAGTTGTCCACCTCTCCTTTGCCGAAATTGTCCCTTTTCTTTTTCTTTTCTTTTTTGTTTTTCCTGTTCTTTGTTTCTTTTCTTCCTTATGGCACTTTTCTGGTTTGCCATCCCTGGAGGGATGCTAGGGTCCTTGTCGAGGATAGTCCGAACTTGCGAACGACGTTTTGACTGGGACAATTCTGCTGGAATATTCATCGTTTACATTTGTGTGTGCAACAAAGGACGGCGACGTGGCAGTCGACACCCCTGCCGCATTGCGGACTGGATCATGTGCTGGGGCCGCATTCCTTTTGGCTTTCTCTTTTCAGGAGTGATTTTGGCGAGCATTTTTTGATTGGTTAGGGGCGGTCCAGGATGGTGGAGGCTGTTGGAGGCTTGGAGCAGGCTGCACATCACCGCCCAGGGCCCAGCGACGGCTGATGAGCCTGTGCGTGCTGGCGTGTTGGCGTGCTGCGAGATGCGTCTGCCATCCGAGACCGGTCTGCAGGGAGGGAGATTTCTCAACTCGAGTCTCCAAGGACAAAAGATAGTCTCGCATTCGTATAATGCGCAGTACATACTGTAACAAGACCTCGGGAATTCCATTGCCCCTGAGCGGCATGACTAATGCGATCCGGGAACTGTGTATGGGCTGGGATCCACGAACGAGAGCACGTGTAGCGCCCGCCCGCCCGCATCCCTTTTCCTAACTGGGACTGGCGTGCCAAGAATCACAACACCTTATTCTCTCCACCACGCATCCGTTCCGAATTCGCACCTTCTTGCACCTCCCACCCCTCCGCCGCCACATGGCTATGGCTACGAACAGGAGCACGACTGCGTACTGTGTACGGAGTACCTCTCCAGGCCCGAACAATACGCACAGTACACACAGTATGGAGTACACCAGGACGCATAACGCCAAAACCCCACAGTGTCCAGATGTCCCAACCCATCCTCGTGACTCGCCGTCCCCTGCGCCTCCTGTCTGCTGAATCGCACATCTCCAGAGCCCGGCTTCCCCCCGTTTACACAGTAACTTTCGCCTCTCCCTAAAACCCTCTGCTAACACGTTCGCGTCATGGATCGCGTCCGTCACGGTGCCGTCGCGGCGGCGCTGCACGCCACGGAGCAGAAGCCGGGGCCAATTTTGAAATGCCTGCGCTGGATCGGGATGGCCGTTTCAGAACCCCTCGATGAGAACCGATGCAGCCCAGCCAAAAGTTAAAACCGCCCTGCCGGCGCAACCTTTTTTGAGCTTCCGCTGCAATTTCAGGACGACCTTTTTTTCCCTTCTGGCGCCGCACGCGTGCTGGCCATGGCTGTCGCTTTCCCTGTCCCTCCCCTGCTGTCCTCTGGCCCAGCAACGCGGTTCATCCCCGTCGATTTGGAAGCAGCCCTCCCTCCTTCTCGAATCTCTTGTTGATTCACAAATTCACTCCGATGCTACCATTTCACGCCTTTGTCCTCGGCCCTCCTCACCTGACTCTAATAAAGCATTTCGTTTTCAGACCACACTGTGGCGTCACATTGTTCCTGCCAATGAGCCCCGAACGCCGGGCGGTCCGGGCATTTTTCGTACATCACCCACAACCTCCAGTAGGGCCTCGAAGCCCAAATCCCTCTCTGCCATAACCAGACCGTTTCTACGAGCCGTTCTTCCACCTCCAGTAACTTGCACCGTTTCTCATCATTGCTGGTCAGGGAGGCTACGGACCAGCCCCCTTCGGCAATCTTCTGATTGCCCCGGCACTTCTGCAAGCTCTGTTCAGCCTGTTATCCAAACCCGCTAGGGGTCCTGCATCGCTAGACGCTAGGGCTCCATGCCAAACCACCCTCAGAGGTTCTCCGTAGCTTGTGCACGTCTGCGTCGTTTCACCAAAACTGTTCTGTGAGAACATATGTACTCCATACTCGAGACGTCTCTGAACCATCATGGATCGGGCTCGCAATTCTTCCTCAGTCCTGACACAATCACTTCGCCGCTAACCCTCTCTCAAACGTGTACTGTGAATCGACAGCCTATTGGGCCGTTACCCCTATCGAGAAGAAATGCTTCATTATTACGTTTCCTTCACATCACCCCCGGTCTATATATACTTTTCGGACTTTGTGCAAGTCATGTCAGGCTGCAGAGATCCCAGGATACCTGATCCACGTCTTTCCATGATGTACGCAGATCCAGTGTGGAAGCGTCTCATGCTTGGCTCAGTCAGTTCGAGCGACGATGGAAGGATCAAGTTCGCCCTGGACCCACCGTCCACGGCCTACCGTACCTACACCCAAGCCTATATTGTGGTACATACAACCCTGGCTTATTTGAGGATACTACATACTGCGAACCGCGGACTGCAGTCACTTAAATTCCTTCTACAACCAATCACAACCAGAGAAAATGAGACTGATGCATAACACAGAATCTTTTTTAGGCCTATCACGTATCGCCATATAGTCACCCCTGGTGGTAATTGCGCAGCCGAGCTTCAAGATTGTCATCAGAACGATATACCTTGTGACGGACCCGCAGTGCAACAACTCCTGCCCGCCGTCACGGACTTCCGTTTCCGACCTCGAAAGGACTCGCTCGCGACCCTCAGTCCTGCCCGCATTTTAACCAGACAGCTCTTTCTGTTGGCGTCTCGACCCTGTCTCCTCCACTGTCAACCCCAACCTAGCCACACCTGTTAGGAAACTTGTCGCCAACACACACGAGCCACACGAGCCATCCGCCCCGGCGTTCCCAACAACGGGAATCCCTGTATACCACTGATACTCGTCACACGGTTCCATGCGATACAACTCTGACCGGCCGGAGGCCTGAGAACCTGTTCGGTCTCCATCCCTCCGACCATGTGCGCAGATGGTGACACGGACTTGGTGCACGGTCAAGCTTTCCCCTTGTGCCGTCCAACGTCACCATCTGCCAGCATGGCGATCATCGCGCCAGCTTGTCCCATCAACCTTTCGTTGACTCAGCTCGCACGACGAGACAGGAGGTATGTTTTAGACTATCCACTCTACTAACAGATCTCGACGAGAATGCACCTCTCACGAGCAGTTTCGATACGGTCGCTGCAAACCACTGCCCTCGAGGGAAAGGCGAGCTTTGACTGCTGGCCAACATCACACGCCCTAGTCTGGGAATATCACGCTTCGAAGTACCATCAGTACCAGGCGGTTACAAGGGCAGAGATAATCATGTCCACGTGTCTACAGTGTCCAGGCGTGGAGTTCTCTCTTGCATCGCCAATCCGGCTCAAATCCCCCTCGGCACCGCTGCGAGGGAACTATATTGCCACCCATTATAGGCTCAATGTACGGAGTAAAAGTCCGTGGACACCTGCAAACGAATTTGGCATTCTGACCGGCTGCAGCACTTCAGAAGTTGTTTGACAGGCATGGTCCATATATGACATGCCAGCTCATTCTCACTAAGCCTGCTACCGGTACTTCTGCATGCTTCTGCATACTCTATCTGCCCTAGCCCTGGGCTGGGCTCACGGGAACCCGTTGCTGAAGAGTTTTCCCTTCACGACGCGCCATCCTCCTCCCTCCGGTTTCTTCCTCTCCTACGCTAGGAGCCTTTGGTTATCCCGCCCCACATTGCCAGAAAAATCACCGCCCTCCAATTCTTGGCCCAGGATATCTACTGCAACGCGCGCCTGTGGTCGAGATCTCCCTCACGCTTACCGCCTCAACGGCTGCACGCAATACCGATGACGGACATGCAAATAATGAGAATCAAGCGAGTCATATCAGGAATTACCCGGCTCCAGCTTGTGCCACCGACAGGGGTGGCAGTGTGGTTGCTCTAATCCTGGTTTCCAGCGGGCCACCTTCTGCGTCTCTCAATAATAACGGAGAGGCTTATAGTGATGGAGTTTTATGATGTCGGTTGCAACCTGGGCACTTTAGAGGGAGCGTATCCTCATGCTGAGATCTTGCGCATATTCCGTATCCAGCGGTTAGCGGTAAAACCTATTCCGCGTATGAGGTCCCAAGATTACTATGTACGGCTTCCAGCCCGTGAGCGGGGTGAGCCAGTATGAGTACACGGCTTGAGGGTGCTTGGGCCCAACTGCTTCAGGATGCGTCCTACTGGGCAACATCTCGTAAGCTGCGACCTGAGTTCTGCGGGTTATCTGGTCTCCGTGACCCTCATGAAGGAATGTCTCCGATCGGGAACCGTGGTATCGTGAAACAAAGCGCCGGCTCCCCGCAGGGCAATCTAATTTTCCCACTTTGCTCAATGTCGACATGATGAGCTGTGTTGCTGTCTCAACCGGCGGTATTGGTCATCGATTCTCTGATCTCGAATGAAACTGCGCAGAGCGACACTCATAACAGACGTTCAAGTTTTATGCATATACTCATTCTAGCGACGGGAGCTTGGAAACAGACTGCTTTTCCACCTATCTTCATCCCGAAGGCGGTCTGCTTTTGACGAGCTTTATAGATGTCGACCGACGAGACGCAAGCAGGAAATACTTAGTTTCCATTGAATACTTACAATTTCCCAACCGTACGGCACTGAGTCTTCAGCCTCAAAGACTTTTCCGCTGCCTAAGAGTGCCCCGATGAGGCGCCCTCTCGAGGCGCCCTCTCATGGATCTGGGAGCAATACACGTTTTTCACTGACCGCCTACGCCTACATGGGCGTCGTTTCTCTACCCCGTACACCACTGTATGGTCTCTATACACGTCACTGCCAATGGCGAGTCTCCGAGGGCTATACCTTTCCGGTCCGTTCCGTCTTGGACGCAGTTTCTGCGCTTCAACTACCATCAGTTGCGGAATTTTCGGCATGAATATTTCGATGATGTCCACAGAATCGTTGGTATGTCGTCCTCGAAGTTTCAATCTAAAGTGGCTATAGCTGGAAAAGGTGTACGCACATTTTCAAGAGGGCTTTCACATCCCATTTTTCAGACTACCTTCGCATATCTACAATTCCCGGTCCAGAACGTTTCAATATACCACAAATCACGGTTCACCGAACTGTTAATCGGACTGTTACGCAATGAAGCAACTCAAAGAGGGGCCTCGACTGCATTGTGCATTGCAGCTTCAAAAGTGGTCTTTATCTCTGAGGGTATTACACGACTCAGCTTCGGGCATGTTCCCTTTTACGACTCAAGGGATCAACTTTCAACACAAATGCTCCGTATCCATACACTCCTCTATGTTGGTGTCCGAGTACGTTCACCGTCTCTCGCGCTACGGACTGCATCAGTCCAAATGCAAAGCGTACGGACCAACCTGCATTGGTATCCTCCAAAGCCATCAACAGTGCAAGTCAGCCGACGTTCACACCATTGGAGTTGTGATTTGAATATCAACGGCTACCCTCAGTCTTCAAAAACCCGGCTACCGATATATGAGGTTAGGGGGATTTACTCGATAGCAATATCACCTAAGGTAGAAGTTACCACACGCCGTCCAGAGTAAAGGATTCCATCACTCCGCATACAAAGTCGAACTGCCATAGACGGCCAGACTAGAACTGCACGCAACAATGATGAAAAAGCAGTTATGCAAGCACTAGGTTCTAAAGCACAGGTGGTATCCTCCGAATGAGCACAGGTCAAACACCAGACAACCATTACGTCCAGCCCTGCAGCTGACTTTCGCCGTCCATGCATGCATTCTAAAACCAGAACATCGAGCACCTCGGCTACTCTCCCACAACCTCGCCATTGACCTTTCCTCCCTCAATGGCCTCGCCACCCCTGAACCGGAACCTCTTCAAGCCTCTCACACCGACATTGATCCTAAACACGCTGCCTGCAAACTCATCCGCGCCCTTTCCGTCCGGACCGCTGGTGCCTCCCGCGCTGGTGATGATAAGATCCTCTCCGACGAAGCACGGGCAGGTGGGCTGCTGGGTCGGGACCTTGACCTCCGCTACAATCTCGCCTTGCGGAGAGATCCGGAGGACGACGCCTCCGCCGTGCACAGCCGTCCACATGTAACCCTCTTCGTCGACGCAGTGCCCGTCTGGCACAGCGCCTTCCCCGTACGTCTTCTCGGGCATGGTAAAGAAGGTGCGGCGATTGCTGAGGGTGCCGGTGGCGGGGTCGAAGTCGAATTGCGAGATGGTGCGGGAGGGGCTGTCGGCGAAGTACATGGTGTTGTCTTGCTTGTTCCAGGTGGTGCCATTTGGGATGATGATATTGGATAGGGGGCGGTGGAGGGAGAGGTCGGGATCGAGGCGGAAAACGGCGCCTGTTCATGTTGTCAGCGACGGGAATGTTCTTCGCAGCGTCTGCAATACGGGTTTCGGCAACATACCCTCGTCGATCACTTCTGCAACCAGTGGGTCATTCATGAATCCGACCCAGAATCGGCCCTGCGAATCGACGGCTCCATCGTTCGCCCGCATGCGCTCCAGCTTGCCGTCCTTGACTTCTTCCTCGCTCCATACCTTCTTGATCCACCGGTACTCTCCCGTCTCCCGGTTGCAGATACCGTAGCCGTACTTGCCGCCGAAGATGAACTCCTTCTCGTTGCCCTCAATGTCGGCGGTGCAGCCCATGGAAATGTCCATCTTCTTCACGACCTTGTGGCTGGAAGGGCCTACGGCGAGATCGACCGAATGCAATTCCTGGCGCTCAATGTCGATGAAGCGGAGTGTGTTTGTGCGATCCTCCCAGAAGGGACCCTCGCCGAGGGAACAGTTGTAGCGGATCCATGGCTTTGGGGGATTTGGTCAGTATCGGTTTGCGGTTGTTGTGGATGGAGGGGTGCGATCGACAACCCTCCGCCAAGATGACGTACCTCCGTGATTTCGTACTTTTTGATGGCGCCCATTTCCGACCGAGGAATCGACGTCTTCTGGGAATTGGCGGCTCCGTTGACGGGCTTCTTCTTCTCGTTATCGTGGGAGGCGTTCTCGCGCAGCTTGCCTGGGCTGCCACCGCCTGTCCAGGCAGTGCGGAAGGAGACCCACAGCTTCGATAGCCCGCCCATCTCGGTATGACGTGTGCGTGAAACAGCGGTTGGTATTACGGTGCGACGACGAGGTGACGTGCCGCAAGGTGGAGAGAATTGTACGACACCCAATTATCCTGCGGTAGCCTCAGGGAAGCGCAAGAGAGACGAGAATAACGAGGAGACGGTCAATGGGCGCAAAGACGACCGCAGAGGGCGGCCAGGTAGATATTTGGGCCATGGTGCTCTCTTGACGGTCGTGCGGTCGGTCGCTCGGGCAGTAGGCGAGCGGATCCGGAACGAAAAGGACGCGCGCTGCCCAGGGAAGCAGAGGTAGTATAGATGTAGTATAGTGGTGTATAGTGCTGTTGGGAGGGAGCGGTGCTGATGGGTGCTGGTGCGGCGCAATCGCTGCTGCGTTTCGGCTGCGCGGTCCGACGACGCCCAGGGACTCCCCCAAAGCAGTCAAAGCAGGACCCATCACCAACAATCAACGCGTCTCGCCTGGCCACAGATATGCCCCATTCTCCCGATCATGAGAGGAAAGCACGTTGCACATATTCTGGCTTCAAGACCTTATTGGCCGTCGAAACAAGCTTTTGGTCCAACGGTCGATGCCGCGGGCGTCCACGCTGCAGAGCCGCACCATGAAGAGCGGTCACCCGAAATTGCCCTTTCATCTACTCGTGGGTGGCTATCGTCTGATATATGGCTATGTATGATTGATCATGTCCGCAGATAACGAAGGACTTCAATGTCGAACCATGGCCAGCTTCCTATTGCCTGGAGATACGAGCAACCCCTCAGGCACTGTGAACATGAAAGGCGTTCCGACCGTCGAGATTGATTTTGCACATTCAGGCAGGTTGCTGGGTACATCCAAGGCGTCTCTCCGAATCTCTAGCCATTAGCATATCCGACAGAATTGTACCGCAGAAGCGTACGACGTCAAGCTCAACAAACCCAAACGTTCACACTGAATACGACCCGCTTACATAAGCAGCTTGTCATTCTCGAGCACGCGAATTGACTACTTCCATCCAGCTCGAGGGCGGTCTTCTCTATTGCACTGTTTTCGCAGGTCGTCCACCTATTGCACACAATGTCGAAAATTCCATGGTGCACCAAACTCCTCGCGAATGTGCTGATACATCGTTCCCACCACCTCCCATGCTCGTATACCAACTTGACATCCTTCAGCTTTGGCTGAAAATAGACCTAACCCGGAGCTCCTGTGCTGTGAAGTCGTTTATCAAGCTGGCTCTGCAGTCTCTCGGCATCTCGCTCGACGCAATGGCATGCTGCAGACCTCGTTTCAGTCACTGGCTTCGATAATGAGCCACGAACAGTCCACCCACTCGGCGATCCAAGCGACGGTGCGGGTAGGGTTTTTTCAATATCTCCATTCTCGGAGGCACGTACATTGCCGGTGGAGTGGATGCCGCCATCGCGGAACCTACCAAAGCTCCGGGACCGATTGCCAATCGGGCAGGCGTTGTTGTGTTGACGGATGTATCCGACTCCTTCGCTAATAAGCTCGTTAAGTCTATCGACAGTGCCGGCCAAGAGGGCATTTGGGTATCGTTCGGATTTCTTGACGATGGCCACGGCTACTCCTATGAAGTCCCAGGCATCCTTAATGCCATCCTCGTAGCTGCCGGGATGTACTCTACGATCAACCAAGATATGGCGCAGAACGCCTTTGTGAACGTGATCATTATGCATGGCTTGACAGACAACGACGACCCGTCATCCAAGAAGTCTTTCGCCGTCTATAACTGTTTTTCGGCTGTATTCGTCCCTGGGAGATGCGGGATAAGTACTTTGACTTAGGCCGCCGAGCCTGGGGAGAGCCTCACGTTCGCTATATCGAGTATCTCAGCCGGTGACATCAAGGTAGCGGCGACGGATGCTGGAGGCAAGGAGCTGGAGAATACTTCTGTGGATTCCTCCTCACGTTCACCTGAAGAGCTCCGCGTTACGACATCTTCCGGCGGAAGCTTACTACTCAAAGTCGAAGGAAAGCCCAATCTGGCCGATGCGATGTTCATTGTGGGAGTAAACTCTTCCACCGCACTCACCAATTGCACTCTGGCCGAAAGCAAGAAAGGCGGTCACTCTAAACTTGAAAAGATCGCATCCTACCCAGGCAGACCCGCATCCTGATTCTGATCCCGATAAATCGAACTTCAACCCTGGAGAGCATTCGCAGGAAAAAGCAGGACCACCTCACGACCCACAAGATACTCATCCCAAGCGACTTCCTACTCCTCGGCTTCCGCCTACAGTCCCGGGACGGGGCCGCAAGCATGATAAAGAGAACAACCAAAACCAGCTGGAGTCGGGAATCAGTGTGAGCAGCAGCGGCCGCAGCAATATGATTATAATCCGCATGCGGGTATCTCTGGCTCATATACTAAGCAGACTACGCATCCTGCGGAGATGGCTGCTTCTTCGTCTTATCCTTCCCACTCCACCGAACATGCCCATCATGGCTACAGGATCCGGACTGACATGGACACAAATCGTAGCCCCATCGAGCATCCTCCAACCTCCACACTTGCCCACCGTGTGCCGGATTACTTCCCCGGGTGCATGAATTTGGTTCCCAAGGTGCTCGTTCGAGATCCGTCTAGTAACCCTCTCCGTGGACTATAATATTATGACTGTACTTTGTCGTGCTTTGGCCAGGGCGAGGCCCTGCTATTCAATGACTCCAGATACTGTTGATTCAGTTTTGGTCATGTCAAAGTAAGTATCGACCGCCCACGTTGTCAAGGTGAACGAGCCTGTGTCTCACTCTCAATTTCATCTCTACTGTACGATTTGCTATATATTGCAATGGTATAGAATACCGTGACAGTGCTGATTATCCTAAACTGCTCCTCTTGTGTGTCTGTAGGTACCGGATCCCCTAGTCCTGTAAACGCGACGCGGCTAATGAACCATTCGCGATTTACACGGCGATTATTGATTTGATAGGTCAGGAATTAGGACTACCCCGCCGAACATGAAACAAGTTGAAGATGATGAAAACTGGGCATATTTCGCGGCAATCATCGACCATCGGGCTTGGTAGTCGATTAGATCGATCCGGCTATGAATGTCGGGAACCCTAGCAAGCGGAGATTCAGTGCAGGTCCTTCCCATGTATCCACAAGAACAAGTAAGCGCTGAGTTAGTAGATGGGGTCGTACCTCCGAAAGAACGAAAATGGTCAGCATATCGTCCCATGATGTAGAACAACGTTAACCCGGTATAACACAGAGTGGTACCGTCTTTATGTTTTGAGACTGTCCGAGGATCCCAATGGGGTACACGTTCTTCTGCCAATAACGCTCAGGGATCGACTACTGAATAACCTAGTCTCGCTTGGGGGACTGCGGGGAACGGGGAAATTTACTTGTGTAAACCTGATCAATAGATTGAACGAAGAACTATATTTTCCGGACTACAACCTTGTCTGAAGCAGCCTGTAGAAGTGGGTTCATCGGCATATCCTTGAGGCCACTCCTGCCCGCCTCTATGGTTTTCAAAGATCATAGGTCATTACTTGTTCCCGTTTGATTCAGAAGGGCTAGCGATGCCATAAGTATGCACGTGTGCAGTAAGTCGTTCAACAGTATTGTCTGATGACTATCAAACTGGGCTCTATTCCTTGATCAACAGGCCTGAGTGGTGGAGAAGGGCAGCAGAAGCGCCGTCGATATTGGGGCAAGACTGAATTAATCGAATAGAGGTATGACGAAAGTGAAGACATTAATCTATCTCAGGAAGATCAGGGCACACTGACGGCTAAGTTCCTCGACCGCTTATAAAGATCACGGACGAGCAGTTGGTAAGAAGCCGAAGAGAATCCCTCGAAGGACCTAATCGCAACGAGCATCTGCACCGCACTCGTTTGCTTGGATTTCTAACCAATATGTTGGCTCGTCTTTTTTCTGCCGCAGCAGTCCTGCTCCTGCTTTCTCTAATCGACAATGTTGTGGCAAACTCTGCTGGTTGCGGGAAGACTCCCACCCTTACGAGCGGCACGAAGACCATGACCGTGGCCGGAAAGCAACGCCAATATATCCTCAGAATTCCGGACAATTATGACAAGTCCAAGCCATATCGGCTCGTCTTTGGCTTCCACTGGTACGGTGGAACGATGAACGACGTAGCTACAGGCCAGACAGTGCAACGCGGTGTGTGGGACTACTACGGCCTCCGCCGACTCGCAAACGAGTCCACTATATTTGTTTCGCCTCAGGGGTTGGACAACGGCTGGGGAAACACAAACGGGAATGATGTTACATTCGTCGATCAGATGATCAAGACTATTGAGTCTGACCTCTGTGTAAATGAGAAGCTGCGTTTCGCCGCGGGGTTTAGCTACGGTATTATTTGCCCAACAAAGTCTGATACAATAGCATATATTGATTTTGAAAAGGTGGCTGGATGTCGCATCAGCTCGCATGCGTTCGCGCTTCGGTATTTCGAGCTGTTGCCATTTACTCTGGCGGCTCTCCATCCGGATTGAGTACAACCTGTAAGGATTCCATTGCCTATATGATGGTGTTTGGTGTCAGCGACCGGATTGAGGGTGGTCGTGCTGGAAGAGACGTCTTCGTCAAAATCAATGGCTGCACCCCACAAAATGCGCCTGAACCGGCGAAAGGAAGTCTCACGCATATCAAGACTGAGTATAAAGGCTGCAAGCCCGGCTATCCAGTCACCTGGATTGCTTTCGATGGCGGGCATATTGCTGCACCTCAAGATGGCAGGTCTGGGGATAGCGGTACCAACTCCTTTAGCCCAGGAGAGACATGGAAATTCTTTACTCAATTCACTTAGCGGGTCATATGTGGATGGCCTGTATAGAGGATAGCTATAATATTGTTGATGACACGCTTGGTCTTCGGTGCGGCAGCTTGGCATATTGAGAGAGTGGTTCTGTAGTTCTCCTCTTCCTCGTCTCCAACGTCAAACCTCCGAGTTTCCTCGTCGCAAGTCTATCGAGGTTCATGCTCTGGTCGTAGGAATGATGCCATTCGACGTCGCAATATCCGGATTTGGATAATACCAGGAAGCAACGGCAATGATAACATAAATGATCTACCTGGTGAGAAGACACATCGTAGCCAGGACTGAAAGTACTTACCACTAGGAGGGCTCCCTCCAAGTAGTTGGACTCCCCGTCTCGCAGGAAGTTGCCCACCACTACAATCGACAAGACTAGGAGCACGATCATGAAGATCTCGAAATTCAAGTCCATGTCTTTGCCCATGCTCCAGCCAACGATGACAACGAGCGGAGCATTGAAGAGGGCAGTTTGGATGGATGGACCGATGCAATGGAACAAGGCAAAGTTCTTCAAGGTAATGAGCATTAAACAAGCTCACCCGAGTCACTAGGCACTTACTATTTGTCCATCCCAAGCTTCATCAATTGCAGTCATATGTTCGGCCGCTTTTTCTACCAAGGGTAGAAGAATCAAGCCCAAGAATTGATCGGGCACGCCTTTCTCCACAACATCCTCAATCCGCTCGACCAGGAAGACGGCCAGCATCGTGACGAGGACAAGGGACAGTAAGAGTGCTAGGAGGCATTCGAGGAGGGTATATTTTGGTTTGGCAAGGTCGGAAGCACGATCCAAGTCGTGATGCTCGTCGGCCTCCAGAACCTCGTCGAAGATTGAGTGTTGGCTACTCGCGTTGTAGAAAATGAAGCTGGACGTGATTAGGGTGGCCCATGCAATGGGATGCTCAATGGGTACAACCTACATCACGAATGCGATAATCAAAAGAATGGACGTAACCTGGCTGATTCTGAGTGTGTTGTGCTCCAGAAGCTCGCGAGTGATGCCATTATGGCCGGATTTGACTGGCACGACGGTGCCTTTGAGGGCCGAAAAATATGCGCTAGGGATCAGCAACCCAAAGCCTGCGACACACAACAAACCGGTGCCCACTTCGCTGATGCTTGCATGGAAACGTTGTGCTTGCTGCCTGAGTCCGCCCACGAAGAAACAGGCGCCGAGACATAGGAGGAGGTTGGTAATGATGGAACCCAGAATTGCAGCCTGAATGACAGGGATCAAGTTACCGTGTTCGGAGCTCCCATGGCCCGATTTGTGTTTGGCAATCAAGATGATGAAGAGTATGATCTCGACAATGGATCCAAAAGCAGTTTCAATCAGGATGCCGGAGACCTTGGGCATTTTCCTGGCGTACTCCTGCCCTGCAAAACCGAGCAGATTGGCCACGGGGATCATTGCAGCGTATGAGAAACCAAACACGAGGAGCGGGTGCTGCGGAGCAGCATAACGTAAGGCGAGAGCTACGGGGACGAGAGGAAACAGCAAATTGACGTATTTCGCTGCATTGCTTCCAGAACGCCAGGAGACGTTCAGGAAGTGGCCAAGGTGGAATCCACTGCGGCCGGATTCGCCATCAGGATGCACGTGTGCAGGGACAATACGTCGAAGTAGAGGAGTGAACTCAACAGACATGTTGATATGTTGGAGAGGTCACGAATTGGAGTCTATTTGGGAGGTTGGAGGTTTGAAGTTAGACGTTGTGTTGGAAGCTTGGAAGCTTGGAAGGTCCACGAGTAAAGGACAAAGCCTGCGAAGCGAGCACCTGACTCGAGCCCCTTCTGCCCCTCCCTATGTAAGCCACGCCCCTCTCTACAACGTCACTTATTCTGATCAATTCATCATCCCCTTCCTCGGTACAGGTGGTGGTTAACATACTCACGCAATGTCTTCACAGGAGAAGAACCATCCAAAATCCATTGATTCACGGCCGTCCATTGAGATATCTCCACATCTTACCCTGCAACGTCCTCTTTCTCGACGTGGCTTCGGCCCTGGCTTGATTCTCGTTATCGAACGGGATGCACCGCTGGGGAAAAGTGAGAGGCATCTTGACCCGCCACCTTTAATCAAATGGGCAGAAGAAGGCTACGCAGTAGCTCAGCTCACGGTGCCCAAGAACCCCGAGGAGAACGATGATGGGCTTGCCTTGCTGGAGGGCGCGGCGCGCGCTTTGAGTAACTTGCATGAGTGCGATCGAGAAACAGGTTACGGGTTGATATGTAGGTAGCCTTGCCCATATGCTTTACTTTTGCGGCTGCAAAATTGTCGTTTTGCCGTACTCCATTTTTAGATCGGGTACGTCCCCTCTGTTATCACCTTGCATTGATGCCTCATCGGATTGATAGTTTCGGACATTCTTTGCAAGGTTCATTTCGTCAACCGCGTCCGGTCTCTTCGAAATCAGAGTGTATGGAGATTAATCCATAGATTTCTGACTAGGACCGTGGACGATTGCCGTCACCCTACACAAGTCCTATATCATCAGCTCGGACTCTGACGCATGCAACAGCGTATTTGATACACGTTCCCCTCAGCTTCAGACAGGCCATCTACGAACATGCCTCCATTGCCGCTATCGTCTCATACAACGGACAAAACCTTGAAACCAGTGGTAGAGCTATTCCTCAACTTATTCACATTCCCCTCGCCGGGGAAAGGCGCGCGGTACCAGACGCGCATCCAGACCAGTCATTCCCAGAGATAGTCTCTTTGCTTGCAGCGCCCTCAGACGCGATCCGGAAACCTTTCTGCTACTCATCCGCCCACGTGGACACTCATTGGATGCTCCCATCTTCCGACGCCTATTCTCCGGCCTCCGCCACTCTTTCCCACACCCGTACGCTCAGCTTTCTCAAACCAATACAGCAAGGTCCATATTTCAACCTCGAAGAAATCTGGGAAGAGCACTGTCTGTACGAGTTCGAAGAGCGCTCCGTCGAGCGCACAATGGCCACCATGGTTGCGGAACCATACGTGAACCACATTCCCGTCTTGACTGGTGGCATCGGAAAAGCGGCCCTCACGAACTTCTACACCCACCATTTCATTTTCGCGAATCCACTAGACACTGATTTGGAGCTCGTAAGCCGGACTGTGGGCATCGATAGGGTCATTGACGAGTTTGTGTGCAACATGACACATGACCGTGTCGTGGACTGGTTGTTGCCAGGCGTACCGCCCACAGGCCGCAAGCTGAGAGTGCCGATGACCAGCGTG
This sequence comes from Westerdykella aurantiaca, assembly GCA_030412805.1. NCBI lineage: Eukaryota > Fungi > Ascomycota > Dothideomycetes > Pleosporales > Sporormiaceae > Westerdykella > Westerdykella aurantiaca. The sequence goes on from JASJFJ010000001.1 coordinate 6,818,373, forward strand.
GTGGCGATCAGGGGTGATAGACTGTGTCATGAGCACATCTCGTGGGATCAGGCGACCGTGTTGAAACAGTTGGAACTGTTGCCTGAGTGGGCCAACTTCCCTTATCCGATCGAGGGCCAGGAGGCCCCAGCTGGCAAAAGATTCGAGGTTCGACTGCCTGTTGTAGGCGAGGATACAGCAAAGAAGCTGGTAGAAGAAGGGAGGGTGCAAAGCAATCAACTATTGACTGGGCAGAGTTGGAGGGAGGTGAGCGAGTAGATACATCATACACGGTGTACTGAGTACCTGCCGTCCATTTCAAAACTCCACACGACAGAAACTTTGGGGGCTATCATGCTAGAACTATCAAAGCTGTGTAAAAACGCGTTCAGAGAGCTATTTTTTCAATACTACACTCCTTGTATAGGATAGGTTTAACCCCCTAAGAACCTAAAACCTCTCATGTAACTGTGAGGAAAGTCTCCACGGCGAGCGTTTGTGCTGCCCGCCAAGCGCTGGTCGGCGTTGGCCGCCCTCCCGTGCCGACCTCCTTGAGCACTGGCCGCCCGTATGGTAAACCCGCTTATGTCATGTACCGTTTCTGGGACCCCTCCTCGTCACGCTAATGATTACAGATGACCTTGGTGACGATGGAGCCAGCACCAGCTCTCCCTTTCCAACGTCCATACCTCAACCGTCCAACGCTGGATCTGACCATCCATGCTCTCTCTTCCTTCATCTAATATAGCGGCGTCCCCCCTAGAACTGCCTGCTTACTCTGGCGTCTGGAAGCCTGCAAAGACAAGTCGTGTCTAGATGTGCCTGCGCGCTTCCTGGCACTGTAGTCGCCTATTGTGCAGCGGCACAGCGCGCTCTCTGCTAGGCAGCCCTTTCTAACACCCTTAAGCTCTGCCCCTCCTACGCAGTCTACCTATATATAAGAGGGCCTTACCCTGCACTATCTACTCTTATTTCCTTTATGCTTACTCTTTTATTTCCTAGCTCTCCTTCTCTTTTCCTTTCTCTTCGTCCTTGTAATGGGCTGGTGCCCAGGTAGCTTTACCCAGATGAGATCTGGGGCGGTTCTGCCTCAAGGAGGCAAGATAGACCGGTAGATAGTTGTTCCGCTCTGAAGGGGATGGCATAGAGACCCATCATCCAAACCCTTTGGAGCCTTATCAAATCCAAACTGTTACTAGGCATCTGCAAGCTTTGCGCGGCCATTACATTTAGATTCAATCACCCCTATTATACGCCAGTGCAGGGACCCTAGTAGTAGAACGCCTGCCCAAGCAAAAGGAGAGTCCACCAGCCAGTGTGGTATCCTATCGTCACGGAAACAGAGCCAGAGCAGGGACCCCAGTAGTAGAACGCCTGCCCGAGCCCACATTGGAAGCCCTACCCGTCCCTATTGTACAGGGAGTAGGCCACATTAAGAATTGAGCGATTGACAGATCGAGCGATTGAGATACCGAGCGGAAGCCCTGTACGCGCTGAGCTGCAGGCATACATAAGGGATACAGGGATGGAAGGCCACTCAATTGATGACATGACAGCCTACGCCATCAGGAAACTAGAAGGAGGATGGTCACATAACCAAGTCGCCGCTAGCATACAAGAGATACTAGCTAAAGAGCAATGGCCAGTTCAGGCCATTGAAGCAATAGTAAGTTAGATTGAAACTTGGATACAGGCGAAGGATCAACCAGCAGGACAATCGGATCCTTCTACAATGATGATGGAAATAATAAAGCAGATGATAAGCAGAATAGAAGCGTTAGAGGGTCGAAAGGCTGCTACTACAACACTACCTAGCCAGGAGCCACCGCACCCTAAAACACCACTAGTTACTACTAAAAAGCAAGCCAAGTTCCCTAACCTAGAACCTTTTAATAGGGACTGTGCAAAATACCTAGCCTTCTAGTTTAAAGCAAAAGCAAAGCTCTACAACAACTTTAGCAGCAGGTTAGAGCAATATAAGATTAAGTACCTAATAGAAAGGATAAAGGATTACGCTACTAGCGTAGTCCTCCTTTAGTGCAAAACCTATGCTAAATCCTCTTCTATTAACAAAATGTAGGCATTTCTAGACTAGCAGTTTAATAACCCCTATCTAAAAGCCTAAGTACTTAATTAGCTAAACAGCTTAAAGCAAGAAAAGAAGGCTGTAAGAGATTATTACATAGAGTTTAACTGCTTAATACTTTAGAGTAGAGAGACCTTTAGAGATGCAAGCAAAAAGAATTAGTTTTTAAAGAGCTTTAATACTAAACTTTAAAAGAGTATAGCTATAGTAGATAAAAGCCTTAACTTTAGCAATTTTGTTAATAAAGTTATTAGAACGTTAGATAACCTATTCTAAGTAAGCTTAAATAGTTAGACTACAAGGCTCTACAGCTAATTAGCAGCTAGCCTTAACCTACACAAAAAGCGTTAATTGCCTAATTGCAACAGGCTAGCATCTCTAGAATAGATAGACTAGCAACCTACAAGGAGTAACTAGGGTAGCATAGAACAGAGGCAAGCTAAATAGGTGCTAGAGAAGGAGATTTAGCGCTAGCAAGCTAATTAGCTGTGTATGCGCTGCAGAGCAAGAGGCTACTACATCTAGAAGTGCTTTTACCTACTAGCTAACTGCCTATTGCCTATAAAGTTAGCAAGAGCTACTACTACTTAAGTATTTCTACTGCTGTTGCTTAAAAACAAGCCTACTAGCAAATTAGATTTAGAAAAAGAGTAGCTTCTATTAAAAGTTACTAATAGAAGCTACCTGCAACCTATAGGCAAGCTTTTAAAGAGTAGAAAAAGTTTAAAGGCTAGCATATAGATAGAAAAGCTATTAGCGTACACGCGTTAGTTAATTAAACTACCTACGCCTTCTATATAATTAATTCTAGCACGCTTGCAAATGCTCTAGTTTTACCCTTACTAGTAAAGGCTGCAGGCTTGCTGTGCATTAATATTACTCTCTAACAACTGCTAGGCATAGCTAGCAAAGGCGTAATAACGTAGGTAGCTTAGTACACTGCTAATATTAAAGGATTTAAAGACACTAGATAGGCCTACGTTGCTACTAACAACATAGAGTTTAACCTAATCTTTAGGCAGCCTTAGATAAACTAGCTGCAGGTTACAATTGCGCTAGCTAAGCGCTTAATCTATATTTATTCAACGCGCTAACAAATTTAAATTTAAAGCAAAGAAGAAGAACCTATCTCTACTCTACAGGGCTACGTACCTCTATAAAAGATTAGCGCTGCAGTATATAGTTACTACTTCTAAGCTGCAAAAAAAAACTAGTCTATTGTCTTTGCAGCTTTACTAGCAGATATTAAAAAAGCCTTAGCGCTAAAATTAACAATAGACTTTAAAAAGCTGTTGCTAACCTACTACGCCTACTATAGGTAGATATTCGACTTAAAAACTGCATTAAAAATGCTACTACTCTAAGGACCTAATATTAATTACTAAATTAACTTAGTTTAAAAAGATAGAAAGAATCTAGAGGTGCTATAGAGCCTACTATACAACATAAGCAAAAGAAAGCTACTTGTCCTACAAAAGAAACTTACGTTGCTGCTTAAAAAGGGATAGATCTGCGCAAGTAATTTGCTAGCAGCTGCACTAGTTCTCTTTGCAAAGAAACTAGGTAGCAGCCTCTGCTTTTGTGTTAACTACAAAGCTTTTAATGCGATTACCTAGAAAGACTAATACCTGCTGCTACTAATCTAGAAGACTCTAAACAATCTTAGTAAAGCTTAGTAGTTTACAAAGCTTAACGTCTTGGCTGCCTTCTACAAGATTTGGATTAACGCTAGAGATAAATAGAAAATAGCTTTTTGCACTTAGTTTAGGCTGTACAAATAGCTAGTTACTTTTTTTAGCTTAGCAAACGCGCCTAGTACCTTTTAGAGATATATTAACTAGGCTCTACGCAAGTATTTTAACAACTTCTATACAGCCTACTTTAATAACGTACTTATATATACAAACGGCTCCCTAGCTAAGCACTAAAGCTAGGTTAACCTAGTGCTTAAAGCGCTAGGCAAGGCAAGCCTCTTGCTAGATATTAGAAAGTGCAAATTTAAAGTTAAGTTAACAAAATATCTAAGGTTTATTATTAATGCAGGCAAAGGCCTGCGCATAGACCTTGAAAAGATTAAAGCTATTAAAGAATAGAAAGCTTCTAAAACTGTTAAAGGCGTGCAAAGCTTTTTAAGCTTTGCTAACTTCTATTAGTAGTTTATCTATAGATTTTTAGAGCTTGTAGCATCCTTTACGCAACTTATAGGCAACGTAGCCTTTTAATAGACTTCTATTAAATAGAAAGCTTTTAACACACTTAAAAATATTTTTGTTATAGAACTAGTCCTAGCCTAATTTAACTCTAAAAAAAAGACAGTGCTTAAAACAGATGCTTCTAGGTACGCAATAGCAGAGTGTTTTTTACAGTACAACAATTAAAGCCTACTATAGCTAGTAGCCTATTTTTTACAAAAAATAAACGTATATAAGTGCAACTACAAAATCTACAACAAGAAGTTACTTGCTATAGTACAGTGCCTACAGAAATAGAACGCTAAGCTACAATTAGTTAAAAAATTTACTATTATTACAGATTACAAAAATCTAGAGTATTTTACAAAGCTAAAAATGCTTAACAAAAGACAAATGCAATAGTCTCTTTTTCTAGAACGCTACAATATAGAGATTGCCTACTAACCTAGAAAGAAGAACTCCTGCGCTAATGCTCTATTCTAGCGCGAACAAGATATGCCTTAAAACGCCTCTAACGATTGTATACAGTACTGTTACAAGCAGCTACTTAAGCTAACGTCTGCTTTACTAGCTACAGACAACGAAGATAAAGGCAGTGTAATTACGTTTTAATCTGTAGCACTTAGCACTAATGCTAACACTAATGCTAATATAGATACGGATACTAATACTGCTGCAGATAGCAATAACAGCGTAAATTCTAGCACTGCCCTAACCCTTCTAGAAGAAGACCCTCTAACGCTAGAATAACTGTAGCAAGCTACAATAGAAGGCAACAACTAATATATTAACATCTAGCAATGCGTGCTTAATAGAGAGCGACAGGTTCTACTAAGCCTAGGCCTAAAGATATCTATTACAGACTATATAGTAGATTAGAAGGAATGCCTGCTTTATAGAGATTAGAAGTAGGTACTGTAATTAGAACTTCTATAAACAAGCCTAATTAATAGAGTACACTCTCCTGCTATAGCTAGCTACCTAGAACGTGCAGCTACTTACTAAGCAATTGCAAGAGATTACTTCTAGCCTAGAATGTTTAAAGATATTAGGCGCTTCCTTTAGAACTGCGCTGTTTGTAGCAGGATTAAGCTATAGAAAGATAGTATTTATAGCCTACTTAGGCTTCTACTACTTCCTAATTAAATATAGAAAAAGATATTAATAGATTTTATTACTAATCTTCTAGAAAGCAAGGAATATACAATCCTTCTTGTAGTTACTAATTAGTTAAGTAAAGATATTGTACTTGTACTGCTTCTAAACATAGACACTAAAACAGTTGTATAGGCATTTATTAGGCACGTAGTAGCGTACTACTAGCTTTCTAACGCTATTGTATTAGATTAAAGCAATTAATTTACAAGCAGGCTGTAGAAACAACTTTGCAAAATTCTAGAAATTAAACAACAACTGTTAACAGCCTTCTACCTCTAGACTAATAGATTAACTAAAAGAATAAACAGCATAGTAGAAGCTTATCTACAAGCGTACGTTAACTAGAACTAAAAGAACTAGGCTAAGCTGCTAGGTATAGCTATAATAGCTATCTAATTAAAGAATGCTGCTTTAACAAGCGTTAGCCTATTCTTTTTCTAGCACAGTTACTACGTAGATTCTATCTAGCTTACAGCCCTACAACACGGATTAAATTACATTGTTAACAAACAAGCAGGCAAGAAGACTGCTAAAACAATAGTTAACAAGTTTAAAGAAGTATTTAAGCTAGCCTAAGCTTTAATAGCTAAAGCTTAGCAAAAGCAAAAAAAGCAAGCAAATTAACGCTAGCAAGTACTATAGCAACTAAAAGTAGAAAACAAAGTATAGCTAGCTCTAGAGAAACACTTTAAAACTTAATAGCTAAACAAGAAGCTTAACTAGAAGAACGCTAAATACACAGTTACTAAAGTAATTAGTACGCATTCTATGCGCTTTAATACACTGCCTAGCCCCTACAACGTATTCTATATTAATTAATTGCGGCTAGCTGCTAACAATCTACTGCTAAGCTAGCTAAATAATAACTTGCAGCCTAAAGCTATTGTAGTTAATAGCAAACTAGAATAGGTAGTAGAAGATATTGTTGTAGAGAAAGTTACTTAAAGAAGTAGAGAGCGCTAAGTACAGTACAAAGTAAAATAGGTAGAGTATGCTAAAACTATATAGAAGCTATCTTAATTGTTTAAAAAAATAGAAGCGCTAGATTAATAGATTAAGTATACAAAAAACGTGCGCAATACTTGCAGCTAGCTACTGCAAGGCTTCTGCCAAAATACGCTTTAAGGAAGACCTTTAAAGCTAGAAGAGAGGTATTATAATAGGCTAGTGCCTAGGTAGCTTTACCTAGATAAGATCTAGAGCGGTTCTGCTTTAAAAAGGCAAGATAGACTAGTAGATAGTTGTTTTGCTCTAAAAGAAATAGCATAGAGACTTATTATCCAAACTCTTTAAAGCTTTATTAAATCTAAACTGTTACTAGGCATCTACAAGCTTTGCGCAGCTATTATAGTCTTCTACAAAGCACTTTTTGCGCCTGCTCTAACAGCTTTATACCTACTTTAGGCTAATTTAAAGCATTTAAACACGCTTTTCTACTTATTCTACTGCTTTTATAAACTACGTCTAAAGCCTTCTTCTTTAAAAAAAAACGCCTAGTAGTGCTTAGACATAGGGCGCCTGCAAGGCAATAATTAAAGGTAGAACGTAAAGGCGCTGCAGGTTTATACTCTATTTTCTAGCAACATATATTACGTGCTATTAGATTACATAGAAATAGAAAAATTCTAGCCTTTGCCTAGTTAACAATATTTGCCTAGTACCTGTTTTAATAATAGATGTTGCTAAAAAAGCAACGTAAGCAAGCAAAAGAAAGACAAAGCTAATACTAACTAGCTAGAAGGCACTATAGCTGCGTTAGATATAACCTACTCTATACTAGAAATAGTTACTAACTCTATATCTAGCACCTAAACTCTAGCTTTTTTTGCAAACTTAGAAAACATTTAGAATATTAATTGTTGCCTACTACTAAACTACTTAAAAAAAAGCTTAAAAAAAGTAAAAATTAGCCTTTTAGATAATCTAGAGTCTAGAAACAGCAAGTAGCGCGTGCTAGCCTAGAGAACAAGATTAGGCACTAAACTAGAAAGCCTAGAAGCTAATTGTATTCTAATTGCAAATCTACAACTAGAAAATTATAGTCTATTCTATACTAGATTATTAGGCGTTAAACTATATAAACTAATAACTATAGACTATTTTAGCTAGCAAAAGTAAAAAGTTATAGAAGTTTTTAAAAGTTTGCTATTAGAAGCAATTACAGCTTTAGCGCTTGTAATAATAGATTTTAAAAATAGTAGTCTACAAAAAATAAATTCTAAAAACCTTTTACTTACTAACTTTTCTAACAATAAAGACATCTAGCAAGTCTAACTAGTTAAACTTAATTAATACCTAGTTAAAAAAAAGAAAAAAATAGGTAAAAGTCTACTTCTAGCGTTAACGCTAGATTCTAAAAATCTAAGCAATGTAGCTAAGCTTTACTAAAGTAGAAAGTACGCTTTTGTTCTAGAAAAGTGCAAGCTTAATTAAACTACAAATAATGTATAGAAACGTAAAGAAATAAGTAGTAATATTAGCTTATAGTCTATAATTATAGATAAAAAGTTAAAAAGCTTAGTAAAGAAATTGCGCGCAAGCGTAGGTAGATAATACTATTAAAGAACTTGTAAAAGCTATAAAGTAAAGAAAAAGCATAGAAACTAGACTATACATTAATACTCTATATAGTTAACAACTTAAGCTTGCTTTAAGCAGCTCTAGAACAGCTTAACAAAGTAGAAAAAATATACTTGCAAGCACTACAAAGTAAAAAGAAAGTTTTTAGCTAAAAAGCTATAAAAATATATATACTAGCACTTAATATAGCTTAGAATATTGTAGTTTTTTTCTAGTAAACTAGTAGAACGTAGAAAGTAAAAGCTTATACTATATTTTTAATTAGTTATAATAGCTATACAAGGCTTGCAAATGTCTAGTAATAGTTTAGATTTAATAAAGCTCTAAAGAGTTTAGATAATAGGTTTCTATACTATTTTTTTTAAAGTAAAACAACTATCTACTAGTTTATCTAGTTTTTTTAAAGTAGAACTACTCTAGATTCTATCTAGGTTAAGCTTTCTAGGCACTAGCCTATTATAATACTTTCTTTCTAGCTTTAAAAGTCTTTTTTAAAGCGTATTTTAGTAGAAGCCTTGTAGCAGCTAGCTGCAAGTATTGCGCACGTTTTTTGTATACTTAATCTATTAATCTAGCGCTGCTGTTTTTTTAAACAATTAAGCTAGTTTCTATATAGTTTTAGCGTAGCCTATCTATTTAACTTTGTACTATATCTACTGTTTTCTACTTTTTTAAGTAACTTTTTCTACAATAATATTTTCTACTACCTATTCTAGTTTACTATTAACTACAATAGCTTTAAGCTGCAAGTTATTATTTAGCTAGCTTAGTAGTAGATTGTTAGCAGCTAGCTGCAATTAATTAATATAGAATACGTTGTAGAAGCTAAGCAGTATATTAAAGCGTATAGAATGCGTACTAATTACTTTAGTAACTATGTATTTAGCGTTTTTCTAGTTAAGCTTCTTGTTTAGCTATTAGGTTTTAAAGTATTTTTCTAAAGCTAGCTATACTTTGTTTTCTACTTTTAGTTGCTATAGTACTTGCTAGCGTTAATTTGCCTACTTTTTTTGCTTTTGCTAAGCTTTAGCTATTAAAGCTTAGGCTAGCTTAAATACTTTTTTAAACTTGTTAACTATTGTTTTAGTAGTTTTCTTGCCTACTTGTTTATTAATAGTGTAATTTAATCTATATTGTAGAGCTATAAGCTAAATAGAATCTATATAGTAACGTGTTTTACAAGCAAGTTAGCTATACAAGCAAGTCGGCTACTCTACTAGGTTTGCGCATATTTTTAAGCGTACAACTCAACTACATTATAAAGTAGTATGTAGTTATTAATACAATAGATTAAGTAGTATCTAAAGTATCTTTTTTACACGTACGTAAGTTATGCCTAGGCTCTCTACACCTTGTGCAGCGTGCTAGAGCCTAGCAGCTAAGTCCTAATTGCGCACTACCTTAACGCTGTTTACAAGCAATCTGCTTTTTAACCTTTTAGTAAGCAAGTATATTCTCTTCTACTCTTTTTGTTAAGACTCTATGCTTCTAGATTTGCTTCTTTTTGCGCTGCCTTTGCTTTATAGCTGCTTTATTAGCTCTTTTAAAGCTAGCAATCTAATTGCGCATTAGCTTAGCTAAAAGCATTATAACTTTAGCTTCTTTTTTAAGCTAATTAATTGCTTTAATAATTAAGGCTAGTAATAAGCTTTTGTGCTGCCGAACACAATTACGTATTAGCGTTAATTAAGCCTTAAGCTTACGTACGTTGCTTAGTGTTTAAGCCTTCTAGAGAGCCTCTACTAGAGTAGCTAGAGGAGTAGGCGTATAGAGCTGCATATTAAGCTTTAACAAAACAACGTCTAGCTAGAGAGGAACTAGGCCTATGCCTTAAAAGGCTAAGCAGATGTTAGTTAATGTAAATAATTGATTAAAGGCTGCCTTAAAGGCTAGCAGAAACTTAAGCTTTGTAATGTAGTTAATGTAGTAGCAGATTAGAGCCTTAATCTTACAGCTATACGCGCGCTTTAACAGCGCAAAGCAGCTAACGTTAAAAGGCTAGAGCAAGTAAGATAAGTAAGCTAGCATGCATAGCGTGTAGATATTGTTCTCCTTGCAGAATTCTTGAAACTTAAGAGAGTAGTAGCTCTTGTAGCTATTAAAGATAAGCAAGCAACAAGTACCTACAACACAAGTCTTAGTATAAGCGTTAAAGTGCTTTAGCTACTTAACTCCTAGCTTGTTGTTTGTCTAGCTGTTGTTACTAACAGCAATTGCCTAGTCGCGTAGGATATTAGCTTCCTTGTACTAGGCAGAGAGATAGTGTTAGCTAGCAAAAATAATAAACAGTAGAATAGCCTAGCTAGCAGCGTTAATTCTTTAGATAACTGTTACCTACTTGCAATTGCCTAGCTAGATAGCCTTTAGCTAGCCTCTCCTCTCTAACCCTGTTACAACAAGCTAAGTAGTAATCTTGCCTATTATAAAGCTAGCCTTGTTAAAGTTGTAGACGTCCTTATTACAAATGCTGTACTTAGCCTTTGTTTGCTCTACTAGCTTAAACTAGCTTTTAATTAACTTAAAATCCTTGTATAGAGCTCTCTACCTATTATATAGCCAATTAAAACGTGTTGTAAAACTGTCTGTACGCTTAACAAAGTTGCATAGCTAGTAGACGCTAACCTAGCCTGCGCTGCGCGCAGCTAGTAGGTTGTTAGCTATATTACGTACAGCTGCGTACGTAGGCGCAAATCTACGTTAATCTAGGTTAAGTATATGTGTAACAATCACCTCCTCTTCTAGCTTAGTAAGCTTCTTTAAGTTAGGCTAGCAATCGCGTTAGGCAGGCTTGCTAGCGCGTTAGTTGTTTAGTGTTGATTTTGAAACGTTATACGTAGAAGCAGCAAGTCTAGAGCTTTTAAATTGCTAACAATTAATAGAAGAAAAAGCAAGCATTATATTAGCTTTAGTATATAATAATAGAGTATGTAGAGGTAGAGCTATAGTAATAAGAAGTTAGTGTTCTAGTTAGGCTTAGTAGAGTAGCTAACTCGCTTGTATAGCCAACTTGCTTGTAAAACACGTTAACTATACTAGAGAAAAAATAGGCTAACGCTTGTTAAAGTAGTATTTTTTAATTAGATAGCTATTATAGCTATACCTAGTAGCTTAGCCTAGTTTTTTTAGTTCTAGTTAACGTACGCTTGTAGATAAGCTTCTACTATACTGTTTATTTTTTTAGTTAATCTATTAGTCTAGAAGTAGAAAGCTGTTAATAGTTGTTGCTTAATTTTTAGAATTTTGCAAAGTTGTTTCTATAGTCTACTTGTAAACTAACTACTTTAATCTAATACAATAGCGTTAAGTAGCTAGTAGTACACTACTATATACCTAATAAATGCCTATATAACTGTTTTAGTGTCTATATTTAGTAGAAGTATTAGTACTATATTCTTGCTTAACTAATTAGTAATTACTAAAAAAGTTGTATATTTTTTACTTTCTAGAAAATTAGTAATAAAATCTATAGATATTTCTTTCTATATTTAATTAGAAAGTAGTAAAAGCTTAAGTAAGCTATAAATACTATTTTTCTATAGCTTAGTTCTACTACAAATAGTGTAGTTTGTAAAAATAGTTATAGTTTTTTTTAATTTGCTACTAAAACGTACAAGTAACAAGTAAAGCAAGTACTAAAGCAAGCTAGATAAAAAGGTAGTAATCTATTATACAAAAAATCTAAAGGTAGAAAGTAAAAAACTACTTCTACTTAAGCTCTAAATACATAGTACTATAGCTTGCTTGCAAGCAAGCTTAGTAGCTAAAAAAGCAAAAAGTAGAAAGTTAAGATAAAATAAAAAAACAAACACGTAATATAGCTAGCATATAACTAGCATTAACTTAGTTACGTAATAAAAAGAACGCTTTAGAGCAAGCGCTTTAGGTTAAGCTATTATATTACTTTTTTTTCTTTTTTAAAGCTTGTATACAAGCTTTTAAAAAAGCTACAAGCTGTAAAAACAAAGAAAATCTATTGCAATTGTACAATTACCTAATTCTAGCAAGTTCTAGGCGTTAGCTACTTTATTTGCAGCAGCGCAAACGCAGCATTTATATAGCGCTAGCTAGCTTAGAATCTTTATTTGTTTTTTTTAGGTTTTTGTTGTTTTAGAATACTTTAAGCTAGCGTTAAAGCTTTGTAAGTAGTTTTGCTTTGTTTAGATAGGCTTTATAGAACTTTTTAACTTTAAGTAAAGCGTAGAAAAATTCTCTAGCATTATACTAGGCTAGATTTAAATTCTACTTTTTTTAAGTAATATAATACTATAGACAGCTATAGAAGATTTAGCTATCTAAAATCTAATAAACAACCTATTTTAGTTGCCTATTAACTTTAATTAGTAGCTACTTAGGCTTAATTTAACTAGGTAGGCTTTTAGAATACTTGCAAAGCTAATTAGTATAGAAAATACGTTCTATTTTTATATATAATAGAAAGTCTACTTTATACAAGTAACTTTTTATACTAATAATTTTATAAAGTCTATAGGTTTGCTAGTCTAGCTTAGTACTTAGTTGTTTTGTAGTAAAGCCTTTAAAAGTAATTAGAACTTAGTTTCTAACAATAAAATTAGGCTTGCAGCGCTTCTTGTTTGCTTGTTTAGCTTGTTAAGCTTGCGCGTACGCAAAGTTATACTACGCAATCTTAGTAGCTTTTTTAACTGCGTTGTAACGCTTCTAAGCAAACTTCTAAGCTTTTTTTCTAGATATATAGTTTTGTAGCAACTTTAGCTTTATTATATAGAGCTACTAGTTCTAGTAGTATACTAGCTTATAGCTAAACTTAATTTTATAGAGTAAAAAGCTTATAAACTTATAGAGTAGCGTAGCTTAAGCCTAATCTATAGAAAGTAAAAGATCTAACTAGTTATTTTAATAATAGTTAACAAATAGGTAAAAGCGTTAGTTTAAGTACTAATTAACAATTTCTATATTGCTATTAGTTTAGAAATAGTAAGCTATTAACAGCTTCTACTAAACGCTAATAAGCTTGTATAACTTGTCTATAAATATAAAAGTAAACTATAGGCTATAATTAGAAACAATAGAGTAAAGTAGTCTAAACACTTGCTAAATATACTAGTAGTATAGCTTTGTAGTTTTTTTAGTAGTAACTTTTTTATAGCAAAAAAAAAAAAGTAGTATTTACTTAGTTAATCTATAGCTATAAAGGCATAGTTGTAACTTTTTTTATTAGAAAGCATGCTTTTAAAATCTATTAAAACGTTCTACTAGGCGCGCTTAGAGATTAGAAGCAGCCTAAGCAAGCTAGGTTTTTTGTTGCGTAGTACGTAGCTCTATTAACACGCTTTGTATATAGCAACGTAGGTAGATATATTTTTTGCAAGTATTTTCTAGTAGTACTTTTTCTAGAAAAAAGTAGTAGTTTTTTAGGCTTCTAGGTGCATAGTAACCTAAAAAGCATAGATAGCTTAAATAAGCTAAACGTGTAGAAAGTCTATTTCTAGAATAAAAAAACGTTTCTAGTATAGCAACAAGCTGTTTTCTATAAAGAAAAAAAAAGAATTTTTCTATACTTTTCTAGCTTTATTCTTCTATTTTTAGAAGATTTTATCTGTTTAGTTAGCTTAAAAAACTTAGTTAATTACTACGTTAGTATCTACAAGAAAAGAATTGCTTAGAAAAGTGTTGCGGCTGCAGATTTTAGGTAGAAAAGAAAATAACCTGTTCTAGGCTAGAGCGCAAAAGTAGGCAACTATACAGCGCTTTAGAATAGTAATAGAAATAACCTAGTTAAATGTAAAAAAAAGGCAAGTACGCTTTGCATAGCTTTTTTTTTTCTAGGTTTTAAAAACTTTTTACTTTTTTAACAAAGTATTTATAGCAACGTTAGTAGAGCCTAGGTAGTAAGTAAGCTTAAAATAAAAGTTTAAAAAAAAGCCTACCTACCTAACCTAGCAAGCGTTAAGCTTGCGCTTTGTGCTAAAGTATTTTAAAGTATAATAGTTAGTAAATATAGTAAATAGCTTTTCTATCTATAGGCTAATAAGCTAGCTACGCTACTTTTCTAGGCTACGTACTACTACTAGTATTTTTTTGTTGTAAATGTTGTAGTTTATTTTAGCAAAGCTTATAGTTTTAGAAAAAAAAGCTATAAAGCGCTAGGTGCTATCTTTCTAAAGCTAGAAAAGTACGCTAGCAACAACTCTATCTAAAGCGTTAGTTTCTATGCAAGCTTTTTTATAAAGCAAGTAATAGACAAAAAAAGCATTTAAAAGTAGTAGGTTTTTTGCGTTCTAAAACGCTTCTATTTTTTTTTCTAAAAAGTTTCTAGGCACCTTTCTTTAGTAAGTTAGTAAAAAAGTAAACTATCTATCTATAGTTTTTTAAAAACTTGTAGTAAAAGTTACAAAAGCTAAAAAAAAACTAGAAAGCTTTAAAAGTTTTAGAAACTTTCTAGTTATAGACTATAGCTGTTTTTTTAGAGTCTATTTTAATGCCTTTAGTACTAATAATTAGGCTAAAAAACTTTGTCTCTATAATAGCAAATTCTAACTTTTTAATATTAACCTAAAGCCTAGCGTTTTTAAAACGCTATAGTACCTTTATAATATATACTTTGTACTTAAAAAAATCTTTAGAGTAAATAAAAATATTGTCTATATAAGCTATGTAGATATTGTCTAGCAAGCTTGTAAAAACTATATTAATATACTATTAAAAAGTAGCTAGGCTATTATAAAGGCTAAAAAAAAGTATATAATACTTGTAGTTGCTATAGCAAGTATAGAACGTAGTAAAGTTTTTAATATCTTTACTAAAGCAAATTTAGTAGAAAGCTTGTTAAATATTAAGCTTTGTAAACACTTTAGTACAAGCAAGTTGCGTAAACGTTTTCTAGATTAGTAAAATTAGATATATATTGCGCTTAGTAATAGTATTAAGCTTCTAATAGTTAATATAGAATTGCTAGCTTCTACTAAACTTTTTTAAAACAAGACTAGTAAAGTATAAAAAGTATTACTAGAAACAATTATACTATAGTAAAAGTATTCTACTACGTAATTTTTTAAAACTTTAAGCTACTCTATAGATATACTATAGAGTAAACTTGTACTTAGCGTGTTTATAGAACCTATAAGCGTAATTATATAGTCTATACTAGGCTTATAAAGTAGCAGCTAGTTAGAATTCTACTTAGAAAAGTAGGCTAAAGAAGCGCTAGCTTAGCCTAGCCTAAAAAGCTTTTTTTTAAGTATCTACTATATTTCTACTTTAAAGTTCTCTAATAGTAGTTTTTTTTTGTCTTTAATAAGCTAGTTAATCTTGTAGACGCTAATATAGCTAATTACTATTTTTTTGTTCTAGACGTGCGTAAAAAAAAGCGCAGCTCTAATAGTATAAACTTCTAGCAACTTAACTTTTTTAAAGTTTTCTAAAGTAGAAATACGTTTCTAACGTACCTAGCGCTTTAGGCAAGGTTTTTTAACTAGTGTTTTAATTGTTAGCTTAAGCTAATAGTTTATTTTAGCTACAGCTTGTTTAAAATTTTTTTAAAAGTTAAACTTTTCTAGCGTTTAAAAATAGTAACAGGCCTGTTTAGAGTAGCTATCTAGCTATTCTAGCAATTTATATCTACCTAGTAGACATTCTAAAGAGCTTCTAAAATTAGTAGAATATATATAGAAATTATAGCATCTCTTTTTACGTTAGAAAAGTAGCTGTTAAGCTAGAAAAGTTAGCAACGCTTGTAGTTAACCTAGACGTTTGCGTTTTCTAGTAGCTTGCGTTCTACAATTATATTATAACGCTTTGTGTTGTAGAAAGCAAAGAATAAGTAAAAGTAGTGCTTGTCTAGTACTAGATTAGCTTAGAAATACTTGTCTACTTAGCTATTAGCAATACTATTATATCTAGCAATAGCAATTGCTTCTATTTTCTTTAGTTAAATGTAGAAGTATTTTCTAAGCATCTAGGCGTGCTTTAAATGCACTAGAACGTAGCTGCTAGCACTAGTATTAATTAGACTATAGAGCTTTAGAGACAAACCTTTAGAAAAAATCTAGCAAAGTAGAGTAAAAGCTAGTTCTAAAAAAAGCTTCTACTTTATTATATCTATTGCTTTTTTTTATAACTCTAGAAAAGAAACTTTTTCTAAAGTAACTTGTTTTCTAAATTAAAGTTAGAAAAAAAAACTTTTCTACTTAGAGCTTGTTCTAGTATTTACTTTCTAAGTTTTTAGTTTTTTTTTTTCTAATTAGCTTCTTTAATTGCTTTATATTCTAGTAGGTTTGTAGAATAGTTATAGCTAATATAGCCTGCGTAGCTATAGTAGTAGTAGGTAAGTAGACGTTAAGCTTTAGTAGTAGGTTTAGAAATAGCTAGCTTTAGCGTAAAAAAACAAGTAGGTAGATAGACGCGTGCTAGAGCAAAAGTCTTTGCTATAGCTTTAGTTAGCTTAGCTTCGCGCTAAGCTTTCTAGCTGTTAGCTAGAGTAATTTTGCAAGCTTGTTTTCTAGCTAGCTTAATATATACTTAGTAGTTGTTCTAGAATTAGTAGTAGTAGACACTTAAAGCTATCTAGAGTATAGTAAATAGCTTTTTATAGAACTTTTCTATCTACTAGTTTTCTAAAAAGCTTTGTTTCTAAGTAAAGCGCGTAAACTTAGCCTAGAACTTCTAGAACTCTATAGCGTTGTAGCAAAAAAGCTTTTTAAAAGCGTTTTAGGCGTCTAAACGCTTATAGAAGTTGCTAAAGTTTTTTTCTAAAAAGTCTAGAATTAAATCTATATTAATAGAAAAGCTATTACTTATTAAAGTATAGATATAAGTTAAAAGCTATTTATTAGCTTTTTTTTTAGTACGTGTACAAATATAGGCTACTTAATTGCGTTTAGTAACTTTTTCTATTAAGCTAATAAACTAGTTAAAGTTAGCACGCAGCTTGTTTTCTATAATATTACGCTAGAATTTAAACGTAACGTTTTTTCTATCTAAAAGCATTAGCAGGTTAGAAAACTTCTAAAAATAACGTAGCTTTAAGCTTGTTGCTTCTATAGAAATAAAAGAAAAAACAAGCAGCGTAGCTAGTATAAATAGAGCCTAAGTAGAAGCTAAAAGATTAAAAATTAAATCTTTTATAACTATAGCTTTAGAGATTAAAGCTAGCTTGCGTAGCGTTAAAAAGTTAAAGCAGGTTTAACGTTTAGTAGCAAGCAAAGCTATTACTAGAGCAGCCTAGGTAGTAAAGGTAGCTTTAGCTACTTTTACTTGTTCTAATGTTGTAATTTTAAGCTTTAACTAGGCAACTTTGCGTTTAAAGCGCTTATTTTTATTTTTAAAAACTATTGCGTTGTTATAGATTTAATTTTCTTTAGTAAAAGCGTTTATTACTAAGCTATAGTATTATAATAGGCTAGTGCCTAGGTAGCTTTACCTAGATAAAATCTAGAGTAGTTCTACTTTAAAAAAGTAAAATAAACTAGTAGATAGTTGTTTTACTCTAAAGAAAATAGTATAGAAACTTATTATCTAAACTTTTTAAAGCTTTATTAAATCTAAACTATTACTAGGTATTTGCAAGCTTTGCGTAGCTATTACATTTAGATTTAATTACTTTTATTATACGCTAGAGTAGAAACTCTAGTAGTAGAACGCTTGCCTAAGTAAAAAAAAAGTCTACTAGCTAGTGTAGTATTCTATTGTTATAGAACAAAGCTAAAGCAAAAACTCTAGTAGTAAAACGCCTGCTTAAGCCTATATTAGAAGCTTTACCTATTTCTATTATATAGAAAGTAGGCTATATTAGAAGCTTTACTTGCTTCTATTGTATAGAAAGTAGGCTACATTAAAAATTAAGCAATTAATAGATTAAGCAATTAAAATACTAAGTAGAAGCTCTATACGCGCTAAGCTGCAAGTATATATAAAAAATATAGAAATAGAAAGCTACTTAATTAATAACATAACAGCCTACGCTATTAGAAAACTAGAAAGAAAATAGTTATATAACTAAGTTACTACTAGTATACAAAAAATACTAGCTAAAAAGCAATAGCTAGTTTAAGCTATTAAAGCAATAGTAAGTTAGATTAAAACTTAAATATAGGCAAAGAATTAACTAGTAGAACAATTAGATTTTTCTATAATAATAATAGAAATAATAAAGTAGATAATAAGTAGAATAAAAGCGTTAGAAAGTTAAAAAGCTGCTACTACAATACTACCTAGCTAGAAGCTACTATACTTTAAAACACTACTAGTTACTACTAAAAAGCAAGCTAAGTTCTCTAACCTAGAACTTTTTAATAGAAACTATACAAAATACCTAGCTTTTTAGTTTAAAGTAAAAGCAAAGCTTTATAATAACTTTAGCAGCAGGCTAAAGCAATATAAAATTAAGTACTTAATAGAAAGAATAAAAGATTACGCTACTAGCGTAGTTTTTCTTTAGTGCAAAACCTATACTAAATTCTTTTCTATTAACAAAATATAGGCATTTCTAAACTAGTAGTTTAATAACTTCTATCTAAAAGCCTAAGTACTTAATTAGCTAAATAGCTTAAAGCAAAAAAAAAAAAGCTATAAAAGATTATTATATAGAGTTTAACTACTTAATACTTTAGAGTAGAAAGACTTTTAAAAATGCAAGCAAAAAAAATTAGTTTTTAAAAAGCCTTAATACTAAACTTTAAAAGAGTATAGCTATAGTAGATAAAAGCTTTAACTTTAGCAATTTTGTTAATAAAGTTATTAGAACGTTAGATAACCTATTCTAAGTAAGCTTAAATAGTTAGACTACAAAGCTCTATAGCTAATTAGTAGCTAGCTTTAACCTATACAAAAAGCGTTAATTGCCTAATTGCAATAGGCTAGCGTTTCTAGAATAAATAGACTAGCAACCTACAAAAAGTAACTAGAGTAGCATAGAACAAAAGCAAGCTAAATAGGTGCTAGAAAAGAAGATTTAGTAGTAGCAAGCTAATTAGCTGTATATTGTAATAGCTGCGCAAAGCTTGTAGATGCCTAGTAATAGTTTAGATTTAATAAAGCTTTAAAAAGTTTAGATAATAGGTCTCTATGCTATCTTTTTTAGAGCAAAACAACTATCTACTAGTCTATCTTGCTTTTTTAAAGCAAAACTACTCTAGATTTTATCTAAGTAAAGCTACCTAGGTACTAGCCTATTACAATACTTTTTTTCTAGCTTTAAAAGTCTTTTTTAAAGCGTATTTTAGTAGAAGCCTTGTAGTAGCTAGCTGCAAGTATTGCGCACGTCCTTTATATACTTAATCTATTAATCTAGTACTTCTATTTTTTTAAACAATTAAAATAGCTTCTATATAGTTTTAGTATACTTTACCTATTTTACTTTATACTATACTTAGCGCTTTCTACTTTTTTAAGTAACTTTTTCTACAATAATATTTTCTACTATCTATTCTAGTTTGCTATTAACTACAATAGCTTTAAGCTGCAAGTTATTATTTAGCTAGCTTAGCAGTAGATTGTTAGTAGCTAGCTGCAATTAATTAATATAGAATACGTTGTAGAAGCTAAGTAGTATATTAAAGCGCATAGAATGCGTACTAATTACTTTAATAACTATGTATTTAGCGTTCTTCTAGTTAAGCTTCTTGTTTAGCTGTTAAGTTTTAAAGTATTTTTCTAGAGCTAGCTATACCTTGTTTTCTACTTTTAGTTGCTAAAGCACCTACTAGCGTTAATTTGCCTACTTTTTTGCTTTTGCTAAGCTTTAGCTATTAAAGCTTAGGCTAGCTTAAATACTTTTTTAAACTTTTTAACAATTGCTTTAGTAGCTTTTTCTTCTAATTGTTTATTAGTAGCGTAATTTAAGCTTTGTTAAAGAGCTAAAAGCTGTATAGAATCTACGTAGTAGCTATGCTAAAGAAAGAACAAGCTTACTTCTATTAACGCAGCTTGTTTTAATTAGATAGCTATTATAGCTATACCTAGAAGCTTAGCCTAGTTTTTTTAGTTCTAGTTAATATACGCTTGTAGATAAGCTTCTACTATACTATTTATTTTTTTAGTTAATTTATTAGTCTAGAAGTAGAAAGCTGTTAATAGTTGTTGTTTAATTTCTAGAATTTTGCAAAGTTGTTTCTATAGCTTGCTTGTAAACTAACTACTTTAATCTAATACAATAGCGTTAGGTAGCTAGTAGTATACTACTACATGCCTAATAAATGCCTATATAATAGTTTTAGTATCTATGTTTAGTAGAAGTATTAGTACTATATTCTTGCTTAACTAATTAGTAACTATAAAAAGAATTGTATATTTTTTGCTTTTAGAAAAGTTAGTAATAAAATCTATTAATATCTTTTTCTATATTTAATTAGAAAGTAGCAAAAGCTTAAGTAAGCTATAAATACTATTTTTCTATAGCTTAATTCTGCTACAAACAGCGTAGTTCTAGAAGAAGCGCCTAATATTTTTAAACATTCTAGGCTAGAAGTAATTTTTTGCAATTGTTTAGTAAGTAGCTGCACGTTCTAGGTAGCTAGCTATAGTAGAAAAGTGTACTCTATTAATTAGGCTTGTTTATAGGTTTTTAAAAAGTACTAGGCGCGTTTACTAAGCTAAAAAAAGTAACTAGCTATTTATACAGCCTAAAACAAGTATAGAAAGCTATTTTCTATTTATTTCTAGCGTAGATTTAAATTTTATAAAAAGTAGCTAAAACGTTAAGCTTTGTAAACTACTAAGCTTTGCTAAAGTTGTTTAGAGTTTTTTAGATTAGTAGTAATAGATATTAGTTTTTTTGTATAATAGCATTAAAAGCTCTATAGTTAACGCAAAAGCAAAAGCTACTACCTAGTTTTTTTGCAAAAAAAGACTAGTGCAGCTACTAGCAAACTACTTGCATAGATCTATTTTTTTTAAGTAGTAACGTAAGTTTTTTCTATAATACTAGTAGCTTTTCTTTGCTTATATTGTATAGTAGGCTCTATAGCACTTCTAGATCTTTTTTATTCTTTTAAACTAAGTTAATTTAGTAGTTAATATTAAGTTTTTAGAGTAGTAGCATTTTTAATATAGTTTTTAGGTTAAATATCTACTTGTAATAAGCGTAGTAGGTTAGCAACAGCTTTTTAAAGTCTATTGTTAATTTTAGTGCTAAAGCTTTTTTAATATCTACTAGTAAAGCTGCAAAGACAATAGACTAGTTTTTTTTTACAGCTTAGAAGTAGTAACTATATACTATAGCGCTAATGTTTTGCAAAAGTACGTAGCTCTATAGTATAGAAACAAGTTCTTTTCTCTTACTTTAAATCTAAATCTATTAGCAAGTTAAATAAATATAGATTAAGCGCTTAGCTAGCGCAATTGTTATCTATAGCTAATTTATCTAAAGCTACTTAAAAATTAGATTAAACTTTATATTGTTAGTAGCAACGTAAGCCTATCTAGTGTCTTTAAATCCTTTAATATTAGTAGTATACTAAGCTACATAGGTTATTACGCCTTTGCTAGCTATACCTAGCAGTTGTTAAAAAGTAATATTAATGCATAGCAAGCCTGCACTCTTTGCTAGTAAGGATAAAACTAGAGCATTTGCAAGCGTGCTAGAATTAATTATATAGAAAGCGTAGGTAGTTTAATTAACTAACGTATGTACGCTAATAGCTTTTCTATCTATATACTAGCTTTTAAACTTTTTCTACTTTTTAAAAGCTTGCCTATAGGTTGTAGGTAGCTTTTGTTAGTAACTTTTAATAAAAGCTACTTTTTTTCTAAATCTAATTTGCTAGTAAGCTTGTTTTTAAGCAATAGTAGTAGAAATGCCTAAGTAGTAGTAGCTTTTACTAACTTTATAGGCAACAAGTAGTTAGCTAGTAAGTAAAAGTACTTTTAAATATAGTAGCTTTTTGCTTTGTAGCGTATATATAGCTAATTAGCTTGCTACTACTAAATTTTCTTTTCTAGCACCTATTTAGCTTGCTTCTATTTTGTACTACTCTAGTTACTTTTTATAGGTTGCTAGTCTATCTATTCTAAGTTAGAAAACTTAGCTTGCTTTTTAGTAGTAACTAGTAGTGTTTTAAAGTATAGTAGCTTCTAGCTAGGTAGTATTGTAGCAATAGCTTTCTAATTTTTTAACGCGTTTATTCTACTTATTATCTACTTTATTATTTCTATTATTATTATAGAAAAATCTAATTGTTCTACTAGTTAATTTTTTGCCTATATTTAAGTTTTAATCTAACTTACTATTGCTTTAATAGCCTAAACTAGCTATTGCTTTTTAGCTAGTATTTTTTATATACTAGCAGCAACTTAGTTATATAACTATTTTTTTTCTAGTTTTCTAATAGCGTAGGCTGTTATATTATTAATTAAGTAGCTTTTTATTTCTATATTTTTTATATATACCTATAGCTTAGCGCGTATAAAGCTTCTACTTAGTATTTTAATTGCTTAATCTATTAATTGCTTAATTTTTAATATAGCCTACTTTCTATATAATAGAAATAGGTAAAGCTTCTAATATAGCCTACTTTCTATATAATAGAAATAGGTAAAGCTTTTAATATAGGCTTAGGTAGGTATTCTACTACTAAAGTTTCTACTTTAGCTTTATTCTATAACAATAGAATACTATACTAGGTAGTAGACTTTTTTTTTACTTAAGCAAGCGTTCTACTACTAAAGTTTTTGCACTAGCGTATAATAGAAGTAATTAAATTCTAATATAATAGCTACGCAAAGCTTGCAAATGCCTAGTAATAGTTTAAATTTAATAAAGCTTTAAAAAGTTTAGATAATAGTATTATAAATAGTATTACTAAAACTAGGCGCAGTTATAGCACTTATAAACTACTAATAAAAGTTGTATAAAAAAACAAAAACAATACAACTACGCTATAAAGATTACGTAACAAGTAAAAGTAATTATAGTAATTATAGTAAGCGTAGTAATTAGATAAAAATAGATTACTTAGCTTTAAGTAAACATACCTAGGCACTTATATATTAATTATTGTAATTATAGTAATTAAAGCAATTGTCTATATATATAGAAAAAAATAATAGGCTTTTATAGTATATTATATTTAACCTAAATTAGTACTTTTTATAGTATACTTAGTTTTTAATACAATATTCTTTTTAGAAAAATTCTACTTACTATTTTAATATTAACTACCTATGCATAGAACTCTATTGCTTATTTCTAAAAACTAACTAAAATCTATAGAAAATATACTATTATCTATTAAACTTTTATATTTTAAATACTTTTAAAATAAGCAATACTTCTATATACGCTACTACGCTTAACTAGAAAACCTAGACTTTAAAAAGCAAAAACAAAGTTGCTAAACTTAACTTCTACTTTAGAAACTACAATAAGCTTAAAAACTAGCTTTTTTAGTTTAACTTGTTTTTCTAGTTCTAAAGTAGAAATATTAACAATAATATCTAGGCTTTTTTAGTTGCTTTCTATATGCGTAGACAAGCTAGCAAATAGGTTTAACTCTATTTAATTAAATATATAGACAACAACAACAACAAAAACGCTATTACTTACATGTTTAATAACTATTCTATCTTTAAAAAAAAGCTTTAATAGACTTTTTTAATTGCTAACAAAACTTTTCTAGCTAAACAAAAAATCTAGAAGCTTTGTTAAACTAAATCTACTACTAACTATGCTAACAAATTTTAGTAGTACTTAGTAGAAACTAGATAGAACAACAAAGCTCTAATAAAAATGTATTGCTAAAGTTTTAAAAATACTATTAAGGCAAAACTTATATAAAGCAGCTTAGTTCTAGAAACTTTAGACAAATTAATTAACAAATCTATTTGTATTAACAATAATTTCTACAAATTAGCTATAGAAATAGACAATAGACGCTACCTACAAAACAACTAAAGCACTTAACGTTCTTTCTATTCTAACTCTAGACAACAACGCATAATACTACAACCTTGTACTTTAGAACATTACACTTTAATAGAACTAGAACTAATGCACTTTAATGCAGCTTTTAAAGGCAAAAACTCTATAATAAAAAGAAAAAACAAAGAAAACAAAAGCTTAACAACGTGCTACAGTTGTAGCAAGCCTAGCTACATTGCATAGAACTGTTAATCTAAGAACAAAGTTATTTAATAGCTAAATACCTTTATTACTTTTAACTAGAAAAATGCTACTATTAGACAAAATAGCAAGCTAGAATAGATAGTTATACCTAACTAGTTGTAGAAGCTAGCTAATAACAACATACTCTAGTATAAAAAAAATAAAGATGCTAATACTTTTTTATTAGAAAATGCTAAAAACAATACTACTAAATACAAGAAACTATTAGCTATAGCTATCTAACACCTACTATAAAAAGAAATTAACAATATATACAACTAGTACAACTTTATGCAAAAATAGAAACTCTAATTGCAAACTTAAAAAAAAGCTTAAAAACAAAATATACAAAAGCAAGCTAAACAACGCCTAATTAAATAGTATAAAAAGCAATAGCTATAAAAAAAGCTAAAAAATTAGCTAAAGCTAATATATTACCTATATAATTAAAACTATTGCAACTCTAAATATAGACTACTTTTTTAGATAGTTTGCTTCTACAACGTATATACTACGCATAGGTTAGAAAAAAAAAGTTTAGAATAGTTTTTTAAAAAAAAACAGTTTTGCTAAAAACTCTAGATAAACTACTTTAACAACATCTATAGCAAACATCTATAGAACAAAAAACTAGTATTGCACTTTTTTAAACACAACAAACAAAGTATTATCTAGATAAAAAACACTTTGCAACTAGATATATAACTAAAAAAATTAGCAAACGTGCCTAAACTTTAACTGTATATTGTACTAGAAAAAAAAAAAAAAGCAATAGATTTGCTTAGCTAAAGTTTTTTTTAGAAAAACGCTTAGCTTTTAGAATTAACCTAAAAGCTGCAACGCTATTAACTTTACAAAACTTTAAAAACTACCTATTATAGTAAATAGAATATAGATAAGCGCACTAATAGACTTAGAATTAATAGCAAACTTTATATCTAAAAAAGTAGCAAAAAAAGCTAGACTCTAACTTTAAAACTAACAGCAACTATACCTATTATATACTGTTAACAAAAAGCTAATACTAAAGAACTTTATAGTTTGCAAAAAAGCCTAAGCTATACTATATATCTAAAACTACTAAAAAGAAATTATTCTAAACGTTACTAGATTAGCTGCCTACAATATTATATTAGAACTTCTATAGTTATAAAAGTACAATCTATAGATAAATTAGAAAACATAGAAGCTTTTGTTTGCAAACTACAACTACGCCTATAGTTTAAAGCCTGCGCATTAACAGCGTTTAATAGTAGATAAAAAAATAATTATAGAATATATTACTTTAAACAAAACGCATTTAGAAAAAATAGTTAACTTAGTAAAAGTAATCTAAAAGATACAAAACTTAATAAAAAAAGAAAAAATGTACTTTTTTAACTACAATATAGAAACTAAGCAGAAATAGATTGCTAGAAAAAAAAAACTTACGCACTTTTAGTTATTTCTAAAGAGTATAAAGAATTTAAGCTACTTTTTTAGAAAAAAACAAGTATAGCTATACTATCTAAGCATTAACTATAGAACTACAAGATTAAACTTTAGAAAAAAAAGCAACTAACTTTTAAACTAATATATAGACTATTAGAAAAGAAACTTAAAGTTTTACAAAAATATTTTAAAGAAAATTTTAAAAAGAAATTTATACGCGAATCTACATTACTAGCAAAATACCTATTGCTATTCGCATTAAAAAAGAATAGAATACTACAACCTTGCATTAACTATAGAAAACTTAACAATATTACAATTAAAAATTAATACCTACTACTAAACATTTTAGAACTATAGAATTAATTAAGTTATGCAAAAATCTTTACTATATTAAACCTATAAAAGCGTACAACTTTATATAAATAAAAAAAAGTAAAAAATAAAAAACTACTTTCTAAACAAGATATAGACACTATAAATATCTAGTAATGCTATTTAGTTTTACTAACGCACTAGCAACATGCTAACAACTTATTAACAATGTGCTAAAGGCACACCTAGACAAGTTTGTTATTGCATACTTTAACAATATTTTAGTATACTTTAGCAACTTTAAAAAGTATATTAAGTACGTAAAAACTATACTTATATGCTTTAGTAAAGCTAAACTCTAACTTAAACCTAAAAAATGCAAATTCTACAAAAATAAAGTAGAATTTTTAAAACATATAGTAGAAATCTATAGAGTTAAAATAAGTTTAAAAAAAATCTAAGTTGTAAAAAACTAGCTAGAACTAAAAAACGTTAAAAATATATAGTTTTTTTTTAGATTTGTTAACTTTAACAAATAGTTTATTAAAAACTTTTTAAAGAAAGTAATATTACTTACTAAACTTATAAAAAAAAATATACAATAGAATTAGAGCTTAAACTAACAACAAGCATTTAAAAAGCTTAAACAAGCTTGTATTAAACTACTAGTACTAGTATTTTTTAGAAGTAGAAAACTTCTACAATTTAAAACAAACGCATTAGACCTTGCTATTAGAGCTATAGCACTACAAAAGCGCGATAGAAAATAGCACCTAATTGTATACTACTTAAAAAAACTTATAGAGCCTAAAAAACAATACAATATATATAACAAAAAACTACTTGCAATTGTAGCAGCACTACAACATTAGAGAATCTATGTAGAAAGCTACTTAGATTTTACAATCTTTATAGATTATAAAAACCTAGTTAGTTTTACAACTACAAAGCAACTTAATTAACAACAAGTATAATAGTTAGAGCTACTAGAGTAATATAAGTTTAAAATTACGTTTACTCTAGAAAAAAATAACAAAAAAGCTAACGCTTTTAGCTAATAGTTAGATATTGTAGAAACTAAAAAAACTACTAACGCTGCAATATTACAAACTAACAAAGATAGAATATTAGAACTAGCATAGATAATTAATGCTATTCTATCTATTACAACAAAAGTACCTAAAGAATTGCAAGAAGAAATTATACAACAATACTATAATAACCTAGTATATAGTTACTCTAGAATTATACAAACAATAGAACTTATTTAAAAAAACTACAACTTTAACAAAATAAAAAAAAAATTACTAAGTTTATTAAAAAGTATGCTAATTGCTAAAAAAATAAGTATAGTACTTACGCACTTTATAGAAAAATACAAGCGCTTAAGTTACTAAATAAACTTTAAACTAATATTTTAATAGACTTTATTACAAAGCTATCTACTTTAAAAAATTCTATTATAAAAGTTATCTATAATGCTATTCTAGTTATAGTATATAGATTTACTAAGTATAGAAAATTTATACTCTTTAGAAATAACTATATAGCTACTTAACTAGCCTTTGTTATTCTAAATTAACTAATTAGATACTACAGCATTCTAAAGTTAATTATTAGCAATAGAAACAAGCTGTTTACATTAAACTATTAGACAATACTGCTTGCAGCAATTAGAACAAAACAAAAACTATTAACAGCCTACTACCTATAGATAAATAAACAAACAAAAAAAACAAATAGAATATTAAAAATATATTTACAAATCTATAGCAACTAGAAATAGAACAATTAAGTTTTACTTCTACCTATAGCACAACTTTTATACAACAACAAATTGTTAAAATTAATAGGCAAAACGCTATTCTATGCTAATTATAGAAAACACCTACATTTTTTTAAAAAAACTTTACCTAGACTAAAAGTAGAAGCTGCTATTACAATAGTAGAAAAACTAAAGAAAATATACAAAAAAATAAGCTAAAAACTTAAATAGGCACAACGCTAAAGCATTTTCTACGTAAACAAGAAACAAAAAACAGCACTTTAGCTAAAGAAGAAGAATAAAGCCTACCTACTTACAAGCAACTAGCGTACAAAAAAACTAAGCAAAAAACTTAACAATAGTAAAGTTAGACTGTTTTTAATTTTTAATTAGATAGAACTAGTTAACTATACGCTTAATCTACTACTAGATGCAAAAATCTACCTAAAGTTCTATATATTACGCCTAAAACTAGCTAACCTAGCAACGCTATTGCAAAAAACATTTTATTATAAACCTAAAAAAGAAAACAAGTTTAAAGTTAAGTAGATTATTATAATAGGCTAGTGCCTAGAAAGCTTAACCTAGATAAAATCTAGGCTTATTCTACTTTAAAAAAGAATAGAAACTAGTAGATAGTTGTTCTACTCTAAAGAAAATAGTATAGAAACCTATTATCTAAACTTTTTAAAGCTTTATTAAATCTAAACTATTACTAGGCATTTGCAAGCTTTGCGCAGCTATTATATTTAGATTCGATTACTTCTATTATACGCTAGTGCAGGGACTCTAGTAGTAGAACGCCTACCTAAGCAAAAGAAAAGTCTACTAGCTAGTATAGTATTCTATTGTTATAGAATAGAGCTAAAGTAGAGACTCTAGTAGTAGAACGCCTGCCTAAGCCTATATTAGAAGCTCTACTTGTTTCTATTGTATAGAGAGTAGGCTATATTAAAAATTAAGCTATTAAGCAATTAACAAATTAAGTAATTAATAGATTAAGCGATTAAAATACTAAGTAGAAGCTTTATACGCGCTAAGCTGCAAGTATACATAAAAAATACAAGAATAGAAAGCTATTTAATTAATAACATAACAGCCTACGCTATTAGAAAACTAGAAGGAGGATAGTTATATAACTAAGTTGCTGCTAGCATACAAAAAATACTAGCTAAAGAGCAATAGCTAGTTTAGGCTATTAAAGCAATAGTAAGTTAGATCGAAACTTAAATACAGGCGAAAAATTAACTAGCAAAACAATTAGATCTTTCTATAATAATAATAGAAATAATAAAGTAGATAATAAGTAGAATAAACGCGTTAGAAAATTAGAAAGCTACTGCTACAACACTACCTAGCTAGAGGCTAACGTCTCTCTAAATTCCAACTGCGTACATAGAACAACGCGCTAAATTCTCTAATTCTAAAAAGTTTAATAGTAACTAAGCCTAGTATGTAACCTTTTAATATTAAGCAAGAGCTAAGCTTAAAGCTAACTATAGAAGTATTTCTAAAAAAGCTTAGGTTAATTACGTTTTCTAGAAGTATATAGAAGATGTAGCAAGAGTCTTGCTACTATAAATACTTAATTAGGCTGCTTTAACTTTTTAAAGCCTATAAGCTTTTATAGATCTTTAATTTAACAACCTATACTTTAAAAGCAAGGCTATAGATTAACTCTATAGAATTTGCTAGAGTAGACAACCTATACAAGAATATTTAATAGAATTTAACTAACTAGTCTAATTAACTAGAGAAACTTTTAGCAATATAAATAAAAAAAACTTTTTTGTATAAAAGCTAAGTATTAAACTTTAAAAAAGTACTATTACAATTCTAGAAAATCTTTTATATAAAGGCTTTGTTTATAAAGTAATTTAGATTGCTAACATTCTATACTAAGTAAACTTATTAGCAAAACACTAAAATTATACTTACAACTAGCTAATAGCTAGCTTTAACACGTACAAAAAGCGTTAATTGCCTAATTGCAACAGGCTAGCGCTTCTAGAACAGATAGACTAGCAACCTACAAAAAGTAACTAGAGTAGCATAGAATAGAAACAAGCTAAATAGGTGCTAGAAAAGAAAATCTAGCGCTAGCAAGCTAATTAGCTATGTATGCGCTGTAGAGTAGAAAGCTACTATATCTAGAAGTGCTTTTACTTACTAGCTAACTACCTATTGCCTATAAAGTTAGCAAGAGCTACTACTACTTAGGCATTTCTACTACTATTGCTTAAAGACAAGCCTACTAGCAAATTAGATTTAGAAAAAAAGTAGCTTCTATTAAAAGTTACTAATAGAAGCTACCTACAACCTATAAGCAAGCTTTTAAAAAGTAGAAAAAGTTTAAAAGCTAGTATATAGATAGAGAAGCTATTAGCGTACACGCGTTAGTTAATTAAACTACCTACGCTTCTTGTATAATTAATTCTAGCACGCTTGCAAATGCTCTAGTTTTACCTTTACTAGCAAAGGCTGCAGGCTTGCTATGCATTAATATTACTTTCTAACAACTGCTAGGCATAGCTAGCAAAAGCGTAATAACGCAGGTAGCTTAGTATACTGCTAATATTAAAGAATTTAAAGACACTAGATAGGCTTACGTTGCTACTAACAGCATAGAGTTTAATCTAATCTTTAGATAGCTTTAGATAAATTAGCTGCAAGTTATAA
This sequence comes from Westerdykella aurantiaca, assembly GCA_030412805.1. Lineage (NCBI taxonomy): Eukaryota > Fungi > Ascomycota > Dothideomycetes > Pleosporales > Sporormiaceae > Westerdykella > Westerdykella aurantiaca. The sequence continues at coordinate 6,848,633 of JASJFJ010000001.1, forward strand.
TTGCGCTAGCTAAGCGCTTAATCTACATTTATTTAACGCGCTAATAGATTTAGATTTAAAGCAAAGAAAAAGAACTTATTTCTACTCTATAAGGCTACGTACTTCTATAAAAGATTAGCGCTGCAGCGTATAGTTACTACTTCTAAGCTGCAAAAAAAAACTAGTCTATTGTCTTTGCAGCTTTACTAGTAGATATTAAAAAAGCCTTAGCGCTAAAATTAATAATAGACTTTAAAAAGCTGTTGCTAATCTACTACGCTTATTATAGGTAGATATTCGACCTAAAAACTGCATTAAAGATGCTACTACTCTAAAAACCTAATATTAACTACTAAATTAACTTAGTTTAAAAAAATAAAAAGAATCTAGAAGTGCTATAGAGCCTATTATACAATATAAGTAAAGAAAAGCTACTAGTATTATAGAAAGAACTTACGTTACTACTTAAAAAAAAATAGATCTACGCAAGTAATTTGCTAGCAGCTATACTAGTTCTTTTTATAAAGAAACTAAGTAGTAGCTTTTACTTTTACGTAGACTATAGAGCTTTTAACGCTATTACCTAAAAAAACTAATACTTGCTACTACTAATCTAGAAAACTCTAAACAACTTTAGCAAAGCTTAGTAGTTTACAAAGCTTAACGTTTTAGCTGCCTTCTACAAAATTTAGATTAACGCTAGAAATAAATAGAAAATAGCTTTCTATACTTAGTTTAGGCTATATAAATAGCTAGTTACTTTTTTTAGCTTAGTAAACGCGCCTAGTACCTTTTAGAAATATATTAACTAGGCTCTACGCAAGTATTTTAACAACTTCTATATAGCTTACTTTAATAACGTACTTATATATACAAACAGCTTTCTAGCTAAGTACTAAAGCTAGGTTAACCTAGTGCTTAAAGCGCTAGGCAAAGCAGGCTTTCTACTAGATATTAGAAAGTGCAAATTTAAAGTTAAGTTAACAAAATATCTAGAGTTTATTATTAATACAAGCAAAGGCCTGCGTATAGACTCTAAAAAAATTAAAGCTATTAAAAAATAAAAAGCTTCTAAAACTATTAAAAGTATGCAAAGCTTTTTAAGCTTTGCTAACTTTTATTAGCAGTTTATCTATAGATTTTTAAAGCTTGTAGCACTCTTTATACAACTTATAAGCAACATAGCCTTTTAATAAACTTTTATTAAATAGAAAGCTTTTAATACGCTTAAAGATATTTTTGTTACAAAGCTAGTTCTAGCCTAATTTAACTCTAAAAAGAAAATAGTACTTAAAACTAATGCCTTTAGGTACGCAATAGTAGAGTGTTTTTTACAGTACAACAATTAAAGCTTACTACGCCTAGTAGCCTATTTTTTACAAAAAATAAACGTGTATAAGTGCAACTACAAAATCTATAACAAAAAGTTACTTGCTATAGTATAGTACCTATAGAAATAGAACGCTAAGCTACAATTAGTTAAAAAATTTACTATTATTATAGACTATAAAAATCTAGAGTACTTTACAAAGCTAAAAATACTTAACAAAAAGTAAATGCAATAGTTTTTTCTTTTAGAACGCTATAATATAGAGATTGCCTATTAACTAGAGAAAAAAAACCTCTAGGCTAATGCTTTATTCTAGCGCGAACAAGATATGCTTTAAAATGCTTCTAACAATTGTATACAGCACTGTTACAAGTAGCTACTTAAGCTAACGTCTGCTTTACTAGCTATAGACAACAAAAATAAAAGTAGTATAATTACGTTTTAATCTATAGTACTTAGCACTAATGCTAATATAGATACAAATACTAATACTACTATAGATAGCAATAATAGTACAAATTCTAGCACCGCTCTAACCTTTCTAGAAAAAAGCCTTGCAACGCTAAAACAACTATAGCAAGCTGCAATAGAAGGCAACAACTAATATATTAACATCTAGCAATGCGTGCTTAATAGAAAGCAATAGGTTCTACTAAGCCTAGGCTTTAAAATATCTATTATAGACTATATAGTAGATTAGAAGTATAATAGCTGCGCAAAGCTTATAGATGCCTAGTAACAGTTTAGATTCGATAAAGCTCTAAAAAGTTTAGATAATAGGTCTCTATGCTATCCTTTTTAGAGTAGAACAACTATCTACTAGTTTCTATCCTTCTTTAAAGTAGAATAAGCCTAGATTTTATCTAGGTTAAGCTTTCTAGGCACTAGCCTATTACAATACCCTCCTTCTAGCTTTAAAAGTCTTTCTTAAAGCGTATCTTAGTAGAAGCTTTGCAGCAGCTAGCTGCTAGTATTGCGCAAGTTCTTTGTGTAGTTAATCTACTAATCTAGCGCTACTATCTCTTTAAACAATTAAGCTAGTTTCTAAGTAGTTTTAGCGTAGCCTACCTATTTAACTTTGTACTATATTTGCTGTCTTCTACTTTTTTAAGCAACCTTTTTAGCAACAATATTTTCTACTACCTACTCTAGTTTACTATTAACTACAATAGCTTCTAGCTGTAAATTATTATTTAGTTAGCTAGGCAGTAGATTGTTAGCAGCTAGCTATAGTTAATTAATATAGAATACGTTGTAGAGGCTAGGTAGTATATTAAAGCGCATAGAATGCGTACTAATTACTTTAGTAACTATGTATTTAGCGTTCTTCTAGTTAAGCTTTTTGTTTAGCTGTTAAGTTTTAAAGTGTTTTTCTAGAGCTAGCTATACCTTGTCTTCTACTCTTAGTTGCTACAGCACTTGCTAGCGTTAATTTGCTTGCTTCTTCTATTCCTGCTAAGCTGCAGCTATTAAAGCTTAGGCTAGTTTAAATACTTCTTTAAACTTGTTAACTATTGTTTTAGCAGCTTTCTTGCTTGCTTGCTTGTTAGCAGTATAGTTTAATCTATGTTGTAGAGCTATAAGCTAGATAGAATCTACGTAGTAACTATGCTAGAGAAAGAACAAGCTTACTTCTATTAACGCAGCTTGTTTTAATTAGATAGCTATTATAGCTATACCTAGAAGCTTAGCTTAGTTTTTCTAGTTCTAGTTAACGTACGCTTGTAGATAAGCTTCTACTATGCTGTTTATTCTTTTAGTTAATCTATTAGTCTAGAAGTAGAAGGCTATTAATAGTTGTTGTTTAATCTCTAGAATTTTGCAGAGTTGTTTCTATAGCCTGCTTGTAAACTAACTACCTTAATCTAATACAATAGCGTTAGGTAGCTAGTAGTACGCTACTACGTGCCTAATAAATGCCTATACAACAGTTTTAGTATCTATGTTTAGTAGGAGTATTAGCACTATATTCTTGCTTAACTAATTAGTAACTACAAGAAAGATTGTATATTCCTTGCTTTTAGAAAGGTTAGTAATAAAATCTATTAATATCTCCTTCTATATTTAATTAGAAAGTAGCAAAAGCTTAAGTAGGCTATAAATACTATCTTTCTATAGCTTAATTCTACTACAAACAGCGCAGTTCTAGAGAAAGCGCCTAATATTTTTAGACATTCTAGGCTAGAAGTAATTCCTTGCAATTGCTTAGTAAGTAGCTGCACGTTCTAGGTAGCTAGCTATAGTAGAAGAGTGTACTCTATTAATTAGGCTTGTTTGTAGAGGTTCTAATTGCAGTACTTACTTCTAGTTTCTATAGAGCAGGCATCTCTTCTAATCTACTATATAGTCTATAATAGATATCTTTAAGCCTAGGCTTAGTAGAACCTGTCGCTTTCTATTAAGCATATATTGCTAGATGTTAATATATTAGTTATTGTCTTCTGTTGCAGCCTGCTATAGTTGTTCTAGCGTTAGAGAGTTTTTTTCTAGAAAGGTTAGAGTAGTGCTAGAATTTGTGCTGTTGTTGCTATCTATAGTAGTATTAGTATCTATATTAGTATTAGCATTAGTGTTAGCATTAGTGTTAGCATAAGTGCTAAGTGCTATAGATTAAAACGTAATTATATTGCCTTTATCTTTGTTGTCTGTAGTTAGCAAAGCAGACGTTGTTAGCTTGAATAGTTGCTTGTAACAATGCTGTATACAATTGTTAGAGGCGTTTTAAGGCATATCTTGTTCGCGCTAGAATAGAGCATTAGCTTAGAGGTTTTTCTTTCTAGGTTAATAAGCAATCTCTATATTGTAGCGTTCTAGAAGAAAAAACTATTGTATTTGTTTTTTGTTAAGCATTTTTAGCTTTGTAAAATACTCTAGATTCTTGTAATCTATAATAATAGTAAACTTTTTAACTAATTGTAGCTTAGCGTTCTATTTCTATAGGCACTGTACTATAGCAAGTAACTTTTTGTTGTAGATTTTGTAGTTGCACTTATATACGTTTATTTTCTATAAAAAGTAGGCTACTAGCTGTAGTAAACTTTAATTGTTGTACTGTAAAAAACACCCTGCTATTGCATATCTAGAAGCGTTAGTTTTAAGCACTGTTTCCTTTTTAGAGTTAAATTAGGCTAGAACTAGCTTTGTAACAAAAATATTTTTAAGCGTGTTAAAAGCTTTCTATTTAATAGAAGTCTATTAAAAGGGTACGTTGCTTGTAAGTTGTATAAAAAGTGCTACAAGCTCTAAAAATCTATAGATAAACTGCTAATAGAAGTTAGCAAAGCCTAAAAAGCTTTGCACGCCTTTAATAGTTTTAGAGGCCTTCTATTCTTTAATAGCTTTAATCTTTTTAGAGTCTATGCGCAGGCCTTTGCCTGTATTAATAATAAAGCCTAGGTATTTTGTTAACTTAACTTTAAATTTGCACTTCCTAATATCTAGCAGGAGGCTTGCCTTGCCTAGTGCTTTAAGCACTAGGTTAACCTAGCTTTAGTGCTTAGCTAGAGAGCTGTTTGTATATATAAGTACGTTATTAAGGTAGGCTGTATAGAAGTTGTTAAGATACTTGCGCAAAGCCTAGTTAATATATCTTTAAAAGGTACTAGGCGCGTTTGCTAAGCTAAAGAAAGTAACTAGCTATTTGTACAGCCTAAACTAAGTATAGAAAGCTATTTTCTATTTATTTCTAGCGTAGATCTAAATCTTGTAGAAGGCAGCTAAAACGTTAAGCTTTGTAAACTACTAAGCTTTGCTAAGGTTGTTTAGAGTTTTCTAGATTAGTAGTAGCAAGTATTAGTCTTTCTAGGTAATAGCGTTAAGAGCTCTATAGTCTACGCAAAAGCAGAAGCTACTACCTAGTTTCTTTGCAAAAAGGACTAGTGCAGCTGCTAGCAAATTACTTGCGCAGATCTATTTCTTTTTAAGCAGTAACGTAAGTTCTTTCTATAATACTAGTAGCTTTCTTTTGCTTATATTGTACAATAGGCTCTATAGCACTTCTAGATTCTTTCTATTCTTTTAAACTAAGTTAATTTAGTAGTTAATATTGTAATAGCTGCGCAAAGCTTGTAGATGCCTAGTAACGTGTTTTACAAGCAAGTTAGCTATATAAGCGAGTTGGCTACTCTACTAAGCCTAACTAGAACACTAACTTTTTATTACTATAGCTCTACCTCTGCGTGCTCTATTATTATATACTAAAGCTAATATAATGCTTGCCTTTTTCTCTATTAATTGTTAGCAATTTAAAAGCTCTAGACTTGCTGCTTCTACGTATAACGTTCTAAAATTAACACTAAACAACTAACGCGCTAGCAAGCCTACCTAACGCAATTGCTAGCCTAACTTAAAGAAGCTTACTAAGCTAGAAGAGAAGGTAATTGTTATATATATACTTAACCTAGATTAACGTAGATTTGCGCCTACGTACGCAGCTGTACATAATATAGCTAACAACCTGCTAGCTACGCGCAGTATAGGCTAGGTTAGCGTCTACTAGCTGCGCAACTTTGTTAAGCGTATAGACAGTTTTACAACACGTTTTAATTAGCTATACAATAGGTAGAAAGCTCTATGCAAGGATTCTAAGTTAATTAAGAGCTAGTTTAAGCTAGTAGAGCAAACAAAGGCTAAGTACAGCATCTGTAATAAAAACGTCTACAACTTTAACAAGGCTAGCTTTATAATAGGCAAGATTACTACTTAGCTTGTTGTAACAAGGTTAGAGAGAAAAAGCTAGCTAAAGGCTATCTAGCTAGGCAATTGCAAGTAGGTAACAGTTATCTAAGAAATTAACGCTGCTAGCTAGGCTATCCTACTGTTTATTATCTTTGCTAGCTAACACTATCTTTTTGCCTAGTACAAGGAAGCTAATATCCCGCGCGACTAGGCAATTGCTGTTAGTAACAACAGCTAGACAAATAACAAGCTAGGAGTTAAGTAGCTAAAGTACTTTAACGCTTATACTAAGACTTGTGTTGTAGGTGCTTGTTGCCTGCTTATCTTTAATAGCTACAAAAGCTACTACTTCTTTAAGTTTTAAAAATTTTGCAAAGAAAACAATATCTACACGCTGTGCATGCTAGCTTACTTATCTTACCTGCTCTAGCCTTTTAACGTTAGCTGCTTTGCGCTATTAAAGCGCGCGTATAGCTATAAGATTAAAGCTCTAATCTACTACTACATTAACTACATTACAAAGCTTAAGTTTCTACTAGCCTTTAAGGCAGCCTTTAATCAATTATTTACATTAACTAACATCTACTTAGCCTTTTAAAGCATAGGCCTAGTTCCTTTCTAGCTAGACGTTGTTCTATTAAAGCTTAATGTGTAGCTTTGTACGCCTACTTTTCTAGCTACTCTAGTAGAAGCTCTCTAGAAAGCTTAAACACTAAGCAACGTACGTAAGCTTAAAGCTTAATTAACGCTAATACGTAATTGTGTTCGGCAGTACAAGAGCTTATTACTAGTTTTAATTATTAAAGCGATTAATTAGCTTAAAAAGAAAGCTAAAGTTATAATGCTTTTAGCTAAGCTAATGCGCAATTAGATTGCTAGCTTTAAAAGAGCTAATAAGGTAGCTATAAAGTAGAGGCAGCGCAAAAAGAAGTAGATCTAAAAGTATAGAGTTTTAACAAAAAAAGTAGAAGAAAATATACTTGCTTACTAAAAGGTTAAAGAGTAGATTGCTTGTAAACAGCGTTAAAGTAGTGCGCAATTAAGACTTAGCTGCTAGGCTCTAGCACGCTGTACAAGGTGTAGAGAGCCTAGGCATAACTTACGTACGTGTAAAAAAGATACTTTAGATACTGCTTAATCTATTGTATTAATAACTACATACTACCTTATAATATAGTTAAGTTGTACGCTTAAAAATGTGCGCAAACCTAGTAGAGTAGCTAACTTGCTTGTATAGCCAACTTGCTTGTAAAACACGTTAATAGTTTAGATTTAATAAAGCTTTAAAAAGTTTAGATAATAGGTTTCTATGCTATCTTCTTTAGAGCAAAACAACTATCTACTAGTTTCTATCCTCTTTTAAAGTAGAATAAGCCTAGATTTTATCTAAGTTAAGCTCTTTAGGCACTAGCCTATTACAATACCCCCCTTCTAGCCTTAAAAGTCTTCCTTAAAGCGTATCTTAGCAGAAGCTTTGCAGTAGCTAGCTGCTAGTATCGCGCAAGTTCTTTGTGTAGTTAATCTACTAATCTAGCGCTGCTATCTCTTTAAACAATTAAGCTAGTTTCTAAGTAGTTTTAGCGTAGCCTACCTATTTAACTTTGTACTGTATTTGCCGTTTTCTACTCTTTTAAGCAACTTTTTTAGCAATAATATTTTCTACTGCCTACTCTAGTTTACTATTAACTACAATAGCTTCTAGCTGTAAATTATTATTTAGTTAGCTAGGCAGTAGATTGTTAGCAGCTAGCTGCAGTTAATTAATATAGAATACGTTGTAGAGGCTAGGTAGTGTATTAAAGCGCATAAAATGCGTACTAATTACTTTAGTAACTATATATTTAGCGTTCTTCTAGTTAAGCTTCTTGTTTAGCTATTAAGTTTTAAAGTATTTCTTTAGGGCTAGCTACACCTTGTTTTCTACTTTTAGTTGCTACAGCACTTGCTAGCGTTAATTTGCTTGCCTCTTCTATTCTTGCTAAGCCGCAGCTATTAAAGCTTAGGCTAGTTTAAATACTTTTTTAAACTTGTTAACTATTGTTTTAGCAGCCTTCTTGCCTGCTTGCTTGTTAGCAGTGTAGTTTAATCTGTGTTGTAGAGCTGTAAGCTAGATAGAATCTACGTAGTAACTATGCTAGAGGAAGAACAGGCTTACTTTTGTTAACGCAGCTTGTTTTAATTAGATAGCTATTATAGCTATACCTAGAAGCTTAGCCTAGTTTCTCTAGTTCTAGTTAACGTACGCCTGTAGATAAGCTTCTACTGTGCTGTTTATTCTTTTAGTTAATCTATTAGTCTAGAAGTAGAAGGCTGTTAATAGTTGTTGTTTAATTTCTAGAATTTTGCAAAGTTGTTTCTATAGCCTGCTTGTAAACTAACTGCTTTAATCTAATACAATAGCGTTAGGTAGCTAGTAGTACGCTACTACGTGCCTAATAAATGCCTATACAACAGTTTTAGTGTCTATGTTTAGCAGGGGTATTAGCACTATATCTTTGCTTAACTAATTAGTAACTACAAAGAAGATTATACATTCCTTGCTTTTAGAAAGGTTAGTAATAAAATCTATTAATATCTTCTTCTATATTTGATTAGAGAGTAGTAAAGGCTTAAGCAAGCTATAAATACTATCTTTCTATAGCTTAATCCTGCTACAAACAGCGCAGTTCTAAAGGAAGCGCCTAATATCTTTAGACATTCTAGGCTAGAAGTAATCCCTTGCAATTGCTTAGTAAGTAGCTACACGTCCTAGGTAGCTAGCTATAGCAAGGAAGTGTACTCTATTAATTAGGCTTGTTTGTAGAAGTTCTAATTGCAGTACCTACTTCTAGTCTCTATAGAGTAGGCATTTCTTCTAATCTACTATACAGTCTATAATAGATATCTTTAAGCCTAGGCTTAGTAGAACCTATCGCTTTCTATTAAGCATATATTGCTAGATGTTAATATATTAGTTGTTGTTTTCTATTGCAGCCTACTATAGTTGTTCTAGCGTTAGAAAGTTTTCTTCTAGAAGGGTTAGAGCAGTGCTAGAATTTGTGCTGTTGTTGCTATCTACAGCAGTATTAGTATCTATATTAGTGTTAGCATTAGTGTTAGCATTAGTATTAGCATAAGTGCTAAGTGCTACAGATCGAAACGTAATTATATTGCCCTTATCTTTGTTGTCTGTAGTTAGCAAAGTAGACGTTGTTAGCTTAAATAGTTGCTTGTAACAATACTGTATACAATTGTTAGAGGCGTTTTAAAGCATATCTTGTTCGCGCTAAAATAGAGCATTAGCTTAGAGGTTCTTCTTTCTAGGTTAATAAACAATCTCTATATTGTAGCGTCCTAGAAGAAGAAACTATTGCATTTGTCTTTTGTTAAGCATTTTTAGCTTTGTAAAATACTCTAGATTCTTGTAATCTGTAATAATAGTAAACTTTTTAACTAATTGTAGCTTAGCGTTCTATTTCTATAGGCACTATACTATAGCAAGTAACTTCTTGTTATAGATTTTGTAGTTGCACTTATATACGTTTATTTTCTATAAAAAGTAGGCTACTAGCTGTAGTAAACTTTAATTGTTGTACTATAAAAGACACTCTGCTATTGTATATCTAGAAGCGTTAGTTTTAAGCACTATTTCCTTCTTAGAGTTAAATTAGGCTAGAACTAGCTTTGTAACAAAAATATTTTTAAGCGTGTTAAAAGCCTTCTATTTAATAGAAGTCTATTAAAAGAGTACGTTGCTTATAAGTTGTGTAAAAAGTGCTACAAGCTCTAAAAATCTATAGATAAACTGCTAATAGAAGTTAGCAAAGCCTAAAAAGCTTTGCACGCCTTTAATAGTCTTAGAGGCCTTCTATTCTTTAATAGCCTTAATCTTCTTAGAGTCTATGCGCAGGCCTTTGCCTGCATTAATAATAAAGCCTAGGTATTTTGTTAACTTAACTTTAAATTTGCACTTCCTAATATCTAGCAAGAGGCCTGCCTTGCCTAGCGCTTTAAGCACTAGGTTAACCTAGCTTTAGTACTTAGCTAGAGAGCTGTTTGTGTATATAAGTACGTTATTAAAGTAGGCTGTATAGAAGTTGTTAAAATACTTGCGTAAAGCCTAGTTAATATATCTCTAAAAGGTACTAGGCGCGTTTGCTAAGCTAAAGAAAGTAACTAGCTATTTGTACAGCCTAAACTAAGTGTAGAAAGCTGTCTTCTATTTATCTCTAGCGTAGATCTAAATCTTGTAGAAGGCAGCTAAAACGTTAAGCTTTGTAAACTACTAAGCTTTGCTAAAGTTGTTTAGAGTCTTCTAGATTAGTAGTAGCAGGTATTAGTTTTTCTAGGTAATAGCGTTAAGAGCTCTATAGTCTACGCAAAAGTAGAAGCTACTACTTAGTTTCTTTGCAAAGAGGACTAGTATAGCTGCTAGCAAATTACTCGCGCAGATCTATTTCTTTTTAAGCAGTAACGTAAGTTTTTTCTATAATACTAGTAGCTTTTCTTTGCTTATATTGTACAATAGGCTCTATAGCACTTCTAGATTCTTTCTATTTTTTTAAACTAAGTTAATTTAGTAGTTAATATTAGGTCTTTAGAGTAGTAGCATCTTTAATGCAGTTTTTAGGTTAAATATCTACCTGTAATAAGCGTACTAGGTTAGCAACAGCTCTTTAAAGTCTATTGTTAATTTTAGCGCTAAAGCCTTTTTAATATCTGCTAGTAAAGCTGCAAAGACAATAGACTAGTTCTTCTTTGCAGCTTAGAAGTAGTAACTATATACTGCAGCGCTAATCTTTTGTAGAAGTACGTAGCCCTATAGTGTAGAAACAGGTTCTTTCTCCTTGCTTTAAATCTAAATCTATTAGCGCGTTAAATAAATGTAGATTAAGCGCTTAGCTAGCGCAATTGTTACCTGCAGCTAATTTATCTAAGGCTGCCTAAAGATTAGGTTAAACTCTATGTTGTTAGTAGCAACGTAGGCCTATCTAGTGTTCTTAAATCCTTTAATATTAGCAGTGTACTAAGCTACCTAGGTTATTACGCTTTTGCTAGCTATGCCTAGCAGTTGTTAGAAAGTAATATCAATGCATAGCAAGCCTGCAGCCTTTGCTAGTAAGGGTAAAACTAGAGCATTTGCAAGCGTGCTAGAATTAATTATACAGGAGGCGTAGGTAGTTTAATTAACTAACGCGTGTACGCTAATAGCCTTTCTATCTATGTGCTAGCTTTTAAACTTCTTCTACTTTTTAAAAGCTTGCCTGTAGGTTGCAGGTAGCTTCTGTTAGTAACTTTTAACAAAAGCTACTTTTTTTCCAAATCTAATTTGCTAGTAGGCTTGTCTTTAAGCAATAGCAGTAGAGATGCCTAAGCAGCTATAGCTTTTGCTAACTTTATAGGCAATAGGTAGTTAGCTAGTAGGTAAAGGCACTTCTAGATGTAGTAGCTTTCTACTCTACAGCGCATACACAGCTAATTAGCTTGCTGCTACTAGATCTCCTTCTCTAGCACCTATTTAGCTTGTTTCTATTCTATGCTACTCTAGTTACTTCTTGTAGGTTGCTAGTCTATCTGTTCTAGAGGCGCTAGCTTGTTGCAATTAGGCAATTAACGTCTTTTGTACGTGTTAAGGCTAGCTGTTAGCTAGTTGTAAGTATAATTTTAGTGTTTTGCTAATAGGTTTACTTAGTATAGAATGTTAGCAATCTAAATTACTTTATAGACAAAGCCTTTATATAAAAGATTTTCTAGAATTGTAATAGTGCTTTTTTAGAGTTTAATACTTAGCCTTTATACAAAGAAATTTTTCTTGTTTATGTTGCTAAAAGTCTCTCTAGTTAATTAGACTAGTTAGTTAAATTCTATTAAATATTCTTGTATAGGTTGTCTGCTCTAGCAGATTCTATAGAGTTAATCTATAGCCTTGCTTTTAAAGTATAGATTGTTAAATTAGAAATCTATAAAAGCCTATAGGCTTTAAAGAGTTAAAGCAGCTTAATTAAGTATCTATAGTAGTAAGACTTTTGCTACATTTTCTATACACTTCTAGAAAACGTAATTAACTTAAGCCTTTTTAGAGATACTTCTATAGTTAGCTTTAAGCTTAGCTCTTGCTTAATATTAAAAGGTTAGATACTAGGCTTAGTTACTATTAAACTTCTTAGAATTAGAGAATTTAGCGCGTCGTTCTATATACGCAGTTAGTAGAATTTAGAAGAACGTTAGCTTCTAGCTAGGTAGTGTTGTAGCAACAGCTTTCTAATTTTCTAACGCGTCTATTCTACTTATTAACTACTTTATTATTTCTATTATTATTATAGAAAGATCCGATTGTCTTGCTAGTTAATCTTTTGCCTGTATCTAAGTTTTAATCTAACTTACTATTGCTTTAATAGCCTAAACTAGCTATTGCTTTTTAGCTAGTATCTTTTATATGCTAGCAGCAACTTAGTTATATAACTATTTTCTTTCTAGTTTTCTAATAGCGTAGGCTGTTATATTATTAATTAAATAGCTTTCTATTTCTATATTCTTTATATATGCCTGCAGCTTAGCGCGTATAGAGCTTCTGCTTAGTATCTTAATTGTTTAATCTATTAATTGCTTAATAGCTTAATTCTTAATATAGCCTACTTCTTGTACAATAGAGACAGGTAGAGCTTCTAATATAGGCTTAGGCAGGCGTTCTACTACTAGAGTCTCTACTCTAGCTCTGTTCTATAACAATAGAATACTACACTAGCTAGTAGACTTTTCTCTTGCTTAGGCAGGCGTTCTACTACTAGAGTCCCTGCACTAGCGTATAATAGAAGTAATTAAATCTAAATATAATAGCTGCGCAAAGCTTGCAAATGCCTAGTAACAGTTTAGATTTAATAAGGCTCTAAAAAGTTTAGATAATAGGTTTCTATGCTATCTCCTTTAGAGCAGAACAACTATCTACTAGTTTCTATCCTCCTTTAAGGTAGAATAAGCTTAGATTTTATCTAGGTTAAGCCCTCTAGGCACTAGCCTATTACAAATATTAGGTCTTTAGAGTAGTAGCATCTTTAATGCAGTTTTTAGGTTAAATATCTACCTATAATAAGCGTACTAGGTTAGCAACAGCTTCTTAAAGTCTATTGTTAATTTTAGCGCTAAAGCCTTTTTAATATCTACTAGTAAAGCTGCAAAGACAATAGACTAGTTTTTTTTTGCAGCTTAGAAGTAGTAACTATATACTGCAGCGCTAATTTTTTGCAAAGGTACGTAGCTCTATAGAGTAGAGACAGGTTCCTTCTCTTTGCTTTAAATCTAAATCTGTTAGCGCGTTAAATAAATATAGATTAAGCGCTTAGCTAGCGCAATTGTAACTTGCAGCTAATTTATCTAAGGCTGCCTAAAGATTAGATCAAACTCTATGCTGTTAGTAGCAACGTAGGCCTATCTAGTGTCCTTAAATCCTTTAATATTAGCAGTGTACTAAGCTACCTGCGTTATTACGCCTTTGCTAGCTATGCCTAGCAGTTGTTAGAAAGTAATATTAATGCATAGCAAGCCTGCAGCTTTTGCTAGTAAAGGTAAAACTAGAGCATTTGCAAGCGTGCTAGAATTAATTATGCAGGAAGCGTAGGTAGTTTAATTAACTAACGCGTATACGCTAATAGCCTCTTTATCTATGTACTAGCCTTTAAACTTCTTCTACTTTTTAAGAGCTTGCCTATAGGTTGCAAGTAGCTTCTATTAGTAACTTTTAACAAGAGCTACTTTTTTTCTAAATCTAATTTGCTAGTAGGCTTATCTTTAAGCAATAGTAGTAGAAATGCCTAAGTAGTAGTAGCTCTTGCTAACCTTATAGGCAACAGGCAGTTAGCTAGTAGGTAAAAGCACTTCTAGATATAGTAGCCTTCTGCTCTACAGCGCATATACAGCTAATTAGCTTGCTAGCGCTAAATCTCTTTTTCTAGCACCTATTTAGCTTGCTTCTATTCTATGCTACTCTAGTTACTTCTTGTAAGTTGCTAGTCTATCTGTTCTAGAGACGCTAGCCTGTTGCAATTAGGCAATTAACGCTTTTTGTGTAGGTTAAGGCTAGCTGCTAATTAGCTGTAGAGCCTTGCAGTCTAACTATTTAAGCTTACTTAGAATAGGTTATCTAACGTTCTAATAACTTTATTAACAAAATTGCTAAAGTTAAAGCTTTTATCTACTATAGCTATGCTTTTTTAAAGTTTAGTATTAAGGCCTTTTAAAAACTAATTCTTTTTGCTTGCATCTTTAAAGGTCTTTCTACTCTAAAGTATTAAGCAGTTAAACTCTATATAATAATCTTTTACAGCTTTCTTTCCTTGCTTTAAGCTGTTTAGCTAATTAAGTGCTTAGGCTTTTAGATAGAAGTTATTAAACTGCTAGTCTAGAAATGCCTATATTTTGTTAATAGAAAAGAATTTAGCATAGGTTTTGCACTAAAAAAGAACTATACTAGCAGCATAATCCTTTATTCTTTCTATTAGGTACTTAATCTTATATTGCTCTAACCTACTGCTAAAGTTGTTATAGAGCTTTGCTTTTACTTTAAACTAGAAAGCTAGGTATTTTGCATAGTCTCTATTAAAAAGTTCTAGGTTAGAAAACTTAGCTTGCTTTTTAGTAGTAACTAGTAGTGTTTTAGAGTGCAGTAGCTTCTAGCTAGGTAGTATTGTAGTAGCAGCCTTTTAACTTTCTAACGCTTCTATTCTGCTTATTATCTGCTTTATTATTTCTATTATTATTGTAGAAAGATTTGATTGTTCTGCTAGTTGATTCTTCGCCTATATCTAAGTTTTAATCTAACTTACTATTGCTTTAATAGCCTAAACTAGCTATTGCTTTTTAGCTAGTATCTTTTGTATGCTAGCAGCGACTTAGTTATATAACTATTCTTCTTCTAGTTTTCTAATAGCGTAGGCTGTTATGTTATTAATTAAATAGCTTTTTATTTCTATATTCCTTATGTATGCCTATAGCTTAGCGCGTATAGAGCTTCTGCTTAGTATCTTAATTGTTCGATCTATTAATTGCTTAATAGCTTAATTCTTAATATAGCCTACTCCTTGTACAATAGAGACAAGTAGAGCTTCTAATATAGGCTTAGGCAGGCGTTCTACTACTAGAGTCTCTACTCTAGCTCTGTTCTATAACAATAGAATACTACACTAGCTAGTAGACTCTTTTCTTGCTTAGGCAGGCGTTCTACTACTAGAGTCTTTGCTCTAGCTTTGTTCTATAACAATAGGATACTATACTAGCTAGTAGACTCTCTTCTTGCTTAGGCAGGCGTTCTACTACTAGAGTCTCTGCTTTAGCTCTGTTCTATAACAATAGAATACTATACTAGCTAGTAGACTCTTCTTTTGCTTAGGCAAGCGTTCTACTACTAGGGTCCCTGCACTAGCGTATAATAGAAGTAATTAAATCTAAATGTAATAGCTGCGCAAAGCTTGCAGATGCCTAGTAACAGTTTAGATTTAATAAAGCTCTAAAGGGTTTAGATAATAGGTTTCTATGCTATCTTTTTTAGAGTAGAATAACTATCTACTAGTTTCTATTCTTTTTTAAAGTAGAATAAGCCTAGATTTTATCTAGGTTAAGCTTTCTAGGTACTAGTCTATTACAGTTGTAGAGTACTAAATAGCACGTTGTATATAGTAGCAGCACGTTGCAAGCTTTATATTTAGCTGTCTTTATATGCCTAAAGAGCAAGCTTAATATTTTTTTTTGCTAAGTTCTAGATATTTGTAAGTGTTAAAACATTGCGTGTTAAAGTAGCAATAGTAGATGCTAAGAAATTTTAACCTGCTTAGTAGTTTAACCTACTTAGTAGTAGAATACGTTAAATAGTAGAAATTAACTATAGCTATTAACTTAATACTATACTAGAAAATCTTGTAATAGTATTGTTTATAGATAGTTCTATAGCTTTAATTCTAATAGAGTATATATATTGTTTAGTATACATTAGATAAATTTATATATTAGGTGCATAGACATGTTATAGTTAATATAGTAGCAGATTAAAGCTTTAATTTTACAGCTATACGCGCGCTTTAATAGCAAAAAGTAGCTAACGTTAAAAAGCTAGAGTAGGTGCAACAAGTAGGCTAGTATATAGAGCGTATAGATGTTGTTTTCTTTGTAGAATTTTTAAAACTTAAAGAAGTAGTAGCTTTTGTAGCTATTAAAAATAAGTAGGTAATAAGCACCTATAGTACAAGTTTTAGTATAAGCGTTAAAGTGCTTTAGCTACTTAACTTCTAGCTTGTTGTTTGTCTAGCCGTTGTTACTAACTGCAATTGCCTAGTTGCATAGGATATTAGCTTCCTTGTACTAGGCAAAGAGATAGTGTTAGCTAGCAAAGATAATAAACAGTAGAATAGCCTAGCTAGCTGCGTTAATTCCTTAGATTACTGTCGCCTACTTGCAATTGCCTAGCTAAACAGCCTTTAGCTAACCTCTTCTCTCTAACCTAGTTACAACAAGCTAAGTTATAATCTTGCCTATTATAAAGCTAGCCTTGTTAAAGTTGTAAACGTCCTTATTGCAGATGCTGTACTTAGCCTTTGTCTGCTCTACAAGCTTAAACTAGCTCTTAATTAACACAGGATCCTTGCATAGAGCCCTCTGCCTATTGTACGCTAAATTGAAACGCGTTGTAAGGCTGTCTGTACGCTTAACAAAAGTAGAGGGCTAGTTAACTCCTACGCGTCCTCTACCACGCGCAGCTAGCAACTTATTGGCTATATTACATACAGCAGCTAGGGTAGGCGCAAAACCACGTTGATATAGATCTAATATGTGACTAACAATCACCTCCTCTTCTAACTAGGTAAGCTTCTTTGAATTAGGCTGGCAATCGCGTCAGGCAGGGACACCAGCGCGTTGGCGGCAGATTGTTCGTCCGGACACGTTATAGATAGTAGCAGCACGGCGATTGCTCTGGATATAGTTATTTTCAATAGAGGTGATAGCAAGCTGAACATCTGCTTCATTTGAAGCTGATTGAGTAGCGCTGCGTTGAGCCATTGTACGTTGAGATGAGAGAGGTGTGCAAAGTTGGTGGGGTGCGGCGCTCGCCCGTGTGCGGCGCTCGCCCGTGGAACACGTTACATGTTTATTATCTAACTATGTATTTATGAAGAATCTCGGCCATATCAGCCCGACTTCATCAGGCAGCGAGGTTCCCGAGCTCGGAAGGTACCTGCAGGAAACGGTCGAGCCTACAATTGCTGGCGAAAGCAGACCGGAAGTGTGCTCTCCTCCGCTGCCACAATCGCAACCCTGTCCAAGGCGCCCTCGAGTTGGGAGCCAAGGGGGTTGTTGAAATACATGGTGACTTGCATATTTGTAACATCGTTGTTGATGTGTATGGAGTTCGGGCCTTGGACCGTTTGCCATCCATCTGTATGGGAAGACTGGGTTTGTGCGCAGAACTGGCCATCGACAAACAGTGTCACTTGAGCGAATGTTTCGAATGTGTCGCCATTCCCTGGGAAGTTGTATCTTGCGGTGCAGGAAACCGTCTGGCCTGCTAGACCCCTGAGTATCTGTGTGAGTGTGACCATTGGGCTGTCAGAGGTGGTAATATCGAGGAATCGTTCCGAGTCCTGTGGGATAGAGTTCGTTGCATCCCTGGGAACATTCAACGTCGCGGCGCCGTTTATCATGTACGAGATCCAGGGCGCAATTTGTTGGTAGTCGAACCCCGAGTTTTCCACAAGAGGGGTGGCGCAAGTGGGAGAGACAGGGTCAGAACTCGTCGGCGATGGGGCTTCGGTAGAGGTGGAGGAAGAGGTCAGTTCGCCAGAGGAAGCTGTGAGAGTCGTTGAAGCCGGAGGGTCGCTCGGGGAGCTACTCTCACACGGTTGAACCCCGACGACGGAGATGTTATCCAAGCCAATTTGGAGATCCCCGTTGATCGTGAAAGGGTCGATTCTGATAGTAATGTCCGGATTATCATTTTGAATCGTCACAGTTGCCGTGGACGGAATGGCATCCCAACCATGATCATTCTCCGAGTAAGCGTTTCCACAGCTTTGCCCATCGACCAAGAATTGGACACTCACTGTCGGCTGATCTATCGCCCTCGTATGCTCAATTCCTGCAACGGAGAATCTACCGGAGCAGGAGACTACAGTGCCAGCTTTTAGACCTTGGAGCGTCTGATAGACATTCACCATTGCGTTCCAGTTTGCATAGACACTGAAAAACAAGGCGCCGGAATCGGGGCTAGGTATACCTGGGAGTTGACTGGCGATGGCGGCTGTGGCCCAAGATGGATCTGGCTGAACATTTGATCGCCACGGAGATGACCCGCCGGCTTCAAACCCTCCGTCTGAGACAAAATTGGAGGTACATGATGGGATAGCGGGGGCAGAGGTCGTAGAGGATGCGATCTCTGTGGAGGATGCGGTCTCTGTGGAAGATACACTGGTGGAGGTCGATGTTGACGATGGCTCAGTGCTGGAAGAGCTGGAAGAGCTGGCCGAGGATGACGAACTGGCCGAGGATGAAGAACTGGCCGAGGATGAAGAGCTGGCTGAGGATGATGTCGTGGAGGCTGTCCTTGAACTTGAAGGTTGTCCATTGCACCTTCCCCACTTATCCTGACATCCTGAAGGATGGAAGTCAGTCTAATTGCATGTTTCTGTTGGAAATTTCCCTACCATTGCCGCAGTACGCGTTGGTGGAGCCGCAATATCCCTGCGTACAGGTCAGCAATAGACATATGGAGGTGTGGTCCAGTCTCTTACGTATTGAGAACAGCAATTGCCCCATTTTGAACCGGCGCATGTCATACCACCAGGGGAGGCGTTGTAGGTATATCCGCATCGAGCATTTGTGGACACTACAGAAGCTGAAGGAGGAGAAGTCGAAGAAGAAGTAGACGTGGCAACGGAGTTCTGACTACGGGAAGTGGTCGAGGAAGGCTGAACTGCAGAACAAGTTCCTGATAGCGGATTGCAGCCAGAACCGCAGTATGCGCTGGTGCGCCCACACCATCCGTGTTGGCTGGTGCCTTGTTAGCAAAAGTACATGGCACTTTTGAACCCAACATGAATTTACCTGCAACAATCGCCAAATGTTGAACTGGTTAGGTGATTGTTAGTTGATATTCTCCATAGCTGCGAGCGTGCTCTTACCCCAAACAAGTCACGCCATTCCCACATCTCCCATCTTTGGAGACTTGTAATGAAGGTGTATTGCTGCAGGTACCCCACTTAGAGTTGCAGCCTTCACCGCAGTAGGCTGTTGTCTTGCCACTATGGATCAAGTCAGACATCTAGGCGGCCCATCTTTTTGGAGCGCCTTTGCCTACCAATATCCGTATTGCGAACAACAGTTGCCGAACTCTTATTCCTATGTCAGCCCTATATACAATATGAGCCATGCAAGACGGATTTAGTCACTTACGAGAGTTCAGGCAGGTATTGCCGGTCCTCCCACCGCAGGTGCCGTCCCGAGATATAGCGCCGAGAGCGACAGCGGCGGAAGCCAGAAGGAGGCACAGATCGCTGGCTTTCATGTTGAGACGGGAATGAAGTACAGTATGAAACGAGCGTATAAGTTGGGTTCAACATTAACAGAGGAAAATCCTCCGAGTGTGCCAACAAAGGCTCGAAGGTGAAATAGGGGACCACGCTGCTTATGAACTAATGTTCATTCTAGCCGGGTGTGCGAGGGAGAACAACGCCATTGCGGTTGAAGTAACGCGTCCATTTCCTACTGACAAAAGGGAGGTCTTTACGCGCCAATTCTGCCCAGGTGTAGCGAGCCGAAATCAATAGAGGACGCCACACCATGCTAGCGATGTTGTCGCGAGGCTGTTGGGATGGGAAAGTACATGGGGAAAGAGAGATGGCGGGCTGAGTCCCACGCCACGTGGATGTTAGTGGCTAGCGCCACTAACGTAGCTGGTAGTCAGTCCGACACCTAGATCTGGGCCCATGTTGCCCCATAAAACAGCCACAACCAAGCTTGCCCTGTCTAGAACAGGTATAATAATGCAGCAACTCCCATTTTGAGCCAACTCCTCGGAAACTCCGTGAGGCAAAACTGGGGTCCGCTATCAATATTACGACGAAGGCAGGATACCCGAGATCCAGAGCTCGAGCCACATCAAGTATCCTGCGCAGGTAAATAATGACTTGGTGGAAGCAACTGATCATGAAGCTTAAGGGGCCCAAATATCCAGTTTTCTGTACCCGATATCGATGGGACATATGCTTGCTTTGAGTTGTCGAACTTTAGGCATGAAGCTACGAGCGGCCAAGTTGGTCGTTGGAAAGAAATGCCTATGATGTTCCAATTGCAGGATTGTCCTAAAATGCCCAGTTCTGCGAAGTTCGTGTCTGCCTTGTCCTCTTGTTATTGCCATCATGTTGTTCTTCCGCTAAGCGTTTCTGCAGGACTCCTGTAAGGTGGATTCCACGCCCGGCTATGTACTCACCAGAACCATGGAATATCGGTATCGTATCGGACTTCCGTTCCAAAAGGACAGGAAGCTCCACAGACTGCGATCCTGGATCTTCTTGGAGGATATACTCGTGAAAATTTTCCCCAGGTTGGTTAAGCACAAGGCGTAGCAATCCAACGTCTCCTTGGTCCGCCCGCAGCAACGTAGCCGGAGCACTGGCAGCCCAGGACGGAAGCTGCGTGATTGCGGCGGTTGCGAGTAGACCGTCTTCACGTATAGCGTGGAGAACAACAGCGCCTTGGTTTACTTGCTCCATAGTATAGATTGTTTGTGTCGCAGTTTCGTCCGTGATCATGCTCAATGTGCCAGTGGGCAACACTCCTGGTTTTTCTGGTCGGAATTCTAATGGGTTGTAGAGTGCATCATCGGGCGGACTTTTTTCAGACTTTAGCCGGTTGGCTGCACAACTTTTCTTGTTTGTCCATTCAGTTGCGCTGGGAGCCCCAAAGTCCCCATGACTGTGGATGAAGGGGTAACCCCCTAGAAAGACACCATCGAGATAGCGTCCACATATAGAGAATCGTGCGCGGTCTGGCCCAAGAGACTTGGGCCATGGGAAGAGGGTGTTCGTGTCACCTAATAATGAATGAGTTTACTTCCTGTCGTCCGTGCACAATGGCTCACCTCTGCTAAAGTCCCATATCGCAACACCGGCTTGAGCTTCCAGTATCGTCATCCGGCGGTTCCTTCCAGGGACTATGACTGTGCCGCCATGCCGGAAACTCATGATCGGCAAGTAGGGATGGATGTCGAGCCACTCTTCCCCTGTTTTGAAGGCCATTGAATTTATATATTGGTAATTTGGCATATTTACTCCTTCGGAAAAAGTACTTCGATAGACTCCCACCAGATAGAGTGACATAGATGTGGATGCCGAAATTTCGACGAGACACAGCGATCTGTGAATCGTGAAAAGGTAATCTCCGCGCCGGGATATCTGTATGGCGTAAGAGGGATCAAAATGATGTCGAGAAAACTGGTTTGATGAGGGAAACCCCTCAGACAGTGTGGGTAAAACAAAGGAGATATGTTGAATGTGAAGTACGCCATGTGCGACATCTCTGTACTTGTCCTCGAGGCAGTGATCGTCAAGCCTTGCTACGATACCCGGTATGGCTATCGTGGAAAGATCCGCCGAGATCGCTGCTGGGAATTTGAAAGACGTTGCCGAATCAGGTATGTGATGCTTCGAAGATGCTGGGCTGGAATTAATGTCCCATTCTACGGATGCGATCATTCGGTGAAGGTGAAGTTTCTTATCCGTTGTGCGCCAAACCTCATAGCCAACGCCTAGACCATTTCTGTTCAACGGAGTTATATGTAGCCGCAGAATTCCCAGGAACCGGCCGTCGCTCGAGACTTGAGACTTTAAACAAACACATTTCGTGCTAGGCTTAGTCTGCGCGCGGAATCGAGAGATAGTGCTGCCGGGCACGGATACCCAAAATGGGGACTTTGTAAAAGCACTGACACTTGGCTCCCAAATTTCGTTCGGTGACTTTGCCAGCACATCTGCCCATGATCGATTCAAGTCTTCAACGTCACGCGACAGGCGCCGCAGGCAACGAAGTGCGGTTTCGCAAAGACGATTGTGGAGGCTTCCAGATTCTTTAAGCAGCAGCTCATGCTCAGGACGTGCCACGATCTTTGGAACAAAACCGAGCATATAACAAGCTTCAATCCAAACGGTAACCGCTTCTGGAGTCGATAAATGGCTGCATGCAAGGTCAAAGATGATTTGGTTGAAGACATCGCCGCTATTTGCTGAACTGGAACCAAGTTCTTCTACGAGATCCAGGAGATGTGCCGTCCAATATTGCGTCGCGTAAGCTAAGAACGGATAGCGTTTCAACTGGACTTCCTTGTCAGGTGTCACTCGAGCACCGCCTCCCAGCGGTTTGTGTTCCACACTATGGTATAGATATGAGAGGCAACAAGACGACAAGGCTTGATGTGGCGACATTCTTTCCTCAGACCGGGTTGATATTAACGGCCTTTTTGGTCCGCTTCGGCTATTTTGGTCAAAAATGTACTCCTGGACCGATAGGTGTATGAATCGCACAGTGTTATCCAGAGCGATTTCCATCAGAGCCCCAGACATGCGACTAATATCGGCCGGAAGGGTCGGTATGATGTCTTCGTCTTGAACTCCACGATCAGATGGAATCGCCAAGGCATGCTGCAATTCCGACACGGTTAAAGGCCGGTATGCGAATGCAACTAGCTGGAAGGTTTTGAAGATGTTGTCCTTTGCAGCTCCGAAGAACTGTTTTTCCAGGGAATCGAGTATTTCCTTGTATAAAGAATCGAGGCCCTCCAATCTATTCATGTTTTCAATCGCTTCGCGTCTCAGTCGAGGTGAGAGCATGGGAGACTCTAGGTATGATATGAGTAGCCTTGCCCACAGAAACATGCCGTTGGAGCGTTCACAGATTTGTTGTACCACGTTCTCCATATCATTCGACCATTGCATTGTTGTATCTTGATAAATTCTTTCCATACGTGGGCGAATAAATTCTTTTATATCGTCAAAATTCTGAAGTATTCCCAAGAAGAACTTTCGGCAGTGCGGTTTCAGCTTTTCAGGTACCGTAATGGTAGGTCGGCTGAAGAGCGCCAGAGATATCCTGGTTGTACAGTTAACTGACTCTTCAAGGAAACTGAAGAGGCCCTCTTGGTCCGCACATTCATCAACGCCGTCAAGCAAGAGAAGGACGCGAGCACATCGGCCAAGGAGGAGATGGAGGGCGGCGGTCACTTCAGCGTTCCCTGCGAACAACTGGCCCGTCCGGTCTTGATCCCAGATAATACTGAGAATATCAATGGCGTCCTTGTCGGTCCGAAGCGCGTGTAATAGCTGTGCGAGCAATGCTCGCAGAGCATTATGAGTAAGCGTACTGTCCGGATTTTGCCTATCGAAGTAGAAAAAAGCGAGGCTCTCTTTTGATGACTCTGATTGAGGTTGCAACATGTTCTTCCGTTCGCGACGAAGCTTTTCAATCATCGCGGTGCAAAGTGTGGTTTTTCCATATCCTGGTTTTGCTGATTTCATTCAGTAACGTTGAAAGGAGTAACACGGCTAGACATACCTTGCATCGATAACATATTGAGACCACCACAATCCCCATCTTCATGTCTCAAAATCCACTCCTTCATTGTTTGGTGCTCTACAAACCAGTCGGCAGTATGAGGCGAACGCCTACTTTGCGTAACATCGAATGAATTCGACCAATTTGGTGGGTTGATCCATTTAAGGAGTTGGCGCAGCCGATTCTCTTTAACGCTGTTAGCTGCGTCTAGATGTATTACCTGTAGCAGGCATACCAATTGTCTTAGAGGCCATCCCATCCGTGTAATCATTGCTGGAGCCCCAATTGCCTTCAATTTTGTGAAGCATCTCTTCCAGTTTAGAAGCAGACTCTAGTTGCTCAATCTGGGACGAGACACGCATCTCTAGCTCGAAAAGCTCCTTGTGTTTATTCCATCGTCTTAGCATATCGTCATATCTTGTATCAAAAGACTTCCAACCAAGGGAATTCGCGAAAGGGCTTTTCAAACGCAGAAGTCCTGACAACATGTTAGCTATGATACCCTGCGTCAAAGATGGCCGATGATCGATTACGTGATGTTTTCTTTGATAACAACCTGTACGCATCGAAGCAGAATTGCAAAATGTCAGTGTAGATATATCCTAGAGCTTTCACCAGCCGATTGGAGACAACTTTGTTCTGATTTCGAACTCTAGTTTGGATCCTCCGGGAATACTCCTCGTATGCGGGTAAGAGCATGCCCATGTTGTCGAGCATGTCGCAAAGCTTCTCCAGAAATAGTATATGATTAGATCCAACCTATGATGCAGATTCACAGTTAGCTTGGTTGGCCTGAGATTTTGGTATCTCTCACCAGAAAGATAAGTCGCAAGGATCCCCATACTATAGCGGCGAACTCTGGATTGGATTGTACAAATATGTTGATTATCTCAAAGTACTGTGAGAGCTTTTCGGATAGGGCGTGGATCTTACGGCAGCATTTGGTCAATCGACTGCAATGAGACCCGTTCAAGTGTGATCGAGCATATCCTTCAATTTCGGAAATCATAGATTTTGCATTGTCGAATTTCTTTAGCAAGGCGTTGTCTTCCGGGTCCAGAGACGAGCGGAAATCCGCGCAAGCCTCCTCAAAGATTTGCATGGGTTCTTGGAAACTCCTTCGTCTGTCAGCGTTCGACCATTCACGAAGAACATGAGATATATTACGTCGACGTCATCGAGAATGACGGAGTGTCGTCCACCATAGTTGTGTTATTCCAGCTCAGCCTCATTCATCTCCACTCCGTAAATCAACCTCGTTCAACGACTCAAGGTGGGCATACGCCGCTGTTAGGATAAACTCCACTTGTGTCTAGCAAGATCGATCGAGCACAATCTACCAACTGAAAGAAAGTATATTAGATTGACTGATGGTCAAAGGTTGGGATGGGTCAGGTTTACAGCTGAACAAGCGTCCCCATTTGCATAGATGCATATGGCGCATGGACATTGAGGCTGAGTCTGACTTCTGAGGCTGAGACGTGGGGGTTGCAGGGTGGCTTGGTTGGCAGTACACAAGCCTCGACCTGCAACTTTGGAGACTATCAGGATGGGAGAATCCTCCCTATTGAAATGAAAAATGTAGGCAAAGAGACAGAGTTGAGCTATCTATGTTTTCTGAATCCCTCTGCCTCGCTGTAGAATATCTCGCGGGTTGGCCTAAGGGGTGATCACCATGCAGAGCTGCAGGCTAGGGTTATCGACGGAGATTAATCCTCAGATATTGACCTGGAATAGTCTCGAAGAATACAATAAGTAGATTGACCAAGTTCACACATCTGTTTACCCACTGTTGTGGTTGGCTTGCCTTCTAACTAGGGTCGCTTGCGATCTGCTTGACGTGTAAGACGAAATTCAGGCACGAGGAAATACATACCAGGCGATTGGTCGTCCTTTTTACTATCATTTTTCTCACTATCGGCGTTGACCAGATTATGCGACTACATGATTCTTGATAGAAGAGCGGGTGACTGTTGCTAAAATTCGGTAATAACATTTGACAGCGTAGATTTCGATTGTGAGCAGTTAAGGAGTTGTCAAGGACCGTCATAGGGCAAGACCTGCCCCACTAATACACATATTTTCCTTAATATCACATCAAACGTTTTCGTTTTCCCCCTTCCTCGGGCTAGAGCAGCAAGTCCAGCAATTGCTGCTAGGGAACTTGTAGGAGTACTGTAAGCTTGTAAGTGAGATGTCGTGGATACTAGGTTCTATAATTTGTACGTCACTCACCCCAGTAGGTCCGCAATCTCTCTCCTCAAAATAACATATCAGGAGGCAGATGTCTTCTGGGGTATCCTGTCTTGCCACAGCCTTTTGAGGGGCCGCTGTGGATAATGCCGGCAAAATAGTCATGAGTAGCCCGAGAGCGATGACCCGCATTTTGATATGTCCAAGGTATGGTTTAGGATAGAAACGGGCCGAAATATGAGCAGAGGATCTGCTTCTTATTCCTAATGGTTCTTTGTGACGGTGTGTAGGTGAGGAAGGGCCGACCCAGCGCGCTAATCTAGTGGAGGCCGCGAATTGGGTCACTTGAATGCTACGAATCGTCTTACATATAATTCCGTTGATGGTTTCTTGGGTTTCTTCGACCTTTGTTAGTGTCCAGAGTGATACGGGGAAGATAAACGAGCCATACCTCTTCGCCAAGACGTCTTCATGCAATTCAACGGGTCTCAAAGATGCATGAGCGAGCGAGGTGGGCTATTTAAATGTTTTGGGTATACCAAGCATCGTATTCATTAAAAGCTCGGATAATAATCCCGAGATGCTGGAGTTTAACCATAGAGATGTATATGGAGGCCACTCATGCAACAGCTTGGCAAGACTCGCATTCTTCGGATTGCAGAGATAGAAACTGAGGCTATTGCCCTAAAAAGGCTAAAAATGGTAAGTATTTGCACATCGTTACGACTGGAGAAAGTCATTCGATTTTAAATGCTGCACCGTATAGGATTAAAAGTCCCTTTGACCATTTCAGACCTCAGCGAGGAGACCAGGGACGTTGGGGGTTCAAATACGCGAAATACCTGCAATTGCTATGCATACCGAATTTTTGAGCTGCGATGTTGTAAAGAAGGAGGGTCAGCAGAAAGTCACAGTGTAGAGCAAAATTCCAGCTATTCACCAAGATGAGAGGACCATCGGAATGCAAACTTTCGCCCATAACAGGGCTTGTACTCACCACCCTCGCTATTTCCTTGTGACTGTCGTGCTCAAAGTTCGAGCATATACACTATATTTCACCTTGCAAGAGGGATCTACCCTTCTCACGACTAAACTGATTTCGGACCCTCAATGTACCGTACTCGGATATGACCATTGGGCTAGCCCTATAAAATCCAAGGATGCATCGGCATTTCGCATCGTTCCGACAGACCCCGTTAGAGTTTTCGAATGAATATAATGGTTGTTCATGACTTTTTCCACGTGGTGAGCATCGTATGCAACGTCCAAGACGTATGCGTGTCACCCAATGACTCATTCTCACTTCCTTAGAAATCAATGAGCTCCGTACAGCGATCGAACCTCCTTAAAAATCCCACATCGAAGACGTAATATTAATACCGCCCAGATCCACCAGCTTGTTCACTGATTCATAATTCCTTGTGATGGGAGATACCTAATAATAATCATCGAAACCTCATTTCATCTCCTCGCATTGTACCACATCTGCGAAAGTACCGATATCAGTATTCTGTGCATGGTAGCCCGCGGGCCAATATTGACGTCATAATCATATGCGAGCGCTCCAGTTCTTTTTAGCGGGCATCTTATGCTGCGCTCGCGGCTGCCCAATAACGCACTCGACCTCAGTGATGGTGACTTCTTTCACTTTAGGCCGAGGTGCGGTCTCTCGAATTCAAGGAGAGTTTAGACTGGAGCACCGAGAGACCTAGGGGTCTACTTACGCACATTGGTATCGGAGTTCGGTAAGCATTACGCCGTTTTCGAAGCTACCACGGAGCGTTTGCGGTGAATTTGACCCCAAGGCAAGAGGAACAGCAGGCGGAAGGCAGGGCTGGTACCACCATCAAACGAGGATGACAGAACCGAAATTCAGGTCACTCTTCTGAGAAAGAGCTTACGAGGATTTGGAAGTCGGTGAGGTCAAGGCAGCATGTGATTCAAAGGTTGGAGTGAGTCTCCTACGGGTAGGAATACACATGGTAAAGAGGAAACCGCATGACCAAGGGCCCACGGCCGTGCCTGGCTTTGGATATATTCGAACTGAGAGCGGTGAAAGAGCAGGAACGCAGTCCACCCAAAATAAGGTTCCCAGCATCTACATACGTCAGTCACGAACACCCAGGAAAATTACGTACGCCACGATGTGCGTGCCGCAACGGTCCGATCACCTTCTCAATCATTCATCATTCTCTTCGATCCCCCGTCCCACCGAAACCTAACTTTTAACAAGCGCGCCAACCGGTGCCTTTGGCCCATGTGAGGATGTGACGCCGACAATGCTTACACCTGCTCGAGGAGAACCGGCATGAACAATTTCCCCGTGCTCCGCGGATATTCACCTTCACTTACCAACCTTCACCGACTGCCCACCTTCGCCGCCACGCACCAGCAACGCACATTCCTCGACCAACACCACTCCACAATCACACTCCACGAACATCAAATTGTTGTTAGTATCGCATACACAAATATATTGATCCGCGCCGCGCCACGCGCTCGACTTTCCTTTCTTACACTTTCTTTCGCCTCCACCGCTGCCGACCGTTCGGCACCTGGGACGAACCGTGTCACGCTCCCACATATCTCATCCCTCCCTCACCACCATCACCTCCAACATGCCGCACGCAACGCAAGGTATCGTAGGCGGAAGCGCCGACCTAGAGCGGCCCGAAGCTTCGCTCATATTCTCTGGCAAGGAACTGCAGCGGTATTGCCGGTGGCTTCGAGAAAAATACCAGCCGGATCGTACAAGTCTTGCGCCGATTCCCTCAGCGATCCAATATCACGAGTTCCAGCAGTGGCAGCAGAACCGGAAAATGCAGGAACTGGGTTTGCCTGACGCGTCTACACGGTTTCCGGATCTCGAGATCCACATCTCCAGGGGAGTGTCCAGCCTTAAGGAAGATCCTCGGTGCCAACGCCGACTGGCCCGCTCATGTAAACATGTGCTGCACCCCGCTACGTCACGGTCTGGGCGGATATATGCAGACCGGTGCCCTTGTTGCCTTGTCGACATTCACCTGACTTACATGGACGCCTTAGCAAACGCCGTGGAGGAACTCAAGGAACTCGCCGAAATAGATAAGGATTGGACGGGAAAGTATAGTCGGATATGTGAAGCTTGGATCACCGGGAAAATCGCGGTGACCCATTTGATCTATAAGCTCGAAGAAGACGCGCAGGAGGAGAGCCACTGGCAGAATGATCATCCAACCGAGCAACTTGAGGATATCATGAGCGCCGCGGAGGCAGTGCACAGATACTGGTCAAGCCTGAGCGCGGCCGATTTACCGCATGCTAAGCGCGTGAGGGCACCTGTCAGATTCACCGACGGCACGAAGTTCAACCCAGGCCGACCCCAGGCATACTTCAGGAGGGACTCTCCACGGTACGAGCCGGGAACGTACGCGCTTTCGGAAACGGACACAGACCTGGACATGTTGGGAGATGAAAAAGAAGGCGATATCAATGAGCTTGACCCAAAGGATGGGGAAGAGGACCATGAAGCCCACGACGGAGGGAACGAGGATTTGGATAGCGGTGACAACACCGATGTTGAATCTGATGGAGGGGATGAATATGATATGACTGACGGAGAAGAAGCGCAGGACGCAGATGATGGCTTCATAGTTTTTGGGTTTTAAGGACGTAGAATACTATTGTTTCACCTCCATTCATATAGTCGCCTCAGCAAATAAACCCAAGTAGCCCATCACGTCTTTTGCTTGTCCTTCCCATCCTCCACAACAGGCGCCTCCGGGACGTCCACACCTTTGATTGCCCACTTCATCCCGATATATGCATCGCTCAGGACCGTGACGTCGATTTTCTTGCCTTGTACTTCCGGGGGAATGTTCATCTTCGCAGTAGCAAACAGTTTGGACTTGGACTGCGCCGCGGCGCCTCTACCTGCACCTGTGTTCCAGCTCACACGCTTGAGCGCAACAAGTTCGTCCGTGCCGGAGTAGCTTAGGATCACGAAGTAGCCCTCTGACTGCGGCTTTGGGTACCGTGGAGCATAGATGCGTACGCCTTCTGGCCCGCTTCTTGTCGGATTGGTCCGATGTAGATTGACCTGGATAGACGCGGCGTTCACACCTCCTATTTCGACCTTGAGAATAGGCAATCGGGAAATAGGTTCATGGAACCGCCTCACCATCGACCCAGGGACTCCCGCAAATCTCGCTGCTTTTTCGAGCGCAGTGTAGGGAGTAGTTGTAGCTTCTATAAGGGTTGTGGGGTATGCTTTGGGGTGCTCCAGGCGTTTCTTCTCCTGATCAACATCCACTCCGGGGAAGATGGACAACGGTCCATCCGTAGGCCATCGGGCCGACTTGATGGCTTGCAATAGAGTGATCAAAGTCTCGACGCTTGAAAGATATCCCAGTTCCGTCAACACATCGATGGACGCCTGTACGATACGAATACTCTGGTCGAGAACGCTTGTCAGGTCGCCTACGTAATCTGATATGGGCAAGTCGATACGCGAAAAGTACGCTTGGAGGAGCAGGAAAGATTTGACATGGGGATCCCACATGGGAAGACCGAACGAGTCGGCTTTCAAGGGGAGTGCATTCGAGAGCTCTGCGTTGATCAGGTCTTCATTGTGTCGCACTGGGAGCTCATCGTATTCCGTAGCATGGGATATCCAGCTTAGAGCATCGGAGAACGAGGCTTCTCGCTTGGCGTGCTTGACCAAATACCTGATGGTCTTATGCGAAAGGTAGTAATAACTCATGATCTTGCCAAGTGCTGTGGAATCAATTTCGTCACCCTCTATCGCGATACATGACGACTCAGCGAGTTCCTTCAACGATGTCTCGACTAGCTGGACCATGTAGTCGTTGGCCATGGTTTGGGCGGCAATGGTGTTGTGCTCCTCGGCAGAGATTTCGAGGCCGTAGAACGATGGATTCTTGTGAAGACGCCTAAAGAAGAATGTCCATGTCAAGTAGTCAAGAGCATCCTGCTTCGTGGTAATCGTGCCGGCAGACACTTCAGCACCAATATGATTGTCCAAAACCTGGTGGAGCGAGGACTCGACAGGAAAACCAGTGTGGAGAAAGTGCTTATAGAATTCCTTCTTCGCATCCTGTGTGAAAATGCGCGCAATACCGGAGGTGTCGAATTGAGGGCGCCCAGCGCGGCCGAGCATTTGCAGGACGTCAGTAAGGTCCATGTCCTTGTATCCCTCGGTTTTTGCGTCGAAAAATTGGGTGCCTTTGACAACCACTAAATGAGCCGGAAGGTTTACGCCCCAAGCAAGAGTACTGGTAGCTACAAGGATCTGGATCTTATTATTTGCAAAGAGTTCTTCTGACAAGGAGCGGTCGGACTCGACGAGGCCCGCATGATGGAGGCCTATACCGAAGCTGAGCGCCTCTCGCAACGCATCGTCCTTTACGCGAGCCAGGTTGAGGGCGAGATCATCCTCGGACATATGTAGGAAACGGCGCGGGTTATCCTCCATACCACAGAAGTTGATGAGGTCGCGTGCTGTGAGCCGAGTTTGTCGGCGTGAAGCCACGAATACAATTACCGGTTTATCTGGAGAATGTGCTTTGATCGCCAGGAAGGTCGGCCTATTCATCGACTGCATGAGCGCGCAAAAGCCACGCTGTTCCGGAAAGCCGTCGATATATATCTCCAAGGGAACCGGTCTAACGGAGTGGCGGAAGTTGAATAGGCCTTCTTTCACTCCCAACCAGTTCCCAAGATCGGTAGCGTTGGCGCACGCAGTTGACATGCCCAATAGGCGAACGGATCCTTTGCTTTGAGAAGCAATATAGTTCATTCTGGAAACAATGATTTCGAGAATAGGACCACGGTCACCTCCAAGCAAATGGATTTCATCGATGATAACCAGGCTGACCTGTCTGACATAGCCACGCGTTTGCCAACTGCGGCTTATGCCGTCCCATTTCTCAGGGGTCGTGATAATAATATCGGCGTCTCGTATGGTCCGCGTGTCTGGCGTGTTGTCTCCTGTCAACTCGACAAGTTTCAGGCCTATGGGCCCGGCAAGTCGATTCCCCCAATCCTGTACTCTTTCGCGGACAAGTGCCTTCATTGGCGCGATGTAGACGACCTTCGATCCGGGATTCTCCCTGAATGCCCACCACATTGCAAGCTCTGCAGCCACTGTCTTACCGCTACCAGTGGGAGATCCAAGTAGAACGTTTGCAGGCGTGTGATAGAGGCAGTGGAAGATTTGCGTTTGCATGGGATTAAAGTATTGGAAACGCTGGCCATATAACTCTTCCAAGATTGGGTTCTTCAAAGCCGCGATGGGTAAAGGTTGGAGGTTAAGAAGGTCCGTGTAGACACTTTCAGTGTCCGGCCGGATCAAGTGTTGAAAGGAGATGGGATGCACCGTCTCTGCACCTAACCACCGATCCGAGAGAGCTCTGACGTAAATCTGTGAAGGCAGCGGGTCCGATAATGGGATCGTGAAGGTGAGCTCGTGGTCATCGTAGAGCTTCTTCCGGGAGAGGATGAAAAACTCGTAGTGGTAGATCTCCGATGTCTCAGAATTCTCTACCCAGATCCAGAAAGACTCCGAAGTCCCATGATGACGATCATTCCACTTGAAATCCGGGGTAAGCCAGAGCCGAATACGGAGTACATCGCGGTTCAAGGGTGCTATCTCAGATTCGATGCTCAGCGTAGGAAAATTATCCAAGAGTTTCGAGATGGTCGTGCCCATCTTCTGATTGTGCACCAGCTGCCCAATTTCTGTGGCCTCCATGTCGCGTAAGGCTGGAATAGAAGTGACTGCATATTTCTCATCCAAGTGACGCAGGACGGGCTGAGGAAGATCAAACTGATGTAATGGATGCTCATAAGACCACACTTGGCGTTCAATGGACAAGCACAGGCTGAGCAGCACTTGGCATTGATAGCCCCAGCGCCGGTTGAGTGCAATCATAAAGAGCGCACGTGCAATACGCTGAGCATTCTGCGTGATGTAGTTGGTGTCAGAGATGAGCGTGAAATCTTCCAGTCGCGCACGAGAGATATGGGCCTGCAGCAGGACATTTGTCTTTCCATGAGGCGTCCCCACTCCTCCTTTCACGTCCGCCACAACATATCCTTCCTCTTGGAGTGCTGACAGCTCTTTCTGTTCCGTCTCCCGCGCTTGTATCTGGTCGAACTCTCCACTCATACTGACCATGGCCAGAGCGTCAGCATCTGAGGCATGGGGAGACATCATAGAGTTGAAGATCTCGATACTTGTTTGTTGCACATAGAACTGACTGGCGATGCGGCCAACATCCTTAGAGCGCAGATCCTCTGTTGTTTCATTGAAAATGATCATTTGACTCTTTTGTAGCACTCTTGCGGCGTCAACAATGAGCTTTCTCCGCCGCTGAACAAGCTGGGGATCATTGCTGATCTCTGCCCACTCGATGCCGTAATTCATAGGGCTTCTCTGCATTCGAACAAACAGATAAGAATAACCGAGCCACTGAACCGCCTCTTGGACAGTGGTCACGGTACCAAGCGCTATCTCTGCGTTGAGGTTGTCAACAAGCTTGGATGAGAACCGCGACTCGATGGGTTGCTGCTCGGTAACGGCCCTCAGGTAGTGATCCAATCGATCGTGTGTAGTACAGATAAAGCCAATACCGGTGTCTTGGAACTGCGGACGACCAGCACGACCGAAAATCTGCAATACATCAAGGATACCAAGATCGGTGAACTTTCCCTCTTGCGCACTATACACTTGAGTGCCCTTGATAACGACAGCGGCAGCTGGCAAATTGACACCCCAAGCTAGTGTTGCGGTACAGCACAGAACCTTGATCACGCCTTCGGCGAAAAGTCGTTCAACAAGGTTTCTATCAGACCGAGGCATACCCGCATGATGGGTTCCCATGCCTTTGGGCAGCAGCTCACGCAGTTCTCTTCCCCTGGACTGCTTCATGTCACGCACGGCCATGTCATAGCGTGGGTGACCGGTGGGGTCAAAGAGCTCTGCGCATTGGTTGTCCGTCGCCTTCTCGAATAGCGTTCTGGCTGTTTTGACCGTATCCTTCCGAGAATGAACGAACACCATCACCTGATGGCCAAGTCTAAGCATATCTGCTACCTTGTCGAATGCGGTGTTTTCCAGGTTCTCCCTCGATTTGACCGTACCAGGCTTCCCTTTGACTCCAATGAAATGCTGTTCGAGAGGCACAGGGCGGAAAGAGGCGTCGAAATAGAAGAGGCCGGCCATCTTGTTTACCCTGAGAAAGTCGGCGACATCGACATAGTTGGGAAGGGTGGCGGATAGTCCAACGATCCGAATTAGGGACTGTGTACTCTCAACCTGCCGCTGAGTTCTTGCGACCAAGCTCTCGAGCACCGCGCCACGCTCATCGTGCAGCATGTGCACCTCGTCTATGATCAACAAGCGAACCTTCTGGACCAACTCAGTATCCCCGGTACTTTTTCTAGTCACAACATCCCACTTTTCGGGTGTGGTCACGATGATTTGGGTTTCCATTATCTCTTTCTTCGTCAAATGCATATCTCCTGTCAGCTCACGGGCCTTGATACCGAGCCATGCAAGTCGCTTGCCCAGCTTCTCGGTCACCTCGGCGGCGAGCGCCTTCATGGGCGCAACGTAAATGATTTTGAAATCTTCGGAGAGAACGGTGAAGTCGGTGGCCTCAGGGTTTTCTATGGGATTTGGGATGGTGTACTTGGCTACCGCGTTGAGTATTGTGAGCATGGCTGCGTCTGTCTTTCCCGCACCAGTGGGGGCGCATATGAGCATATTCTCACTTGTAGAATACGCAACCGGGTATACGAGGCTCTGCATACGATTCAAGGATTTGTATCCCTTGAATGTTCGCTGGCAAAGACCGTCCATGTCCTTTATTTCCACCAATTTTCGACCGGCGGCGATGGTGCCCACAGGTGTGGCGGGTATCGTATATTCCTCATAAATGTTGTCGTCATAATGCTGATGATTCTGCGGTAGGGCATACTTCTTGCCGTAGGCGGAGAGTTTGTTACCCGCTTCATGGGTTCGATAGACGTGGGGATATTGGGGACCTTTCCTATCGAGCGCGGGTGCCAGCGTTGCATGTTTGTGGGCGTAGTCCTGCCGGCGAAGTGCCTCCTCCCTCTCGGCTTTGGTCTGAAGATGCCCCGTCGTCGCTTGATTCACGGCTTGGGCACTTGACGCGGTCACTATCTCACCGCGATGGGCAATCAGTTCTGCTACCAAGTCGAGTCCCCCATATCCTACGATATCTGCTAACAGCATTTGCAGCTCCTCGTCGTTGCTGTCGCTCGCTAAAATCGAGAGGAGCTGCTCCTCCAGAGCATTTGCATCCAGCCCCGCGCCTCTAGAGGTCACCTCAATGCATTGCTGTCCCAGCCACCGCCGGTCATACAAGGACTTGCCAGAGTGTTGCTGAGGCTCGCCGTCAAGGTAGTCGCTGCTGTACCCATCGTCAAGTTCATTGCTGACGACATCCCATATCTCATCGCTACTGCTCATCCCGGAGAGGTCATCGCTGTCCAGATTGAGGTCATCGCCGTATGCTGAAGGATGTGCGGTCTCGGAAGGCAGATTGAGCTCTGCAATGGCTTTCCGCATAGCCTCGAGCTGCTCCATCCAAGCCGCCTGGGCATCCTGCAGGTTTGAAGGCATGGTAACGGGACGGCTCCGTGGTCCGGGACGTGTGATGAGATTCCCAGGCGCGAGTCGATATTGTCGGAGCCCAACACAGTCATCCAAGACTGCTGCCAGGGGTTGAGAGGGACATGGAGCCATCGGCGGAGCTCACCTCCGTGCCGCCCCCGCATTCTGGCCGAGCTTACTTAAGCACCCGCGCCTCCGCCTGCGCCACAGTCGGTTGGTCTGAGACTTGACGACACCTGGGCACATGCCAGTTCCTGACCTCCTAAGTAACACCCAGGTACTCCATAACCTCGAAAACCACTTTTCTTAGCGATACACACCGCCTGCGCCTTCTTCAACGTCTCGCTCCTTTTCCGCTTTTTGGACACAATCATGAAGGTTGTCTACGTCGGGGTATGGTCTCCCTGCCTGCTCCCAGGACTCCCATCCCGCTGACGCCTTCCCAGGTTTTGAACAACAAAACTGAGGAGCCAGTAGAGCTCGTGAACGAGCGGATGCTTGATAGTTACAACAGGTTCGCAAGGGGAAAGATCTCCGAATTTGTACGCATTTCACTCCCGCCTCTCCGCGAAGCCAGGCACCCACCGCCACAAGCCCCGAACCTGATCAGTTGACGGAATACACAGATAACCTTCTTCGCCAAGTTGATCGCGGAAAAAACCAAACCTGGAATTAGTCAATCTGCACGTCGAGACGGTAAGCTACCACACCTATGCGGAAACCGGGCTCGACCTTCTGTGTGGATAGCGGGCTAACTTGTCTTAAAGACTATGTACTCCACGCATCCTGCGATGCGAAGTTGGGCATTTGCAGCGTCGTTATCACCGACGAAGAATACCCGCCACGCGTCGCACAAGGTTTAGCAAGGATGATACTCACGGACTTTGCCTCCAGATATCCTCTCTCTGCCATCACCAATGCGCAGGCCAACTCTCTTCAGTTACCCGAGTTAAAAGGTTACATTGCTCAGTTTCAGAATCCAGAAGAAGCGGATACCATGTACAAGATAAATAAGGAGTTGGAAGAAACCAAGACGTTCCTGGTCAAGAGTGTCGACTCTTTGCTGGAGAGAGGCGAAAAGCTGGATTCTCTCGTGGCGAAGAGCGACGCTCTGTCTTCACAGAGCAAGATGTTCTATACTCAGGTTCGTGGTATCCTAGTTACTTCTGGCTCGGCCGGCTGACTATTGTAATGTAGGCAAAGAAGCAAAACTCCTGCTGTGTCGTTATGTGAACATATCCAGCCTTTGTCCAGCTGGTCGGTCTGTTTATGATAAGAGTTCATCCTTTCCGGTTCTGTCGCGCGCTGTCTGCATACCCCACATGTTGCCCTTCTCTATAGCGAACATTCCCTTTGAATATCAATTCATCATTCATTCTACATAATCCACTGCGCGTGTAAAACTACATCTGGGCGCTACGGTGTAACCATTCTCCTAACTGTCCGACAGATTGGTTTCTTTTAGTCAAGCCAGATACCCCTGATTTCGACAAAGAAGACGAGAGTTCAACGATCTACATAATACCGCACTGACCAATCGCGCCCTACAATCCTATTAGGAAAACCTGTCTTACCATGAGAAAGAATAACGAAGCATCCGTAAGCAAGCAGATGCGTCCTTATTCTTGTCGTCAACCGTCACTGGGCAAGTTTTGTTAATGGCGACTTTGGCTCCTAATTTTCAGGGGCATCTCTCCAGGGCAACACGATTGGCTGTCTGTCCCTGTGAGGAAATTTGTCATGTTTCCTGCCGTCAATGGTGTCCGGGGCGAACGAGACGGACTTCTTCGGTCTTTGGGATCGAATGCCGTTGTGGGAAGCGCTGGACGTCGGATCGATAATACTTTGTTCATCGGCCGTGAGAAGACTGATTGCGGCGGCGGCGCCATGACAACGAGCAGCACTCATATCAACACCGGGATTATCCTTCTCCCACAATCTTTCTGCCTCCAGCCACAGTTCGACTTGTTTTCGCATTCTAAGATGTTCAACTCGCGCCCGGTAGTACCTGGCTTTGAGGCAATCGTAATACTCGTCGGCATCTCCTATCTCCATTCTGCGAAGGTCCCACGGGCCCCCGTAGCGGTTCCAGCTTTTCTCAACGACGTCGACATAGTTCTGATGGGCTCGAGTCACGCACACCGGACACCTCTTGATCGGTTGGGCGTCTTTCTCGGCCAAGTCCATCTCCTCGTCGTCCGAAGTTGTAAAAGTGGCAGGTGCTATGGCTGGATGGAGAACATGGCCGCATACCGTAGCTGTGCACCATTTGTTCTCCCCCGAAACACTCTGCCCTGCACGACAAGCTGTGGAATCGACATAGTGGTCCCGTTGTTTGCATCAAGGAAGGTATTCGTCGTACTCTTCAACGGTGGGAAATTTGCTTTCGATGGGCTTGAGACCACCCGACCGTTGGGTTACCCACTGGCTATACTTTTGCAGGCGGAACCCATGAAATAGGAGCGATGCGGAATCTTTCTTCGGTTTTTCCATGGTCGTAGATAAGCGATACCGGGTCGATTTCGAGTGTTAGGCAAGCTGGTTCGATCGTGTATAGCTTATGGGGTGCAAGGTCCCCGAGAGAGTAGGCTCAAGTACTATATGCTTCTGGGGCTTCCGGTAGGGTAGAGTCTAAGATTGCACCGGCCCCGGTCTAGTCTAACGGGCCTTTATACCTCTCAAATAGTTCCGGCTTATGGATAATCCCAGAAAATGACATTGGTAGGTCTACTCTAGCATGATTTCTCCAAGAGGGAGCCTTGCATTTCTCACCGCTGCGGTTTAACTTCCTCTACGTCCACAACAAATCCATTCGCCGGTAGCAGAGACCACTATGTAATGAGCGTAATATAACGAGACGTATCTATTTTTCGCATCGACAACGATGATTGGGGATATCTTGGCGTGACACGCCTCGGTCTGTCGCTATTGTGGTGTGCATGAAGTCTGGAACTCTAGATCCTCGTCACCGACCCTTTTTAATTCCTCGGATAGGCAAGAGTCGACCCGCGCAGTAGAGGAGTCGTGTTCTAACTCTCTGGCTGACATCTCTACCTTCAAACGGGATAGTTCTTTCACAGCCTCCTGAGTCTCTTCTCTATCTGCGCCCCACGCCTCGTTCGCCATTTGGTATGCAGCTTCCAGGGATGGAAGAGCCTCGTCAAATCGCTCCTGTTTACGCAGTGATGAGCCAAGCAGAAGTGTGGCCATAACGGCTTCGCCTGATTGTGCGCCGAATTCATCGATGCTTTCCTCCAGAAAGCTACGCGCAAGCACCTCTGTTTCTTTCAGTTTGCTCTGACGTAGAAAGGCGTACGTCAGCTTGACCATGGTACCGATCTTGTCCTCTCTCGAGCGTGCCGGCCAATGCGTCAGCAAACGCATACAAAGTATCTCCACGTCTGCCCATTTTTCCTGGCTAAGAGGCACAGCACAGAGCCGCTCGACAGTGGCCAAGGTTTCCTCGTGGGTCTCCCCCAGGTGTTGCTCCTTGTGAGAAAGAATCTCGTTGTACAGTGATTCAGCCTGTTGTGCCTGGCCTTTCCACAGCAGAAGAGCCGCGATCGGCTCCACCTCTTTGCACCAAATAGGGTCATACGCATCCCCCGCCACCCTTCTTCGTGTTTCATGAGCACGTCGGGATAGTTCCACGACTTCTTCATATCTACGTTGAAGAACCAAGTCAACCCTCCTTCCATCCATGGCATCCATTGTCGCAGGGTGACCAATACCATATTTCCGTTTTCTTATCTCCATTGTTCGTTCAAAAATGATGTCCCATTCTTCATATTTTCCTTGCTTCCCTAGAGCGAACCCAAGCTTATCCATACAAGCGAGTGTGTCCAAATGTGTTCGCCCCAACGTCTTAATTCTGGCCTGTAAGACCATTCTGTAGAGCCCTTCTGCCTCTGTTGGTCTTCGATGTTTGATATAGAAATCGGCCAGGCCCAATGCGGCTATCAGTGTGTCGCGATGTCGCCGTCCATACACAGTTGCAAGAAGGCACACGGAGACTCGATAGAAGAGCTCCGTATCTTCCATCGTAAGCACCCACGAATATCGACGCGCAACCTTGTAGACGAGTAAAGCATAGATCCCTAATGTGTTTTTGTCTGAGGGCTGCCATATAAACGAATAACAAGCGTGGAGCAGAAATTCTCCAGGGTCGTCTTCCAGAACACCTTTTTCGTATGTGTCGTTCAGTACTTCAAGTAACTTGTGGATCCATCTTTCAAGTTCTCCATTAACCTTGAGCCATCTCTGGACCGATGCTTGCATGAGTTTATGCATGGAAAAGTAACGTCGTACATCGATGGTAGTATCAATCAAAGAGAAGCTGTTCAAGACTCTCCAGTCTTCTTCAAAATCCTCTTCGCTGCATGATGCGCTGTTATTCTCGTGTTTGCGGATTGCCCGATCATACCATCGCCTGAGACTGTCCTTTCTATCCTCGGTATATTTCCCAATGAGCATATACTCCGGTATTGTATGCGAATAGAAAAGACTCATCAGTGATAAGAGCCGCGCAGCTGAGGCTCTGTGTTGGCGGATATGGTCGAAGGAGATATGCCAGGTGCGGACAATGGAGTTTGATCGTCCATCTTCAGTTTCCCTACGAGCATCATAAACATCTTTTTCCAGGAGACGCATCTGTTCATCATCACCTTTACGGTACTCCTCAGTGTAATTCGCTACGCTCCATCGAGGCTGCATTTCGTTGATGAAAGCGGCGGCAGTGGAAATAGCTAGTGGCATTCGGCCAACAGCGTCCACTAGTGCTTTTGCTTCGTCTTCATTCGGGGTTTCTACTAGTTTGCGATTCAGCAAAGATAGGGCGTCTTCTTCATCCATCTCCTTGACTTGGATGACGTTGTGATAGTCCCCCAGGACAATCCGAGTGGCGGCCTGCTTGTCTCTGGAAGTGACAATGTACCTACCATTAGGTGTTTGTGGAAGAAGCGCCAAAAGGTCCTGTTTGGGCGCGTTACTCAATCCAGAGCCCTTCTTTTTCGAATCGTTGAGCGCGGCATCTTGCGGCACCAACGCTTTCAGGTCGTCAGCATTATCCAGAATAATCAACCACTTGTTCTTTTCTTCCATGAGCCATCTCTTGACCGTATGCATTCTCTCAGGGTCATTCCGATCGTAGGCGTAGATGTGGGCTATATCAGCGATGTCTTGAAACCCTTTCTCAAATGTTGCCGTAGTATCTGCATTGATCCAGAAGACCCACATATCCGGTGAACCTTTCCGGAGCTTATGGGCGTAATCAATCGCAAGCTGCGATTTCCTTCGCGCTTTGTCAGCCCAGAGTAGGGTAGTTTGGCTCCTCGAGACCTATCGACTTACCCTACTCCACCCACTCCTACAAGCGCTACTCGGGCTGCAGGTACCTCGCACTTTGCAGCAAGTTGAGTGGTCAACAATTTTCGATCCACAAAATTCTTGTCCTCTATGTAGGGAACAGTAGAGCAGGGCATAGGAGGTGGCCGACCTGTCAAGAAGCTCCAGTTAGCGGGGTTACCGTCAATCGCGAAGGCAGTCCGAATAAACCTAGTTCCCGTAGTCCCAATATTGTTATAGTAGCGAAAGGTAGTAGCGAAAGGTTGCTCTTGTGTTCAAAGTTACCTCCAATTTTATGAACCACCTCGCACCGTTGGGAAACGGAGGTAGAGGGTTCTTCGAACCTTGGAGATAAGAATACCAACTACGGAAACTACAGAAGCCAAGACAATGCTTGCTTGTGTAGATTACCAAAGTTGGAATCCGTGGGACATATGCAGCTTAATCTATACAGCCAAGGTTGACTGCGAAGTGCCGGAAGGAAGTGATCGATTGCCTTACCTTCTATCTTGACGTAGTTGGCGGTAGCATGATGATGGGAGAGGACATTGACATATTTCTGAATCTGGTCGTCTATTCTCTCGACTTTGGCATCATATCGCATACTCTCGAGTGCTTTCCAAGTGCGCACAAGCTTCGAAGCTCCTGATGGTGGATTCACCTTCTCAACAAGGGCGTTTAGTTGGTTCATCTGACTCTCGCATCCGCGTATGGCCCGGCGCAAGGCTTCGCGTGACTGTGCGTCTACAGCGCCGGTATCAACTGCCATCTTGGTGCTCTGAAGGGCTTTGATGAGGACGGGCATGCGGTTGAGAATGCCGTCCACGGCTGCCGGTAGGTTCTTGACTGACGAGGCGCATTCTTCCAACCGGTTGTATATCTCTGTGCTAAATTGAATAAGCTGAAGAATATTTGATATCAGGCCGACGACTTCTGCCATCTCAATGGACGGGTGGACCGGGATGGTTGACGCTGGAACAATAACGTTCTGCTTCCGGGAGGGCTCTATATGAGCCGCAGTGTTGGGATGATAAGGACAGGATATCTAAGCCAGGCTACGATGTCTGCTCAGCAATTATAGAGTGCGGCACAGCCAGTTCTTGGGAGGTCGCTTACTGTTTCACCAGAGTGGCAGACCATGCAGCCCCTGCCTGGCGCTTACAGCGCTCAAGGAACTGGTCGAACTGTCGCTTAGGTAGCGATATATAAACAAGCATGTAACTAACTAGCAAAATGCTGACCCGGTTCTGATAATTCTGTCCAGAATGCAATGGTTGGCTTCAGGATTTAACCCATCTATACGTTTGGAATATATTCAGCAAGGGCTAGGCTGCTATTTCCAATACACGCCCCCGGCATTTTTGAAGATCGTTGTAGA
Source organism: Westerdykella aurantiaca (assembly GCA_030412805.1). Classification (NCBI taxonomy): domain Eukaryota; kingdom Fungi; phylum Ascomycota; class Dothideomycetes; order Pleosporales; family Sporormiaceae; genus Westerdykella; species Westerdykella aurantiaca. The sequence continues at coordinate 6,890,738 of JASJFJ010000001.1, forward strand.
TATCTCGTGTGTCCACGTGGCCCTCTCCTGCCAACTCTCTGTTCAGGATATATGCTTTTTCGTAAAGAGAAAGCGCATCCTCGATGCAGCTCTGCTCGTACCGGATATTTGCAAGGAGGTGGTTAACCTCTGCCAACTCGGAAGTATTTCCTCCGTACACCTTTTCAACATTATCCAACAAATCTTCACACAGGGCTTCCGCCTCTTCGAGCACCCCCGTTCGGCTCAGTACTCGCACCAGTTCCGCAGTTGACGCCCACGAGTCCTCACTGTTCAAGCCCCCGTCTCGTTTCCTGTACCAAGATGTCGCTCTTCGATACATTTCTTCCGCTTCGTGGTCCTTCTCTTGCTGTTCCAGGGCCCGACCCAAATTTCGCGCCACTCGCGTCGTAATCTGGTGATCCACACCTAATGTACTCTCACAGTGAGCAAGCACATGACGAAGGATTGTCTCTGCCTGTGCAAGATTGCTTTGTTCATCTGTGATCATTAGGCCTAAACTCATGTAGGATAAGTCGTCAACCCCTAATTTGTCATAGCTGTTTCCAAGTACCTGTTGTCTCATCTCGAAGACATGCATATAGATTTTCAGCCCCTCTTCCTCTCTCCCTCGTTTAAACAGGGTCAAGGCCCGCTCCCTCATCATAAGTAGAATATCTTTCTGTGTTGGCCCAGAACCGCGGGTGGACCTCCGTAAAGATTTCTCGTACAGCGCTTTCGCTTCATCTTCTTTCCCAACACGGAGAAGCACGTCTTGGAGGCTCGATTCAATCTCCACCAATTCCTTGTGTTCTGAGCCCAGAATCTTCTTCTGAATTTTGTGTAGGTGTTGAAGAACTGCTTCAGCTTCGGAATATTTGCCTTGACTTTGAAGAACCTGAGCCAGATTTGTGGCGGTTTCCAAGGCGTTGGGGTTCTTAGCGCCAGAAGCTTTGATGAAGAGTCTCCAAGCGCTCCGATACATGTATTCCGCGCCGTCGAACGATCCTGAATGGTAAAAGTACTTTCCAATCTTGTAAATGACCGTAGCCCAGATGGCCATGGTGACTATGTCCGGCGGCTCGCACGATAGCGCTGCTGTGGCGTGTGGCAGAAGTGATCCGCAAAGTTCCCAATGTTCCCAGGGCGTGCAATGGGGGTAGAATTCGTTCATCAGGTAAATGTAGTTCCTCTTCCAGTTTTCAAGCTCACTGTGGAGTTCCAGCCATCTTTTGGTCGAATACTGTACAAGGCTGTGCATTGAGAAATGGTCGCCTGATACATCAGTGGTTATAAGCGAGTAGTTGGTCAACACTAGCCAGTCTTCCTCGAAATCATGGCTAGTGAGCTGCGTTGGCGTTGCATTTCCGTTCCTGCCAATGACATACAACCGCCTCCACCAGGCTTGATGATTCGTAATGTCGCTTGTATAACGATCTTTCAGAAGACGCTCAGGAATGTCTTTCGGATTGAATAGACTCATCAATGACAGCAGGCGTGCTGCCGAGGGCCTTGATTGGCAAATTTGCTCAAACGATATGTGCCAGGTTATAATCGCTGAGTTAGACCGGTGACCGTCCCTACGCGGATCATAAACATCTAACTCCAGTAACTGCTGTCGGTCTTCGTCACCTTTGTTTATTTCTTCAATGAATCTTTCCACTGTCATTCGGGGGGCCTTTTGATTGATACATGCCGCTGCATGTGTGATGGCCAGTGGCACGTATCCAAGAGCTTTCACCAACTTGGTGGAAAGTTCTAAGCTGACTGGTTCCACCAGAATCTTCTCGAGCAGGTGTACCGCTTCATTTTCATCCATCTCTTTCACTTCGATGATACTCTTGTAATCACCAACTATACGATATGCCACCTCTCTATGACGAGAGGTGACAAGATATGCTCCGTTTGCGGTCTGGGGTAGAAGGGCGAGGAGGTCTCGGGAAGGCTTCCCGCTTATCGAGGTCCCTGATACTCCAACTAACTTATCATTCTTCTGTGGTGACACTCGTGGGAGCAGAATACCGAGGTCGTCCGCGTTGTCGAGTATAATAAGCCACGAACCGTTGTTCTCGTCCGCTAGCCAAGTTGATACGACATTTAATCTGTTTTTATCCCTCGGATTCCATTCCCCAATCTTGGCCTTCTGCGCAATCTGCGCGAATCCGTTCTCAAAGTTCTCTTCACTGTCTGCCGATATCCAGAAGACCCATTTCATCGGCGAGGAGGATCTCAAGCGGTACGCATATTCGATGGCGAGTTGAGATTTGCTAGACGCAATTAGTGAAACCGCGAGCAATGGTGTTGCTGTCAACCCACCCTGCCCCGCCAATACCAACAAGCGCTACTCTGGCAGCAGGTTCCATGCATCTCGCCTCAATCTGGGACATGATACTCGGTCGGTCTACGTAGTTTGGATGCTTTCGAAGCATGACTGTAGATGATGGGGGAGGTTGAGAAGGCCGGTCTGCAGAGTATTCATCAGTGGGAGAAAGCTTCGCGAGGGTCGAGCCGTGTGTTTGAAGCATTGGTCGCAGTCTGATCCTGAAATGGGCCATTGCGTGCTTCCACGGTCGTGCGTTGATCTACGTACCCGTTGGTGGAACGAAAGTAGTCGAGGCAGCATGGAAAGTCAAGTCCCTAATGTAGTCTCCCAGCTGAGAGTTGATCTTCTCTATCTTTCCATCATATCGGAGACTCTTTAGGGCTTTCCAGGTTACCTGTGCTTTTGACGCTCCAGGGGGTGGTAGAGCTTTATCCAATACAACAGTTAACTCTTCGATATGCATAGTGCAGCCTTCCATCGCATCTCTGAGCACATCTTTCGAGCCCTCCGCGATTGCACCCGATACGATGGCTTTCTCCGTTGAATCAAGGGCGTTCGACAGAAGACTAAGTCGGCGTCTGACATGGTCCAAAGATTTCGGTAGGCCTTTAACCGTGTCCCTATACTCTTCAAGGCGTTTAATCACTTTGGTGGTGAAATCAGCGAGCTGTATAACATTTGCAGCGATTGAAATGCCATCTAGGACACCAGCCATGGTGTATTAGTGGTTATAGCGTCCTGCCTCAGCGGACAAAAATGAAGGCAGGCCATGGAAGATGGGATGGAAGTGAAGACTGGACAAGGCTACGATGGCAGGCGGCACAGCGGCACTGCAGATAGCTGCTCATACTGCTCATGTTTCAACTGAGGGTCGCAGTCCTGAGTGCCCCTGTAGGCTGGCGCTTACTGCTCATGTTTCAACTGAGGGTCGCAGTCCTGAGTGCCCCTGTAGGCTGGCGCTTACAGCTCGCGATGAATTGGTCGAGGCGTCGCTTACATGGGCGTACATGAACATGCATGTAACCGACCGTGCTGGTCAGCAAGCTCCCCAAAATTCGTTGGCCGAGAGATTGCACAAATGGTTTACAGTGACTAGAAAAACCGCAATACTGGTCACGGCGGCACCGAGCCTTGACCTTGTGTTTCAACATTTCATTTGAAGAGTTAAGTTGTTTTCCTCACTCAATGTCTTCTCCTCGACAGAATCACATACCTCTAACCGCACGGGGTTATCCGTAGTGATAGAACACAAGTCCTAGAGAGCACCTTGCGTGTACTCTATTATTGTAGTTAGGAAACTAAGCTTACAGTATTTGCTAGGGTATAGTGACAGTTTTGCCTGTCCCTCGGGTGGCAGGGTAACATGCATACCGTCCGCGAACATGGCTATCGAAAATGTGAACGACTCGCGACGTGGGCCCGCATCCGTCAGAACTATATCGTTGCACATCAATCTACAAATGATTATGCATTCTTCGGAGGATATCTGCGACTATGTCCATGGAAGAATGGGATCGATATTGTTGATCACGGACAGCTGAGTGGGGAATTCGCAAGTGCACAGCATTCGCAGTTATGACACTCGACAATGGTACAATTCATTAACATCCTTTACCCTAGGCTGACGCCATCATCTTCATGGAAATTTCGAGAATTTCTTTGATTCAACTGTCATTAGATGCTTCCAGGATATAAAACCTATGCCAATCATACATTATGCTCATGCCGCTAAGAAACCAGATCGCTCATGAGATACAACAGAAGGAAAGTCTATAATGCATACACCACCCCAATCCCACGGAAAATATTCGCAATGCACGCCCTCAGACCTTAACCGTGAGCGACCAACCCTTAAAGCACACCCGCGCCGCGGTGAGAATCACCGCCGCACCAACGAGCAGACTACCTCCAAACACCCACACGCTGGCGAACCCGCTCTTGTCGAGGATCGTACCACCGATGGGCGTGCCGATCAGGATGCCGATGGAGAGGCACGCGAAGCTCTGGCCCAGCCTGGTGCCGATCTTGTGCCGGGCGTCTTGGCTGAGATGCATGATGATGGTCGGGGGCAGCGAGACGAAGGTCCCGCTGAAGAAGCCGTAGAACGCCATGACGACGATGAGCGCGGCGGAGCTCTTGGCGACGATGAAGCAGTAACAGAGGATGGCCGAGATGATGGTACACGGGATGACGACGTTGAAGGGGCCCAGCTTGTCGGCCATGTAGTTGGGGATGATGCGCCCGAAGGTGGAGGTGCTGTTCATGATGGCGAGGAGGTAGAAGGCGAGGTTGTCGTTTGTGATGCCGGCTTGGATGGCGTAGACCTGGGAGTAGAAGAAGGGCATGTAGAGGCCGATGAAGCCGACGAAGAAGCCGAAGACGTCGAGGGCGTAGGCGGGGATGAGGAAGGCGCGCAGGTCGAGGAGGGAGCGGGATTTCGCGGGGAGGACGCGCACGCGCATGACCATGATGGGGATGAGTTGGGTCGCGAGGATGAGGAAGCCGATGGTGCGGACGGTCCAGGGGAACCCGATCTGGGCGACGAGTTTGTGGAAGACGATGGGGTAGATGACGCCGCCTGCCACTGTCAGTGATTACGATCTAGAGGTAAGGCTTATGGAACTCACCGAACGAGCTGCCACTAGCGGCAATTCCAACCGCGGTCGCAATCTTGGTCGTGAAGTACGTGTTCAAGATGGCGACGCTGGGAACGAATAGGGCGCCAGTTCCGATGCCGACTGCAAGTGCCTGCGCAAGCAGGACCTGCCAGTAGTTCTTGCACAGACTCAGCATCATCTGCCCAAACACGACCAGCACCGAGCCACCGATGAGGAGCTCGCGGAAATAGCCGGCGTCGTAGATGGGCCCAGTAAGGGCTCCCACCATCATGAGGAGAAAGGCTTGGATGCTGCCGATCCACGAGATTGCGGACGGGGTCGCATTTTGGAGGAGCGAGGTTTCGTAATAGGCTTGGTAGGATCCGAAGGTGTTGATGATACCCCTGGGTCAAGTCAGTATTGGCCAGGGAAGAAAGGGTGAATCAAAGAACCGACGTACCATGAGTTGAAGAAAAGGAAAAACGCTCCCAGGACCTGCAGCCATGCTCGAAGACCTCCGTTGGGTATACTCGACACATTGTTCACGCTGGGCTGCGTGCTCACTACTCTTTCGACATCTCCCAGCTCTGCGTTGTCATTGACATCTTCCAAATCCTTCTCTTCTTCGTCTTTCTCGTCATTAGACGCACTCTGACCCTCCTTTGTCAAGACAGTCTTAATACCGTCATCGATCTCGTCGCTCTCCGACTGGCTCCGCGATGATGACCCAGATGAGAACGATGCGATTTCCTCTTCTTTTTCATTCAGGTATGTTGGGGCTGAGACATCGACAGTCATGGGCGCACCGGTGGGTTGCGCCGCGTGAACCATGTCTACTGTATTGTGTTCACTTTGTATTACACCCCGCACGTGTCGCTGTTCGGTAGTCTCTCAGTGCCGTCTTTGACTGCCGAGGCGCCTGTATAGTGTCTTCGGAAAGGCCCCGGGTTTCTCTGTGGTTCACGGCTGTTCTTCTCGTGTGGTAATGTGGTTGAATTATGTGAATGAGATGTGTTCGCAGTGGGCACGACAGCGAAGTTATATATGGCGAAAAGAAAACCCAGAATGTCGAGGGTTCATTGTCATAGCCGGGCGTCGCGCAATAAGTAATGCTCCGGAATTGCTTAGCATTGCTAAGTGGCTAGTCATGAACAGTCCGCGGATAGGGTTGAGATGGCGGGGAAAGGCAGGAAAGCTTAAATCCCGGGTTAAAGCCGGTCGCGTCCACGCCCTTTTGACGATTGCAGCCCTTTCTTTCACCCCGATAGGTCCTGTGCGACGTTGACATAAGCTCTTTCAAGGGGCCGCCAGGGGCTGCCGGTGGGATTGCTTAAGAATTAAGCTTATTAACAACGCTTTTTCGCACGCACGGAGACCCATGACGTAGTCTGAAAACGCGTCCCTGGTGAGTCCAGCTTACGCTATCATGAATTTTCTCCTTCTTTGATGGCATCATTCATTGCCTTACCCACCTGGGCATATTGCCTACCTGCGTAGAGTAATAGCATCAATCTCACGGCCGCGGAGTGGGGAAGCAGATTGGCGAGTATGCGAACCGTAGCGAATGTATTGACAATGGAGCCGGAACTACCATACATCTTGAATTATCCACCGCGCGGCAGGACTATCTTCTCGCTGCCCCTTCTCATAAATAGTGGCAGGAGAGATACGTCCACCACCGCTCTTGAACGAAAGAGCCGGTAGCTCATCATTAACAGTGTGAAGAGAAATGTACAGTCACCAGGGGAAGTGCAGGTGGACAATGCCCCTTGATCCCCTACCTTATGCAATTATACCATTGAAAAGAAAATACTTCGTATCGTCATGTCGTGCTTTTCCGGTTTCCGGTCCGAGTAAACGAGATCCCATGAGGCCGTCCCGCAGGTCCATAACGCCTGTCAAACGCCCCAACGCTATGCATTGTATCGTGTCGTAGGAAATCTTGAACCCCAATCCATCAATTCCCCCGTCCCAAAACCCACAAGTATTACCCAGCCAAGGATCCGTCACATAACTCCTCACAAATCCGATAACCGAGATCTCTTCGGTGTATGCTCAGCCAAAGGCTTGACAGCAAGTGGTCATCGACGCGCTGCGCTGTCTGGGTTCCCTCAAGCAGACGCATTCCAGCTGTGGTTCTGGCTGCCTAGACGTGTCGTCCTCACGGTGAACCCAGACGGGTGTGCAGGAGAAGGAATGACATGTTCCTGCCAAAGCAGGTTCTCGAATAGTTCTTTCGGATAAGGGTTGCTCTCCGGTCCTGATAGCCTAGTCTCGACGGCTTGCAGTGTGTTTGAGCGTCGGCGTTCTCGCTCACCTATCACCGCTTCCATTAGAGTCCGGACACCGTGCCAACCCAAACGAGATAGAACCGCAGGGTGATGGAGAACGTTGTCCAAAAGAGGAAGAGGGGCAGACAGAAGCACAGTCGAGAGGGTGGAGGTGACGAAATCTGGCTTCTGCTCTTCCTCGGCGGGTGCATCTCCGAAGCGGATCTGGCTCAGCCGGGGGTTGTGGCCAGACTTGTCAGAAACCGTCGGCAAGCGGGGGAAACTGGCCAATTCCGGCGCCGCAACATGCAACACGAAGCCAACGGGGAGGTTGAAAGCAAGGAACTCGATGATGTCCTGCCTGAGCAGATGCGCAACTTGATGTTCAACACGACTCGATGCCTTGTCAGCTAGGAGATGATCAGCGTAGAATGGAGCCATCGTAAGCGCCCATGACAGAGCTTGGTCGACCGTGTCCCAGCGCAGGAGTGCCTTCATAAGCTCAATACCGCGGGTGAGCATGCTGTACAACTCCAATACGTGGCCGGTAGCTGTGTAGCCGATCGCTTGAGCCATCCGAGTGCGGGCATCGCTGGAAGGGATTCCGGCCTCGGGTCCGGGGTGGAATGGGGCCAACTGGTATAGGATCGAATTGACAGCCAAGAGTGGAGCGCCATACAACAGCTTGATGCCTTCCTTCAGGGACTCGGGGCTGATGAATGGGTTATCCGTATGCAGACTAGCAGTGAGCGGAGAGTCTCTCAAACATGGTGCAGATGCCAAAGCATGCTCTATGCCCGCCAGGATTGGACGGCTTCGACCGACCACTACTGCGTGCACGGGAACAAGGCAAAGGACGGCATCGTTTGTGTGAATCCGGAGATAGAAATCGGCAAATTCCGGCTTTCCCACCTGACCCATAAGCCAAGCGGCAAGGTCCAAAGGTTCTTGGAAGCTAGGAGGGCTGATATCTTGCGACTTCAGGCTCGTATGTGGTGGCTTATTCCAACCAGCGTATGTGGTCTCGGAGGTCTCGCTTCCATACACGCCGGGGTTGCTCACAGAGGCCTGTTGCAGTTTACGAGGGCTGTGCGGGATAGAACGGGTAGAGATCTCGCCAGCATGATGAGGAGAGTAGTGGCCATTGGGCGTGCCTTGGTATGTTGAGTTCTCATAATGCTGGGAGGGCAGACCGGACCCAGGCCCATATGGCGCCTTGGGCGGCGCTCCACCGGTAGCGGTCCTCCAAAGAGACTCTTGGCTATGGACTGGCTGAGATCCATCAGAACGAGAAGGTGGGAAATGGGGGCCGGTCAGGCCCGGGGGGTGGCCCAAGGGGGTGTGAGGGACGACACCGTTGCTTTGTCCCTGTGCATGCGTTGTCTGAGGAACGGGAGCAGTCTCCTGGGCATTTCCGAACACAATATGGTCTAGACTGGCGCGGGTGGCGTGCGTGGAGGTCTGATGCGCTGGAGGAAGGATGGGGCTTTGAGCATGCTCAGGAGGACGGGTTGGGGATTCCGACTGCTCAGGCGAAGGCGACTCCGGTGGCTCCACATGCCCACCGTTGACAGGCGTGTCTGGTGGCTGGCTTTGCGCGTTATGGTTGCTGGTACCTGTATGCTTTGCGGAGTCGTCTACAGGAGTTTGTTAGATAGTCTAGGCGTGCGAGCAATCGGCTCCCCAGAAAGCTCCGACGCACCTTGATGGATGACGGCATCTGGGGCAGTCGTCAAGCTATCGACTTTCTCTGCTTCAAGATCCCCGTTCACAGTCTCGGATGCCCTAGACTGAGGAGTCGGCGGATCATGGACGGTAGATACTGGCGCACTCTTTTCTGCAGACCGTTGGGACTCTGCGTCGGTGCCTGCCAACGGTCCGCGAGAGGTCCCCTCGGGAGTGAGCGGTCTCGCGGATGGCGGTCGGCGCACAAACTTGAGTGGCACTGCCGGAATAATGCGCGAGACGGGTCGACGTTGCGGCCTAGGGACTGTGCCCGCGTTGATTGTGGGTGATGCCATGGGTGATGGCGGAGACGAGCGACTGGTGATGGTGGAGGTCGGAGGGGGAGAATAAGCGGCTCCAAGATAATTGCGTCTGCAGCTGGAAATGGCCAATTATCCTGGAGCGCCTAGAGAAGGAAAGAAGAGGGGTGAGGGAGGGAAAGAGAGGCCGCTCTGGAGGTCGAGGGGGAGGAGAAGAGAGGGGGAGAGAGAGAGTGGTGGATTACCAGAGTCAGTGGTCAGTGATGTGGGGAACAAGATTTGCTCCAGGCCAGGAAGTTAGTTGGGGGGTCAAAGCTCCTGCCTGGCTTAGTCACCCCTCGTCACCGCCAACATCACGCTCACCCTCACTGGACCTAGACTATACCACTTCACCTTGAGCCCATGGTGAACTGCAGTATGTGTACTCTAGAACGGAGCAGGTATGAGTGAAGGCAGGATGTCAGCGCCAATAACCCCCCTAGAGCGCCATTCGCTCGCTTCCTTACATCAATTATAAAATTGCAATCACCTCTTATACAAGCAGTACTACTGGCACAGCAAGAGTGTCAACTCCTACATTAGCAGTACACTAGCTAATGGCAGCATTGATGTCCTCGTTTTTATTGCGACGACCTACTGGCTAGATTAGCAAAATGGGGAACACTTTCTTAAAGCGAACCACGTCCTGCGGTTGTGTCACCTTCCAAACTTCACATCTTTCTTTCCTGTCACTTTTCTTCGAGTCAGTCGTACTTTCTTACACTGCTCATGGGGACGTTGCTCCCTCTCGAGTCAATCCTATCGCCTTTTCCAATCCCGTGCTCCTCCTTCCCTACTCTTTGCAGACCCTCATGATATACCTAGCACCCAATCCTACCCGACGACCTTCCATACACACAACTTCGAAGTAGCATTCTTTATTGTCGCGAGCACCCTCCAGAATTGTATCACTTGATATAGGTCCTTACAACCAAGGATGCCTCATGCCCGAACGCCACTCGAGCCGAATCGCAGTCTCCCAGGTATATTGGAAGATCCTCAGGTTTTCCACTGCATTCCTGTTAACAGTATAGGTAATCGTTTCGCCATCTTCGCAGAGCCCAATGAACCAAAAGATGTCCGGTGTAATATCAAACTTGATCCTGCTCAGAACCAAGCGATGAAGCGTCGGGAAAGGCCATCTAACCCCAGAAATGCAACACGGAATCAGGGCGGACGGAGGAAGAAGAGGACTACTGCGCTCAACCCGGCTCCCATGCCGGACTCCTTTCAAGCGGACGGATACGATGTTCACCCGTCCCGCCAGACCGACTTCGTCTGGAGAATTCCGAAATGCGAGTTCACTTTCTCGATTGAAAGCGACAGCCGAGGAAAGCCAATGCAGCATGAACAAGGACTTCCGCTGACGCCGATGTCAATGACAAATCCTATAAACCCACCGGTGAAGAACGCGGCAGTCAAGCTCCCACAATCTCCCGATGATTATGTGAAAAAGGAAAGTGATCCTTCAATGGGAACGAAGGGCAAACCATTGGAGTCGGCCAACAAACAACCGCGATCCTTTTCTTTCCCGGCATCACAAACAACACACCATGCCATGGGGCGATCTTCTCTCTTTCCCTCGCCCCCTGTAGCTGCACCCCCGACAATGAGTACGACGCTCAGGCCTGCGCCTATCGTGATATCCAGTTCAGCAGAGAAGGCCGCAGTCTCAGCGGCATACCGTGCCATTGCGACCCGCAGACATACAGTACCAGCTGTACGCCAGCCGCAGCTAGTCTCAGTCAAAACTCCCAAGCCAGTCTGTCAAGCCAAATCAAGATCGCGAACACTGGAAGTCGTGCCGGCCCCGTCTCACACGCGAAAAACTTCACGTAAGGAGACGACCGCAATCACTCTACCGACTCACTCGAAGTGCCAAAGCGTGTCATCTACAGTGTCAGATTGGAGTCCATCCTCGACGTCTGGGGAGTCATCGCCGGCTGTCACTTTTTCTAAGGCATGTGAACCGTGTCAGAAACCCACACTCCCCAGCCAGATGCAGTCGTCGAATTGCAACTGTGGAACGGCCATACAAATATCGCCTTCTAGAACAACCACTAGCTTATATACTGCTCCTGTCTCCCGACCAACAGTGAGAATGCCTCCTATGCGGGAGGTCCCGAGTGGTTCCTGGAGGCTATCTCAGGATCCATCCCATACAGCACCGATGCTAGAAACTCCAATCTCACGCTCCCATCGTAGAAACGCGTCACAGGAAGAATTGGAGCAATTCCTTGGTATGGGGCATGCTAGGGACTGTTGGTGCTCCACCCGTTGCAGTGTGGACACGGAAACCGCCAGGACGAATGAAGACGTACACAAACCGGAAATGGATCTGAACCCGCATTTCCCATCGTCCACTCTCAGCGACTCTAAAGTTCAGCAGGTCATTGTTCCCCAGCGGGTCGACAGCCCTTCCCTCGAGTCAGTAACTCTGACACCCTCTCCTTTGGGCTCTGAATTCTCGGATTTGGGGCTTGTGGATGATTGCGGTACGAATATCAATGTGCAAACGCTGTCCGATGAGTGTGACGAGGATCTTGAGTGGATCATAGTAGCGCTCGCCGGGCATGGCGAAAGTGAATACACTTCGGTTTGCGCCTTTCCGCCAGACGAACAGCACCATTCCAACACCGGGACTTTCATGCCAGCATCCAAAATTGGGGAAGAATCCAAGTATTCGGTGACTTCCCCCTCTGATTCTATCAGCATTGGGCAGATTGTTCCTCAACAAGACCAACGCCGACTTCGACCGTGGAATCCAAAGCTATTACCGGCAATAGTAACCAAATTTCCGTCTCGAGTGTCTACCGTGGCACCGGGGATTGTCAAGCCCATTCCCACAGCGGCCGATTACAACGGTGCGAATACTGGCGGGGCGGAATGGCCGTGGCTGCAGGATGCAGCAACTGTGAGAAGGATGGGGAAGGGCACCACGACTTCTACTGGGACTGATGAGAGCTTGAATGGGAATGCACCCGAACCTAAGACCGGAACTGTACGTCCAGGTTGCAATGACCCTGGCAAAAGGACTGGCCATGACACCACTATGCTCGAAGGCTGCGGACCGGCGGAAGGTGGCGGTGTATTGCTCGGAAAGAAGGCGGTGCGAGTCGCGGGTGGGGGCTGGACGTGGCCTGGGTTGTGAGGACTTGAGCGGGCAGGACCCATGCCAGAGGGAGATGAAGGTACCATACGATCAGTTCTATGTCGTTTGCGAGAATCGGACCTCGCGGGCATCCAGCGTGTTGATGGTGTTGTTCTGCATTCTGTCCTAGAGAGCTGGTTTCGTAGACGAACGAATTAGACAAGAACATCAATTGAGGAGTGGCATGTTGAACATGAACTAGACCTATGTATGCTCTACCCGTGTCAATACAGAGAGGGCAAGAATACAACCGAACCTTGACGTCAAAGAAAAATTCATTCGGTTTTCATTACCCAGAGTATCCGGAGACTCAAGTAAGGCTTCATGCCCAGCCCAACGTATTTACATCATCATCATCATCATCATAGCTGTATACAGAGCTGGCATAGTTACCAGTTGGCATCAAAGACAAAAGGCCAAACAAACTCCAGGAAGGAGAATCAACCCAGACCCAACGCCGGTCCATGAACCCCTTTGCCAGGATCTAAAACTTTGAACAAGTCTACTCTGCGCCGCGACCCCCCATCCGCTCGATATTGCTCATGAGCCTACTCTTCCCTCCGCTCGTGGTCCTGGTATGGCCAGAAGCACCAGATGCTCCGCCCGAAAAGCCAAAACCGCCAGGAGCGCGCAGCCCACTCGGCTTCGCGACAGAGCTCTGCTTCTCAGCACCCATGGCACCCAGACGTTCACCCCCACCGCTTCCAGGCCGGCCGCCGCCAACAGCAGGCCCGGGACGAGCAGAAGCGCCGCCCATAAACCCAGCACTACGCATAGGCTCCGAATTGGCATGGGAAGGGGCGACAGGGCGAGGAGGTGCCGCCTGGGATTTCCGGAGCTCCTCTTGCTGGTACTCCTCCATCTTCTCGCCGCAGAGAGCGAGCATCTGTTCCGCCGCGGCGACGAGCTCGCCCTTCTCCACGCGCTCAGCCTCCAGGTCCTGAAGCAGGCCGTCGTGGGATCTGCGCAGACTCGAAAGTTCCGACTCCATACCCGCGAGCTTCGCCTTCAGGTTCTCGATGGTGGATTTGTGGGCTTCCAGGTACTGCGTCAGCTCCGCTTTGCTGGCTGCTTCCTTTGCGCACTTCTCGCAGGGACCGGCCTTGATGGACACCTCGTTGGGGAGAACTTGGGAGAAGGTATCGTCTTTCTTCTTTTGTGCTGCTTCAACCTGGCGCTCCAGACGAATGATCTGCAGCCGCAACTCCTTGCACTTCTCATCGGCCTTCCGTTGATAGTTTTCCTTCAAGGCTTTGATCTTCTTCTCGTGTTTGGCTTTGTACGCGCTATGAAGTTCACGGGCAACCTCATGGACCTTTTCCGCGATGGCAGCCTGACACTCAAGTTCGGAGTAGATCTTCTTGTTCTCTCCAACACCCTCGTCAGGGTTGATGAACGTCGTCATGTCCACGTTCTTGCTCTCGGCCTCGATCAACCGCGTCTCCAGTTCCGAGGATCGCTGCTCCGCGTCTTCAGCACGTTTCTCAACCTCTGCGAGACGGGCCAGCAGCGCTTCGCGCTCTGTATCATTGCGGGCCAGCTCTGCTTGCACATCTTGGAGCAGTCTCTGGACCTCCTCGCCCTTGTTCTTCCAATCGACCATCTGTGCCTCGGCGTGCTCCCTTGCACTGCGTTCATCTCGCAGGAGTTCCTGCGCTTCTCCTACGCGACGCTCGGCATCCGAAACAGCTTTGACGAGCGACTCGACTTCCGCCTCTTTCCCGGAGAGAGACGCTGTAAGGCTGGAGATCTGTGATTGGAAAGTCGACTTGAGCGATTCAAGTTCGCGAATGGTGACCGTAGGCACGGAACGAGGCGTCGGGGGAGGGGGAAGTTCAAAATCGAGAAGATTGATAAGTTGCCTGTTCTGTGACGGCGTGGCTGGTACACGAGCATTTCCCTTCGCTGGAGACCTTTGGTTCTGGATATATGATAGTAGATTGGGCTCAGTTGCAGATTTGCTGGGCGACTGACGTCCTCGAGCTGGTGTGCCCCTGGAGAGGGCCGAGAAAGCCTCAATCTGCGCAGTGAAGTCTAATAAGAGGCTGGTGGTGTCTCCAGCATTCTGGTCGTTACGTGGCTGGCGCGGTGTTGGCGAAGGTGTCTGTCCCATGCGCCGAACAGTTGAAGGAGTCATGTATGGACGTGCACGAGGAGTGGCCTTGATATGTTAGCATTGAGCTACTTTGGCAGTTCTCTCGAACCCTACCTGATCTATGAGTCCATTTTTGGTAGGACTCTTGTTGAGAAAGGCAAACTTCGTCATGTCGAGATTGGGCATCTCAGAAAAGTTGCTGAAACACGTATCATCCATGGTGACGGAGGTCAAATCCGGCCCGTCAGGGTTCAGGTCTGTATCGTCCACACCGAGATAGTCGTCGATGTCGGCGACGTTGGTTTCTACGCGATATGTAAAGGATCGCTCATGAGACTCGTGCCTTTCGAAGTGTGTTTGTTCCATCAGTTTCATAGCAACAGTCAACCCTTCGTTGTCCCGTAACGTAGGCTCATGAGAATTCGAACGGCAGTGTCTCTTCACAGAGGCCATATTCTCTTCCGTCAAAAGCTCGGCGTCAATGTTCTGCCTCGCCTCTGTTTCTTCAGTTGCCGTGTGGAAAGACTTTGTAGGCGACGAGTCGTTACGCGATCGCTCGCTCAAGCCGGACTCCGGGCGATCCATTGCGATTTTTTTAACTGGAGAGTATTTCTTAGGACTGCGGTGGACCTCTGCATTTTCGATGTCTTCCATCTCATCGAAATCGTGCCGCGGCTGTTCTACCGGCGACGCTTTGTGCGGGGATCCGCGCTCCTTGAGGCCGACACCTTTCGTCGGCGACGTCATTTTGAAGGGCGATTGAGGGCCCTTTTCGATAGAACCAGAATATCTTTTGGTGGGAGTCGACGTTGTAAATTCCAGCGGTGCAATGTTCTCTTGGTCCGGTTCAACATGGGATATGAAGGGCGACGAAGGAGGCTCATGCCAGCTGTGGTCGTCTTCCTCGATAGGAATAGGATTCGAGTTAAGCTTCTGCGGGGAGGTTTCTACGAGTGCTTCTGCCATTTTAGCTGTGGTAAAATTGTATTAGGCGTGGTTGTGGACGAAGAGTTATTCGAGCGGGCAAGGTTTGAGGTTTGTTTGTTTATGGCTGGCCCGTGCTTAACGGTTGCGGTGCAGTGCCTGGGCAGTCCGATCAGGCTTAGGGCGAATCAATGGATCCGAACCGTCGCGTTAACAGACAACCGCCTCCATCACACCGCGCACACCCTCCTTGAAATAGATAGACGAGGATCATGCGGGACTACGCGTTCAGCGTGAGACCCAATTTTGTGGACAAACAGCGATAACCCCAAGTTGGGATTTGTGAGTGAAAAGAGACAGGCTGTCCGTGCGCGCGTTGAGAAAACATGTATACTATGTAACTATATGGATTGGTGCGACCGACTTTGAGGGACCACGCTTGCGTCTATTTTAGGCATCCAGCAGATATCTGGCTGCTCATGCCATACATCAGCAAACAACACTGTCCATCCAGACGACCGTATATCTATAGTAGGCTGCTGCTGTACACCCCACCTTAAACATCGGATGACCAAGGGCATCGTACCACAATGTCAATACGGACCGTAACCTAGTCTCAGTAATTGATAGCCCCACGCAAAGCGCCGGCCAAACGCTGATACTCCTTCAAAAGTTCGTCAACCTCCCTCAACTTGAGGTCCTGGGCATCCTTAGCCTCCAGGAATTTTTTCACAGGAGGCGTAGTCTTCCGCAAGGTCTCAAGAGCTGCCACCGCTCGCACTGCCTTCTCGTCCACTTGGGGTATTTCTCCAGATGCGGCTCGATGCCCCACAGGCGTCTGCGGGAGCTGTTTATTCGGCTCTGCAACCGGTGATGCCACAGTGGGCGTGCCGGACGCGCTCCCAGTTGCACGCCCAAACCTAGGAAGCACATTCATATTGGCGAAGCGGTTCAGCGGATTCAGAGAATTGCTCATGCTCCTCAGTGAGTCCACTGCGAAGCTGGAACTGTTCGACGTCTGCAGTTCCGGCCTGACTGGGGCAGCTGGCGCCAACTTGCCGTCATTCGAGGTGGTCGTGACTGCAGCTCTCCGACTACCATTGCTCCCGCCGGACTTCGTTGAGTCTACACTACGGTCTCGTATCGGTCGGCGGCCGCCGAACAAATCTGTCATCTTGCTTCCTGCATCGTTTCTCTCTTCACCCGGGGCGTGCTCGTCGCCCAACACTGAGCTAGTGGCACTCACACTGCCAGCATCATCTTCAACTCTGGCGTTTGCAGGTGGTGACGAGACAAGCTTTTTTGCCTCAGCAAGTGTTTTCGGCAGTATGGGTGCATCGTGCACCCCTGGGCTGTTGGGATCCCTCTCTTTGACTTTCCCAAAGAGGAACTTCAAACTGTTCTCGAGAGTGCTGTTGATAGTATCAAGAGCCTGGTCTGCAGAATCGATGATGGAGTCTCGCACAGCATCAGACGCAGCCTCAATCCTGTTCGTCTGCGCTTGGATTATGTGGCTTAGGCGGCGTTGTGCTTTGGTCCCCGGACTAGGAGCCCTCTTTGAAGCGTCTTTTATGGGAGTAGCTGGGGTCTGTGTAAGATCTGGTGCTTGAGACAGGCCGAGTGGCATTGGCGTTATCTCGGCATGGGGAGTCGTGGGGCGGGAGGCTGGCTTTCGCGCTTCTTCGGCGCGAAGGGAGGAGAGGTCGACTGTCTCCAAGAATGATATCGCCGCCTCCAAGTTGACGAGGCAGTAGCCCGTCTCACCGTCGAGGCGGCTGAGGCCCCTAAATCTTTGAATGAATTTGAGATTGCTAACCACATTGAGTGATTCTGGGGGAGACGTAATGAGGGTGTATATCAATGTCGGGAGCACCTCATCTGCAGACGAGGTCGCAGGAAAGATCTTTGACAAGGCCTCAACGATGGATTTATGAGCGGCTGTCAAATGCTGGAGCTTCCCCAACGGGTATCTTTCGTCGTCCATCCTCTGGATGTCGGCCCTTGCAGTCGAAAGATACTCTTTTATCTCGCCCTCACGCTCTTTTGTCTTTGTCTTTTCCTCCTCCGTTAAATCTTCTGCGGTCATAAGTAGCTCCTTCAGCCCGATCCCCACCAGCGACAGCGCAGCGGTCCGTGACCGAAGCTTGTGATCTCTCTCCTCGTCATCAGTACTGCGGTGTCGGTATATTCGATCATACACCCTCTCGCATACTACCCTCTCTACTGCCTCTTCTATAGACAGGCGCTTCGCTTCTAACAGTCTTCTGGCCTTCTTCCGATCGGCGACTTCGGTTGCTGTGAGCATCTGTTGTTCTCCAGCATGCTCATTCGCCTTGCCTCTCCGTCCAGCGGGAGATTCAGAATCTTGCCTTGACAACCTGGAAGATAGTGTTGCGATATGGGTGTTGGTGTGTGTGGACGCTCGTGAATAGAAGTCTTGGAAGAGCTCCGATAGGGAGTCGGCGGATAAGGGGCTAGGATGTACTTTGGCGGAGAGAGACTCCAGGAATCTAAGGTTGTTAGAACAAGTGCCGTTTCTCATCTCGCTAGCATACCTCTCTGTCAAGCTCCGTATCTCAATGGGGAGCTCCTCAAAGGTATCTGGCACTCCGGGTTCCGAGGCTGCCTCCTCTCCTTCATGCCCCTGGGTCGTGAATACGCTTCCATCGGCATGGTCCTCCTCGTCCTCAGGAGAAATCCTTTCTCTGAGAGGATCCAGTATATCAGGAATAGGGGGTCCCTGAAGAGTGCTTGCGCGGCTACGAGACCGTGCTGACTTTGCCTGTTTCGACTCCAGTCGGCTGAAGGATTTGGCAGAGTGAAGTTGTTTTGGTCGTTCACTCATGATGGTACTGAGAGATGGAAGGAAAGACGCATAGGTGTAAAGTGACTACTGTCTTCATCAGTGGACCAGAACGTAACGTGGTGTCCCGAGCTCCAACGTCATGCGGAGGACGCGGAGGATGAGGCGCGTGCTGTGGAGGTCTGAGTCAAGTGCTAACCAGTTTTAGAAATATAAATGTGATGAGACCCTTCGTAACCAGAGAACAGATGGATATTCACACGCTGTTCCGCAACGATTACGAGAGCGAAGAAGCAGTGAATGGAAAAGTACCGCGGAACGATGCGGAGTGATCGCGCGTCGCATGAGGTTCCCTCTTCCCTATCGGTATCAGTCGACGCTATTCCTTTTTAGGCAAGTTCCCGCCGCTCGTTGCACTCATATGACGCTGTCGCTCACCCGCCACTCCGCCTCGACAACACTCATTCCTACATGACACTCTCTGCTCTATCGTAACTCCTACGGTTCCTCTCGTAAAACAGACCCGAAAATGCGTCGGAAAAGACTCTGCACATCCGCCCGCCGCGTCACCGCATCTCTGCTCCTTTCCGTCCTCGCCGTTTCCTCCGCCAGCGCCGGCGATGCACCCATCCTCCCACCCCCGCCTTCGACCCCAGACCCCACCCACAACTCTCTGGTGCGGGAGTTCTCCTTAAGACACATATTCCACCATGGTGCATACAAGTACCCTGAACTTCATCGCCGCCTTGACATTCCCGAGCAAGCATCCGTATGGATTGCCGATGAGGAGGGCACCTCCGAGCGGGTGCCTGCTCCCCGGCTACGAGCTAAAGCCAAAGTCATGAGTATCCAAAGGCTGGTGGATAGGAGCAAGGAGACTATAGATGGGATATTAGACTGGGGCAGGATGACCGGGAGAGCAGTACAGCTCGCAGCGGAGGATTGGACCATTGACGAGTTACCTGGCCCTAACGTCTCCGACAAGGAGACTGTCCTGAGCTTCGCACACATGGCCTCCAACGCTTACATATTAGAACCGCATACCGGCGAGTGGCAGGATGTAGGCGGAGGCTACAACTACACAGAAGACTTCGGGTGGGAGTCGGATGGGCTCCGCGGGCACATCTTCGCCGATACGACCAACTCGACCGTCGTCATAGGCGTCAAGGGAACCTCGCCCGCGGTATTCGACGGCTCGGAAACGACGGCGAATGACAAGATCAACGACAATCTCTTCTTCAGCTGTTGCTGCGGCCAGGGCGGGCAGTACTTATGGCGTCAAGTGTGCGATTGCCAGACTGCGGCCTACACATGCAACTCCACCTGTCTCGTTAAGGCTCTACGTTCAAAGAACCGATACTACTCCGCCGCCCGGGACCTATACCATAACGTCACGGCCATGTATCCGAATGCGGAAGTCTGGATGGCAGGACATTCGCTCGGCGGAGCCGTGTCCTCCTTCATTGCCTTGACCTACGGCCACCCTGCGGTCACCTTCGAGGCAGTTCCCGAAGCCATGCCAGCAGCCCGACTGGGCCTACCCACACCTCCAGGCCACCAAGTTGGCGCTCTCCAGACGCGCAAGATGACCGGTGGATTCCACTTCGGGCACACCGCAGACCCCGTCTACATGGGCCAGTGCAACACCGTAGGCAGCAGTTGCACTCTCGGCGGCTACGCCATGCAAAGCGTATGCCACACCGGCCTCAAATGCGTCTACGATACCGTCTCCGATCTAGGCTGGCGCGTGGGAATCGGCACGCACAAGATCGTGAATGTGATAAGAGACGTGATAGAGAAGTACGATACGCCAGCGAGTTGTGAGCCCTACCTCGACTGCACGGACTGCTATCCGTGGGAGTTCTTTGAGAGTAATGGTACGGAGCCTAGTTCATCAACGAGCTTGGTAACGAGCACAAAGACGACGTCGAAGTCGAAGTCGTTGAGCACGTCGTGGACGAGGACGGAAACTTGCAAAACCCCTGGGTGGTGGGGCTGTTTGGATGAGCCAGAAACGACTACCATCTCTACGACCAGTTCCTCGAGCTCGTCCCCTACTACTTCCTGCAAGACACCAGGCTGGTTTGGGTGTAAAGACGAGACCACCGTAATCTCCACGACCTCCAAACCAGGAAGAAGTCCTGCCCCCGCCCCTACCGCCACTATCACAACGACAACCAGACCAAAGCATAGCAGTACCAGTAGCTGCGAAACCCCCGGCTGGTTCGGCGGCTGCCTTGATCCTACCTCCTCGCCCTCGCGCGCTCATTCGCACTCCCCCACAGCACGCCCCACTTCCAGCACCTGCGAAACGCCGGGCTGGTTCGGAGGCTGCTACGATCCTACGACCTCTCCTACACCTACACAAGCACCCACTACCAGTCGCTCGCGCCAACCGTCCGAGACCGCCACGTCGTGCACGTCAAAGGCGTTCTTCGGACTGATTTGTCTCGATCCGGATCGAGCTTCTGCGACGAAGGCCGTGGATGCGGAGGAGGATCTGGTGGAGGTGATGGAGATGTGAGTCGTAGACGAGGCTGGACTTCAATACGCTTTCGCTTTAGATTACTGATCGATGTTACATTTTATTTGCTGTTGGGTTATGGAGGGTTTGTAACGACTTGCCTTTATACATGATTGCATATTTGATTTTCTTCGTTGTTCTGTTCTAGGCGTCGGAAAGGGAATACCAGCATGAGGCGTTATATATAGTACACTTATACACCTATCTAGCATATTCTGCATCGCTGCAATCATTATTATCATCACATATTCCATCATATTTAAAGAACGTAGACGATAGAGTCATTATTAGTCAGGGAGCAGTCTCCAAGTCAGAGACTAGCGATGTGGAATCACATCAGTCACAACCATACAAGAGTCTGTCAGGATTCAATTCCCAATGAGACAATACCATCTATGTATACTGAGACGCCATGCTCGAAGGACAAACAAGGAATGATACAGGCAACGCTCGCAGAAATAATGAAGCATATGCAGCTCAAAGCAACAGCAACCTGATTTGGATGTTCAGCACTTCTTCCCACCGTTATTTTCCTATCACACCACACCAACGTCCGCACTCTCTTCGGCTTTCCATCCCATCCCACCAACACCCCTCTTTACAGCTCCTTCTTCGTCTCATTCCGCCCCTGACTTGGCGCCACAGCCGCCCGGTCAATAAACGTCCTCCCCACTTTAGCCGTCTCCTTCCACCCCTTCTGCCTCGCCCAGAACCGGACCTCCGGTGTCGCCGCCCTCAGACTCGCCTGCCTCTGCTCCTCCTCGAGCGCCTCCCGCGTAATCTCCTCATCGATATCCTTCATCTTTGGCAACTTCTCCAACTGGCTGAGATTCTCCTCGAAATATTGCTTGCGCACCAGGTACCGCTCCCGGCGCTCCTTCTTCAGGCCCGGCGAATCGAGCTTGGAGATGGCGATGCGGACGGCCCAGCGGAAGAGGAAGAAGAGGTGTTCGGCGAAGAAGATGGTGAGGAGGAGGGCCCACGCTCGGATGCTGCTGGGGTGGCCGTCTGGACCTAGTCCGTCGTTAGAGAAGAGGTAGACGAGGGCTGCGGTGGTCAGGCTGCCGAGCCAGGTGAGGAAACTCAGGGAGTCGAGCCACGGGCCGATGGTGTCGGCGCGCCAGGGCGTGGGTCGCTGCATCTCGACGCAGATTTTCATGGCGTCGGCGCGGAGCTCGATCCAGTCGTTGATGAGGAACGACACACCGGTCAAGGGCCAGACGACGGAGAACAGACTGAGGTAGCCGAATTGAAGAACCATCTCGCGCAAATCGGCAGTAACGTCGTACACCTCCAGTTCGGCTTCTTGACGAACGCGTTTGAGAAACTCGGTCTCTTCGGGGGGATCGGTTTCCGCAGGCGAGGGTGATGAACCTCCGTTCCTTGCTGCCCTTTCGGATTGGATCTCCTTATACTTAGAGAAACCTCGGCGCTTGAGGTAGGGTACAATGAGCTCCATTCCTAAGTTTACGATCTGTGCCGTGACGGTGAAGTAAAAGACCTGCTTCCGAAGTCTGTCCGGGTTGATGGTGAATGTTCCCGGCTTGGGCGCCCTGAGTTGCTTCTCGTCCGCGGCAAAGGGTTTCACCGTGACGCTGAAAATGTCGAGGTAGGGGACGATGATGTTGCCAAAGGGAACGTAGACGAATGCTGTTAGGAAAATGGGCAGATATGAGGTGATGAAGTTCATGACAAAGATCTTTTGTGTCAGCGCAGCTTGGTACGATCCTTGTGTCTCGTAGTTCTCGAAGTTTGTAAGGGTCGTGGCGAAATTATTCAAAATCCCTAGAATAATAGGGTTCACAACTGTTAAAATGATTGTTGGGAGGAAAACCTGCGCCATGTCAGTGATATTGGTGGTTCCTCCTCACAACGACATACCAAAACACTCTTGAAAGGCCCATTATACACCTCGGATATGAACACTTCAATACCAAAGCACGTCGCAATTACGGCTCCCAGCATGAGCGCGGCACCTAGTGCGAAAGGAATCTGCAAGAGCTGTCGTTGCAACCGCTTCGTGGCGGGGAAGATCTGGATCTTCTCGCCGGTAACATGGTCCGTTATCTCCTTCTCATGGCGAAATTCCCTCCTCTTCGTTTCAATCTTCGAGACGCCGCGGACATTCCATCGGACGCCGAGATCGATTTCCTGATGTTTCCACCACTCGGTGAATATTGTGCACCACATGCAACTTATGAGGCCGTATATGGGGGAGAAATGGCCGAGGAACAGCCAACATGCTGCACCAAACGCAGCGGGGAAGACAAGGAACGTGAAGTAGGACTGTGTGAACGCAAAGTAGAAGGCGACCTTCGCGCCCAAATGGTTGCGGATCTCGTCCAGATCCTCCGTCTTCAAGGTCCAGGAACTACTCCACTTCTTGAGCCAGTCTTTATTGTAGGCATGGTCGTGAAGCGCGAAGATGTTCTCGACATTCTTCCACTCGCCCTCCTTCGGTGTGATTCCAGCTCCTCCCTCTTCCACCGGATGGGTAATAAGCTGATATATGATCCTCAAGCGCTCCGCTTCGTACAGAGGTTCGGCCTCGAGGGCTTCGCGGGTCTCCTTCGGGGGAGCTGCGGCCCGGACGCCATGAATCCAATCTCTTACTCTGGGAAACCAGTTAGCCCATGTTATCTCCGGGAATAGGACGGTCGTCGTTACCGAGATCTGTATACTTCTCCGAAGAGGTGCTCGTCGGACACCACCCTGACAAACACGAGCACAGAGTCGTCCTCGCCGTTGCGCACTTCTGTCTGCAACCCGACCGAGGCAAGCGCCTCGACAAGCTTTTCAAACCGTGCAATTGCAACCGATTTGTCTGAAACCATCAGCACTTGTATGCTCGCATCCAAGGGATTTAGGAAACCTGCCCGTTTTCGCGAACCGATAGCTGATCACATAGTCGACATCCATATTCGTCTGTAAGGCATGGCTCTTGGGCGGGGCCATGATGGCAGTGCACCGGCAAGTGCAAAGTTTCAAGAATTATCCAACAGCACGTCTCGTGGATCAATTCCGCATGGGAGTAAAAGGAATTCAAGCTGGAGCAACTGTGGGTTGGGAGCTGAAAGGAAGAGGGGCAGGGAGTTTTGAGAAGCTCTGACCAACTTTCGGCACGCCAACGTCATCTGTCGACGCAACCAAGGTTCCGATCACCCTTGATCCTTGCCGCACATCAATCTCATCAGATCGGGTCGCGTTGTCGTTTATATGACCAGCGATCTTGATGGCTGGCTAGGGTGATTGGAATACGAAATATATAATCTTTGCCATTAGTACTGTGTGATGTTATGCTACGCACAATCATTTGTTTTCTCATATCAAAAACTCTTGCATCCCTCCAAGACAGCCACACCAACATGTTCCTCCTCGATGGCACGCATATAGCGAACTCATCAATGAGAAAGGATACCCCCCATGAAATGGAGGACGAAGAAGCCAGCATCGACAGATCCAAGGATCCGTAAATACCGCTCTTGTATTCATAAGCTCCTGTCCCACACCGGGTAATGATCAGTGCCCAACGCAGAAGGAAGGAGGAAAAGCAACACTGTAGAGAGAACAGAAGGGAAAATTTAGAAAGTAGTCATAATAGAACTATCGTACAATGCAGAACAATGCAGGACCGACGGGTATCGTATCGATGCTGGTTGCGAAGATCGCTCGCTCTGCTAGGGAACTGTAAACAAAACAATGAGGCGGGCGACATCCGCATTCTGCGGCAGATCGTCTGCAGCGTGAAGGATCATTAGGTGCCAGGCGGTACAATCCCACGGGTCGTAGCGACATGAAA
This sequence comes from Westerdykella aurantiaca, assembly GCA_030412805.1. Taxonomy (NCBI): domain Eukaryota; kingdom Fungi; phylum Ascomycota; class Dothideomycetes; order Pleosporales; family Sporormiaceae; genus Westerdykella; species Westerdykella aurantiaca. Next base: position 6,915,227 of record JASJFJ010000001.1, read on the forward strand.
TCATCATGATGAACCGTCGAGATCGACCCTGGGTATCGCTGTCAACGAGCAACGTAGCACAACCTACCTTGCGCACAAGCCGAGCTACACGAGCTCTCCAAGTGCGCAAACAGACCCACAACGCCGCGCCTCGGGTATACCTGAACTCCACAAAACGGCCGCCCATGAATCTTCCCATAACCCGATGCATATATTACATGCCAGAGGCACCCCGAACTCTTATCCTGGGTATCTCAAGCCGCGCTCCTAGGACGCTTGACGAGGGTATCGATAATGCGCAAGCTCCTATGCTCTGCGAATCCGTTCCCTGTGTTCCTCGTACGGGGTGTAATTGCCGCCAATGATGCTCTCGAGGATGCTGATCCCAGAAAGATCGACGACTTGAAGCCGTTGCTCAAGTGCTTTATGGGCCTCCGAGAATAACTTGAAAATGTGCTGCACTCGACTCGACCCGCCGGATATATTGTTTGCCGGGTTGTTGGGATCCTGGATAGAGAGACGATCCGGTTTTTCAGCCCGTCCATCCACCCCCATATCATCCTGCTGCGCGTCAGCTTCTGTTTCAAAAGTGTTTCCTTGTACGTTCCATACCTTTGGCACAATAGTCGGGGGATCTGTATCCATCACCAAACGCTCCGTTGCCAGTTGGAATCTGTTTCCCCAGAAGTCAAGGAACTCCACGAACAACTTGCCCAAATTGGCCTTTTTTTCGCTGTTCCCGCGAAGCCTGTTGGTGCGGAGGAACGTGTAGGCCAAACAAATGATCGAAAACCCTCCCAATCCACCAGTGTGGACATCGTTAAGCCCTCGCATGTAGAGAAACTGCTTGACGAGGATCACGAACGTAGTCAAGTCCGGTTCTTTCTCTAACCAATTTCGGAAAGTCTCCTGTGCCACAACGCCAGTGAGGTTTTCCATGGAGAGATCGACCTTGATCCCAGTTGCGGCATCGACAAACTTTACGATAGGAACCTTGGCTTTAGCGATCACTTGGACCTCTACCGCGATTTGATGTCTTCTGAGCAGGCGCGAAGCCGACCACAGGACATCGTTGACTTGTCGTTTACGCTCGGGGTCGAAGAGCTTGGCGCCGCCAGCAAAATGGCGATCGCTGACCAAGACCAGATCCATATCGGCTGTGGGGAGATACATGTTAGTGGGAAAGGAGCCGAAGCACTTGATGCGGCAATTGTCGGAGAGTACGGCCCCTCGGCGCCCAATGCAACGTTCAATACGAGTCACCACTTCCATGCGAACGTCAAAATCCCGGCTTTTTGGGAGGGCATAATCGCCGAAGTCCAAGATCTCATTGTGAAGGCTGGGTAATCCGTCAGTACAGAATCCAGTGGCACCAGGCTTCTACCGTAATACTCACAGCATTAGCATCCTTTCGTAATCGGAGACACTCCTATTCAGCAGCTGTTGCTGATACTTCCGGTTGTTGCACCATGGTGCAGGATTGCTCCGCGTGTTTGGCTGCCATTCTGGGAGGAGGTCGCCGATGGACTCGTCGCGCTTACGCTTTGCTGCTCCACGAGCGGGTTGCGGTGGTCGGGGAGGCAAGCCGGCAAGTTCGGCAGGCCGTACGAGATCCCGCGACAGACCCGTGGATTTCCAGTTCGCAGCGACATCGTTCAAAGTGCCTGCGGAATCATAGGCTCTGGTCAGCATGTAGGGTACGTGAGCAGTACTAGGAAATGCAGGAGTATCAACACCAGGTGCAGGAGGACAAGTGTACTTATGGCTGTAGGAATTCCCATAGCCGGCGAGGGGATATGGAGAAAGGCGGAAAGGAGCAGAGAAAGTAGACTGAGGATGGTGCACAGCAGGATATTGGACAGCAAAACCCACACCCACATGGTGGTTCGGCTGAAAATATCCGTTTTGCGCGTGAGGGTGAGAGGGATAAGACAGTCCATAAGGGTTACCTGCAAGAGAAGAAGAGACTTGTCTGAATGGAAGAGTGCCTGGCGCAGGGGGTGGAGGTGGGCCAGGAGGGCCTAATGGAGACCCTAATGGCGGACGAGGGGGAAGGGGGAAAGCAGTGCAAGGCGGGGGGGAAGGGGAAATGGACATGGAACAAGACCCAGACGAAACAGAACGAGAAGGAGACGGGGGAAGGGTTGAGAAGGGGGGTGGACCACCTTTGCTTGTTGCAGCAACGTCCTTCGGCTTCTCTTCATCGTCTCCGAAAGAGATGAAGTCGTCATTGGCGGTCACAGCATTTTCCGCCTTGGACTTTTCGGCTGCTTGGATCTTTGCCTTGCGAATCAACTGTACAAAGTCCTTCTTCTTGCCCGTGGTCTCTGGAGGCGGCAGAACGGTGTAGGGGTCGGGGTTGGACCATTTGGGCGCCGCGTTGCCGTCTGAAGCGGCCGTCTGAACGCGAGCCATTTTCTTCTTCGGTTGATCTGCCTCGTCGGAGTCGGCGTCACTGTTCTCATCAATGCTCATACTAGCCTCGCTAGCGGACAGCTCATCCAAGTCGCGGAACCTATTGCTTCCTTGGGTGACGCCGAGTGTGCGCTCAGGGCTAGTTCCGGTACGGGCTCGAAGCAATGCGCGTTCGTGCGGAGCTGGTTTCTGGTGGGTGAAGGGGCGCCGCTGGCCGTTCCTAGGGGGAGGATGCTGGTCGCGTCTGCCGCCATTCTTCTTGAACCCACCTCCAGGCGCGTGTCGTCTGCGGGGCGCAGAGTCGGCCGGCCGCGCAGGCTCAAAGCGCGGTGCTGGCTGTCCAGAGGAGAATGTGAACTGGGCACCCGAGGCACGGTCACTGGGCGGGGCGCCAGGTCTGTAGGTGTCCATATAGTTGTCCCCTCCGCCGCTGGTAAAGGATACACGGTCGGCCAGTGAGGTTGGTGAGCGCTGCGGGCGCGGCGGGCGCGGCGGGCGCTGCGGGCGCGGCGGAGGCCGATAGGAGTCGCCTGCCATGATGGCAACCGCGGGTGGTCTCGAATGAAAACCTCAGTCGGCTTGAGGGATGCGCTGGTCGCGTCGGTCGAAGCGTTGGAGGGTTTTGTTGTGGGGAGCGGCGATGTGGTGGAGAAGGCGCGGGTCAACATTTCGCACAAAAGATTGTCGTTTACGGCATCCACGCTAGCGGCTTGGCGTGGGCGCCAGGTGTGACCCCGGCTCCGGATGGTTCTGGCAGTTCTGGCAGGTGCAGGCATGTAGGGCTGAAGCAGCAGCTTTGTGTATGCGTCACACGGTGGAAGATATGGACTCGGAGAGAGAGAGAGGTAGATTTTCTACCCAAAAAAAAAAAAAAAAAAAGAATGACCACTCCTCTGCTTGTCATGATTTTCTTCAAGTTCGCAGATGTCAGATATATACAAGCCGCAGGTGGACTGGGCAAGGTACAGAAGTTGATACATATATACAATACAGAGTGGGGAGCCATTATCGACAATCGTTTGTACCCATACGGACGCATTCTCCCCTCAAATGCTCCGCCTTCTACCAAACAAACACCGGAACCGCACGCTATGCCCAGAATTCCAATCAACGCCGTACAGATGCAAGAAATGCTTGCTGAGGTATCGCGCTGGACGAGCAAGACAGACGTGTCGCAAGATCTATGATGCATCGCAGATGGCGTAACCCAGACGCTTTTATATCACACGGATCCGAGGACCTGTGTCCGAGGCGGGATGGCTCAGTCCTTGGTGATTTTGGGCTTGAATCCCTCCGCCAGCTCTTGTTCGCGTTCCGCCATCCGTTGGTAGCCCTGCACCTCTCTTTCTATCCGCTCTCTTGCGCGTAATATCTTGCTCTGTAGGTAGAAGCTGCCGCCTTTCTTGGGGTCGTTGAGGTCGAAAAGCCGCTTGAATCGCTCGGAGACAAACTCGAGATCGATCTGGCCCATCTTTGAGGGACCGACGTTGAGGATCTTGCAGGCCTCTTCCATGGTAATGTTGTTTGCTGCGAATCCCACGCCTCCGGTTTTCTGGGTGGCAGCGGCATACTTCTGGGTTGCGGATGCGTGTTGGTAGGTTTCGCGGACGGCTTTCCCGAGGATGCGGGCGCCGCTGAAGACAACCTGGGTTATGATGCGGTGGGCCTAGGAGAGTCAGCTTCTGTGAGGACCATGGAGATATACAAACGGAACGCACCATTGCGACAATATGGCGGCGTGGGCTGAGATGGATTGCGCAGGAGGGAGATGAGGTTGGCCGGTTGCACAGGAACCAAAATTTGGACTTGCCGCCGCTCGAAGCACCAGTTGACCGACCGACCGAACGGCGATCTCGGTGCACGTGACATTGAACCGGGGTTGAGGCTGTCCAATCAGCAGCCAAGCGCATCTACAGGATCACTCCGTAGTAGCTGGAGAAATGCATTCGCCGATTATCATGGTGCGCAAGACCGAAATATTGAGAGGCGTTTTCTCAGTGCTCACAGCTTCGAGGACTCTTTTCTTTCGAAGCAGATTGTTGCATTATTCAGCTTGCGGGTGGTCACGGTGGACCTTGGACAAGACATCGCCCTTCACATGCACACACAAACCCACCCGCCGAGTTCCTCTCCCTCGCCTTCAACAAAAACAACAGTCCTCCTTTACCTCTCTTCCTCCAAAACCCGTGCCCCCTCAAGCTGCCTTCCGCCTAACCAGACCCAACACATTTCTACCACTCCTCCAGAGCGCCCCAGCCTCACCCAGCTCAATCGCGGGCTATGACGCAGCTGCATGGCCGCGCTTGGCATGTCCCTCCACCCCAGCAACCTCACGAAGCCGCCATTCTAACGCCGCTTCAGATACCCCTTGGCTCGATCTTATGCCCTCTCATTCCAGATCTGCCAGCGATGTGTCGCCGCAGCAGCCCTCGGCGGACTCCAGCAACCTGCCCACCTATGCTGCCTTCTCACCACCGACCCTAGCCCACGGCGCATCCCACACCCAGGTCCGCTCCGCCATCCTCGTGCACCAGAAGTCCCCGCTACTGGCAGCTACTCCTCCTCAGATAACGCGGGTCCTCGCATACTCTCATCCGTTTCTGCTTCCGCTGAACAAGTTGGTGGGGCTGCTCACTTGGACAACCGATGATCCCTGGGAAAGCTTCCTTTTGGTCGCTGCCTTCTGGGGCATTGTTCTCTATGGGGACGCTATAACGAGATATGCAGGTCCCATCATCGTGGTTCTGGGACTCATACTGGGGATGTATGCGAGGAGATACTCCCCACTCTCCTCAACTGGGTGGACGGGCGAGAAGGGACAGACCCAGAAAGGTCACAAACGCGCAGAGTCCGAGAGCAACATCAAACACCACAAGAGCCTGGAGGAGATTGTGGATACGCTAAAGCTGTTCACTTCTCGCTGTAACATCCTACTAGATCCCTTCCTACGTCTCACCGATTTCCTGTCGACGCAGAGGACTGCAACGTCTGCCACTACAAGGCCAGCACTTACTGCGCTCTTCATTCGCATACTCCTTGTGCTTCCGCTTTGGATCGTCTTGACATTGCCACCGTTTTACATACTTACCACGAAGCGTGTTGTCCTCGCTGTTGGAACCGTTGTTCTAAGCTGGCATTCCAGACCCGCTAGAGTGTCCCGCGCAATACTGTGGCGATCGAAACTCGTGCGGAGGATATGTGTTGTCCTCACAGGCCTGAACTTCGGCGAACCCCTCACCAAGGATGGAGTCCCCAGCCTTCCCCCTCGGAGAAAAAGCGTACAAGAAATTGCGGCTGCTCTTGCTGCGAAGCGACGTCCTGACTCGCCAGGCGTGCGCTTCACATTCAGCATCTACGAGAACCAACGGCGGTGGCTAGGTATCGGCTGGACGTCTTCCATGCTCGCCTATGAGCGTGCGGCGTGGACAGACGAACATCTGAACCCTACACCCCCGAAGGACGAGTTCGAACTACCTGAGATTGAGGGTGGGCATGCGAGGTGGCGGTGGGTCCAAGGGAGTGAATGGAAAGTCGAAGGCGTTGGTCCTGGAAAAGGAGAGAAAGGAGATGGCTGGATCTACTATGACAATAGCGTACGTCCACGCTCCCCACATATGCAAGACCGAATTAACACAATTTGTACAGTGGCGCGACGGTCGTCCAGGCCAGGATGGCTGGGGCCGCTATACTCGCCGCCGGAAGTGGTACCGTGATGCGGAACTCGTGGAAGTGACTCCGTCCACGGAAGTCACTCCCATACCAACACCAAAGCTGGACCCTGTAGCGGATTCTGCAGAACCAGCATCCCCTTCCCCCCAGAAAGCGCAGGTCTCGTCCAGTAGCAGTTCCAAGGCCGACAGTACGAACAACTCATCGATCAGAGGCACGACGCTTCACGCACACTCGGACACAGACGCAGCTTCCACTCAATCGAAGCGAAGCTGGTTCACGAAGAAGCAAAGACGCCAGAGTCGTAGCAGAAGCCGCAGTCGCAGCGACAAAGCGGTCACCATAGCTAGCTCCACGAGTACGGATTTGAGCAGACGCAGCGACGAGGATGATATCCTTCCGCCTTTTCAGCGGCCGGCTCGTGAAGACGAGTGGCGGCTCGGAGACGATGTTCGGATGCAGCTCGATATCTAGGAGCGTGTGTTCCACGTTTCTTCATGATTCCATTTTCCCTTGGCCATATGGGTCTGTGTTAGTGTATGTAGCATTGTGACGGCGTTAGTGGCAGCATCGAATGTCCGGTTCAGGTTGGTCATAGGCATATAGCTTCAAATCATCTGGTTATATTCTTACAACTCCTGTACTATCACACTAGCGAGTGGGGGTTCCTGAGGAACGACTTGTTCGACGCCAGCTGAGGAGTCTCCAAGCCTTGGGCGTTCTGGGATCGATAAGTCCTGTCCGTGTCTCTTCCGAACGTGACATGAATTGCAGCCAAGCTAAGCCTCTGGGGAGCTCCATGGTGGTGTTGGCATCACGGTAGCTTATATCCATTACATCATATCTTGCCATCTCTGGCTTACCTCCACCCGCGCCATTAGGAACGTTCTACTCTCACGCTGTCTAACCTCCAAAAAGCAAATACAGATCTTACCATAACTCCATGATACGTAGCACAAACCCCGCTTTCTCACCTCGTTCCCATCCGTGGATGGCTTCAGCCTTCGCCATTCTCTCAACCCTTCATGCTTAAACGGCCAGTGTTATCGAAACAATGACATCGCTTTCCCCCCACCCCCAATCACACATCAATCTCTCAAGCTCCCGTCCATGTCCGCGAACATACGCTATGGCTTACCCCGCAGCTCCAGCCGCGCCGATCGAGCATTACATCTGCCCAATAATAGATCCTCCACGTTCCTACCGTCTCCGAATAGCTTTCTATAGGTCTCGCTCAATAGACAGATAGCTCGATAGGAGCATCCGTCACTGCCATTGACCCATCCACCGGGGTACCGCTTCCAGCAACCGGCGACCCGACCGCTGGTTCAGCTGGGTGCCATCCATTGGGACATGTGCGTCCAGTCATACCAACGCAAGGTGTACGCAAGAGGCACTTCCTCGGACGTGGTCGGTCGCACAGCGCACGTCGTTGGCCCAGCCGGCCGTCTTGCAGTCCAGTGAAGGAAAGCTCCCGCCCACCTCAGGTGAGCCTTGTGGCTACGAGTGGCCGCCAGAGTCCATGGAATCTATGTGTCATACGGGTGTCAGCGGTCCTGGCAAACGCCAATCGTGGGTTGGTCGGCTTGGGAGCTGGATGGCTATAGCTTGGGTTTCTTGCCAGGGCGGTCAGTGCAGCGGGATGGTGCGGAGTAAGGCAGTCGAGTGGAGAGGTGGTGGGGGAGGGGGATGATGGTAGGAGGATTGGGTCGAGGCGGGGGTTGAGGGAGGATAGTGCACGTATATAAAGGGCATGTTGCGCACCTTGATGGTCTCGCTCCTACAACGACCCGAGTACGACATCCACACTACGATCGCGTTATACAAAGCTTGACCAATCAATCGAGTCCTAGTAAACTCTTTCCATCATGTCTCCCTGGTACGTGGTTGACGCTTAAAGCCCATAGGCTTGCTTCTCCCCTCCCCTTTGAGCACCCTGTTGTCGGTGTCCACAACATTCTGTATCCTTCCCTACCCAATCGTAGCGTGGGCTACTCGACAACGCCGCATGTGGGACACCGATCAAAGTAGACGGTACGCTGACGTGGATCTGCTCTAGCAACTGCCAATCCTGCTCCTGCAACGGAAACTGCAACGACTGCAAGTGCGGCTCTTGCAACGTGCGTAGTCCCTTTTGGGTTCCTTGTTTTTGTGGTAAAGGAGGCCTAACACTTCTGTAGCACTAAATCCCTCTCCCGAGTCAATGAGCACCGCGTGTCAAGGCATCTGATTTGATCTGCCCGCTGGTTTCGACATGAGTGGTGGTGGATGGATGCTGGCAAGTTGCGCGTGGGAGCTTGGAGGGAACTTTGGAAGTGGACAGCAATTAGCGTGCAATGAATGAATGAATACATGGTGTAACATGCTGAACTGCGGTGCTGAATCCTATGTGCGCTTTGTTGGTCTTCTTTTTCGAATATTAACCTACATATCTGCCATATATCTATGAGTTCATACATCCATACAATGCCACATCTATACAGGTATATTACAGGTAGACGACAGGATCATAAACCTCGCCTCAAACTCCCCCCATCAGCTCTTCCCCCACATCCAATACCAGTCCATCATCACCAAACTGTCCGATAATTTGCATGCCAATCGAACGACCACCCCCCTGAGCTCCATTCGACTTCACCGGTACACTGACAGCCGGTAGCCCCGCAAGGCTCGCCGGCACGGTGAAAACATCATTCATGTAGGCGTCGATGGGATCTTGACTCTTCACTTTCGCCAGCTCAGGCGCAGGCGTCGGCGCCGTCGGACAAACAAGCACGTCGACACCCGAGTCCGCAGCATTCCCCTGAGCTTCGGGCGCGGAATCCAGTAGCGGGTTCGGCGCCGAAAAGACGCGGTCGAAATCCCGCTGCACCAGCCGCCGCACCTTCTGAGCCTGGATGAAGTAATTGTCGATGGCCTGCGCGCTCAGAGAAAATCCGCCCAGCAATATCCGCCTTCTCACTTCCTCTCCGAACCCTCTGCCCCTCGTCTTCGCGAATAGCACGCTTTCGGGCGTACCATCGGGTCCTTCCGCGCGGCTTCCGTAGCGTACGCCGTCGTACTTGGCCAGATTGGAGGAGGCTTCTGCGGGAGCTAATACGTAGTATGCGGAGAGAGCGTGGCGGGTGGTGGGAAGGGACACTTTGTGGAGGGTGTGGCCTTTTCGTTGAAGGAGCTGGAGACTGTGCATCCACGTCTTCTTCACGGTGGGGTCGAGGGAGGATATGTTGTAGTCCAGTGGGATGCCAATGCGCAGAGGGCGCTGGAGCTTCGCCCTGCCGATTCGACGCCGTGTGGAGGGTAAGAGGGAAGTAGGATCTTGCGGGTCGTAGGCGTTGAGCGTATCGAATACTTGACGCGTCTGGCCGACATTCTTCGCAAGGATTCCCACTGTGTCGAGCGAATTCGCATAAGCAATAACACCCCATCGCGAGATCAGCCCATAAGACGGCTTGAACCCGACTACACCGGTGTACGCAGCAGGTAATCGAACCGATCCACCGGTGTCTGTCCCAAGCCCTGCAACACACTGCCCCGTCGCGACAGCGACAGCACTCCCTCCCGAACTGCCTCCAGCACTCAATTCCTCCCCTTGCTCGCCCATCTGCTTCACCGGCCCAAATAACGAGTGTGTTGAATGCGATCCCATCCCATACTCGTCCAGATTCGTCTTGCCCGCGATGATGGCGCCGGCATCGCGCAGCTGCTTGACAACCGTGGCGTCGTAGGGGCTTGTGAAGGCTTTCAGGATCCCAGAACCGGCCGTGGTGGGAAGATCGGAGGTGCAAATGTTGTCTTTGACAGCTACGAGCTGCCCAGATAGCCCGCTGTTGCCATGGTCGCTGCTCGAGGCATTCTCCACGCGAGAAAGGATTGAAGCCCGGTCGGCGAGCGAAATGAAGGCGTTGAGGGACGCGTATTTAGTTTGGTTGGCGATGCATTCCTTAGCGAGGGTGGAGAGGGACATGGAGGGTGCGAGGCATTGCTTGCGCAGTAGGCGATATTACGACGCTGGATGGATGAGGTTCGTGATCCATGCGAACTTTGGAAACTTCGGAAGATTAGCGCGGTGTCAGGTGACCGTTGCAACACTTAAATATCCAGTGTAAAAGTCCAAAAAATAGACGCTTCCATTACACAAACACGAGTCTGGGAAATCTTTTCCAGAAATTCCTGCAAAAGGGGCTCATAGAGCTCTCAACATCCAGTCTTTGCGCATGGCAATAGGCGAGGCAAGCAAAAGAAATCTTACCATTGGTCACCACTCTAAGTGTATTGGACTTCCTCGTGTATTCTCATGTCTAGAACATACCATTTCTAACATCTTCTCCCTTCGCAGTACGAATCTTTCATATGAGATCGCAATAGTGGACGCACCCGTTCCAAACGCCATGTACAAGCTTTAAATGCAAGCGCCTCACCCATCTCACGCTTCCTTCGTCTTCTCCAGAATAGTCTTGATCATCTCGTTGCCCAGGCGTGTCGCCTCTGGGAAACGAGGCGCAAAGTATTCCTGTATCTTCTCAAACTTCTCCCGGTACCCTTCGAAATGGCCTAAGCTGACCCGGGAACTCCAATCCTGCAGGCAGTACATGTTAGTAACGTTGATCGCGGGCATGAGAGAGATACATACTCTGGCTGCAAAGGTAAACTCCAGATCATCGGCGCGGAACGTGTTGTCCTCAACGGCGGTCTCGATGACTTCTTCAAGCAGTTCGTCATTGCGGAAAAGGTACTCTGTAATGCCGAGCCACATACGGAACAGCTACTTATACTCAGCACGGCCATTCGGCTTCTCATCTGCATAAGCGAAAACATACCGGTGTAGAGCAAATCATGTGGTCGTATGGCACGATACCCAGCTTCCACCAACAGTCCACCATAGCCAGAAGACTCAAGTGGTTGTTCTTCAGCCGGGTCTCCGGGATTTCTCCCAGGGAAAATTGGTCCAACACCGAGTCCTCGAGCAGCAAATCGCGCTTGCGATCCCCGCCAAAGACGGCTTTGCGTGCCGTGAGGATGCGGTTCCGCAGCTCCTCCTTGTGCCCCGCAAGCATCAATTTGAAGAGCTCTGTTACGGACTCGGCGTACTGCTTGATTTGTTTCTGGGCGGCGGGGTTGAGGATAGCCAGGCCGGCATACACATGCCATTTGTTGGAGTAGATGCGCAGGGTGACGTTGATCTTGACGTTCTCAATACCGCCAATATAGCGGGGCAGTTCCCAGGGGAATTGGTTGTTCGCCAGCCACGCCGCGCCCATGCTGAGAAAGGCAGCGTGTGTGACGGCCTGTGTGTCTGCGGTTATGCGATCATGCTGCTCGGCAGTGAGGTAGACATGCTTCGAATTCAAGCAGGAGAGCACACGCTCCACAAAGGCGAACGCAGCATCATCGGCACGATGCTTGATGAGAACGAGTGGCTGTCCCTTTGGATCGACTCCGGGACCGTGAAGCGAGTGGCAGGAGACGATGCTAACGTCCTTGGGCAGATGTTTCTCGAATGCGGCAATCTCGGGCGCTTTGCAAGAAGTCTGCCCACCGACGATGGCACCTAATTTGGTAGCTGTCCGGTATTAGAAATCTGCAAGGGGATATAGCGAAGACGGATCCGCATACAAGGGCCGAACAGTCTGACAACAGCATCAATGTTTTTGGCTTCCACACTGTAGATGATATAGTCGCTGGCACGGGAAACGAGATGACCGCTGGTCATGATTTCAACCTTGGGCTGGTACTGACTCAGCATCGTTCGATTGGGATAATTATATAGGCTATCGTACTCTATCTCGGAACTCCTCGACCAATATATCATACTTATCAGGGAGATCGCACGCATTGACTCTGCAACGTGGTGGTTAGCATTCGTTGGGAGGAGTGCATGATTATCTGTGAGACACAATTGCGTTAGCTTCGTTCTTATGAGAAGCCATTGCACCATAAGAAGTAGTGAAGATTTTCAGACAAAGAAAATTAAGGTAGCGAGAATTTACATCAGTGACAGCAACATGCCTGCTACCTGAGCCCAAGACGGTACCAGGACAAACATGCGCCATACTCGAGCCAAATGCACTCACGGTCATCATAAAATCAAAAAGGGGAAGGAGAAAGAATGGGACTTACCAATATTTGCAGCCTTCAAAGCTCGCACGCGAGCGAGGTTAAGAAGCAAACCTACTTCCAGCCTGCGTCGCTCAACCTGCGCGCATACATCTTCCCCATATCCCCCATCCCGATGATGCCGATGCTCTTGCCATCTTCCATTGTGAGGATTGTCCTGCAGAGAGGAGTCAGACGGTCGCACTCAGAGCATGACGGGCGTGAGGGGGAGAAAAGGAAGAGGGAAGCTGGCCCCGAGTAAAAGTTTCGGAGCGACATCGGCTAGCGCCGGAACAACCTTTTCCCGGGCACTCCCACTTCGCGAAATTGGACCACACCACAGAAAGTTCGCAGACTGCGACAAACTCATCCCGATCCCACCGTCGACAACTAACACCAGACATCATGCCTCCCAAGAAGAAGGTCGAGCGCGGCGCGCAGGAGAACATCCAGCTCGGTCCCCAGGTCCGCGAGGTATGTCGATATGCCGCCTCAATTTCTCGGAATCGCTCACTGACATTGTCTCCCAGGGCGAGCTCGTCTTCGGCGTTGCCCGCATCTTCGCCTCTTTCAACGACACCTTCGTCCACATCACCGATCTGTCTGGTCGTGAAACCATCTCCCGTGTCACCGGCGGCATGAAGGTCAAGGCCGATCGTGATGAGTCCTCCCCCTACGCCGCTATGTTGGCTGCTCAGGACGTCGGTGCGTACAATCGGACAGGTGAATGCATTTGGACATTTTGCTGATTCCGCTGTAGCTGCCCGCTGCAAGGAGCTAGGCATCACTGCTCTCCACGTCAAGATCCGGGCCACTGGTGGTAACGGCACCAAGACCCCCGGCCCCGGTGCCCAGTCTGCCCTCCGCGCTCTCGCCCGTGCTGGTATGCGCATCGGCCGCATCGAGGACGTCACCCCCACTCCCTCCGACTCCACGAGGAGGAAGGGCGGTCGCCGTGGTCGCCGTCTCTGAGCGTGTGCGCCTTTTCGGTGGTTCTTCATGGCATGGGATACGGTGTTATGATCAATTTTACAAGGTCGCGGAGAATGGCTACGGGCAGGCCTGCGGGCTGGTCCATACCCTGATCTCCAGGTTGTCGAACATGGGTTCCTCATACGGTCACCATAGTTCCAACGAAATTCTTTCTACATGAAATGAGTTCGCGACTTCAAAAGCATGCTTCACAGATCTCTGAACAAGTTGTGATTATCATTACTCACGGTTTCGTCGACTTTGGACGTGTGCTGCAGTCCCAGGGTATCATATCTCTACGACCTGCACCTTATTGCCCAGCTTTCCCGTGTTGCCATGCATCTGCACCGCGTTCACCACTCTTGTGTACGGCGCCTGACCTCCCCATACTCTATCCCAGATCAAGCCTCGTAGCCCGCGGTACCAGACCCTCACTATGCTCCACAGCAGCCTGGGACTGAACAAGCCGCCTCCCAATCCCGTCGTGACGCTCATGCCGTCCACATACGCATCGTGGCATCCATCCCACCACACCGTCTCCTCGCCGGCGCCCCAGTGCACATGCCCGAATACATGCAACGCAGGCTTCACCCGCTTCACCTCCGCCATCAGATGCTCACACCCCATCCCATCAGGAAGCGGCAAGTCCCTATGATACTTCGCCGGCGTATGCGTGACCAGAATATCCGTATCCTCCGGCACGGTCTCGGACCACGCATCCTTCCCCCTCTCATACTGGAACGCATGCACCGACATGGGCCCACAAGCCGGAATCTGCGGCGCCCCGTACACCGTCACGCGTCTCCGCCGCGGCCCCGCCGACGCCAGCAGCCTCGACCGCTCCGACTCGGTGGTGCCCCGCGGCTCCACGCTGACGGTCAGACTGACGCTCCTGTGCTGCAGGTAGTGCACGCGCTTCCAGTCGATGGAGCCCGTCCGCTGGTCTTCGGATAGCGACGGCCGCGTGCGCGGATCCAGGTAGGTGTCGTGGTTCCCCGAGATCACGACGATCTCGCGATGGGGCAGGTTCGCGAGCCAGTCCACCTGTCGCTGGATCTCGGGGATGCTGCCCAGGTTCGTCATGTCGCCCGCATGGACGAGGATGTCGCCGGGAGGGACATGTTCGGGGAGGCCGTTGTGGGTGTCGGATATGCAGACGATGCGGAGGGGGGGGTCGGACGGGATGGGTGCGGACCGGAGGGAGGTGAGGAGGTGGTAGGAGTGGTAGAGGAGGAGCTTTGCGGGATGGCGGAGGAGGAGGGTGGGGAGTGGAGTCGGTTCGAAGGGGTCGGGTGCGCGCGGCATAGGATGTGTGGGAGATTAGGGACTTTGTCGGATCGGAATGGATATAATCAGGGTATATTAGCAATGTGCTCTGGATTGTGCACCCGGAGAATGCGTGAGTGTGGAGAGAGCATGGCGGTTGGAGGTTCGGATGGATCGGAGCTTGCGCCTCGTGTGGCTGGGCTCGAATCGGGAAGCATCTCCTTGAGATCATGAGAGGTCATCAGCTACTTTGATTCAGCACTGCATGCCGGGCGAACAATCGTATCCTGCTGCAGGAGATTAAACAAGATATGTCTTGAATGTAACAGTGGGCTATGATGAGAAGCTCCCCCTTCGAGTGTTACAACCTGTTTACCCAACATCCAATATATATGCTATCGCTGCTCAAAGTAGGCTTGCCAAAGCTCGAACGCATGCAAACTCGTTGAATCCCCATCATTCTTTAACCTGGAGCGGATCTTCTCCTTTTTCTTCCCCATTCCTCAACCTGATTTTTCGTCGCTGCTCGTCAAGTTTTGTTAGTTTTGTTCTTCCACTTTCCATCAATCTCGGTTGTTGTATCACAACGTTTACTTAGCACCATGGAGCAGGTTTGGTCCTCAGCGCGGTGTCGGTTGCTTCCAGGCTTCTTGGGACGAATTATGTTAGGATATCCCTTGAAGACTTAGTGAAGCCTTCGGCATGACGAGATTAGACGGGGACGGGCCGTTCAAGGAAAATACGGCAGAGGATGCATCTTAACATCAGTTGGGACAGTGGAGGATACTCGTATCTCAGTGTTACCAGCTCAAACCATTTAGAAGAGGTAACGTCTCAAGTTACGACGCCGCTCTGTTTGATGTAAGCCTTCTTGAGCTATCACAAGCTCAATCATGATGACAACATATGGGCGAAGGTTGAAATTCCGAAAGTAGTGTATTGCTCTACCTCCATCAGCCAAATAGGCCATCACCCGTCGGTGCCCCCGTCCCCGCTCTCCAGCTCCCCATACACCTTTTCTTTGCTTCCCGCACCTCCATCTACCTCACCCGAGGGTATGCAAGTATCCGAAAAAAAATTCACAACATCAACATCGATTTGGACGGAGGGCGCAGGGAGAAAGAAGTGACGCATGGTTTGTATTGGCCCACCGTCCCGATCATCCCCCCTCTAGTATCCCATCTTCTTGAGGTACTCCTGGAGCTCGACGACGGAGCTGTAGGCAGCTGTTGTCTGAGTCTCCTCGTTGTGGTGGCCGATCAGGACAGCCTGGACGGTTTTGACGGCGACGAGACCTTCCTTGCCCTGAAGTAGTGTTAAACCAGATTGTCATATTTACGGATGCTCGGTGTGTGTATGGGCAGACGCACCTTCTTGGTCTTTAACGACTCGTTGTCCGAGCTGATGGTCATGTACTTCTCGCCGTTGACCTTGATACCCTCGCTAATGACCTTGGGCGGGTTGTTGGTGTCGGAGAAGGAGTCGATGATGACTTTGAGTTCGGCGGCGGGGATCTGGGCAGCTGTGTCAGCGGGGCGGTTGTTCTTGGAAGCTCTCGTTCATCATGTTGGGCTTCCTTGGGTAGGAATATGGTGTCGTGTGAGCCAGTGTGGGAGATGGAGACGTACGCTGAAGCCGGCGGAGGTAGCCCAGACGGTTCCATCGAGACCGGCAATGAGGGCCTTGTCGATGTTGCCGGTGCCTAGAAGGCTGCGGGTGGAGGTTAGAGACGGTTCTGGGGATGTTTTGAGGCTCGGGCATCTACCTTTGGTCGACATATGCTATGAGATTTTGTCAGTGGGGGGTTTCCTCAGAGACGGCGGGCGTTGGGTACCTTGCCAGGACATGATTGTGAAGCGTGGTGTTGTGGTGTAGGTGAGAAGGTAGGGATGCGCGGGGTAGTTGTGATGTTTAGGTTGGAGCTTTGCGGACAAGAGGCTCGGGTCAAATTCGCAGACGAAACAGGCAGGGGATATGACGCTCGACTGACTAAGCCACAGTGAATGTAGCTAGAGAGGTAGAGGCACAAGCGGTGAAGGGTACTAGAGAGGGAGGCTAGGGGAGAGTAGTTGGGAGCAGCGTTGCCCCTGGGAGGGACAGAAGAAGAAGAAAGCGACCGTTTCCGCGTAGTGGGGCTGCTGCGGGGTTGCAGTGTGCAACGGCAAGGTTTACCATCTAAACAATACGATGGGGGTGTGCTATGCTATGCTATGCTATGCTATGTTATTATGTATGCTCATATGGAGCGTGCTCACATGAGGAGGGCTTTTGTGCCGCATCCGCCGCTTGCGCCATGGATGCACGACACGGCCGTGGGGGTCATTTCACTCAACGGTCCTCGTAGGGATCTACCCCGCCATTTGATATTGGAGGACTGCGGGCAATGCCGTAGCTGTGTGACCAGGGAATATGGCGCAGTGTCTCGGTCGACAGAGATTCTTCCCAGTAGTGCTATCAAAACGGATCTTGGGAGTGAGGTCGAACAAAGGTAGAGTACCGGATTAGGATGGTTATGTTGGTGATGGTTGCGTCTATCTCATCAGAAACTTTCCAAGGTTGGAACGCTAATAGAACTGCAAATCTGATAATCACAGACAACCCACGCCTTGATCATGTATTTGGAAGATGGAAGACACTTTCTCGTACAATCTATCATGATCTCGGTTTTTGCCTTTAAAAGTGTCTAGTTGCCCATCCGTGTACACCTTTGGATCGTAGCCACTTGCATGTGATTGAACAACTTCATCCACGTGATCTGCGGTCCGTGCACACAGAAAGCTCCAGCGCCCGTTTGGCGGACAAGGATGGTTCCTGAACGCGTCAAGACAACACAAGCTTGCTGCTTGCCAATCACCGCGCCAGCTCATTGCTCCTCTCAACAACATCTCGACAACAGTCGATACCGTCAACATGGCTGGCGACTCTCGGTCGCCATCGCGGTCTCGTTCGCGCACACATAGCATCCTCCGCGGTCGCTCCCCAACACCCAGACGATCCCCGTCCCCAGACCGCAGACGTGCTTCCAGCCCCAGGTCTCTGCAGCGCTCAATCTCACCCCGTTCTGCTTCTCGGACCCCCGAAAGATCGCCTAGCCCGGGAGCACGACGGAACGGAAGGCGCAGCTATACTCCGCGCAGCAGGTCGCCTTCCCGCTCGCCGTCACGCAGTCCACGAGGCCGCCGAGAGAGCTACTCTCGCAGTCCCAGCAGGAGGAGCCTGAGCCCTGAAGCACCGCGCAGCGCAAAGGTAGGCATATCATTACCACCCTATCCATCCCATCGTCTGGCACCCCCGCCCCAATACCTCCATGCTCTCCCTGTGAGCCTTTGTGACGTCGTTAACGGAGCAGATCGTCGTCGAGCAATTGACGAAGAATGTAACGGAGGATCACCTGTACGAAATCTTCGGAAAATACGGGCCCATCAAGGATCTTAAGCTCCCATTGAACCCAGTCTGTAAGTCGCTCATCCCCTCTGCCCAACCAACCAGCTCAGTGCTCATCCCCCCAAGACAACATGAACCGTGGAACCGCGTACATCCTCTACGAAGAGATTGACGATGCCGAGCAAGCGATTGCGAAGATGCACGAAGCACAACTCGACGGCGCCAAGATCAACGTCTCCATTGTCCTTCCTCGCCGCCGCTTCTCACGCTCGCCTCCTCCTCTCCGGCGAGGCCCGCCGCCGCGCGACCGCGACTACGATCAGCGTGGAGGTGGTCCGCCAGGGGCTTATCGTCCCCCGCCAATGTCCGGTCCGCCAGGACGCTACGATCGCAGACGCTCACGCTCGCCCGGCGGTTTCAGAGGTCGCGGAAGGGGAGGACGGGGTGGTTATAGGGACAGAGGTTACTATCGGCGCTCGGTGTCTCGATCTCGGTCCCGATCTCCCATTCGCAGCCGATCACGGTCCTACTCTTCGCGTTCCCCGTCCAGGACACCCCCGAGGAGACGGGGTAGTGAGGCCTACAGGGCCCCCGAGTCGCCAGGCCGGCGCGGCGGTGGTGCAAGAGGGCGAGGAAGAAGGAGTCCGAGCTATAGCTCTTACGGTAGCCGTAGCCCAAGCCGCAGCAGGAGCCCGGGTCGCGGAAACTATGGGAGGAGGTAAACGTTCCGTTTAGGAATCCGTCGAACATTCCCAGCCGGGGTCTAACTATGAGGGTGGCGTCATTGCACGTCCTCGCATCATCATGGCATGGACAAACTATCGTCGCCATATTCGCATTCCACGTAAGGGGACGGTCGCGACTAATAAAATAGGCAGGGGAGGTCATGTTACTGGGCGTTTTATCTTTGGAAAATGTACACTAGCAAGGCGTGCATATCAGGGTCTCTGCCATACCAAATATTTGGGTGTCAGGTGGGATAAGTTTCATAAAATGGGATACCCTTTTTCCTCTTTTCTTGATCCCGGAATACGTATATCCAATCGTCCAGTCTGTTCTGCACAATGAACATGCCCTCAACCCATCCTCAACTGAAACCCCGCCCCCCTCATCTCCTCCTCCCTCCCCGCAAAAATGCCACTGAAATCCACCTCTCCCGCGCCCTCCAGCCTGGCATTCCCCTGGCCCCTAACGGGCGCATGCGGACTCTTCCTCCGCCTCCTCTCCTGCCCCGCTCGACTCGGAAACGTAGGAAACAGCTCCGGCGGTTTAGGCTTCGGGTTCTCCGCAAAGTACGGGTGCGCCAGGATCTCCGCGGCCGAGGGCCTAGCATCCGGATTCAAGCTCAGCATCGACGCGAGCAACTCCGTCCCCTTCGCCGTCAACGCATTGGGGAACTTCCTCCTCAGCAAGACCGCGGCGTCCGCCGCGCCCTTCCCCTTCCCCGCGCCCGCCGCATCCCTCGGCAACTTCAAGCTCTTCGCGTTGGGCAGTCGCCAGAACGCGGGCCACGTCTTCTCCGTCGGGAGGCCGACCAGCGAGAAGATCTTGTACAGCTGGTCGACTTCGTTTTTGCCCGGGAGGAGCGCGTCCTTTTGCAGGAGTTCGCCGAAGATGCAGCCGAGGGACCAGATGTCGATGGCGGGGCCGTAGTCCGTGGTTCCGAGGAGGAGTTCCGGCGCGCGGTACCAGAGGGTGACGACGAGTTGGGTGAGGGGGCTGGCGGTCGGGGAGGGGGGAGGGAGGAGGCGGGCCATGCCGAAGTCGGCGAGTTTGAGGGCGCCGCGGTTGGAGAGGAGGATCTGTGGTGGGGTTAGGGTGTGGATTCCCTGGGGTTGGGGGGATGGAGAGATGGGAGAGAAGCGGACGTACGTTGGACGTCTTGAGGTCTCGGTGGATGATGTGGCTTTGGTGGAGGAAGTCGACGGCGGAGGCGAGTTGGCGGAGGAGAGTCTTCGTCTCGGAGGCGAGGAACGGCTCGGGCATGTCTTCTTGCAGCGTTTTCAGGTCGTGTTCGAGGAACTCCATGACGAGGACGACTCTGCCGGAATGGTCAGCACAGGCACTCTGGTCGCGGAACAGCGTAACAGCGTAACAATACGCCATGGAGCAAAAGAACGGGGTCGATTCATACTCGTCAAAACCCTCTCCCATAACCACCTCCTTCAAATCCACCACATTTGCATGCCCCCTCACCTTCTGCAGAATCGCAACCTCGCGCAACGCCGTGACGGGGAACCCATCGTGCACATAATCCATCTTGACCTTCTTCAGCGCGACCACCTCGCCCGTGCCAATCTCCCGGGCTCGCGACACCCATCCATACGTGCCTTCTTCGATGTGGTTCAGCGTCTCGAAGTTGCTCACGTGCCGGCAAGGACCCCAGGAGGGAGCGTCGAAGCGGAGGAGTCGGCGCTCTGAGGAGTCCTGTGATATCTCTTTCTTTTCCGGGGGTGAGGCTGATAGTCTCCTCCTCTTCGTGGGGGGCCCTTCAACGGCTGCCGCCGCCGCCGCTTCTTCCTGTTGCTGTTGCTTCATCTGTTTCGCGCGTTTCTTTTCCTCCTTTTCTCTCTTGCGGCGCGCGGCTTCTGCGACGTCGGCCTCGTCATTTGCCCAGCGTGATGCCATCCCCTTTCCGTTGGATTTATCCGTCCGACCCTCTGAAGTTGACGTCCAATTAAGCTCATCACCTGCGGCGGGATGGGACAGATGTCGTGAGAATAAGAGGTGGTCATAGCTCCTTCACTTCCCTGTTCCGAAATTCCGAACGTTTTCATCGGAGGAAAAGCGCGAAGGATTCACCCGAACTTGTTTGCGCCGCGCACCCCTCACAACGCGACGGGATACGTCATGCCTGTACAATTATAGGACGAATCATGAGAACGCAGACTCTTTCGTTATGCCGGACGGCGCTGCGCTGTCGCGGTCCACAGCGTGCGACGGTGCACAGGGGAGCGCAATTCGGCATCCGGTGGTCTTCGAATGCGACAGCGAGCGAGGACGGAGAGAGGCAATGGTCGACGCCGCTGGCAAAATCGCTCGCTGAGGCGATATCTGTAACAATGTGGCCCTGCCGAATTGTAGACGTACCCTAGAACTGACGTGTTATTCAGACCACCGGCCCCATCTCTGTAGCATCGTACATGCGGCAATGCCTCACCTCCCCCGAAGGCGGATACTACACCCGACAGACGGCGGGACGCGACCAGTTCGGCGCGAAGGGCGACTTCATCACGAGCCCCGAGATCAGCCAGGTGTTCGGCGAGATGGTCGGCATATGGCTGTATACGGAGTGGTTGGCGCAGGGCAAGAAGGATAAGGTGCAGCTGATTGAGGTGGGACCCGGCAGGGGCACATTGATGGATGATGTTTTGAGGGTAGGGAGTCGAGGCCGAGGATACTGGGAGCGTGGGTGAGTGCTAATATCAGGCAGACTATAGCGTCTTTCAAGCCGTTCGCGGACAGTATCGAGGCCATCTACATGATCGAGGCGTCGCCGCACCTACGGGCGCAGCAGTCACGGGTGTTATGCGGTAACGAGGAGTTGAAGCAGACGGAGTTGGGATGGACAAACACCTGCAAATATATATCCGGGTGCCCCATCGCCTGGGCTGAGGACTTGCGATTTGTTCCCAAGAGTACGTATTCAGCCCGCGATAGCCAAACGACCGTCGGCCTTCTTCTTTGAGAACAGAATCGGGGGACATGTACGCTGACTCCAGGACAGAAGCAACACCCAACCCCTTCATCCTCGCCCACGAGTTCTTCGACGCGCTCCCCATCCACGTCTTCCAGAACGTGGCGTCCTCCAACATGCCAGCCTCTTCCACCATCCTCACTCCCACGGGACCCATAAAACCCAGAGAAGGATCCACGCACGCGCCGCAGAGCCAGTGGCACGAGCTCGTCGTCACGCCCGCACCGCCGCCATCTTCTTGCTCCGTCCCAACGACCTCGACCGGCGAACCCAAGAAGGCGGAAGAGAAACCGGAGTTCCAACTCACCGTCTCCAAGACGCCGACGCCGCATAGCCTCTACCTCCCACAGCTGTCCGAGCGGTACAAAGCCCTGTCGAAAACTCCCGACGCCGTCATCGAGATCAGTCCAGAGAGCTTGGCCTACGTGACCGACTTCGCCGTGAGAATCGGCGGGCAGGAACCTACCCCGACCCACCAGACTCCCCCGTCGCGGGACTCCCGCAGCGCCTCCTCCCCCTCCCCTCAACCCTCCCCGCCCAAAACACCCTCCGGCTGCGCCCTCATCCTCGACTACGGCCCCTCCTCCACCATCCCCGCCAACACCCTCCGCGGCATCCGCGCCCACAAACTCGTCTCCCCCTTCCTCGCGCCCGGAACCGTCGACCTCTCCGCGGACGTGGACTTCCTAGCGCTAGCCGAAACCGCCATCCAGAGCTCCCCCGGCGTCGAAGTCCACGGCCCCGTCGAGCAAGGGTGGTGGCTCCACGGTCTGGGCGTCAGCGAGCGCGTAGGCCGACTGCTCAAGAGGGCGGAGAGCGAGATCGAAGCGCGCAGGAAGGAGGGCGGGAAGGAGGGCGAGGTGGAGAGGTTGGAGGAGGAGATTCGGAGGCTGGAGAGCGGGTATCGGCGGTTGGTGGATCGGGGGCCGACGGGGATGGGGCGGATTTATAAGGCGTTGGCTTTGTTGCCATTTGATGAGGCGGCGCCGGTGAGGAGGCCGGTTGGATTTGGGGGGGATGTGGTGGGGTAGGTTTTGAGGGAGGTGGTTGGAGGGGGGAGTTGGGGAGGGGCGGTGGTGATATGTTGTATTGTACGATTGCATGGCGCGGACGACGTATGTATATTAGGATACTTGAGAGCAAATGTAGTGGGTATAGTCGCACGATGTAGTGATGAACGGGGTATGGCATATATCTCGCCACGCACGAGTGATACCACTGGCCTCCTCGAATGAAAACCGCAACTCCCTTCACGTATGACCAACTCACATATGCTAAACAACGATTTCTAATTGCATCGTTATCTAAAGGAAAAAGGATCATCACTATATATTTACCCATTTCCTTCGTGCCGTTCCTGCCCCTCCCCACCCAAACCCATCACGCCCCTTTTCCGATGACTAATAAGCAACCACCAAAAACCCAAGATCCCATTCATTTACTTTTGCGCTCAACCCTCCAATTGCTTGATTGAGAACTGCCCGCCCAAAACCTTATCTAATGCACGCCATTTGCTCCCTGTAGCTTCTTCCTCCTCTCCGCGACGGCCTCCGCCAGCTCTTCCAACACCGTCGCCGTGCTATCCCAATCAATGCACGCATCGGTGATGGAGACGCCCTTCTTGAGCCCCTTGGGACCCTCGGGAGGGACCTTCTGGTTGCCCTCGTGCAGGTGGGACTCGATCATGACGCCGACGATGCCGGTTTCGCCTTCGCGGAGCTGGTCGGCGACGGAGCGGGCGACGATCGGTTGGTTCTTGTGGTTCTTGTTGGAGTTTCCTGGAAGCATGTCAGTTTTCTGCAGGCCACTGTGGGAGCCAAATCGCAGTCTTACCGTGGGAGCAGTCGACCATCATGACCTCGGGCAGGTTCTTCTTGCGCAGGGCTTCGCGGGCCGCCTTGATGCTCTCCTTGTCGTAGTTTGTGCCCTTGGATCCACCGCGCAGAATCACAAAGCAGTGCTCGTTGCCGCTCGTCCGGGTGATGGCCGCAAGCCCCTGCTTGGTGACGCCCATAAAGTGGTGCTTTGCGGCCGCGGCGCCAATGGCGTCCACTGCGACGGTGAGGCCACCGTCCGTGCCGTTCTTGAAGCCGATGGGGAAGGAGAGGCCAGAGGCGAGTTCGCGGTGGAGCTGGGACTCTGTGGTGCGTGCGCCGATGGCGCCGAGGGAGATGAGGTCTGCAAGGAACTGTGGGGAGATGGTGTCGAGCATTTCCGAGGCGATGGGCATGCCCATGGAGGTGAGGTCGACGAAGAGCTTGCGGGAGATGCGCAGGCCCTTGTTGATCTGGAAGCTCTCGTCGATGTCGGGGTCGTTGATCAGGCCTTTCCAGCCGACGGTGGTGCGGGGCTTCTCGAGATAGGCGCGCATGATGATGAGGAGGTTGTCGGAGAGCTTGTCGGCGAGGGCCTTGAGGCGCTGGCAGTACTCGATGGCGGTTTCCGGGTCGTGCAGCGAACAGGGGCCGACCATGACGAGGAGGCGATCATCTTTTTGGGTGATGATGTTGGCGGCGGCTCTGCGACCCTGGATGACGGTGTCTTCTGCGTGACGAGGGATGGGGATTTCAGCGGAGAGGAGGGCGGGTGGGATCAATGGGTCGTAACCCAGGACTGGAGAGAGTTTTAGAACTGCTGAACGCAGGCGTGGTGAAGGAGAAGGTGTAACTCACCGCGCACATCGTCGCTGACGTCTTTGGACTGGTCGAAGGCGGCCATTTCTGCGGATTGAGGATTTGAGGTGGCAGCCATGGGAGGGAGCGGGAATCGGCGTCTTTATAGCTAGGGAAAAGTGAGCCTATGCACGTTGCGCTCACTCCACACGCGGCTCTGACTGCATTGTGGGAGGGATCGGGCATACCTGGGCGGGCCGGGGAGGATTGGGGAACAATCCAGTAGGAAGGAAGTGTGGGGACACGTCTGCAACGCAATTGAGCCTGTTGGGGGGGTATACCGTATACCAGGGAGGAGTGTTGGTCAGGTCCAGGACGAAAGTGTTCCGCAGTTCGGAGTCATTCATTATTATTCGCACTTTTTTGGCTCACCGCCTTTGAGCTGTCTAGCCCCGCCAGTGCCAGTCCAGCGCCACCCCACGCAGGGTCCCCCCTCGCCAAGCCACATCAGCGGCTTTGCTATCGATACCGTTGGCTACACTGGCTAGGCGAGGGAATACAGGTGAATCCTAACAGCACCCAAGTCCACTCCGGTCCATCATCACTAGCACGACACTCCGCCTGAGGGAGCAGAAGAGCAGAGCGAAGACAGCGAGAAGAGTTGGCAAAGAGTCATTGGAAGCCACCAGAGCGCCGCTGTCGGTCTTCTATATTATCCGCTTTACGAGCACGCCTGCCGATCGCCATTAGCCACAAACACCATGCACCGCCACGCCTCCTCCACCACATTCACCCTCTCCCGACGAGCCTCCTCACCCGCAATAATGAGCGCAGCCTCCAGCGCGCTGGAGGCCTGCTGATCTTTCACTGCAGGCACTCCACGCATTGCAGCGCCCCGGTCCGCCCGGGCGCGTCCCGTCGCGGCTTCAGCTTGTTCGCGTGCAGGAACCCTTGGGCTTCTTTCCCTCGGCCCTCTGAAACACCTCCTCCACAACCCCCTGATACACCCAAGACGCCCCCTCAGCTCCACCCGGTTACAACCCGGCCGAGACGAGCTCTCTTCAACCGGCGCTTCTCTCCCTTTGGTGCATATTCAGTTTCCGCCTGCTCTTTGCCAGCACGCTGAGCGTGCTGTCGTCGTTTCGTCTCAACTTCCGTCGCTACATACAGAAGGGTTAAACAAATTAATCAAACAATAATGTTTGCGTCCCAGATGAAACGGCGGAGAGGTGAGGAGGAGGAGGAGGAGGAGGATGTGGATTGGGACGAGGAGAGGTACAACAAGGTGAGTGTTCCCAATTCCCGAGCTCTCACGATGCCAATCTGACTCCAACATAGAGAGTCCGTTCACAGGCTCCTCAGTACAGCCACGATCCGTCACATCCCAGAATACCGGTCCGGCCTTCATTGTTCGCTTCCCTGCCTCCATTGCCTCCCGAATTGGCGTCTCTCACTCCCGCGAACAGCTCCCCCAGCGACACGGAAGGACACTCCCCTCACACACTCCACGATGCCTTTCAATCGAACAGCGCATTTCTTTCCTCCCCACGGACCCCCAATCCTTTGCGCGGCTGTAGCATCGACATGGACATGGACGACGCCGAGATGGAGGAAATAGAAACGGACGATCACGACGACTTCGATATGGTGCATAGCCCTCCGTACGATGGGTCCTTTCCGAACATCTTCTCCCCGCCCGTGGTGAGACCTGCACGGTTGGACGCAAGCCTGTTTCGGAGGAGGGATTCCATGGATGAGGGAAAAGAGGGAATGGACCGTAATGCTACTGGCAGGATCCCCACGCCCATGTATCCGAACTTCCCCTCGTCTACCACCACCCCGTCTTCCGCACCGAGAAGCAACGTTGTACTGTTGTCAACCGGAATCAACAACGGCAATAGTAACCTGCTAGGCGTGCCCGCCCCCCACCACCCGAACTTCATCCCCATCCCCCACGCACCACCCATCTCGCAGCTTAAGAAGCACGCCCGCATCCCCGACCACGACCGCGCTCGCCGGATGCCGTCGCCCATCTCCGAAGACGAGGACTTCCCAGACACCCCCACGGCGCTGACGCAAAGCCAGCTGGAGCGGCTGAGCGTCACGGGGGACCAGCAGCCGTTCCACATGGATACCGAGGACCCAATGTCGTCCATGCCGCACGATGCGCCCCCAGATTCTACCCCATCGGCCGCGCCCGATCCGCCCGGCGTACTCACCACGCCAACGCGAGGTCGTAAACGGAGCGGTGCGCTTTCTTCAGCCAGGGGAAGGTTCAGCATGGGTTACAGGGAGGACTGCGAGAAGTGCCGGATGAGGGTCCCAGGCCATTATTCGCACTTTCTGCCGAATTAGCCAGCGTGAAGTGAATGGGTGAGCGAGCAAGTTTTCATGCCTTTTTTCTATTTATTCTCACTTATTCGGCGCTTCCTGGGTGGGATTGGGACTTAGACATAGCCAACCGCGAAGGAGCAAAGGAGTCAGACTTGTGTATATCTGGCGGCATTCGGTTCCGCATGGTGTGTCTTTTTATCGAAATTTCACAGGGCATGTCTTATTCTACATAGCTAGCGGAGCGACCCATTTCTCCTTTCCTTTTCCGTCGTTCATGCCTTTTTCTGCATCGATATTTCTCCGCCTTGATTCGATTCGATTCGACTGGCATGGTCAAGGTCTGGCGAGTAAAACAGCACTCTTTTTCAGCGTGGGTATTGTAGTATACAGACGCCATCATGAATATCATGAGCAGATGAGCGGAGCGTTGACATTGTTATTACTTTCGCAGCATCATCTATTCATTGAGCCCCGCTTTCCGGCTTGGTTTCTATATTTCTCCCCTTTTCTTCGCGACCGCCTCGTTGTACCCACCTCACCTCACCTCCCCCGTCCTTCCTCAGTCCCGTTCCCCTCAAAATGTATGCGCAAGGCAAGCCCGGCGCGATGCAACGCACCGCAACGTACTCTACATCTTCCTTCCTCGCACTTCGAAGCCACGGACCCCGGACAAGCAGGTCCGCATGCATATAACATCCATGCATATGCATGGATATGCACCTCACGCGCACCGCTCCGCATCGAAGCGCCCCGAAGCGCGAGACAGATCCGTGGAGTGTGTGCCACGGTGTCTTGTCCAGTTCTTCGTCGTCCCCAGGGGCTCGAGGTCCGATGGTGTGGATGGGGTGTCGGGATGGTGGACGGACGGAGCGGTACGCCACTTACGCTCCGCTTTCCTTTCCTTTCCGCTGCTACATACTTATTATCTTGCTATAATCTGTACATCAGGATGTCGCTTGATGAGTGTGCGTACGGGGAAAGCGCGCTGGACCACTGTCCATCTATGGGATTATGGATCCTTGCTCCCGTTTGGGCTTGACGATGTGGAAACGTTTCAACTGATGTACTTGGGATCATTGACAAGAATCCGAGTGTGGCAACCTTGCTAGGCTTAATCAAGAGCATGTCTCGCATTGAACGGTTTCTCTTGGAGAAGAAGGGAAGAATCGGTGTAGGGCACGTATAAGAGGGACTGCATTGTGTATAACTGCGAGGAAATTCGAACACTTCTCTTCTTTAGTTAGGATCCTTGACTTATTCGCGGTGTTGATCGAGGACGGTGCGGATACCTGCAAATCAGAGGATACAATTCCTCTCCATAGGATCGCCTTCTTGGGGGAGAAAACTGACTGGCATGTTCCGATTCTCACCACCACACGGGGGACAATTTGCTCTTCAGGGGGAAATGATTAATGGGTATTCAATGCAAAAGCTTCCGTCAGATCAAAGAAACGGGATGCCTCAATATCCCTCGTCCTCATCATCCTCCTCGTCACCCATATCAACAAAACCTCTCCTCCCACCACCACCGCTGGAAACCCGCCCATTCGACACTCCCCCACCACTCACCCTTCCTGCCCCCGCTGCTGATGCTCTCCCACCACCACCCACAACCGCCCTGGGCCCAACATAACAATCCCCCGTCCACTCCGCCCGACAAGCCGGACACTTACCCACACTCACCATCCCACCAACACCGTCACCACCCCCTCTCCTCCCAAAATACTGCCACGCACACCCATCATGGAACCGCACACCGCACGTCCTCCTCGAGCACCGAACACCCCACGTGACAATCTCCCTGCACCCCTCGCAATCCCGGATCCGAATCACGCGCTCGTCCTCGTCCTCGTCCTCCCCCTCCTCCTCGGGCGCAGGATCATTATACACCTCCTTGAGATAGCTCCGCAGCTCCATGAGCCCCCTGGGCGCGAGCCCGAACCACACCGCCCCGCCGACCTTCTGCCTGCGGAAAAACCCCTGCTCGACCAGCGTCCCCAGCACCGACTCCGCGGCGCGGATATCGATGCCTTTGAGTGCCGGCTCTGCGTCTCCGTCCGCGTCTCCGTCCGCCTGCGTGTTCCCCTGCAAATGCGCCTGCGACGGGCGCCCCGCGCTCCTCACCGGCGCCAACCGCCTCGCCTCCATGAAGTCCACGGCCATGACCTCCTTCCCCCTCCTGCCGGTGCCGTCGAACATTGCGTCGAGCACCCTCTTCACGAAGGCGATTTCCTCCGCCGAGAAGCCCGTCGCGAGCTGCGTGAGGGGGTCGGACGCCGTGTTGACGAGGGCGTAGACGTGGTCGTTTGCCGGGGCGGAGAGGGAGGAGGAGGGGAGGGCGGATTGCTGGTCGCGCGTGGAGCGGATTTCGTAGTCGAGGGGGGCGAGGCGCGCGTTGAGGGTTTGGAGGGTCTGGGTTAGGAGGGGGGCGGTGATGTCGTTGGGGAGGGTGGGGCGGGTCGGGTCTGAGGTTTGTGTGAGTTGATGGTGGATTTCTCGAGGAAGAGAAGAAAAGGAGAGGAAAGGAAAGACGGGGGAAGTGGGAATCGGGGAGGGCTGGACTGGACACAGTCCCGTCCGTAGCTCGTGCTCTCTTTCTTCCTCCGTCGTCCCTGTTGCGAGAGGCACATCATGATACCTCCCTTTCATCCCGTGTACAATAACTCTTCTTCCCCTCTCTCTCCATTCCTCCCCCCGTCTCAAACCCCACCCCCAAAAACAAACAAACAAAAGGAAAAAAAAAAACACAAAAACTCACCAGCAACACTCATCACCCTCGCCAGCACCCCGCGCACCTCCTCGCCCCCCATGACCGACCGCGCCAGGAACGCCTGCAGGAACGCGCGGTGCAGGTCGCTGTATCCCTCTGATCTTGCCGTCGCGCCGCCCGGCGTGTCTGACCTGTCTGTGTGGCCGTTTGCGTGCCGGGTAGGCGTGTCGTTGGCGTCGAGGTCGAGGTTGCGGTGGCGTCGGGACATGGTGGTGTGGGTATGATGGGGGGAGGGGGAATGAGCGGGGCGGCTTCGGGGTTGAGGTTGGGATTGGATTGTAGGTTGCGGATTGCGTCCGAGGTTGGTATCGGTCTGAGGTTGGAATCGGTCTGAGTTTGGTATCAGTATCGGTTCTTGAGCTTGATATCGGTCTGAGGTTGTGATCGAATCGCGGATTGTGTCCGAGGAAGACGGGAAGGAGCTGCACAGTTCCGTTGTACGGAGAATTATCCCTATCTCCCTAATTTACAGGTGATTTACAGGGTGCGGTTATGAAGATTGGGGGGGGGGGCGGCGAAGTGAAGCAAAGTGAAGTGAAAGTGAAGTCCAAACGCGAGAAAGGCGAAGGTGAAGGTCCAGAAACGTGGGGTGCGTTCGCGAGGTGCTTTCGCGAGGTCGAAGCAACGCGACTACGCGCGTGCACGTGACATGTAACACGCAACCACTAGACATGCGATTGATGGAGTGACTCGATGGAGAGACTCGATTCAATTGATACAGTGGCAGCAACGCAGTAGCAACAACGAGAACCATCTCATTCATTCACCGTCCATTCCTAAAACGCATCTCCATTCGTCATATACACCATGCATGACAAGCTCCCTCCCATTGATGTTCCCCCATCATGACCACTATAAACGCCTCCTCCCATCCCATCGCATCCCATCCAAAAGAGCAGGGTATGTAAAACGCGGATCCGAAAAAAACAAACTCTCTAGATACCGTCGACAAGCCATGCGTGCGCTAAAAAGAAAGAAAGAAAAGAAAAGTGAGAGGAAGATGCTGAGAACGACCACGCTATGCGATCCAACCGCCCGCCTGGCCTAGTAATAGAATAAGACCGTCCCATGTACCCGTCCCCAGTCCGCCAGCTTGACCATCGAAAATAAATGCCATCCACAAGGCGAAGGAAAAGATGCAAGGTATGCAACGCCCTCTATCTCCGACCCTTATCCGTACCGCGACGCCGTACGCCCACGCACCAAGAATGAAGGTTTCTCCTCGAGTTAAGCGGACTTGGGATGCTGCTCCACAAGCCACTCCAGCACGCTCTCGTAGCACAGCACGAACTGCCGCAGGCTTTGCACCATGCTGAGCCGCTGCGCGCGGAAATCCTCGACGGTCTTCTCGATCAGGTCAACGTCGTCGCGCAGCGTCCAACTGCCGTTCACCCCGCCGGAGTCCGAGGACGGCGAAGCCTCGACGTCCATGTCCGCGCCGCCGCTGGCCTGGCGAGCGTTCCGCGCCTGCCGTTGCCGCTTGAGCATGTCGACGACGGAATCCACGGTGCAGAAGGTTCCCGTGCGTCCACATCCGGCAGAGCAATGCACCAGGACGGGCCTGCTGTTCGGGGGATCAGGCCGCGAAGCGGAACCCCCATTCACTTGCCGCACGACGGCGTCGCACTGCTCGATCAGGCCCAACAGGTGGGCGGGATGCGCCGGGGCGCCAAAGTCGGGCCAGTGCGAGTACTGGAGCTGGGTGATCTCGCGCATGCGCTCGAACGGCTCGTCGGAATTCGACAGCGTGAACTTGCGCACAATGACGTACGGCTGCTCGGTGCTCGACGAGGACGACGAGGAGGTGCTGGCCTCCCTGGAGAGGTTGGTGGGTTTCGGAGGGTTCGTCGAGCGGCGCTGGCCCAGCGTTGGCCGCGGTTGGGCTCGATTTCTGCGGATCCTGTGCGGCTCGAGGGACGCCCGATGTTCTCCCAGAGGGTTGAGGTACAGGTGGCCGTACTGCCGGTCACACCAGTAATTGTGAGCTTTGGCCTGGCCGCCTTCTTGTTCGGCCGTCAGCATGACGATGACGCGGACGTCTTGTTGCCAGACGACGTTCCAGAAATCCTGACCCCGTTAGCGTCCAAAGGTTACGATGAGGGGAAGAATGCTTTGCTTACGTTGAAAGTAGCAGGAAGAGGCCCCTGCGTAGCTATGTAGCGCTTGTTGGAGAGACTGGGTTTGACGTAATTGGCATTGACGTAATCGCAGCCGTCCTGTGCGACCCCTTGGAGCTTGACGCGCGAGTGCTCGTAGGGCCAGATGTTGTTGTACCGGTTCTTGGACCCTTTCTCTAGCCCTGCCAGTTGGATCGGCTTTACGGTGTCTCGCTTCTTCTCCTCGCCGGACGAATACACGACGTTTCCAAAGGCCTCCTGCATGCGCTTCTTTTCCTTCTTCTCGATGTTGAGGAACTTGTCTGCAACCAGCTTGCCGTGGTCCTTCTCATCTGCTGCGCCCTTGAGCCACTGCGGAAGCTCCTCCTCGATGGACTGGGTCATTCCGTCGGGCTGCTTGATGGACATTTGGCCGACGCCGCCGATCAGGTCCATGTTCTGGCGAATGTTGCCGAAGAAGGGGTTCGCGGCGCTCTGCGCGGCCGGCATGGGACATCCACCGACGACGGGAGCCACCGAGGGCCGGTCAGAGTCGATTTGCAACGAGGAAGATGAGGGGCCTGAGCCATTCGCCGAGCCCTGTATGACCCACGCAGGGAATTTCTTGGAGAACTCGGCGAAGCCGCCGCGTATTACGTAGGAGCCGCCGGTCCAGCCTTCGTTGATGAATTTTTTGAGCGTGTTGATGCACGTTGTGGCATCTTTGAGCGAGGACGAGGCTGCGTCATAGACAATGATGGATTTGCAACTCCCCCAACGTTCGAATTTGTCCCTGTCATCATCGTGTTTGAACGTTTCTGCCAGTTTCTGGACGTTGAACGACGCGCGTTTGAGCAGCGTGGTGGGTATGCACAGACTGAGTGCACCGTTGATGTGGGATTTGGCGTAATGGGTGGATACGCGGAGATCCAGCAGCAGGGCTTCCTCTTGTGACGATTCGAGGATGGTCACAATGTGCTGCGGCGAGGCCAACGTGGGGCCTTGGCCTTGGCCATTCTCGTGGTCGGTATGTGTGGGGAGGGTATCGGCTCGGGCTTTGGCGAAGGAGGGGATGATGCCAGACGAGGGCAGCGGCGGAAGGGACAAGGTAGGGTGGCGGGAGTCGACAAACTGGGCAGTCTCGTTGGTGCGGCCGAAGCCTTCCTGGTCGGTGAAGCTCGCGGGGGATTCTCTCCGTGGGCGGTCGGTGAAGAGTTGCGGTTCGGTAGAAGAGAGGAGACGTTTGGGAGAGCGCGGCTTGGGAGCGTCGGCGCCGGCGTCCGGGGTGATTTGCAGGGGCGGAGTGACGGATTGCGACGGGCTGGGTGTGATGGGAGGCTGGAAGAAAGGGCCCTTGGCCAAGGTGGAAGGGGTGGCCCTCGAGAAGTCGAAACCTCCCAAGGTGAAGGCCTTGTTGTTCTCGGACTGCCTCCTGAAGGCCTCGAACTCTGGATTCTGGTCGACGGGGATGATGCGAGGGGAGGCGGCGGCGGTGGAGCGGATGTTGGAGGAGGGGAGGCTCCAGTTTGTGCGGACGTGCTGGGCGGTGCCCGAGGCGAACTGGTCTGCGGAAGCCTCGAGCCTGACGCCGAAGTAGCTGGGGCTGGGAGTGCGCGGATCGTCTGCGACGGAGGCTGGGGTCTTTGGGTCTTTCATGCGGTGCGGGTGGTTGGAGGAGAGGGATCTCGGGGGTGGAGGAGGTTGGACGGTCCGCGAGGGGTGGGATGACGCCTCTCTGGGTAAAGGGGAGAGGAGGGGAGTCGACATGGCGTTATTGCGCACGGAGGGAGGGGAGTCGGGCGGGAGGCAGGTGGGAGGAGGCCGGTGTGGGACGGGTGGAGTGGGATAACGGTAACATGAAATGATTGTAGCGGCGGAGGTTGTGGTGGATGAAACGGGGTGGGGACAGGGGTAGCGAAGAATGGGCGAAGTGGAAGTGGTGGGCGGGAGCGTGGGAGATGACGAGGGTGAAGGAAGTGTCGAGGGATGACATCACAACCCCAGGGACGTCAGCGAAGCGGCGCGTGCGACGGTCGACCCGACCCCAAAGCGTGGCGCGCAGGCGGCAGACGGCAGACGGCAGACGGAGGCAGCGCACACGACGACGATTATTCGAAAGAAGTAGAAATGGGCAGTCCTGAAGCGGGGAGAACCGGTGAAATGAATTGTCAGCAGAGCGGCGTGTGAGAGACTGGAATCCAGACACGAGGGGGGGGCTTGGGTGCGGCGGCTGAGACCAGGCTGGCTGGACTGGCGGGATTCCCGGAGCCTGGAGGGGGTGGAGGGGGGGGAGATTATTCTTATTATTTGGACTCTATTTCTTGTTTCCAACTTCAAGGCATTCTTGGTGGATCCTGTGCTTTTTCCAAGGTTCCTGGTTAGCAGGTTTTCGGCACGTCGCGGTTGCCAAGACTTGGACCCTGCATGCCCTGCATGGACCCTGGCACGGGGGCACCAAAGCAGTGAATAGGGCTCACAGGGTCGAGGATAGGGCTGAATCGGTCTCGTTGGACGTGGGAAGTGACCAGCTCACGAGGTGCAGTAGAATTCCTGGCTATTGAAACTGTTTCCTACGGTTACTGTTGCTACGTCGCTGCCCTGAAGATGGACTTGCTCTATTCTACGGAGTACTATCTCTGCATCCTTCGTCCCCTATCGTCCCTGACCCGCACGCAAAATGGGACACCCCCCCCCCACTCCCAGTCCCCTCCCTTTCCCATCCCTTCCCAAATCCATCGTGGATCAACTCCCTCAGCGAGGATCGACAGGGTCTGGACCGACCCGCTGCCTGCGAGATGATGTCTTCCATCTGGCGGGATGGGTAAAGCCTCAACACACTGCATGCCGAAAATTGGAATCGGTGCACAGTCGCACGGTGGTCGTCGAAGCCTCAAAGGGGTGCACAAGATGCCATATCACCTGCCCGTCACCTGTTCCGACGGCAGCCAAGAAAGGGAGAAAGCTTGGGAGACGGAGGAGACGGACACATGACCAGCCTTCAAAACATCGACGCGTGAACGATGCTGCCACTTCTCTCTCCATGCTCCCACCACCATGACTTGAAGAAATCACCGCGTGCACCATGACCCTCACCGTATCCAACTTCCAAGCTCCGGATCTCGAAATTCCAAATGCCCATGCCCACACCACCTCACTAGTCCACAATAATAACGACTCAAAGAGTCAAATGCACCACCTGCAGCCAGTCTCCACCCCGCGCCCGGGCCAATCTCATCCGATCTTCCCAGATTGCCGCCCCCGAGACCCTGATTCCTGCTTCCACAGTTCCCCTCCCCGAAAAACCAACTTTCCACCCCTTTCCCCCCTCCGAAAAGCGAAAAGCATTACTCATACCGCGGGACTCCTCCGCCCTCGAACGACTCGTCGTGCTCTAGTACTGTCATTCATTCCGCATCTCTGAACAGTAAGCTTGTAAGCTTGCAATTGTAATCGTACATACAGCGCCCTCTTGATCTATTCCACTCCGATTTTCGCCCGCTCCAGGCGTGACGGATCATCCATCACCTTATTACACTGTACTGTGGTACGTTGTGAATCTATCCCCTCGTACCCCATGCATCGACGATGCCTGCCGCAGTGCCGCTGCGGGCCGTCCATTGTATCTACCTACCTGGTCGGCGATAATCGATAATCCCACTGATGTTTTGTATTTCCGCTCCATCTTCTTGCGTGCTTGCTTGCTTTGACTTCTCAGGCTGCTCCCTGGTGCATGCATATGGCTGGGACCCCGTTCCGAAGATTTCGATAAAGCGCGCATGTCTGGGTGTCAGTGGGTGGGTGCTCCGTCTAGCGTCGTAGAGCGTATAGCGTACCCAGGTAGGTACCGTCCCAGATCCACGAGAGACGAGAGACGAGAGACGAGAGACGAGAGAAGGGGACCCTGGGACCTAGTCCTAGGTACCGCAGTACAAGCGCGAGCACACAGTAACTAGACGACCGGTACTATCCAAACCGATGCTCTGATTCCAGCGAGACGCGAGGGTCGCAGTCACAGTCACAGTCACAGTCACAGTCACACCCGCCAGTCGTCGCGAACACTACACCAGACCCCCTCATTCGCACCCCTCAACGGGAACGACGTCCAATTATTATGCCAAATCTCATATCATCATGCATTCCTCCCCTATCGTATATCCTTCAAAGCCTCCAGAACTCGTACATGCCATCATATGTATGCATCCCCAATTCCCCTCCTCGTGGGGGTTAATCACCAGTCTGCCCGTCCAGTCAAACCGTCGCCCAAACCCAACCAAACCCCCTCCCTAAAATGATCCATAAACTCCAATGATTACTCCCACCCTCATGATCCCCAGCCCCCAGTCCCCAATCCCCAATCCCCATCGCCCGCCTACCCAGCAGGCCGCACAGATGCAGACTGTCCCAAGGACCGAACCGTGGTAAAACCCTCAAAGAAACGCCGGTGAAGAAACGAAAAATGCCTCCCGACCCACCCCCACCGCCAAACGCCATGATACCACATCCACTCTTCCTCCTCTTCTTCCTCTTCTTCTTCCTCTTCCCCCTCCCCATCTCAGCTCGACCTCCGCCTCGCCGCAGGCTCCACGATGTTATCGATAATCTCCGCATCCCGCTCCGCAGAAGGCAGCGCCCCCGCCGCCGTCATCGTCGCCTCCGGCTCCTCCTCCCCTTGCGCTTCGTGCGGCCCCTGGCCCTCCTGCCGTCCCTCTCGCTCCTGAGATCCATGCTGCCGCCTCGTGCGCGCCCCAAACACGTCGCTCAGGCGTGCGCTGAACCGTCTGCTCCGCCGTGCATCCGCCGCTGCCTCCGCGCTGCTCTCCCCGTGGGCAGGCTCCCCCGCGATGGCCGCCTGCTCGCTGCGCCGCTGGTCGCGGAGCCGGCGAAGCGCAGAGATGCGCTCCTCGGCGGAGGCATTGGGCCGCGTGCGGAAGAGCAGGATGTCGCGCAGTCCCGATCTGCGCCGGTGCGCGGCCTCCGAATCGTCGGGGTGCAAGGGCGGCGCCAGCTCGTTCTGCTCCATTTCCGTGCTCGAGCTCGAGCTGCGGGCGCTGCCCGGACGTAGATCGACACGGCTGGCGAAAGTGTTAGCTTGGGTTCTGGATGGAGTCTGTGTGCAATGCTTACCACAACGGACAGGTCCCCGACACATTCAGCAACCAGGGATCGACACACTCGGGATGGAACTTGTGGCCGCACGGCAGCACCCGGAGGTCCTGACCCTTCACAAAGTCCTCGGTGCATATCGAGCATTCTAGGTGCTCCTCCTCCGCAGTGGTGGTGGGAATCGCTGGCGCAATGCCGGATGGTTCCTCCACAGGCTCGGCTGGCGCAGTTCCGGGCTGCCCTGGAGTTGCCGTCCGGGCGGCTGCCGCTTCAGACGCGCCAGCGTCTCTCTGCTCCTGCGATGCACCAGGTTCCTGCTGACCCGGCTCCGCGTGGCCAGGCTCTGCTTCGCTTCCCTCTCGCGCGGATCCCAGCTCGACGTCGGTCGGTTTCTGAGGTTCGCGCTCGCCAAACTTGACAATCGGGATGGTATCCAGGATCGCCCTCCCCAGCCCCCGCGCTCTGCTCTGCCGCGGCCGGCCCAGGATATCCCGTGGCCCATAGCGTTCCGGGTGACGATGCGCCCTCACAGCGCCTGTGATGATGATGACCAGGAACAAGGCAGTGATGATTCCTGTGATACTATACAGGATGATCATGGCGACGGCCGTCGAGGGGGAAGGACCAAGGGGGTTGTTCTGTGGCTGCGACTGCTGGTCGCGAGGGCCAACCGAGCTGATATTCACCATGTATATGATGGCGGGGTTCAAGTCGTCTACGCGACCGAGCACCTGGGCGGAGACGGTGCGGTCGGTCATGGAGTATACGGGGAACTCTTGGAGGAGCACGGGGATTTCGGTGTAGCTGCAGAAGTTCTTCTCGGTACTGAAGAAGATGACCCCGGAAAGGTTCACGATGTTCATGGCCTGTTTGAAGAGGTCGAGGGCGGGATCGGTGCTGTTGCCGGAGTAATGGTCGAGGTCGCAGCTGATGTAGGCGACGTTGCGATCACGGAGCAAGGTGACGGTGGACTCATTGACGTAGACCAGGTCACCTTCCAGAGGTGTTCTCTACGGGTGAGGGTTAGTCAAAGCTTTGCTGGCGGAGACGAGGCTACCAACGTTACGCAGCAAAGCGTCGCGGGTTAGAGGAATCAGCTCTGATATGTTCCGCTTTGCGCCGAGATCCTGCAGCAGAAGGGTTCCCTCATAGCTGGATATGGGGTTTGAGGAGTCTGTAGCTATGATACTCGCGCCGGCGGCTACGGTGAAGAGCATCCAGCTCATGCGCCATGCTAGAGGCCACCGCATGGTGGGTACGAGGCCGGGGGCAGTTGGGATGGAAGTTCTGCCAGGCGCAAAGTGTTGCCAGGCAATGTGAGGGTAATGGGTAGCCAGGCGTCAGATGTAGGATGGTGAGTAGTTGCGCCCAGGTGCCCAGATGCCCAGGTGAGCATCGACGGTTGCAGCAGCTATGTGCAGCTATGTGACGGCCCGAACAGTGCAAGTGGCGGAAAGCGGGCGGAGCTTAATCCACCGCGAAGGAGGGCCTTGCGCCTGCAGCAGTCATGACGGAGAAAGGAGTGGTGATAGCGGAGAGGAGGGGAAATGCCAGCGTCCGATTGAAGCAGAGTATGGTGGAGATTTCGGTGGTGGAAGTTGTTGTGTTACCCAGATGATGTGATGGGAGATGGATGAGATCGAGTCCGATGGACGTCGCCAGTCGCCCGTCGGATCCGGCAGATCCGGCGTGGCCCGAGCGATCCCGGCAAGGATCAGCTTCTGCAGACCGCGCTACCCCAACCCACCCCAACCCACCCCAGCCGGAACCAGTCAACCACTACTCTCCTCCCGGATCAACCCTAGTTCAACCTCCTCTGAAACTTGGCCCTGAGCGTTTTCCTCCATGGGCACAACTGTCTGGAGAATACTGTGTACAAATATCATGCTGATTCTTTCAAGTTAATGATCTTATATCTAGGTATTAGCAATGGCAGCTCATTGGCAAGACCCCGTCCTCATCCATCGACTGGACATCGTCACCTCCGAATCCCTACATATGTAAGCAACGGCTGGATGCGTGTACACAATACGTTGCTTCTTCCGTAAGAAACGACAGTGAAACACTACACAGTACACGTGTCCCAGCGCTCCCTTGCAAAAGGCCATTCCCTAGTCACCGTGATACCCGTACTCCCTCAAACGTCACTCGATGGCACACATGGTGGTAAAAATACCAGGATCCAAACATTATTCAAATACAGCCACAATGCGCCCCAAAACGCCTGTGCTATGCGCCATGAAATGCACGACTATACAGCAAACATGCAAATGTTTACTTGCAACGCTCGCTCAGCTCTGCAAGAAACACACAACACCCTAGTCACCCCGCTCGCCATCTCTTCACGCAATTACAACTCCTTGTGGGCCAGCGCCTGCACTCGCTGATTCACCAAACTGCCGACCGCCAGAGTATCGCTGATATTGACGCCCTTGGTCGTGAAGTCGTCGAAGCCAGAGAGGAAGAAGCCGACCACCACCACAATGTACGACAGGATCAGAATGGATCCCTTGAAGTAGTTGCTCTTCCCTTCGCCGTACATGTACGACAGGAGGAACACGCAGAGAATCACCGTCACCATATCCCACTGCGGGAAGATCAAGGCTGTCGGGCGTGTCAGCGGCTGCTCTGCATCGCAGCGTCATTATGGAAGGGGTATGCGCTTACTGAAAGTATGGTTGAGGATCTGCTCCGGCTTGAGAGTCGGGCTGTAAATGGCGCTGAAAAGCACCACGGCGGGGATCTGGAGGAGCAACACTTGCAAAGCATACGCGGAACCAATCTCCATAGACAACGCAATGTTCCCATTCATGGCGAAGGAAATGGCATTCTGCGTGGTGGGTCAGTCAATCTGTATTCCTCCATGTCCGCACATGTTTCAACGTACCAAGAATTCCGTCGTGTTAGGGACCAGAGCGAAAAGCGTAATGCCCAAGAACTTCTCGTCGATGTGGGAACCTTCCAGGACCACATCCACCGTGTTGACCAGGATCTCTGCAATGACGGCGTATGCCAACGTTGCCGTCAGCAGGATAACAGCACTCTTGGTTCGGCTCCAGTTGGGCGCATCATGCCCGCCAGATGTATGGCCAGGCGGAGTCTCCTCTGCCTCCCCAATGTGAGTCGCCGGCTTGTGATGATGTCCACGGTCACTATGTCTTCGATGCGTGTGCGCCATCTGCGCCGCCTTGTGCGGTGCCTTCGTCGCGTCTCGAGTGGCTATGGCCGACGTCGTAGCCGCGATCTCGGTAATCTGCCGCGCCAGGGACTGGTTGGCCTCCTCCGAAAGTCCTTGTACCTGGAAGCCGCTGGCAGCATGTTCTGCATCTGCATCCTTGGGAGGCACCACATGCGGTGTTCGCTCATCCGATCTCGAAGAGGATGGCTCTGTCGCTGGGGCTTCCCCATTCGGTCCAAGGCCTACGTGCTGGTACGACTGACCCACAATCCGCTTATACAGCTGGCTATTCCGGATGTCCGTCTTGGCCAGAGAATTGCTGGTCCCCTGTCGTGTAAGTGTATGATGATGGTCGGTGTGTGTGCTGCTACTGAGATGGCTTGATGTCATGTGTTCGCCCTTCTTCTCATCAATCTCGCTACTCCAAATCACCGCTGCATGCGTTCTAAGCGTGAACAGCAGGCCAATCACGTAGGAGCAGAAGAGTAGGCCGGAGGCAAGGAACGTATACGGCCGGACTGCCTTCTTGTAGAACTTGTCGTCCACCGCAGGCGTCTGCGAGAAGTAGCATTGCCGACAATCCCGCCCATCGCCAAAGGTGGCATCGCAGTCGCGGCAGATCAACTCATGCTTGAGTGTGTCAGCGGGGAAGTATGGAGTCTAGGGGAGGGAACTTACACTGCCATAAATCTGATAGAAGAGCGTCGGCCCAAAGGCACCAATAACGGCAAACAACAGCATGGTCGATGTGACTCCAGCAGACTTGACATTGAAGCGCTGCGTCTTCCTCTTGACGGCGCCGAAGCACATCGACAGGCCGGGAAGGAACAGAATACCGGCAAAAATACTGCCGATGATGCTGCCTTCCACCAATTGCGCTTTCCCCTCCTTCAAAGCGACGCAGTAAAGAAAAACCTCCACGACCGTCGAGAAGAAGGCGTTGACAGTGGCGCCTACACCCATGGAAGATTGTGCAGAGATGGACGCCACGGCTTGACCGATGAAGTATGCGAGAGGTATGATGGATAGCAGCCCGAGCGTGAAAACAAAGAATTGATCTGTGATTCCAATCTTGAGT
Organism: Westerdykella aurantiaca; assembly: GCA_030412805.1. Taxonomy (NCBI): domain Eukaryota; kingdom Fungi; phylum Ascomycota; class Dothideomycetes; order Pleosporales; family Sporormiaceae; genus Westerdykella; species Westerdykella aurantiaca. Next base: position 6,955,876 of record JASJFJ010000001.1, read on the forward strand.
CCAAGGGCCTCGTCCAGGACCCAATAGTCGAAAATGGTGAAGGCTACGAGTCCGAGCAGATTAAAGAGGAAGATGTTAGTACCGTCGATGGTGTACTTCCAGTACTTCAGACCCACTGCTCGGTATGTGCAGAGCAGGATGGACGACGACTCTCCTGGACGGCGCACATCTCCCCGATCCGAATGAAACGACAAGGCCAAAGGATGCCTCCGAAGGTGGTCAAAGAGGAGGAGCGTGACTTTGCCCATGGGTATGGTAAACACGAAGAACCAGCAGAGGCCGGACACAAGGAAGAGGGCCGGTGTAAAGATCCCGTAAAAGAATACGAAGAAGATGACCCGGCCAAGAGTCCACTTTCCGCGGCCAAACAACCTCCTCTTGGTCCTCGCCGTGTCTTGGTGCGAAAGGCTGCTCCTACCGTCCCTTCCCAACAGGCTAGTCGTCTCGTCGGTCGATTCTATGCTGTTTCTCCGGCGTCCGACAAGTCCACGGGTATCTGGAGGCCCAAAAAACAAGCGCCCCTCTTCAATGTCCCCACTTTGCCATTGCTCGTATTCGCTGATGCTTCGACCCTCGCCCTCGTCTTCCTCCGCATAAGCTTCATCCTGCAACAACTTGACATATTTGCCGAAGGGATAGAAGAGGTAGCCTGCCAGGTGGAAGAGAAGACGTGCGTGCTCGATACAGCTCTCATTGAATCCAAGGAGTGCAAGAACCAAGCCGCCGGCTGCAGTGAGCGCTGCAAGCCACCATCCGAAAACCAAAGTCCAGCAGATGTTGAACAGCAGAAGCCAATTGCTCACGAACAACCCGGGCGATGAATGGATGTCTCCTTCCGCGGTTCGCTGCACGGATCGGCTTTTCTTATAGAGAGCGGGCTTCCAGATCCTGATTCCGAAAGGATGGGTCACGTTGATGGCTTCCTGGCGGTCCTTGAGCGTGAAACTCTCGGCATCGCTGTGGTCTCCGTCATCGTCGCCTGCAGTCGCGCTCCCCTCTTCTTCATTGGGCAGTGTCTCTTCGCTCGTAGGCGACTCTTGCGCGGCTGAACCGGTTGGAGTTCCGGCGGCGACCTGTTCTATAGCGTCATCTTCATTCGAGTCTACTGTTGTAAGCTTCGGGGCTTGGGCAGCAGTTCTTCGCCGTATCGTCGATGGTTTCCGTCGCAGGGACTGGCCGGGGTTTGAGCCTGGCTGATGTGGGCGTTGTTGCTGCTGTTGCTGCTCCGTCAGATCCTTATCTACCTCTTCCTGAGCATCATCCACAGAGAATTCTTGCCCCTTTTTTGGAATGTTCGAGGACGTAGTTCGCCGGCCCATCGAGGGTTTCTTCGCTTTGATGGCGGGGCGCTCGGGGGAGGCCAGGTTCTGCTGCGGCCGGTTGATAGGCGATGTTATCGACCCTGCTAGGTGTGAGTAGCTGTTCGAGGCTGGCTACAAGAAGCGGAAGTGTAGGCAGACTCACCATACTCGGTCTGTATCGCCTGCGGCCTCCAACGCGTGTCGGAGCTCGATCCACTGGGGTTCTGCCCAGGCGCCGGAGTGTTCGTGCCGGAGCTGGAGCTCGGCGCGTTTAGCTTCGACGAAGCATTGCCTTTTCCGCCCGCGCTCCTTGGGCGGTCATCGTCCGTCATGGAGGGCACTTGATATCGTGAAGAGGTGCAGTTGTCCGAGCAAGTCTTGAGCTGGGTCCCAGGAGATGGCCTGATTTTGATCCCGGTGTTAGCGGCTCAGTTGTCAGCCATGAAGCGGTAGGTTGTTTGCGGTAAAGACGGCTGTATCGTAGGGTCATGCCACATGAGATCTCTGCGTTGAGAGGGCCAACGCGCAAAAAGATGGCCCTAAAGACGCACCGCGGGTGCAGATGACACTGGAAGGTGAGCGATCAGCATGCATCCATAACAAGGACAGCTGCAGCTCCGGACATGGGGCTGACGCGACGCCCGACGACCAACGGATATTTCGGAATTGGGGCGCACTCACAAGAATAGCGGCGCAGCAGAGGGGGGAACCCCTTTATAATGTTTGCTGTTGCAAAGCCGTCTTATCAAAATGAGAAATTCACTATTCACGTCGCCATGGCGCAATGGAAGCCCGCGCTGAGCCCATGACCCTGCCAGATAGCCGTGGAATGGTGGGGAAGCTCGACCTAGCACCCCTGCTAAGGCGCCTTTCCGTTTCCGAAACTAGTTTCACGGTCGGGAATACGATGATCCACCTCCGAGAAGCTTCGAGTGAACGTGCATGTGTTTGTAGCTACACTGGAGTCCTACAGTCATTCCGCTTTCATCCCCCAACCCACTTCATTTCACCCCTCCAAACCAACCGGCTACCCTCGCAATTGCTACCCGCAGTTTCTTCGGCTATCAAGTGCTCCGTAGCTGCCACCACCTGTCTGCGCCGCCGCCCGTCTTACCTCCGCCACCACCATGGCGCTCGACACCTTCTTCCACAACAAGATCGAGAGCATGAAGCTCGAGATCATACAAGGCCAGGCGGTGCTCCGAAGATTAGAAGCTCAACGGAATGACTACAACTCACGGGTACGGCTGTTACGGGAGGAGCTCGGTCTCCTCCAGCAGCCTGGATCGTATGTTGGTGAGGTTGTGAAGGTGATGGGCACGAAGAAGGTGCTCGTCAAGGTGCATCCGGAGGGAAAATACGGTAATATTATACATGCGCCTCTCTATTCTTGCCTATACTGACCTATGCCTCTAGTTGTCGACATCTCCGACAACGTGGACATCAGCAAGCTCACCCCCGGCAAACGCGTCACCCTCCTCAGCGACTCCTACAAGCTTGAAAAGATGCTCCCCTCCTCTGTCGACCCCCTCGTATCCCTCATGATGGTCGAAAAGGTCCCAGACAGCACATACGACATGATCGGCGGGCTGGACCAGCAGATCAAGGAGATCAAGGAAGTCATCGAGCTGGGCCTGCAACACCCGGAACTGTTCGAGTCCCTCGGCATAGCACAGCCCAAGGGGGTGCTACTCTACGGGCCCCCGGGAACCGGCAAGACGCTGCTGGCACGCGCGGTAGCCCACCACGCAGACTGCAAATTCATCCGAGTCTCAGGCAGCGAGCTGGTCCAGAAATACATCGGCGAGGGCAGCCGCATGGTCCGCGAGCTCTTCGTAATGGCGCGCGAGCACGCCCCCAGCATCATCTTCATGGACGAAATCGACAGCATCGGGTCCAGCCGCGTCGAGGGCTCCTCGGGCGGCGACTCCGAGGTCCAGCGCACCATGCTGGAACTCCTCAACCAGCTCGACGGCTTCGAGCCCACCAAGAACATCAAGATCATCATGGCGACGAACCGTCTCGACATCCTCGACCCCGCGCTGCTCCGCCCGGGCCGCATCGACCGCAAGATCGAGTTCCCCCCGCCGACCGTCGAGGCCCGCGCCGACATCCTGCGTATCCACTCGCGCAGCATGAACCTGACGCGCGGCATCAACCTGACCAAGATCGCGGAGAAGATGAACGGGTGTTCGGGCGCCGAGCTGAAGGGCGTGTGTACGGAGGCGGGCATGTATGCGCTGCGCGAGAGGAGAGTGCACGTCACGCAGGAGGACTTCGACCTCGCGACCGCGAAGGTGCTGAATAAGCATGACGATAAGGCGATGAGTTTGAGCAAGTTGTGGAAGTGAGCGTTTGGCGGCGGTGGTGCTTTGGAGAGGATTGGGGTTGGGAGTGTGATGGAGAGACGTGCGGATGAATCATGTAGACAGACAACAGCGTCTTTATTTATGTGCAATGTATGATCTTATCCACTCCCGCATTTGGATGGTTTCTGTCTGCACTTATCCCCATCATCAAAGGAGCATATCCCCCTGCTCCATGGAAAGATTTGCAGAAGCATAAGAGTGCCTGATTGACGCGCGGTATGATTCGTACAGCTACAACACCACCAATTGGAACTGACAGAGGAGCAAAGCACTTGAAGCACCCTTTCCCAACATGTTTTCATTTGTTTTCCAATTGTCTATTAGTCCATACTATATCAATTGCAGTATCGAACCCATTGCGGGCAACGTCATGGAACCCAGCCGCGAGACGTGTATAAGCAGCAGTGAACCCCCAAGTCTTGAGAAGAAGCAAAAACAATACACCATACCCATGCCATGCCAGTGCCCAAGGAAACGCCCGATACCGGATCCCCTGTGCACCATGCAAATGTACTGTTTTGTTTTGGGTACCTAAGCAAGGCAGATGGAGATGAAAGCAGAAAGGAATGCCAAAAGAAATGATAGCAATAAAGCAGAAAATAGCAATAAAGCAGCAGAAAAGCTCCTTGGTTCGGTCTGCAGTGGAGCCTTGGGGGTATCAAATTGAATGCCGAAAGGGCAGCCGTAAAAAGAGATAAAGGAGACAAAGAAAAGGTCGAAGAACAATCTAGCGGTCTTCCACCGTGCCTACCCTGTATGCTTCCCAAAACCGCACCGAGCAAGGCGCTGTAAAGATCGTGTAAATCATGTTTCTGAGGTTTCGAGAGGAAAGCGACGATACCGCATTTCCCGTTCTGTCTATGCAGGCGGGATGCGAGATCGATCCGCTCCTCTGGATACCCAGCTGTCGTCGATGATCTTGTCCACGGCCTGGTAGAGGAGCTTGTAGGCGGTGCGGATGGTACCGTCGCTCACGTCGACGGCTTGGCCAATCTCTTTGGGGGACGTGGGATGGCCCATGAGGTGTGCGACCAGGTAGATGCAAGCACCCGTGATGGAGAGAGGTGAACGTCCAGCGGCGACGCCCAGATCGGCGACGCGAAGGGCCGCTTCCTGAGCCGTGATGCCGACGCTGGCAGGGAGTCCAAGGTTGTTGCACGCACGCAGGATGAGCTCGGAAGCATCCGTCGACTTGGTGTGCTTGAATCCCGACAGTTGGCCTCCGTTGGTCATCTTCTTCTCTTGTTCGCGGATCTCCTTGCTGAGGTACGTCTCGAGGACTTTGAAGGTCCTCCCTATTTCCTTCTTCGAGACGCGGGTCAACTTGAAGATCTCGCGGAAGCTTCGAGGGGCCTGATGCTGCCGACAGGCGATGAAGATACAGCCCGCGATGATGGCGTCCATCGGTTTGCCCTTGAGGATCTTGGCCTCGTCTTGCTTCTTAAAGAGAATCTTGGCCGTCTCGCCAATGACCTTTGTGATTCCCGCCGTCTCGACAAACTGTGTGATCTGGCTGTAGGCAGCCTGGAGGTTCTTGTTTGTCTTGTCGTGGGTGGCTTTGTTCTGGGCACGAGCGAGTTCACGAACACGGTGGCCTCCGTCAAAGGCGATCTCCGTGGAGAGCTGGGAGCCGTGGAGGAGAGGGTTGGCGGCGTCGCCGACACGGGAAGGGTCATCGTTGCCTTGGTCGTCGTTGGAGAAGGTACGCCACTCGGAGCGGGTGTCGATCAGACGCTCCGCAAGGACACGGCCGCACTCTCCGCACACGGTGTCACCGGAAGAGAACTCCTCTACAAGCTGGGGCGGGTCCGACCGGCAATCGGGGCAGATGAGTATGACATCCAGCTTCTCCCGCCATTCTTCCTCCTGGGGCTCGGTTGGAGCTGCGGGCTCGTAGACCTCTCCAGGCGAGAGCAGCCGACCATCCGGGGCGTAGCTCATTGTATAGCGAGTGTCGACGGTAAATCTGGGGTAGATGCCGGTACCGGGGACACTCTGAGCCTTCGCAGTCGGGGGAGCGAAGTGGAGGTGGAGAGTGGAGACTGGGTGGTGAAGGCAGCGAGGGCGAGAGTGCAGGCGGTGATGAAGTGCCCGCTCTGTGTGAAAGCTTGGCACGAGCTTGGCATATTACTAATACCACGTGACGGGCATGGAAAGTTCCTGCGAGCCGACGTCGACCTCTCCGAAGAGCCATTGAACAGCTCCCCGCCGTACCCCCAATCCGACACCATGCTTGCGCAATCCATCAGGGCTTCGGTAAATGTCAACGTCCCAAGTGCAATTGACTTGTTCTGACGCCGATGTAGCGCCAAACGCTGGCACGCGTTGCCCGACAGCAACCCGCACTGGTTAGCCGACGCACCTTCATCGTCCCGACTGCTGTCCGCCAAGGTGAATAGACCCTCCATTGCTGGCCTCGAGGCATATTTGACGAACATGTCCTGACATGCTCCAGCCGATATTGTGCAGGACCTGTACCTCCGGGAGTTGAAGAACTACAAGGCGCCGCAACTGAAGGCATCGGACGCCGAGGGCCACGTCCAGAAGTTTGTCATCCCCAAGGCACCGGCATCTCCCGAGGAGGCCGACATCGCGAGCGAGTTGAAGGCGTACGAGACGCAGCAGGTGGAATTGGAGGGCACTCAGGCGGAGGGAGAGGCGGCGCCTGTGCAGGAGGACTGGTTCGTGGAGGAGGAGGAGGAGGCGGCGCCTGCTCACTAGATGGGCATCCGCGCATGTCGAATACTTTGTACTACAACCTCTTTCCACTGTGTCAATAGCATTGCGGCTGAGACGACTGGAGCGGTATTTCAAGATCTAGGTCGATTTTACGAAATGGAGTACCTATAAGCCAGTTGAGAGCAGATGATATGGAGCCGTGATTGGGCTGCTTCCCGCTTGCCCAGGGTGCTATATTCTTGTTCACGAACCCTCTGCCATGCCTTCCTTTGGTCGGTCTACAGTGTCTTGCGGGTGCGGAGGGATGGATTGGCCCCACGATCCATCTTGAGACATTGGGTCACGGGAAAGTATCTCGACGGGAAAGTGAAAAGTGAACCTGACTGCCTAGGGGATCCATTGCTTGTTGTTTTCATCTAAGCTAGTCGTCATGCAAACCCCGCCTGCGAAGCTCGCACTGCTGGCACAACTGACGATAGCGTCAAGCCGTGTACCTAGCACAACTTGGGGCGTCGTTGGATTTGGATTTCGTTTCATGCATTTCCTTTATCAACGTTGGCGTGAAGTCTCGCTCATTAGCTTACAGTCCCTACTGTAGGCACGTGACAGACAGGGAGAATTCATCGATGGTATAGCTATAGAGTGCTGTATTCATGGAAGGGTCAAGCCGGCTCAGGCAGCGTATATACAATACCATACAGCACGGGGCAGGCCCGACGGCCGATACTGCATCGGACGGGCAGAGTGGGGCCGAGAGTGTTACCACAGGGTCGAGGTAACGGGGGATGAAGGGTGTTGAGAGGCATAATTGCACACAGGAGAACGCCGACTGCTGTGGGACGGACTCGTCATCTCGGAGGTTCAGACTGGCATGCCGGCGCCGCATGCGTAGGATCGAGATGTTTGTTCCGAGACCGAAGAACGGGGCGTAGTTGCGAGATGACCACCTTATTATATATAACCAACCCTCTTGGACGAGTTGGACTGATGACTACATCCATCATCCACGGTACGCCCGAGGCCTACCGAGCGTAACACACGTCGGAGATAGATGGAGTCTCTCCCAGCACGAGCACTGCTACTACAGTCTACTGGGGAAGCGCCCGGAGCGGACTTGCACCGCCAGGCGGCGTGCGACCTTAAAAGGCCGCTACCTGCAGTGGCTGGGACAACAGGCGTGTCCCCTGCGAAACAATGCAGCAGTTGAGCCGTTCCCGCGCATGGCGTGGCACTGGCCGTGGGTGCGTGGCTGGTTGTGGTTGTCCACTTGTTGTGTACCGCCGTGGCGCCCATCTCTCCGAGACGACTGAGAGAGGGTCAGTATAGGGACTAAAGGACACCGGTGAAGGTGCACACTGGGTGCACTACTGGGCGCACTGGACGCACATGGGCCATCCAGATGACAAAACGAGGGAAAGAGGGTGACGAAATGGGACAAGAGTTTTTGCCCCTGTGCTATAATTATCATCTCCTAAGATCGCCCGTCGCGACGCCATTCTCCACCCGGCACCGCTGCGCCGCAACCTCTCAGGCTCTCACGCCGCGTCGCCGCCTCTCCAGGGCTCAGGGCTGCACAGGCTGCTCAGCGCCAAAAGTCCACCAAACCTGCCGTCATCCTGGCCGCCCGTCTTTTTGCGACGTATTTCCCACGGCTTTGCAAGCTTTCAGTTTCGCTGGGAAACCTTTCATTTACGGACATCTACGTCAACACCCGTCCCGCTTCCTAGGTACCCAGGTAGACTCTGCCAACTTTCCAACCTTCTCATTATTTGTTATTACAGTACCAGTCTGTCGCTATCCGTGGCTGCCGCTGCCTCACTAGACTAGCTCCACCTCCGACACCGACATTCGCGCACTGTTCAGCCTTCACTACTACTGCTGAGCCTTCACCGATTGCTCCACTCGCTCCTCGCTCCTCTCTCCACTCTGCTCTCGCCCACCTCCCTCCTCCCACCAATTGACCCCCCGCCGACCCTCCCTTCGCCGCTTCAACCTTCCCCAATCCTATTATTCCTGCTCCTGCCTGCCGGACGGGCTGCCTGACTGACCTCCTACGCGTCCGCCATCTCCGCTCCCTCAAGCTATGAGCCCGACGCTTTAGCGACCCACAATCCCCCCATTGCCTGTGGGAGCTGTAGTGGCAGTCAGCCCTCCGTCCTCCTCGTCGCATTATGCAGGCCGTCGCCCATCCCGTCAGTAGCCTTGACCTGCTGGCCAACGTTCACCATGGCCCAAGGCACAGAAGCACCTCCGACGCCTTCCCTCCGCCCCATAAAGGCCCTGCCCCGACCTCCCAGCTTCCCAAGGCCGCGAGTTACACCTACTTCCCACGCGTCAAGGACCTCGAAGACCCCTCCATACTCGCCTTGAAGGCTCGCATCTCCGAGGACGACATCGAGCTGCGCCAGGATAGTGGACATGCAACCCCATACTCGTCCTCGGACGGCTCAAGCCCGGAAAGCGAGGATGGGTCCGCTGCTGAGCAAATCCCGCAGATGAAGCCCTCCACCTCGCGACGCTCTTCTAGGCTCTTCTCTTTCTCCAGCAGGAATCGAGACCAGTCCCAGGAGTCGCCCCGTCGTAGCCGCCCAGACACCCGCAATGACACCGCCTCTGCCGCCTCCAAGTCCCCCGTCCGTTCACTCTCAAAACTCCGGAGAAGGTCTTGGGTATCCTCTCAGTCAAGGTCAAATTCTCCCACGAAGACTAAGGAGGCTTTAAGCAAGGTGGAGGAATCAACGACGAGTGGGGGCCCTGCGGAGTTGCCGAAGCGGACGTCGCTCACCGGCCCGCTGAGCATTCCTGACCAGGCCGGGTCCACGGGCGTCGCACCAACCGACACACCAGAGCTTTCCTCAAACCCCAAAGGTCGCCTTCTAACCAAAAGGACCAAACGTCCACTGAGTGGGCTTTTCAGTTCCACAAGCACAAATCAACAACCCCCTCCCCCCGCTCCAGATGTGCCCGCAGTCCCCCAGATCCCGACCTCCTTCTCCACAGAGAAACTTCCCTACTTCCCACCCACCGCAACAACGCCAACCACGCCCACCAAGCATATCCCCCCGCTACCGCGAAACATCTCCGTCGAGAAGCTCAAAGGCGCAAGGACGGAGCCTCGCAAGAAGGACGAACTATGGACCGTCTTCCGCACGCTGGAGGCGGACTATCGGAAGTAGGAAATATGCACTCCCTTGCCATCTTCGCCGCTAACACGCCCTTTTGCAGATTCCAGTCCAAATCGACCGCCTTAAAGGCAAACGTGGTCCGGACTACGCTCCTCCCTTTCCTCCGCTCATACGCGGCCCATCCCTCGAACCACAAGTTACGTCCGGAAGACCTGGATCGTCGCGCCAACATCTTGAACGGATGGTGGACGGCCCTGCTGGAACTGCTCGCAGGGAGGAACAACCAATCCGTCTCCGGGACAGACCGACCCGCTATACTGGAAGGCATCTCTGGGATCATGGAAAGACCCGAGTGGCGCATGTCCCCTTCGCCTTTCTGTGCGCTCGCTGACCGATCCGAGACCTCTTCCACCACCACAATGGAATCAGGCGGCTCCAACACCTCCCTTGGGTCTGATTTCCTGGCCGAATCCGTTTACCACAACGTCCGCAATATCTTCACCCAGAATCTCCTGTCGCAAATGAGCTTCGTGGTGGAGAAAATGTCCTTACGCAATGCCGCTGCCAGTCTCGTGACGTTTTGCGGGAAGACTTGCGCCTACGCATTCTGTTTCTGCCCAGGCATTGCAGACGTCCTAGTGCGGCTATGGAATCCTTCGCTAAACTTGATGAAGCGCGTGCTCGTCGAGTCTGGCGTCGTGAGGCAGGATCAACTTGGCGCAATATCAGCCCGCATCGTCCCGTCATTTCCACCAACGCTCCACTCGTTGAGGGTAGAATCGCTCGTGAAGACCGTTCGGTTACTGCGCCAACCCGCCTCGCCGCCGCTGGGGGCCGCAAACCTGGACTGGTATGGTGCGTGGATGAAGCGGTGGTCGGGGGCAGAGAGTGACTTGTTCTTCGTTTTCGTGAAGCACTACCACATCCTGGTGGCGGACTTCCTTCCGGTGGAGCCGAGCAGTGCAGAACGCATGTGCGTTCCTGGACTTATCATGGTACATGCGCAGATTCTGGCCAACCTGGACGCGACCATCAATCGACATGCCACGCCGCAAGTCGAGGAGTCCACCATGGGCCCATCCAGCATCACTTTCGACGATGTGCTGAGCGATCCGGATGCCTCGGCGTCCACTCTACCCATCCCTCCAGCGAACATCACTCGCCACATGGCGGAAAACCGCCTCATCATGCTGATACGAGACTTCCTCTCTGATCGGAACGCTCACCTGAGTACGGCCCGGCGCGTCTTTGCGGAAAGTTTCGTCTGCCTCCTGAGGGCAGCGGCTAAGAAGGTCTCCATCTATGACAACAATGCGTGCTACACTCTATGCGACTTCCTCGAGGAGGCCTTCGTTATACTGGTTCGGTATGAGCAGTCGGACCCCAGCCGCCATTCCGTGCTCGACTGGGAGTTCTGGCTGTCGGTATGCAAGAATATGACTGCAAGCCATAACACGGCCACAGAGATCAAGTTATACGCATTCCTGTACAGCACCTGGTCGCTGGTGACGGCCGATGAGAAGCGAAAGGCCAGCCTGTGTCTGGATTTTCTCCTGGAACCGGACTTCTTCGAGAGCAGGTTCAACCACTGGTGCCCAATGGTGCGATCGTACTATATGCGCCTGTTGTGCTGGCGGGTGGCCCGCTTCGACGGTGACGAGTCCGTTATAGAGACGTTAGTGTTCTCACCGTTGAGAATACCACCGATGCTAATCATCATGCAGGAATATCCTGAAAGCACTAAGCGACCGACTACGCTCCGTATGGGCTCATTATCTCTGGTTACGCGAGGAGGCTGAGCTTCACGATACTACTTTGCCATCGACGCAGGCATGCAATCCCGCTCCGGGGCGGCGTTTCCTCATCATACGTAATGATAATCCCGTGGTCACCAATGGAGGGCCATTCGTTTCCTTTGACGGCGTGGTGCAGAATCCCAACTCGCGGCGTTTGTCGACGGCAATGCCCGAGCCGGTCAGTCGGCCAGCCTCTGCACAATCGGAAGATTCAGACTTTGCCGAGGAGGAGGCGCCCAAGGGCCGTTGGAGTCTATTGCGAAGCTTCATTGGAGCGTCGAAGCAGGCCGCAAAGCCAAAAGGCACCGCCTCGTCTCGGACGGAGTCTACCACGAAAGGCCTCGGTGCCTTGTCCGGCAGCGCCAGAGACCAATCACCCACCGGCAAGGCCGCTTCCCGAGAAGCTTCTCCTGCACCCGTTCCCACGCACCGCGCCTTCAGTTTCCGCTTCTCCCTCGAATGGGTCGACAAGCGCTTCGCGGCGTACCAGCACATGCGGCTCAGCCCGCCGCGCCTCCCGCTCCCCGCGCAAGCCCACCTGCAGAACAAAGGCATCAACACCGCCGCCGTGCAGAGCGCCAGACCTACCGGCGCGGCCGTCGCGTCGAGCCGGTACGCGGGCCGCGCCCTGGCAGAGTGGACGCTGATCTTCCTCGAGTGCCAGAACTTCTTCGATCGGCGGAAGAACGAGGGCGTGCCGTCGGATCGGTACGTGGAGACGCCGACGCTGGCGGTCGAGGCGTTCCGGCGGCCTGGGTGATGGGTTTGTGGTTTCGTTCTTGGGATTGGCGTATTTTTTTCTTTTCTTCTTCGGTTGCGGGCATCGTCGTTGGACGTACAGATACACACACGTTGCCGCTTCGTCATCTCTTGTTTGTGAGGCTCCTGCATTTCGGCTTGTCGCTTTGGGCCGGCGGCCTGGATTCTTCTTCCTGCCGCCGTGTCAGAGACTTACTTTGAACTATCATTGTAGCATTGCATTGGGCGAGACGGAAGTTCTGGCGTTCTTCACTGGTGTTGGGACGAGTTGGGATTTTCTTTTTTTTTTTCTTCTTATTTTCCGCTGGACTTTTTCTTCTATTTCTTTTTCTTTCGGCCATTTTCTGTGTCTTAGGGAGGGGCTCTGGGGTAGGGAAATACATGGTATAGACGGTGGGAGGGATATCTATATAGGAGGGATGTTTATGGGATTGTGGTGAGATTTTGCGATTTGCGATGGGCACCGCATGAGGAGATGGGAGTATATCACAGATAGGTATATATATTATATAAGATAGGCAACCGATAATACAATCCGTTGGCCGACGTTGCAAAGAGAAGAAGAAGGAGAAGCAGAAGAATAAAGGGCGCCACGTTTACTACTGTGGTATGCAGCTCGGAGGCATATGCATCTCATCTGTCTCGCGATCCGGGCACGCCGCCTCCATCGAGACCCTTTGACCCTCTGCACACGTCAACACCTACTACCGATTCATCCCAGACGGCCTTGAAATCGTCCGTGGAGACTTGAAACCCGCGACCTTCCTTCCCCCCTCCCATTCCCCCGTTTGGGTAAACGACGGCATGGCGGGGTGACTAGACTGGTCTGGGATAGGTGGACTTAGCTATAGGGTCAGCTTACCTACGGTTTCGTCCAACCGTCAACGTGTTTGGGTCCCGACTTGTCGACTTCTCGACTCGAGGCCGGGGTTGGAGGCTGGAGGCTGGGTGGCGGCTGGCTGGCTGGCTGGCTGGCTGGCGGCTCTGGGGCCTGGGCTGCCGCTGGGCTGAGCCTGTGACGAATTCTCCGAGTTGATGCGTTTGGGCGGCGTGGACGCGTGGGCGTCACGCGTGGGCGTGGGCGGGTGCAGCCTTGTGGGACGTTGTCAGGGTGGAGCTGATTGGGATTGGGACTTCCTGGGATTGGGAGTTGGGAGGGGTGCTGGCGGTTGAGTTGGAACTTGGGGTTGGGGCCTGCCAGGGATTAAAGGGAACTGGGAATAATGGGAATGGGAATAGGGAGTGAGTAGGGAAGCTGGATGTATGGGGGGATTTCGAGGGACCTGCCTGCTTTGGCCAGTTCTGCGAGCAGCTTATAGCTTATATGCCATTGGGATGTAGTGAGTAGGGATGCGCGGCTACCCTAGATGAGGGTGTATGAAGTACAGCGGGGTGTTGACGGACGAATTTGGAGATTGGCATGGATGGGACTGGTTCGAGCCTACACTACATAGGCCTTGGAACATGTACGCTGAGTATAGTAGACCATGCACATATCCCCTTCGTGATTACTGATAAGTTACAAATGTACAGTGACAAGCTTTTCGAAGGCGCGCGCGCTAGCGGAGCATACTGTACTTTTACTGCGAGGGCCAAGAACACTTGGTCAAGCTGGCACGTTTGGACTCTCAAATCTGGGAGGCGGACGATACCTGGACGAGAAATGTCGCCGCTTAGTGGGTGCACTTTTCTATCGGATGCAGGAGGCTGCGGTGGGGAAGGGGAGGACTTGGCTTGCATGGCTTCACCGCCAATTTCACGAGATCCATTCGTCGGGAGAGAGGAGTGAGAGAATTCTGCAGTTAGATACATATCTATGTCAAGAGCACCTAAGTGTGTGCATGCTGTCTACGTAAGCAAGCATATCTATGGTGGGTGGTGACGGCTTCTGCAGATGGGGAGTCCAGGTGCAGGTGGCTATCTCTGCGAATAGAGTATTATTCTCAGATTTTCACGCGCAATAAGGACGATATTCCGTAGGTACGTTGTCGACCATACCTAGGTAGTCCAAGGTGCCGCGAAACAGCGCCTTCCCGTGGAAGGGCATCGCTCGTCTGATAATACGATCCATTCATTATTCATCTTCGAGGGTCCATAACTGCACGCACACAGTACTCTAGTAGGGCTGGCGGATATTAAAAATAGCGGCGGTCCCACGCAACAGTGGATCTCCTGTTGTAACCGCTGTACTGTGTATAATACCCCGCCCAATCAGAGAGCGCCGGGTCCGTGAATGGGGGCACCCCGGGCCTTCGGTTCGGTGGTAGTCTACACTTCACTCGAGCGATGGCTGGCTGGGGCCTCTGGAACCTTATTCAAACATCACAGGGCTGTCACGATACTGGCCGGACTTAAGCGTGGAAGCGTGGAGCCTCACCGGGAACAAAGGACGACGACTTGTTCGTTCCGCCGGTAGTAGCGGTACTAGGAAGCTTAAGCCCAGCCCCCATGGCGCTTGAATCCGCCCGTTTGTGGATTTTTGGGTGCTCGGCCGTGGACCGACCATTTGCTGGATAGGGACGGCGGTGGGGAAGTCTTGCAGGGTGCAGGAGGGATGAGAGAAACGAATCGTGGTGCAGTTGGTACGTCATGTCCTATCAATCTCCAACACTCACATACCAAGGCAGCTATTCAGCACTGTACCACTCGTCACAGTGGAACCGGGAATAAAATGTCTCGGCCAACACCATCAATTATCCGTGCTGAATGGAGGATAGCGCTCTGGAAATAATCCAGACCTGGGAGACCATCCTGCACCACGGTTCACCAACTCCTACACAGTAGAGAAGCAAGACTACATAGCTACCATGCCGTCGGTGCTCCTCACCACAATCCCCTTGGACTCGACTCCAAACATACTGGGGCCCCCACGCAGGGCTCGCAAGGCGGTACCCTCCCGTGCCTCCCCAGACCAGCTCTGCCAGTGCGCTGGTTCCAGTGGTTCCAGCTAGGGACAACATGCGCACCGCGGCAGGCCCGTCAGGCTTGCATGATGTGAAGCCGTGACTGCAGGAGTGGAAGTTGGAGCTGGAGTTGGAGTACAGTACAGTCCCGTAGGGGATGGGCCCAGGGGATCATGCGAATCGTGGAGGCTCACTCGTGGATGCGCGCGTGGGGTCCAAAAGAGCCCGCCGGAGACATTTGGAATAACGGGCTCCACTGAATTCCTCAAGGGCTTGCCGATGGGGCTGGGCAGGCTTGCTTTGAGAGGTTCGGCGGAGACTTTTGTCCCGCAGCCGAAGGATTGTTGTTGATAGGTATGTAGGGCGAGTCAAATGCCTATTCACCAGGAGACTGTTATGCGCCGTTGACCACAGCTGGAGCGGTTCAGCTAGGAGGGGGCAGCTGCATCCCATGGAATCTCATAATGTCTGCTCTGGGTTATTTCAACTGGGGGATAGATAGATTCCACGGCAAGGCAGAATCCCAACCGTCTGAGAGGGAGTCGGGCGGTACCCGTGGGCCCTTGTAACGGCCCCCAAAACCAGCCTAGCGGCAAGCGATCCCCCTTGCCAACAACCTTAATCTGATATCCCAGCACTCACAGCATCGTGCTTTAGCGCTCACCCCCAAGCTTATAGCCCTGCACAGTTCGAGGCTACTCCGCCACCCATCATGTGGGACCCTGACCGTCATATTAAGATCAGACGTCCAGAACCTACTCGATGGTGTATTGTCGTTGCCATCAGACTCCTGCCATGTCAACGACGACAACGACGATCTGGACGACATACTCATAACAAAAGAGAACACCAACTCCTCCCCCAACCCCTCCAATATCCAACATGGACGAGGTCAAGCTGCGTCAGCTGGAGCGCCAGTATAAATTACGGGTCAAGACTGGCTGCGAAACATGCCGGTAGGACCACACCTTGCAGTGCCCCCAAACGGGTTCAATCAACTCGATGGCGAATGGCCTCTATACGGACAAGGTGTTCTGACTTGTTTGCGTGCAGGACACGGCGCGTCAAATGCGACGAGACGAAGCCAGAGTGCCTGCGCTGTACCAAATCAGGCCGCAAGTGCGAGGGCTACAAACACGCTGCTAAGCATCGAGACAACTCCCCCGCGGCGGCAGCTTCATTCAGGAATCCCTCCTTTCTGGTTGTCCCCCAGAAGCCACACCCAACCAGCGTGCCCAGGAATCCCTCAAGAAGTCTCTCTCCGGAGTCGGCAGAGAACAGGTCCTTCCATTACTTCCAGACGCACACCCTGCCCCAGTGGACCGAGTTCTTCGATTCCGACCTCTGGAGCCAGAAGATCTTGCAGCTGAGCCACGTCGAGCCTGCCATCAAGCACGGCATTCTGGCCCTGAGCACCCTGCATGAGCGGTTCGAGAATACCGCGCCCATCTTCAATGCCGGCAAGAGCGACTTCGCATTTCTGCAGTATATGCAAGCCGTCAAGCATTCCAACGATCTCCTCACTGCCCATCAAGCAGGGAGGGTAGACGTGGAGAAGGTCCTCATCGCATGCATCATCTTTACCTGCTATGAGAATCTGGCAGGGAACTACAGGGCGGCCAACATGCATCTCCGAAACGGCCTCCGGATCCTGAACCAGCATCGTCGGGACGTGTATATGCATGGCCGGGGGGCACCAGTGAACGAGTCCATTTCCAGCGTCCTCTTCCGCTTCGACCTCCAAGCCATGACCTTCTCCGATAACGCCTCCCCCTACGATTACAGCATAGATACCCCTCCGGAGTGTCCCATCATCCCCGTGGCATACACCTCCATCTCCGAGGCCCGCAACGATCTCGTAGGCCTCCTCCGCTGCATGATGTGGATCGCCGGCGTGGCCAACATCAACCCGCGTGCCACTGAAAATCCGACGTGGTTGCACATCTACACGCAACTCATGGCCTCCTTCGACGCCTTTGAAATCACCTTTGACCACTTCCAGACCTTCCTGCAGATCACCGAGCACCCCCTGGACCCCAAGACGCAAGCGGGAAGCACGCTGATCAAGATCTATTCTCTCGTGGCGCGCACCATCGTCGCGGCGGGGGCTTCCGGTCTCCGGAGTGAAATGTCCTGGGATCCCTTTGCGGGCAACTTCAAAGCGATCGTCGATTTGGCAGAGACGTTACCCATGATCGTGAAACCACCCAGCCCAGCCCCAACCACAACCAACGACAACCGCTCGAGATCAAACTCCTCGCACTCCTCCGCCTCCCCACCCCAAGCCATCTCCCCAATCCCCAGCCCCTTTCAAACAGGCCGCCCCATAGCCCCCCGTCCAGACACATCCACCCCCTCCCCCCCTCCAGGCTGCTCGACCCTGACCTTCCTCTCCGAACCCCAACCACCACACGCACACTCCCAATCCACCACCCCCCTCCCCTCCCCCTCCATCCTCCCCGGAGGCCCCCACCGTCCCTCCCCACCCCTCACCCCCAAACCCGCCAAATCGCCATCCAAAAAGCGGCCCCCAGCATTCACCCCGTCCTTCGAACTCTCCCCGATCGTCCCGCTCTTCCTCACCGCCTGCCGCTGCCGCGACCCCATCATCCGACGCCGCGCCATCAGCCTGCTCCTCACGTGCCGGAGGCGCGAGGGCGTGTGGGATTCGTACGGCGCCGGGATGGTTGCGTTGCAGGTCGTCAAGCTGGAGGAGGGGATGGCGGAGATGGTGGAGCTGGGCGAGGGCGGGTGGTTGCCGATGAGCAATTCGGCGTTGAGTGCTGGTGGTGGTGGTAGTGGGTTCGCGGGTGGGATGGGCATGGGCATGGGCATGGGGACGGGGATGGTGGGGGAGGCCGGGTTTGGGTTTATCAGGGAGGAGAAGAGGGTCGTGGATGTTTTTGTTAGCGTGAGTGTTGGCGAGCGGAGGATTGGGGTCAATTATCTTATGGGGAGTGGGGAGACGTTTGATCGGTATGTTAAGTTTTGAGGGGGGATGAGGAGGGGGAGCTGAAGGAACGAGGAAGAGAAGAGATGTGGAAAGGGGGTTTTGTTTGCATTCTAAGGCTGGGGTTATGCGTGAGGTACATTCTGACGCTGGTTGATCCGATGTAGACTTGGGGAGTGGCTCTTGTCGTTTTCCGCGTTTCCCTTTCTTTCGATACCTATCTGGCTTTGCGGAGTTGGAGGAGCTGCCTGCAATGCGGCTCCTATTAGCATTTGGCGCTTCTATATAGGTATTACCCCTTCGTCATGTTACGCGCTGTAGATACAGATACAAATGACAGGCCTGCTCATTTCCATCACTTCATGTTTCGTGTTTCCCAGCGGGGTTCCCATTCGACTCAACAAAGACGGGTTGTCCGAGCCGCCATCCAGGACCACCCACCGATTCAACACAGTGCCAGCCTCGCTGACCCGCTCACACTTCCCTCATGCCCCCAACGTCGCAATCCGACTCCCCGCCGCATCCAAACTCCCCCAAACCCCCTCGTTGATCCTCCTCCGCAACATATCAATCACCTGCCCATACCCTCCCGTCCCCTCCTCCCGTACCAGCCGATCATGCAGCAACTTCACCACGTCGAACTTCGCCACCGCAACCTTGTACGCCGCGTTCTCGGCGCCGCCCCGCCCGCCCACAAGGTTGGAGAACGACTTGGGAGGCCGCAGCAAGTACGGGAGCACGGCCGTGCCGCTGAGCGCGGAATTGAGCAGCAGGGCGACGCCCGAAGGGGGAAACGCCTGCAACTGCTGGAGGACATTGGGATCGTCCGAGATGTAGAGCGCTGCCTGCGAAGCGGAGCTGGCCTCCCAGTTCGATGTGATGAGGGAGGACAGGACGGTAAGAGAGGCGAGCGCCATGTCGGTCATTGCGACTGTGTCGGCGTGCCTGATCAGCTCGGAGAAGAAGGTTGGGTTTTGGGCGAGATAGAGATAGGTCAGGAGGCGGGCGCAGACGCGCTCTTCGGAGATGCGTGCTGAAGATTGGGGAGGCAAGGCCGTGGGAGAAGGCGGGAAAGTGGCCTCTTCCTGTTTCCAGCGGTTAGTTGATGAGACTCAAGATGGCTTCGAAGGGGATAGATTCTGGGAAGGAACATACCCGGGGGGGGCCGTGAAATATTGTCGCCAGAGTCTTGAGTGCGTCCGGCGTCGTCCTGGTGAAGGGTATATCGAGAACGAGGCACCCATCCCGTCTCGAATCGTCCCCGCGCCGCGGAACCAAACTCGTCCGCGGCATAGCAGCAATGATGCTCAGGTCATGCGGATCCAGTTCCCGCACCTTGCGTTGGGCGTACTGCCGGATAATGGTGGACTCGAAATCGTTCTCAAAGTCGTCGGGGTAGTTGGAAACGTATTCCGCAATGTAGTGTGCACAGCGCGAGTGCAGGAACCCTTGCTCGAGGCTACGGTCCTGGGCGGTATGATTGTTGATGATCGACTTGTGTATGTTGTTTTCTTTGAGGAAGTCGAGCAACACACTGGATGTGTTGGCCTGGGTAGGCATCTTGACGTTCTTGATGAGGTCGGTGAAGAAGTCGACCAGGGTGAGATGCATCAACACGTCCTCCGCTGCATCCACCATGTGGAGAGCGGCATAGTGAATCAACCCCTGGTTTTCCACCAGCCCGACCTTCCGCTCGAGTTCCGGCATGTGGCTGGCCGTTAGGATCTCCCAACTCATCTGACCGACTTGCGATAGCCACCCAAGCAGCCTTCCTTGCGCAATGGTCTTACTGCTTTTGTTGAGCACAGGTTCAATGTCGGGCAGAACGTCTCGTATGGAAGTGTATTGGTAGTAGAGTGCGTATATGCTCCGATCATGGAAGAGGCGTTTCCACATAGGCGCCATACCGTATTGGTATGCTTGCATTTCGCCGTCATCAATCATGGAGTCATGCTTCGAGGCCCGTAGCAAGGATACTAGGAGGTTGGCGGCCTGCGTGGCCACAGCGGTGTCCTTTGTGCAAAGCCATAGGCGGACGATGGCGCCGACGATACTTGGGCGATTCGCAAGCATCTGAACATCGCGGCCATTAGAAGCAGCCTTTTCCAGAAGAGAAAGAAGGAGACTGTGGAATGGTTCAGCTGCCAGTTGCAACCCGATCTCAAAGTCCAGATCCTTGATATCATCAAAGGTGTACGGAGCCGTTAGTTTGAGGATGAAACGTATTAGTGGCGAGGGGTCTTGCTGGAGGCTTGGTAATAGAACTGCCAGCTGCTGAAAGAGGAGTTTAGTTTCCTTCCATCCTGATTGTCGATATTCGTTCGTGCTCGTATAGAGCTCCCCTTGTTCCAAGAGCGATTCGTCAAGCGTTATGCTCGGATCCTCTTGGACTTGCTTGAGATGCGTCGACAAGTCATCTAGCACCGTCGTAGTCGCCATATCTCTTACTGTGACTCCTCCAGGCTTCTTCTTTCCAATGATGATGGCAAGGAAACGCCGCTCATGTGATTACGCGTAGACGACCTTCCAAGCTCAAGGTTGGAATCCCGGGGTTCCGTCGGCCGTTCTGAGCGAGCTGGTCGTGGGTAGAGCTCGCGGATGTGGTCTCTGCAAATATCGCCAGCCTCGGCAGTTTCCTTTCACCTGGAGAAGCCAAATGATGGCAAATACTTTTCGCCCGAGTTGAACTGCTTATATATCATTGCTGAAGTGTGGCTGGAGTAGTTCACGCCAAGCCAACGCTTACAAGCACTAAATGCGGGGCGGCGCGAGGGCGGTCAGACGTGGCAGTATTGGACTTCGTTCATGGGTTGCACTAAAATTGTTGAGGGATGCTCAAGACCATACGACATCGACAACGACGACATCATTTGGACTGGTGTATACTCTCCCACTTTCTAGCTCCGCTGGGAATACACACGCGATCTATTCACCACTCAGCTGGTCATGCCGCCACGTGGAGGCGGCCGCGGAGGTGCTAGAGGGGGTCGCGGTGGTGGCGCATTCAATTCGTCTCGTGGTCTCACCATTGGAGGCGTGGAGGTTGGGTGGGATCTCACGGGGCTGAAAATCGAAAAAGGCCCCGTCGAGCGGTTTCCTGTGAGAGTTTCGAGATCCATCGCTATTGTACATGTTCTGACTCAAGGAACAGGCGAAACCACCGCCGCAAGCGCCTCCGCCTACCGAAGGCGAGAGCTCGACTGTAAGCCACTACTTAGCCGTTCGCGAAAGGATACATGACGGGCCTTTCTACACTATACTCAATGATGGCATGAAGAGCGGGAAAAAGAGGAGACACAACGAAGCTCCACCATCTGCAACGGGCCTGTTCAACCCCTTCACGGATAACCAGACATACACATCCAAGTATACAAAAGTACGACGCAGGATACCGAAACTTGACACGCGCCCATACGTCACAGAGCTCTTCCCTCCAGAGCTACAATCCCTGCTTGACGGCCCTACGACCAACGGTGTCGGTGGTGATGCCAATAAGAAACGGAAGACGCTCCAGGTCGCTAAATCAGCAATCGCTGGATCAAAGATTGACAGCTACATGGCTATGCAAGGGCAGCGCATACGTGATGTGGAGGACCGCGGCGGGGAGGACGACGAGGAGTACGACGAGGAAGAGGAGGGCGAGAAGCCTGAGGCGGTGGAAGAGGAAGACAACTGGTCGGCTGTCTCCAGTGATTCCGAAGAGTCGGGAGACGATTACAACGCTGAACGTTACTTCGACAACGGCGACGACGACGATATCGACGAAGGCGATCCGTACGAAAATGCATACGACTGAGAGCATAGGATTCCTCCTTGGGTGTGATCCACCACGGCGTTCGGTTTAGCGATACCCTTTCACTTGCATGCTTGGCAGATCGTTGTCTAGTGTTCGAATCTATGGGATAATGGAGTATTGCAAATTTTCAAATATATGTGTTCCCCAGGCTGGCGACCATAAGCAAAACCGAGCAGTCTACTGGTCGTTTTCTCCACCACCACAAGATCGATGACTGTTGTCATATTTCGGGCATCTGCTCTGTTGGCTGCCACGTTCCCCCGATCTCAAGAGCATCAGTGTCGCTAAAACCACCCCCGTGATTTGAAGAAACCTGGCTCGCCATTTGCAAACAAAGCATAGGTATATTACGGTTCCACATCCTGCACCGCTGTCAAACTCCTAACCTTCTGATATTTATACCCCGGAGCCCTCAGTCCCCTTCGTCTCACGTAAATGTATAATCTCAGTGTCACAGATAATCTACAGTAGTCGACACCGTTAACATGATCCTCACTCCTTCACCAAGTCTTGCCTAGCAATGTGGTGGAGAAAATCCTTCGTCGTTTTGACTTAGTATATCCCTTTTCATTAACGGAAGCTACTATATCCAACCCAGCGTCTCGATCCCACCTCTCCAACCTCCAACTTACAACCCCTCCAACAGCGCCGGCAGCACCTCCTCCTCCGTAAACCTCCAAATCTGACTACTATCCTGCGCTCTCCACGCCGCGCCCGTCCACCACGTATTCTGCTTTCCCTGCAGCGCGTACATCCTGGCATAAAACCCCGTCTTCGTATCCTCGGGTCTGAATTGCAGGTAGAAAGGCGAGTGTGAAGAGTAGTCCACGAAATTCGGTTCCGTCTTATTGAACGTGTCCGGGTTGGCTTGCTGGAGCTTCTTGATGCCCGCGATAATGTCGGATTTCACCGTGGTGTCTGGGACGGGATAGCTCAGGGAAGAGCGCGGTGTCCCGTAAAAGGCGATGTGTAAACCAGGGGCTGCCGAAGGCTGGATCTCGTACACGGCGGGCAGTTCGGGCAGATTGTACGGCGTGTCCTCTCTTCGGTTATATATGATGAGGTCGTCTGGGATGCCCGAGTTGTTGACCAAGCTGGTATAGTACCCGCCGTTGATAAGGTGGCTGAAGATGGACAACTCCTCCGCGCTGGGGTGGAAGGGGAGAAGGAATTCGACTTTAGGAGGAATGGCGATGAGTAGTCTTTTGGCGCGGATGAGTTTTCCGCCTGAAGGGGTGCGGACCACGAGGTAAATGCCTCGCTCGCCGTTTGTGCGGCGGCTGAGTTTGACTTCGGATGAGAGGAGGAGGCTGGAAGAGGAGAGGAGTTCGGCCTGGGCATTGGTGTACAGCTCGCTGTTGTTGTGGTGCTGGGTGGTAAGGAAGCCGGTTTGCAGTTGCTGGACAAGACTCAAGCCGAAGACGCGCATGACTTCCACCGTGGGGACTGTGAGGATGTCGCCTAGTCCGGGGTTATACTGGAAAATCGTCGGCACCACGGCTTCGATGTTGTACTTCTTGACAAATTCTCCAAAGGGCATGACGAGATCTTCAGGAACGGGGTCGGGGAGAAACATTCCATCACTCACGCGAGGATACTTTTGAAGCTGTTCGGTGTATCCCGCGAACGCAGCACCGACTTCTTCAGGACTGGGCCGTGAGATGGTGATCCTGTTCCCGGTCCTAAGGTCATAATCCCAGGTTCGCGGCTGTGGAGCGTTGGGATCGGTGTCCGAACCAAACTTGATGAGGGGGATATTGAGTCTCTCAAAGTAGGCCCGGACAACGGGAATGTCGTGCCAGATGACAACACCGATGTCGACGGGAATGCCCGTGACAGGATCAATGTAGGTTTCTGTGTGCCCGCCAATTCTCGCCTTCTTTTCAACAACAATCACACTCTTGCCTTTGTCCTTCAAACTGATTGCCGCGTAGGTCCCTACAGCACGGTTAGAGCCATTTTCAAGATTGAGTATGCAGCTGCCTACCAGCGGAGCCACCTCCGATGATAGCGACATCTCGTTCAATGATGTCGCCTTCCTTATAGTTACTAGCTTCGAACCCAGGGGACTGATCAGATTGAGCCGTGGTATGACAGATGAAATAGATCAACAGGAGCCCGATGATGGGCCTGAAGGGATACATGGGTACTGCTCGCAACCTTTGCTTGCACTGTGAAAAAGGTCAATAGGATTATAGGAATAGGATGTGGTAATGCGCTCGATCTCAAAGTATATCAAGGAAGGGATGGTGAAGCACAACGTTAGGATTATTACAGAGTTGCAGAGGGTTCGATGGGTCCGCCTAGCAGTTTATATATAACTGTTGCCCGGTGTGGAAAGCTATTGCCATTCATCGATGATCCTACACCTGCAGAAGGCGCCATGCCTCGAGTGGTCCACTAGGCTCTACATGTACAGTGACGTTATTGCGGGCACTAGGCCCTTAGACCAGGGTAAAGCGCCTTCAAACCCTAACAAGTAAGCAGCTACAACCGAACGCATCCTAAAACATCCAGCTCCGGATTATACTCTTAAAAGCAGCAGGAAGGAGGGACGTGCTGGCCCCTCACACGACCACTCGCCGGAAGCAGGCCTATACTAATCGGCATGCCTTGACAATGCGTCAGCCCCGGATTAGAACGTGGTAAGCTTCCCCTCAGCCGAAAGCATTATAACTTCCAAGACTATTTACCACAGAGAGGCCTGCGGATAGAGATGATTCGATACAACATGCTCAAACAAACATGTCACATCGCCATTGTGGGTCCTTCTGCAGGCGCTACGAAGATCCTTTGGTCCGCGATCAATGTATTGTACCCCCATGAGGGTGATATGGAGGGAGCTGAACACCCATGACAGACTGGCTGGCCCCGAGTATAAGGCTGCTTGTCTTACGTTCCCGTAGTGGCTTAGCCGAGTATGTGATCGAGAGGCTGGCTTTCTGTGAACAGACAAATCCCGGGTCTGGGGAAGCGTCCGGTACGTTATCACAGCTTTGTAAATTGGCTGGCTTCAAGCCGTGCAGGCCACAACACGTTACTACTCTGTATAGATTCGTCGCCTTCCACTGCCTAGGGTGACTAGTCCGTCATTGAAATTAGAGGTCGTATTCGGACGTGATGATCAGCTTTCGCCCCAGTAGAAGTGGCTGATCATTTTCCTCGTTCATCAACTCTCACGGGCGTAAAATATAGAGCTAGGGAAGGTGTCAGGGAGGTAGATCCTTTGCAGATTCCGATACCGACAATGCTATTGTCTAGTGTGCTAGAATGGTGGCTCCAAATTGCATTGAAAAACGAGGTCAGGAGGTCGGAGGATGGTTCCTCGGCGCTGCTTTTAGTGCTCTGACTATGGAATTTGGAGAGGGGCAAAGGTCGATCACAAGGCCACGGCAGCGCTACGTTGGCGGATGCTGAATGGGGCGTAATATTGGTTGGCGAAGATTCCTGATGGAGACAAAGTGGCGGAGGTAAGAACCGACGGTGCGGGCAGCGGAGGCTAGAGGCGGCGATCAGAGTGCTTTGCAAGCGTAGGTGAGGCTGCACGGGCTGCCAGTAGTGGATGGTGCTGGGGTGTCCGCTCTGTAGTCACAGGGCTTTCTGTGAGACCATGCCAGGCTTCCTTATGATTGGCGCAGAAAGAAGGTTGCCCGATAGAATCTCGCTTCTTCTATGCTCTCGAGGATGTCCGCACGTGCTTCGTGTAGCATCTTCTTCCTCGGAAGACGCTCGAGCTGGTCGGCGGATGCCCACCTCCTTGCTGCCTCTTTGATGGAGCTCACGTCAAGGATGCGGTAGTGCAGGTGGTTGATGATTGGCTGATAGGGCTGCTTGACGAGAAACGCCCTGTCAGCGTGAACGGAGTTTCCGGCCAACAGAGCTGTGCGGGCGTTGGGTACAAATCTCTTGATATAAGCCAGGAGGTTCTCCGCAGCCTCGGTCGGTGTGATATGGGAATTGATGCAGGCCTGGGTTAGGCCAGATTCTCCATGATGCTTTGTGCACCACTCCCCCATCTTGTCAAGGTCCTCTTTACTGTGCTGAATGACGACCTCGAAACCATTTTCGTCCAGAAGATTCAGGTCAGAATCAGTGACAAAGCACGCAATGGACATGATGGTATCCTGCTCCGTATCCAATCCTGTCATCTGGAATGGGATCAGCCTGGATCGATGCTGGTTGAGACGCATCGGGTCTGTTTACCTCGCAATCAATCCAAACTAGGGGATCTTTGGACGCCATTTCCGTAACAATGTGACGTGTGGATGGATGCCCAAGGTTCCTGGTAGTGGAAGGGTGAAGACGTGGGGTAGCAATGCCGCAGAGGACGCGACAGTGGTGGTCCGTGCTTCTATAACTAGCTCCTCGCGTCGCGTGTTTAAGTGGTTCTTTGGCGCGACGCGTCGGACCGCCTCTCAACTACTCCGTACCTCACATCCAACTCACCCAACACGCCCACGACGCCGCAGGGCGTGCCTTTACAACTTCGAGCCACCCAACTGTTCTTTGCCGTCACCTCTTTGCATTATTTTGGACATCGTTCTGCTTCATAATCACAATCATGTCGCGCGCAGCGAAGCTGGCCGAGCTTCGTGCTCTCCGTGCGGCCGGAAAGACGCGCCTTTCCACCTACCAAGTCGAAGAAGAGGAGCAACTATACGATGAGGTCGACGAAGAAGGATATAAGAAGGTCGTCCGAAGCCGACTAGATCAGGACGATTTCATCGTTGACGACAACGGCGAGGGATACGCCGACGACGGCAGAGAAGACTGGGATGGCGGGCACCCAGGGTATCGATATGCTGACACGGAAAGTGAAGAGGAAGAGCGACCCGCTAGAGGCAAAGCTGGTATGGCTCTATCCAACCCTTGTTTCACGCGGCTGTTAACTCCACGCAGCAAAGAGGAAGCGGGAGGAGGATCAAGAGAAGCAAGAAAAGATCAACAACGGCATTAGCAAGTATTTCAATGCGAAGGCTGCTACCAAAGCGCCAAAGCCCAAGGTACACACATCCAACTTTCAATGACACGTCCATCGCACTGATCCTATGTGTAGCCTACTGCCACTGCCGCTGACGATGCCTTCATGGCCGATCTCCTCGGTGAAGTCGACACCAATATCCCACGTCGCTCTGCTCCGCGCATGCAACCAGTCAAATCGGAAACGAGGCGCAAGACGCGCGTCTTGTCTCCCCCTGTCGAAGCTCGCTCCGCAGTGAGCAAGCAGGTTGACAATGCCCCAGATGCACACATGGCCGACTCGCCGCCTCCAGCGAACGCGTTCGATGATGACGGATTTGCGCCTCCTGCTGACGATGATGCGCCGATGAGCGATCTGCCCCTGCCTTCTTCTCCTGTCGCGAACGCTTTGGAGAGAAAGGCAAACCCCCCTGTGAAGACCGAAGAAGAGGACGATGACCTGTTGGAAGTGGCTCAACCCATCGGGCACACTAATGTCAAGTCAGCCAGCGTTAACATGGCCGGCCGTCGCCCGGTTCCTAAGATAAAGAAGGCCGATTACCCTACTCCTGCAAGCTCGTCCCCACCAGCTGCCACTTCTGCGCCCGCTTTGGACCCTTCCTCCTGGACTGAGGTGACAAACAGCCTGAATGTTGCCAGCAGCCCAGCTCCACTGACGACAAGCGTGGGTAAACTGAGATCTGAATGCGCAGTGGAGGAGGACGGCAGCATCCGGATGTTCTGGTTCGATTACATCGAGGTCCATGGCAGTCTTTGCTTGTTTGGGAAGGTCAAGGACAAAACGACCGGAAACTATGCCAGTTGCTTCGTCAAAATTGACAACATCATGCGGAAGCTGTATTTCCTGCCGCGAGAGCACCGCCACAGGAACGGGAGGCCGACGGACGAAGAAGTTGAGCTAAGCGACGTCTCCGACGAAGTCGATACCATTATGAGGAGACATAACGTCAAGGAGCACAGGGTCAAGCCTTGCACTCGCAAGTATGCTTTCGAACTTCCGGATATACCGAGAGAAGCCGACTACCTCAAGCTTCTCTACAGTTATAACAATATGCCTCTAGCTACAGACCTGACCGGCGAGACCTTTTCGCATGTATTTGGCGCAAATACGTCTCTTTTTGAGCAGTTTGTTCTCTGGAAGAACATCATGGGTCCCTGCTGGCTGAAGATTGAGAATCCGAACTTCTCGGGCGTCAACAATGCTTCGTGGTGTAAGCTTGAGCTGCAGGTCCAGAAGCCCAACCTCATCACCACTCTTGGAAACTCGGACAATCTCGAAGCCCCGCCACTAACTCTGATGAGCCTGTCTCTGCGCACTACCTTCAATCCGAAAGATAACAGGCAGGAAATCCTTGCGGCAAGTGCCATGGTCTATGAGAACTTCTCTTTGACAGATACTACCCCTGCAGAGAAGCTTCCCTGCAAGAGCTTCACCCTCCTGCGTCCAAATGGAGATTCTTTCCCAACCGGCTTCAAGGCGGATTGCGAGAAACAGAAAGGCAGCATCGTGCTCAGAAAGACCGAACAGGAACTGCTCAGCTATTTCATGGCTATGTTCCAGCGACACGACCCGGATGTGCTCATCGGGCATAGACTGGACGATGTTGACTACAGTATTCTGTTGAACCGTATGCGGGAGAGGAGGACACCAGGATGGCACCGTATTGGACGCTTACGAAGGAGCGAGTGGCCAAAGAACATGGGTAAAGGAGGCGGGAGCTTCTTTGTCGAAAGGCAGCTAGCAGCGGGACGCTTGCTCTGCGATCTTGCGAACGATCTGGGCAAGTCTCTAATGACCAAATGCCAGTCTTGGAGCCTGGAAGAGATGTGTCAACTCGTGATCGGAAAGCATCGCCAGGAGCTGGACAACGAGAGTGCGCTGCAGACCTGGGCCACTACCAAAGACGGCCTCATGAATTACGTTAAGCATTGCCAGGCGGATGCATTCTTCATTGCTGCGATATCGATCAAGGTGCAGATGCTTCCGCTCACCAAAGTCCTTACGAATCTCGCTGGTAACTCTTGGGCCCGGACGTTGAGTGGCACCCGAGCCGAACGGAACGAATACATTCTGCTTCACGAATTCTATAAGAACAAATACATCTGTCCCGACAAGGTTACAGGCAAAGGAAAAGCCAAGGTCGAGGAAGACGCTGCTGAGGGTGAAGAGGGCGCTGATGCAAAGAAGAAGGATAAGTACAAGGGCGGTCTTGTCTTTGAGCCGGAGAAGGGTCTCTATGACAAGTTTATCCTAGTCATGGACTTCAACAGTTTGTACCCGAGTATTATCCAGGAGTACAACATCTGCTTTACCACTGTAGAGCGATCCGATCTGGTAGGTACCATTAGTGCAAGCTGCAAACCACAGCTAACTGTCTCACAGAGCGACGATGACGACAAAGTGCCCGAAGTACCCAGTGAAAACGAGGATCAGGGCATCTTACCCCGACTGATCGCCAATCTCGTCAACAAGCGAAGGGAGGTGAAGAAGCTCATGAAAAGCCCGTCCGCTTCACCCGACCAGCTTGCAACATGGGATATCAAGCAGCTCGCCTTGAAGTTGACTGCTAACTCCATGTACGGCTGTCTGGGCTACACGAAATCTCGGTTCTATGCCCGGCCCCTCGCCATGCTCACCACATACAAAGGCCGTGAGATTCTACTCCGAACAAAGGACATGGCCGAAGCGAAGATGCTGCGTGTCATCTACGGTGATACTGACTCCGTCATGATTAACACTAACGTCGATAACATCCACGACGCGTTGAAGCTTGGCAACGAATTCAAGCGCGAGGTTAACGACAGCTACAGGCTCCTAGAAATCGATATCGACAACGTCTTCAAGCGTATCCTCCTCCATGCTAAGAAGAAGTACGCAGCCATCAACATGGTCCCCGTGGACGGCAAATACATCGAGAAACTAGAAGTCAAAGGCCTCGACATGCGCCGCAGGGAATTCTGCGCCCTCTCCAAGGAGACCTCGACCGAACTTCTCAACTTCCTCCTCTCAGGCGAGGACTCCGAAACGGTCGTCGAGAAGATCCACGACTACCTCCGTGACCTCGCGCAGAGGATGCGCGAATTCAGCATCCCCACCCGTAAATACACCATCTTCACGCAACTCGGCAAGAACCCCAAAGACTACCCGAACGGCAACTCCATGCCCTCTGTCCAAGTTGCCTTGCGCCTCATGGCAAAGGGTAAGCACGTCAAAGCCAAAGACGTAATGTCCTTCATCATAACGGGGTCCTCATCCGGCTCCGCCGAAGAGGCCGCCAAAAACGCCTTCCCAGTCGATGAGGTCCTCAAGCCCGACTCCGGCCTCAAACCAGACATCGACTACTATCTCCACAAGCAGATTCTCCCTCCCGTGGAGCGTCTCTGCGCCCCTATCTCCGGCACGAATGTCACCCTGCTAGCCGCCTGTCTCGGCCTCGACACCTCGAAATACCGCGTCTCCTCCCTATCCGGCGGTGGAGGAGCTATCCAAGACACGGAGATCCAGCCGCTGGAATCCCAGATCCCGGACTTGGTCCGCTTCCAGAATTGCTCGCGGCTGCATCTTCGCTGCAGGGCTTGCACATCCGTGTTCCTCTTCCCAGGTCTCGCCACATCTTCTTCTCCTTCCTTCGCACTGTCCACCCTGTCCCACCAAGGCGTCAAATGCCCCAACCCGTCTTGCGCGTCTATCCTTAGCACCCTCTCCGTAGTCGCGCAGCTGGACTCCGCGATCCGCCAACTCCTCGCCCGGTACTACGCTGGATGGCTCGTCTGCGAAGACCCTGCCTGCGGGAACCGGACACGGCAGATGAGCGTCTACGGGCACAGGTGCCTTGGGCCCAAGGGCCTGGCGACGGGATGTCGAGGCAGGATGCAATGGGAGGTTCGCGAGCAGGATGTCTGGAACCAGCTATTGTACTATCAGAGTCTATTCGATGTGGACAGGGTCGTGAAGGGGTCGGGAGCCGGGCAGCAGCAAAAAGGCGGTTCGGACGGTGAAGGCCAGGAGAAGATGAAGGTGATCGCGGAGGTGAATCGGCAGCGGTTCGGCACGGTGAAGGAGAGTGTGGGGCGGTGGCTGGAGAGGAACGGGCGGCAGTGGGTGCAGATGGATAGTTTGTTTGCATTTGCGCGGAAGGAGTAGAAGGGACGGGCAAGGGGGCTTGTTTTTCTGTTGGATGACGAGGGGGCTGACCACCATGCTGGCGTTTGGGAGTACAGGACCGTCTACCTAGTGGGGATAAGGCGCTCGTGTCTTTAATGTGAATAGCCCGTTTTGAATGGAAAGTTGGATGCATTCTCGACCATTTACTTGGCTACTTGCTTGTTCCAAGCACCTTACTCGCCGTTGGGTATGCGCTAACTAAGCTTCAGAATGTGTGAACTTTTGCTTGCTTTTAACGGGTCGATCAACCCGATCTATAACAATGGCGGAGGGCGAGGATTCACAACACTTCCCAATGATACTGTTGAGCTTCAGGACAAGCACCAGGCTATTCCGGCGCAGCGACACTCTCGTCTCTGACCCTTTCCCCAGCATCTCCACCCTTTGCAGCCTTCACCTTCAACGCCCTCCGGCACCCCTCATGGAACAGAATCATAAACTGATGAATATCCCAGAACGAGTTATACAGCGGCGCAGGCGCCACGCGGAGCACGTCCGGTTTCCTCTCGTCGACAACCACGCCATTCTCCTCGATGTACGCTTGCACCGTCTCCAACAGGCCTGGCTCTAGCAGGACGCTGAGCTGTGCACCGCGCTCGGCGGGGTTCGAAGGGGTGATGATCTTGTATGGAGGCTTGTGGCCGCCCTCCCAGCGCAGGAGCCGCGCTTCCAGATAGGCCGTCAACCGGAGACTGCGAGCACGTAGATCGTCGATGGAGGTCAGGCTGAAGACGTCCAGCGATGCGAGCACCGAAGTCATGTCCATGGCGCTCGGGTTGCTGACTTGGAAGCCGCTGGCACCGGGGATGGGAACGAAGTTGTTGTCCATGCGGAAGCGGCTGCTCTTGTCGTTGCCCCACCAGCCGCTGAGACGGGGACGGTAGATGAGTTGAGCCTTTCCTGCTGGATGGAAGTCGGCGCTGGCGGGAGTCTCGGACGCCTTTGTGACTTTGCCGTGACGCTCGTGTACGAAGGCGCCACCGATGACGCCGGGACCGCCATTCATGTACTTGTAGTTGCACCAGGCGGCGAAGTCGATGTTCCAATCGTGAAGCTTGAGAGGCACGTTGCCGACTGCGTGAGCCAAGTCCCAGCCAACGACGATACCAGAAGCGTGACAGTGACGCGTTATCGCCTCCATGTCGAAGAATTGGCCAGAATAATACTGGATTCCGGGAAGGAGGACCAGAGCCGTGGTGGCCGCATGTTTAGAGATGACTGAAAGGATGTGCTCGGTGGAGAGGTAGGGCGAGTCAGCCGACTCGGGGGTTATGGTGACCAAGGCATCCGGAGGAAAGTTGTGGAGAGCGAGTTGAGACTCGGCAGCGTACTGTCACGTTAGTTTGCATAATGGATAAAGTTGGCCTAAATACCTACGTGGTCGCTGGGAAATGCCTTCCCCTCAATGATGATCTTATACCGGGATGCAGTGGGTCGGTAGAAGCTCGCCATCAGCAGGTGTAGGTTTGCCGTCAAAGTCTCCATAACAACGACCTCGCTGGGCAATGCGCCAACGAGCTTGGCCGTCTGCGGTTTGGTCGCATCATCCATATGCAGCCAGGGCGGCAGGCTCTCCTCCCAGGTCATGAAGTGGCCGAACACACCTTTAGAAGCCCAGGTATCCAGATATTTCTGGATATAGGTCCGCGTCCGGCGAGGTTGCAGGCCTAGGGAGTTTCCGCAAAAGTAGATTGCTTCTTCGGAATCGTCTTGACGTCCCTCGTGCCCAGCTCCATCGGTGGCAGATTTCGAATTGGCGAATCCATATCTCTTGTTTCTCAAATCTCCTTTTGTAGGAATGATGAATTCGCTCCGCAGCTTACTCAATTCGTCTTCCTGGTCAAGTTTTCGCGCATAGTCCTCGGAAAGAAGCTCCGCATCCTCAACCGCCAGAAACGAATTCTCCGGGTTCGTCATACTAGTAGAAAAAGAAAACCTTGAGGATTAGGGCCAGGCGTAGTTCAATCGTTACTCTTGAATGCTGCGAAGGAGCGAAAGGTGGGTGTTTGTATTGTATTGGGAAACCCAGAGGGGTTCTGCGGGGCGAGACGGGCCAGACCGCATACCGCCGGGAAAGCGCGCTTCAACAGCCAGCGCTGGGGAACCCCTGCCCAGTCCGACAATGTGTTGCTGACTAAGCATCCGTCGCCGTCTGCTTCGTCAGCCAAGTCGTCGGCTTGGCATTCTTAACTTTCAACGTCCATCAAAACATCGACGACTCCATTCGAACTGCCTACACTATCTACCCATTTCTGCTCGAACCCCCACCTTCGAAATGGCCGCTCCGTCGAACGTATGCAGAAATTGTCTGCGCACGACGCGGAGAGCAGCGTGCGGAAGCCCATTGGCGACGCCGACTCCTCCAACTTCCATCTTCAGAGCATACCATTCGACACCTCCTTCAGTTCAACCACTGTACCTAGACTTTCTCGCCCCTAGGCTTCGAGTCAATCGGGTGGTCTTATCCGCACCGAGGCCATCCACTTCATGGATATCTCGCAGCCAACCTCCCGCGCGACGAGGCTTCGCGACCGCCACCACCACCCCCGCCACATCAATAGACGAGACAGCGCCCCCATCTCAACAATCACCATACCTCGCGCGCGTCATCCAGAACCCTTGCACTACCGACGACGGTAAACCGATGCTCATCTCCATCGCGCCCCGCGCCGCCAACCGTTTATCCGCAATATGCGAGGGCGACAAAAACCCGAACCTAGCACTGCGCGTATCCATCGAAAGCGGGGGTTGCCACGGATTCCAATACCTCATGAACCTCGAGGATCTATCGCAGAAACCGGTGGCGGAGGATGATGTCCTCTTTGAGGGAGACAAGGGCGCCAAGGTGGTTATTGATGAAGCGAGTTTGGAGTTGTTGAATGGCAGCACGGTGGATTACACCATGGAGTTGATTGGGAGCCAGTTCAAGGTTACGGGCATTCCGGGCGCCACGAGTAGTTGTGGGTGCGGGACGAGTTTTGATATCAAGATATGATTCGGAATGGCAGGAAGTGGTATATTGAATGTAATATGACGTACGCCCGCGCAGCGCATGGAATTTCTCTACTCAGAGCATACCTACTTTGTCTACTTCGTCGGCTTGCCATGGCCTTTGGATCTAAACAGCTGAGTTTGTCGGGTCACTGTTGAAACGTCCCCTCCTTAGCTGGATTTCGCAGCAGGACCTTGCGTTATGCAAAACCGAGCGGTCATCTCTTGTGAATGTAAGCTTGTTGACACTAGACAAAAAAGTGTCAGACGAACATGAAAAAGCTTCTATTCACCTGCACAAGGATCTGATACTGAGTTTACATACATTTGATTGCTTTACACTATACCCTGTAGCAACATGCAATCCCATCACGCTCATCGTTTCCACGAGCGCAGGCGTCGCGGTCCTGAATGAAGGTAGAATTTCCCGCTTCATGCGGTGGGGACGATTGTTTCATGAACGGCGTAACAAAATGCGTGATCGTCTAGGTATCGGCTGGAGCACGAGAACTTTCGTTCCAACAAGGAAAGTTCCGAAGGGGACGACATGTTGAGCGTAGAAAGAAATCACAGAACCTATTCAGATGACCATCCTCAAGCCGCTACCCTGGACAATTCCCCTTCATCCACCGTGGTATTCCCCTTCCATGCCTCTGCCCGTGCAAGAGCTTTCAACACTTCTGCATTCTTCTCTTTCTGAATCAAGCTCTTCAAGAGGTTGACAGCGTTGTGAACGCGGGGGGATGTGAAAGCCGCATGTGGTGAAAAGTGTTCCAGAAGCGTGACCACTACGCCGACGATGACCTTTGGGTCGTTATAGATTCCAGGAGGGTAATCCCTGGGGGACTTGTTGACGCAGTCCAGCTGGATGAGCCGTAGCATCTTCATGCACCGGAGATTCAAGGCGCCAATGTCGAATCGAAGCGCCAATCTGTCCTTCTCCAATGCGACTTTGAATGTTGAGAGCGTCTGAACAGTCGTCAAGATGCTGTGTTCGGACTTGTTATCATTGGGCAGCTCCTTCATCAGTCCGCTTGGGGACTCCGCGTTGAGGAGATCTTTGGACAGAAGCTCAGCGATAACCACAATATCATTGGAAGCTCTACTATTTCCGTTCGCTGGACCATGCCTGGAACTTCGAGTAATGGAGTACTCGGCAAATTTCGAAAGGCAGATCAGGTGTCTATGCCGCCCCATAGTGCACACCTTAGTTATCGGGGAGGTTTGCGATGATTTCTTAGTAGCGCGTAGTTTCGTCGTGGTCGAAATCTCAGCTAGCCGCTCTCCGGGAGCAAGATACAAATGCTGCGAGTACTTCTGGTTCTTGTCCGGGCGCTTACCGACAAACACGTTCTTTTCTCCTTGAATTCGAATAATGTATTCCATATCCGTCCACTGTGCTTCTGAAGACAAGAGGCCCGACCGCTGTGCAGCGTTGTACAAGTGAGCAGTAGCCGTGATGAGGGCGCTACTTCCAGCCATTTCTGTAGTGAAGAGGTGATAGCGCACCATGAGGTGATGCATGATCATCCCGCAGTAAGCGGGATGATTGGAGAGAAGGAAGAACGGTCCGAAGTCACACTCCTTTCTATACCTTTCTCCAAAGCGTTGAATTATATCTCCGAAGGTATCGTCGATGGCGCGGGCTTGGACGTACTCTATCTTGTTGGCGATGTCTTTACGACCTAAGGAATGGAAAGCTACGCGTTCCTCCCAGTCTTCCAAGCTGTGGTATCGACCGTAGCCATGGAGTAACCAATGGCCGTACCTGTTAAGAGACTTGACTCCAAGCAAAGCCTGCATGCCTAGCTCTCTCTTCGTCTCAGAAAAGATCTGGATGGCGAACACATGCCACGTCAGCACGGTGAACTCCTCGCTTGCATGCCACATTTGCCAAACTGCCCTGAGTACTTGGTCTTCGAGTTCGAGATGGTCGGCCTTGAAGAAGTAGGATAGCATGTACATTTGGTACAGGCACTGGACCATCACGACTTCGTCCGTGGAAAGTGGGACACGCTGCAGGAGCTGTTCAAAGATGAACTCTGGTCCAAACATCCTTTTCAATAAATGCAACAGATGCGTCGTACGCTCACAAATCATCATGTCTTCGCTGAAAATCTGTCCCTGAAGCGTGTGACCGCATGGTTGGGTGACAGATCTTCGGCCAAGCTTTCCGTTTCCACAATCCAAGGCGTTGCAACCACGCCTAGTGAAGTTTTGGATATGCGTATGCCTATCGAAGCCCGGAAAGGTACTCTGAAATTGGTCATTGAGCTTTTCGACGATCTTCATGGCTGCGTTCGTGACATGTGCTGCTGCCTCCAGGGAAGTAGTCCCCGTTCTGTACTCTGCCCAAGTGCGTCGCACAAATTGGCGAAGTTCATTGGAGTCCTTGATGAAGCAATAAATCGCGAAGGAGATGTCTTCATCGCTTTGCTCAAGTTTGTAAATATCGGACTGACCATTTGAGGGGCTAGGCAGGGAGGATCGGGGTTGGTGGTCATCTTCGGCGGGCTCCTCCAGCGTCAGATGTTCGAATATGTTATTGTGAATGGCTTG
The DNA here is from genome assembly GCA_030412805.1 of Westerdykella aurantiaca. Classification (NCBI taxonomy): domain Eukaryota; kingdom Fungi; phylum Ascomycota; class Dothideomycetes; order Pleosporales; family Sporormiaceae; genus Westerdykella; species Westerdykella aurantiaca. The sequence continues at coordinate 6,992,249 of JASJFJ010000001.1, forward strand.
TTCATACTCCTCCTTCTGCGGACTCGCGCTCATGGAGGGTGCCTTTTCGCCTTTTCGTGCTGGGGCTAATGTGTGCCCCACTTCCTCCAAGACGGAAATGAAGAAAGAATGACCGGTATCAGAAGCCTGGTTTGCTGCGTACCAACTAGCACAGGCTCTCCTTTCTTTGATGACATCGGCGAGAATGGACAGTATCGAGGTTGGAATCGGTAAATTGAGAGACGCGATTGCCCTTGCAAGCCTAGCGAAGCTTTGGACGGGTAGAGTATATTCCTTGGGCGGTTGGCACGGCGCCTTTCGGTTATTATCCTTCTTCCCATAGCTGGCCAATGTCTTCTTTTCAGAGTAGCCGTCGAACAAGTCATCCACCACACCGGTAAGCCGCGCGGTGAACCCCAGCCATTGCAGGAATGTTTCCGTCCCTTTCTTATATCGGCGGTATGTGTCCGCTAGGGAGCGCGAAAGAACCATGGTGGAAGAGCTTGTCTGGGCCTGAGGTGTGATGAATAGTAGGCAAGGGGATCAAGAGGAAGTAGAAGAGCAAGTTGGAAGAGAGGCAAAGAGTCAGACGGAAAGTTTCAAGGAGAATGTTAAGGAGGAAGATGAAAGGAGAAGAAGAAGGCACGATGTGTGCGAGGAAGGGGCGTGCAAAATCCGACAAACTTCGAATGTCGCCTCCAGCTTGAGGACCTTGAGGACTCCATTGTTTGCACCTGAATTGTTTGTGTTTAAATGCATGGAAATGCTGGAACAGAATCCTAGATATGACTGCAGGAGTTTGAGGCCACCCATGTATGCTCCCGCGGCAGCTGCAGGCCCATCGCGTACGAGAGAACTACTCGGACTATCCGCCAGCGGAACAAGGCTACAAAACCAAAGTTGAATGTGCTAATAATTGGTATCTGAGCTGACAGTGGACAGATCTTTGAGATGAGCAGTGTGGGCATGCATCTTTGAGGTCTGGTTCTGACTTGCAGGCTCGGGGCATTTGAATGGTGAATGACGCACGGGCCACCCAGCCACCTCATATCAGAACGGGAGACAACCAGCCATCTCCTGCCATCGACAAAAAAATACAGGAGGATATATACACAATGACCGCTCTTGCAGCTAGATCACAGTGTGACCACCGCGCGACAGCGAGCAGGACAGACTTCCTCCCACCCTGATACGCCTCACGATGGTTTTCGACACTCGACGTCTGACTTTGGCCCTGTCCCTCTCGGCGCTTACCCATTGTCTGCCTTTCAACGGCGTCCCAAGGGCAGAAGAACTTGTTCAACGCACCAGATCCTACGCCGTCGTCAATGTGGATGGCGGCTCTACTGCCCTTGCAGAGATAACCACAACACTGGTCCAGCCTACCACCGCAGTCGTCACACTCCCTCCTATCATCCCATCTTCAACCCCACTTTCCACTACTACGACGTCTTCACGCTCTGCCTCAAGGCCACCTGGGAGACAGCCCCCGTCAAGTTCATCGCCCACGACAACGCCAAGGCCAACATCAAACATCGTCACCATCATCGTTACGGAGACAGCTACGCCTACGGAGTTTTACGACGACGGAATGTGGCATACGCGCTATCCCGTCAAGGACTTTGAAGAAGATGCTCCTACCACTACTTCCTTTTCGAATATACAGACACACCTTCCGGCCCCCTTGCCGACGCCTGCCCTGGTTCACTCCTATAACCAGACCGGCAACACAACTTCGGAATAACGAAACATGTGCCTAGGGAAAGTGTACCTAGGTAGTTTCACGCCGAGATTTATGAGAAATGACTCGAACCAGCGAAGATACGAGAGGAATTGTGGATAGGAGAGACGACATCACAACAGCATTATTGGACTACACGGGTTTGGATATATACAATGCATTGGAACGGCGCCATGATTCATTTGCTGCTGCGTCTAGGCAGTAATTTGTTCATGCCATTTACGACCTTTCTCTTATCCAGATAGTTTATATTATATGGACGATAATACTGGTTCTCTTCATTGAGACTTCGGTCCATCTTAAGCCTAAGCTCCGCCCTTCATACGTCATACCAGTAAAATAATCTCCTTATATGTGATAAGTATCCATAACTTCATCAAGGAGATCCCACCGACATTGCTGTTACCTACAGGATGGCCCCGTCCTCGAGTGCCTGTGCCATGACGAAACGAGGGTGAGCTTCAGCCACCGCACCAGCCACACATACCGCCACACTTCGCTCCCCGACTTCATGCTTCCCACTCCCACCACAACTGTCCCCTCCACCAACTCTCCGGATCTTCGGTATTCGTTCGCTCCACATATACAATGGCGTCGCCCACACCGGTGGAAGACCAGGCTCGCCTGTTGGAAGATGCGCTCGGTGTGGTGCGCCAGCAGACCATGCTCATGCGCCGTTGCCTCGAAACGCCAGGCAAGCTCATGGATGCTCTCAAGTGCAGGTATGCGCGTGTGATGGGTCCTATATGAATCCTTCTACTCCCTTGGCCATGCATACTGACGCAATGGCTGCGCAGCTCTACCCTGGTTTCCGAGCTGCGGACAAGCAGCCTAGGGCCTAAACAGTATTACGAACTGTACATGGCCGTCTTCGATGCCCTCCGCCACCTTGCCGTCTACCTTCGCGATAACCACCCGGTTAATCACCTCGCCGATCTGTACGAGCTTGTACAATATGCCGGAAACATCATTCCCCGCCTGTATCTCATGATAACTGTCGGCACGGTGTACATGTCCATCGAGGATGCGCCCGTCAAGGAGATTATGAAGGACATGATGGAGATGAGCCGCGGCGTGCAACACCCAATCCGGGGACTTTTCCTCCGATATTATCTCGCCGGTCAGGCACGAGACTATTTGCCCACCGGTGATGGCGATGGCCCCGAGGGCAATCTCCAGGACTCAATCAGCTTCATTCTGACCAACTTCGTCGAGATGAACAAGCTATGGGTGCGGCTGCAACATCAAGGACACTCGAGAGAACGGGAGCAGAGGATGAAGGAGCGCCAAGAGCTCCAGCTCCTCGTTGGTAGCAATCTGGTGCGGTTGAGCCAGCTGGTGGATCTGGAGAATTATAAGAAGATATTGAACCCCTTGCTTGAGCAAATCGTACAATGCAGAGATGTTCTGGCGCAAGAATATCTGCTCGAAGGTGAATCGTTACACCCGTCGGACACTCCTGGGAGGCTAACTGTGTGGCAGTTGTTACCCAGGTCTTCCCTGATGAATTCCACTTGCATACCCTCGATCAATTCCTCTCGGCGACTGCTCGCCTGAATCCCCATGTCAACGTAAAGGCCATTGTTGTTGGGCTGATGGATCGTTTATCCGCTTATGCGCAGAGAGAATCCGAGGAAGAAAGTCCAGAACAGCGTCAGAAAATGGAAGAGGAATCCATTTCCAATCTGCTAGAGCAGCTGAAACTTGATAAAGAGAAGAAAAGTACCGAGACAACAACACGGGAAAATGGGGAGGTATCGGAAGAAACTCAACCTGGCGCAGAAGAAACAGATTCGGAGTCGTCTGCCGCAGCTCCAGCTCCAGGCGGATCTGAGGAAACCAGCGAGGCCACCGTCGATACTGAGGTGGAGAAACGGCGCGGTATTCCGAGCAACATCAAGCTCTTCGAGATATTCCACGAACAAGTTGCTACACTTGTCAAAATGCAGCGCCTCACGATTCAGGACACCATCGCTTTATTAGTCTCTCTCTCCAATCTTGCACTGTAAGTACTGTGCCGAGAATACGTTGTATACAGCTGATATAAGCAGTACGATTTATCCTGAGCGCCTAGATTACGTCGATCGGGTTCTAGCATTTGCGAACCAGAAAGTCGCTGAGTTCGCGAATAGCGCGGACCTGCATTCGCAAGCAACCCAAAGCCAGATTCTTAGCCTTCTTCTTGCGCCCATCAAAACCTATCTTTCTCTCTTCACAGCACTAGCTCTGCCAAACTTCATTCCTCTGTTACACTCACAACCATATCCAACTCGAAGAGCCGTTGCTGGGGAAGTGGCACGGAGCCTGATAAGGAACCAGACCCCTATTACCTCAGTGGACAATCTCGAGAGCGTACTCGAAATTCTCAAGGTTCTCATCAGAGAAGGTATCCAGCAAGCTACGGGCTATCCTGGCGGACCGATACAGAGAAAAGCCATGGAGACCGAAGAGACGATCGAAGAGCAGGGTTGGCTAGCCCGGATAGTACATCTCCTCAGAGGGCCAGATAACGACACTCAGTTCAAGGTAAGGGTGTGACAGTGCCTATCATCCCGCTCGTCTAACTTTACGACAGCTTCTCCAAGCCGCTCGCAAGGCGTTCCAGGACGGCAACGAGCGGGTAAAATTCACAACGCCTGCGCTCATTACTGCTTCGCAGAAGCTTGCACGCCGCTACAAGGCTCGCGAGCATTTCGAAGACAATTGGTCCTCCCAGTCCTCCGCGCTCTACAAGTTTATGCACAGCGCTATCTCAACCCTCTATGCCCGCGTGACTGGGTCCGCAGACCTCTGTCTTCGTCTCTTTGTCGGCTGCGGCCAGATAGCAGACCAAAATGGGTTCGAGGAGGTTGCGTACGAGTACTTCGCGCAGGCATTCACGATATACGAGGAAAGCATTAGCGACTCAAGGGCACAGTTCCAGGCGGTATGTGTGATTGCCAGCGCGCTGCACACGACACGCAACTTCGGGAAGGAGAATTACGATACTCTGATTACCAAGTGCGCGCTACATGGTAGCAAGCTGCTGAAGAAGCCGGATCAATGTCGCGCAGTGTACCTGGCGAGTCATTTGTGGTGGGCAACAGAGATTAGGGCGTTGGATGAGGAGGATACGAAAGATGTAAGTTTTATGGTTGAAACATCGATGGTGATCCAAGGCTAACGTGACGACAGCTGTATCGCGATGGCAAGAGAGTGCTGGAGTGTCTGCAGCGCGCACTTCGGGTTGCAGATGCGTGCATGGATGCTGCCGTATCGGTCGAATTGTTTGTGGAGATACTTAATCGCTATGTCTACTACTTCGACCAGGAGAACGAAGCTGTAAGTACTATGGCCTTGCTAACGTTTGAAGACTTGATTGACGAGACTCAGGTCACTACCAAATATCTCAACGGTCTCATCGAACTGATCCACTCCAATCTCCAATCCAACGAAAATGCCGCATCGTTGGAGAACCCCAGGAAGCATTTTCAACGTACGCTCGACTACATCGCGAGCAGAGAGTACGAGGGTGTTGTCACAACACCGAAGTAGGGGTCTGTATTGTCTTGGGAAGAGCATCGGTTATAGTAGAAGGACTAGTCCCCTTGTGGAAAGGGCTGAGTATATCTGATTTGTACAGTGGTTTTAGCGTCTTTATTATTTGCTGATGAGCGTCGGGGTAGCAGTTGTATGTCCCATATACCCTGACCTACAAACCGAGTCAAGCAGAGTCCTCCGGGGCTGCAAATGTTGCTCTGTTTGAGATTGGAGATCACGTATCATAAATGACCGACCCCTAATTCAAAAAAGGGTCCCCTAATGTCGAGGTGCTTCAACACTATTCTGGTGAAGGGTAATATCAACCAGAGGTGCAACAGCAGATATCTTTCACCACATATCGTTACGTGAGCCCTGTAGCGATCATTATAGTGCCTTGGCGAGAACCCCAGTTTGGAGCTTGTGCACGGGCGTTCTTTGACCTCATCCTTGACGCGTCGGCCAAAACAACACGCGAATGCCCGACCAACCCACCTTGACCTCTGATATCGAACTGGACGGACCCAACACGGCATGCATGCTATCATGCGCATATGAAAGCGCACAGAAAGAACGCCCATGAGTGCGCGCCAATCCCACTGGCCGCTTTCCCCGCTCTCGAGCAACTTGACAGGCACAAAGACGGCAGACACGTCGAAACCCGACCGCGAGGATGATGACCTCTCGATTGTATCCGGATTGACTTCTTTGGAAAACGATGACGACGCTGCTGCGGACGACTTCGACCGGTTGATGTTACAGAACGCGCGAGACGAGCGGCGGCTTCGCGACGCGCTGCGGGGCAATGCTCAACCTTTCCGGAACGCTCGTACGCATCCTCGTGTTGGGTTGACTATGGAGAATCTGGAGAGACATTCAGGACATACGAGTAGAGTTGGGGGTGTCAAAGGTCCGTCAAGTAGCAGTGGTGGATCGGACCCAGCGGTCCAACCCCCGCTGGAATGGGGTCGCAAGGCCAGAGTTAGAAGGAACTGGCTGCGGACCATCACTGCTGACACTGGACGAGGGCAGGAAATGCAGGCAGAAGAGTGGGTGCAGGACCTCGGAGACGCGACACCACGGCCGACAGACTTGGAGGACGTACCGAGACAATCAGTGGAAAACAGCCCACTCTCGCACAAGAGCTTTCAAAGAGGAACACCAACACATTCTCGCAGAAGGGCGTTGGACTTAGAACAGGAGCCTGATTTCGACTTTACCATGGACTTTAATGAGGCGTCTATGATCGCCTCGACTCCATACATTCCACGCAACCCTGCACTTGACGACATACGCCGGAGGGAGCTTGATAGCCTGGAGGAGCAGGCAGAAACGACAAACCGTCGTGTAGAGGTTGACGAAGACTTCCCTGAGGAGCCACCCCAACCGAGGCCACTCATAACAGAGCCGATACGGTGTGCTCAAACCACAGCGCGTGGGGAGGTGCGCCGGTCCCTTTCCCCTGTTCTGGGCGTGAGGAGGAGCTCCGGAACGGCGAACGGGGTTGAGTCTGGACGACTGGCGCAGGCAGAATCTCAAACACCAAAACCTTCAACTCGTCGGGAGGACTCCCACAACCTGCTCCGACGACTCGCCAGAGCATCCAGTAACACGCCTAGCCCTGGAAGAGTCTCCGGCCAAGGCGTCCCACCGGCTCCAGGGCCGACCGAAAGCACCCCTTCCACAAAGAGGTTAGCGCAGTCGGAGCAGTCAGTGAATGAAGATTCCGCAATCTCGAAAGGTCTAGTTCTGCGGTCTACTCGAGGAGAACCAGGTAGAGCTGAGGACCAGTTGAATTTACGAGCTCCCGATCAACAATCCCCAACCAATGCTGTTGAGATGACCCCCGCACCGGCTACGACATCCACGCGATATGCCAAGACCCCTGTGGTGACGGGTGCCTGGATTGACACCCCTGGGCCTAGAACCATCCGCCGGTCGGCGGGAGAACCGTTGCAGCCATACGCAGGATCACCCCAAAAGGGCAGCCCGTCCAAGAAACCTCCGCAGAAGGGAAGAGAACACCGCGAGGAGGAAGCACCAAAACAGCCTGCAGCTCCCATTGAAGTAGCTCGTCCAACGCTCCCAAGCTCAGCGCTACAAGCCTTGGTGAAAGGAGTCAAGGGAAAGGGTAAAGATACAGCAGCGGAAGAGGAAGAGGAAATGGGGGATTCCACTCTCGATTCACTAGAGGAATTGATAGAATTGGACGGGGAGGAACACACTGGCGATCTGGATGAAGACACCCTGCAAGGCTTACAGCTGCCTACCGAACCTCCAAGGAACGAAGCGGAACGGCAACGGCAGAAAGAACTGGCTCAGCTACACAAGATGAACCAGAGATTGAGAGCGGCTCGAACCAGCATTCGTGACGCCAGCCGCGGGATGAGGCGTGTTGAACACCGAGTGGAACACATTGAAGTGGAAGGAGAAAAGACTAAAGTCGCCCTACATGGACACAGCCACTGCAACCCCTGGGAATCTACCTGGACGGGCTTCAAACGGCTATTCTACCGACCCGAGCATCCAAGGCGTCATGGACTCACGTGGCTGAGCATTGTGTTGATTGCATTTTGGATATGGTTCATATCGGAGAACTTGGCTTGGTAAGTACCTGACTATTCCGTTCCTGGCCCAACTCCCTCCGTGGATTACTAATTGCAGCCAGTGAGAGATACTGCCACAAATTATACGCGTCAGAGATGGTCGGGTATGGCGTCGTGTGGGACGCTCCACGCTACCCCTTTGTCCTACCGACATTACTTTGGCGCAACCTGCTCCGTCCGGTTGGGGCGCCAGTATGGAACCTACTAGCATGGCTGTATGAGGACGAAACGGTTAAGGCGCAAGCGACCGCCACAGCCAGGAGTGCTGCAACGGGTATTTTCAGGCAGACGTACACCGGCGTGACCGGGCAAACGTTCGAGCCTGATCTCAGCATGGGCGATGATGAAATCATCTAGAGGATTGTCTCAATCTGCTTGATTGCTTTGGTTTGCTTTGCATAGCGGGTATTCCTTGTTCCAGGGTTTGGGAAGCGAGGAGAATGGAGTCTTGGATGCTCCATTGCGCCATGGGAATATTCTTTTCCATCTCTGGTTTCCAATTCTTATCTTGGGCCGCGAAGGAAACTGCCCCAGGCATGTTGACAGGATACATGCATATTATTTACAGCCATCGGGCTGGGCCAGGAACGGTTTGACGGTGCCATATAGGGGGTGCAGCAGAGAAAGTGGCGGGGTCAAGGGATGGCGTGTTTGAAGTACAAGAATCCGATCCGGGCGCTGAATCCATTAGTGATGGGCATCACTAGGGGCCGCGTAGACCGATCGCCAGCGGATTTGGAGAGCATCGTGAATGGGATACTAGCGCGTTGGCGCCGCCGTTTTTGGCGGATCGTCGACGTCAGCCAAGCGAAATCATAATAGCGGAGCGGAGCGGTAGCCAAGCGACGGACCAGCCTCGGATGGGTGTTGATGGCTGATGGCTTGCGCATGTTTGGACCTCACCTCGTCGGCCGATTTGGGATGCTCTCTCTGGGGAAGCGGCAGCACGCAACCGAGAGCCTTTCACTAGCCATCTGGACTGTCTGCACCACTGGAGAGCCATTTCACCGTCACGAGGCAGCCGAGACGGATTCCGGATATGCAGCATTGCGCGTCCCAGCCACATTAACATTCCCCGGAAGCCATCCATTTGTACGATTCTTGATCCCTTTGCGTATGCCAGGACTTTCCCCTCACCATGACAACCACGATCCATCACGGAATCCTTGGCGGCGTTAACGTTTCAAGACGAATTACCGGTACATGGCTTACTAGCCTAGAGTGGCTCAGCCCTCCACTAGATGCCATACACGGTAGAGTGGGCAGATGGGGTCTGATGCGCGTGAAGCTTCTTCCAATGCTCGGATCGTAGCCGGCTAGTGGCTTTGTCCTGCCTTGACCCCCAGATGCGGCGAAGAGTGGACCTGGGCATGTCGTAAGAAAGCACTACTTAATAGGAGAGAGTGCCCTCGCCTCTAGTAATTCTGGTACCTGCACAGTAACTCCTCCACTGCTACTCCAGGGCGAGCGTGAGATCAATTGCCCTCCAATCCACTCTCCCTTTCTTCAAATTGCAGTCAATTGAGTAGTCAACTCTTACCCAGACCTCATAATGCAATACAAGCGCCTCTCCCTCCTGGCCTTGGCCAGTCTCGCTGCCGCTCGGGACTCAAACGGCACCCAGTCCCTCACTGAGATCCTCTCATCCAGCCCGAACCTCTCCAACCTCACCAGCCTTGTCACCGCCAACCCCCAGCTCGCGGCGGCCTTGAGCTCCGCCCGGGACATCACCATCCTCGCTCCCACCAACGAGGCCTTTTCCGCGATCCTCAACTCTGATGCCGCAAAGGATGCCGATCTCGTCGCCGCTCTACTCCAGTACCATGTCCTCAATGGCACTTTCCCTGCCTCCTCCATTACCAACACGAGTGCTTTCGTCCCCACACTCCTCACTAACGAAAAGTACATGAACGTGACCGGCGGCCAGGTCGTCGAGGGCGTCGTCTCTGGCGACAACGTCGTCTTCTTCTCTGGTCTGCTCAAGAACTCTACCGTCACCAAGGCTGTGAGTAACCCCTGACCGCGATACTCCATGCAACTCGCAATAATAACTTTGCCCTCTCAGGACGTCAACTTCACTGGCGGCGTTATCCACATCATCGACACCGTCCTCACTCTCCCAGCAGCCGTCACCGAGACCGCCCTTGCTGCTAACCTCACTGCCCTCTACGGCGCAGTCAATGCCACGGGCCTCATCTCCACCGTCAACGAGACTCCCGACCTCACCATCTTCGCCCCCACCAACGAGGCCTTCCAGGAGATTGCTTCCGCCCTGGCTAACGCCACCACCGAGGACATTACTTCCGTCTTGGCCTACCACGTCGTAAACGGTACCGTTGGCTATTCTTCTGGCCTGAAGAACGGCACTGAGCTGCAGACACTGAACGGCGGCAACGTGACCATCACCGTCGACGAGGAGGGCGGCGTGTGGGTCAACAGCGCGAAGGTCGTTGTCCCCAACGTCCTCGTCGCGAACGGCGTAGTCCACGTCATCGACCAGTACGTTCCCTTTTCGAATGGCATCCAGAACACAGAATCCCATAACTGACTTTCTCCACAGGGTCCTCAATCCCGCCAACACCGAAGGCCCCTCCGACAATGCCACCGAAGGCTCCCCCGCCTTCACCGGCGCCTCCTCCGCCTCAAACGTGCCCTTCACCTCCGGCCAGCCCACTCCTACCACCACCGTCGAGGTCCCTGCTGGTGGTCCCGCGCAGACTACAGGGGCTACCTCTGGCTCTCCCACGGGTGCGGCGGCGCCCATGCAGACCGGTGCTATGGGTGCGGCGGCGCTCTTTGGTGCTGCGGCTGCGGTGGCTGCTGCGTTCTAAGTAGGCGGGCGATACCCACAGCGTGACGTGCTTGTAGCAAGGGAAATGAGGAAGAGGCATTGTGAAACGGCCTGGTCCTGTTGATATTAATTAATGACGCCGCACTTTGTATAATGTAATGGATTCAATGGCGTCTCTCAATGGTTCTCTGCGTTTACGGGTTCGGAGTAGGTCAAACGTTGAGCAATGTTATTCATCTGTCATCCTCAAAATGGCGAGATTCGTTGTACTCTTACGAATATATAGTAGGCATCGCGCCAGATTTATTGTGGTGGAATAGTGCTTCCCCGTACACTCCGCGTTCCCGTCATGTTTTATCTGTCTGTCATAATAGATGTAGGCCCACAAGGTCTTGTGCAGGTTTCAAAGTTCCAGAACATGCCAAAGTCTTATCGTGCACGCCATAAAACCCTGAATTGATAGGCTTCATTTGTGATTCTCAATGACTGCATATCGTGCTCACGATTCACGGTCCTCCATCGCATGCAACCTCGATCTCACCATCCCCGGGTCCTTCTCCCCTCGTTCATCCGTCCAGGATCCCAGAACCTCCTCCCGCATAATCCTCCTCGGTGCCCTCTTCCCGGTAAACAACTCAAACTGCGCAAAGCCCTGCTCGGGCAGAACATCTAGCCCATCCAGACATATCCACGACTGGCCAGCCTCCTCGCGGACTTGCCTCATCAGTGGGGTGTTCAGTGTGCGATAGGCTACTTCCATGACCACGCCTCCCGTGACGCTTTGTAGCCACTGGTTGGGGAGTGTGAAGTCTGGTGCTGGGCTGTCTCCAACGGCGTGAGTGGGGATGCATGAGAGGATGATGGTCGGTGGACGCAGGTCAGATGGCCAGGGATCCTCTCTTGAGTGTAGAATGCGGAAGGTGGGTTCGGAATTCGGTGTAGTGATCGAGGGTGGGAGTGCAGTGTTTGGAGAGGAGACCAAGCGCGTGAAGTGGTTGACCAGGTTCTCTGCGTTGGCAAGCGTGCGGTTGTATATCACGATGTTGCGCACTCCTAGCTGCAGCATGGCGTACACGGCGGCGCGCCCCATTCCTCCCGCTCCCAAGACCAGGCCACATGTATTGTGTCGGACGGCATTGGCTGGCGAGAGTCCACGCCGTATGCAGGATCGAATGCCGATCCAGTCCGTGTTATCGCCATAGAGGGCCTTGATCGGGCCCGCTTGGTTGCGCTCTTGGCAAAGTTCCAAGTCGTCCGGTATACTTCCATCTTTGTTCAAGTGTCGTACAGGTATGAGCGTATTAACTGCTCCGATTGCACGGGCATGTCTACTCAGCGAGTGCGTCAACGAGATAACCTCGATCTTGAACGGCTGGCTGATTGCAGTACCGCCGAAATTAGGATCCCGGATAAGCTCTTGTAGGTGGTTTAAGTTTGATGCTTGAATGTTTTTGAAAGTGTGAGGCATGCCGCATGCTGCGAAGGCGGCGTTGTGCATTGTGGGTGAGAGGCTGTAGTCCGTGCTGGCACCAATAATGTAGAATTTCATCGGGTCATACGTGAAGGAAGCATAGAGAACGTGTGTGGCTTCGCTCAGCGTCAACCATGAGGTCTCTGGATTTCGCTCGACCAAAGCACTGAATTGGTCACTTTCCCGTAGACTCGGAGGTATCACGCTTGTGAGGACAGAGTTGAAGCACGCTGAGCGGCGTCCCGCTCGGCCGGTGTTGGAACATATCAATGGTATCGAGCCAGAGCGTTCTTGGATTTTATTCCGGAAGGACTGGATCGCGGCATTGTCTTCCATAAACTGCGCCGGACGAGTGAACCGCACAGCGGTGCAGCCTAGCCGCACGGCGGCATCGTATTTCTCCACCCAGAATGAACTATACCAATTGAATGGGGCATGCATATGTCCGATGACTTTTGTGGAGCCTCTGGCCCTCACAACTTCGGTAATGGTCTCTTCGTCCAGGGATAGATCTACCGTTAGGAAGTCGGGAGCGGTCCTAAGCCCATGGCGCACGTGTTCGAGGTAGATGCTCCTTCTCGGATCCTGTTCTGGTACGGGCATGACATGGTAGATGATGGGGACAACGGTGGCTCTGCGAACTCTGGATATTACGCGAGAGATCAGATCGGCCCTGTCAGAGGCCAGTCTCTGCGAGGTGGACTCCAATATGCCATGGTCCACCACGATTTCGAAGGCGTCCGAACCGATCTCCAGCTCCTCGATATCCACATCTTCAGATTGCAGCACAGAGAGAGGCACTTGAACTGCGCATGTGTAATTACGCAGTTCAGTAGCGACCTCTGAAAGAGGAAAGCCAGGTTCTAATGGAGGCACTTTACCCTGTGTCGCCTCCGTGGTGGTGATCAGAGACAAAAATTTCAAGAACGTTCTTTCAGCTCGTTTCAGAGTGAGAAATGCAGGAACCGAAGGCTGGTTTGCGGGCGCGATCGAGAACGGGGCCTTTGTCTCAGTAAGATTGTAAAACTCGTAGTTCGAACAGCGTCGGAATATTGGTCCACTGAATTCAACCAGGTCTTGAAGTTTCGACATGTCCACGATTTCCAGGTATTCGTGCATGCTGCGTAGGTCCCGTACCACATGAATGACAGGATGCGTTTGCGAGAACTCTTCGAGGAGTTTTTGACCACTGCGCTCTAACGAACTGACATTGCAAACTATGATGGCACCTTTTTCGTAGGTTTGCAGTGTATTTCGAAGGATCTCTTCCTGGCGTAGCATGTGGTTTGAAGCTCCAAATTGCTTCCGGTACTTCGCAGTCGAGAATCCGGTCGCTTCTTGAAAAAGGCTTTCCACGTCGACGACACGCTTGCGACATGCTCCCGAGGCGATGACAGCCAAAGTAGACTTCCCGCTCCCTCGCATCCCGATGAGAACAATGGACGCATCGCTCTCGAAGGCGCGGGGGCAATAACCCGGTCTTGATACATATCTTGCTTGTTTTCGAGGCAGTTCGTGGCTAGTATCAGCGAGCCATGCATCCCGTGGGACACCAGAGTATTCTTGAAAGGCCGGGGATGGCAGACGCTGTGAAGGGGATATTGGATATGTCGTCTCTTGCATCATGCCAAAGCTCCTTTTGGCCCCCGCGACCACGTTCGACGACATCATGATCAGGCTCCACAATCCAGGGGAATTTTCATCACTGTTTCCTTTCCAATTTCGAGTTGACTCGTCGCTTGCGTGGTGGCCGTAAGGAGGAATGTCAGAAGCAAGCGCAAGAGGTCAAGTGTCGTCGCCATTCACGTGACCCGGATAAGACTTTTCCCGCCCCCAACACCACACATTCCATCTCAAATCTCATCAATCAGCAGCGTGGTGATTAAGGCCGTCGCATCGATTGATGGTTGTTTTTCGGGCTCAGAAAATCGCGCTTGATTCAGACCTGTATGTCTCCCCATTCCCTTTGCAGATGTGCAAGTTAGAGCCGTCATGTCCTTCGGGACAACGGAGGCTGGAATCTGAACCTTACCGACATGCCATGCTGCAAAACTGATAACACGAGCCAGATATCTGTTGCTATCCAATTTAGGCACATTCCGAGCATGGGTTTGACGCATTTCTGATACCAACATCGGGCGTGGATTGTGAAAGAGATATCTTTGGACCACCCGTAGCGAATCGGCAGAGTAAATGCAACCAGGGGCCAAATGCACATCATTCCCCCGGCAAGCTTTTGATGAGTTTCGATAGAGGCTATAAGGCCTCTGTCGTCTTCATAGCCGTCGGATGCCGGTGCAAAATCCAGGCACCTCCAAACGCGGAGCAGGCGATCCCATAGCTCGAGGAAACATCGCTGTACCCGCCAAAAGGTCTCGTGTCTCCCGAGCATGTGATCAATGCCGAATAGCGCGTGAAAAATGTGACGGTAAACCCGTTTGTTCAACCTGCGCTTCGTCCAAAAGGGCTTGTACATATACAGCAAACCCGAAGAAGCGCGGCATCCAGCCTGGGTATCTACGAACTTTGGAGCTTGCATTAACATGGTTATTCAATAACACCAGCGCGGAGTCGCTCCTGAACAAGAAACTGTCTGAAGAAGGCGCAGCATCGGTTCTATTACAAAGGGACTCAAAAGAATCAAACCGACTACACAAAAGTTGGAGAAAAAGCAAGTTCTGTCGAGATGTGGATGCATTGCTTTCTGGTGGAGCAATTCTGGAAAAGTCCGCTAGGTCACCAAGTCCCGAGAGCGATGATGGAGAGTCTGAATCTGGAACATTCATGCAACTGGATTCTCACACACTTGATTTCCCCCATCCATCGCCCGTCACGGCACAACCCACGCGTGGAGATCCAGAAGCTCCTCATATTCAAGCACAGCAGGGACATGGCCAGGCACATCACCGCGAGAGTTTTCTGGATGTATCTCGCAACCTCCATGGTCAAGCCGTCTCACTACCTTCGAATCTTTGGCGGTTGTTCGACGTCTACTTCGCATACACCCACAGCTGGTTCCCGGTGTGCGAGAAGCACCATATACTGAAACTTTCCTACTCCTACCCTGAAGAGGGCCTGCAGATATCGCCGGATATGCCTGACTCCGGAGACCATGCTGAATTATGGGCCGTCTTAGCGTTGGCCTCACTTCAAGAACAATCTGATAACCCTAGTTTATCTACGGGGAATGCGTCGACCTCTAAACGAGCCTACAATGTTGCCCAGACACTCGTCGCGCCTTCGACTTCTTCCAGTATTGGTCATGCAAGGGCACTGCTTTTATTGTCTCTTATAAGCATGTACCAGTCCAGTACGGATGCTGCCTGGATTCTGCTGGGTCGCGCTTCTCGGATTGCAATTGCATTGGAATCACACTCATCACAGGTCTCTAGACTCAAGCATGTGATCTCCGGGTGCTTCCTGCTTGATCACCTCCTTTCTATGGAGACTGCGCGCCGTCCATATCTCCAGGTTTCAGACGTCCAACGTGTGGGTAGGGTTGATGAAGAAGGCCTAGACGAATATCAACCTTGGAGCGGATGCATGAACTCTGGATCCACGAACTCACTACCAAGAGCACCATCGCTCAGTCACAGCACATTCAATCGTTTGATTGACCTGGTCAGCTTAATTAGCATGGTAATATCTTCACCGATTCCAGGTAGCAGTACTCATGAGTCAGCCGCAAAACTGGAGGCGTGGACGAGGACGTTACCAGCACAACAAAAACAGGCCCTTGTACATCACCTGCCTAGTCCAACCGCACCACCTGCTTTGTTACTTCGAACTGTTTATTGCTGCGCTCGGACTGTCACCAGTCCATCTCGTACTTCTGTGGAAAGCTTCCTTGAAGTCGTAGAGCATATCATAAAGCAATTTGGCCGTATAGCACTGCCATCGATAGTCGGTTGTCTGCTGAGTGTTACTACAAGGAACGCAGAAACCATCCTGGATGAAAATCTCAAGGCTCGCCTCCGCACCCTCCATATCGGTCACTATTATGCGGAGAGTCAAGGACGTCACAACGAGGGGACTGAAGTATACCAAGACTCTCCTCCCGTCGCAATACCTGCCAGTGATCAATCACAGCTATCTCTTCCGCCTATGGCTAGTCCCGCCATACAGGCCCCAACGCCTGAATCAATTCAATTGCAGCTTCACCCTCCTTATCAGCTCAATGCTAGAATGAGGTAAGATTCAAGTCCTTACTATTTACCTAAAGCTGCGGAAACGCCCTATCCAGCACTAAGAGTTCTGCTGATTTCACGAACAGGACAACGCCTGCGGTCCTGGGTGCCCATGTGGCCCACCTGGAACCAACGATGCACTACTCCCAGCCCCAAATTCTGAGATTCACTCAGCACCAGTCTTCACAGTCTTTCAATGGCCCTCAATTGGACACTAGCCTTAATCAAACAGTAGGGAATGAATTGGGCCCGGACGTGGGCCGCGACATGGAGAGTTTTTTCGACGAGCTTGCCTCTTTGGATGGCGCTGGACGCTTGGAAACTCAACCACAATTCATGCAAAATCTTGGTTTCGCACCCGACGCCAACTTTGCGGATCTTCTGGCTCAGGATTTTGGGCATATCAACTCCTTGCTTTCCCCGTATAATCAGGAAAGCTTCCGCACCGCGCCTTCGCTCGATCAAGCCGGATATTTCGATGGAGGATGAGTGGCATGCACCATAGTGAGATGCTCTAGTCACATCAAGGATTAGACCTTGAGATTTGCGAGAGTTACACATCATGTCCCCTCGAAACGGGAATCGATCACTTGATGAGTGTTTAGACGTTGCAATAGCTGGGCGAGGCTTTATAGCTGAGGTCCTAGTGCTACATAACCAGATCTATCGGTCTTTTCTCCCTCATGGATCTCCGGATTGCATCACACACTTCAACTGCTCGCAATCCGTCAACACCGGAGCAGCTTGGAGATTCCAGCCCTCTGATAACCCTCACGAAATGCGCTATCTGTAGCGCAAAAGGAGGACTCGTTTCGGGCACGCTAACCGAACTATTCTCCAGCACGTCACTCCAGCTTTTCGTGCCATTATAGGTCCACTTAACCATGTCCGGGACACTTAGGCTGCCTTCGGAACCCATAATACGATAAAAGTCCTTCCCGGTACACGGGATCAAAGGATTCTCGCCCGTTCCGCTTTCAAAGTTGTGCGGTGAGACAACGGCGTCACAAACCACAAAAGTCCCCACTATGCCGCTAGCAAATCTCAACGTTATCGCCGCTCCTTCTTCTGCCTGAAAGCCACGCTGATTTATGGCCTCTTCCGCATATACTCGTATGATAGGCCCGAAGAGATGGTGTAGGATATCAACCTCGTGGATGAGATTGATGAGGATTGGGCCAGCAGAGTCAAGGCGCCGCCATTCCGTAGGTGGATCGAAGTATTCCTTTGGCTTAAACAGAGTCCAGAGCCCATTGATAGCTATTATGAACCCGAGCGATGGCAACGACTTCTTCGTTTCAATGACAAAACGGTTGAATCGCCGGTGGTGCCCTATTAAGAGGTGACGCTTGTTGGCTGCAGCGCAATCAATCTATGGAATGTTAGCTTTGACCCGGAGGGAGAATGTGTCTCATGTACCAATTCTTTTCCGCTCGCAATATCAGTGGAGATAGGCTTCTCGCAAAGGACGTGGATGCCAGCTTCCAACAAGAGCTTCGACACATGAACATGGGTATGGTTCGGAGTGCAAACAATCGCGGCATCGATCTTCGAAGAGGTTGCAACCATGTCCTGTACAGATGTGTATAGAGGACATTGGAACCTCTGTGCGACTAGTTCCGCCGCGGGATTCGGATCAACAACGCATGCGAGCTCAGCGTCCGGTTCATTGAATACCGCCTCCGCATGCCTTGGGCCTATAAGGCCGGTTCCAACAATCGCAATTCTAACAGGTACTTGAACCATCATCGAGGGTTTATGTCAAAGTTAATACGGGAATACCGGATACAATCAACAATGGTCTCATGAACAGACATATGCATTTGCCGGTGCTAGCCATGTAGTCATGTACACGAACAGCCAATCTCCACATAGTACTCGCTAGGGTATGTGCTTTCCAATTCTTGCGACCTCGGGCCTGAATAGAATTTGGTATCGTCCGACAAGTATCAAGAGTCTGATCATAGTATTTTCCGGCCCCTGTAGTGGATGTTCATTCTGTTGCCGATCGCAGGAGCCGGGAGGAAGGGATGAATGCTTTCCCGGATATGGGTCCAAGCGTGGCCGCCAACGTCACCAGTAACCATTCAGGTACCCTAGGGTAGTTTCGCATTTCTGGATTCTGGATTGCAGGTCCCTTGCGGCTTAGGACGGATATTCCACAACATCCGGGGAAGAGTGTTCACCTTTGACCCCCGATTGTACCAAATCAAGATGATTCAGGAAGCTGCTTCGGCTTTGATATTGTCCGGCGACACATCATTGGCGACCGCTAGGCTCCACGCTCTCCCGTGCTATCGGGAGACACATCATTGAGGTTCTTTTAAGATCAATACAATATTACTATCCAAAATCAATGTTTTGTGCCTAGAGAAATCATACTCTTCCACCATCTTCATCGCGGATCCCGACCCAAATCACTGCTAAACGACAATATTGAAATATTTGGCTGGCATCACGAATTCCAATAAGGGTCATTGAGACAATTACTGCAAGGTTTGCGTGAATGGTAAAGAGCGTATGTCTTAACCCTTTCGGGAATTTTAACTAAGGGTATGCAATTCATCCATGATACGTCCAACTGGCCAAACACCCCTTTGACTGAACAGGACCAGAACAACCAACGTGGCATTGCTCTTTCATACTAAAGAGATGCCTTGTACCCCAGCTATATCGTCCATGTCCCTAGGACGCTGCTACGCAGGTCACTCCCTCTCCTACAAGCTCGCCATGGCGGCAAAACACGGAATGCAAGGCATTGAACTTTTCTTCGAAGACCTTGTAGACATCGCCGGTTCCGAAGATCAGTCTGCACTTCTTTGCGCAGCACGATACGTCCGTTCCCTCTGCACATCGCTCAGCCTCCATATTGTGGGACTGCAACCATTCATGCACTACGAAGGCCTCCTCGATCGAAGAAGACATGAGAAGAGTATACAGGAAATGAAGGCCTGGATAGAAATAGCACAGACCTTAGGGACGGACATCATTCAGATACCGTCCTCATTTCTCCCTTCAGACCAAATCTCTCCAGACGTCAACCTCATTGTCTCTGACCTCCGCGAAGTCGCCGAGCTGGGCCTGCAGCAGGCGCCCCCTATACGCTTTGTGTATGAAAGCCTGTGCTGGGGCACATACGTCGATACCTGGGAAAAGTCCTGGGACATCGTCCAGCGTGTGGACAGACCCAACTTCGGAATCTGCCTCGACACGTTCAATATCCTAGGTCGCATTTACGCAGACCCCGGTGTCGCGTCTGGGAAGACCGATAATGCAGAGGCAGAGGTGAGGGCTTCAATGCATCGCCTTATCGAGCAGATCCGTCCGCACAAAGACAAGCTTTTCTTCATACAACTTGTCGATGCCGAGCGACTGGCTCAACCTCTTCGGCCAGGCCACCCATTTTACAAACCTGAGCAGCCATCACGTATGTCGTGGAGCCGCAACTGCAGACTGTTCTATGGGGAGACAGATAAGGGAGCATATCTACCAGTGAAGGAGGTCATGGAAGCCATTGTACACGGGATTGGATTCGAAGGATGGATCAGCATGGAGTTGTTTAATCGCGTGATGGAGAGGGAGGATGAGCAGGTCGTGGAAGAGTTAGCTGAAAGGGCTGGTGTTGCTTGGGGTAAGCTGGTCAAGGATATCGGACTGAGCGTGAATGAAGGGGTTAGCAATGTGGGGCAGCGAAGGAAAGAGAGTGCGGATGAAGGCTATATGAGTGAAGCTGCAGAATTCGCAGAGGCGGCGAGGTTGTAGGCGGTGTGCCTGAAAATCCTGTAGATAGCACGTAACACTTTATGGTGACAGTGTTAACAATCACATAACCATGACTTTTCTCCGGCCCTTTCGTTTTCCATTCCAACCCACCTTAATCAAGCACACGGACGACATTGTGGTTCCGAATTCAACTGCTTCGACAATGCATGCTATCTCAACCTTGTCGTTGCTGTGAATCGTCAATACATCCTTGTAGCCCCACAGAGAAAATATGCCTGGGAGGCCAAATCCGGTTTCAGAAATTAAGGGACCTGCATAGGTTTACCACATACACATTACAGAAAGCGAGAGTCGTCCCTCCCTTAACACAGGTGAAAGCTGGAATAGGAAGGTGCATATATTGTGCTTCAAGCTTGATAATTTTTCAACCCGCCTTATATATTACAACGTCCATGGAGGGTTTCCAGGATTCCTATGGGTTTGTCTTTCCTATGGGTTTGTCTTCAAACGCTCTCATTTTCCATCTTCTCAACGGTGACACCCGAACCCTTCACATCCTGGCGGAAGTCCTCCTCCCGCTCCCTGAGCCTTTCAAGCATGATTTCATGAGCTTTGTAGGTCGGCTTAATCTCAAAGAGCTCATCCATGGCCTCTAGGTTCACGCCCTTCGTCTCGGGAATCAGGAAGAAGACGAACGGAATGGAGAGTATCATCAGAGAAGCGAAGAAAAAGTAGACACCGTATCCCATCTTTAAGAACATCTGTGGCGTGAAGCGGGAGATGATGAAATTCCAGAACCAGTTCGAGGCTGCGGCAAAGGCCTGGCCAAGTGAACGGGTGTTTTGGGCGTAAATCTCGCTGTTCAACACCCATGGTGTACCATTCCAGCTAGGTGCTGTATAACGTCAGAGGTGGGGTCTGCGCGGAAGGGCGATGGGGAAACTTACTGTAGAAAACTGTCCATAAGTAGAAGAAAAAGACTGCAGCAATACCGCCAGAAGAAAGCCCCCCTTGGCTCTTCTTTCCGGCTCCAGCACCAGAAAGCTTGATGTAGGCTCCAATGAACCACATGCAAAACGAACCGCCAGCTGCGCCGATAATCAGGAGCTTACGGCGACCCAGACGATCAATGAGCCACAAAAGCCAGAAGACGGTAACCACGGTCTTCACAACGCCAAAGAGACCCGTTGTCAGGAATGCAGTCGAGGTTCCAGTGATGCCGATGGATCGGAAGACAGTCGGGCTGTAGTAGTTGATTGCCTACGGGCCGTGTTAGACAATATTAGAAATGGAAGGCGAGGCATGACTCACGTTAATACCACTTCCATTCTGCCACATGAAGAGAGTTGTTCCGAGAAAGAATCGATAAAGGACCTTCGGTTGCTTTAGGGCAAGGAATGGCCTCCAAAATCCGGGGCCAATATGTATTCTGTCATGTTCAAGCTGCGCATCGATAGCCGAGACTTCTTCAACGATGTACAAATCGTCTGGAGAAAGTTTACGAATCCAGCACAAGTTCCTCATAGCTTCTTCCCGTCTGCCTTTCATGAAGAGCCATCGGGGAGACTCCTTGATCCAGAGTGCCCCTATTAGCAGGCATCCCGCGGGAATGAGCTGTACCGCAAACGGAATAATCCACTGTTTATGAGAAGGGGCCATGGTTTCCTGGAGACCATAGTTGATCCAGCTGGCAGGATATTAGCTCGGAAGCTACTGAACACATGCCATGAATGTGACTTACAACCCGACAAGACCACCAATCTGCCAGCCCATCTCGTAGATACCCACAAGCCGTCCTCGGATGGCGGGAGGAGAGAGTTCCGAAATGTAAATCGGCACCATGTTCGATGCACCACCCACACCCAGACCAGCCAAAACACGTCCACCGATAATAAGACCAAGTCCGCGCTCGCTGTTGGCGCCCAGCATCATACCAGCACCCAGAATGAAGACCAGAATCCAGATCAGCAAGCTGTACCGTCGTCCCAAGTAGTAGCTGGAAGCATAGGCACCGAACGATCCAAAGAACGCTCCCGCTTGGTAAACACTGACAATGTTGGCCTTTGTGAGAGCCAGCTTGCCTGGATCCATTTCGTCCAACTTGAACTCGTGCACGAACGACGGAAGAGCCAGCGTGGTTCCAATGAAGGCTGAATCATAACCGATCATACAGGAAGCCCATGATGCAACGCTGGCAGCCGCATAGACTCTCCAGTTGTAGACGGCTTTAGGTGTTGGTCTGTCCTCGACGAAGGCAAGAATGCCCATTGTGATAACGCGCCCCTTGATGGGTCTTGAAGATTGTGAAAGGAGAAGGGAGGTGAGAAGGAGAGGGTAGAAAGCGACTCCCTCCCCAGGCTATGTAAAGATATATCTTACCCCGGACCCAAGCAAACGGACAACCTCGTTCCTTGGGAATGTTCTCCAGGTCGGGGAACGTGGAGCCCCAGATTCACGCCCTGAAAGTCTGGAGAAAAGTTTTGCAGTCCAGTCATGTCCCCTGTATTATCCCCGACAGAACGCCGTTGGAGGGATGGATAATGTCAAAGTCAGACGCCATACCCCGGACTCGCACCACCCCATTCACATTCCCATCTCCTTTACCGGGTAAGGTATAGCAGGTGGATCTGCGTCTTTGTTGGAGTCAAATTTCGGAGGGACGATCCTTTCTTGGGAGAGCTGCACAGTCATTGGTCAGCGTCCCGATGTGCGGATATGACTCGGGCCGCCCACTAGCCGCTTGGGTAAACACTCATCCAAAGGACTGAACGTAATCCCGCACGTCTTGGGTGAACATTACTGGGAGAAGTAGGCCTAGTATGTCGGCGGCAAATCGATGGACAATTGTACATTTCCGTGGCCAGCGAGGGCTTGGCTCTTTTCGATAACCTCACAAAGTTTGAGCTGAAGCACGTACGACTCTTAAGACGAAAGTCGTTTTCGGCTTCGAGAATTGCATAGGAGCATCTTTCCAACATGGTCGCAACAACATTTATTCCAGATACATCCAAGGTGGAAAGGCATGGCTATCTCTTCGGCCACCCCATCGCACACTCCATGAGTCCCCTTCTTCACCAGACAGTCTATGATGAGATCGGGTTGTCATGGTCACAATTCCCCTTGGACTCGCTGGATATGGATTTGTTTTTGAAGTTAAGGGAAGACCCAAGATTCTACGGTATGCCATGTCCACATTTTTTCTGTATTGCACTGACCGCTATCTTCAGGCGCAGCAGTAACAATGCCACACAAGGTAGCGATAATGAAGCATCTCGACGGATTAACACCAGAAGCCGAAGCAATCGGCGCTGTAAATACGATGTTCGTTCGGGAGGACCCAACGACAGGAAAGAGGCGCTTCATCGGTACGAACACAGACGTCATTGGAATTCGGGACTCCTTCTATTATAACGTTTCAAATCCGGATACGTGCTTTCACGGACGGCCTGGATTGGTTATTGGAGGGGGAGGTGCCGCCAGGAGCGCTGTGTATGCATTGCGGACCATGATGAAGACCAGTAAGATCTACATTGTCAACCGTGATCGGAAAGAAGTCGAAGCGGTAATCAACGAGTGCAAATCTCGGGGGCACGATGGCGAGCTCATCGACGTTGCTACGGTAAAACAGGCGGAGGAGCTCGAGGGTCCAGGAGCGATAGTGGCATGTGTGCCAGACTTCCCGCCGAAGACAGAAGAGGAGAAGGAAGCGCGGCGCGTTCTCGAATGTTTCCTTTCGAAGCCTCATAAAGGCGCCATATTAGAGATGTGCTATCATCCGAAGCCGTACACTGAGGTTGCCGCAATCAGCGGGAAGGCTGGGTGGCAGGTTATCTTGGGTACAGAGGCTATGATCTATCAAGGTGTCGAGCAGGTTAGAGGAAGCATTCCGGCATGGCTTTTGACGGCTATTAACATGGAGTAGGACAAGCATTGGACCGGAAAAGAGACCCGGGAACTCCCGTTGGAAAAGGTACGCCGGGTCGTAGCAGCGAAGTTGGCCGAAGCTAGGAATTGAACACTCGGGATCTAGCCTGCAAGATATTCCAATAGGAAAGCAAGCTTAGAAGTTTGTCTTGAGGATAGACACGACTTTAATCTCCCGTTCGAGGATCAGGAGAAGCACGAAAGCGCGCACAAACGAGGACCGGAACTCCAGCCTGCTAGTGACATATTTCAGGCGAAGGTTTCAAGCGGCAAGCCGCCCATATCAGGGCAGTGAGATCAAAATTGGGGACTTCTTCTGGGAAGCAAAGCCTAGTGGTAGGGCGTTATTTACGGGCATTATCGAATTCATAGCCGATATGACAAAACATGAGCTCCGCATCAAGCGCCTGGTCTCGAATACTCAAGATTCCGTACTCGTCTCCATACCTCTCGTACTGTTCTTTCCTGTCCTTGCCGACCAGTCTCTGTAGCAGACGGGCCAGCCGGGCGTATGGCCAGGTACAATCTACTCCCAAGCCGCACTTCTTCAATCAGTGCATTTGCTGGGTCGTCAGGCGGGTTTGCGGTCGTCACTAGGCCACCTGCTTCTTGGAGAATTGCGATACCGGCAGCCACATCCCCTGATAAATCATTAGCGAATGTGTATGTAAAGAAGAAAACGGGCCATCCACTTACATTCCCAGCACCCACCTTCCCACCAAATATCGAAGGCCCCCATTGCCACATATGCCAGGTCCAGAGTCGCACTCCCCAAGCTCCTCACCCCATGCACCATCCCTCCCCTTCCCTGTCGTCCTCCTATTTCTGCCGCCATATTCAGAAAACTCTCTACCTTCCGGTGCATATTCCCGTCCGGAACATCTCTCCGGTCTTTACCCCACTCGCACGAAAAGACACATCCTTTCGGCGCTTGTGCTGGCATTGGTGGCACAGGATTGCGGATCAACGGTAGACGCTGCGTTTCGTTAAGAAAAGCTCCGCGCCCGGTGCAGGACGAGAAAAATTGGCCTAGGAAGGGAGCATTGATAACACCAATGACCGGTTTGGAGTTGACTATGAAGCCAATAGAGACGCAGAACATAGGGAAGAGGTGTATGTAGTTTATGGTTCCTTTAGCGAATCAGCTCAAAGTCTCAAGGGGAGGTAATATAGATAGGTACCGTCTAATGGATCTATGCACCATGTGGGGCTGTCATCTATGAGATACTCTCTTGAGGCGCCTTTGGAGTAGGTCTCCTCTCCGATAAACCTACGGAACGGTCAGTCGGAATGAGCAGAAGCGACCGCATTGAGATATACTGACTTGTGATTCGAATATCTACTCAGTATCTCTTTCCTTATGAACGCCTCGACAGCTGCACGGCTTAGCAGCGTGACATAGAAACGGCTCTTCACTTAGAAACAACGTACCCTCATCCGTCTCAGTCACAAGATCTACAGCGTTCTCCTTCTCAACATGCTCTTTCTGACCGGCAGAAAGACCACCATTTCCCATCCTTAACTTCGCAGCATCCAACAGCATTTGCCCCGCATATTTGCCAAGTTTAACGGCAAAGCCGTAGATCTCGTCCAATTCCTGTTGGGAAAAATCATTCATGATGGTATGTGTAGGTTGAACTCTTCACCAGAGTTCTATGAAAGGAGTTCTTCCCTCATCTGTCCTGCGTGTGTGGGCAATGGCGGAACCACACATGGCCAATTTTGGCCCTCGCTCGCGGAGAGCAGCGGTTACCCCAGGCATGAACTGGGAAGAATAACCCGAGATCGGGTATAAGAGGACCGAGTAAACTGGGGCAGGGTGGGTGGACACCTGGGCAGAATGAATTCACGGAATGAAGCACGTGACCGGGAAAACTCACTTCCGGAAGCTCTTGTGGGTTCCGCCCATCTGTTTCCAGTTAGAACGATTGCAATGGATTAATGAAGCATCGTTCTTGATGCAAGAGTAGATGGCGTTCAACATCCTGATATTCGTTGCTTATATCGCTCTTGAACGGCCCTTTTACCTTCTGCCGACAGGTCGCCATATCGTACCTTCATCCCATTTGGCATCATGATCCAGTCCATCCTCCTCATAAACGGACCCAATCTCAACCTTCTCGGAACACGGGAGCCTGACACGTACGGCAGCACCACGCTCCCACAAATCGTCTCCGCAGCCGAAGAACAGTGCCGCTCCCACTCTATCCGCCTCGAATCCATACAATCCAACCACGAAGGCGTACTCATAGACCGTATCCACGAGGCACGGGGCAACATCGACGCCGTGATAATAAATCCTGGTGCTCTCACCCACACGAGCGTAGCAATAAGAGATGCGTTGTTGGGTGTTGACATCCCATTCGTGGAGGTCCATATCAGCAATATCCACAAGAGAGAGGCGTTCCGGCACCATAGCTATTTGAGTGACAAGGCGGAAGCGGTGATTTGCGGCCTGGGTGTGTATGGATATGAAGCGGCCATCGAATATGCGGCGAGGCATATAAAGCCCAGGAGGACATGAATCCAGATGCGTGACGACTCAGTCCATGCCCGGCATCCCCTCCAATCCTCCTATTTCGTTGACGAATGTATCGAAATCCACACCTTGTGCCTCGAAAAGCTCTTTAGCCTTTTGTGCCGTCGCCATCTGCCTCTCCTGCGTGAATCCGCCAGGTGCACTGCTTTCGTACTGCACCAGCTCAACCCACTTGAAGAAAAGGTTCTCCTTGCCCATCGCCGTGAGCCGATCCTTGAAAAGCACGATCTTTTTCCTAGCTTCAGTCTCCGAACCCTCGTCCAGCTTCCAACAATCCCAAAGCGCCCACTGACCGGAGTCTTCGGGACCCACCCATACAAATGCCGCCTTGCGGAGTGTATCCAGATCAACGACTTTCTTGTCTACGAGTTCTGTGGCTTTCACCATGGCCGCAAACTCCAGGTCGAAATCCTTGTCCATGAGCAAGTACCCCGTCTTTGCCCGCAACCTTCCCGAGTCGATCGCGGGTAGCACCCTCGTCTTAAAGAAGGGACTATCAGCACCTGCTCTTCCAGACGAGCCCTCCGCCTCTCCAAGCAGGTCCTCCGCACCCCACCCTCGGCTCTGTCGCACATATATCTCCTCGTCGCGGAAGCCGATCCTAAGTCTCCAAAGCACCGGATTTCCGGGCCGTTCCAGAAAGAAGGTGTAAGGCCATGGCGCTATTAAGGTGACGAGGAGATAGTCAAAGATAAAAGTGAGCGTCCGCCACAAGACCTTTCCAATCAGTGGTCCCCAGCTCAGCTTCGCGAAGTATATCGTCGTCTCATTCGGATTCCCCATTATTGACATCAGGAGCTTCCAGTACCACGGCACCTGAACGTAGACGCGCCATACCACCAATAAGGCAATGGTGATGTTGAGCCCCAAAGGGACACAGTATATGCGTTTTTTGAACCATGCTGGGTGCTGGTCGACGTGCGATATGTAGACGGATTTCCGATCGAAGGTGGAGAGGAGAGGAAGGAGCTCGGAGGGCGCAGCGGTGAATGGTGCAGGGATCGTCGCTTTGGATTGGGCTTTCGCGCCCTTCTTCGCGGGTGGTTTTGGCATCTTCACAAGAAGGGAATAGTGAAGGAATTTGCGTCTACATGCGGGATGTCTTCCAAGGTGCTGCCCAGGTGTGAATTCCAAGGTTGGAGCTCGATCTACGCTTGTACCATTTAGGGTTAGCGCGACACAGCTCAACGTCAGGTTGTCCCACGTAGAAGTCCTTCATTAACATATCTCATCCATCGACTTCAAATAGACAACCCTGCCAGCATCTTCATCCTCATCGGCTGCTTGAGCTTGCCATTAAAGTAAGAGGCACAGTAGGTCGAATTCAAGATGAGTGATGGGTTTTAACAGCCTACATTTTTGTTGAGATGCAATCCCTTCCATTAAGCTTACGGAGACATCAGTAAATCGCTGTGCTACCCTGCTTCGCATAAGTCTCCAGAAAAGTATGACGACCCCATATAAAGCCAGCCTTCCCAGATGCCAACTCACTGCTCGATCGCCACAATGTTCCCATTGGTAACCATCCTCTTCACATGTTTCTCGTCTCCTTCAATAGTAGCCGTCTCCGTTGTTATTTCATACTTCATAATCATAAGTTCAAAGTTTCCCCCAGCTGTACTGACAATTTGTTCAACGATCACATCGCCTTGTACCAGAACCCGGCCGTGGGTTCCAGATACTCAACATTAACCGTGTTTCCCTGGCCCGCTTTTGTCCCATCAAGACGACTTCATCCCCATTCCTTCAGCGGCCACATCCATAGCG
This sequence comes from Westerdykella aurantiaca, assembly GCA_030412805.1. Lineage (NCBI taxonomy): Eukaryota > Fungi > Ascomycota > Dothideomycetes > Pleosporales > Sporormiaceae > Westerdykella > Westerdykella aurantiaca. The sequence goes on from JASJFJ010000001.1 coordinate 7,020,496, forward strand.
TTCTTCTCTTCCTTCAAAATCCTAGCCCAGTCGATCATCATTCGACCCATACTCTCCTTCGTAGGGTACAAGTCCTTGAATCCCTTTGTCAAACGAATATGCTCCGTCACGTGTGTTTCCGACACCGTCACGCCGTCGCAGTCCTCCCCATGAATCGGGCACTTGGTCAGACGTGCCGCGTTATACGCCTCGTTGAGAGCGAGGCTAGCTTTGTCGTGAAGGGAGCTGTCGGCGGTGGTGCCGCCGCCGCCGTAGGAGGATGAGCGGCGGAGGAGGTATGGACTGGATGATTTGGAGGCTTCGTAGGCCATCTTACTCTGTTCGCGGCGTGAGAGCGGGTTTGGTGTGAGAGGACGCTGAGAGCCGGTACTCCTATGTTCAGGGTCATGGATGGAAGGTGGGACTAGGAGCCCTGCAGATCCAAGAGCACTTCCGCTGCGGGAGATAGGATCAGTCGGAGAGGGCTCAGTGTTATATCGCTTCAAGCTTGAAACGCCGAGCTGGGAAGGAGGTTCGTTCTCTCCACCGCCCAAATGATTCATGCGATGGCGCAGCAACGTACGCATGTCAGTGTTGGAAGGGGTGAGTGCACGAAAGGACAATGGTGACCCCGCTCTAGAGACGTTCCGTGAGTTAGGTAAAGAGAGGTTTGGCAAAGAGTTCTGGCGCGGTAAGAACGGAGTTGCCGGGACGGAAGATTCCACTAATTCCTGCAACGAGCGAGGCTGTAGACCATGGTCTCGATCGTTTCCAGACTCATCTCCAGATCCGTGTCCCAAACGGGACCCCAAAGGTTGGCAGGACGGGTGTCCAGAGGAGTAGCCGGATGAGTGCCGTGAGCTTTGTATGACATGTTTCGAAGCATTTCGGAGATGCAGAGATGCCTGTCTAGAGTGAGAGAATGAATGGAAAGCTCCTGATCGAGACCCGCGGCGCGAGTGAGGAATGGATATCATTAAGTGAAAGCCAGGGGCTTCCTCTACGGGACTCATCGGTGGTGTCGCCATAGGTGTGGGAAGAGCGGAGACGTTGCGAGACTCGAACCGTGAGCCTGGAGCGGACGACGCAAGGAAGTGGCTCGCATCATGCGGATAACGGAACAGGAGCTGGTTCAAGCTCTGAGCAGAATTTGATGCCTTCAGCTTGCCCGAAGGTTCGTTGGTACCGCTCGGTCGTCCACTTCCGACGGGCAACGGAACATCCGCATATGCAGTCACTGCGGTTTGGTCAGCGTCAGAGTGTCACAATGGCAAAGTGGGATTCTTCGTCTCACCTCCACGAGCGGAGCCATGGGCGTCGTGGGGTTGATTGACGATCGTTGCTACCGCAGACGCTTCATGATCAACATGCACACCACTGGCATCGTCCTTCGTAGCCAACTCATCCTGATCCTGCGAACCTGACTCCCCACATTCAAATTCATGCGACGGCGGGTCAAAATAGCCTTGGTCCCGCATGGCCTTGTAGAGTGCAGCAACAGTATATTCCGGCTTCAATGCTCGGTCGTACTCGTTGTATTTGGGCGCCGCCTCGGGAATACAGCCACTGAGCACCAGCTTGCCCTTGGTCGCAAACGGCTGAGGCTCAATTGGGTTCCCAACGGATCCATACAAGTAGCGGCCGCGATACCTTACGCGTTCAATATCTGAATCCATGCCTTAGAAATGACGTATACATACCAATACGCGACGGCTGTTCGAACCGGATGAAGGCCACTGAAGCCTTGAATGTGGACGCGCAGCTTGTCTGCTTGCTCGGGTTTGAGGGCCAGGCCCGTCGAGTTGTCGGGTTTCTTGCCTCTCGCCATGGTGTCAACCAGCGCGTGCGGTTGTGAGTGGAGGCAACAGGATTGTCCGGGGAGAGGGGTTGCGGTGATGTTTTAAGCTTCGTTCGCGGAGCGCGTGCCCTACCACGTGACGTCTTTCACCAGCATCACCTGGGCACCTTTCACCTATGCCAGTTCGTGTACAAGCCTCCGCACCTCCGCATCTGGTGTTTGTTGGTTTGCACGTTTTCTGTTTTGATAATTAGCGGAGGAATGGAAGACGGAAATAATCCCTCAGTGCACAGCTACTTACTTCATTGAAGTATACTCAATCCATAATCCGAGAGCGGAGAAAGAGAAGGGGGACGGAGATCAGGACGAAGAAGGGGGAACATCATCTTCGAACCTAGTCACGACTCCGTTTTCCAAATCCACTAAGTTCCGACTTTACAAGAAACGGAGTCACTGCTCAGCAACAAGACTGTACATGTGAGTATGAAGCAATTGGGGCTGAAGACCATAAAGTTTTGAGATTACCCTTCCTAATCAGGAAGTAAGTATGCGGTATCAGGCTAAGAGTACAGGACGTATCGTGTTCGTCCGCCGCCGAAAGGTATAGCATGGAAATGACCACTTCTTATCCCTCTCAAGGACAGTGCTCGAGCTCATGCATCGTACCACAGCAAAACAACTGCAGTTAACAGCCAAAATATGTCCCCGGTATGTTATACAGCTTGCTCGTAAGATATTGCAGAATCGCATGTCGTATCCGCCCTCGACGTGCTGCTCCTTCCGCCCGCTCGCGACATGAGCATAGAACTCGAATTTCTGCTGGTAATCATACCTTCTTGACTAGACGTTTCTGTCCCACTGTCATCATCATCATGGTGCAGCCTTTTTACGGCCCCGCTTGGGTTTGGCAACCTCAACCTCCTCTTGCTCCTCCTCATCGATGGCCTCGGATGTAGGCTGTGCCTTGGCTGCAGCCTTTCGAGGTTTGGCTTTCGCAGGCTTGGTTCCGACTTCCGGGGCATTTTCCTCCTTTGCCGCGACCTTGCTTGCCCTGGCCTTCTTCGGCTTTGGGCCATCACCTTCCTGATCGGTCTCCGTCTTTGGAACAGCTGTCTTCCTGTCTCTCGCTTTCCTGGCAGGGGCCTTTTCCTCCTCAGACTGTTGTCCGTCACTAGTCTCCTCTTTCTTCACAACCTTTTTGGCAGGACGCCCACGTTTCTTTGGGGCGGGAGCCTCTGCCTCCTCATCGTCTTTAGCGGGACGGCCTCGCTTCTTTTGAGGCTTCGCATGCTTCTCTTCCTCCACCTCCGCCTCTTCTTCCTCTTCCTCTTCCTCGCCCTTCTTGGCACGCTTCTTCTTCTCCTTCTTCGGTTTTGCCCGGAAACCCTTCATACCTGGCCGATTCACTTCAACATCCTTTGACACCAGGTTAGCTGCAAGAAGTGGTGGGCAACTGAACTGGGACATACGCCTTTCCAATCTTCGTCAGGAACGTGGCCATTCTTAATAGCGAAGTCAACCTTCTCCTGGTCTTCTTTGGGCAGCTCATCGTAGCCTTCGAGCAGGTCCATGTCTCCTTCGATGAAGGCCTGCACATGCTTGATCTGTTCCGGGGTGACACACCCCCTGAAGTATCCAGGTCATGATTGGAATTGATTCCATTGAGGTCTTGCGGTCTTACCAATGCTTGTATGCCCAGCTTGTGTGGTCTTCGATGGTGACAAGGGTGCCGAAACGAAGCTCGCCCTTCTGGATCTTTACGCCTGACTCTTTGCACTCCTTGTTCTTGCACATGGCCCGGGCATTGGGCGAGAGTTCTGAGGATGAGGGTTAGCGTTCGCGGACATGTAGGCGACAAGGGAGCGATAACGTACCGATGCGGTAGCCCGTAGGCATGATGGGCAATTATGAGGAAGGCTTCAACAACAGTGGGAGACTCTGATGATGTGGATGATGAAGAGAGGTGAGAATGAGAGTTGTGGAAGAGATAAATCAGGCAGCCTTCTATGGCAGCTCACGTTGGAGCAGGCGAGGTCGTCACTTACGCCGCGTTCGCGTCCGGGTCCACCTTGGAAGGTCCGCGTGTGCACGGGGACACGGGTGCGACGCGAACCCCAGAACGTCATCAGAGCGCGGAAAAAAGTTACGGCTCTTGGCCTTTCACACCTCACAAGCGCGCCCTCCCTCCGCACGGGGAACGAAGCAATCCATATGCGCGCTGCCCGCTCCTCTTGCGTCTCCTGCACTCGCAGTGCCCTAGCCTCGTTTCAGAGCTTCCGTCCACTCTCTGTTCCCGAATTTCTCGCACCAGCGCTGGCTCGTCCCTTTTCACATCCGCCTCCAGCAAGCCGACGCAAGTACAGCATACAGGCGCACCATCGTCAGCCTCGGCGTCCTACCCGCCCTCCCTTACCAACAACACGCATTCCACTACCGACGCAAGAATGTCGGAAAGATATCAGCGCTTGGATATCCATTCTTGATCCTTTTCTCCCGCCGCATCTTCAGCAATCTCCCGGCCGCGACACAGAGACAGAACAGCCCGTTACTGCGATTGACTTTGCCTGCCTGATCCTTGAGGCGCAAGAAGCCACCTATGATCTCCTGGGTCATCTCTGCTGGGCGGAACAACGATGGGAAGCCGCGAAGTGCATAATCTACAAAGTCGCAGATGGAGGCCCGCCAACCCCGGGTCATCCTTTGACAGTTGACCTCAGCTCCAATGTGATATGGCCGGAGAGCACATCTTTGAAGGACCTGACGAATGCGTCGGTTGTCACTCGACGGCCGCGTCCGTCCAGGCCGCAAGGGCAGACGCTGGAAAGCTTGACATGCGTGCCGGAATCTTTAGATCAGGAGAACATCGTGATCCAACGAGCCATGGGCCAGGTCTGGCGCACTCTCGGGAATCTAATTGTCATGGCGACCGAGGACCCTGCCGCCGAAAGTGACATCATGTCTCACGTGCTGGAAATCCTCGCGTACCTTCACCATACCGGTTGGATTCCCGACTCCGTTTACCATGATCGTCCCGCACCACAAGATCATGCACTTCGGCAACCGCCGACGTTGCATCTCTTATCTTCCAATATCATGAGAGCATTGTCGGACGCGGCGATGAGGGCGCGCGAGGCGACGGTCCAAAACCCCAAAGAAAAGCTGAATGCTTCCTACTTTCTCGGGCGTGAGATACCCGGCTCGCGCTACAAGGTCCACGTATCTGGGCTGACTCCGGAGCTGTGGCTTGAATTGCTGCTATGGTCTTGTGTGCATGGTCCCTGGGTCTTGGATGGGATGGCCATCCTGGAGCAGCTACTGTCGAAGCGAGGAGACGAAGCCTGGAGGGTCATAGACTCGCAACAGCTTTATCACGGCGAAGAGGCAGGAGGCCTTGCAACAGCGCCCCCATCGTCGCGCGGTTGGCGCATTTTCGGCAGAGCGGCGGATGCTCAATCCAAATCCGAAGCTCGGGCGCGGACGCACAAGACCATCAGCAGTGAGGCCGTGACGGCGTATATTGACGGCCTGGTCAACGTCATGCGCTTGGGCGTTGGAGATCGTGGCACTTCTCCGGAGGAGCTGTTAGGCCACATCAGGAGGCTGAAAGGATTGCTGGAACGGAACGGCCATAGTTTGGGCTCAGCCACCTGGGACTCCATCATTGTTCGTTTCCTCGAGTCGGGGGGTTTGGTTCCGGAGAAGAGGCCGGAGCTGATGCTGGCTTTGGCGGATCTCGCAGCCGAATTTGGGACCGAGGTGGCTTCGGTCAACGCCGTCCAACATCCGGGACCGGATAGCAAGGCACCCTACTATTTCGAGCCATCCACTGTATCTATCAGTGTGCTCCACAGGACCATGCGCTCGTTCATTGACACTGGTGACATGGCCGGGGCGACAAAGACACTGAATCTCCTGGTTCAGCGAACCGACAACAACAAACAGAAGTCACTGGAACAGTTCTTCGAGGCGATCAAGGTGGTTAGACGAGGGCAAGATGAGCCTTTTACCAGCCTAGCACCGCCGATTGACTTCCCAGCATTCGACCCTCAGGTTCCGGTGCCGCTATTGGCGAAACTCCTCGACGTTGCCACGGAGACGAAAGCTCTGCATCTCGGACGCTGGCTGCTGATGTCGGAAGATTTGGACGGGCCTCTCATTACGCCTGACATGTACGCTCATCCGGACATGGCGGCGTCCATTGTGCGCTTCGGGACGATGGCTGGGGAGAATGACCTCGTCATGAAGGTTGTCAAGCGGACGGGCTTCTGGAGCGCAAGTCAAAAGGCTCATCGGATACCCGACAGGCTTCTGAACACCTTGCTGGCAGGCCAGGTGCAGTTACATCGCTGGGAGTCGGTTCGGAGCATGCGAGAATTCGTCGCCAGCCACCCCGGGTACCGGCCAAGAGGCTCTACATTAGCTGTTTTTGCTGCAGAGCTGCTTCGGCTCTCGCAAGAGGAGGCGACATCCAAAGACTCGCAGAAGCTCCAGGCTCGCGAGGCCTTCACTGAACTTTTGTTCGGCTGGGAGGAAATGCTCCTGACACAGTCCAGTGATGACCTTTATTGCGTCCTGGCGATGCTCTGCTCAGTGGAGGATGAGTGGAAGGACTTCTGTCTGCAATTCCTCCAGGTTTCCCGGCGACTTGCGATCACGCTATCTACCACGGACTTCAACACGCTGCTCGGGGGCGTACTGGACGGCTACGACAGCGCCCGAGGGAAGAGGTTCGTGGATACGTGGTGCTACAGGATGTCGCAGGGCTATGCCCCATACCGAGCGCCCGGAGGCATACCCAAGATGCCGCGCTTCCGCGAGAGCAGAGCAGGCAGACTGGAGAGCCGGCCCGAGGATATGAAGATTGTGCAGCCATCAGGAGCGGAGCTGGTCCTGCAGGGACGGATACACGCCAACCGACAGACGATATGGGCCGTTCTACGCAAGATGGAGCAGGAGCACGTGCAAAGAGAGGCAGAAGGCAGGGAGTTGACGGACGAGCAACGAGAAGAGCAGCAAGAGACGTTAGTATGGGCTGGGAAGTTCCTTCATCAGCTGGGGTTGGACCACGATGACATTGTGCGGGATTTGGGAGGGCTTGCGGATGTTGCCGACTTCCTCGATGGACTATCTGTGGACATGACCGGGGCGGCTCAGGGGCGAGAGGAGCCCCGTATACGGATTGAGGCGTGAGGGTTGCCTGGGTTGATCTTGACGGCTTGTATGGAAGAATGGTGGAGGTCTGAATTCGCCTGAAGGACTCATCGACGTGGATGACTCTCCCAGCGTAGTCAAGACGGGTCTGACTCCCGTTCTGACTCCCCAATCTGACATGGAATCTGACCCCCAATGACTCATTCTCCATCATCTGTACCTCAAGGCTACCGTCTGTCGCCGAGTCCTCAAGTGATTGATTCAAGTACACAGTACACACAGTAGAGTAGTGAATGTTCGTCCTGGGCCCCTCCACCAATGACATGGGAGGCGCATCGTAGTGCCTTAGCTAAGCGGGCTGGCGCTCATTGGACGCTCAGACAGCGGGGCGGAACCCGTGCACGTGCCTCTAGCCGCCGGGTCAGGTGAAAAGAAAGGGTCTGGGAAAAAGAGGAACCTTGGAGGAGGGCAGAAAAAGTGGACAAACAAACGCAGGGGAACTGTGAACAGGGTCCAGACCACCACGTCTGGCGGCTGCAGGAGAAAAGACCAATTAAAGCAGCGATGCAGAAATGGACACGTCGAAAGAACTGGCTCCGCATGTCCTGGGGGAGCAAGTAGTGTACCTACGTAGTGTCAGAGCCCCTCACCGAACGTCAGCGAGCATTCAAGTTTTTTTTTTCTTTCTCCCGGAGCGAAGAAAAAAAGTCTCGCGTGAGGCACATGTTGACCACGCAGCTGTCTCACGTAGCTCGACCTTCCCATGTGCCAACCTATTCCCCTTCACATTCCTCCGTATTGAGGCTCCCCCGCGGCCACAATGCACCCCGCACGTGCGAAGAGCCGCTGGAAGTACTGTGGACATGCGTGACGGTGTTACAATTGCCAGACAGCGGCAACACACCGCCCTTTCTTCTCACCAATGGGACTGGGACCTACTGAGCCCTTGGCGCCAACTGCTATTTTGCCGTCGCCTCCTAACGTAGTCGGGTGGGGCTGAATGATACAATGATACAAGTGACATGACTGACGGGGTGTTTCGGAGAGGCACTGACATCTGATGGTCTAGTGTGCGCTTGTCTTCTGGCTGGCAGGCCCATGGTCCAACGCAAAGACGAGAGAAAAGGGCAGCGGTTATTGAAGCGGATAATAAATAGACAGACGACAATAACGTGACCCGTGCGATTCTCTCCAGTTCTCGTGTGACGAGCAATGATTCCAGCGCAGTACCGTTCAGGTGGGTCCTCACCGCCGATGCGGGCCTCCCAAAAGGGGACTAGCGCGAGAAGCTAAATTTCCTCCATACCATCGTCCCTCCGTCGCTCTCCTCTCCTCCCTCCTCCAATCCATCCCCCCCAAAGACAACGAAGTCACCCTACAAGTCCCACCCAGACCTTTCCACAGAGTACTCTCAATACCCATCTTCGTCGAGACAATGCCGCAGGCCTTCGCTGAGCTCTAAATCCCTTCTGGGAGGACCGCAGTCGTTGCGAGTCCTCCCAGCCGGCCAGCTCACGAGTATTCACACCTCCACGACGATACACTACCCCGATTGTTGGCACTTCTGCTCGCAGTCCATCGTATCAGTCCTTCAATTGTCCGGCCTGCTCTGCCAATCCCCGCATTGTTGGTTCTGCTGCAACCCTCTTGCACCGAACATCGACACCTCGCCCTGGGCTCCACATAGTTTAGAGTCCTGCACCGAACGCACCATCACCTTGCTAAACCGATCCCCCTGATCCATCTCATCCCCTTTCCTCCCCGTCTCCCATCCCTTCTCTCCTCCCAGCTCCACACCCGACCCCTCCTCCTCCGATCCTCGATCGGACCATCACCCCATCTACCGGGCTCTCATTTCCTACGAACACTTCGAGACCGCAGCAATGACAAACCCCTCCCACGCTACAGCCACCATGGCCGACCTTGGTGGAAATCACCTGCACGAACAACATAAGCTCAATCATAGCAAGCCCAGCGCCATGCACCACACGAGCCCCCGCTCCCCCAAGGACGAACCCGCCCTCGGCACGAAACCTCGAACCGAGAGCAGTGGTAGCGGGCCCTCTGCCTCTGAAGAACTCACGAATGAAGGCGAGGACGACGGCGAGGACGATAGCGCCGCCCCTGGAGACGAACAAGATGATGACGAGGACGATACGGTGGTCATCGCCCCGTCTCGCGGGAAGGGCAAGGGCAAGGGCAAGCGCCCTGCCATTCGCATCGAACCTACTGGCGACGACGAGTCTGAGGACGAGGCTTCATCAAGTGAGAGGGGGCGAAATGCCGGACAACCGAGCGACGACCCATTCGCCCTCAACATCAGGAAGCGTACTTTCAGCACCCTGTCGAGCACATCGTTGCTCTTTGGAGACGACGATGCTGGCGCGCACACCTTCCCTCGTCCCAAGATGGCCCGTACGCTAAGCCACAGCAATGGCACGGGGCTGTTGGCCTACCAGGCCTCCGCAGAGGACGATGCATCCCGTTCTGAAAACGCAATCATGAGCTCTGACGACGAGGCCGAAGAACGCACCGAAAAGACGGTCACGGATGACGACGAGGACTACAGCGGTCTGAACCAGATCCTCGAAGAAGAGTCCGATCTCGACAAGATCGAGGAAGAGGAAGAGAGCTTCATCATCAACGAGGAGCTACAGCAGACCGAAGGCATGTATGCCAAGGCCTTCCGCGATGCGCGCAGGCACAGCCTAGAGAGTACTGAGAGCTTGTTCGATGCCGCCAACGCGATCTTTGGTACATATTCCGATATCAACTTCGGCCAGTTCTTCGCGCTGGACGAGGACCGTACCTCCCCCGAGCCTACTCCCTCCAGAAAGTACTCGGACGCATCTACCAAGCGCGTACGTTTCGACGACGAGGTTCAGAAATCGGAAGACTCCAGCTCGTCTTCCTCTGATTCGGAGAACGATCTGTTCCCTGACCTCTTCCTGGAGCAAGACAAGCTTCCTCCCAGTTTCCACCAGCTCATGCAGATGACTAATGACACCGACGACGACCCGCTGTCTGATGCGTCCGATCAGTCTTACTACGAAGTAGGCCTCGACATGGTCCCAAACAATGCAATGGGTCATGCAGAGGATGAGTATGCGTCGTCTGAAGCCGGCTCCAGTGGCTATGAAAGCGACGAGAGTAAGCTGGCACTTGGTATTGTGAATTGGATGGACGCTAATCATGGTTTACAGCTGACACAGGCGACACAACGGAGGAGGAAGACTCCGATGGAGAATTCAGAACCATGCCTCATACACCGCGTCCCAAGTCCGTTCTGCATCGTCCGTCCTCTGCCCCTGCTTCAAGGGCAGCCACCCCCAAGCCATTCCAGCGGTCAACCGTCGGGCGAGCTCCTGCTCGTGGAACGCCTGCAGTCCGTGGACCTCCTCCTGCCCGAGGCATCTTCATCCATGACGATGAAAGTGAGGCGATCGCCGTGACCAACCGCACGACCAAGACGCTTACGTTCTATCGCCCTCGCGCAGTCGTATTGCCGGAGCAATTCACGCCACGCAGCAGCAGCGCCAGCACTGCGAACAGCAGCCCCCGCACATCTGTGCAGCAACTGAACGCTTCCGATGTCGAGTTCAACGGGGGGGTGTTGGGCAATGTGTTCCTGCCAACCTCGGATATCATGTTTACTGGCTTCTTCGACTTGGATCCTACGGAATCCCTCCTCATGACCGGTCAATCTGTTGGTCCTCCCGAGGCGTTCTTCCCATTCGTCACCGTGGCAAACGGCATGATCATCCCCGACGACGAGGATTTCGAGGACGATGAAGACTTCGAGGACGACATCAAACTAGAAGACTTCCTCGATATGGGTTCGGATGACGAAGAAACCGAATATCAGCAAGAGGAGGATGACGAGACAGATGTACCTGCTACGCCTGCTACCTCAACGATTGCCTTTAACGGATCGACGCCCGCACGGCCCACGCCGATGGCTTATACCCCCGTGCCGCGGAGGCACACCACTACCGACGCTATGTTGGAGCACTTCGACCGTGCAGGCGTTACCGCTTTCCGAAACAACCAGAACCGGTTCCGCGACATCGCCTGTCAGCCATATGACCCCGATCTCCGCAATTCCATGTCGCGTCCGATCCGATCCGGCAGGTCGGCCGACACCTTGATGTCTCCTCTCCGCAAGCGCAGCTCGATGGCTAAGAAGGTCGGTAGCTCGCCCTTTGCCCGTGTCAACAAAGCCAGCGGGCGCCTGCAATCCTCCTTGAAGAAGAAGGGCAAGGGTCCTCCCATGGGCTCCTTCTCCTGAATGGGTTAGAGAATCTCGCCTGATACGCATCCGCCGGGGATAAGTAAGAAAGGTTTTGTAACGAGGTCACGAATTTACGGCCGCTTACTTCCTTATCACTTAGACGGTGTATCCTTATTCGGAATGAGCATGCTGTGTCGTCATGTTCGACGACACCATGTCAGCTTGAGGCGCTTACGTTCGCTCGTCGGATTAGACGGAAAGCCTCGCGGCGTGTCCCCCGCGCCATTTTCTACGATTTCGTAGTGTTTCTCTATGTCATCTTTTCTAACGATTTCCCTTCAGATGTGTCTTTTTTCTCTTCTTCTCCTTTTTCTTTTGTTTCGACGAGCATCCTCTTCTTCCCCTTTCCGGGTTTACGGGTTTTGGGATGATACCACGTGCGTGCCTATGGATGTAGACTTGACGACGGGCCGGAGTTTGGGTTTTAGACTCGAGCTACACCGCAATGCGAAGAGATGGTTTCCTGTTCTTCTCAGGGCCAATCCGGGCCACTAGTCATGTTGTTCATGGGGGCTTCCATGAGGTGGGAAGGCAACGGATGCTTATTGTGACTATGCGGCTATGGGACGGTATGAGTTTGTTTCTTAGCAATGGAAAAAGTCTTCTGGATCACTCTGTGCAAGTTGTGCTATGGCGACGCTGCCGTGTAGAAGGCGGTGCTCTCGCCGAAGTCTGTACTGGGCCGAGTCGTGTGACCCCTCCAGTTTGGTCCCCAGGTTCCCAGGTTGTCTGATTATCTCCGACTGTCCGTGCACTTGTATAGATTCACCGTGCCGTGCCGCAACCGCGTCTGCAGCCACCAGGACCCTGAATTTCTTGGCCATGGCCCGAGCTCTGCAGCTGCAACGACGTCGACGTCGACGTGAATGAACACGATAATGTGCCGAGCTCCGCACACCAGCACATCACGACTACAGAGTCCAGACACGCTCTCAACCACTACAATGTCGTCGGCTCGCTTATACCGAGGAGACTAGAGCCTGGACTTCCCAGCCTCTTCCAGGACACGCGTTGGTTCCTTCTCCGCGACCAGGACACTCTTATTCTTCTCCTGAGTGGAGATGGGAACGTCCAGACCCGGATTAGCATTGAAGAAGTTGACCGGCTTCAGGCCCACGACCATCTTCTCACATGGCATGACCGGCCAATCCTCGATGCGTGGATTGTGCGTCGAGCCGAACGTATGCCACACCACGATATCCTGATTCCTCACATTGGCCTGCTCCGTATTCCCCTGGCGTGCCTTGATCCAAGAGGCAATGCCCTCGTCACCATTCGATTGCATCGTGTGAATGCCCGCGGCATATAACTCTTCGTCCGAATGCCGGGTCACCCACACAGCGTGCTTGCCAAACTCGGAGCGCCTGGAGTGGTACGACGATGGATGTGCTAGTATCGGCTGGCTGTACCACGGCATCAGCCTGAACCCGACCGGCGTCCCCGTAGTCGGATTCACCACTCCCTCGTTCACAATCTTGAAGGCTCGATTCGAAGTGTGATCGAGGTCCAGCCCAGCCTCCTTCTCGACCACGGTGCTCTCCGTGACGTACCCCACGCCGAACCGATTCGTCCTTCCGGGGAAGGGCATGGCCTTCGACTCCTCCACGACCAGCGAGTTCCGGTACCCGTCCAGCGCAGGGTCGATGCGCAGGCAGAACAAATGCTGGTGATACGGCGCCAGCACCCCCGGCGCCACCACCGTCCCATACGGCACCCTCGCCCCGACATCGATCGGCGCCGTGGACAATATCCCCGTGGCGCGCACCTCGTAGTGGATCGAAGCGTCCTGCGCAAAGTAGAAGACAAACACGTACTCGTAGTTCGACACCGTGATGATGGTCTGCAGCACCAGCACCCTCGCCCGCGTCACCACCGCGTTCCCCGTCCGGAAATTCGTATGTTTCCACAGGATCCCGTCGTCCTGCTCGTGGCAGCACACCACGTTCGGCATCTTGACCGGCTCGCCCCCGCCCGTCACGTGCCACGCATCGAAGTACCGGATGTGGCCCAGGCAGTCGCATCCGAGCCGGAGGTTATTCGCGTTGACGCCCGCGCCGTCGTTGCCCAGGTCGAACGCGCCCTTCCGCGGGTACGGGAAGCGCGGGTCGCCGTAGGGCACGAACATCTCGGAGAGGCCGAGCCGGTAGAAGAGGCTGCGGCCCTCGTACCGGACGTCGTGCAGCGTCATGCCCTCGCGGTAGTTGAAGCCCAGGCGCATCGTCCACTTCTCCCACGCGATGTGGTTGCCTGTGATCGCGAAGGAGGGTCCGTCGGGCTGGACGACGTGCAGGGGGCGCGTGGTGCTGCGCCGTGCGGTGGAGAGGTCCGGGTGGTATTCGCTGGATGTGTGGAGTTTGGCGTGGTCGTACGGCTTGTTCGCCGTCTTCTGGGCACCAGTCGGAGGAGGAGGAGTGGTATGCCCGCCGACTTCTTCTTCTCCAGTCGGCAGTCGATGGATCCGGGTCACTTGCAGCGTCTCATTCACCTCTGCGACGATCTCCAGCGGGTACGCGTAGTAGTTCGCGTCCGGATGGTCCGACACGCGCATGTAGAACCAGCACATGGTGATCCTACCACTCATATCACTGAGCCCGTCCGTGGCGTACGTCCACGGCTCCGCGATCACGGTGGCGCCCTGCGGGAGCTGCAATGCGTCGATCGCGTCTCGGACTCCCGCGTCTTGCAGGCACGCTTCCTCGACTTGCTTCATGTACGCGGCGTCGACGTGCGAGTGGCGCCCGTGCAGGACCACATCAGAAGCAATGGTGCCGGAAGCGATGTCCACGTGCAGCTCGTGGAACGCTTTGTCGATGTAGGCGTGCACTTTCGCGATGCGCTTTGGGTGCTGTCTGTTGGTGGGCGGGGGAGAGGCGAGGTATGCGATCATTTGTTTCTTGGGGGGTTCCTGGAGGGTGATGACGCGGAAGAGGATGTGCGAGGGGGCATGGTGGGTGCGCACGATGGATGCGGTCTTGATGGATTGTCAGCGATAAACGTTCGAGTATAATTATGTTCATGGGAATGCTCACTCGCCTTTGCGATTTCCCCAGGGGACAACGGGTCGAAGGGGTGAGGGATGCTTGTCATTGCTTCTGCTTCGTTGGGACGATGTATATATATCCGAGAGATGTTGGGATAGAGAGTGAGTTCGTGGTTCGAAGAGTGGGTTTTGTGGGACAGTGGATGTTCGTTTAAGGACTGCGGAGAGGGTGGAGAATCTCCACGGGATCGTTAAACCTTTGGAGGTTAGGCGTTGGCTTTGATATGCAGATGCCAATGCCGAGTGGCTGCAGCTGGCAGGGACGGGTTTGTTGCATGGTTGTTGCGAGGCGGGCGGGGTTGGAGACTCCGCGGGTGTGAGGATAACTCGTCATGATGGCAGGATGGAGATGGCAATATCACAATTGCGAAGCTGCAGACATGCGGTCCCTCGCTTTGGGGCCAGTGGATGAAGCGTAAAATAAAGTCGTGCAATGTTGGTTACTTGGCGTTCGTCATTCGTTTGGCGGATGCATCGAGCCTGACGATGCTGTCGGACTGGATGCCGTGGACGCCTTGAAGCGAGTAGTGGGAAGGCGACTGGAGTAGTCTCCATATTTGAGCGATAGTTCTCTGGTAACGATTCCGTCAGTTGTTGACTACGATCTAGGAGGCTTTGTTTTGCAACCGAACTTTTCGTCAAGACCACATGGTAGCTTGAGACACTACAGGTCACAGTCCGGGGATTACGGTATCATGGAATTATCTTTTTCTACGGTAGACAGTCCAGGAACATTCAAAGACATTGCTAGGATGCAGAGACGTTCTACAGACGCGTCACCGGATTTCGATCTCTTCGAAAATGTCGTCCGGTGAATTGAGTTCGCCATTCATGCATTCGTGGAGGTAAGCCTCGCCGACAAAAGTGTAATGTGACCGATCTTCGGAAGGGCGGAGAACGAAGAACACCCTAGCTCCTTTGAATAGCCAGACCTCGTCTGTTGGCTCCATGGATTTGGGCCCGAGGCCCAGACGGCCGGCTTTGGTAGAGAAAAGACAGGAATTTGCTTGGTACGAGGTGAAGTGGCTCTCGAACCCGGCAACCTCCGTGAACAATTCTTCCATCCTTCTCACTGTCTCGCCAGTTAGAGGACCGTCGAGACGAGATACCCAGTCATTTATCGTGTCTGGAGAAGGGAGACCGTCTGCCGGATAATTGAGGACGATGTCATTGATGAAGGAGAGCAGACGAGTTTTCTCCTCCACTGTAAACGCTCCCTTCGCGAAAAACCCGACTTGCACAACGCACATCCATAGTAAGTAGTTATGTAGCGTATTCACCGATATTTCTCCTATGTCCTGTGTAGCCTTGCTATTCGCGACTAACGTACGGCTCAGAGCATCCATCGTTCGATTACCATACGCCGTAACCGTTTCAGTAACAGAAAACCAGGAATATAGCATGTGGATAATGAAATCTGTTACTTTGCGGCGAGCTTCGCGGGGGTCGACGCTCCGGTCCGCGACGAGGGACACGGGTCTGCGTGCTAGTTGTACCTCTCGTATATGGTCGACTACCTTTGCAATAACATATAATCGATCCTTCTCAACACGAGGGTGACCACTGTCGTAACGATGTCCCTCGGACAGGCGGGAAACATCGTAGAGGCTTCGTGCATAGCTTCCAATATATGGTCGAGCGTCGACGGCCGAATAGTCTGGAACCCAAGACGGCAAGTTTGATAACTTCCGGACCGAGACATCCTCGACCTCAGAGAGGAGGAGGAAATCCGGTATCTTGACCAGCAAAAGGCTTGCAATATCTGTATAAACGTCTTCCACGCTTTTGTCGTACGTCACCTCTATCCCACTCTCTTTCCCGGTCGATACGGATACGCAAGTCCTGAAAATTCCATAGGCCGCGTAGATCTTGTCTCGTGCATCAGTAGCACCGTACCTTCTCAGATTCCGGAGGACGAATCTGAAAAAGTCGTACTTTGCTCCTTCTTCGTCTTGAATGTGGCAGATTGGTGTGAAAAATTCGACGCCGCCGCCGGACTCCATCTTTTCACATTGAATCTTGAGGCCGAACATGTCACTCATAGAGGCACCGTGTATGTCATGGGTTTCTCCCATTACATACGATCCCGATGAGCGGACCACCTGGGCCGAGACGAACGAGTGAATAAGCCCGGTGTGGAGTAGCCAGCGGTGTATCCATACCATGTAGTCCCAATCCATGCAAGAGTCTCCCAACATGGCAACCGCTTTCTTGCTTAGGATAAGTTCCTGGAGTACCCAAGCCCGCTTGAACCACACTCTTTCCCTGTAAAACTGCGCGTACCAGGCCCAGTCAAACTCCTTGTCGGTTTTCAGGCCAAGGCGACTGTATACATTGGATGTGGCCCAGTGGCTATCATTGAACGCTGCCTCAAGGCCTACATCGTTAATGTAGCGGGATAACGCCTTCATGATAGTATTGTGCATCTCTATGAAAGATTCCCACAGAACGGAAGTAGTTGAGTCGGACTCACCGAGCCATATTATGGTGGTTTGGCTGCGGTTGTAAACGTCTGTCATTGCCGCAACTTGCTTCGCCTTCTCCTTGTTGTCGGACTGATTTATGCACATCGCGTCGATCCAGATACGACGGCCACTGCCGAGTGGCCCGAGAGCGCCACGTGTAATTCTCTCCAAGGCGCGAAACAAGTTTTTTGTTACTGGGAGCTTATAATAGTTCACCATCGATGAGAGAGGTGTTGAATGCTTGTCGGAAACACATATAACCCACTCTTCTTGAGTCGCGTATTCCTGCCGACATTCATCACTGTCAACTGGCGGACCCCATGTATAGCTCAAAGCCAAGTACTCGGGTAGACGAGGATCGGCTCGGCTGTATGCTTCCAGCGTGCATATGGCTTGCTTCCGGGTGGATAAGGCAGGACCGTCCTGGCCACTATTCCGCGTCTCTTGCGATACGATAACTTCCTCATCGTGCCACCGCAGCAAGCGGAGACTGTCATCAGAAGGCAATGGAGAGTACTGGTATGTTTCCAAAGCGTCCAAATCCACTTCATCCGGCCTCCTTCGTGGTAAAATCTGCCGTGCTAGCGAGGAAAGCTGACTTTGCAGTATCGTGAACATGGTGAATGCACGACCCTACACCTGAGCGCAGAGAGGTTTCGTCGCGTGTGACGGATACAGGTGGCCTAGAGTATATGCATGTAGAAGGTGGAATGCGGCTGAGTGCAAGATGGGGCTTCAGGCTGCTTCAGCTCGCAATCGTGGTGGCTATGCTACTGCAAGTTGCGCCAATCAGCCCAGTGCAAACTTCCAGAGGGCTTAACGCCATCAGTCCGGCAGCGCCACCATGATCAGATTCTCCAGTACAGCAATTCGCCATTGCATGTACAGTTCGCCAGTGCCTTATTTTTTACGTCACCAATACTGGACTGTTTGGAAGAATATAGTTGTGAACGCATCTGGATGACGGGGAAAAGGTCGCGCCCATTTACACATCCTTGGCCATGGCAATTCACAAGTTCCATATACAGTTCTCTACAGAAATTGTGTCTCCATCGGCGGCTTGCGCTTATTTCCTATATTTCGTTGTTATATTCATCCGCTTCAGTATATAGGGAATTATCACGCGAGACTGCACTGGGGTATGACTACGGATTTTGTACTGGACAACATGTAACTTTATATTGCGACACCTTAACCCAATGCCCAGGTCCCTCTTCGCTAGGTGCTGGCCCAATCTGCAAACTGAATTCTGATCACAGTCTTATTCGTATAACTCCCCCCATCCCAGCTCCCGTCCTTCGGGGTCACCAATCCCTTGCCTCTAAACCTCTTCAACCACACATCTGTCACCGTGGCTGCCAACTGCGCCCAACAATTCGGCACCCAGGGCGTATTATTATGGATCTTCAGATAGCACAGACTCACCGCTCCAGGGTCACCTCCGAGAACAGTCACGCCGTCCCAGGTTACGTTGTGTATGTAGCCGTTGAAAAAGTAATCCAGGATTCCCGTGGCGATGCTGCCGCTAAAAGTGAGATCTGAGACGTAGATGTTGGAGATGGTGTCGGCGATTAGTGAAGGCGGGTATGCATTGGCGTAGGATAGGAGCATGTCTATGGAGCCGATGGAGACTAACACACCGCCCCAGGCGCCGGTGCAAGTTACCCTTCGGACATCGACATTATGCGCGCCGATGTCAAAGGGGATGCAGATTCCTACTGGGCCGGCGCGGCTTTCCCAGGAGGAGAAGGCAATGGTGATGTCTGAAATGGAGACACCGTCGACGACTCCGAGTTCGATGCCTGCGGCGTCGAGTTCGTTGCGAGGGTACATGCCCCATTGTTCCTCCATGGTGAGAGTGAGGTTGCGGAAGGTGAGGTTTGTGCTGTTTTTCTGGGCGCGGATGAAGCGGTGCCTGGGACCTCGTCAGTTATTGGATGGGAATATGCTTAGTCGGTACCAGTACATGACGTTCTTCATCGCCAGATTCTCGATAATGATGTCCGAGGACGAGTCCGTTATCTCTACAAAGGAGATCGTGCGCACGAATCCGCTGTCAAATCGAGTCGTGTAGTACTCTACGGCATTCCCATCAATCGCGCCTTTCCCAGTGACGCTGTGGATGCGCACCCCCTTCACATTCGACATTATGAAAAATGCCGGAACGGAGCCATTGTTGAAGCCTAACCGCCAGTAGTCCCATTGGCCCCGAGCGACGATTAACTGGCCCTCGATTTGGACTTCGCAGTTCCTACAGGGCGTAAAGTCAATGGGGGAGCGAATGCTGTAATATTGGTCGGCAGGGAGGATGATCGTGCCGCCGTTGCCGCAAGCTTTCAGGGCGTCGTTGATAGCGGGAGAGTCGTCAATTGCTTCCCATCCTTTCGCGAGTGCTACGCAAGGGTCTCTTTTGGAGATGAACTTGGTGTGAATAGTGTCGGAGCGTGCACTGGCATGCAGTCCAAATAGGACTAATGCCGAACAAAAGCGCGTGAAAATCATCATTGACTTATCATTGAAAGGGGACAACTCAAAGAAACGAAAGAAGTTCAGTAGGCTTTAACACACAACAATCGGTCTAATTGAGGCTTTTCAAACATTGGTGCCATATCTGCAATCCCACCTTAGCAGCGTGATGCGACTATGGTATTAGGATATTTTCTACTGCCGTATTAGATACAGGTTACGTTTGAGTCCTTTAGAACTTATTAGCTATATAGTGGAGTGCCTAATGACGCGTTGGGGCAATATGGAAAAGCGGGTATTTATGCAACACTACGGTTGCGCTTCTTCAGACCTCAACATCTTCCTACAGAATGAGCCAGGCTACAAGGCTGCAATCCGATGATCTTTGCTGATTGGGGATTTTGGTCCCTGGGAGAATATATTTCTTGATCATCCGTCGATGTGCTTTGTGCTATCTATAGTGAGCAGACCAAGAAATGGATTCCAGACTTGGGAATTGTAGTGCTGACGAATGCAGGTTGTATGGAGAATCAACAATTGGGGCAAATGCTATGTTAACCCATCGATGCAGGTCCGCAACCTTTGAAACAATAACCTGGGATGTCTAAGGTCTATATATAGTGGTATATGTGGTATCATGAGTGCGTGTGATGAGTGCAATTGCATCTAGATGTTTGTTGAAAGATCCAGGGCAACAGATCGTGAAGCAAGCGTGCATCTCCGGGCTTAATCGAAGTAGCCTGGGAAGAGCCACTGCAGTTTGGCTTCGGCCTCCTTGGTACGTCCAGACTTGTGGGTCATGGCTCCAGCGAACTTCATCTGGAATTCCAAGTGCTTCGCTAGAATTTGCTCGGCGTGTTCCTCTTTACTCAACTCGTCGAGCACGGCACCGACGAATCGCTTCGCATTCTCAGCGTTAGCCTTCATGTGGCTCATGACCATCTCAACGTTGACGTGTTCCTCCTCCCCGCCACGCCAGCAGTCATAGTCAGTGGCCATGCAGATCATCTGGTATGCGATCTCAGCTTCCTTAGCGAGCTTTGCCTCCGGCAAGGCGGACATGTTGATGACTGAGCCACCCCACGAGCGGTAGAGGTTCGACTCGGCACGCGTCGAAAACTGAGGTCCCTCCATGCAAATGAGCAGACCCTTATCGTGTAGTCTTACGCCGTCGCCCTCCAGCGAGTGTCCACATTGCCGCACGATCTTCCCGAGCCTGTTGTCGAACGGATCACCGAAACCAACGTGCCCAACCATACCCCCCTCAAAGAAGGTGAATGGCCTTATGCCCTTTGTGCGGTCAATAATCTGGTCGGGGATAACGAAGTCGCGAGGGCGTATCTCCTCCTGCAAGCTTCCTACAGCGCTGAACGCGATGATTGTGCGGACACCGATCGAGCGTAGAGCAGCGATGTTGGCTTGATTCTTGACCTCGTGGGGAGCGAGTTCATGGTGCAGGCCGTGGCGCGAAATGAAGGCTATCGGGATAGGCTTGCCGGACGTGGGAGAGTTGTGGTGAAGGATGGAGATGGGTGAAGAGGGGGCGCCCCAAGGCGTATCGATCTTGAGGTGCGCAACGATGGTGAAGCCTGGGAGGGACTTGATACCCGTGCCCCCAATTACAGCGATATGCACGGGTGCTATGGCACTTGTCAGCAGTCTGGTGAATGTGATGGTGGAGCACGGAACTGGGGTACGGACCATCGTATGTATGAGGAACTCCAGCCATTCTGCGATAAGCGATGGTAACTGATCTCTGAGGGGTCAAAGAACAAGAAACACGAGGCAGGATACGAGTAAAGAGTGTTGGGCGAGTGAACATGAAAATGTCTCTCCCCGTTGATGCCCATCTATTTCGGAAGCGGGGCAGAGAAATTTCCGAAGTGGCCGAACCTGTGCCTGAAATGACGCCACACTGCCACACTCGACTCAGGCACTTCTCCTAGACCACGTTTTCAGCTATCAAAGCGCCACATGCTTTTGTGGTAAACGTCTTCTTCTATTTAAGCGATGCTCCTTTGGGCCTCTTCTACCTGTCTCGATGCTGGTCATTGTAACCCGCGCAAAGCTACGGGTGTTGAGGCCAACACTCCATCGCACCCTTCACTTGTTAATGATACTTCTTTGAACTTGGTGGAAGTTGATCAGATGGTGTATTCATGTTTGTACTACCTCCTCGCACACTGGGGGGCAAACGGCACCACTGTCAAGGTCAGGGACGGACTGCCAGGTGGACCGTATGGCACAGAGGCTGATACCGGCCTAGCATGTTCAATAACATTTGCAAGACCTTGAGGCACTTGCGCAGATGACAGAACCCACTCGCCGTACAGCCCTGCGGTAGAGACATGTTCTATCTAACAGATCTCCCTGTCTCATTCCTGCGGCAGAGCCGTCTACGAGTCTGTTACCGTCTGCCCAGGTGGGTTTGGCGTGTCTCTCTTACGCACGTGGACGCCACAAGAATGTCTCAAGTTAAAAGACAGCTGGAATTTTCCACGATGTGATCGGAGCCTCTCGACATTGCTTTTGTTGTACTCGTCATTGAGAATGCATGGTCGATGTAATCGCTCATCCCATGCATAGAGCTATGGACCTTCCCAATTGAGTTAATGCTCCATTCGACAGACACCACCACGCGTCTCTTCAATAGAGCGCCATGTAGCTGACAGTCCCTTTCCGCGGAGTCGTCTCCGATGTCGCCCGATTTTACTTCGAATAACGACTTTTGCGAGACGCGTTTGTTGTTGAAAAAACTTCCCACAGGTTGCAGCTTGTGAATAGGCCCAGCCCTATTCATGCAGTGGCATGCATAGATGTGGCACAAGCGAGCACACGGGCTCTCCCATAAACACCCATCAGTAGAACCACAAAGCTTTTATATTCCCGGTCTGACACATTGAGCTTCACCGGGATCACTGTGGTGTTGAACCATTTAGTTTCAGAGCGCACCCTTCCCCAGGGTTTCTCGATCTTTTCCCACCACTTCGACTAACCTCCGTCGCCAGCTTCGGCACTTACATCTCCAAAAATCATCAGCTATTGCTGGGTAAGAAAGGCATCTCCTTATCTGGTGCCTCGCGATCTACATTTGCTTTTCTCGGGTAAAAAGCAGCCGTGGCTTACCTTCCCGGTTGGCATAAGCGCATAGGAAAGCAGACTTGGGATTATCGTTGATGACGATTTGACGCGATTCACGCTATTCAACCGAGCTTCATATATCCATTTCGACAGAGAAGATCTTGCTCGAAACCTGCCTCATTCCACAAAATGAGAGTCTACATACTCGCTCGTTTCGCTCTATTCGTCCCAGCGCTGGGACTCGCTCTTGATGCCTCGATTGATCAATCCACGACAACCTTTCCCTCGCTTCTAGACGCGACAGCCGATGAACTCGCGGCTGGACTTCAAGCTAAACACTTCACCAGTGTTGATTTGGTCAAAGTAAGGGCAGAGCATCTTTATACCCCTCCTTACTGACTGTATTACAGGCCTATACAAGACGCATTGCTGAAGTGAACAAACACTTGCATGCTGTCACTGAAATCAACCCAGATGCACTGAAAATTGCGAAGGAACTGGACGAAGAACGGAAATGTGGAAAGCTGAGAGGGTAAGAGCGTCAACATGGGTATTCCATGGGGGACTAATTGGGTATTAGACCTCTTCATGGACTGCCCATGGTCATCAAAAACAACATCGCCACGGCAGACCTGATGAACAATACTGCGGGCTCATATGCTCTCCTTGGAGCCAAAGTTCCCCGGGATGCAACCGTGGCTGCCAAGCTACGTAACGCTGGGGTTATTATGCTTGGAAAGTCCAACTTGAGTCAGTGGGCCAACTTTCGTTCAGCGAACTCTTCCAATGGATGGTCAGCACATGGTGGACAAGTCTACGGTGCATACTACCCAAAGCAGGACCCATCTGGATCCTCGTCAGGTTCTGGCGTGTCTTCGTCTCTCGGCCTGGCGCTTGCAGCTTTGGGAACAGAGACCGATGGATCTATCCTCAACCCCGCACAAGCGAACAATATAGTGGGTATCAAACCGACTGTAGGGCTTACGTCTCGAGCACTTGTGATTCCGATCTCGCAACACCAGGATACGGTCGGTCCTATGGCTCGAACTGTGAAAGATGCGGCTTATGTTCTCCAAGCCATCGCTGGAAAAGATCAGTATGACAATTATACGTCCGCTATTCCGGGAAATATCCCCAATTACGTCGCTGCCTGTAGACTTGACGCTCTTAAAGGCAAGCGCATTGGTGTCCCGCGCAATACGTTCGAAACGGACACTGAGCCTGGCGCTTCCATCAATAGAGCATTCAATGCCGCCCTAAAGGTGCTCAAGGACGCCGGCGCCACCATCGTCGAGAATACCAACTATACCGCTTGGGAGCAGCTACTGCAAAGTCAAGCCGAATCCCTCGTTTTAGGGACAGACTTCGTTGCCAACTTGCCTCAGTACCTCAAGCAATTGACTTATAATCCGAACAACGTAACCAACCTCGCGGACGTCATCAAGTTTACCAAAACCTTCCCCGCTGAAGAATATCCCTCCCGGGACACCTTGATCTTCGACTCCGCGCTCGCCCTTTCGTTCGACAACACTTCTCCTCAGGCATGGGAAGCCTATCAATATAACCAGTACCTCGGTGGTATTGGCGGACTCCTCGGCGCGCTGAAGAACTACACTCTCGACGCGGTTGTACTCCCAACTAACGTCGCCTCGCCAGTTTCGGCCATCATCGGTGGGCCGGTGGTCACTGTTCCCCTTGGCGCCCTGGCTCCCAACTCTCCCGTAGTGCCGAACCGCAGAGGGGATCTCGTTGCTTCCGGGCCCAATTATCCCTTTGGCATTGCCTTTGCAGGTCCACTGTGGTCCGAGGCTGACCTTATTGGGTATGCCTACGCATTCGAGCAGAGAACAAAGGTTAGAAAGCAGGTTAAGCCGTACATTGTGCCAAAGACGGAGTTGGTGGATGTAATCGGCAAATAACGGGAGGGAGACAAAGTAAAAAAGGACGACAGGACCTGTGGAGGAATCAATGAATTATAACCATATATGACGAACAAATGCAAGAGAAAGTTATAGCGTCTCATTAGCAACGGCTCAAAAATAGTAGTACAAACTTGAAATTGTCTCACATCTACACAGTTCCCCGAAAATCTACCTACGGTAAGTTACCTGATTTGGAACTCGGCTAACTTGAAGCGACTAGTACGACTTCCTTGCTTCCGATCTTGGAAGCAATGTGCGAGATTCTCACACCTATTTGTTGGCTTATTACCGGACCGGAATTCGCGGCTAAATGATTGGTAGGTACGGCCGTCCTCACGAGCTTCGGCGTTAAGTAAGGATCGTCGGAGATAGTAGCTACCGGCAGACTGATCCACATCTCACGCATTTCTACAACTCGGAGTTAGCCCCAAGGTGTACGAGACGGAGTTAGCCTATTATAATCAGGGATAGTGTCAATATAAGTCCACTGGAAGTTGTTCGTATGTCCGCATATTTGTAGCGCTCTTATACTTCATCCGAACCATACCTTGAAATTGCCAGCTCTCACTGCCCCAAAACAAGGACCACGTACCTCATCTACCATGTCTACTCCAGAATACATTAGCAAAGTTGCTATCATAGGTGTAAGGACCATCACACTCTCGATCTTCTCATCGCTCCCTTCCTAACCTTGCCCAGGCAAGCGGTCATGTAGGCCATTACTTCGCCACTGCGCTCCTCAAAACCGGCAAGCACACCGTCACAGCCATAAGCCGCACCGAGAGCACCGCAACGTTCCCCGAAGGAGTCCAAATCGCGCGGGTGGATTACTCTGACCCCGCCACCCTCGTCTCCGCGTTCCGCGGCCAGCATTTCCTCATCATCACGCTCCCCGCGCGAGCGACTCCCGACCTACACAGCACCATCGTCAAAGCGGCCATCGAAGCGGGAGTCCACTTCATCATGCCGAACGCCTACGGTGGCGACTTCCGGAACAGGAAACTTGCGGCAATCTCCCCATTCACTGAATCCATCTCCAAATCCGTCCTAGAGATTACAGAATTGGGGGGCGCGTTCATCGTCCTGGCCTGCGGCCTGTGGTATGAGTGGTCGCTGGCGTGCGGGGAGCAGTGGTTTGGCTTCGACATCCGGAGTCGAAAAGTCACGTTCAATGATGACGGGAAGACGGTGATCAAGACGAGCACCTGGGAGCAATGCGGGCGGGTTTTGGCCGCATTCTTGTCCTTGCCTGTCCATAAGACTCCAGGTGAGGGTCTTGCGATCGAGGAGTTCAAGAATGATCGTTTGATTGCGGAGAGCTTTAGTGTTAGCCAGAGGGATATGTTGGATAGTCTCCATCGAGTGTTGAGGACGACGGATGCGGACTGGGAGATCAAGTACGAGTCCACGCAGAAGCGGATTGAAGATGGAACGAGGGAGTTGCAGAACGGGGATTTTAGGGGGTTTGCGAAACAGCTCTATGCGAGGCATATGAGCCCGGAGGTGCAAGATATGACGACGGAGGGTATTCAGGGGAAGTTGGGGTTGCCAAAGGAGAGTCTGGATGAGGCCACCAAGAGGGCGGTGGATATGGTTGAGAGTGGTTGGAACCCCTTCGCATAGCGGGTTGGATGGTGGGCGATGCCTCAATCGTTTCATAATGACACTTGGAACACTCAGAGCATCCGCTGCAATGACATAATATTTGCCTCATCTATATTAGTAAAAGCCTCGTATTGACACCTGCTTCTACAAATATACTTATCCTCGTTCGGGTATACTCTCCACTGGCTCGCCCGCAGTCCCCTTCCATTCACCCCTATATCCGACTCAGCATCAGCACGGAGACACGTTCGGTATTCGCTTGGTGTAGCACCTCTTGAATTGCAGACGAGTACTACCTTTTCAGTGAACTCAATGGTTCACGACTCCGAGTCTTCCCCAGCACCTGTTCCCCGACATCTATAACCTTTGGGATATTATGGTCGGTTTCGGCATGCATGACAGGGTCGAACCGGCGATGGGCGCTACTGGCGATGATACGCGACACATTCGATAGCCAAATGCCCTGATGGACCCGAAGGTTGTCCATATACATGAGGTGTAGCTATCGGGCTGGCGTAGCAGGATAGTCCGGTGCGAGGACCTCTACAACGGCTGTCTGTATCCATGTTGGGAGTGATGGGATGATGTCGGTATACGTCCTCTGCGATATTGGCATAGGTAGACCTCCGGGTCCATTTCTCTTTTTGTGGTTGTTTGTTGTGCTCGATCACCTCAAGTCCTCCCTCACCCATCGGCTCTTCTTGCGCGTGCGACGGTCCATCTCAAAGAGTATTTTCCAATCTTCATCGATACGAGCTTCCTCTTAGTCGTCTCGCTGTCTTCATGGGGAGTAACGTTTCTCGCCCACCTGCGCGGTTCGTGTTCCGCCCTGGGTGATGTGGGTGGGGATGGGGCGGCGTGGTGGTGAATCACTTGCTCGAACTCATCTGCGTGGAACGCGCTGTCTTGCGTCTCTACACGTCGCAACCGCATAGGCGAAACGGGGACGGAATCATCTATCGCTGGCGGTGTCGGCACTGTGTTAATACCCAACCCAAAGCCCGCTCTCCTTCTCTTGCTAGGCTGTCCAGATGTGTATCCCTCGTCATCCGACTCATGTTTTCGTTTCTTCCTGTGTATGGGTCTCCGGCGCGAAGCTCTTTCTTCCGGTTCGGGCGAGGATTCCGGCGAGGTCGGAGGGCTGTGGTATGTGTCCTGGAAGAGGAGATGGGCTTCGAAGTACGGTCGGAGATGGCTCTTTGGCTCCGCCGGCTGGAGCAGTCGTTCGTTCACTCGGACGAAGAAATCCATCGTCGCGATGGCCGAGCGCTCAAATGATGGCGATATCGATGGGAGGGATGCCTTTGTTGGATCGTGGAGTCGGTGTCGGGGCGATTCAGCGCCTTGGCGGAGGGTAGAGTGGTCATCACGTGACGTATGGTTTTGGCCCCACGTCACGTGGCGTTGCAATTCACTTCAGCTGCAAGGCTCAGCACTGTGAGTCAAAATCCATAACAAACATGACCATGGCTGATGATCCTCTGAGTCAAGACTGGAGAGGCAGCACGACAGAACCAAACACGCCTGAGTCTGTTCCGGATCTTAGAACCCCCTCCGACTGGGTTTTCGCTCGTCTCATCCCAACCAACCGCCCAGCCCAGGCAGCCATAGAAAAGACTCGTGCACTAAACTCGAGTCACCATTCACAGTTTATCGCCGAGACAGACTTCCGGGATAGAAGATCACTGTGCTTTGAATTATCGCTGCGCGTCTTGCCAGAGTTTCCACAAATAGGATGGCGCATTGGAAAAGGCCGCGCTGACCTCGGAAACAATCGTGGCGTAGATCTACTGCTACATGGAGCAGGCAGTGATGATGTTGCGGGTCAACACGCACGATTGAACTGGGTCAAAGGCGCAGCGGGCTTCTTTCTGATCGCAAGTAACAGAAGAGGGAAGAGGTGTACGATGAACGGTGATGACTTTACACACGATCGACGCGTGATACCCTTTAAGAATACCATCATGCTCGGCGAATGCGCATTCACCCTTCAGTATGTTGTTCGAGAGCCCAAAGAAGAAGACCGCTTTCAGGTGGAATTAAAAGAGTTCTGCTCAAGCGTTTTGCAAGACAAGAATCCATATATTCTCCCGACGCCGCGAGAGGCCGATGCAAGGTTTGGAGACTGGGTGGTTCAGCATGCAATTTCGAAAGGATCGTACGGAACAGTCTTTATGGTGACCCATGCGGCGGACGGAAGGCCGGCAGCCGCGAAACAGCTTCTGAAAACGAGATGGAATGCTAGGCAGGTTGAACATGAAGTCAAGATGGCCGTCACGATATCCAAGTTGGAGCACCCAGGGATCGCAATTCCATTCTACATCCGCCAACGTCCTTGTAGAAGTGCGATAGAAATAGTAGGTCGAACATGATCCCTATAGTTCAAATGCCGGTATTCCTGACATGCGAGATAGTCCAGAATCAAGGATCTACTCAGTGACGCCTGGGACCCGAAAAAGATCGGCGACATCACGGACGAATACATCATCTTCACGCCCTTACTGAACGCAACCTTTCATTCGATCATCACGTCCACGCTGCCTGAATCCCGCCGCACAAAATTCTTTGCCAATCTGTTGGAAGGGGTTGCCTTTCTTCATGACCAAGGCCTCTGTCACCGCGACATAAAACCAGGCAACATTTTGATTCGAAGCTACGACCCTCCTGAAGCTCTTTTATCTGATTTTGGGTGTGCATCAGACCAGATTTCGATCCTATATGATCGGCCTGGCACCGTTGCATATCTTGCTCCTGAACAACGAGAAGGGCTCAAGCACGGGCGCGCAGTTGACTACTGGGCGTGCGCTATTGTTGGGTATGAACTTCTTACAAGTGAGGTTATCCATGGACGGATAGAGCCCGGTCCTGTGCTCGACTATTATCACAAAATTCTGGAGGAGCGGGGCTCAGTGATGGCGGACTGCTGTAGAGATATGCTGAACGTTGATCCCGATGCCAGAATGACAGCTAGAGACGCAGCAAATGCTTTGGCGTTAGTTTTCGCAGTGCAAGAGAAAAGTCGGGACGAGGGAAGAAATGGCGATGAGGGTGATGCAATGTCGCTTCTGAAATCGAAAAGGACTAGATATAATTGATGGTTACATTTATACATTCAAACCTCTCCGTTATAGCCTAGCACTCTATCGTCACAGTTCTCTTAGACCGCCACAGAGTTACACAACAGGACACAAAACCCCCCAGAGGACCGGTCGCGCTCGCCACACTAGAAGCTTGAAGAAGAAGGAAGTTGCAAAACACCAGCTAAGAAACGGGGGCATTGGGTGCAACTACCGGAGAAGCAGGACTACATATTGTTCAGTGGCACCTCATTGCCACCTTCAGCACAACAATCTCACTGCGCGTTGCTCTCATTGTTATCAACAACACCAGCAGGTTTCGGTTCGCTAGTCTTTTATTTATATGTCCACTCTCACTCCCATGCTGCCCGCCGCTTTAACGTCACTTTAAAAAATGGCGTCCTTACAAACGGCACCGGCTGCTCTCGCTAAGGGTACCTTCGAAGTCGTCGTTCTAGGCGGGAACTTCGGCGGTATGCACGTCATGCACTATCTCCTCCGACAGATCTTCCCCCAACTCGAGCGCCTGGATACATCAAGAAAGTACCACTTATACCTCGTCTCGCCAAATTCGCATTACTTCTTTAAGATTGCTGCTCCACGAGCCCTCACGAAACCCAATGCCGTTCCCTTCGAGAATATCTTCAAGCCCATCGCTGAAGCACGGAAACAATACCTCGAGGCCTGCGCATTCATCCAAGGCAAAGCAATTCGTGTGGATCCGACGGCTAGGACTGTGACTGTTCGCAGAGAATCCCCTAGGCCAGACAGAGTGTTGATGTACGATGCTTTGTTCATCTGCACGGGAACCAGGAGCGCAAGTCCCCTCTGGAGCATACACGATGATCATGAGCACACTATAGCAGCTTTCCGAGAGATGCATCAACGTTTGCCGAACACGAAGACTCTGCTTATTGTTGGAGGCGGACCCGTCGGGGTCGAAACTGCAGGTGAAATCGCGGCTGCGTACCCGGATATCCACATCACGCTTGTCGCTGGATCTGACGTGCTTCAAAACTTTTCCAACAAATTGAGATCGAAGGCGAAAAAACGTCTCAGGAAAGCTGGAGTCACAATTGTGCCCAATCTCCGCCTCTCAGGGGTCACGAATCCGTCCCTGACTGAATTCACGTTAAACGATGGGACCAAAATCGCAGCGGACATGTTTATTGACTGTACCGGCGCAAGGAGAATCAACAGCGAGTATCTGCCAAAAGCCTGGCTCGACCCATTTGGCCGTGTCCTCATTCGTGACAAGTGCTTCCGAGTACAAGGCGACACCTCGGCTCCGGCGGATTGCGTTTACGCTGTAGGAGATATCGTGTCCGGTAGCACGAATACCGCTCTGGAACTGGATGCCATGGTCATTGCAGCAGGTTCCAGTTTCGGATACGACGTGTCCAGGCAGCTGGGGTATAAGCCAAAGCCTGGTGTAGTTGGTGGTGTCAGCCGTGTCTTTAGAGCCAGCCGTGGAGTGGCGCAGAAAGAGTTCAAACCTTTGAAAAATACCATTGCAGTACCAATTGGACCCAATGATGGGGTTGGAAAATTCAAGGGCTTCTCTCTGCCGTCGATGGCTGTCAAGAGAATCAAGGGTAAGACGTTCATGGTCGAGATGGTAAAGCCCCATGTCACTGGGTCGAAGTACAAGCTGAAGGCAGGGAAATAATTATTTCTCAATGCAAGGCCTCCCCTAAAGAAAAATTGATACTGCCCCAGTAATAGATTATCGCAGTACTGGATACAATCAGTCCTTGTCCTTTTGCAGCTGATCCTCCAAATAAGCCGTCAACTTAGCACACAAAATTGGCGCAGCAAGGCTACTCTCCTCTTCCAATCTCTCCAATAACCTATTCTTCTCCCTATCCGTCAACAGATCCATATCCCACTGAAATCTTGCGGGGATATCCCACTCCTTGGTCAGCCTCCTCGCCTGAGCCGCCAATACATACTCGGCTAGAAAACACTGCAGTCTGGGACACATTCGCGTTGATAGGAAAGTATGCAGCAGAGCTCCTGCGGTATCCTTTTGCTTCGCGGAAATGTACAAGATCGTTTTCTTGGAGTGAACGTCTCGCTCGAAAAGGCCCCAGACCTGGGTCCCGCAACTGGAAAGAAGAACCGAGTCCGGGAATGCATATATCTCGAGAGGTTGTGAGACAGTTGAGGCAGGAGTAGGAAAGAGGCAATCCAGAAGTTCCCCGATCGCTTGTGCTTCGCGCGCATCGCGTGGGTGTGACCAGAAAGTCCGTGCTGCGGTCAGTGGCCGCAATTGAGACCGTACGTCCTCCATGGTCGACTCTGAGAGTGGGCGCAACATCTTCGTCTGTCTAAGTCGACGGAGAGATTTTACTAGATCCGAGAACTCGCTGTATGTGAGGTGGTGGCCCAGTGGAAAGCAACCTCGTCCGACGTAGCTTTCGCCCGTCCCGCAATGTGACAGCGCGTTCGGTGCCGACTGCATAACGAGATAATATTAGGTTAGAACACCAGGGAGTGTAGTTATCTGAAGTCTACAGATATTAGCACATGCGATGGCGTTGGGCGGTATTTGAAAGGCGATTTCAGCAAAGCGACCCTCGTACGACCTCAGATGTCCGTTTGCGGATTAGCTACAGCAAAAGCGACCACTTCGCTCTTTCTTTGTTCATGGCAGAAAAAAAAATGTATTGCTCGTGACACAACCCTGGGGAACATAGAAAAATATCGTCGAGGGGTATTCAGGCCAAAGAAAATAGTTACAAACGTCCGTGTCACATTCTCGTGGTCGTCCACGCTATGTCGAATTTGCGTCCCTGTCCTCTTATCGCCCATTAATATTACCGACCAATTATATAGTCCTCACTTGAATCGCTCCTTCTTGAGCCCTTCCCACGAACACCACTGTCCTCACTATGGGTATCCTCCGCCGTTTCAAAGCGCACCTCGGTTGTGGTCGTCCTCAGCACGCCATCGCTCTTCAGGTCTTGCAATTTGATGTCGCTGGCTGGAGTTCTGCTGACGGTAACACTGTCTTCCATTTTAGAGTATGCGCCAGCTGGTAGTCCATTTTCCTTGTCCCTCAATCCCGGACGCAGATGGGAAGAACGATTGGTCGGTTTTGCGCCGTGGTAAGATTTGGAGCCTGTGTTCGGGGTGGTGGTATCTGCAAGGCGGCCCTTGACCAGGTTCATGAGTTGGTTAAGGATCGTGAATTCTAACTTGAGTTTTACGGAGTAGACGGCGCCCTTGTACGAAGTTTGGATGTCATAGACTAATGGGAGTGAGTGTCAGCCTGCGAAAAGACGTCAAGACGCTGCGACAGAGACTTACGGCCTGAGTACTGGAGCGCAAGAAGAGTAACTTCCAGACAAATGATAAAGATGTTGATGACAATGGTGTGGAAGAGCACCTTCCGACCTCGGGCTCCTCGGGCATTTTCGTGTGCAATAAACAGAGGTCCTTCGGATCTCAGCATCTCGGTCGTCTTCCAGATGTAGATACCGCTCAGGATGACTTCTTGTATGAAGAAAATAGTGACTTGTATCCTCTCAACGATGGCGTATGGACCCTTCCATTGCTTGGGGTTTGCGGAGAGGTTCGTAAGGAATGTAAGCACACCAGTGGTAACGTGCATGAGGACAGCGTTGACGATGATCATGACCAGAATCCAGCGCTTCCAGGAAGCATGCACAACCAGGTGCAGCCGAGAGTAAAGGACGATAGATTGCCCCGTCACCATCATTATCCAGCCAGTGTATGCAATGATGGTATCCAGAAGATCAATCTTGGTGACACGATAGAACTTGAACATTGTCCCCAGGCCATGGAAGAAGATGCCCCAATTTGCAACCTGCAAGGACCAGTAATACCATCCGGAGTGTCGCTTGAAGAACGTTTGGATAAGGAAAGTCAGCTCAGCGACATTGTACCACGCGATAGTGAGGAACGCGACGATGACCAGTGAGGTCTTCATCGACAGTTCCACGTTCGTGCCCATCCCACTGTCCTCCGGGGCGGGAGCCATGGTGAGAGTATAGGAAGTGTCCGTCCAGGAGGGAAGGCAAAACGTGGGCGCGGGTCCCGAAAACAAAAGTCCGAAGTTCACTTACGGAGAAGATCGCTAGGGTCTGGAAGGCGGGCAACTTACACTATATGATCATCCCGCGGCATGCCTCCGGATAGAGAAGGGCGCTCAGACTCCCAGCGCCATGATTCTGTGTCCCATACACCTGGCTCTAGAACGCATTATCGATTACAGGGAACTTGGTTTTGGAATCCGGGGTAGGTCAGTCAGGGGAAAGCCGCATGGCGTAATTCTTCATAGCCGTTCCAATACCGATAAATCCCCACCACCATGACTAGCCGGGGGTCCTGTGGCGGTCGCAGGGTGTCAGAAAGGGGCATCACAAGGGGCGTCTGTTCAAATCTCGCCAGAAACCAGAGCAGCGCACGCGGCTTTCCCAAACGCGTCTTTTCACGTCCGAAGTGAATATGTACCCACTTCTTTCCTCTACGGGGATCCTCTTCGAGTCTGTCCGGTCGTAGACTTGGAAAACGTTCATCCATGACTCGAAGGCCTTACGTAACCCCGCGGTAGCAGGTATAGGCGCCTAGCTTGGAGCGGGTTCCCGACCTGTGAATTGATCCATGCTATCCCCCAAACCTAGCGGTTCCTCTGAAGTGGAAAGTTGATGGTAACATGCAGGACAAGAAGTTCTATGAGCCTTCGAGAAATGTCGGGTTCGGGCGTGCGGGTGTGGCCTCACACCAAGCAGATCCCTGCTCGTTATACACAGCAACTTTTCGCCCTTGAGGCTTGGGGCGAACCATGGCCCATGCAGCATCTCCAGTTGATTCTCTTGGCCAGAACCTCGCCCCAAGTGAGGGGATATGCTTGTAATATCTCGGAAGTTGACTCGTCTATCAATTTCTTTGGATTCAACTCGGGGCTGCATCGGTGTGGTAGGTTGTATGAAGGTTCGCAGCATCCCGGAAATGAGAGTGATTGGAAACCTGCACCACTTTCAGCAAGTACACAATATATTTTGCAAGAACACGAACATGTTATTCTCAGACTTTTATGGAACGTTTCATCACCCACTGGAAAGAAGCCACGCTCCCGCTCATTGGCAATACGCACGTGGGAGGCATCTAACTTTAACAGCTCCAGCCTATCACGCCGTGTCTTGGGACTTGGGTCAATGCAAGCCTATGCCACCAACAACATCTGCAGGTCTGCCGCTTTCTGTCACACTTTCGGTTCACGTGGGATTGTAGTCCTCTCAAGCCGTGGAAACGTCTGTTCGCTCACGCGCCGGTCCACTTCCAACGTAGATTCGACAACTCAGTTATCTCGCAAACCGAGACTTGGAATCCACCTGTGAACGTGACGGGGCTGAAGCCTTGTGAGCGGACCTCGGCATAGGATGATGTTGAAGTGTTCAACTGTCGGACGATGAAGCGATCACGGCTTGGATCGGAATTCGTGGTCGCGGTCTTTTGGCAACAAAAGCGCACCCTTCTCCGCACTTAGCACGGTGCACGTGTGGAGGCGGGTGGGTACATCCCGCAAAGTTCAAACCTCGCTTCCAGGAGTGACCACTGAGTTGAGCAGCTGAAGGAATTCACCCCGGCCCGGGCGCTAGATAACAGTAGGACTAGTGCAAACGTAATTCATCCTTCACAAGATCAAGGCACTGTTGATGGAAGGGAAAATTGGTTCTGCTATAAGGACTCCAGCTATATGTGTTCGCAATCATTTGCTTGCATATAAGAATCCGAAAGAGTGTAATTGTGGCACAGAAGAGAAGGGAACAGGAAAACTTTTTGGGAGCTCAAATCCGACGCATAGAAGCGGCGGGTCTCGTCATAAGGTTTTACGACCATTATAGCCGGCGGATGGATGTCTGTTCGTGGTAGGGCGTGGGCTGATCGATGAATCAGTCCCATCCTAATAATTGTTTGCAAAGCTTACGGAGAGCATGGTTGTATGTACCCTAGGGTAGCCGACGCGGTGAGGCTGCACCGAGCATCTAGGTATCTCCGCATTTTATCGTCAAAGTCGAATCGGGGTCACCTGTGAACGGAGAATAAATGCAAATCAGTTAGCAGACGTCCACTTCAACGTCGTTCAGGCGCCGGAAGATATCGGATTGTCGATGGTTACTAGGTACGAAACCCTTGGCAACCCACCCACCGTCAAGGTTCCTGGATGCGAGACAACTTGATCGGCCCTTTTCCACTTTCTCGAAGAAATTCCCATGAGCCCTCGGCCCTTGACACATACACAGGTATCCTACAGGTATGACAGGACCGCGGTTGTACCTGAAGCGGGACCAGCCAGCATAATCGGCCCGTTTATAGCCCTTGCACCCTTGTCAATAGATGCCGGTTTCCCTGAAGCGAACATCGCATTCCAATTCCGATTCCGATCTATAGTGTCTTCGGACAAAGGGTCATCATGGCCCTCGGAAAATGAGCGGCTTACAATTGCTTGACAATTACCGCCCCT
The DNA here is from genome assembly GCA_030412805.1 of Westerdykella aurantiaca. NCBI lineage: Eukaryota > Fungi > Ascomycota > Dothideomycetes > Pleosporales > Sporormiaceae > Westerdykella > Westerdykella aurantiaca. The sequence continues at coordinate 7,055,864 of JASJFJ010000001.1, forward strand.
GAATCACTCTACCCAACAAATTGTTCGCGGCGAACATTGTCAAGGTGACTTATACCCGCGAAACTGAGTATATTGCCTACTGAGGTAAGTCAGGTCTCTATCGAGGAGGTATCGGAAACTGTGTGCGTGCAGAGCATAGTCAATTTATATCAACCTACGGAGTACGCTGGGATCAATCACCATGACACACAACTGTCGATGACTTTGCGGAAGACGTCCTTGTGGTTACAGTACTCGTCTTGTACCCCTATCGGTATTTTTAGAAAGGAGTGGAGAGCCTGGTCGATATGGAAGACTTCAAATCAAATGGTCGATTTGGAATCTGGGCAGCCTTTCCCAGCATTGTTTCTGTAGCCCGATTCAACGGAGCCGGTCCACATTACTACAATTCACGGGATGACGTTGTTATCTACTAATGCAAAAGTGGAAGCAACATCTCAACCCACCATGTCATAACTACGGTATCTCCTGGGTATTCCACTTAGTTACGCTAACCGCTAGTCCATTCTATCAGGACTCTAGGAGCGGAACCTGGAGTAACAGATCAATACGCTGTGGAACCCCAACGGCTCTACGTCAGAGTTGGCTTCATCGTCTCTCTGCGAATAACGAAATTCGTAGCGTCTTTGCAATAAGCTCCTTGTTCAAGATCATGGCCGGCATTGCTGAACAAGTAATGAGCATGCATAGGCCTGTTCATTCCCTCCTCGTCACTTTGGGGGTGAGGCATCTGACCATGTCGTCGTCACGTGCCGCGATTCATTCACTATGATGTCGTGATTCGAGACAAATTGTGGAATCAGAGCTGCGATGAATAAAGGTCATCCTGCGATAAAACTGACTGCTGGCTAAACGGCTTCCGCCTGAGTGCGGCGTCCCAGCCAGGATATGCAGTCTTTAGGCCTCAGTATCACGGTCACAAGTTTAAGGTACCCGTCTCGACCGCAAACAATGATCGTTGTTCCTCGCAGCTCAGGTTCGGCATGCTCTCAAATGGTACATTGACCCCATGGGGAAATATCTGAATTGCTGCCACTGTGTCTCGATGACTTGTGTTGGGGTCATCTAACAGTTTCGATCTCACGTGCGATTAAGGGAGCAAGCCCCAGTAGCAAGCAAGCATGGACTATAACAACTCCCAGCTTCTCACTTGAATTAGATCATGGCCCATATCCGACGCGTTGTCCCAGTTGCGCCACCGTCAGTGCAAGCAACATTCGTCTCCCGATTACCGTTAAGAGCCAATGGCCACGATGATGCAGTTCTTAGCTCCCTCACTCTGCGCCAATACAAAAGAATCCGTTGATGGGAAAAGAGAACCATGTCAGAACGTCGCAGATTCCGCTTGTGCGTCTTGCAGAATGGTCCAGGTACTCCCCAGTCATTTTTGGACAGCGTAAGAACTTTGTATAATCCGCTGACTTCGCTATTTCACAGTACTGCTCGAAAAAATGCCAGAAGGCGCACTGGCAAGAGCACAAAAAACAGTTCAAATCTGATTTAATACAGCCGAAATACGTGCCTGCTTGGGCTCGTGAGCGTCGAGATCCGAGTTTCATGAGCCCTGAGAATAATCCTTCACCAGTCACGTTTGGTCAGATGCAGTTTCTCTGGGGAAATATGCCAGCTCTGGATATACTAAAGATGAAAGAGAACGAAGGACTGGGGGATCTTGGTAGAGATATTAATCTCTTGTTCGCCGGCTCCGGAGACTGCAGAAATGCCATCAAGACGATTGTCGGTCTCCCGGAGGGGTATACAGGACAATGCACGACGGCCTTAAACGACAAAGACTTCGCGGTGGTAGCGCGAATCGTCATCCTCCCCCTCTCAGCTCTCCACTTTGATCCAGGCGTCAGTGCCCCGATAATGATCCACTTGTGGTACTCTTCCTTGATACCAGCAGTCATGCTGGAGGCTTTGCAAGGGGAGATCCTTCCGTACATTGAAGATGTGTGTGCGAAGACCATCAAGTTTCCGCATGGCTCCTTACGCCTGGTTTTAGAGAAGGAACAATGGTTTCAGCTTGCCTCCTTTTTCAAGGTTCCGGATGGTCTCACCTGTGAAATGGCCACAACAGTTCGGCGAGAGACTACGCAAAATGCTCAAAGGAAGGACTATATGGACCGTGCATTTTACAGAATGTCACCAGGACAACGCATGGGTTGTTCGAAATTCCGAGCTGAAGGCATACTCCTACCATTCGGGTGTTCCACCAAGAATTTTGATACACCTAATCCGTAAGTAATCTCAGGCTTTTATCACGCTCTCACATTTGCTAACACTCGAGAGGACGTTTTTCCAAGACCCAAAGGTGTGGCCTATGATGGATAGTGCAGACCCGCTCGGCGGCTGGCTGCAGGCAGACTACACGCCTCACGCAACCATCGCCAAGGCCGACGTGTACGGAAGTTTATTCTTTTTCCTCAGAGATCTGTTCGTGAAGTTCTCAAACCGCTTGCATAACAAAAACATTCTGTTTGAGTTATACAACTTGGACGCTAGACAGCTGCCTAACTTCGTGGGAAGAGCATTTGATTGCATCGAGGTATGAACCACTTTCGCTTATACATGAAGGGTTGAATACAATCCGATGGATTTGCTCGAGACTTTTCTTTTAACAATATCCCTCCAAATAAGATCGGCTGATAAGATTGTAGGTTGCCAACATATGCGATAGAAGCTACGTCGGTCCCGAGAAAACGCTATCAACGCTTGCCCCCTTACTCCGACCGAAGGCGCAGAATCCGAGGGCCACTCTTCTCTTGCTCTTTCTGAACGCAGTAAAAGAAACAGAAATGAAGCTCGGACCTGGCTATAGTCAGCGGGATCTGATTAGAAGGATGGGCAGGGTGAACGACTTTATCGGTGTGGATACAGAAATGGTGGACCGACTTACGAATAAAGACGAGACCCTGATGCATGACCCAGAGATGCATTGGCGGTTAAGCCTCAACGACATGTTCGCTAATTTCGACGAATTGTTCGACGATTTCTTGAAAGAGGTCCGAATGGACGAGATTGCGAAAGCAAATCGAGTAAGAATGAAGAAACAGCATAGCATTGTGGAGAAGTGGCCGTATAGAGTCACAGATCGTACCTCCAAGGAGGAGTTCGCTCTCATGTGTACGTCGTCTCTTGCCGGATGGGAGCGGTACGTTGAATTTGAGAGGGCAGAGCAGAGGTAGATTACTTGTCCAGTGTGTCTACTTGATATGCGGTTATGGTACGGGATGCGCGAGCCGGACAGATGTTAATTTAAAGTCCTACATACACTCGGGAATTTTTTCGAATGCAACAACGGAATCGGTAGAACATGGTTCGTAATCATGTCGCAAAATGATTGTCCCACGGTCGCCACTTAGATGCCTACAAGAGTTGGCCGCAACTCAACCCCGTGCAGTCCTGCCGCCTTATCTCCCACCGAGCGATAACATCCCCGAATGCCCAGATATGCATACAAGGGACCTTCCCAAATCTAACGTGCGGGGTCCCGTCCTGCAAACACGGGAGGCTGCGGCGCGAGGGAGGTAATGCAGGTACGGACCGGCAGGGTGGTATTACGCTCGCGTGTTGGGCTGGGCTTAGCTTTGAGGCCGACGTTGCGATAGGAGTGGGGGGCGTATGGTTTGCGGATGGGGAGGTTGTAGTCTGTTGGGGATTTGGTATGGACTGGGAAGAAAAGCAACTTTTGGAAACGTCGGTTGAAGTATTTCGCGCAATGTTTAAGCGTGCCATGGGGGATTGAGAGGTGAATATCGGTACATAAGATATGGAAAAAGTGGGACCTGAGAGCTGTGCCACTAGCACAGAAATCCCGCAGATGGGATTGTCTTTTGCTTGAGAGATGTGCATATACTGTATATGCGAGTATGGCAGAACGAGTGGTCACGCAACAAGTAGAAGGACGCGAAAACCTAACCAGCATACCTCGTCCTAGATATCTTCATGGCGAAACGCACATGAAAGACTTCGATGCACGATTCAAGGCTCACTCACAGTCAACAAGATCAGATATGACACATTAACATTTTAGGCATGAACCTATGGCATAAACCAAGTCTATATACAAATCCAGGCATCGTCACTCATAGCACCATCATTACGCATTGTTCGTCTATGCATCCGGAATCGCGGCAATAGCCTCAATCTCCACCAAGAAGTTACCAGGCAGCTTAGCAACCTGAGTTCATTTGTCAGCAACGCATGTCAAACTTGATGCCAGTACGGCCGTACCTGAACAGCAGTCCGTCCTGGCTTCGGATCGGGCAGCATAGCAGCATAAACATCATTCATGGCAGCATAGTCTCCCATATCTGCGAGATAGACCGTGGTCTTGAGGACGTAGTCCCACGAAGTACCGGCTTCCTTGAGGACGGCGTCGATGTTCTTGATGACTTGTGCCTGCAAAGGATTAGCATTTTGGGTTTACGCTCTTTGGGGACGCGGAACATACAGTCTGGGGGCCGATGCCTCCCTCAACGATGCTGCCGTTGAAAGAGGGGACAGTGCCGCTGGTGAAGACGAGGCCCTTGTGAGTCAGGGCGCCACCGGCTGGGTGATGTTAGTCGCCGGCGCAACAGATGGGATGGTAGCACACACAGAGAATCTTTCCCTGGCTTCCAAGGTAGGTTACCACGGGCTGCTCAGCAACTTTGGGAGTGGGTTTGGCGACGACCGCACCCGCGACCAAAAGCACGCTCGTGAAGAGGGAGGTGAATGAGACCATCGTGACGGGGAATGTGATGTCAGGAAGAAGGGACAGTGACAAGGTGTAGTGAATTGGACTTGTTGATACTTTAGTGAGCAGAGAACACTCTGCGTTTTTATAGTCCGAAGGTCATGCCAAATATTCCGGGCTGATAGCACCTGTCGACCGCTCAGATGTCCAGCCCTCGCACATTGTACCTCTTCGGCCATAGACACCAATCCGCCAGTCACCAAGGCCATTTCGAGATGTCAACAGTTTGGTGCTTCTCTCGTTTACGGCGCTTTACAAGCTACCCTATCGGTGCGCCGATGGCATCTTATCTCTGGGATCCCACTTAAGCTTCGTGTCGCGGCCCAGTGATCCGGATACTGGGTTTTCCAATTCTCCAGATTTTTCCATCCCATCGGGGAACGTCCAAGCGGCAAGGTGGGGAGAAGCTTTCCCGACCCTCCGGGAACACATGACTTCCAAGAGTTGCTCGTATTCCAGATAATTCCAGACCCTGTGCTAGAAGGAGAAAGTGGAGACTGCCATTCCCAAACCGCAGTAACTATTGGAGAATTTTCCCTCATAGGCTCGAAAGCGCATTAGGCCCGGTACGATTGAGAGATAGACAAGTCCATAGTGAGGCTTGGCGCCGAGAAGCCTTACCCTGGATTTGTTCCGGGTTCCGCGCGGGCCAAGAATACCAAATCCGCTGGGCGGAATTGACGTAACCGGAAAGATAAATAAAGATAAAGATACCAGACTGCAGAGTTGCATCTGCATATGCGCCTAAAAGCGCGATTAATGCTCCGTTGGGAAATATTTTTGCCGCCCACGGTTCGCTTATGTGCCGGTTCCTCGTATCTTGCAGGTAACTGCAGGGCCTCCCACACTAACTCAGACCCTTCTGGTCGCGTGGCAGATAATAAAGCGGAGATGGTCTCGGGAAATAACTGGCAACTAGGCAGCATGTTCTTTAGATTTCTGGATGGCGTGGGGAAATGTAAAGTGGTATCGGCAAACCGACACCGGCAAGACAATGCCGTCGCGAGCAACGTCCTTTTGCCAAGCAGTCCCTGTGACTCTGCTCCCGTCTTATGCCGATCTTTACTCGTCATGTCTTTGACAAAAAATGCGCTCTGCTGCAGAGATTCGTGCCGCTTTTGCAGGTGAGGTCGAGATAGGCAGCCTTGTCAGCACGGCCTTCCAGGATTTTGTCAGCTGAGAGCAGCAGTACGCCCTTCAGGACTCGGACAAAATCCGTGTCCTCTAGCTCAGAGGATGGATACAGGTCTCCTACGTGCTTATCGAGGAATGCGAGAGGCCTACGGCCAAAAAGGCGAATGCGAGATAGAGTCAACATGGAACGGGATCGTATGAGGCATCCACCCTTCGGTGACCATTCTCGCCGTGACCAATCCGTGTTTTCGATAAGGCCCTCAATTATGTCGCTGGTGGTATCGTCAAAGTACAAATGCAGCTTCAACGGACGTGGAAATGATTTTCTGCATCCTCATCATCCTCATCATTGCCAACCTCTTCTTCTTTCTTGAGGCCTCCTCTTCATTCGTCATCATGAAGAGTTTCATCACAGCCTCTTCGGCTGTTCTATCTTTGGCAAGCTGTGCTCTCTCGTCTCCTCTGAACGGCCGCTCCGACTACGTTGTCTTCAAGGGCCCTTTCAATGTCGACAAGGATTCAGTCCACAACGTCCACCTCGGGTTCAATGACGAGTCCTTTGAGGGCGAGCTGAAGGTGGTATATGGTGCCTGCGACCTGGCCGAGGAGCGCCACAGGCACCACGAGATCGGTTCCACGTACATTGCGCGCGATGCTCGCCCTGACCGTCTGGTCTGGATTGTGCCGGAAGATGCCATGCACAACGGCTGTCTCCAAGCCTACTCTGGCTCCGCTCTTGTCGGTCGTTCGGAGCCCATCTCCATTGCGCAGCCCAAGAGAAAGCGCGAGGATATCTCCCAGATTGCTGACGTGACTGGTCCTTGGTTCGATGGCGTTGGTAAGTCTAGATATTCATTAGCCCACCAAGTCAACCGTCTAACAGTGACTAGCCTACATGCAATCGAAGCAGAACAATGCCTCTTTCGTCACTGTGGCCAAGAGTAAGAAGATTGGCATCATTGGTGGTGGAATGTCGGGCTTGATGACCAGCTTGCTGCTGGACTCCGTAGGCATCAAGGACTGGCACATCATTGAAAGCAGCCAGCGTGTTGGAGGCCGCATCCGGACCAAGTATCTGGCCAACACCACCCCAGACCAGTACCAGTATCAAGAGATGGGCCCGATGCGTTTCCCTCTCAGGGTCAAATATGCCGACACCAACGAGACCCTGGACATCCAGGATCACAAGATGGTCTTCCAACTGGCTGATGTGCTCAACTCAATGAACGGCGGCAATACATCCACTCTTGCTGTCAACTTCATTCCTTGGATCCAGAGCAGCCCCAACCTTCCCGCCAACTCCAACGGGTACCGCCTGCCCAATGGTCGCATCCCCAGTGCCGCTCAGATCAAGGCCAACTCTTCACTGCGCGCCCCTGGCTACCAGCCCGCCGACCCCGAGGCCGCAGAACACGCCGAGGCTGCGGTTGCAAAGCTGCTGGACGCTACTCCAGAGAGGATCCGTGCTGCTTCCCAGAACATCTACAAGGCGCACAAGGAGGCAATCGAGATGGGCCACTTCCACTGGTCCGAGGCCGCCTACCTGCGCTATGCCCTCAACTTGACGGATGATATGGTTGACTTCATCGCGGGATCGGGTAACACCCCCATGTGGGACCTGTACGACACCGTCTACTTCTCCGCCAGCGAATGGAGGACGATTGACAAGGGCCTTGACTCTCTCCCTCGTGCTTTCGTGCCCCATGTCCAGGACAGGCTCACTCTTGGCCGCAAGGTTGATGGTATCGTGTACAACGAGAAGAAGAACAAGGTTTCCGTCACTTGGCGCCAGGATCCCCTCGCCATGAAGCCCCAGAGTGAGGAATTCGACTACGCCGTCGTGGCAGTTCCCTTCTCCAAGGTCAGGACCTGGAAGCTCCCCAACTACAGCTCTCTCTTGAACCGCGCCATCACCACGATGAATTACCAGCAATCCTGCAAGGTCGCCCTGCACTACAAGACGCGGTTCTGGGAAAAGATGAGCCCGCCCATCATCGGCGGTTGCGGTTCGACCGATATCTACGGTGTCGGATCCGTTTGCTACCCGTCGTACAAGGTCAACTCCACTGGCCCTGGTGTCATTCTCGCCTCGTACACTTCCGGTACGCCTGCCCGGTCGATGGCCGCATTGAGCGCTGCGGATCACGTCGGTCTCGTCCAGCGTGCCATGATTGAAGTCCACGGTGATATTGCTGCGGAGCAGTTCACCGGCGCCTATGACCGTCAATGCTGGGAGGTGGATGAGCACCAGGCTGGTGCATGGGCGGCCCCGACTGTTGGCCAGCAGGATCTCTACCTCCCGGCTTACTACAAGACTGAGGCCAAGTCCATCTTCATTGGTGAGCACACCAGCTACACCCACGCCTGGATCTTCTCAGCTCTTGACTCTGCTGTTCGTGGAACAACGCAGCTGTTGCTCGACATGGGATTGGTCGATGAGGCGAAGCAGATTGTTGAGACCTGGATGGGTAGGTGGATCCATGTCTAGAGGGATGACGAGAAAGGGGTGCAGAGCAATGATCATGCTTTACGAGTATAGTAACGCTTTACATGATTAAAATGGATAGACAATCAAATAATGGCCAGCAATGGCCCAGTTTCAGTTGCGCTTTTTCGATGAAATTTTGTTGTGATGTTATCTGAAGTAGACATCCCCGCCTCGGAAGCGACCCCGGGATCCCAAATAGGACTAGCCATCTGTCAGCCACGTGAGCCACATCTGTCATTAACCTTGGAAGACATACAGTTGTATGACCTACCAACATGTTGTAACAATTTCGGAGATATCAGCGGTAACTATGAAATTCTTATCCTATCTTGCCCAGCATAGATCAAGACTCTTGTGGAGAGCCGTGGGGCAAGTCACGTGCAAGGATATTCACAGGGTTCTCATATTGGCTTAATCGACTTCTGCCCATCTTCCCGCTCATCTTCCCCAGAATTGTACGAAGAGTAGCTTTCGATTTAGTATAAAAGGATTCCGGGATATTATTGTTTCTCGGTGGTTCATGTACACAGTCAACACCTATATCATTCCCTGACATGTGACAGTGTGGAAATACCTCACGAGACAGATTCCCTCCTCTATCTCTAATGAACAATTGGAAGGAGAGGCCATATACTTTCAAGCATTCTTTCCCCTTCCGCATAATCCCACCGTTCGCCGTCCCCAATATCCGTGGCTGCCGCTGAATGGCCTAAACCGTCCTCGAAAGTGAACTCGCGCTCCTCTCCCCAAACTCTCATTCTAAGTCTGAGTTTGTACCCCGTAAGATGTAAGCAGTGAGCCATGGCCAGAGCCCGAATAACGGGCCTGTTGTAAGGCAAGTTGAAGGGAGGTGGCACCGATCCTACATATATCCGACGCCCAGACACTACGGTCCACAACTCTCTTGCTAGTACCGGTTCCGCCTTGATATTCAGAGTAATTTCTGTACCCTTCTTACTGATCTTAAATAGCTGTTCAACCATCTTATCGCTTTCTGTGAACTGCAGCTCTTCAACGGTGGTGCGTATTTCAACCTTGACCACCAGGTCTTTAGCCAAACCGAACCCCATAATAGGAGACTCGAGAAAGTCGCCCAAGAGTTCAAGTTTTGGAATCGGAAAGCATGTCGTGCGGCAGAAGTTCCAGACATGTTCTTGTAGTGCCTCTGGCCCAAGGAAGTCCTCGTCCCAGATGTGAGGATGCGGCTCTATCTCCGGAAAGCGATAGATGTCGAAAGGATTATAAGGACGGGCCTTTCCAGAAGCGGGTGTACTCAGGTACGTCCATATTTCGGCTTTTAATTCAGCCGGCAGTGTCGTACGCAAGCGATCGCAAAGCGCGCGGCACGAGAGCTTCGCGTATTGCTCTATATGGTGATTCGCATCTTCGTGCATGCTGTAGTACTTGACTTCTGTATCTATCAATTCCTGCGAGGGTAGGTTCTTCAAGACTTGCACCTTTCTACGCGGGCGTTAGTACGACGGTTGCATACAGGGGTTTGGGATCTCAAACTTACGCAAGACCTCGGAGGCGATGGTCCTCAATCACTGACTCTTTTCCCCTTGGGAACTGGGCCGTCATGGTGGTTGTATATGTTTCCAGGTTTTGCCGCAGGTTCGGAGTCGAGTGAAGTCTCACTTTGGAGAGAGATACAAGCCCCACGAAAAGGCGGTATATGGCACCTGCTCTTGGCGCCGAATAAGGCAACAAATTCGGTGGCGCAATCAAGGCTTAAATCTTGTCACGGGATAGAATGACGTCAATAGACTGCGTAGAGAGCACATTCTAGATGTAACCTTGCCTGTACTGATTGGGGAGCTTCACTGTCTAATGCCTTGACTTGGCCGAGGAACACATTGGGCCATCTCATATTTCTATTGCAACAACACTTTCTCTCTCTCTTGAGTGCGTGCTCAAGAAGACCGGAAGACCGTTGCCCTCGCAACGAAACCGTGGTAATCCGCTCTCTCACTACTTTGCCTTCTAAGTGAGGCAGGTGCTCGGTCCATGTGAGCAGGGCAACGCGGCGCAAACAAACAAACAAAAGTCTACGTCCACCTGCCCACAACAACAAGTAACTTCAGCACTTACAACAAACTTCGAGAGGAATATATTTTCGCCAGTACTCACCAGTTCGGCACCCCAACAACTGTAAGTGTATATCTATGTCGCCGACATCTATATACCAGCACCACTTACCATACCTTCTTACCAAGCGTACAATGTCACGCCAACGTACACTGGATGTTACCGCCATTGCCACTACGTGGCACAAGCTGTTCCATAAGGCGGGTACGCTCTCAAAGCACACCCGCTGCCTCCGCTGCGGCAGACATCGAGCCAAGTTGCACCGTGTGCACTGGAGGAGGTGCAGGCACAAGTGCATTTGCTGCGGGCGCAGGAAGCACTTTGGTCAAACTTGTCCCGTTATGTTAGGCAGTACCTTCTTCTTCACCCGAGGATGGTGGAAGCGACACACAGGTAACTCCAGGCCGCGAGAGAAGCGTACGACAAGATCGATTTCACGCCTGGCGGGTAATCCCCAGAGGAGGAAGTTGCAGAAAACGGACAGGGGCGAGTCGAGGGGGACGAGAAGAACACATCGGCGCAATCTCCGGCGCAAGGAGTCGCGAAAACTACAGGCCCTCAAATCGGCCGGCCGCCTCCCGCCTGAAGCAGATGCGGCGCAGCTTCGCCAGTATGAGAAGGCAAATCCACATTCGACTGAACGCACTGGTTTTGGCGATTGGAAAAGAGGCCCTGCAGAAAGATACGGACGCAATATATCTAGGGATTTCGAGGGTTGCGGCGAGTGGCGTTTAGGAGCAAATGGGAAAGAAAAAGGTAGGCCCGATCTTTCATCATGACTCTAAGTCGTCGCCGCTCAAGTCAAGCAAAGAACCTTTCAACCTTAGGTACTGCGGACAGAAATTGATCTTCCCGGCCTAAGACAATCGAAGGCGGTCTACAGGGACAGGTCCGCTGCACCGATGTGAGGTAGAACACGATCATGAGAATATGTGAAAGGGCGGTATAGCAGAAGGCTGGAGGAGGAGTTTTGTATAAGCGGGGTGCATTGAAAAGGAGTAGTGTTATGGTGGAATCACTATAGGAAGGGCTGCCTGGCTAGTGTTATGAGAGACTGTATGAACTTTGAAGAGATACTCGATAGGATGACCGGAGGTCTCTTAGGGAGTATCGGTAATATGAATGTGGTATCAGAATTCCGCGCCTGACAAAGATACGACCATGACAGAAGGTTTGACACCAATAAGGTGCAAAAGTCCAGTGTTTGAAGCATGTTGTAGAAAGCGAGAGCATTCATTGGCGAAGTCATCACGGAGGGACTTGCTATCCCAACCTAGCGACTGGAGGACCCATTCGATCGCGCGGTGGAGCTCGACTGAGCTCTCCAGCTCCACCTCAAGCCCCTCTTCGTCAACCCCCTCAATAACGCTTTCACATCCCCAACAAATCCCCCATTCGTCCACGCCTGGCTGGCGTCCCACAGCATAATACCTCCAAACCTCTCAAATCTGTTGGAATACTCCACCACAGGTCCCAACTGTCCTGGACTCAAGTATCCTCTCCCCGCTCCCGTGTTCGCCGGAACCCCTAACAGAACCCTTGCATTCGGATTCTTACTCTGGGTCCTCGCCCACAAGTCCCACTGCTGAAAGTTGAAATTCCACTGGTCGCTAGCTCCGGGGACAAAGGAGCTAGCTCCGCATCCATTGTTGTAGAATTGGACATTGACGAAGTCAAGCGGAACATTGTCAATGATATCCTTGTTATACCAGTCCGGAAATGGGCATTGCGGCGCAGCCGTCAGATAGAACTTACGTCCCGAAGAAGCAGAGGAGGCATCCATAAGTTGGCGCATACGGTTGCCAAACACAGCCATGTTGAAAACGTTGGCTTCGAAGTCGAAGTCGAACCCGTGGATGATGGCGTTTCCGAAGGGACGAAGGGCAGTGGATGATGGTTGGACGGGGCCAAACATCGACCAGATTTGGGAAGCACCCGCGGCGGCGGCATCGGCGGTTGGATAGCCGCCTTCGGTGTAGGCATCGCCCCCCAGGGAAAGGAGGATGGTCTTGCCTTGGGATTGGCAGAGCTGGGAATTGTTAGACTGGCTAATTCGGGGATGAGCAGAGAGTGACTACTTACAGGTATGTCTGCGGCTATCTCGGGGCAACTGAAGGTCTCAGTTCCGGGGAAGGTGCTACATTTGTCGCCTTGGTTGGCGAAGTTCAAGATTGGCTGGCCGCCGGGCCCATTGAAGCGGAGGAGGAAGGCCAGGATGATGACATCCACATCAGGGTCTGGGAGGATAGTCTAGTAAGCTAGTGCTCCATATGCTACATTGGGGAAGAGGAAAGTGGCGCTGTACTATTGCAATAATAGGACAAACGTGTTTGGGTCGACTGCTGGCCTGCAGAGTTCTGGCCCCAGTAGATGGCAACGTTGGATTTGCTATTTGGGTTAAAACCGGCCTGAACCATCAAAGGGGAAGCAGATGCCGCCCAGAGCAACGAAGTCAAGGATAGCTTCATCATGAAAGACTAGTGGGATAATAGACGCTTGTGGGAATGCGATTTATGGGAAAAATGTACCCATACTCAAGCCCCGAGGGACAAGTGAACAGTAGTAGGTTCTTTATATGTGTTCCGCAAGAGTTCGAATGCTGGTGACAGAACAGACTGCAACCATGATACCTACGGGCCCTCCGTCACATCTCTTGATGCCTTGCATGCCACCTGATCGGGTTCAAACGTTACTGTAGTAGCCATGAACGCTTCAGGAGCGGGCACGATACAACGCCAGGCGGAGGGAATGAAACAGAGAAGGGTTCGGATGAGAAGCGTGTTCCATATATCCAGACAGCAGAGGAGCGAAGGAAGCATCCTCTCAAGGCGCCAGTACACAGATGGGGAAAGCAACAAGGCTGGACGTTGCGACGCATCGGACCGTAACTACGTAGGGTAGCGAAAGTTTGCCGTTGTTGCATGGCATGACCATGCACGCAGGCCAGCCCTTCCACAGGACATAGATAAAGACTAGGGAAAGTTGTGGCTCTCATGCGAAAATGCTGATGGTAGGACCACACACGAGTGGCTGGAGCAAAAGACCGGGACTGTGGGAGCGGAATTCCCCGGGGTCACGAACGAGCAATGCGAAACTGATTCGATGGATTCGTAATATAATAAACCCCGGCCGAGAGTTGAGTTCCTTGAGGACGCGGTGGATTAAGTTGAAACAGATATAATCATCTGACCAGACAAAGCCAGCTTGATAGCGGCAAGTGTTTTGCGGGAAGGGGCGGGCTGATAACGTATAGGTTGAATGTGGATGATTGGCCAAACGAGACCAGGATGGAAACAGAAGATGAACACTAAGAAGATACCTTCCTGTTCAAGTAATATCTCATGCTACTTTGTTTTACTGCAAAATCACCCCAGTACAGTACATCCACACCTTCGTCGGGCTATCTGAGACACCGAGGCGCAGTTCATAAAAAAGGAGAAGTCACCAAGGACTCCGAAATAACTGGATTGGTTATGGTCGGCACGGGTATCAAAGCCTAAGCCACAGAAAAGCGGGATCTTGTTACCGGGTTTCCTCTACCGATGTTCAAGGACGCCCGACGAGCGACTTGAATCTCTCTATCTTCCCTTGGAGTATGGCTTTCAGACCTCCGCGGCTCGGTACCTCATCAGCGCCCACAAAGCGTCGTACGAGAAGGTTGAAGATATTCCCGAAAGCGAGTGCCATCACAGTGCTAGTAAGGATGATGACATTATAGGGCATACTGAAATCTGGTGTCGGCAGCGGTAGAAGTAAACTGGTGGTTCTGACGTACACACCCCTTCTGTCGGGTGGAATTGGCGATAAGAGGCGAATAACGGCGGGGGCAGCGTCGAATCCGCGATTTGCATCCGGAGGGTACTCAGTATATCTCAAAATCGCTTTATCGAAATCATAGGTAATAGTTAAGGTTGAGGAAGCGGGGATAGTAACTCGAAGCTCCAAGTGAGATCCGCGATGGCGGTCAACCGCAGGTCGGTAGTAAGTTTCCTTGACTGGGTTGGCTGAAGACATGTTGAGATGTGCACGGAGAGTATGCAAATACGGTTTCATGAACCAGGGTAGGGACTCAAGGTAGACAAACTCAACCTCATCTGTTGCGGATGGATTCCGGATGACAGCCTGGATGCTGCCTCGTTCCTGCCCGTGACCGTTGATAGAACGTGCCGCATATAGTGGTGGTGTAGGAAACACAAGGCCGGTGGTCATTTGCTGCTCTGGCAAGACAAGATCAAAAGCTTCCTCGACGGGGAGCTGGTAACACCGCAGAGTGTCAGATGCTGAACGAAGTTCGTCGTACTGGCCGGCAGTTTTGACTTCGATATCGCGCTCTGGTGGCACATTGATGCATACGGTGTGAGAATTCCCCTCACTATCATCCGTCAACGGGCACGCACCATTCAAGGTGGTTCCAAAGACGTTGTTCAGACTCCAAGAGGACTCTGCCGTCCGGGTGAGCGGATAACAACTATCCTGGGAGCTGTATGGCTTGGAAGTATCGCAGGCAATCTCTTCAATTGGCAAAGGCCTAGGAATGGGGTTGTCCAGGGGGCGTTTGGATCGCTCAATGTCCAGGACCATGTCTACACCTTGTTCCATCTCAACAGCACAATCACCGTCCCTCTGACACACCGGGCGCACATCTATCGACATGGTCTGCCAAGAGGCGTCGAACAATTTGTGTCCGCTCAGTAGGCTGGAAATTCCGGTCCTGCCTTTGCATGGAAGCAACTTGAGGAATGGTGTCAAGTTCTCCGTACATACCACCTCGTGTGGCAGCGTGCCGTGAAGAAGGTGTAGTCTCGATGCATTGACGTGGTCACCCTCGGGCTGGAAGGACATTACAGGGCGTATGGTCTTGGTGGCGTCGATGAAGTTGAGAGAAGCGCAGAAGAGGCCGGACAGTGCATTGGTGAGGGTCAGCCATCGTGAAAAAGCCCTCCTGTTGTTAGTCCGAGGAGAACAGTGCGATATGGCTTAACATACTCGTCTTCCGTACCCGCTTCTACCCAAGCCCAGAGCTCTACACCGGTGCCCCCTTCACGAGCCCCATTCCAAGGCATCTGTCCCCAGTTGTTGGCATCCCAACGGCCGAGACTGAATCTCAGGTGCAGCTCCTTCGTGTGAGCATGCTGCAGGATCTGTCCCAGCGATCTGGGAAAGTATCTAAAGTTTTGGTCCTCGAAAGCGACCGCCGACTCGTTGCTCCGAAAGTTGAAGGACGCGAGAAGGGCGGATTGCGGAAGGGGGCGCAGGAGAAGGCGCTCGTGGTAGTCAGAGCGGGCAACAGCGCAGGCTATTAGGGCATTGAAAAGCAGAAGAGGGAGAAAAGAGAGCATTGCCGCATGGCCGAACGCGCCGGACACGTCAAAGT
This sequence comes from Westerdykella aurantiaca, assembly GCA_030412805.1. Classification (NCBI taxonomy): domain Eukaryota; kingdom Fungi; phylum Ascomycota; class Dothideomycetes; order Pleosporales; family Sporormiaceae; genus Westerdykella; species Westerdykella aurantiaca. The sequence continues at coordinate 7,071,689 of JASJFJ010000001.1, forward strand.
CTAAAGTCGCGAGGCGTGTATGTCGGAGGTCGAGGGGTGAAGCTCCGCAGCACGTGATGAATCGTCTTGGCATGTAATCTTGGCGCGAAACTTCCATGTGCCGCCAGAGTATCCGCGACTACCTCGAACCTCCACAGTATCTCAACCCAAGTTCTTGCCATACTGCTTACGGTCTTCTAGAGTACCCTCACGATGGCGGCAGCTGAGACCCGCAGGCTGCTTGGTGTGTATGCCCCTAATTCTTCACTACAACACGCTAATCTGTTGCAGAGCAGCTCATGGGGGAGCAGTACATGTCCGGCGCGGACACTCGCGCCCCTCAACTCAACATTACGGATCCGAAGGTCTGTCGATCGTTCCTTGTCGGCAGTTGCCCCCACGATCTCTTCACAAATACGAAACAAGACATCGGTCCTTGTCCGAAAGTGCACAACGATGCACTGAAGACAGAGTACCAGGAAGCATCTCCGGAACAAAAGCGCACATGGGCTTTCGAGTTTGACTATCTGAATGATATGCGCAAATACATTGATGAGTGCAATCGCCGTATCGAAACCGCACAGCGGCGACTGGAAAAGACACCCGAGGAAATCAGGCAAACAAACAATCTGGTATGGTTCAGCTGACACCTTGGTGTTTTCTCCGGAACTTACGGACATGTTCTAGCTCAAACAAATCAACGAACTCACGAAAGCTATCGAAGCCGGCATGCTCGAGATTGAAATCATGGGGGAAGAAGGGATGGTAAACATGGCGGTGCAGGAGTTCTACAGGGTGCGTTTGAAGAAGCAAGAGAAGGAGGAGCGCGAGCGCGAACTCAAAGCGCTGGCGGATACCGGTGGCCCATCGGGTCATCAGAAGCTGCAAGTGTGCGACGTCTGCGGTGCATATCTTTCCAGACTGGACAACGACCGGAGGTTAGCGGATCACTTCTACGGGAAGATGCATCTCGGATATGCCAACATGCGTAAATCGTTCGAAGCTTTGCAGAAAGAGCTCAAAGGGCGCGCACCCCCGCCGCGACAGAATTACGGGCATGACGACCGCGACATGAATGGCCCACGTGGCGCTGGTGGATGGGGAGGGGGTGGTTATGGTGGTGGCGGAGGGTATGGTCGCGGTGGCCGGCGTGGAGGACGCGGCGGCAGACGCGGCGGCTGGTGATTTCACGAGCGGGAGTTCAGGTGTGTCTATTATTATCATTGCTTTTTTGATTACCCCAGAAGCTAGACTTTAACCGCAGGACATTGGAGCAGCTATGGTTCGACTTGATTCTGCTGTACAAAACGGGCTGGTTGTGTGGAGGGCGCCGTGGAGTCATGACTGGCGATTTTGCGAAAATTACACAATGTACGCCTTCACCATCGTGCCATGACTTGTCTAACGTCGATCAAGGGATGTGTCGACTGGAACGTGACCAGATGCATTTCCGGATCTGCCCCTGCTCGAAAACTAGGCACATGTATGGCCTGCGCTGACCGTCAATTGTGCTCGAGAGACTCCCGCAGCGCATCTCTCTGACTAATTTCACAAGCTACATAATCTTGCTGGTTTGTTCTGTGAAAGGAAACACCTTGCAACAACTTGTGGCGTCTGGCGATTATCCGGCCGAATATCTAGGTAGTGTCCGCGCAGGTTGTAAGTAGACAGCGTTCTCATAACTCACGAGACACGCACGTTTGTATGCGATGCTCAGCCCTTTCTGCTTGTCTTCAATGCCGCGGAACGTCTTAGGAATGCATCGGACTCCTTACGTTCATGGAAGATCTGCTGAGCTCGTATGCAATTTCTTCCGAAATGCATCGAAATGCAATCCGATCGATATAAAATCCGACGTTACCCGTGAATTTTCTGTTGCCCTGTTCCTAATAATGCGCACTCTTCTTCCCCTTCTCGCACTCTTCCCATCAACCTATGCGCACGGTGCAGAGCGTCGGGCTCCGTCCAGAATCGCAGGTACGTCGTCTCATAGACTTAGCTGTTTGCCGTCTAAAGATCAACCCCACAGTCACTCCCCATGTTCTCCCCCTAGAGATCTCACCCCTTCGCTATCCATTGACACCGACCCACAATCATCTCTCCAAACGGCAGAATGCGGGTCCTCCTATCGCTCCAGTTCAAGAAGGGTTGCAGACCATCGGCGGCCGTGTCTACATGACCAACATCACTCTCACTGGGCATCCATACACTGTTGTCATTGACACAGGCTCTAGTGATACATGGGTAGCCTCTTCAGCGTTCACATGTGTTTCCCAGTTCACTCGGGCACTGCTCCCTCAGTCGACATGCAAATTCGGTCCACTCTACAATGTGACGAAATCGCCGCATTGGGCTCCTATAAGTGGATACTCATTTCAAGTCACGTACACTGACGGGGAGTTCTTGAATGGAGAGCTGGGATACGAGGAGTTGCAGATCGGTTCCTTGGTGGTGGATCAGGTCATCAGTGTTGTTGAGGAAGGCTGGTGGTTGGGAGATGGAATCAGTAGTGGGCTGATGGGTTTGGCATACTCTTCTCTAGCGAGAAATGTGCAGGAGTTGAATTATACTTCTGTAATGTCCAACTTGTAAGTCCTTCTCTCGCCTACCGGCCTTCGAAGGTGGGGGAGCGGGACAAAAGAAGACAGTATATCTAAAAACCCCGCAGGTTTGCCAACAACGCCGTACAATCCATTTTCTCCCTTGCTCTCAGCCGCCCCACATGCACCAACCCCCGAGCCGGCGGCCTCCTGGCCATCGGCGGTATCCCAGATATTCCTCGCCAGGGAGATTTTGTCACCGTTCCCATTATACCGATCGTTGCAAACACTTACGCGTTCTACTCCATTCAAGTCCAAGGATTCGTTATACTGCCCGCAGCTGCACCTGGCAGCTCCGCCGCTTCCTCAGGCTGGAAATTGGACTACACGAGAACACCTGTGAAAACCGTTATCGATTCCGGATCCACGTTGATGTATCTCCCTGAGCTTGTGATTGAGTACATCGCCAGCGCTTTTGTACCTCCTGCAACGTACTCATCACAGAGTGGTTTGTACATGGTAAATTGCGGGGCCGTGGCTCCGAGAATCGGAGTCATTATTGGAGGACGGACGTTTTGGGTTGATGCAAGGGATATGATCAATAATGAGACGGTGGGTGGGGGAACAACTACGACGGGAAATTGTGTGATCAGCGTGCAGAAAGTAGGAGGTGGGGATCCTGTGCTAGGAGATTCGTTTTTGAAAAACGTTGTCGCGGTTTTCGATTTGGGCAGGAATGAGATGGGCTTTGCACAGAGAGTATATTGAGAATGCTGCGGGTACGGTAATTTCACTTGGCCGGAACAGGGAAACATACGTGAGTACAACATGATAACAAATGCTGTTCATCTGAAAAACGAACATTATGCTCGAAGGTCGTCATATTTCATATGTTTATGGTGACCCTAGGTGGTCATGATGTTGTGTCTGGATGTTCTTGTATCTTCGTTTTTCCATATGCCCCTCCAGCCAGCTTCCTCATCTCGAGAGCGCGCTTGTAAGGCGGCGCTGTTGGCGGCTGTATCGGATCCAGACTTATCCTGTCCTTGGGTAGATGATATGTAGCGTCCGAGTCAAACGCAGAAAGATCACCACATGCAAGAAATGGTGCGATCCACCGAGCACCCCCATCTTCAACACCTTTCTGATCTTCGTCTCCCTCGCTTTCCGAACCCAATTCGATTTCCACTGACCCGTCTTCTTCTCTTACAGTCCTCTTAGAATCAGTTCTTTCTTTCTTCTTTTCAATTCCCAGACCAGCACTACCGCCCAAGGGCTTGTCCAAACTCGCCGTAAACCCCTCAGGAGGGCAAAACCCTTCGCAAACCACAAAAGCCTCAATACTACTTGCTCTGCTACTCCTCGGCTTCGCGACCCTCACCCGTTCAAACACAATCTTCAGCTGCGCGAGCAGTAAATCGACGTCCTTGCCACGGAAAATCTTGGCCACGAATTTGCCGCCCGGTTTCAGCACGCAGAGAGCGAGATTTAGCGCTGCCCAGAGGAGTTGAGATTGAACGTAGATGTCCAGATCGTGGAGACCTGTGACGTCCGGAGCACCATCTGAGATGACAAGGTCAACGGGATGTGTTGGCGACGACGATGTTGACTTTGAGGAGGGGTCCAGGGCTCGCAAGAGAAGCGGGATGGTGGAAGGATGCGTTATGTCTGCTCGAAGAGTAGTGACACCCTCAAGAGGAGACATCGGTTGAAGATCGATCGCTACAATGCGGACATCGTTTCTAGCTTCCTTCTTCTCATGTTGTTGGTCTTCCACCTTGGCTTTCTCGTCCGCATTCTCCTTGTTCTCATCGCCCAGGACATACTGTCTCATATCTCTTTGCTTTTTCTCCCAACCTGCTCTTCCGAACTTTTCGCCTTTGATGAGGACTCTTGATAGGACTTGCGACCAACTTCCTGGTGCGGCGCAGAGGTCCACGACGCGCGTAACATTCTCAAAGAGATTAAATTCTTCGTCTAGCTGGAGGAGTTTGTAGGCAGAGCGGGCACGCCATCCTTCCTCTTTCGCGAGTCGATAGTAAGCATCTCGCTTGTCCTTGGAGGACTTGCCCATCTCGAGGGTCGATGCAAAGAAAACCTTCCGGGGTATATTAAAGATATATGATAGTGCGATGGTTCACAATCGCGGATACTCTGCTTCACGGAACAGCTTAGAAATATAATAGTTCGAAAATAGGCTTCCTGACACTGTGTGCACGCTCAGGCTTCCGATGTGACCGTGGTTCTCCGGATTGAGGTTGGGCCCAGCCCCGATGTGAAGGCATTTTCACGTGCAGTCGCTTAACATGGTTGGCAAGTTTACGCGCTACCCTCCCGATGCGGGGTAGTTTTACCCGACGTCCGACGAAATTTCGCAGGACGGTTGCTATGCCATAACTCACAGGCACAACATTGTCCAGGACACGAACACTTCCTGGTCTCTGACGAACTCGGAAGCCATGGCGCACGCCTCCTCGAAACGAAGTCGCCCGCACAAGGCCGACCCCACAAAATCTCGCAAACGGCAGAAAGTGGAGGGTCAACCGCGCAAGGTTCGCCTTGACCAGCTACAATGGAAGTCAGTGGAGATGCCGGATCGCCTCGACGATTATGAGGGGTTCTTCGGTTTGGAGGAGATTGATGATGTGGATGTTGTCAGGGACGAAGCGACGGGTGCGGTGTCGTTTGAGAGTAGGAAGGCGGAGGAGATCATGAAGAGGGAAGAGGTACACGATGAGGAGGAGGGAGGTGTTGCCCAGGATGATGCGGATTCTTGGGAAGGTTTCAGCGAAGAGGATGATGATATCCCAGTGCATGAAGAGAAGGCACAAGATGCGCGGGAGGAACGCGCAATCACGGACAAGTCCAGCCAGAGCGCGCGAGAGAATAAGAAGGATAAAAAGCGGAAGCGGCATGACGCGGATTTAGAAGCAAACAGCGAGATCAACAAAAAAGGCCAGGTCAAAACGAAGGGCCAGAAGAACGAGCTATCGGAGCTATCAGATTTGAACGGAAAAAGTATCTTCGATATACTTGCGGATGCCCCGACGGATGACGAGGATGTCGAGGTCGATGTATCAAGCTGGAAACCTCTGGGGTTGACCCAAGACACATTGGAAGCCATCTCTCGCCTCAAATTCTCACAACCGACAACAATTCAGAGCTCCGCCATTCCAGAAATCCTCGCTGGCCATGATGTTATCGGCAAAGCTTCCACTGGTTCAGGCAAGACACTAGCTTTTGGTATACCGGTCTTGGAAAAGTACCTGAGCTTCGCGCCAGGCTCAGCAGAGAAGAAATTACCTCTGGCGCTGATAGTCTCACCAACTCGAGAGCTGGCGCATCAGATTTCGGCGCACTTGTCGAAGCTGTGCTCTGGTGTAAATGCCGCTCCGTCCCTTGCCACCATCACGGGTGGATTATCCGTTCAGAAGCAACGGCGACAGCTTGAAACTGCCAATATTATTGTCGGCACCCCTGGACGACTGTGGGAAGTCATCAGCAGCGGCCACGGTTTGCTCACGCATTTGAAAAAGATTCAATTCCTGATCGTCGATGAAGCCGATCGTCTCCTCAGTGAAGGGCATTTCAAAGAGATGAAAGAAATCATCAATGTGCTAGATCGTGAGGACTCCGAAGAGCCAGACGAGGACGAAGTTGACAACGCTAGCGAAGCAGAAGCGTCTAATGGAGAACGCCAGACCCTTGTCTTTTCCGCGACGTTTCACAAAGGCCTCCAGCAGAAACTCGCCGCCAAAAATAAGAAATCCGGCGAGCTGATGAACAAGCAAGAATCCATGGAGTACCTCCTCAGAAAACTCCACTTCCGTGAGGAGAAACCCAAATTCATCGACGCAAATCCTACATCACAAATGGCATCAGGCCTCAAAGAAGGCCTGATCGAATGCGTTGGAACAGAAAAGGACCTCTACCTCTACTCCATCCTCATGTTCCATCCCAACCGGCGCTCATTAATTTTCACGAACTCTATCTCAGCCGTCCGACGTTTGACCCCCTTCCTGCAAAACCTCAACCTTCCTGTCTTCGCTTTGCACTCTCAGATGCCGCAAAAGGCTCGATTGAGGTCCGTAGAACGCTTCACCGAGCGTCCCGCTTCTATCCTCGTAGCCACGGATGTTGCCGCACGCGGCCTTGACATCCCTGGCGTTGAGATCGTTATTCATTACCACCTTCCCCGCGCCGCAGACACATATGTACATCGTTCTGGCCGCACAGCTCGTGGCTCCGCCTCAGGCTCCAGCATCTTGATATGCGCGCCTGAGGAAGTGGCAGGTGTCCGTCGGCTGGTGGCCAAAGTCCACGCGCAGGCATCTTCAGGCAAGAAAGCCAAGACAACGCATTTCATCCGCACACTCGACATCGATCGTCGCATTGTGTCGCGCTTGAAGCCGCGGGCATCGCTGGCCAAGACTCTTGCGGATGCAGTCATCGCCAAAGAGAAGAAGCACAGTGAGGACGACTTCTTACGACAGGCAGCCGAGGATCTGGGTGTGGAGTACGACAGCGATGAATTGGAAGCTGGGATGAAAGGAAAGAGGGGAAGAGGCAGTGGGAGGAAGAAGAAGGAGAAGGAGGCGAGGAGTATGTCAAAAGCGGAGTTGCAGGCTATGAGGGCGGAGTTGAAGGCGCTGTTAGCACAGAGGGTGAATACTGGGGTTAGTGCGAGGTACTTGACCTCAGGGGGTGTGGATGTGCAGAGCTTGCTGACAGGAGAGGGGAATGCAGGCTTCTTGGGTGAGGTCGGTGGTCTGGGGCTTGATGATGAAGAGGAAGCAGGCAATAACGAGGAGAGTAGTGACTAGACGGCAATCGGAAAGATGAGCTTACTTTGCTGAGACTCCTGTTCTTTGGATATCTAACTTCTAAGTATTGCTAGCTACGAACAAGAAAGGTTCCACCTCACTACAAGTCGCGCCCATGCCATACGCCTTTTATTGACTATTTTCAGTGCAATATCATAATGTTTAAACTTGAAGCGAGTTGACCCCGTGCAGTGGAGGAACAATGGACCTCTTCCCATCAACTGCACTGCGCCTGAGGCCGCGTTCAATGTCGTAGGAAAAGAAATGCTCTAGATGAAGTTTCGAAACTTGAATTTGTAAATAGTTTCGTGCGGCAAGCACAATTTCTGTGCTTCTATTCAGTGTAATTGTAGGGTAGAGAAGCACTTGGTAAATGTGAGAAATAGTCGCATTAAGAAGATAATTATTAGCACACACCTATCAATAGGAAAAATAATACTGCAATTTCATTTCGAATGAATACATTGTTGAGACGCTGAGGCCGCCGCTTCGATCACATTGCTGTGACCACTAGGTATGCCGTGTCAATCACATTGCTGTGACTCAGTGACTGAGAGAGACCGTCTTCCATCCCGCACATCTGCCATCCATCCATCCTTATTACAAATGCCTCGTCTATGTCACCCTTCTTATTGTTAGTTTTGATTTTTTTTTCCATTAGATTTAGCATTTTCTAATGTTTTTCTAGTTTTGTTTTCTTAATGTCTCCTGTGGCGCTGGTTGCGATTGCGGTTGCGGTGCCCCTTCCCATTGGTGTTGTAGCGCTGTTGTCCATTCTGAGAGGACTGGTACCTTGCGACGGCCTACCATCAGAACCGTATTGCTGATTACCGTGGCACGTCTGTCTCTGGCGGGGTGGCTGTGCTGGCGGCGAGGGTGGAACCACGGCTTGTGCCGGCTGCCTTGAAGCTTTCACCAGATCACTCCAGGATTGAAACTCCTTCGGCATGCAAGTTGTGGAATGCGGTGTCTCTGTCCGCGCTGTGGCTGTCCCGCGGATCCGAAAGGTCGTTCCCGTCGCTAGCGGTGTCCTCGCGGCTGTCCCACGGATCTGAAACTCATCTTGAGAATGGCCTAGCGGCTAGGGAGATGCGACCCTGGAAGGTACGGTTGGCACTGAACTGGAATCGCCCATCCTCATACGCTTGTGGGCGATAGGTCCGGTATTGCGATGCTGCTGTGAAGAGGTTTCACACATCGCATCATCGACCTCTCGTGCGCGCTTCAGGCCTTGGAGTGCTCGCCCAGCATGGCCTTGTTAATGTGTCTGAGGGGCGTGGCTCGCACGATTCTCCCTGATCACAGCCTCTTGGTTCCCTCGTCCTAAATTGCGTTGTTGCGGGATGGAAGGGCTGCCCCGCCTGTCATGGTCCGGAGTAACTGATTTGCGCATGGCGCTGGGACCCTTTGGAACAGAGACAGCCTTTGCATCGTCCAAGACTATCTGCCCTTAAGGTAGAGAAATTGGCGTATTAGATATCTGCGGGGCCTTGGTCCCATTGAACATCTGTGTGCGTGGAGAAGCGGATGCTACAGGTGGTGGATGGGGAGGTTGTTGGACGGTACCCCGAGCGGATATGGCCAGCGAGGGTGCCGTAACTTCATGTAGCAACGGAGACTGCGATGTATGTTGGTGCCGCTTCGGTGATGGAGGCGGCAGACTCGAGATGTCTTCCTTGTCGCTGTTGGCCGTACGTTTTCGTTTCTGGCTCTGGATCTGAGGGGACATTCGGTTGATCGAAGGTGGCAAGACCGCGACCGGCAATCCTTCTTCTATGTCCCACAGATTTCCTGTTGTAGCCTCTAACGTCCATGTCCGCCGCTCCCAGTAATCATTCTTTGGTTTCGCAGACTTTGCAGTCTGTTTCTCTATCAGTACATGCTCGAAGCGACACTGGTCTCCGAAACGGCACGTCCCAATCTGGAAATATTGACAAGGGGTACGTTTCGGCGCCGTGATGTTCTCAGGCACATGCTCATGAACGTAGAGACACTCATCCTTCAAAGGGCATTTCTTGCGATGGATGTCATTGTAACAGGGTGCGCCGGAAAGTGAGTGAGAGAACTTGCAGGCCGAATTCCTAGGGCATCCGGCTGCGCTATTGACATTCTTGCAAAAGCTTCTGAGTCCCTTTCACTTGTCTCGGAGGATCTCACTCTCATCAAGCCATGGTGCGGTAGGATGAATTTTCAATAGACGCATTTGGAAATCTTCAAGGACGGCAATTGTCTGGGTCTCATCCTTCTTTACTGTCCATTTATCGGTTATCTCTCCCCGTTCATGAATCCGGTTGATGATCCGGATAATGGTTCCAAGATGGAGATTGCGAAGAACGATTTGGTGATCCCGTCGGTTCAACGATTGTATATCAGTTAGGATCTTGTCTATTGTGTACGCTTCAAAATACCCGTTGATCGTGGACGTGGTAAGCTCGACACGATTTAGCCGAAAATAGGGATTGGCCTTCATGATCTGCTTCAACGGGAAACTGGTAGGGATCGACCAACTGTTGAAGGCGGTCTCAACCGTGTCTTGGAACCCAAGTTCTATTACCACGTCGTCTTCCGTATCTGTCTCATAGTCAGACTCCTCAGAAGTTTCGTCTGTCTCCTCCGAATCCGCGTTAATTGTACTCTGGGTATAATTCGTTCCGAACTCAGGCATTTCTTGTTCATCTGTATCGGAAAGACCGTCAAGTACAATCACGGAGTCGACTTCGTTCGCTTCAGGAGTTTTTCCATGGCCTTCACTGGCATAAACGTGGACGGTCTTCGAGGGTGTAGCCGCCGTAATGATCTCTTGATCAGAATCGACGTCCCTTTCGCGCAGTTGAAACAGGTCAACTCTGGCAGACACGGTTGTGTATCCAATGGGAGTCACTTCCGATAGCGTAGGATCACCCAGGTTGAAATTATCTAAAATGGGGAGGTCAGAAATCTTCGAATCATAGGCTATATCACGTTCATATTTACCTGCTTCTGCAATACGGCCTTGATCAGAGTAACTCTCCACTACTGTACTTGTCCCAGTATATGTGCTCGTATTCTCGTGAGAGCCAGAGTTTTGTGGAGGATCACCGGTGGTTGTTGCGGCAGTCTCATTGGTGGATGCGAGTGAGTGGTACTGTTCCTCTGTGGTGACGCTATCTGCGGTGGTAATGCTGACATTGCCCCTTTGATTGGGGAATTGGACTTGATGAGGTGTACCCTCTTCGGTGCAAACCTCTTCAGAGGGATAAGAGACTGCGTTTGACGGAGAAGACATACCCAGTGAACCCGTGTAGTCGTTGAGAGCTTCAGGCGTACCAATCTCATCCCCAGTCGTGAAGATTGTCGTGGCGGGTGTCAGGACTGGTGTGCTCTCCGCGACACCGCCAATCATTTCCGGGCTGATGGTTTCAGGTCTAAGGTCCATAAGACCTTTTGGCCCGTGGGCCGGCTCAGATTCAGTTGGGTGACACATTTCCTGAATGGTGGACGGGGCGAGACTGGGGTCTGCGATCTCCGGAAGGGATTGCCCATCAGTGCTCGACTTCCCTCCAACGTTCTCCACAGCGTTCAGCGCGTTAGATCCAAGGGATGTCACAGTCTCCACCTGAGGGGTTGGAACGTGTGATGTGGCGACAGCGCCAGGACCGCTGGACTCAAGTGCGACCTCGAAGTTGTGCTGGCGCTTAGCAGCCTTACGGAAGAACTGAGCAATGAACTCTGAATTGGGATGAACGCGGAGCCATAATGGCATAGTGTCATCGTGGGACACGTTGGAGCTGGTGTTTTCCGTATGACGACCAGGTGCAGCACATTCTCCCCCTTCAGTCATGGAGCAGGCAGCACTGACGTCCGCAACGGCATCTTGAACAATGAGGGGCGCGATGGGGAGAATTGCCTCCATGGGTTGGTTGGGGAGTATATGTACCTTGGTATTGGATCCAAAGAGAGTAGGCTCAACGTATGAGGTGGGAGCTTGCATAACTTCAACGCCCAGAGCCATCGAGCCAGGTTTAGAGCCGGTCTCTGCGAGAGTCTTCTTTAGGAATTCGCTGATTGCGCGGCACGGAGTGATGTTGAGACTTTCGTGAGTGTTGACGCCAGCCGTAAAAGATTCGGATTCATAAAGGCGTCGGTGGGAGGACTTGTCGGGCCCGGGACTCTTGTCCTTGCCCTCAACCAAGGCCCTATTCCCACACAGAGACAGAGGAATAAGGAATAAGTCTTTAGGTAGAGGCTTCGAGAGGCTCGACTGTGTAGGACGCGCAGGAGGGACACGGCGATCGGAGTAAGTGGAGAGCCTGTTGGATTGGTCTATATAATATTGTCAGTGGGACCTGACCCAACCGCTTGACAAAGGAGATCACTGCATACCTTCGCGATATTTACGACCCTGTTCCAACCTCTTGGCCTTCTCCTCCTCCTCTTGCTGCTTCCGTTCCGCGGCATAGAACTCCGGCCCGCGAGCGAGAACCTCTTTCAATCCACCAATGGCTTCCTTCCATCGGAGCTTGACGACGTCGAGGTGATCCATCTTGCGCACTTCCTCCGGGTCCATACCCCTTTGGATAGCATGCCACCTGCAAGCCTCATGGTTGATTTGCCAAAGCTCTGCCTGACCCTGCTCGAGCTCCAATTGAGCCGACTTGTACTCACGATGAGAGCGGCTCTGCTCATTGTTAGTGCCGATATATTCTTGTGACGTGGCCGTGGGAAGTTACCTTCGCTATCGCAAGACGAGCGCGGTCAATACGTTCACCAGCTACAGCGCGCCTCGCGCGGAACGCCTTGCGCTCCGCAGTGTCCTTGTACGGTTTGCGAATGACAGGAGCACGCTGCGTATGTCAGCATCTTCAATGAAACTGGATTCCTTCCCAAACAAACCTTGGTATCGTCGACCTTCCTCCACTTCTTAATCTCATCGGGGTGAGTTCCCTGATCAGTAGCAGACCGCTTCGTGCCCCTCGAGGGTTCGGAAGTCATGTTGAGAATTTTCACGAGCTTGACTTGATAGGGTGGTGAGCAAAGTTGTGACCAAGGTTGTGGAAAAGGTTGTGGAAGTTGACAGGTTGGAGCAGGCGGAAAAAGAAACAGTCTCAAGTAGGCAGGGAAACACCTTGGCGACGAGGTTGGGACCAGAGCTTTGCCAAACACATGACTGACCCTCTCCACCCTTTCACAAGTGATGAGGTCATGGCAGGGGGGTTCTAATGTCGGTCTGTTTCGAGTACGGGCGGGGCTGCCTACCGGAGATACGGCAGCACACGCCGAGGGAGTGAAAGGCTATAGTGAAAGGCGACATGACGGCACCCACGGGATCGAATTCTACGCCGTGCTAAAATATATACAACTGTAGACACGTTCGATGAACGAAGCACATATTCCTATGCCATTCAGTCAGCCGGCCCTGTCCCCGCACCTAGAGGATATTTTCTCACAAAAGCATGGAAATATAACCTCCCTCATATGGTCTTGTCACCATCTCCCTTGCTAAACAGGGCCAAAATGCTGTCATTCCCTGCCGCTGCAGCGACGTCCAAAGGTGTCATCTGCGCATTATCCTCTAGCCCGACATCAAGGCCCATATCCACCAAAGCCTTGAATGTCCTCCCCGATATTCCAGTGTCGAACCCAAACAGTCCAAAACCTCCAAGCAGAGCCCTGCCAGCCACAACATGGAGGAGGTTTCGGCCTTCACTGTTGACCACCTGCCAATCCACACCTGATTCAGTGAACAGAGCACGCAGACCCTGTTCTGCGAATTCTTCATTGATTTTCGCCTTCCTGTCAGACTGTTGGATCGTCACGCCACCATGTCGAAAGAAGTAGAAAACGGGTGTTTCGCCTGCGTGATTTCGAGCGTTGACGTCTAGACCCATAGATAAGAGTCGAGTGAAGTAATCTTTCGTTCTTCCATAGACTTTGCCATCGGCATTCACCCCCCATTCCGAGCTCTTTAAAAGAAGATGAAGCATTGTCTCCCCTTTGCCATTGACCACGTGGACATCGCCATTCTTTTCAAGAAGCAGATCGACCTGTCGTTCGGAATAGCGATCCCTACCGATTGCAATATGAAGGGGAGTATCGCCGGCGTTGTTGGCGGTGTTGATGAGTTCAGGCGCGGCAGAAACAATAAACTCCAAGTCTGGAAGGTTTGCGGAAAACGGTGAATCAATGAGATAATGTAAAGCAGTAGAACCATCATTGGCTGTTGCATGAACATCCGCACCATTCATTACGAGAAACTGAATGAGCGTTCGACCCTCTGGATCTCGATCTCCCGAAGCTCCCGTGCTCTTTGGATGACAGGCTTGCAAAAACGGCGTGTCTCCTGCGTGATTGCGGCACTCCAGGTCCAAGTGTGGCTTCATGGTCGACATTGCCGGAAGGATGCTATGTCCGCCCTTGATGAGCTCGTGAAGAATACTAGTTCCAGGGTATGCGGCACAAATATTGGCCCCGTAGTCCAAAAGCAGGCGTAGCATCTTTTCGTGGTCCGAACGCCGTTTCCCCTCTCCAATATCATACTCGTCTCTGTTAAGCAGCCTGTGCAATGGGTACATCGCTTGTGGGTGAATCCAGTCCTGAGAAGAGTCTGTGCCGAATTCCCTCGAACTGCGCAAGTTGGGATCTGCGCCTCTGGAAAGAAAAAATCGCAGTAGCTCGGGGTCATTTAAGCTAACCACGTTCAGCAGTACATCGTGGGTGACCCTAGCGCCATGATTTAGGAGCATATTCACAACCTCCCTGTCAAATAAGGCCTTGGAAAGGCAGGAAAGGCCCTCGCTGTCCACAGCGTTAACGTCGGCACCATGCTGTACAAGCATGTAAACTGCCCTTTTCTTGAAAGTCAGCCAGCCAGTCCTTTCCAGTGCAGCACTTAAAGGAGTCATGCCTCCGCTGTCCCTAAGTTCCATGTTGGCGCCGCGCTCCAGAAGATAGGGAAGGGCCTGGCCGGCTTGCCACCAATTCTCGCCCCGGATGAGAGCATGAAGTGGACTCTCGGGTGGCACAGGTCGACCATATTTCTCTGCTGGCTCGTGAGGGTCGTGATGTTGAGCATTTATATCCACGCCAACGTCTTCAACTAGGAATTGGATCACATCCATACTGGGCTGACTTCTCCTACAGGCCTCCAGAAGCAGCGGCACCACCTCCAATTGCCTGTAACCAAAATTTTCCTTCATTATAGCCTCTTGCTCAAGGCACCAGGCTGGATCTTCAATCTTCTGTACGCTTTCCAGTGTCACCATTCGTCGAAGGACAGGTACAAGTCCCATGCGCACAAGTTTGTGCAATAGTGTTCCTCCATCCTCGTCATATCGCACGCAATCCTGAACAGATGATGCATCCGGCAGGAGATGGTAGTCATTGAATCTCCAAATATGCTCAAGCGAACCTCTCTGATGCATAACATGGCATTTTTCACACGGTTTCGAGAATCGATCTCGTTCCATCTGTCTCCGATTGATACTTGCTTGGGTTTCCGCTGTGAGCTGCAATTCTTCTGGTGCAAGAGACTGCTTGGCCCACAACAAATGTTCCACAGTCACATCAGCCTCAGCTTTGGCTGCATCCTCAATGGCTAGGTTTATGAATTTTGTGGCACCCGGACCGTTTGAGATGAGAAGTGCGATGATTTCCTCGACCCTATCACCGAGATGATGAGTAACGAGCTTTCGAGGTCGACGCTGATCCTCGATCATGACCCCACCAGCGTCAAACTCTTCCTCGAAATCGTAAACAGAGAATCTCCAGTTCCTTGCCTCTGCTTCATGACTTGCAAATGCTTTCCATGGCGATGACTCATAGTCTTGAATCTCGACCTCTGCCCCTGCGTCAATCAAGAGTTTGACACTCTCAAATAGTCCCGATGCGCACGCGTAATACAGTGGAGTGCGACCGTATACATCCTTTTTATTGACGACATCAGCAACGTTGGTGCCAGTCTGAGAACGGATAGCCCAAAGTAGCATACTAAGAATGTTTGCTGTCCTTGAGCGTGCTGCAATGTGGAGTGTGTTGCATCCTTCAGAAGTAGTTTTGCAAGGGTCCGCTCCAGCCTCAAGCAGCCGTCCGGTCTGGTATTCGGAGAAGCTTGACGCAATATGTAGAGGGGTTATCGAATCCTTATCTTCAGGATCAACGTCAGTATAGAGAGAGAGTAAAAAGTCGAACGCCGTAGTCTTTCCTGTATGGCCTTGGCCCAGCCCGCTTCTTGACGATCTCTTGAACTCGTGCACCGCCTCCGGCCAGATTGCGCTAAGGTAATGCAGTGGAGTCCGGCCACGGTGATTCGGTTGTTTAGGGTCCAAACCTACGCGCAAAAGAGTGTCAAACGGTCTTATAGATAGTATCCGATATCTTTCCGATCCGATCTGATCCTCAAGAGGCATACCCCTGAGTTTTCTCGCCTGCTCTGGGTCCTTCAGCAGGTCCATAAGCTCTTTAAAAGATTCCAGGGCATAGCCGTACCACGTGCTCGGAGTCGAAGATAATGCCATCTCATGCCACAGCGTGTTTCCGTCCTTGTCGGTAGCCTCTGGATCAAGCCCACTGTCAATTAAAAACTGTATGCATCTTTCCGAAGCCGCCCCTTTGTAGAGACGGCGTGGGCCTTGGGAAGCGATAGCTGCATGCAGCAGTGAGGAGCCGTTGCTATTGGTAAAATCGATGCTTAGTCCTGATCGCACCAATGTCCCGCGAACCTGAGGTAATTCTTCATGTTTTGCACTGAAAAGCGAATCGCACAACCACTTGAAAGTCGCATCCTTGTCTGCGTCTCCAATCGGCGCGATCGTTGCACCGGCTTCTATCAAGGTCTCAAAAATTGAAGTGTGCCCATCGATCTTCATAAGATGGATAGGGGCCTCTCCTTTGGCGTTGCGCAGGTTTATGTTCGCACCCGCCTTGCAAAGTTGATTGATCAAATCTGACACAAACAAATCATGCCCGAGGCCATTCAATGCCATATGCATGGGACTGTTGCCCTCTCTGTCAATGGCATTGACGTTAGCCCCAAGCTCAATAAGTGTCAATGCCTTTTCGAAGGCTTGATCTCGCGTTCGTCCAATCACGTAGCTTTTATCTAGGGAGGAGAGCAAAGCGGTTCTTCCTGTGTTATCGGTGCTCTCAAGATCGGCCTTCCCGCTGTTGACTAGCACTCGAATTGCGGCTGTACTGCTATTCGTATGCAGCGGCGTTCCCTGCCATTTATTACGCGCCGCTATATTGGCGCCAGCGTCCAGGAGTAGTTTCGCGCCTATTGGATTTCCAACAACGTGTAGGGGGGTGTTTAAATCGCCGTTTGGTAGATTTACATTGGCGCCTGCATCGATGAGGAGGGTAAAACACTCCCGAATAACTTCTGCGGGGATGTTGTTTCGCATGGACGGCCCGAACTCTGGCTCAGTGGCCAAGGCGATCAACGCTGGTTGTCGCTCGTAAACGCTAGAATCTTCCTGTATGCCGTTTGGATCTGCACCAGCAGCAATCAGAAGTTTTATCGTAGCCAGGTCGCACCGTGAACATGCTTCCTGAAGAGCACGACCCAAGGCCAGCTCATGAGGGTTGAAGTTGGGGTGCTGAAGCAGAGTCTTGACGACAGTGGCTTGTTGACTCTGCACAGCCCAAACGATAGCATCGCTGAGAACTTCCCTAGATTGAAGATATGGGAGGAACGTGGATACGACGGCAGCCTGCCCCTGGCGGCAACCATGCCATAACGAATCGCGCACCAACTCGCTAAAACGCTGGGTGGCTTGAGGAACATTTGGATCACATCCGGCCTGGAGAAGGGTTGATATAATCTCGATGTGATTATTATGAACGGCGTGTTGAAGTGCTGTGTAGCCCTTGCCGTCAGGCTGAGAGACATCGGCACCGTGGTCCACGAGGAGTTTGACAATGCTCACATATCCTTTCTCGGTGGCGAGAGCAATTGGTGCCCCTGCACAGATGTCCGTTCCAGGGCGAGCAAGTTGATCCTCTAAATAATCTGTGAGACCCAGCGCCACGGCCATGGAGAGGGGAGAAACCATGTCACATTCGTCAAGTTTCGCAAGTGCCACCCATTTGCGAAAATCCTGGTGCGATGTGAATTCATCAAGCTTTTCATTGATGTCACTTGCATCAAGTCCATAGGATGCGGCCTTCTTGACATGCACATGCCAGTTCGTTGCTGCATACTTCGTCAAAGGCCTGAGCGACAACCACTCCGGAGGGTCTCCAAAAAGTTCGGACATGAGCATCTCGTCCGTCGTTTCAGGTAGTCGAACATTTTCTAAGCAGCCAGACATGAGATAAGATAAACAGCTGATCGCCAGGGCCTTATGTGTTGAACCGGGTTCCAGGAGCGGGTAGTCATCAGAGCTGTTCCTCGTGGTACCGAGCAAGAACTCAGTAAGTGAGTGGTGGACGACGCACAATGTTTCATCAGGGAGGACCTCCAACAACGGTCCGCAGGCTGATCGAACGGCACTCTTTGCTGTTTTCAAGTCTGATATTTGCGACGAAAAAGTGACGTGTATAAGTTCGGCTACCTCAATCAATCGCATGGGTCGAATGGAATGTGTGGTCGCTTGTAGGATAAGTATCTGAATCTCAACCGGCAGTCCCGTCTTGATTATAAGTTCACGGAGAAGCTGCGAATACATGATATTCAGACTGCCCGGAAGCTCTTGAATGCTCTTGAGGAAGTTGGGCGGATCGTTGGTTTCGAGTTTCAGGACTGCATTCATGGCAAGTTTGGCGTAGAGGAACAATCCGTTTGCTTTCCCAGGAATTGCAGCCTGTATTGATGGGTGGAATTCGGCTGGAATATGGGAGTTGGCGAGCTTCGACTCAACAAAGGCCCTAATGTCTACGTCGATCTTGCTTTCCTCTAGCCTCAACCGCAATATATTCTCTCGCCTCAAAGCTCGCTCTACACTTGCTGTAACTCGACTGGTGGCAAGAACTTTGATTTGAGAGGGCCGCCAATGAGCAATGCTAGCGAGGGAACGAAGAAATATGTCGGCCTCTTCTCCTTCATTCATCTCGTCCAAGGCGTCGACAACGATATAGACCCTCGGCAAATGCGATAGTGCACCGCGAAGATGCCGCCACAGGTCAGCTGTAGAGAGACTTTCCAGAGTGCGCGTGGCCCCATTACCGTTGTTGTCGCTAGAAATAGCTTCCAAATACGAAAGGAGCTGAGACTGTAAAGGAGGACTGAAAGGAAGTATTTGGACTAGCCAATCTCGCAAAGCAGCATCGGCTCCGCGGTTGGCGTCAATGATCTGACGGAAAAAGAAGTAGAGAACAGGCACATGTTCCTGCGAGAGTTGGTTGATTGTTGAAGCTGCAAGTACTGACTTCCCTGAGCCAGGGACCCCTAATATAAGTTAGAAATGTATGCGACGATAGAGCGCTTCCCAGAATCTTCACCCCGGACCCAGAGCATTCCATGTTCATCTTCACGAAGCCATTTGGTGTAGACATTCGAGCTTGAGAACCACTGCCCAGTCCCAGGAAGATGCGATGCGAGATGTTTCTGATAGTCGCTGCCGTCTCCAGCATAATCAGTCGGCTGAAGCCATGCGCGGACCCTTTGCACAGTTTCAGGCGGCTGTGGAAGAATGTTTCCTTCGTTGAAGTGGAGGATATCTTCCTGGCCGATTAGGACGGTGTCTTCCCATTCTAGGTCTGACCACTCAAGATCTGAGTCCACCATAACGATGAATTTCAAGGAATTGTCCCAAAAGTAGAGGAATTGTAATGGGGAAGACTCCCTGATCCCCTCAGGCGTTGCCTAATCATTCTTGCTTGGCATCCCCGTGTTCCTCCGTGACCTGTCAGCAATCTAGACCAAAGAGTGGATATTAATAGTGCATACTGGTTCTGGTAAATGGTGTCTCGCGGTCTAACACCCATGGCTTGTATTTTATCGTGTTATATGGTGATGCACGGCGACCCGCGGCCAACGATCTACGCGTCTGTCGAGAAAGCAATGCTTAGTAAGGACACGCGTTCCGCGAGCTCACTCCCCATCCCGAGGTCTGTCATCTGGGTATCAAATTGACATCGACAAACATCGGATTGAACTTTGAACAAATACGTGTCACAAACGAGCATAGGAAGAATTTGACTTTGGAATTTCTGCAAAAAAGAGGAGAGTCAGATACCACACCACAGGCCCATTTGCACCACGTGATCAACGCGTGTCTGCGCTAACCCCAACTGAAATCCGAACCACGCTCTACTCGCCCCAAATGCCAACGGGTTATCCTTCAAGTTCCCACATCCTCCTCCATGACGAGTTATCATACGGATCACATCGCGTTTCCTATACGCCAGCCCTTTCTCCTGACAAACTTCCCTTTCCAAGTCACCTTTTTATCCTTAAGCTTTCAACAGCGGTTTACAGCCCACTTCCAGCTGTAGCTACGACCAAGGACCCTTCACAACTCATCATCGGCGTCGTTATCGCTATCCGAGAGATTACAGGCAAGGAAGGCGTTCACTCGGGGCGCGGGTCTGCTCGTTGTCTCCTCCTCACCAAATCTTACAGCCGTCTGACGGGGACCTGGTCTGAGTTAGTATCCCTGTGTTCTACGCGTCACGATTACGACATGTGAGAGAGATTTTCTTACCTGGAGCGGGGGCTTCACTCGCGCTCAAAGGACTCCTGAAAGTCCTCCTCGGATCACCCCATACCGGCGACTGGTATCTAGCTTGACGACGGCTAGCTTCGGGATCCGAGTCTTCCTCAGTCGTCGAACCAGACCTGGCGCGAGATTCATGCTGCCAGGGAGGCCTGTAAGTAGGCCGATAGGAGTCTGTGGCCACGACCGCCCTCCGAGGCGAAAGGGACGTATTGTTGGCCCTCGTAAAAGTTTGGCCCCTGGGTTCTTCGTCAGACTCGTAGTCGGGTAGGTCCTCGGGCCTCTCAGGGACGAAGAGTGGGGATTCTAGTCGAAAGAGAGTTGGAGGTCGGAGCATAGGGGCCTCAGGCCTGGGGGAAGGCGATCGACGTCGGATCGGAGGTGGAGACCGCCGAAACAGGGGCGCTTCAGGCTGCGGGGAAGGCGATCGAGGTTGAAAGAGAATTGGGCGGCGGAATATGGGAGCCTCAGGCCGCGGGGATGGGGATCGGGGCCGGGAAGGGGATTGTCGAGGCCCAAACCACCTTCGCAGGGTGTCTGGTAACACTGTGACCTCCTCGTCACTACTGTCTGATTCCATGAGAGGGATACCCCGTCTGCTTGCAACAGGAACACTGTTGACGCCCGATCCCCTATTTGGAGCGCTGGTACTGCTACCTGCCGTCCAGCTGGTTGTAGGTTGGCGAGTGGACACGGCGACCTGAGTTCTGGCTATCGGGTACTGTTCCTGGTGGCTGTACCTGCAATTATTGCCGAACCTGCAGCGTCTGTTCCTGGCGAACGCATGGCAATATCCAGTGGCTGGGCGCCCGCGCGGTGTTGCGAGGCCCGTCACTATTCCGGGCTCCCTATTTGCACGGTTCCTTCGGGCTCTGTTTTCTCTATCAGCGAGCTGCTCATTCCAGATGGTGTGGGATTCGTACGTGGCATCTGCGACCGCCTCATATCCAGCATCCGCGCGCAGATCCCACCGGTTTCTGTGCCGTGTGCCCCGTCCGTTCCGCGCTTCCTGTGTAGTTTCCCAGTCGCGCCTGTTCTGACCATTGTGTCCGATTTGGTCAGAGATTGTCTCTTCAATGAGCTCATCCAGGGCCTGGTCCACATCAACTCTGCTTTCAGCCACGCTTATTGTCTGCTCTCCTCCCGAATGACGATAGCCAGTGAAGGGCTTCTGTTCTTGCTCTCGCTTTTCCCAGCTATCGTCCACTTCCATCTCCTCGGGGATCACTTTTGGTTTGAGCATTGAGTTCCCCAAACCTAATGGAGCATTTTCGGGAGCAAGTGTGCTCGCCGACATTCCAGTTAGGAAGGGGTTGGATGTCTCAATGGTCGTCGGTGCCGCTGTGGTGCTTACGGGTGCAGTCTGACTACCGAATCCGCCAGCCTGGAAGGGGTTATGAGATCCATTGGGAGGAATCTCTGGTGCGCCAGTAACGGGCGCAGTGGTAGTTCCAAATCCTCCGGCGTGGAGAGAGCTCGAGAAGGGGTTCTGGTTCTGCTCGTGGGAGAATGGCAGAGTCGGAGGAATAGGTGCTGGCAGTGCCATTGGTGGAGGCATCTGCATGGGAGCCTGAGGTGGGAGTTGGGCGGGGACTTTAACGGGAAGGTCTTTCGCAATGAGGGAGACCACAACAGTAGGGGCATACTCGATGCCATCCATCTGATCGTCAACTGGTTCGACGATCGGCTCCTGGGCCTTGGGCTCTTCGGCCGGTATTTGGAGGGGAGGGGGGAGCAGGGCCGGAACAATGGCTACCTGCTTTGGAGGTTCGACGGGTGTCGGCTCAAGCGTCTGGACTTTGGGCTCGTTGCCCTGCGTCTCAACAACTTCACCAGCAGGGGCGGGAACAGCGGGTGCCTGCTTCTGGGCTAATACGGCCAGCAGGTTGGACTTTTCCGCCGCGACATCGGATTTGCGCGCGTTCCATGCTTGGGTAGAGGTGATCGCCTCACACTCGGCCTCCTGGCTTGGGGTTGCCTCCTTGACCGCGACAGCCGCTGTGGTGGTGATAGCTGACGAACAGGTATCCGGCTTTGCCTCAGTCTTCTCGTCAGTCTCCGCAACCGCCTGGGATGCCTTCGGCGGGATTGCTAATATAG
Source organism: Westerdykella aurantiaca (assembly GCA_030412805.1). Lineage (NCBI taxonomy): Eukaryota > Fungi > Ascomycota > Dothideomycetes > Pleosporales > Sporormiaceae > Westerdykella > Westerdykella aurantiaca. The sequence continues at coordinate 7,093,763 of JASJFJ010000001.1, forward strand.
CCTTCGTCTCCACAAGGAAGTCCAGCACTTCAAACGTGTTGGCACCAGCGGTCCGCTCGACTACTGGCGTCTGCCCATTGAATCCAAGGTGGTTGCATCCCTTCGGTAACATTACGGTGGCCCCATCAAACATATAATACCAGAACAATACGCTGCCGTCTTTATCCACCTTCGTCTTCGGGGCAAGGACGAAGCGAGAGGCCGCGCGAGCAGGTGTCTTTGCTGCGGTCTTGGTCCTGACGGCGCTAGCGGCGTGAGATTTGGCGGCGGTACTGGTGGTGACAGACCGTTGCTTGTGCTTCGCAGAGGCGACGGTGGTGGTGGTGTAGGATGAGGATGAGGATCGCTGCTTTTCCCTTGCAGCGGCAACGGCTTCGGAGTACTCAGCCCTCTTCACCGATCGCTCGAGGTTGCGAATCTCGCGGGGCGTGAGCTTGGTGGTGTAAGGGTCCCGGGTCGAGGAGGAGGGTGCAGTGGAGGAGGCATCAGACCTGGTAAGGTCGATCGCGGAGTCCTTGCGAGGAGCAGAGGGAGCGGCCGCGCGGCCTGACTTTTGAGTAGTCGAAGGCTCGATGATAGGATTTGTCTGGACTGCAGCATCCTTCTGGTATATCCATTAGACAAAACTCAACGATGAAGGCGTGGTTATACTTACGGTCGTCTTCCTTCCGGCGGCCTTGAGCATCGGGCGGTCTACCATGCCGTTCCTCTTTGGCGGCAATGTGGGACGAGCCAGCTTGATAGGACGCTGGTAGAAACGTTAGAAACGAAGACTATCGTTGACAGTGTAATACTCACGGGTGAGTCTCCATCGTCCTCGCTCTTACGCTTGTTCTTGGTGTCCTCGTCGACCTTGCGCTTCTTCTTCTCCTTCTCATCATTGTCGTGCCTCTTGCGCTTCTTGTCCGTGGCTGTTTCCTCTTGGATAGGCATCCTGACTTGTTCGATGGCAGGGCGAGCAGCGGCCGGGCGACGGAATTTGTTCAAAGTCTTGTCGAAGTAGAACTTGACACGAGCCTTGACACGGCTCACCAAAGTAGGTGGCTTCTCGGGGAACGCAAGCGCGGAAGCAGCTTCAACCCGGGCAACCCAGGTCTCGAAATCACTGGGCATCTTGGAGACGAAAGATGAAGTGACAAGAAGTAGAGATGAAGAGTTGGCAAAGGAATGAAAAGGATTGAAGTTGCAGACTTGATCTGAGTCGAAGATCGAGGTTGTGAGTTGCGAGCACTTGAGGTTGTGATCGCAAGTTGGGGAGGTTGGGAGGTTGAGAGTCGCAAAAGAGCTTGCAGCCTTAAGAAGGAAGGACGCGCATCGCTATTGAAGCCAAGAATTTGAAACACACAATAGGCGGCCTTCGAAGGGCGCGGGAGCCAATCGGGTACGTAGTGAGTCAAAATTGTATGGATCGTGAGGCTTGGCGTGAGGTTTTTGCGGCTTTCACTACTGGCAGTGAAAGGTTGCGACGCTGTACGTCATGATAGAGGCGCATTTAGCGATAAGCCGAATTCCACGAGGGAACAGTAAGTTCTAAAAAAGAACTATTTTGACGAATAATTGCCCAGAGAAGATATGGTATAAAGTCCATTTGGCGATCTATGGTGCTGGGCGTCAAGAGTGAATGAATCTCAAGCAAAACCCCCGTCTTACAACGCCTGTCATAGAGGCTATTCCCAAAGACGTTTTAATCTGTTCTATACAATTGAAGCATTTATATACGTTATGGTTGTCAAGTTGTGCAAGAAATATAAACAGAAACAACCGATTATAAGGGAGTTGTGGGCACATTAGTGGTTATACCAATACCCTCTGTCTGGCTATCACGCTCTGTAAAGATTGAAGTTTGGAACCCGTTGGATGATACAGGAGTAGTCCATTGACAAATAATCATGGATTGATGCATATATATAGCGCTCTCAGATTCTTCGAGAAACCATAGCCCCAAAACCGCAGCCTCACAAGTACACATTCAAGACCGCGTTGCGATAGAAACGGTAGTCGAAAATCCTGCGCCTTTCAAAAGAAAAATGAACATCAGAATGCGCCACGACGAACCATGGCCGCGCGTTAGGTCTCTTCTCCGCTGGCTTATCATATTACTCCCTTTGTTCCCCATCGTCGTGTTTGCCTCAAATACCACTTCCAATGGTTACGTCTTCTTCAGCAAACCCATTCGTCAGTTCGTCTTATCATGAGCTGCACTCATGGTGCTCTGGGAAAATGCAAATATGCGGTACACATTGAGGGCGAGTCGCCGCCGCGCAGAGCTACTAGACGTAAGGACCGATTTGAGGGGAATGGGGAATGGGGAATGTGGCTAGCAAGACTGTGGACGAGGAATCAGAAATCCAGTAGGGTTGTGAAGGGCCCTGCTTCTCATTGTAGCTGTACGAGGGTCTTTTCGGGGTGTGCTATACAAGCTGGGATGCGATGAAGCATCGAGGCTTACCATCCAATTTAGACTCCGGTTCACCAATAACGTTTGCGAAGCTGAATAATAAGCTATCTTTCCTGGGTTACCGTAAGAAAGGTAGGCCGAATGCAGACGCCTGTCTCCACATAGCAAATATCAATACTGCCATTATTCAATGGGAAGTACAAAAGTGTCCCTTGAGGCCTAATTATTCCCAAGAACCACAAACTCGGAAGATTAGATAAAATTACGTTGACAAGAGAGAAGGGCCCGCAGCATCGCCTCCGTACCCTAGGGTAAGCATAAGCAGCCGTCTCTCCTCAGCACTACGGGGGAGTTTGGTGAGTTCTGTGTCGATGATGAGGTAAGGCTGGGAAGAGGTGACGTCTGAATTGAAGTTCGCCGATCGTGAACGGCGTCTTGGCAAGGCTGTATTGCTGTTAATGTCTGATTGGTCACTAGGCGAGGCCGAACACTTTAGTATTCACTCCCCCTCACCGCTCCCATCTTGTAACATGAACGGACGCTATACGTCCATTGAACAGGTACGCTACGGGTTTCCATCGCAGATATTCTAGAATCTAGATCGTTGCATTCCTTGGTTCTTTTATTCCCATCGGGAGAATACTCCGCAGACACGGTTCAGCTGGCTTGCACAACTGCACCCACGGAATTTTCCCTAGTTCGTAATAGGTCCCATTCTTCTGATCCTGGTCGGTCTCGAGGAGATTTTCTGATTCGCCAGACCTTGCTGATGTACGGTGAGTTCTTGTTCCAGGGTCCGCAGCTTGGGAGTCTCGGAACGTCTTATAGGGCTGAGGGCTGGGGCTTAGGCGGTATGCAGATCTCAAGCACCTGCAACGGTACTGCATCTCCTGACTCACGCAACCTATCAGCAACACTATCTGCTTTTCAATGATGATGACGGAGGACTCTCAGCTCCGGTCCCTCACGGGTACCACGAGCTGTGCGCAGCTTATGCAGGCACGGCCGACGAAGTTGTACGGTGCTGAGTCCGGTCATCTGGACCAGATGTCAACACAGTAGTGAATTAATTAAGAGATGCGTCGCGATCTTGGTGGGGTTTCGGTTGAGTGGTGCGATCGGTTGAGTGGTGGAAACACGTAGCGAACGTGACAAATACTGTTGTTAAAAACATGGGTAGCTAAGTATGCCTGTGCTCGGTGTCGAAAGTGCAATGTCAAGGACCAATAGGGTTAATTCCCTCTGTTAGGTGTTCGGTTGTTTATGTAGCGGCAGCTGATATACACGACGTCCGTCCGCTGGAGATATTTCTACTTTCAACGTCTCCTCCAAATGAATTTATTGAATTCCATGGCGGAGTGGTTTAAACAAGGAAGATTGGAGAAATTGTGAGTTCCAACTTATGCCGTCGCTATCAAAAGACTGCTCAAGTAGACAAGTTCGGAACGAACGTTTTCCGGAATCGAACTCAATCCGTGAGCTACGATAAACCTGCTCCTCTTAATGCCTATACATTAACCGCGTTTATATAATTTCAGGTTCTCGATAGGTAGTGACAGAGTGTATAAGAACCGCATCTCCACGGGAACAAGACTTATCCTCCACAATCACACCACTATCCTCGCATTGTGGTAATTCTTTTTAGCATTCCAGTCCACATTGAGATTCCAGCTTTCAAAATGCGCTTCAACACCATCACGGCTGCTTATTTTTTCTTGGGCCTCGTCCAAGCCGCCCCAGCCCCAGCCGCCGCAGCTTCAATCGAAATACGTGGGGAAATGGGCTGCCCCCCCGGCGCACCTTGGCCGATGAGTGGCGATCCGAAAAACGCATGGTATTACATCTGCACTGCATATGGCACACGATGGGTAAGTCTTACAATGAACGCATACAATGCAATGAAACGTAATGGACCACTAACTTTGCAATCACAGGAAGAATGTTGCAACAGGGGCGACGGACCTGATCCAGCTATTCCGGGGATGAAGCCATATAGACTTTGCTCCGACCCAGCGTTCCAGCTCTAGGCTAGGGGTACTACAGATTGAGCAAGCAGATCTGCAGTAATAGGGAATCGAAGTAGCTCTACAAAAAATGCTTCTCAACTGGGGTGGGACTGATTACGCTCCATACAAAGCCTTTTAGTCGCAGTTACACGTCGACTTGTAGACAGAATAGTAAATAGAGTCTGATTTACTATAATGGGTTGTGGCCGGTCAACCTATGGCTTTTAGCGTCAAGTTATAGCTCTTTTCCCTAAGGCGTATCTCGGCGGAAGCGTGACGATCGCGGCTGTGCTCGAGATCGTGAACGGGGAACACGTTGAGGTTGTGGTTTTGCTCGTGTCCTACTGTGTCGCAATGGTCCAATCAATAAACGCCCCGGAAAAACATCATTCGATCTCTGGTGTTTCAAAGCCACACGAAAATGGGAAAGCATCCAGTATTCCGATGGGCTTTGAGATGAAGCACCGATCTTGATGGCGCTCCGCACACAACATCTCGTACGCCGTTCTTCCACTTTGGATCTGGCGGTGTTGGACGCCCTTTCGGGTGACGTTCACATCGCCGACTCGCCGGGGGCTGGAGAAAGCAAATCGGAGAGAAAAAAATGTTGTGTTGGCGGCACAGCGTTCGGGACGACTACAACTCTTGTCACAATGAGTCGGTCGCGTTGCAGCGTCACTTTGCATCGTCCCCTCGTGTGCGATAACGTGTTATCCGCCAGTTCTTTGCCTTGACTCAATCTATCGACGAAGTAGATGAGGTCAAGAAGTCGGTCTGTCGTACAGATGAAGCCAACCGTTCACGGTTAGTTTCTCGCCTGAAAATACAAGGGACCATGACAGGGCTTATGGTGAGCAGTGCAGTAACTACAGTACAGTTCAACATGGGACGAATGATGCTCCACTTGCCGCTCGACAACATCGTTGAAGACTGAAAGCGCACAGGGAAGCGGACTGGAGTATGTACTCTGGAGCGGGAAGTCGTCCCAGGCGGTTGCAATTCATCGTTGCCCCGCGGTTGATTGTCACCTGTTGGCGCCTCCATGGCTCGCTTTGGACAACACCCGCACGTTCGTTGGTGGTCGCGCATCCCGCGTAGCGATCATTCGCCGGCTACGCGGTGGCAGCGGTGGAAGCCGGGGTCGTCAGCGGCAGCTCCGAACAGCCTGACCGCCCCACTTATTTTCTCACTCCCACTGCTACCCTTGAGATGCAGGCACTGCGGTTACACCAGCTGTGAGGGCTTGGGTCCACATGGTTGTTGCGGCTGAGAGGTCGATCGTTAACCATCCTCAAGATTGAAATAGGAGATCGAATCCCCTCATGGATGCCTCACACTTTCCAGTCATACCTCCAGCTCCCAGGCCTTCGAACAACGCCCACTCGAGATAAAGCCTGAATGATGGATTCAATATCGAATGTTGACCTCGTAAACATCACCAGACCACAGTCAAGAGCCCCCAGTATGGTTCAAGAAACAGTACCACAGCGGGCAAGGCCCCGTGCCAAAAAGCAACCGCCACAGAAAAGCATCGACGAATTCTGGGCAAAGTTCACCACAAAGCACCCTGGAAAGATCTTCACCATCCTCCCTGATAACCTATATGCAAAAAGAGCGGCGGCACATGTCCCAAAGGGATCCATTCCCGGCCAAAATGCCATGGCTTCGTATGAGGAGGCTGCGGAAGCATGCAGGCAGAAAGTCGCAAAGATTGTAAAGGAATGCAGACGGCTGAACCAGAAGTACCGCGACCCGCACTTCGATATCGAGGCAGATTTCAAACGATCTCAACTGAATCCCGAGATTCCTCCCGACTGCCTCACTTCCCTGAACGAGGATAAGAGCACCTTCCAGCCCATGTCAGTAAAGAGGATCGAGGTAGGCAGCTCCGTTCCCGTGTGCCTATACGTTCACCTCTAATTCGAATCCTTTCCATTTAGGATATATTTGAGAAACCCCGATTTTTCATCAACGGTGCGACTGCCAATGATGTTCGGCAAGGGAATGACGGCGATTGCTGGTTCATGTCAGCACTCTGCACGATTAGTAACAAAGAGGGGTTGATCCAAAGAGTGTGCATCGCACGAGACGAGCAGGTCGGAGTATACGGATTTGTGTTCCATAGAGGTACGCCAATCCGAGACAAGCACTAAATAAAGAATCGAGCTAACATTGAATGTGTGTAGACGGCGAATGGATCTCCGAAGTTATCGACGATAAGCTATACCTCATTAAGGAGGACTTCGATGATGCAACACTTGGCCGTCACCAATGGCTGGAGCTCCAGAACCGGAAGAATCCCGAGGAGGAATACCGCCACGCTATGCAGACAGGCTCCCGAGCACTTTACTTTGCACAGTGCAGCGACCCCAACGAGACATGGCTGCCGCTTCTGGAAAAGGCGTATGCTAAGGCACATGGCGATTATTCTGCCATTGAAGGGGGTTTTGTTGGCGAGGGCATCGAAGACTTGACTGGTGGCGTTACATCAGAAGTGTTCGCAACCGACATCCTGGACAAGGACAAGTTTTGGCGTGAAGAACTGCTCAATGTCAACAAGACCTTCCTGTTCGGCTGCGGCCAGATGGGAGGCATTTATGGCGAGCGTAAAGGCATTCAAGAGAAGCACGCCTACTCTATCATGGAAGCCCGAGAGATTGACGGCGAGCGCCTCCTGAAACTCCGCAATCCCTGGGGCCGCACAGAGTGGACGGGACGCTGGAGTGACGGCTCAGAAGAATGGACTCCAGAATGGATGCAGAAGCTCAATCACAAGTTCGGTGACGATGGAGTTTTCTGGATCTCCTATAAGGATCTCCTTAGGCACTACCAGCACTTCGACCGCACCCGCCTTTTCGGGCCCGAGTGGACCGTATCCCAGCAGTGGTCTAGTGTCAACGTACCCTGGTCTGTGGACTATCTGGATACCAAGTTCAAGATCCACCTCTCGAAGCCGAGCCCGGTTGTCATTGTTCTGCAGCAATTGGACGACCGTTACTTCATTGGTCTGGAGGGTGAATATGAGTTTTCCCTCCAATTCAGACTCCACAAGGACGATGAGGAGGACTACATCGTACGAAGCAACGGTCCTTACTACATGAAGCGATCGGTGTCTACCGAGCTGGACCTCGAAGCCGGCAACTATACAGTGCTCCTGAAAGTGAAAGCTACGCGACTTCCCAACCCGAGGCCGGAGGATGTGATTCGAGCCACTTGCACTACTCGCCGTGAGAAGCTCCTCTCTCGTGGATTATCCTATGATCTAGCCCATGCAAAGGGCCAGTTCAGGGAACAACAAAAGGAAAAGGCCCGGCGGGACCGCGAGACGAAGATGGAACGCAAGAAGACCGAATTGCGCCATGCAAAGGAGCAACGTGCGAAGCTCCGCAGGAAAGCCAAACTTCGGGAGCAGAAGAAGGCGGCGAAGAGCTCTGGGAAGAGGGCTGTCAGGGATGTCACCCACGACTTCACTGGCCTTGGTATCCAGGTCGATGACGAGAATCGGCCGTCCGGGGACGAGGATGACAGACAGGCACACGTCTCCCGCCAAAGGTCGGCTAGCACTAATACGTTCCCGCAAGAACGGTCCGCCAGCCCAGGCTTTAGCGGTCGGAGTGGTTACAATCGGGGGCGCGACGGATGTAAGTCGCTCAATCTTCAATCTCCCTTTCCGAGACCGTTTTTACTAACTGTCCCAGACAACGCCGCCTTGCCCGGACCACAGCAAGCTATTCGAAAGGTACATAGTATGAAAGAAGCTCTCCAGGGTCGCGGAGGTAAGTTCAGTCTGTCAGCTTGCTTTGGAATCGTGCTAATTTGAGCTAGGATATAACGCCGTTGTTCCCTCGCCACTTCAAGGTCCAGTCCAACGCAGCGGAGAAGCTTTCTCCGGTCGCAGCGGCTATAACGCAGACGCCGGTTTCCAAGGAAGAGATGGTTACAATGCAGGCAGAGATGGCTACAATGCAGGCAGAGATGGCTACAATGCAGGCAGAGATGGCTACAATGCAGGCAGAGATGGCTACAATGCAGGAAGGGATGGCTACAACGCTGGCAGAGATGGTTATAACATGGGTCGCGACGGCTACAATATGGGCAGAGACGGCTACAACGAAGGCGGCCAAGGCGAATCTCCCATCCCAACCCCCATGACAGATGGCTCCCGGCCCGGTACCCCAGTCCAGCACCCGTTCAGCCCGCGAGCAAACCGTCGCCCAACCCTCAGCCCCATCCCCGGAGTCAGGCCCGGCATCCAAGTCACCCGTGGCCGCGGCGCGAGCATGTGTTCCCACCGGGCGCGCCAGGGCATGTACTCCCTGTCCGACATCTCCGACTTGTCAAGCTGGGATTCTGAGCTGGACGGTCCTGACTCAGATGACTCTGATCTCGAAGACTCGGACGAGGAGATCCCCCGCTTCTTCGAGCACCGCTCCTCCAGCCATCGCCACCGCTACTATGACGAGGAGGAAGACGAGTTTGAGCGCGACCCCTGGAATGCAGTCTGTGTCCTGGGACTACGCGTCTTCTCCAAAGACACTGATGTTACAATTGAAGTCCTCAACGGAGAGGGCGGCGAGCGCAGGAAGAGAGAGGGCGACGGCGATGATGCGTCTGTTATTAGCAGCATTACCACGAGGAAGGAGAAAGAGCTGGATGTGGATGACAGTGCGGCCGATGCGACGAGTCCGCTTAGGACGAGGGGAAATCTGGATAGTGCATTGGCAGAGAAGGTGAGGGCCGTAGGGAGTGCGCCGGCTGGGACGGAAAGGGATAGGTCGGGAACGTTGTCTTAAATTGCCGCTTTTCTTGCTTCTAGAATTATGGTTGGAAAGGGTGCTTTTGGAGTTCTCAGGTTCGGTCTGAGTATAAAGAAGGTTCTCCGGGCAGCGACGGTTCGGAGCAGGGAACGGAGGTATGAGTTTGCTTTTCTGGCTAAGCGCTTCAGCATGATAGACTTTCTCTCTTATTACACAAAAATTGAGGATTCCGCCTTATTACTATGGACAAGCCAGCCGCAGTCAAATCGTGCTCCCGCTCGCTGCTAACGGCACATTACACTCCAGTTTCCTGTTCGTCTCCGCTGTCACTGAATCCCAGGCTGCACTAACCGCATCCGAGGTTTCTTTGTAGCGCGGGTTTCTATATAAGAAACACAAAGAAATGGAGGCCACAAGTGGCGCAGACCTAAAACATAATCTTCATTGTCTGCATTGGGAAAAAAGTACTCGAAGACAACCGAGACAAAGAAACCACACCTACCATCAATGACACCTACCTTAGATCCAGCGCCTTTCTCACTACACAATATATAAGCCAGCATTGTACTATCCAAACGTCGTTGATTCCAACACAGACAGGATTCCTCTCACACACCATACAAACTCATCTCCCCTCCAAAACGTCGAATCCCTGCGGGTTCCAGAAATCATAGTCATATGCACAAACGAGCAATGGGCGTGTACATCGAAGGCTACCCAATCCGCTTCGCCTCCCGGGTATCCAACTCCAACACCGACGAGGAACCACTCCCTCCACGAACCCGCCGACGATCAGCTCGTGCACCGCCGCCACCGCGGAAACGCTCTCCCTCTCCCGCGCCGGAAGAATACAGTTCCTCCGAATTCGAAGAGCCCACACCCGCACCCAAATCCTCCTTCTGTCCAAGCGTGTCCAGCGTCGTTTTCAGAATATGGCAGTTCGTCAAATCCGTCGTCCTCATTGTGCTGCTTGGGTTGTTCTTTTTCAGGATGGGCCAGTGTTGGCCGCCGATCCGAGATGGGTGGGGTCTGAGTGAGGAAGATCAGAGCGCGTGGTTGTTTGTTTCTTCTTGGTGGGACGTGTGTGTTCGTGTCCAGCGCGGTGGCTAGGATGGTGGGGAGCTGGTTGGGATGTACAGGGTAAGGGACATCGGGAAGAAAGGAGAGGAGGCGTGAGAGTGGGTTGGATGTCGAGGAAGTCAGGACCTGGACGGACAGTAGGATTTTATCCGGCCATTCCAATTCTTGGTTCAGCCGGGCTGTACTACTCGTTGTATAGAACTTTTCATATAAATGGCATTGCAGAACCTTACGCGAAGCACCATTGTTGAGATTGGAATATTCCACTCTCTACGTTGCTGATAGGGATCATTTGTAATATGTGAGCGGCAAAGCAGCATTTCTTCTTCTGCAAACATCGTTAACTAACTTGAAAGGTTTCTGCAGACTCCGAAGCTATAAAAGACGTTCCTAAAATTTCAAGATGGTTGCCTTCACCCGTAGGAGAACCCGCGTGAGCAAGGGTTGTTTGTCTTAGATGCTCCCAAAACCCCTGGACTTCTACCAAACTATAGCTTTAAGACAAAGGTTTTTGCACGGAACATGTCCCATATTTCCTGAGCACATGTAGTGCAAATCAACGTTCCAGACTCGAACCAACAAACATGGTGTTTATCCATTCAAACATCCGAATACTGCATACACGATTCTCATGCCCTGAAAATGGCGACCAATCGAAGAGGCAGAGATAGCTACTCTCCGGACGATTCGGAGTACAGCAATGACCTCAAGCGGTGTCTCGATTCCTTGAGTAAGCCCAAGATTCCCGATATTTTAGAGAAAGAGTCTAGGTTCTAACAAGCCACGCCCAAAGAGGCGGAAGATCTGTATAGACAGAGACGCGACCAAGAAATAGTCAGACTTCTCAAGGCCTGCCGTCACACGAACACCTTAGTGGTGCTTTTAGTTCTGATACAATACATTTACCGGATCCGTGAGTGGGCAATTGAAAGGTCGACTTATTGAGCAATCTGAGGGATGGGAGATCCTCAGAATATACACGAGGCGCATGGAGTGAATAGGGCAATTCCGATGAGCTCAAACAGTACGCGAAACCTTCACAGAAAGCCGATATTATCTATCCAGGCGACGCCGGTAAATCGACTTGCCACTTCTGACCCCCAACATTTCCTCAATATTGGTAAAGTAGGATCATTTGTTTCCATTGTAATCAAGGAACGGGCGCGATTTTCTTTATCAGGGTCATGGTCATTCCGCCCGGTGCTGGATAAACATAGTAGGGCCCGAAATTGTCTGGCAGACAGACGCGTGGATTGCTGTTTGATTATTCATTAACGTACCTAATGGATTCCTCTTGTTCCATTGAAAGCTGGACATCACTGGAGAAATTCCTTTGCAGTTAGGACGTCAGTTTTGCTTGCAATAGACTTGCTTATACATTCCCAAGGGTTGCTTCTTCACATCCCCGAGATCCAGTATCTCAACTCATCGCCATCATTTGCAGCAGCAGTGGCAGCTCTAGATAGAGCAACTTGACAAAACCAAAGTATAGCTCTACCACCACTCTGTTGTCTGCAACTAGGTTTTCCATACATATACCTACTAGAGTGTCCGATTCCGAACATTACATCCACGCCAGCCATTATCTCTACGGAAAGACACCGGCTAGAACAAGACTAAACTATACATACACAGCGAGACGTCCAAGACCATACCTGCCATACCTTCACAACCATTTCTCGTGCTAGACCCTGACTCAAGCATTTGTGAAATAAATAACAAACTGGGGCGTTCCGCCGGAAACTTCCAACTCAGACTTCCCTTGCCTGTTACGCACAGGGAGCCACTCTCGCAAAAATAGGAGCCCCGTGAGGAGGGTGACGCACAAAATAAACATAGATGCATACCACCACCCGGCCAAACAATGCTCGCAACGGGACCTTTCGACACCACTTCCGCTGTCCCTGTGGCCGGATGAGTAAGTCCAACTTCACACCCCCAAAAGAAACCTTTACAGGAAGAGCTCACCACCCCGTCGTAGGGCACCACTCCGAACCCTGGGAAGTGCCACATCACTCCCAACATGAGCACCCACTCGGGGATCAGTTTGTCAGGGAATCTGTGCTCGAGGCTGAAGTGAATACCGCCCTTTGGGTCCGGTACAGGAAAACAGAATACCGTTGGTCGGAACTTGCGCGCTTCCTTATGATGGGGGTTGGGTGTGCCTTGGTTTGCGCTTATGTTGCGTGGAGTTTATTTTGCGCGCTGCGAAGTAGACATCTGAAGTAAACGTTCAGATCTCCACGTGTAAGTACCGCAAACAGTGGAGTTCAATGTTTGCGTTGTCCACAGTGCTGGTTGGAGGGAAAGGTCTTTTTGTGCGGACTGGGGACATGGTGGCGATGAATGAGGGTGATGTGCGGGACCCGTGTCATGTAGAATAAGAGAGAGGCGCGTTTGGGGAATGGGACAATGGTCCTTCAGGAAGACAGTCATGAGGAACATAATGACGAGGTTGTTTAACCACAGGCGAGATAGGGCGAAATGATCCATATATGTATGCATTTTCTTTTGATATATGATGTGCAATCACCATTCAACTACACATATACCACTCCTCCATTCTTTCCCCTCCCTCTACCATTTCGCCAACACAAGCCTTAATTCAGAACCAAATCCGACCGAGGTATGCGGTTGACGAGGGCATGAAGACAGGATCCAGAGCGCAGGAGGCAGCATACGCTTAGAGTGCGAGCCGGGTGAGATTGGCATTTACTCGGCGCTCTGGAAGTAGTTGAGAAGGATCTCGCGCTCCTGGGACTCCTCACCCCAGTCACGAACGACAACGCAGGAGCAGTTGACGACCTTGCGGGGGTTGCCCTCACGGTCGATCTGGCCTTCAAAGGGGATTAGCACTCATCCTGCCGTACGGAATCGGTAAGTACACGTACAGAGACCAGCCCACTCGCCGAGCTGCTTGCCATCAGGGACCTTGATGAGAGGGATCTTGTGCTCCGAGCAAAGGGCGACGACAAGCTTCTTGTACGCCTCCTCCTCGCAGGCCTCGTTGAGGACGCACATGTGCGCCTGGCGGCGGTCGAGGGCCTTGGAAGCCTCGCGGAGACCGCGGGCAAGTCCGTCGTGGATGAGGGCGAGCTTCAGAACACCCTTGAGGGCCTCAAGGACAGACATTTGTCCCTTTCCGGCGGGGGCATCACCGCTGACTTCGACTTCGGTCGCCTCAGCGACGGGGGACGTGGGCTCTTCTCCGTCCGACTGTGAAATTCGTGAGTGCTGTGATCAAGCAGTGGCAGGGCAGAGCGCGGGGCTCCGCTCCTTGGTATAGGAGACGGAGAGCCCTGGAGAATCGCGTACCATTGTGGGTTATTCGGATGATATGTCGGGTGTTCCTCGAAGAGAGAGATTGGTGTTGTTCAGAGAAAAGTTCGTGATGTCTGAGGGGCATCAAATGTGGGCTGCCTCGCTTAAAGAACCGCTAACCGTAAACAGTTTGGCGCCCAGGGAATGTCTTGGCGATGAAAGGCAGTCTTCCATTAGCCGTCTTGAACACCACAAACCACCTGGACACGACGGAAAAATATTCTAAATACGCAGATATATATTGATATGGTATCATTGGGTATGAATGCAGCCCTTTCTCGCACTCAGCAGACGCGGAAGATCTCAACAATTAACAGATTGCCGCAGCGTCGTCCAAAAAGGAAAGCCAATAATGTGGAGGGAGGTACAAGTTGGCCGGTAAACAGTAGGTGAAATTCAATACGGTCAGCCTTCCAGCAGCCCCGCCCCTACCGTATTCCCACTATTCCTAAGAATCACCCGCACTCCCGCCTCAAGAGGTAACTCGTTCTCCATTTCGACCACCACTCTAGCCACCTCTCCCGGCTTCACGACCCTAGGTTTCTTCTTCAATGTCTCCCCACTTGCCTTATCAAGCAGAGCTACAAGTTTAAAAACTTTGCCTTCTGCGTGCAACCGCCCTCTAAACACGTCCATGGGGCCAGGTAGGATATGGTCGAATGCTAGGACCTTGCAAGTGAAGGACTTGGTGAGCTTGATAGAGTCCTTCGGGTCGCACATGATATCGCCCGTGCGAAGATGTACGGGGTCGATGTTGGCCAAGTGGAGCGTTACGATCTGTCCTGCCACAGCCCAATCAACAGGGGCATCCTCAACCTCGAGGCCTTTAACCACTGCTTTTTCATTTGCGGGAAGCGTTAGGAGGACATCACCAACCTGCACGGAGCCAGCGTCGATGCGGCCGGATACGCTGATTGGATTTGTTACTCCCCCACGGAAGACGTCGGAAATGGTTAGGCGGAATGGCTTCTCGATGTGGCGCTTTCCAGTCTCAGACGCGTCCAGAGCCTCGACAAGAGATTCGCCAGTGTACCATTTGGCGTCTGGGTCGTCAACCCTGCGGGTTACGTTATCGCCAGTCAGGCCAGCACACGGAACGAATGTGACCGATTTCTTGGTGAAATTGGCCGTGGTAAGGAAGGCCGACATCTCCGCTTTGATCGATTCGAAGCGTTCCTGCGACCATGAAACTGTATCCATCTTGTTGACCGCAACCACCAGTCGTTGGACACCCAGACTCCTCACAAGCAGTGCGTGCTCTTTCGTTTGTCCTCGCAGGCCAGATTCGAAGCTGTTAGTGCTTGCATCTATTACGAGAACCGCGAAATCCGCTTGCGAGGCACCCGCGATCATGTTTGGCACGAAGTCTTTGTGCCCCGGGGCGTCCAATATTGTGAATCTCGTCTTTTCGGTCTCGAAGTAGTTGGTGGCAATGTCGACAGTGACTCCTCGACTTCGCTCCTCGCTTGTCTCATCCATGACCCAGGCCAGCGCAAACGACCCCTTGCCGATAGACTCAGCCTCCTTGCGCAGCTTGTCTATTGAGCGGCTGTCTATGAGGTTCAGGTCATACAAAAGGCGGCCCATGAGTGTGCTCTTTCCATGGTCAACATGGCCTGCAGGTCTTCAGCACATTGATGCAGCAGGAGAGCTCGTGCTACTTACCCACGACTACGAAACTGGCCATCGGCTTCATGCCACTCTTCTCAAACTCCTCCACTACGTTTATGTTCTTTCTTGTAATTGATGGTGTCTCCTCTACCGCCAATTTCTCCATTGACTGGGCCAACTTCTGCCCTTTGGCCGTCTTCGGCTGGCCGGCTGTTGCTTTGGTACCTATCGAATATGCTCAGAAGATGCTCAGATAAGGACTGCTCGTTCTTGTCCAGTTAGCTATGCATCACACCCTTGGACTGGGCGCGAAGAACAATATCGTCGGGGCTCGGGCCTGCGAACGGACTCCGTGATGTTCCATCCTCCAGGCTGGGAAACGGAACCGGAAAAGTCGACACCACCAGTGGTTGTTTTGCAGCAGCTGATCCTCCGATCCCGCAAATAGTAGACGCAAACACTGAAGGAGTCGTCCGTATATTTGGCACCTGGATGGCAGGGGCTTCTTCCTCTGGTTCATTGGCTTCCTCGGGAGGGGTTTCCGCCTTCTCTGGGGAACCCTGGCGTTTTCGATACTGCAACCGCCCAGGTTTCTCATTGCGACCGCCTTCTTCTCTGGGCGCAAGATTGGAAGAGCCAATGCCATCTTTGTTCTTGAAATTAAGTTTGTCCAACAGCGCTACGGCCTGGTCTGCCTCCGAAGCAGGTACGAGGGTTTCTCGATTTGCTTCTTCCTGCTTCTTCTTACGGGCGGCAGCAAGAGCTGCTAGCTTAGATGGCTTAGAAGAACCCCCTAGAAGTCGCCCTCGCGGGAGGACTGGCACTTCGATGATAGTTCCCAAGCGGCAAGGCTCAACCTTCCCCCAAGGGGTATCCCAGAAGAAGTCGCGGGCGCAAAAAGAGATGTCTTCTAAAGGCACAGGAAGAGGAAAGACGGGACCGGGAACTTCTATGTATCCTTTAGATGCGGTCCTCAGTGAAACGGAGTCGGCGGCCGAACGGGTATTGGGTTTGGAACCGCAGCGAGGCGAGGGTGTGATGCATGCCATATCTGGTTTACAGTGGGGGGATGTAGAAGGAGACTCACCTTGACCTTTTGTCTGTTGCACTGCTGCAGAGCCTGCAGCTTGGTCAAACCGCGATACCGGTTTTGCTTTTGGTTTCGGGGCAGGAGCCGGCTTAGCAGGGGCGTGTTTGTCTGAGGGCAGAGTCAGCTATTTCCTCGGACATATAACCAGACTCACATACTCTTCAGATATGTCACCGCCTTTCCCACATCGAAGTAGTAGTGCCATAACGCTTCCTGTATCTGAGAATCCGACACCGCCAAGTTCTCCCCTAATGCTTCTTTCACCTTTATAGTGCCTTGGCGTAGTTGTTCTCGATCTTCTTCCGTCATTCCTATCACAGTACATTAGCCACTGTAAATCCAGTCGGAGTGACAATTTTGCTGACCAGCGTCCTCCTCTTCATAGTATTCCTCATCACTGTACACATTGTCCTCATAGGCAATATTCTTCGCCCGTTGATGTCCAGACCTGGGTGGCATCCTGATAGCCTCCGTCTATTTCCGTATTATCTGTTATGTGTTTGATGGGTGGGCGTAGCTCGTCTCGTTCAAGCTCGGCTTGTATCGTCGGAGGAGCGTTGCGGTTGCGGGCAGGGAGCGGTTCGTCGTGCGGAGGCGGAGATATGAGTTGTTAACCCTGGAAAGCAGCTGAAGTAAAGTGGCTCTGGAAAGGGTGGATAGCTTAAGTCCCTGCCGCCTGGGCTATCTGCAATTATAGAGAAATTTATGGATGGATGGGAGACGTCACACATAGTTGACATAGTTGACGGCACGCCCGGGCTTCCCGCCAACTCCCCGCACTAGCCCAACAGAGCTAGTGCCGTCGGACTCATGATGGAGCTGGAGACTAAATCGCGAGCAGGAGGTCATCATTATCGTAGGACCGATCCTCACATGTGAGAGGAAGACATCGCACACCAGAGTCAAAATTATGCAGAGCCGAAAAAGACACTGATATAGATCCCACCATGCCCTCCAAAACAATCCGCTCTGTCGCCACTAAATTTACACAGCATGGGGTATTGAGAATGAACGCAAAAACAAACCGGAAAACAGGAAAGCAGAGACGCAGACCACAGCTCCGCTAGAGTCCCAGGGGATAATCTTCCACCACGGCCAATGACCACCACTATCTGGGCCCCTCTTACGAGCTATGATCCTACTTCTTCTCGGCGGGAGTTGCTTCAGGGGCGGCGGCGGGCTCCGAGGCAGCGGGAGCCGTGGGAGCAGCTGGAGCAGCTGTGGCAGCTGGAGTGGGAGCAGGGGCGGCAGCTTCCTCCTTGGCAGGCTCTGACTCAAAGTTCGGCTCAGCCAATGGACCACTTGTGGCGCTCATGCCTGGAGCGGGAGTCGAGGCTGGGATAGCTGGGACTTCGGGTTGAGCTGGCTTCTGCTCGGCGGTTTCCGTAGCTGTCGCGGGAGCCGGAGAAGCAGCGGTGGTTGGGGCGGGCACAGTAGCGGCGGCGGGTTCAGGGGCTATTGCGGAGAGAGTCAGCATCCATCAATGAAGTCATGGAGGAAGGACCAGAGGGCTCGTCCAACAGAGAGAACTTGGTTCGTGCAGGTCATATTATGCCGCGGTTAGAGTTCCCTCCCCGGCATCCCCCTTCAATGGGCATTCAAGTAAGTGTCCAAACGAAACAAAGGTACGTACTCGCTGTCGCCTCCTTGACCTCAGTCGGGGGCGCCTCAGGTTTCGCCGCTTCAGCAGGCGCAGGAGCAGCTGGTGTAGCGGCCGCAGCTGCAGGAGCAGCTTCAGGCGCAGCTTCAGGCTTTGCGGGTTCGGGAGCAGGCGCGGCCGCAGTTGCTGGAGCGGGCGCGGAGGGAGCCGTCTCACTCGGTTTCGTGGCCTCTTCAGTGGTCGTGGCCGCGGGTTTCTGCTCTTCCTTCTTCGCCTTATCCTTTTTGCTGCGGAAGAGGCCTTTGAAGGCCTTCTTCACTTGAGCGAGCGCATCGGGGGCTGTAGTGACTCTGTCAGCGGTTGCGCATTACGGGAGAAGGAGAGCGCGATCACGGCCGGTACAAAGGTTACCGGGTGAGAAGCATGTGCTTCAAATGGATGTGGGGCGGGAGTTTGTTTCGATATAGGGGACGCGACTTACGAACTCCAGGCATGGTGATTGTATAGCTCCTTGTCAAGCTCCCTTGCAAAGCTCAAGGCACAGCTCCCGGGGGATGGCAATGGACACAAAGGACACAGTAGATCGCGGCTGCAGGTGTAGATGCAGCTCAAGAATGACTCCGGACAGAGCGACCACGGGAACACAAAGGACAGAGCTGGAGGGAGTGGTGGGTTGATAAGGGGACGGCGGTGGAGTGAACAGGAGAGCTCCTGTTGTTCCATCGATGGCCTCGCCCCGTCAACCCCTGTCGTCCCAGCTCCACCAATTGGCCCACCAATCAGCGCGTCCCTCGTAATGTCGCACCCTTCGGTTTGCGCATTCCAAGACATAAATAGGCACAAAGCGTGGAATGTTGAGCAGCTCAAGTGTCTCATGTTGCAAGGATGAGCTTTGTGTTTGAGCCTTGTGTTTCACCTACCCGTTTGGTGGGCCCGCTGCTGACGCTGCGGAGCGGGACACGCACGAGCACTGCCTTGTAAGACGCGGGTGATATGGACCCTCTGTATATTCGAATAATCTCCGGTCTAATGAGCTCCAATTGAGATATGGATTCAATAAAGCAGACAAGGTGGCAGTTGTGCGCTTACCTTCGCCCCCCAGATGCAGTATGCATTATTATCACCCTGGCATCCCGTCTGACGCGTAACGCGCATAACCAGTGACGGTTTGAGCTTGGGACGTCATGCTCATTGATTGCGGCCTGTGCCTCTCTTCGAGTTGCTCTTTTCTAGAGTGCATGTGTCGCCCGAAGATTCACTCCGATACATGGGGGAACACGTTGCCCTCTGGAGCTATAAGCCACCGCTTGGATGCCCTGGACCCGTTGTCACATCACCGGGTTGTTGTTGTGATGGTAGATCCCGTGATTGACCTCGACTCGGTATTGGATGGCGAAGCGGTGGTTGAACAGCAGCTCCAACCCGTGCCCAAGGGGCTCGCGTGGGCTGGTTGGGACCACTCGGAACGTTCGGCCCTTGCGCTGGATGCCCGAACTTCGACGTGCTGGATGGCATAGACGCGGCCTCATTCAGGGGATTCCGTAATTGCGACTTCCATTGAGGCTGTGATGTTGCTGTGGGAGGTTGCCCTCGTGAGGGCTGACTCCTAATGTGAACGGTTGAGGTAACTTCTGCAGCCCCAGGGTCCCTCTCCCAGACAAAAAGCGAGCCCATGGGAAAGTGTTGCACGACGGGGAACCTCGACAGTACTTCGCCGTGGTACATCTTCAACATGCCCTATCATCGTCCTAATCAGTTCCGGAGTAACATCTTGGGGCCCATGCGAGCCAAAGTTGAGCTTACCTTGTTGATCTTAGCCCATCCTGCCTTGACCCCGGAGATGTCATACAACGTGGGGCTGTGTTCCCAGAATGGGCCTTTTTTGACGTCGTAGATGAATCCAATAGCGCCAAAGTACATGTTTCGTCGCCGTTCGCGCTCGACCGTATTTGCCTTGACCACTTCCCCGGGTGCCGGGGCGTTGGGCAATGAGCCTTCAAGAGGAATCTGAGCGGGCGACGAAATTGCAGGCGAGTACTGTGCAGATCCAAAGATATAGGGGAGAAACGAATGGTCGTCTAAGCCCCAAACTCCGTGGGATCCGGCAGGCTCCAGATTATAGGTCAATATCAAGTGCCGCACAAGCTCTAGATAGCTATGGTTATGTTAGTGTAAATATTGTGACAAGGGTAATTCATACATACGGTTCAATAACGCCCAGCACAATCGCCCTCTCTATGTTCCCGTCTTCACTATTCGGGAAAGCATCGAGCTTCCAAAGGCAGCCAACGAAAGCAAGAAAGCTCAACTCATGTCCCGTGCCATAGTCAAGACGCTGAGGACTACCGAAGCTTCCCATAAGATAGGCCTTCAGCTCGTCCTTCGCCGGGACAGCTCCATCCGGGCCGAAAGAAAGCACCTCTGGGTCGATATACTGCTCCAATATCTCTGGAACGCGTTCAGTGACCAACTCATGCCACTTTCTAAAGCTAATGTTGCCAAAGCGTCTGGGACCCGGGTCGGGAGGAGCTTCTTCAATCATTTGACGTAATTTGGTTATCAGTCCGGCAAGATCCCGAACAGCCTTTGGAAAGGACACATCCGGGTCCGATAGATTCCATTCTTTTATTTCCTCCTTCCCGTCGTTTGTTTTCGGTCCTTTCCGGGGAAACATGGCCGCATTTAACTGGAGTATGAATGTCATGATATCGCTATATGCTTTGCTCGCCAGAAAGAACGGGAGATCCGTTCTAGCATCGTTGATGCGCTTAACTGGAACGATAAATTCGTGGGGAACATTTCGATCGAGCACTTGCAGTGTCTGAGGTGATGTATTTGTGGAAGCCATTATTGATATCGCTCGTGGAGCTTGAGATGGAGGTTGTCATGTCTTGGCATGTGGACAGGGAAGTGCCACCTTTGCGCCACGCACCAGGGTACGGCAAATGGGGCGGATTATTAACAGTGGAGCTCGGGCCAACCTCCTGCATTCCCGTTTGAGCTCCTCGCACTCTACACAATGCCAATCCCCTGAACACTTTCCCGTCCTTCGCCCATGCCTGGCATGGCATGTACCTGGCACAATGCCAGCTCGGGGACGCAAGAAAGAGAGGCGTATGTACCTGGATTCCCACTTCGGCACGGTGCCATAATTATGGTCAAGCCAGGAAAACCAACGGCCATTCATTGACAGTAGGCTAACTATTGAACGTAGTTGTAGGCCTCTCCGACGATGACGATGACGACGATGCCCCTTCTCTCCAGCTATTTTCCGAAGCTCAATCACCTCTGGACCAGCAAGCCAAAAGCTCACTCGAGCGGAGCGCAGATCTACTCAATGCGGCTCGTGTTTATAAGCCCGTGGAAACGGCATCTTCACCGCCGAATGACGGGTCACGTAGCGTACAAATGCAAAGTCCGAACCGTATGGGCGAGAAGAAGTCGTCTGATGGGAGGTTACAGCGCCCAATCATACTGAGGGCGGATTTGATGAAAATAGGCACAGCGAATGCGATCAGAAGAAGTGTGTATGAACTCCCCGAGTCACCGGAGAAGACAATCGCCTCGACCCACGCGTCGGAGGAGACCAAAGTTCAGAAGAGAAAGCCGGGCAGGCCGCGGAAGCACCCATTGAAGCCTACCTTATCTGTGCCACCACCCCATGACCCCTCCGCTCCTGCTGTACCAGAGGTGCAGGATTTTGAAGGGATGGCGACCGATAAAGCGATGTATAAGCCTTCAACTTCAACTGGATCACCGGAGAAACTACACAGAACGGGCAAGAGTGGGCGGTTGGCAGGCGATAAGGCTGACCTTTTGGCAGTTAATTGGGAAAAGCGCTCCGAGAGCATTATCGCCAGGTCTTCAGATATATTACAACGTGTTTTAAAGCGAAAGGCGGAAGCGGCGAATGGAATGCCGAACAAATCTCCAAGACAAAAGACGCATGTGGCAGAGAGAGGGCGGGGGTTAGAGGGGCGTATTCAAAAAGTACACTCGTATCCTGTGGTGATCATTCCAAGACTGGCGGAAGCACCACGCGTCCGAAAGGCGAAATCGTCCCCATCAGAAAAAGCCAATGTGGTTGCTAACTCACAAGCGCCTTTGTTTGGCGATGCTCTGGATGGTGCTGATGCCACGCCTGATTTGATTGCAGAGTCTCCTAGACATGGCAGTGATCAAACAGCTGCAGATGAAATGCCAGTCTGTCCTTTATCTCCTCCTGTTTCGGAACCAACGCAACAAAGTAGACGCAAGGTCGGGACCGGGCGAAACCAACAGCTGGACATCCGTCAAAAGCAGACTCCTGCTGCATCATCATCCCGGTCCGGCTTAAATGAGAGCGATGTGGAGGCTGTGATGATTCAAGCTGGGTCCGAAGCAGGACCTCCTGCTATCGCCGTACGGAATGCATGTGACACCAACAATAAAGGGGACCCGAAGGACCCATTGAGCGCCGGTGTGGTTCAAGTGGAGGGAAGGGCGGAAGCGAAGAGAGGAAGTCGGCAAGTTATTGTGACTGACTTGGAAAATGAGCGAGACGAAGAATACCACACTGCCGAAGAAGATGGTACCCCCGACGTGGAAATTGCCGATGTGCATCAGAACGGATTGACCGATCTGGACATTGTCCTCGCCTTCGGACACAACGAAGATCGGGAAGGATCATGTCAGAGCAAGTCTGGCAGACGGATCAAAGCGCTCTGCTACGAAGCGCTCGATTCTCTGTCTCTTCCGGACATAACAATAGCGGATGTTGGAGAAGTATGTCGTCAGGTGCGAGCGGCCCTTGAAAAGGCTCACATGGTAGAGGCAGAAACTCAGCGAGCTTTCAAGGAAGATGCATTTGCACACTTATTCTGGAGGTTCGCTCGTATTTTGGAAGAGGTCTACGGCTGCTACACCGAGCAGTTTGACGATCCGACGACTTCGCTCAATGCCCTTAGGGTCATCGTCCCGCTCATGGAAGAGATCCTTTCATTCAAGGACACATTGTCCTCCTGGAAGGTCAAAGTCTCCCAGCGCTTCATTGGTGACCGCATTGTCAAGGATGTAGAGCGGAATTTCATAGCGCCTCTCCGCCGGGTAGCAAGAGAACACAGCCGCGCCTTAGCCAACCTTGAACGTGCCGAAACAGCTCGAAACGCCCAAGAAGTAGCCCGCGCTTGCCACGAGCGGGAAGAGAAGGAAAGAGCTCGCAAAGCAGCGTATGCGGAAGACCTGAAGCTTCGCAAAAAAAGATGGCGCCAATTGCATATCCATAGGATGAAGTGCGAGACTAGCATGAACGAACAGAGACTGCGGCATTTGACGTATATATCATTCGAGAATTTGGAGGAGAGAGACGCAAATGGAATTCCCTTCCAGAGAGAGGAGGTCTTCGAGCATCGACCGATTCCGCATGCTTTCAAGCAACTGCAGGCGAAGAGGAAGCCGTGGACCGATGCCGAGATGGGAGCTCTGCTTGAGGGTTTGCAGAAGTATGCAGGTGAGTAAATCTCCCGATAGGATATTTTGAGCGATATAGCTAATCTGCCATCTTCCAGGACCCTCAGTTTTCGAATCGATATTTACAAAGTACTGCAGGCCGGGTGGTCCCCTCCGCGATTTCAACGTGATGGAAATTACGGCGGAAGCTGAGCACTATCGAACCTGTCTCCTCGAGGCATACGACGATAATGGCTGGAAGGTACCGGAGTGGATCAACATGATTCCAGTGCTCCCATAGCATACAGAGGCACACTTATGCTTGGGAAGGTCTCGGTCTTGGTGGTCTTTTTTGGTGTTTGATACGTAATACCGGTGTGATATATAATACCCTTGTTCATCAATAACATTACTCTAACAGATAAGCGAGCGGCCCGTACAAGCGAGCGGCCCGTACAAGCGAGCGGCCCATTTCACGAACTTCGTGCACCTCTACAAGCGTCTATCTCAGCCACATTAAGAGATAACGTAGATATATTAATATCCTAGACTAAGCAGTATCTCAAGAACCTTTTTTACACGTACGTGAGTTATGCCCAGGCTCTCTGCACCTTGTGCAGCGCGCCAGAGCCTGGCGGCTGAGACCTGATCGTGCACCACCTTGACGCTCTTCATGAGCAATCTGCTCCTCAACCTCTTGTTGAGCTAGTATATCCTCTCCTGCTCCCTTTGTTAAGACTCCATGCTTCTGGATCCGCTTCTTCTTGCGCTGCCTCCGCTTTATAGCTGCCTTATTGGCTCTCTTAAGGCTAGCAATCCAATCGCGCATCAGCTCAGCTGAGAGCATCATCACTTCAGCCCCCTTCTTGAGCTGATTAATCGCCTCAATAATTGAGGCTGGTGATGAGCTCTTGTGCTGCCGAACGCGGTCACGTATTAGCGTTGATTGAGCCTCAAGCTCACGTACGTTGCTTGGTGTTCGAGCCTCCCAGAGAGCTTCTACTTGAGCAGCTAGAGGAGTAGGCGTACGGAGCTGCACATCAAGCTTTGACAGAACAACGTCTGGCTGGAGAGGAACTAGGCCTGCGCCTTGAAAGGCTGAGCAGATGTTAGTTGATGTAAATGATTGATCAAAGGCTGCCTTAAAGGCTGGCAGAAATTCAAGCATCGTAATGTGGTTGATGTGGTGGCGGATTAGAGCCTCAATCTCACGGCTGTACGCGCGCTTCAACGGCGAGAAGCAGCCAACGTCAAGAGGCTGGAGCAGGTGCAACAAGTGAGCTGGCATGCAGAGCGTGTAGATGTTGTTCTCCCTGCAGAATTCTTAAAACTCAAGGGACTGGTGGCTCTTGTAGCTGTTAAGGATAAGCAGGCAACAAGCACCTACAACACAAGTCTTGGTATAAGCGTTAAAGTGCTTTAGCCACTCAACTCCTAGCTTGTTATTTGTCTAGCCGTTGTCACT
This sequence comes from Westerdykella aurantiaca, assembly GCA_030412805.1. Lineage (NCBI taxonomy): Eukaryota > Fungi > Ascomycota > Dothideomycetes > Pleosporales > Sporormiaceae > Westerdykella > Westerdykella aurantiaca. Next base: position 7,118,518 of record JASJFJ010000001.1, read on the forward strand.
AACAGCAATCGCCTAGTTGCGCAGGATGTCGGCTTCCTTGTACTAGGCAGAGAGATAGTGTTGGCCAGCAAAGATAATAAACGGTGGGATAGCCTAGCTAGCAGCGGTAATTCCTTAGATCACCGTTACCTACTTGCGATTGCCTGGCTAAACAGCCTTTGGCTAACCTCTTCTCTCTAACCCTGTTACAACTAGCTAAGTTATAATCTTGCCCATTATAAAGCTAGCCTTGTCAAAGTTGTAGACGTCCTTATTGCAGATGCTGTACTTGGCCTTTGTCTGCTCTACTAGCTTGAACCAGCCTCTAATTAATATAGGATCCTTGCATAGAGCTCTCTGCCTATTGTACAGCCAATTGAAACGTGTCGTAAGACTGTCTGTACGCTTGACAAAGTTGCGCGGCCAGTAGACGCCAACCTGGCCTGCGCTGCGCGCAGCTAGTAGCTTGTTGGCCATATTGCGTACAGCTGCGTACGTAGGCGCAAATCTGCGTTGATCTAGGTCGAGTATATATCTAACAATTACCTCCTCTTCCAGCTTAGTAAGGCTCTTCAAATTAGGCTGGCAATCGCGTTGGGCAGGCCTGCCAGCGCGTTGGCGTTGGAGCGTTGTTTGGGGGACGTTGAATGTCTGCGCAGCGCCTCTTACAGACTGAATTTGGTTTCGATTAATAGCTGAGATCGCAAGGTGAATATCAGCCTCACAAGAGGTTAGTTGTGGTTGAATTGGGGGAGCCATAGTCAGTAGGAGTTCACGCGTCGCAGAAAGTTGGTAAGGTGGCCCGCTCGCTTGTACGGCCCGCTCGCTTGTACGGCCCGCTCGCTTGTAAAACACGTTAGGCTTTACACCATTTGATGTAAGACACCCGTTACCGCAGATGTGCCTACTATTCCCAACTTCACGGCCTCCAGGTGAGCGAAAATCGTTTCCTCCTTGTAGAAGTCTACTAGACATCTCTTTTGGGTAACAGCCGGTGTCATTCCACAGCCATCTCAGGTACTATTGTGGGAGGTGAGACGGGCCTCAAGTCGCGCAATAAGTTGGCAGATATGATGGCGCCCCATAAACGGACATGTGTTGTCGCAGAAGTGGTAGTTCATCTCAATCTGCATCTTGTCCGCTTGGAAGTGAAAAGGAGGCTGTCTACAGAAATCTCGTACGAATTTCCTGTGAAAGCCGCTCTGTTTAGGGAACTCCACTCGAGGAGCGAGAACCACGCGAAGTAACTGCAAGTTATCAAAGCCCAACTGCCCGGCGTCGAGTCTGCGAAGAAATCTCATCATTGCAGTCGGGACCCTCGAACGGTCTGATATTCCGGTATAGCCATTGAACCGGACTTGTAGAGTGGTGATATGTTGAGCGGCAAGAGGCGGTGGGTAGCGAAACGCATATATGGCCGTGCCGCCAGGAGTCCTGTCCACGTACGACATCTCGAGGATCACCCTTTTCCCGCTGTACAGCGCTTCTGGGACCAGGTGAGCCCAGCCACGCAGCTTGAGAAATGGATCCACGCGACGTTCCCTCATTGCGCGGAGATCCGAAATTCTAAGCACCGTATCTTCGAAATACTCCTTGAGAATCTGGAGCTTGATTTCGTCGGGGAGATGGGGCACGGTGAAAGGTGTAACTTCAGCCGTTTGGAAAGACATTAGGATGGGAGAGAAGTTCCTGAAGGCAAAGTGGGTTGGAAACGTAGATGGGGTTGTTCACTTCGAGAAAGTAGAAGGGTTGTTGAAGGCGAAGTGAGTTGGGACCGGAGATCGGGTTGTCACTCGAAAAAGTGGAAAGGTCTTTGTAAGACGAAATGAGTTGAGAATGGCGGTTGAACTTTTATGGTCGGTGCATTAGGGTTTGACGGGATCGACTATGTTTATATAGAGGGTCTGTGCGAGACTGGTGAAAGGCCCAGGCACGTGTACAATGGGCCACCAGGTGCCCTAGGGCAGTTGTTTCACCGTTATCACATTGATGTGCATTGTGAATAGACTATAGCGTCTCCAATGAATCAAACACGTCCTTTTGGTTGGATTATATTGGGAAATTTTCCAGGGGGTTAGTAACGAATAGAGCCTTTCCAGAAGAGCAGCCAAGATCAGCTGAATGAATGGTCGGCCTAGCAGAAGGGGTACGGGTTGCTGAGAGCTTTACGGTGAATAATATAGCCAAAGATGCTCACGATACTCTCCGTTATCCGCAAGTAACCGACTTGAAGAGGAGGACATCGTTGTGTGGAATACAAAACAAGTCCCTCAATGTGTACAATTCGAGTGGAACCTCCCTTGCATCTGCGTCACCTGAAAATGAATTGACGTGATACGGATGGAGAATGACTTACAATTGTCTTCCTGCTGCTGGCAGGCTTCCAAGCCCCGCGCAATCGCGACAGTTATCTTATTTTACATTAGAAAACGTTCCGATCCGGCCTCACAAAAGCTGGTTCTCTTGTGCGCTTATAATACACATGCGGGGAGACTGCTTTACATGTTTGACGAATTGTTAGTGGTATGGTAGCAAATAATACAGCCGTAGGCTGGTTCAAAAAGGCAGGACAAACTAGCAAATTTGTGATCAAAGGGACTAACATGTCATGTTGAAAATGATGAAGAAAATTGTTTCATTTTATATAAACGCGCATCTTTGAAATTGAGTGAGCATGAGGAAATGTGAAGTTGGAAGGGCATCCGTACCAGCAGCTCCCCTGACAGGTGAACTGCCACGGTGTGGACATGTGGCACGCAGATCGCATATGCTAGGCTACGTATGTCCGCCCAAGCTCCGCATATATCAGAGAGCTATATGCAATTGTCTAATTCGCGGGAGAAAGCTTCGATAGCTAATGTAAATCCATCCCACATCGCCCTCCATACCTTTCAATAACGTTCACGGGAGAACAGGATTCAGCTAATGTTATGCTGTCCAATACTGATCCTCTGCAACAAGAAATGTAGACATAAAATCAGATCTAGCAGGCAGAAAAGAATCAACTGCAGGGGTCCATGCAGTATTGCCGCGTAGACGGGAAGTGGGAGAATGGGGCCTTGGTTTCCGTCATGTCCCTAAAGCGAAAGTTCGCGCGAACTCTGGAGACACGGCCAAAGCCGAGTACTGAACTGAAAAGCAATAGGGTGGCCCAAGGCGATTGAGGCGACACCGTCTGCGTAAAAAGAAAGGAGTCTGTCTAGAGTCTCCGAAACATGGTCGAGGCCGTGAGATAGAACAAAGAAAACAGAATGGGGAGTACTCATGTGCAGCGTCCCCTACGGTATTGCAGCATGAGGTGGAAGAGTGTGGACGGTGCCATGTCTAACGTCCATCCCTACGCGCGGGGACGCACGGTGTAACGGGACAGTTTTCGCTTCGGAGCCTCGCTTTCTCTAATCTGTATGGGGATTGTGCACTTACCAAAGCCAAGGCTAAGGTCTAGATCTCAGATATCTATATCGACCCATTCTGTCCTCTGCGTGCTCATGAAAAGATCGATTTAATTTTCTCTACACAAGATGGCATACGAAAAGCTGAACAGTAAAAAGTCTTACACTATTGCGTTGGTCGCGTTTTCTATCTGTCAGACATCATAGTAATTAAGTAACGTGTTTTACAAGCGAGCGGGCCGTACAAGCGAGCGGGCCACCTTACCAACTTTCTGCGACGCGTGAACTCCTACTAACTATAGCTCCCCCAATTCAACTACAACTAACCTCTTGCAAGGCTAATATTTACCTTGCAATCTCAGCTATTAATTAAAACTAAATTCAGTCTGTAAGAGGCGCTGCGCAGACATTTAACGTCCCCCAAACAACGCTCTAACGCTAACGCGCTAGCAGGCCTGCCTAACGCAATTGCTAGCCTAATTTAAAGAACCTTACTAAGCTAGAAAAGAAGGTAATTATTAGATATATAATTAACCTAGATTAACGCAGATTTGCGCCTACGTACGCAGCTGTACGCGATATAGCTAACAACCTGCTAGCTGCGCAACTTTGTTAAGCGTATAGACAGTCTTACAACACGTTTTAATTAGCTATACAATAGGTAGAAAGCTCTATGCAAGGATTCTCTATTAATTAAGAGCTAGTTTAACCTAGTAGAGTAGACAAAGGCTAAGTATAGCATCTATAATAAAGATGTCTACAACTTTAACAAAGCTAGCTTTATAATAGGCAAGATTACAACTTAGCTTGTTGTAATAAAGTTAGAGAGAAAAAGCTAGCTAAAAGCTATCTAGCTAGGCAATTGTAAGTAGGTAATAGTTATCTAAAAAATTAACGCTGCTAGCTAGGCTATTCTACTATTTATTATTTTTGCTAGCTAATACTATCTTTCTACCTAGTACAAGGAAGCTAATATTCTACGCAACTAGGCAATTGCTGTTAGTAACAACAGCTAGACAAACAATAAGCTAGAAGTTAAGTAGCTAAAGCACTTTAACGCTTATACTAAAACTTGTATTGTAAGTGCTTGTTACCTACTTATCTTTAATAGCTACAAAAGCTACTACTTTTTTAAGTTTTAAAAATTCTACAAGAAAAACAATATCTATACGCTTTGCATGCTAGCTTACTTGTTGCACTTGCTCTAGCCTTTTAATATTAGCTGCTTTGCGCTATTAAAGCGCGCGTATAGCTATAAAATTAAAGCTTTAATCTACTACTATATTAACTACATTACAAAGCTTAAGTTTCTACTAGCTTTTAAAGCAGCCTTTAATTAAACATTTACTTTAGCTAACATCTACTTAGCTTTTTAAAGTGTAGGCCTAGTTTTTTTCTAGCTAGACGTTATTTTTTAAAGCTAGATATACAGCTTTATATACTTACTTTTCTAGCTACTTAAGTAGAAGCTTTCTAGAAAGCTTAAATACTAAGCAACGTATATAAGCGTAAAGCTTAATTAACGCTAATACGCAAGCGCGTTTAAAGGTATAAGAGCTTATTACTAGCTTTAATTATTAAAGCAATTAATTAGCTTAAAAAAAAGCTAAAGTAATAATGCTTTTAGCTAAGCTAATGCGTAATTAGATTGCTAGCTTTAAAAAAGCTAATAAAGCAGCTATAAAGTAGAAGTAGCGCAAAATGTAATGGCCGCGCAAAGCTTGCAGATGCCTGGTAACAGTTTGGATTCGATAAGGCTCCAAAGGGTTTGGATGATGGGTCTCTATGCCATCCCCTTCGGAGCGGAACAACTATCTACCGGTCTATCTTGCCTCCTTGAGGCAGAACCGCCCCAGATCTCATCTGGGTAAAGCTACCTGGGCACCAGCCCATTACAATACCCCCCTCCTAGCCTTGAAGGTCTTCCTCAAGGCGTATCTCGGCGGAAGCCTTGCGGCAGCTGGCCGCGAGTATTGCGCACGTCCTTTGTGTACTCAATCCATCGATCTAGCGCTTCTGTTTCCTCGAACAATTGAGATGGCTCCCATGTAGTTTCGGCATACCCTACCCATCTCACTTCGTACTGTACTTGGCGCCCTCTACCCCTTCGAGTAACCCTCTCCGCAACGATATCCTCTACTGCCCATTCCGGTTCGCCATCAACCACAATAGCTTCGGGCTGCGAGTCATCATTTGGCTGGCTTGGCAGTGGATCGTTGGCAGCCAGCCGCAATCGATCGATATGGAATACGTTGTGGGGGCCAGGCGGTGTATTGAGGCGCACGGAATGCGTACCAATCACTTCAGTGACTGTGTATTTGGCGTTCTTCCAGTCGAGCTTCTTGTTTGGCCGTTGGGTCTTGAAGTGTTTCCCTAGGGCCAGCCACACCTTGTCTCCCACTCTCAGTTGCCATGGTACTTGCCGGCGTCGATTTGCCTGCCTTTCTTGCTCTTGCTGAGCTTCAGCCATTGAAGCTTGGGCTAGCTCAAATACTTCCTTGAACTTGTTAACTATCGTTTCAGCAGTCCTCTTGCCCGCTCGTTCGTCAACAATGTAATTCGATCCGTGTCGTGGGGCTGTAAGCTGGATAGGATCTACGTAGTAACCGTGCTGGAGAAAGAATGGGCTAACGCCTGTTGAAGCGGCATTCCTTGATCGGATAGCTATCATAGCTATACCCAGCAGCTTGGCCCAGTTCTTTTGGTCCCAGTCAACGTACGCCCGTAGATAAGCCTCTACCGTGCTGTTCATCCTTTCAGTTGATCCATCGGTCTGGGGGTGGAAGGCTGTCGACAGTCGTCGTTTGATCCCTAGGATTTCGCAGAGTCGTTTCCACAGCCCGCTTGTGAATTGACTGCCTCGATCCGATACGATGGCGTTGGGAAGCCAGTGGTACGCTACCACGTGCCTAATAAATGCCCATACAACCGTCTTAGTGTCCATGTTTGGGAGCGGTACAAGTACAATATCCTTACTCAACCGATCGGTGACTACAAGGAGGATTGTACATCCCTCGCTCTCTGGGAGATCAGTAATGAAATCCATCGATATCTCCTTCCATATTCGATCAGGAAGTGGCAGAGGCCTAAGCAGGCCATGAATACCATCCCTCCATGGCTTAATCCTGCCACAAACAGCGCAGTTCCGAAGGAAGCGCCTGATATCCTCAGACATCCCAGGCCAGAAGTAATCCCTCGCAATTGCTTGGTAAGTGGCTGCACGTCCTGGGTGGCCGGCTACGGCAGGGGAGTGTACTCCATCGATTAGGCTTGTTCGTAGGGGTTCTGATTGCGGTACCCACTTCCGATCCCTATAGAGCAGGCATCCCTCCTGATCCACTGTACAGTCCGTAATAGATATCTTTAGGCCTAGGCTTGGTGGAACCCGTCGCTCTCCATTAAGCACGCATTGCCGGATGTTAATATATTGGTTGTCGCCTTCTGTTGCAGCCTGCCACAGTTGTTCTAGCGTTGGGGGGTCTTCTTCCAGAAGGGTTGGGGCAGTGCTAGGATTCACGCTGTCATTGCTATCCGCGGCAGTATCGGTATCCGTATCCGTGTTGGCATCAGTGTTGGCATCAGTGCCAAGTGCTACGGATCGAAACGTGATCACACTGCCCTCATCTTCGTCGTCTGTGGCCAGTGAAGCAGACGTTGGCTTGAGTAGCTGCTTGTAACGGTGCTGTATACGATCGTCAGAGGCGTCTTGAGGCATATCTTGTTCGCGCCGGGATAGGGCATCAGCGCGGGGGTTCTCCTTCCCAGGTCGGTAGGCAATCTCCATATTGTAGCGTCCTAGGAGAAGAGACCATCGCATTTGTCTTTCGTTAAGCATCCTTGGCTTTGTGAAATACTCTAGATTCTTGTGATCCGTGATAATAGTGAATTTCTCAACTGATCGTAGCTCAGCGTCCCATTCCTGTAGGCACTGTACCACAGCGAGTAACTCCTTGTCGTGGATTTCGTAGTTGCACTCATGTACGTTCATCTTCCGTGAAAAATAGGCTACTGGCCGTAGTAGGCCTCGATCGTCGTACTGTGAAAGACACCCTGCTATCGCGTACCCGGAAGCATCCGTTTCAAGCACCGTCTCCTTCTCAGGGTCAAATTGGGCTAGGACTGGTTCTGTGACGAAAATATCCTTAAGCGTGTCGAAGGCCTTCTGTTCAATAGAGGTCCATTGAAAGGCTACGTTGCCTGTAAGTCGCGTGAGGGGTGCTACAAGCTCTGAGAATCTACGGATAAACCGCCGATAGAAGTTAGCGAAGCCTAAGAAGCTTCGCACGCCTTTGACAGTCTTAGGGGCCTCCCATTCCTTAATAGCCTTGATCTTCTCAGGGTCCATGCGCAGGCCTTTGCCCGCATCGATGATGAACCCTAGATATTTCGTTGACTTGACTTCAAATTCGCACTTCCTGATATCCAGCGGGAGGCCTGCCTTGCCTAGCGCCTCGAGCACTAGGTTGACCTGGCTTCGGTGCTCAGCTAGGGAGCCGTTTGTGTATATAAGTACGTCATCGAGGTAGGCTGTACAGAAGTCGTCGAGATACTTGCGCAGGGCCCAGTTAATATATCTCTGAAAGGTACTAGGCGCGTTTGCCAAGCCAAAAGGGGTAACCAGCCATTCGTACAGCCCGAACCGAGTGCGAAAAGCTGTCTTCCATTCATCCCCAGCGTTAATCCGAATCTTGTGGAAGGCAGCCGAGACGTCAAGCTTTGTAAACCACTGAGCCTTACCAAGATTGTTTAGGGTCTCCTGGATCAGCGGCAGCGGGTATCGGTCCTTCCGGGTGATCGCATTAAGAGCTCTGTAGTCGACACAAAAGCGGAGGCCGCCACCTGGTTTCTTTGCAAAGAGGACTGGTGCAGCTGCTGGCGAATTACTCGCGCGGATCCATCCCTTCTCAAGCAGCGACGTGAGTTCCTTTCGTAGGACAAGTAGCTCCCCTTTGCTCATGTTGTACAGTGGGCCCCATGGCACCTCTGGATCCCTCCCGTCCTTTTGAACCAAGTCGATTCGGTGATCAATATCAGGTCCTCGGAGTGGTGGCATTTTTGATGCAGTTTTTGGGTCGAATATCCACCCGTGGTGGGCGTAGTGGGTTGGCAACAGCTCCTTGAAGTCTATTGTTGATTTCGGCGCCAAGGCTTTTTCAATATCTGCTAGTGAGGCTGCAAAGACAATAGACTGGTTCTTCTTCGCAGCTTGGAGGTGGTGACTGTATGCTGCAGCGCTGATCTCTTGCAGAGGTACGTGGCCCTGTAGGGTAGGGACAGGTTCTCCTTCCTTGCTTTGAATCCGAATCCGTTGGCGCGTCGAATGAATGTAGATTGAGCGCTTAGCTGGCGCAATTGTAACCTGCAGCCGGTTCATCCAAGGCCGCCCAAGGATTAGGTCAAACCCCATGTTGTCAGTGGCAACGTAGGCCCATCCAGTGTCCTTGAATCCTTCAATATCAGCAGTGTACTGAGCTACCTGCGTTATCACGCCTTCGCCGGCTATGCCCAGCAGTCGTCGGGGAGTAATATCAATGCACAGCAAGCCTGCGGCCTTTGCTAGTGAGGGTGAAACTAGAGCATTTGCGAGCGTGCCAGAATCGATCATACAGGAGGCGTAGGTAGTTTGATTAACTAACGCGTGTACGCTAATAGCCTCCCCATCCATGTGCTGGCCTTTAAACTTCTTCCACTCCTCAAGAGCTTGCCTGTAGGTTGCAGGTGGCTCCTGTTGGTGACTTTCAACAGGAGCTACTCTTTTTCCGAATCCGATTTGCTGGTAGGCTCGTCCTCAAGCAACGGCGGTGGAGATGCCTGAGCAGCAGTAGCTCTTGCTGACCTCATAGGCAACGGGCGGTTGGCTGGTAGGTAAGGGCACTTCTGGATGTAGTGGCCTCCTGCTCCGCAGCGCATACACAGCCGATTAGCTCGCCGGCGCTGGATTTCCTCCTCTGGCACCCATTTGGCTCGTTTCTGTTCTGTGCCACCCTGGTTACTCCTTGTAGGTTGCCAGTCCATCTGTTCTAGGGGCGCTGGCCCGTCGCGATTGGGCAATTGACGCCTTTCGTACGTGTTAAGGCTGGCTGTTGGCTGGTTGTGAGTATAATTTTGGTGTCTTGCTGATAGGTTTACTCGGTACAGGATGTCGGCGATCCGAATTACTTCATGGACAAAGCCCTTATATGAGAGATCCCCTGGGATTGCAATAGTGCTCTTTTGGAGTTCGATACTCAGCCCTCGTACGAAGAGGTTCTTTTTGTTCGTGTCGCCAAAAGTCTCCCCAGTCAATTGGACTAGTCGGTTGAATTCCATCAAATATTCTCGTACGGGTCGTCTGCCCTGGCGGATCCCGTGGAGTTGATCTATGGCCTTGCTTTTGAGGTGTGGGTCGTCAAATTGGAGATCCATAAAAGCCCATAGGCCTTGAAGGGTTAGGGCAGCCTGATTGAGTATCCATGGTAGCAAGACTCTTGCTGCATCTCCCGTACACCTCTGGAAGACGTAATCAACCTGAGCCTTTTCAGGGATACCCCTGTAGTCGGCTTCAAGCTTAGCTCTTGCTTGATATCGAAAGGTTGGATACTGGGCTCGGTCACCATCGAACTTCTCAGGATCAGGGAATTTGGCGCGTCGTTCCATGTACGCGGTTGGAATTTGGGGGGACGTTGGCCCCTGGCTAGGTGGTGTCGTAGCAGCAGCCTTCCGATTTTCTAACGCGTCCATTCTGCTCATTATCTGCTTCATCATTTCCATCATCATCATGGAAAGATCCGATTGTCCCGCTGGTCGATCCTTCGCCTGTATTCGAGTTTCGATCTGACTCACTGTTGCTTCAATGGCCTGAACTGGCCATTGCTCTTTGGCTAGTATCTCTCGTATGCTAGCGGCGACTTGGTCATGTGACCATCCTCCTTCTAGTTTCCCGATGGCGTAGGCTGTCATGTCATCAATTGAATAGACTTCCATCCCTGTATTCCTTGTATGCCTGCAGCTCGGCGCGTACAGGGCTTCCGCTCGGTATCTCAATCGCTCGATCTGTCAATCGCTCGATAGCTCGATTCTCAATGTGGCCTACTCCCTGTACAATAGGGACGGGTAGGGCTTCCAATGTGGGCTCGGGCAGGCGTTCTACCACTGGGGTCCCTGCTCTGGCTCTGTTTCCGTGACGATGGGATACCACACTGGCTGGTGGACTCTCCTTTTGCTCGGGCAGGCGTTCTACCACTGGGGTCCCTGCTCTAGCTCTGTTCCGTGACGATAGGATACCACACTGGCTGGTGGACTCTCCTTTTGCTCGGGCAGGCGTTCTACCACTAGGGTCCCTGCACTGGCGTATGATAGGGGTGATCGAATCCAAATGTAATGGCCGCGCAAAGCTTGCAGATGCCTGGTAACAGTTTGGATTCGATAAGGCTCCAAAGGGTTTGGATGATGGGTCTCTATGCCATCCCCTTCGGAGCGGAACAACTATCTACCGGTCTATCTTGCCTCCTTGAGGCAGAACCGCCCCAGATCTCATCTGGGTAAAGCTACCTGGGCACCAGCCCATTACACAAAAAAAAGTGTATATAGAAGTATAAAGTTTTAACAAAAAGTAATAGAAAGAATATACTAGCTTAACAAAAAGTTAAGTAGTAGATTGCTTATAAATAGCGTTAAAGTAGTAAGCAATTAAGTTTTAGCTACTAGGCTCTAGCGCGCTATACAAAGTGTAGAAAGCCTAGGCATAACTTATATACGTGTAAAAAAAGTTCTTTAAATACTACTTAGTCTAGTATATTAATATATCTACGTTATCTTTTAATATAGCTAAGGTAGACGCTTATAGAAGTGTAGAAAGTTAGTAAAGTAGCCTACTTGCTTGTATAGCTTGCTTGCTTGTAAAATACGTTAGCTATAGGTAGAATACGTATAGGCATTTAGGCTATCTTTGCTGCATACAAAGCTTAACAATTGCTGCTACTTAGTAGATTCTAAGCGTTATACTTACGTTGCTTATAGAGTTAGTAAAGCAGATTAAATATATAATTGTAGACGCTTACAAAAAGCTGTAAACATACGCTACAACTATGTTTAGTAGCTTCTATTATAGGTATAGTGTTAAATTTGTTATAGTTAAATAGATATATCTAAGTACGCTTCTACAAGCTACTTGCATGCTAAGTGCTACTAACAGCGCACGTTCTAGAAGAGGCGTTTTTAACAATCTTGCTATTTACGCAGAGAAACTGCTAGAATGTATACATATTGCTTAAAATCGACTTTTTAACACTATAGCTTTAAACTTTGCTATTTTAGCTTTCTTTCTAGCCTACTAAGCTGTTTATAGAAGTGTACTAACGTATTCTACTACTAAAACAGCTACTCTACTAAAATAGCTACTTTTTTTTAGCGCAACTAACTTACGTTACAAGTTTTTGTTTTTATTACTATTAAAAAAAGAGCCTATATATATTGTGCTTTTATTAGATTTAGAAAATTTTTCTATATCTTTTTTACAAGTTTAAGCATTATGCCTAGTCTATTTGTAGTTTCTACAGCGCTATAGAGCTAGTTAGGCTATTTTGTAATTACTACTACTACAAGCTTTTTTTAATTGCTAAAACACTTTAGATACTTTAGTAGCTACCTACGCTGCTGCTATACTATAGTTTATTGTACTACTATACTAGATTTACTTCTATTTACGCTCTTTGCACTTAGTTATTACTACTAATTGTTTTTGTAGCTTATTAACCTTAGTAGAAAAAAGCGCGTTTTAGTAAAGTATAAGTTTAGCGCTTTTTACAAGCTAAAAAAAGCTAGCCTAAGTAGTAAAAAGTAACTATATAAAAAAGTTGCTTATAAGCTTAGATTAAAATCTAAACTTATATATATTACTTAGAGTTTTTAACTACTATAGCGTTTCTAGTAGTAGAAGTTCTAGTAGAGTACGCAGCTATACGTTAAAGCAATCTAACACTACCTACGCGTTAGTAAAAACTAGTTCTAATGCTTTAAAAGCTTTTTAATAGTTCTACTCTATAAATACGTTAAAAAACGCGTTTTAAAAAGCTAGAAAAAAGCCTTTTTTATTAATATAGAAAACGCGCTAGCGTGCTAAGTATTATACGCGTTAAAAGTACTTACACTTTAATAGCAAAAAGTAGACTATATTAAGTAGCTAGAGTATATATAATAAGTAAAGTAGTATACAAATAGTAAAGATTTTGTTTCTAAAGCAATAGTCTTTAAAATTCTAGTTAAAATAGCTTTTATAGCTGTCTAAAACAAGCAGCCTATACTTGTCTACTTAGCGCAGCTTTATATACGCGTTAAAGTGCTTTAACTACTAAAGACTAAGCGCATTGTTTGTCTAGCTATTTTTAGAAACTAAAAGCTTTTAAGTATATAGTATATTTTTTTTCTTGTACTATATAGAGATATAGACGCGCTCTTTGTAGATAATAAATAGTAGAATTGTATACCTAGTAGCGTAGATACTCTAGATAACTATAACCTACTTGCAATCGCCTAGCTAGATAAAATTAGGCTTTGTATGTCTTTCTAAGCCTATAACAACCTTTATTAACTTAATTATACCTATCTAGAACCTAGTTTTATTAAAGTTGTATACGTTATTATTATAGACACTATACTTTGCTTTTGTATTTGCAACTAGCTTAAACTACGCGTTAATTACTTTAGAATCTTTCTAGAGTATTCTCTGCCTATTTTTTGCTTAATTAAAGGCTATTTTAAGCTAATCTAAACGCGTTACAAATCTCTTAGCCTAGTGTTTGCCTACTAGCGTACTACTACGCATACCTAATAGTTTATTAGCTATATCTTCTACTTTATATAGCTAAGCTAGAAATCTTTGCAAATTAAAGTTAAGAATATATTAGACAAGCGTCTCTTCTTTAGTTGTAGTAAGCTTCTAGCAATTAGGTAGTATATTGCAGCGAAATTGTTTTCCTTTAAGCTAATTAGAGAGCCTCTAGTGTTTAATGTTAAAGGCTGCTGCAGCGCGTTGCAGGCTTTGAAATTGGCTAGATTTGTAGGCCTAAAGTGCAAGATTAATTCTTCCTTCTTGTTTAATTAATATTGCGTTAGGTTGTTGAGACATTTCGTGTTCATTGTAATGTTAGCTGCGCCAAGGAAAAGTAGCCGTCTCGGTGGGGTGGCCGTCTCGGTAGTGGAATACGTTATTGCAGACGAGCAGGGGGTGTTAGAAGAGAGTCAGGAGAGGGCGTTGACAGAACGAGCGACAGCATAGTCAATAACGCGCTGTTTCAAGTCAGAATTCGATGTGCTAGAAGAGCATGAGCTGCAGAGTAGATGCGTAATGTCCATCCCTGCGTAACGGAAACCCCGCCGTAACGGAACGCCGGCAGTACTTTCTATTATAACAACACCAAAAACAATCACACTGTAATGGCCGCGCAAAGCTTGCAGATGCCTAGTAACAGTTTGGATTCAATAAGGCTCTAAAGGGTTTGGATAATAGGTTTCTATGCTATCCCCTTTAGAGTAGAACAACTATCTACTAGTCTATCTTGCCTCTTTAAGGCAGAACCGCCCTAGATCTTATCTAGGTAAAGCTACCTAGGCACTAGCCTATTACAATACTCCCTTTCTAGCCTTAAAGGTTTTCTTTAAGGCGTATCTTAGCAGAAGCCTTGCAGCAGCTAGCTGCAAGTATTGCGCACGTCCTTTGTATACTTAATCTATTAATCTAGCGCTTCTATTTCTTTAAACAATTAAAATAGCTTCTATGTAGTTTTAGTATACTTTACCTATTTTACTTTATACTGTAATTAGCGCCTTCTACTCTTTTAAGTAACTTTTTCTACAATAATATCTTCTACTACCTATTCTAGTTTGCTATTAACTACAATAGCTTTAGGCTGCAAGTTATTATTTAGCTAGCTTAGCAGTAGATTGTTAGCAGCTAGCCGCAATTAATTAATATAGAATACGTTGTAGAAGCTAGGTAGTATATTAAAGCGCATAGAATGCGTACTAATTACTTTAGTAACTATATATTTAGCGTTCTTCTAGTTAAGCTTTTTGTTTAGCTGTTAAGTTTTAAAGTATTTCTCTAGAGCTAGCTACACTTTGTTTTCTACTCTTAGTTGCTAAAGTACTTGCTAGCGTTAATTTGCCTACCTTTTTTACTCTTGCTAAGCTTTAGCTATTAAGGCTTAGGCTAGCTTAAATACTCTTTTAAACTTTTTAACAATTGCTTTAGCAGCTTTTTTTTTTAATTGTTTATTAGCAGCGTAATTTAGGCTTTGTTAAAGGGCTAAAAGCTGTATAGAATCTACGTAGTAGCTATACTAGAGAAAAAATAGGCTTACTTCTATTAACGTAGCTTGTTTTAATTAGATAGCTATTATAGCTATACCTAGAAGCTTAGCTTAGTTTTTTTAGTTCTAGTTAACGTACGCTTGTAGATAAGCTTCTACTATGCTGTTTATTTTTTTAGTTAATCTATTAGTTTTAAAGTAGAAAGCTGTTAACAGTTGTTGTTTAATTTCTAGAATTTTGCAAAGTTGTTTCTATAGCCTGCTTGTAAACTAACTACTTTAATCTAATACAATAGCGTTAGGTAGCTAGTAGTACGCTACTACGTGCCTAATAAATGCCTATACAATAGTTTTAGTATCTATGTTTAGTAGAAGTATTAGTACTATATTCTTGCTTAACTAATTAGTAACTATAAAAAAGATTGTATATTTTTTGCTTTTAAAAAGGTTAGTAATAAAATCTATTAATATCTTTTTCTATATTTAATTAGAAAGTAGTAGAAGCTTAAGTAGGCTATAAATACTATTTTTCTATAGCTTAATCCTGCTACAAACAGCGTAGTTTTAGAGAAAGCACCTAATATCTTTAGATATTCTAGGCTAGAAGTAATTTTTTGCAATTGCTTAGTAAGTAGCTGCACGTTCTAGGTAGCTAGCTATAGTAGAAGAGTATACTTTATTAATTAGGCTTGTTTATAGAAGTTCTAATTGTAGTATCTACTTCTAGTCTCTATAAAGCAAGCATTTTTTCTAATCTACTATATAGTTTGTAATAGATATTTTTAAGCCTAGGCTTAGTAGAATCTATTGCTTTCTATAGAGTATATATTGCTAGATGTTAATATATTAGTTGTTGTTTTCTATTGTAGCCTACTATAGTTGTTCTAGCGTTAGAAAGTTTTTTTCTAGAAAGGTTAAAGTAGTACTAGAATTTGTACTATTGTTGCTATCTATAGCAGTATTAGTATCTATATTAGTATTAGTATTAGTATTAGTATTAGTGTTAGCATAAGTGCTAAGTGCTATAGATTAAAACGTAATTATATTGCCTTTATTTTTGTTGTCTATAGTTAGTAAAGCAAACGTTGTTAGCTTAAATAGTTGCTTGTAACAATGCTATATACAATTGTTAGAAGCGTTTTAAAGTATATTTTGTTCGCGCTAGAATAGAGCTATAAAGGTTTAATAGATAATAGTATATTTTCTATAGATTTTAGTTAGTTTTTAGAAATAAGCAATAGAGTTCTATGCATAAGTAGTTAATATTAAGATAGTAAGTAGAATTTTTTTAAAAAGAATATTGTATTAAAAACTAAGTATACTATATAGAGTACTTGTTAGAAATTAAACATAATAAGCTGTAGAAGCTTATTAACTAAGATTATATACTTTAAAGTAATTCTATTGCTTTACGTGCTTTGTAAAAGTAGTAAAATTATAGAAAGTATTCTATATATATCTACTCTTGTTGCTTTGTATACTCTATAGAATTACTAAAAGCTATAAAAGTACTTTGCATAATTACGTAACTTTTCTTGTACTATGTTCTACAAAGGTGCTATAAAAGTTTAATAGATAATAGTATATTTTCTATAGATTTTAGTTAGTTTTTAGAAATAAGCAATAGAGTTCTATGTATAGGTAGTTAATATTAAAATAGTAAGTAGAATTTTTCTAAAAAGAATATTATATTAAAAACTAAGTATACTATATAGAGTACTTGTTAAAAATTAAATATAATATGCTATAAAAGCCTATTGTCTTTCTCTATATACGTAGATAATTGCTTTAATTACTACAATTACAATAATTAATATATAAGTGCCTAGGTATGTTTACTTAAAGCTAAGTAATCTATTCTTGTCTAATTACTACGCTTACTATAATTACTATAATTACTCTTGCTTGTTACGTAATCTTTATAGCGTAGTTGTATTGTTTTTGTTTTTTTATGCAACTTCTATTAGTAGTCTATAAATGCTATAACTGCACCTAGTCTAGGTAATGCTGTTTGTAACACTACTTTTTTTTTTACTAGAATCTATCTTTAGATTACCTAACTTAGCTCTATTTTAGTTATAACTCTAGCTATAGTATAAAAGCAAGTAGAGTAAGCAAGATGTTATTTAACTTTTTTTTCTATTGCTTTTGCCTTGCTATAGAGATTCTACAAGCAAATATTTTTTCTAAAATTTTTTATAACTAGTGCTTTAAAATTAGTTGTTTTTGCTTTATTATGCCTAACTCTAGTTTGCGTTGTATAGAGTGTACGCGCTTAGGCTGTTGTTGCGTAAATTTGTTCTAGAAGTTTTTAGACAAAACTTGCAAAGAATATTAGCAAAAAGTTAAAGCTAATAAAAAGTTATTAGCTAAAGTAATTTTGCGCCTATTGTAGAATAAAAAGATTTTAAAGCAAGTAGAAAATTAAGCAAAGTAGAAAGCTTTTTGCTTTGCTACTAAGCTTTGTAAGTCTAGTAAAAAAGTAAATGCCTAGATAGTATCTACTTTTTCTAATTGTTTTACTACTTTAATAGGTGTTGCCTTTTCTTCTACAATATAGAAAACGTTAGGTTTACTAGATTTATACGTTGCAACTAAAGAGTCTATGCTAGCTTTTACTAGTTTTTTATAAAGTTAAAACTTTGTTTTATTAAGTTTGTTTTTTTTTTTCTTTAGTTTTCTTTGTCTTATATAAAAATAAATGTAGTGTTTTTTGTAGTATTTTTTAAGTAGTTGCTAATAGTTAGTTAGGTTAGCTTTAGGTTTCTAAGTGTTTTTAGATTCTAGGTAGTTTTTCTATTTTACTAGCTATTTCTAATAAAAGTTGTTGTTTTAAAAGTTTTTCTATCTAAACTTTTAGTATCTTTAGAAGTTTTTAACTTTAAATTTGTTGTTTTCTTCTAGTTTATAATAAAATGTTTTTTGTACTAGCGTTGCTAGGTTAGCTAGTGTAATAGGCTAGTGCCTAGAAAGCTTAACTTAGATAAAATCTAGAGCAGTTCTACTCTAAAGAGACAAAATAGACTAGTAGATAGTTGTTCTACTCTAAAGAAAATAGCATAGAAACCTATTATCTAAACTTTTTAGAGCTTTATTAAATCCAAACTATTACTAGGCATCTGCAAGCTTTGCGCAGCTATTACATTTAGATTTAATCAACTCTATTATACGCTAGTGCAGGAACCCTAGTAGTAGAACGCTTGCCTAAGCAAAAAAAAAATCTACTAGCTAGTATAGTATCCTATTGTTATAGAATAAAGCTAGAGTAGAAACTCTAGTAGTAGAACGCCTGCCTAAGCAAAAGAAAAGTCTACTAGCTAGTGTAGTATTCTATTGTTATAGAACAGAGCTAAAGTAGAAACTCTAGTAGTAGAACGCCTGCCTAAGCAAGAAGAAAGTCTACTAGCTAGTATAGTATTCTATCGTTACAAAATAGAGCTAGAGTAGAAACTCTAGTAGTAGAACGCCTGCCTAAGCCTATATTAGAAGCTCTATCTATTTCTATTGTACAAGAAGTAAGCTATATTAAAAATTAAGCTATTAAGCAATTAACAAATTAAACAATTAAGATACTAAGTAGAAGCCTTGTACGCGCTAAGCTGCAAGCATACATAAAAAATATAGAAATAGAAGGCTATTTAATTAATAACATAACAGCCTACGCTATTAAGAAACTAGAAGGAGGATAGTTATATAACTAAGTCGCTGCTAGCATATAAAAGATACTAGCTAAAGAGCAATAGCTAGTTTAGGCTATTAAAGCAATAGTAAGTTAGATTAAAACTTAGATACAGGCGAAAGATTAACTAGTAGAACAATTAGATCCTTCTATAATAATAATAGAAATAATAAAGCAGTTAATAAGCAGAATAAACGCGTTAGAAAATTAGAAAGCTGTTGCTACAACACTACCTAGCTAGAGGCTAACGTCTCTCTAAATTCTACCAACTGCGTATATAGAACAACGCGCTAAATTCTCTAATTCTAAGAAGTTTAATAGTAACTAAGCCTAGTATCTAACCTTTTAATATTAAGCAAAAGCTAAGCTTAAAGCTAACTATAGAAGTATTTCTAAAAAAGCTTAGGTTAATTACGTTTTCTAGAAGTGTATAGAAGATGCAGCAAGAGTCTTGCTACTATAGATACTTAATTAGGCTGCTCTAACCTTTTAAAGCCTATAGGCTTTTATAGATTTCTAATTTAACAATCTATACTTTAAAAGCAAAGCTATAGATTAACTCTATAGAATCTACTAGAGTAGACAACCTGTACAAGAATATTTAATAGAATTTAACTAACTAGTCTAATTAACTAGAAAGACTTTTAGCAACATAAACAAGAAAAATTTCTTTGTATAAAGGCTAAGTATTAAACTCTAAAAGAGCACTATTGTAATTCTAGAAAATCTTTTATATAAAGGCTTTGTCTATAAAGTAATTTAGATTGCTAACATTTTATACTAAGTAAACCTATTAGCAAAATACTAAAATTATACTTACAACTAGCTAACAGCTAGCTTTAACACGTACGAAAGACGTTAATTGCCTAATCGCGATAGGCTAGCGCCTCTAGAATAGATAGACTAGCAATCTACAAAAAGTAACTAGAGTAGCATAGAATAGAAACAAGCTAAATAGGTGCTAGAGAAGGAAATCTAGCGGCAGCAAGCTAATTAGCTGTGTATACGCTGTAGAGTAGAAGGCTACTACATCTAGAAGTGCCCTTACCTACTAGCTAACTGCCTATTGCCTATAAAGTTAGCAAGAGCTATAGCTGCTTAGGCATCTCTACTGCTATTGCTTAAAAACAAGCCTAGTAGCAAATTAGATTTAGAAAAAAAGTAGCTTTTGTTAAAAGTTACTAATAGAAGCTACCTGCAACCTATAGGCAAGCTTTTAAAGAGTAGAAAAAGTTTAAAGGCTAGTATATAGATAGAAAGGCTATTAGCGTACACGCGTTAGTTAATTAAACTACCTACGCTTCTTGCATAATTAATTCTAGCACGCTTGCAAATGCTCTAGTTTTACCCTTACTAGCAAAGGCTGCAGGCTTGCTATGCATTAATATTACTCTCTAACAACTGCTAGGCATAGCTAGCAAAGGCGTAATAACCTAGGTAGCTTAGTACACTGCTAAGATTAAAGGATTTAAGGACACTAGATAGGCCTACGTTGCTACTAACAACATAGAGTTTAACTTAATCTTTAGGCAGCTTTAGATAAATTAGCTGCAGGTAACAATTGCGCTAGCTAAGCGCTTAATCTACATTTATTTAACGCGCTAATAGATTTAGATTTAAAGCAAAAAGGGGAAACCTATTTCTATACTATAGAGCTACGTACCTCTACAAAAGATTAGCGCTGCAGCATACAGTTACTACTTCTAAGCTGCAAAAAAGAACTAGTCTATTGTCTTTGCAGCCTTACTAGCAAATATTAAAAAAGCCTTAGCGCTAAAATTAACAATAGACTTTAAAGAGCTGTTGCTAACCTACTACGCTTATTACAGGTAGATATTTAACCTAAAAACCGCATTAAAAATGCTACTACTCTAAGGACCTAATATTAACTACTAAATTAACTTGGTTTAAAAGGATAGAAAGGATCTAGAGGTGCTATAGAGCCTACTATACAATATAAGCAAAGAAAAGCTACTAGTATTATAGAAAGAACTTACGTTACTACTTAAAAAGAGATAGATCTGCGCAAGTAATTTGCTAGCAGCTGCACTAGTCTTCTTTGCAAAGAAACTAGGCAGCAGCTTCTACTTTTGCGTTAACTATAGAGCTCTTAATGCTATTACGCAAAAGAACTAATATTTGCTACTGCTAATCTAAGAGACTCTAAACAACCTTAGCAAAGCTTAGTAGTTTACAAAGCTTAACGTCTTAGCTGCCTTTTACAAGATTTAAATCTACGCTAGAGATAAATAGAAGACAGCTTTCTACACTTGTTTTAAGCTGTACAAATAGCTAGTTACTTTCTTTAGCTTAGCAAACGCGCCTAGTACCTTTTAAAGATATATTAACTAGGTCTTGCGCAAGTATTTTAACAACTTTTGCATAGCGTACTTTAATAACGTACTTATATACACAAGTAGCTCTCTAGCTATATACTAAACTTAGGTTAACCTAGTGCTTAAAGAGCTAGGCAAGGCAGGCCTTCTACTAGATATTAAGAAGTGCAAATTTAAAGTTAAGTTAACAAAATATCTTAGGTTTATTATTAATGCAGGCAAAGGCCTACGCATAGACTCTAAGAAGATTAAAGCTATTAAAGAATAGAAGGCTTCTAAAACTGTTAAAAGCGTGCAAAGCTTTTTAGGCTTTGCTAACTTCTATTAGCAGTTTATTTGTAGATTTTTAGAGCTTGTAGCACTCTTTACGCAACTTATAGGCAACGTAGCCTTTTAATAGACTTCTATTAAATAGAAAGCCTTTAATACGCTTAAAGATATTTTTGTTACAAAGCTAGTTCTAGCCTAAT
Organism: Westerdykella aurantiaca; assembly: GCA_030412805.1. Taxonomy (NCBI): domain Eukaryota; kingdom Fungi; phylum Ascomycota; class Dothideomycetes; order Pleosporales; family Sporormiaceae; genus Westerdykella; species Westerdykella aurantiaca. The sequence goes on from JASJFJ010000001.1 coordinate 7,139,662, forward strand.
TTAACTCTAAAAAGAAGATAGTACTTAAAACTAATACTTCTAGGTACGCAATAGTAGAGTGTTTTTTATAGTACAACAATTAAGGCCTACTACGCTTAGTAGCCTATTTTTTATAGAAAATAAACGTGCATAAGTGCAACTACAAAATCTATAACAAGAAGTTACTTGCTATAGTATAGTACCTATAGAAATAGAACGCTAAGCTATAATTAGTTAAAAAATTTACTATTATTATAGACTACAAGAATCTAGAGTACTTTACAAAGCTAAAAATGCTTAATAAAAAGCAAATACAATAGTCTCTTCTTCTAGAACGCTACAATATAGAGATTGCCTACTAACCTAGAAAAAAAAACTCCTGCGCTAATGCTCTATTCTAGCGCGAACAAGATATGCTTTAAAACGCTTCTAACAATTGTATACAGTACTGTTACAAGCAGCTACTTAAGCTAACGTCTGCTTTACTAGCTATAGACAACGAAGATAAAAGCAGTGTAATTACGTTTCAATCTATAGCACTTAGCACTAATGCTAACACTAATGCTAACACTTATACTAACACTAATGCTAACATAGATACAGATACTAATACTAATACTACTGTAGATAGCAATAGCAGCACAAATTCTAGTACCGCTCTAACTCTTTTAGAAGAGAACCTTCTAACGCTAGAATAACTATAGCAGGCTGCAATAGAAAGCAACAACTAATATATTAACATCTAGCAATGTGTACTTAATAGAAAGCAACAGGTTCTACTAAGCCTAGGCTTTAAAATATCTATTATAGACTGTATAGTAGATTAGAAAAAATGCCTGCTCTATAGAGATTAGAAATAGGTACTGCAATTAGAACTTCTATAGACAAGCCTAATTAATAGAGTATACTTTCTAGCTGTAGCTAGCTACCTAGAACGTGCAGCTACTTACTAAGCAATTGCAAGAGATTACTTCTAGCCTAGAATATCTAAGGATATTAGGCGCTTCTTCTAGAACTGCGCTGTTTGTAGCAAAATTAAGCTGTAGAAGAATAGTATCTATAGCCTACTTAAGCCTCTACTACTTTCTAATTAAATATAGAAGAAGATATTAATAGATTTTATTACTAATCTTCTAGAGAGCAAAGAATATACAATATTTCTTGTAGTTACTAATTAGTTAAGTAAAAATATTGTACTTGTACTGCTTCTAAACATAGACACTAAAACAGTTGTATAGGCATTTATTAGGCACGTAGTAGCGTACTACTAGCTACCTAACGCTATTGTATTAGATTAAAGTAGTTAGTTTACAAGCAGGCTGTAGAAACAACTCTACAAAATTCTAGAAATTAAACAACAACTGTTAACAGCCTTCTACTTTTAGACTAATAGATTAACTAAAAGAATAAACAGTATAGTAGAAGCTTATCTATAAGCGTATATTAACTAGAACTAAAAGAACTAGGCTAAGCTACTAGGTATAGCTATAATAGCTATTTAGTTAAAGAATGCCGCCTTAACAGGCGTTAGCCTATTCTTTCTCTAGTATAGTTACTACGTTAATTCTATCTAACTTACAGCTCTACAACGCAGATTAAATTACACTACTAACAAACAAGTAGGCAAGAAAGCTGCTAAAACAATAGTTAACAAGTTTAAAAAAGTATTTAAGCTAGCCTAAGCTTTAATAGCTAAAGCTTAGCAAGAGCAAAAAAGGCAGGCAAATTAACGCTAGCAAGTGCCTTAGCAGCTAAGAGTAGGAGACAAGGTCTAGCTAGCTTTAGGCAAACACTTTAAGACTTAACAGCTAAACAAGAAGCTTGACTAGAAGAACGCTAAATACACAGTTACTAAAGTAATTAGTACGCATTCTATGCGCCTTAATATACTGCCTAGCCCCTACAACGTATTCTATATTAATTAATTGCAGCTAGCTGCTAACAATCTACTGCTAAGCTAGCTAAACAATAACTTACAGCTAGAAGCTATTGTAGTTAACAGCAAACTAGAGTAGGTAGTAGAAAATATTGTTACTAAAAGAGTTACTTAAAAAGGTAGAAGATAGTAGATATAGTATAAAGTTAAATAGGTAGGCTACGCTAAAACTATATAGAAACTAGCTTAATTGTTTAAAGAAATAGCAGCGCTAGATTAATAGATTAAGTACACAAAGGACGTGCGCAATACTTGCGGCTAGCTGCTGCAAGGCTTCCGCTAAGATACGCCTTAAGGAAGACCTTTAAGGCTAGAAGAGGGGTATTGTAATAGGCTAGTGCCTAGAAAGCTTAACCTAGATAAAATCTAGAGCAGTTCTACTCTAAAGAGACAAGATAGACTAGTAGATAGTTGTTCTACTTTAAAGGAGATAGCATAGAAACCTATTATCTAAACTTTTTAGAGCCTTATTAAATCTAAACTGTTACTAGGCATCTGCAAGCTTTGCGCGGCTATTACAGCTAGTTCTAATTATAATATATAGAACTTTAGGTAGATTTTTGCATCTAGTAGTAGGTTAAGTATATAGTTAACTAGTTTTGTTTAATTAAAAATTAAAAATAGTCTAACTTTAACGTTATTAAGTCTTTTGCTTAGTTTCTTTATACGCTAGTTGCTTGTAAGTAGATAGACTTTATTCTTTTTTTTTAGCTAAAGTACTATTTTTTGTTTTTTGTTAACGTATAAAATGTTCTAGCGTTAGGCCTGTTTAAGTTTTTTCTTTATTTCTTTGTATATTTTCTTTAATTCTTTTACTATTGCAATAGCAGCTTCTACTTTTAGTCTAGGTAATGTTTTTTTAAAAAAATATAGGTGCTTTCTATAATTAGCATAGAATAGTGTTTTGCCTATTAATTCTAACAATTTGTTATTGTATAAAAGTTGTGCTATAGGTAGTAGTAAAACCTAATTGTTCTATTTCTAGTTGCTATAGATTTATAGATACGTTTTTAATATTCTATTTGTTTTTTCTATTTGTTTGTCTATCTATAGATAGTATGCTGTTAACAATTTTCTTTTTGTTTTAATTGCTACAAGTAGCGTTGCCTAATAGTTAGATGTAAACAGCTTGTTTTTGTTACTAATAATTAATTTTAGTATGCTGTAATATTAGATTAGTTAGTCTAGAGTAACGAAAGCTAGCTAAACAGCTGTGTAGTTATTTCTAAATAGTATTATTTTAGCGTATTTAGTAAATTAGCACACGATTACTAGAATTACATTGTAACTAATTTCTATAGCAAGATTCTTTAAAGTAGGTAGTTCTATAATAAAATCTATTAAAATGTTAGTTTAAAGTTTATCTAGTAACTTAAAGGCTTGCATTTTTCTATATAGTGCGTAAGTACTATGCTTGTTTCTTTAGCAATTAGTACATTTTTTAATAAACTTAGCAACTTTTTTCTTTATTTTGTTAAAGTTGTAGTTTCTTTAGATAAGTTCTATTATTTGTATAATTGTAGAGTAACTATATACTAGGTTATTATAGTGTTGTTGTATAATTTCTTTTTATAATTTCTTAGGTACTTTTGTTGTAATAGATAGAATAGCGTTAATTGTTTGTACTAGTTCTAGCAATCTATTTTTATTAGTTTGTAATATTGCAGCGTTAGTAGTTTTTTTAGTTTCTACAATATCTATTCTTTAGCTAAAGGCGTTAGCTTTTCTATTGTCTTTTCTAGAAGTGTATATAATTTTAAACTTGTATTGTTCTAATAGTTCTAACTATTATACTTGTTGTTAATTAAGTTGTTTAGTAGTTGTAAAGCTAGTTAGGTTTTTGTAATCTATAAAAATTGTAAAGTTTAAGTAGCTTTCTACGTATATTCTCTAGTATTGTAATGCTACAACAATAGCAAGTAGTTTCTTGTTGTATACGTTGTATTGTTTTTTAAGTTTTGTAAGTTTTCTTAAGTAGTATGCAATTAGGTGCTATTTTCCGTCGCGTTTCTATAGTGCTGTTGCTTTAATAGCAAAGTCTAATGCGTTTGTTTTAAATTGTAGTAGTTTTCTACTTCTAAAAAACACTAAAACTAGTAGTTTAGTGCTTGCCTACTTAAGCTCTTTAAATGCTTTTTTCTAGTCTAAGTTCTACTTCTATAGCATATCTTTTCTAGTAAGCTTAGTAAAAAGTATTGCTTTTTAAAAAAAGTTTTTAATAAATTGCTAGTTAAAGTTAATAAATTCTATAAAGAATTGTACGTTTTTAACGTTTTTAGAATCTAGCTAGTTTTTTACAACTTAAATTTTCTTTAAGCTTATTTTAATTTTGTAGACACCTACAATATATTCTAGAAATTTAACTTTTTGTTTATAGAATTTGCATTTTTTAGGTTTAATTTGTAGATTAGCTTTCTAGAAACATGTAAGCATAGTTTTTACATACTTAATATGTTTTTTAAAGCTGTTAAATTATACTAGAATGTTGTTAAAGTATACTAGAATAAACTTGTTTAGGTATAGTCTAAGTATGTTGTTAACTAGTTGTTAGAACGTAGCTAAAGTATTAGTAAGTTCTATTAGTATTACCTAAAACTTATAGTGTCTATATCTTGTTTAAAACGCAGTTTTTTATTTTTTTTATTGTTTTATACGTATAAAATAGTATCTGTAATGGCCGCGCAAAGCTTGCAGATGCCTGGTAACAGTTTGGATTCGATAAGGCTCCAAAGGGTTTGGATGATGGGTCTCTATGCCATCCCCTTCGGAGCGGAACAACTATCTACCGGTCTATCTTGCCTCCTTGAGGCAGAACCGCCCCAGATCTCATCTGGGTAAAGCTACCTGGGCACCAGCCCATTACAATACCCCCCTCCTAGCCTTGAAGGTCTTCCTCAAGGCGTATCTCGGCGGAAGCCTTGCGGCAGCTGGCCGCGAGTATTGCGCACGTCCTTTGTGTACTCAATCCATCGATCTAGCGCTTCTGTTTCCTCGAACAATTGAGATGGCTCCCATGTAGTTTCGGCATACCCTACCCATCTCACTTCGTACTGTACTTGGCGCCCTCTACCCCTTCGAGTAACCCTCTCCGCAACGATATCCTCTACTGCCCATTCCGGTTCGCCATCAACCACAATAGCTTCGGGCTGCGAGTCATCATTTGGCTGGCTTGGCAGTGGATCGTTGGCAGCCAGCCGCAATCGATCGATATGGAATACGTTGTGGGGGCCAGGCGGTGTATTGAGGCGCACGGAATGCGTACCAATCACTTCAGTGACTGTGTATTTGGCGTTCTTCCAGTCGAGCTTCTTGTTTGGCCGTTGGGTCTTGAAGTGTTTCCCTAGGGCCAGCCACACCTTGTCTCCCACTCTCAGTTGCCATGGTACTTGCCGGCGTCGATTTGCCTGCCTTTCTTGCTCTTGCTGAGCTTCAGCCATTGAAGCTTGGGCTAGCTCAAATACTTCCTTGAACTTGTTAACTATCGTTTCAGCAGTCCTCTTGCCCGCTCGTTCGTCAACAATGTAATTCGATCCGTGTCGTGGGGCTGTAAGCTGGATAGGATCTACGTAGTAACCGTGCTGGAGAAAGAATGGGCTAACGCCTGTTGAAGCGGCATTCCTTGATCGGATAGCTATCATAGCTATACCCAGCAGCTTGGCCCAGTTCTTTTGGTCCCAGTCAACGTACGCCCGTAGATAAGCCTCTACCGTGCTGTTCATCCTTTCAGTTGATCCATCGGTCTGGGGGTGGAAGGCTGTCGACAGTCGTCGTTTGATCCCTAGGATTTCGCAGAGTCGTTTCCACAGCCCGCTTGTGAATTGACTGCCTCGATCCGATACGATGGCGTTGGGAAGCCAGTGGTACGCTACCACGTGCCTAATAAATGCCCATACAACCGTCTTAGTGTCCATGTTTGGGAGCGGTACAAGTACAATATCCTTACTCAACCGATCGGTGACTACAAGGAGGATTGTACATCCCTCGCTCTCTGGGAGATCAGTAATGAAATCCATCGATATCTCCTTCCATATTCGATCAGGAAGTGGCAGAGGCCTAAGCAGGCCATGAATACCATCCCTCCATGGCTTAATCCTGCCACAAACAGCGCAGTTCCGAAGGAAGCGCCTGATATCCTCAGACATCCCAGGCCAGAAGTAATCCCTCGCAATTGCTTGGTAAGTGGCTGCACGTCCTGGGTGGCCGGCTACGGCAGGGGAGTGTACTCCATCGATTAGGCTTGTTCGTAGGGGTTCTGATTGCGGTACCCACTTCCGATCCCTATAGAGCAGGCATCCCTCCTGATCCACTGTACAGTCCGTAATAGATATCTTTAGGCCTAGGCTTGGTGGAACCCGTCGCTCTCCATTAAGCACGCATTGCCGGATGTTAATATATTGGTTGTCGCCTTCTGTTGCAGCCTGCCACAGTTGTTCTAGCGTTGGGGGGTCTTCTTCCAGAAGGGTTGGGGCAGTGCTAGGATTCACGCTGTCATTGCTATCCGCGGCAGTATCGGTATCCGTATCCGTGTTGGCATCAGTGTTGGCATCAGTGCCAAGTGCTACGGATCGAAACGTGATCACACTGCCCTCATCTTCGTCGTCTGTGGCCAGTGAAGCAGACGTTGGCTTGAGTAGCTGCTTGTAACGGTGCTGTATACGATCGTCAGAGGCGTCTTGAGGCATATCTTGTTCGCGCCGGGATAGGGCATCAGCGCGGGGGTTCTCCTTCCCAGGTCGGTAGGCAATCTCCATATTGTAGCGTCCTAGGAGAAGAGACCATCGCATTTGTCTTTCGTTAAGCATCCTTGGCTTTGTGAAATACTCTAGATTCTTGTGATCCGTGATAATAGTGAATTTCTCAACTGATCGTAGCTCAGCGTCCCATTCCTGTAGGCACTGTACCACAGCGAGTAACTCCTTGTCGTGGATTTCGTAGTTGCACTCATGTACGTTCATCTTCCGTGAAAAATAGGCTACTGGCCGTAGTAGGCCTCGATCGTCGTACTGTGAAAGACACCCTGCTATCGCGTACCCGGAAGCATCCGTTTCAAGCACCGTCTCCTTCTCAGGGTCAAATTGGGCTAGGACTGGTTCTGTGACGAAAATATCCTTAAGCGTGTCGAAGGCCTTCTGTTCAATAGAGGTCCATTGAAAGGCTACGTTGCCTGTAAGTCGCGTGAGGGGTGCTACAAGCTCTGAGAATCTACGGATAAACCGCCGATAGAAGTTAGCGAAGCCTAAGAAGCTTCGCACGCCTTTGACAGTCTTAGGGGCCTCCCATTCCTTAATAGCCTTGATCTTCTCAGGGTCCATGCGCAGGCCTTTGCCCGCATCGATGATGAACCCTAGATATTTCGTTGACTTGACTTCAAATTCGCACTTCCTGATATCCAGCGGGAGGCCTGCCTTGCCTAGCGCCTCGAGCACTAGGTTGACCTGGCTTCGGTGCTCAGCTAGGGAGCCGTTTGTGTATATAAGTACGTCATCGAGGTAGGCTGTACAGAAGTCGTCGAGATACTTGCGCAGGGCCCAGTTAATATATCTCTGAAAGGTACTAGGCGCGTTTGCCAAGCCAAAAGGGGTAACCAGCCATTCGTACAGCCCGAACCGAGTGCGAAAAGCTGTCTTCCATTCATCCCCAGCGTTAATCCGAATCTTGTGGAAGGCAGCCGAGACGTCAAGCTTTGTAAACCACTGAGCCTTACCAAGATTGTTTAGGGTCTCCTGGATCAGCGGCAGCGGGTATCGGTCCTTCCGGGTGATCGCATTAAGAGCTCTGTAGTCGACACAAAAGCGGAGGCCGCCACCTGGTTTCTTTGCAAAGAGGACTGGTGCAGCTGCTGGCGAATTACTCGCGCGGATCCATCCCTTCTCAAGCAGCGACGTGAGTTCCTTTCGTAGGACAAGTAGCTCCCCTTTGCTCATGTTGTACAGTGGGCCCCATGGCACCTCTGGATCCCTCCCGTCCTTTTGAACCAAGTCGATTCGGTGATCAATATCAGGTCCTCGGAGTGGTGGCATTTTTGATGCAGTTTTTGGGTCGAATATCCACCCGTGGTGGGCGTAGTGGGTTGGCAACAGCTCCTTGAAGTCTATTGTTGATTTCGGCGCCAAGGCTTTTTCAATATCTGCTAGTGAGGCTGCAAAGACAATAGACTGGTTCTTCTTCGCAGCTTGGAGGTGGTGACTGTATGCTGCAGCGCTGATCTCTTGCAGAGGTACGTGGCCCTGTAGGGTAGGGACAGGTTCTCCTTCCTTGCTTTGAATCCGAATCCGTTGGCGCGTCGAATGAATGTAGATTGAGCGCTTAGCTGGCGCAATTGTAACCTGCAGCCGGTTCATCCAAGGCCGCCCAAGGATTAGGTCAAACCCCATGTTGTCAGTGGCAACGTAGGCCCATCCAGTGTCCTTGAATCCTTCAATATCAGCAGTGTACTGAGCTACCTGCGTTATCACGCCTTCGCCGGCTATGCCCAGCAGTCGTCGGGGAGTAATATCAATGCACAGCAAGCCTGCGGCCTTTGCTAGTGAGGGTGAAACTAGAGCATTTGCGAGCGTGCCAGAATCGATCATACAGGAGGCGTAGGTAGTTTGATTAACTAACGCGTGTACGCTAATAGCCTCCCCATCCATGTGCTGGCCTTTAAACTTCTTCCACTCCTCAAGAGCTTGCCTGTAGGTTGCAGGTGGCTCCTGTTGGTGACTTTCAACAGGAGCTACTCTTTTTCCGAATCCGATTTGCTGGTAGGCTCGTCCTCAAGCAACGGCGGTGGAGATGCCTGAGCAGCAGTAGCTCTTGCTGACCTCATAGGCAACGGGCGGTTGGCTGGTAGGTAAGGGCACTTCTGGATGTAGTGGCCTCCTGCTCCGCAGCGCATACACAGCCGATTAGCTCGCCGGCGCTGGATTTCCTCCTCTGGCACCCATTTGGCTCGTTTCTGTTCTGTGCCACCCTGGTTACTCCTTGTAGGTTGCCAGTCCATCTGTTCTAGGGGCGCTGGCCCGTCGCGATTGGGCAATTGACGCCTTTCGTACGTGTTAAGGCTGGCTGTTGGCTGGTTGTGAGTATAATTTTGGTGTCTTGCTGATAGGTTTACTCGGTACAGGATGTCGGCGATCCGAATTACTTCATGGACAAAGCCCTTATATGAGAGATCCCCTGGGATTGCAATAGTGCTCTTTTGGAGTTCGATACTCAGCCCTCGTACGAAGAGGTTCTTTTTGTTCGTGTCGCCAAAAGTCTCCCCAGTCAATTGGACTAGTCGGTTGAATTCCATCAAATATTCTCGTACGGGTCGTCTGCCCTGGCGGATCCCGTGGAGTTGATCTATGGCCTTGCTTTTGAGGTGTGGGTCGTCAAATTGGAGATCCATAAAAGCCCATAGGCCTTGAAGGGTTAGGGCAGCCTGATTGAGTATCCATGGTAGCAAGACTCTTGCTGCATCTCCCGTACACCTCTGGAAGACGTAATCAACCTGAGCCTTTTCAGGGATACCCCTGTAGTCGGCTTCAAGCTTAGCTCTTGCTTGATATCGAAAGGTTGGATACTGGGCTCGGTCACCATCGAACTTCTCAGGATCAGGGAATTTGGCGCGTCGTTCCATGTACGCGGTTGGAATTTGGGGGGACGTTGGCCCCTGGCTAGGTGGTGTCGTAGCAGCAGCCTTCCGATTTTCTAACGCGTCCATTCTGCTCATTATCTGCTTCATCATTTCCATCATCATCATGGAAAGATCCGATTGTCCCGCTGGTCGATCCTTCGCCTGTATTCGAGTTTCGATCTGACTCACTGTTGCTTCAATGGCCTGAACTGGCCATTGCTCTTTGGCTAGTATCTCTCGTATGCTAGCGGCGACTTGGTCATGTGACCATCCTCCTTCTAGTTTCCCGATGGCGTAGGCTGTCATGTCATCAATTGAATAGACTTCCATCCCTGTATTCCTTGTATGCCTGCAGCTCGGCGCGTACAGGGCTTCCGCTCGGTATCTCAATCGCTCGATCTGTCAATCGCTCGATAGCTCGATTCTCAATGTGGCCTACTCCCTGTACAATAGGGACGGGTAGGGCTTCCAATGTGGGCTCGGGCAGGCGTTCTACCACTGGGGTCCCTGCTCTGGCTCTGTTTCCGTGACGATGGGATACCACACTGGCTGGTGGACTCTCCTTTTGCTCGGGCAGGCGTTCTACCACTGGGGTCCCTGCTCTAGCTCTGTTCCGTGACGATAGGATACCACACTGGCTGGTGGACTCTCCTTTTGCTCGGGCAGGCGTTCTACCACTAGGGTCCCTGCACTGGCGTATGATAGGGGTGATCGAATCCAAATGTAATGGCCGCGCAAAGCTTGCAGATGCCTGGTAACAGTTTGGATTCGATAAGGCTCCAAAGGGTTTGGATGATGGGTCTCTATGCCATCCCCTTCGGAGCGGAACAACTATCTACCGGTCTATCTTGCCTCCTTGAGGCAGAACCGCCCCAGATCTCATCTGGGTAAAGCTACCTGGGCACCAGCCCATTACACAAAAAAAAGTGTATATAGAAGTATAAAGTTTTAACAAAAAGTAATAGAAAGAATATACTAGCTTAACAAAAAGTTAAGTAGTAGATTGCTTATAAATAGCGTTAAAGTAGTAAGCAATTAAGTTTTAGCTACTAGGCTCTAGCGCGCTATACAAAGTGTAGAAAGCCTAGGCATAACTTATATACGTGTAAAAAAAGTTCTTTAAATACTACTTAGTCTAGTATATTAATATATCTACGTTATCTTTTAATATAGCTAAGGTAGACGCTTATAGAAGTGTAGAAAGTTAGTAAAGTAGCCTACTTGCTTGTATAGCTTGCTTGCTTGTAAAATACGTTAGCTATAGGTAGAATACGTATAGGCATTTAGGCTATCTTTGCTGCATACAAAGCTTAACAATTGCTGCTACTTAGTAGATTCTAAGCGTTATACTTACGTTGCTTATAGAGTTAGTAAAGCAGATTAAATATATAATTGTAGACGCTTACAAAAAGCTGTAAACATACGCTACAACTATGTTTAGTAGCTTCTATTATAGGTATAGTGTTAAATTTGTTATAGTTAAATAGATATATCTAAGTACGCTTCTACAAGCTACTTGCATGCTAAGTGCTACTAACAGCGCACGTTCTAGAAGAGGCGTTTTTAACAATCTTGCTATTTACGCAGAGAAACTGCTAGAATGTATACATATTGCTTAAAATCGACTTTTTAACACTATAGCTTTAAACTTTGCTATTTTAGCTTTCTTTCTAGCCTACTAAGCTGTTTATAGAAGTGTACTAACGTATTCTACTACTAAAACAGCTACTCTACTAAAATAGCTACTTTTTTTTAGCGCAACTAACTTACGTTACAAGTTTTTGTTTTTATTACTATTAAAAAAAGAGCCTATATATATTGTGCTTTTATTAGATTTAGAAAATTTTTCTATATCTTTTTTACAAGTTTAAGCATTATGCCTAGTCTATTTGTAGTTTCTACAGCGCTATAGAGCTAGTTAGGCTATTTTGTAATTACTACTACTACAAGCTTTTTTTAATTGCTAAAACACTTTAGATACTTTAGTAGCTACCTACGCTGCTGCTATACTATAGTTTATTGTACTACTATACTAGATTTACTTCTATTTACGCTCTTTGCACTTAGTTATTACTACTAATTGTTTTTGTAGCTTATTAACCTTAGTAGAAAAAAGCGCGTTTTAGTAAAGTATAAGTTTAGCGCTTTTTACAAGCTAAAAAAAGCTAGCCTAAGTAGTAAAAAGTAACTATATAAAAAAGTTGCTTATAAGCTTAGATTAAAATCTAAACTTATATATATTACTTAGAGTTTTTAACTACTATAGCGTTTCTAGTAGTAGAAGTTCTAGTAGAGTACGCAGCTATACGTTAAAGCAATCTAACACTACCTACGCGTTAGTAAAAACTAGTTCTAATGCTTTAAAAGCTTTTTAATAGTTCTACTCTATAAATACGTTAAAAAACGCGTTTTAAAAAGCTAGAAAAAAGCCTTTTTTATTAATATAGAAAACGCGCTAGCGTGCTAAGTATTATACGCGTTAAAAGTACTTACACTTTAATAGCAAAAAGTAGACTATATTAAGTAGCTAGAGTATATATAATAAGTAAAGTAGTATACAAATAGTAAAGATTTTGTTTCTAAAGCAATAGTCTTTAAAATTCTAGTTAAAATAGCTTTTATAGCTGTCTAAAACAAGCAGCCTATACTTGTCTACTTAGCGCAGCTTTATATACGCGTTAAAGTGCTTTAACTACTAAAGACTAAGCGCATTGTTTGTCTAGCTATTTTTAGAAACTAAAAGCTTTTAAGTATATAGTATATTTTTTTTCTTGTACTATATAGAGATATAGACGCGCTCTTTGTAGATAATAAATAGTAGAATTGTATACCTAGTAGCGTAGATACTCTAGATAACTATAACCTACTTGCAATCGCCTAGCTAGATAAAATTAGGCTTTGTATGTCTTTCTAAGCCTATAACAACCTTTATTAACTTAATTATACCTATCTAGAACCTAGTTTTATTAAAGTTGTATACGTTATTATTATAGACACTATACTTTGCTTTTGTATTTGCAACTAGCTTAAACTACGCGTTAATTACTTTAGAATCTTTCTAGAGTATTCTCTGCCTATTTTTTGCTTAATTAAAGGCTATTTTAAGCTAATCTAAACGCGTTACAAATCTCTTAGCCTAGTGTTTGCCTACTAGCGTACTACTACGCATACCTAATAGTTTATTAGCTATATCTTCTACTTTATATAGCTAAGCTAGAAATCTTTGCAAATTAAAGTTAAGAATATATTAGACAAGCGTCTCTTCTTTAGTTGTAGTAAGCTTCTAGCAATTAGGTAGTATATTGCAGCGAAATTGTTTTCCTTTAAGCTAATTAGAGAGCCTCTAGTGTTTAATGTTAAAGGCTGCTGCAGCGCGTTGCAGGCTTTGAAATTGGCTAGATTTGTAGGCCTAAAGTGCAAGATTAATTCTTCCTTCTTGTTTAATTAATATTGCGTTAGGTTGTTGAGACATTTCGTGTTCATTGTAATGTTAGCTGCGCCAAGGAAAAGTGGCCGTCTCGGTGGGGTGGCCGTCTCGGTAGTGGAATACGTTATTGCAGACGAGCAGGGGGTGTTAGAAGAGAGTCAGGAGAGGGCGTTGACAGAACGAGCGACAGCATAGTCAATAACGCGCTGTTTCGAGTCAGAATTCGATGTGCTAGAAGAGCATGAGCTGCAGAGTAGATGCGTAATGTCCATCCCTGCGTAACGGAAACCCCGCCGTAACGGAACGCCGGCAGTACTTTCTATTATAACAACACCAAAAACAATCACACTGTAATGGCCGCGCAAAGCTTGCAGATGCCTAGTAACAGTTTGGATTCGATAAGGCTCTAAAGGGTTTGGATAATAGGTTTCTATGCTATCCCCTTTAGAGTAGAACAACTATCTACTAGTCTATCTTGCCTCTTTAAGGCAGAACCGCCCTAGATCTTATCTAGGTAAAGCTACCTAGGCACTAGCCTATTACAATACTCCCTTTCTAGCCTTAAAGGTTTTCTTTAAGGCGTATCTTAGCAGAAGCCTTGCAGCAGCTAGCTGCAAGTATTGCGCACGTCCTTTGTATACTTAATCTATTAATCTAGCGCTTCTATTTCTTTAAACAATTAAAATAGCTTCTATGTAGTTTTAGTATACTTTACCTATTTTACTTTATACTGTAATTAGCGCCTTCTACTCTTTTAAGTAACTTTTTCTACAATAATATCTTCTACTACCTATTCTAGTTTGCTATTAACTACAATAGCTTTAGGCTGCAAGTTATTATTTAGCTAGCTTAGCAGTAGATTGTTAGCAGCTAGCCGCAATTAATTAATATAGAATACGTTGTAGAAGCTAGGTAGTATATTAAAGCGCATAGAATGCGTACTAATTACTTTAGTAACTATATATTTAGCGTTCTTCTAGTTAAGCTTTTTGTTTAGCTGTTAAGTTTTAAAGTATTTCTCTAGAGCTAGCTACACTTTGTTTTCTACTCTTAGTTGCTAAAGTACTTGCTAGCGTTAATTTGCCTACCTTTTTTACTCTTGCTAAGCTTTAGCTATTAAGGCTTAGGCTAGCTTAAATACTCTTTTAAACTTTTTAACAATTGCTTTAGCAGCTTTTTTTTTTAATTGTTTATTAGCAGCGTAATTTAGGCTTTGTTAAAGGGCTAAAAGCTGTATAGAATCTACGTAGTAGCTATACTAGAGAAAAAATAGGCTTACTTCTATTAACGTAGCTTGTTTTAATTAGATAGCTATTATAGCTATACCTAGAAGCTTAGCTTAGTTTTTTTAGTTCTAGTTAACGTACGCTTGTAGATAAGCTTCTACTATGCTGTTTATTTTTTTAGTTAATCTATTAGTTTTAAAGTAGAAAGCTGTTAACAGTTGTTGTTTAATTTCTAGAATTTTGCAAAGTTGTTTCTATAGCCTGCTTGTAAACTAACTACTTTAATCTAATACAATAGCGTTAGGTAGCTAGTAGTACGCTACTACGTGCCTAATAAATGCCTATACAATAGTTTTAGTATCTATGTTTAGTAGAAGTATTAGTACTATATTCTTGCTTAACTAATTAGTAACTATAAAAAAGATTGTATATTTTTTGCTTTTAAAAAGGTTAGTAATAAAATCTATTAATATCTTTTTCTATATTTAATTAGAAAGTAGTAGAAGCTTAAGTAGGCTATAAATACTATTTTTCTATAGCTTAATCCTGCTACAAACAGCGTAGTTTTAGAGAAAGCACCTAATATCTTTAGATATTCTAGGCTAGAAGTAATTTTTTGCAATTGCTTAGTAAGTAGCTGCACGTTCTAGGTAGCTAGCTATAGTAGAAGAGTATACTTTATTAATTAGGCTTGTTTATAGAAGTTCTAATTGTAGTATCTACTTCTAGTCTCTATAAAGCAAGCATTTTTTCTAATCTACTATATAGTTTGTAATAGATATTTTTAAGCCTAGGCTTAGTAGAATCTATTGCTTTCTATAGAGTATATATTGCTAGATGTTAATATATTAGTTGTTGTTTTCTATTGTAGCCTACTATAGTTGTTCTAGCGTTAGAAAGTTTTTTTCTAGAAAGGTTAAAGTAGTACTAGAATTTGTACTATTGTTGCTATCTATAGCAGTATTAGTATCTATATTAGTATTAGTATTAGTATTAGTATTAGTGTTAGCATAAGTGCTAAGTGCTATAGATTAAAACGTAATTATATTGCCTTTATTTTTGTTGTCTATAGTTAGTAAAGCAAACGTTGTTAGCTTAAATAGTTGCTTGTAACAATGCTATATACAATTGTTAGAAGCGTTTTAAAGTATATTTTGTTCGCGCTAGAATAGAGCTATAAAGGTTTAATAGATAATAGTATATTTTCTATAGATTTTAGTTAGTTTTTAGAAATAAGCAATAGAGTTCTATGCATAAGTAGTTAATATTAAGATAGTAAGTAGAATTTTTTTAAAAAGAATATTGTATTAAAAACTAAGTATACTATATAGAGTACTTGTTAGAAATTAAACATAATAAGCTGTAGAAGCTTATTAACTAAGATTATATACTTTAAAGTAATTCTATTGCTTTACGTGCTTTGTAAAAGTAGTAAAATTATAGAAAGTATTCTATATATATCTACTCTTGTTGCTTTGTATACTCTATAGAATTACTAAAAGCTATAAAAGTACTTTGCATAATTACGTAACTTTTCTTGTACTATGTTCTACAAAGGTGCTATAAAAGTTTAATAGATAATAGTATATTTTCTATAGATTTTAGTTAGTTTTTAGAAATAAGCAATAGAGTTCTATGTATAGGTAGTTAATATTAAAATAGTAAGTAGAATTTTTCTAAAAAGAATATTATATTAAAAACTAAGTATACTATATAGAGTACTTGTTAAAAATTAAATATAATATGCTATAAAAGCCTATTGTCTTTCTCTATATACGTAGATAATTGCTTTAATTACTACAATTACAATAATTAATATATAAGTGCCTAGGTATGTTTACTTAAAGCTAAGTAATCTATTCTTGTCTAATTACTACGCTTACTATAATTACTATAATTACTCTTGCTTGTTACGTAATCTTTATAGCGTAGTTGTATTGTTTTTGTTTTTTTATGCAACTTCTATTAGTAGTCTATAAATGCTATAACTGCACCTAGTCTAGGTAATGCTGTTTGTAACACTACTTTTTTTTTTACTAGAATCTATCTTTAGATTACCTAACTTAGCTCTATTTTAGTTATAACTCTAGCTATAGTATAAAAGCAAGTAGAGTAAGCAAGATGTTATTTAACTTTTTTTTCTATTGCTTTTGCCTTGCTATAGAGATTCTACAAGCAAATATTTTTTCTAAAATTTTTTATAACTAGTGCTTTAAAATTAGTTGTTTTTGCTTTATTATGCCTAACTCTAGTTTGCGTTGTATAGAGTGTACGCGCTTAGGCTGTTGTTGCGTAAATTTGTTCTAGAAGTTTTTAGACAAAACTTGCAAAGAATATTAGCAAAAAGTTAAAGCTAATAAAAAGTTATTAGCTAAAGTAATTTTGCGCCTATTGTAGAATAAAAAGATTTTAAAGCAAGTAGAAAATTAAGCAAAGTAGAAAGCTTTTTGCTTTGCTACTAAGCTTTGTAAGTCTAGTAAAAAAGTAAATGCCTAGATAGTATCTACTTTTTCTAATTGTTTTACTACTTTAATAGGTGTTGCCTTTTCTTCTACAATATAGAAAACGTTAGGTTTACTAGATTTATACGTTGCAACTAAAGAGTCTATGCTAGCTTTTACTAGTTTTTTATAAAGTTAAAACTTTGTTTTATTAAGTTTGTTTTTTTTTTTCTTTAGTTTTCTTTGTCTTATATAAAAATAAATGTAGTGTTTTTTGTAGTATTTTTTAAGTAGTTGCTAATAGTTAGTTAGGTTAGCTTTAGGTTTCTAAGTGTTTTTAGATTCTAGGTAGTTTTTCTATTTTACTAGCTATTTCTAATAAAAGTTGTTGTTTTAAAAGTTTTTCTATCTAAACTTTTAGTATCTTTAGAAGTTTTTAACTTTAAATTTGTTGTTTTCTTCTAGTTTATAATAAAATGTTTTTTGTACTAGCGTTGCTAGGTTAGCTAGTGTAATAGGCTAGTGCCTAGAAAGCTTAACTTAGATAAAATCTAGAGCAGTTCTACTCTAAAGAGACAAAATAGACTAGTAGATAGTTGTTCTACTCTAAAGAAAATAGCATAGAAACCTATTATCTAAACTTTTTAGAGCTTTATTAAATCCAAACTATTACTAGGCATCTGCAAGCTTTGCGCAGCTATTACATTTAGATTTAATCAACTCTATTATACGCTAGTGCAGGAACCCTAGTAGTAGAACGCTTGCCTAAGCAAAAAAAAAATCTACTAGCTAGTATAGTATCCTATTGTTATAGAATAAAGCTAGAGTAGAAACTCTAGTAGTAGAACGCCTGCCTAAGCAAAAGAAAAGTCTACTAGCTAGTGTAGTATTCTATTGTTATAGAACAGAGCTAAAGTAGAAACTCTAGTAGTAGAACGCCTGCCTAAGCAAGAAGAAAGTCTACTAGCTAGTATAGTATTCTATCGTTACAAAATAGAGCTAGAGTAGAAACTCTAGTAGTAGAACGCCTGCCTAAGCCTATATTAGAAGCTCTATCTATTTCTATTGTACAAGAAGTAAGCTATATTAAAAATTAAGCTATTAAGCAATTAACAAATTAAACAATTAAGATACTAAGTAGAAGCCTTGTACGCGCTAAGCTGCAAGCATACATAAAAAATATAGAAATAGAAGGCTATTTAATTAATAACATAACAGCCTACGCTATTAAGAAACTAGAAGGAGGATAGTTATATAACTAAGTCGCTGCTAGCATATAAAAGATACTAGCTAAAGAGCAATAGCTAGTTTAGGCTATTAAAGCAATAGTAAGTTAGATTAAAACTTAGATACAGGCGAAAGATTAACTAGTAGAACAATTAGATCCTTCTATAATAATAATAGAAATAATAAAGCAGTTAATAAGCAGAATAAACGCGTTAGAAAATTAGAAAGCTGTTGCTACAACACTACCTAGCTAGAGGCTAACGTCTCTCTAAATTCTACCAACTGCGTATATAGAACAACGCGCTAAATTCTCTAATTCTAAGAAGTTTAATAGTAACTAAGCCTAGTATCTAACCTTTTAATATTAAGCAAAAGCTAAGCTTAAAGCTAACTATAGAAGTATTTCTAAAAAAGCTTAGGTTAATTACGTTTTCTAGAAGTGTATAGAAGATGCAGCAAGAGTCTTGCTACTATAGATACTTAATTAGGCTGCTCTAACCTTTTAAAGCCTATAGGCTTTTATAGATTTCTAATTTAACAATCTATACTTTAAAAGCAAAGCTATAGATTAACTCTATAGAATCTACTAGAGTAGACAACCTGTACAAGAATATTTAATAGAATTTAACTAACTAGTCTAATTAACTAGAAAGACTTTTAGCAACATAAACAAGAAAAATTTCTTTGTATAAAGGCTAAGTATTAAACTCTAAAAGAGCACTATTGTAATTCTAGAAAATCTTTTATATAAAGGCTTTGTCTATAAAGTAATTTAGATTGCTAACATTTTATACTAAGTAAACCTATTAGCAAAATACTAAAATTATACTTACAACTAGCTAACAGCTAGCTTTAACACGTACGAAAGACGTTAATTGCCTAATCGCGATAGGCTAGCGCCTCTAGAATAGATAGACTAGCAATCTACAAAAAGTAACTAGAGTAGCATAGAATAGAAACAAGCTAAATAGGTGCTAGAGAAGGAAATCTAGCGGCAGCAAGCTAATTAGCTGTGTATACGCTGTAGAGTAGAAGGCTACTACATCTAGAAGTGCCCTTACCTACTAGCTAACTGCCTATTGCCTATAAAGTTAGCAAGAGCTATAGCTGCTTAGGCATCTCTACTGCTATTGCTTAAAAACAAGCCTAGTAGCAAATTAGATTTAGAAAAAAAGTAGCTTTTGTTAAAAGTTACTAATAGAAGCTACCTGCAACCTATAGGCAAGCTTTTAAAGAGTAGAAAAAGTTTAAAGGCTAGTATATAGATAGAAAGGCTATTAGCGTACACGCGTTAGTTAATTAAACTACCTACGCTTCTTGCATAATTAATTCTAGCACGCTTGCAAATGCTCTAGTTTTACCCTTACTAGCAAAGGCTGCAGGCTTGCTATGCATTAATATTACTCTCTAACAACTGCTAGGCATAGCTAGCAAAGGCGTAATAACCTAGGTAGCTTAGTACACTGCTAAGATTAAAGGATTTAAGGACACTAGATAGGCCTACGTTGCTACTAACAACATAGAGTTTAACTTAATCTTTAGGCAGCTTTAGATAAATTAGCTGCAGGTAACAATTGCGCTAGCTAAGCGCTTAATCTACATTTATTTAACGCGCTAATAGATTTAGATTTAAAGCAAAAAGGGGAAACCTATTTCTATACTATAGAGCTACGTACCTCTACAAAAGATTAGCGCTGCAGCATACAGTTACTACTTCTAAGCTGCAAAAAAGAACTAGTCTATTGTCTTTGCAGCCTTACTAGCAAATATTAAAAAAGCCTTAGCGCTAAAATTAACAATAGACTTTAAAGAGCTGTTGCTAACCTACTACGCTTATTACAGGTAGATATTTAACCTAAAAACCGCATTAAAAATGCTACTACTCTAAGGACCTAATATTAACTACTAAATTAACTTGGTTTAAAAGGATAGAAAGGATCTAGAGGTGCTATAGAGCCTACTATACAATATAAGCAAAGAAAAGCTACTAGTATTATAGAAAGAACTTACGTTACTACTTAAAAAGAGATAGATCTGCGCAAGTAATTTGCTAGCAGCTGCACTAGTCTTCTTTGCAAAGAAACTAGGCAGCAGCTTCTACTTTTGCGTTAACTATAGAGCTCTTAATGCTATTACGCAAAAGAACTAATATTTGCTACTGCTAATCTAAGAGACTCTAAACAACCTTAGCAAAGCTTAGTAGTTTACAAAGCTTAACGTCTTAGCTGCCTTTTACAAGATTTAAATCTACGCTAGAGATAAATAGAAGACAGCTTTCTACACTTGTTTTAAGCTGTACAAATAGCTAGTTACTTTCTTTAGCTTAGCAAACGCGCCTAGTACCTTTTAAAGATATATTAACTAGGTCTTGCGCAAGTATTTTAACAACTTTTGCATAGCGTACTTTAATAACGTACTTATATACACAAGTAGCTCTCTAGCTATATACTAAACTTAGGTTAACCTAGTGCTTAAAGAGCTAGGCAAGGCAGGCCTTCTACTAGATATTAAGAAGTGCAAATTTAAAGTTAAGTTAACAAAATATCTTAGGTTTATTATTAATGCAGGCAAAGGCCTACGCATAGACTCTAAGAAGATTAAAGCTATTAAAGAATAGAAGGCTTCTAAAACTGTTAAAAGCGTGCAAAGCTTTTTAGGCTTTGCTAACTTCTATTAGCAGTTTATTTGTAGATTTTTAGAGCTTGTAGCACTCTTTACGCAACTTATAGGCAACGTAGCCTTTTAATAGACTTCTATTAAATAGAAAGCCTTTAATACGCTTAAAGATATTTTTGTTACAAAGCTAGTTCTAGCCTAATTTAACTCTAAAAAGAAGATAGTACTTAAAACTAATACTTCTAGGTACGCAATAGTAGAGTGTTTTTTATAGTACAACAATTAAGGCCTACTACGCTTAGTAGCCTATTTTTTATAGAAAATAAACGTGCATAAGTGCAACTACAAAATCTATAACAAGAAGTTACTTGCTATAGTATAGTACCTATAGAAATAGAACGCTAAGCTATAATTAGTTAAAAAATTTACTATTATTATAGACTACAAGAATCTAGAGTACTTTACAAAGCTAAAAATGCTTAATAAAAAGCAAATACAATAGTCTCTTCTTCTAGAACGCTACAATATAGAGATTGCCTACTAACCTAGAAAAAAAAACTCCTGCGCTAATGCTCTATTCTAGCGCGAACAAGATATGCTTTAAAACGCTTCTAACAATTGTATACAGTACTGTTACAAGCAGCTACTTAAGCTAACGTCTGCTTTACTAGCTATAGACAACGAAGATAAAAGCAGTGTAATTACGTTTCAATCTATAGCACTTAGCACTAATGCTAACACTAATGCTAACACTTATACTAACACTAATGCTAACATAGATACAGATACTAATACTAATACTACTGTAGATAGCAATAGCAGCACAAATTCTAGTACCGCTCTAACTCTTTTAGAAGAGAACCTTCTAACGCTAGAATAACTATAGCAGGCTGCAATAGAAAGCAACAACTAATATATTAACATCTAGCAATGTGTACTTAATAGAAAGCAACAGGTTCTACTAAGCCTAGGCTTTAAAATATCTATTATAGACTGTATAGTAGATTAGAAAAAATGCCTGCTCTATAGAGATTAGAAATAGGTACTGCAATTAGAACTTCTATAGACAAGCCTAATTAATAGAGTATACTTTCTAGCTGTAGCTAGCTACCTAGAACGTGCAGCTACTTACTAAGCAATTGCAAGAGATTACTTCTAGCCTAGAATATCTAAGGATATTAGGCGCTTCTTCTAGAACTGCGCTGTTTGTAGCAAAATTAAGCTGTAGAAGAATAGTATCTATAGCCTACTTAAGCCTCTACTACTTTCTAATTAAATATAGAAGAAGATATTAATAGATTTTATTACTAATCTTCTAGAGAGCAAAGAATATACAATATTTCTTGTAGTTACTAATTAGTTAAGTAAAAATATTGTACTTGTACTGCTTCTAAACATAGACACTAAAACAGTTGTATAGGCATTTATTAGGCACGTAGTAGCGTACTACTAGCTACCTAACGCTATTGTATTAGATTAAAGTAGTTAGTTTACAAGCAGGCTGTAGAAACAACTCTACAAAATTCTAGAAATTAAACAACAACTGTTAACAGCCTTCTACTTTTAGACTAATAGATTAACTAAAAGAATAAACAGTATAGTAGAAGCTTATCTATAAGCGTATATTAACTAGAACTAAAAGAACTAGGCTAAGCTACTAGGTATAGCTATAATAGCTATTTAGTTAAAGAATGCCGCCTTAACAGGCGTTAGCCTATTCTTTCTCTAGTATAGTTACTACGTTAATTCTATCTAACTTACAGCTCTACAACGCAGATTAAATTACACTACTAACAAACAAGTAGGCAAGAAAGCTGCTAAAACAATAGTTAACAAGTTTAAAAAAGTATTTAAGCTAGCCTAAGCTTTAATAGCTAAAGCTTAGCAAGAGCAAAAAAGGCAGGCAAATTAACGCTAGCAAGTGCCTTAGCAGCTAAGAGTAGGAGACAAGGTCTAGCTAGCTTTAGGCAAACACTTTAAGACTTAACAGCTAAACAAGAAGCTTGACTAGAAGAACGCTAAATACACAGTTACTAAAGTAATTAGTACGCATTCTATGCGCCTTAATATACTGCCTAGCCCCTACAACGTATTCTATATTAATTAATTGCAGCTAGCTGCTAACAATCTACTGCTAAGCTAGCTAAACAATAACTTACAGCTAGAAGCTATTGTAGTTAACAGCAAACTAGAGTAGGTAGTAGAAAATATTGTTACTAAAAGAGTTACTTAAAAAGGTAGAAGATAGTAGATATAGTATAAAGTTAAATAGGTAGGCTACGCTAAAACTATATAGAAACTAGCTTAATTGTTTAAAGAAATAGCAGCGCTAGATTAATAGATTAAGTACACAAAGGACGTGCGCAATACTTGCGGCTAGCTGCTGCAAGGCTTCCGCTAAGATACGCCTTAAGGAAGACCTTTAAGGCTAGAAGAGGGGTATTGTAATAGGCTAGTGCCTAGAAAGCTTAACCTAGATAAAATCTAGAGCAGTTCTACTCTAAAGAGACAAGATAGACTAGTAGATAGTTGTTCTACTTTAAAGGAGATAGCATAGAAACCTATTATCTAAACTTTTTAGAGCCTTATTAAATCTAAACTGTTACTAGGCATTTGCAAGCTTTGCGCGGCTATTACAGCTAGTTCTAATTATAATATATAGAACTTTAGGTAGATTTTTGCATCTAGTAGTAGGTTAAGTATATAGTTAACTAGTTTTGTTTAATTAAAAATTAAAAATAGTCTAACTTTAACGTTATTAAGTCTTTTGCTTAGTTTCTTTATACGCTAGTTGCTTGTAAGTAGATAGACTTTATTCTTTTTTTTTAGCTAAAGTACTATTTTTTGTTTTTTGTTAACGTATAAAATGTTCTAGCGTTAGGCCTGTTTAAGTTTTTTCTTTATTTCTTTGTATATTTTCTTTAATTCTTTTACTATTGCAATAGCAGCTTCTACTTTTAGTCTAGGTAATGTTTTTTTAAAAAAATATAGGTGCTTTCTATAATTAGCATAGAATAGTGTTTTGCCTATTAATTCTAACAATTTGTTATTGTATAAAAGTTGTGCTATAGGTAGTAGTAAAACCTAATTGTTCTATTTCTAGTTGCTATAGATTTATAGATACGTTTTTAATATTCTATTTGTTTTTTCTATTTGTTTGTCTATCTATAGATAGTATGCTGTTAACAATTTTCTTTTTGTTTTAATTGCTACAAGTAGCGTTGCCTAATAGTTAGATGTAAACAGCTTGTTTTTGTTACTAATAATTAATTTTAGTATGCTGTAATATTAGATTAGTTAGTCTAGAGTAACGAAAGCTAGCTAAACAGCTGTGTAGTTATTTCTAAATAGTATTATTTTAGCGTATTTAGTAAATTAGCACACGATTACTAGAATTACATTGTAACTAATTTCTATAGCAAGATTCTTTAAAGTAGGTAGTTCTATAATAAAATCTATTAAAATGTTAGTTTAAAGTTTATCTAGTAACTTAAAGGCTTGCATTTTTCTATATAGTGCGTAAGTACTATGCTTGTTTCTTTAGCAATTAGTACATTTTTTAATAAACTTAGCAACTTTTTTCTTTATTTTGTTAAAGTTGTAGTTTCTTTAGATAAGTTCTATTATTTGTATAATTGTAGAGTAACTATATACTAGGTTATTATAGTGTTGTTGTATAATTTCTTTTTATAATTTCTTAGGTACTTTTGTTGTAATAGATAGAATAGCGTTAATTGTTTGTACTAGTTCTAGCAATCTATTTTTATTAGTTTGTAATATTGCAGCGTTAGTAGTTTTTTTAGTTTCTACAATATCTATTCTTTAGCTAAAGGCGTTAGCTTTTCTATTGTCTTTTCTAGAAGTGTATATAATTTTAAACTTGTATTGTTCTAATAGTTCTAACTATTATACTTGTTGTTAATTAAGTTGTTTAGTAGTTGTAAAGCTAGTTAGGTTTTTGTAATCTATAAAAATTGTAAAGTTTAAGTAGCTTTCTACGTATATTCTCTAGTATTGTAATGCTACAACAATAGCAAGTAGTTTCTTGTTGTATACGTTGTATTGTTTTTTAAGTTTTGTAAGTTTTCTTAAGTAGTATGCAATTAGGTGCTATTTTCCGTCGCGTTTCTATAGTGCTGTTGCTTTAATAGCAAAGTCTAATGCGTTTGTTTTAAATTGTAGTAGTTTTCTACTTCTAAAAAACACTAAAACTAGTAGTTTAGTGCTTGCCTACTTAAGCTCTTTAAATGCTTTTTTCTAGTCTAAGTTCTACTTCTATAGCATATCTTTTCTAGTAAGCTTAGTAAAAAGTATTGCTTTTTAAAAAAAGTTTTTAATAAATTGCTAGTTAAAGTTAATAAATTCTATAAAGAATTGTACGTTTTTAACGTTTTTAGAATCTAGCTAGTTTTTTACAACTTAAATTTTCTTTAAGCTTATTTTAATTTTGTAGACACCTACAATATATTCTAGAAATTTAACTTTTTGTTTATAGAATTTGCATTTTTTAGGTTTAATTTGTAGATTAGCTTTCTAGAAACATGTAAGCATAGTTTTTACATACTTAATATGTTTTTTAAAGCTGTTAAATTATACTAGAATGTTGTTAAAGTATACTAGAATAAACTTGTTTAGGTATAGTCTAAGTATGTTGTTAACTAGTTGTTAGAACGTAGCTAAAGTATTAGTAAGTTCTATTAGTATTACCTAAAACTTATAGTGTCTATATCTTGTTTAAAACGCAGTTTTTTATTTTTTTTATTGTTTTATACGTATAAAATAGTATCTGTAATAGCCGCGCAAAGCTTGCAGATGCCTGGTAACAGTTTGGATTCGATAAGGCTCCAAAGGGTTTGGATGATGGGTCTCTATGCCATCCCCTTCGGAGCGGAACAACTATCTACCGGTCTATCTTGCCTCCTTGAGGCAGAACCGCCCCAGATCTCATCTGGGTAAAGCTACCTGGGCACCAGCCCATTACAATACCCCCCTCCTAGCCTTGAAGGTCTTCCTCAAGGCGTATCTCGGCGGAAGCCTTGCGGCAGCTGGCCGCGAGTATTGCGCACGTCCTTTGTGTACTCAATCCATCGATCTAGCGCTTCTGTTTCCTCGAACAATTGAGATGGCTCCCATGTAGTTTCGGCATACCCTACCCATCTCACTTCGTACTG
Organism: Westerdykella aurantiaca; assembly: GCA_030412805.1. Taxonomy (NCBI): domain Eukaryota; kingdom Fungi; phylum Ascomycota; class Dothideomycetes; order Pleosporales; family Sporormiaceae; genus Westerdykella; species Westerdykella aurantiaca. The sequence goes on from JASJFJ010000001.1 coordinate 7,165,285, forward strand.
TACTTGGCGCCCTCTACCCCTTCGAGTAACCCTCTCCGCAACGATATCCTCTACTGCCCATTCCGGTTCGCCATCAACCACAATAGCTTCGGGCTGCGAGTCATCATTTGGCTGGCTTGGCAGTGGATCGTTGGCAGCCAGCCGCAATCGATCGATATGGAATACGTTGTGGGGGCCAGGCGGTGTATTGAGGCGCACGGAATGCGTACCAATCACTTCAGTGACTGTGTATTTGGCGTTCTTCCAGTCGAGCTTCTTGTTTGGCCGTTGGGTCTTGAAGTGTTTCCCTAGGGCCAGCCACACCTTGTCTCCCACTCTCAGTTGCCATGGTACTTGCCGGCGTCGATTTGCCTGCCTTTCTTGCTCTTGCTGAGCTTCAGCCATTGAAGCTTGGGCTAGCTCAAATACTTCCTTGAACTTGTTAACTATCGTTTCAGCAGTCCTCTTGCCCGCTCGTTCGTCAACAATGTAATTCGATCCGTGTCGTGGGGCTGTAAGCTGGATAGGATCTACGTAGTAACCGTGCTGGAGAAAGAATGGGCTAACGCCTGTTGAAGCGGCATTCCTTGATCGGATAGCTATCATAGCTATACCCAGCAGCTTGGCCCAGTTCTTTTGGTCCCAGTCAACGTACGCCCGTAGATAAGCCTCTACCGTGCTGTTCATCCTTTCAGTTGATCCATCGGTCTGGGGGTGGAAGGCTGTCGACAGTCGTCGTTTGATCCCTAGGATTTCGCAGAGTCGTTTCCACAGCCCGCTTGTGAATTGACTGCCTCGATCCGATACGATGGCGTTGGGAAGCCAGTGGTACGCTACCACGTGCCTAATAAATGCCCATACAACCGTCTTAGTGTCCATGTTTGGGAGCGGTACAAGTACAATATCCTTACTCAACCGATCGGTGACTACAAGGAGGATTGTACATCCCTCGCTCTCTGGGAGATCAGTAATGAAATCCATCGATATCTCCTTCCATATTCGATCAGGAAGTGGCAGAGGCCTAAGCAGGCCATGAATACCATCCCTCCATGGCTTAATCCTGCCACAAACAGCGCAGTTCCGAAGGAAGCGCCTGATATCCTCAGACATCCCAGGCCAGAAGTAATCCCTCGCAATTGCTTGGTAAGTGGCTGCACGTCCTGGGTGGCCGGCTACGGCAGGGGAGTGTACTCCATCGATTAGGCTTGTTCGTAGGGGTTCTGATTGCGGTACCCACTTCCGATCCCTATAGAGCAGGCATCCCTCCTGATCCACTGTACAGTCCGTAATAGATATCTTTAGGCCTAGGCTTGGTGGAACCCGTCGCTCTCCATTAAGCACGCATTGCCGGATGTTAATATATTGGTTGTCGCCTTCTGTTGCAGCCTGCCACAGTTGTTCTAGCGTTGGGGGGTCTTCTTCCAGAAGGGTTGGGGCAGTGCTAGGATTCACGCTGTCATTGCTATCCGCGGCAGTATCGGTATCCGTATCCGTGTTGGCATCAGTGTTGGCATCAGTGCCAAGTGCTACGGATCGAAACGTGATCACACTGCCCTCATCTTCGTCGTCTGTGGCCAGTGAAGCAGACGTTGGCTTGAGTAGCTGCTTGTAACGGTGCTGTATACGATCGTCAGAGGCGTCTTGAGGCATATCTTGTTCGCGCCGGGATAGGGCATCAGCGCGGGGGTTCTCCTTCCCAGGTCGGTAGGCAATCTCCATATTGTAGCGTCCTAGGAGAAGAGACCATCGCATTTGTCTTTCGTTAAGCATCCTTGGCTTTGTGAAATACTCTAGATTCTTGTGATCCGTGATAATAGTGAATTTCTCAACTGATCGTAGCTCAGCGTCCCATTCCTGTAGGCACTGTACCACAGCGAGTAACTCCTTGTCGTGGATTTCGTAGTTGCACTCATGTACGTTCATCTTCCGTGAAAAATAGGCTACTGGCCGTAGTAGGCCTCGATCGTCGTACTGTGAAAGACACCCTGCTATCGCGTACCCGGAAGCATCCGTTTCAAGCACCGTCTCCTTCTCAGGGTCAAATTGGGCTAGGACTGGTTCTGTGACGAAAATATCCTTAAGCGTGTCGAAGGCCTTCTGTTCAATAGAGGTCCATTGAAAGGCTACGTTGCCTGTAAGTCGCGTGAGGGGTGCTACAAGCTCTGAGAATCTACGGATAAACCGCCGATAGAAGTTAGCGAAGCCTAAGAAGCTTCGCACGCCTTTGACAGTCTTAGGGGCCTCCCATTCCTTAATAGCCTTGATCTTCTCAGGGTCCATGCGCAGGCCTTTGCCCGCATCGATGATGAACCCTAGATATTTCGTTGACTTGACTTCAAATTCGCACTTCCTGATATCCAGCGGGAGGCCTGCCTTGCCTAGCGCCTCGAGCACTAGGTTGACCTGGCTTCGGTGCTCAGCTAGGGAGCCGTTTGTGTATATAAGTACGTCATCGAGGTAGGCTGTACAGAAGTCGTCGAGATACTTGCGCAGGGCCCAGTTAATATATCTCTGAAAGGTACTAGGCGCGTTTGCCAAGCCAAAAGGGGTAACCAGCCATTCGTACAGCCCGAACCGAGTGCGAAAAGCTGTCTTCCATTCATCCCCAGCGTTAATCCGAATCTTGTGGAAGGCAGCCGAGACGTCAAGCTTTGTAAACCACTGAGCCTTACCAAGATTGTTTAGGGTCTCCTGGATCAGCGGCAGCGGGTATCGGTCCTTCCGGGTGATCGCATTAAGAGCTCTGTAGTCGACACAAAAGCGGAGGCCGCCACCTGGTTTCTTTGCAAAGAGGACTGGTGCAGCTGCTGGCGAATTACTCGCGCGGATCCATCCCTTCTCAAGCAGCGACGTGAGTTCCTTTCGTAGGACAAGTAGCTCCCCTTTGCTCATGTTGTACAGTGGGCCCCATGGCACCTCTGGATCCCTCCCGTCCTTTTGAACCAAGTCGATTCGGTGATCAATATCAGGTCCTCGGAGTGGTGGCATTTTTGATGCAGTTTTTGGGTCGAATATCCACCCGTGGTGGGCGTAGTGGGTTGGCAACAGCTCCTTGAAGTCTATTGTTGATTTCGGCGCCAAGGCTTTTTCAATATCTGCTAGTGAGGCTGCAAAGACAATAGACTGGTTCTTCTTCGCAGCTTGGAGGTGGTGACTGTATGCTGCAGCGCTGATCTCTTGCAGAGGTACGTGGCCCTGTAGGGTAGGGACAGGTTCTCCTTCCTTGCTTTGAATCCGAATCCGTTGGCGCGTCGAATGAATGTAGATTGAGCGCTTAGCTGGCGCAATTGTAACCTGCAGCCGGTTCATCCAAGGCCGCCCAAGGATTAGGTCAAACCCCATGTTGTCAGTGGCAACGTAGGCCCATCCAGTGTCCTTGAATCCTTCAATATCAGCAGTGTACTGAGCTACCTGCGTTATCACGCCTTCGCCGGCTATGCCCAGCAGTCGTCGGGGAGTAATATCAATGCACAGCAAGCCTGCGGCCTTTGCTAGTGAGGGTGAAACTAGAGCATTTGCGAGCGTGCCAGAATCGATCATACAGGAGGCGTAGGTAGTTTGATTAACTAACGCGTGTACGCTAATAGCCTCCCCATCCATGTGCTGGCCTTTAAACTTCTTCCACTCCTCAAGAGCTTGCCTGTAGGTTGCAGGTGGCTCCTGTTGGTGACTTTCAACAGGAGCTACTCTTTTTCCGAATCTGATTTGCTGGTAGGCTCGTCCTCAAGCAACGGCGGTGGAGATGCCTGAGCAGCAGTAGCTCTTGCTGACCTTATGGGCAACGGGCGGTTGGCTGGTAGGTAAGGGCACTTCTGGATGTAGTGGCCTCCTGCTCCGCAGCGCATACACAGCCGATTAGCTCGCCGGCGCTGAATCTCCTCCTCTGGCACCCATTTGGCTCGCCTCCGTTCTGTGCCACCCTGGTTACTCCTTGTAGGTTGCCAGTCCATCTGTTCTGGGGACGCTGGCCTGTCGCGATCGGGCGATTGACGCTTTTCGTGTGGGTTAAGGCTAGCTGCCGATTGGCCGTAGGGCCTTGCGGTCCGACTGTTCAAGCTCACTCGGAATAGGTTATCTGACGTCCTAATAACTTTATTGACGAAATCGCTGAAGTTAAGGCTCTCATCTACTGTAGCCATGCTCTTTTGAAGTTCGGTGTCAAGGCCCCTCAAGAACTGATTCTTTTTGCTTGCATCTCCAAAGGTCTCTCCACTCTGAAGTATTAAGCGGTTGAACTCCATGTAATAATCTCTTACAGCCTTCTTTCCTTGCTTCAAGCTGTTCAGCTGATCAAGTGCTCGGGCTTTCAGATGGGGGTCATTGAACTGCTGGTCCAGGAATGCCCACATTTCGTTAACAGAAGAGGATTCAGCATAGGTTTCGCACCAAGGGAGGACTACGCTAGCAGCGTAATCCTTCATCCTTCCCATTAGGTACTCAATCTTATATTGCTCTGACCTGCTGCTGAAGTCGTTGCGGAGCTTTGCTTTCGCTTTAAACCGGAAGGCTGGGTATTTTGCACGGTCCCCATCGAAAGGTTCTGGGTCAGGGAACTTGGCTTGCTTTTCAGTAGTAACTGGTGGTGTTTCGGGGTGCGGTGGCTCCTGGCTAGGTGGTGTCGTAGTAGCAGCCTTTCGACCCTCTAACGCTTCCATTCTGCTCATCATCTGCTTCATCATTTCCATCATCATCGTAGAAGGATCCGATTGTCCCGCTGGTCGATCCTTCGCCTGTATCCGAGTTTCGATCTGACTCACTGTTGCTTCAATGGCCTGAACTGGCCATTGCTCTTTAGCTAGTATCTCTCGTATGCTAGCGGCGACTCGGTCATGTGACCATCCTCCTTCTAGTTTCCCGATGGCGTAGGCTGTCATGTCATCAATTGAGTGGCCTTCCATCCCTGTATCCCTTATGTATGCCTGCAGCTCGGCGCGTACAGGGCTTCCGCTCGGTATCTCAATCGCTCGATCTGTCAATCGCTCGATTCTCAATGTGGCCTACTCCCTGTACAATAGGGACGGGTAGGGCTTCCAATGTGGGCTCGGGCAGGCGTTCTACCACTGGGGTCCCTGCTCTGGCTCTGTTTCCGTGACGATAGGATACCACACTGGCTGGTGGACTCTCCTTTTGCTCGGGCAGGCGTTCTACCACTAGGGTCCCTGCACTGGCGTATGATAGGGGTGATCGAATCCAAATGTAATGGCCGCGCAAAGCTTGCAGATGCCTGGTAACAGTTTGGATTCGATAAGGCTCCAAAGGGTTTGGATGATGGGTCTCTATGCCATCCCCTTCGGAGCGGAACAACTATCTACCGGTCTATCTTGCCTCCTTGAGGCAGAACCGCCCCAGATCTCATCTGGGTAAAGCTACCTGGGCACCAGCCCATTACAGTATCTATTTTGTAGATCTATTGTAGTAAAGTATTTTGCGTTGCTTAATTAATTCTATAATTCTACAATGTTAGGTAATAAGTATTAATCTTTAATTGTAATATTGTTAAGCTTTCTATAATCTATACAAAGTTGTAGGCTTCTATTTTTCTTTTATACAAAAAGAATAGGTACTTCTACTAAAGACTTTAATTTGCGTATATATTTTTTTTTAAAACTTTTTTTAAAAAACTTTTGTATTTTTTTAAGTTTTTTTTCTAATATTGCGTATAGTAGGCTAAAAGGTAGCTTTTTTTCTTTCTAAAGCTTAATTTTATAGTTCTAGAGTTAATGCTTAAGTAGTGTAGCTATACTTATCTTTTTCTAAAAAAGTTTTGCAAACTTTTAGTATTTTTTAGAAATAGCTAGAGGTGCGCAAGTTTCTAATACTTTAGTATTAGCGTTTTTGTTCTAGGTATTCTATTGTTTTTTTGCTAGATAACTTAATGCTTTGTTAGTATCTACTAAGTTAACTACTTTTTCTAGGTGCGTTTTGTTTAAAGTAATATACTCTATTATTATCTTTTTATCTACTATTAAACGCTATTAATGCGTAGGCTTTAAACTACAGGCGCAGTTGTAGTTTGCAAACAAAAGCTTTTGTGTTTTCTAATTTATCTATAGATTGTGCTTTTGTAACTATAGAAGTTCTAGTATAACGTTTTAGGCAGCTAATCTAGTAACGTTAAAAATAATGGTTTTCTAGTAGTTTTAGACGCGTAGTATAGCTTAGACTTTTTTTTAAACAATAAAAATTAGCTTTCTATTAACAGCGTGTAACAAGTATAGTTGCTATTAGTTTTAGAGTTAGAGTCTAGCTCTTTTTGCTGCTTTTTTAGATATAAATTTTGCTATTAATTCTAAGTCTATTAGTGCGCTTATTTGTATTGTATTTACTATAATAGGTAGTTTGTAGAGTTCTATAGAGTTAATAGTATTGTAGCTTTTAGGTTAATTCTAGAAGCTAAGCGTTTTTCTAAAAAAAACTTTAGTTAAGCAAATCTATTGCTTTTTTTTTCTTTCTAGTATAGTATGCAGTTAGAGTTTAAGCACGTTTGCTAATTCTTTTAGTTATACATTTAATTGCAAAGTGTTTTTATCTAGATAATATCTTGCTTATTATGTTCTAGAAAGTATAATACTAGTTGTTTGTTCTATAGGTGTTTGCTGTAGATATTATTAGAGCAATTTATCTAGAAAAGTTTGCAAAACTATTTTTTTTTAGAAAACTATTCTAAACTTTTCTTTTTAGACCTATGTATAGCATATACGTTGTAGAAGCAAATAGTCTAAAAAAGTAATCTATGCTTAGAATTGTAGTAGTCTCGATTGTATAGGTAGTACATTGGTTTTAGCTAATTTTTAGGCTTTTCTTGTAGCTATTGTTTTTTGCACTAATTAATTTGTTGTCTTTCTACTTGTTTTTAACTATTTTGCTTTTAAGTTTTTTTTCTAGTTTGTAATTAGAAGTTTTTCTTTTAGGTAAGGCTGTTAAGTTTCTACGCGTTACTAGGTGCTTTTTTTAGCAAGTATTAGATAGCAGTTAGTAAAAGTTTGTTATAGCTAGCAAAGTATAGTTTAGTTTAGGCTGTAATAGAAAAAAGTATAAGTAGTTGCTTTTTCTCTAGTGTTTTGTATCTAGTAGTATTGTTTTTAGCATTTTCTAATAAAAAAGTGTTAGCATTTTTATTTTTTTTGTACTAGAGTATATTGTTGTTAGCTAGCTTCTACAACTAGTTAGGTATAACTATCTATTCTAGCTTGCTATCTTGTTTAATAGTAGCGTTTTTTTAATTAAAGGTAATAAAAGTATTTAGCTATTAAATAACTTTGTTTTTAGATTAACAGTTCTATACAATATAGCCTAGCTTGCTACAGCTATAGCATGTTATTAGGCTTTTGCTTTTTCTATCTTTTTTTATTATAGAGTTCTTGCCTTTAAAAGCTGCGTTAAAGTGCATTAGTTCTAGTTCTATTAAAGTATAGTATTCTAAGGTTTAAAGTTGTAGTAGTAGACGTTGTTGTTCTAAGTTAGAGTAGAAAGAGCGTTAGTTGTTTTAATTGTTTTGCAAGTAACGTTTTAAATGCATTTCTATTGCTAACTTATAGAGGTTATTGTTAATATAGATAGATTTGTTAATTAATTTGTCTAAAGTTTCTAAAACTAAGCTGCTTTGCATAAGTTCTACTTTAATAGTGTTTTTTAAACCTTAGCAGTATATTTTTATTAAAGCTTTGTTGTTTTATCTAGTTTCTACAAAGTACTACTAAAATTTATTAGCGTAGTTAGTAGTAGACTTAGTTTAACAAAGCTTCTAGATTTTTTGTTTAGCTAGAAAAGTCTTATTAGCAACTAAAAAAGTTTGTTAAAGTTTCTTTTTAAAGACAAAGTAGTTGTTAAACATGCAAGTAATAGCGTTTTTGTTGTTGTTGTTGTCTATATACTTAATTAAATAGAGTTAAACCTATTTGCTAGCTTGTTTACGCATATAGAAAGCAACTAAAGAGGCCTAGTTATTATTATTAATGTTATTCTTTTAAAACTTAAAAAATAGGTTAAACTAGAAAAGCTAGTCTTTAAGCTTATTATAGTTTCTATAGTAGAAATTAGGTTTAGCAACTTTGTTGCTTTTTTTTTAAGTCTAAGCTAGAGTATATATAGAAGTATTGCTTATTTTAAAAGTATTTAAAATATAAAAGTCTAATAGATAATAGTATATTTTCTATAGATTTTAGTTAGTTTTTAGAAATAAGCAATAGAGTTCTATGCATAAGTAGTTAATATTAAGATAGTAAGTAGAATTTTTCTAAAAAAAATATTGTATTAAAAACTAAGTGTACTATATAGAGTACTTGTTAAAAATTAAACATAATATGCTATAAAAGCCTATTATCTTCCTCTATATACGTAGATAATTGCTTTAATTACTATAATTACAATAATTAATATATAAGTGCCTAGGTATATTTGCTTAAAGCTAAGTAATCTATTCTTGTCTAATTACTACGCTTACTATAATTACTATAATTACTTTTACTTGTTATATAATCTTTATAGCGTAGTTGTATTGTTTTTGTTTTTTTATACAACTTCTATTAGTAGTTTATAAATGCTATAACTACGCCTAGTCTAGGTAATACTGTTTGTAATAGGTGCAAGCATATAAAGCAAAGCAATATTATTTAAACCTACTTTAGATAGCTAAGTATATACTTTATAACTTTTCTTGCTTAATTAAAAGCAACTCTAGTTAGGTAAAGCCTAGCTTTTTTAGGTTGTAACAAAAGTATTAGCTTAGAAGTTTTTCTTTTTAGGTTAATAAGCAATCTCTATATTATAGCGTTCTAGAAAAAAAAACTATTGTATTTGTTTTTTGTTAAGTATTTTTAGTTTTGTAAAATACTCTAGATTTTTGTAATTTGTAATAATAGTAAACTTTTTAACTAATTATAGCTTAGCGTTCTATTTCTATAGGTACTATACTATAGTAAGTAACTTTTTGTTATAGATTTTATAGTTGCACTTATATACGTTTATTTTTTATAAAAAGTAGGCTACTAGCTATAGTAAACTTTAATTATTGTACTATAAAAAACACTTTGCTATTGTATATCTAGAAGCATTAGTTTTAAGTACTATTTTCTTTTTAAAGTTAAATTAGGCTAGAACTAGCTTTATAACAAAAATATTTTTAAGTATATTAAAAGCTTTCTATTTAATAGAAGTCTATTAAAAGAGTATATTGCCTATAAGTTGTATAAAAAGTGCTATAAGCTCTAAAAATCTATAGATAAACTGCTAATAGAAGTTAGCAAAGTTTAAAAAGCTTTGCACGCTTTTAATAGTTTTAGAAGCTTTCTATTTTTTAATAGCTTTAATCTTTTTAGAGTCTATGCGTAGGCTTTTGCCTGCATTAATAATAAAGCCTAGGTATTTTGTTAACTTAACTTTAAATTTGCACTTTCTAATATCTAGCAAGAGGCCTGCCTTGCCTAGCGCTTTAAGCACTAGGTTAACCTAGCTTTAGTACTTAGCTAAAGAGCTGTTTATGTATATAAATACGTTATTAAAGTAAGCTGTATAGAAGTTGTTAAAATACTTGCGTAAAGCCTAGTTAATATATCTTTACAAGGTACTAGGCGCGTTTGCTAAGCTAAAAAAAGTAACTAGCTATTTATACAGCCTAAACTAAGTATAGAAAGCTATTTTCTATTTATTTCTAGCGTAGATTTAAATTTTGTAGAAAGCAGCTAAAACGTTAAGCTTTATAAACTACTAAGCTTTGCTAAAGTTGTTTAGAGTTTTCTAGATTAGTAGTAGTAGGTATTAGTTTTTCTAGGTAATAGCGTTAAAAGCTCTATAGTCTACGCAAAAGTAGAAGCTACTACTTAGTTTTTTTGCAAAAGAGACTAGTATAGCTGCTAGCAAATTACTTGCGTAGATCTATTTTTTTTTAAGTAGTAACGTAAGTTTTTTCTATAATACTAGTAGCTTTTCTTTGCTTATATTATATAATAGGCTTTATAGCACTTCTAGATTCTTTTTATTCTTTTAAACTAAGTTAATTTAGTAGTTAATATTAGGTTTTTAGAGTAGTAGCATTTTTAATATAGTTTTTAGGTTAAATATCTACTTGTAATAAGCGTACTAGGTTAGCAACAGCTTTTTAAAGTCTATTGTTAATTTTAGTACTAAAGCTTTTTTAATATCTACTAGTAAAGCTGCAAAAACAATAGACTAGTTTTTTTTTGCAGCTTAGAAGTAGTAACTATATACTATAGCGCTAATTTTTTATAGAAGTACGTAGCTTTGTAGAGTAGAAACAGGTTTTTTTTCTTTGCTTTAAATCTAAATCTATTAGCGCGTTAAATAAATGTAGATTAAGCGCTTAGCTAGCGCAATTGTAACCTGCAGCTAATTTATCTAAAGCTGCCTAAAGATTAGATTAAACTCTATGCTGTTAGTAGCAACGTAGGCCTATTTAGTGTCTTTAAATCCTTTAATATTAGTAGTATACTAAGCTACCTACGTTAGTACGCCTTTGCTAGCTATGCTTAGCAGTTGTTAGAAAGTAATATTAATGCATAGCAAGCCTGCAGCCTTTGCTAGTAAAGGTAAAACTAGAGCATTTGCAAGCGTGCTAGAATTAATTATATAGAAAGCGTAGGTAGTTTAATTAACTAACGCGTATATACTAATAGCCTTTCTATCTATATACTAGCTTTTAAACTTTTTCTACTTTTTAAAAGCTTGTTTATAGGTTGTAAGTAGCTTCTATTAGTAACTTTTAATAGAAGCTACTTTTTTTCTAAATCTAATTTGCTAGTAGGCTTGTTTTTAAGCAATAGTAGTAGAAATGCCTAAGTAGTAGTAGCTTTTGCTAACTTTATAGGCAACAAGTAGTTAGCTAGTAGATAAAGGCACTTCTAGATGTAGTAGCCTTTTGCTTTGCAGCGCATACACAGCTAATTAGTTTGCTAGCGCTAGATTTTCTTCTCTAGCACCTATTTAGCTTGTTTCTATTCTATGCTACTTTAGTTACTTTTTGTTAGTTGCTAGTCTATTTGTTCTAGAGGCGCTAGCTTGTTGCAATTAGGCAATTAACGCTTTTTATACGTGTTAAAGCTAGCTATTAGCTAGTTGTAAGTATAATTTTAGTATCTTGCTAATAGGTTTACTTAGTATAGAATGTTAGCAATCTAAATTACTTTATAAACAAAGCCTTTATATAAAAAATCTTCTAGAATTGTAATAGTACTTTTTTAGAGTTTAATACTTAGCTTTTATACAAAAAAGTTTTTTTTATTTATATTGCTAAAAGTCTTTCTAGTTAATTAGACTAGTTAGTTAAATTCTATTAAATATTCTTGTATAGGTTGTCTACTCTAGTAGATTCTATAGAGTTAATCTATAGCTTTGCTTTTAAAGTATAGGTTGTTAAATTAGAAATCTATAAAAGCTTATAAGCTTTAAAAAGTTAGAGCAGCCTAATTAAGTATCTATAGTAGCAAGACTCTTGCTATATCTTCTATACACTTCTAGAAAACGTAATTAACTTAAGCTTTTTTAAAAATACCTTTGTAGTTAGCTTTAAGCTTAGCTTTTGCTTAATATTAAAAGGTTAGATACTAGGCTTAGTTACTATTAAACTTTTTAGAATTAGAGAATTTAGCGCGTTGTTCTATGTACGCGGTTAGAATTTAGAAAGACGTTAGCCTCTAGCTAGGTAGTGTTATAGCAACAGCTTTTTAATTTTTTAACACGTTTATTCTACTTATTATCTACTTTATTATTTCTATTATTATTATAGAAGAATCTAATTGTTTTGCTAGTTAATTTTTTGCCTATATTTAAGTTTTAATCTAACTTACTATTGCTTTAATAGCCTAAACTAGCTATTGCTTTTTAGCTAGTATCTTTTGTATGCTAGTAGCAACTTAGTTATATAACTATCTTTTTTCTAGTTTTCTAATAGCGTAGACTATTATATTATTAATTAAGTAGCTTTCTATTTTTATATTCTTTATATATACTTGTAGCTTAGCGTGTATAGAGCTTCTACTTAGTATTTTAATTGCTTAATCTATTAATTGCTTAATTTTTAATATAGCCTACTCTTTATATAATAGAAATAGGTAAAGCTTCTAATATAGCCTACTTTCTATATAATAGAAATAGGTAGAGCTTTTAATATAGGCTTAGGCAAGCGTTTTACTACTAAAGTTTTTGCTTTAGCTTTGTTCTATAACTATAGAATACTATACTAGCTAGTAGACTTTTTTTTTACTTAGGCAAGCGTTTTACTACTAGAGTTTCTACACTAGCGTATAATAGAAGTAATTAAATCTAAATATAATAGCTACGCAAAGCTTGCAAATGCTTAGTAATAGTTTAGATTTAATAAAGCTTTAAAAAGTTTAGATAATAAGTTTCTATGCTATTTTCTTTAGAGTAAAACAACTATCTACTAGTCTATCTTGCTTTTTTAAAGTAGAACTACTCTAGATTTTATCTAAGTAAAGCTACCTAGGCACTAGCCTATTATACACACAGTTTAGATAATTTTAGAATAAACACCTACGCATCTTAGCGTTTTTTACACTTAGTATCTTTATTGCAAAATTTTTACTAGTATTGCAATACTATAGTTTGCTATAGAGCTACTTGCTTTTTCTTCTTTAGACAACGTTAGACGCACTTTGTAATAGCTACGCAAAGCTTATAGATGCTTAGTAATAGTTTAGATTCGATAACGTGTCTATGCGCGTAACAAGCTACTAACAATAAATATTATTACAAGATTTTCTAGAGAATTACTATATTAGTATTTGCAATTAATTTAAGCTATTTAAATCTTTCTAGAAGCTTAACGCTGCGGCTGCGTTGTATAGAAATGCTTAGAGCAGTAGATGCGCTCTCTAAAGCCTTTCTAGTATCTAGAGCATTAACAACATGTTTCTAACGCTTTCTATTCTGTAGAAATAGCTACAAAGCCTTTTTTTTACCTTTTTAGAAAGATTTTAGAGCTTTTGCAGCGTTAGTTGCTTTCTTCTAGCAAGTGCGCTTAGCTGCCTTTTTAGCTTTCTTTTTTTCTTTTACTTTCTTAGCTTTCTTTTAGGCAGTACGCTTTTTTTGCTAGATTTTCTCTTTATATAGCTTAGCTGTAATAGGCTCTATTACATGCGCTACGCCGAAGGCGTAGCTAGCATTACGTAGCTTCTAATATTGCTTAACATTGGTTCTAATTAGTATATTGTTGTTCCGCTCCGTAGCAGCCTACATAGAGTCGAGCTAAGGCTACTCTTTAGCTTTCTAGCAAATCTACTCTGTTATAACGGTATCTTTAATTAGTTATCTATATATAGTTATCTATGCAGCCTTCTAGGTCTATTCTATTACATTTAGATTTGCTTACTAGCTAGCTAGACAGTAACAATAGCGCAAAGCTGTTGCAAACTCTTAGCGCAGAGTTTTTACTAATACTAGACTAGATTTTTTTTCCTCTTTGTTCTATTACTACAATAGCTAGCTATTACAACTAGTTAGCTCTTTTTCTACTTGTGCAGCAGCTACAGCAGAAGCTCTAAAACTAGCAAGTTAAGCTATAATTGCTGCAATTAGATTTTAATACTTTTTGTGCTAACGTCTAGCGTTTCTAGATTTAGCTTGCTACTCTAACTATATCTTGAACCTGCCTACTAGATCTGCCTTGCTTTAATAGCAAACTTTTTACGCTACGTACGTAGCTTCTATTAATTAAAGCAAAGCTCTAATTAGATTAGCTTGTAGAAGCTAACGCGTTTAATTATGTATAGAACTACCTAGAGCAGTTCTAGCAAGCTTCTATCTTGCACCTCTGCTAGATAGCTAAAGACACCTAGTTTTAAAACTTTAAGTCTATCTTTTTTTTCTTTTAGCGCTTTTGCTACAACTTAAGAAAATAGCAAGAAGCTGTTTAGCGCTTTACTTCTATGCAACAGAGAGATAAAGAGTTACTTATTGCGTATTTTGCACGCTTTAAGCAGCTTACATATAAAGCTAGTACTAGCTTCTAGCTAGATATATTTTGTGTTACTACGCTCTACTATAGCTTCTATTCTAGCCTGCGCTAGTTCTTTAAAGAATTAAGTAACACTCTATTTAGCCTATTATACAACAACTATGTTAAGCACGTCTAGCGCTTTAATTGCTGCTTCTATTGTCTCTAGGTAGTTCTAAACCTAGCATTAAACCTAGAGTAGAAGTTAGCCTAGAGGTTTACCTCTAGAAATCTATTCTCTATGCGCTAGCTAGAGCCTATAAATGTTAACCTAATCTAAGTAGCTAGTGTCTAATTTGCCTAACTAACATTACTAGCTCTATCTAATAGTACTCTAATCTATGCTTCTACTGCCTACGTTATCTAACCTGCGTCTCCTGTCTTTACTAATACATTAGAGTTTTCTTCTACTAAACGCTGCACCTATTAACTCTAGAATAACCTCTACTTCTACTATAGAGCTAGTAATTATTAGATTACTAGTTGCTCTAAGTCTTGCCTGTTTTAACAGTCTTGTTCTACTAGCTTTGTTCTTGTTAATACTGCTTTATAAAGTTGCTACACTCTAAAAAAGACTTTAGAGCTTAGAAAAAGAGTATTGTAATAGGCTTTATTACATGCGCTACGCTAAAGGCGTAGCTAGTATTACGTAGCTTCTAATATTGCCTAACATTAGTTCTAATTAGTATATTGTTGTTCCGCTCTGTAGCAGCCTATATAGAGTTAAGCTAAGGCTACTTTTTAGCTTTCTAGCAAATCTACTCTATTATAATAGTATCTTTAATCGGTTATTTGTGTATAGTTATCTATACAGCCCTCTAGGTCTATTCTATTACATTAGCTACCTTCTTTAGCTCTACTATCTCTACTTTTTAAAGTTATTACTGCTTGTTTTTCTACTCTTTAATAGATTAACAAATATATGCTTTTTTTACTTTCTTTAGTAACTAGAAAACTACTCTACTATAATACTTCTAGCGCTGTTAGAAATCTAAAGCTTTGCTTTTTTTTCTACACTTTTCTTTAATAGATAATGCCTGCTTAAGCCTATTAATATTATAGTAAAGTAGCTTATTTTAAATAGATAAATAGTAGAGTAATTAACAAAGCTTCTATATATTTCTACTACTTTAATTCTTTACTATAGAGCGTATAAGCCTATCTACCTTTTTCTAGTTATACTTACTAGAAGATAATAGAAAGCTTTTTTTTAATTTTTAAAATCTAGTAAATCTATTAAAAATTAGATTAGAATTAGAAAGTAATATGCCTATTGTTCTAAAAAAGCTAAAAATTGTTAATTCTTTAAAAAACGCTTTCTACGCTTTCTAGAATAGTAGAAAAAAGTTGCTTTTTGTAATAAAAACAAAACTCTAGCTTATATAAAGGTATTTTAATAGTTTTGCTAAATAGGCTGTTAATAGAAACTTAAATATTGCAATATTAAGTAGCTAAAGCGTATAAGTTAAATAAAGCAGTAGAATAGCAAAAAGAATTCTATTCTAATTATAGTAGTTAATAAAGTCTATAGTAATATAAAATCTATAGCTATCTAGAATTAAAAGTTAATATAATTGTTAAGCTTTTTCTTTTATACAGCAATTAAACACCTGTTTAAGCTAGGCAAGTTTAATATTGTTGTTTGTCTAGCTAGAAAGCAATAACGTAATAAATACTAGGTGTTTTCTTACCTAGATATTGTCTACCTAGGTTAATTAAATGCTTTTGTTAGTAGCTTTATAGATAAAGCTTAAAGGTAGAGTAGATTTATTAGCGCATATAAATGCTAGAAGCGTAATCTATGCATAGTTTCTATTCTAGAGTAATGTTCTAACCTTTTTTTTTTCTACATTTGTCTGCTAAATATTCTTTTTAATCTACTAACAATACTAATTAGAAAGCTTTTTTTACCTATATTGTAGATATAACAAGAATCTATCTAATACTAATTAATCTTGCTGTATAGAAAGTTAAAAAAAAGCTAATAGCTTTTTTCTAAATTAGCTTTATAGCGATTGCTATCTATACTAACTATTTATTTTAAAATAAAGTAATTGCTTTATTAGTTAATAAAGCGTGTAACTATAAAAGTCTAATAGATAATAGTATATTCTCTATAGATCTTAGTTAGTTTTTAGAAATAAGCAATAGAGTTCTATACATAGGTAGTTAATATTAAAACAGTAAGTAGGATTTTTCTAAAAAGAATATTGTATTAAAAACTAAGTGTACTATTAAAAGTACTTGTTAGGTTGAACACAATAAGCTATAAAAGCCTATCGCCTACTGTTATATATATAAGGTGCTTTGCCTGCTCTATTAATATTAAAAGAGCATAGAAAGTACACTGCATTTTAGCTGCTCTGTTGCTCTTAGTGCTCTGTAGAGAGCGTAGAATTAGAGAAAGCATTTTGCAGATTACGTAACTCTCTTTGTAGCACGTTTAACAAAGGTGCAGTGCATATAGAGCTAAAGCCTGTTGTTCTATCTAACTTAGGTTGGCTGTAGAAGTGCTCTGTAATTTTTTTGCTTAATCAAAAGCAACTCTAGTTAGGTAGAGCCTAGCTTTTCTAGGTTGTTACAGTAACCTAGCTTTTGCTTACTACCTTCTTTGCTATAGCTAAAGCAAAATTTTGTATTATCTTTTGTATAGGTAACAAACTTTGTTCTATAAAGGTTCTAATATATTGTATAAGCTTTAACTTTTGTTGTAGGTTAAGTTTCTATTAATTTATATTCTTTGCTTTATTTAAAGCCTAAACGCTTTTATATTTTTAGAATAACATAGTTTAGTTTATACTATAGGCGGCAGCACTTTCTATATAAAAATAATTCTTCTAGTTCTATAGATTTAATTGCTTTAATTGCATCTTTAATTGCCTCTATATTAATAGAGTTACAACGCGTTAAAGTTAGAGAGTCTTGCGGTGTTTTAATATTAGGTAGCTCGTTACGCGAAGTAGCTTGTTACGCGCACGGACACGTTAAGGCTCTAAAAGGTTTAGATAATAGATCTCTATGCTATCCCCTTTAGAGTAGAACAACTATCTACTAGTCTATCTTGTCTCTTTAGAGTAGAACTGCTCTAGATCTTATCTAGGTTAAAGCCTCTAGGCACTAGCCTATTACACACTTTAACTATTGTGTATCTAGCTAAACGCCCGCTATTCTAATAGAGCGCTCTAGAGAGATTGTAATCTAAGCGTAATACTATGTTTAATAGGCTAGTTGCGTTGCGGCAGTTATCTGTTGCTTTATTGAGCACGACTGCCAAGCAAAGTTCTACATCATACAATACAGAAGAGGCCTAGCCGTAATTTAACAGCGTCATTATCAAAGCACGCAACAGCTAGAGCTGACTCATGTCAGCAAGCCCGCACGGCTCACGTGATAGTCAGCGGCATGCGATATACCGAGCGGCCGCGCCGCCAGCTTCTGCAACCGCTCGGAACATTGCTAACGTTAATCCAACTTAGGATTGGGAGCAGTGCCAAGACCCTCAGTAGAGCTGCGGTAGTGGCTATGCTTGGCAAGATTCTACACTATTTAGAGCTCTTCTCTTCCGCTATATCTACAAACCATCGCCTCCGGCGCGACCCTGTGGCTGTACGGGTCGGCCATCCTCCCTGCCAGTGCGAGCAAGGCGTTTGTCCCCGTGAAGTGGCAAATAGTTAATCCAAAATTCTCGACGTCGACACCTTAGTCCGTTGAGATGGGGTAGTAAGGTTCGATGTGGCAACTTAGCAACGGTCGTATTCGGGGAATAACACAGTGGTAAGCAACCCGGTCTTTTCCCGGGCGAATATCGATAGCGGTCGTGATAGCCAGGTGTCTTGGCGCTTGGCACTGCCCCGCCTTTGAAACGACGGGGGCTTATAGTGCCGCACCACCCCTCATCTAACACACTTACCTCCCTTCATCATGGGCACCCAAATACCAGCTCTCGAGACATACCAATACACATCGCTTCGACCTGGGGACTCGAATTTCCGACTCCTGAAGCTATTGAAATACCGAGGTCCTGAGCTTGAATGTGAGCTTTTCCCGCAGTCGCTATTGAACAATGAACACATTTTATATGAAGCGCTCTCCTACGTATGGGGCAGCACCAAGCTTGTGGAATGCATAATTCTTGATTAAAAGCGGCATTAGATAACGGACAATCTGTACTCTGCGTTACAATACTTGCGATTGCACGACAGAGACTGTTATCTATAGATTGATGCGATATGTATCAACCAAGCTAACAAGGAAGAACAGGGCTGGCAGGTTTAGCAGATGGGAAAAATCTTCGGATCTGCTGAGGGAGTTCTCTTCTGGCTAGGAAAAGCAACATTAGAGATTACAAGTCTTATGGACGCACTCGATCAGCATTCGAGGACAGGTGCAGATTGCCAACTTGGACAGTTGACGCTCGACGACAATCAATAGGATAATTATCATACCGGTTTACAGCAACTGCTAGGCAGACAATAGTTTACACAGGTCTAGATTCTACAGGAAGTAGCAAACGCTTAAAAAGCTACAGTCTGTTGTGGCACTCGGTCTATTCCAGCAGAAATATTTGCCTGTGCACCGTCTGTAATAAGAGAAGAGCCTGAGCCGCACTGTCAACTAATATTAGAGATTATGCTAGGGCCTTCCCGTTTAGGATCTTGGTGGGGCCAGAAACAAGACTTATGCACCCTCCTTCGTAGATTCCCAGCGAGCAAAGCAACAGACGAACGCGACAAGATATATGCCCTACTCGGCATGTCCTCCAATCCTTTAGATACCCGAAGCATTGATATAGACTACCAGAAGCCGACTCACCAAGTCATTCATTCGGCTGTAACATATCTGCTTCGTTCTACATCTGTATCCGTTCATGAGATTCTCAATCTCATGTGCCACTTCAAAACTCTAGAAACAACCTACTTTGTGCTACCATTTAGGCAAGAGGGAGCAACGGAAATTCTTTTCCCTCATCTTCAATCAGGGAACGTGTTAAACGCGCCGATCAAGCCTAACAAATCAGACGTCGTATTCCAGGGCATAGTAGTTATTGATGATCCAGCACTTTTCCTGTTTGAAAAGAGACAAGAAAGAAATCCCAAAGAGGAGACATGTCACAGTCAGGTTGTTAGGGCTATACTAGTTGGCCGGACGAACGAATCTCAAGAACACGAGAAATATGATAAGGGGTTGCGGGTAATTTCATGGGGAAGTCATGAGCACCGAGTCAAGATAGTGGTTATTTATGACAAGAAAAAAGCTATACTACAAGCTGCACTACAGGGGTGCGCCCACATTGTGAAACACTTGCTGCACTTAAAGGTAGGAGACGAAGAAGGACAGAGGTTGGAAGAAGAAGTGCTCCGAGAGGCTTCGTTCGGAGGCCACAAGCAGGCAGTGAAGCTGCTGCTCGAGAAGGGCGCCGACGTCAACGCGCAGGGTGGAGAATATGGCAACGCACTCCAGGCGGCTTCGCGGATGGGCAGGGGGGCGATGGTGAAAATGCTAAGAGAAAAGGGTGCGAAGTCATTCTGACGGAGAGATATTTGTAATAGGAGGCGATGGTTTGTAGATATGGCTGAAGGCGAGTGCTGCGTGCAGCTCTAAATAGTTAGTGTAGAGTCTTGCTCAGCATGGGAGCGCCGTGGCCCCGAGGGTCTTTGGCACTGCTCCCAATCCTGAGTCGGATTAGCGATGTTCCGAGCGCTTGCAGAAACCCCATGCCCGCCGGCTATCACGTGAGCCGCGCGGCTTGCTGAATACTGACGCTGTTAAATTACGGCTAGGCCTCTTCTGTACAGTGAGGATGTGGGCCTTTGCTTGACAGTTCTGCTTGATAAAGCACAGATAACTGCCGCAACGCAGCCACCTTATTAAGCGTAGTATTCATCTCGGCATATAAGCTTTCTATAGCACTCTACAAGATGACGAGCTTTTGGACAGATACACCATACTTTGAGTGACGCCAAGGCAGGCCGAGGTAGGGGTTTCAAGGACATAAGTAGTGAGATGCGGTATTGTAAAGTCACCAGGAAAGTCACGCCAAAGATATCAAGTATATGGGAACCTAAAGAGCCCAAGTATGTATTCCAAGAGTATCTAAGCGGTGCGACTGTTGTTAGCGTTGTTGTGGTAGAAAGTGCTGCTGATGTTCCGCCACGGCGGTTGTTCCGTTACGATTGGATGCACGTTATTGCAGTTGTGTATATACAAGCATGTTGCGGATAGTCCGAGGGTCCGGAAGAGAATGCGTCCCGTTACACCGTGCGTCCCGGTACGTGGGGATGGAGGTTAAGACATGAGTAGAGCAGAGTCTACACAAACCCAAAAGCGAAATGGCTGACGCCGATTTAAAACTGAGGAATATTCACGCGCAGCGTCCCCGGCGGTATTACAGCGTGATGGCGGGGGAAGCGTCAGACATTTTCTTGCACCCAAAAGTGACGCGAGTCTCAATTGACTCAAAAGTAAAATGGCCGAAGCCATTAAAAAAAAGAATGGGGAATACTCACGTGCAGCGTCCCCGGCGGTATTGAAACGTGAAGATCATCAACGGGACCTTATCCAGCCCTTCCCACCCCGATCAATCCGGCACTCTCAATATGCTGGTTGATAGACTGGCCCCCATTGTGCGATGATAGAGCGAGAAGACCGTCATGGAGATGAGAACGCTTTTAAGTTGGCATAATTATACACATTGTGCAGAAATAACATTCTGCAAAGATGTTATAGTAACCTTGTTGATGGACAATGTGCTTGTTTGGCATTGTGCAATGCCGAAGATGTACTCTGACAATGTGATCTGTTTCAAGATCCTATGATTGGATTAGTTTTCTTTAACGTTGCTGTCAAAGTTTGACGCAATTGCACATTGATGTTCTTTGATCGAATGCATGGCTGGAATCCAGCCGTTCTATGGGTGTTCTTTCTGGTACCCTAGGGTATAGGTGGTTTCCAAAGACACCAAGGGGGTGTCATTGGAGGCCATTCGCTACCGGCTTCTGGAAATGATTGTCAGAGTGATTCTGATGTACAATCTCGGAATCTCTAGTACGACATGGTGCTTTGCGATAGGGAAGACGTCCATGGGTAGTTCACGACGACCAGCGCGCAACTAGTCCATTTTCGGTATGGTTCCTCGGCATCGATCAAGTGCTCCGACCATCGCAGCGAGATGGTGTTACTCATCCATCCATCAACTTTTCGTGAAGACGTTCCAGCACGCTGCACGATATGACATGACCAAGCGCTCACGGGACGCCACAGTGATCCCCGGCGCCCATTCCGGTGGCGATGGCGATGACTCAGTTGGCGATGGGGAAGGCAGCGACCTCAAGAAACCTCGCACCTTCATTGCGACCTTGGCATGCGACAACTGTCGAGCCCGCAAGACCAGATGCGATGAAGGACGCCCGTGCGGCTACTGTACTTCTCTGAGACTGCCATGTATTTACCAAACCCCAAAACCGACGAAGAAGGATGCCACCTTGACTCTCACCGTCCATGCAATCCGGCGGCTAGAAGCAAAGATCGAGAACTTAGCATCCATTGTGAAAGGATCCCATGATTCACGGCCATACGCAGCGGCTGATTCGCTATCACCTGCCTCTCAGCCCAGTCCCAATACGGTCTCGGAAGGAAATACCAGGGCGTTCAATCACGTTCAACGTCGAAGCATTCATGAGGTGGCATTGTCACCCCATACGGTCTCCACCCCAGGTGCAGCCCCTCATCCTGGTTCAGGCAGTACTGATCGCATCAATCTGTCATTCAGTCAGCATGAGGTTGCTTCTTGGCCTGCCGTCAAACAGATCCTCCCCCATTCTTTTGTTTCGGCTCGGCAGGCCTTGCCTCGACAATACATCGTCGAGATTGAGAGCCGAAGAGCTCCTCTGTCAATCGAAATACACTCCCCGCTAGGTCCATTCCAGGAACATTGGCTCCGAGACCTGCCATTGTCAGTCATCAAGGGACTCTCTGAGGCCTACTTTGCTGTTTTCCACAGAAGCACTCCATTCCTCGACAAGTACTACTTCTTCTCCACCACGCTGAGCATAGCTATGGAGACTGAGTTTGGATACGATTTCGATTCTTGTCTGGTTCTTGTGGTTCTAGCACTCGGGTGCTTGGCGGTTAAGGCCCACGAGGAGGCTAATTTCAGTTTACCTTCGAAATCTACACAACGTGTTGCTGGATTCGTGGGTCCCGAGTGGTACGATCTTATACTAGACGACCCACCTGGGCTTAAGTTCTTCAACGAGGCACGAAAACGCTTCGGCTTTCTCATGTGCCAACATGATATACAGTCGGCGCAGTTTGACATGCTTTGTACGACGTACTATGCTCAGATTCTGCGACCGATCGAGTCTTGGTCCACAGTCAATCGAGCGGCCTTATGCTGCATAAGCATCCTAAAGCGGTCAGATGGCATCGACTTCGACCGGTGGGAAGGCGACATGTTCTCTAGGGTTTTCTGGGCCACTTTGATGTATGAAACCATCATCACGCAAGAATTAGACCTACCGCTCAGTGGTCTCTTGGACTATGAGGCGGAGATGCCAATACCGAAATTTACGCCATGCCCGCGACCGAAGACCTCGATATCGCAATTGATCGTCGATGAAGACGACTCCTATTTTAACTTCCACTTCCTCGCCCAGGCGGCACATCGAATTTTACTCACACGAATCCGCCACAATCTCTACTCGTTTGTGGAGAAAGCAGGGTCCCCAACACCCACGATCACCACAGAGATGCACCATCAACTTGAACAATGGCGCGCCAATCTGCCTCCAGCATTGCAATTTTCGGATGTTGACAACGAAGACGATTCTCCCAGTCCAGCTCATGTAATCGCCAGGGCAATGCTCCGAACCCGCTACTTGGTGGCCAAATTCCACATCGGACGTCCCTTCCTGTATAAAGCTCTGCACTACCCTTCTCACATGACAGATGGCGAATATCAAGAGATTGCCAAAGGCTTGCAGGGAGCCATGTTCTGGCCAACTACGATGGGACTATGCGCTCGGATGAAGTCGGCGTTACCAATCAAGTTTGGTTGGTGTAGCCAGTGCTTCGGGCAAGTGCTCATGTTCCATGCTATTGCACGATCACCGGACCTAAAGTTGCGAGCCACTTTGCCTCCTAATTGGGAAGAATGGGTCAAGATCATGGTCGCCCTCATTGAGGACTGTGGAAGAGAAAGCCCTGGAATAGCGAAAGATGCGGAGCTGTTGAAGCTCCTTTGAACGCCTACTGTTGTTATCAAACCATGCACGGAAGAAACCCACGTGGTGCTCCTTTCCGTATTCCTCGCAACAGCTGGAACATATTTCAACTATACGATGAACGAATGGCGAATACTAGATGGCAATTAAATATATAGACATGAATTACTCTGAGAGACCAATTGTCGTGATATTGGTACCGCACTATGACTGTTTGGTCTTAAGTTGCCTAGAAGATCCCATTCTAGAAAAGGGATGTTTACAGTCAAGAAAAAGGATGTTCACGATGTTCGTTTGTTGTTGCTTTTTCCATTGGAATGCGCCTCCGAAGCAACGCGGGGTCGAAGCTTCAACCACAGCTTGGTACGACAGGGATCAGGGATCTGATGACGTCAGCCCACCCGAAACACATCAGGAGCTCTACCACGAACGGCAGCTTTGACTGAACCAAGCTCTCTGTTGAATGCGCGCAATGACCTCTCCCGTCTCTCTCATGACATACGTTCGTGCAGTCCATATATACATGCGCGGCAGCAATATATACGGCCCGGGAACATAGACTCGCGAGCCAGGTCTTTACATTCCACTCATCGATTTACGCCATGTCGAAACTCCAACAAGCGCTCGAGACCCTCCGCCCAAAGAAATTCGAGGATGTACCATTAGAGAAACTGGAACCTTTTCTTTCTGAGGTCTTCAGAAAAGCTGAACTCATAGCGAATTCCGTGCCTCCACCCCCGAACGGGACCCCTTACGAATCCTCTCAACGTACCAGGACAGACGCAAAAAGCGCTGCATCTCTCGCCGATCTTTCGATATCGCAAGTGCGCCAGCCACCGGTACTGACAGAGCATGAGGAGCTACGGAAGGCTTGGGGAAAGCCCCTTAAGCTTTCTGCCAAAGATACTGCGCTAGGTATATCAGTCTTCAAGATGGCCGGGCACGACAGACACGGGGCGTGGTTCGCTAGATCCAGTGTACATGAGGGCCTTGGCTTCCAGAAATGGAAGAGAGCCATGATGAGGGAGTTTCCTGAGAGTCTAGAGGTTCAGGGCGGGCCAGGAGAGGGTAATGTAAGAGGGATAGGAGGTGACAAGAGGGTGGAAGACATAGAGGTGCCAGGACTGGGAAAGCTGGAGGGTGAGGGTACAGTCATCTGATAAGCGTGCGACGTGTTGACATGGACTCCAGTGTACCAGCTGTCGGCCCAATTCCCCGGCCCAACAACCCCCCGAGAGTTCATTACCCTCTTACTTACTTCCGATAACGCGCTCTCCAATGCCTCGAAAGTGGGCGATATCATCCCGAGGCATTACATGGTAGTTTCGATACCAGTTAGCCACCCTGAAATACCACCGCGGGAAGGATTTCTGCTGGGACAATATGAGTCTGTCGAGCTGGTCCGGGAAATCCCTTTGCCACAGCCTGACGGTGATGGCATTGTGGATGCGGAAAGGAATCCTGTAGAATGGATTATGATCACACGAAGTGATCCTGGCGGCAGCATACCGCGATTCATGGTCGAGCGGAATACCCCTACCAGCATTGTTCAAGACGCCGGGAAATTTCTTGAATGGGCATGTAGCAGGGAGGATGTGCCTTCTGAGGAATCTGTAGAGATTATGGAAGACAAGCACAGGAAGAGTTTTGACTCCCAGCGTGCATTATCCATTGTGGAAGGGAAGGGTGTTCTTG
The DNA here is from genome assembly GCA_030412805.1 of Westerdykella aurantiaca. Classification (NCBI taxonomy): domain Eukaryota; kingdom Fungi; phylum Ascomycota; class Dothideomycetes; order Pleosporales; family Sporormiaceae; genus Westerdykella; species Westerdykella aurantiaca. The sequence continues at coordinate 7,190,149 of JASJFJ010000001.1, forward strand.
CAGGGGTTGGAAGTAGCATTGCCGACAACCCGAGACGAGCCTCCTTCAGACGACCGTCTCATAGAACGATAGACAAAGGGGCCGAAGAACACAGTAATGTACAACCACTGGCGGAAAATGGGGAGCCACGCGTCCCTGAAGCACTTGATCCTCTTCATCGGACGAAATCCCAAAGCTCAGATGCCAGTTCTTCGAGTTCGTCCACGGAATCAGTCACCTCCTTTGTTACAGTAGAACAGTACAAGACACCAGACGAGGGCTTCCATGAAGATGGAGATGAAGGGTCTGTCCCATCCGAACCGTCCGCATCCGCCTTGGATCTTGACCTCCAGGCCCGCGACAGAGAGGCAAATCATGAGTTGAAAAAGATAGAGAAAAAGAAGCAACAAGCACTGGATCGACTTCATCAAGCCCGAGAAAAGCAGTCCAAGGAAGCTGAGCAAGCAAACGCGAAGACCGCGAAGGAGCTTGAGAGAGCCGCAGAAAGGCACGAACGCGAGCGCAAAAAGCAAGAAGAGAAGTACACAAAGGAGTTGCAAAAACTGGAGGCCAAGCGCGACCGTCAGGCCAAAAAGTTTCTAGCTAAGCGCCAGAAGGAAGCTGATAAGAACAATCTGCTTAAGACGCAGCGGGACCGCGATGAATGGAAGCGAAGAGCGGAATTTGCGGAGAAGGAGAACAAGTTACTGCAAGAGCAAATCAAGGAGTTGCAACGCGAGAATACCGCCATGGCGGCCGCCCTCGGCAAGTCCGAAGGAGGTCACGAGATTTTGAAGAAGTTCAAAGAAGAGTTGGATGGCAAGACGAGGAAGAGAGCAAGCTCTAGGGCGAGCACAAGCAGTAAGGCGAGTAGGAGTATGAGTAACATGAGTGACACTCGGCGATCGCGCGAGCATTCACATTTGAATTTGGCTTCCGAAGCGAAGACGTAAGGAAGGGCTGAATATTCTTGGATAATCTGGGCTCTTGCGTTCCTTCATGTAGCTCACATTAAGATTGATCATCATTTTGGCTTCATGGAGCATTGGATTCATGAATCGGGCAAAGCGAGTAATCTGGTCTACAGCTTCTGGAAAGCCGTCAGATATGTGACAGAGTACGTGTTCATGCATAATTAGGCGGTTGCGCAGACCACAATCATTTTGAATAATCCTTGTATGTATTTCCGAGTACATCAGTATATGTAGGCAACTTACCAAGTAACAAGTGTTGTACACCGTAAGTGCTATAGGAAGCCAGCTTCGCATGGACTAGTCCAAATCGGGCCACATATCTTCGGTTTCCGAACTGTTGTCAGCCTCATCAAACCCCCACGATTCAGCCAGCTCGTTATCTTCTATATTCTGTCGTCATTCTACACTTCAAGAAAAAGACACACTTTCAGCCTTGACAGAACTAGAGGACGCGTCGGTTGCTCCTCCATCTTGAACACACTTTGGCCGTTCCGGGCGCTTTCGTCTGGAGCTGGAACCTCGGGTCGGCGAATTGTCAGCCTAAGAGATATACTTCGGTCATATATACCACGGCTTTTTCAGTCAATAATATAGGCTTTCGAAGCACAGTTTTTGTTTGTCGTTCTTGGCCATTTGACGGAATCAACCACACAGCCCAGCATCCATCTTTCGCCTCCGTCTACCTACCGCTACCAGCAGCCAGGACCAGGAACCCGAACGCAATCGCCAGGACCCTCAATCTATTTCAGTTTTCCGCCGCAATTGCGTCATTCACAATGCAAAACACTTCTTACATAACGACGAGCAACTCCCCACGCTCCCGCTCTGAGGAACGGGGCAAGCCCACCCTCTTAGCATTCCACGGATCTGGATCCAATGGCACGATTCATACCGTGCAGTTGGCGAGATTGTCGAGGTTGTTGAAGCAGCATTTCGAGGTGGTGGTGCTGGAAGGTTGGTACTTTTTCTTATATATGTCCGAATCATCTCCAGGGTGAAGAAAGAGTATTTCTGAATCCATCTTCGTATATTTTTCTTCTCGTTCTTTGACCCATCCCAAACCTTTTGCTTTATTTCATTCGTCTAGTTAACCCTGTCTTTTTTATCCTGGCAACAATATCTGCATTGATTGCCCTCCCTCCCCTTCTCGATATCGATTTCTGATCTCCATGCCGCCTTAGCTAACCTGCTCTCCAGCACCCTTCCCCTCCGCCGCGGGTCCGGGCATCCTCCCCTTCTTCGAAGGCTGTGGCCCCTTCCGCCGCTGGCTCCCACCCCAAGAAAAAGTCTCCGTGGACGGCATGAAGCGCGGCGAAGCCGGCTCCACGATGCCCGCGGAAGTCGAAAACCTGGTCAAAACCACTGTCTCTGAAATTGAAAGTTCCGGCGGCAAGGTAGTGGGCGCCATTGGGTTCAGCCAGGGGACGCGAATCGTGGCTGGGTTGTTGAGGGGTGCGCAGCTGAGGCGGAAGGCCGTGGAGGAGGGACGGGAGGTCGGGGAGGAATCGAGGTGGTTGGAGGGTTTCAACTTTGCCGTGAGTGTTTGTGGGAGCTACCCGCCTCCTTTGGTCCCATCGTGCGTTTCTCCTCTCCTTCCTTCTGGCGCTGGCGCGTCCTCGGATGCTGTCTACACGGACAAGATCGACATCCCCACGCTACATATCCAGGGGAAACAGGATGAGTGGGAGTGGGCTGGGGAGATGTTGATTGCGTATTATGAGCAAGCTGAGGGGAAGAGCGAGGTTTGGAGGTTGGATATGGGGCATCATTATCCAGTGACGCCGGAGGAGAATGAGAGGGCGTTTAGGTGGGTGGTAGAGACGTGGAAAAGAGTCGAGGGGGCCAGGGAGGCGGAGAAGAGGGTATGAGGATGAAAGCTGAGAGGGCGGTTGAGAGGGAGACTGGGTCCGATACAATTGGGATAGAAGTGAAGACCTTTCTTATGTTCCTTTAGACGAAGATATTTATGACGCGTCAGAGAATCCCTTGTTCATTTTCGAAGTGAGAGTTTGTAGTGGACAATAATAGATGCTTGATATCGTTACAAAGAAAGGAACATGTACAGAAAGACAAGTCTAAGGATCAAAAGGCAATGTCCAGTGGAAGAAAGCCAGACAGAATAATGAGAAGGGTATCTCCGCTCCTTGACTAGAATCCACATGCTACGAGAGGGGTATGTCCGCTCCGAATCAGTCTATACAAACAAGCACAGAGCAAGTCTACACATTTATACAAGCACGTAGAGTGCGCACATCTGCGATGTTTAGTGATGCGGTCACCGTAGGAGGAAGTTCAACATACCATCGACAGCCCTAATATCATAGAGCACCAGAAGAGCACATTGTTAAGCAATGTCCTCCCCTTCACGAACCTCGATCGCTGGACCATAACGATGGGCATCTGAAGCATCATAGCGAAGAAGCCATAGCCGCGGAACTTCCTCGTTATACAACCCATGACAAGCTCATGGGCGAGCGCACTAATGAGGAATGTGATGACTGTTGCAACCGGTCGCGACATATGCCCTCGAGAGGCAGAATACACATGCCTTCTAAAGAAGTGATGGACAGGTTTGTTCCACTCTCGAGAAAACTCGAGCCAGTCGCAGCTGTTCCACCAATCGGCGTAGAATTGGCGGTCCGCGAATCCTAGAGGGTCAGTCTATACCCCTATGTCAGAGACTCATCCACTTACGAGTGATCTCAGCGAAGGCCCCCAAGACGTATTCGAAAATGACCAGGAAAACGAGGAGGAAGATGACCATGAAAGGGAACAATAAGCGGCCGATCGTTTCGCCAAGTACAAGCGTGAACTCGGAAACACTGCTCGTGCCTTGTAGGGCGACAGCAGACTCGCGAAGAACCGGAAGGACAAACTCCTCGGCAGTGACGGTCATTAGGAATATACATCCGAATACTGCCAAAGTCTTGGAAAGCAATTCTAGCCATCTAATTGCCGGAGTCCTCGGATACTCAAGTTCGTAGCAGAGTGTCGGGCAGAAGATGAAATCAACATAGTTGTGAAGCGTGAGATTCTGCGGGTAGGAGATGCCTCCCAGAGGGGAGGCGAGTTCGAAAGCAAGATCTTCGCGAAGTTGGCGCAGGTCCGCCTTATTCGTCTGGTCTGGTTCCTCCTGTGACGGTGATGCAGGTATCTCATAGAGATGGGTTTGGGGTTTCGGGTATCGGATTGCGGCTGCTTTAGAAGCTGTATCCGGGTCGTCTAAATCGTTGAGTCGTCGTCTTGTTTCGCTCAGATGACCGTTGTAGAAGGCGTATGAGTGCATCTTCATGAATATCGTCAACAAATGTAGAGTAAAGAAAACCTGGGCTGTCCAGCTCCAGTCACGAATGAAAGGGAAGCTGAGAATGGATTAGCCTTGACAACATTTGTTGCTGGTACACGTACGACGTCCAGAAAGTAAGCCATGCCGCTTGATATATACTTTGGACAAGCATGCCAAATCTGCTCCATCGCAACCAGCCGGTACTGTTCATATACATTTTATGCAACGGAAGGGAAAGGCCGGTGCTGGCAACCATGATTCCGTCACTTACTGCCAGCTCCCACACTTTCTCAGTGAAGAGATCCCACTGGCTGATAGACAGCGGGTATCCAGTTTCCTTGTAGTTGCGAAGCATCGTTGTCAGGACCATGATAGCGAGACCGATCCAGAAAAGGACGAAGAAGCCGCGAAAGTCGTGATAGTCGCTTGTGGGGTCAAAGTGCGAGACACGATCGACATACTCGATTGTGGGGAATATGCGCTGCTTCTGCTGGGCCCGAATCTGGCGTCGCGCTGAGGAAGAGGCTTGTACCGATGGCGGCGCATCGGCAGGAATAGGTGTGGTTCGCCCGCTGCAGAAGTCAGTATGTTCCTGATTAGGAGGTGTAAACCAGCTGGAGGCTACCGACCTGGAGACCACGGAAACTGTATCTTTCAAGAATCCATTCTGCTTTGGTACCTCATCTTGAAGTTGGGGCTTCAGAAGTTCCATGTAGTTGGGCTTGCGCGGTCTCGGTTGATGATATTGCGAGTCGCCATTTAGGCCCTTCCTGTCAATCGCAGTCGTTTCGGCCATTATGGGTGTGTCAATCGCATGCGCATCGTGAGCCTGTGGAGGACCGCGTGGTTTAAAAAGGAGTGTTGTCAGACGAGACCTGCTCTGTGTAGATCTCCACTGTAGGTGGCACTGTTCGGGTCAGACGGGACGGTGGTTTCTCTCAGCGTGGATGTAATGTCAGAAACGGGGCAATCCGCGAAATAATAAAGCTAAATATCTCACGCTGAGTACATGCACTCGGTGTTCTGCGCCGCATGCATTTGGAGGCTCGCCCGGTCCCGGGGCCATGACGAAGGGGCTCGGAACTCGGAACTGCATCATTGCGATCATTGCGCTGCAGGGATCCATGGATTCAGAGCAAGCGAGGAAGACCCCTGGTCAAGTACAGAAACAGCCGTGAAATTTATATGACACTATCATTTGTCGGATGCAATGTTACTAAGCAGTGCAAACCTTACCACCGCAGTCCATTCGGGGCTACGGTTTCTCCGCAGCCGGCATCGGTGGCTCCTCGTCCCTCCAGACAACGGAAATATCGCCAGCTTGCAGGCCACACGACAACGACGGAACCAGCTACCTGCTTGGACCTCCGCTAGACACCCCCTCATTCCACGCCGCCCCTCCCGTTCGCTCTCCGACCCCCCATTTGAGCCCAAGCCAGGTCACCCCGTGGGGTCCTTGAGGCCACCACCATGACTTCCCGTATGCCAAGCACACCTACCCCTAGGTTGAGACTTCAGATGGATAGATGCTCATGGTCATGCAGTGAAGCAATTCATTCGAAATGTGCGGGCGGCGAAGACGATAGCGGACGAACGAGCTGTGGTCCAGAAAGAAAGCGCCGCCATTAGGGCCAGCTTTAGGGAAGAGAGCGGGGACTCCAACGTGAGGTGTGTACCACTACACCCAAGGTTGGATGACAGTGGCTCATATATCCAGGCGCAATAATGTAGCAAAGCTCCTCTACCTCTTCACGCTCGGCGAAAGGACGCATTTCGGCCAGATCGAATGCTTAAAGCTACTGGCATCACCACGATTCGCCGATAAACGCCTGGGGTACTTGGGGACCATGCTTCTTCTTGATGAGAATCAAGAGGTCCTGACATTGGTTACAAACTCTCTCAAGAAGTGGGGACCTATGGTTCAGTCTTCCAGGGGAGCTATTACTGACAATGCACAGTGACCTCAACCATCCCAACCAATACATTGTCGGCCTGGCACTTTGCACCCTCGGCAACATTGCTTCCGTTGAGATGTCGAGAGATCTATTCCCCGAAGTTGAGACAATAATATCAAGCGCGAATCCCTACATACGCCGCAAAGCCGCCCTTTGCGCCATGAGGATATGTCGCAAGGTCCCCGATCTTCAGGAACACTTCCTAGAAAAGGCAAAGCTGCTTCTTCAAGACCGGAACCACGGCGTCCTACTTTGTGGTCTGACGTTGGTGACGAGTTTGTGCGAAGCTGACGAAGCCGAAGACGGAGAAAATGGGATTCCTGATATGTTCCGACCGTTGGTGCCTAGCTTGGTGAAGATATTAAAGGGACTCTCCACCTCAGGCTACGCACCAGAGCACGATGTGACAGGAATCACCGATCCTTTCCTTCAAGTCAAGATCCTGCAGCTCCTTCGAGTCCTCGGCCGTGGCGATGCCCAGGTCAGTGAACAGATCAACGATATCCTCGCTCAGGTAAGTCTATATAATCCCATATCACGACGCGGCACTCATTTTGCAGGTCGCTACCAATACGGACTCGTCCAAGAACGTCGGTAATTCGATTTTGTACGAGGCAGTCCTCACTATATTAGACATCGAGGCGGATTCAGGTCTTCGTGTGCTGGGTGTGAACATTCTTGGAAAGTTCCTGGCCAACAGGGACAACAATATCCGTTATGTGGCTTTGAACACGTTGATCAAGGTGGTCGCTGTGGAGCCTAATGCTGTACAACGACACCGTAACACCATTTTGGACTGCCTACGGGACCCCGATATTAGCATCCGGCGAAGAGCACTGGACCTCAGCTTCACGCTCATCAACGAAAGCAACGTCAGAGTGTTGGTTCGCGAGCTACTTGCTTTCCTAGAGGTGGCGGACAACGAATTTAAGCCTGTCATGACCTCCCAGATCGGCATTGCAGCCGACCGCTTTGCCCCCAACAAGCGCTGGCATGTCGATACCATGCTACGCGTCCTCAAACTTGTAAGGAATCGAGAACCCACGATGGAGCTTTCACTGACCATTGCCAGGCTGGAAACTATGTTAAGGAACAGATATTATCGTCGTTCGTCCGGCTAATTGCGACCACTCCAGAGCTACAGACATATTCGGTTCAGAAGCTGTATGCAGCTTTGAAAGAAGACATCACTCAAGAAGGCCTCACACTCGCTGCTTCATGGGTCATCGGAGAATACGGCGACGCCTTGCTCAAGGGAGGCCAATACGAGGAAGAAGAGCTGGTCAAGGAAGTAAAAGAGAGCGATATCGTCGATCTTCTTGAGACGATTCTCGACAGCAGTTATGCCGGCCTTGTCGTGACGCAGTACATTGTAACAGCAGCGATGAAGCTCACAACGCGATTAACCGACCCAGCCCAGATAGAAAGGCTTCGACGCCTGCTTCAGCGGTACTCAACCAATCTCGACATTGAGGTACAAGAGCGAGCGGTTGAGTTTGGAAATCTGTTTGGCTTCGATCAGATCAGAAGAGGTGTTCTCGAGAGAATGCCACCTCCGGAGATCCGCGAGGAATCCCGTGTCCTCGGAGAAGCTACAAAGAAACGCACAGTCAAAACGACCAAGAAGAAGCCAGCACAAACCGCTACAGAAGATTTGTTACTCGATCTGATGGGAGATACGAGCGCAGATACCCGGGCTGTGACCAATGGTTCGCAGGCTCAGAGTGCCGATTTACTAGCAGATATTCTTGGTGGTGGTGCGCCATCGACGTCTTCGCCCCCTCCTCAAACTGCTTCCCCTGCGCCAACCAACAACGTCGATTCTATCATGAGCCTGTTCAACGCTGGACCAAGCACATCCCCTACCCCCGCACAGCCTCAACAACCTTCCACTTCCGCTTCTGTTGATCTCTTCGGCGGCGTGTCTTCACCGCCACCGCAAACCGCGAGCCCTCCAGTTTCTTCTGGGTCACGGGCCCATTCGGCATACAATAAGAACGGCTTGCAAATCACCTTTCAACTCAGACGAGATGCCAACGCCGTGCAAGTGCTGGCTCGTTTCCGCAATGTAGGAGGTGCCCCCTTGGGAGCCGTTAATTTGCAAGCAGCGGTTCCCAAAAGTCAGAAGCTACAGCTCCAGCCTATAAGCCAGTCAGAGCTCGGTGCAGGCCAGGAGGCGACACAGCAAATGAGAGTCACCTCGGTCAATGGGGTAAGTCAAGCATCTTTCAAAGCGTGCACGTGTCGGTGACTAACATGGCACAGCCTCCTCCTGCTAGATTACGTCTGCGGTTAAAGGTTGGGTATTCTGCTGGAGGACCTCCAGTTGCGGAACAAGTGGACTGGTCAGAGCCCACATGATATAATGAACCAGTTAGTATTTAGCCATTATGCGCTCTTCGTAAAAATGATGGAAGGAAACTTCACGGTAGCTTAGCGCTTTGGCGTGTCCACAGTCAGCCTGCAATCAGCGATATCCATAAATCACACAAGCATATTGCATCGGTCCTCTCAGCCTAGTATTTACCTAGTATTTACTGCCATCTTGCCTTCTGTGATTCTATCCAACTGGCACACATACTGACTACCCCCAAACCCTGATCGGGTGCGCCTCAGTATTGAATACCCACTTGTCTCTCCCGCCCTTCCCGACGTTAACACCGTCTTCGTACGAGTCCTGCGGCCCATAGATCATATACGCATACTTGCATACTTCCGCGAACCAAAAGCTCTCCTGGAAATCGCTGTATCCCCCACCCTTCTCGGCATTCACATCTTTAATCGAACTATATCCCGATCCAACCCGCGTCGTCGCATTGATCGCCACGAACGCCTCCCACGCCCAATCTTGGTACTTAATATCTCCCGTTGCGCGGAAAGCGTAGAAGTAACTCTCGATGACTTCCGGGCGCAAAATGTACTTCGAGTTCGTGATGTAGAAACCGGATCGATTGAAGAATGCAGCCTGGTCTTCGGGAACCTGTTTCGGGTCCCAACCGAACTCCTCCGGGCCTATCCCCGTCAGGGTGCGGTTATACGTCTCGTGCCACGCTTCCACGAGCGCAAGGCCGTACTTTACATAGTCGATGCGGCCCAGAACCTGGCCTGCGAGGATGAAACTGCCGCCTGCAAATCCGGCGAGATGTTCGCTCTTCAGGGTGAGCTTGATACCGTCGTATTGGGCCAGGAAGGTAAGATCGGGCCGGGAAGCGGGATGAGAGGATAAGTAGGAGATTGTGGAATCGGCGGCCAGGATGAAACGATCCTTCAGGAGGGAAAAGCGCTTAGGATCGTAGATGTACATCTTAAGGAGATACTCGTAATACGAATCGGAGCCGCCAGTCCAGCCGCCGGCCTTGTTGATGAATTCACCGGTCGTAACGTTGATTTCGCTGCCTAAGAGACCAGGGAAAGGGGATGGCGGCTTCGGGTTTAGGAGGTAATTTTCTGCGCGGTTGGCGAGTGCAGCATAGGTCTTATTGCCTGTCAGGTCGGAGAGGCGGGTCCATTCTAGGATGAGCGTGCCCACTGTCGCGAGGCCGTTAGAAGAGCGCTTAACGCTGCGGTCGGTGAATCTCAGGGTGTTGTACGGGACACCGGAAGGCGTTTCAAAGGCGTAGGAGAGTGCGTTCGCGAGGATGACGGATTGGTCGAGCAGCGCTGCCACATATTCTTTCTAAGAGTGTGAGTTAGATTTGGACTGAGCATAAGTAACTTTTCGAGAATATACTTTTTCAGGAATATATGATAAAGGGCCGGTGAGGAGATCATACGCTGAGATCATGCCCCCCAAATACCGAATGGTCGTTTCGAAGAGACTGACTGAAGTCTTGGTTTTGGTGAAGTCAATAGTCGGTATGTAAGCCAATATCTGATTTGTAACAACAGAGTCATTCATAACGAGTGCTGTGCTGAGGGCGTCAACGGCGCTGGCACCCCATCCATTTCTGCGATTCCGTCAGTCAGCTCACTGAATATTCCTTGCGGGCGTACCGACCTCGAGTTGCTGAACGAATTCGACACCGGGTGGAGCTCATCGTTGGGGAACGCGTTCTTGTAGTACCCTTCCCACGAAAGCTTAAAGGCATCAATCACGCCTGACGCCCTTATTGGATCTTCGGGCAGGTACTGCTGTCGTTTGTGTTGGAAGTTTGGATCGATGCTAGTCGTAGAACCAAGGGCTGCTGAAACCAGAAGAACAGAAATGATGGTGTTGGGCTTCCCCATTATCCCGAACTAAGAGGATGCTTTATTCGTATGGGGCACAAAAGGATCTAGTTTATGGGCGCATAGAACATCAGCGGTGGTCGCCTGCCTGACAGTCCACGAAAGAATATATGTGTACAAGAATTTTGGCGTTCGTCCGAATCATGTTTTGAGGTTCTATAGGTACCTATATACAGGCTGGAGGGTTGGTTCCTCCTACCCTACCATCCACAGCTGGCATGCCGGTAACATTATAAATTGCATCCACATCGAATGACCCGCTTGAGGCAGAGTGATATTATTGACACTCAATAGGAGCCCAGCATCACCGCACGCGGTGTGATGTGATTGTGCTCATTCCATCCCCGGGGCCAGCATAGTCGGGGTGCACATGACGGTGCCGGCGAAGGAAGGTGGGAGAACAAGGTTACTGAAAATGGAAACAGCGCAGGCTCGACATGCAGACTGGCATGGTGTACAGGGGAACATGTCCGCAGCATGCAGCAAGTCGCCAAAGCGCACCAGGGAGGATCCTCGTCGGACTCAAAAGAAGAAGCTGGTAGAGTCAGTCCCTGGCGAAAAGCTTTCCCGCTTAAATGTGCAGGGGCTGGCCAGTGAAGGTACGTGCCGCCATATGCGCCGCAAAGCAAACTTCAATAGACACAACGTTGATTCTTGGGACATGTTCAACGTTGGACGGCGCCATACGAGTCGTCGGGTTTGTACGCCAGTTGCAGGCTCGGCTTCGTTGGTTCGCACTCCAGGCTTGGCTAGCTAGCAGATTCCCAAATGCGGCCGATGAATATACAGGCGGTGGTGCACAGGCAGTTCTTATGCATGTTGGAATACCGATAGCTGCTGAATGCACCCGGTTATGGCATCCCAGACGGCTGGCTTATTCAAAGAAACCGCCGTCACTTTCATCGTCCTCTTGATCTTCTGGCCGCGGCTGCTTCGGTTGCTTCAGCGACTTCTTGTGAGAAGCCTTTTTCTCCTCGGCTCTCTTTCTGGTCGTTTCATGCGGTTTTGACTTCGGCGGTGCCCGTCTATTGGCAGTTCCATCCTCGCTATTCCGAAGCTTGTCAAGTGTTCCCTCCACCATAGCTCGTTCCACTGCAGCCCACATCTCGGGATCCCCTTTGGCAATATTCTCAGAGACCCCATCTTGCGTACCAGGCTCCCCGTCTGTACTCTTCGCTTCCCGCTTGCTCTTCGGATACAAAGCAATATAGCGTTTCATGAGAGGGTAGTAGATGGCATAATTGACTGCAACTTCCGCGTCGTGAATTTCCTGCAGCAGTTTGGCCTTTTCTGGTGTTGCCTCCGGCTCCTCGGTATCATTTGTCTCGGTTGATAGCTGACGGCGCAGCCGTTTGAGGATTCTGGTCGCTTTCTGACGATCTGTAAATTGTGGGTTAGACATGACGAGCTTTTCCGCATCAACATATGGCACTCACCGAAGAACCTAATATGATGATACTTGCTGATCATGTGTCTTCTCCGTTCTGCCTCTTGGGCCGTTGCCGTCTTCTCGTCTAGCTCGTGCTGGCAAGCCGCCAGCTCTCTCTCCCGCTCAATGCGGACGTTCGCAGGCATCTTGGCCTTGGGATCACTTTCCACATGGTCCAACAGACGCCGTAGATTTCGTATACGACTTTTCAATTCGCTTATAGAGGCACCCTTCCCGTCGCCTTGCTCTTGATCTTGCCGTTTGTATTTGCCCTGTCCTTTGCCGGGCCTGAAGGGCTTCTTCTTGACAGGACCCCGAATGTTATCTTCTGCATCGTTTGTGTCGGTACGCTTCCGTTTCTGCGACATATTGCGTGGTTCTGTGGCTGTTGCTGATCGTAGCTGTTTTGAACCGTGCGATGGAAGTTTTGGTGGAGCAGAAATTCTGCCGTTCTGTACCGCTTTACCATCTTGGCGCCAAGCCGCTTGCTCCCAGCCCCTAC